>JAVHKY010000025.1:12622500-15287500 GCA_035079385.1 Aspidiotus rigidus | reverse complement strand
AAGTACAAAAATCTTTTAATATATTAAGAAGAATGTTTGTCTGTATTCCCGAACAAGAGACGCGACTGCGACGACAATAATAATGTTTGTATGTCTGTTATTTGGACGCTTTCACCTATTGCCTTTGAATATTTTTTGAAACTCTTTTTATTCGAATAAAGTTTTAGATAAATTTCAACGTAGACTTTGATACCACCTACAAACAGGTATCAAGTTCGAGAGAGAAATGTGAAAAGTACATATGTTTCTCATACAAAAAACGACCGAGCGCGTCCATACAGACTGATGTAATGCGTTAGGAATACGGCTGGTTTTCAACAGGGAACCTATCTTATGGAAGAGATAAATTGAAGAAAAATGACGGGCGCTAACGTGGAACTTGGAAAAATTTCCAATGAAAGAACAGACAGACAGACGGACAAACACACAAACTTTCTGCTTTATATATTTAGATTTCAAGAGGAACATTTTTTGTTTGAATTATCTTTAAATTGGAGTTCGATTATTTGAGATATTCAAAAAAATCGATTTCCTTTCAAAAGCTTAGTGCTTTCAGCATACTTTGAAACAAAATACAGGTATTTTTTTTTAATGGGAGCTCGATTTTGCGAGGTATTTGAAAAAGCTTGATTTGTTTCCAAAAGCTTCGAACTTTTAATCAACTTTCGTAGGAAGTTGAGGAAGTCCATTCTATAGCAAATTTCACGAGGAACACTTTTTGTTCGAAACTTTTTTTCAATTGGAGCTTGATTTTTCGAGATATTTCCGAAAAAAAAGATTTTCATCCGAAAGCTTTCAACTTTGTACGAACTTTTTGAGCTTATAATTGAACTTACCTCGAAGTTCAAGTACACAAAAATGTAGAAAATTTTACGAGGAACATTTTTTGTTTGAAGACTTTTTTCATGAGCCCAAATTTTTCGAGATATTCGCAAGTAACCGATTGGGGGGGGGGCTAAAACGTACCACAAAAAATTTAGCACAAGGTATTGGGGGATGAGAACTTTGATATGTTTTTCGGGGCACCAAACTTGACCATTTACAATCATTTCCCATTTTGTACTCCAAAATGTTAACGACGATGTCTTTATTGCCTGTACTAAACCTGTACAGCGGTGTAATACATTTTCTTCACATTTCCTGTACTTTCAAAGCTCTTTAACTCCGTGAAAACGATCGTAACGAAAATTTTTATAGGAACCATTTTTGAAGAAAATTGTATGTAGAATATTTTCGGTCTCTTGACATTTTCCTCAAAAGTACATATTATTTAGCGAGGAAATTGAGAAAAATTGATTTCGGGTCGACATTTTGATCCCCCCCCCCCCCCCCACAAAGAGAAATGGGGCTGGAGGCCATGAGTTTTTTCTGGTATTACTTGGGATCATGCTTAAAAACTTCCATCAATAACATTTTGGGTAGCAATTATTTCCTTACAAAACCCGGATAATGACTGTACTATAGTCTTCTAATAGTTTCTGTTGGTCCTCCTTGGTTCGACATTAAGTAGGACAAACGTGTCATCACCCTGGAAGCTTTTTCGGCCACTTTCTCAAAATAGTGGCGGAAGCTGAGCTTGCTGTTTCAGCCATTTATAGATAAGACGTTAGGTTGAAACTCAATATGCTCCAGCCTTGCGGATGTGTGTCTCGTAAAGTTTCTTCTCCTTTTATTATCACTATGGGAAGACCGTTCTGTATTTTATTAATAACACTACACAACAAAAAAAAAAAAAATTGAAAACCACATGAACGAAATAATACGATTCTAGAAGTATTTTCGGCGCTGATCACGATGCCGTTGTCCGTTTTTCAAGTTTTGGCTCGGTTTTCGAGAAATGATCAAATCAAATTACCGCGATTCATTGCGACGCGCGGCGTATGTTACCCAGCTATCGAATTTCGCGAGAACGGGAACATACACTACGCGCCGCAACGAATCGCGGGAATTGGATTTGATCATTTCTCGAAAACTGGGCCAAATTTTGAAAAACGGGCAACGGCATCGTGATCACTGATCAGCGTCGAAAATACTTCTAGAATCATATTATTTCGTTCATGTGGTTTTCAATTTTTTTTTGTTGTTGTGTAGTGTAATTATTATGTTAGGACTCTATTTACTCCAAATTAATGGGTATGTCGTCGATAAGCTGAACTCAACAAATTCCAATCGTATACGTATGTGTTGTTATAGGCTGGAACTAGATAATGTAATTCAGCCGTATGAAAAAGTAAGAGAAAGTTTAGCTTGCGCGGTTGATTGAATATCGGTCTAATATTCGAATTCACAGTAAGAGGCAGAGCAGAAACGGTAGCCATTGATAAGATCTGACTAAATTTTAGACCATTTTTATGGATATTAGTCAACGACGAGAGTACATGTACGGAGACGGAATTTTGTGTTCGATTGATTTGCTCGAGAAATTTTCAAACAGGGCGCATATACATTAAACTACGAATTTATTTCGGGTGTCGTTCTCGTCCATAATTCTTTACCCAAAGGAAGTGAAGATTCGATGGCAAGAATTTTTTTAAAAATGCCTCGAATACAATAGGCTGTGGCACGATAGGGTACTCGATTTATTCGCATGCCAACCACATTCCGTACCCTGAGATGTAATAATTTTTCTATCCGATTATTAGAACTCGTTTGCGTTGTGTCGAGGGTGGAGGTTCGGGAAAAAGGAGAATAGCCGAGCTATCGACGCTCGCCGCCGTTCGTTCCATTTATCAATAATTCGCGTACGATAACATAGCGGTCTACTTATGAAAACGGAAAAAGGAAAATGCAGTCTTATAAAAAACAACTTTCAATATCGACCTCGTTATTATAATATTGCCGATTTGTAATTCATTTTCCGTCGAGAAATACGAGACGAAGGCGAAGGTTTCTTCGCTTTTGAATGAAAAGCGCGAATGAATTCGCGAAATAATGAATAATAATACGTATGTGAACTAATATTACAAAGTAAATACGAATTCGCGATGTAGTAATGCGTGTGTAACTTTCGCGCTCACATAATTTCTATTTTCAAATTCCGGGGGGCCCGATCAATATAATATTCACTGAGAATAAGTTGCGATGGTGAATGTCTGGAAGGAAGGCGCCACACTTATTTTTTGGTCGACGTACAAGTTTTGCTAACTTTCAATTCTAAAGTTATTCTGTATAAATATGGAGCTCCAGTTCGACGAATTCTTGTAAAACTACTCGATATCCAGTACTTTTCCGCACTTTCTTTGCGCGAAAGATCGTACTATAAAAACGATTAACGTTATTTTAATGTCGGTCGAGGACGTACGAGTACATTTTACGCAATGTTTGTAGAGAATGATCAAAGATACGTTAAAATCTAAGAATTTTCTTCTTCTGATTATTCGCTATCGAGTACGAAAAGAGGACGAAGAAAATACCATACCGCGTATTAAACTTTTATAATATTGTGATCCAAATCAATGACGTCAAAACCTAAATATTTGTACAAAATCAGAAAAAAAAACACTCACACAGTCGCGTGAGTAGTACAGGACTTTTCTTCTTACAATGCAAAAATCATTGAGAGAGTCACTCCCTCCCTTAAATTAAATACCAATGACCTCCTGTCAATCATGCCAAATATTCGTACTAGAATGAACAATAAAAATCAGTTTATAAATTCTATCACTATGACGTCACATCAACTGATACCTAACAGAGTAAGGAAACCTGAATTTCGTTTTAATTTAGGCTAGGAGTCATCTAAAACCTACGAAACGTCTCCAGAAAATTCATTTCCCCTCCCCCTACCCACATTGCTACGGGGCTATAACAGTTGTTTCTGCGATCTTTGCAAATTGATATTTCAATTACTCCCAATATGATTAACCATAACCTACAGAATCGTATTAACTCAATTGGAAACTCGCTGAGGAATTACTATCAATTAACCGTCGAAAAAATTGTTGGTGCCCATCTTCAGATTGAGACTATAACTTATCTGAGTCTCGAAAAAATCCATCCAGTAGTTTTGGAGGAGATCCGCGGACAAAAAATTTCTTTTAGCGTAAATATAGGCCTAAAGAAACCTCAATTTTTTCATGCTAAAAGTAATGTAGGGCCTCCAAAGCATCGAGAAAGTTGACTGCTTCTTCCCCCCGTCAATCTTGCTACAGATGTAATACTGCACTTTTCGAGCTAGAAAAATAGGTAAAAAAAAGAGCTCTACAATCATTTTTTCCTATACGTTATTCTTAGCCTAGTATTAGTCTAGTATACTGTATATCATATATAAGCTGAGTGGCTCAATTCTTTATCACCCCCGATTCCTGGCATCTCTTGATACTATCTCCAGCTGATATTTCACGCTATCATATCACCATTTTCTATGCAAACTCCTTCCCAAGATTCTTCATCTGGGAATCCAGCCACAAGGAGATCCCGAAAAACTAAAAAAATCGATGTCGAAGCGAAAGAAGGAACCAATCACCCACCAGTCAACCCCTCATTCCTTCCCTCACGGTTCAACATTTCCAAACGTATTAACCAAATATCGGGTGTACCATTTAAAACGCAACCCTCCGAACAAGCGCTCGAAGCGTCAATCAACGTGCTAGGAGCACACGTTTTTTTTTTTTTTTTTTTTTCTTTCCTTGGAACCTAACAAATACAAACAACCTCAATATTCCGTCGTCAGACGAGTTCAGCTGTCTTTTTTTGCTCTACGTAAGGCCGAAGAGCCGAAATGGTTTTTGATCACAATTAGAGAATTTTTTAGTTGAGCGTTATTTCACCACAAAATTGTACAGAGAAACGATGGAATGTTGACGAATGAATTTCCGGACACTGCTCCGCCGAATAAATCGTCGATTTTACGAGTGGTGACGAAGTATTGTTCGGCCGACAACGTGCAAAATTAACCAAAACCGCGCAGGCGCACAGTACTCACGCCTGACAAATGATCGCACACCTCCCTTCGCGAAGCGTCTCTAAAACTCGGTATAGTATTGATGACGACACAACCTGTTAAAACTGTACCCGATTTGTATATTTTTATAGCCGTTTCAGGCGTCGTTTGCGTTTTTGCACCATAAGGTTGCGTTTTAAATGGTACACCCTGTACCTAACTTTTCTAGCTAGAAAAGTCGGTAAAATTAGATGCCATTGCAGTCCCCTAGAGCCTGAAGTTTTTCCAAATCCTGAAAATCATGACGTGACAACTTGAACGCGCTGCAATTTCAAGGAAGCCGTCGTCTCTCCAAGTCCCCCTCCTATCATATATGGCTACAGGATCGAAATTTTTCCGAGTCCCCCTCCCCTCTCTATGACGTCATGTCATCAACCTCGCTCGCGCTCGTGGACGAAAATTTCCTGGAAGTACCCCCCAACAAAAAGGATAGCGGGTTCCCCGCTAAAACGAATGAGATAGACTCCTCGTGAGTACGCGGGCAGTTCATGACCAGGCGGAGCAGGATACACTCACGTAACAATATAATTATAGAATTTATTCACAGTTAACACAAATAAAATAAAAGGGAATGAAAATAGGGTTAAAATTTTGAGGTCAACGGAAAGTCAAATATAAAATTAAAATGAACGAAAATATACGGTAACAAATAATAATTAGTAACATTAATAAAAGGAAAAATGTAAAATTGATGACGTCACAAATTCAGGCCTGAGGAGAAGGAAGGGGAAAGGGTGCTTTTTCCTCAGGTGTGGAATTTTCAGGGAGCCCGGATTCATGAAAAAATCAAAACTTTATAATTATCTTCTCAAAGTTGCGAAGAACATTTTCACTATGGACCCACTGATAGATTTTCCTCCAGGTCCCGTTCGGCTTTTGGTGACCCTAGTCCTTATCCAAACGCGGATACTTGCCCTAAGAAGATACCCTCAACAAACAGAAAACATTTTCGAGTCCTTCATCGCGGCTATGTAGGAACGGTCTCTCCTCCTTTGCAAAGCTCAAAGTTGAAGCCCATTCTTCTAAAATGTGGAAAGATTAGCCGAAATGTGTTAGTGGGTACCAGAATTTTTCCGAAACCTACTGGGTCATGGTAATTCAGATTCTGACTAGGACGTTTTGACAGAGAATCTGTTTTATCGGGAAGTTTTCCGGAAAAAACGTCCGCTGACTGGCAAAGGTCCGAGCTCGAAAATTTTCCGTCTCCAATATAGTCATATAGCTTGGGGGCGGGGCCTGTGACATGACATCATCGATCAGACCTTTTTCTAAGTCTCCCTCCTCTCATATATAGCTTGGAGGACGGTGCCTGTGACATCACATTTTAATGGCGTCATAAGTGAGGCTTGTGACGTCACATTCTGATGACGTCATGGATTAGTTTTTTTTTTTTTTCTGAGTTACCCTCCTATCATATATAGCTTGCAGGGTGGGGTTTCTTTGTAAGTTCACCTCCTATCATACATTTCTGGGTCCCTCTTCTGTCATACATAGAAAGCTTGAAGGTCGAAATTTTTCTAAGTCGTTCTATCATATACACTAGCTGCAAAGACCAAGCCCGTGACGTCACAATTTATTGAGAGACGATATGTCTTTACGAGTCATTATTAGTCGGTAAAATCTTTCATCCTAATTAACGTCACAATTTGATGACGATATAGATCAGGCTTGTGACGTCCTACAATCTGATGACGTCATACATTTTTCAGATCCCACGTGCCCGATAAAACAGGCCGGCTGGTAAAACTTGGAGTTTGAAAACTTTATTAGTTCTCCTCCTACCATACATAGCTCGGTGGTCGGTGTATATAGCCTGAAAGATAGCTCCTTTGAGTGACTGGATATGCAATACTTCATACACCAATTGACTTAGCCCCTTCAATGGCCAGAGATGCAAAGCTTCAAACTCTATAAGACTCAAAACGTCCTTCTAAGGATTCCAAGTCCCCATTCTATTATATATAGCTTGGAGGTGGGAATGTTTCCAAGTACCCTTCTACACGTACTATATTTAGTTCCTGTTACGTCACAATTTGATGACGTCATAGATCTGGTACGTCACCATTTTCCAGATCCCACGTGCCTCATGAAATAGGTTCTTTCCTGGAACAGATTAAGGTTTGTGCTCAAATGCTCGCCTACATAAGAAGCAATATGGCAACAGACAATAAGGCAATCCTCCACATTGTATGAGTTGTGTAAGCAACAAGCAATGCCTGGTTGCTGAGTTGCTACTGCTTAGTTGCCTCATATGAAGCCAAGCACTAAGACTAACAACAACGCTTGGTAGGATGTTTTCAAAAAGCGGTATGGCACGAAGGAACCACGTTTAGGCAATTAGACGCTCCTTGACTGCAACCTAGTGCTATTAAATGACTACTGCATTTTCCTCGCCGATTATCGAGCATTCTTCTTTGTGTGATATTTGCAACGCGTTATGGGTAACTGTGACCACAATGTGGTCAAAGTAACCTACCTCAGCTCCTTCATCTAATGGATAACAACTTTACACTGCTCTTTCAGAGTGCTAAGTCAAAGCGATAACGTCTTTGGTGGTGAAGATCTGAATGCCCGATCGGATTACTCCATCAACATTCGACTCTGAGCCGAGTCATAACATTAAAAAACCCAAATTATTTCTTTCGGGAGCTTCAAAATTGCTGATAAACCATAGATTGTTGTATGTCAAAAAAAAATTTCACATCGATAACTTGTCGTCGTTAATTATGGTTCAGAACGACTAAACTCTTAATTTCAATTTTGTCCTCATAAGTACGAGCCATATCGATGTAATGGGAGGTTGGAGCACATAGACACGACGTCTATGTGCTCCAACCTCCCATTACATAAACTCTTAATTCACATCACTAGTTAACCATGATGTAAGACCAGTCGACAGAATCAACCTGATCCTACAAGGAAGCAAAAATGTTGTGCAGTCTCTATTCGGAATAAAATATTCTCTCCTCTACCTTTATTATACGTAAGGTAAAAGCTCAAGTATACTTTTCCACTTTTTTGTGCATATATTCATCTGCTTATAGTTTCTTTCTCATTCTACTTCTTCATTGGATTCAATCATTTCTCAACTCATTCTTAGAACTATTATCGTCAGTCGGCGTGAGATGCTTTTAATTCTCCGATTTCGTGAAGTATCGATGAAATTCACAAAATGAGTACTTGCTTTCCCGATATCACATTCTACTTATCTTTTTACTGACTTACCAACCTCACTCAGTCCAAGTTTATGAATTTTTCGCCTCATTTCCACATTGTAGATAACTTTTTAGCGGTTACAATTTTTTGAAAGAAGACATCCTAATTCATTTTTATATTTTCTCCAAATTCAACTGCGTTCTTCACATGGACCTCAGAAAGCGATCGAGTTATTACGACTCTTTGTCGAGCCCCTTTACTATAATTATAGAACAATAATTTCCATTTCATTTCGTCGCTCTTTGAAGCGCTGAAAAATCTTTCCATAAAATTTAACGCGCTTTACATTCCTAGAGATTAGCGTTAAATTTCCGAATAATAGTAGTTCTACCGGGTAGAATAACCTTATACAGCATATTCATTGAGCGTGTAATTGTTTGAAGAACGGAATCGTACTTGAATTGTTAATATATTATGCATACAGAGTACCGGCATTCCGCGTGTTCATTTTCTTTTTTTTTTCTTCTTTAGGTACAATTTAAATTAAAAGAGAAACGTACCTTTGTCTAGCACGCAAACGTCTTTTTTCTCTTGCGTACAAAATACTTAGTTTACGAAATCCTGCTATAACCGCGTGGATACGCTAAAGGTGAAACTAAAATCGAGACGCAATGGCTATAAAGAGGGCGTTGTCGAAAACCGCGATCGAAATTAAGTTACCAGATCTCTGTATAAAGCTACCTTTGAAAGTTCAGATTCCTTCGACTAGCGAACAGAATTTAATGTTATTACGTGAATTGTTCTGTAGCCCGCAAAATATTGCGGTTCAAACGGCTAGTTCAAAGTAACTAATAATATTATGGAGAAAGAGCGGACTTGAAATTTGGAAACCCAACGTGTTCACTACTGTACAGATATTTTTAACGACAACAATTTATTAGAAAATAAACGTCTTTGTATCATCTGCTATGGCAGCGGGGAAATCACGATCCCTACCGCATTCAACTGTCTGTAATAAAGTAACTCCTCCTTCTTATTGAGTACATTTTACCTGACTCCATCCTCTGCAATTTACCACCTCTTTGTTATCGATTTAAGTATTTTCGAAGTCCTATTCCTCTCTATTGCCTTTATTTGCATTTCTCTAGATATTCGTCTTCCCCTTCCACTCTTCAAACGATATTATTTTTCTCCACTGCTGACATCAGACCCTGATATTATATTCTACTCGAGGTTGTGAGTTTTTCGAAGCCATCTTTCCGATTTTTCAGCAAGTCATTCTTCTTTAAGCATTGAAACGAGTGCTGATAAGCGGAAGAAGTTCAACGGCTCAATAGCATCAAAGTCGACAGCTCTGATAGCAGTAGCTTAAAAGCAGCTCAAAGCCGATACAGAACGGCATGCAGCAGAAGCAGAATTTTTAACGCATTTTAAGCAACCCAATAATTCGATATCTTTGATGGCGTTAAGCCAAACAGCACCCTAAGCTAAAGTGAAAGTTCAAGATTAAGTCAAGACTTGTCCGCACTGATTTGAGCTATAAATTATCCTCTCTCCAGCAGCTTGTGTAATTTTTGTAATTCCCTAAATTAGGTTGCGGTTATTAACGATGTTACTTCCCTTCGTTTGCAATTTTGCCCGGATCCTCCTGTAGAGAAATTTGAGTTGCAAATCCTCCTTTGATAACTTAGAAACCTCTCGACTTTTGGTACCTCGAGTATTTTTTCATCTATAAAGGTCGTTACTCGAAATTTTCCAAAGACCGTTTCAAGTTTCCTAAAAAATGGAAGGACAATAACGGCAGTTCCGTTTTACTGGTCAAAGGTGCTAAAGATTCGAGCTCATAATATTTCTCAGTGCCTTTTCTGCAGTAGTTGAGCTTTCTCGATAAATTTACAGAGATTTTCCATTTTTGACTCTTTCGACACCCCACCCCTCTTTCAACAAGTATACAAATTTGTACACCAGCACATGACATCGGGATTTTGGGAAATTTAAAATCGATATATCCTTCAAATTTCCCCTCTCCTCCCATAAATATGAAACTCAGTCGGTCCGCTTATAACCTTGCTCTTGTCCCATCCTCAACTTCGTACCTAAGGGTGATAGAGCAGGTTAGTTTGATAATCATCCTCTTCTTCTTTCGTCCAAAATCATAGGTAAGGAAGGGGCAGGTAGTTGACAAGAATAAGTCCAAGGGTGGGTGTCATTTTGAAATTTGAAAATTGGAGTCACGATCTGATGACGTAATGAGTGATCTTGACCTACTTTAGAAACTTGCAAAAATTTTATGCTCTTCCCACTGATACAGAAGCTATAAGTGACCCTAAAGTTGCTTCTACGTCCTCCTCAAACTCTTTATGATGAACATGCCGGAAGTCGATATGATCAGATTTTATCGAAAGAATCGATAATTATATTCATACAAAAGTCATTGATGGTATCATGATCGATAAAATCGATGATTCGTTCAAATTAGAAGAAATCCTTTCTCAATCCTAATTCATCTCAAGAAGTTCTGACTTACTCGACGAAAAAACATATCTATGATGAACTGCATTTCCCGAAAGAAAAAACCCCAAGTAATTTTCCCAACCAATTTTTGTGTCTGTTCAATTAGAGCTATTGTTCTTCCACGGCGATGAACCCTTCCTCGTCTAAATCTCGTGGGCACCCGACCAGAAGCTGTGCTTTCAAAAATTCGCTTTATTCTATTGCTCCTAGAGTTGAGGTTTGAGAGTCTCTTCATGTTTGCAAGTCCTACCGAAAGCTTTCGCCAAACGTTCATCTTGAGTTGAACAGAGTAAATTTATGAAAACCGCACTGTTTTTTAAAAGTTACCTCAACCTTCCAAGACCCCCAGTTTGAAAACCATTGACTTGAACTATAGATAAGCAATTTTTTTTTTTTTTAAGTTGTCATTATTTTCATTTCTGTTTTCGCAATCTTGACTCTCGACGCTCATGTATTTGACAAGGAATAAAGGAGGGGTCGCCACTCGAATTTCAACAATCTATTCATAAAACAGGAATGGAGCACAAATTCTGAAACTGACGAAAAGCTGACACAAATTAGGTACAGTTTTTGAGGCTATTTTCGATTCAAAATTGCCACTGCGGAAATCTTCCAATATAAGAAGTCGGAGAGTGGTTCCTGAACAGGAGGAAGGAGGCAATTTTAGTCTGTAAGACGACGAAGGTTCAATTCAAACCCGATATTTTGAGACCATTCTCAGGTCAAGGCCTCAATGAAGGGGTGGCTCATAATGATGTCACTGAGCTGGCTGAACCAAGGATGAGGTAGGACACAAATTATGAAAATGGTGGCAAAATTGGTACAAATTTTACCAACATTTTATGACACAATTTTCCCATGTAAAATATAGAATCTATAATCCCCTCCCCCGAGCTAAATATGACCGGGTTAATTTTTCAATTTTATCAATTTCAATACGATTAATAATTAATATAATAATAGGACATTTAATTTTTTATATATTATTATCGATAAAATTATTAATCTATCTATATATAATAGATAATTGAAATTTTTACTATTTTAAAGAAAATATCATTCTGGTTCAATATGATTAGGAGTTTTAAATATTATTATTTGATTGAAATTATCTGGATTGTTTATTTTCAATGGTAAAATTATATTAATTGTTAAAAATATATATAAAAATAATAGTAATATTAAAATATCTTCAAAAATAAATAAAGGATTTAAATTAATTTGGTCGATCAAAAGTAACTATTATATTTATCTTTATATTTTTTTATTCAATTATTGACTTAATTAATTCGAAACGAAAAATTATTTTTATTATTAAATCTAATAATAATGAATGAAAAAATATTACACAATTTTTTAGCGGGGAACCCGCTATCCATTTTGTTAGGAGATTACATCCTCAGAAAACGTCCGCGTTGGCGTCCGCAGGTTAGGTTAGGTTACGGGACTTGGAAGAATTTCGAGTCTCGAGCTATATATGAAAGGAGGGGGACTTAGAAGAATTTCAAGTCTCGAGCTATGTATGATAGGAGGGGGACTTGGAAGAATTTCAAGTCTCGAGCTATATATAATAGGGGGGGGGGGGCTTGGAAGAATTTTGACTTTCGAGCTACCGTCCGCCGTCCAACCAAAAACTTAGAAAAATTTTGAGACTCGAGCTATATATGAAAGGAGGGGGACTTAGAAGAATTTCGAGTCTCGAGCTATATATGATAGGAGGGGGACTTGGAAGAATTTCGAGTCTCGAGCTATATATGATAGGAGGGAAACTTAGAAGAATTTTGACTTTCGAGCTACCGTCCGCCGTCCGCCGTCCAACCAAAAACTTAGAAAAATTTCGAGTCTCGAGCTATATATGATAGGAGGGGGACTTAGAAGAATTTCGAGTCTCGAGCTATATATGAAAGGAGGGGGACTTAGAAGAATTTCGAGTCTCGAGCTATATATGATAGGAGGGGGACTTGGAAGAATTTCGAGTCTCGAGCTATATATGATAGGAGGGAAACTTAGAGGAATTTTGACTTTCGAGCTACCGTCCGCCGTCCGCCGTCCAACCAAAAACTTAGAAAAATTTTGAGACTCGAGCTATATATGAAAGGAGGGGGACTTAGAAGAATTTCGAGTCTCGAGCTATGTATGATAGGAGGGGGACTTAGAAGAATTTCGAGTCTCGAGCTATATATGAAAGGAGGGGGACTTGAAAGAATTTCGAGTCTCGAGCTATATATGATAGGAGGGGGACTTGGAAGAATTTCGAGTCTCGAGCTATATATGATAGGAGGGAAACTTAGAAGAATTTTGACTTTCGAGCTACCGTCCGCTGTCCGCCGTCCAACCAAAAACTTGGAAAAATTTTGAGACTCGAGCTATATATGAAAGGAGGGGGACTTAGAAGAATTTCAAGTCTCGAGCTATGTATGATAGGAGGGGGACTTGGAAGAATTTCAAGTCTCGAGCTATATATAATAGGGGGGGGGGGCTTGGAAGAATTTTGACTTTCGAGCTACCGTCCGCCGTCCGCCGTCCAACCAAAAACTTGGAAAAATTTCGAGTCTCGAGCTATATATGATAGGAGGGGGACTTAGAAGAATTTCGAGTCTCGAGCTATATATGAAAGGAGGGGGACTTAGAAGAATTTCGAGTCTCGAGCTATATATGATAGGAGGGGGACTTAGAAGAATTTCGAGCCTCGAACTATATATGATAGGAGGGGGACTTGGAAGAATTGTGACTTCCGAGCTATATATGATAGAAGGGGGACTTAGAAGAATTTTGACTTTCGAGCTACCGTCCGCCGTCCGCCGTCCAACCAAAAACTTAGAAAAATTTCGAGTCTCGAGCTATATATGATAGGAGGGGGACTTAGAAGAATTTCGAGTCTCGAGCTATATATGAAAGGAGGGGGACTTAGAAGAATTTCGAGTCTCGAGCTATATATGATAGGAGGGGGACTTGGAAGAATTTCGAGTCTCGAGCTATATATGATAGGAGGGAAACTTAGAAGAATTTTGACTTTCGAGCTACCGTCCGCCGTCCGCCGTCCAACCAAAAACTTAGAAAAATTTCGAGTCTCGAGCTATATATGATAGGAGGGGGACTTAGAAGAATTTCGAGTCTCGAGCTATATATGAAAGGAGGGGGACTTAGAAGAATTTCGAGTCTCGAGCTATATATGATAGGAGGGGGACTTGGAAGAATTTCGAGTCTCGAGCTATATATGATAGGAGGGAAACTTAGAGGAATTTTGACTTTCGAGCTACCGTCCGCCGTCCGCCGTCCAACCAAAAACTTAGAAAAATTTTGAGACTCGAGCTATATATGAAAGGAGGGGGACTTAGAAGAATTTCAAGTCTCGAGCTATATATGATAGGAGGGGGACTTAGAAGAATTTCGAGTCTCGAGCTATATATGAAAGGAGGGGGACTTGAAAGAATTTCGAGTCTCGAGCTATATATGATAGGAGGTGGACTTGGAAGAATTTCGAGTCTCGAGCTATATATGATAGGAGGGAAACTTAGAAGAATTTTGACTTTCGAGCTACCGTCCGCTGTCCGCCGTCCAACCAAAAACTTGGAAAAATTTTGAGACTCGAGCTATATATGAAAGGAGGGGGACTTAGAAGAATTTCAAGTCTCGAGCTATGTATGATAGGAGGGGGACTTGGAAGAATTTCAAGTCTCGAGCTATATATAATAGGGGGGGGGGCTTGGAAGAATTTTGACTTTCGAGCTACCGTCCGCCGTCCGCCGTCCAACCAAAAACTTGGAAAAATTTCGAGTCTCGAGCTATATATGATAGGAGGGGGACTTAGAAGAATTTCGAGTCTCGAGCTATATATGAAAGGAGGGGGACTTAGAAGAATTTCGAGTCTCGAGCTATATATGATAGGAGGGGGACTTAGAAGAATTTCGAGCCTCGAACTATATATGATAGGAGGGGGACTTGGAAGAATTGTGACTTCCGAGCTATATATGATAGAAGGGGGACTTAGAAGAATTTCGACTCTCGAGCTATATATGATAGGAGGGAATGTAGAATGATAATTTCGATTTGAATTATATGACAAGATTATCAACTCAGTTCCACACCACCTGAGAGGTCGTGTTAAGGAATTGTGGGTTCCCCGCTGCCATTGCAACGTCTGCAATGGCTTCTAATTCTTTTTTATTCATTTCTCAATGATTTTTTTATTAATTGATATTTTCAATTTTTTTAAATTTAAATTAATTATTTTATTAATAAAATTAGAAATATTAATAATGATTTTTTATTCAATATTATTAATAAAATATTAAAATTTTTTAATTTATTATAATTTTAGGTTTTGATGAAGCAGTGGTGGATCTAAGGAACATAAGCTAAAAGGTTTTAGCATTAATTTTTAAAATCTTTCGAAGACTCAAATAGGACGTTTTTAGAACGGACTCGCTCGGAGAATGTGAACTTTTCATCTGCTAGGTCCAGTGAAGGGAGGAGAGGGAGGGTAAATACGAATTCTGGGATCAGAAAAAGGAGTTCATACAGACACGCCTCTATAGGAGGCAGACCAAATTTTTTCGAGAAGTGTACAACCAGGCTTATTTATGTCTAAATAGCGGGGAAGGTTACGAGATCGAAGCAACGAGAAAGAAAAAAAAAAAAATACTGGGAATATAAACTTTAGGTCTCCTCGGAAAATAGAACTCAAAACAGTGAATTTTTGGCACACCGAATTTCGAAGCTCATAAAAATGCAGCGTCAACGAAGAGAATATCCCTATGTCATATTTTTCTAAACCGTGAGAGACGTCTACAATCTACTGACTGAAGTAAATGTCATACATTCTACTTTTCAGTTTAAAAAACCGTCTTTGAAGAAAAATGTAAAGCTAAAGCTTCGTATTGTTGATGAATTTTTTCTTTCACGGATCCGCTGTATTTTGTATCTTATTATTTCCTTCACTGTTTAGTGGCCACAACAATTTTTAAAATCGATAACTCGAGTCACTATAGACAGCGTCTTCAAGTATGGCTTGAATTTTTTCCTGGAAACAGTGATACCTTTGTACACGCAGACGGACTATGGAATAATGAGATTGCAAAACAGAGGAGAATATGAAGAGCTCTGCACGTCAAATATCACTTTTATATCAAACGTCAGCGTGTCGTGAAATATGAATAGCTTTACATATTTTCAATACAATCTCGATATTCCATTTACTTGTCACTCGCAGCGGAGAGTGAATACTGTATCGAATGAATTCGCGTATAATATTCCCTTCGTGTATCTGAATTGTTTTGAGTCTACCCCAGTCCTGACCACGATCAATTTATAAAACCATAGAGTGCCAGTGAAACTTTTTCAAACTCTTTAACGTATCTCAAAAATTTCAATTCCATACAGGGTGTTCGCTACCATTACAAAGCTCGTCTTACGGACCGAAAAGTTTTAAATTACGAATCATCATCTTGCCGAACGCATCGTATGTGGTTGTGTAACACTGAATAGATTCTACGTAATTGGATGATGAAGTTCGTCACGAAATAAATGCCACAAACGCCCTTAACTAGAATGAAATTCTGACCAAAAACTTCTTCGTTTTCGCTCAAAACCAGCAATAATGTGAGACAACGTTCAACCGTTAGGCATACAAACGAGAGAGGAAGGAATTCTACGCCGGGGAAAACCCACCACCTTGATAAAGGCGGATGTACGTGTCAACGAATTCTCACGAAAAAAAAATAATACTATTGTAAAATTGTTCATGAAATACACGTACACATAATGACAGTATCAATTCCTATTTCTCGAATAAACTACGCAGCCTACGCTCGTCGTAATAATTCCGAATTTCCGTGGTTTTGATTTATACCATACGAATAAGAAAATATGGTGGGTTCGAGACCACTCGCGAATACCTAATACGATTTTCTTCCCATTGCAAAAGCCTAACTCGAATTTTGACATTATTTATTTCTTCAGACAACGATCAGCCCTCTTTTTGGAAATGGTTAACCTCTTTCCTTTCTAGCTCCAATTGTGCGTTTGGAAATTCTTCGCGGGTTCTGTACAGCGATCCGATACCACTTAAACTCGTTTTTTCGATTCGTTACTCGTAACTCATTTTTTCAACATGAAAAGTGCAACGAGGAAAAATACTAATATGGAGGCCCGGGCTCGTACATGTAATTTTATCTACGGTAGTTAGCAATAGTGACGAATATCGAAACTCGATTGTAACGATAAGAGGTGACTTGCTGCGCGCGAGAGAACAACTCCACCGGGATCTTATTATTGACTCCCGTCAACTTTTCCAGCAGAGTAAATTATACCTCTCCGTTTCACCATGAGACAAACCGACTGTTCATGTTATACGCTTCACTCGCTTCAGTACCTATTAAAGCCAATAAAATGGCGAATAGAAGTGTTTATTCTGCGCTGAGAGCCAAACGAAGTAACAAACTACAATCCTTCTATTGTGTGTTTTTGAAAAATGACACTCGTGTAGACGAGAGACCAGCCGTAAGTATAATTAAGAAGCCTGGAGGCTTACTGACAATCACTCGGGAAGGTCAACCTAAAGAAGACACAGAGGTGACTGAAAATTACTATATTGTACGACAATTCGAGGATTAAGGTGAAATATACCTATCAGATTTCGAAGATATGGCAAACTAAGGTGGGCTCCACTTCGTCGAAAGATGTACGAAACCAAGTTCTAAATTGTTTTTCGCAAACTTTCGAGACAAAGAGGGTCAAGATTGAATATCAAGTACCTATGATATGAAATCTGTAGAAAATGTTCTGAATCCGATGCTTTTTCGAAGGACGCTTTTGTATAATTTTAGAAAAATTTAGCCTCGCGATCTTAGCTATTATAAGAGAATCGCGAAGGTTGGCTAGAAGAATAAAAATTAGCTGATGCTAGAACATGTTTTAGAAATACAGAGCTCTAAAATTTTTACAGTAATCAATGAAAACACTTTTAAGGACCCAGGGTGAACAGCTGACGCCTTCCTTCAGTCGATTTTAAAATTCGACTGCTCTGATCTGGATCTAGGATTAGATGTCAGAAGAGTGGGGGGAGAGGGGATCAAAGAGATGACCGAGTGAGTAGAAAATTATTTCACTACCCAGTCCTAGTAGGGAGAGTTGGTTGTCCTCCATTTAACCCCTTTCGCTCCATATCTCAAAAATTGAAAACCAACAATAGCGTCCTCGTGAAAGCAGATAAAGGTGAGGCTCTTATCGCTTTGTCCATCCTCCAAGTATCCTTTCTCCATTCTTCTGGTGCTGTCCCATCGACGCTTGATTACAACTCCCATATTCAAAATATAAGACGAGCAGTCCGTTCCTCCCAGTTTATCCTTTCTGACAAGAAAACCCGTAACGCCGTCCTAAAGATGAACTCTTCGCCCCCGCGGCTCTACGGTCAACTCAAAACGCACAGGATCTGCTTATCCTTCCTGTCGTCGCGTACTATACTGACGCTTCTTACATGCTCGCTCGTTTTCTTGGCCAATGGTTTCGCCTTAGCACCGATTTTTCCCCGCAACACACGATCCCGAATTCCTCGGATTTCGTCTCAAAATTAGAAAACACTAGAGTTTCCCCCAGACTCACTTCTAGCTTCTTTCGATGTGTCTAGCTTTTACACCCGCATACCTGTTACATGTTTGATCGTCTACTTTCCCACAAATTGACCCTGATATCGTTTCTGAATTTCAAGTTCTCGTCTCCTTACGTTTGAGCCACAACATCTGTCTCTATCAGGGCACTATTTACAAATGCTCCCCTCTCCTCGCTAGTTGCCAACGTCTTTATGGATCAGCTCGAATCTATTCTGCTCTCTAACCCTCTCCTTCCTCAACCTCACATTCTCACCTGGATAAGATACGTGGACGATATTCTCTGTATTTGGAATGGTTCCGTCGAATCTCTTCTCACCTTCCTCAACTCTCTGCATCCTACTATCAACTTCACTCTCGAAATAGGAGGCTCATCTATCGACTTTCTTGGTCTCACTATCTCTCTCCATCTCGAAGCCAACTCTCTTGTTCCACATTTCGCTATTTATTGGAAACCTTCCAATACCGGCATCCTCATCAATGGCTCATCGTTTCATAATCATTCTCACTATTCCTCTTTCTCCGCGTAATTTCAAAAGCGAAAAAATGCATATCATTCATCTCGCTCGTCTTAATAATCTTCCTCACAACATCATAATATTTAAAACTCCCAACCATATTGAACCAGAATGATATTTTTCATTTTCTTATTCAATTTTACGTTCAATTAATAATAAATTGGTAGGTTTATTTATGAAAAATGATTATTCATATAAATAAAAAAAAATTATACACTACAAACTTGTCGTAATTGAAATAAAATTAAATATTAAAAATATTAAATTGAATTTTTAATTTAATTATTTAATTTTAAAATTTTTTCTTAATTAAATTAATAAATTAAATTTCAACAATTTGATTTGTCTATCTAAAAATTTCATTCCCTGTTGAAATAGCAATAATTATTCAAAGTAATAAAAATATACGATTGGATTAAAATAATAAAAATTTCAATTTATTATATACATATAAATAAATTAAAATTTTTATTGATAATATATATAAATTAGATGTGAAATATTGATATTTTAATTTTTTTTTAAATTATTAAAATTATCAAATTCATTAAATTAGCCAAATTAAAATTCACCGAGAGCAATAGTGGAATATACACCTAATGGAAAACACCCAAAAGAAAGACCAAGAAAAAGGATCTTGGACACTTCCGGATCATCCGCCAAAGAAGAGGCTTCCATACAATAGCAGACAGGCCACTAGACCCATCTCGCTTCATGGAGAAGACAACGACGGACTGAATTTTGAAAACTAAGAATTACATTGCTGTTCCTCAAATTAAATTTGATGGAAAAACGAAAAAAATCTTAACAAAATTCTGCAAAACACTAAAATGGGATAGTGAATGCAGAACAGTACTTATTATCAAGAGAAAATTTTCACTCTGTTAATCGATTTCAGAGCTTTGTATGGTCTTTTTGATATTTATTTTACTTAGGGGTGAAGAGAAGTTCCAATGACTTGACAAAGCTTTTTTGGAGCTTACAACAGATTAAGTGCCAAGTTCCATTCAATCGGTGACATCTCCAGGCCTCACTCTATGAGACGCAAGACGCGTCTCTGCTACTTGCAGATATTTTGGGTACATTGACGCACATACACGACGAACTTACAACGAGTGGTCGGCTACAATTTGCCAGGGTATTGTTTTCTAATACTCCGACGATCATTTCTCGAGAAAAAAAGTATAAAAACGCCTTCAATTTTCCAGAATTTGATCCCTAATTATCAAATTTACTAAGAATCCAGAACGAAATTCTGGTCTACCGATGAGAATGACCCTCAGACAAAATTATATGAAGAGGAAGAGCACACTGTCTGCTGTCTCTCTCAAGGGATCGACGGATACTCAAACTTTCTTATATGACATCGTTACCACGCCCAATAATGATGTTCGTGTGAACAAAAGTCGTTTTCGAGAATAAGTTTTCAGATTCTCCTATAGTAGCTACCTACTTTCTACTAGCTATACCGTGACCTCCCTCTTTTTTATCAACAATGTAAGAGGCTCTCATACCTAGAACAAATAGGCTACTTCCTCATGGTATTTTCGTCTTTCTAAAATAGGAAAAAAGGAAACATTGTCAGCCTACAAAATACACGAAAATGTCACTGCTTTCGTCCCTATTATTTGTTCTCACGAAAAGTTTGTTCTGAGGCGAGAAACTTTCACTTCTAAAAGTTGTAACACGGCGACGAATTGACGGAAAATTGTCCCAATGAGGAAGAAGAAGTACCATTTCAAGGGTTTTCGAAAAATTCTAATTAAAAGTTTCATCAACCTAGGCGTACAAACGATTTCTATCGGCGAACAATTTTTCCAAGGACGGATAAGCAAGAAGGTACATCTTCATAGTTCTATTTTCGCTTGTACATCTCGTCCTTCCTGTTGTTTGAACGATGATAAAAGTTTTACGATCAAATAAACTCAGAACATTAGTTAATTTGTGTATTTCAAAGCCTGCCACAAATCATCGTTAAATGTCCTATGGTATACGGCCGAATTAAAGGAATCGTATTGTCGCTACTATGTCATAAATATTATTTTGACATTAAGGTCGATTTAACGCATCCTTAGCGGGCAAACGTATATTCTAGTATGAATTTCAAGCAGTAAAGTTCCTATATTATACATTGAGCACACATATAAAGGATTTACGTCAACATTGAAGGTCACAAATCTTTCTTGTCATCTTATATCTATAAAGAATCTACTTTGTCTTCAAAAATGGAAAAAACGCTACTCGAATCTCGTCCAGCCTCTCAGATAAGACAAAATAATTTACTTCTCTTTGAGATCTCGGCGTACTATCACCGAAAGATTTTGTGACCCATGGTTCTTTCCAGTACACAACACTTATACAAATTTATATGGATTTCAACTAAAAGCTGCTAAATTGAAAATCCTGCTCAGTTTTACGCGATGAGTAATCAAATTCAGAATGCAAAACCTGATGTCATAGACCTGGTTTAAGATTTCTATTTTTTATCCCAAGATTTTCCTTATTTACGTAATACACAGAAGAGGGAATAGTTATACGTATCATATACAGCTAAAATTTTTCCACAAATTGCGAGATAAACGCGAGTAACAAAATCATACGATTTCTCAAATTCAACCAGTCTTCCTCCAGAACTCCTTCAGTACCCGGAAGAAGAATATAGGATCAAAAAATAAAAAATTGACTCACCCTTGACGGAGTTGTTATCAGCATGTTTTGATGGTAAAAGAATACAGGAAATATGCGTTTATTCACCACTTAGTTGACAATATTACTATAAAGAAAAATTTAGATCGAAATTATTTTACGGGCACAAGATAAAAAAAACAAACAAACAAACACAGACACACACACACGATAATACACGATTACTCGTCGAGGCTCAGCAATTGAACGCATTACTCAGAGCGATTTTCGTTTAACTGACGAACGTGAAGTAAAAATGGACTTTCGTGCTTTCTCGTTTCGTTGACTGCAAAAGAAACTTGACCTCTATACACCCTTATCGATTGCGACCCGTTCTCAGTTATCAACGCCATCTTTCGGCAGGATACGAAATTTCTGTTCTAACCAAAGTCTACCACAACGAGAGAGACGTGGAGAGAAGAAGAGACGTTTTGTTGGATGTGTACAAATAAATTTTTTCAAGGGCGTTAAGAAGTATCTCGCATATTATGATGTCCATTGACGGAAAGAAACTTTCTGTTACTAGAAATATCGATGGGGGGAGAACACCCACATACCTAGAATATTTACTTATAATCGTTTCCTTTTTATGGCGTTGCTCGTGATTTTATGAACAATCAATGCTGCTCTATTGAATAAATCAGAGTGAAAATCGTACAAGTTTTGGAGAAAATATATTTGATTTTGTACAACTATTTCTAATATTGGAAAAAAAAAAGAGATCCACCAACAAAGTCTACGAGGATCATACTTCGAACCTCTCTTAGAAGGAAGCACATCGCAATCGACGAGTTTTCAAACCTACCCCGGATTTTTATCCTCGTGGACGCATTCTCTCTTTTTCTCACGCACACACCTTATTTCCAACACTTGACAAGTTTCCTATTCTCGATCTTTTTAAAACATACCAAATATGCAAGATGGGAAAGAAAAATCGCATTTTGAACTTCCGAACGACGATTGTTATTGGTTTCTGTAAAATATTTCATAAATACCTATGTACATATTTCAGTGAAAAATTATTCAAAATATCAATTAAGCGAAGATTCTCGGGTATATGGTCGCTTCTTTATTTTTTGCCACAGGGGTGTTTATCATGCGGTAAAGAATAATAAAGGTGAAGTACTAGGTGTCAGAAGCGTAGGTATCAGGATGAATATCGACCCTAGAGAATCAATGAATATGAATCATTTGTAAGTTGAGAGGTCAGAAAGCTACGATAGCGTTAACAGAAGTTTCACAAGATATCATAAATCGTATAGGTACCTAGTTTCTTATAAATTATTCCATAGAAAAATTCATCATCAATACGTCACAATAAACATATATAATTTATTGGATTATTTCGAAAACGAATTTCATAATCTAAGACACTGTTTCACGATTATAAAACAATTAGAAGAAGGAGCTGTTCATTAGTGACCTATTCCTTTTCATTATTCTAGATACTACTCCTAATTCTACCACAGAGGTGATCAACGTAGCCATTTCGACTTTATCTCCAACTGTCCTGAACAATTTCAACTGAAAACCTGTTTTGTGGATACCTACGTTTTTCCGTCATCCACCTCTTCGGGAAATCTATAAGGACTTGGACAAATTCCAAGCTGGGTGGTAGGCTAGAGATTATACATCAAAAGATTTCAACTTGTGAGACATGTGTCGTTCATCATATTACGCAGACTAGGTATTCCGTTTTTTCGGTCCCAACTCAAAAATAGACGAGACATCGTGGCGCGGGATTAATCACTAATTGATAATCAAGGAGGAAATAATCAAAACTGATAATTCCTTTCTCCTTTCTCCTTTTTTTTTTTTTTTTTTTTTTTTTTTAATCAATATTCATATCTTTCTCGCTGTTTTGAAAAACGTTTATGATTTCTAAGAACTCTAGGTTTGCGGGGAACTCATTCTCGGAGCTTCATGCATCCGTATCATTCAAAGAGAAAGATTTGTCAGCATTATCAGAATAATTCAATTTTCCGACCTTTCGAATCATCACGACGAGGTATAGTAAACGAGCGATCTTGTTTCAGTCAGATTTACAAGAAGAATGTTTTCATCATGTGAGTTTTGAAGTCAACTCAACTTCTCATCTGATGTATCAAGCTCCTTTTTTATTTCATTGATTACTATAGGGGCTATATTGAAATTTTACCGGCCTATCAATTATAGAATGAAATAACCGATTTACAACCTAAAATATGAAGTTACCATCAATCAGTCGTAGCGCTCGCTTCGAGTTGTCTCCAAAAGTATTGCCAATTCTTGAGTCAAAAGAACTTCTGCTCTAAACTCTGATATATATCAATATTATCATATAGGTGAGCTTTCAAGGTACTTTCCGCATCGAATGTACTCACTCGAACCACAACGTACTGTGTGCGTATTACAAAGTCTGGAATCAAGACAATTCATTAAAATAAGCTAGGTAGGTGAAGTTTTCCGGAAACCAATTTTACAGCCCTTACTTATACATTATCATTTTGTTGCAGCCCCCGCTATGAAGTGTTTGCGAACGAACCCGTACGTATCATGAATGATCTCTCTTGACACAGGTAATAGTCCGACATTCGCTAAATTCTTCGGAAAGTTTCGCACCATCGATAATCGAAGTCGAACCAGAATCGCTCATCGTTTTGGAAATGAAGTAAAATTACGCGATTTATTCAAAAATGATGATACCATGAAATCAACTTCTGTTAATTTTGATATTTGAGCTCTGCTTTTGGTTGTTGACCCGTTGTAATCGTATCACCTGCTCGAAGCGCCAGCTGTAACCAAAACTCAAACAATTCCCACACACACATTTTTTCAAAAATCGTATTTTTTAGCGCATGCGCAGTGGACCGATTTTGTGCATTGTCATCATAAGGCACTGTGGTACGATACCGCGCTGGACTGATAACACGGAGACGACGTTTATACTCTGTTCACATTAAGGAAGGATAGAAATATGACCTTGAGAACATATGACCTCGAGAACGGAACGCTCCGGGTAATTTTAATCTACCGTTCCGTTCTCAAGGTCATATTGGTTATAAGGTACGAACACGTTTCACGTAACGTCGCGGAACTGACGAGTGTCGTCGGTACCCATCGGTTACATTCGCTGTCGCGTGACGTTACACGAGCCATATTCCTACCTTATAGCCTAAAAGTCGTCTCCGTGTTATCAGTCCAGCATACCTATCGTACTATAGTGCCTTAGTCATCATTTTTAGCTCGTTCTGTGAAAAGGTATCTCTATCAGATGAGACTGTAGGTACAATTTGAGAATTTGAGTATAAGTAATATAGACCACAACTGTTCATCTGTGACAATCCAGATGTTTGTGTTTCAGCAATAAAAATGTTCATTATCAGTAAGTTAGCCCTATGAAGGACGCGAGATTTCTTTTTGGGTACACTTTTCTTCTGAACTGATACGAACACTACGCGAACGTTGAATCGAATCACGCCAGTACCAGAGCCTCGGAGCTCGCTACAAGCACCATGTAACATGAACTTTATTAGAGCGCTAATGTCCCAGTCTCGGGTCTCCCTTTTTAATATTTTCCATTGCCAGTTTCTCGATTCTAGCCCTTTGTCGAAAGTCTTTCTAGGGGTCTAGTCAAAAGAATAGAATCTCGAAGAGAATTCTTCATTGAGGAAATGTTTTGTTGCGATGTTTGTAGTAAACAATATTCCAAAAATTACGTACTCTTTCGCCACAAACGTGAGGTGCATAAAATCAAATCTTTCATAAGAGATGTATCTGCGTTGGATCGAAAATTTCAGTGCCAAACTTGTGAAAAAAGGTATGTCAATTCTTCTTCATTGAAACGACATCGCTTATCCCAACATGAATCTCATCAGCAAGACAAACCAGTGTTCGAATGTCATGAGTGTAGTTTCAAATGTTCCACAAAACTTGGTATCATTCGCCACATACGGAAGAACCACAGTTTGCAGCCCTCTCTACTATCGAAGAACCACTCTCAATCAGGGAGTTCTAAATTATTGACTGTAAGTTTTGCGGTTTCTTGGCGTTAACATTGAGATAGTTATTCAGACTTTGATTGAATACCTACACTTTGTTATTCATTTATTACTACCCACTTTTGTGTTACAGTTTGATGTTCAATCGATGTCCGACGTACACAAGTGGCTTGAGAATTTTAAAATAGATACAAAAGTTTTCTTCAGGAAGATGAAAACTAAGCCTATAAAACGTACTATTTCAAACGTTCTGTTCAAAGTAATTAACAACAAATTCTTATGTTACGAAATATGTTTTTGGTTTATAATTGACGACTATAATTATACTCGTAACTGAAAAATATTGGTCATCGGTTTTATTATTTTCATGGAGTTTTAGAATTTCTTGTGCTTGGGTCTGGTCTTCCGCATTCAATACCCTCCATTAGCAAAAAATGTGTTTGGCTTTTCTTAAGTGTTTCGATTCGCCATAAATTTATGATAAATTAAGGTCTGGCAAAAAAAAAATATGATAAGTAAATTCATACTCGACGCCTTGGCGATGCAGGTGAAATATTATAATTTTCTACATTGGCAACCCAAGTCCTAACACATAAAGGAGGATTATTTTTTCGTTGTATCCGTACATCTTTTTTATTCATTTGTCCTGCGTTTTTGGACAAGAATAACAATGCAGATGGCGAGTCAGCGAGAGCTATGAAATCATTTGATTCAACGCGCTCTCACAAGTTACTTAAAAATTCTCCTACTAAATTGGTTTGTTATTAATTTACATACTTACAAAGATCTCACGGAGAGACGAGAGATTGTAATACTCTCGTCAGTATAAAATATCGTGTTTTAAAAGGTAATCGTCAAGACTCACAATAAACGTATGCTTTAATTTTAGTGAGAAATATACGGAGTGCCGAAATATATTGTAATTATTAGAACATTTTATCGACGGTAGAACAGGAAAATGGTTTATATGTTTATTTATCAATGAAAGAAATTTAAACATGGTATACAAATTTAATGAAAAAGAAGACATTTTGACGTTTCGACGCTTCCGTACGAACAGCGTATCTATAACCATCTTAGGCGGAAAATTGAATTTTTTTTTCGTGGTTTATTTTTTACTTAGGTAATTAAAAAAAAATTATAATGTCGACCGTTGATCGTATCGTAGCGACCTCTGGGCGTTGACGCGTGATGCAGATGAACGGTATTTGCGAATTTATATTGATGAACAATTCGATTCATCGTTCGCGTAGAGTTTTCGTATCAGTTCAGAAGAAAAGTGTACCCAAAAAGAAATCTCGCATGAAGGACATCAGAGGCAGTCCTTAATCAGAGTAGATGTGATACAATGCAAGGTTTTAATGATATTATAGCAGGGGAATCGGTATGCAATTAATGCATAATATTCAAAGATAAACGTAAAATAGGCGACAGGCGCTGCATACATATTTTTTGTTTACAACAATAAATGGTTACTAAATAAAATTATTATAGTTCATTTGTGTATTATATAGATAAGCTACCCTCATTAGCACCTTATCAGTGATAAGCTGAAATGTAAAATTCGATTTGTTTTGTGTAGAAATTTTCTTTGACTTTATCGTCATCCAAAATCCGATACGACAACACCAATGAAAACTCGAAGAAACAATACCGCAGCACAGCCAGCTTAAGATATGTCATCACCGGTGTACCTGGAGAAAATATACTGAAGTTCGTCAACCAACGAATACTAGACTACTGGCCGAAATTGCTGTACAGAAAGGAAGTACCACTGCCTATCCAGCAAAAATGATGACGCCACCGACAAAACCTGCGTCGCTTTCAACTTCCAAGACACCATCTAACTCCTCGATAGAGCCGATGGTAAAAGTTCCAGTTCCTCCGATGCAACAAATAATCCAGAAACCTGCTAAGAAACATAAAACTATTTGGAAACGAATAATAGAACCCCCGGTAAAAGCTCGTAAGACAGTAGCCACGACCACTGAGACACCTACAACGTCCCCAAAATCGAAAGTTCCGTCCACAAAAGCTCATGAAACAACCGCCGCGAGTGTTTCACCACCAGCAAAGTCTACGCCAGCTCTATTCAGAGCCTTTAGAAGAAAACAAAAAGCTCGCAAAACGGTACCTGAAATCGTTCCGCCAGAAAAATCCTTGCCGTCTTCATTCAGAGCACTTAAAGAAGAACAAAGGGCTCGCAAAACCGCTGCCGCTGCGAAAGCTTTGCCATCGTCATTTAGAGCCTTTAGAAAAGCCCAACAACCTCTTTCGAAAACAGATTTACGACATGTAAGACCCGTGGCAACAATACAGGCAAAAAAGAGACGAAATTTTGTATTAGATTCATTTGTGCAAGCTGCTCCGATATTTTGTTTATTAATCCTGTTTCTGTTAATTCTGTTCTTTGCAGTTGGTTTTGGCTTCTTATTTGTTATACCAGTACGTATTCTTGCAGTTTTATGTATTATACGTGGTGAGTTTACGGTTAGAGTAATATGCAATGATTCCAGAAATTTGAAGGCAAGTGAATTATTTGGGTTGGTAAACCCCTTTTTGTCGAACTATCAGTGCAGTACAGATGAATTAAGACGTAGATTGGAAGTTTTCCTCCTGGATATCACTTTTGATTTAATTGTCATGAGAGGTTGTACATCAAATCCCTCAGGGTACGTCCATATGATAACAAACCATCTTGTCGATACGCGCTACGTCGTAGGGTAATGCCTCTCTTTGCCTTTCTCATAAACCGGTGAGGGAAATTTTGACTTTGAATCTGCGTATGTTGGCAACTGACGGAACTAAAGCGCACCATAATACCTTGTTGACTTTGTAATTATATGATTTTTTGTTAATGTGGTGTGCTTAACTCCAAACCACACTATGGTCCCTCTTCAGATGGTTGTACATAGTAACTTTATGACCTCATCTAGTTCAGTCATCTTCCCTTTCAGCTCTTCAGTCAAAAGTCCACATTCTTCTGGCGATCTTACCCACTTATGACGTCACACCCTGCTCCAAATGAAACAACGTCCACTCTATGCAGGGATGCACCACTTGATGATGTTAGGCTCCTCATTTGTGGAGATTTAGGCCAGGGATCTTCCCCCCCCCCTCCCTCCTGAAGAAAAGAAATGATTACAAGCTTATGTTTGCATGTGGTTTGAGAAATTTGTGCTGTACCAACAGTTTTACAAGAAGAAATGCACAAAAAATACTCGAAGTCATAAAATTCAGTCTTATCATTTTTATTTCATTAAGAATCAAACTTGATAACGAGTAGTTGGTGAAATACCGCCATTTTTTTCTTTTTCCAAGAAAAATCGACGCTTTTCAAAAGTATGGAGGTTTTTGATTAAAAACTCGAAAGTGACAACAAGAAATGTAGAAACTTGACGAAATAGGTGTATTGAAGAAAACTAAAATTATGCATTATTTTATGGTTTTTCTTGATTTCAGATAGATCGGGAGGACGATAACTGTACTATGGTTCCGGTAAGTAGATTTTTTCTTCAAAATTATTGAGATCTTTGACAACATGAAATAGAAAATCACGGGTGAATTTGTGTATAATTATGATTGAATTACAAAAGGGAAAAGAGGGACGTATTTGCATTCACTTTCCTCTGGTAATATAAGCGTCCACCAGCAGCTCGAGTAGTCCTCACTGTAATTAGAACATAGTCACGGAACACGTTTTATGAATAATTCCAAGATTTAAATTCACTGTCCAACTCTTGAAATGGTCTACGTCATTATCCCGCTCTCCCTCACCCCTGATTTGCGAATTTGCCTTGGTATTTTTTACGCTAGATCTTGAGACTTGAAAAATTTGGACTTTATAACTCAACCTATATACTCTATATATATGAAACTTGATCACCAAAGAAAGGAAGGAGGGGCTACCGAGACTAATGACCTTGTCCTACCTTAAGGGCTTGGGAAAGTTTCCAGCTTGGAACTCGACTTTATATGTTTGGGACTTAGTCACCCTGGGCGTGATATTATTAGCCTTTGGAACCATTCCTCCAAACTATTGATAACGTTGTAGTCGCGTGGTCTTTATTTTCCTTTACTTTGTAGAAAAATTTACAAGTCCAATATTTAATATGTAGTTATATTCCGTTCTCATTTTTGATTTCAGCTAGATGACGATACTACGGTAAGAAGAAGTAACGCGATATGGCAACAAGATAATTGAAATTTTCTCATATAACCTCCTTACGGTAAATCGTACTTTATGACAGCCCTCCAATAGGCTTTAGGACAAAAATATTGATTTTGATCTTTGAAGGTAGCATTTCAAAACGAAAAGAAAAAGAAATGTGATAAAAAATTGGGAACCTAACTACAACAGAGACACAGATTTGTTCTTCAAAAGCGGTCTTACGTTTGAATTTGGGGTCAGTTTTCTGTGATAACAAAATTGTGTTGACAATTATTCACATAGTGTCGGTTTTCACATGAGTAGGCTACATTGAGAAGAGGAGGAACTTCACAGCTGATTCAAGCATGAGTTTAGGAACCTATCGAAGGACAATTTCTACCCCAGTATACGCCATCCTAAAGCATATAATCACTAAAAGTTTCTGGACTTAAAGCCCTCTACGTCCAAATAATTTGTCATACATATTTTTTCTTTTCAATTCTTTTTATGAGACTTTTTTCAGTTCTCGGGAGGGTTTCAAGGCTGCACTATTTATTAGTTGGGTATAAAAATCAAGCAAGTAGTGATGTAAAATCATTTCCGTGATGTCTCAATTACAGACTCAGGTATCTGTAACCAAAAGAAAAACAACGCCTTCTGTAATCAAAAAACGAACAACGACTTGCGAATGTGTAACGGTGAGTATGAAATCGATTATTTTTATTTCTATTCTATCAGTATCTCGTATGCCTTCTATGTAATCCATAATCTGTTAACTTCAGAGTAATTTGAAAGGAGAGAGAGAGAGAGAGAGAGAGAGAGAGAGAGAGAGAGAGAGAGAGAGAGAGAGAGAGAGAGAGAGAGAGAGAGAGAGAGAGAGAGAGAGAGAGAGAGAGAGAGAGAGAGAGAGAGAGAGAGAGAGAGAGAGAGAGAGAGAGAGAGAGAGAGAGAGAGAGAGAGAGAGAGAGAGAGAGAGAGAGAGAGAGAGAGAGAGAGAGAGAGAGAGAGAGAGAGAGAGAGAGAGAGAGAGAGAGAGAGAGAGAGAGAGAGAGATTAGGGTTCGTTGCAATCGAATTTTGAGAATTACCAGGCTGAAAACGCAAGTTACCAACCATGAACACTCATTTGTCAACTAGGTACTTCTTGACCTTTTCTGTCACAGCAAGAAACCAAACAAAACGGGATGCCGTTAGTTCAAAGAAATATATCTGTATTGTAGAAATTTGTGGAAATGCGAACAGGAAGAAGGGGAAAAAAGAAAGAAGAAAGATTTAGAGAGATAGGCAATATTCAAGACAAGGCGATAAAGAGAGTTATGAAGGGTGGGAGTAACAAAAGAACGATGGACAGATGAAGTAGACAGTCTCGGTTTTCTAATTTTCCATTCAATAATTACAATTCTTCAATGATTACTTGATTGACAGTATGAAATTTTTATTTCAGAAACCTACAACTACTCTTCCAGTACCGGTAAGTTTTGCACACTATTTCTGCGCTTACCTATCTTTCTGTATGTAGAGAATTTGATGGGGTAGTGGAAAACAAATTAAAAAAACTAATGGGTTCTTTAACTGAGTTAAACCAAGGGGTGGCAGGGAATCTGTTTTATGGGGCACGTAGGATCTGAAAAATGTTGGCGGGACTTGAAAAAACTGATCTATGACGTCCTCAGATATGTCGTCATAAAATTGTTACGTTGGAGACCCGAACTTTACAGCTAACTTGGAAAGCTATATAAGATACGACCTCCAAGCTATATATGATAGTTACAGGAGGGAGACTAGGAAAATTGTTGACCTCCGAGCTATTTATGTATGATAGGAGCGAGACTTGGAAAAATTTCAATTTCTTTAAGGTTGCTGGCTGGCCAGACGGTGGGTATTTTTTCCGAAAACCTCTCCAATAAAACAGGGTTCCTGTTAAAATGGGCCACGCCAGAACATTTTAAAATCTATCCTTTCTGATGTTGATGTCGACTTTGAATACAGCATGCATACAAGTCCTCTGTTAGTTTCGGCAAATGACAGGTGACTTAAGAGTACTAACATTACAGGTGAATAAATATACAGCACATCTGTTTAGTACACCCGCCATACAACCAAGCGCTTTGTTTTGGGATGAAATCTTTCAGACTCTGTACTTTGTTGATCCAACACAATCAAGATTGTACTGGTGGCGATCTAAGTATGGCAAGAAGAAATGTTCATACGCTGAAGTTCACTTAATGAAAGGTAAATTTTGGTAATTATTGAGAAAAAAAAAAAAAAATTTGGTCAATTTATAGGTAATGCGGTTGGGTTGAAAATTATTTTCCAATCAAAAATGGGAAGAAGAAGAAGAAGAAGAAGAGAATAGCGATATCAGGCCTTATGACGTTCAAACGATTTTCAGTCAACGTCTTTGAGAATTGTATCTGCAACTGAGGCAAATGTTCTTTTCTTGGAAGTGGAGTGTTGGAGGGTTATGAGTGGATGTTTGAAAATGATAAAGCTGTAACAATTTAGTTTAGCTCTGTTATAATGAAAATCTTTATTGGTTTTAATTTCAATTCAAGGTAGGCACTTCTAGGTTTAAATTAATATTTGTTAGGTATCTGTTGTAGACAAAAATTTAAAGGATCCGGAGAACACATCGAAGTACAAGATTATGTTTGCATATCCATTCAAAGGATCTGCAAAAACTTTTACAATTGGTTTAGGCCCAATTATAGCAGTTGCAACTGTGGATACATTACTCGAAGAAAAGGAAGCAAAAGCCAGTTATTTAGCTGAGATATGTGACAAAGGTCAAACTATTACAACAGCTAAACCTTCACCTTTTGGTTCACTCTTTATTGGTAAATCAAAAAAATCAAATACCTATTGGTATTTCAATTTATGAACAAGTGATTCAATTTAAAAAAGTACATACCTAGTAAAAATATTTTAAACTTAAAGGGAACAAATTCAGTCGTATTTACATCGCCTACATATAACTGAATCTCTCGCATTAGTTTGGAAATAAGTTTCCTAATTTGTAGGCCTGGTTTTGGCTATAAGTTTTTAGGTGGGCTCTAACAATTTTTTGGTCCATAAGTATACCACAATTTTTATTTATCATTTTTTATCTAATCCAACCTCAAATACCGGAAAATTGACATACATAAAACATACATTTGACCCTGTTTGTGTACCTATGCTGAAAAGCACTGAGCTAGTACGGTAAGTAAAAAAAAAAAAAAAAAAAAACTGTTTTATGTTCACAGCTTGCAGGGACGATCCCATCAGAGACAATTCAATTGCAAAAATTTATAAATATCATAAAAAAACTAAAAAACTACTTGTTGACCATTACCGCCAACTCTGGGCAATTTTTGGTACATTCACTCACAGATATATTACGGGTATTGCATTCAGTTCAAATGGTTACGTCGATCCTAGAACAAAATGGCCCCGTGCATTTTTTGTCGACAGTGTAAATGGTATTCTCACTGAGTGGGGACATAATCCAAAAACTGATGAAATATGTAATTCTCTTGTTTCGTATAAATACTTACATAGCTACTTACTTTGGTTCTTTGGTCAATGAAAATCATGATGAAATTGTATAAACCTGTCTTAATTCTTCCTTCTTATCATTCTCAGATACAGACGCTTATACTCGGTTTAGAACATTCAAATTACCGTTATTTATACCTTGGGATATGTGTATGGATGGTAACCAGTACTTGTGGGCAACAATGGTGAATGAAAACAAGGTAAGGAACAATAATTGATTTTAAGCGGGAGTTATTTTGCTGACAAAAAAATTATAATAGCGTATTTAATAATTTTGAATTTAAAAGGTTTCCAAATTTCATACTAGACGTAAACACGAATGGGATGAATATTGGTACAATATTCCAGGAGTACATACTTACGGAATAGTCCAAGGCTTGAGGAAACAAAAAACGTTCATTGTTTCTGCTGAAGCAAATGATGAACTCAAACGATTGACAAACAAAAATGTATCCGGAATTTTTTACGCTCTGAATGGCCATTACAGACATAGATACACTACGGGTTCAATTTACTACATAGAATTTCAAGGAATATTGAATAGAAGTGAAAGCGAGCTTCAGTTCTAGAATTAACAGAAGTGAAAAATTTACTATTGGAGTTATTTTATGGTTTTTAATTAATATCTAAAATAATAACACTAATAACTCTAAGAACTTGTTTTTCCAATTTTGAGAAAATTGCTGATTTTCATCTGAATTTAACATTGACAATTCTGGCTGAAATAATGTGTTCAAACTGGGAAACCCCTTCTTACATTGAAATATTTCACTCCAAACTCTTGTTTGACAAAAATGTTCCTGTAAAGCTTGTATGCGTCATAAGATTTATTACAGACTTTATTGTAGAAAAAAAAAAAAAAAATCAAAAAACGTATACTCATTTTCAATGTAATGTATATAATTGTACCATTTTATTACACTAATGATCAATAAATATTTTAACTCCATAGATAATGAAAACCTATGTCACTCTAAAGCTTTTGGGTAAATTGATTGTAAAAACCTGGGTTTAAATTTTTTATTTTTCTCAATATTTGTGTGGTTAAAACATTGAAAAAAATAAAGAATTTAAACCTGTGTGGGAAAAAGCTGTGTCCATTCATTTATGAAATAATCATCCTTGCACAATTAAACTCTTTGTGAGAACCTGGGTTTTGAAAGAATAGCGGAACCGTTAATTCCTAATTTTAGGTACTTACTATCTTAGTTCAGTTGTTCTGGAATTGTATGGAATTTAAAATTCAACGTATAGTAGCATTATTCATATTTTGTTTAAAAAAAGTATCTTGCAGTAGTACAAACAGCCAGTGGCGTAGCAAGAAAATTTTTCTGGGAGGGGGAAAAGAAAGAGTAGGAGAAAAGAAATGTTACAAAAAAATTTTGGAAAATCAATTATTTGATATTTTTATTGCATGTGCCCCGAGGGAACCAAAATTAAAGATCTTTCTGTCAAAAGGGCGTCCGTCCCAAAAAAAATACATTGAGCGGACGCTTTTCTGACAGAAAGGTCTTCAATATTTTGGTGCTCACCATGAACGCGTAGCGACGCGACGACGCAACGGACGCTAGTCAAGCTATATTATGTCTTCCTCTCTACCCACCTCCGGCTCACCGAATGGACTTGTGTTATCGTACCGGGCTTTGATATTATTTTTGTTTAGTATGTGTGTTTCCGCATAAATTTTGCACATTATGTCGATCACTATCTCTTAAAATTCATTTTTTACGAGGAGAACCCTTCTTCCTTTTCTTAATTCCTCTTATTTTTCCAGCACTTTTGTTAGCTCAAGTAAATACTTTGACCAGGCGACCGATAATCATTGGTTTGCTGCAAATTCTCGCAATGTTTCCGTGTGTTTGGTGTAACTATTTCTTCAGCCAGAACGAACTGTGATAAACGTTGCAAGAAAACATCACAGTGAAAGTTTAGCATGATCGACAAGCCTTAGTCAAAATGAATTCTACGTGCGTTTTTTCGACGCTGTTATGGTATTTGTTCCTCGTCCTGAGCCATGGTAAACTTCTGACTGATTTAGAGAGAGAATGTAAAACGTTGAACTCGTGCTTTAAGGACGATACCGATGCAACTGCACTGACTTACCTTGAATGCGCTGTGAAGAATAAGGTAAAGTACTGTGTATCATTTTAGTTGATTTCATTTAATTACTTGACCAATTAACTTCATTCATTTCAGGCCTTAGAGATCACAGAGAACTGTAAAACGACTATATTCAACTCGGCACGAAGTTATTTCAACGACAAGAGCTTACGCAGAACATTTTATAATGCATGCCCCGAAGATTTGAAAGCAATTGATTGTAAAGACCAGAAATTTCTGTTCTGTATTCTGGATAACAAAGATAACTTCAACGATGTATACTGCATGCATATGATCGGACAGTTACACATTTTACCATCTTTGAATTTCGCCTTATTCACTCGCTTTCCTGAACTATGTGGAAAAGAAATTGAAAAATATTGCTCGTTTGAGAATAAAAATAACAAATCCTTGGTGAGTTCAGCTTCCTGCTATTATCAAAATTCTTGGGAAATCTTTATAATCGTCGGTGTTTCAGATCTCTCTTGAAAATAACAATGTGTTGGACTGTCTGCAAAAACAAATCGATAATGTCGCGAATGGTGATTGTCGAGATGAAATTCTGAAAATTTCTGAATTCCAAGGCGAAAGTATCTCATTGGACAAAAGTTTATTAAAATCATGCAGGCTCGATAAAGCCAAATTTTGTAAAGATTTCGAAAACAACGTCGACGAAGAACCTATCTATAAATGTCTACAAGAGTACATGAATGATCTTTCTGACGAAGTAATACGTTTATCAAAATTGTTTCATCCATTTCGTCGATTGTGAAAACTACAATAATGAATTATTCTTGCAGTGCCGAGAAGAGCTTTTTAAACGAGAGAAATTAGTAGTGAAAGACTCGAATATTAGCAAGGGCTTGGTACGATCTTGTAGAAGTTATATTCAGAAATATCACTGTCGAAGAATGCTTCCTAACGATAAAAACGTCAGATTAGCGCAGATTTTGTTATGTTTGGAGAACGCGGTTCACATTCCTAATGGTCAGTTCCATTTGCCTTTTTCTATGTATTCGTTCTTTGACGGTTATTTTGAGAATTATATTGTTTCCCAGGTAGTAAAATCGATTCCACCTGTCGTTCGGAAATGGATCGTCATCGTAAACTACTGATGGAGGATTACAGACTATCGCCGGAAGTGGTCGGTAAGTGCTCCGAAGACATTCAATTGTTCTGTCGAGGTCTAGCTAAAAATGGTAAGACCATTCACTGTCTGATGGATCATTCCCGACCGCGACGACGTAATCAAAAAATTGTCTCCCCCGCTTGTCAACGATCTGTGAGTGAGAAAAATTTTTCAGACCATCGTCCGTTCAATCCCTGTTTTACAGGTCATTCTCTGTATTGCTTTATAGTTGGAAACTCTTTTGAAAGTTACGGATGCTGGAGAAGATTGGCGTGTTGATCCAGTGTTACGCGACGCCTGTCGCGATGTGGTTAGGGGTATGTGCGCCGATTTCAGAGGAGACGATTCGAAGTAAGTTGAATCACCGTGACACAAGTTATAGATCGAGGTCTGAGAAATCTTTAAATTAAATCTAGTCCACTGTCGCTTTATTGGAAACAGAATCCCTACTTCAGGAAGAAATACTGATTATGAATCGGATAGTACTAACAAACTCAAGAGTTTATAATTTAACAAACGTAATTTTTTCAATTTTCTATTGGATCTGTAACTTGTTCTTTCTGAATAATTTGACTTTTGACCAAGATTATCTTACATCGTTCGTCTTTTCTCAGGGTTATGTCGTGTTTGATGGACAATATAAATTCGGATTTCATGGTGGTACAGTGCGAAAAAGCGTTGATGGAAATTCAATACTTCATATCGCGAGATTTTAAACTCGATCCTCAGTTATTTACCGCTTGTCGAGACGATGCGGTCAAACTGTGCCATGCGAAGAGCTCATGGTATGACGATCCTTCTAACATGGATCCAGAACGAGGTCCTCTCATCCTACCGTGTTTATACAGATACGCCTACAATTACGGTTCCGAGACGTCAACTCATAAACTAAGGGTGACTATTATTTCTTCCCGTTACTCTCTAAGGCAATTCTGGAGAAATATTTATTATCTTTATCGTTTGCAGTTAACTTCGGTTTGTGAAAAACAAGTGAGAAGAGTTATGAGGCAGCGAGCTATACGAGTCGAGCTCATTCCTGAGATTGAACAATCGTGTTTGGATGATTTAGCTCTCTATTGCTCGGATAAGACTAAACCCGGTGAAGAAATGTTGTGCTTACAAGATAGATATTCGAGGTTCGCACTCATTTTAATTAATAATATGCCGCAGTTCTCCTTTGAAAACAACAGAGAAGTTATGAAAACAATCATAGATCAAATGATCATTTTTTCTCAATTAATGCACACGATTCCCTTATTTTCATATTGAAAGCCTTGACTTCCACCCTAAGAATCAACCCTTCTAAGATTTAAAATGAAAAAATTTTTCTTCGTTTCTTTTTAGTCTGAATTTGAAGTGTCGATCAGCTGTTGGAAATTTCACTGAAGCTGAAGCGAGTGATATCAATTTGAACCCGGTTGTAAAAAGATACTGCAGCGCGGTTATAGAAAATCATTGTAAAGTAAGCGAAGAGTTACTGTAGTATTCTTCATGGTTGTGTGTAATTTTTGTACTTGAGTCCGGTGTTTCATCTCAGGAACAATTGCGCGGCATAAAAGGAGAAAGAGGAGATGTCAACGATGTGATGAGTTGTTTGATCAAGCACAAGAACGATGCCGATGTAAAAATAAATTATAAATGTAGGACTGCCATAGATCATTTTCAACTTATTTCCCTTAACGACTACCACTTTACAGTCGCTTTCAAAGATGCTTGTCGTCCATACGTAATTCATTACTGCCCGAAAGCGCATACAAAATCGCAAGTAAGTATCTTAATAGCAGTGCTTAAGTCATTAAAAAAATAATGAATTTCATATCCTTCCTCAGGTTGTTGAATGTCTAAGTGAAGTTACCCAAAACGATACCATTAATGATGTAAGGTATAAGATCTCCAAAGAGTGCAGATATCAACTTCGAGCTCAACTGCTGCAACAGAGAGAGTTTATTGACCTTGACCCTAAACTAAAGTCAACCTGTGAAAAAGATATTCGGACTTTTTGCGGTAAAATTAACCGTGACTCCGACACTTCTGTAAGTAGTGACTCAATTTGAATAATTTATCCAACTAACTTCACATACAGCGTGAATATGGATACAATTTTTTAATTAAAGGTCTTGGAATGTTTGGAAGAACATATAAGCTCTTTAAGTCCTCAATGTCATAAAATGGTATTCAAAATTGAACAGCAAGATTTCAAAGATAGCTCCAGTGATTATACACTCTTGACCACCTGTAAATTGATGATAAAGGAATATTGTGAAGACATTGACGTTTCACAAGCTCTTACGTGCCTAAAGGTAACCAATATCGATTAAATTTCGTATTTATATGAAGAACACAATCTTTAATTTTTATATTTAACTTACAGAAATTTAAAGATGAACCCGTTTTCGACAATAATTGCAAATCGTTAGTACTCAAGCGAATGGTTGAACAAAGTGCGGATTATCGTTTGAATCCAGCTTTACAACGCGGATGCAGTCAAGACATAGGCAAATTTTGTCTATCTTTAATGAAAAATCACATCCCGGACGTCGAATTTGAAGGAAAAATTCTTAATTGTCTCAAAGTAAGTTAATCTGTGAAAAAGAAATGCGATACATCTTTGAAAATGAATACATTCTCGTGATACTTATTATTTAGATCAAATTTCGAGAAAGGAAACTCAGAAAAGATTGCGAGAAGCAACTTTCGGTGGTATTGAAGGAAGCTGCTCTGAATTACATGCTGAACCCTCTGCTACGAAGTTTATGTACTTACGAGGTATGCATTTGAAGAATTCCTATTAAAATTTTCAATTCAGAATCTACCGATTTTAGAAAAATTCTCTATCTGTTATCAGATCCAAAGTCTGTGTAAAAAAGAAGTTAACGCCGAAGAACGTGGTAGTACAGGTCGTGTAGAAGAATGTTTAAAAGTTGCTTTTATGGAGGGTAGAATTGAAAGAAGAGCGTGTAGGCTCGAAGTCGCCGGTTTGATAGAAGAAGCAAAAGCCGATATAAACGTTGATCCATTACTACATAATGCTTGCGCTCTCGATATAACCAAGTTCTGTATCGATGTACCTCAAGGTGCTGGACGAAGTAAGTTACCGTTTTATTTTCCTCGGAACTGTTGTGAAAGTTACTCAGTAATTTAATTTTTATGGTACAGTATTGCAATGTCTACAAACAATCTTATTTTCCGAGAAGCAGCGTTTACAACCAGACTGTAAGCATAAATTGACACAAAGAATGGAAATGTTTAAGAATGCTGAACCGTTGGTACGACTGTCTGCAACAATTCCTTTTCATTGACTCAATGAGCCTCATTAGTATAGAATTACGTTCTTGATTTCAGATTAATACTGAACCACAAAATTTGGAAGACTTGTTGGATCACGTTACGCGATCACCCGCCAAAAAACTGTTCTTCGGTAGTTTATTTACGATCGTAGGTTTCATTTTTCTAGCCGGTATTTTTACGGGGCGTGTTACTCGCCGATCAGCTAGGATGAAGAATAAATGATGACTAATTTAGACATTTCATCGAACTCTAATAATCTCTAGTCCACGTTTACGAATCAAAATATTGAATTTTACGTTGAACTTAATGATATTTTTACTGCCTCATTGGCGTAGACGCTGAAATTTCACATGTATGAAGTGGCAATCGTATAATTTTTCTATTATGCTGCGTGATTTTGTTTTGGAATGCCTTTTGCATTTTTTTCTGCGATGAATTACCGTATTATTATTCTATAGTTATTTTCCTCGTGTATGAAAGTTGGCGTTATAGAGATTAGTCTCAACTTTCATACCCTTATTTTATACAGATTATTGTGATATACTGCGTGTATTCTAAGTTCTCATTAATGTTGTTGTAATGTGTCTTTGCGAATCAGAAGACGATATATTATGCTGTTGCATGTTTAGATTAAAATAAGAGTAATGTTTTTGTACACATTGTATATTCTCATTTTTTTGTTACACGTGAGTAAATAATAAAAGAGACGTTTTAAAGGAATTTACATGACTCAACGAAAATAAGTAAACTACAGAACGAGGCGCAGAAAATAGGATCATTTACAAGTATTTCGGAGAATACTAATGAATACTAATGATCATGTTTCTTATCTAGGTAGAAACGTAATCCACAGTATCCGCAGCTATGGTTTCCAGGTTTATCCTGCGAGAAACACAACAATCTTGAGCATTAATTATTACTCGAGGATAATTTGGAAGAAAAACAGACGCCACCATAAGCGTAATGGGTCGTTCGAGCAAGAAAATTGAAGATCGATGGATAAACTTGCCATTAGCATATCACGTCTTTACTTACCAAATTGATGTATACTTTTGGATGACCAACATGTGGGTCTCCACCATCACACCACACAACTCGATCTTTTGACGCAATGGGTGGCACCTGGGCGATTAATTCTCGAGCAACATTCGGGTTAACATATTTTGTACCCTCTAGAAATCTTACTCTTCTTTTATCGTCCAATTCAAATTTCTGTAATATTGAAAATTTTGTTGAACATGAACTGGAAAATACACGGGTTTTGATTTAAGATCAACGAAATGTCACAGTTTACCTGTCCTGTGTGGGTAACGGCATCAGGGACAGACTCGAATGCATCAACAGCGATCTCAGTTCTTTTATCGCTCGCAACCACTGGACTACAGCTTATATACTTTACCAGACTATTCCTTAGAACGGTGGACGGTATTTTCTGTAGAACTTTGCAAGACATTTTGACGATTTGAAGAGTCAAAGTTGAAAGAAATTTGATAATGAATGTCGTCAAATTTCTAAAGTGATAACAGCGAAACAAGAACGAGCAAGTTTTACGCTTGCGCTCTAGGTTGCATTGGTTTATGGGTGACTTAGCAGTTGGCACGAATTTTTTGAGGCTACACTGATCATTAATACCAAATTCTACCAATAACGGTGAAGAACGATCGGATTGATGAACCTGATTGGCTCATTTTTCGTATATGGATTTCAATCGAATGTCCCTGAAAAACGGTTACGCGATACGCGTTCTTTAACGCGGAGAAGCTCTAATATTATTGCGGTAGAAAATTATCACCATTCAAGTTCACAGTTTCACTACTTCGAGTCCTTGAATGTCTGATGTAATTGCAAATAGACTTTTGTGGAATTCAATGAGTCATTGTTTTACTTCAACCGAGAAAAAAACGATAGGAGTTTCCTGTTAAACACGATCATCCCTCACATTGTTGTCTAAAGACTGAGAGTGTTTCAATTACAGATAAGTGAATAAACTTGCGCGTAATTTTCAACTGTTCGAACAAACAAGTGAGTATAAGATTTATCGATTGAGTATCTATCATTAGGGATACGGTTTGCTCTCTAGAAAAAAATTGCTTCCAAGTCACCTGTGTACTAATTGTGATTTCACTTATTAATTAGGACCGCACGATGTCAAACACGAGTCAAAAGCATCGGAACTTCGTTTCGGAACCAATGGGCGATAAACCTGTAACCGAATTAGCTGGAATCGGAGACGTGCTTGGAAAACGTCTTGACGCACTGGGATTTGACAAAGTGAGTATTCAGCTTTGTTTCCGATTTCACCGCGAGAGTCTATTTGCTTTTCTCGGTTACTTACGAAACTATTTTTTCAGGCATATACGGTCTTAGGACAATACTTGCTATTAAAAAAAGACAAAGAACTATTTGAAATGTGGTTAAAAGATACTATCTCGGCCAATAGTAAACAATCGTCAGACTGTTACAATTGTTTGACTGATTGGTGTCACGAATTCTTGTAATTTTATCTCGGTACCAGCTGAATTGAAAATTTGTTTTACCATTATTATAATTACGATTACTATTACTGTGTGTTTGATGTGAGATTTATGATTCTTACTATATAACTAATTTTTTGTGTATCCCTTTTATGATTCTTATTTCGACCGTTTGATAATTCGCAGTAATTTTTTCAAAAAGGATAACTTGAGCATTTATATTTATTTAAAATTCTATAATTTCATCTATTCTGGAAAGTGAATTCTCGTTTCTTATTATTTGATATGGTGTTTTTCTATTTTATTTTCATTTTCTTTTTTCAATCAATGCGAGGTGTTCACTAAAAAGTATATTTCAGGCATACACGATTCTCGGGCAGTTTTTAGTGCTGAAAAAAAATAAAGAACTGTTTCAAATATGGATTAAAGATCAATGCGGTGCTAATAATTTACAAGCGACGGAATGCTATCAGTGTATCGCCGATTGGTGTAACGAATTTTTATGATTTCTTTTCTACTCAATTGATGTTCGGTTCAAAAGCTGTTCACTACTTTGTATCTCGATTTTTAGTGAGTTATTTTAAGTTGTAACGGAGAAACGTGTGTAATTTTTTTTTTTAGTATCACTTCGCATTATTTTTATAAATGATCAGACATTTGCATGGTTTTGTATTTTAGAATTACGATTGGTCTAATAAAACTTGTTAAATATTCCTCTATGCCTTCATTTCATGACGCGACAGCAAGTTCTTGTCAGTGAATTGCGAATTGGTAGGACTTTTCTACGAAGACAAAAAACTATTGAACGTCGACGAATGAAATCAAAAAAATTTGACAAATGTATTTATTCGAATAAATATTAAAGAGTGAACAATCAATCACAATAAGTAAAACTAAATGCTAGTACACATTTATTTTCCACAGATACCGAAGCGTTAATCTTGTCAGTATATCAAGTGGAGACACAGATGAATCCAGTTTTGACGCTTGTCCTGGACAAAATCACATTATTAGAGGCTGTAAAAGGTTCGCATTCGAAATATTCAATCTTGTCAGTAGTTTGTTCTCGGCTGAAATAGAAAATTTTTTTGCCAACTTGGATATTTATACCCAGACGAAACACGACACCTAATTTTAAAACGTGTAGTGCGAAATATGATGCTACCTACAATTTATCGCGCGATGACGAAATATTTGAAGCATTTTAATCAAACACGTAGCATAGTGATTAACTTGAATGAATAAAAGTTCTCGTTTAGGTATAGCACCAAAATGAAACCATTTTTACATTTCGAGTTAGCGCGAGGACAATGCAGTGATGCAGTGCGCGTTAAAATGTAATGTTAAATAAATTCTTTCAACGGTTTTGTAAAGTAAAAAATATAATATAAAAATTACTTACAAAGAAAAATAAGTTATTACAGTAACGCTCTGGAGGAGTGGGTACGGATGAAATATAATTAGAGGGCATAAAGACTGTGTACATGTGTAGATGTATTGTCAAAATCCTTAAGGCATTTTGGCATGACCCTTATTGAGTCCTTAATAGCAGCCATGGTACGCAAGATTTTCAGCGAGTTTTGTTCTAAAATTGAAATAAAGGACGATATAGTTTTATATTATTAATTGAATGTAGGTATATCTCTCCTTGACACTTGCTACACCTCCATCTTCGATAAAATTTCTTCATAAATTTCATATTATTGAATATTATACTATAATATTTTTTTCTCTTTCTTGTCACTAGTTATTATATCCGTCTTCGATAAAATTTATTCATCAAATAAATCATAACCTTATAGGTTTTTTACATCGCGACGGTAAAAAGTTATGGAAAATGGCAACTCAGAAATATTTGTTTAGGTACGAACGTTTTTTCTTTTTCTTTTAGACGAATAAATTTTGATATCGAGGGTCGAAGCCTCTGATAATTTTTACGTGGAACGATCGAAAATTTGTACGAAGGTGGGAAGTACAGTATACTAAAACAAATATTTGTACTCATTTTATTTTCATCAAAGTCATCATCAAGTTATTAATTTTATGGTATATGAGTGATTTCATTGTTTGACTGATTTTTTCTAGTCTTGAAGACTGTTTATCCGACAAATGTTATACTAGCAGTAATGCTTTCGATATTACAGAAAAATTTTTAAAAATATGACGACGTATCTACAATGCATCTTGCGTGACCTTGAAATATCTAAATTAATTATTTCCAATAAGAAATTTAGAATCTACTTATAATTTCAATTCTTATATTAAATAGAAATATCTCAATGAAGAGATGAACAAAGAAAATGCATGAACGAAAGAATTTTCGTAGCTTATTTAGCTCGGAGAAATTTGAATAGTTACAACCATACAGAAGCTGCTGAAATTTATTCCCCACTCTACTTTTTCTATACTCGAGGGAAATATTATTATTCAGCAATTACCTACTTTCTATGGCGACACACAATCAAGAACATTCTGGCTTACTAGAATAAGAAACACATAATCGGTACATAATAAGAAAAAAGCGATGAAAGAATCTTTATACCGTGTCTTTGCTGCGAAGAATATTGATTTGTAGTGAGAAACCAAATCCAATCGCAAAAGCATCACCTCTCTCGCGACTTCTCCGTATACCTATAGTGGCGGAAATCATTTTTCCTTCTCTTTTCATCTATAATCCTTCCAACTCATTTTAAATCTAATCATACGACTCGCGTTTTTATTTTTATAAAAGTTCTCTCTACCGCTCTGCGGTTTTTACGAAAAGAAAACCTTTCACAGTCAAATGGTTGAGTCAATTGTCTTTGTCAGACTGATACTCGTTCGCTTTTATAGCCGAAAAAAAAAAAAAAAAAATGAAAAAAAATGAAATAATAGAACGATGAATGAAAAGGCGGTGCTTCAAATATTATGCTTTGGCACGTACAAAATGAAACGAATTAACGAAACCAAAAAGGAAAAAAAAAGAAAAAAAAAAGAACAAAACACGATCATTTCCTCTCCTGCCTAAATAATGTGATGCTGTAATGTATAGCAATCATGAAAGTTGAAAAGAAATCTACTTCAAAATTATACTTCATCGAATTGAATTTCGAAATGCACAGATCCTTCGCGCTGCTGAGAGTTGGCTTTGTACACGATGTTTTTAGCCCAGGCACGGCATTCTATGTTGATGAGAACGTTTGCTGGAAAAATAGAGAAGATGAAAGAAATTGAAAATTTTTCCTTTCTGTAATAAGTAATTGCAGAACTTCGAGCCGTAAGTTTTAGGTAGCCTAGAAAGTGTAAATTCTATGAAACATTACTCACGAATTGACTTTCATAGATACGAGGTGAAATCTTAAACTTCAAACTTGCTGGCCATGAGACTCAGAAGATGGTCAAAAATTTCACCCCTCAAGGCGAAAGGAATTTAGTAAGAAGGCTAAATGTGAAAAAGCTTGACTCAGAAACATTTGATTTATTTTTTCTGCATCTTTCTTTTTTTTTTTTCTTTTTTTCAACTATCTAATATTTCACACGAAGTTATGAATCGATTACCAAATGTAAATAAATAAAATATGAAATCATGCTTACGTTTCGGACTCAGAAATTGGACTGCGACGAGAGGACTCATGTAAGCTTTTGGATTCAAGTACGGATAGAAATAATCAGGAAAACCAGGTGACGGATAATACCTGATTTCACCTTGGTGCTCTCTATCGTGAGGTGATTGACCATCGCAGGAAACCCAAACTTGATTAGGATTTTTATTCTGCAAGGAGAAATTGGATCATAGACTCTTGATTATTTTAAGCAAAAAGCATTCTACCCAAACTATATAATCAAATTATCAGCAAACTTTTATTTTGGATAGAAAACCTAGATATTGATATAAATCTATAATTTAAGAAGAGGTAGGTTTTTATAATATCATGTAAAATTTTCAAAAAGAATGATGAGCAAGATTTGTGAAAGACTACAATTGACAATTCGAGAAAATTATAATTATGAAGACAAACATGTGGCCTGTAGAATAAGGAGAGGTAGAAACAGAATCGAAAAGTGAGATAGCATAATTATTATTTTTGATCAAATCGACTTTATTTAATAAACCAGAGATGGAAGAGGAATTTAGTCAAAAAAATAAAAAAAATTGAGCTTGCTGTAGGAGAAAAGACTGTAGGAAAAAAAGAAAAATTGTGATAAGCAAAGATAATGAAATTCCTCTGTATCTCGTAAAATAAATGGGTTGCAAAGAAAACGGTTTTTTTCAAAAAAAGAAAAACAAAAAACGTATTTTTTTCATTTTCCAGTTTAAAACATGTTTAAAATATGTTTTAAATGATAGTTTTCAATTCCTTGTTTAAAACACGTTCTAAACATTTATTAAAACCGTTTCGAATCATTCAAATTATGAAATTATTGTTTGAGACGCTATTACGGAGTCTTAACTATCATTTTGAACACATTTTAAATGTTTCAAACATCTCATCGGTTTTGAACATCGTTTAAAACAACGTTTATTAAAACAACGTTCTGATTTTTAATTACTTTTTGTTTTTTCAACCCTGGAAAAATTGTCAAATAAGTTATTTATTTTTATTTTTAGTGAAGAATAACAATGAAAATATGAAAAAAAAAACAAGGTTTTTAATATTCCTGAATATATTGAAAAAAAACAAGTTTAAAACAAAAAGAAACACGTTCTAAACATATCCACGTTTAAAACACAATTTTGATTTTTTTGTGTGTTTTAAACACGTTTTAAACTTTAAACATCGTTTGTTTAAAACATCGCAACCCTGAAAATAATTCTTTTCATGGAATGCAAAGACTACAGATTTACGATTTTAAAATCATATTAAATATCATTTTAATTACCATTGCGTCAAGAATGGCGGTCCTAGTATGACTAGGAATATCTTTATGAAGACTCTCGGAAGTATTATAGTATTGAGGAATCCAATTATAAATCTAAATACAAAAAAACATTTTTCTCATCAATGACACGAAGAAATATAATTCGAAATTTTCTAAAACTGTAATTTTCTTACTCGATTTAACTTGATAAAAACGCAAGGCTGGTTTTTATAATAACCGTAACCGGTTTTTGAGGAACATTCTTGGAAAGAACCATCTTCAATGTTGACTTTGCAGTATTCATTCTTCTCGTAATCTGGTTTTTTATTCTTATCACAAACTATTCCAAAAGCGCTTTTGTCTTCTTTATAATTGTCTGTTGAAAAGAAAACAGTGGTTGAAATAATGATACATTTGTATTAGAAAAAAATTCATGTACTTGAATTTCAAGCTGATCAAAACAATTGTCTTTCAACAAGCTAGGGTTACTGAATTATTAGCACGGTGGTACAGAATTACCCTGAAGACATAGAAGGTGAAGCAGACCTAACCTCAATTGTTAATGCCTTGTCTAGATCTTTGAAGGTAACCCATATCAATACTTGCCTAACCCATGACGTCATGAAGTTAGACCCTAGTAGGTCAAGGTTAATCCGAGTCCGGGGCGAGACTTCAGGTCGATATCTGAGCTTACTTGAGGCGAAGGGTTAAAATTTAGGTCACACCACTCTAGATCCCTTGAAGTAGCTCAATACACTAGTAGTCTTATGTAAATCAAGGTCAATCGGGATCGGAGTGACATCAAGTGAGGCTATGACTCACTACTCTAAAGCACTTGCATAGGGAGTTTTTTGGGTAAAAGAAATTATCTGGAAGTGGTTTTAAAACAAATTTCATGATTTGAAGGCGAGCCTGCCATATTCTCAAATCCTCCTCCTCCCTTCCTTGTCGTAAATAAGCCATCGCTTGGGAGCTGAAGAGTTCAGCAAAGACATGAAACATATGTCAATGATTTGAATTCAAGTAGTACGGGATGTGGAGGTCATGTCAGAGAGCAAAAGCTGGTGGATTTTAGATACACATAGGTTAGGATTTTGTTCATCGTGTCTAGGTTACTTGATTGAAATGGCAGATGGAATCAGAAGAATTTCGTGGAGATTGCCGAGTAAGTTGGACGTTTCGGCAGGTTGAGAATGAAAATGAGTTGAGGAAGATGTGTGAGTAAGTCGGTTATGCTTAATACAAAAAGGTGCAAAAAAGAACTCTTCATCAATGAGTTTCACGAAAAGTCCACAGGAATTTTTACAGCTGGCCAGGGGGTCGATCCGATTGATGAGTGGAGAAAATAGTTTTCATTCTGATGTGCGACTAGTCGAGGATGGGAGTGTGTTAGTTGAGTTTGAATTTCCATTTTTAAGAAAGCCGGCATTTAGGCTGCAAGTTGATCATGTCACAATTTCAAAAGTCTGGTATGGACTGGAACCTAGACAAATACAACTAGCGTCTTGATTAAATAAAACTGGAAGAAATGTTTGAGTTATTTGCATAGGGGGGGGGGGGGAGTATTAGGTAAGCATGACTCCAGAATAGACTGGAATAGTGAAAATAAATCCGTTAACAATAAGAGTTTCAAATAGAAGAGGAGTAGAGTAATCAAGAGAGACCTATGACAGCGACAGCTACGATTAGACTTATTTACTGAGGTGAAGCAAGAGGAGGCAAATTATGATTTGATAAAATTAGAGCACTCTAGTAGAAATTTTCTTCCCCTCATAGTCCCCGTAGGTGCCCCTTGACTATCGCTATTATTGTAATTTTATTCTTATAGGTATATCCTCTAATTCTGATTGAGAGATAGCTTTAGTATCGTTCTAGTTCAAACCTTAATACACCAATTTCTCATCGGTTTACTGCTTTATAGAAGTTCAAAAATTGGTTAGAAGATACGGTTGAGAAAGAGAGGATAAAATATGCATTTATCGTCAGCTATTATTGTCAGCATAACCACAAAGGTTCTATTTGATACTGTATGTACGTACCAATGACCAACAGATTTTGTAAAGGTACTCACTACTCACTTTTTATAAAGTTTTGAACCGCCGAAATCCACGATTCTACGTTATTTTTTTTAAACCAGATGACTGACGATGCTTCCGTGTCGTTTGCCATTGGGCGGAATCCAAGACCTAGAATTAAATAAAAATACGTGGGTACTAGAAATAACACACAGAATTATCAATTTTCCGGTTTTGTCGAGAAGGAAACGTCAAAAATTATGTTGTTGTATTGTATTATGATTACCGAAGACTGTGCCATTATTATCTTTTTTCTTAATTTCAAACTCTCGATTCGTGAAGGAGCATTGGAGCTTAAATTAGAGCGTTTAACTCAGACGAAAATGCATAAAATGTTACTTACCTGGGTTGGTGCCAATAATTGATTCTTGTAATTGCCATTTTGGATATTCAGTCGTTAACGTTAGCATAAGCACTTTCATACATATGGCGAATAACAGCGCGAGTACGGAGTAAAAAATGGCATAAAATAATAGAAGAGCGCCTGCAAAAATAAAAATAGCAAATCATGTTGTATTAATGTGCACCTGAAGAGGAATCTAAAAATAAAATAAAATAAGAAAGCCGCATTCATAATTTTCCTTAAGAGGAAGAACTTAATTTGTATAAGGTGGAAAAATTTTCCATCTACCCGGATATTGGAAGAAAGCGAAGGAAGAAATTAATTATAATCTACGAAAGAGTCATTATTATTGGAGGTTTTTTGTACATTATTTCAAAATTTGAAAGACGAATAGATACGAAATACGGCTTCTACGTGCTACTATAATATCAAATTTCAACGGGGGTTGGTATCTCTAATCATGCGAAAATGTTACTTTATTGATCACAAGGTTCCGCAAGGTCGTTTTCTCACGAAAAGCGTAAACTCGTTTTTTCGTAACAATGCGGGACAAATGATGGTGAGAATCGAACATTCTGTGCTTGTCAAAATAATTTTTCAGAATTCTCTCGTTTTCTTCCTCAGAAAGAAATTTCTACACAATATAATACATCGTGAAACGAACAATTTCCTATCATCACATTTCCTCTATCTATTATAGTGACCTTCTCACTGTTCAGGCCATATTTTATTTGTACCATTTGTTCAAACGAGACCATCTTTTAGAAAATTGATGATGGTATTGGGAATCGGTGTCAAAAATAAGGGTGGTACTTTTTCAATTTTTCACACGGTATAATTTCGGGTTCAAAAAGCAATGAATTCGTCGACATTTTTGCCAATTTTCATGTAAAATAATTTCCTGGCCCCAGGCATTTACTCGTTATAGGATCAATGAGAAGAAGAAAATAACGAAGAAGCGCGTAAGGTTGCCGTGAAAACAGTTCCTCCATTGACATATTTTTTTGACTCTATCGCAGGCATCTCACATTGTTCTTTCTTAATAGGCCTAAAATTCGTTTTATACAGAAAATGTTGTCTTCACGTATATTGAACCAAGATTGAGATTCAAGACAGTATTACATTTGCAATATAATTTTCGCTCGAAGCAACTAACTTGTCTTGAAAAAATCTCTTCCCTCAATTAAAAAACGTTTCCCTTATTCTGATTACCATTTACATCATCTAACGTCTAAATCTTCACTTCCTTGACTCAATGGAACTTCGCGAAAGATCATGACATCTTTTTCATCCTGCTAGAGAATCGGAATTTTCACAAATCCCCTCGCAATTTTTTTGGTCAATTACATAAAGTTCGCTCAGATTTTTTTTCTCAAGACTTTCTGATGACGCCACGTCTTCCTCCATATCAATCATCGTTCCTCTTTTTTCTTCAAGTTCGGCAAATGACGTCACTCGATAATGGCGTAAGGATCCTTCTCCACAGCGACTTCTCTACATTGGATCAAGTAAGGTTAACTTTTCGGACGGAATGTACCCCCACAAAAGAAAAGGTGAATCGCGGTTCAGGTAAAAGCAACAGCGAACCCTCTATCTACATAATTTGCTCTAAAGTTGGAACATCCAGGACTTCAAGGAAAGTTCTTCCGTTTTTTAACGACGTCACGATTAAAACGACAACGACCATTCTTGCTCTATAAAATTCAGAACCATACTCCCTTTTCTGTATAGAAGTCAAAGCTTGATATCCTTTCAAGCTCAAAGGCATTCGAACAAAAAAATTCACAAGTCTCTTGACGACGTCGCTGTCTGGATTGTACCCCCAAGAGGAGTAGCCAGGAATCAGCGGCATATTTAAAAATTTTCTCTGAAGGAGGGGGGGGGGGGTAGTCAGAAATTTTCGAAGACAATAATTCAACTAAACAAAAAAAAATAGCGCCTTCTGCGACCTATAATCTCTGCAGCTCTCTCATGAATATTACTTCTATTTTCTTAAAAGCCTTAAATGTCCCTTTCCTCTATGTAACTGTCGTAATTTTCTTTACATAACACTCTGATTTTTGTAAGTCTATTTTCTATGAGAATTGAAAGCAAAAGTCGTCCCTCACTCTCCTGCTCGAACTCATATATAAGTATAACCTTCATATACATATAAATACCTGTATTAGATCATCACCGGTGACGCCATACTACGCCCGGACGAAATTTTTTAGCATAATGAAGACTAAAAAGTTGACTCCAGTGTACTGTAGGTGGAGCTTAGTAAAATGAATGCCAAGGGTACAGGTTCCAGAGTAGTAAATGCAGAAATTTTTCGAAATCACCGTAGTAGGTCAAGGCTACTTGTTAGGTTGCGCTACGGATGCAGGTTCTAAAGTAGTGATGATCGAAATTCTTTCCTGAAGGAGATCAGGTCCTTTCTAATTAGTCCTCAAGTTTACGGTACGACATAATTATTCAAGAAAAGACTTTCTGAATTCCCGCAAAATAACGCACTAAGATTTTTAACAAGTTTAATAAACGCTTTCGGCTTTCGCCATCATCAGATACAGAAATACAACTGAAGATAAACACGTACGGTACTACCAGACGATGAGGTGGAACAAAATTAATCATCGATCAACATACAATGAAATTTACAAGTTAGAAACTGCATATAAAGGAGAGTTTGCGAATATTTTTTCGACAAGCGGATCTTCGTTCTGGAAAAAAGGTGATGGACCTCGTATTTTGCCATTTCAATAATTACTTTCATAATGCAGAAGCACTTCGTCGCCAGCAAGATGGTCCTTTTCCAATAGGTGTTTCGCGAATGCCGACTTCGCTAGGTTCCGGTTCTCGAAAGCACCCACGTGGTCCGATATTCGGGTCCTAAACGATCTTTCCCATTCCCCGACGTACACACCTGGACAGTCCCTACAGCTCAGGAGGTAAACACCACACTTGGACATGGGGGGGGGGTGGGGGTCCTTGCCATTGGATAATAACTTGCCAATTTGGAGGTAAGGGTAGAAAGTCGGTTTCAGATTATTCGCCTTAAGTAATCCGGCGAGGACACCAGTGAGGAGGGGGGGGGTAAGGAAGAACAACAGTTTTCATCTTTCTGGAAAAAGTGGAGTCCATAAAACCGTTCAAAGTCGAGACGGCACGGAGCCGATCCTCTTCTTCCTAACCATCTCGCTAATGTCAAGTTGGATATCGTTCTTCACGGCCAAGTAGTTAATGATCGCCAGCTCTCTTTCGTAAGCTTGGGGAGTGAGTGGAATAGGAACCAGACGATGAGTCATATAATGGTAAGCGGCCAACTAATGGGGGAGGGGCAAAATGCGTTATTTTGTGGGAATTCATTGAGTCTTTTCTTGAATAATTAAGTAGGTCAGGGTCATCGATGACGCCGTAGTTGTCGGACGCAAACGTTTTCTAAGGACACCTCCCTTCCGCAAAACAGGTGGCGGGTTAACTGCTAAAAATTAGCTATAGTTAAAAATTCAAGAGTTTACTGATGTAAGCTGTTTCGTTCCCAATTCCCTGCTCTCCACATCCCGTACTGTTGGGAGTTGGAGGTTCCCTGTGAAAGATAATGATCACTACGAATCTATATCCATGAACTGACACTCAGACGTGTACGGCACGGTACATGCGTAACATAAAACGCCTAATTCGGCACCATCCAAAAAAATAAAAAAATAAACTACTACTTTAAATTAAACTAGAACTAGACAAAGATAGATTACGGTACTCCAACATGTAATTCAATAGTCAAACCATTCTTCATCCTTCCAGACACGATCAAGACTTCAAGTTTTAAACTGGATTACCACAAACTCACAGTTGCTTTTGACGCGGCTTCTCTTCCTCCCCAACGACGATATCTGATTCTTACCTAGAAATTTCTAGCTTCTTTATCATAATTTCTACGTCTACTGAACAATAACTCGGAACTTCTAACGTCTACAAATGAACATGGTCGTCTCTAATTCACACTCACCCTCAACAACTTCTCTCTTAACTCCCTGTAACAGTCTTTACAACTAGACTCATGGCTATCCAATACTTTGCACACTTCATTTACTGCTCTCAGATTAAATTCTTTCTGGATCCTACCGACTCTAATCATTTACAGTCTCACTGCTATCAAGATCCTAGTCATATTTCTCTGATTTCGGACCATAACGACCTTGACGTAGCAGCAAAAGAGGCTATTAGATTCTCAAGAATTATTTTTGGTAGTCCCCTCCCTGTGTGCTATTTCCATCTCCATTGAGTTCACAATAAACTCATCTCCATAAAACAGACCACCTTTTACTGCTGTTAGGAACTCCAAATTGGGGGATGTAATACTAGCCCGTCTTAGTATAATTAATAAGTTCAAAAACACTGGAATATAATACAATTTTCATCCAACTCTTTCCTCATTCGTGACAATTTATTCTACCGAGAAACATTTCTTTCTAGTCCCTAATTCCTAGTCAGATTAAAATTGTAGGTATCACTTTCAAAGTTTTTGAACTTACTAATCAGTATATGGTTCGTACCCACGAGGAAACTGTTGATTTTGTCCAAGAACAAGGCGTTCACGTTTTGACTACATTACCCTACTCAGCCTGGATATCTTCTCGATCCCTTTCTATGCTCACTCCAATAGGGAGAATTTAGTAACAATTCATCACCTCTTCACCTGCTCTCGCCTCTTACACCTTCAACCCCACCCTGACAATTCTACTAAAATCTTTGTCTCCCACAATTCATATACATGTCAAGCTTGTAAGCATGAGAGCGATTGTATCATCGCGAGTCAAAATCACACGACCGAATAAATCGATCCAATAGTTCAGGCAGGCCTGGATCTAGACAGTTTGTCTTGGGGGTCAAAATTGTAAATTATGATGAAGGCCCCATATCCCTGAAAAAAAAGTTGAAGTATTTTTTCCCCTTCGTAGAAAAACATTGAATCATGTATATTTCGTTAGGTGTCACGTCACGCGCGTTACGCAGCTTTTAGACTGACCTCCAGCCCAAAAGTATATACAGCTTGGTCTAGTATAAGGCCAGTATTTTGTATAATACGCCTAGTTAGTAGAAGTAGCTAGTATTTTGTATAACATTAGGCCTACACTGGCAGTTAGGCTTAGTATACAATATACAGGCCTAATATAATCAAGGCTGAAGGTCGAAATTCAGCTTTCAAGAGCTCACTCGCGCCCCTCTTAGTCTAATATCTATAATTATGTTGAAAGCTAACCCTCTTAAAGCAGCCTGGCTTAACCCTAGTACATATAATGGGCTCAGCCAGGTCTAGTATGATGTACATTAAGAAACCAGGTATACTACATACACATAGGGCTAGCTGAGGGTCGAAATTCTGTCCAAGTCCCTAGACTAGGTCAAGGTCATCGATAAAATCATACGGCGTCGCGTCGCGTCATGTTACGCAGATTTCGGTTGACCCCAACCCAAAGACATATACATGTCAAAAAACTATACATTTGATGGGGTCTCACTTTACCAAAGCTCCTTTACACTCCTAGAGACGGGTCTAATTCAGAAAAACTCACAATAGAACAACTCGCTTTCAATAAAAGTTTAAATAAATTTCTCCACTTCATGGAAACACATTGAATCATATGTATGTAAGACTGTACTGTGGTACAGCTCACGAAATTCAACAATACTTCTTAGATTGCAGTGATAAACACTGAATCAACAAAAAGTTCGCAGTTTCCATTGTGTGCTATCGACATGTCGTAGCTTGGAAGATGATAAACATCGACCGTTCTTCTACCTAATATAGCTAAAACTGCCAAATCTCTCGGCGAGTAGCGCAGTTACTGAGATTGCGGCGTGACGGAATCTTACATGTATGTCTCTGGGCGTTTGCAAAGAAATACAATGTAAAAATATACCAATCTCGGTCATATCGATATATCCATTTCGATCATATCGATATATTTATCTTGATTGTATCAAAAAAGTCACAAGTTCTTTAACGAAGTGAGGGGTGGCAGGGAACCTCTTTTATGGGGCACGGACTTGGAAACTCATATGATACGAGAGAATTGAGACTTGAGAAAACTGATCTATGAGATCATCACATCAGATAATGACGTCACAAGGCTGATATTTGACGTCATCAAATTGTGACGTCACAGGCCCGGACTTTTGAGCTATATGTAATATAAGGGAGGGTTTAAAAAACCCGTTTTATGGGACACGAGGATTTGAAGAATGTAGATTGTGACGTCACAAGGCTGACCTATGACGTTATCAAACTGTGATGTCAGGCCTGGACTTTGAAACTATATATATATAATAGGAGGGAGGATTTAAAAAACCTGTTTTACTTTTATGGGACACGTGAACCTGAAAAATGGAGATTGTGAGCTCACAAGATTTACCTACGACGTCATCAAATTGTAATGTCAGGCCCGGACTTCGGAGCTATATATAATGGGAGCGGAACTTGAAAAGTGGTGTCACAAGCCTCGCCTCCCAAGCTATATTAAGGAGCTCGAGAGCGGGTAAAATGTACAACCATTTTGTTTGTAACTCACTTTTTAGTTTACGGCTTTTCTACTGAATGTATTTCTTCGACGGCGTGGCTAGCGGCTCCGTGTGATTTTCCCATCATAAAGGACACCGAGCTACTAACCGCGCCGTCGAGTGTTTGCTTACCAAAAATAAAGTCAGTAGAGAAGTCATCAGCTAAGAAGTACGTTACAAACAAAATGGATGTACACTTTACCTGCCATCGAGCTGCCTAAATATAAATGATGAGAGAAAATTTTCGAGCTCTGAGCTTTGCCGGCCGGCGCAGTTTTTACCGAAAACCATCCGATAAAACAGATTTCCTGTTAATATCAATTCTCGATTATATCGATACAAACATTGATCTTATTTTATCAAGATATCGAATCTACATGAACTCGGCTGCTGTAGAAGCCTTCATTATAGGCCTATATTATAACCTAGTATAAGTCCAGTATACAATATTTTGGGCTAACTAGCTTTTGGTAGCTCACTTACTCCGCTTGTTCGCCCTCCTTCTAGTTTAGTATAAGGCTATTGTAAGCCTAGTATGCTGTATATTAGGTCTAGTATAATGAAGGTTTTTTCCAAGTCAAGCTTAGTAATAGTATACTGTATACTAGGCCTACTGTAATGAAGGCTAAAGGTCAAAATTGAAAGTAGGTCAAGGTACCTGTGGGCGTCATAAAAAGTCGCGACGCATGACGCAGATTGCAGACTGGCCCCCAGCCCAAAGATATATGTATACATGTCAATAGCAGTCTGTCCAAAAATTGAATACAATTCAATATATGGATAAAAATTATGAAAAAAAAAAAAAGATGAATCGCAAATTTTCTGATTATTATGCAGTGATTTCAATTATTTGAGGGTGTAAATCCACGTACTGCAGAATGTAAGAAGTTACTTACCTACGCGGAATAGCACGTGAAAGAGTGTTAGAAATATACCATAAAAATCAACTAAAAGTAAGAAATTAATGTTTAGACGCTAAGGCACTTCTCTTTCACTTCGTTGGGCTTACCAAAAACCGTTTATTTTTTTCTTTATCTGCCTACACTACAAATCGTCTAGTTATAAATACTCCTTCTGTCTTGATACGTATGCATGAATCATTTCGTCTCGAGAGTTCACTTCTGTTTGTATTCACGAATTTTCTTCCGCGCAAGCATTTCTGTGTTCAAAATATTTGCCAAGCAACGTGACATGCAGTCGAACTTAAACATAGAATCGTACGTCTAACGTCGACATCATCCGACAAATCTCCTAAGAGATAACCCATTAAATCAAAACAATTTTTTTTTCGAATTTCGAATATAAAATTTAACCATAGAATTTATTCGTACTGGTCTGTGACTTATTTGTACATCACCATTCGTTTTAATTATCAGCATTATCATAACAAGGCCGCTCGTAAATACGAAAGCATAATAATATTTCAAGGAAATTAATTCATCCGCATTAACGTTGGGCTCATCAGTTTCTTTTACCTACCTATTTAAGAGTATAGAATGAGCATTTTGCAATTTTTCCGTCATCACAAAAATTTAGATTGGGAATATTTTTCGCACGGAATTTCGTTATGGGTATAAAGAGAGCGTTTATGTAATACTGTACTACTATTTTTAGTTGTGTCTTTGAAAGGTCGCTACTATACTGATGTATTTTACCGTACATTTCTCCTTTTTTACGCATGCGTTCTGCAAATGCTGCAGGAAGTTGAAGAGAGGTGAAAGCTTTTTGCGAAATAATACATTTTCGACAAAAAATCGTGAAACAAACTCTATCGATAGATAAGTTTCAAAAAAACTACGTTTTACTGGATAGGGCTACTTCATAATCTGAAGAAGAAGAGAATAAGTTATAAGTTTACTAATCATGCAACAACTGATTACTAAAAAATAACTGAAACAGCAGAAAAGTATTTTTATGTATTCACCGTATTGTTTAAAAATACAATTATGCACTCCCTCATGCGTGGTTCACTAAAAATCACCTATAAAATCTAATTCGGTCGCTTTTACAAAGCATTTATTTCAGCGAGGGAAAGTATTTGCGGGGTAGTTTCTTTCATTTTTCATTCATTGGAATACTCACGTGAGAATAAATTGGTGAATGCAGAATAGGGGGCAAGGAGCACTTCATCAAATCCTGGCTACGTCACTATCCACAGCCACCACAGGAGAAATAGAACGAACTTTTCCTTAGAAATAATCTTGAGTAATTTTAAGATTGCTTCATGGTTTGAAATCAATCCAAGCTATGGAAAGAATACAAAAAAAAATAGCGCAGCAAAATTACAAGATGAGTCTTTTTGAAGGGGAACTATTAGAATCTTCGCCAAACCGTTTTCTACAGTTACAATAATCTCAATCACTTCCATGTTTTTTCCCCCCTCAGCCTGTTTTGCTGGGGGGTCTTCGGAGAACGTCCGCGTCCAACCTTTGTAACGTCATTATAACGTTGACCTCGAAAACGTTTTTGAAGTGTAAAATTCTACTTTATTAGCTGCTTTCACGAGAGTACTTTCGGGTATCACCCCACCATCAGTTCTGTCACAACTGGAGAACAAGATCTTAAACATGTGTTTTTTTAGTATAACACTGTGGTCTTATTGGCTATAACAATGCTGTGTTGTGATTGGTTCTCTCTCTTACGATAATATCGCATTGTTTTCTTATTGGCTATAACATACTGCTTAGTGATTGGTTCACTCGTTTGACCTAAATATTGCGTTTCTATTGGCTACCTGGTTTCCTGCCATCTTATTGATTGGTTCTATCACCAGACCGAATAGTTTTTCGCTGTCAAATGTGCTTACATTGTTCAAGAGGCTAGTTTTCTTCCTCTTTGTCCCAGAGTTTTCTTTTTTTTTGTGCGATTCTCTACACGTATTACTTAATATATTCCCTCTCCATTGTGGTGTTCTTTGTTACAGTGTTTACCAAACAGTGCTTGCCATCTTCTTTCTCCCTTAACTTTTTGTACTCTTTTTTCCTGATCTCAAACTTTCTTTCAGTCCCATTAATTTAGACGCCCTCGCACTGCTCACGAGGGAGCTTCATACACTCCACTCAAGCTTTCCTTGTCTTTTTCTTCCATCTGGTCATTGCTGATTCTCTTCACCATGGGTTTGTTATTACGCGTACCTACGTTTACATCATAGCCATTGAATGCCTTTATCACCTTGTTTGTGTACTTTCCTATGTATGATATCTATCCGGAGTACTTTCTCACTGTGCCATCATGCGTTCCCTTCTTTGTTCCCATTTTCCTAAAGACTCCATCCACCACACCTCTATCGTAGCCATTGGCTTCTGCGATCTGCTTTACTATCTCGATTTTTGACCTCATTCAGGGACTGAAGAAATTTCGGCTATAACTGTGGAGTCCCAACTAAACATGACTTTTAGACTGAGGGTCAGACTCTCAAACAACTTCGTTCACGCACTCGACCTCTACAACGTCATCAGTGGCCTCGACCTAATTTCAGAACTTGAAAAAATTTCGAGTTCCGAACCTTTCATACAAAGGGCTGGTAACATAAACCTCTTTATAGGTGGGCCCAGAGGGAGGTTGAGCTCTGAACTTTTAAGCTAGACTATGACTATGGCGTTTTGAGCTAAGTTTCTCTTCTGAGCATAGAATCTAGGTTACAACTAACATAAACTAGGCCCAGAGAAGGATTTCACGCAAAGACTCTCCAAGTGCAGACTCTCTGTCTCACTATAAACTGGGCTCAAGCTTAGTTAATTGATTTTCCAGGAAGAATATGAGTTTAAGAAAGATGTGACGTCATCGATGGGTGTAGAAGGTTCGAAGGAGATAGTGAGAGACTACAAAACATTACGAGCAAATGAGTATGATATCATCAGGACCAAGGTTCTCTGAAAACAAGAGGAAATATGACGTCAGAATTTTGGTTCACATCCTGAATTTCCAAAGGTAGAGCGTGATGTCAAGAAAAATCAGGATAAGGTAGACTTCCGGGACTTGAAAAAATTTCACCCAACCTACGTATAAAGAAAATAGAAGTACTTCATGAGAGAAGATCGAAACAGTTCCCCTACCACTGCAGTAGGTGCAATGCCCGCTAATTTTTCGTTTGCGCTCGAATTTATATGTAAACTTTGAGGAGGATGAAGATTAAGAAATTGAATTAACGGAAATACAGTGGATCGTGGATTTGAATGAAGAAAGAAGGTTTGGAATTCTAAGAAGAAACCGATTTTGTGAGATAATTATCAACAGAGAACATGTTTTACGGGAAGTTATTTGGGAATACTGTACGCCATCCTTTCTGCGAATTTGGTTCCACGGGGCAACCTGTAAATCCGCTCCAGAGAAGTTTGGAAACATTTATAGAAATATTATAATAAGGCGGGGAAAAAATCAATCATCCAGCTATGCATACAGATTAGGAGAAGGATTGCAGAATTCCAACTTTTGAGGCATATAAGAAAAGAGGGTACCGTAAGAATTGTTATAGATGCGAAGGAGGGCTGGGAAAAATTTCGAGCATTCAGCAATGTATATGAAGAGGGTGGACTTGAGGAAATTTTGACTTTAGAACCACAGAGAGCCATGAAAAAAGTCCTACCATCGAGCAAAATGTGATTCAACAAGGTGCTGAACTTGTAATCTATTTCAGAGACTTCGAAAATTGTTGACTTCTGGGTGGTACACACAGCCTTTTATAAATAATCGGTCCTAATCGATTATCAAAATCGGAAACAGGTTTTTTCTCGTCCCCTTGAAGTCAGTCCATGGCTGCACGAGCAACAAACAAAGTAAACTAAGAATTTTTTTGGTGGAGAAAAATTCATTCTCACGACCAATCAAAATGCAGTATTCTTCGACTTTAGGCGGGTCATGGACCCCGAGTTCGTACAAGTGCACCACAGTAATGCAAAATGTAATTCCATAGTATTGTACTCATGAGCCTTCAAATTTAAAATGCTAAATAATCTGAACCAATAGAGAAAAATCAAATTTTGAAATATTTCATTTCTTCACTGAATCCCTGCTCATTTTGACCCCCTCCCTTTATTGATGGTATCTCCTCTTCAGAGGTACAACTCCCTAACATACAATATACTAAGCTTATTTTAGGCTAAGAAGAGGGGGAGCGAATGAGCTGAATGAGTGTGCCCAATAGCTAGTTGGACTGACAGGCTGCAGTAGGGAGTTCTGGGCCTAGTTTATGGAGCCCTTTACAAACCCACAAGCACACTAAGCATCCCAACCGCTGATGACGCCATAAAGTAGGCGTGGCTTCAACTTACTAGTTAATTTAGGGACAAAAATCAAATCATTTCAAATACAAAGGGCGTATAAAGAGAAGACATGAAACGTGATCTTTATTTCTTCGGCTCTACCGGAATATTTTTTCTTGACAGCTAGCCATTCATGGCAGTAGGGAATTTGGATGAGTTTGGAGGTTTGAGGATTATGGTCGAGGTAGAACAACTTCAAGAATTTTCTGGCGTAGCTAAATAAATGAGAATCATGTTTCTTGTGTGTTTACGTGATCTCTCCAAGGCCCGCTCCCTTGAAAGGTCTACTTTAGCTTGGTATATTAAAGGCATACTAGGCTCATGGCTCCACCGCCGCGCCGGGCTCACACGTTTCGCTCGTTTGGCTCCTCCTACATTTCATGTCAAGTCTAGTATGGATAGAAGAAGGTGTCGCTATCCTCAACAGGAGAGGAGGAGGGACCTCACAAATTCAAAAATTTGCTCAGGTTCAGATGCTACGTATCGCCATCCATACCGAGGGGGTGGGCGGGGGCCTCGCAGAATTCAATTTTGTCTTGGGATTTTAAATTAGGTTATAGAGAAACATGTCAAGAAGAAGTTCGACTGTTGTTTAGTCTTATAGAATTTAAAAATTTTGATTTTTTCGAATCATATGAGAGTGTTGCGTAATCTTGAGAGGTAAAGAATTGAAGGAAGGGGATACATCGTTTTTGAATTCAGTACATCACCGTGCTCTCAAATTTAAGACGAGAAAAATCATCTCATGAGCGATGATTATCTCACGCACACAAAATTTCATATAAGAAACCTCATAGAGTGCCTCTAAGAGTGGGCATTTTTCCACGCATCATTTTTTCAATAACGTACTACACAGTCCGAGCTCTATCCGAGTATAAAACCAAATGAATTACTATTCGGGATGAACGTTAAACCTTATAATAGTGCGAATTACTACAGTGATTATGACGTAAGCTGACTTCCGGAAATTAAGTACATATGAATTGACGATGAATCAAGAAACAGACTCAACTCATTGCCTACTATACGATTTGAGAAAATTAGCGCGACGAGGAATGACGCATAACGGGTTTTTCTTTCGGAAAAAATTCGGTCACAAGTGAGACTACGAGAAAAACAATTATAAGGGACCTCATCTGGCCAAAAATTGATCGAAGATATTTTCAACCCAGTCACATTTAAGTCTTGCGTTTCAATTTATAAATTACCATCTTAGACTGATCCTATGAAAGATTCTTCCCTAGGAAAGGCTTACAGAAAGTTTCATCGATGAATGCACGGTTGAGCATAGGAAATTCAAGGTCAATGGCGATAACGAATCGCAGATTGGAGGACACTGCAATACAGGATGACATGCTAATCAACCAACTAAGTAGAATTTTGAAATAGACATAACGAAGAATAACATGGTAGAAAGTTGGGAGAATATTTTGCCTTCCCCCCACGCGCTTATCATAAAATATGTTACCGTTGAAAAACCACGTCATTGTAAACATGAGGATAGTTTTCGTTTTTATACTAATTGAATGATGAAAGAAGAAAGAGAGAGAAGGAGAGAAATTTCGTGAACTTTCCGTATTGTAACAACAAAGACTTATATTCCAGCGAATGGTTCGACAGAAAGCCTAAAGCTATCCTTCCAAATAGTTGGTTTTATTAAAGAATTGGGTCAATTACCTAAAAATTGTTCGACGAAAGTTCACGAAGTGCACACATTGGGTAGTTGTGAAAGCGTGAAATACGAGTCGAAGCACACGCTATCAGGTTATTTTAGAAAATTAATTTTTAATCCCGTCGTATTACTACGCGATAGACCGGAAAAAGTGAGCGAACGTTGGTCATTACTGGATGTGAGAAAATAATTGGAATAATTCATACGAGCTCATTGTCGTTTCCATACACCACGTTTAAATCCATATAAATTTTTATGATTAATTTTCATCAAGATTACTTACGCATTTAAGTAGATGAGTATATATTTAGTATAGTTATACAGACCATTCAATGAGCGTTTTTAATCCGTAGGTTAATGTACATAGAAGGCCTAATCCACCTACTATGAAGGAAGCAGTTAAAAGACCGCAGGATATCTCACATAGGAAGTAAGAAAATAATGGTTGAAACAAGACGTCTTGAATTTTTCAATACTTCGGGCAAGCCTCTTCTTGTTTTTTCTTGTTGACTGAAAATAACTTGGGAGAAATTGACCAAGAAGAAACAGAGATCACATCGAATTTTATTTCTTCTTTCCCCTTTCAGTGATAAATTCCAAAGAGTGAATTAAGTGTAGGGCGAAAAATAACCTCAACCATCATTCGGCATCATAGTTTTCCTACTTTTCACTATCTTGCGTACTCTGGTGATACTCTGGTCCTTCTTCAAAGTCTTAGTCTGACTTCATTCTAAATTAAATTATTCTTGGAACTTCATTCTTTGCCCTCACAGAATTTATATCACTCAAATTTGTTTGGGTTTCCGGGTATGATGTAAAGATTTTATTTGTTTTTTCTTATTTCGGATCAAGAATTAAAGATATTTTACCCTTCTACAAAATATTTTTTTCTGAATGTTCAAAACACTAATGTTTAAAACAGCATTTCTGCACAAATTTTGCATAATTATTTTGTTGTCTTAAACATAAAGACCTAGCGCTTATAGACCGAGTTATTTCTGATAACAACAATATCGATAGTAGGTCGAATTGTTCCAATCGCTTTTTTGCTCCCATAAAAAAAGCACGGGGAGCCAAGATCAGTATGGAATTAAATGAAAATTAGAAAGGATTGAGGAGAAAAAAGTTGATAGGCCTATTTATAATGCGTGAGATAGTCGGCTTTTGAAAATAATTATTTCTCCCCTCAATCCTGTCTCATTCTTGATTAATACCATATGATCGAATGCTCCCTGTGCTTTTCTTATGGGGAGCAAATTTGCAATTGGATAAATTCGTATAAATTTTGGGTACCTTTGCCCTATGATCACGTCATGAAAATCACGCTGTGCCGTCACGATAACTCGCTCTATTGCGAGGTTCCTCTAGGTCTTCTCCCTAGACAATCATGCTTTCTAATTGTGTGTGAGTGCGCGTGACTTTAACTCATGACGTGCCGTCCGGATGTTTAAAACGTTGTTTTCTCAAATTACAATCTTTAAGACACTGCTTAAAACAATTTTGTTTAAAACATCGCAACCCTAGAATTCAATGTTGAAATCTGCGTTAGGTTGCGCTAGTCACAAAGGTGATAGTCTTGGGACTTTTGAACCAGTCATCCGCAAGGAGCGCCAGCGGCAACGGTCAGATCTATTGTTGTACTTGTAATTCCAGTTGAGTAGCGTTAGCATCGTACCTAAAAGACGAGCGTTACAATGAGAACGTGACTACTAAAACCAGGGTTGAATGGGTGGAAATTATGGAAATTATCAATATTGTTCTGAAATATCTCCAAAACAATTATGCAATTAGCACAAAAACAAGGGGGTAAAAAATTTGTAGAGCGTGAAATTTCCTTTCGTATGGCACTTTTTATATCGAAATTCAAACAATTTTTTTGTTCTCTTTTTAGATAGTAAGTATTTCTCAATGGTCATTGAATGACTGAATATTAGACTACAACCAAACTAGGGATGTCAAGCCAATTATAATTGAAGATTAAGGCTTTCAGTTGATTGTCACATCAACTTAAACTTACAGCTATTATCCACACTTCCCAATTAATTTGATATGTTCGGGTTTCTTTTCAGAACGTAATTGCTGTAAACCAGCTCTAGGACAAAATGAAGAGGCTTTGGAGCGCAATGAACCGACTTCATTCAAGTAAATGATATTGGCTTTTGGCCGACTTGAGGTTTAAAGCCGATTATTAGAAAAATTGTTAGCTGACTTAATAAAATAAAACAAGGCTTAAGCAGACGGAAGCGAAAGGCTTAATTAGTAACGATGCTAACGCAGACTGCTCCGAAGAATTGGTGGCGGAACCTATACTAGATGAAGAAAGATGATCGGAAATTTTCTTCCCTCTTAGGAACAAACGTCTCTTCTGAAGCTGGGCAAACTTTTATCGAGGCAAGTGTAAGAATCAAAATTGTAGAGAATTCTCAAAAGATTATTTTCGTTCTAAATATTTTTTTTTCTTAAATTCATGCTCAAACTAGAAAACAGAAATAAAAAACTGTTCAAGGACACATAAATTTAATTAAATCTTGATCACCTTTCTACGCAGAGCTAGCAACACTGGAAACTCCTAGTTGAGCCGCCAATGGCTCTGACACAATGAAATACTATAAGCCTATGTTTTAAAAAATTAATGTTCTGATTAAAAATTCAAGAATTTCTTGATTGGTTCATTCAAAAATGATGGACAGATCTATGCTCGATCGATCATTACGCTGACGCTTAAAATGAGATTGATATATTTATACAAAATACAAACTCAAAGAAATTAATCTGTTGTGCAATAAATTCTTGAGTTCGTATGTATATGAGTTTGTTACGCAAAAATGTGAGAGCGTAGGTAAGCATATTCTTTTACTACTAGGAAGTGGAAAAAATAAAAAAATAAAGAATTCTCTGTTTCTGTTCATATTTAAGTGATTTTCGAAAGTAGTTCAGTTTAATTATAAAATAACTTTACAATTTAATGAATATCGAGAATCGTGTATAATTAACTTGGGAGATACAATAATATTAGGTATGTTTAATTTGATACGAAACAGTTTCCTCTGTGCTTTGTCATCAAGATAGAAGTTTCCGTTGCTAAACACGTGTATAATGCAAATGCGAATTATTCGAATGACGTATTTCTATTTGATAAGGTCGCAGTTTCCAGAGTTGAAGGTTGAGAATAGTTGCATTCCTTATTATGTAACATTTTCACACTTGAATAATGATATAATTTTTTTAGATAGAAAATGAGTTTCTCTTCTGCTGTAGAAATCATTTTCGAAAATAGAAAAATAAAACTTTATGACAGCCTCACTTTATTCCTTGTGCAGAATTTTCTCGCGATCATCATTTTTTGGACAAAGGCCCAGACTCTATTTCAACAATAAGAAACCTATTTGATTGGAGATAATTAGGTGCAAAGTGCTCGCCGCCCGTCAGAAGTTGTCTCTGTTTTCTTCCCTTACTCCTACTTTTCTTTTTTTTTTTTTTTTACCTTGGACTAGGAAAAATTTTTATAAAGCGATAATAATAAAAGGAAATTATGGAACATATAATTTTCAACTTTCGAGCTATGTACGCTAAAGTGCAGTGTTATCTATAGAAATGTTGACATCTTAAAATAGTCAAGGGATTATAGAAATCTGAGCGTTTTCCATGAAACCGGGTATCTGCTTGCTTTAGAACACCTGCGAGCAGCAAAACTAAATGAGGTTACTCCCACATCCAGCGCTCGCGCCAAAGAGCTCAAGCCTCAATCAATTATTTAACAGAGATGAAGAATCGTCCACAGTCCTCCCGAGAAATTTTAGTGACAAGGAGAGTGAAGGCTCCGACTTACCAGACGGAAAAATTTGGACCAGAGAGTTGTGTATTGATATGAACGGGGGAAAGGGTGAAAGTGACTCCAAGAAATGTGGATTTTCAGGAACTATTTATATGGGGCGGTAGACTCGGAAAAATACCGATAATCATTGAGCTACATGTATGAGAGTGAAGGAGGAAGGCTCGAAAAAATTTCTATAGATCCTAATCAATCAACAAAAGCGATTCTAATCGATTATCGAACTCTTGTTGAAATCAAAACCATCAAAGAATTTTATTATGAAACAAGTTCGGATCCAAATCAAAACCCAGAACTGGATATGCAGTCTCCATTCAGGGTAACTTCTCATCCTTCCTCATGAGCCGAACTTACCGCTACATTCAGCTGCCTCTCTCCTCCCACCCGTTACTTTTCTTTCCACAAATTCCTTATACTATCTGATTCAAACTCATCCTCACATGATATCCAGGTCGTATCATCCAACGAATTCTCATTCTTACACACTCGTCGAGTTCTTCCTCTTCTCCAACTCTCTTTTATGGATATCGGGACACATCGACCTTAAAGAACACGACGCAGTGAATCTTGTTGCAAAGAAGTCACTGTATTAATTTTCCATGACTCGTCCTTTGCTCTTTCCTTTTCTCCTGGCGTAACTTCTGGTCTATTTCATCCTCTAATGAGTTTTGATTAAAAAATCTTAAGTTCCTTGATCTACTTTAAACCTACCTTCCTGATGAGAAGTGATCCTGACCAAATACATCCATCTTTTTAACAGGGAATCTGTTTTATGAGGGGTTTTTTGAGAAAATCGCTGTGCACCGTCCGGCAAAAAACTTGGAAAAATGTTGACTCTCGAGCTATATATATAAGAGGGGGCTTGGAAAAATTTCTGAAGTAAGTCCAGGTCACTGATGGCGTCCTATTTTATACTATAGGTTTATAGAAGGTCTAGGCCTCCTTCAAGGTATAGACTTGCTTGAATTATCAATACCAAAACCAATTTGACTCATGAAACAGGTTCCCTGCGTTCCTCGTTTAAATTCGTTAAGGAAGCCGTCGTTTTTTGTTTTTACGCCTCTCACTCCTTTCGAAATACTGACCTTCCATCCTCCATCCGTTCAATACTTCTTCTCTTGCCCAGCTCTTTAAAACATCCGACATCATTATTCTAAACTCTTTTGAACAGTCATGAGAAAATCATTAGTACGATGAATTTCCTCCGATCCACATATTTCTACAACACCATCTAACATTCTAACTCATCCTTATTGTCCCCATTTGCCCACTCCGAGCCCTCAACGTCAAGTACGGTAGCGAGGCTCTTTAATTTATGAGGAAAAGAAATAAAAAAGTCCTACATTAGCGTACTTTCACAACTTTTACGGGAGGATAAGTCCTTGATTCAAGTATGACGGATCGTCATCCGTTCTTGTTTCTCTTTTGTTGACAAAGAGCTCAACTTCCTCCAGGGCCAGATTAAAACGAGATCGCGATAAGCTTAGGTTCCAATCGCCGAATCAGAGAAAACGCCACAAAAGGGCCGAAAATTTAAGACAAATTTATAAAATTTCTGAACATAATGTGAAAAGATTATAGGTTTACCGCGTTGCAAGAGGTTAATCCTGCATTGGCTTCCCCAGACGCCTCCCGAAAACTGGAAATTGCGGTTATTTGTCAACAAGAAAGCTACCCTGTTTTCTTCCTTTTTTAAAAAATATGCTCCGTCCTCTTTTTACCCTAGAGACCGGGCTAGACTTTTGAGATTCCCCCCCCCCCTTCTTCATTCCTTCCTTCCTTCCTTCTTTTCCCCTTCTTCCCTGTTTTTCCGTCCTTTCAATCCTGAGAATTTTCGAGCTATAAATGCTGGGATCAGGGTTGAGGAGAGCTCAATTTCCAATTCTGTTCTCAGTATCAAAACCAAATTAGTTCCAAAAACTTGGTTTCCTCATTTCCTTCTTGAACGTCGCTGGGAAAGCCGTAGATTTCGTTTATATAGTTCAAATTTCTGGAACTTTCACAGCACCATACATCAAATCCTAAGTTTTAGGGATACGAGTATTACGTAGCCCATACATGAAAATTCAAAGAAATAAGAAAGAAAACCTGGTCTATTGTACCCAAAATTGCCTGGACGCATAATTTTGAGCGGAAGATCGAACAGAAATTTTAATGCGGATCTACGCAGCTGTGTAAAAGCGTCATTTCCTGCCGGAAAATAATCTATATTGCGTTGCTATATTTCCCTTTTTACTGGAGCGCCAATTTCCCCGGACAACGTGTAAACTTTCTAGCAACTTTGACGTGCGAGGGTAATGTATTCGTAGTAAACAAAAAGGTTCAACATTCGATTCGATGTACGAACGCAGGAGCTAGTGCTTGAATGTACAGTTTTTAGCCTTTCCTGGATAACAGTAATAATGTACTGCGTTCTACATTCATTTCATTGCGACGGAATAAAGTCTTTCGAGTCACGAACCCAGGCCTAAATTCGTAATCATGATTATTTTGTTGTCATTAAAACTCAGCTTATTTATTCCTCTCGTCTTTAGAACTTGGGCAAACCATAAGTGGAATCTGTAGCGTAATTATCTAGAGTCTCTTACTGACACGTACCTACATAGGCTACGATATAATACTATATATACCGGTACCTAAATTTAGTCCGAAAGTGGGGAAAGATTAACAACAAATAGGATTCTTTTCAAGTTCATCGTTATGAAGAAGACAAAGTTCTACAACAGGAGTACAAAAGCTCGTATTGGCGCAGAAAAGTTCGACCAGCTTGTACACGCACCAAAACGAAATCGACACGATCGATACATTTTGATGATAAGAAGAGATATTGTAGGATAGGTAAGGATAAGTTTTGACCTAATGACCTGAAAAATTATTTAATAACGAAAACGTTTAAATTCAGATGTTTTTGTTACTATCATTGATAATGACCATCATGCATGGCAAATTGGTTAATAATGCCTAGGGCGTGATAATTCGAATTTCGCAAACACGTCGAGTAAGTTTCGCAAAGCTTCATTGTGAAGTATTCTAGATTGCTACCAGGGATGAAAAACAATAGACCCATTGTTCGCGGCTGTACGAAACTCTTTTAGTGTGGATGTAATAAGCTTCGGGTGGTCAAGTCTGACTACCCTATAACAAACACGCTACTCATTTATTGATTTTCATTTTTCGTCTAGCACGCGAAAGAAACGTATCAAAAACGAAGCCTAGTCGAGGCCGAAAATTCTAAAAATTCAAATGTTGATAATATTCCTCGAAAGTCTTAGATACGTACGCGTGTGAGAGCGCAACACGACGGTGTTAAATCAATAAATAGTGAAGAAAAAGCAACGCTTCACACATACGGGTGAAGGATGTCTACTGATACGGGAGATTCACACCCCCGATGTCTGGTTCAAAATCTCCTCCCTTATCACACACTCCGAGGCACCTACGCAATTTTCGAATACGTTTCTGCCTACGCGCGAACGGGTTAGCAATCGGCATGACGATAAGGTATTTTACGAGTATATATTATTAGATGAATAACTTTATAACTTACCCCAGCTTTTAACTGTGCGACCCAATATCGCGTGAGTCTCGGGATTGAAAATGAAATTAGCTATTTTTTGCCTAGTAGTTCTATTATCAATCTTTTTCGCGTATTCCCATTCGTATCCTGTTCCGTTCATATCTTCGGTATTTTTTGTTTTAACCATTTTCGCGGTTAACTTCACAAACGCGACGATAAAAACATGGAAAAAAAATTAATTCAAATAAATATTTTTTGGGGAAAAAAATATATATATTATTTCTACCTACGGATTAGGTTACAAAAAACGAACTGAAGAACGACGAAAAAAAAAATAATGACGATGACAGGGGAGGGAAAAAAAATCAAAAAAAGGATAACGATAGAAACGAAGGGAAGAAAAAAAAATAACAATTTGTAATTTCACTCCATACTGCACTACGCTTTTCCAAGCTCTTCGCAGCTTGCGAAGAAACGACTACGTCGTTCGAATTCGAGCGCGCAATAACTATTTTTCCAACGGAAACTTTGTGTGCCAAAGTGTGCGTTCGAGGGAATTGTATACAAGTGTATATAGACAGGTATTTTTAACTTGCACTTTAGGCTGGCACAAAACGTTCTTTTCGTTCGAGCGCGTCATCTAAATGAAAAAGTCGCGCCAGAAGTTGGCGCCTTTCCTCCTCATTCTGTTAGCGTAAAATTTATTGTAAAAATGTATAGACGCAAATCTAACGTTATAAACAGAAACACCGCGTTTTGTCAGCTTTGTTCTGATTGACTCGAAGGTTTTTATGCGAAAAATCGATCCTTCTCCAGCATTATTTGAAAATTACGCAGCTGAAAATGAGGATAATATAATTTTCCTCGCAAATATTTTTTGGCATTTTATATACTTTTAGGACTGGGACTACAATTGTCACGAAAATTGTTACGAGAATTGTCGCGAAAAACCGTAACAAAACATCATCAGTGTTTGGGTTATTTTACTCCTTCATTGATGTACAGTACTAGCAGAAAAGCCAGTCCTCATACATATCTAAGCTCAGCCTGTAATTTCTTAAAATTTGACAACCCTCTCTACTCGTCCAACTACTCATTCTCAACAGTTACCCTATCTATTCTCTAATTTCTGCCCTTCCTTGAGAGGCCCTCTCCATTACTTCAATATTCTCTTTCATCCTCAACTCTTATCCTGTATGTTCTGTGATTGATACCACGCCGTGAGAAACTTTTTCAACTTACTGGATCAATAACCTACGATGCTCATGCTCACGGAGCGAACCTCTACTCAATATTTTTCAACACGGAGAACGCTTTCCCGAGAGTGTGGACATACCACCCACCAATTCGGATTTCGAAAACCCTTACCTCTCCTACTTCAAAATTATCTTACTAATCGATCTTTTAGAGTCCGCGTAAACGATCAGTATTCCTCAACCGTCCCCCAAGAAAATGGTATCCCTCAATGATCCCCACTTGGTGGCACGCTTCTTCTCATCACCATTAAAAACATGACTAAAATCATAAAATTTCCAATTCAAACCCTACTATTCTCTGATGATCTAAGGATCCACTTACGTTCCAGTAACACAAAACGCGCTCACCGTCTACTTCAAGAAACAATCAAACCCTTCTAGGATTCCCCATTTCCAACCCCAAAACCAAACTCATCATCTTCCAAAAACCACGCTAGAAAACCTTTGAACTTCCCCCCTCCCTCTCAATAGCTAACCACCCCATCCCACAAGTTAAAACTACCCAAGTTCTTGGTCTCAATTTCCACAACCGTCACTCTTGGATCCTCCACATGAAACAAACTAAATCAATTAAATGCATTCGAGCACTCAATGTCCTGAAATTCCTTTCCCATCCTAAAGAAGCTTCTAATCGAAAAATCCTCTTCCACCTCTACCACAGCTTAATCCGATCCATCCTCTATTACGGATCACCCATTTACGGTCTCGCCCCTCTCTCATTTAAAACTACTCGACACTATTCAAAATTCCGCGCTCAGAATAGCCACTGGAGTATTCCGAACCACCTGCTGAAAGCCTCTGTGCAGACATTGGCTTCCCCCCACTTCATTATCGACGCCTCAAACTAACAACCAACTTCCTCACAACTGTCCTACAATATCCTCAAGTCCCCGTCCACCATCGTATATTCCACCCTCACCACAACCAAAACTCCATAACCAATTTACGTTCCAATCTCGAACTGCAATTAGCACGCCCCTTCAAATTCCATTGTCTTAACCACGGCTCTTTATTCCACCCAAAATAATTCGCGACCTAAAACGCCTCCCTCGTCTTTCAACTTCTTCCGAAGAATATACCAGGCATGGTTTAACAAAATTCTTCACAACTTCCATAACCCTACACCATATTTCACCGATGGATCTAAGCATCAAAACAAAACCGGCTTCGCATACTCAATAGGTCACATCACAATCTCTTACCGACACCACAACACCCCATCTGTCTTCACCACTGAATACTGCGAACCTGAAACCCCCCCCCCTATCCGTTCAACACATCTTCTGTTGCCCCAACTTGACCCAACTCCGTAATTCCTTATCCATCCCTCACAACCATACAGAGGTACTATCAGATGACTTCCCCTCCGTCCTCAACATATTCAACTGTTTACAACGAGCTAACTTCCTCTCACGCATATAATCACGCAATTTCGCCGAGCTCATAGCCCTGAAGGCAGGCTGCTAGTAACTTAGCTCGTAAATTAATAAGAAAAAAATCAAACACTTCCAGACCCACACACATGTTCTCACTTAATTGCATTATTTTATCAATCAATTGTTAATTGTAAACTTAATCATGATCGTCAACACCCGACTTGTCCCTGTGATACCTCTCTCACCAAAAAAGAAATTTATCCACAGAAGATCACATACCATTACGGATCATTCTCTTAACTAATATAGAGCAGTGACCTTCTTCTTCCATCCTCTATTCATGTATGCAACACAAAACTCAACAAATTTATCATCTATTCTTCTTCAATAATACACTATAGAACTCTTTTCTGTCTGTCAATACAATCGCTTTTGAAGTACATAAATCAAGCCCTCGGTACACGACGATCTAGCTCCACTCTCAGCTTCTGCGTTGAAACTGGTAACCCCCCAAGATCATGGTAACCCCCTCCTCTTTCGAATGCCGCTTTCTAACTCTTAGTGCCAATTTTCTTGTACCCACAGCTCAATTCACTCACCTTCCAATCTGCGCACCACACTTTGCCGACATAATTCTCTCATCCTTTGAATCTGAACTATTCAAACACCTCAAATTGAACCATCTATCCCCTATAACTAACCCATCCCTTTAGCTGATAATCTTTAAATTCACAACCCTATACACCGACAACTTATTAGAAATAATTATTATACTAATTTTCCGACTGATCTAAATGTGGACTCAAGAATCCAAGGCGTCATAATCAGTCGTTAATTGAAAAATTCTGCCTTCATTTTTACAACTAAACAAAATGCCACATACTCTTGTCTTTCTCATCTCCATCTCCTCACCCCCAGCTCAAATTTCTACTGTCAACGGACTCACTTTCATCACTCCTGGCTATTCAGGAATTTTAATCAACTAATTCCCAAAATCAGCGCATTCATTTACTACTATCGTCCAATTTTACATCTGTCTCCTTGCTGTGGATTCCTGGTCACATCAACTTCCCGGAACCTGACGCTATTATCTTCGTCGCCAAAGATTCCCTTCTATCTCACGCAATTTCTGACCCTGTCCTTACCTCTGCTTCTGAACTTAGAAACTATTACCAATCCCAGATTCTTTACTCCTGGCCAGACTTTCGGAAAAATCAGCGTTCAAACAAATTTAGAGTAATCGAAAGCAAGGCAGTCTTCTGGACTTCTTTCAATCCACGTAACCGTCATATTAAAGAAATCCTTCTCTTCGGCCTCAGAATTGGTCACGCACGTTCCACCCATTCCATCGCCAAAATGATCTCACTCCATTTCTCCACGTCCTCCACTTACTCTGTGTTACAATTCCAATACGGTCACAAACTCTCTCAACTACCTGCGTTTCACTTACTTTCACCCTCTACAATTTTGATGAATGATTTTCACACAAACGATTACTTGAGAAAGTCAAAATTTTTTATTTGAGTACTTGGGAACTAGAAATTTTCCAAATTTTAAACTAGGTCAGAGACTTGGCCTCTTTCGGAGCTAAACTTTGCTCAATGGTCGGGATTTTACCTAGTTTCCTTCCATAATACGTAGCTTGAAAGTCGAACTTCAGTCAAGTCCTTTTCCTGAAATATAACTCCATGAACAGATTAAGTCTCCTTGCTGATCTAGAGAGCTTCGAAACTTTTCCGAAGTTCCCTCTCGATATATAGGTCGTAAGGTCGAGAGACAAAAGTTTTGAAAGTTCCCTACCCCTTCTCATATACATAGCTTGATAATTGTAAGTTTTTCCGGTGGTGCAGTGACGCTCCTTCCTTGAAGAGCAACTTTTTGTAACTGATATTGGGAAGACAAGGAAAAAAAAAAAAAGAAAAAAGAACATTATATGTTTGCCATGTTTGCCGGACAAAGTTGAACTGACCTATCTGCAAAACTACGACTGGAGAATGAGCTGGTGACACCAACTATTGCAGAGAGAAAGAAATTTTACTCCGCAGATACGTCAATTCTACTTTGTATGACGGATTTCCTCTTGTGAGGGGTCCAAGTCAGAGAGGGTCTTTGCACCACTGAGTTTTCCATACACCCCTCCTGATACGTGTAGTTCGGAAAACGAACTATTTGTACAACTTGATGATTAGATCCCCCCCTTGTCTTCTCATACATATGAAGGAACACACGCGTTCTCACAACCATTTAGTGTCGCTAAGGCTCTAAAATATCAAAGGAAAAAGGGTTTTTTGGTCACCTCTGGGTTTCTATTCCCTGCTATAGATAACCTAACTCTCCTCTTATCGATAGTAAAGGTACGGCCTTTTCTTCAATTGCTTTGAGAATTTTCCTGGGTTAGACTCCCCTGATACCACGACTAGCTAAGAAAAGAAGAATTACTTTACAGCGACGTAGGAATAAGTTCACATGCCACACTTCTGAGTCTTATACATATATCTGTCTGGATTTTCAAAATCTTAACAAGGAAGCTGGTTTACGGAAGTTATTTGGAGGAAATAAAAACCGTTTGCTTTCCTTTGGGCCAATTTTGACTTTAGGGCTATATGTGTAAGATTCGAAGGTTCGTCATGCAAACTTGTTTAAGTGACTACATAGTAATCCAGAGGTAACGCCGAATTTTCCCTCAGTTACTGGACAACAAAAACGCCGAATCAATAAGCGCCGGAGCTATGTCGCTTGGGTGCTTACGATGCATGCACTTATAATTCTATTTGCGAGTTTAGTGCAACACTACCTACCCAGAATGGCAGTGAGAATGCAGGCATTTTCACATCTTATCCCCTCCCCTTCTTAGAGAGCCTATCACCAGAAAAGAATACCAGGCTAATTGTTTACCCTTGAGTTTGCAGTTTGACGACTTGACTCTAGGGTGTCCAATGGTCTTCCCAAAACACAACTTTGAAAATTTTCTTCTTCTCTTTATCATCCAACAAGATAACGTCACAATTCTTCCTCGGAAAATTACCTCATGATAAGCCACTTGTACAGTACATCGGCATGAGACAATATACGAGTATTATATGCACACTTTTGATTGCGGAAAATTTGTTTGTGTCACGCCCAAACCGCCCTTTCAAATAGACCAAATTAATGCTTCAACTGATGAAGCATTTTTCAGTAGGTAACCAAAGCTGGAGATGCTACTTGCGCTTTCCTCCGAAGCTGGAAATCGGAATGTTCCAGGGTTATCCTCCGGGGATTCTTATGGTTCTACTTGAAAATTTTTCAGGACGCTGTACATGGTTCTACAGTCGACATTTTTCTGAATCCTGGAGTGGAGATTTCAACCAACTTTGAGGACTTGTAAAGAGTTTTCATTGTGATAATGGAGAGACGCTCATCCATCAGGAGGTACTCTTAGACATATTCCAATTGAGTACAAACTGAGAAATTTCTGACATCCTGGGAGAGGGGTGACTCGAAATAAGTTCGACTTTTATAGTTTTGTATAAGAAATGAGAGACTGGGAGAGACTGCTGTTGACAGAAAGAGAGAAACTTGGAAAAATCTCGACAATCGAGCAGAGTATGGTCTTGGAGGGTGTTGGTCTTCTTGAATGTGAAATCATTCTGACAAGGAACCTATATCGTGAAGTGTTATCATAAAGGGTAGGAAGAAAGTTTTGTTTTTAACAATTTTTAATTGGCATCATTAATTTTAACAGAACAAAAAAATATTAAAAGTTGTAATTTACATTTATGCTACATCAAACACAATAGCGTTTTCTAAGGTACAAGATTTCTGGCCAAACATAGAGAGAGTATTATGGACAAATGAAGAATAAGATGAATACCACTCTCCAGTTTTAGGATCATAAACCTGGATTGGTATATTCCACTCGTAGCGCTTGGTTTCAGAATTCAGATAATCAACCACAATCCCAAATAACCACAGCATGTTCTCATAGGTCACCATTTGTTTATTAATCAGGTATGAGAAGTCCTCGCCAAAGGAATAATTTACTGTTTCCCATTTCTGAGCGGTAAGGTCTAATATTTCCATGTTATACAAATGACTTACATAAATTTTGTCATCTAAAACACAGCAATTGGAATCAGTGTATCCATGTTGAGATCTAGTCGGCAGTAGAAAACATTCAGAGGAACGGACATCGTATGCTTGTATAGAACCATCATTAGAAAACCAATAGACTAGATTATTATTAGAAATGAGTTGAAAGTTACTTGATTCTGCTTTTCTTATTTGTGAAACAGGGAACCACTCATCTAACTCGCATCTATAATGAAATATCCTTCTTCCGATTTCCTCATCATTAAATACTCTATAGTTTGTCGAATACATTCTGTTTCTCGTAGTACGACCACGGTGGAATGCAATAAAAATACTATTACTCTCTTCATGCAATACACCACTTCCAAATCTTGAAAAAACTGGTGGAGGACATAAATTCCGCAAATTTGATTCCGAGAAATGAATTGATGATGAGTACGCAAACAATGTTCTCGAACTATGGTCTTGCTTCTTCAAGCAATATAATTTATTTAAATTACGAGATGTGATTAAACCTTGTATTCCATCTGCGGTGAGACTTCGGTCTCTTACGTGGGAAATGAATCCATCAGGTTTGTATCTATTCATAGAAATAACTGTTCTCCCGACATATAAATGAATAGATAAAGGGCTTTTTGAAAACTGGTTGTTCGAAAATGAAGCGGATAACAGATCAGGATTCAAATAACATCCATCGTAACGCTTGATGAAAGTCTTGAGAAATGATTCATCTTTCGAGCTATCCTGTTTTTCCGGGATGGGGTAATTCATTTTATATTTTCTCAAAAGAAATTCCGAGTATTCGACAGATATTTCAACGGAAGGAATTATCGCATCCAATATTTCAACGCAGTCTTTTCTCTCGGTATAAGAATGATGAAGCCATCGAATAAGCGCATCCACAAATAAATCATCACGTCTGAAAAATGCCCGCAATTGAATCGGTCTATCCGTCAGCACTGCATGCAAATCATCGAATGGCATTTCAAGGAAGGCAACACTTTCCGAAAGACGGATGAAACCATCAGCAATGCACTTTAGCAAGGGATCTATTAGCGGTAAGAAGTTCAAGGTGCAAGCCCATACGAATATCTCGATGACATTCTCCATTATATATTTATGACTCAAAATATATTCGACACACGCATCTTGAACTGACTTCATACCTAGGAATTCGCTGATACGAAGTAAGTTGAAAACATTAACTCTAGTAATAGTGAGTTCGCCACTGTATAGACTCAGCAAAACTTGCTCGAATGATTCAGCATCAACTTCATGCAAGACAAATTTTTTAGTGTAACTCTCGCGAAAGTTTCCGCAAAACATCGAGTTAAAATACGAAGACGCTGCGGCCAGTAAAATACGATGACATTTGAATATTCTTCCCTCGACGAGGATACTCACATCGCTGTATTTTGCTTCCTGATAAAATTCTCCAAATTTGATGAAAATTGACGAGACAGGAAAGGTAATCAACTTATCACACATTTCTCGAGAATGAGATAATACAACTTGTTAGCTGAAAAGTGAATCTTTGATAAGTTAGTATCAATTATATTAATCTACGAAAATTAATAATAAAAATTCTCATTCTTAGAAGAAAAAGACAGCAACAGGATTAAAACTTCAGAAATCGATTAAAGGAAAAAAAATAATAATTACCAGGGAACAGGATTACAATAACAATTCCCTTTCAAATCGGAACGTATCGGTAAGACATGAGGCGATCGCGACCTTCGACCATAATTATACTGATGGACATGCCATACTGATAAGAAATTGAAAACGAGAAACACCGAAAAGTGGCACTTTGTTAAGTATCATCATGAGAATAACACTTCGCGTTTTTTTTTCAATTTCACATTTTTACCAAAATCAACCAAGATTTTTACGTGATTTATGCATAATTGTTGTCTACTTGTTAATTTCCGTTAAAAAAAACTGCATTTTCTTGCTCGAAATAAGCTCGTAATCAAGGGCCACTTTTCGTCACTTCTCAAAATCGATTTGTCTGGCTTCACGTTCTTATCAGTATGGCATGTCCAACAGTATATTATGGTCGAAGATCGCGACCAGTGATCGCGACAGCACCTGAGGAGTGACGGGACTTGGGTTTTTTCATTGTTCCGCGAGTGAGCAAGGGTTTTTGTATTTTTCCTGCCTTTTGTTGTCGTTCAAATTATTGATTCATTTGTTTTGTAGGTCGTCTATTTGTGCATTTCAGAATTAGAATATTTTCCAATATGAGGACCTATCTGTACAAAGGGCGTCCGTGAAGAAAAATTCATTACAGAGAAATCAGTTTGAAGTTTCAGTTCAAAATATATCTCCGCAACAACAAGTTCAATCAAAAAAATGAAAATTGAAGAGCAACTCTCCTTCCTTAAGAAACGATAATCACATTTTGAATATATCCAGAATAAACAAACAAAGTAGAGATTATTGAAAATATGACAACGGACAGCCTTCATCCCCGAGATGGAAAAAATTGTGGGTTTGAAAAAAAAAAATTTAATAAATTAAGATAGTTTATAATCTGAAACGCACAAAAATCTAGGTCTCCGCAAAAAGGGCGTCCGTTGTACAGATAGGTCCTCATATGTTTTTATCGAAAAAACAACCCAGTATGAAAATATTTTTGAACTTGGAATATTTTTAAAGATGTTTTTGTCAAAAAATCAACCAAGTATGAAAACATTTTTGGACTTAAAATATTTTCAAAGATGTTTTTATCGAAAAAACAACCTAGTATGAAAATATTTTTGGACTTAGAATATTTTCCAATATGTTTTTATCAAAAAACAACCAAGTATGAAAATATTTTTGAACTTAGAATATTTTCAAAGATGTTTTTGTCAAAAAATCAACACGGTATGAAAACATTTTTGGACTTGAAATATTTTCAAAGATATTTTTGTCAAAAAATCATCCAAGTATGAAAATATTTTTGAACTTGGAATATTTTCATTTTTATTGAAACAACAACCAATACTTGGTCGTCTTCTCAATCAAAACATCTTGGAAAATATTCGAAGTCCGAACATAATTTCATACTTGGTTGATTTTTTGAAAAAAACATCTTGGAAAATATTCAAAGTTCAAAAATATTTTCAGACTTGGTTGTTTTTTCGATAAAAACATATTGGAAAATATTGTAAGTCTGAAACGTACAAATAGCCGATCTACAAAACAAATGAACCAATAATTTGAACGACAACAAAAGGCAGGAAAAATACAAAAACCCTTGCTCACTCGCGGAACAATGAAAAACGTAAGTCCCGTCACTCCTTCGGTGCCGTCGCGATTGCCTCGTGGCAAGAACGTATCCTCCGTTATCAGGCCTGTCACGTCACACACCTGAGCTACGCCACGCGAACTACGTAGCCAAAGCTACAGCTACCACTTCAGTGAATCACACACCTGAACTTCACGTAGTCAACTACATCAGCTGTTCTACAACCAATAAGAAACCAGATTGTTATCATCTATTACAAACAACCAATGAGAGATGAACTACGCCGGCCCCGGGATATATCAATGACAAATAGCTCGGCTACATTAGCTGGCTACGCCGTAGCTGTAGCCAAGCACTAAGCAGTACCCAGTCTAGGGTATGCTCTACCTAGTCACTCATACATGACACACACAAAATATGTATCACATGTTGCGATTTTTGCCCCGAGATAACTGATTAAATAAAGCATGAAATAACTTGAAACTTCGTATTTATGTAGACAAAACTTGGGAAAATACGGCTAATTGGATCGCACCACCTAATTTTGTTCATTGATTGGAATTCAACGATTCAAAGATGGCCCCTTCAGACGTAAGTTTGAATGTTTCCTGAAGATCATTCAGAATATTTCACGATCTATCAACTAATTAGCCGTATTTTCCTCAACTTCAAGAATAAATTAAACCACGTTCCTAATCATTTTGTACATTATTCGATACGTTATATGTGGGCAAAAATCACTACCCGCAAGACACCATTTTGTGTAATACACGTGTATTGCACAAAATGGTGTCTTGCGGGTAGTGATTTTTGCCCACATATAACACATCGAAATCGGGCACAACAGCGCTAGCTTCGCTGATAACGCAACCAGGTACATAATAGACATTGCGGGTATCGAGGTGAGCGGGTAGTAACTATTTTTATAAAATTTCAATGTATTTCAAAACTGATAATTTCATTTAAAAGGAAATTTTATGATCAGCAAATTTAGTTCTTTCAATTTTTTCAAAAAATTGCTTCTTTCCAAAGATATTTCAAATTGAAATTACATTGAAACAAATGCAATTTTTTCCTTCACCCCGGTTCCATTTTCGCGACTACAACGAACCTAGCGGTTGTAGGGCCCGAATAATGTACAAAATGATTAGGAACGTAGTTTAATTTATTCTTGAAGTTGAGGAAAATACGGCTAATTAGTTGACAGATCGCGAAATATTCTGAATGATCTTCAGGAAACGTTTAAACTTACGTCTTAAGGGGCCATCATTTGAATTGTTGAATTCCAATCAATGAACAAAATTAGTTCCTGTGAACCAATTAGCCGTATTTTCCCAAGTTTCGTCTACATAAATACGAAGTTTCAAGATATTTCATGCTTTATTAATTAATCAGTTATCTCGGGGCAAAAATCGCAACATGTGATACATATTTTGTGTGTGTCTACGCACGTGACTAGGTAGAGTATACCCTTAAGGACCTACCAGTCTAAGTATCAGTAGGCGCTGCGGCTGCAGGACAGGCTCCCAGGCTGCCGTGCAACAAATCTTTCTGACGACAACCCTGCAAGGGTGGATGGCTAGGAGTACCTATGTCCGACAAACATTTTTGGTTCCATTTTGATGACGGATAACTCGAGAGTGACTGAATTAATTTTCTTGAAATTATACTCGTTGGAAAGAAAATTTTATGGAGAAAAACTTTACTTGCCTTCGATTTTTCGCTAGGAGCATTATTTTTGGAGTATCAATTAATAATTGAAATAACGCGTTTTTTCAACCAAACGCCCTTGTTCCGCGTGACGAGCGGTGATCATAGTTGTTTGTTTAAAAAAAATGCGTTTCAATTATCAATTGATTACTCCAAAAATAATGCTTCCAGCGAAAAATCGATTATTCTCATCAAAATTTCCTTTCCAGCGAGTATAATTTCTAGAAAATAAATTTAGTCAGTCTCTAGTTATTTGCTGTCAAAATAAAACACACAAATTCAACGTAAGCTCCTATGGACGAGTTGAGCTTCTGGAACCAAAATGTTCGTCGGACATACCCATTATGTACAGTCAAAGCCTTAGTATAGTGCCTTAACTATACTTACAAACAACAAACCATCAGCGGTACTACCACTGGTTTGTATAGTTTGTATAGTCAAAGATAGTAAGCAATTCGATTTTAGGGCTTAGTAAGCCTTATAAGCTTAAGGCTTGAGTTTAAAATTAGTAGAATTTCTTTCCGCTTAAGCGTATGGCTTAGTTAAGACTTATAAGTTTTAAATTAAAACTTAAGTTTAAACGGAAGAGTTGATTTTAACGATTAATGACAACCATCATTTTTCTATGGTCGACTTTGGTCAGATAGATTGAGTGAGAGAAATCAGGAAAATTGAAGCTTTGTTAAGTGTATATTAGGGGTTGCTGGACGCTGGTTCAGCCGATTAATCGCGATTTTACGACGCAGAACCAAATCTACAGCTTCCTGTCTACCACACAGGGATTTTGCGCTCACTTACTAGAAACAATACATTATCCGTAGGTACGATGAATTTTGTAAACATTAATCAATTAAGCCAACAATTTTCACCATTTTTATTCTAAATTTTACCACTTTTTTTCTGTTTAGAGTAAGTGTTTTGTTTATATTGTAGTCTGTAATCAGTTTGAATATTTTGTTTTTCTCAGTGTTCGCCCAATTTCAATTTTGTATTACCGTACATGTTTCAAATTTATAGACGTATTTAAAAAAGATGAAATAAAAAGTATCCACATATACCGTGGTAGTGTTGAAAGTAGTATCATTATGTCCGAGGAAAAAAACATTTCGGGTGTTCGGGAACAATTTCGGAATAGAAAACTAGGTCAAAGGTGGGCTATAGTCTTTTTTCTTTATTATTTAGCTGAAAAGTTCAGATGCTTTTTGTGATTATTCCTTTTTTTCCAATCTGGTAGCTTTTTGTGAGCATTATAGCGATAATGATTCGATTTTTCAAAAATATTTCTTCAACTTTCACGTCGTGGAAAAATACCCACCCCACTTCAATAAATTTGAACAGCTGATGAGAAACGACGAAGGTTATTTTATACTGTCGTTCGTTCACGGCATTCCAGCATCAGTCGATGAACGACGAACTTTAGAGCTTTTGCGCAACGAGCCCTAGTATTGTATGCTTATGAGATTTCATTTTTGTAAACGTGTTATATAGCGGAAAATTCCACGTGTAGTGTTAATATTCACATTTCATAGCATCTTTTACATATATGATAATTCTCATCATCAATACTCCTGAGAAATATGAGAAAATTGTTCGAATACATAAAATGAGACCTACGATACACACGTGTTCGAGGGCTTGCGTTTCAAAACCGAAAAGTCATTTCATTTCATGCGTGAAGCGCACGAATGATTCATTCTAAAAATAAAATACTGCCTATATAGACCTATAATGATATTAGGGTACTCACTTAGGCCTACTCTACAGCGTATCATGTGAATATAAATCCAACTAGTGTAGCTACTGTTCATTAAATAAATGGACAACTGGACGAATCACCCTGGTGAGCAACAAGCTCATTCTTTATCGTTTGAATTTGAAATATATTACGGCGTGATAGTTTTTCGAGTCGTTCGCGAAACATTCAGTTACAGTAGTGTTACAAAACCCTTAATTGTCAGCAATACTTCTCGAGTTTTTAAAAAGAATCGAAAACTTTCATTGAAAAAAATCATCAAAGAACGACGAAAAAACAAACAAAGAAGCACACTTTGAAAAATTTGATTCAATTAACGTGATTATCTAGGTAAAAACAGAAGTATAGGTATAACGTAAGTTTTTAGGTATAGATATACGAAATATGAGACTGAAGTTTTTATAATACCAGTACCTAAGTCTCAAGCCAACATGAAAAAAAAAGCTTACGCAGTAGCGTGACCAACTGACTTTTCACTTGGAACTTTCACTTCTTTTCCCAGTCTTGAAACAATAAAATAAACTATTAGTTTTTTATCTGGCGACAGAAAATAAAATAGAAAAAGCTTGTTAAAGCAGTCTCCATTGTGTTTACTTGGTAAATCATATTAATACAGTACCTACTTCATATTATTATGTATTTCACTTTTTACAAATTTCATCAAAAAAATTTAGAGCAGCTTCAAAATTTCTCCCAACTTTTCTTTTTCCAAAATTATTTTCTTGAATGTTTTCCATTTTTTATTATTTAGACCTATTACATGTTTTATATTTTACTTTCAATAATTTTTAAATGTTGAATAAATTTATCTCTTGTTACCGTATTATAATAACCCCTAGGTAATGTATCAGTTTGTCCATCAACTGAATCATCAAATGAATTTAATCCTCTTTCATTCTGTTCAATGCTATAAATATTATGTTTTGTACTCCGTATCATTTTCTGTTTAATAGTCGTAATTATTTTCTTTTCTAAACATATCTTATACCCTACATAATCATTATTATTAGTTATCCAATTTTCAATTATTCTTCTTTATTTCTTTGGCTTTCTTCATTGCATCATTATTTGATGCAAAAACTTTATCAGAATTATATTAAAATTAAGAAACTAATCTAATAAATTCCACCAAAATTTTTCCATTCATCTCATCTTTAAACTTGCCTAATACCTTTTTATTGACCTGTGGTAAGCTATAAAAAATATTGTAGGTATTTCTTATAATCTAATGTATCAAATTCAATTAGTCACATCTTTCATTTCTTCATAGAAGTCTTTTGTCTGCATAGATAAAAATTAATGAATCAGGATCAGTATAGAGTAATTTTATTCTATCTCCATATCTTTCTTTCAGTCTAATAAAAGTCATACAATAAATGTTTTTGAAATATCTAAAATACCTACTCCCACATAAATTGGTTGGTTGAATTAAACGTAGCTCTTTTTATTTGCGGAGCTGCGAGATTTCTTCCAAAAAAACAGGGAACTGTTTTATGGGAGGGTAATTTGAAGAAAAATGACGGGCGCCGGGGGGCATAACGTGGGACTTGAAAAAAATGTCATATAAGTATGATAGGTGGTTCAGGCTAGTTAGTAAAGGCCTAGAATACTGTATATTAAGCCTAGTTAGTATGAGCCTAGTTATACTGTATATCAGGCCCAGTACAACGAAGACTAAAGTTCGAAAGTTTTCAGGCTAGTATTTATAGGCCTCGTATAGTATATTAGGCCCAGTATAATGAAGGCGAAAGTTTGAAATTATTTAGGCTAATAGGCCTGGAATATTAGGCTTAGTATAATGAAAGCCAAAATTTGACATTTTCCAGGCTATTTATTACAGGCCTATTACAATGAAGGCCAAATAGGCCTAGTATGGTATATAAGGCATAGTATAATGAAGGCTGAAGTTTCACATTTTCCAGTTTACTTATTATAGGCCTAGAATAGTATATTAGGCTAAGTAGAATGAAGGCTTTCCTCCTAAAGTAGGTCAAGGTCATTGATGAACGCCGCGGGAAGTAGATTTCAGACTTATCCCCATGCCCGGGACTAGAGTGTTTCACCAAAAGATTTTTCACCTAAAAAACTTCATCAATGAAGATTCACCTACAGAGAGTTCACCTGATAGAAGTAGTGGTTCATCACATGGTAAATTCACCGTGACGAAAGTTCGCCCACAAAATTCGATTATATTTTCATTAGTGAAGTTGATTAACCAGTTTAATTCAAGTTTAATAATAATAAAAAATTAATTTAATAATTTTATTTTTGATACTTATTTCAGAAAATCAAATTTTATATCATTTTTTATATTTTCAAGTATTATTTATCTTTATATTTTAATTAAATTTAATTTTTAAAAAATTAAATAAATAAAATAAAATAATTTAAATCAATATAATTTTTAAATAATCATTTTATTGAAATAAAAATTATTTATTAAAATTTCCAAACAAAATTTTAAATAAATAAATTGATTTAATAAATTAAAAATGATAATTATAAATAATAAAATATATTTATTAATTTAATTTAATTAATTTGATTTATAATTAATAATTTATTTAAATAAATTTTCTTTATTAAAAATCATTATTTATTTAAATGATTTTATAAATAAAATTTGGTATATCAAAGCATCAAATAAAAGTTGAACAACTGATTGAAAAAGGTGAATTTCGTAGTCGGTGCCGGTGAACTCAAAAAAGGAAGATAAACTTCCCTGACGGTAAAAAAAAACTGACACGTGAATTTTCCTGTCGGAGATGTGTACATATTCCTTCAAAAAGACTTAATCTGTGAAAAATCTTTCGGTGAACTCGTCGGATCCCGTGCAGCTCACCACGTGGGCTGCGATTTTTCCATAATTCTTCAGGATATACTTCAAAAAGAAATCCTATTTTCCAATCATCTTTATAGGTAACTTAATTCTTACTTCATTCAAATATCTGGATTCCTCCATTCAAATCCACCATATGGTAGATGTTTACACATACCTAGCCCATCCATACGAATTATTTGTATCCAAATATTGGATAAATACAGAATTTTCAGTTTTATCAAATTTCTTTCTCATGTATTTATTATAAGCTTTGCAAATCTATTTATTAAGAAATCACTCCTTGTTTAGCCATTTCAAACATTAATAATATATCCACGTCAGTTACCTAATAATTCTAACTTTTGTTTAGTTGTTTTCAGCATAGAATCCCGAGCAAATCCAGGCGTTGTGTATTGCCAAACAGGGTCTAATTTATAAAATATTTTGAGAGATGTTTCCCTAAAATCAAAAAGGTGTTTGCGCCTAGGAAAAACGTCAATGGCGTACAATGATGCAGACCATATACAAGTAGAGAGAGCCTTGATCTTGACTAAATAAAGGTTAATTTTTTGAGCTAACAAAGTTCAGCTGCGATGATTTTTTAGGGTTGAAAGAGAGAAAAATGATAGAAATTTGATACAGAAGTTCGGAAAATTTTGAACCGGAGAAGAAAAAATAGGGTAAAATAATCCACATTTGCTTTAAAAACAGGTAAATATTCAGTCTGGAAAATTATAGGACTTGTAGGATTTTTCTGATGGTTGAAAACTGATCTTGGTGCATAGAAAAAGTGGGGTTGGCGTACATTAGCGCAGACCATACAATTAAGAGATGACTACTGTAAATAATTGGCTGATGTCATTCATATTGTAGGCACAAGATATTATTTTAAAAAAAGCTGCGTTCTACGCTACTAACTCATAAAAATTGCTCTTTCTCATCTCCATGTTTCAAATATACTAGTATACTTGTATATAAATTCGTGAACACCGATAAGTTGGTGACGCACTAGGAGAACCTCCCTAAACGAAGGGTGATCAAGCCACGTGGTGACCTAAATACACATGGCTGTGAGACGTAAATTTCTGACCTGAAAATACGAGCCGAGGGTCTACCAACATTCATGAATCCTGCATGAATCGAATTACGTGTTGTCTCTTCAAAAATAATGGAAGGCATTTGGCTCTTGAAGTGAACGAAAAGGAGAATTTTTGTAAAATGATATACATGAGTGTCGGCACGCAAATAATTTTCATTACACAAGTACCTATACACGTATAAGTTCTTCTTACATCGACTCGCTTAGGTTGGTAGGTACCTACAAGATATATAACGTTCGATAATTGGAAATTCGAGACTTGCTGTCATATCGATGTCGAGTGCCTATCAAATATAGGCATCAGAATTTTTCGAATAAAAGATGTAACAACTGCAAGAACGTGGGTAAAAATGATAAGTTACTCCTACTATACTGATACTTATGATATTTTAAAGTGAGTATATCCTGAGCTATTTTCGGCGCGCCATTCAAAAAGTTTTGTTAGTGCAAAGGTGAACGAATAATACTATTATTCTCAATGTAAATACTTAGATACGATTTATGAATATACCGATACAGCTATAAGATCAATCAACTTTTAAAAAAGTGAACTACCTATATACTGGTATTCTTCTTCATTTCAAGATATAACTTAGGTATTGATCACATTTCGCGGGTTTCATAATATTTACATTATTACCTAATCATTTTATTAAAACATGATACATTCAATTGGTAAACGGAGTTCCTGAAATTTTTGAAAAAGTTATGATTTTTTCTTTATATGAATGAGAGGGCGAACCCTTGCGAGAATAATACAAAAATATCCTGAATTTATTAGAAGTTTGAATTTTGTTTTGAACGCTTTACTACACGCAAAAACTTTTCTTTAATTTTGTATTCTTGGAAAGATAATTTACGTGTCTAACCCTAGAATTATAGGCTGTATGCTCGCGATATCTGTATGAAAATAGTATTTATAGAAGAAACCCACAAATTTAGGTTCAAGTATTTATCTGATTCTCAATGTTGTGATTGGCTTTAATCAAAAGTAAAAAATTCAATATCGATTATATAAGTACACTCATTTCATGAAACCCATCAAAATCCAAAGTGTTCTTTTCTTTGAAATATAATAATATTGATCATTGGATATGAACGGAACCAACATAACTTAAATAGGTACCGCCTATGTGCAAAATTATCAAGTTTCTTCTCAAATAGCACTAGAAAAAAGATTAGCATCTCTGTTCGTGATGAATAAAGAATCTGAATTTTTTGTTCGAAATTAATGTTCATTTTCGCAGAGCAAACAAGTCAATAATTATGACTTGTTTGCCTTTTCATCATTCAAGATCTCAGATTTCAAATCGATAAGTTTTAAAAAGGAAATTGATGTTCGTTCATCTCAGTTACCAACAGATTTCTAAATTTTCCCAAGTCTTTCATCCTTTTTTCAGTAAAACGCAAATCATCTCTTGATTGGTATATCAACCGCGTTTTTGTCGAAATTCAATGGAAGTCTTCTTAAATTAACCTTTAGTTCAGCGCTCTGATAAGCGATTTTATACGTCGAAAGAGGTCTGAATCATGAAATGTTTGCTACCTAAGAAAAATGATTACCGGTAGACCCTGTACCCACCTATATGCACGAACTATTGAGGAAACAAAAATGGCTTCAGAACACACAATTTTTGAATTATCGAGCCACGATCAGAGGTCAATAACAAGGTAGGCACCCTACTCCCTCAATTTACTTTTTTCTCATTCTTCAATAATGTAAATTCACGATTTTCTTACTCACCATATAAGATAGTAAGTCTGTCAATATTCTCTGAAACGGACAACTTGTAGAAGACATGAAAAAACATGCTTAAAAGCCTTCAAAAATGAATTTGAAAAAGTGTTTTCTTTCATTTACGCGACGTGATATCTTGCGTTCAAAGATGAACAGTCTGAAAAATTATAAAAATAGTGAATAGGTAATGAAGATGTATTGAAAGATTTTTACAGTCACAATGAAGTTTAACCATTAGAAGTTTTTGACTAGACCGCACGAGTTGAGTTTTGCTCAGTGAATTTCTTCAACTTACCCGTCTAATCATCGATGTTTTGAAAAACAAGCGAAACGTTGAAGGATTTATAATTTCAAAGTTATAGGTGGTAAATCAATAAAATATTTTTATCGTAACCTTGTCTAGGCGATCTTTTTGTTCAATATAACCGAGGAAAATATTTTTGAATATTGATAACAAAGAATAAACACGATTCCAAATTCTAAAAAGTATCATTGATAAATTTGAAAATTTTTGAGACGAGCTACCTGGTATTTATCAACCATATATTTTTTCAACAATGAAACCTGAAGTTGCATCATTTGCACTGCATTGGATAAGGCGTAAGTATCTAGAAACCGCGCGAATAAAATAATGATAATTTTTCAAAACCTTCTTTACTTTTATATTCAAACATAGAGGATGCGGATTCATTTACGCATCCGGAAAAACATGTAGGAATCATACAAATCATCACATAATCACATATTGTCCAAAAGTGAACGGCGTCCAATTAATAAAGGCTTAGAAGTCAAACGATAACATAAATTTGTTACAAAAACATGTTTCTTACATTTAAGAACATACAATGAAGAAAAAACAAGCGCAAAGAGATGATAACTCAAAAATTTTAATGTACAAAAATAGAGAAAAAAAAAGAAAAGACGAAGGAAGGAAACAACGAAAAGATAACTTTTAAAATTAATGGTTGCGTTCACGAACTTATACAAAATTTAAAATAATTTACTTCTGTGAATGAATGAGACTCATTGCAGTGGCCTATTCAGCTGATTGAAGGAAAGAAGGCTGCTGAAAGAGTTAATGTCTCTCTTCAAAACGTTTATCTAATATTAAATAATAAAACAATAAAAATCTGTCCACATGAAACGTCAAGTCAGAACTCTCCACTTATTCCCTACCCAAAATGATGAGCGTATATTTTTGGCCTTTCTCAACCTTGTACAATATTTAATATGAAATTTGAAATCTGAATCAACTATGTTAAAAATAAAAATGAGAAAAAAAAATCAAAGACATATTGTTTTAGTAATTTTGGGAGTTGTTCTAAAATCTATCTTTTATAATGTTCCGCAGAAATTTTCTGTTTACGATAGATAGAAATATATACATTGAAAAATGAAATTCATGAAATGCGAAGGTAATTATTTTTAATAGGGTTGGTATTAAATATTTTTATATCTTCGAGAAATTTAAATTCTTTATAAAACAATCAAAAAATAATTTCAAACAAACTTAAGAAGAGAAAGTAAACACGTCAAAAAAAAGAATTGGTATAAACAAACTTGAAAGTGGTAGCTTCAAATTGGTAATAATGCTATTCACGACAGAATACATCACATTTTCGATCAGTCTATCATAAGCTCGAAATGAACTGCGCCTTGTTTATCTTTCTGACGATACGCAATATTTTCAGCCCAGGCTCGGCACTCAATATTGATCAATAGTCCCTCTGTTTAAGAAAAATGATAACATATTTAATGTTTCATTCATTGTTCATATGAAACTGGAAAATACATGAGCTACCTACAGACGTATGGACTCTCTTAAGATTTCTGAATTTCGTTATTTAAAAGGGAGAGAAAAAAAAACTTCTCCCAACATGTAGGTTTAATTTATGAACCAGAATTATAAAACTTTTCAAGCATATCCTTTTTGTTCAATTTTTATGATAATGAGTACCAATTTTTGTTTCTTATGTCGAATCGAAGCGTCGTGATTATTTCTAACAGCGATGCTCTCTACTTACGTCGAGGTCGTTGAAAATGAACAGCTACCAGAGGACTCAAATAACCCTCCGCATTTTCATATGGAAAGAAAAAACCAGGAAATCCTTGTATTGGCAGGTACACAATAGGCCCAATGAACTCGGCATCCGCTGGACTTTCTCCTTGACAAGTGACCCATACGGTATTCAACTACGATAAAAATAAACAAGAAATGAAAGGGAAGTTTGGTTTGAAATTAATATTACAATAACTAACACAGATTCTTTGCTTTTTTTTAGAGGTCTTGTCTTTCTGAAATTTTGATATGTTTCATAACTCTAGACCGGAGTTACAACTTGGTCGAATTTTCAAAACTTTACCGTCTAGGTACCTATTTTCTGGATTTGCGTTTCTGTGTCCCTACGCCACATTCAGGCTGGTTTGCTACACCAGGGTATTTGAGGGCGTATAAAGAAGAAGAAGACAATGGACCAAATAAGTCTGAAGGGGAGTGGAGCAAGCTACTCAGGCTATTTTGTTGTAGTAGGTAACATATTGGCGGAGGCAAAAGACAATTGATTAAAGGAGCCTAAGTTCTTGACTAAAGTAGTATTTCAAGTTATTAAGGAAGAGGAAGTGATCAAATTAGCTTGAAAATGACCTTTCATTGACTTTACAGAAAACTATACTGAAGGGGTTGCCCGGAAGCTCATACAGAAGTGGGGTACGGATTGAAAGCTCACTGAGTCACATCTTTGGGGTAATTGATCAATGATAATAAGTATAGGAAAAGTACTGACCCTCAATCTAACTTTTGGATCGTGAGATTCTGCTAGTGATTTAATGTATCTTCGCAGTTGATCGGGCATGTCAGCAGGCAGTGTTGCAGGATTATCGAAAAATTTCGGTTTCCAACCGTAAATCTAGGATTGAAATATTAATCATTGAACAAATGAAATAAGAAATAAAATTTTTCTAATTTGCTGAGGAACTAGTTTTACTTTATTTAGTTTCAAAAATATACAAGGACTGGATTGATGGTAGTAGAAATGATTCTCCTCGGTGCATGGGGCGAAGCTTTTCACATCAACGTCACATACTTGACCAGGACCGGGTAGTCTGTCGTACTGACAGTTGTAAATATTCTGTCCGCGTCCGGGAGTCAATCCAGGCTTCTTATATACTGCGTTTTGATAAGGAAAGAAAATATTCATTATCAGACACAAAAAAAATCGAACAAAATTGAATATTGACGTATATCTTAGCAGGTATAGAATCCGAATCGACCTGTAGTTGATCACGCAAACTGTGGGACGATTCGTGCGAGTGTGTGAATCGTGGTAGAACGATTAACGAACTACTGCATAGGCATACACTACTTCATTTTTGATGGAATACCATGGAAAAATTACGATCCGGAAAATAGGAACTGTCTTCCACGTATGATGAATACTCTTCTCTGAATTGAGTTAAAAAGTTGACAAATGTTTCTATCGCAAATGCTTGTATCAGAAGACTAGCAAGATAATTGAATTTTTCATCGGAAAATCTCCTTAGAAAACCTTTTTACATCTCATTGTTAGCCGCGTTAACCCAATTAAAAAATTAATTTAATTTAGATCGTCGAGAAGTCGGCCAAACGATAAGCTACCGATCCATAGAGTAGGGTCTATTGCACGACTACAAGAGATTTCTTCCTCCAAACAGTTGATTTGTCGCTTTGCCGGCTTCTACAGAACTCGGTTCAATGTACGGGAGAAACTCTCTTGACAACTATCGAACTATACGAATAAACCTTCGATAAATTCTACCAGAACGCACACGAGTTGTCCGATAACAGATGAAACTCGATGAATATTAAAAGAGATCTTGCCCCGCACTCACCTGTTACTGCAATCGACAATAATCATACTGAATAATTATTATATTGAAAATCTATCAAAACTCAAAAAATTCTGCAAAAAATGGAGGTCCTAGTCACAGTGGAATACCTGAGATTAATATCCAAAGGAGTGGCTTATTTTTGATAAGAATTTCGATTGGTTCTCATTCAGTTAATTTGACAGGAGAATATAGGTAAGTATTTAGAATAATATAGGTACCTACAGAAAAAGAAAAAACAAAAAAAAAAATGAAAACGTACTTTCCAGGAACTGCTTTAAACTGTCCGTCCAAAAATGATAACTTTTATTCGACGTTCCCTGGTACCAGATCAAAGAACTTAATACATTCTCACTAGATGGTAACGGACGGAAACCAAGACCTGTACGTAATAGATTAAAGTATAAAATAACGTTTTTTAATTCAATACTTATACATAACATGCGGTATACCGATATCACAGGTACTTGCCTGGATTCGTTCCAATGAGTGATTCCGTTGTAATATGAGTAGGCGTTCTTGGATTCAGTGAAAGCGAAAATAACCACCACAAAGTAAAGGACATAGATGCCAAAATTGTGTAGAAAATCAAGTAGAAAAGGAAGAAACGTCCTGTAATAGTGAAAAAAAGTCTATGCTAAAAATTAAAAATATATCATAGGTACCTATACACGATAGCTATAACAATTGATATTATAGGTGCGAGGGAACAAATTGGTAAATTTCTTTAAAATGAGGTGTTTTCAGAATACGAAACGTGGGTGACATAACGTAAAAATTGGTGTAGGCCTCCAAGAGCATCATGAGAAAAATAAAATTAAAAAAGTTACCACTCCTCCTGAAATCAGGGTGCAACAAACTATCCTCCGACGAATACATTTGTGTAGTTTTTCTCCACAACTTTTGAGACGAGTAAAAAATGAGAATCATTTACTGTTTTTTTTCCTTTCTGACGAAGTCCATTGGCTTAAAAGTTTTGAAAACCACAGGAATAATACATAATAGCCTAAGAAAGAATATGTACATATATTGTGGGTCTCTGTTCAACTTTCTGTTCAGGTTTTTTGTGTAAACCCCATGGATTCGTGATTCTAAAGAACATTAAGTAAGACAATCATTGCATACACACAGAGAGAACACACGACGAATGAAGTTCTAACGAACAGACGCTTCTGAAACATCAACTAGGTATAGTACTCATAGGCCTATATGAATTCAATTACATTAGCGACATGAAATCCCGTGATAGAGATACCAATCATCGCGTGGTCCTTTTTACTGCCAATATTTTGAGAAATGGTTAGTAATTTAAGAAAATATTCATGTTTTTAATTGCGTGTCAAGTACGGTAATGTTTTTGAATCATTTCGAACTTTTTTTTTTTTTTCCTTTACAATATGTTATGTAACCAACTCCATACCTATAGAAAATAAATCCTACGTTTACCAATTTTGAGAATCAGAATAATATCATAGAGGTGAGAGCTGCCTAAACTAAATATTATTTTTCGATCTGACGATATTGATAAGTAGAAGTTTTCTTCACGTATATGTAACTTGACCAGCATACCTTTTCATTGCTGTAATATTGATCTTTTCAAAAAGAGACAGCTGGGAGCTCGAAATTAATAGCGAAGGTCACATCATGAAACATAACCTTGCCGAATAACAAAAGCCAAAGTTAATATGACCACGAAACAAAGTAGCACCCTAGCTCGAATTTGAGGCAATAAAAATTTAAAATAATTACAGAAACGAGTTGAGAAGTCTACCATGAATGTTTGTGAGCCTCGCGTGTTATGCAAGTAAGTACCTAATGAAGACTTACCCCATCTGAGACCATCTTTCCCAAGTATTTCTCCTTTCTCGGGATCGTAAATAGCTAATTTCAAATTGTCCCATTTGGTTAAATTCTTTCTTTTCTGCTCCAAGAGATATAGCTCAGCGATATAATCTGGCTGTTCGCTCCTCCGACTCAGAACAGACATCTTCGAAGCCTTCCTCATTTTCACTGTTTATTCTTCTGGAAATAAAACAGCACCAATGGTCAACTTTGCAATTATACGCGCGAAAGTTGATTCTAACTTTCTAACGACGCCTTACGCGTAAAAACTGCGTTGAAAAACAAAACCTAGAATTTATCTACGGTAAAATAAATGTATACGCTACCGTATGTCATACATCGTGTTTCTTGAAAAAGTGAAGGGCACAAATATTTAAGTCGAACAATTTTATTCAGCAGAGATAAAATACCGAGGCGGAGGATGTGATACAGGATGTATTTATTATACAAAGCGCTAATCCTGCACAAACCATATTCGTGACCTTAACTTGGTAATTCACTGTTACAGCAATTATATCAATCCAGTTTATTTGCCATTCAAACCTTCGCCGTTTAACGCTTCGCCGGATACAAATTTATTCGTTTGAGTTGAGAAATACCGGAGCATACTGACGAAAAGAGAGAAAAAAAAGTGAAAAAAAGGAATACTCGAAAATAAAGACGAATTGACAGTTTCCTGGCCTGACCAATTTTTTATTCACATTTCGCGATGCATTGACGTCTTTTGAGTAATATGCGTTCATCTTCAGTTCTAATCAACTTCATATATCGGTTCAGAAGAAGAGCAAATCACATTGCATTGGTATTAATTAGAAACTTTTTAGCGAATATATATTTTTGTAAAAATTTCAGCCATTACAATATTGTATATAGATTTCCGACCGAATAAGTTAAATAATTTACTTCGTCATCGAGCATAGACTATTTCTATTCTATATTCCTTAAGAATAAAGAAAAATAGAAACGGAACAAATAATAGAATCTTGAGAGATAATTTGAACATGATTATTATGATCAGATCATATAGAATTCAAAATATACAATAGACCGAATAACAACTAACAAGAGTTATTATTTACAATGTGTACAAGATAATAAATATTATTACATCGTACAATAAGTAAAAATTATGAACCTGAAAGAAAAAATAAAACTGTACACTTTTATACAATAATAAGGATGATGATGATAATTATAGCGATGGAAAATAATAAATTAAACTTGAAAGATGAGGAGAAAAAAAAGAAAATTAGGAACCTAGGGCTTATAAAAAGAAAACATAGAATAAAAAGTGATCTGAAGAAGAAAAGAATAAAAACTAGCTGAAAATTTATTTTAGAGACCTTCTATAACATTCAGGAAAAAAAGAGGGTCGTTAAATTGCATTTCACTTTGAAAGCGGAAAATTTATCCTACGTCAAAGCAAATTACGAAAAATAATACACAAAAATTATGTCATGAACATACACTAGAAATGAGGGAATAGCATTCATGATCGAACGAAAAATAATACGAGTCGCATCGATGAATCATTGTTTCTCTGATTTGAATATCACGAAGCGTAAATGAATTACAGGAATGATGAGTGTTTCTTGAAACATCCGTTAATTGATAAACTGTGTTACAAATATTGAAGAATATGTTAAACCTTACGAAAAATACGCACCAAAAATGTAAGGCACATTTTTACTGAACAAACAAATTCGGTGAGAGCTTATACTATGTTCAGAAAACCTACTATGAGCAGAGGGCATGAAAGGAGAGCCAGCAGCTAATTCCGGAACTTTCGTTTGAACGCAAAGTGATTATAAAATAACTCGAATATATGAATGAAGTAATCGTCATCTACTCGCAGATCAGATATTCTCATGAACGTGTCAAGCATAGAAACGATAAGACAAATGACCGTATTTTTCACAGAGTAAAACTCAAGTTCGAAATAAATTCAACAGAAGGAAAAAATTTAAGATTATAAAATAAAGTTTCAAAATACATCGAAACAAGATAAAAAATCCGGCAAAGTCATTCTGAAAAAGTAATGAACTACACACCGTGGATTCGGAAACTTGATAGCAGCTCGAAAAATTGCCAGTAAACACATAAACTAACTTCTGAGAAAAATGTTCGAATATTTTCTATAATGCGCGGACGATTACGATTTCTTTTCACAACAGCTGCAATTTTGAAAGAATTTAGTCGGCGAAACTAAAAAAAAAAAACATTCGGTAAAAATCGATTCTAATCCTCTGCTCTGATAATAATCGTACCATCCTTTTCTGATGATATGATTATTAATGGTTTCTTTACTTCGATAACGACATTTTGGAGAATAAAATATCAAATTAGGTATCACGAACAAGTAATGTCGTAATCACGAGGTACATGACACTGTTAGATATTTGAAATCTGTGCGTAGAACAATTCCAACTTTCATTAAAATTTTTCCAAAAAAGTGACACCTATTTCAAAGATCAAGAAAATCTAAAAATCGTTCGGGAGAAATTCACAAACACTTCATTCAGAACTCCCAAAATGAAAAAGAAATAGTTGGCGCAAAATTAATAGATACTAAAACAGGAAACAATAGATTCACAAAATCAACAATATCCGCCTCATATCACTTTTCGTCAATTAATTCAAGTCCTTAAACAAATGAAAAACAAATAAAAATATTTACAAAAGGGGGGGGGGGGAGAAGAAAGAAAAGTGGTGAAAAAATTACGTAAATCACGAACAAACAGAATTCTCGTCTACAAAATTCTCGTCTACAAAATACAATACCCACCCAGAAACAACAATATCGAACAACAGATTAAAAAGAGGAGAATACGAAAAAAAAAGAACATAGAATATTTCAAACTTTGGGCTTCTATCGACAATTCACGCACATTTTATAGGGCTCGATACAATCGTCGTGACAGAAAGCGCCACATTTCTTACACATGACCATCGCTTTACGACTGCATCCCGAGCAATCGTTACTAACCCGAGTTACCAGATTATACTGCTGCGGGAGCGAATAATAAGCCGGACCGTTCGGGTTTGTGACTATAGTACGCATAACCTGCTGTGCTCCTGCCTGCTGTTGCTGTTGCTGCTGATGCTGTTGCATCCCAACGCTGGCAGGACGGCCTCGTCCACCAATTCCGTACGTTCCGCTTTTCTGGTTCGAGGGCGGCGCACTATTCGAACGACGGATGTTGCTTCCTAAACCAGACCTTTGAACCAGTACATATTGGCCCATTTGACTCTCAGTAAGCTGATAAAGACGTCAATGATGTTGATTACTCATTCAAACAAGAAAATAGATACCCGTATCCCCGATAAGGTATTTGTTTTACCTCTGTATTTGAAGGAGGCAACACGGCCATGGTAACTGGTATACCTTGAGCCGAGGTGAAAACGTGCTTCACAAGCATCGGATTTTGCGACGGCTGAACAGTGTAACTTTTGGTTGATTTCGAAATACCTCCTCTATTTGACGCGCTGCGCGGAACATACAGAAAAATAGAAACAGCGGCCAACCAAAACCATTGACACAAGTTTTTCTACACAAAACTTACTGAGGTTTCACGTACTCCTTGTCCGCTAATAACATCGACGGAGGAGGTTTCAACTGGAATTTGAGTTGATCACGATTTGGACTGTTTTGTATAACAGCCTGACATATCTGATAGCTTCGTTCGAGATTAACAGCACCCGGAGGTGGTTTATTAGACGAATTGCGCCCACCTCGACCGCCGGACTGTACATAAAATAACATTAAATCTATGAAGAAGAATAAATTCCTGAAAGTAAGAACTAAATATACCAACTTTTGCTTGCGTTTTCGTGGGTACAGCTCGGACAGGTGTACTCGTAGTGAGTGCAATGTACGGAAGAGCACTCGACGAAACTGCTTGATTGGTAACTATTTGCGTAGTTGGGGGTGGGGGCACCGACGTATTAGTCGTCGGCAAGCATACAATTGTGGTTGGTGGAATGACCGTACTCGGCGTTAGAACGGTACTTGTGGTCGTTATCGCCTTGTTCGAGGAACCAAAACTGTTGTCACCAGTGCTCGTTACTTGGCTGTCTACCTCGGGTGTTAACGTTACTATAATGAAGGAAGAATTTCCAATATTTCAAACTTCATATCATATCATACGATAGATCCATGATATTCCCTTACCTTCTAATTCCAGTTTGACATGCCCGCCAGTATAGGCAACTTTGGACGACGATTTACGTTCCGAATCTGTGGCTACAGAATCGTCAATTTTGCTACCAAAACGAGCCGCCCACTCTGGTGCAGGTGAACTACTTTCTTCAAGTTTTAGCTCCAGTTCTTCCTGCATTGGTATTACGGCTACCTCAGGTTCCTGCTTACAGGAAGAATGAAAAAAGGTTAGTAAAAATACCCATTCAAATCGTTAAATATGGACAAATAAAAAGACATACTCTTTCCAAAACCACTTCCGTCAGTAATTTTTCTTCAGTACTAGAATCAACAGCGTTCCATGTCGCAGCTAATATGGCAGCTTGCACTTGTTCGGCTTTACTAGTATCCCAATTCTCCACCCCATCGTCAATTATACGGTCTATACTGATGGGCTCCGCGAGAATCGTAGTCTCATTTTCAGGTTTCTCAGCCGAAGATCTTTCGGCTTCATTTTGCGAATTTTCGACCATGATTTCGGCTGGTTCACCAGTTGACGAAGTTGCTTTCGTAACGCTTTCTTCTGATTCCACGTCGGTAGAGATGACCATTTCTTCCGTTATGTTTCCTTCGACATTTTGAATTTCTTTGGTATTTATTTTCGGAGTAGGCTCATCTTTGGAAACATTTTCCATCGGTTCATCCATAACTATCAACTCGTTAGTTGAAATTTCATCTTGGTTTTCTTCGAAAACGTTTTCTGTGAAGGTAACCTCCGCTAATAATTTTTCTGAGCTAGAATCAACAGCATCCCACGCAGCTGCGAATATAGCCGCATCATCTTGATCTTCTTTGCTGTCAACCCAATTTTTGGCTTCTTCGCTAATCATTTTCTCAATATTGACCGACTCTTCAAGTAAAGCGTTCTCCGATTCCTCATCAACTAATTTTTCAACAGACATAATTGACAATTCCTCTTCCTCGACCGCCACACTATCGATGACGATCTGTTCAGTTTCTGACTCCATTGTTGACATCTCTTCCGGACATATGACTTTCTCTGGGGCAACTTCTTCAGTCGAACATTCTCTTTCAGCCGATATTCCTTCGCTTTCTTTATCTTCATGAGACACATTTTCTTCTTCGTCATTCTTGCTCGATTCCTCGATTTCACACTCGATCTCAAATTCATTCAATATTTGTTCTCCTCTGTCACTGTCGTCTTCTACACGTTCTTCTTTCTCTTCTAAAATTATTTCTTCAACAATTCCTTCGGGTTCGTAATCTTTATGCTCCACATCGGTACTTAGTTCTTCGGATCCACTGCTAGGCGCAGGAACAACGGAGAAATTAGCATTTACAAACGTAGGCAATATAACGGAAGACGTACTAGGAATAACTGAGCAACTCGTAGCTATGGTATCTGTATTTTCAGGAGTATAATCCACTCCATCAGAATCGACGTTCATTGACGTCATCGTTGAGTCATCGTTAGAGGCAACACCACTATCGGTGGCATCACGAGCACTATCATCCTCTTTCTCCATTGCTTTCGTACCCAAAATCGAACACATACTGAGATCAGGTTCGAACTGAACAGCTTTGATCAACGGAATCTCTTGACGATCGCGATGCTCGTGTCTAGATTCAACAATCTTGATCTCTAAAGGTTTATCGAGACGTTTCTTTTCATACATGATGTTTCCTTTACTTTCTATATTGAACTGAGTGAGATAGTTGGTGCCAGGATTAGAAGCTATAAAGAAACAAACGTGAGTAAATTTTCATCTTGTATAACAGGGTCGTTACAACAGAAAAATTCATTACCTGGTTTGAATTTCTTGTTATTATCACAGCCACTATCTTCAGCTTCGCGTTTTTCTCTGTACATAGCCACAGATCTCGTCACCGCACCCACTGTTCTGCTTCTCAACACCGGCGATGGAGGTCTTTTTGTCTGGCTTTTACATCCAGCGCTTCTCGGGCTGATACTATCTTTATCCGTCAATGGTACTCCAGCATTCGCGTTACTCGTATTTTCGCCCCATATTGGCTCGAAATGTTTGACCTGACGACAAAAATATAGAATAGTAGGAATATTAATAATACATAAAATGTATGATGAACGAAAGTATGAATTCTTGCAACAACCAAACAGGATAAAATCGGCAATTTTGGATAATCTCACGCTCTATGGAGCGAGCTCGTATCGGCGGAGTAAGACGAAAGTAAAAGTTCGAAAGACGAAACGAGAAACGTAGAACGACTCGCAGGGGAGAAAAACGACAATTACCCCCCACACACACACACACACTCCTAACACGATAGCGTTCGTACGAAACCCCTTTGACTTCACAAGCTCAACTGGAGTTTTAAATTAATCACATTGTCGAACTTACTTTCCAGGGGTCTAGTTTATTTCTTTCTCGCTCGGCCTCCAACTTCCGTTTTTGCTGATTTTCGGGAGTAAATTCGCCTTCCGCAAGTCTATCCTTCCATTCGGAACATGCGCTTTTGAAAAACTCATTATTCAAGCCGGACGGACTTAACCTACACGAAGAGAAATAATTTAATAAGCCGAAAAACAAGGAGAAAAATTTCCAAAATGGAAAAAAACTCACTTGTATACGCAATCTGATGGCGATCCAACAGATATTCTATCAACCGGTGGTAACAACTGTACTAGTTTATATTGATACAAAGGAGGTAGTGATAAAAAAGCGTGTTCATTCAGTAAATCCCTTAAATTTGTTTGCACCAAAATAGAATCCGGAGTTTCTAGATCGATACAGCCTTCTTTGGTTTGTTCTAACTGAGCAGCTGTAGAAAGTTTTTTGTTGCTTCTTTTCCTGTGTTTTATACAGAAACCTGGTATTGACGTTAGAATATCGTTCATGGTTGTAGGTTGCTTAAGGCGATTGTCTTCGTCTTCCACAGCTATAAAACACATTTCATCAGATTCCCTTCCAGATTTAATTTAATGAAGCAAGAAAATGAATTTGACTTACAATCCACAGAAGTAGGAGTTACAAAACGAGGTAAGGGTGCTGAATTGCCAGCTGCTATCGTCGTATTTTTACGTCTCCGTTTAGCTTGTTGGCGTAAAGCATGCTTAATACCTTTCTTCGAGTGTGCATGTGAATTATGCAGCGAACGAAGCGACTCAGTGGCCTTTTCTTTTGAAACACTCCAGACTGCTGCTCCGCCAATTGGTGATTTTTTCTCACTTTCACTGTCATTATTGCCGCAACTTTTTCCTACTGATAATCGATAGAGTACAAAGATTTATCAAAACAAACTGTTAAATATTAAGTGAGACTCATTGCTCGCTAATCAAATTACTTTTAATCTTCTGCAGTCGGACGGGACCGACAGCTGATAAGGTTACTTGAGGTCTCTTATGATTTCCGAACAGCGAATTGGAGATATGGTATATCTTATTATCACTGCTCTCATCCATGGTCGAATTTTACCATTATCAAGATTCCACATTATTTTATAACATAACAAGGAAATTGCTGTGAATGATGAAATACGAAAACAAATCAATAAGTAATTACGTGTTTAATTCGTACGTAAAACACTGAATCTATACGGGTAAATTCGATTAACTTACTCTCACAATAAAATATTGCGATGAGTGGAGAATTTCGAGACAATACTTCGCACTTGACGTAAGCTCTTCTGTCGAATATAGTGAAACAAATACTATCTTCTACACTTGAATATTACCTACTCGTATGTTCGAATAAGTCCAGTTCTCAAGACAGATATACGCGAATTACGGTTAAATAACGAGTACGCGTACACAAACATTAAGTATTATGGTGTAAAGATACTTCAACTTCTAATTTCGAACTCAAAATATTAACTTTATTTTGAGACAATTGCAACTGATACAGAATTGTACGCGCGATAATCCAATATTCACTGAGCATTGTTTAACTGAGGTAAATGTATTGGAATTCAAATCACTTGTACCAATAACTCGAGAATTGTCGATCGACGAATTCAAAATATTGTTCTTCCAAGAGATAGTTCGCTTATTTTATTTACTATCGCAAAAAGTTGAAAACTCTATTACTCTACCGTTTGTGTGAAACACAGCAATAATAAGGTTTTCATTCAAAACAAAGCGAAGTTTGCGTAAGTTCACGAAAACACAGAAAAAGACGTAGAAACTGTGAACTCGATTGGCGTTCTCGTAGAGCACTATCGAACCTTCGAACGCGCATTTTACATCCGCTGTTCATTTCGGATCAATGACGTCATGTCGACAGTGAACTGCGCGATAGCTGCATCACTGATGAAGATTGCGAATGTAAACACTTCTTTATTATCACTAATATTTTTTTCATGTTCAAGAAATGCGTGAGCTATGCGCTTGGATTTGCGGTAGGCCTATATTATTTTTTAAATCATTCAGTTTTATGTAGTTACCATGATGAACGTGATACCTTCGTATAAACTCGACCACGGCGAATCACTTCAGTTGATGTTGTTCACCGAAGTGCAAAACGTTGCAGAAGTAGTGGAAAAATGCGTCCAAACATCATGTAATTGTACCGTAATCAACCCGGAATTGATCCTCGAACCCTTCCAGATTTTAGTAGCGGCTAATAAAGCGGTCGTTTCGAAATGTTCAAATTCTTTGATAACGAAGAATTTGTGTACTGAGTTGCTCTTCAACCTATCTATTTCAGATAATATTACAGAATCATTACAAAAATTTGGTTATGGATCAAGTTCGTCTGATTTGCTGATAGCTCTTTTCGGAAGTGATCATGATCAACAACAATCGATAATATCAAATGTTAAAGGAACATTTCAACCCCTCGAAGTATTGAATGGACGACATAATCTGGACTTGATTAGACAGACCTATAATGTAACCATAGAACAAGAATCAGCTTCTTCATTATTGGATTTAATTGTAACGAAAATAGCGTGTAAATCTCTGTGAATAAAATGAAAAATGAATAATGATAGTATATTTTTTCAAAGACGAAATATTTAACAAAATGTAACAAATGAATAGGCCCTATCCGTATACAATTCAAATCGTTAATAAAAATATCTCTATCCCCAACCAAATCAGTACCACATGGCAGGTACTTATGAACCAATCCTTGTAGACCCTCAGGATATCTGTTCTGCGATGATAAAAACTTTGATACGTCTATAATACCTCATTAATTGCCAAGAGTCAATTCAAAGTGTTAACTTAGATCTTGACCCAATAGTGAAAGCTGAAATAGAAAAAATTACACCAGTTTTAGTCAGTCGATAGAGGATGTTGAAGACAGGAGAACCTTTGTCTAGGATTAAGAGAATCTTTGATTGCGGAATTACATATTACGTGATCTTTAAGACAAAAGCTAGCATTAAAATCTGGTACAACGGTCTCACGCTCATTTTACATCGTTACCCACTTGGAATCTTAACTCAAATGGCCAATTAACGGTGAAACATCTTTTCAAACAACTGTGAAGCGCTTCCTGACACGTGCCTCAATGCCGAGGAATGAGTGAAGAGGAAGAGGGTAATAATATAATAATGGTAATCCACGAGTAACTTACTTCTTTTAAAAATTGTTTGGCATTCATGAGACTGGTAGTACCATACACTATTTTCTTGCTGGTGCTCAAGGAAGCAGTGCCTCCCCATTTGCTCTGTCAACAGATACATTTAAATCATAATTGAACTGTCATAATCCCAGTTGTTCATATCCGAAAATTCAAAGCTCGAACACTCGTATACGATACTTTTTCAACACATATGTGAATTTTTGGTTCAGATAAAAGATGTTTAAAAAAAGGGATACTGGAGCACTGATCGGAGTTAATGGAAGTTCTGATATTTTTTTACAGAGTCATCCTATCATTCTTCAGAAATTTGGATGATACAAAAATCATAATGACAAGTTTTTTCAGAACAGTAAAGCAGGTTTTCAAAGTTTAGTAAGTTCAAATAAATGATTGATTTAATCTTGAAAAAAATTACGAGACGAGAAAAAAAATAACAACCTACATTCTTCTTAGATATAAAGAAATTGATAAAGTCAACTCAAACAGAGAATAAGGTTTGAATCATGTCGGAAGAAAAGAATCTCAGGGCGTTGGGCATCTTCTTATTTTTTTTTAACGAAGACAATTCTAACCTTGCAGTAGTCAACCAAATTTTGGTATTCAATATAATTGCCACCACCAACGACGAATACAATTGCTTCACAAAATGGCGTTTTAGATCGAGTGACGTCGGTGATTTTTATTTGTTTTGGATCAAAATATCTATAATCCCCATCAGGGGTAGTCGGTTCTCTTCCGTCCAAGAAATCATCAACTATCCTGGTAACAGGAAGATTCTAAAAACAAAAATATTGAAAGTGTGGATAATTGCTCGTCATCAATTATTGTGGTATACGATAATTCTTCTGTTTTCCACCTACGTGTCTTTTCACCACTAGATTCTTTACGCCCTCCATAACGAAAGATGAACCCTGCGACAACAACTTTGAAAACATCCCAATAGTTTTCGTACCGCCTCCCACAACTATCTGATTCGTCGAACTCGTTATATTCGTGTACATCCTATATTTAATAGAGAAGGAGAAAAAGAAATTACGATAAAATCGATTTATTAACAGTAATTGCAGCGAAAAACATGTGATACTACAAACATTTTCTTACTTCCATCGTTTGATATAGTCAACAGCATTCATATCGCAACCGGCCTTTTCGAGGATGGCGTAAACTTTATCAATCTCGGCCTAAATAACATATTCGATATTTTTAATCATATCACAACCCATGAAATTACTGCATGAGGAAATACTCACATTATTAAGATTTTGCGAGCAAATATAATAAATAAGGAATGCTCGCATTTTATCTTCTGGTGTGCTGTATTCTGGATCGTCAATTATGTCGCTCAGAGATCGGTCCAACGATGTTTTCGACATAACTTTTTCCTCAAATTCGAAAAGTGTGTCCAGTCTACGCGATTTGATCGTGTCTAGGACAGCAGTGGCAATAGTTGTATGCATATCAATCAGTTTCTTACGGGCCAATAATTGAGGTAGCGATTGTACTGCGGACGTCAACTTGGCCGTATTGTCGTTCATCATAGACAACATAATATCGCTATCATTATCAACTCCCATGGATGCTTTCAATTTTTTCACTTCTTCTTCTGAATTTTTTAGCAATTCAAGTTCTTCTTGAATGGCTTCGGCAACAGTTGGAAAAGGACTACGGACACAAATCATTGATTTGGAAACGAGTTCTCTTAGATAATAATTTTTTTAAGGATCCAGTTTTATAAAATTACCTTCCTTTATGAGTCATCCAAAATGTATCATTATTATCGAGGTCGTAGATAGTTTTCTTATTATCGTTTTCCAGTAAAATTCGATTTAAATTTAAATTCAAAATATCGTGAGCTAAGGCTTGGTAAGTCCACGTATGATGTAAAGGTGTAGCGATGTCTACATTTCGATCAAGAATGATGAGAAGGGGTCTTTGAAAACTGAAAGGAAGATTATCAATTAAGAAATTTGAACTGTGACATTTTATGAAATACCGACAAAAATACGGTACCTGTAACTAGATTCGGCAAGGAACAGACTATTTCTAGTATCTCTAAGATTCTCTCTCAACTTTTTGTCTAATTTTTCTGCCACCATTTCGGCAGAATTTCCTCGAGGACACCTAATAACTGGTACGACACCTGAACAAAATATGTAATCTGGTAACTTTATCGTATTAGTTTGACTTCGAAAAAAACTAACAGAATTTTACCTAAGGTCGCAAAAACTGAGAATAAACCGTCAACAGTCACGTCCATTATACTTTCCATTTCTGTATCTTGGATGTTACCTTTATTCATGGCTAGAATAGAATTTTTCTTCGAGTGAAATAAATGTTATTCTAATTACAGTAAGGACAAAATTAAATTCATACCAAAATAAGATATCGATTCCGTATCTTGATTACGAAGTATAAACAAATCATCTTCCAAAGATATAAAATTCAGATACTGATCAAACACCTAAAATTCGAAAAAACATCGCATATCAAGAATTTGAGGCATTCTTCATCAATATTCCCAGAAAGTTAGGGACTTACTTTGTGAATGTTCATTACAACATTGGCTTCGAGGGCACCAAGAGCAAGATCTTCCAGTTTTTGTCGGGATATGGCAGATATGAAATTTAAATGATAGAAATCGTACAAACCGTTCAGGAAATCTTGGGCTATTCGACCCAAGTTTTCTTCTGTCGGCATACAGAAATATACCGCTGGAGCATCCGGGATAGGATCACGACTGGAATGTAATTGTCTGGAAAGGGTAAGTTCGATATTAATTTATTGAAACTTCTGACGCTGACATTGATATTTGTTTCTACTACTCACACATGAAGCGTAACACCAAGTTCACGTAATTCTTTGATCGAAATCAAAGGAGATATAATGTCCTGTCCAAAACGATCATACACGAGAACTTTCCAGGTAGTTTCTTGGTTGTTAGTGTTAGAAACAGGCTCGTTCAAATTGAGCATCTGTTTCAACGCCTCTACACAAATGAGATGAACAGAAAATGAATACTGGATCAAATTTAGTGATACGTGCAGTGGAATTGAAGTCTTACCAATTTGTTTCTTTCGTATAGACGATGCCATCATTGCGATTTCATCATGGATATCTTGGAATTATAAGCATGATCAAGTAGTTTCTACAAGAAGAATAGAATTTTCGGATAGATTCTCCGGTCGACTGTCGACAATTCTACAGATTTGCTTTTTGCTTCAGATGATAAGACGAGATGAGTTGGTAACAGCGCTCACAGGTGCTCACAACTACACATACACGTCATACAGACACAGTGCATACTGATTACCCAGTCATTCATTTATTTTTCTCTCTCTACACATTAGCGCTTCTGCTGGATGTTGTATAAAAGACTTCCCTTGACATGAGCGATCTATTAGCAGCTGATGTAATATTCAAGAATCATCGATCATCGATCACATTATTATAGGGTGCTGGCAATGAAACCTTGAACCATTTTTTCCAGATCATTTGGAGTTCATAATTATTATGCCCAATTACGACCCTGGACTTCCAATTTGTGATTGGCTAAATTTGTTGAGACGGGTTTTTAATTGGTCGAAGTTTATCAAAGCAAGGTAGTCACGTTCCGCGGTCAAAACTTTCCCCAGCTTCCCACTTTTTTCTTGCAAGTCCATACACACCTGAGACAATACAACGCACGAACGCACACACACGATTTTCTTCTTTCTTTCTCACTCATCCACTCGCACTTCCCTCTCATTCAGTCATTCTGTCTCTCTCTCTCTTTCTTTCTTTCGACAACAATCCATTCAAAGCGGATCGAGATATCGAGAAACAACTTTCCACTGAGGAGCAAAATACGGTCGGAGTGTTTCCGAGTTTGACTGTGTTCTGTTCTGTTCTGTGTTTCTCTGCGTTCGTTCAATTATTTATTTCGATTTCGAGTGACCGAATTCTTTGCGTTTTATTTTGCGGCTATTTTCGAGTTTACAATTTGATAAAAATTCTTGATTAAAACTATTCTTAAATTTTGTAAGTATAAATTTTATCACTCTCTGATTTTGGAAAAAAAAAAATTGTTTTTCACTTGAATAGGCGTACGAATTGAGGATTGTGCAATTATTGTTCGAGTTGAGTGTCATTTACCGGAATGAATGACATAGCGAAGTTTTTTAGTCAGTACCTAGTTTAAATAAGTGAAGCATTTCGAAATCGTACACATCCGACTAATTTCTTTTGAATCGCCTCAATTTTTGATCCATTTCGATAAGACATTAATTTTTGAAATTATTTCAGTCACGTGCCTTCGTTATATCGGTGTTTTGTAGGAAATTGATTAACTGTGTTAATAGCTTACTATCGTCAGTAGTTGTATTCATGTTGATATTTTTCTTCACTTCAGTCTTATCCCCATTGTTTTGTGCTCTAATTACAGGAGAGTTCGTTATGCATTATATGCTGCGTGATAAAACGTAGATCTAGTATTATTTTGTGCGATGGCGATTATGATGGAAAATGCTTCTGGCCAGACAGCTCCCGACAATTACGATGTTTTTCCTCCCCATGTCGATATATCATCAATTTCTATTCCTGTGGATAGTCCGAGTGGAAAAAAAGCGCCTTTAAAAACCTTCAACGAGATCAGCACTGCATTACAAGCAGGTCGCAAACAAGAAGTAAAGAAACTGCTCAGAGAAAATCCCTGGCCACACAATCACACAATTCGTTCTCATTTATGGCCTATGCTGTGTCAGCAACACGCTCACGATAAACAAATGCAAGAAGGATTCTACTGGGATTTGGTGACGCAACTTTTCGGAACGACAGGTAAGATGCAACTCACTCGTATCATCTAGTGCATTCTCGATCAAAAAATCGAATTCTTTAAAAATGACCCAGAGTTCGGGAATTCACGTAGTATCGAAACACGTAAATCTTGATGGCTTAGCTCGTGTCAGCTACAACAATTCTTTGTGAAGACTTGTGTCATCGTTACCTAAACAATAAGTTCTCACTTTTTGAATGATAACTACTGTTCTTATTCTTGCCCTCTCCTCAGTACTTTTTTTTTTTTTTTTTTTTAAGAAAAACATTCTTCTTATTCAGTTACCTCTAATGTAAAAGCACCGCTTTAGACATTTTTGTGAGAATCGGACGATTTCATTCTTTTCTTGGCAACGCCCATCAACTCTTGTCACTTGGATGCATACCGTGTACCGAAAAAGCTCGCGACTTAATGAACCGTACGTTGTTATTTCTTAAGTTGGAATATTTTAATGAGGACTCATCGTTTGCTCCGAAAATTCCCTTGTTCTCGGTTTTTATTCTATAATAAGAGGTCATTTTATTATTCTTACTGATATTTTTACCGGTACCTGTATTCCCCAGAAGTTGGATGAAGGAGAACGTCAAACGAACGAATGAATTTGATGTCTCCATCGAATTGTATAGGTATTTATCCGTTTTATCAAACTATTGTATGGTATTACAATCAACATCTCTCAAAAGCTTGTTATTCACCTATAATTTTTTGTATTCTCGTTTCACTTCGCATTTGCCTTTTCTAGAATAGAGTTCTATAAATCCGATCGTAAATAGTTTCGTCTCACTTCAAAATAAGCCCCGGCCCCTCCTTAATATTCCTGTGTCACGAGAGAGCTCGTACCTTCGTGTGGAAAGTGACGTAAATCTCCAAATTTTATTATCTTTAAATGTATCCTATATCTTTTTTCTTTTCATCTTTACAAAGTATTTTCATTTAGGATAAAAGCATGTTAATTCTTTTTTCTCGCCTTAATCGAAGCGAAAAATTTGCTGTTTTTTGGAAATATTTGGAAGCTTCTGAAGTCATTTCATTTTTTATTCGTTTGAAGAGGAACACGTACCTATCAAAATCCTCACATATGAAAGCAGCTAGCTGGAATATTTCTTGAGAAATTCTGAACAGAGTAATAACCCTAAGTTATTGAGTCGTTACTTCTTCATGAAAACGATCACTTGAGTGAAGAAAAATCACACAATTTGATTATGAATGTGATTCCTTTAAAAAAGAGTAAAGTGCTATTGACAAGGTTCAATCCACTGTACTAGTTTTGGCTTCGTGGACCAGTGATCTTGAAAGTTAGAACACCGATAACTCCGCGTACGGGTATTTTATATGGTCTGAAAATGAAATATTTATGAGTTCTGCTTTTTGTATTTCATAACCAGTTCAAAAAAGACTACGTTCTTCTAAATCTGTTGTCCCGCTAATCATCAGTTGATGTTTCAGAATAGACCTTTATCCTTGTGACGGCACAGCCAGGGCTGCTTAGCCAATCGCATTGGCTAAAAACTGAGCTAAAAACTAACCCTTCAAATTGATTGGCTTCGGCTATGAGCTAACGACTAACCTAGTCTTATTGGCTAGCTAACAGCTACTACCTTTGGCTAAAAATTCCTTTGTTAACGGATAATGGCTAAAAGCTTCAGCTTAGCTATGCAGCCTGTTGCATAAGCAGCAAAGTGAAACTGTGTATAAGGAAAAGATTGAGGGAAAAAATTAGTCATTAGTAGGACCAATTTCATCGGCTATAGGCGTGACTAAAAGCCAATTTAATTTTGACGAAAAATTCCTCGGCTAATGGCTTAAAGCATCGGCGTAGCTATAAGCAACCCTGGTCACTACACGTTACAATCAGTAGAAACCCTATCAATTGGGACAAACGGACTATTGACTCCCATAGGAAAGACACAGGGAGCAAAGATCATTAGGCCACTGATTGATCATAAGAAATATTTTAGGTATCAGAAGTTTATTTGCAAATACTAAAGACCTTCTGTACTAACTTCAATCACCAAGAAATTTCTATTTTTCAATTTATAACATAATGATCTCAGCTTACTGTGTTTTTCTTACGGCAATCAAGAGTGCATTTGGGAAAATCACAGGACTCCTGCTGACGTAACTTGCTGACTAATACTGAGTGTCATCATAGGAAAAGGAGTACGGTCTATTCCAAGTTACAGAGTAAATATTTGAGCCGTGCAGCGCTAGTATTGACCACTCTTCATCAGTGAAAAGAGAGTCAAGGTTTCAACATATTTGGCAAAAAAATTGGAATCTAAGTACAAAAATAGTCTTAATTGAAGGAAGTTCTCTCTTGGAAAAATTTGCTCCTCTTCAGATACTTGAAAAAAGTTTTCTCTCAAAGATATTTTAATTCAAATGAGTACAAGCTTTACAGAAGCATTTTCCTTACGTCACCAGTGTCCGATCCATTGGAAAATGCTCGCAAAAAGTGTGCAATCTGCTTGCCAAATTGTCTTCATTTCTTGTTTATTTTTGTTTTACACGCTATTTCCCATAAGAAATAATAGTGTTTCTCAAATTGATCAATCTTTCTATATAGGTCATAAATAAGGAACCGGTGGTTCATTTTCATCATTATGAAGGATCTTAAATTGCAAAAACAAACCCCCGGTTCCTTATTTGTGGCTCATTGTTTATAAAATTGATCAATTTCTGGAGGGTTAATTTTTCTTATGGGAAATTGTAAATAAAGAATGAAGAAAATTCAGCCAGCAGACTGCTACTTTTTTTGACGGATTCAACATCTGTGACGTTAGCGATGAACGCTTCCATAGAGGAAAATGTATAATTATTCATCTCCATAGTTCTCTCGGTTCTCTCGTATTTCGATACCATAGAATAAAATACCTTGTAAGTCGTGAGCCACAAAAGAATGACTTTTTTTTGTCATTTTTGGATTGCGGAGAGAAACGTGTAAAATAGGAGTCATCTCGATTTTTTTTTTTTGTGCGGGATAACACGGTAATAATTTATCATTAAATTTTATCATGATAAGAGACGGGGTCATCTTTGGTGTTCTTATTTTGTGTGTTTGAGTGTCTTGATAGTGCACTGTAACTTTTTACATTCTGTTGCTCGCTTATGTTTGTCTTGTTGTACCTATGTGTCCTACAAAATAACAATTATATGATCACAAGGGATGTTAGATGTTTGTACATAAGAAAGTTGATAATATTTCAATGACTTCTACTCTGTGAGCAACAGTGCTAGATATTGAGTAATTGCCCCAATAAAACCAATTTTAACATATTAATTTTTGAATCATCAAATTTTAATACTAATGATGATGATTCAATAATTAATGATTAGGTACTTATTATTATTATTATTATTTTTGATAATGCTATGATACTAAAAAAAATTGACTTGAAATTGATGACTAAAAATTTATAATGAAGTAAAAAATTGAGTGCAATCATTGTAAGTAATGAGAAATTAATCTTCATAGTGATGAAAAAAATTAATTATTTTAACACTTTTTTTTTCTTCTGCATTAAAATGTTATAGACTGATGTTAAATTTTCACTTTTAAACTATTGAAATTTATTTATAAAATTGAATAATTGATGAAAATTAAATGTAGGCCTATCAATTGAATTTTTAAATCGCATTAATACTTCTGATTCAAAGATGTGTGGTTCAAACCTTGTTGCTAGCAGAGTAGAAAATGTCTATATACGATGTATTGGGATTCTAAAATTGTTGAAACGTAAGATTTAGATGAATTTTTGAGATGAGTCTTGAGGTAATTACGAGTGTATTTTTTTTTTTTGAATTTGCTGTCTTTTCCATTCTGTTCACGTCATGTTATCGTTATCTTTAAGTCTCAACTTTCTCAAATCAACCTTTGGAGGCAAACCATTTTAATATCTTGATAACGTTTTATTCTCAAGACGTTTCCTTTATTTATTTATTATTTTTCACAAAGTAAATAAAGTAAACTTCCTTTAATTCAACATGTGCCGTAACATCACTGGATCAGACTTTTGGTAATAAATCATTGTATTGATGGTTTCAGCATTTTCAAAACTCTAAAATATTTCCAACAGGCTATCGATCCTGTGTCATTTGTGTAATCTTTTAGATGAGTACAAAGTCTTGAATTATCATTACTGGCAAACAGTTTCAAGAATGATAAATTAGGTGAGAGGTCACTTTTGAAACGTTTGACGTCCATTGAGGATCAATTTGATCATGTTCTCGAAAGGTTTCTCTTATAACTCGAGCCGAATACTAATACCGTACCAAGGCTTTCCTTATGTAAATTCTGAACCACAATTTGTCTTTCAAAATTTTTCTGATTTTCTGCAGTGAACTTCAATTAATATCCAATTCGTCGCTCGTAATACTGGATATCGTAGTGCTACTTCCACAGAGGACGAAGTCCCTCATTTCTTCGAAATGATGATTTTGAGAATATAATTCTAATTTTTCTTTCGTGCAGTGACCACCTCTTGAAGCCGGTTAGTACTCTGCTCAGGGACATACATTGTAAATCCAATTTTTCGAATTTATTTTTTTCGGTCGACACAGTCATGGGAATATGATACCTTTCCTTCTCTCGCCCTTCTGAGAATTATTTTTCTTTATTCAGCCTATCACTTTATTTTGTTGTTCATTTCTGCTACAAAGATTGTTTGTAAATTCTTTCGGAGGCAATTTGATGTAACGTAGGTTAGTTTTCCCCCTACCAAGCCTAATTAATATTGATATTTTGCTTTGTCTAGCAGTATGTATTGAACATTCTATTTCGAACGAAATAGCCAAAGAGTAAATTTTTGCATATAAATCAAGTACTTGAACAATTAATTTGTTTTCCTTTTCAATATCGTATTGTTTTTTTTTTTTTTTTTCCTCTACGCGATAAAGGTGATGAAGAAAAAAACCGTTATTAAAAGCGATTTCTGATATTTTCAAGGTGTTGTTGTGATTCATTTAGCATTATTATTGTTACAAAGGTTGTGTTTATTTCCTGTAAAGAAGTTGTGTGGACGATATTGAATTTCTGTCTCGACGTGTCGTCCATGCAGAATTCCAGTATGATTCAGATAACGTAATTCTACGTAATTTCTTACGGTATTTCGCTGACTAGCTAGAAGAAGTCCTAAATTTGTGAAAATTTTGACGGTCGCGTTGTTCATCATTGTTGTTTATTACTTTATATGACTCGGAAAGAAAACCGTTAGTTTCGTTTAAACCCCTTAGTTTGTATTATTTCAGCGTCACCGGTACTTGAGAACTGCAATTTCATCAACTTTTTCGTAATTTTTCCACGAACGTCTGTGTTTTCGTAATTGTTTTTGAGGAAAAACGGTTATCACTCCTGATTTTTGAGTTAGTTTCTACAAACTAATTATCCGTTTCTTGGACGCATTCGTGAAAAGGATCATGTTTCACAAATGATTTCGGCAACCTTTGAGAATTACAGTTTTCTGGAGCATGCTAAAAGATTCATTGAATAGTGAGCGACTGAAAATTGTCATCAATTTGAATCGAATAAAATAAGTTACTGAAGTTTTGCATGTCTTTTGTTTCAATAAATTACTAGTAGGGCAAAGTTTTTTAAAATTCGCTAGTTTCTCTGTGGCTACTACAATCTTTCTTTCAAAGTCAGCTGCTTAGCGTTCTCTTTTCCGAAATTTCTTTAAATTTTTCATCTCTAGTTACTAGTCTTCTTTCTAAAATACTAAAATATATTGGAGAAGGGAGCATACCGTTTTGGCTACCATCTCTTACGTGAGTGGTTCAAGGTTCAAGTGAAGCTGGATTTTACCCTGTCTCAACTCTTGTGTGTACCTCAAAGTTCTAAATTTTTTTTAAATCCCCCAATGACTTTTTTCCGAAAAGCCCTTGTCTTCTAGAGAAAAGCGCTCTTATTCCCAGATAACCTCCCTTGAAACAGGTTTTCTTCTGAGAAGACCAAAATGTTCAGTGAAGAGCCGCTCCCACAAACCTTGAGAGGTCAATCTGTGTAAAAAGTGAAGAGAATTTTATATTATTGGTAGGAACCTCTCTCACGCAAGGCGTTTCTAGAATTCAATCATCTCTCATGAATTACTCCTCTTCTCTTTCAACGTGGTCCCGAAGGTCCCCTTCCTCTTTGTAACTACTATGATCTTTCTTGATGTCGCAAGTCCCTATATAAGGATTTAGATCAAAAGTCAAACTCTTTGATGACGTCACGCTCTCCTACTAGTATTTTCCTCGTCTTTTGGGGTTTCAAGTGATGTCATTCTCTCATGCTAGTAATTTTTCAAGTCTGTCTTTTATCTCCTTCGAACCGGCTAAGGACATTGATGAAAACATTACAAATTGTCTTCCCTCATGAAAATTTATTTAGATCGACTGAGGGAAACCTACCGCTCGTCACCCGCACCTCTCATCAATTTTCACATTTTCCTTGAACGCGATAGCGCTGTCTGGCTCGAATCAGTGAGGAGTAGAAGCTTAAAATGCTCCTCTGGCTCTACCTCATGTTCAGCCGCAAACTCCATGATTATAGCTGTAGCGTCACTAATTACGAGAGTGGGGAAATCTGCCTCATACATTGGACCAAACCAAAAAAGGGTCTCACCGTGAGAGGGAGAATAAATCAGGGATGCTGGAGCATTTTTAAATTTTGTTTGAAGCTAGAAATGTTCAAAATTAGGCCACAAGAATACATTTCGTTAATAAAAAGGAGATTAGCTCAGAATGAACGTGGCACGTAAATCAATGAAGAAAATAAAAGCGAAAGTGTATCCCAGAATCACGAATAAAACAAAAGAAAAAATGATAAAATTATAGTCATCATAAAGGTAATAGCGCCAATGCATAAAATAGTCAGAGGACGTACACAGTAGTACACAACTCTGCGATCCGAAAGCTGAAAAAAATTAAAGTTTATCCCTGGGATCCTTGAACTTGGAAAATTCCAAGAATTTAGAAAGTGAAACATTAAGACTAAAATATTAGAAAGGAAAAATTCGTTTGAAGAACGAGAACAAGTGGATATTGTCGATAATGATAAAGAACAATGATGAGAATTAACAAGTATGGAATTTTAACATAAGGATTGATTTAATCTTAATAAATGACTGGGGCGATCGAAGATGGTGAGTGGCAACTGGCAAACTTGGGTAACGACAGCTTATTATGGACGTCATTCCTCCATAAATGGCTTGTAGCCAGACATCATAAATTGGACACCGCGGACACAATCAAAAGGTTAAAACGCTGATACTCGAAAAATAAATTGATAGTGAGATTAGACACTCTAGAACTTGTCCCAGAACGCGAAGGTGACTGAGCGACACCCCAAACAATAATTCAGGCGGGTTTCAATTGATTCAAAAAACAAAGAATGCGTCGGCTAATTTATAACAATTACGATTGGATCAGCGATAATTTTCATATTTGAGGCGTTTTCGCAGTTACAACGAAAGGTTTCTGATCACTTCATTTCGCGTTCGGGCGAGGTGAGAAAAAACACTCTCCATATCGATTAACGACAGAACATGAAAGTACGTTCTTTTTCGTTCTCAAACGAGCGATGACCGGACAGGACTGAAAACCGCCGAACTTCAACACCTCCTTTTCGACAACCAGCTTGTAGCATATCCTAGTCCCCAGGTCAAGAGTGAAAGCCGATCTCGAAGACCAGTGACCACGTGGAGAACAAATTCAGCTTCCTAATAGGTTCAGATTTGGATTGCGAATCCGCCCTCGAGCATGCCTCTTAAAGGATATCAGTGAGAGAAAAAGGGAACCGGAAAGAGTGAGAGCGAAACAGCACAAGCCCGAACATTAGGAAAGAGGAGACCGTTGAGCGAAAGGTAGGAAAAAAGAAAAGAAGCAGGAGATAAAAAGGAATTCGTTTCGATTCAACTGAAGCTAGTTCGCAAACCTGACCTGCGAACCTCTGTCACAACACCGTCGTTATCGGCATGACCCATACAAGAAAATTATTGGGGACGCACAGCGGACATTCGTGGTGATATAATAATCGGGACTGACACGCCTGGAACGATTCCTTTCTATTAGGGAGAGAATTTGTAACGCAGTATATGAATATTTTTTGGACATTGTATTACAGTGCGGGAGAAAGAAGATTTTTAGAAGACACTTGCCGGAAAGCGTGACTAACGACGGTAGGGTTGTGTTGTCAGCCTCGAATATGGCGCTGATCAGTACCGCGAGTTGGTTTCGAAAGGAATCCTTTTAACGTGATCAGAGGGAGAGCAGAAAAAATCGAGCGAGACCATAGCCTAGTTTATAAATTCACGGTATGAAATTTTTGTGGTTCGAAGCTCAAAACTTTCCTCTTTGTCTTAGAGATTCATGTTCCGAACTTCTCTCTCAAGCCCCTTCTGTAGAGGATCCGGGCTCAGAATATTTATCTGATCCCTAAATAACGCCAAGGTCATTAATAACGTTACGCAGATCGGAGCTAGAATGGTCACCGTCCCTTCACAAAATTGAGGCTCTTGAATGGAAGGAGGCTGTGACCAAAATGTTTAAAGGATGACTAATGAAGAATGAGAAGGAGAAAGAAAGAATATGAGGGGAAGTGCTTGAAATTTTGTGATGGGTGAAGGCTTCGACCTACTTTGGAGACAACTTGGAAGAATTTCCGAAAATAGAAAAAATGAGAAAGAAAGAGAAAAAGTCAAGTTGATGTGGTAAAAAGTTCAATAAAACAATTCCCCCTTTTTGTTTTGATTAGCGCACTTAATGAGTCCAACCCCGGCAGTTTTTTTTCTCGTTTTATGGTGATTTAAAAAAGTACGATTTTCGAATCTGGTTTTTCGTTCTCGGTGTTTTCTATGATCCATTATTATGAATTTATGAGTAAAAAGCTCTTTTTGGATTTTATATTGCTCCGATCGTACGAAATGAATGCCTTCTCAACTGTACTCGTATAAACACGCTCGCGGCAGTTTGTTTATACGTGTGTATTTTTATCAAAATATATATTTTTTTTTCTTACCCTGTAATTCCCATGGATCAGTCTTGAGTTACAAATACTTAATTATTTTTCAGCGAAGTAAAGTGATTCAGTTCAAGGTCTTCTGTACACTTCGATACTCGCACTTACCCTGTGAAAATACCGAGTAGTATGTAAGGGTGTTGTGTGGGTTGAATGCGACGTAATGTTGATGGAATGTACGCACCGTATAGAAAATAAATTATAGATTTTTGTAAAAATTCTATTTCAATCCTCGACGAGCTTTTGAACTAGTATCGGGCTATTGGCTTTGTTATGCTCTGTCACGTATTACATTGTTTTAACATTTTAATGATGATACTCATTGCGTAAGTTGTGAATGAAAAAGAGCTCTTGACAGTTGTAATACCGACGTTATTGTGCATCAATTCAAAGGTCTTACCTATGAATTTCACGTTTTGAAAAGTTGTACGAAGTACTTACACTCCCGGCTTTCTGTGTCACTCCTGGAATATTATAGGAAGAAGAAAAACTCACGTACTGCCTGTAAATTTTGTGAAATAAACTGGTTTTATGGAATTGTCTGCTGTTGACTGTTCGTAATCATTTCACATTTTTGCGAAAAATTTTTATTTTTTTTTCGTAGGTATCACCTGCGTGTAAGTAAAGCAGAACGTAGACATTGCACGTTGACACTTTAATTGGCATTTTCCCAAGCTGTACTAGTGTCATAACGCGGATTGAAAGCTTTTAAAACTTAATTTTTGAAGAATGTGTGTTGGTTTACATTATTTCTCGTAAACTATAATACTATATTATCGTCCGTGTTCATTATTTTCAAGTTTGAAACACAGGGTTTTTAATACAGGACCTATGCTGTTTTATTCTTGAAACCTCGTAATAATTCATCGTTAATTCTCGGTAGCTATGCGTACTTACTCGTAGGTTGAAACGCTGAGATGGCGAAATAAATTTTGTCGACGGAGATCTTACGTTCGAATTTCTGGTTTCTGCTATTTTTGCCTTACTGATAAAGTACTCGTATATGTTTTCTGGGTGTAATGATTAGGAATCTCTTGTCGACCTGCACTTTGCCCGGCTTATTTGTGTACTTTACTCGTAGTTATCGTAGAAGAACATGTGTGAGAATCCAACTATGTAATACTTGTCTAGATTCTGAAAGATTTCGGCTCTGATATGTGTAAAGATACATGTTCATATTATATCATTAATTTTCCATTCTAGCCACAAAATTGTTATGTTTCAATACTATTATTGTAAATTCTGAAAGTCGAAAATGTTACACTTAGAAAAGAGGGAAGAGCGGAGGGAGGGAGGGAGGGGGATGAAAAAAATTAATGATTACGAGAGAGGATTGAGAAGGTTGGATGTACGAACAATGTTGAAGGGTCGTACGTTTTTGTACGCAAATGTAATTTATTCGAATGGTTACAATTTGCGTCAGCATTTAAAAGAATACGAAATTGGTGTACGTACGTTATATGAATGATTAAAATTTTCTTCTTTTGAATAATGTGATGGCGTTTGGAACGTGCGCTGCAAGGAGTGCGTACGAAGCGAAAGAGAATAATTACGTAATTTCAGTTGAGTATTTCGGGGAAATATTTTACTAAAATAATAAAATTTGAGGTAGTGAATTATTTTATCGTATGGGCACAATTAAGAAAAACGTATTTGTTCGAAGTTGGACAAAAAAATTTCGATAATCTTCATCTGTACATACTTCAACTTTTACGAGGAAGAATTGATCTTATCTTCAGAGTCGAATTTGAGAAATAAATGTAAAATGAAATTGCGGAAGCTTTTGAAGAAGCTAAACTTCCTAAATTTAGAAGGGTTATATGCTACGAATTGTACAAGATTTAGGTCTGTGAAATTTGCACTATTATAATGGCTTGGTGAATTTTTCTCCTTGTCACTATTGGCCACAATTAGCCCAATAAAGTCATTTTTTTATTTTAACTGACGAGCTACTAGCAGCCTGTCTTCATTGCTATGAGCTCGGCGAGATTGCGTGATCATATGCGTGAGAAGAAGTTTGCTTGCTGTAAAAAGTTGAATATGTTGGGGATGGAGGGGAAGTCATCTGATAGTGCCTCTGTATGGTTGTGAGAAATGGATAAGGAATTACGGAGTTGAGTCAAGTTGGGGCAGCAGAATATGTGTTGAACGGATAGAGGGGGGGGGGGGTTCAGATTCGCAATGAGGACATGAGAGATGAGATGGATGTGTATGAGTCTGGTGTGGCCGATTCTGAGACGGGTGATGATTATTTCTTCTCTGCGTGTTGACAGATTTGAAGAGTCCCACGGGATGGGAATATTTTTAATTTGGGCTAGTTGGTTTGTGTGTGATTTGAGATCAGACCAATGAGTGAACCATGCTTCAGTGATGAATCTGTTGATGTGTTTGGAGAGATCTGAGCGTGAGGGGAGGAAAGCACGGTTGGTTGATGGGTTATGGGTTGCTAGTTGGGGTGCTTTGTCGACATTTTCGTTTCCTGGAATACCCTTGTGACCAGGAACCCAGATGAAGAATGGGGATGGTGTGAAAGGTGGCAATGAGAGTGTGTATACGATTTATGAGTGGGTGGGAGGAAGTGTGGTTGGATATGGCGTCAAGTGATGACCAAAAATGGGTTGAGAGGAAGACGGGTGATAGATAGGTGAGGATGTATTCTAAACAGCTAAAGATTGCTTGTAGTTCAGTGGTGAAGACGGATGCGGTGTTGCGGTGTCGGTGAGAGTGACGAGGAACGCAGGGAGCATGTTCTTTATGAGTCAAATTGGCAGAATTCAAGAAAGCCTAAAATTGGTATGAGCCCAGCTGCATGGAGCGGCCTGATGACGTCATCAGTGACATTGAGCTATTCTAGGGACTTCGACCTTGTGACGTCATGATCTGATGACGTGATAGGTCAGTTTTCGCCGGATGGCATGTGGCAAATTAAAAAAAGAAGAAAAAAACAAACAGATCAGGTTCCCTGTTAGAATGTTTCTCAGTCTCTCCTTCGTGAGAGTTAAGAGCTTGAAATTTTTCCATGTCGCTCCTGTGTGCAGATTTGATAAGGATTCTGGTCAAAAACTTCTTCAAAATCTCTCTGTCAGGTTAGTTCAGATTATGTTTTCGTCAAGACGTGGACATTCTCTGAGACTTTACCCACGGCAAAAGTGATATCTGGTTTTCATCAGTGTTGGAAAATTCTCATTTCCTTCTGCTTTTGAATAGTTTAGTCTTCGCAATTTCTCTTATCGGAGTGGAAAATTGATTTTGAGACCAGAATTACGCAGAATTCGCACTGTTTATGAGGTTATTCATCTCGATTTGATGACTGCCTCTGGTACTAGAAGGTACAACTGGGAGTCGATCATGTGACCAAAACCAAGACCATACAATTCGATTGGATTTTGCAAAATATTGCTGAATACTGTTCTTCACTAGAGATTTGGAATGTACGAGTGAAAAAAGATGAAGCACATGGATGGTGAGTAAAAGCGAACTGATTCATGAGTACAAGGGACAAAAAGGGTTAGTGGTACGGCTGCACCAGAGGTAGCGACGAAGGTGAGACTGCAGATGCGACAGAAATTGAAGATAACATTGCATGGTTCATATTGATCTCAATCACGTAATATAAAATGGATCTCATTCTCATGTTGGTCTATGCAATACTATTTGACGTCATCCCCCTCCCTTTCAGGATCATAACGATAACGTGAGCTCATAGCATTACCCCATCAAATGAGATTTGGTCGAGATGTGGGTTATGAAGTGGCCTCCAAGAAATTTTGAGCCCGAATCGCACTATTTACAAGTGTGATGAGTCATATATTTTCAAGAAGTGCGAAGCACCAAGCAGACCACCTTCGAAACTGCGCGTACTTACAGGTAGACTGAAGGGAAGGGTCTCAAGACTTCTGTCCGTAAGAATGTAGTTGATGAAACGAGCAAATTGTTTCTTGGTTATTTATGGTTTCCCTTCTATACAGAATTAATTACTCTTTTGGAATTCACACCATGAGAAGGATTGGTCGGAAGATTAGATCAGCAAAACTATACTGATCATGCATAAAGTATTTCAAGTAGAATTCTTTCTTCTCTGAGTTAATTGATAATCCTGTTCCATTATGCGACCGTATCTTCGATGCGATTTTCGTTTCACTCTGCAAATTTCTCGTGAACATCAGCCTTCAACTTAGAAAGCTTGGCAGAAGTTAAAATAATCACAAAATTTGACGAGTAATCGATACTCCGTTGAATACACCACATTATTTTTATTCTATTCCACGAGTTTCACAAAGTGTACCGAAATAAATCAGTAACACGAACAGACATTTGGTGAAAGAGAGAAATTGGAAAACAACAACAAAATGACAGTTTATCAATTTTCTATAGCAATCAACAATCGTCTTCGTGTACAGTTAACGCTTTCTAACTCCGTTTCGCTGCCTCATTCTTTCTTTACCTATACATAATACAGTCTTCTTTATTCCTCTCAATTTCCTAATTTCACTATGCACCAGAATAATAACAGTCAATATTATTCATTTATTTACCGCAATTATGAAATATACGATTGTTTTCTTCCTTTATCAAATTTGACAGCAGCCGAGTTAGGAACGTCGTACGGATGTTAGACGTCGTCCCTCGTAATTTTTCATTTCATCTGAGCTTATTGAAACAAAGATGATCTATCATCATCCAACCATAGTGCGCCGGATACGCGCTTCAATGGTTTTACAGGCAGTAATGCGCGAAAATTATATCAAACAATCGTTACACAAGTCATTCGTTTTCAGCCCTACTCTCGATTTGTTAATACTCTCCTTTCCCGCTGATGATTTTCAATCATTTATCACAACAAATAAACCGAAAAGTTCATTGTGCTAATGCACTTAGATTATTATTACTTACCCTCAATACTTCTTACATTATTTGTTTACAAAAATAATCGAACGTTATGATGTTTTAATGAACCGACCTTGTACTTTCCATGACACCTGGTAAAATTTACACTATAGTAGATCTAATTTTCCCCTCTAAAAAGAGTGTGAAAGATATACAGGAAAACTGTACTATGGTAGGTATTCAACATGGGGTGAAGAAAGTCAGCTCGGTTTGCAGAAGAGGATTGGCTGTGAAATGAGTGGTTTTGATGCTGCAAAATATCTTCAGATCCTCCCTTCTCTCTTTAGGGATTTGTAAATGTCATATAAAAAATTTGTACAAGTCTGTCTAGCTTTTATACATTGCTCAATATTCATAAATATTTCTAAATCTCATGGTCGACAAATTCAAGAATGTGAACCTTCTTCCTAAAACAAAAAAAAAAAGGCCATAAAATAGGCTTCCTGTAAAAATTTTATAATTTTCAGCTACATATGTGAGGTAGTACTTGAAGAAAATTCAAACTCTAAACTTTCATAGAGGACGAATTTGGAGAATTTTCAAGCTTTTAAGTTTTTCTATTTCCGTACAAAAAAATTGACGTATTTCCTGATTGCGATAACGCAGTTTAGCGAGAAGGATCTATGGTAATGAGTTCTCTACGTCAAATTATTGAATTTCACACACATCCTGCTTTCATCACCATTATTTCTTGCAGTAAGCAAACTTTTTCAGGTTTTGCTGTAAATATATAGTTTAATTTTAAAATTCTTTCTAATTCACTCATCCGAGCATATACCCATTTAGCTCATCAGCAAATTTGTTCCTAGTCCAACCTCTACGAAGATTGAGAGCTCGAGATGTTTCTCAGTCCCTCCTTTGTAAGAGTTTGAAGCTTGAAACTTTTTCAAGTCCCACCTGTTGAAAAGTTCCAAGACTCTGCCCGTTTCTGATTCAATGTTCAGGGAGAAACTTTTTCAAGTCCCTCATTTGTTAGGGATCCAAGCACAAAATTGCTCTAGTCCAACTTCTTTGGATTTCTTCGTCCCTCATCTAGAAGGGTTTTGAACTTGAAATTTCCTCTTAGTTTCTCCTGTAGAGAAGTACAGAGATCGTCGATGACCTATGACCGAAAGCGCTCGTGATTTAATTAATTTATACGGTCTAGTGAAGTTTATTACGACTGATAAAAATGTACCGTAAAGTAAACGAACAAATTAAACTTATCGGAATATTTCGCAGGCTCTCCTTTCCAAGAGTTTGAAGCTTGAAATTTTTTCCCCCCTGCGTGGAGATTAGGTAGAGATTTAACTGAGGAGGGCCCTACATTGAGCTAGTTTGGACCTGTGTTTTTGGAAAGAAGAGGCCATTTATAGGGATAAAACCGCATAAGAAGTATTTTATGATTTCACCAGTTGGCAAATTCTCATCTCCCTCCGCCCTTGAATTGTTGAGCCTTCGCAGTGTATCTCATTGGTGTACAAGAATGGTAACAAATACGCAACACGTAGACGTGAATTATTTTTTGTTCGCTAGTCTGGATGAGGGATTTTGAGAAATTGGGAATTCTAAATTCCCATGGAAGTGATACCACGATAGGACTGGAATAATCGAGAAAAGGAGGCCATTGATCTCGGACCATTAAGGACCGCCTATGAGCAATAAAAAATTATGTACGTATTACGAAACACGGAGAGGGTTGGGACCCATGAAATTGAAAGACTCTCCTGTTTTGAAGACGTGTGAGGTGAATTTCGTGACGGTGGTGTTCTTGGTGAGATGAGGGCATGAGAAGGACAACTTCTTCCGCAGGACTTGTTTTTGCCCATGAGCAATCCACTGGTTTGTTATTCGGAGTTGGATGTAACGGGTGAGATCGGATATAGTGGAGGGAATTTGGGCGTAAACACTAGGAAATCTCGTGACAGGCCTTACGGCTTTGTCGACTTTTTCGCCACCACTGATTCCGCTGTGGATGAAGACCCAGATGATGATGATGGTTACAGAGTAAGAGATGGATGAGTGGAGTAGGCATTGGTGAAAGGAAGAATACTCCGAAGAGTGAGTAAACAATGCAACCCGCAGAAAAAATTAAACGACAAGCGCTTTCGGTTAATAAACCATCTTCAGGACTGAAATGAAAGCAACTGACGAACGGAGGAGAGAAACAAGGTATTAAGATTGGCCAAAAGAAAAATCGCGGTGTGAATCATAAACTAGTTCAATAAGGCCATCTTCCGGAATGTACAAGTTAAGTACAGTAATGCCGTCAGTGTTGAGATGACCCATTATCTCTATATGCTCGACGCAGATGCGTTTACGGTAGGAGTTCTCCTTATAGAGGAGCTTTTCCGACCCCTTACGGAAGCTGTGACCGCTGTTTATTAGATGATCAGCTAAAGCTGACTCCCGTAAGTGTCCCCTATTCCAAGACTTCAGGTGCTCAGCTTCTCTAACCTTCATTTGGCGGCTGGTCTCACCAATATAAAAGCCTCCACAATCCCTACATGGCTAAACACCACTCCCCTCATCAACGAGTATGGGGTCGTTCAGCCTTACAAACAACCCTTTGACTGTGGTAGGGTTATAAAACGAGGGTCTGAAGCCAAACGGACGGAGGGCCCGACCCAGTTGGAGAGAGAACTTCCCCAGGAAAGAGACTGATCCAACATTTACGACGATCACGGATTGTGTCTCAGGGGAGGGAGTTGGAAGGTTCCTCGTAACTTCCCTCCGAACCATCGCGTCAACATTGACATTGACCCCATTCACTCTGGCCAGGTGTTTTATTGTGAGTAATTCTTTCTTGAAAGCATTCTGACTCAGAGGGATACGAGTCAGTCTGAGAACTAAGCTATTAAAGGCTGCCATCTTATGAGCAACAGGACAGAACGCAACTCCGTGGACTAAAACATCGGTCGTAGTATCTTTCCTGTATATTCCAAACTCATGGATACCGTCTACTATAGATATCGATGAATCCAAAACGTTAATGTAAAATAACCCTGTTTCCAAAGTAGATTTTATGGTAGGGTACCAGGAATGGAGATACCTCAGAAACTCACCAAGGAGATTTGGGGAACCAGTCCAGGTGCATAGAACGTCATCAACGTACTTTTGTCAATAGTGAATGTGATTAAGTAACACCTGGTTCGAGGAAAAAAGGCCAAGTTCAAACTTGGACATGAAAATTTCGGAGATGAGAGAGCCTGAAGGTGATACTGTTTACACACCCTTCGGAGTATTCTTCCTTTCGCTAATTTTATGGATAACCGTAACTTAGAAGAACGTATTCGTTTAATTGAGTGGAGTAGTTGGAAACGAGGTTAGAAGCACTAAGAAAGGTAGGTGATGAAGGAGGTTGGAGAGTAAAATTGATTTTAAGCAATGAAAGATAGCTTGGATTTTGGCTGTTAGGATTGTGACGGAATTGCGGTGACGGTGAGAGAAAATTCTGTTTTTAATAGAACATACAAAACCACCATTGAATTTTGAACTATCTGCGAAGCAAAGAATGACAATGGCGCTGGTATGTGGGCTTAGTATGTTTAGGCAGTAGCAGTGGTAAGCAGAAGTATTGGTCGATTTTTCGGATAATTTACATAGGTAGTTTAAAAACTATTTTTGGCTGGGGTATAGCCCAGGTAAAATGGGGAGGAGACAGAGGAATCCGATATTCCAAGATAGGGAATGGCATAAAGAGTGAATAAGTTGATGTGAAGTTAATAAGAAGTCTTCTTTCTCCCCTTCCCCCCTTCTTGACAGATGGAGGGCCCTTCCAAAAATTTGATCCCAGAGTCCACAAAAACTAGATCTGGTCCTGATGGACTTCGAGGAATTGATAGAAGACTTCGCGACAACACACGCCTCGTAATTTTTGTAAAGCTGTAATCCCTTCGCCCTCTTTCTCTCTCGGTATTATCTTTGAGTCTGCGAGTCAGTAAGATGAGAGTATCACTGTGTCCTTTGAAATCCAAAAATATTGAACGAAGGGAGAATTTTATCCGATGTAAATAAAGCGGACTGTTTCGCCTTCGGACTGAATATTCGTTTCGCAGCGATCTTTTCATTCTTTTTAATCTTCCGATCAAATTGCCGCGGTAGTAAAATACTGTATACATTTTATAATTCTTTCTCGTAAAAACACGTGTTATCGAATTATCTTCGGAATCTGTGGCGTTTTCTTGAATGGAAATTGGCACAAACAATTTTTTTTTTTTTTTTTTTTTTTTTTTGCCTGCTTGAATTGTGCGAATGTAAGTCTATCGTACTCTACAATCGATTTTATTATTCAGTTGCGCGATTGTCATTCGTTGCTGAGTTTCTTTTGCGTGGATTTTACTGTTATTAACCGTATTACAATTCTCAGAAACTCGAGTTTACCTTCCCGAGCTGAAATATTTTTATTCTCACGTTTTAGTACTCTGTTTTTATTGAGTGAAATCAAAGGAGGAAAAGAGGGGCGAAAAAAAAACATCAGTAGCGGATAGTTGGAGGAATAAACCTGCGACTTTGGTCCGGAGGGATCATTTGCCATCGGAAATGCTTTTGTTTATCTCGCGTGTATCGTTGAAATTAGAAAAATCTTCCATACGGAAGGAAGAGTCAATTTACAATAATTTTAATCTGCGTAGTAATTCGTGAGAAATGAATGTTCCTCGTGGATGTACGTTGTAATTTGTTATTGTTCCAAAGAATTGAGTCAGCGAGAAATATGAAAATAGGATACTGCATTCGATGTAGATGAATTCTTACTCAGGAATTGTAGAGTCATCCGAGAATTATTGCTTTTTATCGTATACCGCATTGCGGGGACGAGTTGGAAGGAAACGACAAAGAGAGAAATGAAAGTGGTTCGATAAGTCCATTCAACGTATATAAAATCGTATGAAATACCTATTCACGAATGCGTAAGAGAAATACAGTATTTTTATGTATTTCAAAAGAAGTCACCCGATTATCGTGCGTCGCTCAGAAATTTGCTCAGGTTGACAATAATGTCGGTGAAGTTTCCGGAATTTGTTGAACTAAGACGACGTAATTGGTGCGTATTTTCCGTACTTGTGTGGGGTCATATCAGCATTTTTCAACAATTACTTATTTCTCGTTCGTATTAATCGTTCCTCTCGAAACAAATTTTTACTCGTGCCCGTTTACGTTTATGTAATTTTCCTACACGAGTCATACTGAATGACCTCATTTGCCTGCTCACTACTATCTGAAGCAATGTCCTTTGGCACTTTAAAATAAAGCTAAATGTTTTCATGAGTCATGCTGTTTATTTGTCTTCCAAAATTTATGGGTTTACCGAGCTCGGATCTGGAAGATTTGTCCAAAAGTCAGGAGGCTCCGCGTCCGAACCTATTTTCTCAATTTTTGTCTTTTTTGTTGCCATGAAAAACAGATCTTAGAGAGAACAATCCCATGTAAATATACCATGACGTTTCCCAGTTCTCCTGTGACTCAGTATTGACAGAATTTGAACTCAGAAATTAGGGTTAAGTTGCAGCAGTTGTCTTTGAGAATTTTTCCTAGTATCGAAGTGATTGAGTAACTCATGCAATTATTTCAACTTCTATCTAAACTAGACTACCCTTTTTCTGCCCCTTCCAAGCTAGTATGATCGACTGTTTTCTTCTTTTTCCTCTGTCCCCCTACCCTCTTCTACTTCTTCTTCTACGTGCGCCCTCATGCCTCAAGGTCATTCGCACGCAAATTAATAAGGGGCAAGGGTCAGCTAAGACATACAACTTGACAAAAACTCATCGGTTGCTTCGTTCCTATTTCAGTCCACAATAATTGAAGTGTAAAAAGGGAATCTATCTCATAGAATTTCGGCGAGTTTCATGCCCTTTATGGGGGGTTTTTCGAAAAATTTACCGTACGCCATACGATGTTCCGAGAAAACTGATCTACCCTAACGAAGTATTTAGACTTGGAAAATTTTCGACTTGGTCATAATACATGACAAGTAGAGGGACTAAGAAAGATGTTTACTTTCAAGCATTAATGTATGATATGAAAGGGACTTAGAAATCAAATTGTCAGTCCCGTAACTAATTTGACTCATAGAACAGGTTCCTTGCGATCCTCTCTCAACTTCGTTAAGAAAGCCGTCGTTTTTCAACCTCTCCCTAGCTAAAGAAATCTGTCAGTTTGTACATGATCTTAGGACTTGGAAAAACTTCTGAATACACCTCCCTTCGCCACAAATATGAAAGAATATCCTTCAGCACATGATCGTAAATATCACGAAGAGGCTCATGTAGGCTAGCTTGAGAGAGGGAGGAGGGCCACAGGATAGTTTGATGAAGATAAACCCTATAGAAATGCCCAGGATAGCGAAAGGAAGGCGACTTGATAGAACATAATCAACAAAGAATATTACTTGGATTCATATTTCCTATCCTGCCAGAAACGAGGCGAGGTTTAAACCACGCACCTCAAAATATCAATACGAACTTGAAATTAAAATCGTTTGTCTGTCCTTCATCTGTAAATTAGATAGTTTCACCAATATCTGCAGAAAATCCTAAAACGAACTCATGGGTCTGAGAAGGAATGAGACCTCATCCGCTCTAGACTGTTTATTGGGCGCTTTTCAAACTCAACCCTCCTCCCTCAGAATGGCCCTAATAGCCTTTCGTACAAGCTCTAAACTCAGTGTGTGAGCAGAAGTTGCTGAATTTTCCCCTTTCAATCGCGAACTCATATTTACCTTCAACTTTTTGTCTTCCAGCATCTCCCCACCTTCCTTCAACTTCCTTCAACAAACACATCACTCTGTTGGAAAACCCTTCATAGCATATTCCCTACTACTAATGTATATAACCACCCCTGTGACTCTTTCCCACCCAATTCATCCAAAACATCATCCCCTCCCATCTCTAAATGTCTCAAGTAATTTATGGCCTCCCCTTTGATGTCTTTAAAGATCAGCGTTATCCTCTCTCGAAAGTTCATCAGTTTGGGACTGTTGAGTTTCCTCTTTCTAATGTCTTTACCGGTGGCCCAGCCGTCTATTGGAAATATGCGAGTCCAACTTTATCAGAAATCTACGAGTCTTAGTTCGAGTTATCCTCTTCCCCCCCCCCCCCCCACAGAAAACTCGGTTTCCCTAGTATTGAAAACCGACTATCGAGTGTCACAACACTTGGTTTCCCCAATATTGAGAACCGACTGTCGAGGGTCCCAACACTCGATTTCCTCAATGTTGAGAACCGACTGTCAAATGCCCAACACTCGGTTTCCTCAATATTAAAGAGCCGACTGTCGAGTGTTACGACACTCGGTTTCCCCAATATTGAGAACCGACTGTCGAGTGTCCCAACACTCGATTTCCTGAATATTAAGAACCGACTGTCGAGTGCCCAACACTCGGTTCCCTCAATATTAAGAACCGACTGTCGAGTACCCCAACACTCGATTTCCTCGATGATAAGAACCGACTGTAGAACGCTCCAACTTTTGGTATCCCCAATATTAAGAACCGACTGTTGAATGCCAACGCATCCAGAATCGATTCACTATCAAGCTCATAACCCGAGTGCAGTTCAGAGCTTGTAAAATGAAAATGAAAAAAATATATTTTACTCTCTTCCATTTTTCATTCAATAATGTAAAACAATTATCATTACTATTATTATCCATTGGCCCATCTTCGGGAATAGAACCTGAAAATAGTCCAAGAAAACGACGTATACGTGGTGAGATTTTTGTCATTTTCTTCTCAGAATGCAAAAATTTTGAGGATCAATCTTCTAATAATCCCGTGATCCCAGAACAACTCGTGATCCATTTACCTGAAGGTACATTTTTTGCACTTGGTATTGGTCACTCTTCGATTCAACTTCCTCGTCGTCTTACAAAAACATTTGATGGGCAATTTTGTATCGCTAGAATAAAACCGTATTTTTTTTTCTTTGCTTGACCTACTTTCAGAAAGTTTGACTTCCAAAGTTCACGACCAGTGAACACCACATCTATTGGCAAACAAATTTATGACATCGAATTTTATGACTTCTTCAGTATAGACACACCAATTGCACGATAGCGTCAAAATTTCGATACATCATGAGGTCACGCTAAACCGTCGTTTTGAGCTTAGCTTGTCCACTGCCTCCCCTTCCTTTCAAATCCTCGAACCGTACACTCGTTGAAAAATTTTCGTGCCGCGTTGAAATCTTGAAAGTTTGTGAGCTACTGACATGAAAAATAGCTGGGTATTTTTTTCATCTCCGCTAGCTGCTTGAAATTCTCACCATATAGAACTGAATGACGGGTACGCAGGAAATTAGCGAGTCGACTTAGAATTATTTTATTAGAATTGATATTGGATGCAGCAATTTAATATTTGACCATATGGCCATCCCGCAGGTGGCAGAAATTGACACTTTGTATAACATCAAATACATTGATACATGTTATAGAGCGTATTATCTAATAAAATATGGAATAATTTCAATACTTTCGAATCTGGAACGTTCATTGAACTTTCGCAAACCTACGCGCATAACATAACACAGTTATAATATTACAAAAGTGTTGCACGATCCAAATAATTTGAATTACACTATTCATCCAGAAGTAAAATAAATAATTCATTTTGATGTTGTTATTTGGTATTCAAATTTACGGTATTTTTCTAGTGAGAATCACGTTTTCTTTCTCGTGTAGACGTTTAGACTAAAGAAATGCGTTCGAAAACTGACTACAATATTTTTGAAAAGAAAATCGGATAGAATACGAATTCATTTTTATTATTTTTTTTTCCAACGTTTCTTCAAGGTCGATTTGGAAATGCAATCGAAATTCACGCAACCCGCTACTGTCTTCAAAGTGAGAGACAGAGAGAGAGAGAGGGAGACCGAATGTTGAGAACGGAAAAAAGAATTTAAATATATACGATCGTACATATAAGAGACAGAAAATATTCCAATTTTTCGACGATTTTGACAGGAAATAAAAGTATTGAAAGAATGTGTCATTTGGGCGATGCAGACACGCAAAAATACCTCATTCTATTTTACGAATCACTGAAAAATTAAATACAGTAGTTTCAACAGTTGCTACTTTTCATAACAGCACGAGCTCGGTACACATTTGTATCGATTAATTTCCACGAGCGACTCCTGAAGTGGTCGAATTTCCACAAAAACTTTACGAAGCTTTCCATTTTATTAAGGCAATTCATTTAGCCGTATCTATGGAAAGTTCTTCTCGCGAGAGACGATACTCTTACAAATAAGTACCACTCGAGGTTCGGAATTGATTACTCATCTCGAGCAATTTCGATATACATTCGTTTTATCGTCCACAGGAGGTTGTATTGTGTGTGCACGTTTTCAGGCTGAAAATCAAACAAAGAAAATTCGCTTCACGTTGTACGGATGGGAGAGAAGAAAGAAAGAAAAAAAAGAAGAACGAGAAGGTTAAGACGATCAACAGTAGCGACCCTCAACTTCAAATTTCTGATGACCTAGTTAGATGCGGGGCTTGAGCTAGCGGCTTCGGAAGCTTTTTGCGGGGCACAAAATCGCGTTTCCTCACTTTTCATAAATTCTCCACGAAGCAACGTTGACCTATATTCGAATATTTTTCGAATCTGTTAGTCCGTACCTATCTAAGTTTAACTCGCTTGCAACAGCTAGCTGAAATTACGCGATACTTATACGCGCTCGTGTCTCTTTCTTATTTATTTATTTATTTTTTTTTTACATCTAAATCAATATTTTTCTCACATTGTACGACACACCAACGTTACGTTTTCTTATGTACGCATTTGTAATAGACCTATAAAAAGTTCATTATACTTTCTCGATAATAAAATCACGAACGATAACAAGCGCGAGAAATAAAAGGTCAAACTGCGGAAAACAGTAGTAACTGAAGTATATTGTGCACGCCAGTTACACATAACAATGGAAATAGTGTAGTTCTTTTTTTGGAAAAAACTTTCGCCCCTCCCTGCGACTCCAACGCCAAATTTGGAATAATAATATCCTTTACATTACTCAATATTTAAAGTACAGAATGGGCATCGTTCATTTGGTTAGTTAGGAACAGAGAATGCAACCGTCAATTCGCGAGGTAGAAAGGTGGAAGAGAAAGATATGATCGATAAATTCCGGATTGAATCGATCTTCCTTGGAACGTGATACGTTCGTAATTAGGGTTTCATTCTGCTGAGGTGAATGAATTCTCGTAAATAATGATGAGGATTGAAACCTGTGAATTTGAAATTTTCATAATATGACAAAGCCAAAAGAATTTGTACCAAAATGCTTTAGTATCGGAGTACTAATGGAGTAAGAAATATACGTCAAAGTATCGTTAATTAATTTTGCGCTATTTAGGTACGATACTAATGATTCACAAATTGGAGGCCATTGCATCTTCTAAAATCGGGGCGAGGAACCGTCAATCTTCGCTGTTTTCAATCACATGTCGTGACAACGTCTCTAAATTTTTGGAAGTCCTGAAAGTCCCTTCCTCTATGTAACTGTATCGAACCCAAAATTATTTCTGGATAATGTCACACTCTCTTTCTTGTACTCGTTTTGAGGGAATTCACGTGATTTTATTTTTTTTTTTTTCATAACATATTTAATGATAAAGAGGATACTCAAAGGAGTAAAATTCTTCAAGTTCCCTGAAGAGGTGGGATCCCTATTGGATCTCCTCTCAGAAGTTTTTATGTCTAAATTGAGGGCGATTTGTTCTCTTCAGGCCGGGTGTTTGTGAGTCATATACACTATTGGCACACGTACGTTGACGACGTTTTGTGTGCGTGGACCGGCCCAACAGAACTCCTTGGCGAGTTTCTTGATTATTTAAACAGCCTTTACCCTTCCATAAAATTTACACTGGAAGTTGGTGGCTCCGTTATAAACTTTTTGGACTTGTCTATTTCCGTCATTGACGGCGTCCATCAATTTGGTATTTACAAAAAAAAGTACCTGGACCGATATTACCATCCACGGGTCGTTACAAAGTTACTACTTTCAATGGTTGATTCATATCCCCTTGAGTCAAGCCGCTTTCCAGAAAGAATTAATGACTATAAAGCACCTGGCTAGAGTAAATCAGGTCAGGGTCGATGTTGACCTTATGGTATTTAGGAGGCTCACAAGGAAATACCTTGACTCTACGACCTCCCTCCCCCGGGATATGGTAGTTTTAGGCTCCCGTTTCTGGGCAAATTTTCATCGCAGTTGGGCGGTATCCTCCGCCCTTTCGGTTTTCAGCCAGCCTTCTATAATTACAATACAGTTGAGTGCCTTTTCGTCAAATTAAAGGACCCTATTCCAGTGGCCAAGAGGGGAGGGGTTTATAGGGTGGCATGTGGAGATTGCCCCCACTCCAAATTAGAGTTAACGAACATGAAAAAGCTTTGATAAAAAAGAAAGTAGGGGAGTCAGCCTTTGCTGATCATTTGATCGAAAGTGGTCACGATTTTAAAGAGGGGTCGGAAGTCCTCCTCCATAGGAAAAACTCGTAGGTATTTATTTTATGATAAATTATTACTTATATTAATTAATTTTTTTTTCTTATTTTCATTTTCGCTTGTATTAAGGCGCTCTTCCAATTCCAAAATTCGTTTACGTGACTCGAGAATTGTTTTCAGGGCGTCGATTAAAGTTTTTTGAACTGTTATTGCCAGTTCGACCGCCTCATCCCGCTCCTTGACTAATTTCCATCGCCCGAACATGCATACTCCAAGGAGCCCACAAACGATCACAGAAACTTCTTTCGTTCTACTCAAGAATAAATCTATTAACAGGGAACCTGTTTTATGGGGGGCTATTTGAGAAATCTGGCGTCCGCCGTCCGCCGTCCAGCGAAAAATTTAGAAAAATTTCGACTCTCGAGCCATGATAGTAGAGGGACTTAAAAAAATTTCGTTTCTCGAGCGAGAAAAATTTAGATTCTCAAACTATATTATGATAGGCTTATAGTAGGTCTAGGCCTTCTTTATACTATCTTTATCTAGGTCTAGGCTTCCTTGAATTTTCAATACCAAATCCCATTCGACTCATAAAACAGGTTCCCTGCGTTCCTCGTTTAACTTCGTTAAGGAAGCCGTCGTTTTTTTTTTATTTGATCGACTCCACTCGAAGTATGTCTCGAACTCGAAGATGTATCACTCTCAGCATTCGCATTATGTTAACAAGGTCTGAAAAAAGTCCAACTTTCACAAGCCATTTTGATTTAATCTTGAGTAGAATGATGTTATAGTCTTGTACTTGTAATTTTTCCAAATCCCTCCTTTTTCTCCTCCTCACCAACTAAGTACACTGATGACGTCACGCTTTTCTTCAACCAGTGTTTTTCGTGGAATATGAATTGACCAAGTCTGAATCTAGATCCGTACCCCTAATTTCTCGGGTTATTCATCAGGGGCAAGTAGTAGAAGAGGAAGACGTCAATTGATCAAACTAACCCGAAGGAAGCAGAAGAGGAAAACGGTTCTAGCCTAGTTAGGGACTTGGGGAAACTTATTGTTTGATTGAAAGGTGGAGGAAACCTGAATATTAAAATGACTTCATGTCTAGTATTAGATAATTCTTCATTTTTTGAGGTATCATATCATTTCTTCCCGAATTCCGCATCTAATTTGACGAGAGTTGAATGTACCGTGTAAGATGTGGTCGTTCTTTTCCCTCATTTTCGTTCTTTGCTCTGTTTCTTTGCCTCTATTTTTATGTAGAGTTCAGAAATTAGAAAACATCTACAGATTAACGGGCTCTTCCACATTTCACTACACCAGTCAATTCGAATCAGGATGTTCAACTCTCTTCTACTCTCAAGCCATAGCTGAACTGCTCGCTTTCCACTTTCCTTCTATGTATTTCTGCTGACCCCACCCTTACAACATTCTCATTTTCTCGTCTGAGTTCGCACTTCTGCCTCCACTAAAACCTTTGACGCACAGCCCCTACCGAAAAACTTGAGACTCTTCAAGATTTCAATTTGAATTCGACCCATAGAGCAGATTTCATGCGTTCTTCGTTCAACTTCTTTAAGGTAACCGTCGTTCTCTCGTGTCTTCTATGTACACGATCGAAGTTCGAAACTTGTTCAAGTCCCTAAAGGAGATCAAGGTCATTGATAATGCCAATCGAATGAGGAACGGGTTTATAACTAAAATGTAGGTCATTTCGCATATAATTATGGTTCAAAATCGCAGATTGAGTTTTCAACATTGAACAAAGGTTCGCCACCGCTCAAAGGGAGATTAAATAAGCGACGTCCTTCAATAAATTCTTGGACGGTCTTTTTTCTTTTTGACCAGATAAATCCTTACCTTTTACGAAGGGCTTCAGATACTTCTCGATACACACAGTTACCGTTTTGAGATGGAATCTCACAAAGGTGAGAAAATTTTGAACTACGTTTCCGAATTTCCTAGAGCAACAGGTGGCTACAAGAGGTCGACATCGAGTGTAAGTTGTAGTTGTTATCGTCACGAGAATCTGAAGCTTGAAGTAAATCATATTTGTCCAAACTTGACTCTCCTTAGATTACCACAGGTTTCAGCGCATTGTTTTACGGAATTGGTCAAATATTATTGAAAAGCCTTTTCGTAGACAAAGGTACTACTGAGAAAAGAAAACAATCATCATTCTTAATACCGTGCAGACTGCGCGAACCTATTTTTTATGAGAGAGGACACACAATTTGAAGCTAGACTGAATGAAGAATCGAGAAACCCTCCCACTTGGAACAAATTTCATAATACAGTGCGCTGTCATTCAACTGTTTAAAAACCTAGCTTCCGTGCGTCATCACGCAGGTGAAACGAGTACAAGTGTGAAAGAAGAAAAAAAAAACATCGAACATGATGTACCATCTTGATCTCCATCGCAGTACAATATTTCGTTAGCTCGAAGCGATAAAACTCGTGTTTTCTAGTCCGAGAGAAAAATTAAAAATCCTCCTATATCGAGAACCGATAAAAAAGAAGACGTACACAACTGGAGGTCAGACTTATTTAGTTTAGTCCTGTATCGGACTGTACACGCGTATTTACAGCCAAATATTAAATTTATGCGGTCCGATGGTAAAAACTCCTTCGATAATTAGATTTCCTCTCTAATTTGGTTACAGCATAAATTTAGAATAGTAGGTACCCGTCGTTCTTCCAAAAATATTCAAGTTCACATAGAAACAAGGGCTTATGCATAAAGTACAGTAAGATATTTTCAACATCATCCGAATTCATCTACCGTCGAATATAGCGTTATGTCTTACACGCGCTTATAAATAAATCATTTCTCGCAAAATTCATCGAAAAAGAAAACAAGATGTTAGCAATAAATGACTGAACGTCCGCTTCAATTCTTACAATTTTGTGACGAAGCCCATAAAAAAGAAGTGAACGATACGTACACATAATATTATGTTAACCGCATCTCTAATAATACAAATCCACGTGATTTGTCTGTTATGTTTTTCGTATTAATAATGATGGTCATCAGAACCCAGGAAATCATCGCGCGAATATGATGTATGACAGATTTTTTAACGAACGAATAAGAAACAACGCCTCCTCCATGAGCTAATTACTACGAGGTACCGCATCTCGGAACATTTTCCTGCATTATTATTTTGGATTCCCAACAAAAATATTTGCTAATGCGCCGGGAAAATAGCCAATTTTATCGTGGCCTTAAAATATTTTATCGATCGTGACACGAAGAATATCCGAGACAGAAAACAATTAATAATAATATGTATTTTAAATGAGATTCCGCGCGTGAATCATACGAAGAAAAATTCTAAAATCATAATCCCGTCGAATTTAAAATTATGGCTCATCGCGGAGCAAGCCCAACGAATGGGACTTCATAACCGACATCGGACCAGATCACACCACCATCGATTCATGGCGCCTCAACACAATTATTGTTATTCTATTTCGCGTTTGTTGTGTAAACATTGACGCTATCCGTAGAGTACCTATCAAATTCATTTCATAACAAAAAGATCGCAAGATTTCCTATTATGTCAATAGAAGATACATCTTTCAGAATACCAGATAACCCGCGTCCTATAAGAATAGACTTCGTAACATTAACAAAATTCCTAATAAATCTCGAAGATGACCTAATGTACGAGAGAAAAAAGTTTCGAGAATTTCCCGTAACAATAAATAATGCAAGAGACAAAAAGCAAAGTCTTATCACCATCATGCATGGTCGATGATCAAAAAAAAAATATATACGAGGAAAATACCCGAACGATTTTAAAGAATTAAAATGCAAATGTTTACCACGCTGTAATAAATGATAACAATGCTATAGCGTCGTGAAACTTTATGTATGATAGCGTGAGTATGACCATAGAATATTTCGCGCTCGTAAAAAAGTGTATACGTATGAAATCATCGATTTCCTCTTTCGAATGTGCCTGTAAGCTGAATATCATCCGAAAAGTAGGGCGCTTCGAGTACTCTCCATATGCCATCGATGCAAACTACATAATTCAAAGATACCAAGACAAGAAAGGTATCATTAAACAGGAAAGGGAAGACAGTAACTTGAAACAGGCACATGATAATAGCCATATTGCGCACTGGACAGAATATTGAATCAAAATTTTTCGCATAATGCAGGTGCGTGAACTTTAACGACTTTTCGTACGCATAATTATACAGAAAAAATACGTATTTAACTTTTGATTAAAATTTTCAATTTTCATGATTTTTTTCAAAATTTTTCTAACGAGCCTTGCAATTACGGCTTTCTGGTCTGCTAATTCATTTGAACAAAGCGAAAGAAAGAATACTCCGAAGGAAGAGTAAACGCTACAAAACCGCAGAAAATTGAAACGACGAGCGCTTTCGGTTAATAAACCGTCTTCAGTACTGAAATGAAAGCAACTGACGTACGGAAGAGAAGAACACGGTATTAAGATTGGCCAAACGAGAAATCGCGGTGTGAATCATTGACCAATTAAATCAGACCATCTTCCGGAATGTACGATGGGTTGAGTACAGTAATGCCATCGATGTTGAGATGACGCATTATCTCTATATGCTCGAGAGCGATGCACTTACGATAGGAGTTCTCTGTATTTAGGAGCTTCTGCGATTTGCGATCCCTCACGGAAGCTGTGACCGCTGTTTATTAGTTGATCAGCAGAAGCTGACTCCTTTAAGTGTCCCTTATTCCAAGACTTCAGGTGCTCAGCTACTCCAACCTTCATTTGGCGGCTGGTCTCATCAATATGAAAGCCTCCACAATCTCTACATCCCAACTTATAAGCACCACTCCTCTCATCAACGGGTATGGGATCCTTCAGCCTTACAAACAACCCTTTGACTGTGGTAGGGTTGTAAAACACAGGTCTGAAGCTAAACGGGCGGAGAGCCCGACCCAATTGGAGGGAGAACTTCCCCAGGAAAGGGAGACTGATCCAACGCAAACGACGATCACGGATTGTGTCTCCGGAGAGGGAGGTGGTGGAATCAAGAAGGCTCCTGTAACTTTCCTCCGAACCATCACGTCAACGTCGACATTGATCCCATTCACTCTGGCCAGGTGTTTTATTGTAAGTAATTCTTTCTTGAAGGCAGACTGACTCAAAGGAATACGAGTCAGTCTGTGAACTAGGTTATTAGAGGCAGCCATCTTATGAGCAACAGGACAGAACGAACCTCCGTGGATTAAAACATCGGTTGTAGTATCTTTCCTGTAAATTCCAAACTTATGGATACCGTCTATTATAGAGATCGACAAATCCAAAAACGACGGCTTCCTTAACGAAGTTAAACGAGGAACGCACGGAACCTGTTTTATGAATCAAATGGGATTTGGTATTGAAAATTCAAGAATTTTTCCAAGTCTCCCTCCTATCATATATAGTTCGAGAGTCAAAATTTTTCTAAGGCCCTTTCCTATCATATATGGCTGGAGAGTCGAAATTTTTCGAAGTTTTTTGCTGGACGGCGCACGGAAAATTTCTCAAAAAGCCCCCCATAAAACAGGTTTCCTGTTAAAATGACGGCTTCCTTAACGAAGTTAAACGAGGAACACAGGGAACCTGTTTTATTAGTCAATTGGGATTTGGTATTGAAAATTCAAGGAAACCTAGTCCTAGATAAAGCTAGTATAAAGAAGGCCTAGACCTACTATAAGCCTAGTATAATATAGTTTGAGAGTCTAAATTTTTCTCGAATCTCCAGCTATATATTCCAAGTCCCCCTCCTATCATATGTAGCTCGAGAGTTCCCTCTCCTATCATATATGGCTCGAGAGTCGAAATTTTTCCGAGTCCCCCTCCAGTTTCTAATCTGATTCTTTTAATTTCCAATTTTTCAATTTCGTTTTGTTTTATCGTTGATATTTTGTTTTATACTTTCAATCTCGTTCTTATATCTTCTCTGATAGTTGCCTGCCGTTTTTTTAGAAGATCCTTTGCGCATTCTTCTTTCTGGGTGTATGCTGAAAAATTTGTCATTTTTTGTGGATTGTTGGAGGAGGTAGATACTTGTAATTTTCTATGTAATGATACAATTGTCCAAAAATTTTGAAAGTTGTAAATATGTTTGGAACTTCATTACACCCTAAAGAAGTCATTGAAAGCGCATTGTTGTATTTACGCAAATTATTAAGAAAATGAGAAGATCTATTATCCCTTCCGTCTAATAGTTTTTGAAGAAGATCCGGCATTGAGGGTAAATCAGGTAACTTAATCTTACCATCCCCGCAACAGAAATTTCGATTTTCAGATTCAAAAAATTTTCCATCACAAAATGTGCACGTAATTGCCAGATTCCTAATTGAACATATACTGGCATATTTTTTCTCAATAATGTACCTAATGAATGGACTATTATCGTTCTGACAATCATTTTCCACATTATTTTCTGATGTCAAAATTTCGGAATTGACACGAGCCCTCTTCCCTTTGTTCGTCAACCGCCCTAGATTTCCTTTCTTGTGTTTTGGCATTCCAATTAGATTGTAATAAAAAGAGACATCCGTGACTTCGATATTGAATTTTCGCAATTGACGTGAATTGTTTTTCTTTTCTTAGTCCTCACATTAAATTTGAAATAATGAAAGACAACCACCACTTCTTCAGATAACCCTACACTATTCGATTACTTATAGAATGGGTATTCAAAACTTCTCCGGTTAAAAAGAACCATTTTCCAAAAATGATTGCCTAGCACATATTAATTTTCGGTGAACGTCAACAAAAATGATTGCTTAGCATTTTCAATCAATAAATTAATAAATGATACTGATTTTTCATCTCTTAAATCATTCAGGACCCCCCCCCCCCCCCCCCGCCAAGCACAAAGATATATACTACACGCCATTCGCCTGATTTCGTAACTTCAAATTTATTACGCATGAACCTTCTCCTAGGCAAGCTAAAGCAATGGAAACAAATTCCAAGTTCGTAGGTGAAATAGGAATGAAGTTAAATGGATTTGCGATTTTGCAACTTCTCTTTATATAATAGATAGCTCGAGAGTCGAAATTTTTCTAAGTTTTTTGCTGGACGGCGCACGACAAATTTCTCAAAAAGTCCCCCATAAAACAGGTTCCCTGTTAAAAAGTTGATGGAAAATACCCCTATTTCCAAAGTCAACTTTATGGAAGGGTACCAGGAATTGAGATAACTCAGAAATTCACCAAGGAGATCTGGGGGACCAGTCCAGGTGCATAGAACGTCATCAACATGCCTGTGCCAGTAGTAGATATGATTAAGTAACACCTGGTTCGAGGAAAAGAGGTCAAGTTCAAACTTGGACATGAACATTTTGGAGATGAGAGAGCCTAAAGGTGATCCAATGGGGATCCCTACTTCATCAGGGAACTCGAAAAATTTCCCTTCAAATTTGCTTTGGGAGACCAGCAAAGATTCAACAGATCGAAAAATTCTTGGAACTCATTGTGAGGAATGTTGGCTTTGACAAGTAGCTCATCCATACGCTGGATAGTAGTAGCCTTAGGAATATTCGGGAACAAACCAACAACATCGAACGAGCAGATGGTTGTTCCCGGGGGAAGACTTACATCCTTCAAGACGTCAGTTAAAGAGGCCGAATTCAAGACCGAGTGGGGAGATTCAAAATCAATGCGACGTTTGAACCAACGGTCCAGGAATTTGGCAACGAGGTAGGTGGGAGAGAAGATGAATGAAACCACAGGTCGTATCGGGGTATTGTTCTTATTCACTTTGGGCAGCCCGTAAAGGAGGCGGGTTGTAGGGTTAGGAACAAGAAGGGTTTTTTTCATGGCTTGAGTCTTGATAATAGTCTCACACTTGTTGATGAGTGATGACCTACCTAACTTCTTTAACATGCTTAGGGAAGCTGAAATCCTCACTATCTTTAGAACCACACTGCTGAAGCACTTTGTGGACCTTAGAAGAATAAGCGGATTTCTCCATCACCACAACAGCATTACCATTGTCAGCCTTAGTGACGATTAAATCTCCCTCCTTACTCTTCATCTTTAAACCTTGGATCACTCCTCCCAATTTGTTACTCATGCGAGGGAGGGCTATTTCAGCACAGACTTTCTGGGTATTAAAACCAGAGCCAATTATAACAGCAAGATCCGAAACAACATTCGCCAAAGTTTCATCCTTCTTGAGGGGAGGTAGACTGAATTTTAAACCTTCCTCGAGGAGGGCTGTTTCGTCACTATTAAAAACCACCTGACTATTATTTATGAGGGGAGGGGGATGGAATTTCTGAATGACAACATCGTCACTCACCCCTCCCTCAACCACATCAACGTTATCATTCATTAGGGAGGACAACTTCCTGTTTTTCTTCTCCTTCAGGTTCACCTCAAACTTCCGATACTTTTCATTGACGTCACGCATAAAGTATTCAAACTCAAAAGAGAGGAACATACTGGAGAGTCTCGAATGGACCAAAAGGTTTAATCTAGTCGTAATATTGTATTTACCACGCCACCTCCGCAACTCCGTTCTTATTAACTTCTCCCTCATATAATTTTCCAGTTTCTTAGTCGTAACCTTACAATCGGAATATTTTTTGTCGTGGCTGATCTGACGGTGAAGATCGGGCCTGGCGTGAATATCAAAGAGACGTGCGCCGAAATGATTTGCAATAATCCCTTGCCTCACATAAGTAATGCTGCGAGCGATTTGACAAATAGGTTGAAGAGGAGGGTCAGGGAGAAGGGGTCAATCTTCATGAAGGCTGATAGGGGTAATGCCGTCGTAGTTATGGAGAAGACGTGCTCAGACGGTGCGGAACCAAGGAAAACGTTCTCTTCTGTTTTCCCAATTTCGTTGAAGAGGTTAGAAATCTCATTAATAAAATTTAAGTAATTTCTCAACTTCATGAGAAAACATTGAATCATGTATAACTCGGACTTGACAGAACAGTGCCGCGCTAGCGTCGCCACCTTGGATTCACCCTACAGTTGATGAGAACAACCAATAGGATTAACCATGTATCCTACAGTTGATATAGAAACAATCAATAGCATTACTTAGAAATAACGCCCGCTAGATGGTTGTCAAGTCCAAATTGTGTCTTTGGGTGTTTGCAAAGAAATACAATATAAAGATATATCAATCTCGATTATATCGATACATCAATCTCGACTATATAGATAGGTTGATTTTGATTGTATCAAAATATCGATTCTATATTCGGCTGCTATAGTACAAATAAGTTCCTTTATGCTAGATTATAACTGTGGAGTCTTGAAGAGCTAAATTTCTCCTGTGGCGATGAAAGCCGAGCAGAAACTACCGAAAGCTTAGCTCAGGAGAATTTTAGGCGATGTCTCCATGTTGAGATGAATTTCGAGCAACGGGGTTACATTTCCAGATAAAGTTTGCAATAAATTCTTTAGACGTCATCAGAGGTCTTGATCTACGAGTAATTTAAGGATTTGAGGAAATCTCGAATTCCCTCCCTTATAGAGGATAAACTTATTAAATTTTGAGTTAGGAACCTCTTGTGATGGTGGGACCGGAGAATGGTTAAACTCTGAACTTTCAAGCTGTGGAGTGATAGACATATTTTCTGTTCTGGGTATAAAAGCTAGGCTACAATTTTACACATATCAACATAAGCTACTCATTAAGTTAAGACCCTTTTTTCACTATAAACTAGGATCAAACTTGTTAAATTAATTGTTGAGATAAAGTACGAGTTGAGGAAGGGCGTGACGTTATGAATGTTACTAGGTGGTTTATAGGAGGTAGAAAATGAACTTGGAAAAATACAATCGTGAGGGCGTGATATCATCGGAACCGGTTATCACTTATTGATATCTTTAAAGACTAGGACGGTACGAGTACAAGAGGGTGACGTGATCAGAGGAGGATTTTTTGGTTTAAATCCTTGAAGAGAAGGGTCTCACGAAAATTAGAGTGTGATGTCTGGGACGGAGGGTATTTTCAGTACTTTCAAATTTTCAACTGCGTAAAAAGATAGAAGGAAACAGCAGATCGGGATCCTTTTCTTAATATATACAGCTTGAAGGTTGAAATTTTCGCAAGTCCTCTTTCCGTTCTCATGTATATCAAAGTTTTTCAAATCCTCTTGTTGGAATTTTTCCAAGTCTTACATCATTGCTCGAAAGGCGAAATTCCAAGACTCCCTCCTAGTGGATCTGTTTTTAAAGTCCTTGAATTAAGTCAGAGTACGTGGCCTGGCTTCCCTTGGAACTACAAGTTACCCAGTGAACAACGAATGGCGGATATTTTTCCCAAATAATTCCATACGCCTCAATTCTGTCTCTGTTGGTGGAGTCTCTCCCATCGACTACCTCAATCGAGGCGAGCATGGAACCTGTTTTATAGATATTTGAGGCTAGATTATACGTATAGTATGAATTTATTCAATTTATTAATGTGTATTTTCTCTTTTTTTGTTTCACAGGTACGTTATAGTTTTCATCGTGATAGTAGTTGAAAAATGGAAGAACGGGATTTAGAACACTGATTGAAGAAACTTATATCCAGGTTCAGTACTCCATAGATTATTTTGAATATTCTCGTCACAATTAAGAACCGAGCTCAGGCAGTGGATGGGAATGATCCGTGATTTCATTCTACATTTAAATTTCTTATAGTGAGAAATTTCAATTCTCTGTAGAATTTTCTCTTCGAGCTTTTCGGATATTGGTCCGAGTATTTAACTGAACATGTGCGTATTGAAAAAAAAAAAAGCTCATATAACCTCTGATTAGCCTTTAGTCCCAGCGCATCGTTCGGAAAAAAAAATGGTGAATCAAATAGTTCAACTTACAGTAAAAAGTTGTAAACATTGATAAAATTTAGTGACCACTTTTTCCGGAGCGGTATATGCTAAGACTATATTTATAATAATTTAAACTTTGGAGTTTTTTTTCAGTACAATTTAATAAGTTGAAAGAATGTTTTTTCAGTGAACGTATCGAAAGAACAGATCTCGCTGTTTTAAATTATTATGTGAAGTTGTTTATAAATTTCAACTCGTGCAATATAAATCTATGCTCGAGATCTAACATTCACTATCAACAGATGTTTCCCCTCCCCCCTCCCCTCTAAATTGCATCTCTCTCTCCCTTGCTTTATCTCTCAGAGATTATCATCGTTTCCTCATTAATGTACCCTCTCTAGTATTATTCTTGCTCATAATTTAGATTTTCATGAATTTATTGCCCGAAAAATCTGCACGATCTATCAACGTAAATTTTCTCCTAATTTCATCCTCATAGAATTGATTTCTCCTGAATAGCGTTCGTCAAACCACGATTATTTCAGTGTATCTTCTACAAAAAATATTATTGTCGAATTCAAAGAGTAATCAGTAATCACGTTACGTATGTATGTAGTATTTACTGTATGAGGCAATGAATGTCGAGAAAGAAGTACGAAAGATTTGTACACAAATTTTTTTGTCAATAGAACTTGTAGTAAATAACCTCTTCAGCAATCAACAATCAAACCGGTTTTTACTACGAATCTGCACTTCATTTTGATCCAGTTTATCACCTGCTCTCTTCGTATTTATGAGTGAATGAATTTGTTTTATTATTGCATCACGCTATAAGATCATGAGTTAGCCGTATATAAGAAATGGTGCTTGGCATCACCACTCGCTCGCTTCTCCCTTTCGTGTGCACTAAAATACGTATCCAAAAATTTTCAGCGATCTCATCTCATTATATGGACATCATGAAATTCACCATGTAGACGCATTGAATAGATATTTTTGTTTTTATTTAATCGTTTTTCCTCTCGATGAATTAATTTGGACGATGAGTTCCCTTTCCCCCTATTATTGGTATCTGATCGTACAATATGTACCTAAATGTATCCGTAGTACGCGCCAAAATTTAAAGTTACCAAGATATTACCATTCTGAAATATTAATGACTGTGACGAAGAATTATTCACGAGATATTTCGAAAAAATTATGTTGTTTTGTCGGATTTTTCTGAGACAAAAGGAGGAAAAATTTCAGAACAAATCTGTCTTCAGTTTCATTGTTCATTCCGATAAGGATTCATTACTCTTATTGTGACTAACTTTTGTTATAGAGATGTGAGAAATTATATTTTTAACAGAGCAAAGCCTCCGCGACGAGAATTCATTGAATAACGTATTTGAATTTTGTACCAAAAATTATGGCTGGCAGAGCGAGTCTAGTTAATAAGAAATCGAGGAATTCAAAGAAATTTATATTGTGTGAAACGTTGAGTTGCAAAATGGAAAATTATTGAAAATAAAGCTGTGGTTCTTATCGATGAACTTTACTGGATGATATCATCGGGAGTTTCTCTCCCTTCTACCTTTAATGGTCTTGAGTACCCACCGAGTCTTATTTTTAGTCCGAACCTTAGGTCTCACACATCTCATAAGCAGCTGATTACTGATGCGATTGGAAACTCTCATCATTTTTTTGGTCGAGTGAAGATCAAATTTCGTAAGGATATTAATATCTTGAGCCGAAAATTCTTCTACGGGAGGATTTCATATGAGTAGTCGTATCAAACAAATTTTAATCAAACTCCATGAGTCGGGTCGGAAATTTTCATCTGTCTACTTTGTTGATAGAAGCAAAAGTTTAATTTGTCATTCTGCAGAAACAAAATTTAAAATTTTCATCATCGTTGGAAAACGTTTTACCCTTTGTGTCGCCCTTGTGGAGGAGGAGAAGGGGGGATCTGAAATAATACTTGAGCTGTAGCATTGCAGCAATGCGCGTAGGTATGAAGGAGTGCGCGCCAACTTCAGTGGGTTAGAATCGATAGGCCTTCCTAAATACACAAATGAGGATTTTGAGAGCAATCAGCCAATAAAATTGATGGAAATTTTTCCCAACAATCATGAGAGGACTTGAAAAAAAAAAAATCATTTTGACGTGATATAGGTATTGCCTAGTACATCTCATTAGTTTGCTGGACGAGCACATTGAGTAGCATAGGGGGATTATTGTGGTCTGGTATTTTTGTACATAACCTTTGGCGGAAGGAGGAGGGGTAGTCAAATAAGAACGGTCTTGAGCTGTTTTGAAGACGCGAGCTGTTGATATATTATTTGGTAGAAGACTCAGAAAGCTTTTTTTACAGAAACATACTTTGTCTATGGGTAACAGGGTCATCAAACGCTTTGAAGAAATTCTGATGTCTGAGAGAAGGCAGCTGTAAGAGTGCGTGACATTATGAAGGAGGACTTGAGATACTTTTATGGGCGTTGAGGGCTGGAGCATCTCGATTGTCGATGTGACGTCGATTATGTCAAATCAACCGAGAATTCATTGTGTAGTTATATTGTTGAAATCTACCTCATGTTGACCTTGATTTTTGGTCGACAATAATATCGACTCCATTTCAAGTTATTTTTTACTTTGATTTCTGGTTGATTTTGAATCGACTTCCTTAAACGTTTTATCGACCTAAAATGGACTGCTTTATTCGCGAATAAAGGCAAGGAGGCGCTCTCTAGGTTTACCATGACGGCAACTTGAGGAAGCTTGCAAAAAAAGTGATGAAATGAAAAAAGTCATTTAAAAAATCTAAAATTTCATTCATCTGAAAGAAAATTGAAAGGGCAACAAGTTTTGTTCTCTGCATTTTTCATGAAAAGCAATTTGAAACGGTGGAATTACGATTTTATTAGTATGTCGTCTTATGGTGGAAAACACCATGATCACTTTTTTTTCGCAGAACAAGTAGCGCTCCTAGCGGGACCTTTATCCGCGAATTGCGTCAATTTCGAGTCGGTACTCTGATCGGTTACAGAACGACCTCAAATCGACGTCGATCTTGAGTGTAATTCTCCAAATTTTTTTATCGACCTGAAATCGACTGCTCTCTTGCGTCGATTATCAGTCGGTTTGTATAGTCTATACAATGGTTGACCTCGAGTCGACGTCGACCCAGAGTCGATTTTGAGTCAACTTCTAATTTTTCCATCGACATAAGATTAATTGCTCTTGAGTCGAGTTGTAGTTCTCGGGTAATGTACGTTAATCACGTCGATCTGGAATCGATCCAAACTTTTTCATAGATCTGAAATCGACTGCTCTGTTGGGTCAGTCAACTGTCGATTCTTAGTTTTCTGGAAATTTAGGCTCGTCGATGTGATATCGATGTCAATTTGGGGTCAATTACTCCAAATTTTCTTATCGATTTAAAATCGATTGCTGTTGCGTCGATTCACAGTCGATTTTTCTGGGAATGTATGGTCATCGATTTTAAGACGACCTGAAATCGATGTCGATCTGGCGTCAATTTTGTATCAAGTCTTAATTTTTTATTAATCTGAAATTGACTGTTCGATTTCACGTTGATTTTTGATTCTCTGGTAACGTACCAAATCGACGTTGATTTGGAGTTGCTGTTCTTCTCAATCCATTGCACCCGGAAGCAGTCAGTGAATTCAGTGACTCCTTCAGCGTCTCACTTCTTAAGAAACAGTTTTGCAGCTTCTATAAATGTCTCTATAGTACAAATACAGACAAGTGAGCCCGGTACTTGCAATTGGCCCGTCACTACATGCTCTGAATGTAAGCAAGAACGCCTTAATTGAAGGATAATCGATCCAGGAAAAGAGAATTCGTTTTCCTCATTTCGACGCGAGTTCCTGTTCTGTGTTCTTGTATTGAAATTGATAAGGTTGATAAGCGATGACGTATTTTTGTTTTCCATCCCGTAAATGACAGTAGAGGCATACGTTCAATGAGGACGAATTCTCTTTTCCCGGGTTGATGATCGTTCAATTGAGGCTTTCTTGCTTAACATGGCAGTGAAAATCCTTCTCTGCTCCATTATGGACGTCTAATTTTTGCCTGTTACTGTCCATTCAAACTCTTTTTGCTGCTCTGTTACTGTTCTCTCTCAACTTTTTCACTGCTCTACTTTGCTCTTTTAATGTTCGCAGGTTACTATGGAATTATTCTTTTTTAATGTGCCGATGAATCGCACCCTTATTTAATGCTGAATTGATAGATGACGGAATTTTGAGATCAGATCTGGTGGGTTGTGGTGTGGGACAAGTGAAAAAATGCTCCACAGTTAAATTATCTCCCAGACAGTGAGGAAAGCAAGGGGGCAAAGTTTAGTAAGAGATGAGAGTACGTAAGATGAGTATGACCGGAGAGTATTACTTCTTCTTGTCTTGATTCTCCGTGAGATGAGGAGCAGGTGATCGTTTTTTTTAATTGTTTGTTTGGTCTGTCCAATTTTCGTTCCAACGCTTCAAGATTTTAGTTGAATAGTAAATTTTTTAATCTTGTGCAGTGATGATATAGGGTCAGTTATTTTAGAGAACGATATTTCAGTGCAGCTGCTCATTGTTTGATCAAGACTTACGGTTCAAGGAAAGAGCTTCTAGCGAAGTTGTTTAAATAGAAATGCATTTCCATCTTAAGCTGTATTCATTTTAACTTTTTCATTAACTTCTTTTCCATTTTCGTGAAAACGTTAATTAGCAACTTTTCTTCGTACGTGCTCCGAATTGAGAATTATAGTTGGACCGCTTCTCATCAAATAATATGACAACGCGTGACGCTTGGTTGCCAAAAAATTCATCGATATCGTGTTGATAATTAACCATCCATTACCTATTATTGAAAAAATCTTGCCCGAATTGTATCATCAGTGCTCGTCCGTACTTGGCGCATGATCGTAAGTGTGAGAAATGAATACCGATCCTTCACTTACTTAATAAGCGTTAATCATTTCGAAGAAAGAGAAAAACAAAAAGGTAAAAAGGTTGGCCTAGTTGCTGAAATATTGAAAGACACCAACGCGTTAGGAAATTATATTATCGACAATATTTAGATGATGAATTGCTTTTTCACATCAGGATCCGGCTGCGTTTTCAAAAGACCCTTGCACGTTATAATGGAAGTAAAGTATTTCGTATGTCATTGGAAATGACACGAAAAGGTGATTTGATGAAGTCATTCTGGTGGACATTTAGATGAATTAAAATCGAATGAAGTGTAACATTGATTGTGGCAGGCATTCATATGCTCGCTGAAAAAATTGTGTTACTTTTCCCTTCAATACATTGATGCGATACGACCTCTTTGGAATCAGATCGTTTTATTCTAATCGTATATTTGTTGTTTTTCTTCTCTGTTGTACGCACGTTATTATCTTATCCCGCTATTATAATTCAACGTTTTAATAAACATAATGGGTTAATGGCATTGTAAGTAATAATATAAATGGAGGAGTGAATGTTATAAAACAATATTTCGTAAACCCTTCTTCGCATTCCTGACCTAGCGTGATGAATGGAATGATCGTATTATTTCTTCTACTTCTTTAAAACTTGAATCATAATGAGGTAAACAGTCGTGAGAGTTGATTTAGTAGATAAATTGTGGAATCTGTGGGTACTGGCTTCGTTTGCAGCAGCCGCGTGTTCTGTCGGATCAGTGAGCTCTTGAAGGTTTTCAAAATGACTGTGTCATTTAAACAATATGCACTATACTCGGTGTGGAGGTATTTGGCATAAACTGAATGGTTATGGCTGTAGTATTACTTCAAACGCATATTGTTTCGTACGCCGCAACGTATAATTACTGCCCGTTGTACGTTGCCCAGTGTAATGTTGACCTAATTGACTTAAATTTGTTTCTTCGACTTGTTAAATGTTCGCATTGAAATATTTAAGCTGTCGTATGTTTTTTTATTCTGATTCAAAATCACGTACCTACTTATAGTAGGACTGGATGATAATATTTTCGGTACATTTCCTAACGGCAGTGCAGTGTGTGTCTCGCCTCCATTTTGATGAAGGGGCCTATGAGGTTCTTTCAACTTCAAGGCAAATCTTCTACTAGAGCAGGCACTATAGACGTTGGGTACATCCGTCTGCCATTTTGGTTCTGAAGGCTTGAGAAGTCCATAAGAGCCTAGGTACCTTAAATTTGTGTTTTTCAATTATGGATAACTCGAGATTGGCTCGATGGATTTTTTCGGCAATTCCCGTATTGGAGAGGAAATTTTATAGAGAATAAATTATCGTCTCTTCAATTTTTCGCTAGAAGCATTATTTTCGGAGTAATCAATTAATAACACTACTGAACAGCTATCCTGTTACACAAATTCTATTACGTGATTCTCAGATACTTTTCAACGCTGAACACGAATCCGTTGTCCGTTTTTTGCTAGCACGTCACAATTTTTAGTACCTAATGCGTCGCTATCGAAAACGTTCGTTACGTTCCGCGACAGCGCGCGGCAAGTAGACGAGAATATTTGTTATGATTACGTGAATATTTATCGTGATTACTAAAAATTGTGACGTGCTAGCAAAAAATGAACAACGGATTCGTGTTCAGTGTTGAAAAGTATTGAAGAATCACGCGATAGAATCTTTGTAACAGGATAGCTGTTCAGTAGTGTAATGTAGGCAAATTAGTGCAATATTGAGGGAAAAAAACATTTTCCTGGAGCAAACTTTTCTTTGCTGAAAATGGTTCAGGATGTGGTTCTGAACAACATTCTGAAAATCCCGTATTTTCCCCCTGGAGCTTCTTTTTTTATGGGGGTTCAAACCCCCAAAAAATAGTTTTCGCCTACATCGCGCGAAATTGAAATTTTATTTACAAATGTTTCGAACAAAAGTTGTTCCTCGTTAAATTTTATACCAAATAACGTATTGAATTTTCAGCCTATACCAATTAGCGCCTTTGCAAAGGCCGTTCAAAAGAGGACCAAAATCAGTTTTTCCATATATCTCTCAACGTGCCCGTGGTGACAGATCAGCAAAGGCCCCGCTGATGATCGAAGCGGATGAAAGTGCTAAAACTCTGAATGTTCACATCGAGGAGGGTATGATATCGAGATATTAGTCTTCTGTTGCGTGCTCGCGGTGACAGATTGATTAAGACCCCGTTTATGATAGTCACTGCGGGCAAGCAACAGAAACCAACTTCTCTGTATCTCAAACAATGCTAATTTCCGCAGATTTGCCCGCAGTGACCAAATACGGTACCTCAGCCAAACGCTGGCTGTGAACTTACAACAGAGGATACCAGTAGTATAGGCGGGTCTTTACCCCACTTTCCCTATGATAAAAATTCATTAAATTAACAGAAAATACACTCCAAAAAAAAAATTACCGCACAAACGTTCCGAAAACATTCAGACATTATTTTACTCGTTTTCTCATACTTTTTCAGAGGAAATCACCGATCTGGTATAAGAAAATAGGCTTTTTAAAATTATAATTTCCTGGACTGCATATTCATTCTGACTTGTATTTCAGACTTTTTTCAGAGACAAATCACTGATCTGTTATTTTTACAAAGAAGTATACTTCAAAATTCATCAGGGTCTTTACTCCACAAATTAGCGCACAAACAATCAGTCAAAAATCAATGTGATTAGTATCATTATTTCACATAATATTTTCAATATCAATCAAAATGATCGATTTTTCAGGGTCCGTGATACCGACCTCTGAATATGTTCATGAACTTAGATAGTACCTTACTAGAAAATTACTTCAACCTTTCTGTGTTTCTCATTTAGGAGTTGAGACCTACCTTTTAAAACCTTCCTAAATCCTTCCAAGTTATAGAAACCAACATAAAACCTGTCCAAATTATGTCTAAAACCTCAAAATATGCTCAAAACCTTCTAAAATCCTTCCAAGTTATAGAAACCAACATAAAAGCTTCCTAAATCCTTTTCAAGTCATAAAAACCAACATTAATGTATCATGAACATAAGTTATCATATTAACAACATTAGATAATTTATTGAAGTATGAAAAGTGAAATAATTTTAATTATAATGAGAACTCTCAAGTTTTTTGATTGGTTATTCAAACTAATTGCAGACAGAATTCAGATAAAGATTGTCTATATAGACTGCAGTTTGATAAAAAGCAACCCTTCTTGAAATACTCGTAGATGTAAAACCTTATTAAGATTTTTCAAATACATTGATACCAGTTATTGAATGTTCAAATTTAAGTCAACATTCTCAACCTTTGGTTGAGCGGCTTTTGCAAGATTCTTTACACCAGCTACCAAATTCTGTTCCTAATTCTGTATAATAGTAGCGTCATTATTCAGACTAGGAACATTTACAGTTGTTATTTTCTTGATATTATTAAATCTTAAGTCCCTTTTTAGGATTAGATTTCATATTTTTCAATTCATCAGGCGTTAGTTCTTTAGTTCCTACTTCTGAAAATATAGGCTTAAAATCATCATGAAATTTAATATCTTTCAAGGTTTTCTTCATATACTTTGATAATTTTTTCTCTTTAGGTTCTACAATAATTGTTGAGAAAACATTATCTAGTTCTTCAATTCCAGAATTATCATTATGTTTCTCAGCTTGAGATTTTATGATTTTCTTATATTTTTCCTCCCTCTCAAGTAGATTTTCTATCAACTCCTGATTTTTAAAATTGGCATATTTATAAATATCTGAAGTCATACTTGTTTGCTGTAGAGCTATGAAGAACTGTCTAACAATAGTTTTCATATTGGTATTCATATTTTTTAAGCCATCAATAGCTTGAATTATTCTCGCTAGATTACTTTCCTCATTTCTTATCAATTCTTCCAATTCTTTATTTTTTGAAATTATTCTATCTAAGCCTTCTAGCTCGACTTTATTAGGCATATATCTTTTTATTTGACTTTCCATTTATTAGAATAAATTTTTATATTTTTTATATTGTAAGGTAAGGTAAAGTAAGGTAAGGTAATAAGGTATAGAAATATGGTAATATTGTATGGAAGTATGGTATGGAAAAAGAAATGAAATTTTTATGAATAAATGACTCCTAAAGAATTAATTGAAATATTAAAAGAATATGACTTTAAGAAAAATAGTGTGAGAAGTTTCTCTTTGAAATATAAAATAACTGAAAAGACTATTCTAAAATATTTAAAAGAACATAAAATACCATACAATAATAGGAAGATAAGTTATGAAATGACTAGAAATTGCCTAGGTCAATACACATTTAAATCTTCTCATAGTCAAAGCCAGACTATAAGTGAGAATACGAATAAGATACAACAAGCTAGTCAATATAAGGGAATGAAAAATTTTGCAGAATTTAATAAGAAATATGAAATATTTTTCTCAGGAAATAATTTACAACTAATTTGAAAAATGAATAAATAATATTTAATCACGTTCATAATTTATTTCCACATCAGATTCAAAATCTTTCTGAGGAATATTTAGAATTTCTATTTCTTTTTCAACCATTCTAGATAAAACACTTGAGTGAGCAATAATATTTATCATTAGTTTACTATACTTTTTCTTTTTGTCTTCAGGTAAATGTTGAATTTCATCATAAAGCGGGTTCATTAAAGTTTCATAATTTGATCTTGTTCTATCAAAAGGAACTTTGAAATATGGTATAATATTCTCAAAATCAAATTCATCTTCATCAACAAAAGAATCTTTGTAGACTTCCATTTAAATGGTTAATAAATATGATACAAAACTAAAATTTATATTTGATAATATTAGTAGGATATAAAGTAGCGTATGAGGACTTTGCCCCTTCTGCGCATGCGCGAGTCCGGTTTTTGACGCTGTTTGATCTCACTCTCTCTCTCTCTCTCTCTCTCTCTCTCTCTCTCTCTCTCTCTCTCTCTCTCTCTCTCTCTCTCTCTCTCTCTCTCTCTCTCTCTCTCTGTCTATATGACGGTGATCTCTTTCTAAGAAGGGTTGTCCGGGGCTATATGACGACGCGGGGCTATATGACGACGCGTCGATCTCATTCTTTCTAAGAAGGGTTGTCTGAGTCGTATGTCTTTGTAGGTATAAGGAAAAATCGTCTTTGTAGGTATAAGGAAAAATCGGTCTTTGTAGGTATAAGGAAAAATCGATATTTACGAGGGTGAGGGTGAATATCCGGATCGTGAATATTGTTTTTTTTGTTAGGGTTACCTGTTTGAAGAGTCGCTCGTTCGACGACGATCTCTCTCTTTCTAAGTTAGGACTATTATGGCCATCTCTTTCTAGGTATAAGGGAAAAATTGATATTTACTCTTCGAGGGTGAATATTACATCGAGGGAGAATATTACATTTTTACGTTTTTCGTCGGTGGTGCTTGATTGACGTTACGAACGAACGAAAATGAATGAAACGAAAATGAATGAGTTTTTAAGAATCCCGTAAATTTTCTTGGCATTGTTTCGGTAATTCGATCTGGTCTGCGTATCCAAGTCGTGTCCACCGGGAGGAGGTATTTGAGGAGAATATGTTGGGTTAATAGGTGCGATGTTGTTGTCGTCGTGGTTTGTGATTGAACAGTTCCCCATAAATCGAGGTAGAGTTCAGCTTTTTGGCATACGTATGGAACTACAAATGTTTGTAGTGCTTTATCATAAGCATGATCCTGTAAAAGAAAAAATAGCGATTCTTTCACGAAAATTTGATGAACAGAAAATAGGCTCATAGCTTTATCACGTTCACACCAAATGCCTTCTAAAATTTATCTCGACTCATCGAAAAGACATGTAATACACTCGTGAATAGCTTTCTCTCGTACGGAAAAAACTCGAATTTCAACTCGTCATCCCGAATTTTGAATAACTTGTCTCCTTCTGAAATGATTCCATTTTTCTCAACCCTTTCAGACTGCGGTTTGATGAAATGAGAGAGAATGACGAAAAAATTTGACGAGGCCTAACCACACCCAAAAATTCATTGAAAAGACACGTAATACACTCGTAAATAGCTTTCTTTCACATAGAAAAAACTCGAATTTCAACTCATCACTAACTTACCTACTGCAATTTGATTAATTTACTCACTCCATTTTAAGGTCCTGAACGTTTTGACGAATAGAAAAAGACGAAAAAATAGGCTCACAGCTATCACGTAAGAAACGCCTAACCATTCTCTTCAAAGACGAAACGGGTGATTTTCACTTTCGAATGAAGAAATTTGAAGGAATTTTAACTCGTCATCACGAATTTATCTACTGAAATTATTATGGTTTGATGAAATAAATGAAAATTACGACTTACTTTTTCTTGTCTTACTCCTCCCAGTTAAGTGTTGGCGTCGTCGACCTTCTGTTCTAGACGAATAACTCGGCGTGCCAGTCTTTTTTCTCGTGATGTGGCATTGTCAATACCCTCTTCGGCCAGTATTTTTGCTGATTCCTAAAGAATATTTAAACCACGAGCTACGTTATACAGGAATTTGAATTCAAATTTAGAGCACTGTTAACAATCATACTTACAGCTTCGAAATCAATAGGTGACGACACACTCTGTTTTACAACTAAAAAACACAGTAGACCTATGATGAAAAGGGTAGTATGAACCATAATATAAATTTAATGAGCATATTTTTCACGAACAAAAATACGAAGATGTGACAGCGTATAATAGGTAGTCGATCCGTTCTGTAGTTTGCTGCAAGTAATGCTTAGGTATATGAACGCATTTCATTGATATTCGTGAAGAATCTCATTGAAATATCAACATTTGCCTGTAGAGATAATTTGGTAGTCAGATATTTTCTTCAGATTTCAGTTAGATGATAGCATTCCCGCTGAAGCATTTCTGATTAACAAAGCTGTAATACGTATTACATAGCGTGGATTTAATCAGTAGGCCTATGACTGATGTTAGAAAAAGAGAGAAACGGACAAAATTAAAATTGATTTTTTTCTTATTTTTTCATTCACAGTAAAACGGTATAATTTTTTCTCTTTAACTTGTCGTGATCCAAGAACCACCAGCATACCGCACTACGCTAAATTTAACTGCTTCCGCTCTGTCGAAGGATGAGCATTGTTTCCTATGTTCGAGAGTGCAAGAAAAGAAAGCTACGAAGATCGGAGGTCTCCTAACTCACAGTCCCACCTGGAAATTCAACATCCCCGGACAGGGCGTGGTAACCTTGCTCCAATCCTCGGGGTGGACCTGCCTCAATACGGACAGACCAAAATTCCCCTTAATGCTACTAACTCACACGACCGTCTAGCTCGCGGTAGAAGAGCATGTCCAGTTCAGGGACGTGAAATCACCAGGATGGACATGTGCACAGAAAAATTTAGGCTAGACAGGGTTAGATTTCCCAGTAATCTTAAAACGAATAATCAAATAAAATTCCGACACATTGACGAGAGGTATCAATTAGAGGCAAAGGAGATAAGAATATCACCACACTCCCGACCCAAACACGAAGAGATTTCACGTCCCTGAACTGGACATGCTCTACTACCGCGAGCTAGCCGGTCGTGTGAGTTAGTAGCATTAAGGGGAATTTTGGTCTGTCCGTATTGAGGCAGGTCCACCCCGAGGATTGGAGCAAGGTTACCACGCCCTGTCCGGGGATGTTGAATTTCCAGGTGGGACTGTGAGTTAGGAGACCTCCGATCTTCGTAGCTTTCTTTTCTTACACTCTCGAACATAGGAAACAATGCTCATCCTTCGACAGAGCGGAAGCAGTTAAATTTAGCGTAGTGCGGTATGCTGGTGGTTCTTGGATCACGACAAGTTAAAGAGAAAAAATTATACTGTTTTACTGTGAATGAAAAAATAAGAAAAAAATTAATTTTAATTTTGTCCGTTTCTCTCTTTTTCTAACATCAGTCATAGGCCTACTGATTAAATCCACGCTATGTAATATTACAGCTTTGTTAATCAGAAATGCTTCAGCGGGAATGCTGTCATCTAACTGAAATCTGAAGAAAATATCTGACTACCAAATTATCTCTACAGGCAAATGTTGATATTTCAATGAGATTCTTCACGAATATCAATGAAATGCGTTCATATACCTAAGCATTACTTGCAGCAAACTACAGAACGGATCGACTACCTATTATACGCTGTCACATCTTCGTATTTTTGTTCGTGAAAAATATACTCATTAAATTTATATTATGGTTCATACCACCCTTTTCATCATAGGTCTACTGTGTTTTTTAGTTGTAAAACAGAGTGTGTCGTCACCTATTGATTTCGAAGCTGTAAGTATGATTGTTAACAGTGCTCTAAATTTGAATTCAAATTCCTGTATAACGTAGCTCGTGGTTTAAATATTCTTTAGGAATCAGCAAAAATACTGGCCGAAGAGGGTATTGACAATGCCACATCAGGAGAAAAAAGACTGGCACGCCGAGTTATTCGTCTAGAACAGAAGGTCGACGACGCCAACACTTAACTGGGAGGAGTAAGACAAGAAAAAGTAAGTCGTAATTTTCATTTATTTCATCAAACCATAATAATTTCAGTAGATAAATTCGTGATGACGAGTTAAAATTCCTTCAAATTTCTTCATTCGAAAGTGAAAATCACCCGTTTCGTCTTTGAAGAGAATGGTTAGGCGTTTCTTACGTGATAGCTGTGAGCCTATTTTTTCGTCTTTTCCTATTCGTCAAGACGTTCAGGACCTTAAAATGGAGTGAGTAAATTAATCAAATTGCAGTAGGTAAGTTAGTGATGAGTTGAAATTCGAGTTTTTTCTATATGAAAGAAAGCTATTTACGAGTGTATTACGTGTCTTTTCAATGAATTTTTGGGTGTGGTTAGGCCTATTTTTTGTTCATCAAATTTTTTCGTCATTCTCTCTCATTTCCTCAAACCGCAGTCTGAAAGGGTTGAGAAAAATGGAATCATTTCAGAAGGAGACAAGTCATTCAAAATTCGGATCAAACCGCAGTCTGAAAGGGTTGAGAAAAATGGAATCATTTCAGAAGGAGACAAGTTATTCAAAATTCGGGATGACGAGTTGAAATTCGAGTTTTTTCCGTACGAGAGAAAGCTATTCACGAGTGTATTACATGTCTTTTCGATGAGTCGAGATAAATTTTAGAAGGCATTTGGTGTGAACGTGATAAAGCTATGAGCCTATTTTCTGTTCATCAAATTTTCGTGAAAGAATCGCTATTTTTTCTTTTACAGGATCATGCTTATGATAAAGCACTACAAACATTTGTAGTTCCATACGTATGCCAAAAAGCTGAGCTCTACCTCGATTTATGGGGAACTGTTCAATCACAAATTAACCCAACATATTCTCCTCAAATACCTCCTCCCGGTGGACACGACTTGGATACGCAGACCATATCGAATTACCGAAACAATGCCAAGAAAATTTACGGGATTCTTAAAAACTCGAACGATCTTCGAGTTCTAGCCTTCGTAGCAAAAGTGAAGAGTATGCATCCAACTTTTACGGAGGAAAATATAGCCGATAATTTCGGCTTAGTTATAGCTCTATTGAACAATTGTAAACATGGTGCTTTGGCGAATGATCCCGAACTATGCAAATTAATAAACCCTGATACTCTCGTTGAAGCACTGAGAAAATGGAGTGCGCTAAAGGACGCTGTACTTCTTGACTTTGTGAAATGTTTCGAAGAAGTTACAACTTAAGTAGCAATATAAATTGAGTATACCTAGATGTGTATCAACAAAAAAATAATTTTGTCTGTGTTGGGTACATGTTTTCACTGTCTATTTCCTTTCAAATAAAGGTTTTTGCATTTGAGACATTTTCTTCTTTGCTCCTAATATTGTAATTGAGTGGTAAATAGAGTAGACCTACACAAAATGTAGGTACCGTAAACGATGAAAATTCATCATTACCTTGTCAACCTGACTTGGGAAAAAAAGTGTACCAAATTGAGAATTTGTTCCTAAATGGTTGAAAATTATTTTGACTGATTTTGAGTTAATTTTTTTAAAATTTGATGATAATCGGATGTACGAAGCGACGGCGGTTCGATGCTCACCTACAAGGTTTCGTCGCGTTCGATTGAAAAAAAAAAAATTCGTATGCATATGAACGATCGCATATGTGTGCGAATTTTCCGAGTGCTCTGTGCCAGAAAAAAAGATGGAAAAAGAAAAGGAAATATCTGGCACAGGGCACCGGTTTTGCTGATTTTTTTTAAATAACAGATCAGTGATTTTTCTCTGAAAAAAGTCTGAAATACAAGTCAGAATGAATATGCTGTCTAGAAAAATTATGTTTTTAAAAAGTCTATTTTCTTATACCAGATCGATGATTTTCTCTGAAAAAAGTATGATAAACGAGTAAAATGATGTCTGAATGTTTTTGGAACGTTTGTGCGGTAATTTTTTTTTTGGAGTGTATTTTCTGTTAATTTAATGAATTTTTATCATAGGGAAAGTGGGGTAAAGACCCGCCTATACTACTGATACCGATTGCAGAGGCAGGGTACCAGAACAGAGCTTGCCTAAACGATTTCATCCATGTTCATCTCGAAAATGCACAAGTTGTTCAAATTGAGTTTTGAATATTTCCAGTTCACAGGGATTGAAGGGTGAGTGGTGCTCCATAATAGAGAAACTCGACAGCGTAATTCAAGGAAATTTTGACATCCAGAGCCGTAAATAAACTGACATTTATTTTCATCTTTCTAATTATCTTCCGTCGCGACAAGCAAATCTTTCCTGATGAAGAGGATATTCAAAGGAGTAACACGAAAGAAGATGCAAAGGACCGCACGAAAATTGAAAACACAAGCGCTTTCGGCTGATCAGGCATTCTCGAAGTGTGGAAAGCAACTGAACCCAACACCAACAAGAACAAGCGACATTAAAAGGAATCATGACTGAAGCTATGAGTCATCGAAATGTGAATCATTCCCGTAGACAAATTCGATCAATCCTTTTTCAGGAATGTACCTGTTCAAACCAGTAACCCTACTATTATTCCGATGTCGGAGGATTTCTATTTCCTTAAGGGCCAGACGTTTGAAATACGAGTTTACCCTATGAAGGAGGACTTTGGACCCCTCTTTCAAATTGTGACCACTTTATCAAATGATCAGCAAAGGCTGACTCTCCTACTTTCTAACTCTAATTTGGAGCTGACGGCTGGTCGTCCCTATATAGACGCTAGGGCAAACTCCACATGCCACCCTATAAACCCCTCCCCACTCGGTCACTGGAATAGGGTCCTTTAATTTGACGAAAAGGCTCTTAACTGTAGAGAAGTCTGGCTGAAAACCGAAAGGGCGGAGGATACGGTCCAACTACGATGAAAATTTGCCCAGAAACGGGAGCCTAAAACTACCAAATCCCGGGGGAGGGAGGTCGCACAGTGAAGGCATTTCCTTGTGAGCCTCCTACGAACCATAAGGTCAACATTGACCCTGACTTGGTTTACTCTAGCCAGGTGTTTTATAGTCATTAATTCTTCCTGGAAAGCTGCTTGACTCAAGCGGGTAAGAATCAAGCGATGTATCAGGCCATTGAAAGTAGCAATTTCGTGGGCAACAGGTATGAATGACGACCCGCGGATGGTAATATTGGTCCAGGTATTTTTTCTGTAATTACCAAATTGATGGACCCCGTCAGTGACGGAAATAGACAAGTCCAAAAAGTTTATAACGGAGCCACCAACTTTCAGTATAAATTTTATGGAAGGGTAAAGGCTGTTTAAATAATCAAGAAACTCGTCAAGGAGTTCTGTTAAACCGAGCCACGCACACAAAACGTCGTCAACGTACCTGTGCCAATAGTGTATATGATTCACAAACAGCCAACCTAAAGAGAACAGGTCGCCCTCAAATTTAGACATACAAACTTCTGAAATAAGAGAACTCAGTGGAGATCCAAAAGGGATCTCCACCTTTTCAAGGAACTCGTAAAATTTACCATTAAATTTACAAAAGTTCGGGAACCAACAGACCCTCAATAGGTCAAAGAATTCACCTATTTCTTCATTTTAAAAGAAATTCATCGAGGAACAACTTTTGTTTGGAACATTTTTAAATAAAATTTCTATTTTGTGAGATACTACATAAAAAACTGATTTTGGTCCTCTTTTGAACGGCCTTTGCAAAGGCGCTAATTGGTATAGGCTGAAAGTTGAATACGTTATTTGGTATGAAATTTAACGAGGAACAACTTTTGTTTGAAACATTTATTGATAAAATTTCAATTTTGCGCGATATAAGCGAAAAACTAATTTTTGGAGGGTTCGAACCTCCATAAAAAAGAAGGTCCAGGAGGAAAACGCGGGATTTTTAGTATGTTTTGCTTGTGTATAGTTTAGAACTTGAAAGTTTTTCCCAAGTCCCTCAGAAAGGTCAGCGTTCTTTCCTTTCTACTTTCTGATCACAATTTTTATCGATTTTTCGGATAAGGCCATACTCTATCTGATGACGTTGCTATTGAGCTGTTTCATAGTCATTTCGGAATTGTTTCGAATTTTCGGAATTCTATGTGACGTGAAAATCAAAATTCAAAGAACACAATTAAAAACTGACCAAGTTATTTCTTCGCGATCACGTTTGTATCTATTTGTATCTACACAAGGTAAAGTCTTGACGACAAAGTGCCCATCTCTTTCCATAAATGGTTACTATCGAATTGTGCGGAAGGTTAGGTTACAACGAATGCGGAATTCGCTTTCGAAAAAATGATTAAGTCCCTCCCGAATTTCTTTTCAAAATCCGCGCCTGGAACAATCAAGGTCGCTAGAGAACTGAACTCGATAAGAAATTTGCCGAAGTTCTCTGCATTCTCTGCTTTCTTGTGGACCTTGTGAACAATCAGCGTGTGGAGTTTGAATTCTTCAATTCTAATCGGCGTTATCTCTTCGACAAATTTTGAACTACGAAAGCGAGAGGAAATTTCAATCATATTCAACTCAATGATATACAAGGATCAGTGAGTGATTCTTTAGTCAAACGTATTTAATTTCGAGGTTCCAGAATTTTGAAGACGTCGCCAGAAGTTTTCTCGTAGTTCAGGAAGTCGATACACGTTCCTTTTCACATTTTCAGTGGAGCACATACTCGTAAAACAGCACAGAGTGCCTGCAATGTAACAAATTTTTAACGCGCGTTACGAAAATAGACCGAAGTATCAAAAGAATGCAGAAGAAATAACGCAGCTATACTTTGAGAGCAAACAAAAACCAATCTTAGATGCTCATGATATTGTTTTCTGTTTCCTAAATTACAACATCCTAAATTATACAAACAAATAAATATTAGCGCTCTGCGAATCACGAAGGCGTACATTATGGTTCTTCAATGACCTAATAAGGAAGTTCGCGCGAAAAGAGTTCAACGTGGCAGGTGTTTAAAGAACACGATCACAAGATTACAAAAAAGAAATCAAATCGTCAATAGACGGAATACTGAGTAAATAAATCGAGGAATATTCACAAAAATTTGTTAGAAATTATTGGCGTTCATTTCAGGTAGACGGATTGAGAACAAGTTTGAACCGACAATAATTTTGTGATTCGTTGACCGCGTACACGAACTGACCAAAATATGGGCGCGTTCGCTTCGTACAGATTCGAGCAAAAATTATGCATGTTTCTGATCGTCAAAGATGAATTTATTGGCTTGATTATTTTTAACGACGATTGAAGGTCACTGTTGACAAATTCAAATCCAGAAGTTAAATTAAAACGATTATCGTTCGCGCTACACGTATGATAAACATGTAAAAGTGAATCATCGTGGTACAAGTAGAGTACATCAATCTGGAAGTCGTCGTACGACACACCTTATACCGACGAGCACAGCGGTCCATACAGCGCGTGCCCCCAGATTCCGCGTGACATCGCGATGACAAGTTCAACTTGAATTATTAAGACCGATCGGTGCGAGTATCGTACATTTATAATGTTTGAACTCGTACTTCTATAGCTGAAGAAGCGATAGAAATAACGTTATGTATACTGCATAGGCGTCAACTAGATGAATTATATGATGGTACAAGAGGCAAGAACATGTACGAGAGAGAGAGTGCAGTTGAAAAAGAACAAGTGGAATCTGTAATCGGAAGCTTCGATGTACCATAAATATACGGATAATTAATGATAACTATCGACGTTCCAAAACACAACTGGGTAAGCCGTCATAAAATTCTTTATTAATGTCATCGAACGTTATCGCCATTAAAAACCAATAATAAACGTCGATTAAAAAAAATAAAAAAACATTTAACACAACCTGAGATTACGCGACGACTAGAGAAAAACAAATTGAATTCCACCGGTACCTACAACACGAACGATTTTACTGACGGTAATTACTCACGTTAAAATTACAGATAACTAAAGCTCTGTGAACGGAATGTGTAAAAAGAAATATTTAAAAATCAATTTGTCAATAAGCCTCGACACGATGGAATTGCAAGCGCGTTGTTTTACTATAGGGAAACACGAGATCGTGCAAAATTCGTATAAAATTGCATTTTTCTCGAGACTTTCAAGTACATGTCGCACGCAACTAAATTCTTTCACAGTAATTATCTTCTCTCCGAACATGATAATACAAAGTTATCATTGTGGAAGTGAATTTCGGAAGGAATTTGCGGCATTAGTAACGACCGGATCTCACGGGATCATTTTATTGCAAAAACGTTCAGTTTAAGTCCACGGGCTGAATCGTTTGTGCTGGATCGCAAAATTTTCGTTTGTGTTGGTCTCCTTCCTTTCTCTAGCCGTTGAGTGACTGTGGACATGCGAGCCCACCCATATAGAAATGGGCTGAATCGTTTGTGATGGATTGTGCCGTAGAAATTTTCGTTTTTCCTAGTCTCCTTCCCATGCAACCGTTGGGAACGTGCACCCCTATTCCGATTTTCGGCCTTGAAACAGACTCAATTTTTTGTGCTGTGTGTGTGCTAGATTAAGCCGTCGAAATTTTCGTTTGAGCTGATCTCCTGTTGAACCGACACTTCCAAAGTCCTTGATGTGCTAAACCATGGCGGAGCTCAGGAGAATAACCAGTTCAACTTCCCTAATTTTGTAAAACAGGTTACGTTTCTCGTCAACAATAGTAAATTCATCATAAAGAAACCTCTAACCAAAAAAGCCATTTTGGAACCTAACCCTGTTCCTCCCCTCCTTTACGGGCTACCTAAAGTTCATAAGGAAGGAGTACGTATGCGGCCCGTAGTCTCATTCATCGCCTGCCCGACCTACTCCCTTGCAAAATTTCTCGATCGCTGGTTTAAATCTAGAGTGGAGTTCGAGTCTCCCCATTTTGTATCGAATTCGTGTACCCTCGCCAGCAATCTGAAGGATGTTTCCCTCCCTCTGGGTTCAACTTTATTTTCTTTCGGTGTGGTGGGGTTATTTCCCAACATCCCAAAGGCTGTTACTATGCAGCGGATGGGCGAGCTACTTGTAAAATCTGATGTCCCTCATGAGGTATTCAGCCATCAGAAGGTTCTTTTTCTATAGGGATTTAAGCCCCCCCCCCCCAGGTTTACTCTTTTGCTTATATCTTGTCTAATTGAAATTTTATTAAAAAATGTTTCAAACAAAAGTTGTTCCTCGTTAAATTTCATACCAAATAACGTATTCAACTTTCAACCTATACCAATTAATGCCTTTGCAAAGACCGTTCAAAAGAGGACCAAAACGAGTTTTTCCAATCTCACAAAATTGAAATTTTGTAAAAAAATGTTTCAAGCAAAAGTTGTTCCTCGTTAAATTTGTTTTAAAATGAGCTGTTGAGCCATCAGGAGGTTCTTTTTCTATAGGGGTTTAACCCTCCTCCCCCAAGATTTAGTCTTTTGCTTATATCTTATCTAATTGAAATTTTATTAAAAAATGTTTCAAACAAAAATTATTCCTCGTTAAATTTCCTACCAGATAACGTATTCAATGTTCAGCCTAGGTCAATTAGTACCCCGGCAAAGCCTGCAAAGGCCGTTCAAAAGAGGACCAAAATCAGTTTTTCCAAATATTTCCCAAAATTTAAATTTTATGAAGAAATGTTTTTGTTCCTCGTTGAATTTCCTATCAAATGAGATATTCAGCTTTAAAAATAGAGTAATTAGTCTATGAAGAAAGTGTGTTAAGTACATTTCCCTGTAGGTTCCTCAACCGAATCTTACTCGATGAGGCTAGTATATTTCATGTTATATAAATACACATAATTCTATAACATAGCTCCAGAAGAGAGGTTTCTCGCACCTGACTTGAGCTCCTCCTATGCCCTGCCTGCCAGTTTTCTACGCTTTCTAATAGGAGCAGTGTACGTTAGCCTACCGATTTACAGTAGTCTTATATTCGGGATGGGGGTACTTGATTTTATTCGCTCTCGTTATACTTTTTGCCTGGGGAATCGTCATCAGCCCTGGACTCGTGGTCAGCTTCTTCGTCCTGGCTTAATACATCCTACAAGTCGTCGTCAATGACGTCTACTACCTCTAACACTCCACCAGCATTGAGGCAAGTCTGCCCAAGACATTGTGGTGAACATTTTAATCGTAGGAAGAAAATAAAAGAACTGTTTTCAACAAAAATTCAAACGATAGGCTGCTTATGGTTGAGGCATGATACTATGTTATTTGAGAAGTATAGTGTAGATGGTTAAACACTATAAGAAAAGAATAAGACAGTTGAATTTGGCTTTTCCGTTGATGAAAAACTGAACAATGTTTTGAACAAGTACCTCCTCACCATCGAGGTCGGAATAATTAAAATACACGTTTGTTCTTCGATGAAAGTGCTAAATCACCCTTTTTTCTTAATGAAATATCTATTGTTCTTCTGCTTTTTGGCAGCTACAAGCATTTCTACACCAATTGGCGCACCCACTAGAAATAAGTTGTCGGAGGTGGTCTGGCGCGGTGCTGGGGCTTTGTTCATTGTTATAGGCTCCAATATCCCATCGATTCGTTTCCATCCCCATTCTAATGGATCTTTTTCATGACCAAGCTACAATTGTACTTGGTGGTACACTCTGTATAAATGAAATCGTCAGCGTCCTCAGTGGAAGGTAGAGGGGCCAAGTCTACTTTTCGGAGGACTTTTTCGCGAAAGCTTGAAACCGATATTTGTTTAGTGGCTTCGTCTCTTGTACTACCATAGATCAGAGAGTATTGCAGCTGCCGTAGAGTCTGTGGTACGACGCGACTTTGTTTTTATTTCAATACCTAGGTACCATGTGAGTCATAAATATGAGAAAAATATTTATTTAATTTCTATCTTTTCAATATTTCTATCACTTGTGAAAAAATAGTCCTTACAATCCGTAATAATGCAAGACTTCCATAAATAAGCAACAAAACTATCTGAATATAAGAAAAATATAGCACATCCTTATATTATTTTCAACATGGAAAGCCCTTTTTTGCAGACTATTTGCTCTATCCTGAAAGCTGAATAGCTCATTTGATAGGAAATTCAACGAGGAAAAACTTTTATTTGAAACATTTTTTCATAAAATTTCAATTTTGGGAAATATATGGAAAAACTGATTCTGGTCCTCTTTTGAACCGCCTTTGCAGGCTCTGCCGGGGAACTTATTGACCTAGGCTGAACATTGAATACGTGATTTGGTAGGAAATTTAACGATAAATATTTTTGTTTGAAACATCTTTTAATAAAATTTCAATTAGACAAGATATAAGCAAAAGACTACATCTTGGGGGGGTTAAACCCCTATAGAAAAAGAACCTTCTGATGGCTGAATAGCTCATTTTATAACAAATTTAACAAGGAAAAACTTTTGTTTGAAACATTTTTTTTTTAATTTCAATTTTGTGAGATATATGAAAAAACGGATTTTGGTCCTCTTTTGAACGGCCTTTGCAAAGGCGCTAATCGGTATAGGCTGAAAGTTGAATACGTTATTTGATATGAAATTTAACGAGGAACAACTTTTGTTTGAAACATTTTTTAATAAAATTTCAATTAGACAAGATATAAGCAAAAGACTAAATCTCGGGAGGGGCGGGGGGGGGGGGTTAAACCCGTATAGAAAAAGAACCTTCAGATGGCTCAATAGCTCATTTTATAACAAATTTAACGAGGAAAAACTTTCGTTCGAAACATTTTTTTCTTAAATTTCAATTTTATGAGATATATGGAAAAACTGATTTTGGTTCTCTTTTGAACGGCCTTTGCAAAGGCGCTAATCGGTATAGGCTGAATGTTGAATACGTTATTTGATATGAAATTTAATGATAAACAATTTTTGTTTGAAACATCTTTTAATAAAGTTTCAATTAGACAAGATATAAGCAAAAGACTAAATCTTGGGGGGGTTAAACCCCTATAGAAAAAGAACCTTCTGATGGCTGAATAGCTCATTTTATAACAAATTTAACGTGGAAAAACTTTTGTTTGAAATATCATTTTTTTAAATTTCAATTTTGTGAGATATATGGAAAAACTTATTTTGGTCCTCTTTTGAACGGCCTTTCCAAAGGCGCTAATCGGTATAGGCTGAAAGTTGAATACGTTATTTGATATGAAATTTAACGAGGAACAACCTTTGTTTGAAACATTTTTTAATAAAATTTTAATTTCGCGCGATATAGGCGAAGAACTAATTTTTGGAGGGTTCGAACCTCCATAAAAAAGAAGGTCCAGGAGGAAAACGCGGGATTTCTAGTATGTTGTTCGGGACCACATCTTGAACCATCTTCAGCATAGAAACGTTTGCTCCAGCAAAATGTTTTTTTCCCCAATATTGCTCTGCACTAAAAGGAAAACTCGACTCGAGAAGAGAGTTCAATCATTAGATTGATGAGACCAGATTATCATCATTCTTTGTCAGTTATAATAGGTGCATATTATTGATACATGACGCTCTAATCAGACAAAAAAACATCGAGGAAACTCGGGAGTTTACCATCATACTTTCTCGAAAACCGTTAATCCGTCTCCCATACTGCGGCAAGTCCACCTAACTGGGCAAAATTCCTGAAGGGTTATGGCATTCAACTAGCATACAACATATGGCGTTGCCACCACCAGGAAGCAGTGCAGAATTCAAAAGATCCGAGTGGAGTTTACAAACTTGCATGTGGAGAATGCGGTTGAACAGACTCCTTCCTAGTCTAGAGAATGTACGAGCACATAGAAGCATAGGGTGTTCCATCCGAAGATTTAGCATTTGCAGAACACCTATCGACGCAGCCCACAAGCTTACAGAAAGCTCCGGCTTCAATCATTACACAATAAAAGTTCGTATTGTCGTAGATTGCCCTTTATAGGGCATAGAAACGACCTGATTAAATTTTTCACTTTGTGGAATCTTCTCTTGGCCCACTTAGATAGAATTCCAATTCACCTGTTGACGAAATACAATCTCTAGTTCTTCTCTCGATCACTGAGTGCGGGTCTAGAATCAAAGCCTTGTTAGTCGAGTTCCAGTCAGCTTCTTACTTCTTTATTATAATTTGTGATAAGTTTAAAAGTTGATTAAAAGTGGAGTTACAAGGTTTTGATTCTATACCCGTGTGTTGTTTCTTATTTAGAATTTGCTTCTCAATAACAGCCTGAGCACAATTTGTCAACTCGAGGGCGCGCGAAAGAAGACTTCCACCAGTTACTAGGCATCTCTGTATCAATGAGCTCAACTCCTGAAATTTAATTCGTCTGTCGTTTTCTATTTCAATTCCCAAAAATAGTTCTTTCCTTATTCAGGTAGATATTTTCAAACGACCTTTGGAAGTTCATTTCTCTTGATTGTCTGCCGCTGAAAACTAAAATCTGACATCAGCCGAGAAGTAAGCCCTAAACTTCGTTAGCTCGAGCAACACGACAGAACGATGAATGATTCTTACGCACAGTATCTTCCCACACCAACATACGCACACATTCAAGTCAGAACAAAAATATTATGTTAAAAAAAAAAAAACTTGATACATTATTAAAATAATCATAGTGTTCAAAATCGTCAGCGTACCATAATTACTGTAACATGATTATAAAGATAAATTCAAGTGCATTCGGTTACCGAACACGATTGTGCTCTGATTTGAAGTGTGCCCACAGGCACATCGTTTGATCACTTCATTGAACGAAATACGGTAAAGAGCAGGTGTCCGATCAGTTTCCAGCATGGGAAAATTATTTCGGTCAAGGCTGAGAATTAAAAGGTTGAGGAAGAAATTGTTGCCAGAAAATCGAATATCCCGAAGTTAGGTACTGAATTAGGCGTACGTATTCTTTTGGATATCTTGTGTGTTCACACCTTCGCTATCGATCAAATTTTGAAGGACCACATTTCAAACTCCTACTTCTGATGTGCAACACAAAATGAGAAACTTTCCGTGCTTGTGGTCTGGAATCTTTCACGCTTCATTTTTTTTTTTTTACCGAGGCGTTATTACAAATGTTCTGAAGTTTCGATGGACCTTATATCGTTTCTGAAATAGTACCTTCAATTTAAAGAGTTTTATTCTTCTTCTCTAAGGTAGGGTTTCGCAATTAAATTTCAATGCTACCCTTAATCCGTAGCATTTAGGATTCAGATTCAACTTCGTTTCTATTGTCAATAATATCCAACAATTTCATGCTCCCGAGCCAATAATCGCTGGTCAACTTTCCTAATAGGTATTACGTCAAATGAGGGGAAAAAAAATCTTCGTGACGTAAATGTGTACATAGTATTACTACCAAAAACAACATTTTATGGGTAGAACAATGCCTGCGAAGAAAAACAAAACTGCGATTTTGGAAAAAAAACACGAACGTACGACTGAAAATTATAATTGAGAAGCTTATGATATGCGACCGGTTTCGCTTGCGTGCGTGGATTGATAAATTATTTCGAGAACTAGTTTGCTCAAAGCGTATACCTCCTAGTCTACTATTAGTACACATGTGGATTAACATATGTCTTCTACTCGGATCACATGGCACACGCTTCCATGGCTGAGTGAACAACTCTTTTGATTCATTAAAAACGTGTTAACACCGTCTCCCTATAAAGTCAAAGTTTATAACTTCGTGAATAAATTGACTAGTCTTGATCATTTAACTTCTTCTCGTCGATAGCGTCAATCTTAGGAACGGATAATTAAGATTTTGGAGGTTCTTATCGGTAGATAAATTGGCAATGAGAAGCCAAACTGGAACTATATGTACAACGTGATGTTTTCTCGTGAAGTATTCCTAGGAATTAATCCCCTCTTTTGTATTCCTTATTGGTCTTCTGATACCCACTTTGTAGTCGAACTCATTTCTACTAAAAGGATGAAAATTTCCGATTTCTCATAGATTGCCAAGTCTGAATCAAAAATGTTCTTTATCCAAATCGTTTTTTCAAGCTAGGGTTGACAACTTGGGAGAAAGTATGGGACGATGGATATAGGATGTTGATCGGCGGAAGTTTTGAGTGCTAGTAATCGATTCCGAGTTGTTGGAGAGGGCAGAACATACTTGAGAGGACACAGAATATGATTTTCCGAGGTTTAAAAGGTGTGGACGGGAGTAAAAGTAGACGTATAATTCATCAGCATGGCTGTACTGTCATGTGTGTGAGAGAGAGAGAGAGAGAGAGAGAGAGAGAGAGAGAGAGAGAGAGAGAGAGAGAGAGAGAGAGAGAGAGAGAGAGAGAGAGAGAGAGAGAGAGAGAGAGAGAGAGAGAGAGAGAGAGAGAGAGAGAGAGAGAGAGAGAGAGAGAGAGAGAGAGAGAGAGAGAGAGAGAGAGAGAGAGAGAGAGAGAGAGAGAGAGAGAGAGAGAGAGAGAGAGAGAGAGAGAGAGAGAGAGAGAGAGAGAGAGAGAGAGAGAGAGAGAGAGAGAGAGCGCGCCGCGGAGAGCCCAGGAAATAAAAAGGGATGGGTTAGGAAGGTGTGTCTTCATGGCGTGAGGAACGAATTGAAGACGATCAGGGGAACGAAGATTTTCAATCAAAAGCAGTTTCTTGTGGGATTGAGAAGACTAAAGCTGGTCCCATGGGATGATAAGAGAACGATACCAAGGTTTTGAATGGTCGGGAAAAGGAGAAAGGGCAGTGATTGAGGAGGTGGACAGGGCTTGCTTGGCAGCTAGGTTCACTGCGTCTTGTTCTGGACGGTTGATGTGATCAAGAATCCAAGGAAAGCAATTGAAGATAGTGAAGATGTTGAAGTGTAGGATAAGAATGCGCTGAACGATGGGGTTGAAAGACTAGAGGGTCTTGTATGGCTTGTAGAGAGGAAAGAGAAATTTACTGGAAGAAGGGAGAATAGAGAGGTGCGTAAGGCAGGAATAGGTGGCAGATAGTTCAGCAGAGTTTATGGAGGCCGAGTTTTTCATAGGTCTCATCATTGACAAAGAAGGCGTAGCCAGTTTTTACGAACCCAATGTGGATTCATCTGTAAAGTGCCGGTTTTAGCAATAATGGCTTCGATGTCTTTTAAATAAATCAAGTTGAGCAATTTTGGTTAGTCAGACTGGGACTTCGTAGGTGTTCAGCTTAAGGTGGATGAGTAGATCGTAAGAGAGGGCTTAAATTTGACATAATTGTCTACATAGAGTTCTGATAATAGAATCAGTGAGTTTGTGGAACGGACGGAAGGAAGAAAGATGAAGAGTTGAGAAAACTGAGTCATAGACGTGAAAAGGGGTGGTAAGTGATGACTGATAATGAGTGAAATTGTAGGGGAGAGATGCCAGTCTTGGCGCATAGCCTGAGCGTAGGCCAGCAGACTGTACTGCATGCATTTTAGGGAACATTTATTAGCCTGTCTGTGTTGAGTGCGAATTAGAGAATTGTATAGCAGAAAAAGAAGCTTGCGACCGCAAGCAGTGCTTGTATCGATAGATACTTGAGTCATTCAGGGAGTTTGAGCGATTGCTTTTTAGAGCTTCTATGATAAAGACCGCTAGTTTCGGTCGAAAAGTTGTATGTTTATTAAATTAGTGCGGGAAAAGCCTCCTTTTCTTTTCAAAAACTGTGTCTTAAACTCTGTCATTCTCTGTGAAAGATCCGGGAGTATTCGGAATCGAAGGTAAAGCAAAGGAAGATTGAAGGTTGATCTGAAAGTTCTGATGGGTGAGGAGGGGAAAGAGAAGGAATACGTAAATGCCTAGAACGGATTTCTGCCAGAAAAACGGAAGTCACGATGTGAGGCTCATGAGGAGACCTTATCGAGTTTGAGTTGGAGAAGACGAGCAGCTCGTTTGGAATTTGTCGCAGCGAGGGAGATACTGAAATCGTCTGTTGAAAGTCGTTTGGCGAGGGAAAAAGGACACAGTTTATTCAGTTTATTAGATCGTTTATGGCAATCAGGAAGAGAAGAACACTGGGGACGTCATTTTGGATGGAGTGAAGGAAAGAATAGAGGTCATGAATTCAGACTAATATGGATCTGTCAAGAATAAAGTATTGGAGTAGGTAGGGTAAAGTTGCCCCGGAGGCATGTAGGAAATAACAAATATGGTGTAAAGAGAAGTGTTTTTACGGAATGATTTATCAATTATAGGTTGAGGTAAGAATTGGCTACGGAAAACTTGTGGACAGAGAGACAAGAAGTTATTAGATTCAAGGAACCAGAATAATCTTTTGTTCCGAATTTTTGGAAAGCGTTCATCTGAACGGAAATTAGGGCGATGGGATGATAGGATGAGAGGAAGGAGAGGTCTTTGATGGGAGGATGAGGTGGCGAAATCAATTGCATGATGCGAAATATAATTCGATTGTGGTGAAAAACCAGATGTATCGGAGAACGAGAGTAATAGTATCGGAATTATTTCTTGGGAGTCTTTTTTTTGGAAAATTTTTGGGTAACGTATGTTGTAAGTGCGTTCTGTTCCTAGGCACATTGGCTGATTATTGCCATTAAGAAATTTTGTTCCTTCCCCACTCCCATTTTTTTCATTTTTTCAACTTGACGCTTTCGATGATAAGGTTTTGTCTGAAAAACATGAAAGGTACTTCCACGGCTATGGAATTTTTGATATATTGTTCTTCATCGTACGTTTGACTGAAATTTTCAAGGGGAATTCACTTATGACATCATGTAGAAGAAAGAGAATTATTTGTAGTTTGAGATTTTATCTTGCGAATTTGTTATTCTTCCCTCAGCTAAAAATTCAATGAAGTCGATAGCCACTAAATCCGAGACAACATTTTCTGGGTGAGATGATATGTAATTTGATATTACTTTTCAAAAAGAATAAGAGTTTGAGGTTTGTTTTGGTGGTTTCTTTGGACCACCACTTCACGTAATGCAAGAAAAAAATTTAGAGAATTTTTCGTGTTTGACAATCTCTTGAAAAATGTCGGGCTAATGCGCTCAAAAATACATATTTTATGTGATCATTAATCTATTTTTACTATCTAATAAAATGTTGCTTCAAATTCAAGTCATTGCACGATTCATAAAATTCTTTATTAGCTCGTAAAACTATTTCGGAGTTCACTATTTCAAGTTTATGTTATCAGCAGCATTCTGTGAACTTTTTTTAGGATCAAGCCTTTGACTGAACAAGACTTCTGTGGTCTCCCAAGGTCCTACGAAAAATATTCCGAATCTCTATTCCTACTTATTGCTCGCCCAAATGCGAACAGTTTCTCACGAATTCTATACGATTCTCGACGTATCTCGGCGTTGATTAGCTGACAGTTTACTTTTTTCACGGCTCATACATCTTTTGGTTCGTTCGCTTCGCCGAGCCCGTCAGAGCTCGTTTGAGGGTGAGCTCATCAATCACTCAGGGCCGTGGAGAGAAAAACTGAGCGTTAGCTACTTTTCACATTGGAGATTCTGTATCAGATTTACACAGGCCTACGAAGTAGTTCGAGACCGGCAGGCGCGGCTCTAGAACGCAATTTTTTTTTTTTTTTTTGGGGGGGGGACAACTTGAAATGATTACTTTGAAGAGTGGGGGGCGATCTTTCTTCTCTTCTTTCCCTTTTTTTTTCAAGTTTGGGGGGGGAGTATGGCCCCTATGTCCCCCTCCAAGGATCCGCGCCTGGACCGGGTGGGGTAGTTTTTCGATCATTTTTTACACCATCACAGGGACGGGCACACATCAACTCAGGAATCAAATTTTTGCGATTCGTGATTCGGACCATTTTTTGAGTAAGGTTCCTGATTCGTCAACTCTCCCGAATTTTTTGATTTATTAGTTTTACACAATGGTCTAAAAGGATATAAAACTATAAAATTGAATTAAAATTCGCCATGATTTGACGATTTGTGACTTGTGGTTCATCAAATCATGGAAATTGAAGCAATGATTCGTGATTCAAATCTTTTTCTGAACGAGATTCATGATTCGATTCATACTTTGTGATTCATGCGCATCCTTACGCTTTCAGCGAATGGAGCTATATGGCAAATTTTCGAGAACTGGAAAACAAGTACGAAAAAAATTGTCGAAAATCCATGGTCTTTGAGCTGAAAATGAAAAAATTTCTCAGATTTACGATTTACTGACCTGGCGGTGTCGGAGCCCTCCAACGACTTACATGTATATCTTCTCTCAGAATCCCTCTTCGAATTGTCATCAGGACATCGATGTCGGAGATTTTCTACACAGCAAAATTTTGTGATGTGCTGATTCGACTTTTGCCATCTTTCACACTCCTTTCTCTCTTTAAGAGCTCTCGAAAGAGTACTCTTGTAAATAACTTTGGACGGTGATTTTAAGTCGAGCTTTGCTTCCTCCAACGCACTAAACGCGACTTAGATTATTCTCTTTCGTGCGTACTTACATGTATCACACAGTGCAGTTGTTTTTTCACCAAGTATGGTAATTACCCTTACGTAGGTACTCTCGCATCGTGCAATAGGAAGTTCGGATAAAAAACAAGAAAATTCATTTTCAATTTACACAATTACCAGTAGTAATTTAATGTCAACACGAATGCAAGGTGTATTGTACACTATTACACTTATATGCGCGACCATAATAATTACAACCGTTGCAGGTTTTTTCTTTTTCACTTTTTCGTGGGCAGTGACGAGTTAATTTTTTTCTTTTTTTTCACTTCACTTTTCTTCTAGAGTTCATTCACTCGAACGTAAAAAAATTTCATTGTCTAGCCGATGATAATTGTTTCCGTGTTACGAAACTGATAACAGTTTCGAGCCTAAATATTAATATTCCAATATCATATATGACGTGTGTAGCCTACTTTTTAGTAACAGAATATTATTACTTTCTTCTATCAGCGTGTTATTGGTTTTTTCTTCGGGCGAAACGAACTATTAAAACGAGCTATAAAAGTTGATAATCCGGATTACATTGTTTATCGGATGTGTTCGAGAAATATTTACGCAGGTTATGTATACGATGTGCTCAAATACTGGTCAGTGTCGGACACCTTATCTTCTCGGAATATTTGCTCCTCGACTAGTGTTTCGACTGTTGTCAATTGTGAAATTTTATTGGATATTGGATATTTCCTTTTCGATTTCTTCGCTATTTCAGTGATTCTGTGAGCCCACGATCCTCGACAGAAGTTAACTAGCGGGATGGATAGCAATTTGAAAGCCACAGACAAAGTTTAATATTTTAGTCGCGGACTTTGTGCTATAAGAACTGAAGCTTATAGTTTCGTTATGAGCTTGGAAGCGAGGTTCAAAAAAGATACGTTAATTTTATTCTTCTTGTTTGTAATATTTCCCCCCTTCAACATTTCACCTACGCTTGATTCACGTTACTACCCGAGCTGATGGACGTTTGTACTGTGAGAGGGAAGGTAAGTCGTACGTATTAAATACAACTTCCCTAGCGTCTATCACCGTGAGCATCTGTTGGGGTGTACTTATGATTTAGCTTTCCTGTCCCGCTCCTGTACAATACAGGTTTTTCCGTATGCAGATAAATAATCAACTTCGCGCATACACAATCCTGAAAAATTCCATCTAGTCCATCTTCAACTGGCTATCATAATCATACCGGCCTTTGAATATCCTCCTCCAAGTTCTCTATCGTAATTTTTGAGGAAAAACGAACTAAAACCCTGTTTTTTGACTTCCTCAACTCCATCCCTATCGCAATTAATGACCCAGTAAAAGTTGTGGGCCTCCGCTTTCACTTTAAACACTCATGGCTACCGCATATTGAAGAAATTGAAGCCAAAAACCGCAGAGCTTTAAACGTCTTGAAATACCTATCTCGTCCTTCTGTAAAATTTTACTTCCCCTCTACCATACCCTAACCCGATCTATCCTAGATTATGGATCACCTATATGGACTCGCACCCTCATCACATCTCTCACTTCTAGACACAGTTCAAAATTCCGCGCTTTTTGCACTAGCCCTACTCTACGTCTAGCCGCCAAATCAGGTTATCCACCTCTACATTTGCGTCGACTTTACTCAACTGCGAGTCTCCTCACATCTGTCCTACAACTTCCTCAAACCCTACTACACAACTTTCTCTTCACTTCGTCCTACTTATCGCAATACTTTCAACAACTTGCTTCACTCTCTCACCCATTCCCTCACAAAACAATTCACTTCCATTGCCTAGTCCCCGTATTTCCCACCTTACACCTAAAATAATACACAAAACTGCGCTTTAACTACCCAAAAAATCGAATAATTCCGCAATTTACCACTCCCTCTTCCTAGAAATACGTGACACTTTTCCCAACACCGCCCTTGGTTTCGCAGATATGGATCAAAAATCATAAACCAAGTTGGTTTCGTGTTTTCAATCGGCAACAAAATTCTTTCTCATTGATACCGAAACTTTGTATCAATTTCAACGGCCAGAGTTCAAGCCATCGTTTGATATTTAGAAACAATCCGTACCCTTCTTTCCTCACCAACCGCACTTTCCTGATTGCCACTGATTCTTATCCGCCTTACCGGCAATTTACAATGTACACTCTACAGCCCCACTTGTTTCACGCATCCATTTTCTTCTCATATAACCCTGTCATCCATTCATTACGACATAACTTTTCAGCCTTATGGAGATCCAGGGTAATGAAGAAGTTAGTCAATTTAGCGGCCAAAACTGCCACAAAATTTCCACAAATTGACTCTTGTCTTCTTCACACTGAAAACGATCTCACCCACTCTCCATCCACCTCAAAATTACGGATCAACGGATCACACAACGGCAAAATCAAATCGCATCAAACACAAAACCCAAATTGCCAACGCTATTGATAATTTCCTAAACCAGAATCACCAATACTATTGGTGATTTTGCAAACCAGAATTGCCAATGCTATTGGTAATTTTGCAAACCAAAATTGCCAATGCTATTGGTACGAGAACCAGAATTGGCAATGCTATTGGTAATTTCCTCACAAAATAAAACTTGTTTTTATTATATTCATAAGTTTCCGAATTGGTCCCACGCGATTCAAACATGCTCACCTTTTTTCCAAACTTCTCCCACATACGAGCATTGTAGGCTCGACTTTTACAATTTCACATGTCCATCCTTTAGCTTCTCTTCGCCACACCTCCCAATTTCACCATCCGTCAAAACAACTCTCGCTGATGACCTCCTATCTATCCAAAACATTATCTTTAATCCAAAAGCAGCAAATTACGCTCATAAGCCAAGTGCAGTTGAGAGCTTGTAAAATAACAAAAAAAAAAAACTATAGCGAAAATCGTGACTACAAACTTGGGTTGAAAGTTGAATTTGGTACCTACAACTGAAGTGTTGACACGAATTGTTGTATCAGTGAAGCTTAGTTGCTCAGTGATTTTGAATTTTGGTTTTTCGTTGAAAATTTTGCTTGGCTGTATCCTCCTCTTTCCTAGCTTACCCAAACCCTTCAGAACTTTCAAGGTTTGCTGGTTCAATCCCACATCCCTCCGGTAGAGTTTAGTGCATTCACACTTGTCTTCAATATCAGCTGGTCGTCTATTACATGCCTCACGTCAGAGGGAAATTTATTTCTCTGAGGACATTAATATCCTCATCGGCTCTCCTCTAGGATCTCCGACTTTCGATGTTTTCATGCGCGAACTTGACCACCTATTGACTCCTTTCCCCATAAAAATCCATTGCTGTAAAAACTAACAGATCTTGATATCCGGAGTGTCTGCCAGAATCGGAAAATAAAAATCACGGACTTTCGGGGACTTGACCCGAATTTTTTCGGAACCTTTGTGCGCCATTTTCTCCTTCTCACGGGACATTGGAAATCTTATCATTTATCCATGGATCCATTTTTTTTTTTTCAATTTTATCACCAGGCTCAGGATAAAACTTTTCTGGGGTAGCACATCTGAGTTCTGAGGCAATCCGCGTTTCGGGACCTCTTTACAGAATCCGGGACTTTTCCAGGATGTAAGGCGCGTCTATCAGGCCTAAAAACTCCGAAAAAGTCTCGAAATCCGTACAGAAGGCCCGGAAACTCGGAATGCCCCGCAATTTAGCAGAGTCAACCCGGAAAAATTAGCCCAGTGAAAAAATTGATATGATTTCCAATGTCCTATGAAGAGGAAAAAATGTATTGGAAAGGTTGAAAAGTCCCCGAAAGATCCTGGATTTTCATTTTCTGATTTAGTTAGACACCCTATTTCAACAATATATCGACGCAATTCTGACCAATACTTTCAAAGAAGTATATTTTTGCGGTCGACGTCCAATGGTCCGTCGACATGGTCATCGAGTTCTGTCATATTCAAGTCGATATTCAAAATTTTTCCAAGTCCTGCTCCTTCGATGGTTGAAATTTTTCCAAACTCTTATCACATTGAGCTATCAAAATTTTCAAATCTTCTACGTAGGTGGTCGGAATGTTTCCTAGTTCCTCTTACGATTCTAAAAAAATAAAAGTCCAATTATATTATGGTGGGTCAGTTTTCAAAGGAAGGTGATGCCGAACTTACCGGCATAAAAACAAAAATCAAACGGTTTTCTGTCGAAATGTTTCCTACGACCTGTGTGAATGAGAGGGGGGGGGGCGGAGGGCGACTAATGAAAATCCAACAATCGAGCCGTGTATATCAGAAGGCGGACTCTATACAATTTGGACCAAATTATCGATCCCAAGTGACCCTCGAAATCAATAAATCCTTTCTGCTCAAATTTTACGTACTGAATGAGAAAATTTCCCCAAAAAGCGAATTGGCTACGAAATTTTGTTCTTGTTTTTCCCTCATCAAAATGATATTACTTCTCAAATTTTCTAAGTTTAATGATGGTCGTTCCTGTTGGAAATTTTGTCACTAAAGAAAACAGTTTCTCTCAAAAAACGTAATACGTATTTCTTTGATGCGAATTTTTTAGAAGGGTTTTAACCCGCCGAAGTACCAATTCCTGGTCAAAGGAGAATAATTGCAAAAAAATTCTCAGTCCTCTTTGGCTGAGCCCTTTAGAAATGAATCAACTTTTTGAATAAACTAATTTAATAAATGACTCGTATTGTGACGCTCTGGATGGTCGTTTGAAAGTACCGAAGTGAACGGAATCCCAAGGTCAAGAAACGTTTATTTACCTTCTCCTTTCAACGTGTCGGTGTGCACAACTTGCGTTGAAAGGGAGAAGCGCTCTCGACACACGTGCGCGAGAACGATCAAAACAGCTGAGCTCGTATACTCACGAATATAATTCGTATCGTTTTGTTTTTGGTTACAGAACTTCCAGAAAAACCTTGCGTGTTACCGGAGTTCGTCGATACATCGCACCGGCTGCATTATCACCTTTCGAAGAGAGGACGGACCGTTACGGATCGTGTGGTCAGCGTTTTGGGTTATGCTTGTCCAGATATCACGTATTGTTCAGCCTTATATCCTCTAGCTGCTCTGTTTCTACATTATATGCCTGGTAAGTGATGATGAACCGGTTGACAATGATGCTTTGTTACGATAAAAAAATTGTAAACAACGTGTCAAAAGTGTGTATTTTACCTATAGTTCATTATTCTTCATTTCATTACATAAGTTTTTTGTAGACGCGCGCGAAAAACGCCAAGTTTACGTACCCATCGTACACCACGATTTACGAACTAGGCGTTATTTTCTCGCTGTAAGCGCGTAAGTTGTACTTCTGCATGACTTTATTTATAGAATGCATAATTAAGTTAGATTATTGCCAAAAAAAACTTAGCATTCGCATACATCTCGCGTATCGATGGCTTATACACACCGTACTGGCTCTGGACGAATCGACTTATTTTTTCGAGAATACGGGTACCCTATAAGAGGGAAAAAGAAACGATGGGATTCAAGGTGATGAAAAATAGCCAGATGAACGAGCAAGTCGTAGGGGAACTACGTATAATGATGCGAAGAATGCGCGGCATTCGGTTGATGGAGTAAACGTTGTATAATTCGCCTTTGATGTTGCACAAGAAGAATAATTTACCAGTTACGCGACTTTGTTCTTCACAGGAGAGCAAAAATAGGTTCTGTTTTTCTTTTCTTAGTTCCATCTTCCAGATATTATTTTGCTTTTTTTTTTTCGAAGTTCGTGGGAAATTTTGAACTCGGATCCCTTATAGATATGATACTTGAGAAATTTTGTCCTCTGAGCCTTGCTTAGAACCCTAATAGTTGTGGGACTGAACCTCTATCTAGATGTAGGACTTTGAGGATTTCAGGACTTGAACATTTGGAGCTATGAACTCTGTACGAGTGAGACTTAGAAAAATCTTGACTTTTGGGTCGTATACTAGGAAAATGTTGAGCCGTGAACCTAAGTACAGAAATGGGACTTGGAAAAATTTTCTTCATCAAATTGATGCAATGAACGACATTGGATTTTTATTCGTCTGGAGATGAGAAGTGTGACGAGCGTTCTATTCTCGGAGACCATCAACCTATACTATAATATTTTTACTTTCCATGTGGTTAGGATTGATGAAGTTCTTACGAGTGGAATTGTAGAACTTGTGCCGAGAATTAATGCACGATAATAGCTATTATGCACGCGAATTACCATCTGATCTGAATACGAGTAAACATACTCTACTGTTGGCCCAGTAAAATTACCATTCCAAAAGGAAAGAGCATACTTTACACGACAGAATGATGCACCATCTTTTCTTCTTCACGAAAACGAATTCCTTATTTGTGTGAACTGTTTCTACTCCTTTGGTAGGGAATGTGAGAATATAAATACGATGAGAATACCTTCAGACAACATGCTTGTTCGTAAAATTTTATGGTATCGTGAGTAAGAGTTGTCTACTTTTTGAAGAATATTCGAGAACACTTATAGTGCGGTTTAACGAAAATGAAAAATTTTCAATTGAATGAAAACGTGCAATTTATATTTCTTTTGATAAGGCTTGATCCGTAACTTCCGGATTGACCACGAGACCATTCCATCATCGGGTCATTACTAATGTGTGACCGAGTTCGATGGAAAATTATTGGTATAGGTATGCTTGAAGCAAAAGGTTAGTTGAAATTTTTTCCATACTAAAAATGGTGTAGAAAATTGTAACTCCTTAAACTTGACCTACTCCGTTTCTGATCTATTTAAATGCAGAAGGGATCTATGGTATGGAGATGATGTATGTGTTCTCGGTAATCTATCAAATACATAAGCTATAAGCATACCAGCTGTGCTATCTGGAGGATTAGGCTGAATAAGCCATCTTGGAAAAATTTCAACCTCGAGCCCAACCCCTCCTTCTTAAATACTCTCTTCATATAGCATTTTATATGTTTATGAAACTGGAACGACTCTTGGAATAACCGTTAATTACATGCAATAACGTCATCAGTGACCTTGACCTGCTTTGGAGGCTTGGAAAATTTTCGACCCCCCCCCCCCTATTTTGGGGTAAGCCTAACATGAAAATTTGTGGGTTCTTTAAAGGGGTTGAACGAGGGGAGGCAGAGAACCTGTTTCATGAGACGTTCTGAGCTTTATGGAGTTTGAAGCGTTGTATATCTGACTCATTGAAGGCGCTAAGCCAATTGGTGTATCAAGTATTGCATATCTAGTTACTTGAAGGGCTGAGGCTATATACACCGATCTCCGAGCTGTATACGATATGATACAAGGGAGGCTTAGAATACCCTAGAAGGACGTTCTGAGTCTTATGGTGTTTGAATCGTTGCATATCTTGCTCATTGAAGGGGCTTTTAGCTGTACAGACGCTGGACGTTTTTTCCCGAGAAACGCGCCGAAAACAGGTTCCCTGTCAAAATGCTTCATGTGCAGCATGTTGGAGTAATTTGCTCATCTTGCCCCCTCTATGTATAGAAGCTCTCGTCAAAGGTCAGCAATATGACGTCATCAAAGACATCATTTTTGACCTTGAACTGCTACTGTCAGGACTTCTCGTCCATTGTCGCTCTGTAGATAAAGCCGCCAAGCTCAGCTCATTCGCTCAACATACTCCTTATTTAGAGAAGGTAGAACGTAGTATGACGTCATAGATCTACATAGGTTATTCAGGCGAACGAGTGAAGCGTGTGAGCTGGTCAGCCTAACGTTTACCAAATTTATGTAAGACTAAGAGTGAGGTTTTAAGCCCCGCAACCTAACATTTTGGACACTGGACTTATGCTGGGCTACAAAATACAGTTGAAGGTGGATGTTACTATGACATGACGCCATCACGATCGAGATGGACGTATCAGAAGTCGATATGATCGATTACACGCGTGAACAAATTTCAAACTTTTGGAATGAACTTGGAACAATTAAATTTCAAAATTACCTCTCATTATTGTGCGAACTCAGGTTTAGTTCCCGCGCGTCATCGCGATAGGCAAGTATGTCTTCTCGCGCATTGAAATTTTGTAACTCGATAAGATACGTTATACGTCGCAACAAACCGCCGTAACTATATATGAGTATGTGCAATAAAAAAAAGGTAATATTGAAAAACGGAAAATGGAAGTGTACTCAGTTTTGAATCCTTTGTATGTGAGTAGGGGTTTGAGCTCCATATAAATAATTGTATAAAAAACTTCATTTCTTTTAAATTTGATTTCAATTTTCATTGTAGTTATGATCCATCCACTATTTTTCGATGAAGTGGAAAAATTTTCTTTTCAGGATACATGATTGTAAAAGCGATCTTTTTTCTTTTATCAAAGAGCGCGCGTGAAGTTGATTTTAATTTTTTCATCTTTGTGCATGTACGCACTGTTTAGAGGGAAATTTTCGAGTTTTCACTCCCATGGAATTGAAAACACGAAAAAATTCCAGTTCATATTTTCGAACGTGGACGTCCGGTGACTCTGGTACGAACTTGAAAGCAAAATTCCTACGATCTTAGACAAGCTTTTACACTATGTTCTCCACTTAGGAGTAAACTGAGCGATTTTCCCTAATTTTTTGCAATCCTCACCTGTGTGGTTCGTGTTGCAAACTGCGCTGAGTGAAAATCGCTCAACTCTCATTCGTTTTTGGTGAGGGAAAGGAGTCGTGAAAAGAGATTAATTTTTATTTGAATTTTCGAATATCTCTTTTTCTTCTTCTTCTTCTTAGAAATTTGGTGGTTTTCTGGTTCCTAATTTTTCTCTGGTTTCAAAATTATTTGTAAAAATGTTCTTCTTTAGAATCAAATTGGTGAATTGGTGGAGTCTTGAATTCATCGTTGACTTAGCTGTTTTAGAATCCAAGCTAAAGAGAATTCATTCTTCTTTACCCCGAATACCTGCAAAAAAAGAATGTTAGGAAGTCAGACGTCACTTGCTGCCTCGAAACTTTCTCCCTCCTAAATAGAATGAAAAGGAATTATAATTAATATTAGCGAGAAATTCTTTGTTTGGTCAGCTTTCTTATCGACATTTTTCCAAGCTATGCAACTTTCTTGGGAAATAAGTTCTCTCTCTCTCTCTCTCTCTCTCTCTCTCTCTCTCTCTCTCTCTCTCTCTCTCTCTCTCTCTTTCTAAGGAAACAAAATCTTAGCTTCTTTCTTCGCTGAAACAGGAGAGATTCAAGGAGAAGTCACGGAAATTCAATACACCCCAATGGTCAGAATTTCCCTAGGAACCTTGAATTTGCTGACCTACTTCAGGGACTTGGGAGAATTCCAACCACGGAGCTACGTATAAAGGGAATGGGTGAAGTGTGGCTGTGAAAAGGCGGTGGTCTACTTTGAAGATATTTCAACCGTTGAGCTACATTCACTTCGGTGTCCGGACTTTTGGGCGCGACCGTTTGGGCGCGAAGGGGTGTTTTTCGAATTTTCAGCGCCATTTACTGGTGAACCAATAAAAATGCCAATTTGTGGAAGGACTGCAACTGTCACCGCCGGATATAGCCGTGTAGTAGAGGCCGCAAAGGGGTGCAGGTGGTAGCCGGATGTTATGGAGCAAATCATAGACGGCTTTTTCCCACATAAGGCGTCTACCAAATTAAAAATATTGAAAGTATTGGTTTCTTATAGAGCTCTTGAAAGGTGTTACAGAAAAAAACCTACTCGACCTAGGAATTCAAATTTCATTTTTTTTTATTGGGTCAGAAATGAAATTAATGGGACTTTTATTGGGTTTATTAGACCATTTAAAAAAAATATCTTTTCTATCGGTTTTTTTTTTTTTTTCAGAAAAAACTCCCGCCGGTCCGGTAGGGCGGCAAAACTCGGAATTTGAAAAATCTTCAAGTCCTCCTCCTATCATATAAAGCTTGAGGAACAGGGCTGTGACGTCTCAGTTTGATGATGTCAGAGGTCAGTTTTTTCCAAGTTCCCTTCCTACTCTCCTATCATATATAGCTTGGGTTGGGGTCTGCGACGTTTGATGACGTCATAGGTCAGCCTTGTGACGTCACAACCTACAATTTTCAGATTCCGCGCCCAAACGGCCGCGCCTAAAAATCCGTGAACCATTCACTTCTTTCTTCGTCTTCTTTTTCTACTCCGATTATATAGATACGTCTGTACTGAGGAGGGTTATTTTCGACCAAGCAGCCACGTATATGAAGTGAGGGATAATCTGAGTTTGGAAAGAGATCGCAGGAGAAAAGTGTCCTAATTCTCTGCTCCTCTCAATTAGTTTCGTTAATATAGCGAGGCATTTCTACTAAATTCTTAGAGTTGGTCAGAGCCCTTGCCTCCTTGGAACCATAGTTTGTCAGAGGGGCGATGAAAATCGTTGAAGAAGCTCCGTGGAAGTCATAGCCGGAAAATTTCTAGTCTTAGTGATTGTGCTATCAGTGAATAGCTATACGAGTATAGGGTTCTTCCTCTACACCAAGACTCATGTTAACTAAGTACCATTACGATAAGAATCAGGCAAACGAGTATGCGATGTGAGGTACGGGAAAAGCCCTTTAGATTGTAATTCACGTAGACTGCAACAAAAACAAAACACTCACAGATTCGATTCTATAACGGAGTTAAACCAGGGGTGACAGGAAACCTTTTTTATGGAGCACGTGGAATCTGAAAAATGTAAATTGTGACGTCACAAGGCTGACCTATGACGTCTTCAAATTATGACGCCACAGGCCCGGACTTTGAAGCTATATTTAATAGGAGGGGAACTTGAAAAAACTGATCTATGCCGCGCTCCCCGAGCTGTATATGATAGGATAGGGACTTGGAAAGTTTTCGAGCTCCGAGCTTTGCCAGCCGGACGGCAGCGGACGTTTTTTCCACCCCTCCCGCCCCCCGATAAAACAGGTCCTCTGTTGAAATGACTGAATTGGGTTGCTGATTTCTATCTGAGTTGCTTATTGGATATCTCGTTACGCCTCTAATAATGTCCTCCTGTGTAAACTCCGATTTTTCCCTGTCCGTGCTCGGGAACATGATCGAGCGGTGAAGAGCAAGGAAAAGTTCAAAAATTTTCCATTTTCCACCTACGATTTTCTATTTCCAGTACTCAGAAGGCAAAATAAACTCTCATTATCTTTTTATCATTCATTTTGGAGTAATCTCAATGACACCAAACAGTACAGAGTTACTTTTTGTACTCATGAGGAATTAGATAGTTAGTATTCATCTCTTCTGTCTACGTACGTACCCATTTCATTATGATAATGAGTACCGTCGTGTATGGTACGTTATAGGTTGTATGGTTCTTATTTACGATATTACCGTGTACCAAAAGGCTTATAGCACGAATACTTCTCACGCTATATTATCGTGGCCGATGTTGATGTTTTGTTTTGAGACAACCAGTCATTACGTACGAGTTTCGTTGACAAATCGACGAAGAAACCATTGTGAGACACCGTCCGACATATTATTGACAAAATAATTTTACTACGAAAAGACTACGCGTATATTGCTTCGATTAACGCGCTAGGTGTATGTCTGTGTACCGCTTTTCGTATTTCGATGGGCTACTTTAGGAAATTTTTCTACTTTTCGACATAATCCTTGCGTCATACGAAAACGATGCTTAAAAATAACGGGAATCGTCTTTATAATTTCGCGTACATCCACTTTCTAAGACAATCCTCCTCCGAGACGTCAAATTTTGGCGCCCGTCGGCTCATCAGACGGAGACATGAGTAGTTTTCAAATATTCGTCATTCATTCGTATTTAAGTTATTACGGGTTGGTCTTCTTGATAATATTTTGTATGCTCCTACGTTTTCTCAAACGGATCAAAACGGAGCCGTTGTACATGTTATTTTGTAATTTTCCGGTATACAAGTGCGGAATTTTTTTTTTTTTGTTCTCAACCACAGCAGCATGATTAAATTCTATCGAACAGTTTGTAAGCGTTCACAATTAATATCTTTTTTTTTTTTTTCAACACGATGGAAAAAATGTGAACTTATGCCGTTCTCAGAAATATTATCAAAATAATTACGATGGTTTGTCTTGAGTATTATGATGGCGATAGTCATGTACAATTATCTCGCCGCGTGATTTCAACGACACCTACATTTAAGAGACCACGACGGCGTCAAGTATTCACGACGTTCTTTTTGAAAAACATCGGGATATCAGGACACTTTTTAGCGCAGTAGTTTGCGGTAATCCTCTGTAGGAATTTGAGAAAGGAAAACGTTTTCAAGCGGAAAAACCTCGCTCAATTTGAATATTCCGATCACGATAACGCAGATTCCAGATTTTCTCAACATCGACCGAAAGGATTATGAATTATTCATTACCTCGTGGTATTCTCGGTTATGTATTGATGTTCAAGATCAACAGGACAGTCACAATTTTCTGTACCCATCACTTTTTTCTCCTTCCTCTCCTACTCTTCGCGTCCTCCCTCATTGAGAAGTTCCTACTTAGATACCGTCCGCCTAGAAATAGTGAGAAATTTTTACCGCAGACATAAAAGTTACAAGTTCTAAAAATATTGAGTAGTAACCGTAAGTTTTCAACAATTGGTCTTGAAGTTTAATGAGTTCCGCGGTAGAGCGACCCATTATTAGTAAGAATAATAGACGAAAAAAAACATCGTTGGATTGGCAAAAAAAAAAAAAAAAAAAAAAAAAAAAAAAAAAAAAAAAAAAACAGAAGAATGTATAGAAAATATTTACGGTGTGTAATTTGGGTTTGCGACTCGAGTTGAAGCGTATCATATTTTCATTGATCGTTTTACATGAAATTCATGAGCGGTGATGAATGGTCGTCATATTAGTCTATCTAATCAGCGGATTAAAAGGTATTCTAGATGACCGATGCTACTCCGCAACATTGGTAGTTGATGTGATACTTCAACAATAACACTCGGGTCGGTCGAGGCAATTAACCTGATCTGTGCAGTAAAAGTCGCCGATAAATTGTATTTAGGTTTTCAATTTTACCTCGGAAAAAAATCCCATAAAAAATGCACAGAGTGAAATAGCATTTAGATCGTTTCCGAAGCTGAAATCCGGGATGTGTTTGGCTAATGGGCGATGGCTCATCTGCGGGTTAGAAACTTTCATTAAAAAAAAATTCGCCCCAATCTGTCTAGTAAAAGTCGCTGGTGAATGTATTCAGGTCTTCAATTTTACCTCAAAAAATCTCATAAGATACGCCCAGAGCGAAATTGCATTTCTATCGTTCCCAAAGCTGAAGTCCGAAATGGGTTAGATAATGGATGATGGTTCATCTGTGGGTCAGAAGCTTTAGTTAAAAAAAAATATTCAACCCGATCCGTCCGGTAGAAGTCGCTGGCGAATTTTATTTGTGGGTCTTCAATCTTACCTCAAAAAAAGCCCGATAAGAAATGTTCAGGGTGAAATTGCGATTCGATAGTTCTTAAAGCTGAAGTCCAGAATGGGTTAGCTAACGGATGATGACTCATTGCCTCATGTGTGAGTCAGAAGCTTCCGTTTAAAAAAATCAGCCCGATCCGTCCGGTAGAAGTCGCTGGCGAATTGTATTTGTGGGTCTTCAATCTTACCTCAAAAAAAGCCCGATAAGAAATGTTCAGGGTGAAATTGCGGTTCGATAGTTCTTCAAGCGGAAGTCCAGAATGAGTTAGCTAACGGATGATGACTCATTGTCTCGTGTGTGAGTTAGAAGCTTCCATTAAAAAAAAAAATCAGCCCGATCCGTCCAGTAGAAGTTGCTGGCGAATTGTATAAAGTTTTACTTAATTTTTTTAATAATGTGTATAGATGTAAGTTTTAGTGTTCGGCGAGGTATAGAATAACGCCAAGTTGCTTGGGAGAGAAAGAGAAAATTATGGCTTTGGCCTGGATGTATTTTCTAGATTTGAGTTTTATGTCAGGGCTGATGACGAGTATTAGAAGGAATGATCCACCCTCTGGTCTGCACCTCTTATGATCAATTCAGGTGACTGAATATTAGATGAATCCTAGACCTCAATTTTCTCTTTTAAATTTTCCTAAAATTCAACTAATTTCAAGTCTATATCGTCTCCATAAAACAAATTTAGTTGGATTTACGGTGTTCGTCGGTCGTGAACGTCAAAAGTTGATAAAAGATTATGAATATGAAATGAATTCACTCGAAGTTTTCTGCCTCCATTCCCATATTAACAGGGAACCTGTTTTATGGGGGGGGGGGGAGTCCGCTGTCCGGCAGGCGGACAAAGCTCAGAGCTCGAAAATTTTCCAAGTCCCCTTTCTATCATATATTACAGGGTGTCTACCGGTCAAGTAAGCCAAGTAAATCAAGTAAAAGTAAAGTATTTGATAAAAGGTCAAGTATTTTCATTGACGGTCGAGCAAAAATGATGGAAATGACAAAAATTTTGAAAAAAAAAAAATCATAGCACGTATTTTTACCTAATTTGACTCTTTTTTCCCCCTTTTTTTCGCTTGTTAACTCGCTTACTTGAGAAAAGGTCAAGTATAAGTCAAGCAAAAGTCAAGTGTTTTCAGAATATCCTTTCAGTAGACATTCCGTATATAGCTTGGTGATCAGTGTACATAGCCTGAAAGATCGCCCCTCTGAGTTACTGAATATGCAACGCATCATATAGCCCCTTCAATGAGTCAGATATGCAACGATTCAAACACCATAAGACTCGAAAGGTCCTTCTAAGGTGTTCTAAGTCCCCCTCGTATCATATCATATATATCTCGGAGATGGGTGAATATAGCTCGAAAGATAACCCCTTCAAATAACTAGATATGCAATGCTCCGTACACCAATTGGCGTAGTCCCTTCAATGATCCAGGTATGCAACGCTTCAAACACGACAAGACTCAGAACGTCCTTCTAACGCAGCGCTTCCCAATTATTTTAGCTGGAAGTAAGAAAGAAATGCGCGGAATCCCATGAAAATTTTAATGTCCAAAAGCTGTTCTAAGGTATTCTACGTCCCTGTACTATAGTAAACATACCCCATAAATTAGGTTCCTCGTCTCCCCTCGTTCATTTCCGTTAAAGAACCCGCGAGTTTTTTTCCTTATCGTACCCCTACCATATAATATGGCTCGATTCAACCCCCATGTAACGTCATAGGTCAGTTTTTCCAGACACCGCACAGCGGATGTCAAAATGCCAAAATTTTCAAGAACCCGGTGACCTCACGATTTGATGATGTCATAAGGACTTGAAATTTTTCCAAGTCCTTCTGCTGTCTTGTATTATGGTTCGAAATAAATTGAAACTTTCTGTCCCTTCCCTATTATATGTATAATACGGCACGAAAGTCGAAATTTCCCGAAGTTCATTTACTGTCATAATATTATGTGGATCGTAAGTTGACATTTTTACAAGTTCTGCTACTATCGCATATTATGGCTCAATTCAACCCCTTGTGACACCATGATTTGATGATGTCAGTGGTAAGTTTTTTCCGGATACCGCACGGCAGACGGCGAACGATGAGACACTAAAATTTTCCCAAAATTTCCTATACAACAGATTTCCCGTTAAATGTCATGGGAGACGCATCCTCTCTGACAATGTGGAGAAAGGAAATTATCCTATTGTGATAGCAGAGCTCCCCCAAGGTATATGGAAGGGAGTGTTGAGTGACTCAATACGATTTTCAAAGTTGAAGCCGGCCACGCCGAGCCTGGAGGGATACTTGAAAGAGTAAACGCAATATATTTTGCAAAGACCGCGTTCCTCTTTCGGAGTCTTGAAAGGCTGCTTATACTTGAGGCTAATTTGGGTGGCTGCCTTGGTCATTTATTAATCTATCGATTCTTATGCGTTAGGCTAGCGGGAGATCTTATGGTTAAGGTCACTGGTTTTGTGGTAAATTTTGTCTCGGTTTAGAACTTATGATCACGGAGTACTAAGTAGGGTTTCTGGGTTCAATAATGTCCTCCGTTGCAGGCGGAGCTTTCCTGGAGCGTTTTCTTGTCGCAATTTCCCCATTTCAAAGGTTCCTAACTACAGCTACGTCTGTGCTACTTTGTACCATCATGTGACTCAGGACGTCCTCCCACGTATCTTACCCGCTCTCTGAAGAGGTGTTATGGCAACTCTCCCTCGTGGCCACACTGGAATTTAGGGTCCTCTCTTCGCGGGAATTTAGTGAGATATTTCCGAGGGCAGCCATGGACGCTGAGGCCCTGCTCCAGCAAAAAGTATGACTGCTGCCTTCTCTTTTTCGTAAGCTGGATCCTCCAAGATTTCAGCCTGCAATGCTTCTATCAATCTAACCTTAACGTGTGTACTCTCAAAAGCTAGCAACCAAAGCCTCCATAATCATAGTCTATTTAGTTCGAGACGAAGCACAGAGTCGGGAACAAACAATTCTGAGCGTGTCCAACATCGGTGCTCCATTACTTCATTCTCCGACCTGGATTTTATGACTTCTTGTATCATTACTCACTCTGTATAAGTTGGCAAATCACTACTAACATCCTGTGTCGTCGACTTTATTCAAATCTTGGATTTCAGAGAAATTCCTCGCAGAAACCCTGCTTCTAATCACACCTTTAATTTCGTCAGGTTAGGAAAAAAATATGTCTGGACTGGATAATGAGGAAGTCCGGGACTTGGAAAAAAATTCTACTTTTGAGCTGTGTAATACATGAGAAAAATTTCGATAAGTGGAGAGAAGAGAAAATTTCTAGAGAATTAAACTTCCCTGCTATGACGAGAGAAAGGGATTCGGAAAAATTGCGACTGGAGAGGTGTGCATATTAATAGGTGAAAGAGGACTTGAACAGTTTCCAATTTTCGAGCCGCTAAAAATGAAGAGGATTAGTAAAAACTCGCCTGTTGAGGTTCATATATGGAAATGAAGGAGACTCAGAGGGAGGAAAGAAAACATCGCTGATTTCCCTCTGTCATAATGACATCCATTCTTATGTTTTTATTCATGGATTGTACAAAGAATTTTTCTGTAATATGAAAAGAAGTTGGATTGTTAGGAGAGGAGTTATTTGTCAAGAGATACTGTAATCTTCAGAATTAGAAGAACACAGCTCGATGTTGGTGTGATTTTGTGGCAATTTTCGCAGATCCTTTTCTTTCCCCCCACGTACGGTATCTCTGTGAAAGAAATTTAAATTCGTGGGTCTGTTGTTGTTTACAAAATTTCCTTTGTCTCGGCATTCGCAAAATACTTTCGAATAATTTGTTCGAGAGTTAGTCTCTCGCAAAACCGCAGTCGAAAGAAGAGGTGAAGAGCAGCTTCTATGCTTACCTCATATCAGCTCTTGATGACCTACAAAAAATACTCTGGTAACATCTTGGTCGAATGCACTTCGTATATAATACGTGTGTTTGGATTCGATCACGCCGTAGCTGTAACTATTAGAGAGGCCGGGGGTGGGTTTGTCTGCGTATTAAAGGTTAAATGTTAACATTGATGAGACATCGAGTCGCAGATAAGGGAAATGCATTTCTCAACCATCTGATTACGATGCTTTCAATTCTCTCAATGTCTGACGAACTTTGACAGCGATTCGTGTATACGCTAGTAAATAGTAACTAATAATCTACTCGTATGTAAGTAGATACCGTTTGTTTTTCTCTCCGCTGCTCTCTTTATCATCAGATGCGATAAGCTTGTATTGATTTTTCTTTCCCGTACATGTATACGCGCGAGATTATTCAGACTTGCATCGTTATCGTATAGTTTTGCGTAATTTTCTTGCCTCAGAATATGCCCCCATCATTTAAACAATCCTCGAATGGCGAATTATCATACAAATGAAAATATTTCTCTTCCTCTAAACGCGCATTTATTGATATCAGTAACCTGGTCTCTTGTTTACATTAATTGGTACGTCTTCGATACTACATAGAAAGAGCACACGGAGTACGGATATCTATAGTCGGTCGTATCTAGATAATTCAATATTCAAATGAGATCGTGGGAATACATAAAAGATTTCCTAGACTGCATATAACTGTAAATATTTCATGACTCGAATTGGAGTACAAGTGGTGTCCCTTTATTTTTAATAATGGATGAAAATGATGTCAAGTTATTCAGATTCGCACGTTTGCACGTGCGTCAGAAACTTTTATAGAGCAAGAATATGATACGCGTCTCAGGACCTGTAGCTTATGGTTGTATTCTGTTTTCCTTTTCATTCTTCGAAGTCATCAATTCTTGATAATCTGTTGAGAAATAGGGTGCTTGCTTATTAGAGATTGAAATCCTTAAGAAGGTTATATAGCTTTTAGGGAGTGCTGCTTCAGCTTGGTGGCTTTCGCCTCGATCTTGAAAATTTGATCTTCCCTTGACCTCCTTAGAATTATCTCGGCGGTCAGTTAATTAGTGTTCATGTCATTCAAATGCAGTCCAGCAATTTCAGATATTTGTTAGCAGAGAGCGCTTTTTGTGTTACTTTTAGTATGTGAGAAGAGGGCGTGGACCCTAGTAACAGCAAGATTACCACCCTCCATCTCCTGAATCATCCCAATCATGGAGCTCCCAATTTTTCCGGAGTTCTTCTGAGTCTATCTGTTTGAATCGATCCACTACTCGTGATACAGATTTCTAGGAAAAATTTTGAATTTCATTCAAGCAAAAATAATTGGAGCTCACTTCTCCTACCAGGAGTATGAAGATAAGAATATAAAATCTATTTATTTTACCCTATTATTCTGTCTTGATGGGCTGTTGTTTCTTCGCGACCCTTTTACTTCCTCTGTGACGTGTGTTAGTTCGTGAAGAATCGTATGGAAACCCAACCCAACTTTGACCCTATCCAGAGTATTATAAGAATTCGAAGCTCGGAATCCTCATAGATATGAAAGTTGGGAACATTTCGTCCCCTAAGCCACACAGAGACAGGCCCATAACCAAAGATGGTTTGGGAGCCGAACTCTCCCAATTTCTTTCCTTTGTCCAGAGTAGTAGTGATCTGTTTTTTAATTAAAGTAGTATTTTCAACTAGAGTGGATTAAGAGCATCAATTAGCTGACCTCGCCTTGCCCCTCCTAGCTTCGAACCTAGATAGCGGATAGCTACTTTCCTAGAAAAACTGAAAATCAGGAAAATGTCTGAGAATTTTGAAAAAACAACGATGAAAGTCTGACAGCCCCAGCCGTTCAGTTTCAGCGACTAGCAATTGAGAAAATTGTCTGATCAGCCAAAAAAAAAAGAAGGAAAAAAGATGAGAATTGGATCTGGGAATATGGAAGAAGAGTCAAGGGAAAAGATATGGAAAAGTCAGAGGAATTTATTATTAGAAAAAACTACCCACCCTGTCGATAGATGAAGATTTGAAGAAGGACGTGAGGGAATTTCGAACCATAAAATTCTATAATAATTATAGATACGACTTACGAACATTTATTCTTCGGGATGGAGTGGGAAAAAATTTTTGAGCTCTGCATCCTATAGATAAGAGACTCTAAACAATTTCAACGTCTGAGCAATATAATGTGGACTTGCATGAGTCCCACCGTCTCATCGCCAGTAAACGTGACCTAACTTCGTCCTAATTTAAAGACTGAGAGAATTTTTGAGCTTGGAACCCCTACGAATTGGGAACTTTGAAAAATGTCGTCCCCCAATCAGTATAGATGAGGAAAGTGCGTATAGCTAGAAAATTTTTGCGGTCCGGAGGGAGGGGAGTTGAACAATAAATACTCCTTTCTCATAATTTTGCTGGTATCTTGGGGCGAATTTTTCAGTCGAGCAGAGGGAGAGCCTTGACGCTCTGGACCCCTTTCTCGCTACGCTACTGGACAAGGAGTGTAATTTGGAAATGTCGTGCTTGGAGTCCATATAAGCGTGGGACTTGGAAGAATGTCAACGTCTGAGCCATGAAGAAAAATACTCCGAAGAATTTCAGGTTGTGAATCCAGGCGGCGAGGAGGGGAGGGGGGGGGGGCTTGGAAAATTTCGAACTCTGGACCGGTATACAAGGAAAATACGACGTTTTTCTTAACGATGTTAAATGAGGAACGCAAGAAACTTGTTCTGTGGGTTGAAAAACAATACATAATATGACCCACATTAGGACAGCCCCCTCATGTAACTAGATATGCAATTTAAACGAGACAGTTTGCTTTTGTTGCCACCTTTATTATTCAAAAACAACTCGACGTTTCGGCGCACCTCGTCAACTGTCTCATTTAAATTGATATCTGTTTGTCACGGAAAAACAAAACTTTCTTTAGATATATGCAATGTTTCATACACCTATTGGCTTAGCCCGTTCAATGAACCAGATGTGCCATGCTTCAAACACCCCACAAGTCCCTCGCGAGTCGAAATTTCTTCAAGCCCCCCTCCACCCATCATATAGGTCGAGAGTGGAAATTTCAATGAGGAACCTGTTTTATCGAGGGGGAGGGGTGGAAAAAGCGTCCGCTGGTCGACAAAGCTCGGAGATCAAAATTTTTATAAGTCTTCCTCGTATCATATATAGCTTAGAGGGCGGGGCCTGTGATGTCACTGATTGATGACGTCACAATCCGATGACGTCGTAGATTGGTTTTTTCAAGTTCCCTCCCAAAGTCCGAGCCTTTGATGACTCAACATTTTTCAAATTCCACGTTTCCCATAAAACAGGTTTCCTGACACCCCTCGTTTGACTCTAAAAGACCCGTGAGTTTTTCTAAGTCTTCTTTCATCATGTATAGCTCGGAGATCGAAATTTTGCCAAGTCCAACCTTTGAGCTACGATGCACGGTAAATTTTTCGGAATAAACCCCCATTGAACAGGTTCCCTGTTGAAATATGGACCTCTGTGAAATAGGACAGATAGGAAGCTAAAACCCAAAACTCTTACGAAGCTTTAGCCTTGGGGAATTTCGAGTTCTACATACATATATCCCTATAGATGTGGCACGGATATGGAGGAATTTCATCGTATTTCTTCCCGAGAAGTCCCCAGCTCTCTTCTATCAAGATAGATACATTTCATACCACCCTTACTGATCCTCTCCTCCGTAAATCCCATTTTTTGTTCATATTTAAGAGTCACTATTCTCCTTACGTACTGTACCCCTTCTTAATTCATTACATTTGCACGATGTTTCGAGGCCTAAGCTGTCCGCCACCTATTCTTGACTTTGTATCCCTAGGAATCCCCAAAGTACAATTTATCCTCTCTTTTTGCAATATATGTATGAGCTCCTGATGAACCATTTCGGCCGTCGACTTCAAAGCGCCTGTAAAGTTCTTTCTTTTAAAGTCTTGGCCGAAATGGCGTCGATATGTTTTCGAAATTGACTTCTCGTCGACGTCAGGTCAGATTTGTCGACGCTATTGCGACCATCTATCAAGCGACGATTTCAGATCGAATTTTTTGTCAACCCTGAATCAACGCTACCTTTCAGTCTACATATTGTACTGGGTGTCCACTTGTCTGGAAAATCTGGAAGTTGGGGAAAAGTCAGGGAATTTTGTGAGACCTGGAAAAGTCAGGGAATTTTGGGAATTTTACCAAAGTCAGAAAATTTTTTGATTTACGTCAAAAAAAGTTCGAGCTAAAAAGTTTTTCCTCTTTTTTTCCCCTTTTTTTTTTTTTTTTCTTCTCTTTTCAGTGGGTATGGTCTGGAAAAATTTGAGAAAAACTCATGGAAAAGTCAGGGAATTTTATTTCAGAGAAAAAGTGGACACCCTGATTAATCCGATATCAGGTTTTGTCCGAAACCCTCTGCAGACAAATTGTTTTATTCAACTCCCTCTCACAAATTTTCCAGATACGCGCCTGAATTTCAGCGTCAACAATGAGGGGTCGATTGTCAGTTCGGTTCGAGTTGCGGTCGACATTCGGCGGAACTAAATCGACTCTTCGATTTGGTGGAGTTGAATTGTGACACGATTCATTTTGATTTCTGTTTGCATGTACAGGGAGGGAAGGGACTACCAGACTAATGCATGAAACTGGTTTATTATTTGTTCACATTCGCGAAAAGTTCTTCGACAAGTCATACCTTTTGTTGACTCTTGATCTTTTACAGTGGGTTTTACAGATGATCTGTGTTTGATATTGTGGTTGAAGATTTGAAGATGCAGAATTTTGAGATCGAACAGTTTGATGCATTCTTATTTCGGTGATATCACAGGTCATCTATCTCACTCCTCTATCGTTTTCAAGGTCTCTCTCTCTCTCTCTCTCTCTCTCTCTCTCTCTCTCTCTCTCTCTCTCTCTCTCTCTCTCTCTCTCTCTCTCTCTCTCTCTCTCTCTCTCTCTCTCTCTCTCTCTCGTGTCATCACGCATTGGTGCACCCTGCTGATTCCACTCCCTCTTCCAAGTCAATCATCTGTCATCTTTTCTCTTCAATTCCCCCTAATGACGTCACACCCTTTCTCTATTGTGACTCGGACCGAATTTTTCTCTTCATCCCTCACAGACGACTCAAGGAAATTAGATCTTGTTAGACACCCTGATTGAAATACGATTACGCTAACAATGCCTCAAAGTTACAGTTTTGGTATCTAAAGACTTCTTTCTCTTTTCATTGAGCTCTTCTTCTGCTTGTTCAGACGGAACGGAGGAAGGGTTTTTAGTATTCAGAGAACTTGTTCATCTTTTACTGATCAGGTCACAGAAAATTCTAATGTGAATGTATGTCACCTAAAGAAGTCCGCGATGTTCGTAAAACTGCAGAATTGAAAAGGTATCTTATATTTTATTAATTCGTATTATCGTTATTTGATTTTTTGCAGAAGAAGAGTGTTACAACAGCTTGGCGAGTTTAGTTTCCTCAAAGAATAAAGTATTCGTTACGCAGACAAAACAGCTGTACGAAGTCACGTGGAGAACTGTTATGCATATCACGAAAAAACACGTGGTGAGAGGATTTCATTTATTAGATTATACATATATATCACTTGGTTGTAAAAATATATATGTGGTGTTTATCGTTTCCAACGCAGATTAAATTGGTCAATTGGCTTTTATAGGCGAACTCGATTAATAAAACATTTACCCTATTTATTCGGGAGTCTTCGTTCAAATAGACGGACAATATTTTATTATTATTATTTTTTTGTCAACTTATTCAAATTGTTGGTAATAATTCTTTTTCCACCTCGTCTTCATCTGTTCGCAGAAGTCGGCCTCTGCGCATATAGCAAGGCACTGTAAGACAGGTCGCAGCATAGAAAGATTATACAGTGATTGGACTTGGTGGATATTACAAGGTCTTCCATTCAACCATTTGGTAAATAGATTTTCGAATGAGCATTTCATTCTTTCTTTTGTTTTTATATTTTTCTTTTATCTATTCATTTCGGACGACCGTAAGAAGAATTTTTAAAATTTTTACAATACTTGTTTGTTTCGTTGATGAACCACGCTTACATGTTAAATTTGAAACAGTTTCATCAAGTGTGTGTGTGTGTGCAGAAAATGCCGTCGCCGCTCTCTCGTTGTCGAGTATAAATAGGCAGGAAGTTTCATTTAAAATTTCAAAAGTCTCTCACTTCTCACTGGCCGCTGAAAAAGGAAGACATCAATTGTGAAAAATTATTCGAGAGAGGAAATGTTAATCCACCGTGAATGGATCGCCGTGTACATTACGACTGATGTTGAAGTATAAATTATCGTGGACTTCCCCACCCCCTCCCCTCCTTTGTGAGCGCTCGTGTCTATTGAAATCAGAGGCCGTAATTTTTACCGATTATTATACTGGCGAGTTTAAAATATCTCGAGTTATTAATTATAGGTTTACTGAAAACTTATTTATAGTATCTATTAGTGTGATATTTTTCGGAGTAGAAAATTGCAGAGGTCGAGAATTTTCTATACGCGTACATATACATGTATATAGCGACCGAGCCAAAATGCACTAGAAAAACTGTTGTGATTTTGTCATCGTTAATAATTTCATTTTGTCTTCTCCCTTCTTCTAGGTAAGATTAATGGACTGTTACCTTCACGAAGGTATTAAAGTTATGTATAGAGTAGCAATGGCAATTTTACAATTATTTTATAAACATTCGGTGGCCCAAAACTCGCACTGGAATCAGCAAATGCAAAGTCAAGGCGTCGACGTTACTCTGATGACATTCTGCAAACAAATACCGGTAACTTGATTTTCTCTTCGTCTGCCGGGTGTTCATTAGATCGAGATTTCTGCTTCAATGTTTCGAATTTGAATCTTCCGAGCAAATGGGTTGGATCGATTGACATACGTGGGGAAGAGTTATGATAGACATTATAATATCAGTCCTCGTCGTCTAGATCGTCCGAGTTATAAGATCGTCGTGGAGCACATTGCGCCTTCAGCGTCGCGATCGGCTGTAAGGTGATTTATAGCTTAAAATGAGATGTCGAGGCCTACTTCACCACGACACTGAAGAACCTGTTTTATGGACGGTTCTTTTAGAAAGATGTCCAGTATCCACCGGTCCCGAAAGGGCTGGGAGCAATTTCGAAACGAGTCTTTAGAAAAAAGGCGTGTTAATCCACTTCGTTGACTCCGAAAAGTTTCCGTCATCGAACTACATGTCGAAGAAAAGTGGGAGGGGAATTTGAAAGAATTCTGATCATTGACATATACTTGCGGGAAGAAAAGCGTTATTCAAGAAAATATGCCGGGATTTTTTATTTACTTTGAGAACTTTAAAAATTTGGACCTTCGAGTAATTTATGTATCATGGTGGGGAGAGAGCTTGGAAAAATGTTCACCTCAGGAAATTTGGGGAGAACGCTGTTCAAGAAACGTACAGATAGCCTTCTGACCTGAATTAAGCGCAAGTGCACAACTGAGTTCAGCCCGCAAACTGATTGAGTCTCAACCGTATGCTAATTCCGTTCAGCCGGAAGGTCGAATTGAATCCCAGCAATAAGAGTTATCTTCAGGCCCGTCGAGAGCTCCAGTCGGATCCGGGGCGACGAACACAGCGCCCCCCCAAACAATTTTTTCGCTCCCCTCCCTTGACAATTGGGGCCCTGTGCGCCCCCAACAGAGCCGGGCCCGGGGACAAAATCCCCAGTTGCCTCTCTCTCTCTCCTCAGGCCTGGTTATCTGATGAAATTGTTACCTGGGCTGCCTTTTCTACAACTAAATGATTACCTAAAAATTTTCACGGATCTTCCGAACCGGTTATTCTTCGCAATCCAAAACTCAAAAACTCGATGCGCGCTCATCTCGAAATCAGGATGGGACTCAATTGTAGTTGAGTCGAACGAAGGAATAGGGTATTATGAAACAACGAAAAACTCTTTCCCTCCTCCTTTCTAGTGAGGTTCGAACCTGAGACCTCTGGCGTACCAAACGGTCGTTAAAACCACTTCTGAATTTAAGTATTCTGATTTACCTCTCAATCAGGAGCCCTTATTGTGAAAGAAGGACGCGAAGACCCGAGCTCGAAAGCGTAGAAATACTGAAGCCTTTGGACCTACTTTAGGAGTTTGTGGGAATTTCGACCTTCGATTTATGTATACGAGAGGGGGGAGAGCTTAATAAGGTTCCAACCATCGAGATATACATATGGTACAAGAAGAAAGAAGGAAAGGACTTGAAAAAAATCTCATCTTGAAGGTGTAAGTACCAGGAAATCTGGGTGGTAGGAGTATTTAGGAAAAATTCACAGGTACCCTCAAGCCTTAGAGGGTACCTGTGAATTTTAATTTTTCCAACCCTTAGAGTCGAAGGGTTGGAAGAATTTCGACTCTGGGGCAATGTATCTATAAAAAATATGTAGGGGTTGGGAAATTTAGAAAAAGGGTCTTAGAACTCCTATAATATTTTCAACGTCTTTTCGGTTCCGGTTCTCTGATAGAATTAATGAAACAGGTTTTTTTTTTTTGGTTCTGGTTCCCGAAGAAAATCAAGAGCAGCGGTGATGATTCCCAAAACGAATCAAGGGAAGTGGTTCTTTTCAGTACCGGTTCTTGGAACCAAGAACCGGTTTATCATTTTTTAATGGTTCTCTTCGATTCAAGTTCTCATAGTAAATCAAAAGAAACGGTTTGTTTTAGTTCTGGTACCAAAGCGAATGCAGGAAAGCGGTTCTTTCCAGTTCCGCTTCCCATGGCAAATGGAGAGAAGCGGTTCTTCTCGGTCCTGCTTCCTGGAAGAAATTGGAACAAACGGTTCTGTTCAGTTCTGGTTCTGAAAGCAAATCATGAGAAGTGGTTCTTAAGAACTACGGATCTCGGTTTTAGAACCAGTTCCGGTTTGGGTTTTTAGCCCCGGAGAAAAGAAACTGACTTTGATAAGTTAGGACCCTTATTATTGTTCAATGGTTATTTTCGGTTCCAGTTCACATAGCAAGAGAAGGGAAGTGGTTCTTTACAAATCCTGTTCCTGGAAGAAATTGGAGGAAATGTTTTTCTCAATTGGTTCCGATTTCCGTAGCAAATGAAGGGAAATGGTTCTATGTATTTGGTTTTGATTCCTGGAGAAAATTGAGAGAAGCGGTTCTGTTCGGTTCCGATTCTTAAAGCAAAAGAAGGAAAGTAGTTTCCAAAACAAATAAGAGGAAACGGTTCTTCTTCTTGGTTCCGGTTCTCAGCCCTGAGCAAAACTAACGGGTTCTTTAACAGAGGTGGCGGGGAACCTTTTTTATGGGGACCTATGACGTCATCAGATTGTGACGTCACAAAGCTGACCTATGACGTCGTCAAATTATGACGTCACAGATCCGGACTTTGGAGCTACATGTGAAACTAAGGAGGAGGACTTCTAAAAATTTTGACTTCCACTCTATGTGTGATAGGAGGGGGCGTAAAAAAATTTTGATCTCCAAGCTTTATATGATTGGAAAGAAAGTCACAAAAATGTCGATCTCCAAGCTGTATGTGATAGGGGGTAGGGGGGGTAGGAGGATACTTGGAAAAAATGTCGACCTCAGAGCTATGTATGATAGAAGGTCGAGCTCTAAACGACCTTAAGGTTTCCGGCCGGCCAGACGATAGACTTTTTCTGGAAAACAGATTCCCTCTTAAAATTTCGGTCATTGAGCTGTAGATATTAGGGAACCTGACTTAGTGAGGGCTATTCAGGAAAGTGTCGGTCGGGGAAACGCACAGACAGCCACTGATTTACTGGGGGGTGGTGTAAAAATTTGGGTTTTGAAGCTAAATAAGATTGGAAGACTTCGAGAAGGATCAGCAAGATTCCGATTATTGAGTATTCCAACTGTATATACCAAGGAACCTTAGTTGGGGGGGGATATTCGGGGAAGAGTACCCACAGACACCTCCTGATTTGCCTTGGGAGGGGGATTTGAGAAATTTCAACTTGGAAGCTATTAATGAGAAGGAAGGGGAGGGAAATCGGAAAAATTCCAACGTTCTGTATATACCAAGGAAAGTGGGTGGGTGGTACCCCATTCAGTAAAATCCGCGATAACGACCTTCGACGCGTATAAATATGATGAGAGGGTGAAGGGTAGAAAAAATTTTATCATCGAGCCATTACTATCTGGGGATGGACTTTGAAAATTTCTACCAAATAATCGATCTTAATCGATCATCTTGATTGAAATTAGAAAAGTACTCCTGGCCTTGTTCCGCAAGGTACAAACGAAGTGAATCCTCCGCAGAAATGGGAAATCTTGAAAATCAGTCCATTCGTAAAGGAACTAGTGGGTAGTTCAAGGGGCTTCATCAGTGTCTTTCAATTTTTTGTGGCCATTTTTATGAGGATGTCCTGAGACTTTTCAATTATGACTGATTTTTTCCATGTGAGAGGTTTTAACGTTCACTAAAATTGGCTTTCTTGAAATATCGCAAATCTTTAGAATTTTGGAAATGACCTCTCCTGCCTCTTTGACTTGTGTGCGCCAATCCTCAATCACTTTAGCTTTTGTCGTCCTGACATAATCAAGTAAGGGACTCTGCTTATGGTGTAGAATCTCGATCTATGAACAACCCGACGACACTCAGTCCCGCGATTGATATTCATTCTTATATTATTCTTTATTTGTATTCATTTGCTCCGACAGGTTAGCCCGCAAAAGATGTTACGAATAGCGTTCGGTATTCGCGCCCTAAGTTCGTCCTATATTCATAGGGTATTTATTAAGACTGAAATGATGTTGAAGAGTCGAAGTACGATTAATGATAGTTCAAGAAATCTACATCGATCTAAATCTAGTGAGAATCTCCCTAGTAGCCAATCGCAAGTCAATATACAGATGATGTCTCGCACGTTGACAATTCGAGAGGTAAGAACGACGTCTTTCACTCATGGCGAATCACGACTTCGTCGCTTCTTCAAGCGGTGAAGGTCTCAGGTGTAGGTGTAATGTGTACAAGCACTTCTTATTATTATATTGTATACAGTGCTATGCAACAATCAATACGAATACTAAATTTGTGGCGGGAAAATTTTCTTCTGCGATGAAAACTGTTCAGCTTATTAGATTCTCGTCTGTGTCTGTGTAGCGGGTAATTATCGTGCGATCGTGATCTACTCTTATTCTAGGGAAACGTTTTTTACGCAATAGAATAATATAAAGACACGGTAATCGTGCGTCGCGTTTCCTTCTCGTATACTGTGGGCTGCGACTTTTCAAGAGGTATGATATAATAAATGATATTTTGTGGAGTGTGTACCGTATAATTATGGGAGTATACGCGGATATGATATTTTCCTCGTCTTCTGACCGTATTTTATCTGAGTTAGTCGATCGAGTAGGATAGATTTCAAAATTTCTACCGATTCTGGCTAGTTTTACGTCACGAAAATTTCGTATTGTACTCGAAATGTATTCCAGACTTGCCACTTAAATAAATACATAATTAATGTTTACTTCATTTTTCCTGCTATCAAAAATGACTTGGGAGGGTAAGAGAATACGTTGATTAAAATTGAAGATGCCTTAAATCCTGTTAAAAATTGGAGACGTTTTTCTGTGATAGACAAAAATTACTGAATGGTATATTAAAAACGGCTTCGCTATCACTTAATATGGTTTATTTTGGAACAGTTACGTTGAGTCAAACGACCAGAAGAGAAAAATCTTGGAAGTGATAAATATTATTAAGTACAAAAAGAATGTAAATTTGAAGACAGATACTGATAATATGTCGAACGTGTACACTGAGGTCATTCGTCACTGACTCATCCTCGGTCTTATCTTTTTCTAGTTTTTCTTTGTACGATACATCGTATTTTAATTCAGTCTGAAGATGCTACTGATGGTTGCGAAACGTAACTGTTCCAAAATAAACCATATTAAGTGATAGCAAAGCCGTTTTTATTATACTATTCTTAAATCCTGTTGACTGATGCAATATTTTTTCCGTCCAAAAGGTATAAGTCGCTGTAAATGTTGCAAATGAGTATCCTTATTGATCATTAAAATGGAAATGGAAACGGAAAAAAATTTGAAATTTTTTGAGCACTTGAAAATTGGGAAAGGTCGAACAGCGCTAATGTCGCACGCCATGAGCGGAAGGTTTTCCTAAATCGATCTGGATCAGTTTTATTAGAGGGGACTTTTATGCTATGAATTTTATTCTCTTGATTTTTTTGAAAAGTGGCTTTATTCCTGACTTATTTTGAGATTATTCAGTGAAAGAATCGCCTTTTTACCGTTTTCAATTTTGTCAATCGTGAGGCCCTTTGCGGATGGTCAGCCCGGAAGTTGCATAGTTGGTAGACCCGCTGTGAGAAAAGTATGCTTAGCATCATTCTGTTTGCACAGCTAATCTAAAGCTGTCCCAAATCAATATTGAACATCCTTTTATCGCTGCGGGTCACAGGGAGAGCCAGAGCCGTAGCTTCATTTCTCAAAATCGAAAGTTTAAGCCAAAATCTGAAGCTTAGTAAGTGTTACTGCTACAATATTCTAATAGTTGGGAATTGAATTCAAATGAAGGTCGACTTTTCCTGAGAAGGATCGTAAATATTGATCGATCTATGTTGTATTCTTTTTAGAGACTCAATCGTACCATTTTGACATTTGCCAAGTATAAAGTGCCATTATTGATGATAACCCCCACCTTTAACCAAAATAAACTTGAGATTAAAAACTTCCGATGTTTCGACCTGTTCAGGAATTGCGGATCCATTGTAAGAAATAGTCTGATTTATGGACTTGGTGGAAAAACTCAAGAGCGTAGAAAGTAATTGGCAGCGTAGAGATAGGAAAGGATCTCAGGTCATTGTTGACAGCTGTTGAGATGGATAATGAGTTTTGACGAGTATGGTGGAGAGTTACTAGGGCGGGAGACACGCGGCGGATAAAGACTGACTGAAAGAGAGCAGCCTACGTTGCAATGTATGGACGACAGAGGATAAAAATTGAAGAGAAGGTGGGTTTACGTCTAAATTTTATGATGCTGATGTTTTTGGTGACATGAGGGCCATGAAATTTGTCATCCCTTATTCTGTGAGACTTGTTTTCGTTGTTGGGAAATCCACTGATTCATGATTCGGAGTTGCCTGTGGTGGGCGAGAGCGAATCCGGTGGTTAGAGCCCGGGGTTAATGCGCCGTCGCCTTTTCGTTACCACTGATTTCGCTGTGGCCGGAGACGCTGATAATGGTAGATAAGGCTGATGGATGAGTGGAGTCAGAAGCAGTAAGGAATAGCCCGTTCGTGATAATGGAGGAAAGAAACATTTGGGCATTGGAAGATGGTTCTGCGGTGACAATGAGAACTCGATGAACCATCTACAAAGCAGAAGACGGCGCCGGGATATGAGTTCAGTATCCCTAAGAAGTGATAGCAGTTAGGAGGAGTATTTTTGGAGTAATTCACATACCTCGAAAATTATTCTGGGCTGGGGTGTGGTCTATAGGTATCGTAAGAAGAAGACAGTGGAAGTTGATGACGGTTGAGGGAGTGGCGCATGTGTTTAAATGATTTGTAATAAGTATGTCGATACCCGCTGGAGTTGAAGCAGAACTGGTGACTGAAAGGATTGAAGGATGGAGGTGAAGAGAGTTGCTCTTAGGTCAAGACAACATTGATGTGGTGACGGTTACTGTGATTCTGTACAGGGCTGGATCGAAAGGCTCTGGTGCAGCTGCAGATGGCAGAATTTTGTAGTGAATCTAGGGTTGATTGCAACTACAGACTGAGGATTTTGCGATTGCATCCGATGAAGAAGCACGTTCTGGCAACCATGGGAAACGAGAGTGAAAGAGAAGACCGAGGACTTGATTGGGATAAAGTTGAGTCGGGGGAAAAGGAGCGGGATTTTCGATGGTTCGTTTTCAAATATTGTGAGACCTGATGTAGAAGAGGATTTGTCGTAGCTATGGAGAGATATCCAGTTCAAAATGTAGGATGCTGACGTTATCAGTGAATAGTATTGATTTAAAGGGATGAAAAATTGTATTTTATGCTTCTCCAAGTCCAATTCACTTTCTGACATTTATCGAAAGGTAATTAGACTTCTTGAAGTTGAAGCTGGTCGGGAATACCCAAAATGTTGGTGTTCAAGTCAAGTTCGCTGTTAAAAATATGGCGCTTCACTACTCGTTTGGATATGAAACATGTAGGGCACAACTTACTGAAGCGGGTACTTGAAAATTTTGACAACCATCCATGCTTGAAATGCACTCGAGTGCGTCGAATTTAGGTAAATTTTCAAGGAAAATTTCAGGGAGTATGGAAATGGAAGAAAGTCCTTCCAGGAATCTTGAAAACTGACGAACCAGTGCGAAAAAATTGGAAAATGAATCCAAACAATTTGAAATTTATTATCGAAGAGAAGTGGCCACCCTGTCTCATAAAAATCGGATGTAAGAAGGACTAACTATTTTCATTTCGATTCGTGACCTTCTCACCTGCATTGAAAGGTTGATATGTATTTGTGATGTTCGAAGAAATGAGGAAGTCCTCAAGCTTCTATTATGATCGACTTCTTGAAAACGTTCTGATAGATAGAGTCTACGAGAAAGTTTCTCCGAGCCTGGAATTTTCATAGGCCCGGATTCATAAAGAAATCAGGGAGGAGGGGAGAAAAATTTCAATTGTGGGTCTGCTGAGAACAGATTTCCCCCTAGTCCTCATTTGACTCTTGGCCCCTGTAATGGATTTAAAGTGTGAGGTTTTCTCTACTTATGAGTATTTTTCAGACTTCCGTTGAAAATATTTCGGAAAAATTGTAAATAATTGAGTAGTTCTGTCGTGCTAAGAGTCTATGGAACAAGAACAACTCTTTTGCCTGATTATTTTAACCTTTAAACGTCAACAATTTTTAATATTTCGTAAAATGTCTTCTTTCCGCCCGCTGAAACTCATTTTCAGGCCTATTTTATCAGTAATTTTCAGAAAATTTGTGGCAAGTCTGATGTACTGATTACACGAAATCGTTTGCACTTTTCATTGGTGGGTGGGTACAGAGAAGGGGAGAAGGTAGTTTACTTTCTTTATTTTTCGTGCTGGAATGTAAAAGTATTGTTTTCCAAAATTCCAGTTACACTACACAGTTTTCATTGTTTAAGTACTTACCTACCTTTTACTACTTTTCAAATTATATCGATTGAAAATTCGTGTACACGCGCGAGAGCAGATGAGATTTCGACGTGCACATTTTTTCTTTTTTTTTTCTTTCTTGTTATCTTTCTTTCTCGTTTTATACGGTGATGGGAAAACTATTTTTTATAGGCTACCTCGCCTCGAAGTTTAAGGTCTCGTTTGAAGAACTGTCACGGTGCTGCCCTCGGTTCTGCGGTACGTTTTTATTTATATCTTTCTTTCTCTTCATCATTCCTTCTCCTTATTTTTTTTTTGTACTATTCTCACCTGCTGGGTTTCCTTATAATACGCTTTTGTTTTTTCTATCTGGTTGTTGACTCGTTAACCTAATTACGAACAGATCCTTCGCTAAGTATTATTTCTACCCTAATTAATAACTGGAAATTAATGGAGGCAGACAAATTTTGAAAACTCGGGCTCGGATATCCAAGTCACGATTAAGGATTACCAATAATATTGTTGATTAGCTTGTCGTTACTAACATACGTTGCATTTGACCGATATTAACAACTACATATATTTTTAGCATCCTCGTATTGCGATAACCTCTTGAGAAAGAAGTTTGTGCTATCGCAACTTTTTACTTATTCGTATTTCGTACAGGACTGTATTTAGGCGACCTATCTTTTTATAAAATTTGAAATGTAAACGAAAAAAAAAAAAAAAAGTAAAACGTAGAACGATATCGTTGTTATTATTATTAAATATGCCTTGTGTCTCTGTATTTTTCTGGCGGCTCTCAGGGGGATCGATCACCGAGTCCTCGAACAGCGGCTATGGGGGCATACCCCGTCCATAATGTGAAATCTCTAATTGTCAACCACGACGACGTAAGTTCATATCTACGTAATACATATAGATGAAGATACCACGATCGCTTGTAGTAGCGTAGCACTTTTAGTACAGTACCTATAGCCTTATAAAAAGTCGTCGAGGTAAAATGAAAGAACAGTTCTTGCTGTAGTATGAATAGGTAAAATGTTTACAAATCGAAGATACCTACTTGTGCTTACGATTTTCTCATATTTTCTTGCGCTTGTTGCTGTATCTAACATTGCATTATGTTCATCACACGTTTCGCTTATCCATTATGAATGCATTTATTCGCTGTGAAAATTATGATAACCTTCTTCAATCTTTCATTTATTTATTTATTTTTTCCCTTCGTTTACGTTTGTCGCTTTGTATATTTTTCAGTAGGTTGGCTTCATTGACTCGTAACATAGTATATTCTACGCATTAAGTTTATTATTCGTAATTGAATCTTATAATATGTAGATGTATGTATAGTAGAGTAGTATAATGGTATATCTGCGATATTCATCTGAGTAGCAGAGGACTCACGATCTGCAGAGTGAGTGTGGGTTTCCTTGCACGTATATCGCGCGAATACGAAGATCTGCTTTCATTTTATCACTACGTTCCACGTTTTAGAGTTCGTGAATAATGAGGAACACGAAAACGCAGTCTTTTCGGTGTATGAGGAGACGTGGGTGTGAAAAGAGATACATGGTCTGTAGACGAGGAACGGATTCATTTTTCCCGGCCAATAATAAATTCGTTTTCGGCGACTTAGTATGTTTTATCGACCGAGGAAGGGCCGTAAATTCGCATCAGTTGAGTGCATGCGGAATATTGCAGCGAGCGTGGAGAGGAACGAAATTGGGTAGGGGTTAAAATGAATTTTTTGTGCAGCCCGTCTATTTCTGAATTATTTTTATAATTTCAGCTCAGCAAGGCAGCGTTATTTTTTTTGTTTTCAATAGTCAGCGGATTCGATGCGAGCTCATATGTATTATTTATTTTGACGCGTCTCTTTAATACTCCGTATTAGTAGACTTCGTGTCGCGTCATCGTTTAAAAACGAGTTACGACTTGCGACAAAATAAATGATATCGATACTCTGGGGGGACGAATTGAGTCTTGAGAGTGTTCGAACTAAAACTTACTCTTTGACCAGGTATTTTGATCGGAATTAGAGTTCGTTCCACATGAGAGTCATATTGATTGACGTTTCGGTAATCACGGGGAAAAGAGGAAGAAAGTGTTTGCACCTCGTCGTCTCTCATTAAGCGATTGAGAGCTTTTACTGAAAATGTCACTCTGCCTTGTTACTTACTTTTGATACAGACTGTACGCATTTTAATCTTGATCATCGAAGTCACTTTTTTCAGTAGTCATAGAAAGCCATCGACTCCCGCCAGTTTTCCAAGTCTTATTCGGAAATTTTTACAAGTAAAGAATGAAGATTATCTTTCATACCGTCATGGTAGAGAAGTTCGAATTAATAGAGCTACAACTCGATATTAGTAACTGTCATGAAAAATGTCGAACTAACCTTAATACTTTTTGAGTCGTAACTTCATCAAGTAGTCTTTATATGTCAAGGTGCAAGGAGTCCTCTAGAGTAGGAGCCATAACGAGTCCGAGGGATGAAGGTACAGACACGTAATTTGCAGCTAAAATCCGTCATCACCGCCGACATAGGTACTACCATCCCAAACGACTCACGGTTCGATATTCCGTTACTAAAATCACTTATCCTTAAACTCGAACTTCCCTCCTGACACGTAAACCTTTTCCGTGCCATCCGCAGCGCGGTACTCGTAAAGGCCGATGAGGGTGAAGCCCTTCTCGCTATTCTTGCAATTGCCTATTCAGATAAAGTGACAAACTTCCTCACTGAAAACAATGGCGTCGTCTCAGGTTTCAATTTCGAAACCTACATCCGCCAGGTACGCGATGCTATTAATCACTCTACTCATGTTTTGCAATCAAAACGCGATAAAGACGCCGCTGTGATGATGCACACCGCCGTCAAATCAAAACGCCCGAGCCAGGCCCACCTATTCGACCGGTCGTAGTGTCGTACAACCACCCAGTCTCTACCTTATCCAAAATGTTGGCAAACTGGTTCAAAGCTCTTTCAAATTTCTCTTCACCTAGGACGGTATCTACCTCTTGCGTCTTTGCGCACAGCTTAACCCATAAACATTATCCAGCATCTGCAACATTCGTCTCCTTCGATGTGGAAAATACAAGTATGTCTATAAACATACCTGTTGCCTTTACCATCCACTTAATGTGCAGCCTCCTGGAGGAAAACAGCACCTCTCCTGATGCCATTTTGCACTTCCAGAAACTTATTTCGATTGCTATCAGTATAAATTTATGCAAATTCCAAGGAGAAATCTATATTTTCCTAGACGGCTTGCCAATGGGCGGCCCGCTTCCATCTCTCGTCGGTGAGGTCTTCATGACCCATCTCGAATTCGAGATCCTTGAAAAACATCCAAGATACCGGTTTAGCAAGGGTGAGAAAGGTTGTTATCAGTAGTTTTACTTCCTCTGTGTCAATCCACGCACACACACAACCTATGAGGAGGAGAGTTTTAGAAAATTAGTAAGGGATAAGTGACTGCTGAAACTAAAAATATGAATCACTGTGAGAGACGCTTGAGGATGAGTGCTATAATTTGAGGCACGTAAAAAGTATTGACCCTATTTTTGTAGAACGTTCAATCTTTTTTTGCGGTGGGATGAGGTATTGTAGGGTAACTGCATCAGTTTGCCACGCCTTAAGAACTTTTTCACTTAAAGCTATGATTAAATGGGTAACAAAGTTATTTCACATATTGCATTATACATCAATGAATTTGTTATTCATCCTAGTTTCATAATAATATAAAAAGTTTCATTTTTTTTTTTTTTGTCAAGTAATTAACCAAAATTCAAATTTAACTGAAAAAAATCTTGATGCTTTAGTTTGCAACACTCCATGAATTAATTTGCAACGTCGAAGCATCAGTTTGCAACGCCAATTTTCGAATCAGGCGAAATGGTTGTAATATTGCTTTGAAATCCCATGAAATTGATTCCAAAATGCTGATTGTAGACTCTTAACTTGTGAAGTTTTGCCATTATCAGTTGAGAATGAGGTTTTCTCTTTGAACTTTTTAAGATGAATCGTTCTCAAAATCGTGACCGTCAGGAGGTAAGCTCTTATTGTTTTGAAAGTTAGGCCTATTATCTATGAAATCGTCCGACAATGGCAACAATGATAAAAGAGATGAACAGAAATTTTATCCATTTCCATTATCTATATTTGTGACCCCGTCTACAGAAACCCGGCCTAGTATTCAATTACAATCAGGAGAAAAGGAATCTTCCTTCCTCGGTAAAAGATCCTTTCCTCCTGATCGATATTCAACGCTAAGCCGGGTTTCTGTAGACGGGGTCACATTTGAAAAAACAAAATTTCATGAGAACAATACAAACGCTAGGGAGGTAGATCACCTATTTAATTACGAAAACAGAAAACAAAATGAGAAATTGACTTAGGCTATATTGGAAAATAAGATGAATTCAGCGCAGTTTTTGTTTCAAATTTCTCGAAATTATTCTTAAAATTTTACTATCACTAAATAAATATGTAATTCATTAATCAAAATCAAAAAATAGGGACCGTTGCAATCTGGTGGTAGTAATTTTTGCCCACTACGTTAGTTTGCAACAGGATTGTGTTGAAAAAACCCGAAAAAAGAATCCCGACATTTTTTTTCCCCTGGCGAATTCAGGCATTTAAACAGATGCCGGTATCAAATCGAGTTAACTTGTTGATTCAAGAATGATACAAGAAGCTTCTTACGCCGGCAACAAAAGCTGATAACACGTGAACTCGATATCGATTCTGATTTTTCATGAATTTAAAACCACAGAAATAATATATAGGAATATAAGCCTTTCACACTTCGGGTTCTTAATGCGGATAGTATAAGCATTTGCCTGATTTGTTATCAAACTCGTAGTCAAACAAAAATTCAACTTTTTATTTTCAAATAATTTTTGTAATTTTGTGGATTATATTTACATTTTACCATCCCGTAAAGAAGTAAAAATAAAAATTCGCCCAAAACTTCCAAGAATTTTGTCAATTTTTGAATCTGAATTTCCTCATTTTGATAATATGACTAAGTGTATGATAAGAAAAATGTAAACAAACGCCAAGTGTGAAAGGCTTATACCATTCAAATCCCCTCTCAAAGACCTTTCCAATAAAATTATCACAGATGAAATTTGATGGTTGACGAGGCTAAGCGTTGCAAACTAATACAGTTACCTTAATTCGGACCGGGAAGCGCTAGCATCGCGCAAAATTTCTGAATTTTTTAAAATCTCTCAAAAATATGATCATCTGAAAGAAAATTCTCCACTCTTCAATTTTGTTCCTTACAAGTACACGCCTAAATTCATTATTTTTTGAGAAATTTAAGAAAAACTAAAAAATCACCTTCAGTTTCAAGTTACGATCACCGTTGGCTTATCAGTACTTTCTAGGTATTTTACATAGGCGACGCTAGCGATCCTACAATATGCCCGGTCCCAATTGATGATCTTTCATTCTCATTTAAGCGCTCGTGAAATAAAAGGGGATAAATTTCTTAAGAAATTCAATTCATAGTAATATTGAAAGTTTTTTTCAGCTTTTTCGAGGTCAAAAAAAGTATCGAATATCAGTGTGTAACAAATATGAGAATTGAAAATAGTTGAATTTTGCTCGCGAATTTTTTCTCCTGATGAAAATTGAGATTCCGTTCTTGCTGTGAAAGATTTTGCGAGCCTGCTGTAAAAAATGTTCAGGGAATGTTATCAATTTGGAAAGTTTATGACTAGTTAATCTAAGAAAGGTGGTTCGACGAGAGAAACTGGAAAAAATAGTCCAAGTCCTGAATGAATACCTGTGAAAGAATTTTTAGAATGAATCTCTCGGAAGCAGAATTTCGGCGGACCCTGTAGGACGGCTGACTCCTCCTTTGTCCTTCTATTCAGAATCTGTAAATCCGAACGCCTGAAGAGGAGGAAAAAAAAAGCACTGGATGAGGACCCCCTACTTTCTGGAAGCTTAGATTTAGTCACGAAGTAGATGTGTGATTTATTTCTTGATTCTGTTGATCACATGTAATTGATCAATAGAACTTGATTCGTACACGAATAGTCTCAATTTGTTTGTATTTTTTTGAAAGTACATCATAAATCTCGTTATTCATTCGCCATTTTGCTTTGCCTCTGAAACCATTTACTTCTCGAGTTGCATGCAAATATAAGCTTGTTGAAAAATCGTATGCAAGGGTCCATAGATATGGACGGCTGCTTTTGATGAGGAGTATGTTGAGGGGCTAAGGATTATTATCGTAAATATTCGTTAAAAGTGGATCTTGTATTTTATTTCTATCGATCTTCTGAATCATACGCATCGGTTTGGTAACCTGTGGAATTCTGGTAACGTGGGTGTATTAATTGCGTCGATATGTTTTGTTTAGCTAATTACATTGTGGACCTGGCTACCGATAAGGATTACGATGTACCAACCAGTATTATTGTACACGACTGAAGAACATGGTTGCAGTTTAACCACATTTTACCATCGAGTCGAGCAGCACGAACCGACGCTGCTGATCATAAAAACGTGTAATAACGAGGTATTTATGCGTGAAAGAGAATTTAAAGAATTTGAGTTTCGAATTTTTTCTTTCAGAACGATGTTCTCTCCAGTATTTTTAACGTCATAATATTTCTAGGTTTTTGGAGCGTACTGTTCAAATAAGTGGTTAGATCGAAACCATCACGAACGCGGTAATCGAACAACCTATTTTGGTACAGGAGAAACGTTCCTGTTCAGTTTGCAACCGGAAAGGCGGAAATATCCTTGGGTAGGCATCGAAAACGATAACGTCAATCATTCCAATGAATTATTTATGGCGGCGGATCCGCAGATGATTACCATCGGTGGAGGGTATGTAATTACCATCATGTTTACCAAGAGTGTATACCAATATTTTATGCACTGTACCTACGATGTAATGTAAACTTGATTTTTTTTTCTTCTTAGCGATGGTCAAGCCATTTGGATGGATGAAAATATTCGTTATGGAAAAACCGATAGATGTTCCACGTTCAATAATCCACCTTTATGCCCTAACGGTGATTTCGAAATTAAGGTGCTTGAAGTATACGGCTTCGGAGGAGTGTAAGTAACCTCATCTATGCGTAGAATCGTATTTCAGTTTCTAAGTTCTTTTTATTTTATTTCTTTCTCTTATTCATTTATTTCTGTGCTCGAAACGAGCGCGACAATTCGATGATAATAATATTTTTGTTCGATATCACTTCTCTTCTTCCCTTTGTATGTTTCTTATAAACAAGGTTAAGGTATATTACACTGCCTATAATGAGTATATAGTTTCTATGATTTCAAGAAATGCATATCGGTATATTAGTTCCTGAAAAAAAAAAGATACTCAATTACTTTTTCTTTTTTTCTCAACGTTCTTTTTGTTTCCTTTCTCTTTTTTCGTTATTTTAAAAGCTTTTGGATGCGGTAGCTTCTTACTTCTACTTTTTTCTTTATATCTACGCTATTGAGTACCTAAGAATGGAATGGTTACGTATTTTTTTTCTTTTGATTTGCTGTTTCTAACCCGCGATACATATTTTACTTACTTTCTTCAATAATTGTGGTATTTGGAAAGAGTAAAGTTACCTTTCGTTACCGAAAGTAGAAGTTCCGAATGCGGTTTCTCATCGTTGATGTCGAAGTAGGAAGGAACGTACTATATTGTATGGCTGTGCATGCGATCGGTTTTTCGATTCGGATTTGTTGGATTATAAATTATTCGTTGTTGTTTATAGCGAAATAGTCGAATTACATAGACTGCTGTAGTGGAGTAATTGTTAGGCAGTAGTAAAGCATGATGTGTGTTCTGTAAATAAATATAATTTTTTTTTCCTCGATGTTCTCGAGGCTGGGAATTCAGTCTTGTTCGATATGATCGGTTATTACCAGTATTTATTTCATTTTCTAGTTCGGAGAAAAGGAGTGCTAGAATATGGAACTGTGATAGAAGAGTGATAATGTTGTGGTAGATTAGTAAGAAGAAAATGTGGTGAAGATGCGTTAGTAATTCGTATTCGTTCTATCTAAGTTGCGTCACTTTCATAGCTCAGTCGTCTAAATCAGTAGACGAATCTGTATTTGAGTTATACCTACCTCGATGAGGCCTGTTGATCTCCGATTTTGTGTCGTTTTCAATCGATCTCGGTAGATGTTCTTTCATTAAGCCTTTTATCAATTTTCAATTGAAGAAATTCAGATGAGTTGAGTCTTCTAGCAATCAAGAGCTTGTAAAAGCGCTTGAGAAATGTCACTCACTCTTAGCGTATCTACTAAGTTTTTTGCTGTGGCTGCTCTGAGAGTTTGATTTCTGTGGAATAAGTATTTCAGCCATATCTTACGAGAATAAATTATTCTAGAACACGTATTTATTCTACCTGTGTGACGTTGATGATCTATAATACAGATTAAAACTTGTATTCTCAAACGTTCTTTATTTTTAAATGTATTGAAAGCTAATCACAGTTTCTTTAAGATTCCTTGAAGTGAGAAGGACGTTATCAAAATTGATTAAAAAAACAAATACCCTATATCAATCTGGGAATGGAAATGACTTGGAAAGATTCTTGGACTTTGAAAAATGGGCTTGGAGGAGAAGCAGAATTGTTGGCATGAATGTGTACACGCTATAAAATATCATATCTGAGCACCCCATTGAAAATATCAACGTTCTGCCAGTGATCTCAAAGATTAGTTTTTTGAGGTTTGCCATCTCAAATAAACTTACTTGTACTTCTAAATGACTGCTGTTTGTACAGATTGCGTTATTTTCATTAATTCTGAACTTTTCTTTTGTACCTGTCGCTTATCTGCTTGATATCTTGAGGAAACCAGACTCGATATCATTACCCACCACCTGTTTTTGTTGAAGAATGATCTTACCACATTTAATCGGTTGATAGGATTTAAATTGGCTCCTCCCCAGTGTGTATTTTAAACATTAAGAATCAATTGTTCAAGCAACTTGCTCAATTTCTAATCAATTGAATCACACTGACGTCATTTGTTGTTTTTGTATGCAATATTGCGATAGCATTAGTATCAGTTCAAAAGGTCCATTGATTCCCGTAAGAATGTTTGGGAACCATTTTGATCATTTTTTCATACTTGAAACTGAAAGTAAGAGGATTCAATAAGATATCAGTTGTTTGTATTTACTTATTCAGAATCCAGATTATAAAAATATGGAAAACGTTGTTCACTCTACGTTGATAGTCGATAATGCTGCGTTATTTTCATTTCCTTGTCTGGGAGTTTGAACCAATTCAACATAATGTAGTCAATGTTAATATCTGATCATGATCTGGAAAGTGTATCAGTAAGAAATTACATGATTATGAAATAGTTGCCACTTGCTGGCCTCAATACCGGTGTCGCCGGTTGCGTTATCAGCGATACTAGCACTGTTGAGTTAGAATGGTGACTTACTGTTATCAATGAGTGACATACGCGTCACGGCAATTGTGTTTCCCATTTTTTCACGTTGTTATAAGAAAGCTATGTACTTCACTATTAATTTATTTGGTAATTCTTCCTCCAAGATCAATGGTAAATGGCTCCAGTAGCTAAGATCAGAAGCTCAGAATCTAGGGACCGTGTGTAAAATGAGCTATGGAACGCAAGATTGTTTTCCAAGTACAATCTCATCAATATTTTATGTTAATATCAAACAGGTAATTGTATGGAACCCAGTTTTAGCGTGTGTATACGTGCCAATAATTCTCCTTACCCTCCGACTGTTGTGGTTGTATACTTCTTTCGCGTCTACTTTTTAGAATTTTTTTCTAGTCTATTGGAGTCAGTTATTCCCCAACCATCCTGCTTATTATCATTACTTCCAAAAGTTGACCTGTCTAATCTATAATTTTAGATATTGAAAATCCACCCGTGTTTGTAATTGAAGATGTTATTCAACTTGGATAAGTTAAGGTCTTCACGCCTTCATATTGGTCTAATTGCTGATTCAGTGATATGGCAATTTCTATTATTTGTTTTATTTTTCATGCGGTGTTCGCCGTCACCTGCAATAAAATTGTGGTAAATCTTTGTCCTAGATTCATCAATGTAGTACTTACCCATCAATTAGTCTGTGTAAGATTTAGTTAGTGAGCAAGGTTAATGATTACAGAGATTTTTAAAGAGGAAAAAATAGAGTGAGGAACGTAATAATACCTTTTAAAAACGTTGGAGTTTGGTATTATTTGTAATATTTAGTATTATACAATATTTTACTAGCAACATTTTTTTTAATAGTTCATATTTTTCTTTTCTTTTGTTTTTCTAGTCATAAATACTCTAACGATTGCATAGGTTAAAAATCAGCTTGGTCTCTGCTAACTAATGGAGAATTGTGCGCGGATGCTAGAGCAATTTAATATTTACTGTATTGCATTTGATTAAATTAGCGCGCGCTTTTATTTTCTGTATAGGTAATTAAGCTAGGTAATAATTACCTAAGTCTTTTGGTAGCGTGTAATACTCAAGTGTAACAAGCGCGATTCTTAGTTGTTTTTTTTTTTCGTCAATTCCCTTTATTAACCTCTATGTATTCTGTGTATTTATAATGATTGCAATATTACTCTCTTCTTCTTCTATGTCTATCGTTTGGCATACAGGCTTGCTTACTTACCCTTTGTGTTATTATATATTATAATAAACAATATTATTTTATTTCTTTATTCAATCTTTCACTTCTATCCTCTGTCCGGTTTTATTCATTATTTTTGTATAGTACAATATTATTTTATTTATCGTTTTACTTATGGTTTTTGTTTTTTTTTCTTTTCTTTTTTAGGCCTACTTAATTCCAAGAATGTCACTTCTTTTTCGCTTTCAGTTTTTGTTTTTTTTTTCTATTGTTTATTTTTGTTTTTATTATTTATTTTATTTTACTTTTTTTTCCTTTTTTTTTTTTGCAACGTTTAGAATTCATTGAAAAAATTTGTCAGCAACTGATACGATTTTTTCTAGTCTACTAGTCAGTTTTTCTTCTTTTTACGTTATTACTCTATTATTGTTAATTTTTTTTTTTTCGTGTGTGTGTAGCATGTTTATTGTTTATTCGTAACGTTCGACGTTTCTTTATCTTCGTTGTGTATTTTTTTTTTTTTTTTTTTTTTGAACAGTTAAGAAGAAAGTTGTTATAAAATAGAGTTTGATATTATTTTTGCTTATTGAAGGAGGGGAAGAAAACACTTCCATTTTTTTTTTCTCATTCTATTTGTGTATGTGTTGTTGTTTTTCTCTCTTATTTTCGTATATTTGTATGAAATCGAGAGTATGGTTCATGGCAAAGATAAAGTAAAATCTAACTGTCACTTCTTCTTCTTTCCGTCATCGTGTTATCACTTCTTCTTCTCTTTTTTTCTCGTCTCCCGTGTTAAAAAAAAAATTGCAAACAATATGATTGTTGAAAATCTGTTTTAGTTGTTAACCATGTAAGCTTCACTTGGCCGGTGTGATGTGATTTCTTGTTATTACTATAGTTTTATCAATGAGAAATGATCTTTTATTTTTTTTTTTGACTGTCATACAAGTTGTGAAAACTTGAAAGCAGTTGGAGAATTCGTTTCATTTTTGAATACGTTCTAAGTATTCGTTTATATTATTTATACACGTGAAAAACTTTCAGTATGACGTATTAATGAAAGAAATTAAAATTGTCTTGTAACCTTGATATTAGTTTTTGGTTTTGGCTACTCACATTTCATCTTTTTCAAATGTACAAATAGCCAGGTTTCTATCTTTGAGAAAAAAATGAGGAAAGAGACTACCGTTTTAAGTTTGTTAATCTTTCCTAAATTTTATTTCTTTTTTGAATAAACTTAGTATCATGGAGCAGTGTTTGCTTGAAATTATCCTATTGTGAATTTGTGTAGGAATTTGTACATGTTCCTAAAAATGTGAAGTAAACACCTGCCTCAGAGTTATTCCAAGAATATGTTGATGAACTGCAATAAAAAATTGGTATTTTTAATGCAATTGGCAAAAACGATACTTATGACATAGTTTCTCAAAAAACAAAAACATTATCTCAGTTGGTTTTGTCCCTGTGCTCCATATTGGTTACATTTTCGTGAGAAAAGAAATTTATTTCACGAAATTATGAAGAGAAATTCTTACAGTAGTTCAAAGTCATGCAACTGCGAGCGATTTTTATGGTGGTAATTTTACGAGTAAAATGAAGATATTTTATTCTATTTTTTCTTTGCTAACTTTCTGAAAAAAAGATATCATTAGAGAGGGAGAAGAGGGAAGTAACATATTTTATTAATAATGGTTATCTCTAAACTAATTCCTCTTCTGCCCCATGCTATGTTACATTTTTAATTTGATCAAACATACTGTAAGAAGGGATGGGAAAATACTCAAGCGTTTTTAACATTAAGGAATTGGTTGTCCATAATGAGCCACATGAGGCAAATGCATATTGGAATTATATTACTGTCTTCTGCGCTTTCAAATATGGCATTAATGCCAAAATATTATTCACGTTTTGTAATAATATTATTTTTGTAGCTCCGTGCTCACTTGACAATTCAATGTAAATTTGTCATACACGTAAAGTGTAATACTCATTTCAAGCTTTGCATAATTGCTATCTATTTGATATGCTGCCTAGTACAAAAAACTAGATGGTATTGTTACTGTCAAAACCTTGAAATAATGTTCATGATTTTTTGTGTGCAAAGAATACTCAAGAAATTTTGTCAATTTTTCAACGTCTGTTTTTTTTTTTTTTTTTGAAAATAGGAAAAAATATTCTTGGAAATTCTCTATTATTTGTTTCTGCCTATTATTGCAAATCATTGTACTACATATCTATGTATTGTAGATTCTATTTTATAAATATAAATTGAGAGATTTCATCAAAAGAAAGGGGGAAAAATCAGTGCATTACAATTTTTGAAATCAATTTATCATTCCTTTATGTTTTTGTTGCTGTTCTTCTTCTTGTTGTTCTCTCTCGTTAGACAATTTTACTATTTTTCTTTTTCTTTTTGTTTTGAAGACTTTTTAGTTTCTAAGTGTTAATTTGTTTATGTTATGTATGCAAAAACGTAGTCTATATTGTAATCTATCACAGAACTTATTTTTTAATAATTCTCGAGGTGTTTAAGAAACCTGCTACTCCAAATTATTGTGAACAATATGATAAATTTTTCTTTAGGATTTGCAATCCCCGCGCATTTTTAAAAAAGAGCCTCCTATTTTATTGAGAGAATAATAAAAATTTCCGTACATTTTCAAAATAAGCACTAAGTACGCTAGAATTTTGCATGTTTCACTTTTTTTATATGATCATTGCAATAGATTTTATATAAAAATTTGGTGTCTTTGTTTTCAGTTTCAAATAGACGCGCTACAGTGTGTCACTTTCAAGTTTTTTTTTTTTTTTTTTTTTTAGTGCAAGCTACATCACTCAAATTTGTTTTGCTATATAATTATGAACACTTTATTGAAAAGTAATCTGTCTGTATGTTTATCCTAAATATTTGTAGCAAAGTTTCCATAAAACTTGACATCTCATTCACAGCACTTGTTGTTAAAATATTTATTACAATGAATTTGGACAAAATGAAAATTCCATCCCTTTAGAAAGTGTTCTGATACTATTTTTAAAGAAGAATATAAAATGAAGAAAATTTTTTCCAAAGTTTCTCCTTTATCCAGTGTGTCTGTCAACTACTGTAGTCCTGCGGATTATTATTGTTTTATAAATTAAGTTACCACGCTTTTTTTCATTATCTCTTTAATTTTGTATATAATAAGATAATTGTTTTTACCTCCAGGAGTTGTAAAAATAAAATACCAAAATATTAAAGTTGAAAAGAAGGTTGTTCTTTGTGTTTGCTTTTGTGACTAACATCTGAGAATGTAGAAGATTCAAATGGATAAATTTTGGCAGAAAACACGCAAAATTTGGTTTACTATTTCAATTTTAGAGAAAAATATTGGGGCACAATGAGAGAAGTGTTCTCTGTATTCCAGAAATGTGTATCTTTGATTATATTTTTCTATGAGTCCTTGAAAGTATAAATTATAGCCTACAGACCAAGGATAGTAAAATAAGAATTTGGCTGACAATTGCAAAATATTTTTACATAGCCAATCAGAGACTAGTAAACTGGACGTACAAGTAAAAGTCTGCTTATGTAGAAAGCAATCAATTAATAAAGCACATCAAAATGAGCTTCATAAGGGGTGCCAATTTTATATTGTCCCCACAAAATAGAAATACATTTTCAACTTAATCAATGAATTGCAGCAACCCAAAAAACTGAATGTTGCAGCCCAATTTTTCCACGTTGTCGCCTTCAGTCAAAATCCAAAACCAAACACTAACTCCTAAGTATAATTTATTTTGAACTTGGAAAGACTAGTCAGCATCATGCATTATGATTGAGCACTCTCACCATAGTTCATCTTCTTCTGTTTTTCTTCAATTTATCATTTTCTCTTTGTAGAAAGTGAAATGAGTAGAATAATGTCTCACAGTGACGTTACAAGAATTCTATCCAAACATTCTTGCTCTAGAAATTTTTTTTCTATATTTATTTAAAATTTTATTAATTTAAATAAATATTTATTATCTCATCATCATGGGCGCAACAGGGAACTTGAGAAGATACTTATAATATTTTGTCCTCTTCATTTTTTTCAAGTCATCTAAAAATATTGATTTTATGATTTTTTTATGTGGATTTTGAATGAAGAAAAGAAGCAGAGCCCGTCAGCCCGTACATTCTGCATAGCTTTGTTCATTCAATTTTAGGTATGCCTGAGCCCCGGCTGTATCATTCTGCCTATCTGAGCAGAGAATAAACGTGGAATTGAAAACACACTGAGGAGTCAGGATGCCATGGTTACCGCACTGGCAAAACACTGGCGCGCCACAACCGTGACTTGCGCTGTGCTGCGACTGCTGCAAGCCAATGAATATTATTGAAAATACCGCCAAATTCGAAGTCATAACAACCGGATAGTTTTATGTAAACAAAACTAAATCACGTCCTATTCAGCTATTCTTTCACTGTTGCTATCAATTTTCCATTCAGCTAAACGATGATCAATTAATGAAGAAAGTTTTGGAAATCATTCGAGAATTGCTCAACGTATTGAGTCGATTAGCTATTCTTCATACATGATACGATGGTAAATATTACTTCTGCCCCCTGCCTAGAATCCATCTTTTAGCTTTCTCGTGTCATCCACTGTTCTTTGCCCACATTTTAGGCGACTTCTGATCGCTGGACGTTTCTAGCTGAATGGAATGATTCAATATCGTCTATCATTAAAAAATTCCACTTGTTCTACTACCCGTGCGATGGAACAATCGAAATGGTAGTTATCAACTTATTTGCCAGCTACAGCGCTTGATTATAGCCTTACTTATACTAGTACTGTTTAATATTTCAGTTCGATCTGATGAAACGTCGTCTGTTCCTGAAGCGTACCAAATGCGAAGGAGTCTCTTCGGATGACTTTTTCTTGGGCGCTACTCTTCGTATATTTTCGAGACTGATATGTATCAAAGACTACGCTGATACATTCACACGAACAAAATTTGAATCAATGTTCCAAAAGTAAGCTGATTCACCTTATCGATATTATCTCGTTCATTTTATTCCTGACAGGTACATCTGTTTTCTTCTAGAGTTTGTGGGTTTCTGAAGCCGGAAATCGCAAACAAAAAAGGAGAAATTCTAAAAATACTTCAGGAAAAACATTTCAAAATTATCAACTTGAGGACTATCATGTTGGGGGAATCGGACGCTTGCGAGCTGTTGGATTCATATGAAGATGAGAAAGAATTGAAGTATAATCATTCTTGTCAAAAGTATAAGTCTATTGATACATTAGCGTATCATGTAGTATGATAGAATATGAATTACTTATAGATCTGTGATAGAACATGTAATTAGCGAGCCCGTTGTAGCGTTTCAACTCCTTGGCGCCGACGCAGTTACCAGATTATTAGATATAGTTGGTCCAGAAAATCCAGAAGATGCTAAAACCGAACGTCCTGAATCTCTTCGTGCTATGTACGGTGTAGATAAAGTCCGCAATGCGATTTACGTTTCGAAAACTAACGAGTCATCCGAAGCAGTGAGTTCTTCATAATATCGCGCGTATAGATAAAATGTGCTCAAGTAAATAAGATGTTACTGATGTTTATGCACAGGATTTTAACATATTATTCAGTAAAGAACCATTCGCCGTCCTGGAAAACACAACTTGTTGTGTTATAAAGCCTCACGCTGTAAAAGAAGGTATAGGCGTGATCTTGATCTAACATTCCTCTGTGAGCGAAGGATTCTCAAATCATTACATCATATTTTTCTATGAATGGCAGGTCTAGTCGGTGGCATAATAAATACGATCGAAGAGTTCGGTTACGAAGTAACTGGTATGATCATGTGTACTTTGAGCGTGGAACAAGCAGAACAATTTCTCGAGATTTACAAATACGTAGTGGCCGAGTATCAAGTGAGTACCTAATAGTAATTCCACTTAACTAGAATTCAATTTTATTAATTTGCTCTGTGTTCTAACCGTAGGACATGCTAAATGAACTATGTTCCGGGGCGTGTTTGGCTCTTGAGGTTAGAGGTAGAAACGAAGATAGGAGTATTTCAAAATTCCGAGAGTTGGTAGGACCTCTCGACTGGGTAATATTTGCAATTCATCCTTTGAATATTGAAAATAATATGTATTGTGTGTAATGTAAAACTTGAGGATTCTTTGTGCAGGAAGCTGCGAAAACTTTTCGACCGCATACCTTACGAGCGAAATTTGGAAAATCGAAAGCTCAAAATGCTGTGCACGTGACTGATCTGATCGAAGATGCTCCCGGAGAGGTAAAACAAAAATTTCTACTCTACTGAGTGTATCTGATTCGGCTAAAGACAAGCCGCAAACCTCCAAAAGTCTTGGGTTTTGAAAAAAAATCAAATGACATAAATTTTTTAGTCTTCAAACAATTTCATGATTATTTTACAATTATTCATTATCGAAATAAATGATTTACTTTTTTTTTTTCAGGTTGGATTCTTCTTTAAACCTGTATGTTAAGTAATGTACTTTGAACTGCCCTGTTTAATTTTTCACAATTTTGCGTCCATATTTATTAATGCCTTTGATCAATTTTAAATTTGTACCTGATTTTTCTCGAATGTTCATATTTTTACAAAGGATATCAATTTTATGTCAATTATTTGTTCACTATTCTTCGAATGTGATGGTTTCACTAGACGTGGTCGTATAAAAATTTGTTCTTTTTTTTGTTTTGTTTGATTGATTAATGGTTAGCTATAAACGTTTATTTTCCCTCGTCTTGCATATCATCACAAATAAGAAAAACTTCCAAGAAGCATATTCAAACACGGAGGTACGGTATGTAAGTACATATGGAACGATTTCCGTCGTAGTACAATCTTCTTGAAATTTAGGACAATAATCTTTAATCTATAGGCTCATGAATTGTTTTTAAAACCATTTTTGTAGATAATGTGATTGTAAAGGTCAGTTATCGATTATTATCATTATCTGCGGTATAAATTTGTTTATTGTCGAGATTTTCCGCTCACAAAAATATACCAACTTATTGATGTTTTTAACTTGTGCGAGTTATATTTATACCGCCTAAATATAAGATATTTATAGAGGATGATGAGTTACAAGTGATTTATTTTCTGACCTTCAAAATGAAGATAACCAAGTATTTCATCGTACACGTACTCGAACTAATATGTTTTTCCATTTCCGGTGAGTGTACTGCAGCTATAATGCATTCTATAATGGAAAGTATCAGTTTAGAATGTTTTATTCGTCGAGTAGCTACACATATTATTTTGAAAAAAATTTCGCAACGGATTTCTTGTTTGAACTTCCATTGCTCCTTGAGTCAGTGGAAATAATTTTAAATTTTTTCTCCTCTCCTGGACGTCAATTGTCCTGCTGTTAGCTTTCTTCACAGACAGAATAAGTAGGAGGTGTAATAACTTAGTAACAGTACAGATATAGTGAGCGATTCCTGAAGCTTCTTCATTTCTCCACCATCAATTCACATTTTTATATTATTCAGTAACATTTTTTTAGTAAGACGTCAATAATGAAAATCACTGCATATTCATGACAATCGGTTGTGGTTCTTGCTGAGATGTTCAAATCAAGACCCAATGATTTAGGCCAGAATCACCAACTAATTTTTTTTTTGCACAAAATTCATTTCATTGTTCCTTAACAAGATAGGTTCGTTTCTTTTGGTCAAGGTTATGGCACATATTGAAAAATAAAAAATTATCCTCCTTTGTTATTGCCGAAAGGCTAGAAAGAAGTTACCAATTTTTTAATAAAGTGTAAAGAAGGAAGGTCCGATGACGTTTTCAAGTCCTCGACGGTTAGAATTAGGATTCAGAATTTGGAACAAAGGCATTTAATAATCCAGCTTCAAAAGATAGAATGTACATGTCTTGAACTCAATTCGTAAAATGGTGCACTCATTAAAGCAATTCCCCTTTTGAATTCCCTATTCCTGCGTTTTTTGCTTCATTACGACAAGCGACCAAACGCATACGATTGCTGCTCATTGAAATAAGAAGGGTTGCAAAACGAAGACGTTCTGTCAAAAAAGCGTAAAAGCAAAGAGAAAATTATTTATTCTACACAAAAATTTTCTTTGAATTACGAATATAATTTCAAAAAAAAAAATTGATCCAACCACCGATTCTGACCATTAATTTAGTGTACTCACATGTACAGACATCATCGGTGACCTGTTATTGGAAAAAACTTTTAGACGTCAAAAAATCAGTTGAGAGAAATGAGTACTTTCGCACGAATGCGAATAGGCTCTTTCCGTTGATTGGTTTTTAGACGTCCAAGAGTTTTTCTCGCGACAGGCTACCCCACCACATATGAGGATGTATATGGCAAAAGGGCGTCCGCACAATGTATTTCTTATGAGACGGACGCCCTTCTGCCAGAACCCTCCTATGTATGTTAATCATGTGATAATTATTCCTCTTTGGTAAAATATCCGCTAGGAGCGCTTTTCTGAAGAAATTGGCCGGCAAAAAAAAATTGCATGAGTTCGATGTTCGATAACACGCGTTTACTCTCATGATGAATTGAGCTACTTGTTTACACTCGTGCTTGTACCCCTAATTCAGGGTCTTTGGCGCGATATGGTGAAAATAACAATAAGTTCGAAAATATTGTCAAATTGTTTTGTAGTTCCCTACCACTGTTAAAACTGATAAAGATTCTCATAAGTATACTCTGCCTCTTTCCAATCTACAAGCATAAAAGCTTTCTATTAAGCTCTGTATGCGTATTGTCAAATTAAGCGTTCATCTCAATCGATATAAAACAGTATTATCAACGACGAAAGTTGACATTATGTCGAAAAGAAAGTCGACCAACAAGTCCGATACAAAAATCACAAAATTTGTGAAATCGAGTGAAAATTCCAGCCAACCATCGACATCGAAGAATACAAAAATGTTTGGTGATTACGAAGAATTCATGGCGAAGATTGACGCGGATCGGGAAAAAGTGGTTCACTCACTAAATATTCATCTTTTTCTATTCGTGAAAATAATGTTAGTAATCTGAATTATTTCCACTAGGTCGCTACTTCAATAATGGATTTCAATTTCATCAAACAACGTGCGAGAGTCCTCACAGAAGTTGATGAGTTCCCTGATTGGGGCACCGGAGTCATATACTGGATGTTCAGAGATCAAAGAATTCATGGTAACTTATTTATTTTTCTCTATTAATATCAACGTATCGAAAACTTACTTTATTCGGCTTCTTTCAATCGTAGATAATTGGGCTCTGTTATATGCTCAAAAATTGGCAATCAAGAATGAAGTCCCATTACACGTTTGCTTCTGCAGACTACCTAAATTCTTGGACGCCACGATTAGACATTTTGATTTCATTTTTAAAGGTAACCAAAATTTCTATTTTAATTTTTGTCCCAAAGGAATAAAATACATTTGTCCTATTGATAATCTGTCATTTTCTAGGTCTAGAAGAAATCGAAAGAGATTGCCAAAACTTAAACATCGAGTTTCATTTTCTGATTGGTTGTGGAAAGGACATACTGCCAGCCTTCGTTGATAAATATAAATTTGGAGCTGTGGTCATCGATTTTTGTCCTCTTCGATTACCGAGATCTTGGGCTGAGGAATTGAAAACTACTCTACCAGCTGACGTTCCTTTGATTCAGGTACGTGATGCTATCAAATTTTTCGTATAAATTATATTTTAGACTCAATAAGTTTTTACAACTGAATTTTTATTCAGGTTGACGGCCACAATGTCGTTCCAGTGTGGGTCGCTTCCGATAAAAAGGAGTACGCCGCCAGAACAATTCGTCCTAAAATAAACAACAAACTGGATAAATTTTTAACCGAATTTCCGCCCGTCATAAAACATCCATTCAAGTCAACTTATTTGAAAGCCGAAGTAAGTTATGTTCTGTAATAATTTAGGGTGACAATTTTAATGTAATCTTACAATCATCTTTTAGCCTGTCAACTGGACGAAAGCCGGTGAGACTTTGCAAGTCGACAGAACTGTCGGACCTGTTGATAAATTCCTACCTGGATACTCGGGAGGTATGAAAAATTTGTACGAGTTTGTGGTCAAAAGAATTCCTCATTATGACGAAGACAGAAATGATCCGACAAAAGACGGATTGAGTAATATATCTCCGTGGTTACATTTTGGTAAAATCTCTCTCAATACCGAGTATCGTGAACTTGAGTGAATATTTCTTAACGGGAGACTATTTCAGGTCAGATTTCACCTCAACGTTGCGCATTGGCAGCTAAAAGGTATGCATCCAAGTACAAAAAAAGTGTCGAAGCTTTTTGCGAAGAATTGATTGTTCGTCGAGAACTTTCCGAAAATTTTTGTTATTATAATGAGCATTATGACAGTATTGAAGGAGCCGAAAACTGGGCCCGTACTACGTTAGACCAACACAGGTGTGTTTTTGCCGTTCCTTCTTTCATCAACATTTCTGCTTTTAAGTGATAAAGTCATTTTTCTTCCTAGAAAAGATAAACGAGAAAAAGTGTATACAGATTCGCAGCTAGAAGATGCAAAAACTCACGATAATTTATGGAACGCTGCTCAACGACAGTTACGTAAGGAGGGCAAAATGCACGGCTTCTTGCGAATGTATTGGGCGAAGAAGATTTTAGAGTGGACTGCCACACCTGAAGATGCCCTACGCATTTCTATCTATCTTAACGATAAGTATAGTATGGATGGACGCGATCCGAATGGCTATGTAGGTGAGTGATTGTAACAAAACTTGAAATTTTTGTGTTTATCTCTCCATGGAGAAACAACAGATGAAGGACATGACTTTAATATTGATAGGTTGTATGTGGTCAATTTGTGGTACCCACGATCAAGGATGGCGAGAACGAGCTATTTTTGGTAAAATCAGATATATGAATTACGAAGGCTGTAAACGTAAATTCAACGTTGATAATTTTGCGATGCGTTACCGTAGTCTGTGAATTACTTTTATGTGTACCTTTTTGTCAATCACTTCATGTTCTTTGAGGTAACTTTTTATTCGATTGGACGTGAAACTTTGAGTATGATTCTTAAAAACTATTTCGGCAGTTTTAAAAACTATGTATTATGTTAGATTTCAGTGATATAGAAACAAAATTAGAGAGCGTGATATATTTTTGAAAAGTTCCGGTTTCCGGATATAAATAGAGTTTCCTATGAGTTTTGAATATTTTATATCAATTCCTGCAATTAATGATGTAATCTTTTTCTCGAACAACCGCCATAGGCAATTTTGATTTTAAGAATCTTATTTCGTGTATCGTATTCTACTTTTTTTTTTTCTTTTTCTGTTTCTTCCAAGAGATCGCTAAAATTGAAGCATGTTTATCGTTATTTTCCTCTTCTTATGATGATACATTGAGTTGGTCTCAATATAATTATTCATGATCATGGTTGTTCTAAGAGGCGGCCTTCGTTAGCAATTTCACTTCAGAAAAGGCGAAATTGAAGTTTTGATTAAAAAAATTTACTACACGAAGTTCACCCGTTGTATCATAATTTACTGTAATCTTTCACGTATGTTCTTTGTGAAAATTATTATTTTCTTTTTATAGTCCGAATTCTGAATTTTCTTAATCCATGTCAAGAACAATATCCAGTGCCTGTTGGTATGACTGCCTGTGCGTGAAATCGTACCTAGAACAGGTAAAAGTCATTTTTGAAAACAATCAGTCCAAAATCTCAGTGCAAGATTCCTTGTTGTGTTCACAGTGCTCGATTAATTTTGCCAATAAAGGTTTTCTGGAATCCGACTGATCCCATATCACCAACTTTGATGTGAATTCAGCATAGAAAACTGAGTAGAGGATACGTATTTATAACTATTCGTTTCTTTGATAAGTTTTCTTCCTTAGGCTATTCAACATTAAGATTGAGCGTTTTCGGGATTCATTCCATGACCATTTACTTACAAGCTCTTGGACTCGAATTTTATTGAGTACATATATTCATGAAAAGACCAAGAAATAAAATTTATTTTGAATTTTTGGTACCGCAATTCTATTGAATTTTGCAAAATTTCATCTTTAAAATACATCATAATTCGGCTCGTCAATGAAAAATGAAGATTAGGTACTTACCAAATTTTAAAAATCGCCAGCGGATAAAGTGTGAAATGAGTTCATGAAATGAAAAACAGAATTATTCAAGACTAATTGTATCTAGGTAATTTAATATTGTTTTGTACGAACGAAAAGGTTCGACCAGGTTTTATTATCCTTTATTGTTAGCAATCACATTATACATACATGAACTTAAAATCGGGAAGATAACTGATTAGGATGAAACGGAAGATGTTATGACTTAGGAAGCAAAGAGATATAGGTTCTTTGCCTTCTTGAATCACATACCGAAATTTTCTAAGGGGATTGGTCGAAGCTAATTTTCTAGGACAGGTTCATCTAATTCCGTGCGAAACTCGTAAGTTCCTCTGGCTATTCCCTCGACAAAGATCTAATGAGAATGGATTTTTCTTCATCATTCAACATGTGGCAATGCTCAGAAAACTCCTTGATAGTTTCGCACGGAGGCCGCCGTAAGGAAGATTGTTATAGACAAAATTGATAAAATTCTTTCATCAGATGAGAGTAAAACAATCAGAAATGATCAGAACGATGATGAAAAAAAGAGGCTTTCAGAGTTTGATGTCCACTTCAGTAACGAATCTAAATTATTTGAATACAAATTATCGAGAATTTGAATTATATTAAGTATGCGACGTACCTGGCATTCCTTTCACTCTCGTCTTCTCCGCTGTTGCTGCTGTTGTTGTAAGTAGGAGCCCTTGAAAATACATTAAATTGTATCGTATAGATCTTTCATATTTGCTCCGAATTGTTGATTTAAAAAAAAAAAAAATTCTGAAGTACCAAAGCGCACCTTAATGTAAAGAATGTTCTTCCAGTTGACGCCGATGAAGATGAGGATGATGACAATATGTTCGTATCTCTGTAATTTGTTGGACGAGTCGACGGCGCAATTTGACGTTTTTTCCCCCCAGGAGAAAATGAAGTAATGACCTTACCATCGTGCATTTTAAGAGACAATGATGTAGTGCTATGGGGGAGGAATACCTGGTTCGGGGTACTTGTCAAATTTGAGGATGGAAGAACAGAACTAGTTTTACTTTTTCCTACTCCAAAGTTGAGAGGATACCTTCAAACAAAGAGGAATAGAGAGAATTTTAGCAGAATTATATTCAAAGGAATCACTAACAAACATTGAAAATCATCGGAAATACATCCACTTACGCTTGAACCCCGACACTTCCTACAAGTATCAATGTAACTAGTACAGGCTGAAGAATGCAACAAATATTCTCATGAAAATTCATTTTTCCAATTGCCTACATACGATGTAATGAAACGCACATATAATTGTAAACACTAAACAGTGATCTACCATGCTTCAGAACTTTTCCACAAGGAGTAGGTCACAGATGTTTGTTAGAACAATTATTTGATCTGTAGGATCTTCAAGAGTTATTTGATTGATGGAAACAATAACAAAATGTACACGTTGAGTGAAAATTGTGAATATTTCTCATCAAGTAAATCGTTGAAGTAAAACCCTATGTACATGAGAAAGGCAATACCTAGCCTACAATTTTTTTATCAAGGACACGTAATCCTCAGAAAAGTGCGCATCCTTCTATGCAGAAACCTAAATTAACCTGGTCATTTATGGGAATCTGAAAAAAATATATTTGGCCTAAATACGTTTACTGAAGAAGAGCGCGGTATAGGATCCGGAAAAAATATGTTGACGAAACTCGAAAGAGCTTCTCGATCACCTAATAACCTAGACGAGGAAGAGGGTGTGATATTATCAAGAAATGAAATGATTCTAGGAGACTCAGAATTTTGAATGAAAAGCAGAGAAAGGATGATGATGCTGTTTCAAGTTCCAAGCCATGGAAAGGGGTCTTCAGGAAGATTTGAATGAAGAAAATTTGGGAGTAAATAAAGGACATAAAAAATTCAGAAAACTGAGAGTTTTACTGCAAACCGACAGTTCACGCAGTAAAGCTTTCAGCTTTCTGAATTTTATTATTTATTTAATATGTGCTGTACCATTAGTGACCGTATCATAACCATAATCTGTGGGATTAGGAGAAATTTCAAGTCGAAAGTGTATGTTGAAGAAGGAAACTTGAGGGAACCCCTTCACTTTACCCACTAATTAAACAAAATGCGATTGTTATTATTTTGATTAATGATTATCGGTTTAATTGCAGCGCGTCAGTTGCTGCCTTTGACTATATTTTGCAAATAAAATCAAAGAATGGAAAAATTTTAACCGTGAAAGTGTTTTTATTTATATAAAATCAAAGAAGGCGCTCTCTTTGTAGAAGCTCGTCGAAAAGCTTGAAAAATTCACCCAAGACATTTGAAGTTATGTTCACTCGACAGGAAATTGAGAGACCCACAATTTTTTTCTATACATTTTTCACAAAAAATAATATTTGAAAAGGTACAGTCGATTTTATTATAATTTACTGTGTCATGGTAAAAAACGCCATGATTACCTTCTCGCAAGGGTGGTAAGCTCAAGTTTTATTTAAGTTCTAAGCCGTAAATAAGCTAAAGCGAAACGATTTTTCATTCGCTTAATTAAGCAACTTAATAAGCAAAACAAAAGCTTAAAACTTGAAAAAGGCGAAAACAAATTTTTTCCGACAAAAACATGTTTTTGGAAAAAACATTTCCCAACAAAAACATGTTTTGTCCCTTCAACTTTAAGCTTAAGTTTTAAGCGATTCAGCTCAAACTAATTAAGTTTTAAGCTAAAACTCCTAAATCTCTAATGAGCCTTAAGCTTAAGCGATGAAAAGAAATTATCCTATTTTAAGTGTAAGCCTTAAGCTTATAAGCGAAAAGTAATTCTATTTCAATTTTAAGATTTAAGCCTAAGACCTACAATCGAATCGCTTACCACCCTGGCCTTCTCAACATCAACAACAACGCTTCTACAGATCATTTTGAATCGAGTTCTGTAAAAGCCGGCCAAACAACAAGCTAACGATCCATAGAATAGTATCTATTGTACGATTACAAGAAATCTTTTCCTCTAGACTATTGCCTTGTCGCTTGTTCGGCTATTACAGAACACGGTTCATTTTATATTATAAAGTTATCATGTGGACCAGGTTAAAGAGAAGCGTCCACAGATGTGATAAGGTTTGACGAAAACCACGTGCATTTAAAATACACACGTCGCACCTTGCCTCCCCATGGCAAACGTGGTATTCGCCAACTATTATTATCTTGTACACGGACAGTCGCTCCACTCCTCCTCCCCGTAGATGATTAACCGTATTTTTTTTTTTTTTTTTTTTTGCTTAGCGTAGTCCACAAAATAATGTGACCTGCCATGAGAAAAGGATGCTCATTGCCCATCGACAGGAATACCATTTCTCCCTGATTGGATATCTAATCAGAGAGAAATTGTGTTCCTGTCAGCCCACTGCAGGCCCACTGTAAGTTGAACTAGACTACAACATAATGCCGTGAATGGTGAATGCGTTTAGTTGCCATCTATATTAAACATAATGTGTTGACGTGTTGTGGATATCTGCATTATTTCCTTGTATTGGTCCGTAATTAATAATAATTACTAATATTCAATATTAGGCATCACATATATACTATCGGTAAAAGTACGACTATAGGTATACTTTCATTCCGCTTGAATTATAGTTTAATTGGTAACCCAGTGATTGTACTAAGTGCCGATTCGGTCATTTTCCTGCCATTGTTCCTGGAAAATAAAGATCACCAGCTCAAAAGATTTGAAATCATACAAGTAAGTTTCAAGTTTTCAATTTAACCTTGAAGATTGGCGTATTGTCTGATGAGCTAGTACGTAAGGACAGAAGGGAACCGGTTGAGATGAGATCGTAAAGGAGCCTATCATTCAACTCAAAACGAAAAGAATAGAGGTGCCTCCCGTGATATTCACTATAGAATACTCAGGTGTAAATTTTGCATCCATTTAATTACTTGAAGCTCATCCTTAAAATGCTTAGGTGAAGAAACGTTTCTAGATGTGTCCTAAACGATTTCCTGCGGATATGCACAAATTAGAGAAGTCTAAAATACTTTAGTGAGGTACTAAGCAGGTCAAGTAAGCACAAAGAAGACGTAGAATCATCGCCTTGACGCTGTGAGAATTCCTAATGACTATTTTAGGTTTAGAATTGATTTTCAATCATTGATCATAGTATTCTTCCAAGATTCCTCTACTAGCAGATTAAAGTAATTACTCTTACTCACCGTATTGATCACGAGTCAAATAATTGGTTGCACAGTTTTTATATAGGTAGATGTGCAAATCATATGAAAAAAGACAGAGAATATTACTCAACATTTATAAATACAAGACATCCTCTTATAATTGCGTCAAAATGCACCAAACAGCTTACAAACTGCAGGTAGAGAGCTTTAGGTATTTCCTATCATAATGTGTAGGAATTTGGCCCAAGAAGAAAAATGGAGTAATCAACAATTTATTTTTGTGAATGAAATACCTACTGTTCTAAAACCAGTGTGGAATAATTAAGAAATACAGAAAGACTCGATGATGCAGTCACTAGACATATTAAGAAAAGTGCTCTCGTAGTCTAATCCTATTTTTGTATTCTCAAAAAATAAATCAGGATTAACGTGCCTTGAATTTACGTCTTCGTCGTCTTCAGTGCTGCTACTGTGACCTCTAGAAAAGAACAAAATGTGTTTTAAATGAAAAATTGGTTTGTGCGCGTGTACTAGTCAATTGATTTGGAATAAGATTTACAAAGATAACGTATCAAAATCTCACAGGCATCAACAGGGAAAAACCGTCACGTCCTGTCTTCTTTTCCTCGGGGCCCCTGTGGTATGTCGCTAACTTTGTAGATCTTATCACAAAGAAACTTGACGAAAACTCTAAAGAAGCCATGTACTAGTCGTCAACCTACGGTGTTAAGAGTGAACGATCGAAAGACATCGCTGACGATGATGACGACGAAGATAAAATGTCCACATGTCTAGACTTAATTTCCTTTCTAGAAGACCTGCGTGGAGAATTTTGCTTTCTTTCAGCTTTGTATTTGCCTTTATCCATTTTCAGACTCAATGGTGATGCTAGCTGGGGGAAATGCGCCCGGGCCGTGGGACTACTTTCATTCCTTTTGCCGTTTCGAAATACCATTGCATTATGATTGTGGTTTTCATCTCTTTTGAAGGTTAATGGAGGTGCATAATTTTGCAGACTCAAAGATGATAGAGTAAAATTAGCAGACTGCGCTTGGTTCATAGGACCATTTCTGTTTCCTTCTTCGTTCTGTAATGCCATTGTATCTGTGTCATGATTTTGATCTCCATCTTTTTTGGGAGATGACGGAGGAGTATTATTCTTTGTGGTCTCTTCTTTTGGAGACAACGACGAAATGGTATACGTGTCTCCTCCCTCGTTACGAGACAAGGACAAAGTATTGTATTTATCTTGCCTATCTTTGAACGATAAAGAGGACTTGTTTATTGTATTGACAGCGTACCTTATGAAGGAGGGAAATAATGAGTTAGAAAATTCTGAGCCAATTACAAGAATAATTTTTGAGACGATATTTACTCACGATTTAACTCTCATGGTATGAAACAAAATGAACGTAAGAAAATAAGGTATCATCTTATGAAGGTCCATTTTGTGTTAGTTGAAAATGAGAACACATCAGTTCTAATTTTATGACGTGGAAAAAAATTCTGTGTATTGTTAAAAGTTAATTCAAATAGGTTTCTTGTTAATACTTTCTTATTCCGAAACGTGAGTTCATCATAAGTTGTTGTATATGAACGCGTTGACCCTGAAACGAAAAACTGCATTACTCTTTTTCTATATTCTATTCGACAATTATTTGAGAATTTTCCAGCGGTACTGCTCTTCCTATTGATTTTCAATTCTTTCTTATTATTTTGATTCGTTCTGAACATATGTACGCACCTGCGACATATTTCATGTTGAAAAAGTGTGAAAGTATGCGTCGACTTCTAGAACAAATACAAAACTGTCATCACTAAGTTGGGTAAATACGTAAAAAAATAAATAGAATGTTCTCCTCGTGGGTACGAGCCATCGAATATAGTTGTGGAGAGGTACAAGCACGTAACTTTACACAAAGAGCTACAGCAACACAGAAACGATACAAATGTTTATTGGCAAAGAACAACCGACGGGCACAATTAGAAAATTTTTTTCGAAAAAACCAAAAGTGGAATTAAAAGTATAAATTTAAAAAATAAATAAATAAAGAATAAAAATAAAAATAATTATAAAGGAGTGGTCAAAACAAAAGGTCAAAAAAACGGGTTAAAAACAAAGAAACTAAACGAATACCAGGTGAGGCCTGTATAAGTCTGAAAAAGCGAGCTGTAGCCAGTTTGTAAGGAGTCGACCGGTTTCGATCGTGCGCGGACGATCATCATCAGGAAGGAACTGAAGCGACGCGGTAGCCGGAGTGTATGAGTGAAGAGAAACGAAGAGTTGGGCACATCAAGAATTAACCGGTGGTGGATGTCAATAGTTGTAAAAAAATTGTATGAACGGGTTGACGTAGGTACCTTCTAAATCATTCAGCACGTTATGCCCGGCTGTAACAGCGGCGATAATCTCTAATTCTTCTAGACGATTCATGTTATATCCTTTTGTACAAGTGTGAAGAAGAGAAGAGGATTTTTTTGCAAAATTATGCCCTGTCTCGAGACAGTGAGCGGCGAAAGTGGATTTAGTTACATCTTTTTTAGTGTAGGCTGCCTTATGTTCTTGGAGGCGCAGGCGGAGTTTTCTGCCAGTTTGACCAAGATATTCCGCATCACAATCCCCGCACTCCAGCTTATAAATCCCGGATTTTTGAGAGGGACGAACAGGGTCTTTAAGACGAATAAGATTTGCGGTTGTGGTGAGGGGGTAGAACCCTGTCCTGTAACTGTATCTTCTCAGAAGAGAGAATAATTTCTCAGAGGGAGCTCCTAAGAACGGCAACCGCATCCATTTTTCTTTATAGTGCAGGAGGAGGAAGGCTGTGTTTGAACACGATTTTCAGCCAATAAGGTGCGGAGACGCTTACGGCGGATTAAACGATGAGTGTCAACTTTCAAGTCGTTTATTTGAGCTATCCTGCTAATTTTTTTAGCTTCTAGAACTTGAGCTTCGGGAGTCAGAGGGAGGTGGACTAGACGATGTATGGCAGAATTTATTGCCGCTAATTTGTGCGCCGCGGGGTGGTAAGAAGATGCGTGGATAGATACTCCAGTTGGCCGAGGTTAGGAAATCGCTCTTCGTATCAACAACGACCTAGCCGAACACAACTCCAGGATGCGTAAAGCTATAGACGACTCCGTTCACATAATCAATAATGAACTTACGCGGCCTACTTGTAATGAATCCTTCTCTTCCAAAACTCTATGGCCAAGTGAAATTGCATAAAGAAGACTATCCCATGCGCCCAGTCGTTGCATACCATACCGACCCCAGCCGTAAATTGGCCGGATTAATGGCTTCCTGGTTCCGCGCAACGGTCGAATTTGCACCTAAATATCTATTATATAAACCTGTAAGCTCGCGCGCCTGACGCTAAAAAATCGAGTGACGCAAGAAAATCGCGTGCCGAAAATTCGCGTGGCCGAAAATTCAAGTGCCGCTATCTATTGGAAACTCGGTAAATCTGAAGCGCTACCTACGCATCGTTAGGGCGTGGTTAGGGCGGGTCAACCTTACAAACTACGACGCGACCGGTTAACCTGACCGTTCGAGTAGTTTCTGGAAGTAGGCTCTCTTCCTTCCGTTTTTTTGACAGTTCTCGAATGCTCTCGAAATGATCCAGCAGTAGCGACGATTGATATAAATAGAAGCGCGTGGCGCGGCGTTGCATCATTTTACGTTAGACTCATACACGCAACAGTTGTTCCATTTGTATCATTCGAAGTTGTATATTTTTCTTTCAAACAGTATGACGGACGGTAGCGTAGAGAATGAGATTCTACATGATGAATTGTCAGGGGATCTCATTAACGCATTTTTTGAAATAGTACGTAAGCAGTCTGACTTTCTTTGAGTAGCCTCTAGAGATGAATTGGAACAGGAATTAAAACAAGATGAAACAATCATGGCGGAAGGGGGACCAAAAGCCGGAAAAAAGTACCTGCCAAGCTCATTCACTCACGGTAGGCGGTATATGCAATTGAAATATCAAGATGGAATGGCAATGATAGCCAGAAGGGGAAAACCCAGCTATTTCATCACCGTCACATGTAATCCCAACTGGCCGGAAATAAAAGATAATCTAAAGAAAAATCAGTCAGCAATTGATCGACCTGACCTTACATGTCGCGTTTTTGAATTGAAACTCAGGAAACTAATAGAAATTTTGAGACGAGGGCAGCTTTTTGGGCCTTTGGTATACTACATGTATGTAATCGAATTCCAGAAACGGGGTCTTCCTCATGCGCACATAGCATTAAGGGTTGAGGGAGGCGGCCCTAAGAATCCAAATGAAATTGACCAATTTGTAAGAGCAACTATCCCCAACAAACAAGAACATAATGGTATTCTACGGCAGAAAGTTCTGGCACATATGATACACGGGCCGTGTGGAAGAGATAAACCGGACGCCCCCTGCACAGAAAACTATCACTGTAGTAAAGGTTTCCCAAAACCCAGTGTGCCAAACACATATATTGATGAAAGAGGTTACGTTCATTACCAACGTATGTCCACATCTACTGTAAAATTGGCTGATGGACGGGATATAAATGACCAGTGGGTTGTTCCTTACAACCCCCATCTTTTATTAATGTGGGATGGTCACTGCAACGTTGAGATTTCAAACACAGTAAGAATAATTAAATACATGTGTAAATACATACACAAAGGCCCTGACAGAGCAAAAGTCGCCATTATTCCGGAAATAAAACTGGATGAAATTGAGGAATATGCCGAAAATCGCATTCTAAGTGCATCAGAGGCAGTCTGGCGAATCCTCGAGTTTCATAATACTGCCCGCTATCCGACGGTTGAAGCATTACCCATTCATCTGGAGGGCAAAGATCAAGTACTATTCCGTGAGGGACAGGAAAAGGAGGCTCTTGATAAGAATATTTCCAAGTTAGTACTATATTTCCAGCGACCAAAATCCCCAGAATTTCAACTCATACCCTACCTGGAGTTTTACGAGACCTAACCAATAAGTTGAAAGAAAAGATGTTTCCTCATGGTTCAATGCTCGCCTCCTTTGATGTAACAAGTATGTTTACCAAAACTCCGGTCGAACGTACTATCGAGATCATGGTAGAACTCTTAGTCGATAAACACATACACCCTGATATAATTAAAGAATTCAAATATCTTATTACTGCTTGCTTGGAAAACAACATCTGTGTATTTAGAGGAAAGACTTTTAAATTTCCGGATGGCCTCCCTATAGGAGGACCCGTCTCCATGCTCGCCGCAGATGTTTTCATGAGTCGTCTCGAAGCTGATATCCTGGACACTGATTCCACACCACGTGCTATCCGGTTTTGGTCCAGATACGTCGATGATGTCCTCTGCGTTTGGCATGGCTCGTTGGCGGATCTTCACTCATTCTTGGATACGCTTAACACCTACCATCCTGCTATGAAGTAGGAGGCAACAGTATCAACTACCTCGACCTTTCAATCACACTCACTGAGTCTCTCAACATTCTTCAGACGGAATTCGCAGTCTACAGAAAACCAACCTTTACTGGAGTATCTATCCACGCATCTTCTTACCACCCCGCGGCGCACAAATTAGCGGCAATAAATTCTGCCATACATCGTCTAGTCCACCTCCCTCTGACTCCTGAAGCTCAAGTTCTAGAAGCTAAACAAATTAGCAGAATAGCTCAAATAAACGACTTGAAAGTTGACACTCATTGTTTAATCCGCCGTAAGCGTCTCCGCACCTTATTGGCTGAAAATCGTGTTCAAACACAGCCTTCCTCCTCCTGCACTAAAGAAAAATGGATGCGGTTGCCGTTCTTAGGAGCTCCCTCTGAGAAATTATCCTCTCTTCTGAGAAGATACGGTTACAGGACGAGGTTCTACCCCCTCACCACAACCGCAAATCTTATTCGTCTTAAAGACCCTGTTCGTCCCTCTCAAAAATTCGGGATTTATAAGCTGGAGTGCGGGGATTGTGATGCGGAATATCTTGGTCAAACTGGCGGAAAACTCCGCCTGCGCCTCCAAGAACATAAGGCAGCCTACACTAAAAAAGACGTAACTAAATCCGCTTTCGCCGCTCACTGTCTCGAGACAGGGCATAATTTTGCAAAAAAATCCTCTTCTCTTCTTCACACTTGTACAAAAGGATATAACATGAATCGTCTAGAAGAAGTAGAGATTATCGCCGCTGTTACAGCCGGGCATAACGTGCTGAATGATTTAGAAGGTACCTACGTCAACCCGTTCATACAATTTTTTTACAACTATCGACATCCACCACCGGTTAAGTCTTGATGTGCCCAACTCTTCGTTTCTCTTCACTCATACACTCCGGCTACCGCGTCGCTTCAGTTCCTTCCTGATGATGATCGTCCGTGCACGATCGAAACCGGTCGACTCCTTACAAACTCGCTACAGCTCGCTTTTTCAGACTTATACAGGCCTCACCTGGTATTCGTTTAGTTTCTTTGTTTTTAACCCGTTTTTTTGACCGTTTGTTTTGACCACTCCTTTATAATTATTTTTATTTTTATTCTTTATTTATTTATTTTTTAAATTTATACTTTTAATTCCACTTTTGGTTTTTTCAAAAAAAAATTTCTAATTGTGCCCGTCGGTTGTTCTTTGCCAATAAAGATTTGTATCGTTTCTGTGTTGCTGTAGCTCTTTGTGTAAAGTTACGTGCTTGTACCTCTCCACAACTATATGGGTAAATACGTATTTTGTTGGCCGAGAGGAAAGTCTCCTCTGTATCGGGAGGTTGGAGGACACTACTAGTCGTTTTTTGGAGGAAGGGGGAGGTGCAGTAGAGCAGAACAATGCTTAATATTCATGATACAATGTAGTACAATCCAAAAGATGACCAATATTTGCTACAGCTACGTATAGGTTTGTCTCTACCGGCCCAATTACATTATTATTCAACGTACTAGATTTTGATAGCTGGTGGGCTAAAGCATGGTTGTTTATACTATCAGTTTTGCGTCCATGTGCGACCTCCCTATTTCTTTCTAAACAGAAATTTCATGTCTGGGCTTCACTATAGTATGATGCAGACTTTATAATTGATTTCAAGTACCTAGTTTAACTTGATTCATGAAATTAAAGAATTTTAATGTCTATATCAGTGATGGTATAACAATCAGATCGATCAAATCCACTTTAATAGGTGCAAATTTGTAACAAATTGTACTAATTTCTGGAAAATTCAACCTCCAAAGTCTAGGATACAGAACGAATAAGTAAATGTTTCTAAAATTACATCAATAAACCAAGAGAATGGAATCCATAGTATAATTTTTAAGAACGATAGGTAATTATTTATGAAATAAAATAAAACTACTTCACTGGTGACGAAATAGAGAGAGGAAGAGAAAGAGGGTAAATTCGGAAAATAAATTCTGTGGTATCACCTTAATAAAGTATGTAAGAAAAACTTTTCTTTACAATTTTGCAATTTTTCATATTTATTTTTTCTGTTACTAAAAAAATTTACACCGCCACCGCTGAACTACTTACAATAACGTACTGAAAAAGCACCCAAAGAAGATATACTCGTAAATCTCACAGCCCGAATGAGATTTGGCCGTTAAAATCCAGTGACACTTTAAGCGAGTCTGGAATCCAAGGCTCACTTACTCCAACTTCTTTAACAAATGGAGGAGTTGGAATGTTGAAAGGTAATTCTAAAGGAAGAAAGTCTGTCATGGTTGTGAGGTCAATCCCCAACTCGATCAATTTCGCGTTGATCTCGTTTTTGTAACCCTCTAAAATTTCCTTTTGATCTGACAATGGGACCTGATTATCAATCAACACATCGACCCACGTCGCTGAAACCAGTAGATGTATACATTAACCTAATCATAATAACAAGTAGTGCACATCATAGATACTGCTAAGGCTACACGGTAGAATAATTTAGTTGGTTGAAGATGCCTTTTATTTCACCCTTCATCGATTCTAGAACTTGGTTAGGTATAGGTACTGTTATGATAGTGGTTGCCGAAGGCAATCGTGATTCTTGAGAAGAGACCGGTGAGTCAAAATGACCCTGGAATGAAATTTTACTCTCATGTGTTATTTTTACCGTCCATTAATAATTCTTCCTCTTTTTTCCAACCGTCTGATAATAGCGTAGTAGTTTTCAATTTTTTTCGAAAATTCGTAAAAGGCACTTTACAGCTCTTTTGTCTATATTTAGCTACTATACATTGCTTTATCTTCCAGAGTCATACGTCATTTACTTTGTAGTGTCTTATCGAATTTCTTCTATAAATATTCACCTTTATTGAGGAAAAGCAAATGATAACTGAAAATACCCTATGTACTTCACACCTCATTTCTATCTTTTTATTGTGAAACTACCCCTAATTCCTAGACCTTATTTTCCTTCGTCATTCATGTTGAAAAAGCTCGTTTATTATTTCAAAAATTCCAGCCTTTCTGATCTGTCAACCCGGACGGAAATCGCTGAAAAATCTAAACTTCGAGTGATTATTATTGAAGGAGTTTTCTTACTTTTTAGATCGCAAGTTCTCGAAATAGACCAATTCATGTGAGGGGCAGCTGCAATCACCGCAAAGTCTCGAACTGTCCAAGAATATTTGTGAGTAAATTAGTTGTATAATTACCTAAAATTTCAATTATAAAAATTGTATAACTTATTCACTAACAACTCGATTTTACAAATTCTGGAATATTCTTCCTTGGTGTCTCCTTTATTGCGCCGGATTTATCTTGCTTGAGAAGGTCCACTGATATGTAAAAATTGAATAGTTAATTACGAATGTCACAACTTCTTAGTTGAATTTCATTAACGAAATGACCCACCGATTAAAAGAAAAGTTTTCGATGGTAATTTTTTCTGAGTCCCTTTTCCATCATAATTTATAGCTCTTTTCTTCAGTCCCTTCCTATCATCTATAGCTCGTAGGTCAAAATTTTTCCAAGTCACACGTTTTGCCGGACTACGCCCGGCCCGGTGCGCGTCATTTTCTTTCGATTTATTCTCCTTCCCCCTCCCTCATAAAACAGGTTTCCAGTTAAAAAATCTCCACATCAAGATTGGTTACAGTTTTCAAGGATAAAATCACTTTGTTTAACAGAGTTCTTACCATGCGTTCTTTCTACACACAATCCATCAATCCGAGTCATACGCTTAAGACGGATCATAAGCGTTTCTAATACTCTTGACTTTTCAATGTAGAGGAAGTATGAGAAAAAGAATGTGTGTACATGCAATTCGGACAAGTCGTTCAAAATCAACTTGAGCAACTTATTTTTCTTTTCGAGCATTGGCTACGTTAATTACTAACATATGACTCACTTGTTTGCAAACTGATATTAGTAATATAGTAATTATCATCTAGGCTTTTGGTTTTGCATCGAGTTTGTAAGACATCATTTGTCCTGAAAACAAAAAACTCTGATCAGAGTTTTGCTTGTGTGAATTATTTGGAAAAAAAAAAGACTTTTTTTCTGGAGCTTGACTTTTTCAGAAAGAATTCTATTTCATGACGCATCCGGCGCGATTTTGCATAAATTTACCTTTTATTTTCTCGGCTATTCTATCTATCCCTCATATTTGAGAAAAGCTGGTGGGGCTCTTTGCCTCAGACCCTCAATTAATCAAATGTGACCACCAGAATTGTTCCTGTTATCTTCTTTTCAGAAAAAAAAGTTTTGGCCTAGATTTTTCTTCTTTTCCGTGTATCTGTTCAATAAAATTACCAAAGTTTCTGCAAGTGATCATGGTGTTCCTTTCTTCAGCTCTCGATCATATTCATTTTCATATTTTAGAGCAGCCATGCTCCGCTCAGAGTTGGAGATTTTAATTCAATAAAGCTTTCCAACTTGGATGTTCTTCAATGGTTGTCAGGAATTTTCAACTTTATTTCTTGCTTCAGGTCTCTCAAGACAAATCCGTTTCTTCAGGTGCCTGCAAGTTTTCTAGCGACGTTTTCCTTTTGAGAGATTCCAAAAGCTGGGAGCAATATGAGCCTTTGTTCGACGGAGTTATTTATACCATCTTCCTTCACCAATCCATTTAGGTCCTTCTTTGTTTGTTTGGCTCTCGCTCCAACCTTCATATCTTTAGTTCTGAAAACTCCTGCACAGCCAGACAGACTGTCTCAAGGACTCTATTGAGAAAAAAAGAGCATAGAAAATCTGCCCAATTGATCACTTTTTTTTCATAGCTTCAGTAATGAAAGGTTTTGGCGAGTTGTGACTTTTTTTACTTCAACTGAGATTTAATTTTTCAAGTGTACAAATTTGTTGTACAATTTGCCATCTCCAGTATCTGGTTGGGACAGGATAGCCGTAGCAGCCATATGCATGATATCGCGGGACAAAAATGAAAACAGTTATCTCTACAACAAGCTCAGTGAGCTGAGTTCTAACTCAAAGACTAGTTCTTCCATATAATTGCGTGACCGGAATATCATGAGGTAGAGAGATTCATATTTGAAGAGGTAGAAATCTATCCCTTAGGTGCATTGTCTAAAGCACTTACTGTTCAACCGAATCGTATTATAGTATTGTCTCAGTCTTCAGAAACTCACTTACTTTCCTCCTATGACTATACCTAATTCAAGAGTGAAAAGGTGCTAACATATTTTGCTCTTTCTGTGCTTATGATTTGGTTTATGGCGGTAAAATTATTCCAGCCCAATAGCCAAATAAATGGTCCAAATTTCAAGTACGTAAACTATTGAGATAGAAGGACATAGCTCTGTCATCTTTAATTTTACTTACTTTTCATTGTGAGTTAGCCATAAAACGACACCATATGTACGACTGCGGGCGTACTCTATTCCTTCTTCCTTGCTTTTGGAAATTACTTCCAAAAATGGTTCCATTTCAAGTCCGTCAATCACAATTTGTGGATTTTTACGAGTAGCTTTACATTCAGGTCCAAAATCTGTGTAAATGAAAATAATAATATGGTATCGTCAAGAGACAAAATAAGATTTATTAGTCTATGTCCACCTATCTCATATGTAACGCCTTTGAAAAAAGTCCACGTGGGGAGCACTGAGATCTAATTTATATAACGATGTAAAGACTCTGAATCTCAAAAACACATTTGAGAAGTTCGAAGTCATGACCTATTTGAGAGTGAATGGGTGCACAAAATTTAGTATAAAGAATACTCTAAATGACGCGAGCGGTACAAACAAGGACGTGCCAAACAAGTCAGGTCAATTATCTTTTGGTGTGCGGACATTCTCTTCCTTGATATGGAAATGTTCGTTCTCTACATGAAGAGACAAGACCAGATTTAAGAAGGAGGTAAAAACGCTATTGGGCTCCGGACCTTCACCAAACCCCACCTGCGAGGCATTGGAAGAAAGACCATTGTTGAACAAATTCCCTTCATCTTTTGGTCTCCGGGCCCGATAATCCCATCTCTGTCTCTGTAAAAAAAAGTTCTAGGAATATTTTGCGTCGGAGACTGACGAGAGAGTGTACTTGACTTTCACACACACGATCGGATCGAATGAACACCTTTTTACTATTTACAGAAAATACTCCGGTGATTATAGACTCAGCTGTAGTTTTTTTTTTTTTTTTTTTTTTTTTTTTTTTGCAAGATGCAGTCTTAAAGGTACTTCTGCATAGGAGTTCACAATTCAAAATTGTGCAAGTTACCCTAGGAATTCACAACTGGAAATTCTTCCAAATCTTCTCCATGTAAAGGACGAAATTTTCCCAACCTTTACATCAATAGGGGTTTAGAAGTAGAGAACGTATTTCTTCTAATCAATAGAGACTATCAACTTGAATTTTTTGAAGCTCCACATCTGTGGGAGCTCAGACCTCGAAATTTTATTTAGTCCATGAATTAGGTCGAAGATTTCATTAAAAACCCACTCATAAAACAAATTCCTTATCAAGAAAAAAATGTACGCATCATTTTTACAGAACCTTAGAGAATTAAAATCCATAAAATAACTATATTTACGGAACATAGTGCAATAATTCTGCGTTTCACCAAACTGATGATAATAGTCATCCATCTTGGTAATTTTCCATGACATCGGAGATAATCCTCTCTGTATGAATAAGAAGTTCAAAAAAAAAAAAATATATATATATATATATATAGATACATACATTTTTATTCATTTCATAAATTTGTACCTATTCAATACTCACCGCAATTAGATGTTTCATAAACTTTTTATCAGTATCAGGACTTCTTCTGACTGCTTCGAGGTCGTGACATGTTTTTTGACGGGGTCGGTCGTCCAAGTTTGTATCGCCACCGTACACATTCTTGAATATCTCTGTTATTAACACACAAACGTAATATGGAAGATATTTCATATTTTCGTTGTATACTAAACGAATCTGTAGCTTGAAATTTCACAAAATTATCAAGCAGTGGGTCAAAATTTGTAGTTGTCTGAAAACGATTAAAAATATTCGAGAAAGAAAAAGAAACTTGGAAGGAAACCAAGTTTAGTATTTGGTGAGTAAATGAAAAACAGGCGGCAAACATGAAAATCGAGGAGGGGGGGGTAGTTAGTAGATGAGCACGTATAAAATCATTGTCTTTCGATGAAAATTGAGTTTTGTTTTTTTAATGATCTATGATACCACTTGTGGAATTATTGTGCTTGTAAGACTGTGGAAATTCATGTTGAAGATGACATGACACGAACTCAGTGGTGGAAATCTCTAATATAGTACTTTGCGTTTGGTCGACGTCGCAGTCATCATAATGTATCATATCTTTAGGTCACCTTTCCACCATTATCGTTATCCTCCTCTATTCTTATCTTCTCAAATGATGAATGCTCACCATGAAATTTAATAGGGATGCATTATTCAGCGCAGTAAAAATAAGGACTCTGGCAGTAATTTGGAACAAATACAAATAACAGTACGTAATTCGTGCACAGTAAGAAATGATTTCAACAGTGAAAGAGGGTACTGCGTATTAAAAAATTGAATGTTGAGTAAAAAAGGATTTCCGCCGAAAATAAATTACATTCGTTGTAAATCAAGAATATAAGACAAATTCAAAATTGAAAATAAGACGATAACAAATTCATTGAACCAAGTAGGGCCGGCTTTGATTTCGAAGGTCTACCCCGTCGGCGTTTTTGGCCTAGGGGCACTGATTTTGCCGCATCATTAACGGCAACTTTTTTTAATTTCACCATCATATCAAGGAAGTGTTTGCACTGTCCTATTTTTTGGAAATATGGGCAGGAACATGTGGATTCATCGATGCATACTACCCATGTTGTGTCATTGAATTTGCGGAACTCGTCATAAGATGCCCATTTGCCTTCTTTCTTTTCTCTTAAATTCCCGGAGTGACTTTGCAGTAATGTCCTTCTTTGAATTTCCAGCAGCTACATACAGTCCTGCCGTCCGACCTCGTCTCCTGAATGACCTTTCTATTGACCTTTGCCCTCTGATACTCTTCGGTCAACCTCGACGGAGTTTACTCAAAAGGTACACAATTTCGTGAATTTGGGTCTCTACGAGCAGACCAATCTCGAACGATATCGAACACGAGAGGTAGGAATTTCCCAACTGGTAGATGTATGTTGCTTCTTCATGTGCGCATTAGTTCCTTCGATCCCATTATTAGTACTTGGGAATGTAGGAGCTGCACCCTCGTACCAGGAATTGTTGAACATAATTTAGTGTTCGTGGAAGTAGTCATACAACAGCGGAAATCTTCATTTTTACTGTTCATTTTCTGTTATACTACTGTTCAATGATTCACTATGCATATCCTTTAATTCACTTCTCCCAATGCTGATTTTTACGGTTCATTTTTTTACTGTGCAAATACCATTTTTACTTGGTGAATAAATATTCCCCAATTTAATATTAGTGAATTATTGTCTTACAAACCCTTACCTTGCTATAATATCTGCCCAAGAAGCAGAAAAGAGACGAGAAAGCAAGTATAGAGACCAGAAAATTGTATATAGCGAATGTGTCATCATTTGGATATGGTGGTCTTGCTTCCAACAATGGCTTCATACATTTTTGAGACCTCCCATCTCTTCCATTTCCTACGTCTAAAGGTCCTTCTTGAGATTCCAAAATACAAATCAAGTAGACTAAAATTGGTTGAAGAGCTTCGTTTTGGAATTCAAATCCATAAAATCATATTACTTTTCACATTTTCCGTCCGTGGACTCAAAAAATTTGAGGATAGGTTGATAAATGAATCATTCAGTTTCGAGACTAAACTAGAGGTACTACGACCAATTTGTGAATACAATTTACATACAGCTATTTTTCTCTATAAATTACCTACCATGATATTTTGCAAAACCAGTTTCTAAACCGCAATAACCAATCGACTTTCCCAGTTCTGACGTGAAGATAGTCTCCATAGTTTGTGCCAATTCATATATTCCACCCTGTACTTTGCGGTATATTGTTCTTCTATCATTGGTGGGTTTCTACTTGAAAATGACGAATAACCTTGGAAAATTTTGCTTGATAAGTTTTTATTCTCAGTTACAGAATTTGATACATTTATGGCACTCGGCTCAGATTGCACTAGCATGCGTTAATGGAACGTCGTTTCTTCAACTATTTGATTATTCTGAAAGAAGTGATTTGAATTATATGAAGACGCTAAAATAGAAATGATAATGCAAATTATATGGATTCATTATGTCTCAATAGTAATCCTTGTTGAACACTTACTCGACTTTGCCTTTGTTGATGCAAAGAAGAATTGTATATCCTTCAGAAGAACGGTACCACTTAACAATAGTATGATCTCGAAGATGCAAAAAATATGAAAAAGAATCATTCATATGCATGAATTCCATTGGAAAATCAAAAACTCGATTGTAAAAATGTAGGTAGTTGTAACTTGTAACTTTGTAATGTTATATTTCAACGTGCTTCTTGAATTCTTGCTTGCTTCATAAGCCTTCTGGTGATAGCACCCGATTTGCGAGTGGACCCAAAAGGGTCGCTCTCTACATTCACTATAGCGGCCATTTGTGGAAGCTGCACCAAAAAGTGATGTTTCAGATAATTGGTGAAATTTTCATTTTCATGAATTTCATATATATTAGTGAAGAGAGACAGAAAAGGTCATTACAAGTGGTACTTTTTTTTCAGTATTAAGAGAGATACAGCGAGTTGAAATAACATAATATGCTCTTATGACGTGAATTTTCATGTGATATCTGATGATCACCTTCTAGTGAACACCTCCAGCGCTCCTTGCGGATTCACCAATACGCGTTCAAGCAACTTTTGAATAATCAACAGAAATAGTTTTCTTTACCGAGTGCAAACGATTTGATTTTCCTAATCATTTTTCTGACACTTGGACACGTATACCATAAAGTGGTTCAATCAACTGATAAAAACTATCAGAAACTATCAATATTTCAAACCGATCACCATCGAAGGACTTCTAATAGCGATACAACTATGATCACTAAATAGCGATGCTATTTTTGTATGTGTATTAGTAGAGAGTTCTTTATTTGTTCTGGCAATTGAATCAGATCAGAATCACTCTGCTGCTGAAATACCAATGGACCATATTTTTTTGTAACCCCACTTTAACACAGTCTTATCCCAGTTTACCGTTTGTGTTCAAAACAAAAATTAACTCCATAAGACAGGGCTTGCGACCGAAATTTTTTTAACAGTTAACGGTTATCAGTCAAATGACCTCACAAATTTTTTTGGTTATCGGTTATCGGTCAAAATGATCCTCCCAATTTTTTCGGTTATCGCCGTTATCGGTTATCGGTCAAGCTGTATTTTGACCAATAACTGTTAAATGTTGAAAAATATTTCGGTCAAAGTCCTAAAATTTTTTGTTAACGTTGTTAGAAGACCTAGAATTTTCGGTCAAATAACAGTTATAACCAAAAAAATAGGGTATATGCTCTACCTTCGATGAAATGGTAACTTGGAATACCTCTCAGGAGTCTAATATTGCACAGAATGCGATGAAACTTCGGAGTCTTATTGTTCAAGGTTTACAGAAATACCGCTAATTAGTTTACAAGTACCTAGTGTATATTGGAAATTGTAAAAAATAATTATGAATATTACGCGCTCAGAACCAATTAGCGGTATTTCTGTAACCTTAAACAATAAATCTCCAAAGTTTCATTGCATTCTGTGCAATATCAGTCTCCTGAGAAGTATTCCAAGTTACCATTTCATTGAAGATAGAGCATACACTTGACCATAAAATAACTGTTATTGTACAAGCCCTGCCATAAGAAATACACAGGACGTTTCGATTATTTATTGTTGAAAACAAAAGATAAATAAAGAGTTACAGATACATTTATGAATTTTTCAGAACTTCCAGGTGTGATCGAAACGTTCCCATGCATTTCTTATGGGAATCTATAGTTTGTTCTGAAGAATAAATACGGTAAACTGGGGTAAGTGGTGCCTCACAAATACGGGTGGGGTTGTTCATGTTTTCAGAACGTGCTGATGTCACGCCAACACGGATAATAATGGTCCATTAGTGACCATTACCAATGTACCTTCATCTTGCTTACTGTCTGTGAAAAATGTTCTGAATCCTATCGGGAAAGTTTCATTTCAGTAGTGTTCCGTTTGGTTTTATTCTAGTGCATTCAGACAATCTACCATCTCTCGTTGCTACTACTCTACATTTGAAGGAAAATTCCCGTTTGTCCAAAGTTACGGGTTCAAGCTTCTCTGATTCCGATGAAATTGCTGGCTTGTTGCCAACGAATTTGAAGTCATTTTCTGGTGTTACAGTTTTTGCTGATGAATCGTGGTGGAACGAGCTGCTCATCGCATCTAGTCAATGATGGTCAGTAAGAATTGAATCATAGTACTTACTAGTTTTTGATATCATCTTTCTTGTTCATAATATTGTGTATCTCAGTTATCGTCCTCCACTGATATTGTTTACCAGTGGAGAAAATTGTTTTGGAAATGAAAGAGTCTTCCGACTATCATCAGCTGATAGATAGATTGTTGCATCAATAGATAGTTTAGTTATTATTCGTATTTAAACGTTCTATACCGGTAGTCTATTCTTGTCCCGACGCCCGAACCGTGAATTGTACTGCTTTAGTGCTTTTTATCAGATATCAGCGGTCTTTACCCGAGGTGTATAATTATGTTCCACAGACTTATTATGTTCTTATCAGTCGCTGGTACTTACCACCTAGTAGTAGCTCGGTTTTCTTTACAAACAACTGTACCTGTTTCCAACATTTCCGAGCTTGTTTAGTGTCGTACGAAATATTCTGGAGAATTTTTTTCGTTTTTCTGCTGAAGAAACCTCCAACTCAGGACTCAAACTCTTTAACTTTTATATCGAAGTCCACTCGATTGACGATCGTTGATCAAGCGCGCCTCGTATAAAATAAAACGCTGCTGACAACGAACAAAATGACATTTCTGATTTTATAAAGATCGTATTATTGAGTCGATTCGATTTTTTAGGTCAAGTTTAGACATACGAAGGGAGGTGTACTCAAAGGGGTAAGCTGTAATTTTGGCTAACACCCTCGATTATACCTCCTGAGCCCGTATTATTATTCCAGTTCGTGCATCCATCTTTCTATTATTTTTCCTTTACTTATGAAACGCGCGTCGCTGTTGTGTCACGTTCAATTTTAGTCGCGTTAGTGCATTCATGAGAATTTTGTGAAATTCAAATTTTTTCTAGTAAATTGGTATCATTTACATAATTACTTCTTGAAAAATGAATTAAAATAATTAATGTAATATTCAATATAATTATAATATTAGCTAAAGGATTAGATAGTAGGAGAAAATTATCGGGATCATTCATAACAATAAAATTGAATATTATCTTATCATTTTCTTCATCATATCTTGATGATGAAGAAAATTGTTAATGATGAATTTATTTCAGTAAAAGAATTTTTTATCCATATCCTAATCATAATTAATAATTTGAATTTCTTTCATTGTTTTAAACACATTCATAATAGTTGACATCGTGCCGTTTTTTGTTGTGAATCCAGTGATGAATGAGAATTATTCATTCCAGGGTACAGGAGATGGGTCAGAGTTGAAAAATATTCTGATTTTGAGGAACTAGATATTTCATCAACAGGTTGCACACAGACTATACACCCATTACTAAATATTATATTTGACTGTGAGCGCGTGAACAAAACTATAATTGAATAACTTCTTTTACAGCAATCAAATAAGCCCGTAGTCATATCCTGGATAGGACCGGAATTTATTCATCACAGTCAATTTTTAGTCGAGGGCAATTTTTTGTAGTTTTTATACTACCCTACATTTTTCATATTTTGCAAAAATGCATATTAGCAACCTGGAAGTTGCAAAACAACAAAATATTTTGGAGTTGGGTGTTGTGAATCCTCCCTGAAACCTGATTTAATTTTGTCTGATTTTTGTATATTGATTCATTGACGTCACCAGGGAATCATTTTATACATCTTAATTATTCATTTCAGAGATCTGAATTTTAAGGATGAGGTATTTCTTGAATAATATGGAATTCAGAACAAGAAAAGTTATTTGTTTGACCGCATCTATTTTGATAGATATTAATCTATAACAAATCATATTACACACTCGAACCATGTTACATAAAACACCTGTAAACCTAATTTGGTGATATAAAGCATGCATTTTTACCTTCAAACAAAACAAAGTTTAGATGAATCAAATTTTTTTAGAGCCAACGCTGAGGAGAAAAAACCCCTACGTTGTGATGGGAAAGCCTCTGCAAATTGAATTTTGTGCTAAATATTTGCATTTTCATATTTGAATAATTTTTGAATTCCACCATTGATGAAACAAATTTTTGGTAAATCAAACTATCTCCAAAAGTGGAATTCCTTGTAAAACAAATCATAGATGAACCTAACTAAATTACTCGGCTCCAGCGTTCAATTTAGAAAGGTTTGACTGTACTCTTGAGTATGCTAACTTCTAAAGTCTGAGTATAGAACAAATAAGTGAACGATAATTACATTAAATCAACAAATCCAAGAAAAAAAATTGGAAATTCACATATTTAAATGCAATAATTATAAAACAAAGTATCACCATGTTCTAAAAGCTACTTCACTGGTGGTGGCATAGAGGAAGAAGTAGCCTCAGAAGCTGGACAGGACTTTGTGGAGTGGAAGCTCGAGAGGCTTCTTCTGCTACAGTATAGTATAGAATAACGTTTTGAAATTTTTTAAAAGTTGTTTGAAAAATTCACGTTGTTGCTACAAAATCACTTATAATAACGCTCGAAGAGCACCCTAGAAAACACCGAAAATCCTAAGGGGTGAATGCAATTCGGCCGTTTAAATCTACTGTTTCCCTAATCTCGTCTGGAAGCCAGGGTTCACTCACTCCAACTTCTTCAATAGTTGGTGGAATTGGAATGTTGAAAGGTAATTTCAAAGGAAGGATATCCGTCAGTGTTGTAAGGTCTATACCAAACTCGATTAGTTTCGCGTCGATCTCCTTTTTGTAACGATCTAAAATTTCCTGTTGCTCTGATAGCGGAATCTGAGTATCAATCAACACATCGACCCATGTCGCTGAAACAAGTACACTACCTATTCTGTATCATCCAGGACAAGCAGTACGTATCACCACTACTCATTTAGACTACAGGTACAGCTAAGGCTAAATAAGTATTAGAACAATAATGTAATTGATTAGGGTTGCCTTCGATTATGAACGTAATTTCCTTGCATGATATCATTACTGGTGTGTCACTCGCCGGAAATACTTCGCCTTTCTCTTATTTATGAATGTTTGATTAACAGTTATTGTATATCAAATACTATGCAAATGTGAGAATTCTTACAATTCTATGACAATGCCTATAGGTATTCGAGAGCAGTGCGAGTGATTCCTGAGAAGAGGAGAAAGACTCAGAGTGGCGATGACTGAAATTGTAATCTGACGCGCTCATTCATGTATCTCTTTCCGTTCGTCCCTTCTCCCTTTGTTAGTAGAGTAGGTTTCAGATTCTTCTCATTTAAGAAGACACTATACATCTTTGGCCTAATCTGGCTACATCATTTAGAATCATACATCATTTACTATTGTCGTGTCTGAAGAGTAAGTGATAACTACGGACATTTCATTTGCATATGATTATTGTAAAATTATCCTTGATTCCAACACCTAATTTTCTATCTTCAAAAATTAGTGAAGAAATTTTCTTACTTTTCAAATCGCAAGTTCTCGTAATAGACCAATTCAAGTGAGGTGCAACTGCAATCACCGCAAAGTTTCGAACTATCCAAAAAATTTATGAATAAATTATAATTATGAAGTATTAAATCTGTAAAATTTCAAGTAAAAAAATTGTACAAATCATTCACTAACAACTTGATTTTACAAATCCTGGAATTTCTTGTCTCGGTGTCGACTTGATTTCGCCAGATTTATCTTGCTTGAGAAGGTCCACTAATAACAGTAAAATATTGAAATATTATGATAGTATAGAGTCACACCTCAATTTCTATTTTGAATGTCGCAATTTTTTTTCAAATGATCAAAAGTTGAACTCGGTTAATGAGGCGGCGACCCACGTATCCAGAATGAAGATTTTAGCAATATGATTTGGATGGAAAAGATTGTCACAATTTTCTAGTATAAACCGTGCACTCGAAGTCGTAACACTGCAATCTTCTACATCTAAACGATTGTCTATAGTCAATGTCTATACTCAGTTTGCCAAAAAGTGGGAGTGACGTCACAACCTAAATTTGACGTTTCGGTACTCGAGAGGCGACTTCTCTCGCGTCGCGAGGTACCAAAAGGTCTAATTATTGTTGTCACGTCACTTCCTATTTTCGGCAAACAGACCATAGTCTATGGATCCGAGTCACACCGTCGGCTAGCTTCCTCCTCTCAAGATGAATCAAGCGTTTTTTTTACTACAAGTTCGAGAAGATGTAATTTATTTTTCATTAGCTGCGCGCAACTTACGCTAAATGACTCACTTCTGTCCAAAATGTAATTGTGAATGTAGTAATTTTCATCTTGATCTTCAATTTTGCATCGAGTTTGTAAGACATCATTTGTCCTGAAAAAAAAAATTCCTTTTGGAGTTTTGTTTGTCTTGACTGAAATATGAGCGTAATATGAAGAAAAATTACGGTAGTCGCGTAGAAAGAGAAAATGTGCGAAAATTTCAACCATTTCAACAACGTAGCAAGGAAAGAGAAGTAATTTATGACAGATGATTAAAAACATTGAAGATGGCAGGTTCTCCGCTTCCGAATTTCCACCAAGTTTCTTCATACAACTTATCAACTTTGGAATCTGGTTTAGAGAAAGCTCTTCCTTCCTCGCCAATCGCGACGGCCCTGGTAGCCAGCAGCTGAAAGTCCCCAGCCGAGAGACTGGGGCCCCTTCAAATGTCCTTTGAAACTATAATTAACCATCTACAATATTACTTACTTTTCATTGTAAATTAGCCATGATGCGATACCGTATGTATGACTGCGGAAATATTCTTCTCCTTCCGTTTGACTTTTAGAAAATGCTGTGAAAAATGCTAGCATTTCAACTCCGTCAATTACAATTTGTATATTTTGACGAGTAGCTTTGCAGTCAGGTCCGAAATCTGTGCAAGTGAAAACAAGAATTATTGGTCAATATCTCTGATAGATAAAATGAGAGTTATCATGGCATCCGAATTCAGTGTGAAGAACGCCCTTTTGGAGAATAACTCAGTTATCTTCTCTGGTATCTGAACATTTTTAGTTCCCTTGATCTGAGAATGTCTGTTTTTTACAGAGAGATACACAGCCATGATTTACAAAAAGTCATTGGGCCCCGGACCTCACCAAATCCCCCATGCAATGCATTGTATAATCTCTTGGTCTTCGCACCCGATCATCCTATCTCTGCCTCTGTAAAGAGAGGTCCAACAACGTATCGCATTGGACTCTGTCAGTCTCTTTTTCAAACTGCCTGCGTACACTTAGTCTCTTTGCAATGAGCCGGAAGAAAGTTAGGCTAATTGAACTGTGTAAAGTACATTTCACAAACTGCCTAACAGAGCTCGGGCAGATTATAATCTGCCTAAAATAAATCAGGCGGACTGGACAATTTTCAATCACTTTCTAATACTGCCGGCAGTTTACATTCAGTCTACGGCGGAATTTTCCAAATCGCCTACCACATATATAAGTTTATTGCTCAAGAAACAAAATCCTTCTTGGGACTTTAGGAAGACAGGACGTGGAAATATATTTTCCGAGCCATAAATATCGGTTCACAGCTCAAAACCATTACAATTTTGTACATCGGGTCAAAGTCAAGTTGGGTTTGTGTATACAAATAGTACAATAGAGGAAATCGTCACCATAAAACAGGTTTCCTGTTGAAGTATTAATACTTGTATGTACTATTTTGCTAAAACTTGGAAGAATCACTATTCAGTATAATCTAGGTATATTTACGAAACATAGTGCAATAATTATGCCTGTCGCCAAATTGGTGATGATAGTCATCCATCTTGGTAATTTTCCATAACATTGAAGATTTTCCTTTCTATATTCGAATATAACAAATTCAAAAAAATGTCCATGTTTTCCATTCGTTAAATGAAATATTTGTTCAAACTTACCGCATTTATGTGTTTAAAGAACTTTGCATCGATATCAGGAGTTCTTCTGACCGCTTTGAGGTCGTGACATATTTTCTGACGAGGTGGGTCGTCCACGTTTGGGTCCCCACCGTACACATTTTTGAATATCTCTATTACTATCACACATATGTAATATGGAAAATATTTCATATTTTTGCTGTAGAAAAAAGTATACGATCAATAGAAAGTCAATCTGTATCTTCAATATTATTGAGCAGCGGCTCAATGTTTGCAAGTATCTGAGAATAATGAAAAATTTTACCACAAAGAAGACATTTAGAACAAAACTATTTCAAAATTATGAGGTTGAAAAAACGCTTGCGTTTGTAAATTAAACGCAGACGTGTGTTGTGAAGATTATTTGATGTTTTTCATCACACATTGTCACTTGTGGAAATACTGTGCTCAAAAAATACACAACATTGATACGAGTATTTGAATTGAAAATGGATCAAATTCACATAAATTGAATTTTCTTAAATAGGAGATACATAGATGGTATCCGAGATGTATGGTCATAGACAGGTGGACCATTTTTTTTCTTTGGAAACAAATGCGATGAATAAAATCGTCAAATTCACAGTGAAAAAGAGCAGACCATCAACTATTTTGACTTAACGTTCATCCTGGAGAGTTAACAGGACAGAATACAAAATCTACAGGAAACCAACGCACATCCATCATCTCAAGGGACTCCTACCACCACCTCAGGCACAAGTTAACGCCGATTCAGAACTACCGCTGCCGAGCTATTTCTATCTTCGAGAACAATGAAGAGAAAATGAAAGAATTGAGATAGTTGAGCAGATTGCAGAAGCCAACTGCTCCTCTAGAGCTGTGATTTAGAGAGTCCTTTGAAAAATAGAAGCGAAGAAGGGAACCCTTGATGAAGAAAATAAGCAATGACCAGATAGAAGAAAAGGTCAAGTGAAACCTGAGGGGAGTGCTCAGTCGCGGACAGTATGAGGGCATCTATGTTGGTAAGACTGGAGAAGGTTCAATATCAGGAAAAAGGAACACAGATAATGAGTTACTGTTTGGTACACAGTACATTAAGGTATAACACAATGGTGAAAGAATATTTGAGGTCATATTTAAGAAAACTCCGGAAATATAGATGGAGACTAGTTTCTCGTTGTCACGTATTTTCATTTTTAGACATTCCTCCTTTTTTGGAATTTGAATATATTATACAATATATTTTTTTAAATTTATTCTTATGCATTTTTTGATACTCGGACTTGTCTTATCTAAATTTTCAAATACATATTTCTTTATATTGACTACCACTCATTACAAAACAGAAGAAGTAAGAAATTGTCAATAAATTATTGGTGAAACAAATTTTTACGGAAAACATGGAAATAGGAATAATTTTTCTCAGTTAAATCATCTAGATATTTCTACTCTAGATATTGAAAAAAAAAGAAAAAGTAAAAATTCTTCAGATAACTTTTTTTTTTTTTTTTTTTTTTTAATTTATTTAACGAGCTTCAAAACTGCAGGGTTATTAGCTCGACGGTATTACATGGTATGAAAATAGAGAGGTAAGAAGATGAAAATTAATGTGGAGAGGCAATATGAGGACCTTTCTGTCAAAAGGGCATCCGTTCAATGTATTTTTCATGGGACGGACGCCCTTTTGACAGAAAGGTCTTCAATTAATGTGGTTGGTCAAGTTGTTTAGATGTTATTGTAAACGTTTGTTGATTGTAAGTATTTTGTCTAGACCTGTATTCAAAATTTTTATGCGAATTCAAAGTACTCTACTTTTAATTCAGTTGGGGTTTAATATTAATTGGAATTACTTGGATAGATACACTATTTTTTCTTGTATCTTTTCATTTTATTGTTCAACCTGCTTAATTTTCTTTTCAAGATTTTCTTCTTGAAATTCTTTCATGTTTCTCTCTTATCATGTATACCTTGAAAGTTTAAATTTCTCCAAGTTATCCACTTGCCATGATTGTTTAGCCCAATGTACACAATTTTTCAATTTCAACTCCTCTGATAGTTCAATTTTTTCAAAGTTTCTCTCCTGTCATATAATATAGTTCAGTTCCCAATATTTGAAATGTTTTCAAATCGGACTCCTTTGATCTTGAAAATTTTTCCTACCCCCCCTCCCATCTATCATATAGAGCTCAGAGGTCTTAATTTTTCCGAGTCCCTCCTGCTATAGGTAACTCAATTTTCATGATTTTATCCAATCTAACTCCTCTTTTTGGGACTCTAATTTTGAATTCAATTCTCATTATCAAAAACAATCCGTCCAATAGAAAAGAATGTGTGAATTCCTTGTCCAACTCTGTTGAAGACGCCATTGTTTTTTATTACAACCCCGAATTCATTTTAGTTGAATAACAGAAATCTGATTAAAAGCTTCATTACGATCTTCATTCAGTCCATCGGGTCAATAAAATTTATTTTATTTCTGCCTTCTATATATACCCTGACGACTGATCAATTTTTTGATTTGGTTCCTCTAATTTGACTTTCCAAATACTTATAATTTCAAAAATATTTTTATTTCAAGGCTCTGCCGTCAAAATTCATTTGAGAACAAACAAACAAATAGGTCCTCGAAGGAGAAGTGCGTACACTTCAAAACGTTGACTACCTATTTGTTTGTTCTAATGTAAGCTTATTTTGACAGGAGAGCCGTTGAATAAAAATATTTTTTGATATTATATTAATTCTTATATTTCTCATAATTTCAGTTATTGTTGTAGTAGATGATACCAATGATGTGCGCATCAAACGTTAGCTCTCTTTTTAATCTTGATTGAAAAAAAAAAATGGTGAATACTTAATAATATTCTCGTGGGAAGATGGTGCGCAATAATCATAGAAGTATTCCTAAATTTGACCTCATTCTAATTTGGACGGGCAGTTTGGTTTTGGTTAAGAATCAAGTGAATATAGTTGGGAGTTGACGCTATTTTATTTCATTTCAAGGCACTCACATTATTGTATACCACCAAGTATTCCACTCTGAAAATAGTCCTCAAAACCATCCTCACCTAAAATAGCAATCTAATATTGACGTTTGCAACTGGATTCTCCAATTCATATTATTGATTGAAATATGTCAACCAATGAACTTGATCCAGATGTGAGATATCCATTTAAGTGCGATACTTGTATAGGGAGTTACATTTTAAAGTCTCTCCTGGAGACACCTATTACCAAGACTCATAAATCTAACCCAATTCTCAATTACGTACTCAAGTGTGATACTTGCAAATGGCATTTACACGCAAATGGAATTTGAGGAGACATATATTGACTCAAAGGTCCAATCCAGATCTCAAATAACAATTCAAATTTGACATTTGTGGATATAAATGTACACAGAAAACAGGACTGAAGAGACATAATTATATTGACTCACAATTTGAATGTAATATTTGAGGGAGGAGATGTTCACTGATGGAACAGAATCTGAAGGAACATATTTTGATAATTGAAAGTGTGTTATTCTGCCACTAGTATGATGAAAAGAAACACTTACAGAAATGGACAGATTTTTTTTAATGACTGGTTTCAAACTGTATATCATCTGGTTCATCATCAGGTGCGTTATTATTTCAACCACCCTCCATTTCACCTTGTTTTCTGTGTATTTTTCTGCGTTTTTCCGACTGTTTGTCTGGAAATCTCTCTCCCCTCCCTCTTTCTTTTCAGAGACCTGTTGCATTCTTTGTTTTCAACTGTTCAATTGTATTATTGATAGATTCTAGTCTCAAGGAGCCAATACAATTTATTTCATCTCTGCCCTGTCTTTACCTTATGTACACCATCAAGACTGATCACTTTTTTCCTTATTTTTTTTCTGTTGTTTGATTAGTTTTTCTTATTTGCCTTACTAATACTTATAATTTGAATTATAACTAAAGTAGATGATACCAATGATGTGTGTATCAAAATGTCATGTCAACACTCTTTTCATTCTTAATTTAAATTAATGGGCGCCGAATACAGGATAACTTTTATGGTTCAATAGTAACTACACTATTCCTCAATGTTGTCTCACTCTTGTATGGATTTCAGGTTATTTGGTGTTGGGAATCAAGTGAATATGATCAATAGTGAACGCTATTTCATTTCTATACATCCATCTTATTTTCCATCAGGTATTCACACAAAACATAATTCTTGAAAACTATCCTCTAAAATAGTAATTAATATTGATATTTGCTACAGGATTCATCCATTCATTTTATTAATTCAAGTATGTCGACAAATAAACTTGATCCAGATCTGAAATGTCATATGTTGATTCACAAGTCTAATCCAGTTCTCAAATATCAATTTAATTGTGATCTTTGTGGATGTAAATGTATACAAAAGGGTAGTCTGAAGCAACATATGTTGATTCATGAGTCTAATCCAGATCTCAAATTTCAATTCAAGTGTGACGTTTGTGGATATAAATGTATACAGAAAAGTGGTCTGAAGCAACATATGTTGATTCACGAGTCTGATCCAGTTCTCAAATATAAATTTAATTGTGATATTTGTGGATATAAATGTATACAGAAATATGGTCTGAAGCAACATATGTTGACACACGAGTCTAATCCAGTTCTCAAATATAAATTTAATTGTGATCTTTGTGGATATAAATGTATACAAAAAGGTAGTCTGAAGCAACATATGTTGACACACGAGTCTAATCCAGTTCTCAAATATCAATTTAATTGTGATCTTTGTGGATATAAATGTATACAAAAAGGTAGCCTGAAGCAACATATGTTGACACACCAGTCTAATCCAGTTCTCAAATATCAATTTAATTGTGATCTTTGTGGATATAAATGTATACAAAAAGGTAGTCTAAAGCAACATATGTTGACACACAAGTCTGATCGAGTTCTCCAATATAAATTTAATTGTGATCTTTGTGGATATAAATGTATACGAAAGGGTAGTCTGAAGCAACATATGTTGATTCATGAGTCTAATCCAGATCTCAAATTTCAATTCAAGTGTGAAATTTGTGGATTTAAATGTATACAGAAAAGTGGTCTGAAGAAACATATGTTGATTCACGAGTCTAATCCAGATTTCAAATGTCAATTCAAATGTGACATTTGTGGACATAAATGTATAAGGAAAGGTGATCTGAAGAAACATATGTTGACTCACGAGTCTGATCCAGTTCTCAAATATAAATTCCATTGTTATCTTTGTGGATATAAATGTATACAGAAAGGTGATTTGAGGAAACATATGTTGACTCACGAGTCTGATCCAGTTCTCAAATATCAATTTAATTGTGATCTTTGTGGATATGAATGTACAAGGAAATGTAATCTGAAGCAACATATGTTGACTCACGAGTCTAATCCAGATTTCAAATGTCAATTCAAATGTGACATTTGTGGACATAAATGTATAAGGAAATGTGATCTGAAGAAACATATGTTGACTCACGAGTCTGATCCGCTTCTCAAATATAAATTCCATTGTGATCTTTGTGGATATAAATGTATACAAAAAGGTAGTCTGAAGCAACATATGTTGACACACGAGTCTAATCCAGTTTGTAGATATCAATTCAATTGTGACATTTGTGTATACAGATGTATAAGGAAAGGTGATCTGAAGAAACATATGTTGACTCACGAGTCTGATCCAGTTCTCAAATATCAGTTCAAATGTGACATTTGTGGACATGAATGTACAAGGAAATATAATCTGAAGCAACATATGTTGACTCACGAGTCTAATCCAGTTCTCAAATATCAATTTAATTGTGATCTTTGTGCTTATAAATGTATACAAAAGGGTAGTCTGAAGCGACATATGTTGATTCATGAGTCTAATCCAGATCTCAAATTTCAATTCAAGTGTGATGTTTGTGGATATAAATGTATACAGAAAAGTGGTCTGAAGCAACATATGTTGATTCATGAGTAATCCAGTTCATAGATATCAATTTAATTGTGATCTTTGTGAATATAAATGTATACAAAAAGGTAGTCTGAAGCAACATATGTCGACACACAAGTCTAGTCCAGTTCTCCAATATAATTCAACTGTGACATTTGTGGATATAAATGTATACAGAAATATGGTCTGAAGAAACATATGTTGACTCACGAGTCGGATCCAGTTCTCAAATATCAATTTAATACAGAAGTGAGGTCTAACTCAGATCTCAATTAATGTTAATTCAAATGTGAAGTTTGAAAAAAAAATGTATACCGCAACATATGTTGGCCACAAATCAATTGAAATACGAAATTTTTGGTGATATAAATGTACATAGAAAAGTGGTCTGAAGCAACATAATAATGTTGTTGCCTAAGTCTAATCCAAATCTCAAATATTGTTTCAAATGTGAAATTTGATCCAGTTCTCAAATATAAAGTTAGTGTAATATTTGTGAAAAAATCTCATGAGTTCCGATCATACGCAGAAGTAATCTACGACAACATAATGTTGTTGCATAAGTCTAATCCAGTTCCCAAATATTGATTCAAATGTCACATTTCAGGATATGTGTGTAAAGATGAGTTTTCTTTTGAAACATTATATTGACTCATAATATTTTAATGGTGATCTCAAATATAAATTTAAATGCAACACTTGCGGAATAGCAATTTCATGTAAAGAGGATCTGATGGAAAAGTCTAATCCTGTTCTGAGAAATCAATCGAATGTGAGGGTCACGACAGTTTCATTGACGGTGGTTGCTCCAAATTGTTCAAATTTTTGTCACCATTAGGTAAGTTCACCAAAGTGAACTTTCACAAAGAGCAACCCATGTTTCACAAAAAAAAAAAAAAAATATGAAACAACTTTTTTTGTCAATAAATGTGGAAGGCAAAAATGGAATCATAGAATTTTCAGCAGCAGAACACTCAACAAATGCTAGTTCCTTTTCAGCACAAAAATTAAGAATCCGTATGGCATAAATCCAATACACTGTAAGCTTTTAAGCTGAAGGCAGATAATCTTCAGCATCTTACGCACAATAGTCAGCACCCTGCAGTGAAGAAAGTCGAGTTTATAACACGGTGGGGTGTTTCTCGTTCAAATGAGCTTCTGATAAAATGCCTAGGTATGTACAATACATACAAATACTTCTATTGTGATTGCCTGAATGTTGAACTTGCGTTAAATTTTTTGGCGAAATATCAAATTGTTTGGCAAAATATCGAAGTACATTCAATCAAAACGGAATCAACCACGTTTGGTTTATAATAATCACTTATCTTATACCGAGAACAAATTACAAATTAAGAATTTTTTTTTGAAACTTCAAAAATTATTCCGTGAAACATGGATTGCCCTTGGTGAAAGTTCACTTTGGTGATCTTACCTATCGGCAAAAAAAATTTAAAAAATTGGGTGAAATTACCGTTGGTGAAAGTGTTCTTGGTGAAATTACCTAAACCATTAGCAGGAAACAATTTACATAGAAAGAGCGCCTGAAGATTCATATTTTGACTCACAAATCTAATCAAGATACCAGAAATCAATTTAAATACTAGGCTATATACTAAAAAAAATAATCACGGTGATGGAATTTGTGTTGACTCAAGAATGGAATCTAAGTATAAGGAACTAATTATAGTGCAACATAGGTAGGTAAGTGAAAAAGCACTGTCTTGTCACAGAGTCTAAGATGAAAATGCGTGTTACATTCAATATTCATACATTTGTTTTAAAGGGCAGATATGAGAAATTTTTTCACAATCATTACTTAAAACCATACAATTTGAGTAGAAACTTTTCAATATTGTCGAATTTTTGTCATATTATATTTTTAGAATTAATTTTTAATGTGACTGCAAGTTTGTATTTATAAGTACAATAACTATAATATACCTGCTCATTCATACATTTTGAAGATAACATAGTTTTACTCAAATAAATTGGTGTAATGTGAGAAAATTTTTTTCAATAAATTTTATTGCAATTGTTCTAAAAATAATTAATTAGTGTTTCGAATAATGAATACTGTGCATATTTGTAGTGTTTTGCGAAAAAAATGAGGTGTTGTTATTCTTTATACATTTTATATATTTATTTGAGGAATAAAATTACAGGTAAAAAGAGTATGACGGTTGACCATGATTATTCAATAAGCTTCGACCATTTTATAGTCAAAGACAATAAGACCACTTTGTGGTGGATGACCTTACTGAGTTGCAGAGGGAGGATTGCCTGTTGGGAATAGTATTTTGACGCTTTTAAATAATATTTTATTTTCGCCACTGTGAGGAGAAATGTACTCCGCCTTTGCTGAACAACTTACAATAACGTTTGAAAAGCATTCTTAAGACGCGCGTGAAATTCGGCCGTTAAAATCCAGTAAGTCCTTGATCGAGTCTGGAAGCCAAGGTTCACTCACTCCAACTTCTTCAACAGTTGAAGGAATTAGAATGTCGAAAGGTAATTCTAGAGGAAGATAGCCTGTCATGGTTGTGAGATCGATACCAAACTCGGATAGTTTTGCGTTGATCTCGTCCTTATAACTATCTAGAATTTCTTGTTGATCTGACAGCGGAATCTTAGTATCAATCAACACATCAACCCACGTCGCTGAAACCAGTAAATACTTTATTCTAATTGGAATGACAAGTACGTACTACCACTTTCCATTAGTACTTCTGCCATTAGCTGAGGCTACATGGTGGGACAAATTTAGTTGATTGAGGTACCTAGAGCCCTGATAATACGGGTGAGGACATGGGTTATTATATTCAATCATTACATCATCATTCATCCTATCCTAGTTGCTGATAACAGTTTATCATGATTTTGAGAGAACAATCTGACTTGGTACTAGGTATAGGTATCAAAATACAAAACTCAGCTCTATAAAAGGATGTAAAATAGCTTTACTAATTTGATTGTGAAAATTCCTCACTTAAATTGAATGTGGAACTGCAAGGATAAATTATGACTTGACGACTAAAAATATAGCGGCCCCCATTCTCACAGCTCATAAAAAGAGCTTCAGTTGAGGTTGTGTTCTATTCACTTCTTTATCAAATTCAACTCTACGACTTTGTTACTTGTTAGATTGTGATCTTTCTCATCCTGTGATATTATTACTCGTTTGCCGAAAATATTTTCACTCTCCTCTGTCCACAAACTAGCGTCTGTTGCATTGTCCAGTATTGCCAGATGCGGAAGTCATCATTTCCGGATGAAGGTCTCAAAATTTCTGTACTTTGCGAACAATGTCTGTATGTCCTCCGTTCAGCTCCGGAATGGGATAAACCGGCTTCAGCCCTTGATTAATTTGGAAAAAGTGACTGAAAAAAATATGTTTTCATTATGAAAAAACAATATTTTTTGTCGTTACACCAATCAAGCCGTAAATTTGAGCTGAAAAAACGTGTTCTTCCATACAACCGTGCAGCGTAAGAATTGGGCCTTAAAAGCTGTAAAATACGGCTAAAGCTAAAGTTGTACATCTGGCAACACTGGCGTTGTCGCTGCGCATTGCGCATATCCTGTCAGCTGATTTATTTTTGACCTACTGTTTGTCTGAAAATATCTCTCCCCTCCCTCTTTCTTTTCAGATACCTACCTGTCACATTCTTTGTTTTCAACTGTTGAATTATATTAGTGATAGATTCTAGTCTCAAGGAGTCAATACAATTTATTTTATCTCTGCCCTGTCTTTACCTATGTCAACCATCGCGACTGATCATTTTTTTTTATTTTCTTCCTGTTGTTTGATTAGATTTTGGTATTTGCCTTACTAATACTTATAATTTCAATTATTACTGAAGTAGATGATACCAATGATGTGTGTATCGAAATGTCATGTCAACACTCTTTTATTTTTGATTTAAATTAATAGGCGTCAAATACATGATAATTTTTATGGTTCAATAGTAGCTACACTATTCCTCAATGTTGTCTCACTTTTGTATTGATTTCAGGCTATTGGGTGTTGGGAATCAAGTGAATATAATTAAGAGTGAACGCTATTTCATTTCTATACATCCATCTTATTGTCCATCAGGTATTTACACAAAACATAATCTTTGAAAACCATCCTCTAAAATAGTAATTATTAATATTGATGTTTGCTACAGGATTCTTCCATTTATTTTATTAATTCAAATATGTCGAGAAATGAACTTGATCCAGACCTGAAATATCCACTTGAGAATCTCATACAGAAAAGTGATCTGAAATGTCATATGTCGATTCACGAGTCTAATCCAGATCTCAAATTTCAATTCAAGTGTGACATTTGTGGATATAAATATACAAGGAAATATAATCTGAAGCAACATATGTTGACTCACAAGTCTGATCCAGTTCTCAAATATAAATTTAATTGTGATCTTTGTGGATATAAATGTATACAAAAAGGTAGTCTGAAGCGACATATGTTGACACACGAGTCTAATCCAGTTTATAGATATCAATTTAATTGTGATCTTTGTGGATATAAATATACAAGGAAATATAATCTGAAGCAACATATGTTGACTCACAAGTCTGATCCAGTTCTCAAATATAAATTTAATTGTGATCTTTGTGGATATAAATGTATACAAAAAGGTAGTCTGAAGCGACATATGTTGACACACGAGTCTAATCCAGTTCATAGATATCAATTTAATTGTGATCTTTGTGGATATAAATGTATACAAAAAGGTAGTCTGAAGCAACATATGTTGAAACACGAGTCTAATCCAGTTCATAGATATCAATTTAATTGTGATATTTGTGGATATAAATGTATACAAAAAGGTAGTCTGAAGCAACATATGTTGATTCATGAGTCTAATCCAGTTCTCAAATATAAATTTAATTGTGATCTTTGTGGATATAAATGTATACAGAAAGGTAGTCTAAAGCGACATATGTTGACACACGAGTCTAATCCAGTTCATAGATATCAATTTAATTGTGATCTTTGTGGATATAAATGTATACAAAACGGTAGGCTAAAGCAACATATGTTGACACACGAGTCTAATCCAGTTCATAGATATCAATTTAATTGTGATCTTTGTGGATATAAATATACAAGGAAATATAATCTGAAGCAACATATGTTGACTCACAAGTCTGATCCAGTTCTCAAATATAAATTTAATTGTGATCTTTGTGGATATAAATGTATACAAAAAGGTAGTCTGAAGCAACATATGTTGAAACACGAGTCTAATCCAGTTCATAGATATCAATTTAATTGTGATCTTTGTGGATATAAATGTATATATAAAGGTAGTCTGAAGCAACATATGTTGACTCACAAGTCTGATCCAGTTCTCAAATATAAATTTAATTGTGATCTTTGTGGATATAAATGTATACAAAAAGGTAGTCTGAAGCGACATATGTTGACACACGAGTCTAATCCAGTTCATAGATATCAATTTAATTGTGGTCTTTGTGGATATAAATGTATACAAAAAGGTAGTCTGAAGCAACATATGTTGAAACACGAGTCTAATCCAGTTCATAGATATCAATTTAATTGTGATCTTTGTGGATATAAATGTATATATAAAGGTAGTCTGAAGCAACATATGTTGACACACAAGTCTAATCCAGTTCTCAAATATCAATTTAATTGTGATCTTTGTGGATATAAATGTTTACAAAAGAGTAATCTGAAGCAACATAATGTTGATGAGTCTATATAATCCAGATCTGTAATTTCAATTCAAGTGTGACATTTGTGGATATAAATGTATACAGAAAAGTGGTCTGAAGCAACATATGTTGATTCACGAGTCTAATCCAAATTTCAAATATCAATTCACATGTGACATTTGTGGACATAAATGTATAAGTAAAGGTAATCTGAAGAAACATATGTTGATTCACGAGTCTAATCCAGATTTCAAATATCAATTCAAATGTGACATTTGTGGACATAAATGTATAAGTAAAAGTAATCTGAAGAAACATATGTTGACACAAGAGTCTAATCCAGTTCATAGATATCAATTTAATTGTGATCTTTGTGGACATAAATGTATAAGTAAAGGTAATCTGAAGAAACATATGTTGACTCACGAGTCTGATACAGTTCTCAAATACCTATAAATTCAATTGTGATCTTTGTGGATATAAATGTATACAAAAAGGTAGACTGAAGCAACATATGTTGATTCATGAGTCTAATCCAGATCTCAAATTTCAATTCAAATGTGACATTTGAGGACATAAATGTATAAGGAAATATCATCTGAAGCAACACATGTTTACTCACGAGTCTAATCCAGTTCTCAAATATAAATTTAATACAGAAGAGAGGTCTAACTCAGATCTCAATTAATGTTAATTCAAATATGAAATTAAAAAAAAAAAACGTACACCGCAACATATGTTGGCCACAAATCAATTGAAATACAAAATTTTTGGTGATATAAATGTATATAGAAAAGTGGCCTGAAGCAACATAATATGTTGTTGCCTAAGTCTAATCCAAATCTCAAATATTGTTTCAAATGTGACATTTGATCCAGTTCTCAAACATAAAGTTAGTGTACTATTTGTGAAAAAATCTCATACGCAGAAGTAATCTAAGAAAATGTAATGTTGTTGCATGAGTCTAATCCAGTTCCTAAATATTGATTCAAATGTGACATTTCAGGATATGCGTGTAAAGATAAGTTTTTTTTTGAAACATAGTATATTGACTCATAATATTTTAATGGTGATCTCAAATATAAATTTAAATGCAACACTTGCGGAATAGAAATTTCACGTAAAGAGGATCTGATGGAAAAGTCTAATCCTGTTCTGAGAAATCGATCCAATGGTAGGGTCACGACAGTTCCACCGACGGTGATTGCTCCAAATTGTTCAAATTTTTGTCACCATTAGGTAAGTTCATCAAAGTGATTTTTCACAGAAAGCAACCCATGTTTCACAAAAAAAAAAAAATATGAAACAACTTTTTTTGTCAATAAATGTGGAAGGCAAAAATGGAATCATAGAATTTTCAACGGCAGAACACACAACAGAGTAAGATTCTAAGCTGAAGGCAGATAATCTTCAGCATCTTACGCATAGTAGTCAGCACCCTGCAGTGAAGAAAGTCGAGTTTATAATTCGGTGGGGTGTTTCTCGTTCAAACAAGCTTCTGATAAAATGCCTAGGTGTGTACAATATTTTATCACAAATACAAATACTTCTATTGTGATTGCCAATACTGAATGTTGAACTTGCGTTCAATTTTTTGGCGAAATATCAAATTATTTGGCAAAATATCGAAGTACATTCAATCAAAACGGAATCAACTACGTTTGGTTTATAATAATCACTTATCTTATACCGAGTACAAATTACAAATTTAGAATTTTTTTTTGAAACTTCTTTTTTGGTGAAAAAATTATTCCGTGAAACATGGATTGCCCTTGGTGAAAGTTCACTTTGGTGAACTTATCTATCGGCAAAAAAAATTTATAAAATTGGGTGAAATTACCGTTGGTGAAAGTGTTCTTGGTGAAATTACCTAAACCATTAGCAGGAAACAATTTACATAGAAAGAGCGCCTGAAGATTCATATTTTGACTCACAAATCTAATCAAGATACCAGAAATCAATTTAAATACTAGGCTATATACTAAAAAAAATAATCACGGTGATGGAATTTGTGTTGACTCAAGAATGGAATCTAAGTATAAGGAACTAATTATAGTGCAACATAGGTAGTTAAGTGAAAGAGCACTGTCTTGTCACAGAGTCTAAGATGAAAATGCGTGTTATACAATTTGAGTAGAAACTTTTCAATATTGTCAAATTTTTGTCATATTATATTTTTAGAATTAATTTTTAATGTGACTGCAAGTTTGTATTTATACAATAACTATAATATACCTACTCATTCATACATTTTGAAGATAACATAGTTTTACTCAAATAAATTGGTGTAATGTGAGAAAATGTTTTTCAATTGCAAGCTCTAAAAATAATTAATTAGTGTTTCAAATAATGAATACTGTGCATATTTGTAGTGTTTTGCGAAAAAAATGAGGTATTGTTATTCTGTATACGTTTTATACAGTGTGGTGCATGAGAAGTCGCACCAATGTAAAAGTCCCTATGGTGCGTCTTTGTGATGCACCAGCATACATAAAAACGTGTTATAGAGATGGTTGGAACACGGGTCAACGCACCAACGCGACATAAGCAAGTGAGCAACACTCCGTTTTCCTGTTAGGGTTTTTTTTGTTACCGTGAGGATTTCACCATTCCTGAAATTTTTTTCTTCATCAGTTTTTTTTTTTTTTATCTATTGGCAGTTACAATTTTTTTTACAGTGCGTTCAGTTCACAAGATTAAAAATCATGTCAACGAAATCGTCATTCAAATTCAAAAAAGAAAAAACAACGGGAAATAATCGTTCAACATTTGAAAATGGAAATTTTCACTCGTAAAATTCATAAGTGATTTCCCCGAACAACCCAACACGACGTACGTTGCACGGAGAAGAGCTTACTTCCTTGTTGCTCACTTGCTCGTGTTGCATGGTGCATTGACCCGTGTTCCAACCATCACTATAACACGTCGTTTATGTATGCTGGTGCATCACGAAGACGCACCATAGGGACTTTTACATTGGTGCGACTTCTCATGCACCACACTGTATATTTATTTGAGGAATACACCTAAAACACAATGTTCATAATTACAGGTAAAAAGAGTATGACGGTTGACCATGATTATTCAATAAGCTTCGACCATTTTATAGTCAAAGACAATAAGACCACTTTGTGGTGGATGACCTTACTGAGTTGCAGAGGGAGGATTGCCTGTTGGGAATAGTATTTTGACGCTTTTAAATAATATTTTATTTTCGCCACTGTGAGGAGAAATGTACTCCGCCTTTGCTGAACAACTTACAATAACGTTTGAAAAGCATTCTTAAGACGCGCGTGAAATTCGGCCGTTAAAATCCAGTAAGTCCTTGATCGAGTCTGGAAGCCAAGGTTCACTCACTCCAACTTCTTCAACAGTTGAAGGAATTAGAATGTCGAAAGGTAATTCTAGAGGAAGATAGCCTGTCATGGTTGTGAGATCGATACCAAACTCGGATAGTTTTGCGTTGATCTCGTCCTTATAACTATCTAGAATTTCTTGTTGATCTGACAGCGGAATCTTAGTATCAATCAACACATCAACCCACGTCGCTGAAACCAGTAAATACTTTATTCTAATTGGAATGACAAGTACGTACTACCACTTTCCATTAGTACTTCTGCCATTAGCTGAGGCTACATGGTGGGACAAATTTAGTTGATTGAGGTACCTAGAGCCCTGATAATACGGGTGAGGACATGGGTTATTATATTCAATCATTACATCATCATTCATCCTATCCTAGTTGCTGATAACAGTTTATCATGATTTTGAGAGAACAATCTGACTTGGTACTAGGTATAGGTATCAAAATACAAAACTCAGCTCTATAAAAGGATGTAAAATAGCTTTACTAATTTGATTGTGAAAATTCCTCACTTAAATTGAATGTGGAACTGCAAGGATAAATTATGACTTGACGACTAAAAATATAGCGGCCCCCATTCTCACAGCTCATAAAAAGAGCTTCAGTTGAGGTTGTGTTCTATTCACTTCTTTATCAAATTCAACTCTACGACTTTGTTACTTGTTAGATTGTGATCTTTCTCATCCTGTGATATTATTACTCGTTTGCCGAAAATATTTTCACTCTCCTCTGTCCACAAACTAGCGTCTGTTGCATTGTCCAGTATTGCCAGATGCGGAAGTCATCATTTCCGGAAATTCCGGATGAAGGTCTCGAAATTTCTGTACTTTGCCAACAACGTCTGTATGCTCTCCGTTTAGCTCCGGAACGGGATAAACCGGCTCCAGCCCTTGATTAATTTGGAAAAAGTGATTGAAAAAAATATGTTTTCATTATGAAAAAACAATATTTTTTGTTGTTACACCAGTCGAGTCGTAAATTTGAGCTGAAAAGACGTATTCTTCCATACAGCCGTGCAGCGTAAGAATTGGGCCTTAAAAGCTGTAAAATATGGCTAAAGCTAAAGTTGTACATCTGGCAACACTGGCTTTGTCGCTGCGCATTGTGCATATCCTGTGAGCTGATTTATTTTTGACCTACAGTGAAGCCTAGTCGTCAATTCCATCAACCAATGATACGGTAGGCCTACTTGCTACTGTTCCATCAACTGCCCATCTTTGTAAAGAAGCATGTAAACTGCTTACTCTTTCATTGGGTGGCTGTAGTATTTATTTCATCATTGCTGTTAAAAAATCTTGCTTCCCTATCCTTCCATGAGACGTCCTCGCAAAAAAAAATTGAAGTGTGAAAATGATTAACGGAATTTTCTTACTTTTTAAATCGCAAGTTCTATTTATAGACCAATTCAAGTCTGGTGCAATAGCAATCACCGCAAAGTCCCGGACTATCCAGAAAATTTATGAATACATTACCAGTGCGTCGAGCAAAAATTGTAAGTATAAAAATTGTATAAATTTAATTATTTACTAACAACTGGATCTCACAAATTCCGGAATTTCATGTCTCGGTTCCTCCTTTATTGCACCGGATTTATCTGGCTTGAGGAGATCCACTAATTATAAATATAAGAATTAAGCGATTAAAAGATGGTATAATATAAAGCTTCAATATGTGTACTATTAGGATGTCATTTTACAGTAGAGGTTGAATTACACTGATGAGGTGGCTCTTTGATCGAGAGAAAAGGTTTCAGCGGAATAATTCAGATGGGAAACAAGACCTTGGAACAATTGAGTTGTAATATCGTCTCATTTTTCCAAAGATACCGTACGACCTTTTTGTTCAACCAAAGTCTTACACTGCACTGCGGTTTCCACATCTAGCTCATTGATCGAGTCAAACCTTCATCTAGGCTCATCTCACAACGGAACTCGAGCAATTTGTTCTTTTCTTGTTTCCCCACTACCTGCATAAACCATTAGTACGAGGACTTACTTTTCTCCAAACTGTAACTAGAAATAAAGTAATTTTCATCTTTTTCTGCGACCTTGCATCTAATTTTTAACACATCATTTGTCCTGCAAATAAAGAAAACAAATATTGGAAGTTTGCTAATGTGAATCATTTTAAGAATAAAACTCTGTTACAGATTTTCTTTGGAAGAGGGTTCAAATGTTCAACTTCTCTATCATGCCCATATGTTCCAATTCTCATTCTCCTGTAAGAGCTCTGCTAGGAGCGCCACTTTCTACACTACGTGTGATAGTCCACGGCCTACTTTATATAAGGCCGGAATGTAGGAAATTGCAACAGTGCAGTGGATTTGTTCGCGATAGACGTTTCGGTGTTCGGACGGTGCGGTGAGGTTGTAGGAGGTTGTACCGCACTTCGTCCCCTATCCGATTTTTAATTTTCAACTGATCATAACTCCTTGTATATCGCACCAATCGTACTGAAATTAGGCTAAAAAAGTCGGAAATCGTTTGCTCTTCAAATTAAATTCTTTTCATTTTTTTTGAAAACCGCGTTTTATTAGCATACGAATGAATTTTTTCATTTTTTCCCATAAGCGTCCATGTAATTCTGTATCCACTGATTTTGAAGTGCGACGTTGTGACTTCGCTACATTCCGGCCTTATATAAAGTAGGCCATGGATAGTCCCATATAAATAACATAGTAATGATTTTTATAAGTTCCTCACTACTGAATTGAACAATCAATTTTTTAAATGTGATATACTAAAGTTGGAGCAGAGTCTACTCTAGCAATTTCGAAACTCTTCTAAGAGACTTCACGAGAGAAGAAAACATGTTGTGTTACTTGAATAGTCATTATCAGTTTATTACTCATCACCACTTTTGAGTAAAGCTCCGAAGAAATTCCGCGTGACAGCGCATACTCCACCTTATGGGCAAATGAAGCATTTTAAAAGGAAATTTCTCAAGTCATAGATCTTCCTTCCGACGTTTAAAATACCCCAATTTGATTTTGTGATAGACTTTTTATGCAAAAGTTTACGCTATTTGTGCTGGATTATTTATAATAAAAAAAGACTTTATTGGGTGCTAAATTCTTCTTTGGTTGGGCCTGCAACAAATGATACAGTGATCTGATTGATCAGACAGCGTTCTGTATTATCTTCTTTTTCAGCTTCTTTTTCTCATCTGCTTCTTCATTCTGACTGTCTCAAAATTCTGATCAGTTGGTTAATTGTCATAATACTCTTGACAATTGTAGGTTCTCATTAAAATCATGATTTTTCGCGCTATCGATCTCAGATCTCTCATGATCTTCTATGGTTTTCCAGTATATACCAAATCCTACTTTGCACAGTCCCCGTTTGTTTACTCCATTTGGAATGCCCTCATATGAGCCCTAGACCCCTGCTCCCCCCAGGTTTGTTTCAACTCAAATTGATTGATGACTTATGAATTGTAGGTACCGCTTCTGTTCCGGAGTTATAATCAGAAATATTTTGAGAGGGGGAGCAAAGAGATAATTGTCGCTTTTCAAGTCGGAATTTATTACTGCTAAGATTGTGCGGAATTGTGTTGCCTTCCTTATCGTAGAAGAGGAGATTGTCTCTCTAGGCCCCTCTTGGGTTCTGGTTGATATTTGAAAAGGGGTGGAATCATTTACCTATAAAAACTTACCAAAAAATAACTTTTTCGGCATATTATCTTCAAATAGTTCAGATTTCAAGCTAAGAAGACATACGTCTCTCAAATATGGTGCGAGCCTTCTCAGTTTCATTTGAAACCATGCTTAGTTATCATAGATTTTACTTACTTTTCATTGTGAGTTAGCCATAATACAATTCCGTGTGTGTGACTGCGGAAATATTCTTCTCCTTCCTTTTCACTTTTGGAAAATGTTGCAAAAAATGGTAGCATCTCAAGTCCGTTAATTATAATTTGCAAATCTTGACGGGTAGCTTTACAGTCGGGTCCAAAATCTGTGAGAATGAAAATCATAACACTACACGACAAAGAAAAAAAATGTAAAAATGCATGAACGAAATTTTACGATTCTAGAAGTATTTTCAACGCTGATCACGATGCCGTGACATACACGCCACGTCGCTACAATTCGCGGGTATACTTGATGTGATCATTTCTTAATAACCAGAGGCAATTTCGGAAAACGGTCAAAGTCATCGTGATCAGCGTCTCTAGAATCGTATAGTTTCGTTCATGGATCTAATTTTTTTTGTGTGTGTTGTGTAATATTGATAAAAACTCAAGGGTTTTCCAAGTATCTAAAGTAGGTCAAGGTCATTGATGACGTCATGAAGCGTCACGTCACGCGACGTAGATTTCTGACTGACTCCCAGCCTAAGGACGTGTGGCTATAGGTCGGAATATTTCCAAGTCCCTAAAGTAGACCAACAAGGTCACTAATGACGCTAAGCAATCTCGTTGGTGTGAACCTACTATACTGGGCCTAGTACAATGAAGCTACTACAGTAGACTTGGGCTTTATGCTACACATATACATGCCTAACATTGTACTGTATATGTGACCCCGTCTACAGAAACCCTCCTTGGTGTTCAATTACAATCAGAAGAAAAGGAATCTCACTTCTTCTTTAAAATATTTTTTCTCCTGATCGATATTCAACGCTGAGGCAGGTTTGTGTAGATGGGGTCACATATCACGCGTAGTATAATGAAGGCTCAAGGTCGGAATTTCTTCCGTCCTTAAAGTAGGTCAAGGTCATTGATGACGTCATCATCACATCTATTGACGCAGATCTCTGACTGACTCTCAGCTCAAAAACATGTAAATATCGGAGAAAAGGGACCATGAATAGATCTCATCTTCTCCCTCGGCTTCTCAAGCGTAAAGAATTTTTAACCGTCCAATGAAAAGTGTGACGTACACAAAATTCAGTATGAGAAACGTCCCCCTTCAAAGGACATCCATTGAAGGAACTTACATACCAAGTTTAAGTTGGCTAAATCACGTTCAAGTTCAAGCATCTGGACATTCCTCTCCTCAACCTGAGAATATTTGTTTTTCGGTACACGAGGAGAAAGGACGACATTTATGGAGAGGGCAACCTTGCCTCTGGGTCTGACATCTTACTATACCCCCTCAGTGAAGAATCGGAGGAAAGACCGCAGTAAAACGAATGATCTACTGGCCTCTGGGTACAGTAATCCTATCTGAGTCTCTAGCTGTAAAGAGAGTTCTAAAAAAATGTTGCATTGAAGATTATTACATCAGTGTACAAGATCATCCCTTTTGCACAGCTGTTTGGTTTAAGGTCCATGGGAAATTGTCGTTGCAATATCAGATACTAGACTCACCGCTTCTCCTGTTAGCACTGTCATACCTCGATCGATTGTCAGTCGAAATTGCATAAAACATATTTTATTTCTGATTCTTAGGCTTTATTTTGTTCATTTTCAACCTATCTCTGACTAAGAGTCGAGCCATTTCTCAATTGTGCGCTTTGAGACACGGTATCAAAGTAAAGACCTACTTCAATGTCGATACAATTTTCATAAAAGTTGAGAACATTAAAATCCGTAAAATTCAGATAATTATATATTTACGAAATATAGTGCAATAAGAAAACATTTTTATAAACAGGCTTTAATCACCACACTTTTTTCCAAATTACAAGTCGAAGCGACGTTTAAGGACAAACTACCCCCCAAGCAAAACTCCGGTGTTGTATATCGTATACCCTGTTTGGACTGTCCCGGCGTCTACGTGGGGGAGACTTGTCAACTCCTGAAGAACAGGGTCTCCCAACATCGTAACGACGTTAAGAATAAGGATGATCACACTGCTTTATCCTCACACTCTATGGAGAAGGGGCATGAATTTGATTTTGATAATGTTAAGATTTTAAGCAAAGAGAATAATACTAAGAAAAGGAAAATCATGGAAGTCATCAAAATTTTGGAGGATAAGGACAGTATTAATTTTAAAACTGACACTAATGGTCTTTGTAATGTTTATAAATCTATGATTCATGGTGATAGTAAGAACATGTAATCGCGTGCTTTCGACCGAATCTCTTTTCTTTTGTATGTTTACCGGAGTATTCCGGCTTCAGTATGTGCCCGTCGATGATACCCGGCGGTATCGAAACGTCGCTTCGACTTGTAATTTGGAAAAAAGTGTGGTGATTAAAGCCTGTTTATAAAAATGTTTTCTTGTTAGTTCGTCACCACGAATAAAAAAGTCTGCTTATAGTGCAATAATTCTGCCTGTCGCCAAACTGGTGGTGGTAGTCATCCATCTTGGTAATTTTCCATAACATGTAAGATTTTCCTTTCTGTATGAGTAATAGATCTTTAATGTTTGTCATTCATTTACTATTTCTATTCACTCAGAACTTACCGCATTTACATGTTGGAAGAATTCCATCTCGATTTTCGGAGTTTTTCTGAGTGCTTCGAGGTCGTGACACGTTTTTTGACGAGGTGGGTCGTTTAGGTTTGTGTTGCCACCGCACACATTCTTCAATATTTCTGGTACTATCACACACACGTAATATGGGAAATATTTGTACTTCATACTTTTGCTAATAGGCACAATCAGAACAAAGTCAATCTGTAATTTCAATTTCACGAAATTACTGAGCAGCAAGTCTCAATTTGTATTTATCTGAGAATTGGAACTGTTCAAAGAAGAGACAGAGAGAGAGACATTTGGAAAGAAATGAGATCTTGAAATTCTTAGGAAGGTAAATTGAAAACAGGGACGAATAATATGTGAAAAGTATCTGATATTTTTTTATGACCTGTTGTGTCACCTGTGGAAATATTGTCGTAAGACAGCAAACATTCAAATTGAAATAAAGTTGTAGGTGAAATTTCTTAATAGGATTTTACAATTGGTCGATACCGTCGATTATTAAAATCTCAGAAGCTGTAGCTCATTTTTCCACCACTATCGTAATTCTCCTCTACTCTTAATCCCGGTGAACGATCCCCTTGAAACCCACCGTTAAAAGCCCTGTTGATTCTCCTTGAATTGACTTCATCTGGAACATTGTTTGCTGAGATTATCTGGTACAATGTGAAATTCGCAAACCAGTCCAAGAACGCTTACAAACTCTTACCTTCCTGGATGAAACAGAAAAGAAAGACTATAAAATCCTTATATCTATTAGGTAGTAAATGTATACTACAAGATTCTAAACGGTGAATGTACGGATTTGGTTTTTCTTTGCTGGTATCAAAAGCTGGTATACATTCTGGACATTTTGGGGTACCTTCTTTCCTGAACCTGACAATCCCCCTGGAGGACTAAACTGAATACATATCAAGAAGATTATATGCTTGATTGGTGAGCTGTGTTCTGCAATCCCAGTCTATTTGATCCCGCTTTTTCAGTCCATAGGCCTCAATAATTTGCAGAAAGGTTGATAAATGTATCTCTTTTTTGCCAAGACTGAGCTAGTGCTATATCCAATTAATGAATACAAATTACCTACCTAGTCTTTCGTTGAAATCTCCTTCTGTAGCTGGGAATCCACCATTACTTTTGTGGGGACTTGACCCAAAATAAAAGTTCCAATTGAGGGTTTATTCCAAGGTATTTTGTTGAGTAGCCTCCCAGATAATATTCTAATTTAAAGATAGTCCCGATTATGAGAGCCAATTATTTTGTATTCCATTTTTCTATCCGGTATTGTATCTACCTATCTTTGCTTATTAGAGGGTCATTCTTCCCGCCGCACATTGAAAATGGCCTCAAAAATAAACTAAATTCAATTCTTAATAAATACGGTAATACTCAGCAATTTGATTATACTGAAATCGAGGTTTTCTGACGAGTACAAAGGTGGTTTTGAGCTAAAGTGACCACAGAATAATTAATCAAGAGAATCAGAATTGCATACAATCATTTTTATATGATATTGTTTATTCTGATTAGACAATTAGATATATCTCACAATATTACGTACACATCTAATTCGCTCAAAAATAATTATAGAAATTTTTATTTCACGATCCGATGTAGCAAGCAATAATAAATTTTGTGAATTTTTTAGGTAGCAGTAAAAACTCTAAACAATTAGGTATTAGAATTGCAGAAATTCAACTCTCTATGGCTCCAATTTCACCATTTGTAAAATGTTCTCTATTTGTTTTGAATCGTCTCAAAATTTTTAAGTGCATTCTGCAACCAGGGAGATTTTGATCCCGTTTCTTCGACAATTATGGGAAGAGAAGATTTGAAAGGAAATTGTAGGGGAAGAAAATCTGTCATGGTCGTTATATCGATACCAAGCTCGACCAGTTTCTCATCAACTTCTTTCTTGTAAACGTCCAAAATCTTTTCTTGATCAGACGACAAATCCCCATCATCGAAAATCAATTCGACCCACGTTACTGAAATACACAAAAAATGTTCATTGAATCGCCCACCAGCAGTACTGCTCGATATCGTATTCGTTTTGCGATCAATAATAAGAAGTAGGTCTATGAGTTGTGATTTCATTGCTCAGATATGAGGTCATGTTTGCTACGACATTACCTTTTTTCCTCGTATCCGTCCAAACCTGTCCCTCTATCGAATCTATTCGACCTCAAAATAGACTCCCAATCTAAAATTAGATTTTTTACCTAGTGCTATTAGAAGTGGATGTATCTCTCGACAGCAATACTTGCAGATGTGGACTGAGGCAAAAAATTGTACTGTGGGCACGTCCCGAGCCCTTGTCGAGCCAAAGCTTGAGATTTTTCAGGCTCTTGGGCTCTAGGACGAACTAAGACTCACCCCCTTCTTCGCGACGGCTCAGTTCGCCTCCATTTGCTTTGACCTATTGACGGATCCTTTGATACTCTGTCAAATGCTCAATATAAAATCGTTCCGTATAAAGTTCCTCTCAGTAAATGGCGTGATTGAAAATCACTTGGGGCAAAAAGAGAAACAATCACGCCTTTCCATCATTTTTATTTTTCCTCTACAATAATTACAAAAACATTCAATTTTGAATCATTTCTTAGTTTCTTCTTTTCCACAAACTTACTAAAGGCTCACGTCTCGTAACTGTGTTAATCTGGTGACCAGAATTATTCTTACCCTCGAAGTTTGTGTAACTGGCGAATTGTGATTCAGAGAGGAAGGAGCGGAGTTATTTGGGAAAATATTCGATAATCCATTGACCTACTTTGGGGACTTGAATAAAATGTCAGCTTCTGAACTGTATATGAGGAGAACGACAGAAAAAAACTTGTGAACCTTGAGCTCTTATGTGGGAGACTCAGAAAAATTCCTATCACCGAGCTATATTGTATCGGTATAATTGGAAGGGGCTTTGAAAAAATTTCTCCTTTTTAGTTGTTTAAATGGGTAACAGAAAAATTACGAATATTGAGCTATATTTATATCAGGAGAGGACTACAAAAAATCAAGACCAAATTATCAATCCTAACCGATCATCGAAATTGTACAATTACCGCATAAAACAGGTTCTCTGCTCACCTCGATCAACGTGCTCAATATAGAGGGACCCCTCTTTCCTCATCCTTATCTAAGCTCGCTGGAAGAGGTGAGGGAAGCACAAAAACTGGGCTCTTGATGAGTTACTAGACTTGCGGGTACATGTAAGACAAAGCTTTGTACTTCTCCTGGGAGTCTCAATGCAACGCAAAGTGCAAACGAATTCGTTCGTGGTGACAATGTGTTGACTCTTGAGGTCACACTTGTAATATATACAGGAAACACTGAACCTGATTGTTGAGCTTCTTAGCAGGGCTGAGAACACTTATTTTCTTTTTTGACGGTTCCGGTATAAAGGTTCTTGAATTGAATTGTGGGATCCGGTTTTTTTCGGTTCCGATTCCAGAACACGATGTTGAGATCCGGTTCCCTTCAGTTTTCGTTCCAGAACCCGATAGTGAGATCCAATTCCTTTCGGTTCCGGTTCCAGAACCCAATTGTGAGATCCGATCCCTTTCAGTTCCGGTTCCAGAACCCAATAGCGAGATCCAGTTCCTCTCGGTTTAGGTTCCAGAATCCTAGAAATACGGGAGGAGAACCGCTTCGTGTAGCGGTATATTCGGTTCCGGTTCTCATCCCTACCATATAGATGACACCGACACAATCCAGTCTTAGTTGGGCTGTCCTAATACTGTGACTTGAAGTGTCCTGTTAACTCTCCACATATGGAGCAGTGATGTCTGAGTTACAATAATGTGTCGAGGTCACTTCAAATTCTTCTCACGTCCCGGATATGTTTCTCAGATCGCTACGGTTTGAACTCAAATCTCTTCAAAGGACATTTTTTCATTTAGTCAACCCTTCAAACCACATTAGAATAGAACTAGTCTAAACGTTTAAAAACATTCAAAGAATTTTCTTACTCTTCTTATCACAGGTTCTAAAAATGAACCAATTGAAGTGAGGCGCCACTGCAATCCTCGCGTACATTTGAGCTGTCCAGAAAAGTTGATGACACATAAGAAGGATAGATTTACCAATTGTAAAGTAAGCTTATAATTTATAATTATGGAATTGAGTCATTTACTAACGTTTCATTACTGATTCTGGAATTGAATACCGCTGCACTGGTGTCACAATCGTTCCACCTAATAAGTTTGATTTTATTTGGTCCACTTATTATGAAAAAAAAAAAATAATAATAATAAATTCAAGTCGATATTTTGTCGATACATGTAGAGAAGGGACCTAGGTACTCGTAGATATTTACATAAGATCAAATAGTATACCGTAATACGTATAGATAATTAACATTCCAAGAGACTCACTACTTCTAAAGCCAAGCTCAGCGGTTGAGTAATGTGGATCTTGATCTTTGACCTTATATCGTATTTGGGCAACATTATTCGTCCTGAAAATTAGAAGAAAAGTGGAGGAATTTATTACTGCAAATGTTTTAATGAAGTATCCGGAAACCACCGGCTAATTCTCCTTTATCTCTTGTTTGATTAACTCAAATTGCACTTCCTACACCCTCTTCTTTCCCAATTTGATAGCTAACTCATCCAGTTCTCGCTTCTAGTCTAATTCACGAGTAGGAAGTATGTTTTTTTATTGGAAACTGTTTTGGGGAAATTTCGAACATTATAGAAAAGGGACAAGAAGACGGAAATTCTTAGTAAACCACTGACTTAGAAAGGTCTCCTAGCCCTTCAGTTGAGTTCTGAGAAGTACGTGAGTATCCCGTCGCGTCGCCTTGAGCATTTTCAATTATTTCTCAAGAACAGACGTCGAGTTGGGCACAAATGGTCGGAGTTCTGGCCCTGAACATAATCCATCAAGCTACATTGAAACTTAAAAACTCATCTTAGCTTGTGCCGGGAAAGGGTGCATTCATGATTAAGGAGTGGGGCACTGATTAGTGCCAATAATTCATTTTCTGGTGGCAAAGTCAATGCTTCAATCTCCTTGGTATTTAGATGAAAGATATAATATACAAGTTCCAAATAGAGATCTTTTATGATACTTATTACAATATTTACTTTTCATTGTAAGTCGTCCAATAAACAAAAATTTCTGTATGACTACGATATATCTCTTTTACTTTTTCTTCACCTTGACGTAGCGCTTCTGTTAGCGATAGCCTGTCGAGTCCGTCAACTGCTGCCCTGACATTACGACGACTAGCTTTACAGTCGGGGCCGAAATCTATGAAATGATAACAATTTTTGACGTTCAAAAATTGGTATAAAATAGGATTCGGGAAACAGTTATTTTTATCAGATGACGTCTGTTGAGGAGAAATAGCTTCAAGTATCATAAAAAATGATGAAAATTTTAAAAGTTTCGCGTTTGGTTTTCGCGCCTATTTGGTTGTCCGTTGACACACAAATAAATGTTAGTTTTCTTTTTTTTCTTTTTTCTTTTTTTCTTCTTGACCTGTATGGCAACTTCTAAATACTTTAGAGAAAGTGAGTGGTAATTATCCCATATGATGAATTAATGTAAAAAAGTAGGAAACCTGTTTCCTGGAAAGGAAACGTTGAGCGGCTTTCCTTGTTTTGGCGGGGGAGAGCTTACAGTCCTCCTGTACTTTAAATTTATCTCTTTTTTATTGGGCAGATGAACAAATTACTCTTTCTAGTCTATTGTATGTCTCAATCAAAGAGGTAGAAATTTGATAACAATATTTGTTGGCCGAGGCTATGTGAGAAAAATTGATACAAGCATATTATAAGCTAAGCGGTAAAAAGAATCCTTCTTGACCCAATCTTCTATTCTCTCAACCAACGTTTAAAAAATGTGACTTTTTTTGTAAGCAGATACTACAGATTCAATTTTTCAGATCTTTCTAAATATATTGAGCTAACAATAACGAGCGTGTTCCTAGGTTGATGAAAAATTCTTTGTTTATTTTTATATCAAAAAAATTGTTTTTTGTCATATTTTTCAACAAATAAATTACATAAACCTCCACTAGAACTTATTGAAGTTTATACAACTTACGGAAAATACTGCAGTAATTCTGATTTCCACCAAAATGATTATGATAGTCATCCATCTTGGTAACTTTCCACAGGACCATGGTCTTGTATTTCTTCATGAATAACATGATTTTATATTATGTGACAATGATTAACTAGAGATACAGTACCGGTACTTGTTTTTTCTAAAATATTAGTAAGTAGAATAGTCAAATTTTTTTAAATCTTCTCTCTTAATTGTTCTCTTTTATTTCTCTCTCTCTCTCTCTCTCTCTCTCTCTCTCTCTCTCTCTCTCTCTCTCTCTCTCTCTCTCTCTCTCTCTCTCTCTCTCTCTCTCTCTCTCTCTCTCTCTCTCTCTCTCTTTTTTTTTTTTTAATACTTCTATACCGCTTTTAAATTATTATCATTATTGGTATTATTGAATTAAGAACTACGAGTAAGTACCAGAGTTTCAAAAATCTTCTGCCCTAATTCAGCATTTCTTTTCACTGCTATGAGTTCATGACACATTTTTTGAGGTGGATCATCACCGTACACATTCACGGCTATTCTTAATAATATCACACTTTTACAGTATGAAAACAACTTCATATTTAGCAATAAAAGAAGTAAAAGCGAAGAATTTTTGTTCTTTTGAGAAGTTGATGACTTTCCTTTTTTTTTCACCGACTAAGCGTTTGAAAACAGCTTTGGAATTCAAACAAAAAACACAGCACTAAAGAGAAAAGAAACTTAGAACTAAGCTTGAGGAAACTTGTATTTTGAATGTTTACATAGACAGAAAACAGACTTCAAATAAGACGTGTTTTAGGATTTACAAGGTGGTACTATCACTGTCACTTAGGATAACATTAAGGTTCATATAGGTACACAGACTTCATTAATGTAGTGTCATATGGGTAAATGATGTCGTTCCTCGCCGAGTATTTACTTTCTTTTTCATAACTTTCTGTCATTTCAATAGTTTGCATTGAACGAAGAGTTGAATTCAAAAATTTGAATAAATATATTCCTTATCAGTAAAAAATGAAAATCATATTTTATGTTTCTTTTTTAGTAGAACTTCCTTTTGTATTCAAAATATTTCCACATCTCTGATGTAGGTCACTCTTTGTCAGATCAAGGTGATTAGAAGTTTACTCTCTTTTGATCTCACATGTAATAGAAATTTTTGAGTTCAACAAAATATGCACTGTAGACCCTAGAAATATGCAAAAATATGCATTTTTGAGCTAATATACAAAATGAAATAAGCCGCTAATTTTTTAGGAAATTTCATGATTTGTAAATATTATTCAAATAAAAATGAAATTATAAAATCTCTGCACGAATAAAATTTATCTTATTGTATTATTCAAATATACCCCAACTGGGTGTACAGAAATAAATTGAAGAGCATTCTGTCAAAAAGGCGTCCGCCCAATGAGAAATACGTAGAGCGGGCGCCCTTTTGACAGAAAGGTCCTCAAATATGCAATTTCATATTTTTCCAGTCTTTTCTGATATAGAACTTTCTTCCCAGCTCTGATTTGGTTTGTTTATGCACTGCGGCACTCTCATTTTAGACGGACTTGATACGTATGTATTAAGGATATTATTCCGCTTATCAAATTTTCTTCTAAGGCGCTAGAGGTATTCTCGCTCGGTGTAAACAAACATGGTGCTAGTTGTGGTAATCGTGTGGTAATCCGACGCGGTGTAAAAATCAAGTGGTGGTGCTGATAATCACCACCACTTGATTTTTAAACCCAGTACGTCGATTACCACACCCAGCGCCATATTTTCCTACATTGAGCAAGAATACCTCAAGCGCCTTATTTCTTTTATTGACATTGGCGCAGCTATCTGGACTGGGCATATTGTAGATGCGCCAGCGTCGACAGTTTTTTCAATGTAATTCTTATGGGAAATGAAAAATGGCTCTGATTGAATTGAAAATCAAGTCATCTCACAGGAACTTTTAAACTCTCTTAAATTTGGTTCTCTGTATTTTTCTTCAAAATTTGTTTTGAGTAATTTGAAAAAAACTTGAAAATCCCCATGTACGTACATATTACAGATTTACAGATATTACTTTGCAACAAACTCCGCTTAGGCCCCTATCAACTTTCTTGAATCAACGCTGGCGCACTTACAATATACCCAGTCCATTGACTGTACACGTATCAGACTTATACTCCCATTGTTAAAATCACGGTACATTATAGAGGTATGGACACAAAACGGAAATCTTGTCCGTCGTTTTGTCGCTGTTTCATGATGGTGATACTAGAGCGCGTTGTAAGCTTTGTCGTCAATCAATGTGGCTAAATACATGTAGGCTTATGGAGAATTCACGACTTGTTCTCTTATTTTTATAATATCTCGACAAATATTCAATTATTCGAAAAATTGGAGAGAAGAAAAGTTGTAGCCCATAAAATTTTCTTTCATATAGGTTAGAATGACTTTGGGCTTATCGTTAGTGATCGCTGCAGTAATTGCGTTTTAAATTGAATGATGAGAAATTCCAGGGGTTCAATTGTAACCAGCGTGCACGTAACTAACGATATGTATTGGTAATGCGTTTTTTCTTTCAGTGGGACAGGGGGACGTTGAGTTTCTTTGTTTATTTTTATTTCTGAGTATTTGTGATGAACAATATTACAATTAATTTTTGTTGATTGAGCTGAAAAAAATTCTCAATTCATCTGCAATAAAATGCCCGGGTGTTTTGTAGTAAATTGCAAATCAGGCTACCATCCCTCGTCAGAAAAGGTAAATTATTGATACAATCATTCCCAGTTTAAATTATTATTAAATTTGAAAAATTAATTTTTATTGGATGATACATACCTTTAGATTCCACTCTTTGGTCCGCCAAAGAACTTGGCTCTGTTTGAAAAATGGAAGAAGGCAATACCAAAAAGAGAAATCGAATTGACTGCCGGAGCTCGTGTGTGTGGAAAACATTTTAAGGAATCCGAAATAATTTGGCATCGGATGATAGGAGAAGGAGAATCTCAAATTTGCGTTTATTACGTTCTGATGCGGATGCGGCAATACGAACGCCAACAGAATAGAGACTGTAAAAATATTTTGCGAAAGAAGAAGAAAGAACCTAAGCTACATTCCAACTAAAAATAAATCGTTCCTACCTACCTACGTTTTTTTTTTTTTCTGAATTTTGTCAAGTGTTTATAATTTTCTTAATTGTATAAGAAATATTGAAGTTGAACGTACACTTAGGTAGACTATGCAACTTGTTACCGAATTAATTATTATTATACCTTATTGAACACGTCGCCACAGGGCACAGAAAAAGTTTTTTTTAATATTCAGGTACGTACCTATCTAAAAACAATTGTTCCTAAGCCTTCATTGAATAAGAAAAAAGAGACGAATTGAAATTTGAAACTACTTCTCAATATTCAAAACATACCGGTACTGGAATGAAAAATAGCATCAAATGACTGCAATAAGTATGTCCTGTAGAAAACCCTCTCTCTTCTCTTGAAATCTCTTTTATTTTTCATATAGGCCTAGACATGGAACGGCCTCTGGAATTTGCAAACATCTCATGAAATATTATCTAGCTGTGTAAATAATTGGTATCTAATTTATCCTGAGAACTGGACAAAAAGAGGAAAATTTTCATTCTTCCTCGATCAGGCATTGTTGATCCTTGCAACTTTTTGCAATTATTTGAGAGTTATTCTTCTCAAAAACACTTCTCAAGACTTGGCATTTTATTTCAATTTCTATGCGATATAATTATAGCTGGCAAAGAAGTAAAAAAATGAATAGTAAATGCAAAATTTTGGTAACCTTTCTCAAATAGTATTTGAATTCATTCATCCAACTCAATGGTTGAAAGAAAGGAAATTATGAATCTGTAGGCTCTGTGCAGAACAACCTTAATGTCCCAAATGAGTTTCCTTTAAATTATACTCAAATGTTTCTCAATTCGAATCCGTGATTTGAATTAAATACCTACGTTGTATTTACTTCTTCAGCTACATAGTTCATAATATAAAAATAGTTTGAGGTTGATTGCAAAAGCGTTTGCCATTTATTTGTCCATCCCTTATAGATTTATATAAAATTCTGCTGAATTTCCCTAATAACAGAAACAAAGTTTTAAAAAACGGCAAACGCCCTAATTTGTATCCAACCACTAAAATACTTTCAAAATTATTATTGACACGTCTTGAACCATAGGTGGAAACCTCTATTTTATCTGGCTATGAATTTTTTGGAGTCATTAAGCTTAACTTACCACTTGAATCTCGATTAAATTTTGCTAGATAGAAACAGTAGGCCTAATTTGGTTCTTGAACGTGTTTACAAACTAGTTCTGAGCATCGCTGCCTTCTATACAATTTTCTAGAAGTATACTCATTTTAAAACTAATTTTTAACATTTATACCTTCAATATGATGTCGTGAGTGAATGTTCATTTCAAAGGAAATTTTACAGGCTACAAGTTTTCTTCTCTTCAATTTTTTCATTAATATCATATTTATCGAGATATTACAAGAAGAAACAAAAAAATCAGGAATCTTCCGTAAGCGTACATGTATTTGCTGACGACAAGACTTACAACGCGATCTAGTGACACGTTACGGCGTAGCGACATAATGTGGGTCAACAGAATGTTATCAGATTTGTATCAGAGAAATTTTGTTGACATACGTCAATTATTTTTTGCACGGCAGTGCTAGGCTGTTCGGCTTGTAGGCGAAGACCAGCAAAGTCACCCAACAACTGGCTTATCATAAGCACCCAAAGATGATCACCAATTCATTATGTGGTAATCACCGATTAGCACCTTGAACACGATTTTTTCTTTAATAAAAACTTGAGAATTTATTCAGCTGCATGATTTGCGCGCTGTCTAAACACTACAGGTGAAAAAAAATGATAATAAACCATTTTCAGGAGTCTTGAAAACTCGCGCATCTTGAAAATCTATACTTCGTTCGTATATATGAACATTTTCAGATCGTTGTATGCGGGGTCTGTCGGGCTAGCGCACCTAGCATAATAGATATCACACGGCGTTCAAGTACTCAGAGAGTACTTGGACCCGCGCCCTGTCACACACGTGGCTACAAAGAACGATCACCTATTATCGGAGTGGGTTCACACCGGTGATAACAAATACAAAGACCAATCGGTCATGTGCGCAAACCCGAAGTAACCCTTTTGAATTTTCTTTTTTTCCCATCGTCACCAAAGATTCCGTTCGTTTCTTGATTTATTATTTGAGGTGAAAAATATTGTTTCTTTCTTCATAAAATTCCCGGGCCGATTGAAAGAAAGAAAATGTGAGACTTATTACGAGCAAAAATATTAATAATTAGAAACCTGATCAGTGATCAGTACCTATAGCCACCAACATGTATTTTTAGGAAGAGCTAGACCGGGACAAGGAGAAAGTTCGAGTTCACTCGAAACCGTGAGAGGAACACAAAAAAGAAAATTACCGTTCGTCACAATTTACCTAACTTACTTTGTCGGAAATTTGATAGACAGAAGGACTTTATATTAAATGTGTGTATTACCGATATTATTTCGCTTATCAAATTTTCTTCAATTGACAATGGCGGCATGGGAGCAGCTATTTACACTAGGCATATTGTAGGTGCGCCAACGTCGAACATTTCTTCAATAATTTAATTCTTATGGGAAAAGAAAAATGGCTCTGATTTAATTGAGAATTAACGAAGTCATCTAATAGGAAATTTTAAGCTCTTTCAATTTGGTTCTCTGTGTTTTTTCTTCAAAATCTGTTTTGAGTAATTTGAAAAAAACTTGAAAATCCCCATGTAGTCATGTACGTACTACGTACGCCTATTACGGATAATTATTAATTATAATTACCTATTACTTTGCAACACACTCCACTCATCAACTTTCTTGAATTGACGCTGGCGCACCTACAAAATATGCCCATCTTTGGTCCGCGACGTGACGTCACAGGAAAATCGAGAATGTTATTTTTATTTTGTTTTGTCTACCTGATAACTGATAAGAAGATTAATTACGTTCGATCACAATTAATTCTTGTGATATATTATTGTTACTTTTTCATTTATTAATATAAGTTTGAATAATCTTGATTCATTTCGCGCTCGATAATCTTAATACCCAATTTTTCTATAGTTCTTTGCTGGAATTTCAACTGCCCTTCATATGGCTGATTATGAGAATGTTAAGAAGACCAAGCTTGTCTTGAAAGGAATTAAACCGCCGTAAGTGATCATCGATTCATATCTCTAGCAAATGTTTACCATCAATAATTTCTCCTTCCTTCTGTCCATTCAGTATGAAAAGGAAAAAGAAAAATAAGACAAAAGAAGAAGAACGTGAAAAAACTGAAGCTGATATCGATAGAGAATCTCATGGTAAGAGTTGGTTTCTCATGTTCTGAGGCTTTTTTGTTCGCAAGTAGTACGTATTGCTGAAGAATTCTTTGGAGATGTTGGTTTTTTTTTCCTATCGTGTCACGGTGACCGGATCTATTCGACCATTTAACGAATTCACGAATGATAAGAGCTGCTAGGTTTCAAAATCCGATTGATCTTTTATTATTGACGATCAAAAATGTGACCAATGCTAAGAAAGAATGGTCGGTACTAATGGCGGTGTCGATATAACCAATAAATTCGCGACGAAAAAAAGATGTACTGAAAGTCCTACGATTTGACCAGACGTTTGGTAGCTTGATAGGATTCCCAGTAAACAGATATCGTCTGATATCCGTAATGCCTGGTATATTTATGATTGTTTATTATGTAGCTCCTAATTCCTGCAATGTTCTCATCTTTTGGGCTGATATTGATATTGAGCTTGAACGTTATATTTTATGATGTTCGACCCTTCTATCAAGTGTCGAATTGTCGAGACCGAACACTTGTCGCTCTGCGTCATTTCTTTACACAAGTGAAACATCTTCCTTTTTGTGGGCGAAAATCCGAGCCAGTTGATGCTCGCATTCTCTAAAAGTTACTATTCTTGATACATAAATAAATCATTGCAATGAAATCTTCAATTTTTAAAGGAAATTGCCGTATCTTCCGTACAAAATGGAGACCAATTTCTGGAAGTAAGGAAAGTCGAGGAATTTAAGTGCATATGCATGGAGAAGTCAGGAAAAAATCAAAGAATTTATGATCGTTTTACAAACACTTTTCCGTGTTGAATTGTCGTAATAATTCATGGAAACCGGTTAAAAACTAATAATGGTGGTCCATTCTCCAAATCATGAAGGGTTACTGTGCAATGAATTTTTTCTTTGGTAGAAAACCTTCTGGTAGTAACCATTTTTTTCATTTTTGCGAGCCTGTCCAACGTCAATGACTATAACCATTCTGTTATTGTGGCTGGTTACTTCGAAGATCCCTTGACAAATGTGTCTAGATGGTCAGTCATAAATAATGGATAAATCTAACATCTACAGGTAGATCTATTTATTAGTGAAAATGAAACAGGATACCTATCGGTCAAGGAAATCGAGTTAAAGTCAAGTATTTTGAATAGAGGTAAAAAAAAAATATATGTCCGAGAAATTCAAATAAGAAAGTTAGATGATAGTCTAGTATTTGCAGATTTTAGATCTTGGAAAGACCCTAAGAAATGATAAAAGTTAATTGTATCCATTTATTCAGGAAATTTGAATTACAGGTGGCTGGAGCAAGGCAGAAACAATCACAGACATTTCTGGATCTATTGCTATTGAATTTGGAAAACATACTTACGTGAAGGCCTTAGATAATGGATATTTTACCATTGGCCCTCCACATTCTGAAGGTACGAATTGCAAAATTGTATTCAATTAAAAAATCCAATACGCATATCCTGGTGTAACTTTGATGGCTCAACTAGGTGAAGGACCGTCCCCGGAGGAAATCTTGACCGCTGTTGTAATAAATGAAAATAAAATCGCTTTGAAATCTGGTTATGCAAAATACATTGGCTATTCTAAATCAGGATGTGTAATTGGTAAATCGGATGCCATTGGAACTCTAGAACATTGGGAGCCAATATTCCAAGTACGATGGAAACAATCTTGAATTTTTTTTAATTTCCGATTTTTTAAATTTATTTTATTTTTAATTACTGAATTATGTTTTAGGATAATAAATTAGCTCTACTTGGTAGTAATGGATGTTTCATGTCAGTAAGAGATACCGATGATACGATTGTCGTCACCAGTAGAAATGCTTCAAATAATGAATTCGTTCAAATTCGATTCATGGCTGCAGTTAAGGATCCATTACAAGATGTTCCGATCGAAGAGAGGAGCGATGTTGCAGACATCGAAATTCAATACGTGTATGTTATATACGAACTAAGAATTTTTTTCCTCAGATTACTGTCAATCAGAAGATTTACCTGCAAACTTCAACTAGACAGATAATTTACTTCTAATACTCCTCCTATTTTTTTAGAACATTCCTTAATGAAATTGAATTTTCCGTTTGTTTACAGTCGCAAATTCCAAAAATTTCAAGACAAAAAATTGAAAATATCAAGTGGTAAGAGAATTGATCTGGACAATGCTAAACTTGCGGGTACTCTGCATGAGACGTTATTGGACCGCAGAAGTAAGATGAAAGCCGATAGATATTGTAAATAGACGAGAGTAGAGTACATTGCTATTTTTTGTGCGTTTCATGTATCGTCTAAATTTAATACACTTTTTCAATATTTATTCATTCGTAATTTTTTAGACCGAACATTTTTTGAAGATTATTATTACGAAGGAACGAAAACGAGACACGTTGAGAGAAATGAAGAAAAAGAAAAAAAAAAAAAACACGAAGTAGAAAAATAATAAATATTCAAAACGCGCCTCATTCACAAGAAGCGATGGTAATAGTTTTTCATTCAAATACCTAAGAAATTGCTTTCTGCAATAGTATTGAAATACCACTTTCTCCGAAATATCCCATATTTCATCGTGGCGTTTTCAAGGTAGACCGATAGATAGATACGGATATAAGATGAGAGGAGCAGCGACTCTTACCTCGTGCTCAAAATGAGTCTTTGTCAACAGACGAAAAGTACTGTCGCTGAGCGATATTATTGGCTCATCAGTACGTAAACTTCGTAGCCCTTCCACAAATTCATCCAACATTACTGGCCTTGGAATAAGGGTGTACAATTTTGAAACTCGAAAAAGCTATCTTTTATCCGGTGTTGCCTATTACCCGGTTGTGTTTGACCGCGGATCTCTCTATCATCCATTTCTTAGGGCCCTCGTATTTCACTTCCTAGAGCACCTAGAGCCTTGGTTTTCTTTTTGTCAAATTTATCTTTAATGGAGAGTGAGAAATGGCTAGTTTTTGATACAATTTGAAATTTAATATAAATTCGTCGGCGTATTCACCCGTATACGAAGAAGGTATCAACCTTACTGTGCAGTGCGGTGTTACACGGCACACAATCTTATGACTGTGTGTTGTCGAGTTGGTTTTGGAGTAAAATGAAGGTTACGTCGATGTCATATTTTGTAATTTTGTAAATTTTAAGTCGCTGTTATTCTTCAAGATACATGCCATCAGCTGCCATAAAAATTGTCAATTTCGATGAATTTCTTTTCTTCTATGAAAAATTGATGATAGGATGACTGGAATAGGGACGAGTAATAGAAATTGTTACTAGTTGATGATGCAGTTCTTTTAGGACCAACTTGAGCGTTTTTTTCTTTTTAGTCCAATTATGACGATTAACAAAAAACGTTTTAGGACACAATGTTTGCGTAGATACATTGTTAACTAAAAATAATTCAAATAAAATATTTTTTTAAAACAAAAGAATCAGGTGTTGCTGACGAAGTTGATTCATTATCACGAGTGAACTAAAGAAAAAAAATAAAGAGTTCAAATGTTGAAAAAACTCTAGTTCTTGTACAAAATACTGAAAAATTTTGTAATCCAATATTTAAATTATGTGAAATCTTACAGCAGCACCGTAGTGTCCATTTATAGAAAGCAATAGTAAAAATCTAGAAGCCGTTTGCTTATATTATAGTGGAAGACTGAAAACGTGTGGAAGACTATAAGTGTTTGAAAGATACGGCAGTGTTGCTGTAAGATGTTTACATAATATGAATGGTAGATTACAAAATTTTTCAATATTTCGTTTAGTAACTAGAATTTTTCCAACATTCAAACTCTTATTTTTTTCTTATTAGTTCACTCGTGATAACAAATCAATTTCGTCAGCAATATCGCATTTTTTTTGTTTTCTGAAAAGTATTTTATTCTTGAGAAAAAAATTGTTCATTAAGAAGCGATAACTTGAAGAGATTTTACAAATCTCGATGAATCTAATAGCAGAGATATAAGAGCAAATGAAACCAATGCACCAGAAAAAACGTGTTGGTATTAGGTCTATTCAGTTGCTCATGATTTTTGATGAATTCTGGAACGAGTTAAAGTACACACGCCACCTGCAACCAAAAAAAAAAAAATGATCGATTGAGTTGCTGCTGATATTTTTTTCTGAGGATATTGCCTGGTGCAAACATTAGCCATTTGGACGCAGATGCAGAGCGGCAGAAGCTTCTTATTTCAAAAGAATGATTGAAGCAAAAGAGAGAGCACGACAAGGAAATGCTCTATTTTACGTGTGATGAATAATCTTCCCTAAATTGTGTTGAAGTGAACCTTGGATGTGCGTCAAAATCGTTGGATCCAAAACAAGAAACCACGATTCAAAAATTAACGCTGGTATTAGCAGAAGGGATGCTTGTATCGGAAAACTAGTACGATAATTGAACTGCTCATAGAAAAATTTTCCCAGTGACGACTACTGATCGTCGAGTTGAATGTATATAAATTCGACTTAGTACGGCAGATATGAAATATAGTGCCTTAACCCCTAACTGAGCTAATCAAATGGGGAGAAAGCACGGAAAAACTGAAAAAGCTGTCTTCACGTGAGGTTTCACGTTTCAACCTTCACTAGAGAAGGCGCTACACTGAAAGGGATGTTTGTACATTGATTTTCATACAGCCATTATTATTTTTTTAAATATCCCATTTATCACTACATTTTTTTGTAACCGAAGTTCATGATATGGATTACAAAATTTATGCTTGTATTTGCTATAAAAAATGATGTCCGAGTAATCGAATATACCTACAATTAATTATGGCGATCGAAATTCCTCCATTATTTTAAAAAGCATGGTGAATTTAGTCAGAGCTAAATCCCAATATAATATTTTTTTCAGCTGCTGCACTAGGGTAACACTGGAACCATTTATCAACATCAATACCTGTTATCACTCATTGAAACCGAAGAAAACCTAAACGAATGATGAAATAATAATAATGCTCAGCGTTTGTTACATATTCGTGGGCAACTGGCTTTTTCACTCTCCACATTTGGCCGATTATCCGTTTTTGTTGAAAAGAAAATAACGAATGAGGGAAACTTGTGATGAAGATCAACAAACATGATCTTACCAGCGAAAAATTGGCGGACTTATTCGGCCCTACAGAAGACTTTACCGGCAAAAGTGATACGCAGTCGGTTTCTCGACTATTTCGTCGAAGAGAAAAGTCATCAATTTGTCAAGTCTACGCCCGTCTTGTCTCAGTTCGACTCGTCCATTCCGTTTGTTAATGCCGGAATGTGTCAGGTATTATGCAATGAAAATCTAAATTCACCTTGAACAAGCGATTGTCTTTCCTCGCTTATTTCTATGGCAATAATTTCAGTTCAAGGGAGTTTTTACTGGCGAAGAAGCCGTCGACTTCGGCCGAGCAGCGAATTCGCAGAAATGTATTCGAATCGGCGGCAAACACAACGATCTAAATGTCATAGGTTTAGACTCGTTTCACCACACTTTCTTCGAAATGCTGGGAAACTGGTCGTTCGGATCATACGGCAAAGTTAGTTCAATTCCTTTTATTGCTTCATTTACAACGTAGAATTAGAATGATTGCCGTGTGTCTGTTTCTTCAGAAAGAAGCATGTTCGCTGGCGTGGGAGCTATTGACGACTCCGCCATTTTCAATTTCACCTAGCAGAATGTTCGTCACGTATTTCGCTGGCGATGGAGAATTAGGCATGCCGGCAGATGAAGAAGCTCGTGAAATATGGCTTGAACTCGGGTACGGCTACGATTTATGCGAATTGACCATATACCTACCGTTTGAAAACATTACTTTCATACCATAACAGAGTGCCTCCAGATCGAATTTTACCGTTTTCAGCACGAGAAAACTTTTGGGAAATGGGTGTCACTGGCCCGTGTGGCCCCTGCACGGAAATTCACGTTGCCTTGACTGATGAAATGAGCGCCCGTTCAGATCTGGTGAACGTTGGTAATCCTTTACTAGCCGAGCTTTGGAATATTGTCTTCATTAGATTTAACAAGTAAAATATTCTAAAATCTTCTTTAACCCGTTCAAGACGAAAATATTCTACTAGTGTTCTTCGATAACATTGCAGGACTGAAAACGGTATCGAAACGTTACCACGAGAATTTATTGATACTGGAATGGGATTTGAAAGATTAGCTTCACTTCTACAAAATAAGACTTCCAACTACGATACAGATCTGTTTCAGCCACTGTTTCAAGCCATTCAGAAAGTGAGTGCTACAAAAAATGATAATGAAATGTAATAGAACTTCTATACATTTTTCTGGTGTTTAGGTTTCTAAATGTCCACCTTACGCTGGATCATTCGATAGTATGAATTTAGATTTCGCGTATAGACGTCTTGCGGATTTCAGCCGTATGATTGCAGTTGTCATCGCCGACGATGTGTTCCCGGATATAAAGTGAGTCTAATTCTGAAATTCCATCGCGATATTATTATGATTTATCGGTTGATCGTTCTCATTGAATTTTCGAATTGAAGGAATTTCGAACAGTAGTTTTATAACTAGCAGAGTATTTCTTTTCTCATTCGAATGATTTTGTAATCAATGTCAGAAACACACTAGAAAAATTATACTTTTGAATTTTTTATAGTCCTCAAATTCGATCTAAAGTCATTTACGTTAATGTAATTGCTCTTCTCAAAAATTGAGAAATTTGAAATGTATAAGAAAAATTCATGCTTCGTTGTCATGTTTCCACTGAATTATGTGTATGACTTATCCTTTCCTCTCAATGCCCAATTTTTAAAAGGTATCTATAAATTTTAGCTAGCTTTTATTTTTAAAATATTGTCGATAGTAATGATAACCAAAAACATTTGATGTTTTAGCGCAAAAGTAAGACGTATTCTCCGTAAAGCACTCAGTATAGCGACTATAGACTTCAAGCAAAAATCGCCCGAGATTCTGTTAAAGGAATTAGTGAAAAGGACTGCCGAATCTTTGGCCGAAACGTATCCAGAACTCGGAGAAAATTTAAACAAGGTACTTCCAGAATCCAATATTGGTATTTTTAATTTTCTGATTGAACATTCATTAGATTTCAATGAACGCAGGTAAAATTAATCATCGATGATGAGGCGTTATTAATAGATAATTTAATGATATCGAATGAGCTGGAGTGGGCAAAAACGTGCGAAAAACATCCTATTTTACAACAATTTTCCGTCATTGAATATCCCGGCTTACTCACTGGTTATACTGCCCTCCTACAAAGGGTAAAATATCTACCTGATGGATCAAGACAAATACCATCGGATTTTATCGTAAATATGTACAATACCTATGGATTAGATAATGCAGTGATGAGGATACTAACGACCGATCTGAGTATGTGGCATTATTTTATACTAAATTTTTTTACCATCCTTTCAGAAGTATTAATGTTATAATACTTATCAATTTATAGACTACGAAATCGATTGGGAAGCAGTTGAAGAAATTATTGCAGAGAGAAGGTCGTACTCGAAAAGATCGTTGAAAGATGGAAAATTTGAGCTAGAGTTGCAACGAATTGGAATCAAAACTGACGATTCATGGAGACATAACTGCACTCGAACTGCTAAACCAGAAGGGGAGGCTGAATATTTGTTTCCGGATCTCGAAACAAAATTGTTGGCGGTGTTGAGCAACAACTCTTTGGTATCGATTTCGTCGAACGAAAAATTGCCGGACGAGTTTACCCTTCTCGAGAACGCAGAAGTCGATTTAAAGGGCTCTGAATTCGGTGTAATTTTTGATATGACAAACTTTTCCTCTGAAATCGAACGCAGAAGATTTGATAGAGGTTTCGTAGTCATAAACGGTGAGCGTATTCGTGTTTTCGAAGTGAGGAAATATAACGATTATATTGTTCATCGCGTTGCGGTGAAGGCTGATAAAAGGTAAATTGTCTTCATACAGAATTAGTTTGAAAAGAAAGTCAACTAACGTTGAAGTTTATTTAATTACAGCGTCAAAGTAAAAGCTGGAATGGAAGCTACTCTGCAATTGGACTCCGAACACCGATTAAATATCATGAAAAATAATGTGCTAAGTTGCCTCATATTATTCATTCTTCGTGAAATGTTTCCTTTGCTATATTTACAATACGATAACACGGAGGACGAGTTCGTTAATTTGAGACTTTGTGTTCATGGGCCTGAATTAAATTTAAGAGGTTCTTCTTGCGTGCGCAACTTCTTATAGTTCCTTTCTAAGAGATTGGATTTTGTCGTTCACGATCGTTTTTGATTGTAGAAATCGCTACAACATTGGAAAAAAAGTGTCGGTCGTATATAAAAGATGGTCTTCCGGTTGAAAAAACTATCGTTCCGTCAAAAACTGATCTGATGAAGTTACCAGGTTTGAAATTACGACCATGTTGGATATATCCTTCGAAAAATATAGAACTGATCTCGATCATAGATAAAAAAGGCAAAGTCGTTGTAAGGTAAGTTCCGTGTGCGTTTAATTTGAGAATTTTATGAAAGATTTTATGGATTTGAATTCGTCTTTTCCAGGGAACCTAACACCGACGTTCACGTCCAAAACACAGCCGATCTCGAGGATTGTTTTATTTTGTATTTGGAGAAAGTCGGTGAACATATTCTAAGCGTGACAGGATTCACTGGAAACTCGTGTAAGGATGTAAGAGAATTCAACCGCTCAATTGCAAAGCAAGTGGCTAGTGTAGGAAAGCGAGTTGATCATGTCTTGAAAAAATCTTCGGTACCTCTGAAGGTGAGTACGTATTTTGTTTTGTTGGGGGGATTCTCAGAAAACGTCCGTGTCCAGGTCTGACCTCATCAATAGGCTTGATCTTATTCAGGAACTTGAAAAATTGAACTTGAGAAAAGTTCTAGCTTCAAACCAAATTTGTGAGATATGTTGTGGTACAAAAATTGCAAGCTGTAAATGTATAAGCGAGGCTATATAACTATAAATCTTGAACTAAATATCTCCTCTGGACAAAAGAACAGAGCTACAACCAACGTAACTACGTAAATTTGTCCCAGAAAAGGATTTTAGGCTAAGACTTCGAGTTATAATTGTCTTTCTCAATAGGAACTAGATGATTGTTAAGAAAAGAAGACGGTGTTGAACGAAGCATTCAGGGCCCTCTTGTCCTACTATAGCTCAATATTAGAAATTCCAAGTCCCCCTCCTATCATATATCGCTCAAAATTGGGCATTTTTTCAAGTCTCTTACTTTTGTATAGCTCCCACATCCTATTCCAGAAACGCGGGAAAAATGAGAAGATTTGGAACAAAAAATATTTTGAGAGACGGTTATGAAAAAAAAAACAATTTCATATGTTTACATCCGTTCAAGGTCATATCTATTGTATGGAGTAAATCACTACAAACAAATACAGGATTAATTAATTAAAATTCTTAATAGTTTTCCGACCTGAAAGTGAAGGTTATTGAAGAATTATTTCCTTTTACAATATTATCTCATATCTGGCCTAGATTTCTATATTGTTGCATGAATCTTTAAAATTAGTCACTGTACAAATTATACGCATTATTAGTCACATATTAGGAACATGCCATTAATTTAAAAATATTTTACAATATCTAAATAAAATTACATTCATGACCATGCATTTTCAGGTCGAAGCCTCTGGAGAATTTTTTTTTTTTTGCAAATTCAAACTTTTATGAATAATAATTTTAATTTGGATTAGATTTGTGGGTTAACATAAGTCTTTTCAAACTCACTTTCCACGTGAATCTTTTTCCACAAATATCACACTGGAATTTATTCTTCAGGTCTTGTTTAGATTCATGGATCAACACATGAGTCTTAAGTTGGTGTTACCATTCACATTTTCTTCCACAAATATCTCACTTATATTGATATCTCAGATCTAAACAAGATTCATGGGTTAACGTATGCTCCTTCAGATTTTGTTTCTGTGAAAATTTTTTCCCGCAAAAATCACATTCAAATTGATATTTCAGATCTGGGTGAGATTCATTGGTCAGCATATGTCTCTTCAGATTTCTTTTCCATGAACATTTTATCCCACAAATATCACACTAAAATTGATATCTCATATCGGAGTTCAATTCATGGATTAACATATGCCTCTTGAGACTGATTTTCAATGTGAATTTTCTTCCACAAATACCACACTTGAATTAACATCTTAGATCAAAATGAGATTCATGGGTCAACATATGTTTCTGCAAATCCCCTTTCCACATTGATCTTCTTCCACAAACATCACACTTGAATTGATATTTAAGATCTGGGTTAGATTCATGGATTAACATATGTCTCTTTAGATTTCCTTTTGTCGTTAATTTTTTCCCACAAATGTCACACTTGAATTGGTATCTCACATCTGGATTAGATTCATGGGTCAACATATGCTTCTGCAAACTTCCTTTTCGCATTAATCTTCTTCCACAAACATCACATCTGAACTGATATTTAAGATCTGGGTTAAATTCATGGGTTAACATATGTTCCTTTAGATTTCCTCTCCGCGTTAATTTTTTTCCACAAATATTACACTGGAATTTATACTTAAGAATTGGGTTAGATTCATGAGTCAACATATGTGTCTTAAGGTCATGTTTCCGTATAAACTCTTTTCCACAAATGTCACACTTGAATTGGTATCTCACATCTGGATTAGATTCATGGGTCAACATATGCTTCTGCAAATTTCCTTTTTGCATTAATCTTCTTCCACAAACATCACATCTGAACTGATATTTAAGATCTGGGTTAAATTCATGGGTTAACATATGTTCCTTTAGATTTCCTCTCCGCGTTAATTTTTTCCCACAAATATTACACTGGAATTTATACTTAAGAATTGGGTTAGATTCATGAGTCAACATATGCATCTTAAGATCATGTTTCTGTACATACTGTTTTCCACAAATATCACACTTGAATTGGTATCTCACATCTGGATTAGATTCATGGGTCAATATATGCTTCTGCAAATCTGCTTTCCGCATTGATCTTCTTCCACAAACATCACATCTGAACTGATATTTCAGGTCTGGATTAGATTCATGGATCAATATATGTCTCTTCAGACTTTCTTTCTGTGTAAATTTTTTCCCACAAATATCACACTGGCATTGATATCTCAGATCTGAGTTCAATTCATGGGTCAATGTATGCCTTGTAAGATCATGTTTCCATGTAAATTTTCTTCCACAAACATCACACCTGAACTGATATTTAAGATCTGGGTCACATTCATGCGTCAACATATGTTGCTTCAGATTTCCTTTCCACATTGATCTTTTTCCACAAGTATCGCACTGGAATTTATATTTGAGATCAGAGTTCAATTCATGGGTCAACATATGCGTCTTTAGATAATGTTTCCCTGTAAATTTTTTTCCACAAATATCACACTTCAATTTGTATCTCAAATCTGGGTCAGATTCATGGGTCAACATATGCCTCTCAAGATGATGTTTCCGTGTAATTTTTTTTCCACAATCATCACACTGGAATTTATACTTCAGATCTGGGTTAGATTCATGGGCCATACTATGCCTCTTTAGATACTTATTGTTCCTACTAAAATCAAATTCAGATGAAAATCTCATAACCAAATCAAATTTTTCTTGTCAACATATGTCTACTTATTTCTTCTGCAATCAGCAATCTACAACATATAGGTTAGGTACCAAGACACCACATTATAGGTACTTTAGTTTGTAAAAATGTTTAAAGACTTTATTACGCGTACATGAATCCTTGGTGGTGTCCGTGGCAGCTTGAAATTTGATGAATAACTTCAATTTGATGATCAATTCAATCGACTTATAATGTAAGACAATAAATGACCTGCAATCAGTACCTGTCAGTACAAAAGAGATAGAATCAGCACAAATGAAAGATGAGTAAATTCAAACATCCAGAATTTAAAAAGTGAGTTATGATAAGTACTCGAGTACCTATATGGAAAAATTGAGGATTTGATATGAATACTTTAGCCAAACTAGAAATATTATGTTGTGAGAAAAGAAGAGGACCCTCAAGATTTAAGTTTAGCCTAAAAAGAGTCCGCCATATCTATTAGAAATTATTATACTTGAGCTTTTAATAAGTAGGTAGTTACGTACCGGTACCTTCCTATGTCAGTAACTTTCAGGTACAATACCTAATTTAAATTGAAATATTTGGCGCGGAGAATTAGTGTGTTAAAAGTACAAAACGTACTTTGGAATCATTTTCTTTGAATTCAGAATTTGTTCTAATGAGTGAATGAAAATAAAATTTGAAAAACAAACTAAACTGAAGAACTATCATTTTTTTGCCTGGTAGAATCATTTAAACAAATGAAGCAAACTTTCGAAAGAAGAAGAGTAGGTATGAATTTTCATATTGTTTTAATTTTCCTTACCCAATAATTCACAGCTTATCATCAGCGTTATTATCGATAATGAGGTTCAATATTTAACTTCTCATCAATTACCTATCCTGCCAGTGAGTTGATTGTCCCCGTGATTATACAAGAATAATCAAAATGAATATCTGGAACTGGTCATACCTATATCAATGAAGTTGAACGGATACAAAATACTTCAAACGCTCACTGTACAACAAATTTGAGTTAATCACCTAAAATTAATGAGAAGCTGAAATTGTCTCTTATTAATAAAATTCTTTGAAAACTTACAAATTGGAAAAACTTTCAGGTTACTTATTTCTAACCAGCTCCTAGTCATAAAGATTGAAAGATAACTAAGGAAGAAAAAGATATTTAAATTTTCCTTCCGAAACTAATAATTATGAAAGTAATGTAACAAATTAATTTGAGAATAAGAGATAAGGCAGTGGACAGAGCAAGTAAAGATAGGTTAGAAGAAACAATGTTGCCAAATATTACACTGCTTGAAGCAGAAAACTTGATTACCTACCTAGCATGACGTTACCAACATTATAATAATTTCAACAAGAACACTACACAACAATTGAAAATTTTTTGAGAATCAGGCAAGAGAATGAGATACCAAGTTGTACTGAATTCAAAACCGTTTCAAGTTTTTGGATAGAAGATTGCGTTTTCTTGTTACGATCTTGTTTAGTTGGCGCGTATCACCACAAGACTTGATGTTTGTTTTCTATATTTTTTGAATTTAGCGTAAAAAATACTTTTAGATACAATATATCTCCTTTCATTTATTTTACATAAATTTTGCTCATTTTTGATCCCCTCCTCCATATAAAAATACATATCATTTTAGACTTACTAGCAATTTTGCTTACCAATTCTGTGAAAGCAATATTAGTATTATGAGAAATCATAAAAAATGTAAAAAGTTTTGCTTCTCTTGATATGTTTCCAACAGTTTTTCCCTAGAATTTCATCTCGACTCAATTTTCACCCCCCACGTGAGGTCAAGTAGAGGTCTTTCAAACCTTTCTCTTGGAGACACCTAATTAATGGATGACCTCTATTGGACAGAAGCTAGTTCAATTGCAATGAGAAAATTCATATGAATCCCAAATCAATATATTGAAGAATTTGGCAGCGCTCTGATTTCAGAAGGTGACCAGGCGCACTTATATCACCAAAATTCACCCCAGGCGCTTCATGATTCACAAAAAATTTCAACAACCTGCGGGTTCACTCTTTCTTATCTTCTTCTTTTTTAAAATTCAACGTTCAACTCCGCATGAATTTCAGCAAAAAAAAAAAAAGATACTGCTTGGGACACTGTTATTGGAAAAATTTTCTGTGGCACCTCTCATTCCTCCGAAGAGAATGCAAAATAAATTTTACTTACCCTTATAAATACATATACGCATTTAACATAGGATAAGAGTTACTTCTAAAATACGTACCCCGCAAGAACACGCTCTTCCATATTACTACGGCTCATAATCTGAAACTCCGGTCGGGGGCAGGGTCTGTGACGTCACGGATCAGTTTTTTTTCTCCTAGCTATCATGTATAGCTTGGTATTAAAAAATTTTTGCGAGCTTGGAGGCTTACTATATGTAATTCCAAAGTCCAAGCCTGTGACCTCATAATCCAATACAGGTGCCCCACCATCCCTTGTTTTTAACTCCATTAAAAAACCCGTGAGTTTTCCAAGTCCCCCTCCCATCATATCTATCTTGGGAGGCTGAGCTTGTGACGTCACAGTTTGATGACGTCATAGGTCATCCTCGTGACATTCAGGTATGGCAAATGAAACGAGTCATATTTTAAAAACCATGAACGATATAAAAACAAAATTTAGCATTTGAAATTAACGAAACAAAACACAACCGAAAAATCTGCGCAAAATGAAACTTTGAATAAATAAAAACAATTTTACTGAAAAAACATGTTTTTTCAAACGAATTTTTTTCGACAATCAAAACACAAACAAATGAAAAATTTGCCGAATAACAGAACTTTAACGAAAACAAAAAATTAAAAAATTTGATATCCAACAAAAACAAACCAAAATCAAAAACTTTTTCCTTTGCCATACCTGGTGACGTCGCAATCTGACGACGTCATCGATCAGCTTTTAATAGGGAACCTGTTCTATGTTTTTTTTTCTTTAGAAAAATTTGCTGTCCAATGTCCGGCCAAAATGGACTTGGAAAAATTTTGCTTCTTTTCTTGAGCTATATATGATAGGAGGGGGACTTGGATTTATTTATTTATTTATCTATCTATCTATCTATCTTATTTATTCATTATTCAAAATTATTTTATTTTTGGCTCTGCCCGCACATATTACAAATTATAGGCTTAACGTTTCGGCTGACCCACAACCTTCATCAGAAGCTAAAAATACAAGCCTATAATTTGTAATATGTGCGGGCAGAGCCAAAAATAAAATAATTTTGAATAATGAAATTTCCTTGCACGAAAAAATTGTTTTGGATTTTACTTATTTATTCATTTATGTTATTTATTTGATTGATTAATTAATTAAATTTATTTACTTATTTATTTATTTGTTTTTATTTAATTAATTTATTTATTTTCCTTCTTTCTTTCCTTCTTTCTTTCTTTCTTTCTTTCTTTCTTTCTTTCTTTCTTTCTGTTCTTTTGTTCTTCATTTATATCTTTCTTTATTTCGTTCTTTCTTGCTTTCTTGCTTTCTTTATGTGGTAGGAAGGCAAGACTGTATATGAAGCCTAGTATGACGGATTCTCAGGCTAGTCATTATGGGCCTAGTATAGTATATCAGGCGCAGTATAATGAAGACTGAAGTTAAAAAATTTTTAGGCTAATTATTATAGGCCTAGTATGATAAAGCTAAGGTTTGACATTTTTCAGGCTACTTATTATAAGCCTAGAAGTATAGTATATTAGGCCTATTATAATGAAGGCTGAAATTCAAAATTTGAAGTTCGTGTTTCAGGCTAGTTAGTATTGGCCTAGTATACTGTATACTAAGCCATTTTCGAGTTATATTATGATAGGAGGCCTTCCCCAGCCTTGGGACGCATCCATATCAAAAAATAAATAAAACTGTGACACAGCACACAATTTGTCGTCTCCACTAGAGACATGTAGTTTAGCATTTTATGTGCTTGCTTCCTACACTTGCATGTAATATATCAATTATATCGATATGTCGATGTAATCGATCATATTGAATCGATTCTACCCATTCTATCGACTTTTGATCCGTCGGTCATGATGACGTCATAGTAACTTCCCCCTCCACCAGTATTTCGTAATTTAGTATAAACCTAGTATTCTGTATAATATTATTAGGCTAACTAGTTGACAAGCGTAGTCGCTCCGCTTGTTCGCCGCCATTCGAGTATGTTGGGCTAGGTATTGAGTCTAGTTCATCAGAATAATTATGTTCGAGGCTAACCTATAAAGTGGCAGTTGTCGAAATTTTTTCATGTCCCTAAAGTAGGTCAAAGTCACTGCTGACGTTATGACACGTTACAAAAAACCGTGACGGTCTTTCATGACGATTTTCCCAGGAGTAGTCCCAATTTCATAAGCACATAAAAATAAAACAGAACAGGTTCCCTCTTAACATTACAAGCATGGGGTATGACATCATCAGGGGCGGATATCTCCTGAAATTTCTAAGGACGGGGAGAGTGTGACATCATCAAAGGATAATTTCCGGTTTAAATCACTATAGAGGAAGAAGTAATCCGAAGATTCCACCATTACAGAAAGTGCCATAGCCGCTTATTTTTTTTTTTTTTTTTTTCAGCTCCTGGAGGTTAGTGAGCACGTGCAAGTTACTATGTACGAATTATTTAGAACGATCGAGCAGAAAAAGAACTGGGTTTCGTTGGAAACGCTGAGACTCGTAGAAACGGTGGAAAAAATCGAATTTGAACTATCCAAGCGTGTAAATCAAGTCCCAACGTAAATATATTGAATATGAAATTTCTCAAAATATGTATTTGAAATCAGTTATTTGAAGAGAAGTGTTCATTTTCCAGCTACAATGTCGAGAAATTTATCAACGCCAGAATGCAAAAACAAGCGAAGAAACAGAAATGCGTAGTATACTTTAATATGCTGTACGTCGACGACCTGAAAACGAGAGAATTCGTTACTAACTTTATTAAGAACCAGAGAATACCTGTCTTATTTATTACCTATATGGCTAAAAGAGTGAGAGGATATTGTTACGTTCCTGAGGTGAGTTGAAACAATTTACTAATTAGTAGAAGATTCAAAATATTAATGACTAACGTCATGATTTGTTTCGCAGCATTTTTGTACAGAAAATTTTAATTCCGAGGTTTGGATGCAGCGCACTTTGGACGAAACGAAACTTTCGTTCAAGATCGTGGCGGACGAAAATTCGTATCCAGGCTTCCGGTTTCTAAGTCATTTTAGTGTGAAAAAATTTAAAGTTGATACTATAAGAAATACTATCCTGGCTCAAGGAGTAGAGATTGCGAATGAATTGATGGAATAGAAAATTTTTTATTGAAGTGAATTTTTTCTTTTTGTGTCTGTTTTGTATCTGTCTTCGTTAATGTAACGTATGAGTAGCGTTCACTTGGACCAGGTCCCGTAGTACAGATTGAGGAAAGGCGGGTGTCAAGTTTTTTTTCTGCCTTTGTACCAATAAGATTTACCAACTCTTGAGATTCGCAGAATTCGGTAACTCTAGCGTTTCATCAGACGTAGGTGAGGAAGAGCCCTCCTTCCTCGTCTGACTTGATGGACTTATCCTTCCACATAAACTTTCTTCTTTAAATGCTCGCTAGACCACCAATTCAACGTATTTTGTACAAATCATCTTCACGTGTTCCTACAAATTGTTTGCCCACGTAGCGTTTTTTATTTTACATCGTCTTTTCGTATCAAACAATTCTGCCAGTTGAACGTCTCCTTATTATTAAAAATAAAAATGTGAGCGCTACGTGTTGAAATTGCTATTGCACTGTGTATTGTTTGCAGTTTTTTTAACATAATATGAATTATAGGTAATATCGAAATTTAGAGCGAAACAGAGACGTATTCAATACATATACGAGAGAAATATCACTGAAAATAAGTACAGTAACACCTGTGGATTAGGTCAAAATAGTCATTAAAAGGTTGTATTTTGTGGTTTGTTTTTCAAAAAATGTTCATTCGACCTTCATTTTCTGATGTTTCGCCCTGCATCACTAATTTGCCGACAGCACGACTGTGTAATTATTTGTAGATTTTTTTCATGACCCCAGTGTTTATTTGTATTTAGGCTGGTGGTATTATAGTGAGGATTTGAGAAAGACAGAAAATGAATTGCTACTAGACTAGCAATAAGAACTAGTATTGTTAGTTTTTATTGAAGTAGGGCTGCTGCTTGGCTACTATTTAGTGGCTCGGCCACTTTCTTCATTACTAGTCATTAACATCATTACTGCAATGACCTAAAAGAAATATTCTCTTGTGCAATTCAAATTTTCAATATAACGGTTTAGTACCTATTGTGTTTGCTCTGACAGACACATAAATTGGGCCCTTCTTAGTCAAACCCAACCAAGCGACATGATAACACTCTGGAGAAAAGGAGAATCTCCGCTTTTATAGTAGAGGAACATTTCTTCATTTCTCTAGATTGTTATCATGTCGCTTGGTTGGGTTTGGCGAAAAGGGGTCCAATTTTGTAAAATTGAAATGAAACAAAAATAAATAGGTATCATTGAGGCTTCAAAATACTTTTACTACCGTACTTGCAGCATGGAGCGTCCTAGCCGGCCATTGCTTCTGTCACAGTCGCGTCTCCCTACGGGTCTTTATCCTGTGACGTCACTCAGCAAGTTTTGTTAGCAGAAACCCTGTTGATTCGGCCAAACGCACTATTGGCTTCTTAAGAAAAACACAGAGAGCTGAGAACCTGAGATCATTATGTTATAAATTGAGAAGTACAAATTTCTTAGTGATTGAAATTTGTAGAATCTCAATTTAGAAAGTCCTTAGCATTTGCAAATAAACTTTTGACAGCTAAGATACCTACCTCTTATTGTCAATCAGTAGTCTAAGGATTTTTGCACCCTCCTATGCTCCTATCTTTCGTAGGGGAGTCAATGGTTCACTTGACTCAATTGATAAGGTTTCTGCTAATTATTCGCCTGAAAGGGCTCTGCCACGAGCGCCACTTTTCACGGTACACTCAAAGGTGATGGTGTGTAAGTGTAATAGCTAGTCCCACATAAATAACACAGGGATGATTTTTAAAAGTTCTTTACTACTCAACTGATCAACCAATTTTAAAAAATGAGATATACAAAAGTTGGAGCCGAGTCTACTCTAACGATTCCAAAATATCGTTTAGGTGACTATCCATTTGAATTTTACAAGAAAGAAGAGCAAAAAGAAAATATGTACTTCGTATATTATAGCCATCATCACCTTCAAGTGCAGGCTTTGGAGAAATTCCGTATAGCTGCGCATACTCTTGCCTTCATTGATGAATAACGTTCAGTGACGTAACCAGGATAAAGTTCTAATCATAATTAGTAGTGATGGGGGATAGTTGATAGTTCCATGCTATCGACAGTCCCAAGATTTTTTTCAAAGTACTATCGAGACTATCGATAGGTAGTCCCGATAGCTTTTCTTGAAATTATCGATAATGAAGAATGTCTATCAAGAAGAAAGTACCTAAGGTATACAAAGGATAGATACCTTTTTTCTCGAGATGACAGATACGACTAGAAGAAATCATGAAAATGTGGTGCTATGCTCATTGATTGCAGTACAGCTGGTACCGCCTAACTGATCAGTGATCTTAATTCATTAAACTGGTGCACATTTTTAATTTTCACTTGTTAGTTCGCAGTCTTCGCACCATGTTTCGTGATTTTTGATAAGAAAAGAAAAAATTTTCAAACTATCGATACTTTCTCAAACTGTCGACAAAACTACCTGTACTTATCACTGTTTTTTTTCTTTTAACAAAACTGTCGTTTGTCCCGATAATATCTTTTTAAAGAACTATCGATTGTTCCCAACACTAATATTTAGTTTAGTTGTGATGGCTATTGAAAACCAATCATATTATTCTTTAAAAGTTATGTTTAAAAAAATTCCTTATTATGAAACTATCTTTCAGGATTTTAAAAAGGGATTGTACTTCTGAAGATTGATAGTGACGCGTGTGTTTGGAAGTGTAACTATACGGACAAATAAACCACAATGCTATTTAAAACTTTCTGAAATGAGCTAAAAAATAAAGAAGACGAGAATCTTCATTGATTTTCATAAAATAGGTTCTCTATCTTCCTACATCTACATTTATACAGTTGATGACAGAGGGTGTCCTAACTTCTGCTCCGTTTCAAGGGAGCTTGAACCAAGATTCCCTCGTGTACGAGACGGGTACCAGAAACCATTTTGCCACGGCAGAGTCGGATTTACCGAGGAAGAACATTAGACATTCCCCTCGCCCTCGTAAAAAAAAGAATGGTGAAATGAATTCAGGGAAAAGCAGAAAGCTTTCTTTTTTTTCTTGTCAAGTATTGAAAAAGTCGTTCATTTCCCCTCGCAAAATCATCTCCTGAATCCGCCCCTGCGAAGGCATCCAAAAACTTGATAGTAGTTTTCGTTCCTTCCATAATCGAACTCAGAAACAAAAAACCCGATTACGTTACCAAGCGTGTACGAATACTAGACACATTTACTTGCTATAAAATTTTGCTCTCAGTTTTACGTTATCTTGAAATTTTTAGTTGTACAGCTGTATCCTCAAGCAAAAATATATTTACGCCTTTTTTTTCTTACACATGTCCATAAATTACTGATATAATTTTCAATACGTAATTGACGTTTCTGTTTTGCATGGTACGACTCACGTAAATTTATATTGAGTGTAGAAATAGAAATTCTTGGTACCTAGCCTATAATCTTACATAATTTCAATCGACGCGCTACAAATGTGGTTCACTCGAAAAAACTATAAATATGTCAGTGTACTAAAGTTTGATCTAGACACAAAAACGTTTTCAATAAAACCACACTTCTTGCTGTGCTTTAAAAACGTATTTGAGCTAAATCAATGCCTACCTACTTTTTCTCAGTGTCTAATTAAATGAATATCTATTTTGTAGATTTCAAGTTTCATTATACAAACTCGGTATGAAATTTTTCTTTGAAATCTCGATCTTTACAAATATTGTCCTTATCTCTCGTAACCTTGCTGTGTCACCTTCCGAATTATTAAACTTTGAAAAGAAATATCCTGATTTACGTAAGTATATTTTTTTTTATTGATGTGTTATGATGAACAGTGCTGGTATGAGCAATAATCATTCTCCAACGTGAGGTGAAAAATTGAAAATTTTGAAAAATTTAAACCGCGGACTTTGAGATGAAATGAAGATGACATTGAAATATTAAAATTTCGCTTATTTGAAGCTGCGATTGTGAGCGATAAAGGTGAATAAGGAATCTCCGGAAAAGGAAAGACCATTATAAATAAACGTGAGAAACAAAATAACATTAAAATGCGTACTTTTTGAACTGTGAGTTAGATCTATTATAGGCCTGTAGGTTATGTAATAGGATAATAATATTACCTCTGTAATTTATATTTCTTCCCGTCCTACAGTTACATATAAGAAATGGGAATTCTTAAAAGGAATTAGCAATGTTCAAGTAGAGTACATGTGCATTGGAAACGCTGGAAACTTCAATAATGACATTCACGTTGAACCGAAAGTAAAGAAATATATTAGACAACAAGTGAAATATAAAACAAATACTTCGAGGCCGACTCGATTAATTCGACTTGATCTACTGCAATGTGATGTTACTTTCATAAACGTCAATAATGGAATAAAGGTTGGCGGTACAAAATTCTTTTTGGCTGAAGGATTCGAGCCGAACACCATGTTCAAACTTGTCCCCGTAAACAATTTCTTACAACTTGTAGGCGTGGTTAGACAAGAAATGAGACACCGGATAAATCGTATATCAGAATTACTACAGACTGCGCGCAAACATAATGATTTGCATACTATAGGAAGGATAAATGAATTGCTCTCACCGACAGCTACAAAGTCATCTTCTGGCACACCAACGTCATCCTCACCAGCTCGAGGAAGTGTACAGTCAACTGCTGCAACATGGAAATACACACCTACAAATGCTGTTTCAAACTTTGAAAAACAAAATTCAAACCTTTACCCAATTCTCTCATTTTATCGATGAAAATCGCTCATTTATTCAATTGAAAGTATTTTATTAATTTTGTAAAATATTGTACTGAGTTTGATGTACCTAACGTACATATTATTTATATTATTATAATATTTTGTATTGTATTTACTTTACTTACCTTCTAAAACCGGACTAGGGTACCGTGGGAAGCGTAGTCCTCAATACAGCACCGCAGAAATTCACCAATTGTGGATGGTTGTGAGGCCGTTGGCAAAAATTGGCGTAAGTGAATTGTAGGCGCATTGCTTCCATAGGTATGATGAACATTGTTTGTGTGAACCAAAAAATAACCGACATCATACATACAAGAACAAAGTAAGTGATGAACTCGCGCTGCACGGCGACTCTCGCCGCGGCTTCAAGCGCTTGTTCAAATGTCACTTACTTCCTTCCCTAATTGCAGCGTAATATACTATTTTAGAAATAAATGAAGAATTGGAGGTAATAATGAAGGTTCTCTATCAATTTGGCGCCAAAAACGTTGGAAAAAAATAATTGAGTAGGAATCTTTAAATGTTTGCTGTTTGAATGGTCATTGACATCAAGATGGATTCAATCTTTCTCACTCAAATCCCTCATTGCTCTCTCGTTCAGAATATTTTAAAGATTGTAAGTGGTAATAAACTTTGGTTTTGTATCATATTCTTCTGAAATAATTCAATCTACAAGTTAGAGCTAAACTGTTGGACGTTAACAGATAGAACCAGTTTGGCAGTTTCACAAGTTTACTGCCTAGACTGTTATAAGTCTACACGATCCTCTATTTTTCAGTTTTCTCATTGATTATCTGCATATTGTACAGAGAGAGTCGGCCTCGGCTTTCTCAATTTTCAAACAAAGTGCGCAACAACTTGAGTGCCTCATGGTTGGGTCCCCATATGGCCAGCTTAGATCTAAATTTATCTCCCCTCAGAACCTGCATAAATCTGCACTGAATTCGTATCCCAACATTTCTGATGTAGCTCAGCTGCATCTATCAGCAAAGAGTTGATGAAACCTGGTGTTATAAGTTGAATCTAGCACATTCTAAGTTGACTTATTTACTCATCCTTGCAAAATTTCCCTTTTCCTTCAATTATCATAAGGATTGAAACTCGATGAGCTTGCAGAAACAAACAAATAAACTTCTAGTGCGCCAAAATGAATGTATAGTGCCAAGTTGGGGGTTGCGCCAAATTGAATGGTACACAATGAAGCTATCAGTGTTAACTGGAAACTATCAAGTTGTTTATTTCTACTCTCCTTTCAGAAGTATAACAATCTTTCTGAACCTTATCTCAACTTTAAAGGAGACAGAAGGTGACACTACTTAGGTATAGCAAATCATATTATGCTGATGTAACTTTGGTCGATGGTAAATCAAAGAAAGCGCTTTCTATGTTTTCTATTGGAAGCTTGTCAAAAAGTTGATGATTATGATCAATGACCTTGAAAAATATTCACAAAATATATCTGAAATTATATTCATTGGACAGGAAATTTAAAAAATTAACTTACAATTTTTGTTCCATGTATTTTTCACACCAGATAAAGATAATATAATATTTGTAAAGGTCACAGGTAAGGTACAGTAGGTGTGGTAGGTACAGTCAATTTCATATTAATTTGACAATTTATTTTCTTTGGTCATGGTGAAAATGAAAAACGTCATGAGATCACGATCACCTTCTCAACATCAACAACAGCGCCATTACAGATTGTTTTATACGCCAATAACTAATAGTCATGAACTTATGCTCTAAGTCATAAACAGCTGATCTTACTAGCACAACTTGCAGTTTACCAGTCAGCTGATACAACAGCAGCCAATCAGCCATCAGCTGATTCAAGTATCGTCCGAGGTGTCGTCATCATTATTTTTTTTTGTTATCGACTCTGCTGATGAACGAATTTATCACTGCATTCTGCAATTTGAAACCTGAATTTTTCCATCAAAATGAGCCGGTTTTCGCGGAATATTATTGTTCGGTAAAGTGATTCTTCTAAATAACATGCGCTTTGTTTCTCTTTAAACTTTCCGTAGAACATTTCTTTAGCATCTTCTCGTTGATAATTTTCATCCATGTTTAAATCTGTGAGAGTACTTGCTTCAAATTCATTGAAAATCTTGACCACCGTAGTACAATACGGGTGCATATCTCATTGCTTTTTAGAATATGTCGCTGATTTAGCCGTTGTAAGTGAAGGATAGTTTTCTAATACATACACAATTTTTTCCTCAGTATCATCAGTTAATATTGTATCTAATGTTTTTTAGTGCTCCGGACCATCTATGGAACCTACTCTAACCACGAACGATATTATCGTGACAGAACATCTAAGTACTAGAATGCATCGTTTCAATTACGGAGATATCGTTATTTCGAAATCGCCCATCAATCCTAAAGACTACGTTTGTAAAAGAATTACAGGATTACCGGGAGATGGAATCAAACATCATAAATATAAAATGGTAGACCGAAATTCACCATTTTCAATTGAAGGAATTCGTATCTAGGTTGAGAAAAATGATTTATATTTTCTGTGTTCTCCCTAGGTGCCATTGGGACACGTATGGTTGGAAGGAGACAATCGGGATAATTCGTTAGATTCTAATGAATACGGACCCGTTCCTCAAGGTTTGATTCAAGGCCGAGTTATCTGCCGAGTTTGGCCTTTGAATGATATAAGTATGTTGACTGTCCAAAGACCTTGAATCGAATATTACGTATAGTCAACCTTTTTTGAACTGATAACTTCCATTATGCGAGTATATTCTGCTCTAGCTTTCGGGTCTTGAAGCCAACGTCTGTGATATTGTTGAGGCGTTTCATCGTTTTTTTTTTCTTTTTTATTCAGTAATGTGTTTTTCTCAGTCATATACGCACTACCTTGTTGCTATATCGCGATTCGTTTGATTTGTTAATTCATTCATTATGTTTTTCCTCAGTACCATAATTTAATATTAAAATAATTATTTCTGCGTAAATTTTCGATTTACCCGCCGATTTTATTCCTTTTAAATGGGCATTATTGAAAAGACTCGTATTGACAAGCTGTGCTTCATCGCAGGAGTTTGCGTTTATAAAAGTCCAAAAATTGAAGTCATTTTTCAATGACACTCTGGAATATAAGAATTCCTACCAATTTCACAAATAATAATAATATGAATTATTCATGAAGAGAAATCGGACGTACACGTTTATCGAACAGAAAAATTTAATTAATTCATATCGTCACAAAATCTATAATTCGTGTATAAAACAAAGAATAATGTAAAATGTACGAGTTAAACGTAGTCTGAAGTATTAAAAAAATGTTTATAATTTCATAGAATTAAGGTAGTTTTATATAACGACCGCACAGGACAAGGCGTCAGCGAGGAAACATTCGTGCGGGTATAAACGCCATTAAATATATATTTTTAGCTCAGCACCTTGACGATTCAGAAACCCGAGTAACCTGATGCGAACAATTAATATCAATCGTACAGCTACAAATAAAATAACAAAAAAAGAAAAGGAAAAAACTAAGAAAATAGTTGTACAAAATGAAATTATAGGCGCTAAGCTATCATAAAATCAGGATAAAACGTAATCACATTATGTACTTTCGTGTTACATATACGATGAAATTATTCCCGAAGAAAAGAAATAAAATAAGTGAAATTATACATCATGAAAAACGAAGTTGTAAAATGACATCAGGAAAATCGTTTTGACTAGATGGAGTAGTGTAAATTTAATAAAAATAGGTAACCAAGTTATTACAGATATTCCAGATAATATTATTCCTTTTGAAGCAAGCCTAATAGCATTGCCTTATTTTGCGTGTAAACCTTTAAACCTCTCGATTCACTAGGCGGAGATGTTCTGTCGTGTGTTTTCAGCAATACAAGCGAAGGAAAAAGAAGAAAAAGATTTCAATAAAAATTTATTATTCCTAGAAAAACAATCATCAACTGAGTACTGAAAACAACCGTTGAGAAAAATAATAATTTTTGATCACCCAAGTTCAGAAATAAGAATTTAAACAGTAAGTATAATGGATTTCTTAAGGAAAAATGAAATAATAAAAACAATCATTCAACACAACCTATAACAATAATGGGAAAAATTGTCTACAAATTTCGTTTCCAATTTACAACCTTGAGTCGATAGAATTACGCACATTGACGATACAACTACATTAATTGCTGACGACCAATTCATCATAATATAATACTTCATTTCTGAGATCTATAAAATCACTACAAAATAATATGAAAAAATACAACAGTAGAACAGCATTTGATTCCGTTATTTTAAATCAAGGTAACAAAACAAATTTTTATGTTTTTTTACTTCTCCATAAAAAGTGATTGCATCATCCATTTTCAGAGGTTTCTTTCAATAGCTCATCGATGACAATCATCAATACTATTTTCACATAAAATGTCAGTCTGAAAAATTCTATGAGAACGGCACCGTTAATTTTCTTTTCTCAACTTATTATTTAATCTTAATATTAGAATAAACGATTCAAAAAAAGAATTTAAAATAAGACGAGAAAAAAAGAAATTTAAATGGAAAACAAAATGAAATTAAGGAAAAAATAAAAAACAAAAGATCACAATTTACACGATGGGGTATTAAGACAAAATAGAAGCAAATCATTATCAAAAATTATAATAAAGATAATAATGAGAGGTACCTATAAGTAGTATAAAGCATTTATGAATAGCAAACGAAAACAAGACTACACGAAAATATTTTACAAGAAGAATAATCATTTAATGAGAACAAAACGCCCACGTTAATTCCGGTAACAATCCTCGCCGAGATACTCTTATATATGCAAAGCTCTTAGATATTAGAGACTCATTAATACGGGGGAAAAGAGAAGGAACAGAAGAAATAAACAATTAACAAACGAAGAAGAAATTACGCGTATGTAAAGCTATTCATTATGAGGACGCCGAATCAATCGCATCGTCGAAAGAAGGGGGCGCTTGTAGAGGAGCAGGCGACGTTGCAACGCGTCGTGATAATTTTGATCTGTCAATGGAAAAGTAAAATTTGAAATGATTATCAATGAAGAAAAATTTGAAATGGTCAAAATGCTTCCTTCAGTTTCAATCTATCATATTCAATTTCAGAAATTTTAAATATCAAAACTGAAAGAACGAAAACATAAAAATATGTCCAGAAGGAAAACATCACGAGAAGACTGGACTTCTGTTAGGTGTAAATGCTAATTGACCACTTCTATTGATTGCAATCCATTAAACTTTTATTTACCTTATCTGTCCAGCTAGCAGGGGATTGATCGCGTATAACCATTCATGCACTTCTTTATCATTTAGTGTCTGCATTAAATAGCCACGATATTTTGTAACGACGCTGAAAAAGGAAAATTGAAATTATTTCTCAGGAGGTAGTACACTCTAAATCTTCCCCCTCTCATCCACTACTTGGCCCAATACATTTGTGCAAAGTATTTTTCTTTATTACTTGCTTGAACTCGATGAAAGTCATCTTGGAGATATTTCCATTATCAGACAAGTCCAGTTCGCTTTAGGGTCAATCAAAAATGGGGGATATTGATCAGGAAAGCCTTAACCGGGATGTGAACCAAGAAATCATTAACCGGGATATTGAGTGGCAGAATTCTTGACCGGATACTTATTGACCGGAAAACTCCTTAACTGGCATACTAACTAAAAAATCCTTTTACTAGGAATCAAGAAAGAAATTTGCTGACGAGGAAATTACACAAGCGGGATTTCGAGCAAAGGAGCTCTTGACCGGGATATTGAGTAAAAGAATCCTTAATCGAGATGTTGACCGGAGAATTTTTTAACTGGGATACTAACCAAAGAAATCTTTAATCGGGAATCCAGAAAGAAATTCCTTAGTGAGATGCTGACACAAGATTTCGAGCGAAGGAATTTTTAACCAGGATCTCCAGTGAGAAATTCCTTGACTGAGAAGTTTGTGACTCGGGATATTGACCAGGAAATCCGTAACCGACATGTTGGGTAAAAATATCCTTAACCGGGAAATTGACCGAAAAATTTCTCAACTTGTATACTAACTAAGAAATACCTTAACCGGGATATTGAGCAAAGGAATTCTTCATCAAGATTTTGAGCGGGAAATCCCTTAAGCGGGATATTGACCGGGAAATTCATTTTGAGCCAAAAAATCCTTAACTTGACTGGGTTGTTGACCAAAAAATTCTTCAACCAATATATTGAGCAAAAAAATCCTCGACCGCAATCTTCAGCAGGAAATTACTAACCGGGAAATTGGCCAGAAATTTACTCGAGAAAAAAATTGTTTCAATATGCAGAATTTAGTGAGGGGCGTGACTTTTTAGCATCGTCAAATATTGCAGGCTATCACCATCAGAGACGTTTCTACGCCAAAACTGACAAAACAGCTTGCAAATATCATAAAATCTTTTGCAAAAACCCCTTCACGAAAATTTTCTGGCACACCCTCAAGAAAATGTTCTCGTTCAAATATTTTCCTAGACACGTTCGCCATCGTCTCTCACAACGTATAATATGCCCGTTCAATATCCTCAAATAATCGAAATAACGTGCGTAAGACAAAAACTATTCAAGTTTTTACCTGAAAGAGTTCGGAACTTTAACCATTTCTAATTGATGTTCGGAATAGTCGACCTGCGCCGTAGTTAAATTTATCAAAGCTCGCTCAACCGGATCCTTTTCATCGCGGAAAATGAAAACGTACGGTCGTCTCACAACCTAAATGAAACATTTCTTGTCAAATTTCGGAAGTTTTTAAGTCACACGCTAGAATCTACAAACGTCGACTTACCACCCAGCGCTTAATCCAGCCGTTAGATTTTTGCTCTAGAATATTCAAATAACCTTTACGCGCTATTATAGGGCTAATTCTAATTTCTTCGATTTCTGGAATGTAGAGAACAAGCTCTTCGGAATGCTGGAACGATTGATCGGAACAACATTTCAGCGTTGACAGAACGCTCGGATCTTGTCCACAGTGGAATGAATCTCCGATACAAGCACCCCAATTTTTCTCGCGATCAGGGGATAGTAAACTGCAAACGTACGAGTATAAAAATGTTAGAAAAACGTATCAACTGGATGCGATTTTATCGTAGGCAATATCTTACTCGTGATTTGAAGAATGGCTGCTCACAGTCAATAGGCTAGAAGTCATATCGTGCGATTCATCGATTGGCGACGGGTCGTTTTGCTTACGTAGATCCTTTGAATGAAGAAAACTTTTGTTACAAAGGGATATGATATCATGAAGCATTCTCATAGGCACAGAATTTTTTCCCTTGTTCGCTGGAAAAATATCGCATGCCCCTTGCACCCCGTAATTCCATCAAAATTTACCTTTGTCGAGATACGCCCTTCGATCAGTTTGATGCATTTCGTCGTCAGTTCACGTTCTCGATCGGTCATTTCCCACGGCTCGTAAACTTTCGGATCTACAGGATTGGCGGCGGTCCTAAGGGTCAGAATACCGCTTCGTCCATCGATAGCCGCCTTAGCCGCCATATTACTAACCTCCTACAAAATTGAAATCGTCCCTTGAATTTCTGAGTTACAAATTTACGTCGACTTGTTTTACGCGTAATTACCTTTTGAGATTTACTAATCGCTGTCTTGTCCAATCCCAATCGCTCTCGTAGCAACAGCATGTGCTTCACTTTCTCGACCTCCTCGAGGCGAGTCAATTTTTCCAATTCCCACTGATGATCGAATATCAGACTATCACCCCGCGGACGCCATCCGTGCAGATTTTCTTCCCCACGAACGTAGGTACAGCTCGTATCTAATACTCTGCGTTGTCTGCGCTGAACACCTGCAATCATCAACAAATCGTTGAAACCAGATACTTTTGAGACCGTTTCGAATATTATTTTAGCCTGACCTACGAAAATTTCGAAAAAATGTCAAACCACAGCTTATCATAGCAATCAAGCAACCCTTTTTCTAAACAAAAAAGGCAAATGATTTCTATCTCTATCTCGATATACATCATGAACGTCCCCCTTCCCCTCCTCTTAAAAATAACCAAAAGGTATAGGGAGGAAATACAAAAACACACAATTTAGGTATGGATCGGAAAACTTTCGAAAATACGACTAATGATAATGACGATGTACACAATATTCTACTGGAAGCAAAAAATACTAGCAAAGGTACTCGGAGGTGGAGTGACTTCCTCCCCTCCACCACAGAGGATGCTAATATTCCAAATATTATATAAGCTCGGCGTAGCAAATTCCAATTGCACTAACTACCTGGACTACCTGCTTCTGATGCACGCTTCAGGACTAGTTCATAGACGCCGGACAACCGATTCGCTTCCGCATTTCGATAGTTACCAGAGAACAGATGTTTAAAAGAACGAGGCCCTATTCGCGCGTCTCGACTATACATTACCATGCTCAAATCTTTGGTGATTATCGCCGGTCGTCCGCAATTGGCCAACTGAAAATTACAGGCATTTGATTAATCCATATTTAGCTACGTACCAATCTGAGTCAAAGAAGAAAGGCTACCTCGAGGTACGCGGAAATCGTCATAAATATCTGTTCTCCGTTAGCTGAAATTCGATTTAGGAGAGGCGAATTATGCAAAGAACTGTCCCAGGCTGCTTCAAAACGGAACATGCAACGGTCGTCTCCGGGTTTCTCTAAATACTCGCCAGGGAACAAACCCAACGATAAGACTGAACCATCATTATCATCTTCTTCGTCTGATTCGGGGAGATTTCTTATACGCCCTTATCACCGACGTACAAAACAATTATTAGTACAAATAAATTATACTTATAGAGAAAAATTGAAATTTCAAGCGGTTAGACTAACCGACAACGATCTCTCGAATATCTTTCCATTGCAATTCCGAGTTCCGTTCGTGCACGATGGTAACTCGTATACGTCTTTGGATACCCTGATGTAACAGAAATAAGCCTCTGCAGGGTAATTCGTCGTTATGATCGACCACGCAAGGTATGTACTCTCCATTTTGACCTGAAATTCATTCCAATGGTGCACGTGTAACGTACGACATCGCAACATAATGTACTGTAAATGAGTCAAACAATAGATCGATTTTTACCCAATTCACAAATTTCAAACCACACGAGCACGTCGTACTTGGCGTACACCTGAGAGGTGCACGGTGATGGTAGAAGACCGAATTTCGGCGATCGTATAGGCTGACTGATCGGAATGGACGGTGGTAACATTCGTTTAGGAGGCTGTCGAGCACAGGCGCCGTCTTGTTTCGAATCTCTGTGTAACGGATGCTGTTGATAATGGCCGAATATTTCGAACATTATAGGTTGAACTTTGATGTATTCGATAAACGCTCTGTTGACGGAAACGGTGATCTAGGGAAGGGAAGTTTTAAAATCAATAACGACGTCGACTAGAGGGGGAGACGAAGATGATATGATATAGCACTTACATTCTGCACATGGTAGAATCCTAGAGGAGCTCCGTTTCCGGTGTTCTTCAACGGTTCTGTAGAGAAAGCCTCATCGTGTCGGTGCAGGAAACTAGAACAAAAGGAATATAATTTTTTGAATATTTATCTTGAATAATTGGCGAAAAGTAGCTTTTAGAAAATCTTCTAACGTTGAATGTGGAGCGAGACAAAAAGACGGGTAAAAGTATACGAAATCCATGTACAAATTTATCCCATAAAGAACCTAACAAGTAATACAATTTTTGATGGAAGCCTCATCAACAGGTTTTGATAGGGGCAGGAGCTCCAACTACGAAAAAAAGTTGATTTCCGAATTACGTAATATCAGGAGGGAAGAGGGGGAAAGGACAAATGTCGACCAACCAGCCATTCATATCAGCAGGGGAGATCGATTAGGAGGAGCTTCGGAAAATTGTTACTCCGGAGCTTTATAGGAGAGAAGAGGGACTTGGGAGAAGTTTGACTATCAAGAGGGGAAAGGAATTTCAATTTTCAAGCCGTATACTTGAGAGGCCGCGAAGGAGAGGGTTATGGAGCTGTATCAGAGGAGGAAGGTATAGAAAAATCCAACCATCTAGCTGTATATATTAGAAAACGGTGAAGGGGGGGGGGGGGAATTCAAAGAATTGAGCTACACTCGGTAGGGTTGATTTTTTTTCAAAAGAAGGTAACATCTTTCTGCCTCTCCCTATATAATTTAACAACCAAACTGAGAGTCGCCCAAGTGATGATTTGGTTCGATATCAAATGCATAAGACGAGCCTATTAGGTTACCAAAAAGCAGTGAAGTTGTGAAACCCACTGAAGTGTACAAGAAGGTCACCAAGCTGAATGGTTTACTCTATGACCAATATTCCCATCTGAACAAATTGCTGGACCATCGAGAATTCAAAGAAATGGTATTCAACAGAGAGAAGGAGTACGTGAAATATTGAGTAAAAGCCCAAACTAAACAGATCAAGAAGAAATTTGCGGAACACTGACCAAAAACCTAGGAGAAAGAAGGGAAGAGACAGTGACATCAAAGCACAACTACGTTGAGCGAGAGAAATGGACTAGTGTAAGCTCGAAAGCATGGCCATCAGCTGCGAACAAGTAAACCAAACCATGGAATGTACCAGAATTGGGAAACTATTGTAGGACGTCAAGGAGAACCAATGACAGAAGGCACGTAATGCAGAGGAAGGTCATAAATCTACAGAAGAAGATTTGGCAGAAGAGGCAAACGAAGACGATCCGGTGGTAGTACTGGAGAAGAAGAATTACCCACAAAAAGTGGAGTTATAAATTGCAAAGGATGGATACCAAGAGCTGACGAAGGACCCAACAAAGAAATATCAGAACAGTCTAAGAATTGCGTTAAAAGAGAACGACAGACTTGGCCATGAAAGGGCGTTTGAGATGAACCGTTTAGCATCAAAATTCAAGGTGCTTTTTTAAAAACATCGCAGCAGCCAATGGCTATTCTCGAGGGGTATTCCTTCAGAAAGCGGAAGCAAACGGAGAACTTCGTGAGAGCATAAAGAGAAAGTACCATACGTGGGAAGTATGGCCTTCAACACCTGTAATGTGAATGTGGGGCGGAAGTAAAAAACAAGACACCCGAAAGTACTCTTGTAAAGTTAATCAAGTGAAATTGTATATTTGAGATCTTTTCAACATTAATTTCATGTGCACTACTTACACCTCGTAATAGTCAAAATGATTTTCAATAACATTCAACTATTTATATGAGGGTAAGGGAGGGGAACTTGAAAGGATTTTAGGCATCCAGCTATTGAATTTTTCAATTGGAAGAATTTTGACATAAATGAGGAGAGGGAAGGTTACCAAAATTCTGATTATCCAGCTGAGGGATGAAGGAAGCGTGGAATATGTTAAATTTTCGAGCTGTAGATAGGCCCAGTTCAAAAATTCAAAGAAAAAGCTTTTTCTCTCTTTGCAGTTTTTAGCAAAATCTTATGAAGGAAGGAGGGGGGGGGGGGGGGGGGTAAAAAAATTTTATATATCCTTACAAGGGGGGTCAAAAATAGGTAAAATAGTCCTCACGTAATTAATGAATGGTCCCGACGAGTGAACCAACCACGACAGAGCATTGTTAAAGCCCATAACACCACAGTGTTTCATACTATAAAGACTTGAGTTTAGGGCCTTTCTTGTTCTTCAGTAGCGACACAACTGATGATGAGGAGAAAACTCTTGTGAAGCGAATCAAGTGGAATTGAACACTTGAGATCTTTTCAATATTATAGTATCAAGTGCACTACTTACACCTCACCATAGTCAAAATGATTTTCAATGATATTCAACTATTTATATGTAGGTAGGGGAGGGGAACTTGAAAGGATTTAGGTATATTAAATTTTTCAATTGGAAGAATTTTGACATATGAGGAGAGGGGAGGTGAGAGGTTACCAAAATTCCTATTATTCAGTTGAGAGGTGAAGGAAGCGTGGAATAAATTCAATTTTTGAGCTATAGATAGGACGAACAGAATTTCGAAAAATTTCCACCGTCCAGCTGTACATACATATGAAGGAGAGGAGAGGGGCTTGGGAAAATACTCATAAAGCGGGCTTCCATGGATAGATGTGGGGTAGTACCTGGAAATATTTCGATCATTGAGCTACAACTGAGAGTGGGGGAAGGGAGAGGAACTTAGACTCCCACTATAAGTATAGATCAAGAGAGAATCTAGTAAGAATTTAGACTTCGGGAGGACCAGCGAGTCGTATAGCTTAGGAAAGGTAAACCCGAGGGGAGCGGACTTGGAATAAGTTCGATTTTCGAGCTGTCAATAGGAGGAAGGGATTTAGGCAAATTTTGACCTTCGAGCTAGTACGGAGGGAAGGGAATAACTAGAAAACAATTCCTATCATCAAGCTATATCAAGCTATACCCAGTGGGCAGAATGATTTTGAGGACGTGGTAACATCATTCTGCTCCATCCTGTAGAGATCGGGAAGGGGACTCGAAAAATCTGGATTTATACAAAGGAGGGCGGATTTGGAGGAGTTTCGAGCGCTCAACTCTACAAGCCAGAAGAGAAATTTCTCCGAATTTTTTCACGAGTACATGAAGGGAGGCGAAGCTAAGAAAATTCTGACCATCGATAAGGAAGGAACATTCTTCACTGACTAGCAACCGATTAGGATTCAAAGCGAACCTCACTCAACAAATAGTATTTAAGAGTAAGACTAGTACCAGCAGAACCTAAGGGAGCCTGTTTTGTCGGGGGCCGGATGGGGGTCCAGAAAAAATGCTCCAAGGTCATTTAGAGGTCTACCGTCTTTCATACATAGCTCGGAGGTCGAAACTTTGGGTCACCTGTTCTATGTTTTTTTTTTTTTTTTGAAAAATTTGCCGTTTAACGTCTGACGTCCGGCCAAAATGGACTTGGAAAAATTTTGCTTCTTTTCTTGAGCTATACCTATATGATAGGAAGGGAATGATAGGAGGGTACTTGTCCCTCTCAGTCATATATAGCTCCAGAGGCGAAAGGGACTTTAAAAAATTTCCACTCTCGAGCTATATACGATAGGAGGGGGGCTTGAAAAAATTTTGACTCTCGAGCTGTATTATGAGAGAGAGAGGGGTCTTGAAAAAATTTCATACTCCAAGCTACATACAATAGGACTCCCAAGTATCAAAATTTTCCGCACGGTGCACGGCAAATTTCTCAAAAAAAAAAAACATAGAACAGGTTCCCTGCGTTCCTCGTTTAACATCGTTAAGTCCCTGTCCTATCATGTATAGCTTGGAGATCAAAGTTTTTTCACCCCCTCCCGTCCCTCCCATCATATAAAACTTGGAAATCGAAATTTTTACAAGTCCCCCTCCTGTCACATGTAGCTTCAAAGTCTGGATCTGTGACGTCGCAATTTTATGACGTCACAGGTCAGCCTTTGACGTCACAATCTGATGACGTCATAGATACCTCATGAAACAGGTCCTCCGCCACCCCTGAGTTCTAATGACACATCGTAGAAAAATTCAGGTTTTTCTATGTTTACAAAAACATGTGAACATTTTTTTTCAAACTCACTTAAATTGGCAGAATACGTCGGTGTACTCGGATGGAATGTCTAATGCTTGTAAAATGGTAACCCGGAACGTGAATTCCTTATCTACGAGTAAATGGTCCGGAAATTCTTCCTCTTTGAGATCTGAATTGCAAGAATCGTTACTGTCTCCGCGGCCACTATCTCCGTCGCCTTCTATTTCTGCGCAACACAACAAACAGCGATAAAGCGACCGTAAAAAATCCTTCCAAGATGCTCGTAAACGAGGTAGACTTATATGAACGGTTTACCTTCTTGTTTATCGATTTGTCCTCCTTCGGTAATTCGGTCATCTATCGGACGCGCGGTAAGATTCTTTTTACCGTAACGCAAATGAGGAGCTAAAAAGTCGTCGTCGAAAACTATTTTAGCCGATTGACGCACGCCACTATTGCTATCAACAATTTCTTCCCCTATAACATGATTAAGTTTCGTCGTAATCAACGATAATGACAAACGACAAACGTACGGTCTATTTATTATAGCACGTATTCGTACCTGTCACAGCTTGCACTGCTACGCGAAGGTATCCCTTCACATCACCTTTTTCGTTTACAATAGCTATTTTATGAATTAAGGGCACTGGATATAGAAGATTACTCAAATATACAAATGACCTAAAAACAATTGTCAGTATAAATACACATGATAATCAAATTATTGCATTTCAGAGAAGATAATTTTTCATACCTTCCGATCATTCTAAACCACGGAAATCTATCGTAGAAAGGATCACCTCCGGTTAAGGATTCTATATTGAAATCAGGAGAAGTCGGCGATAGTTCGGCTTCGTTATGATACATTTCTCTCATCAGTTCTAACCTTTGTCTACGTACAGAAGATAAAAAATTAAGAATTTAGTATCGCAGAAACATAAAATTAGTTTTGAAAAGATTTTTAGATCAAAAAGCAATCGGTAATTAACAGTGTCATATAAAAGCGGACATGCAGTTGCTCGTCCTTCAATTTGAATAAAAGTTTAAAATATTCGAGTAATACAGAGTAAAGTGGGTAGTCTCCCTCGGCGACAGATAAAAATAAGAAGAAATTAAGCTCGCGCACAATGACGGAAGAACAGGTACAAGTAGCTATACAAGCATTACGCTAATAAAAAGCAAATAAGTACTTGTAGGAAATATTTTGACAAATGAAATCGTACATCGAGCGTGAAAGAAAATTTTTACATCCTACGTAAACTGGCGAGAGACGAGGGAGAAAACCCACCTGGATGGTAACAGATGAGATAGGAAACTAGACTGTTGATGGGAGTTGTCGCTAAAACACTGTAGGAAATCCTCTTTTATTAGTTGTTCAGCGCCAGAAGAAGAATCTAAATCTTCGTTATAGATATTCCGCATCAACTCCAATCGATGTCTAATTTTCGAATAAATAAACATCATTATCATGACTCATTCTTTGATAGGCATTCGCAGGGACGGATCTATGAGTTCCCTCTCAGTTCCAATTCCCCCTCTCATGGATCCGCCCCTGACTTGTGGATAGTCGAACCGCAAGAAGTTGGAGAACCATAAGATACGAAAAGAGTATCTTTCCTTACCTTAATTTCTCAAGCGTCCAGTAATGAGTAGCGCCATTTTTCGTATCCAGCACTTCGACAGCCACGATTGTCTTTGGGAGAGGTCGTTCTTCATCTTCTACATCATCATCGTTCACCACGCTCATAAAATCAGGTGGCAACGGCGAGTACAGCGTGTTTGTTAGAAGCGTGAACTGGAATTGAACCTACAAAAGAGAACGGAAACGATGAGTAAAATAACCCTCTTATTCTATATAAAGATAGTACAAAGCTTACCTTTTTCTTCAATTCGACTGAAATCGCATTCGCTTCTTTCAGAAAGATTGCATTACCCCATAGATCATCACGCAACGAAGTGAACTGATGAAATTTCCACTTTCGATAAGCCCACGCGGCCAAGGTACATTCTCTATCAGTCCAGTTGCAGGCTGCATCGAATAGTGGATTTACTACAAAAAATTCAAACAAAAGTATGAATGAGGAATGCTGTCTTAATTCTTGGAGCCTAGAAATACTCATCGACTCACCAAATATATCTTCTTCATTATGAAAATCTTCGGGAGTGTACGAACGGTACATCGACATTGTCATACTTTGTTCGTCGACTTGCTTTTGAAGAGCGTCTATTTTAGCCTCGTAATTCTAGATGAGAGCACGCGCAGTGTAAATAATTAACCACCATACTTACTGACCAAATGAGATGCGGTCTTCAAAAAACGCTTACTTTTCTTTGTTCGGCAAACATGAGATCGGCTGTTTCTTTCTCCTTTCTGAATTGTAACTCGAGCGCGTTCAGACGCTTTTGCATTTCTACTCTTAAATCTATACCTTGCTTCTCGAATAATTCTACTTGAGCGAAATTCCAGTCGGCCGTTTCCCCGTTATTCGGAGTTTCTACGGGAGAACATCTTTCTTTCTCTGCACAAAGAAAACATGAAAGATACATCATTGAATGTCGAGGATTCTCCTCTTCCAATGGACGTTGAGATCCTTTCCTTGCAATTGAGATTCTCGTGAGACTCATAGCTCGTCCGAGGCAAGGGTGCTGTGAAATGGAGAGGGTGTCCTCAGTAACTTAGGAATCTCCCTCAATAAGGCTTTTCCAGCATTCCATATTGCATATTTATTCTCCTACGTGTGGTAGTGTTTCTCAACGTTGATCTATTGGGTGTTACTGGTTGCATACTTATATTGGATTTGATAACGTATAGGAAAATTACTGGAAAAGCCTTATAGAAATTCTACTTCCTCAAAACTGAATTATCAAAGTCTCTCATCGTCCACTCCTTCTTTCCCTTCTCTCCTAAGCCTTCAAGTTTACTTGAAGTTTCTAAACCATCATTAATTTAGCATTTTAATTTGTAGAGGTAGGAATTTGTAAAGATATATTTTTTGATATAATTTATTTAATCAAACTTGATAATTTTTATTTTTTAGATTTCATCTAATAAAAATAATATTTATATTTATTTTTAATAATTAATACATTCATTTACTAATTTTTAATTTAAATATTAAATTTAAATTTGTTATTATAATATCATTTTTTATTCATTTATTATTAGTAAAATTGATTTTTATGAATTTAATTTATATTAATTTTCATTTTTATATTGATTTATTAAATAAATTCATTTTTAAAAATTATCATCTTATTAATTGACATTTTTAAATTCTTGAAATTTAAATTAATTATTTTATTAATAAAATTAGAAATATTAATGATAAATTTTTATTTAATATTATCAATTTAGAATTTTTAAAATTTTGATTTGAAAATTCAAATTTAAATTTTATCTTCAATTCATTTAATGAATATAATTATTTTATAAATTTTTATTTCATGTCAATACCGGTATTAATAATTCTAATTAAATTTTAAAATATAAATTTAAAATGTTATAGTAATATTATTTCGAAAAAATTGAGATCTCATTTAAATTTTATATTGAAAATATATTTTTTTTTTTTTTAACTAAAAAGTTTATTTTGTAATAAATTGGAAATTTTTTTTTTTATCTTTAAGATATAAATAAATTCCATTTTCTTTATATTAATCGATTAATTTTATTAATTTTCATTTCAATTATTTTTGTAATAAATATAAATATTAAAAATATAATGATGAAAAAATAATAATATTTTATGATTATTAATCTTAAATATAATTATTAAAGGAATAATAATTATTAATTCAATATCAAATAAAATAAAAATAATTATATTAGTAAAATTTATAGAAAAATCAATTTCAAGATTTTTTATATTATTGAATCCAGATTCTAATCTACTATAAAATTTTTTTAGTTCATTAAATTTATTTATTGTTCATTATTGATATTCGTACATACCTTCAACAGACAGTTCGTACTTCTCCGAAGTATTCTTCATATTTTCCCGATTCACTCTCGCTGGAAACAATACAATTTGAAATTGCGTTATTCATTATCATTCAACGTGGGTACGTATCCAAGCTTAGAAACATACCTTGCTCTGGATGTGTGAAACGAAACACGTGATTCTTTCCGAGTATGACGCGCGAACCAGTCTTCAAAATCACCGGAGCTTTCGTTTCTTGACCATTCACGTAGCATAGCGCTCCGGGAAATGGAATCAACGTAATCACGCTTTCTGAATTCTCAAACGAACAGTGCTCCGGAAGTATGTACGAACCAATCAATTGTATATCTTGAGGCGAATTTTGACCGGACCCCACCTTAGTCGTACCTTCCTTAATGTAATAAATCAGGCACTCCGACATTAAGGGATCTTCGTTCAAATTCACTAGATGAGGAGTCTGTCGAGCACAAGAAATAGAAAGTTGATCACTCGACGAAAAGTGTAATACAAAAATAAATTATCGAAGCCAAACCTTTTTTGGAGAATAAACGCCGACAGTGATGCCGTCTTCTTTTACAGCGACACCCATCTCGGCGAACACAGCCTCTCTTTGAATACGTATCTCTTCTGTTCTTTTCAACTTTTCCTCCCAAGTCTCGTTCAGTTCCGCGATGAGTTTTTCGCTCGCTTGAAGCTGATCGACTGCTTCTTCTTTGTTGAATTTTTCCATTCCACCATCGTGTACACTTTTGATCATTTTTAGACCGCCCATATCTTGAACAGGAAATAAGAAGAAATCCAAGTGAATGGAAATCATTTCCGACCCAGTTAGAAACCCCAACCGACATGGCCGGGGAGAATGCAGGAGTCCCCAACCAGATACCAAATCACCAGTCGGGAAATTGTGTGTAAAATTTGGTCACTAGGCAAATTCGATCAAAAAAAAAAAAACATCATTATTTAGAAAAGTCCCTCTCTTCATAGTATAGCTTTTATGAGGGCCCTGTCTCATATTGAGTAAATAAATTGGAGGTAGGAAATATCATTCCTAATTTTAGAAAAGCAATTGAGTGGAAACTGTCTCTTTGAATTCTATAGCAGCAAAATCTATCCTCCTCATCATTCGCCTCGTCTTTCCTCATCAATTCTCACTTCCAATTTCTCGACCACCGATTTTTCTCGCTCCTTCCTTCAATTTTCGTACTCGAAAAGTTTCCCTTGTACAGCCTCACGCTAGAATGAATTCTTTAGCCAAAGTTCCACGATTAGAGCTGAACAAGAATATGATTATGATAGCACAAAACCAGAGTTTCTTTCTCAAAGTTTTCAACAAGCTTAATGATATAAATTGGGCAAGTCTTCATCCCATACTCCCCCCTACCCATCCATCCATCCACAAAATCTATTTTAACAACAGACGATTTGAAATTAAAGAGGGTAACATTTCCTATTTCATTAGTTTATTTGCATACCCATGCCTCCTTCCTCTATAAAGAAAAAAATCAAGGAAGATAGAACAAAAATGAGGGTGAAAAACGGCTAACCGATTACAGTTTTTCTTGATTACTACGCCCATTTAGAAAAATCTGAGAAAGAGCATATGCAAAAAATCCACAGGTGTTGAACGAGGGGTGCGGGGTAAATTTAGACCCTCGAGCTACACTTGGACTGGGAAAAATGTCGTTTTTCAAGCGAAACTTGAAAAGAGGGGGACTTGACGAATCCGACTTACGTGCTATCCCAGTCTAAGTCTGCTCATACTTTAGTCACCCTCACAGTTGAACTAACCTCAAAGTCAAGTGTGGCAATAAATCTTTTCATACTTCAACATAGTAACAAATTATATTCACCTTCGGACACTTCGATGCCCTCGGCGCGAAGAAGATTTCTCAACTTCTGAATTTCTTCCTTCAATTCGCGAATAAGTTTAGCATTGGCATCTTCGTTGACAACAGCTTTGCATACAATTTGTTTCGCGCGATCCGCGTACCTAGAAATACCAATCGGGAAATTCAAAATACGTACACTGGCAACAAATATTTCGTGGGTATCGATCAAGTTCATACCTCAATGTAGATAACGTTTCGTCAAAATTTATGTCGGCCGGACTGATGGCAGCAATCATAGCGGTTTTCGAATTACCACCTAGATTTTCACGTAACAGCCACGTCAAGACTGAGTCTCTGTACGGGATGAAGTCTCCTTTCTTTTTCTTCTTCGATGCCGACTGTAATCATCCAAAGATCAAGAAGAATTGTGGACTTGAAAAGAAGGTAAAATCATTTCGTTGACTTAGTTTGAATACAAACCATTTCAGCTAAAGCTGATATCACTTTTCCCAGTGTGGTTAAAGATTTGTTAATGTTGGCACCCTCCTTCAAACGGGTACCTTTAGCGCCGGTAGAATCAGCTCGCTCTGATCCGGCCAAATCGACCAAAGAAATTTTACTAACTTTTTCAGTCGTCAACTGTGTCATGGAGTCGTATCTTTGTTGAGTAAAGAATATAGTGAATACGGCGTGCGATCGACTCGACGTCTCGTTCATATTCGTAGCAGCTACAGTTCTGCAAATTCGACATACAAATTCAATATGTTATAATCGATAATAACGAACCTAACTGATGGTAAAGGTGCTTGAAAGGTACCTCGCTTTGTTGCCTTCGTCTATTAATTCGTGTATATCTCTGTACGATGTGACAGCTAACTTCGAGAGGTCTTCGACGTACGGCCCTAACAGAGGGTGCTCTCGGACCCGAAGATTTCCTTTGTTCTTCGGATTCAGCAAGTCACGCACCCGTTCACAATAAATCTCCATGTAGCTCACCTAAAAAAATGAGGGTTGAAATGACCAAAGTCTGTCTTTCAGCGTCCTTTCAGGGTTTGATTCGAAAAAACTTACTTCGACATTATATTTGATATTTTCTTCTTGACTGCCTTTAATTCGGTAGAATAAGTCCTTACAAATTTGCGGGATGATACCTTCTTGGCCCTCCTCTTCTTGGCGACCCATCATGGTGAACGATTTTCCAGCACCCGTTTGACCATACGCGAAAATACACACGTTATAACCTACAAAAATTACCGGTTTTCACTTTGAACGAGATAGGTTGAGTTCGAAAAATTTACCACGTACCTTCGAAAGCGTGTTCCAACATCTCTTCGCCAATGTCCTTGTACACCATCTCTTGTGAGGCGAAAGTTGAGTCCCCAGTCTGAAACAAAGAAGAACGAAAAGAAATTAGGAGAGAGTGACGAGAATAAGCGAATCTAGTAAGTAATTCTTCACAGTAAGAAGACATGGCCAAAAAACAGCTTAACTAATACATCGGTTTAAGCGGTGAATGTTCAAGCAAGAAAATTACGATCAGGATAATGAGGTCTTTTGCATTAATACGAGAAAACCATTTCTCCAGATTGCTTCAAAACTGCTCGTGCTTTCCAAGGACCGCTGCATAGGCTACACTATTAGGGGGAGGAGGGAAGTTTATCAACTGCTCGACGTCGTCAACTGGGTAAAATTTTCCGCACAATTTGCCAATTCTAGCGACCGGTTTTCTCTCCCCCCGGTCGTGAGGCCCTGGACTCTTTTTGCATGATGCAGTTCAACTTTTCAAAGACCTACCATGATCGATGTGATATGAGAAGCGAAATAAGGTCTGCTTTATACTACAGAAAGAATATTACAACAATTTTACCCTCTTGTTCAACTTCCCCTCCCCCAGGCGTTATCACTATTTTTTTTATTTTGTGTCATTAGAAATACATGAATTTCCTTTTCAAAAAAGTAAATTCTGAATATCTGAAGTCGACTCAAAATTGATGTCGATTTTGAGTGGATTTATTTTCGCCCAATGTCAACCTCAAATTGAACCAAAATGACAGGAAGTCGATTCAAAATCGACCGCTTCTTTTTACCGCCAACTCATCGTCGACGTCGAAATTAAGTCGTTTCTCGATATTATAGATTAATATTGACCCGGGTCGATTATAGGTCACTTATTAGTAGAAAGTCCATAATCTGAGAGGGTTTTAGAATCAAGGTCAAAAATAGTCGACTTTCGGTATCAGACTTTAATGCCGACCAAAAATGGACGTCGACATCGTGTCACCAAACAGTCGACAGAATACTATACAAGGGGGTGATTGTAAATTGACTCTAGGTTGACTCAATTTGAGGTCATCGACAACAGAGCAATCGATTACAGGTCGATAGAAACCTTTGGAAGTCGACCAGCAAACATTACCAGAAAACTGACGCAACTGAGCAGTCGATTCCAGATCGATAAAGATATCAAAATGACCTGAAATCGACGAGGCAAATGAGTCGACATTTGTCGACCTTTATATCGACCAGAAAATGACATCGACGTGAGGTCGATTCCAACAGTTTATCGACACAATTTCGAGAAAGTGAATTCTTAGCCGGTTTTATCGACACAATTTCGAGAAAGTGAATTCTTAGCCGCTATGGTTCGTCGACCTATCTTCATGACACTCCTCTTGATGAATCATGAAAGAAAATTCATCCCAAAGAGTAAGACCTGATAGAAATATTTTTAGAATGTCAGCCCAACCTACAATTTTCTATGCTTCCGGCTCTTCAGAAAATTTAAAGCTCTCAATAATTGTTTTGTGTCGTTTCCCGACAAGATTTTGTTGAGAAAGGAGAATCGCGCCGTCATAGGCAAGTAATTGTGAGATTAGTCCAAAGTTACTTGAGTATATCGAACCAGACAAGTCTGCATAATTATTGCGATCAGCTCTATCTCAACTTTTTTCACGCGTTGTTCGATACGAAAGATTAGAAGTCGTTCTTCGCGTCCTTCAAACTTTTGATTTGAATAAATAACGATAGAACAATTAAGTACATAGTTGATTCCTCAAATATTTTGAAATTCCTACCATTTGACGTACTTACGATACTTCTTGTCGCCCGCTGAAATTTTATAATCCAAGTCTAGCTGGCCCTTGCCTATCGTCTCTCTTTCAAATCATCTTAGCATAATTGTACTAGGTACTCAAGTTCATTAGTCACGCCAGTTTTGAAAGTTTTCCTTCGTAATTCTAGCAAATATCAGCATGCGTCCATGCCAGGAAAGGTAGGATTCTCGTAAGCGTTAAATGGAATTCAGCCCCACCCTGTACACCACTTTGAAAGGCTAAAAAATAAGCTAGAGACGATCATTTCATTTCGAATAACTAGCAGCTATAAAAACACCACGCCCTGTTTGAAAATACTGTAAACGATTTTCTGACTTTATTTTAAAACAGCTACTCTGGAATCGCAACACTGCAGGGCCTTTCCTATTTCTTGAAAATAAATCAAAACTGAAAATTTTTCTCCTATCCATCTAACGGAATAGGGTAACCTGTGTTGCTTGGCCTAATAAGGTATAATCACAAAATCTATAGTTTAGTCGCAACAAACAAGATAAAGAGGTTCTGATTTGGAATGTATAAAATTATGAATTTTATCGGGCTTGATAGAAGAATATTCGCATCCAAATTCGTTTAAAGTATCCAAACTTCTTTCGCAAACTTTATGATTTAGAATATAGGACGTCTTATTTGATTTTACTCCTCTTGAATGTAAATTTTATTTTTAGTACCTAAACGAATTAAGATGAGTAGGAAACTGATGAGAATTTAGTTATAAGAACTAAAAACACTTCATTTTCCGCCTCGAGAGTTCAGCTTATTGTTCTGAATTGCAGGATAGAGAAACAGACGAAGAAAAAGGCCTTTTTTCGTTTCGCTTCTTACAGGTACCACAGGTTTACATTTTATCTATCACTAAAATTGTTTGACAACACTGAAACATTTGAAGTGTGTAAAACGACAGTAAAAGATTTATATGTATGTGTAAAACCGGTGATCTAGGTAATTTTATGAAAATAGGATCAAGTCCTCAACAAAAACAAGTTTCCAATGCGATACCTAATAACTTTCATCTCCTAAACTTTCAAACAATCAAATAGAAATAATCCGTTCGGTGATAAATATACAAACTCGAACAACTAAATCTGAGTGGAAAAGTTGAAGAATGGATTGATCATTATGAGTGGAAAAAAAATTTTGTTGACAAAAAAAAAAAAAGGAAGACTAGTTGAAATACATCAATATAAATTCAAGGTTGCTAAATTTCTCTACATCAATTGCACAGATGTCAACATGTTTATGAGCTATAGAGCGATGCACTCAGCTAGAAAAAGATACCTATCACCGTTTTGTTGGAAGTTGAAACTTTCTCATGAACGGTTTTCAAATACCACTTAAAGAGTTGGCACATGATCGATTACTTCGCAAAAATGTGGGCACGGGTTGCAAATGCGCACTCATGAGCATGCAGAATCTCTTGAAACGACTGCGGTTAATATTTCTAATTAATGACGAAAATATACGATCACTTACATCATGAGACCAGTACGAGTAGTCGAAATTGAAACTTTTAGAACCTTCCTTCGATCCAGGTGGAGCTTTTGGATTGTAAATAGCTGAAAACAATCGACACATATTAGATGAATACAAGAAAGTGGAGCAAGGCCTTGGAAAACTGCGGTAAGGACTCGATGAAATCTCGAACAACAACGACGTAATTAATCCGTCTATACTCACTCGTAGTCAATCCCGACATCTCTATTATGCATCGACAGTTTCGCGAATTTTCCCTGTTATTAAAGGGACGAACTCTAACAGCTACTTTTACCGAAGACATTATTGTTGCTTCAGATCAACGATTTGATTAACAACCAGTAAGGAAAAAGAAAAATAAGGAACCTGTAAGAGAAAAGAATATAACTTTACATATAAGTCTGTCCTTACAACATTCTGTGCTTCATATACAATATTTTCGCGCGCGTACGTACAAAATGGGACAAGGCGAAGATTACTTATGAGAGAATATATACAGAGACCAGAAAATATGGTTCTCTAAATCAATTTCTTATACAAAATGTGGTCCTTTTTAGTCACACGAGAAAGTTATTATAAGCTTACACGAATTTCGAGGAAAGCTGGAAAATGACGTCATAATCGTAAAATTCAATTTAGGCGAAACGCCCTTACCTCTAAAACGAGGAATGCTAGAATTTTATAAAATCTCACAATTGATGGAGCAGTATCGCGTACGAATAAATTTATTCGAAACGAGCATATCGAAAAGATTACAGACGAAATAAAAACACACTGTAATAAGTACGATATAGGAATAAAAAGCTATGAGTAATAAGAATTTACAAAACGGGCGACGAGAGGAGGAAAAAAAAACACGAAAAAAGAATGTTAGTGGTGTGAATCGTGGCAGACTCCTACTGCACGACGACGCGAGGAAACTTCGCTGGATGCTAAAGTACGTAGGGGTGTTTTCTAGACGCATGCTCCGAAAGAAAAAACCCTTGAACGATAAAATCGCACGATACTCGCCCTACGATATTCAATATAATTTGCATTCGCTGTCCCAATTGAGACTTCTAGACTACTTAGAACGAGTAGGTTAATGAAGTTATCGAGTGTTTCGCGTTTTCAATCTCCGGTATACTTTCAGCTACATCCGTACATGGAATTTGTTTTCGAAACAGAAACGAAATTACGCAATATTTGAAAAGGATGTACATAAAAAGCTAGAAAACAGGATTACTCCTACGCGGGTGTTTTTTATCGTCGTGGCGCGACAACCCAATGTCCGTTCGTTTTCCCCCTTTTCCGCTTCTTCTAGTCATAGTACACACAGTTTAGAGCAAAATTATGGAAATTTCTGGAATAAAGAAAGACTGAAAATTCGAACCGCGAGTAGAAAAAGGTTCGATTTACGAAATAATTTTCTTTACATTACGGAGACGAGGTGAAGGGTGATGGCAATATCAGATGGTAGAATGAACCTAGTGAGGGACGACGAAATCGATAATGTCACGAAGCTTTCCACGCTGAAGCGTTCCCGGGGGAGTGACGTCATCAGACTCTTTTGAAACGGCGCAATCTCAATTTTTGAATAAATAATAACGCACGAGCCCATCGTCATAAATTTTAAAGTACTTACGTTGATTACCGCTGCTTTGTCATTTTCGAAATCGTTATCGCTTGTCGTCACTGGTCTTTTCGGATTTTCAAAAATGTAAAACAACCGAACAATGCACCCGAGAACGTCTCGTCGTTTTAACGAGGTACCGTAAAATTTAGTAGAACGGTAAGACTTAAAAATTCTCCATATGTTCGAGGGATCGAAAGTCCGCAGCAACAAGTTAGTTGGAAGACGTATACATTTTTTCTTCCCCGATATTATTTTGATCGCCTCGAATTTGAAGAGCGTACACGCATGAATGTTTCCTGCAACATAAAATCAGGATGGAAAGAAAGAGATACAGATTTTACGAACAATATTTGAACTTTTGATTTTTAAATGTTATAATTTAAAAAAAAAAAAAAAACAACTTTCATGCAGTCAAAGACAGAACTTGAATAAATTAGGCTAATTGTTTTTTTTTAAATTATACTTTTTTAACACTTCTTCCTTAATTTTCTGTTGAACCCAGCTTCACAAAAACATGTGGAACAGGAGTAAAAGGTAAGGAACTGAGAACTTATACGCGTGCAAAGGTTATGTTAAATTTTATAAATTAGGTACCTAATTTATCTTGCTACACATAGCCTATGTCTGGATGGAAACACAATCTTCTATAATGATTAAGCTCAAAATTACGAGATTATTAAACTTGAATTAAATACATACTCTTTTTCACTGGCAAACCTTTACTCGAGACGATATCCCATCGGAAAATTCATTTTCTTGATAGAGTCCTAGAGCTGTCAAGAATAAAATATAGATATCTCATTGGAGATTAATTATGAATGCGTTAAGGCTTGTTTGATCAGAATTGTTCGGATGAAGATACAACGCGCGAAATGTGTAATATTACCCCGTGAAAAATATCAAATTTCCTTGAATATCAGTCACATACCTGGCTTCCCAATACGTGAACCAATGAAGAATCCAGAACGGCTAATTAATATCTGTCTAATGTGAGCGACGAAAACGGGTTCAATAGAAACATCAAAAATTATTATGGACAGTTCGCTCAATACGTTCCATAAAAATAAAAATAATGCACTTAAAAATCATGATATTCGTAGGGATCTAACTCAGTCCTTCGTCTGACTGAAGCAAGAGAATGCCATCAGAAAAATCAAGAAACTACAAGCAAAGAACGAGCATTTACTTGTTTGTATTTTATAACTAGTTTTATAATAATTACTGATAAGATTTTGGGCTGCTGCAACCTTAATTATACTGTTACTGTACAATGTTGAATTGACGTACCTGCATAACAACGATCGGTGGAATACGACTTCTCTTAAGCTTCAGTAGCCGATATGAAAAGCCTTATTCTCCTGATCGTAGTTCTACAGATACACAAAACTGTGTACGACAAAACAAATTACAGTGCAAGAGAGTTTGTGTGTTGATAGCGCGGTAAAGGTTTGACTGGAGCACAAGCTGGAGCGATGGAGGTGAGAGAAGATTCGTTTTTTGTGAGTATGCAGTTATTCTGCAGCTCCATTCAAAGTTCCCGTATCGGTGTGTTTATTATACTTATTATCAATAGATTCTTGCAGAATAATGAAGTCTGATGCTGGGTCCTCAATCCTTATAAGCTACCATGGTCCGATTAACTTGTTTGATGATAAGATGACATCTTTTTGAAGGAATATAGGGTTACATACGTTGCCATTTCAAACTAGAAGTGACATAAGCCTAATATATTTTTTAATTAATATTATTCTTATAAGACCTTATCAATTCGGAAGAATTACTTATACTTACATGGAGCAAAAAAATATACGAATCAGAAATTGATTTTAACACTTGAAAAAAAGTAAAGAGACTAAACCATGGAAGGAAAAAAAAGAGAAAGAAAGCAGGAGAACCATAAAGTGACTCGTATGTGATATAAATTATGCATCAGAGAATCTTAATTAGTTCATCACAAGCTTTTTTGAATCGTAGCTGAATATCATGTTCTACAATAAGATATATCTCAGTGCTTTGCAAGATCCACGGGATTTACGAAGTACTGTAAGAGAATAAGTTTTTATTTTCTCCAGTCCTCTCCCGTATTTCGAATAGCTCTGAAATATTTAAATTACAATATAGGTATTCTTTTTAAATAGTATGAAAAAATATTATACTTATTCCTCCTTATCTTCATTTTTTTTTTTTTTGTCTTCGGTATATTTTTACGTTAATTTCTAAACCTCAAGAAATTGGTAAAATTTTTCAATATTTAGTTTCTTTTAAAGCTTTATTTTCAAGCCTCGATTGACAAAAAAATGTCTGTAATATCTCGTTGTCTCATCTACTTACATCACATAGCTCTTTTCATTTCAAGTACCGGTAATACTGAGTTCAACTTGTATGTACCTAACATACTTCGGATAATCCGGACTCAATTTTTGGTATGTAAGAATAATGTTGACAAAAAAGCTATTTTTTAAAACTTCCCTGATTTGACAATGTATACCGCGAACGGAAATATTTTTATTATCTTGGAAAAAGGCCAAATGAAGAATTTTCAGAGTTGGTGTAGCAATCAATTTATCTATGAAAATTAGTTGTTCAAAAAAGTAGAGAAAAATGAGATGCTTGTACTTACCTACAACTTGCGACGAAAGTGTGTTCTTTTGTATCGTGAACGAAGAAATATAAAAGCTGATCAGAGATGAAAAATTTTGATGTTGAACCTCATTCGGTAGAAGGTAGCAATACGCAATAAGACCATAGCTGGATAAATAATTCAAGTTAACAGCCAAAGGTAGCACTTCGAAGGTTAATAAAAAAATAATATTAGGCCTACTGTAATAGTATTATGGCTGAAGAGACCTATCTGTTTTCAGAATGCAGAAATCTTCACTCTTAAATTAATATTGTAAATCGCAAGTCGTCTTTTGCGTAAAAAGGAGCTTATTTCCTATAATGGGCATAGATTTATGTGGAACTAAAATCGCTATAGTAGGCTAGTCGTGGAGGCAAAAACCGAAAAGATTTTCAGCCAGGGAAACGTGGACATGAAATATACTCGAATAAGAAATTAAGGCATCTTTGATTTACAAATTTAGTGCGAAGTTAGAGCGTAAAATGAATCTTGAATTTTGGTGCAGGCAATCGAAATTTTCTTCAAATTTTGGTACAGGCAATCAAAATTTTCAGAAAAATCTATTTTGTGTCGCGGGGGTGCCAAATTCTGAACAATCTCGTATCCACACAGTTTATGATACCTACGAAGGTCAAATTCGACTCCATTGTCCATCACGTGTAAGTTAAATTTTGATAATGAAGGAGGAATCTTTTAAGAGCAAATAAAAGTTCATATTAAAATCATTTTTTTGATAGTTGACCTGTCAATTAAAAACGATCGACATAGCTGTAGTGCTTGCTCTATTGGAACTTGGAATATAATTTTGTTCTTGAGTCCGATTTCATTTGAGGTCTCGATTAGGTCTACTCGATTAAATTTTTACAAATACAGTAAAACTAAAAATACCAATCCTTCTGATTTCTCCTCAAAATGTACGTATACCCGACTGAGGTTCAGAAATTCTATCATTTTCAACGAACACTTTTTCATCACTCGTCAGTAATTTTCATTTTCCTTTTAAATTGTAAAATTTCAAAATAAGCAACACTGGTTTCTTATCAGTAATTTTCTTGAAAATCTTCATCAATTTTGTCGCATTTTTCATGACATTTGAAGTGGAGCTTTCGACAAGTTCTCCTTGTGCTCTGATATTTTCTTTAATTCTCATTTTCCATCATTTCATTGGAATACGATTATATTTTACTGAGTCACTCTAAAAGCCACTTCGGAATGATAAATTTTTAATATGGTCTGGTCTTCATGACAGTGCTCTAAATCTAGTATAAGATTGGTCGTTCTGCATGATCAACTGATTTAAAGAATACGAATTTCGTTTTCAACATTAGTAAGTAAGAATTCCGCAATCAGTTTGTTAATCAATGAATTAACGAACCTCCGCACATACTCTGTTTTGTTTTAATGATTTTACTTATTCAACCTGTATCAAAATGTTACAGTCTGGCCTGTTCTAGAATGGACTCGACAGAGGCAGTACAAGCAACAAACGATGATGCGAGCGAATGCAAGAGATGTGCAGTCGATTTAAAGTACTGGAATGACAAGTTCATTCAGTATTTCGTTCGTCACTACGAGAAGAAAGCGCCTGAAATTAATCGTGGCTACTTTGCTCGTGTCTCTGGAGTAAATTCGACAGTTGAAGCTTTTTTAGAGGCAAGTGTGAAACAGTTGAATGCAATATTATGTAATTCGAAGTGACAAGGATATCCGTCGATTCACAAGCTACTAGGAAAAATCGTCTCGTACTTCTATCACGTTTTCGATATTGATTGTATAATCCCTTCAAAATTAATCCGGCATATTTCTCTGTTATTTATTTTTCTTCATCAAAAATCAGAATTTTTGGGTTTTTATTACGAATTCCATTTTTGATACTTTCAATCATGTGCCTATGTATATGTATAATATATTTTTCGATTGTAGAGAGCGGGGCCGAAATGTCAAATCATCAATGTCGGAGCTGGTTACGACACTTTATTTTGGCGATTCAAAGACCGTAACGTGACAATTTCAAGTATCATTGACGTTGATTTTCCCGCAGTTACTGCTAAAAAATGTTACAATATCAAACGCAATAATATCCTTTTACAAGCCCTTCACAATGAAGGTAATGCTAGTTCGAAATTTTGCAAAAGAGTGCTATGTAGAAAAACGATCAATTAATTTTTCAATTTTTTTATTCAGATGGGGAGATTAGTTTCAGTGGAACTGACCTACATTCATCTAATTATCATATAATTGGTGTTGATTTGAGAAACATCAACGATTTAGAGTATAAATTGATTCAGTGCGGAATCGATTACTCTTTACCTACATTATTTATAGCTGAATGTGTTTTAGTATACATAGAGAATATGCATAGCCAAAGATTGTTATTATGGATTTCAGGAAAATTCCAAGAAGCTCTTTTCCTCAATTACGAACAAGTAAGATTATTGAAATCAAATCGGTGGTTGGGAGCGAATTATTCTTCTTGTAATGCTACAGTCAATTGTATCTTTATGCAGGTCAATATGGTTGACAGGTTCGGTGAAGTGATGACGAAGAACCTTCGCGAACGGGGTTGTTCTCTAGCTGGGTTAGAGGCTTGTAGAAGCCTCGATACCCAGAAACAAAGGTGAGTTGTTACTGACGAAGCAAGTGACTTATGAGGTAAGAATTTGTCTTACCTGGAACCTTTTTTGGTGTAGGTTCCTAAATTCTGGTTGGTCCGGAGCGCGTGTATGGGACATGATGCAAATTTACTCGTCAATTCCCGCCTCAGAAAGGCAGCGTATCGAATCAATCGAGTTCTTGGATGAACAAGAATTGTTAGTACAATTATTGCAACACTACGCCATGTGTGTTGCGTGGAAAGGTGACTTATTTAAGGACGTGGATATCACATAGCAAATAGTCGATGAATTGCAATTCGTGTTACAGGGGATATCGATTTATTAACACGTTGCATATATTTTGTTATTTCATTACATGTGTGTATGTTTGTTTGAATGTTATGCAAATTTCGATAATTTTTCGCATTATTGTTCAATTACACAAATCTCATGGTTATCTTATTCGAAAGCGGTTTTCGTAATTTATTATTGTATTTTTTTTTTTTTTATCTTCCAAGATTTTTTGTGTGCATTCAAAAATTCCTCGTTTATGTATTTGTGTTTTAAACAATCAATGTATATGCAAGGAAACGCGATGCAATGCGAATGAAATAAATTTGAATTGTTTGTTCGAATTCATGTTTTGATGAATGAGATTTATTGGTTTGCTTTAAAAGAGTAAAATCTCGTCAAAAAGTGAAAAATTATGGTACAAAAAATTATAAACGTGATAGTGAAAAATTAACAGTGATACTGACAAATCGAGACACGAACCAAATGGAAATTACAACAAAGTAATTTCGGAGTAATACGAAAAATCGGGAAGTAGTAGAGAGTGTATGAACGAGAAAAACTTAAAAAATAATATTTTTAAATAAAGATTATGTCGCTACTTCCCGATCTCCTTTAAAAAATACAAAAAACGAGCTTATCAACATACAAGACCGGTAAGATACACGAAAGGCAATGATTAAGCTATCGTTGAAAACGTATACACGATTTAGATTCTATACGTATAAAATCGACGAGCCTATCGTCGAAAAATAAAATGAGATCACAAAATTGAAATAAAATACAATACATAAAATTGAATCACTTCGACGCACTCAAGGAACCATTTAAGAGTATCGCAAAATAATTATTATGAGTTGTAATTAGTCTCCTTTTTACTTTGTTCATTTTAGAACACCTCGTTCAAATACTCGTCCATTCTTTTGAGCCAAACGAATGCAAACAGACTAGTAAAATTCCGAATTATAAGTACGAACACGTAGATTCTATTTTTGAGCGTGGAATGAATATTCACATTCACACGTAAAAATGCGAGTATCATATGACTGTTTCGGAGTTCACGGCACCTTGAATTTCATACGCTGGCGGCCCATCATTCAGGAAGGTCGAATACGGGGGTCGAGTATTTCTACGAATAGAATTGGACGGCACTTGTGGTGTCGCTTGTTTATTAAATGCCAATGTTCTGACTCCGTGATAGTTCGAATAACTGGATCTTGCTGAGGGTGGACGATCCAGTGATACGTTGCTAACGAAATTTGGGTTTATATGACCCACATCGTTAACGGTGTGGTTCATTAGATCAGCGGCACTCAACAATTGTGATCTTGACGAAGTAGACGGCATTCGATAAGAATCGTTCGACGTAGACGAATCATTTAGCACTAAAAAAATCAATATTTTAAGCTTGAAACGTCACAAATGAGGGTAAAGATTTTTTCAATCCGACCCATACGATAACTCTCGCCGCATATTAATGAATGATGAAATTGCTTACTTTGTTGATGGTAAGATAGTTGTTGCCGCTGCTGTTGGTGCTGATGTTGATGGTGTTGCTGTTGTTCTAAAAACTTGGACACCGGGTTTTGTGTCATTCTTTGTTTTCTCGTCGATGACCGACCGGACGATCTCGTACTAGCGTAAGATGAAGGTCTACGAATATATGGTGGCGGTTGCGGTTCTTGTCTCTGCTGGTACAGAGGTAGAGTACCAGTACTTTTTGAATTGACATTCCTCCTTTTCACACGGCGTGGTGTCATCGGTCGACTTCCATTCAAAATGGTTCCACGACTATCCGATTCTACAGCATTGCAAACAATGTCAAAAGAATTCCAAGTCACTACAATATGAACGATTTGAAATCATACCTTCTGGACTCATACTGCTATCATCATCGTCGTCATCATCGTATAATTCCTCTGATCTACGAGGGTTGTATTGTACGGAGTATAGAGGTAAAGTGTTGGTCTTAGATTTATTTTCGTCCACTAAAAGTAAAGCAAAAGTATTTATTTCACTATTTCGGTCAGAAAAATGAATACTTTCCAAAGAGGCAATGGTTCTAAGCATAATTTCTAATATAGAAGCTTCGTACGATTGTTTAATTAAATATTTCATCAATCAAAACTAAATTACAAATTCAGTAAAGCAAAAATTCGAGTCAACACTTACATTCATCATCCTGACTCTTAAAAGAGCGACTAACTGTTACTCCGAAAATAAATCCCCATATCTACAAAATGAAGTCAAGCATCGAATATACGTATCAAAAATTCTAAAATACTGAAAAGCATCGATTGAATGCGATCATGCGAGCTAATCTTGGAAGTATTTACGTACAGCCAATACGGTGTGAACTGCAGCTTGCCCACCTTCCACGTAATGGAAGTCAACTACGCATCCAGTAACGTATTCCGGAGGTATCGATAAATACGGATCTTCCATCGTTATATTCGGTAAGAACACTTTGCAGCCTGGTCCATTCGTTTCCCACCAACTACCACTTTCCGTATAAAAACTTAAAATATTTTTATGCTAAAACGAGACATTTGAAATTTCAATACTCGAAAACTGCAATGTCAACACGAAGAGGGTTCATTTTATCTACCGTACCTTGTACAAACCGAAAAGATTGAAATAAATGAACGCAATGAACAGATTCCAGAAAACCCAGTAAAAACTGCTGACTGTATACTGCAACAAGAGAGAAAAATATGCGACATTTGTAAGTATTGTAGAAACCTTTTTGTCAGGATGTATTCATCGCGGAGAAAGAAATGAGAAGTCACTTACGGCAATGGTGTATTTTGATCTTGATTGAACTACTCCATAAATACCGAGTATAATGAGTAAAGTAAAAATGAAGTTTGCCAGGACGGATCCCCACATAAATCCAAGGAAATCAAATACTTGTCTTATACTAACGACAGTCTGAAATCGAGACATAATTTAGCGGATGTATACGTAATGAAATTCAGGGTATTGAATACCAGTGTCAGAATTAAAAACAATTTACGCACCAGTTGCAAGATGAAGACTGACAGTAGCAAATGTCTCGAAGTACACAATTCCATGACATTATTTGTTTAACGAATATGATGGGAATGTATGAAATAATGTCGGTCTTCAAAGTATCAATTTCAAAATGTTATGCTCCATTTCCTTTCTGTTCTCATCATCTACCATATCAAAGCGGAAGTTGGCACAGTCTATGGGTCTAGACTTTTGCATCGACATCTCATATGAGTTATAGCGTACACTTACACTTTATACATTTCGAAAACCTTCCGGAGGGTTTAATAATTTCTTTTCACTCCTTTTAGTCGTTACAAAATTGTTAGGACTCGTTCGTTACTTCGAATAATTCTTCCATGAATCATGATGATAATAAATACAAACATAAACACGCGAACAACGAACAGATTAGGCGTGACGCATCCGCTAATCACGCGCATACAACTCACAAAGTAACGTGATTTGTTGACACTTCAACTTCACGTTCAGGTGGCGCTACTAATGCGCCATCAATGTGGGTTTGTTAATATGGGAAGTGTTTGAAAAATAATCTAATTTGAATGTTTACGTTTTAAACTTTTCTTTCTCTTTCCTACTTTTCATAATCCTCCTAATATAATACTAGTATCAAGTATAATTTCAATTTTGTTGGTTTAAATAAATCTGAGTTCATCCTATCCTCATTCTTCTAAATACTTATCAATTTACCAAACAAACAATTCTGCAGAATCTGAGCTGATTGACGTCCAATAATTTGCATAAAGGGTCCAAATGAGGTGTTGTAACACTTGTAACTTCATTGCACCCGGGTATAGTAACCACCGTGGTAACCACCTATACACAAATTTTGAAAAAGTGATCTGCAGTGAGAAAAGGATGCTCATGCCCACTGACAGGAACACCATTTCTCTCTGATTAGATGTCCAATGAGAGAGAAATGGTGTTCCTGCGTCAATGGGCAATGAGCATCATTTTCTCATTGCAGGTCACAAATGAGGAGTTATCTGTGAAAAGGGCACCCGTGAGCAAGTTGATTTTCAAAATACGTCTTTGGAATTTCATGTTCAGATTACTCATTCCACATTCGTTTTATCAAAAAATCGATAATGACAAAAAATATTTTGTGTGTTTTCATCTTTACAGATCACTAATTATTTTTCAAATTGATCGACAAATGAATCTGCGACAATTCCATAAAGATGTGTACCTTGGGTGCCCTTTTTATGGAGATGAGATTATGAGTGACCATGAGCGTACATGTAATTTTTTGTTTTTTCAAAACTTTGTGTATTGATAGGAAATGGTTCAGAGAATTCAAAAATGTGGATATCCGCAAAAAGGGCACCCCTTTGACGGGTGCCCTTTTGACAGATAACTCCTCAAATGTAAGATGCAACAAAGTTACTGATGGGAGGTCAATTTGTCCAATATCATCAACGCTTGCAGAGATACTATGCAGCACTTGTTTTCAAACAACTTCAAAGTAACAAGGCAAAATACTATCATAATACATACATGGAGCATAAAGAATTTTCATATTATAGATGGAGAAAATCATCTAAAAATTTCAAACTTTTAAAAGCAGTTCACTTCCTTGGGAAATAAAAACACTATTAGAAATGTACATGTTAACTTTATTCTTTCATGGCAACACTAACATTACTGTACATATTATATGGTACGACTTGATTTTCAGTCCCTAGGTCAGTAAAGACAAAAATGGTATTTGTAAATCCCGATCGAGATACATGATAAACAATTTGATTATTCTCCTCAGTGTAGGCAATACAGCCAATCATCCATTCCTCATAGGTAGCTGGAGGGTCTCGAATGGTAGCTAGATTGTAGCTTGTCCACCATCCAATCAATGTTCCTGATCCTGGTGAGGTGAAAATGACTTGTTTCCTAATGCAGTCTGGACGAACATTTTCAAGTGTTGGTGTAAATCTGAGTTTCTTCTGTCTGAATGTTGATTCACTTAACAAGCTTGTGCAGAGTCTGAGTTTATTAGCGTCCGATAATTTGCATAAAGGGTCTGAATGAGGTGTTGTAACTGCACACAATATATAAATTACTACCTATCTATACAAGTTTTGAAAATGTAAGACATACCTAACAAAGTTTGTTATACATTAGCCAGCACTTGTTAGTAAATGATTTTAAAATAACATAGCAAAATACCATCATGATACATAGCCCATTCAAAAGGGTTTGCAGACGTTCAAAAAGAGTGCTTAACTGCTTATTTTAGAATTGATGACCTTTGAGGAATTCAAGCAAGTCTCCTTCCCCCTCCCGCCCAACAAGAACCCTAAATTATTTATCAACAAAGGAATAGGGAATTTCTCCTGTATTTTGTAAATTGCTACCCATTAGAAAATGACGTGATGCATTGTTATACTTACGCGGTAGATACTCGCCTATAGCTGCATAAACGTGTTCGGCGTACAAAACTTCCACAAATTTGACATTCTGTAATGTTTTTGCAATCATTGAGCGTGCCGGCTCTTCTGCCATCGCCAGTAAAACCAACTTATCGTTCAAGCGTGAGAAAATGAATCGTCCATAAACTGGTACTGGATGATTTTCCAGCAAATTTACAATGTATTGCCGAGTTACAAAATATTCTTTGAAATCTTTGGTTCGGTTGTCTTTCCCAAGACAGGTAATGAAGTACTCGTCTTCGTTGACGCCGTCGACCAGTACTTTTCGCACTTGGTACTCATTTTCGTATTCAAAAACATCCCGTGGTCCTTTTTTGTAAACCGAATAGAAAATATGCGAATACCGGTTGTCGTTTTGTAACTTGGTGCGATTTTCTTCAACCTCCCAATCAACCCACTGTTCTCGACGCGTTTTAAAATAATAACTGGAGAAAATACTTTCACATACCTTTTTCGTTAAATTTCTTCTTTTTTTGGCAGTAGGGGGTTCTCTTGGTCGAGATTCTAAGTCTGCGAGGAAAACTTTACACACTTAATTTGGAAAGTTCGCAAAATTATTTTTTAATTTGTTAAGCATCTTCAAGCAGGTGTTTTCAAGTCGTTTGGGGATCTCACGCTAATGCTACCAATGTACTCACTTGGTGATTTCATACTTAAATAATAGGCTTCGATACCTTCAAACGTAGTAACCGCTACAAAATTTGGTGCGTCGAAAGCGTTATCATGATGATAAATTGAATAAATTAAAAGGAGAGAAATTAACCAAAATAGAAATCGAGGCATTTCGATCGGTCGCAAACCGCAGTTGTTGGAAGTATTTTCTGTCACCTTACTTGTATTTAACTTACTTAAAACAAACACGTCTTTGACGCAGTAACTCCAATGTTTTCCACATCGGCAAAATAGAAAATAGGTAATGTTTATCCTTATGATATTTGAAGATCAAAGCACAACATTCATTCACAGTTGATGTAAACTGAAACCACCATGTAAGTCAACACATTGTAACTCATGAATGAATAAATTTTTTAGAACCCACCACAGTAAAATTTTAGTGGTATACTAATAGGTAGCAGAACAGCAAGACCATAAGAATAAAAGAGCAAGATTAGTTTTGCAACATGCGGCGTGTCTCCATTTCAGGGTAACTGGCAAATTGGAATGCCTCCTACTGCTGCAGTTCCACAAATATCCTCCCTGATAGGCTATTTTTCTGCATTACTCCAGAGCATGTCGGTACAAATTAAAAAAAAAATTTCTGGCAAAGTCAAATAAATGAAAATCATGTTCCATGCCTTTTATATTTTATCAGTCATCTTGAAATATTTCAGTCTAGGCTTCTACTAGGTCAAGTGTTCGTGAGATATTATTCGTTTACCCCTTTACCTATCTTGGCGTCGTATAAGTCTTCTATGAGAAATATTTTGAGGTAATTGTGGGTGTTCTATATTTTGAGGTATCAAATTTCGTGGGGCGAACGAGCGATCTCGCTGTTGTATTGGAATGGTATGAGAAAATTCAAGTCTTCTATGAGAAATATGAGGTAGCGCGAACTCGCTCCGCTCGTTCGCCCCCTGTCTCGCTGTTGTATTGGAATGGTATGAGACAATTCAAGTCTAGGGGACTTGGAAAAATTTCGACTATCCAGCCATATATGATAGGAAGAGGGACTTAGAAAATTTTCTAATTATTAATTATATTAATTATTTAATTATTTATTTATTTAATTATTTAATTATTTAATTATTTGATTATTTAATTATTTAATTATTTAATTATTTAATTATTTAATTATTAATTAATTATTTATTATCATTACGCGGGGTGTACTCGCGAGTTTCAAAATCGGGGTCCGGCGAGAGAAAAGACATGGAACATGTCAACAACGTTGAAACTTTTTTGGAAAACCCTCAAATTTATTTAGTCTCCCCACGTTTTGTAGATTTTTAACCTGAAAAACTTTCTCAAACTTTTTCAATATCAGTTCTGGAATCACCGCTGTTACCAATACTGGCGGAGATATTCATGAATGATATGGAAAACAAGATGTTGAAGAGCGGCAAGCTCAGAAACTCGATGAAACATTGGGCGAGATATGTAGATTGTGTGGTCAGATGCTGATAGACAGCAGGTGGACCTATTCCTTTTGGAAATGAATGCGATGAATGAGGACATCCAATTCACAGTGGAAAAAGGCAATGAGACTATCGATTATTTGGAACAACAGGCTAGAATATAAAATCTACAGGAAGCCGACGCACACAGACACCATCATCCCAAATGGTCCTTACCACCACCCCAGGCACAAGTTAGCGGCAATCCAGAACTACTGCTATCGAGCAATTTCTGTCCTTAAGAACAACAAAGAGAAAGGGGAAGAAATTGAGATAGTAAAGAGGATTGCGAAAGTAATGGCTACCATGAGGTGTGGTGGATGGTGTCTTTGGGAAAATAGAAACAAAGAAGGGAACCCATGATGGTACAAGTGAAAAAGTATTCCGGATCGATACCATACATAGGAGAGTACACGAACAAGGTGATAAAGGCGTTCAACGGCTATGATGTAAATGTGGGTATCCATAATAACCAACCCATAGTGAAGAGAATCAGCAATGACCAGTTGGAAGAAAAGGACAAGGAAAGCTTGAGTGGAGTGTACAAGCTCAATTGTGAGCAGTGCGGGGGCATCTACATTGGTGAGGCTGGGAGAAAGTTTGAGATCAGGAAAAAGGAACACAAAAAGTCAAGAGACAAAGAAGATAGCAAGTCACTGTTTGGTAAACACTGTTACAAAGAACATCACAATGGAGGGAATATTTGAAGTAATACATGTAAAGAATCGTACAAAAGGAAGAAAACTCTGGGAACAAATGGTAATTGCAAAAGCAGAGAGGAAGAAATCCAGCCTCTTGAATAGCAAAAAATTATTCAGCTTGGTGATTGGACGAGAGGAACAGACCCAACCAATAAGATAGTAGGAAACGAGGTAGCCAATAGAAACGCAGTATTCGGGTCAATAGAGTGGATCAATCACAAAGCAGTATGTTATAGGACATCCTGAATTTTATTTCATTTTAGGCTAGAAGTAATCTAAAACCTGCAAAATGTATCTAGAAAATTCATTCCCCCTCCCCTTGTCCACCTTTCTACGGGGCTATAACAGTTGTTTCGGCGGTCGTTGCAGATTAATATTTCGATTACTCCGCTGAATATTCTTATTTCAATATGATTATAGCCCTATAAATAAATATATAAGGAAACCTGAACGGACGGATATAATAACAAGAAAAGTCGGTAAAATACGTCATTTGCCGTATTTACGACCGTCAAATATCTGCAACTAAACCTTCTAGATGACTATTTTTGCGAAAAATTCAACACCTCCACAGGAGGGCAAGGACCTCCAACTAAGTGTCTCCCAGGCCGTTTTCGGTTCCTTGGTGAGTATTAAAGCATTATGCAAAATTTCACACTCGTTATTTATCAGAACTGAAATATTTTGGCATCAACTCCACGGACTATAAATTGTTATTTTCGAGCTACCTTCGAGTGAGAAAGACGTTTAGGAAGAGGAAATTCTCTTCAATTTGACGTCGCGTCGGTGCACGCGTGTTGGTGTCGCTAGTATAGAACACGTGTTGCGAGTTCAGCGAAACAATCGCTTTCGCAAAATATAATTGTATAGGTTATATTTGTACACGTCTGAAATACTATACTATCGCAAATTTATCGTGTCTGTTCCTATAAGAATGTCAGGAGAAGTGAACTGTGATTGTAGTTCAGGAATAGACTATAATATACTGAGGACCGCGTATTTGTAATTTTTTTGCGTCTGCTTCAGAGGAATGTTGCGAATTGCAATTTTTTGTCGCTTTAACGATATTCAATTATTCTTCGATAATGAATTTCACTTTGTTTCTTATCAACGATTTTAAAATTAAAATATTTAAAATTAATTTTCGATAGTTCTCCGCCGTCTACGATAGATTCCAAGGCGACAATTATCTCCCTCCACAGCGCAAGCTTCCGCGCGGAGAACATCTGATAATTAGTCCGTCGTAATGTAGGATCTTCGCGGCTATCGTTACATGCTTGGCTGGTTAGTTGTGCTTACAGGTTCTTTCGAGTAAGTTGACACTTTTCGGCGTGTGAAAGTTACCAACCATGAAATATTGTATCGTATTCGTGATCGCAAGCGCGAATCTGATAGCGGCCGGTGAGTATTATCAATTTTTTCTTTCGCGTTCATTTCAGAAATTTTTAGATCATTGCTAATTTTTGAGGCAACGTTATTCTTCTATACATCCGAGGGAGAATCTAATTATTTTATTAAGTAGGTACCGGTACCACTAATGTCATAAAGATGCAAACTTAGTCAATTCTCGAATAACTGGAATGCGAAAGCATTTTCACGTATAGGTATTTGAATTTCTATTCCGTTTAAAGCCGTCTCCTAACATTTGAATCCAATTGCTCGAAAATTATCATTTGAATTTTCATCCTTAAGCAAATGATGATAGGTGAAAAATAAAGGGGGAAAATTATTGTAAATCTTCGTATTCAAAAGTAGGCGCGTCTTTGGATGTTTTATTGTATATCATGCCCAGCGTATAAATGATAAAGAAATAAAACGAAACGGTTACATTGACCTTGTCATTCAAAAGAATAAATGCAGAGAACACTAAAAATTCTTGCAGTAACGATAAAAAGAGAAGGATTAGAGAGTGATAAAAATAATTCAGATGTAGGTTTCTAAGAAGATTCCCCACGAGTCTGTGTGGTTTGTAGTACGATTATTTATTAGAGATGACTCAGCTTTACAAGCTGAAACCGGTGCTGTGATTCATATTTTTTTCGTTTATTATTATTTTTTATCTTGTCTCCTTTTTATTGTTTTGGTTTATTCTGAAAAATCTAGATCGTAATGATACACTTGTATGAGCACAAGAAAGATCTCCTCGTTCCTTCTGTACTTAATTATAATTTTCAGTTCGATTGTATCATAGGAGTTGAGGCGAGGACATTTTTTCACTTCGTCTTGACTACCTTCAACCCGCAAAATGCCAAAGACTGTCGAACAAATTAGTAAACGCTAAAAGGAGCAATGTTCAAGATTAGATAAAAGTAACTGCAATACCTAATTAACGACCGTAACATATATCCACGACTTTGCATTTAAAAGTTCGCTCAGGATACCATTACAAACATTCAGAGTTTTTTTTTTTAAATAAATTATTTGATGCTCAAGTAGAGCGAGTAGTTACAAACTATTAGTGGCACCCCTTCCCTTGGTTCACAGTCGCTAATTTTTCATTCAAAGGCTTGATCTTTCCGAGTTTTCTCATATTGCTCGGAGGACGAAATTTTCCTTAGTCCCTAGAGTAGGTCAGCGAGCTGTTCCCCGATAGCATCTGCTCCCAATACCCCTAAGACACACAGCTCGATGGTTGGAATCCTTTTCCCATCTCTTGCTTCCCCTCTCATGTCAATAGATCGAAGGATGCAATTTTCCCAATCCCTTGGAGTAGGTCAAAGGGTTTCCAACTTCCTGTTTATGTTCCCGAATAGCCTTTCCAGTTTTCTGAAGGAATGTGTACATCGGGCATTCCTTAAACACCCAGACCTGCTCTCAATTAAACAGACTTCAGCAGGAGAGATCTAATAGGCATTACATTCATTTTAACAGGGAACCTGTTTTATGGGGGGCTATTTGAGAAATCTGCCGTCCGCCGTCCGCCGTGCGCCGTCCGCCGTCCGCCGTCCAGCGAAAAACTTGGAAAAATTTCGACCCTCGAGCCATATTATGATAGGAGAGGGACTTAGAAAAATTTCGACTCTCGAGCTATATATGATGGGAGAGGGACTTGGAAAAATTTCGACTCTCGAGCTATATATGATAGGAGGGGGACTTGGAGAAATTTGGACTCTCGAGCTATATATGATAGGAGGGGGACTTAGAAGAATTTCGACGCTCGAGCTATATATGATAGGAGGGGTACTTAGAGAAATTTCGACTCTCGAGCTATATATGATAGGAGAGGGACTTAGAGAAATTTGGACTCTCGAGCTATATATGATAGGAGGGGGACTTAGAAGAATTTCGACGCTCGAGCTATATATGATAGGAGGGGTACTTAGAGAAATTTCGACTCTCGAGCTATATATGATAGGAGAGGGACTTAGAAAAAATTTCGACTCTCGAGCTATATATGATAGGAGGGGGACTTAGAGAAATTTCGACTCTCGAGCTATATATGATAGGAGAGGGACTTAGAAAAAATTTCGACTCTCGAGCTATATATGATAGGAGAGGGACTTAGAGAAATTTGGACTCTCGAGCTATATATGATAGGAGGGGGACTTGGAAGAATTTCGACGCTCGAGCTATATATGATAGGAGGGGTACTTAGAGAAATTTCGACTCTCGAGCTATATACAGGGGTGCGCAAAAGTCAGGCAACGCTCTCAATTTTTTCGAGCGCGCGCATCATGCACGTTTTAACGCGCGTTTTATACGTCTATCCTACGTGGAACGAAGGCAAAATGAAACAAGAAACGTTAGCGAGTGGTAGGGATAAAAAAAAAAAAAAAAAACGACAGTGCAGCTGTTCTCTCGTCGCGTCATGCCAGACAGTTAGGTGCCTTGCGTAACCATAGCAGTTTAACCATAGCAACAACGAACAATGAAGTACACGTTAGAGCAACGCATTTTTTGGTCGTGCAGTACTTTCACGAACACGGCGATTATGCCACGATTGTGATGAATTTTTCTGAGAGATTTCCAGATGCACCTGCGAAAATAAACCTCATTTTGTACATGTTTTTCCGTTTTTCTCGCATTTTTTTCTCGTTTTTTTTTTTTTGTGCAAATTTGTTGCTCGACTTTTGCGCACCCCTGTATGATAGGAGAGGGACTTAGAGAAATTTGGACTCTCGAGCTATATATGATAGGAGGGGGACTTAGAAGAATTTCGACGCTCGAGCTATATATGATAGGAGGGGTACTTAGAGAAATTTCGACTCTCGAGCTATATATGATAGGAGAGGGACTTAGAAAAAATTTCGACTCTCGAGCTATATATGATAGGAGAGGGACTTAGAGAAATTTGGACTCTCGAGCTATATATGATAGGAGGGGGACTTAGAAGAATTTCGACGCTCGAGCTATATATGATAGGAGGGGTACTTAGAGAAATTTCGACTCTCGAGCTATATATGATAGGAGAGGGACTTAGAAAAAATTTCGACTCTCGAGCTATATATGATAGGAGAGGGACTTAGAGAAATTTGGACTCTCGAGCTATATATGATAGGAGGGGGACTTAGAAGAATTTCGACGCTCGAGCTATATATGATAGGAGGGGTACTTAGAGAAATTTCGACTCTCGAGCTATATATGATAGGAGAGGGACTTAGAGAAATTTGGACTCTCGAGCTATATATGATAGGAGGGGGACTTAGAAGAATTTCGACGCTCGAGCTATATATGATAGGAGGGGTACTTAGAGAAATTTCGACTCTCGAGCTATATATGATAGGAGAGGGACTTAGAGAAATTTGGACTCTCGAGCTATATATGATAGGAGGGGGACTTAGAAGAATTTCGACGCTCGAGCTATATATGATAGGAGGGGTACTTAGAGAAATTTCGACTCTCGAGCTATATATGATAGGAGAGGGACTTAGAAAAAATTTCGACTCTCGAGCTATAGATGATAGAAGGGGGGACTTGGAAAAAATTCGACTCTCGCGCCATATGTGATAGGAGAGGGACTTAGAAAAATTTCGACTCTCGAGCTATATATGATAGGAGGGGGACTTAGAGAAATTTCGACTCTCGAGCTATATATGATAGGAGGGGGACTTAGAAGAATTTCGACGCTCGAGCTATATATGATAGGAGGGGTACTTGGAGAAATTTCGACTCTCGAGCTATATATGATAGGAGGGGGACTTAGAAGAATTTCGACGCTCGAGCTATATATGATAGGAGGGGTTCTCCAAATCTAGGCTTCCTTGAATTTTCAATACCAAATCTCATTCGAATCATAAAACAGGTTCCCTGCGTTCCTCGTTTAACTTCGTTAAGGAAGCCGTCATTTTTTTGCCCATTGATGACGTCATTCTACGCTAAAGATGCGGAACCCAAATGCGAGTGCAACTGTTGGCTTGATCCTGAATAAGATAGAGTCTCATTATATCTTCCCTTCTGGCATCTAATCTGTATGACCTTGACCCAATTTAGGGACTTGAAGAGATTTTGAATGCCGATGCCGTTGATGCGAAACCTAAATGCAAGTGCAGCTATTGGCTTGATCCTGAACAAGATAGAATCTTATTATATCGCCCTTTCTGGCGTCTAATCCGCATGACCTTGACCTGATTTTTGTCAAAATTACCTTGACCTACTTTAGGAACTTGAGAAGATTTCGAATACCGATACCGCGTATTGAATATGAATACCAAGGTTCATGACATTGTCGAGTTGAGAGTCTCGACTCTATAAAACGAGTAGAAAGACTGACCAAAAATTTTTGGCCGAGGTCCCGCGTTTTCTTTACTCGACTTTAAATACGAGTAGAGAGATGGACGGTAAAATTCTTGTCCCAGATCCCCTTTTCTTCTTGGTCAGTTTCTTTTTATTTTCAGATAGGCTCCACCACTTTTCAAACGGACCTTAGTTTAGCTTCACTCCTTTCGATAAAGCTCCATTCCCCCTTTTCAATGATACTTCATTTTTCTCAGCAGGATTGTAATCTGTTTTAGCCAAGCTCGAGCGCTTTTCACTCGAGCTTCGTCCATTCAGCAAAGGGGAAAAACGCCCATCGTCCAACCTCCTTCCAGCAAATTGTGATTTCGAAGAGGGCGAAACCTCTGACCATGTTTCGGGAATTGAAAGCGACTTGTAAAATTATGATCTTTGAGTTACATGTAGGAAAAGGGAAGGGATTTGGAAACCTGCCGACACCGAGAGGATAATATGGAAAATACGAGGACTAGGCAATGGAAGTGAATTTTTTTGTGAAGGGAACGAATAAGAAAGTAGAGCATGTTGTTGAAAGTATTGCGATAAGTAGGACGATTTGGGGTGGAATTGAAGAGAATGTGGTAAACTGGTGTTTGAGGAAGTTGTAAGACAGAAGTGAGGAGAGTCGACGAAGTGGCATCTGTGATGGGTAATGAAATCTTCCAAATGTGTGCAGTGAAGACATACTCGATATCTGTAATGAATTGGCAATGGTATGGTCAAATTACTGTGTGACGTAGGAAGTAACGCAGTGGAGGCTATTAAGTGAAGTTGAAGCTGGATATGCAGAAAGGCAATGAATACTCCCATTCTCCATGGATAGAATGTGCTAAAATAGACAACCAAAGGATAAAAAGTGGTCTAATACCTAGGACAAAATGTACTTGACGAGACCGAAGGGTGTAATGTCTGGTACCTGATAAAAGGCCTACGATCCGGGAAAGTCGATACACTCATTACTTGTCGGGACACAGACTGAACTGGTGTACTGGGTCACTTAATGACAGTCCTACATTCCCGGTACCGTTGGACTCTTAGCAAGAACCACAGCGCAGCAGAATATAATAGGCCAAATAGCTTTGTCCAAAATAGGTCTAGGACTCGAATCTAAAAATAAGCACGTCTTTACTTATGTCGCAAAGTAGGTAAGCTAATCAGGGAAAAATGACGAGATCCCTCCCCCCATCCCTCCATACTACTACTTTCAAGACCCCAAATTCTTTCATAGGATGATACCCACCTGTAGGAACATTACATAACATTCTATCCCAATAAATTGATTCCCTCCACAAAATGATCCCAGCTCACAAACCTGACAAAAGCCTACCACGTTGCTCAAAGTTATGACTTGATTGATATTTGACTCCCGACAACCAGATGTAGGATGCTGCAGAAGTTGGGAACCAGCCTCAGTACATGAATTTGGAAAGCACTGGCCCCGTTGGTGCATCATCAAACTCAATAAATCTCAGATTGTGGAAATATATTGTGATTGATAATCAGGTTTCCACAATCTCTTGATTTCCGTCTTGATATTCCGTTCTAACCTTTGAGCCGTGTGGACCTGCAAAGCGAGTCCCAGAATCATGAAATTGTGTTGGTAAAACTCTGTCAGGATTTGTATGAGGAGAGTGTTAGCGCAGAACGTCACGGAAAACAACGGTAGAACCAGACAGAGACGTCCCGACCACAGTCCATCTGTACATGAAACTGTAGTTGACGGTGGTTGGTAAAGTACTCCACTACCAACTACTGATTGATTGTACAGACACGCTGCAACCAATGCATCTCTGGATGGTGTGCCGAAAGTACCAAAAGACGTCCCCAAAACTGCACAGAGATGTATTGAAGGCCCCTGTTCGATCAATGACTGGCTTTATTGATGAACAATAATAGGCGTCAGTCGTCTGGAGGGCATCAATAGGACGACCCTAAAATGCGGGGTCGTCATGATCAATGTTAGGTTGAGATGAAGACAACGACAGCAAGCGAATCTAGGAATCTCCTTGACCTTTCCCATCCTCAACCTCATAATTCCCCCCCCCCCCACCTACTCCCTCCCAAACAAGTATAGTCGACGAAAATGTAGAGGTCGATAACCTGGTAGTGTGGAAAGCACGTATGCAAATGCGAAAGGTGGAACTTTGAACTGTGTCTCAAAGTAAGAGATGTGATGAGGGTGCAAATCCATAATATATAGGTGATCCATAGTCTAGATCGAACTAAGGTATGGTAGAGGAGAAAAAGAATTTTACAGTAGCAACCGGTGGAAGGACAAGACGTGTAAAGCTTTGTGGCTTTTGGCTTTAATATTTCAATAGGAGCCACAAAATTCTGTTAATTTCATCAAAGAGTGTTGGAAACCGGAAAAGTCAAATTTGGAAACCCCTTGCTGGGGGCTTTTTATTAGTCAACATCAAATACGTGGTGCTCACTTTTATGGAAATTTCACGTAGAATAAATTTGAACTCAGGTATTTTTACCGTATCTGTATTATTTTGACCAATATTTTGAAAAAAATGAATTTTGGGGGAAATTGCTCCCTGAGGAGGTTATGGGGGTCCGCAAGCGTGTCTCCTGATCGAAGTTGATAGTAGTAGGAGTTAGATTAAGAATTACACCGAATTTTCTTGTAATTGTATTGAAACCTAAGATTGAACGCGCCATAAGTGGCATATCAAATTTCGCACCTCCCCCCCCCCCCCTTCGTCGCTAATCATGCTGAAATTTCGCTTCAATGACAGTATTTTGCAGACAGCCCGTTGTGGGAGGATTTTGTCACGGAATAATTCAATACAAGCCGCACAATTCTGATAATTTCGACGAAATGTGTTGAAAATCAAAAAAGTCAAATTTGGAAACCCCTTGCTGGAGGCTTTTTATCAGTCAACATGGAATATGTGGTATTCGCCTTTATGGGAAATTTCACGAAGAATAATTTTGAACCGAAGTATTTTTACCGTATCTGTGTTATTTTGTCCAATATTTCGAAAAAATTGAAATTGTTGGGGGAAGTGCCCCCTGCAGGGGTCCGCGAGCGTGTCTCCTGATCGAATTTGATTATTGACAGTGAGATATAGAAGTACACCAAATTTCATGCTCTTATCAAAAAGTGCAGGGTTGGCCTTATTTTTGACGCTTATCGCCTCCACTATTATATACAGGTGTTTGTTCTTATGAGGCCATAAGGGAGAGGAGAAAATAAGAGAATGAGTCAGTGTAGAGGAGAAATTTGTGATTTGAGGGGAGTCGGGAGAGATAGGAAAGGTAGACGAATGTAACCATCCATCCTGTCATGAATATGGATGTTATGAGGAACTGTTTGTCTGATGTTAATATGCCCACATAAGCAGTTTTATTTGAAGATTTCGATCCGTCTCAGTGGCAAATTATAAATGCAATTGTTAGGTTGTTAATATTTTGAATGAAGTTGCCGTTGCTAGATGGCACTTTGTGCGTGGTCAAAACGTATATATTGCGTTGGGAGAGGGTCGAAAAAGGAAGGTGAACTGTTCAAATATAGAAAGAAAAAAGTGAATTTTTGCCGTAAAATCCAAAAATGGTAGAAATTCTTTCGACAATTACGCACGCGTGTAGTCGCTATTAATCCATTCTGTGAGGGAAAAATAGAAAAGATTTTTTTTTTTTATGTACGATTACGAAGAACGGATGAATTAACTTCGTGCGTACGGCATTATTTTTTCAACACCTATTTGTAACATCCTTTTTTCAAGATGTTAATTTATCGTTCGTGTAAACTACGAAATGACAATTGAAGCAAAATTCTCGCCTGAACTAGTAAACAAGTTAGCGTCTACCGGTGGTCTACGCGTACAATAGACTACGAATTTCGCTGTCTCCATATTTCAATATCTGCTATCTTCGTTCGTATCTAGGCGCGCTTTTTTGCGACGCGATATCGACGTTAGGCGTTGCCACTTCCCGCCACCGAGGGGGGTACACAACGAGCGAAGCTAAGCCATCCAAAATAGTACAAACGACCAAAATTTTTGAAAAAACTGTGTCAAAAAAGGCTACCTACAGTATCGTTTATTCTTACATATTTTCCGATTCATTAAGCGAGGTGACAGGTTGAGACCATATATAACTACGACGCAGTATAAATTTGATTTTTTTCACACTATAAGGAGTTCAATGGAGGTAGGCGTTTTACATTAAACTTTGCGAACTAAACGTATGTCATACGCCTACTCTCACATGTTTACATTAAGCTTCTTTTCAAATTTATTTAATTTTGAAAAAAAAAAAAAAACTGAGCACGCGGTCATCTTTTGCGGACATACTCCTCTTCGCAAACTTACATTAAATCCGGTACTCTTTACGATCGCTTTATTTTTAAAATTCATTTTATCGTTCGTCATAATTACAAAAAGTTTTGACACCTCTCGTCAAAGTCATAAGACAGCACTCATGCACGAAGGACCATGCACTTCGTTAGTCATTTGAAGTGTTAAGAGAGGAAAACTCGATAGTAATTATAATAATATACCGTTAATTAAGAACGTGTAAAGAATAATTTCTTTATCGACTAGGAAGACGATTTTAAAATACGCGAATAAATCAGCCGGGCGAAAAATCTGTCACACTCGCTCGAGCACCGAACGCAAACAAATTTGTTTCTTCGGAAACTAAATTCATTTAGGCTGAAATGTAGTCGCGGACTAATATTCTTATCATTGTTCCGAGCAAGTTAAAAAAATATTTGTCGCTATTTTTGCGTCGCAAAACACGGTTTAAATCCGCGAGGATTTTTTTTTTTTTGTCAAAAGAAAAGGCTATCAACAACCGACTGGTATTCTTCTTCGTAGTTTCATTGTAAATGAAGTGACGCACTAGGCGGAAACCGAGAAGCGAAACCGCGAACAAAATTTCAAATTGAGGCATTGAAAACCGTCTAAGGTACATGTATACCGAAAAGTGGATGACATTCGCATTATCATTACGTTTAACGACGGCTCAGTGAAACTTTATTACGAGTGATTTCGAGAACAAATTTCACGCGAGATATAATGAGGAGGGCGTGCTAAGTTTTAAGAAATAAATAGTTTTGTACCCACAAAAATACTAACCCAGCTTTGACGGTTTTCATTATACGAGTACCACAGATAAGAATACGCTGCATTACAAATTTGAATAACCGATTCTAATGTGTTTTTCAACGCTGAATTTATTTAAAACTTCCCACAACAATGATTCACGCACGAAGCTGCGAGGAATCGCGGCTACTCGAGAAAAACTGCGGAACTCAGAGACAAGATAAAGATTAAAAAAGCTGATAAGCGAAACGACTACCTGCAGAGAGTTGAGTCATACGTTATCATCAGGGAGAAAGGATAGTAGCAATGAGGAAAGATTGAAGGAGGGAAAGAAGGTCATTTGTCTGGCAAATAAAGAAAACCAACCAACATCTGACACGAATCTAAAAAATAGCCCACATATATCAACCAAGTTTCTGAAGAAAAACTACAAATCTGAACCAATGCAAAACGATCTGAACGATCTGAAACTGTCCGGAGATCACGCTGCATCCTAGCTGGAAGGTCAAATATGACTCCTTAAGAGATTCACGCAATGCGCTCCCATAATCACCGAGTTACAAAGTAGCCCAAATACCAGCGAAGTTCCTAAAGAAAAACTACTACTTTGAAAAAACTCACCGGTTCTTTAGCGCTGATCAACGAGGGGTGGTAGGGAACCTGATTTATAGGGCACGTGGGACCTGAAGAATGTAGATTGTGACGTCACTAGGCTGACCCATTGTTACGAGAATAGCATTCCACATTTTGACAGCGGCGAGAGAATCGATTTTCTCCATACCTAGAAGATGTTTATGAAAACTGTCACGACTCCAAAAACGATTACGCCACCATCTTTGGCTTAATAGTAATCGATTAACGAAAAATGTAAATTGTTATTATTCATTCGCGTTCTGGAAGAGATAAATAAAGGTTTATTCAGGGTCCACCGATTTTGTACTTCTTACAAGTAGATACGATGAACGAACGCACAAATCGATGGGCTGAATCTTAGACCGGTGACACTAGTCATGGAAGGAAACCCTTTAGGTAATTTTTCATTATAACACCCATGACGTCATCAAATCGTGAAATTTTAGGCCCGGACTTTGAAGAGGGGAACTCAAAAAAAACGACGGCTTCCTTAATGAAGTTGAACGAGGAACGCACGGAACCTGTTCTATGAGTCAAACTGGTTTTGGTGAGGAATTATATAAGGTAGGTATGCGCAAGTGATAAGAATAGGACCGTCATCTGTTGATAAAGTCGAAGGAGGAGCAATCTAAGCAGTATCCTAAATCAAACATCAAATACAAGAATGCTAGCGACAAAAAAATACTCATTTTTTGTCTCCATTAATATAATCGGAACTCATAATGAGTGAGTGAGGTGTAAGTAGAGCACTAATATTGAAAAAGGGTTTTTCAATTGTACAAATCTACTTTATTAGTTGCTTTTAAAAGAGTACTTTCGGGTGTTATCCCATCATCAGTTGTGTCGCAACTGGAGAACAAGGCCTTAACCATGAGTTCTTATAGTATAACACTGTGATCTTATTGGCTATTATAACAATGCTGTGTTGTGATTGGTTCACTTCTTATAAACTTATTCTTACAATAATATGACATTGTGTTCTTATTGGCTAAAACATACTGCTTTGTGATTGGTTCAATCTATTGTCCTAAATGCTGCGTTTCTATTGGCTACCTGGATTCCTGCCGTCTCATTGGTTGGTTCCGTTCTTCTTCTCTCGTCCAATCACCAGGCCGAATAATTTTTTGCTGTCAAATGTGATTACAATGTTCAAGAGGCAGGCTTTCTTCCTCTTGGCTTTTGCAATCTCCATTTGTTCCCAGAGTTTTCTTCTCTTTGTGCGTTTCTCTATGTGTATGACTTCAAATATTCCCTCTCCATCGTGGTTTTCCTCGTTACAGTGTTTCCCAAACAGTGACTTGTCATCTTCTTTCTCCCTCGACGTTTTGTGCTCCTTTCTCCTGATCTTAAACTTTCTCCCAGTCTCACCGATATAGATCCCCTTGCACTGTTCACAACTGAGCTTGTACACTCCGCTCAAGCTTTCCTTGTCCTTTTGTTCCGTCTGGTCATTGCTGATTCTCTTCACCATGGGTTGGTTATTCTGGATACCCACATTCACATCGTAGCCATTGAACGCCTTTATCACCTTGTTTGTGTACTTTCCTATATATGGTATCGATCCAGAGTACTTTCTCATTATGCTATCATGGGTTCCTTTCTTTGTTTCCATTTTCCCAAAGACTCCCTCCACCACACATCTGCGGTATAGCCATTGGCTTCTGCGATCTGCTTTACTATCTCGATCTCTTTCCTCTTCTCTTTGTTGTTCTTGAGAATAGAAATTGCCCGATAGCAGTAGTTCTGGATTGCCGCCAACTTGTGCCTGGGGTGGTGGTAGGAGTCATTTGGGATGATGGTGTCAGTATGCGTCGGCTTCCTGTAGATTTTGTATTCTATACTATTGTTCTCCATTGTGAGTGTAAGGTCCAAATAGTTGATGGTCTCATTGCCTTTTTCCACTGTGAATTTGATGCTCTCATTCATCGCGTTCATTTCTGAAAGGAATAGATCCACCTGTCTAGCAGCATCTGACCACACAATCTACATATCTCGCCCAATGTTTCATCGAGTTTCTGAACTTGCCGCTCTTCAATATCTTGTTTTCCATATCAATCATGAATATCTCCGCCAGTATTGGTGACAGCGGTGATCCCATCGCAAGTCCCCTTTCCTAACTGTAGAACCTGTTATTGAAGCGGCAGTAGTTCTGGCTCAAGATCTCCTCTGCTATGTTGGCGTACTTCAACCCATCGGGGTTCCCATGGTATCTGTTGTTTTTGAGCAGAGTGAGAAGTTCCTCCTTCGGTATGGTACCAAACATATTAGTCTAAGAGTCACATCAAAGGATATCAGCTTGTCGTTACTCCTGATTTCCAACTTGTCCAGTTGCTCAATCAGCTCTCCGTTGTTTCTGATACTTCGTCTGGGTGCAAACTGGGGACACCGCGTTCTCGACGTTGCCTTATATAGTTCCTTAGTTTTGGTATTAAGAATTCAAGGCAGCCAAGATCTAGTATAAAGGTGGAATAAAAGAGTCCTCGACCTTTCAAGCATTGTATAACCTGGACTTATTTTAGGGACTTATAGCTCGAGAGTCAAAATTTTTCCAAGTCCCCCTCTTATCATATATGCTAGGAGGTGTGAAATTTCTCCAAGTCCTCACCTATCATAATATTAGGCTTGAGGTCAGAGATCGAAATTTTTCAAGTTTCCCTCTTGATACGTATTTTCTGCTCATACCCGGAATTTTAATTAGGAACCTCTTCTCTGAGGAGAATCGGTCATTAGAAAATTTTTTCGTCCAAGGTAGTGAGGAATTTCTCAAGGAAATACATATCAGGTGGGGCACGCGAGAAAATTTCGAACTTTTAGCTGTATATATAAGGGGGAAGCCAACACTGAAGTTATACCCGAAAGCGTCGATTACGATGTTGGAGGAAACAAAATCAAATGCATACGCAACCCACACCCACGCGCACCCACTCCCTCATGAAGGACGGGCGGCGTTGCACATGCGACAAAAGCGAAGAGGGAAAGAAATGTTGAGGAATATCGACCAGCTATGAAGAATAGAATTTGGAAAATTTCGTTTTTCGAACTACTTGAAAAAATAATGATATTCGAGCTGTACTTGGAGGAAGAGGAAAGGGATCTTGAATTATATTGATTGAGGAAGATTTTTTTTGTTCACGCACTTTCTCAAAAACTACCAGTTGCATTCCCGTAAAGTTTGTTCAAGTTGTAGTGGATTATCCGAAGTTGGGCATGTTCATTTAAGATGGGAGGGAGTGAGTGGATTCGGACATGAGAGCGCCCATTTCGATTTTAACAGGGAACCTATTTTATCGGGGGATTTTTCGGAAATGACGTCCGCCGTCCAGCCACCCGGCCGGAAATGCTCGGAGCTCGAAAATTTTCCAAGTCCCCTTCCTATTATATATGGCTCCAATGTCCGTACCTCTGACGACGTTACAATTTGATGACGTCACACGTTAGTCTTGTGACGTCACAACCTACAATTTTCAGATCCCACGTGCCCATAAAACTGGTTCCTTCCATCCTCCGGTTAGCTCTGATTTTCTAAGTCCCCCTCCTATCATATATTGCTCGACAGTCGAAATTTTGCTGGTCCTGAAATGGGTTGAGTCATCTGTGCGTTGTTTTTACTGAGTTATGCTGATGAGTTTTTGTCGTGCTGATCACCTTCCACTTCAATCTTTGGGAGGTGTTCTAGACCTACAAGCGTCAATTTGGTCAATTAGTGGACCTGTTCTATGTTAGTTTTTTTTTTTAATTTATCGTAAGCCAGCCAACAAAAACTGATCTATGACGTCGTCAGGTCGTGACGTCACAGGGTCCATTCAAACAAATTTACAAGTCCCTAAAATAGGTCAAGGTTACTGTCTACGTTATTAGGCGTTCCCACCTCTCCTCTATTGCGTATAAGAATTTTTTATCCGCGGAACTCCACCAAAACTACTGGATGGATTTTTTCGAGACTTAGACAAGTTATAGTCTCATATCTGAAGATGGGCACCAACAATTTTTTTTAGGATTAATTGATAGTAATTCCTTAGCGTTGATACGTTTCTGTAGGTTACGCTTAATCATGTTGAAATAAGAATATTCAGCGGAGTAATCGAATTAAATTTGCAAAGACCGCAGAAAGAATGGTTAGAGGATTTTCTTGAGACGTTTCGTAAATTTTAGATACTCCTAGCCTAAAATAGAATGGATTATGGGTATTTTTACTCTCTTATCAGTCGATGTGACGTCATAGTAAAAGAATTTATAAACTGAGTTTTATTGTTCATTTTGCAAATATTTGGCTTGATTAACTGGTTATTGGTATTTAATCTAGAGAGAGGGAGTGACTCTCTCAACGAGTTTTATATTGTGAGAGAAAAAGTCGTGTATTACTCACGCGACTGCGTGAGTGTTTTAAAGTCTTTCTCTTGAGGTTTTTTGACGGAAAGATTCACGAGATGAATAGAAGATATACGGATATTTTCTATTCTCGCGCTAGTAGTCAAGGGGTGAGTCGCGAACTTCGGATTCAGAGGTGCGTGGTTCAGACCTACTCGTGACTGCTAAGGCAAAGTCTCACTTTCTTCTCCTGATATACACCGCTCGAAGGTCAAAATGTTTCCACGTTCTCCTCCTTCCTCACATTTTTCAAATTTGCCGAAGTCCTCCCAATAGAATTCTTAAAATCGCCTCCCCCCTCATATAAACATATTATGTATTTTGCTCGTGTACGTGACGTCAAGATCTTAGATCATGGTTGCGCGGGCTCAAGAGTATATATAAAAGACTTAGGTTGGAGCAAAATTACGAGGCTAACTAGATTTTACATGTATACCTTCTCGCGCCCTGTCTTTCTTAATCAAGCTCATTAGGACAAGCACGAGATTTTATTCTAATTAAAAGAATTTCGGACAATATTGCTCGCCTTTATTGATCAATTCGTGAATACAAAAACAAGAGACAAAAACGTTACAGTAAATTACTTCACATAAAACTTCGACTGCAAAACCTTCAGACTCGACAAATATTCAGCACACGAGAAAACGTAAAATCTTACGACGAGGCCACACTTTCAAGTATAAGAAAGTTACAAGACGTAGGAAATGTACGTACTGACCAAACTATTTGCAACAATCTCTCTTGCTATTAATATGTTCATCTCTGCGTATTTTTCTTCGTAGAAATTATCGGTTATCGTCGAACACTCCTTTGACGCAATAAATACCTATGAAGGTGCGATAAATCATTTATCTTCAATAAAAACGTGAATTTTGTGTAAGCGACTAAAATGTGGTAAAACATAGTAAGAATTTCGCGGAAAAATGGATCAGTTGTTCGCCCACACACAAAGAGAGAAATTTTTGTCTAACGCAATTTAAAGTTAAAATAACGGTGCACACTTCGACAACTCTTCGGTGTGTACATATTTACTTTACTAATCCATTAGTGTTAATCGTAATCTCCTCAACCAGAATTCATTTATCACTAAGTACTAAGGAAAAAAATTTTCCCAGTACATAACGCAAGAAAGAATGAGCAAATAAGCGTGGAAAATAATTATAAAAATTCGATTGAATAATTACGTGTCCTTGATGATGAAAAAAAGAAAACATTGATCCTACGTGATTACCGCGATGAGTAAATAAAGAACGCCCTGTGAAACGGAGAATGCACTGCACGAGGCGATGATTATTATGGCAATAGGAATACAGGTAGGTACATAATAATAAAGTCGTCCATTCGTGGGTTGTGCGGTATACCGAGATTGATGTACCAGTAATTTCATTACCTTCATCAATTTTTCTTTCTTGTTAACAAAAGTACCTAAGTAGACATGTATTTGTAAGGCGAAGATATTGAAATTGATATACGCTACGTCAATGAACGAGCAAAACTTTACAATTGGATGCACTCTCAGTATTCGCCCCCAGGGAAGAGCATTACTTTCCATCATGAAACGTGTTTTGAATACGACAAAATTATATGAAAACGCGAGCGTCATTCTCTTTAAAATTCAGGTTAGGTTATCGAGAGTCTCATCTATGAAAATGAAAGTTCTTCTCGGACGAAGGATACTATAATTTCGCCAGAAATACTCTGACTCAACGCAGGATGCTCTAGATGTGGTCAGACTACAAAATAGGGTTGACAGAACTTGACGAAACTTACAAGAAGATTAATTAGCGTATGTGGACTAATCTGAAAGTTGACGGGGTTACAGCCTGGACAAATTCGCAAAACAAGATATTTCACCTTCGGCAGTGCGAATTACGATTTTATTTCGAGTGTTCGTTCCGGATGACGTTACTAAAGCGAAAAACGCTCGGGGTATTATTTTTCGAATACACTTGTATGAAGGAGAATGAACTATTTGAAGGGGAATGAACTTGAAAAGTTGAATTACAATGTTTACGAAGAAATTTTAACTGACTCAGTTATCCTTCTTCATATGTGGATGTTCAAAAAACAATACACACTTCTTAAACTTGAACTGAGGCGAAAATTTCAACTGATGGAGCTGATGAGGGAATGGCATAGCCAAAATTTTGAGAAGGAGACTACCTTTCATTTACCATTTTTATACCAAGAAATTGCTTCTAAGAGTGCACAAAATTCACTCAGCTCAGTTTTCTCCTCTCCTTAAAATGCCTTACTAAATTTTCTTAAACTCTATCTTGACTATATGAGTATTTACTCCTCCGACTATCAGATTCGATCTCATGAATATTTCTACATCAAAAATACTGCCTACTGTAAACTAATCGTAGAAATTATCGCGCAGAATTCTCCGACCCCATAATCTCAGCCTCTGTTTTCACTGCTGAGTTGAGAGTTATTCGCTCTTGTCTTCTAATTCTTACTCAGCGCCCTTCCGGACTTAACTACAACCTATTAGCTAACTCACTTTCTTCCCACATATTTTTACGATACACTTATTCCAATAACACCATCACTCAAGGTATTCACATAATTCTTCATACCCAAATTTCTATCAATTCAGTCACCTTTTGTCTGGATTCCAGGTCACATAAGTTATCCTCATCCTGAAAACGTTAAAACCCTTCACCCTTTTACCAAAAATTACTGGTCCAGCTCATTCACCAGTATACGATCTTCAAAAGTCGTTCCGAAATCCCAGCTTCTTGGCATGACCTTTGGAAGGAACAGCATCACAACGAACTAAAAGCCTTCCTAATCCTTGATCATCTTCAAAAACTCACGGGTTCTTTAATGGAGTTAAACCAGGGAAAGCAGAGAATCTGTTTCATGGGGCACGCATATGATATGAGAAGGATTTAAAATACCTTGGAAGGACGTTCTGAGTCTTATGGGGTTTGAAGCATTGCATATCTGGCTCATTGAAGGGACTAAGTTGATTTGTGTACGGAGAATTGTATATTTAGTTACTCGAAGGGGCCATCTTCCAGGCTACCCAGAAATGATGGGAGGGAACTCGAGGAAACTCACGGGTTCTGTAAGGGAGTTAAACGAGGGGTGGCAGGCAACTCGTTTTATGGGGAGCTAAGACATCGTCAGATTGTGACGTCACAAGACTGACATATAACATCATCAAATTGTGACGTCACAGATACGAACTTTGGAGTTGCATGTGATAGGGAGGGGGACTTGGAGAAAAATGTTGATTGTCACGTCACGAGGCTGACCTACGACTTCATCAAATTGTGCCGTCACCGGCTCGCACTTTGGAGCTATATATAATGGGAGGGGAACTTGAAGAAAGGAAGCCTTTAGCCTAGTATAGGACGTAATCAGTGATTCTGACCTATTTCAGGGACTTCGAAATATATAGCTCGAGAGTCGAAATTCTTCCAAGTCCCCCTCTAATCATAAATAGCTCGAGAGTCGAAATTTTTAAAATTTTTCGCCGGACGGCGAAGGCAAACTTCCCAAAAAACACTACATAGAACAGGTTCCCTGTTAAAACTGATGTATGACGTCATCAGATTATGACGTCATCAAACTGTGATGTCACCGGTCCCACCTCCAAGTTATATATTATAGGAGGGGTACTTGAAAAAAAAACCTGATCTATGACGTCATCAGACTGTGACGTCACAAGGCTTCCGAGCTCCGAGCTTTGCCGACGTTTTTCCCGACCCCCCGATGAAACAGGTTCTCTTTTAATAAAAACTCCCGCAACGAAGAAATAATCCTCTCCTGTCTTAGGATTGGCCATACCGGACTCGCCCACTCGCACCTCTTCCTAGGTCTCCTTCGTATAACTACTGCCATTGAGATAACCTCACAGTTCGACAACACTTCTCGTATCCTGTCCTCCAAAACCAACGTTCCACCCGCAACATTCCCTAATCTAGAACCTCCGCACCATCCGACAACTTTGAAATCATATCCGATTCCCTCAACTACCTCTGTTCTACCAATTTCTTCCGGTTTCTCTAATTATTAAACGAATCTATGTGATAATATTAAGTATATTTTTGTACAAAACAATTGACGCAAGATGATGACCCGTTTCGAGTAGTTGTAAAGCTCGTAAAGAGAAGAAAAAAAAAATTCCCGCTGTCCCGAGTCCCCTAGAGCCTGAAGTTTTCCAAGTCCTAAAACCATGACGTGACAACTTGAATGCGCTGCAATTTCAAGGAAGCCGTCGTCTTTCCAAATCCCCCTCCTATCATATATAGTTCGGAGGTAGGAATTTTTCTAATTCCCCTTCCTATCATAATGGCTAGGGGGTCGAAATTTTTCCAAGTCCTTTTCCTATCATATATGGCTAGAGGGTCGAAATTTTTCCAAGTCCCCTTCCTATCATATATAGCTCGAGAGTCCAAATTTTTCCAAGTCCCCCTTTTATCATAAATAGCTCGGAGGTAGGAATTTTTCCAAGTCCCCCTCCCCCCTCCGTGACGTCATCAACCTTGCTCGCGCCCGCGGACGAAAAATTCCTGGAAGTACCCCCAACAAAAGGGATAGCGGATTCCCCGCTAAAAAAAAAGTAAGAACCTACTGAGTCGTCAGCCATTGAGAAGAGCTAAGAATTTGTTTTATGGGGCGGAAGAGATTTCCAATTTCAATAATCGATATGATCCCTGTACACCCCTTTCTCAAAAAACCTTATCATGTTTTTCAACAATACTTTTACCTCTCATTCTTGTGCAATACGCACTCATATTAAATTCCCGCGCTTCTTTGCGACAGGCAAGTGTACCTTCTCGCGCATTGAAATTTTGTTGCGCGATAAGATACGTTACGCCTCGAAACAACGTGCGGCAACTAAACATGCGTACTGCGCAATAGTGAGAGATATCGGAAAACAGCAAATGGTATTGTATTCAAGGTCGAAAGAAGAGAGATTTTCTGGCAGATCCCAATGAATAAAGATAATGTTTCATGTCTAGTAGTAAATGACCTCATTTATTGGTATTTTAAGGCCTCGTCTGTTTTGTGATAAAATCATTGAATTTTTCTCACAGAGGCGTACACTCCGTTCACGGACTAATATAAGCGTCGTGTACTGTAAGCTGAGCCATCTAGCCGAAGGGAGGCGGGGCTCCCTCGCCGTGACGTCATTAGCTTGTGATTTCATGACCATCTGTCTGTGACGTCGTCAGTATTCTTAGTACGTCATCAGTTTGCGTTCTCTCGCTTCCTTACTTTTTTCTATTCTCGGAATCACTCACTCCGCTCGTAAGCCCCCCAACAACGTCTCCACTATAGTAGGCCTTCGGGTCGCGACTGATGACGTCATACTTGCAGATTTCAAAATTGGGATACTACTGACCAGCCTCCATTACACTGGGTTATACATAATAGGTTTACTATTAGACTTCATGAAACCAGGCCCAACATAAGCCTATTATACAGCAGTATAATAGCCTACACTAAACCACTGATAGATTAAAAGGATGAGGGAGGTAGATTAAACTCACAAATTTTAGAATCGGGCTCGGGTTTACGGTCGATGATATCTTGAAAGAAGAGAAAAAATACAGTATGCAGGATTATTAGGGGGTGGGGAGAACTTGCAGAGGTGGTGTGAACTCGAAATTATTAAAGACCAGGATTGGGGATCCGCGGAACTCGCAGAGTTTCAGAATCATGCTCCTGGTTCCTTCCTTGGGGCGGGAGGAGGGCCACTCGTGGGGGTAGTGTAAGGACATGGAACTTGTTAATACTTCTAGAAATATATTCAATAGTTCATATTCATTTAAAAAATTTGGAATTTACTCGTGAGAGTAATATTTTTTCGTACGTTTTAAAGAGGTGAAAATGTGGTAGAATAATTAACCTCTATTTTTAGCGTGAAGTCGTAACACATATTTGTAATTATGCGATGCAATGAATTACGTTGTGTATACAATTTATACGCTCGCGCCTGTAAAACGACTCGAGAACTTCAGATCCAGCCGACGCGGCAAGTTCATGGCAGGTATGTCTGCTGCGAAGAAAAAATAACCGAATAATAATGGCTCATAAAAAATATGTAAATAATCACGGAGCGAACAAATCACCAAAGACAGCGAGAATTTTCCATATGTTTGCAGAAAGGTGGATGGCACGTAACAACTTGACAAGAGTACGTGACCAGGAATGATGATCTCATCAGAAGTTCTGAAAGGAAAATATACGTAGCTAAAACGACGATTGGACGACAATCAAGAGATATTTCAATAAACGACTTTTATCGTTTCTCGATCAGAATAACCTCTTATCCCACTTCAATATGGATTTAGGAAAGGACGCACTACCATTCAAGCCCTTTCTGATCTCCAAAATCAAATCGAACAAGCTTTCCTTCATAAAGTTACTCTTTACACTATCTTTTTTGATCTCCAACAAGTATACTCTCGAGTTTGGAGGTACTACATAATTATATGATTTTGGACTCAGAAAAATAATCTTTCTGAAATTCTACAAAGCTTCCTCCAAGACAAATATAAGTTCAGAATTTTGTTATACTGTGCCTGGTATTCTGCGGAAGAAGTTGAAAGACGTTTGAGGCGTCGATAATGGAAAGGGGGAAGCCAGTGTCTGCACAGAGGCTTTCAGCGGAACTGGTTCGGAATGAATTTTGGACAGTATAGAGTAGTTTTAGGTGAGAGGGGGTGCGAGACCGTAAATGGGTGAGCCGTAGTTGAGGATGCATTGGATTCAGCTCTGGTAGAGGAGGATTTTTCGGTTACAACCTTCTTTAGGGTAAGAAAGAAATTTCAGGACATAGAGTGCTCGAATGCATTTTGATTTTGTCAGTCTGACTTGGGGGATCCAAGAGTGACGGTTGTGGAAATTGAGGCCAAGAACTTTGGTGGTGTTAACTTGCAGGATGGGGTAGTTGACAATTGTGAGAGGGGGAAATTTGATGGCTTTCTGACGTGGCTTTTGGAAGACGATGAGTTTTGTTTTGCGATAGGAAATGCGAAATCCTCGGAGGGAAAGCCAAGCGTGTATTCTATTGATTGTTTCTTGACGTAGACAATGGACGCGTGTTGTGCTAATGGAGTGTAAATGGATGCTTAGGTCATCAGAGAAAAGTAGGGTTTGAATTGGAAATCGTACGATTTTTGTTATGTTGTTGATGGCGATAAGAAAAAGGGTGCCAGTGGGGATCCTTGGGGGAGACAATTTTCTTAAGGTGGGTTGAGGAATACTGATTACCTATAAAATAACTTCATATCATGATGTCTCTTTTTCTTCATAAATATTAAGATGATTTCTTAATCTTCCTTTATTTTTATAAGACGTTCAAAATCAAACTGTCGAGCTAATCGTTTGAGTAGTTAAACAGCTCATTAAAATATGATGGAAGAGATATTGGATTATATGAGGCGGAACGCTGAAGGTTCTATTAAAAGGTCAATTTGTGGGAGGGAGAGAACAAAATCTCCATAATTACGAGATGAAATAATAGAAAATTGAGAGTTCAAAATATTACACGCCATTGCTCCTCTTTCTGATCAAACCAAATTCATGGAGCCCTTGCGTTCTGATTTTTTTGGTCGAAATTCTTCCGAGTCTATGCTCAAAAAGCCTTGTCTTAAACTTCTGCGTCACAAATTATTTAGATACGGTACGCGGGCTGCACGTACGTGTCCTATTTTTTAATTTAAAAAATAAAATGTGGCCACCGTCAGCAGGTTTACGTAAAACAATTGGAGAACGCCTCTTATCTCACTTCAACGTCAACACATAGGAATTCTATGAAAATTGATTGTCACCAGCTTACATATGAAAAGTGGAATTTTTTATGAAACATACAACTACTCATATTTTGTCTTGAATAAGTAATCGATTAGATAAATTAAGTAGAATGAGTCATCATTAATTTTCAATTATCGATAGTTTGGTACACAACAATATTTTTGAAAGATAGGCCTACCTAATCAAAAATTGTTCGAGTCGTTTGACATCTGATTCTCGCCCCTGAAGATAAAAGCTGAAGAGGCTTCAACGAGTAGAATAATGCGTAAGAATGTTTGTAAGAACTTGGCTCACAATTTCATCAAAGAGAAGAATACAGACATTGTCGTACCGTGTATACTGAGTTTGCACTCGTAAGGCTAAGATCAAGTTTTGTATTAAAATTGTACTTGCCAAAAAAAAAGCAATGTTAGGTACTCGCTGCAGTGTAATTAGCGAGAATTATAAAATGTACAATAATTGTACTTTATTTGGACTATACATGTACCTAATAATATTCAGTTAAACTTCCCTACTTTGTCGAATATGTTGGTTAATTGAGAGAAATTAGGATAGTATTGCTATGATTTACAGTAGGTTGAAAAATAATGAGGCGTAGAAAGTGCGTAAATTTTGTATCAAAAGTACATCGTGTCAGTGAACTTCAAAGTGCGAGCATGAGAAAAGAGAGGTTACTTTATCTATTTCCAGTTGAATACAGGTTTTTATATTAAGTGTGAAAGAGAATGATCAGGAATGACTATTGAGGGACACTAATGAAGAAGAAGGTAACGAGAGTGAAATATGATTTTATGCTGAGAGATGAAACTGATGTGTATGGAAAATTACGTTCACTAGAGTCGAGTTGTTCAACGAATCTCTTTTATGAAGGTTTATTAGGGAAAAACGTCTGCTGTACTTTCTACGGATTGAGATTGCAAACGGGGCGAAACCCTGACCTACTTTCAAAATATATCTCGAGAGTCGAAATTTTTTCAAGTCCCCCTTCTAGCATATACAGCTCGAAAGTCAAAATTTTTCCAAGTTGCTCTCCTATCATATGTAGCACGAAAGTCGAAATTTTTCCAAGTCCCCCCTCCTATCATATTATATAGCTTGGAGGTCAAAAATTTTCTAGTCCCCCTCATATTATAATAATATGGCTAGGGGGTCGAAATTTTTCAAGTTTTTTCCGGACGGCACACGGCGATTTTCTGAAATCCCCCCCCCCCCATAGAACAGGTTCCATGATAAAAATTTAAACTTTTTACTGAGGGTAGGGAGGAGGACTTGGGAAATATTGGCTTCCATCAAGCTATAAAAATCAGAAGGAAAGCCTAGGAAAAATTCCGACCATCTAGGCTAAGGGGCCATTCATTAATTACTTAAGAACAATTTTGCCTATTTTTGACCTCCCCCTTCTTACTTACCTAGGATTCTGCCAAAAACTCTAAAAAAAAAAACATTTAACGGAACCTGTTTCATGGGCGAGTGTGGGGGAATAGAAGAAGAATGATGCGCCGTCCTACAAAACGTGGGCCTTAGAGAAATTTCGACCTCCGAGCTATAGGTGATAGGGGGAGGGGGGGGGGACTTGAAAAAAGTTCAACCTTCAAGCTACATATGATGATGGAAAAGAGACGTAAAAATTTCGACTTTCAAGCTATATATGGTGGGTAAGGGACTTGGGTACCTCTGACTTGACACTGCACGCGAATGACTCCCATAAAATAGAGGTTCCCTGTTTGCCTCAATGAACAAAGTTAATGAGTTCGCTATGCGGGCTGCGAGTTTTAACACTGAATTTTTATATTGGCAACCTCTGAAGATGAATTTTGCTAATTTTGACTCGTAAAAAAACTTGAAAAATTTACGTGAGAATGGCCTTTCACTTCCCTTCCCCCTGATGTCTGTGCGTAATTGATGAATGCCCCCCTAGGTAGATCGAGAATGAGACTTGGATAGAATTTTGACCATTCAGTCGAGGGGGTTAGAGGACTTGAAGAAATGTTGACTCTTCGTAGATCACTAAAAAGGTTTTCTGGTGAAAGTTTTGAGCATCCAGCCTTCAGAAATGAGATCTTAAAAGTATCTCGACCATTAGCTGAAAGAAAAGGTGAGAGACTCAGAGAAATTTCGACTTTCGAGCTATACATGGTATGAGAGGGTCTTTGGGGTAAAGTTTCGACCATCTGGCAGAGGGGGAGGGGTCGACTTGAAATTTCGACTTTCTAGTTACAACAAATTAGGAGGGGGAGACTCGAAACAAGATCGAGCATCAAGTCATCTAAACCGAGATTTGGGAAGAATTTTCAACTTTCAGTAGAGAGAAGGGGGCGACATGAAGAAATTTCGACTCCCTAGTTATATACATCATGAGGGTGGCAAAATTTCGAGCATCCAGCTATACTCATAGAATAGGAGGGAAACTTGAAGTGATTACGTAGGAGGGAACAGGGGTGGGATTTTGATTTGCGTGATTCCAAAGAGGGTTCTCCCAGCTCAGGCTTTGAAAATTGTTGACTACAGAGTGACATAAAACCTCTTAAAATTTCAACTTCTGCAAATGAGTGAATCCAAAAAATTCCCCAGCTCGGTGAGGCAATCGCCTTCTTCCTCTGGAACACTTAATTCGTCATTCAAAATTATTCGTAGTCCCTCAAATAGGCCAGCCAATATCCGTTTTTGCTCTTGAGTCACTTCCTTCCAGATTGCCAGCTTTCCCCCTACTTCAGAGTCGTAATTTCTCCGTAACTCTATTTAGGTCGAAGTCATTCGGACGTGTACTTTTCCGAGCCCAATTTCTCTATACATGGTTCATGACTCGACATCTTCCCTCTAGACGGATTCGAATGAAAATTTTTCTGACGTCGACGTCGGCTTGAGTTGAAAATTTGTTCAAATCTCTTCTCTTTAAGAATTCAGAGCACAAAATTTCTTCAAGTTCATCTTCTAAGCAAAATCCATCGACGACGTCACAATTTAAACTTGTAACGGAGTTCCCCGTTGACTTCACGATCCGAACTCGTAATTTTTCCGAGTTGCTCGGCTGTAGCAACTCGAACCGAAAATGGGTCCAGTCTTTAAAATAGACCATTTTTCCCTACTTTTGAGTCAAAATTTTTCCGTAACCCTATTTGGATGAAGGTCATTTGGACCTGTATTTTTCCAAACCCAATTTCTCTACATGGCACACGACTAGAATTTTTTCCCCTCTAAATGGATTTGAACAGAACTTCTTACATGTTCCCTGACGTTAATGTCACGATTTGAGTTCAAATCTTTTTGTTCTAGGGTTCAGAGCAAACAATTTTTCCGAGTTCCTATCTTCTATGAACAGGGTTGCTAATGAATTGTTCTAACTTTTCTATGACTTTCCTTGACTATTTTTCGATTTTTTCAGGAAAAATCCTCAAGTTTTCCCAAGGTTTCTAGTTACCTCAATTGCGTGGTTTGGCGAAATTTTTGACTTTGATCAATTTTTTCAGACGGTTGCCAATTGTTTTTCTTTGACTTTTTTTTCTCATTTTTCCTGATTTTATAGACTTTTTCCAGTGCAAGTGGAGGGGGAGAGAAATTAGATAATTGTAGAAATTTCTAAAACGGCATTTCACTTCCGTTATTTTCAGAAAAGTTCCCTGTCTAGAGCCTAGATTCCCTGATTTGTGCCAGTTTTCCCGAAAGTGGAAACCTTAATAGAAAATACACGACGATTATAATTTTCTCAAAATATTGCTACCAAAGGGGTTCAAAGTATACTAAATTTTTTCAATTTCTTCCTCCTTAGGAATTTTATTGAAAAAATTTTCGGAGTCCCCTGATGACGTCACGATCTGAACTCGTAACTTTTACAAGTCCCTCGGCTATAGAAACTTAAACCGAAAATTGGTTTAGTCGAATCTCTGAGATGGACCAATCATTTAGATTCCCTCCGCCCCACCCAGAAAAGAAAACGGAAGAATGAAGTTAAAATGAATGATGGGAGAAAATAGAATTGAGAAAACTTCGAGCAGTAGATTGAGTCTGAGTTTTTTCAAAGGAAAGTACACATGGAATACGTACAGCTCGTCGACTTTACTTTTCACAAAACTTTTTTGGGAAAAAGTAAAATAAGCAGAATGTTGATCCAGGTCAGTGGCTGTAGGAGCTAGAAAAATAAAAACTTTATGAAATAAAATTGCTATGGGTCCAACTAGAAATGAAGTCATTCCAGAAGAAGAAAAACTCCTCGTGACAATATGAGTTAACAATATATGAAAAATACACTTTATTTTCGCACTTTTCAGCGGAGTTCAAATCATTCTCCTCATGTCCTTGATTTCATCTGCTCTCCAATCGAATTCTTTGTTGAGACAACTTTGAAGTACAAACAACCTGTGGCTGCGAGAGAAAGGGAAAGATAATATTTTTCTTTCCTGGTAAATCACAACCATTCTTGTGCTCTCCCATAATCAGCGATTCTACAATTTCTTCAATATCTGTCAATTGATTCACCTCAAGAAACCAGAGGTCTAATGTTGAACCTACCTAATGCATGAGTATCATTACAAATTTTACGTCTTTATGTTTGCAGCTATACCACCAAGCTCGACGACGTACAAAGTTATCGATGACCCCGACAGTGATGCGTTTAAGAAATCCATACCACCCCCAATCGCGACCGCTGACGGCAAAGAAAACGGTAAATTGAAATACCCCATATGAAATTCATTCAATTTTTGATAATAATTGTTAATGAATTTGATTTATTTGCAGACATGCATTATTGGAGAGATCAAGCCGCTGATTTGTTGAAAAAGAAAATCGACAAAAATATCAATACGAACAAAGCGAAGAATATAATCTTTTTTCTCGGAGACGGTATGTCGATAACGACAGTAACTGCTGCTCGAATCTACAAAGGACAACTGAAAAATAAGCCGGGTGAAGAGGAAAAATTAAAGATGGAAACATTCCCCCACACTGGTTTATCTAAGGTAACCTTATTTGATCAGTTGACCATTCCAGCGCGCGATATACCGTAACTAGTTTGGCCTAAGAACAGTGTCAGTCAAGCTCTTTTAGCTCCCAACCTGATCATCCTGCGTATTCCATACTTCTCCGCATCCTATCATCAATCAGTCCTCTGGATTCTACATATTTCTTATATTCTCAAACTAGGTATCAGATTTCTTACCCACCTCTGCATACGATTTGAAATATTCGCTTGTTGATAAACTCTTATTGACCTTCCCTACATGAAGAGGTCATCCTCTTACGTTTCAGGATCGACCACCTTCACTACACTTCTATTTTTTCTTGATCTTCTCTCAACCCTCCTCATAGGTACCACTACAGCCTCTCTAAGAATTCACCCGAAAAACATCTCCTTTTAAACATGATTCTCGGCAACCTCCTTAATGTCCTTCCCGTACCTTTGTTTCACGTGGTAGCGCTGGAACAAAAATACCAAGTATAAGATTTCGAGTAGGTAGTTATGGGTACAAAACGTTCTTACAATTATAAACGTTTTCATATCTCTTCACATCGAAGCTGAAGACATTTCAATAGCATCGTAAATACGTGATTTTTCTGGCGGAAAAAATCTCGAACGCATGAATTAATTCCAAACTACAGGAACTTATTCCGGAAATAATATCTACTCCAATTTGCACTAATTCGGAAGAATGATTTATAAAGACGATTATCATCAAGTATTCGAGTTTGAGGTCGTTCCCTTGACGCGTTTGCTAAATGTAATTTATTCATGCGTGCGCTGAATCGAAATATAATTTTCATTCACACGATTATTTTTCTGACTAGGCCTATATAAAATGACGTTGAATTTTTGCAGACGTACTGCGTCGATAAGCAGGTATCGGACTCGGCAGCAACGGCAACAGCTTATTTGACCGGTGTGAAGGCTAACTATCAAACAATCGGTGTTTCGGCCAACGTCCACGTCGCAGACTGCGAAAGTGCCAAGTTAGCTGAAAATCGTCCTTCGTCTATTGGAAAATGGGCTCAGGAAGCGGGGAAAGCAACCGGTGTTGTGACGACGGCTAGAGTAACTCATGCTTCACCAGCAGGCGTGTACGCTCATGTGCCATTCCGTGAAATGGAATCGGACGGAGACGTTAAGAAGCACAGCCTTGATTTAAACTCTTGTAATTTCGATATCGCTAAGCAGCTAGTGTTTGAAGATCCGGGAAAAAACCTTAATGTAATGCGATAATTTCTGTACTGTCCGTAAAGGTCGAAAATACAGTTTACTAAACAAACGATCGTCAACAGGTAATTATGGGAGGTGGATTATCCAAATTTCTGCCAGCCAAGGGTTCGAAACACGGGAGAGGAAATCGACTGGAGCAAGACTTGGTAGAAGAATGGCTGAACGATAAAGCAGCCAGGAACGCGCAAGGAATCTTCGTGGCGAATGTGAGCCAATTGCGACAAGTTGATGAAACGAAAACAGACTATCTACTAGGTGAGAATTCAAAATCTTCTATCTACCTGTTGGTGCATTCTCTAAAAAATTAAATTCGTTACTTCTCTATCAGGTTTATTTTCCCCGGAACATATGGGATACCACTTGCAAAATCGTACCAACGAACCAACGCTGGAATATATGACTGAAAAAGCGATCAATATTTTAAAGAAAAATCCAAAAGGTTTCTTCCTTTTTGTGGAGGGAGGAAAAATCGATATGGCACATCACGAAGACAAAGCGCACATGGCTCTAGACGAAACAGTCGAATTTGACAAAGCTATAGAGAAAGCTTACAATATGACGGACGAGAAGGACACGCTGATAGTTGTTACCGCCGATCATTCGCACACGATGACTATGAATGGATATCCGATTAGGGGAAATAACATTTTAGGGCTTTTTGGTAAATCGAATGACAGTTTACCCTATTCAACCTTGAGTTACGCAAATGGACCCGGATACCACGAAGAGATCAGTGGAAAACGTCACAATCTCGATGACGACAACATAAGTAATGAGAAAGTTTTAACTCAAAATTTTACCTACAATCACAACTTCTAACTAAAAGTGCCCTTTTTATTTTCGTTCTAGGCGCACATGACTACGTTTACCCGGCAATGGTACCGAAAGATTACGAAACTCATGGTGGAGATGATGTGGCGGTATTTGCCAGCGGTCCTTGGTCACATTTGTTCACCGGAACATACGAACAAAACTTCATTCCGATAGCTGAAGCGTATGCCGCCAAAATTGGACCTTCCAAGCCGAACAGCTCAATAATATTTAAAGCTAGTTTTAGTGTTCTTTTATTCGGACTTTGGTTTACAAAAATAGTCGGATTTTGAGAGAAAATCCCATGAAACCAAGCGATCTCACATGATTGGGTTGACCAGTCTTGTTTCGTTCACTGGATGGTGGCGAAAATATTTGTATTTGGTTGGTGAAGACGTTCATAAGTAAATTGCGTAAGGTTAATGCGCATCCCATTTTCTTTCTTTTCTTTATTTTTTAGATTTCATGTTTGAGCTCTAGTCACATTTCGTCTCGAGATAGATTCAAGTCACTGTTAATTCGGTTACAAACTATTCGTAATAACACAGTAATTTTTATCATAGTATGGCAGCTCTTCCTTTTTTTATGTATTTTTTATAGTCGATTATACGTTTTCAACAAAAAAGAATATTTTTTATTTTACTCAAATACTAAATTATACATAATGATGGTACGAATAAATCATACACTGACATATTTTCAATGGAATAAACTTTACTCCTATTGATTGAGACCTTTGTGCTAAAAAGTATGAATGAACTTAAAAGATATTCCTTAAAAATTTAAACTTCGACGTACAAAAGAGGTAATTCCAATGGGATAATTTTTCGAACGAAGCATGCATCAAAACTTCTAGAAGTCAATTCAGAACATTGTTATTATTTTTATCCTCCGCCCTTCAGGATTACAACAGGTTAGCAGTAATTAAATCCAAGTCAAATTATATTGATAATATTTAAAAATGATGACGTACATTCTTCCGAAACTGATTGTTTATAAACTGGGATAGTCTTAGTAGAATTTGATATTACTACGCGTTAATAGTAGTATTATTAATGTTAGCAAATTGTTCTGCAAAATCGGTCATCGGGCATTCGAGAATCTAGAAAAGCAAAATAATCTCAAGTCATTTCCTCATTTACTATAATTAATCTCAATAGCACTAGAGCCAAAGCAAAAGAAATTACAAGAGGAGGCATGATTCGAGGAGAATTATTCGATTAATTGTACTTACTTGGCAAACATATTCCAATACTTTTTCTTTATTCATTTCGTTTTCAGCACGAGGACCCCACTGAAGTACATCTACAATATCTTCATCGTCTTGAGCACCTCTGACTTTGACGGCATCGCACATGATATATTTTTGTTGAACAAACTCCTGAAAAAGAATGTTCACGAAGTTATAATAATTTGGGAAAGAATTAACTCACGAGAACCAAACAATTTATACCTTTTTAACGAGGTGCTCGACATCGCCGAAAAACGAACTTATTTGAGATTCGTTAGTTGTGATCTTCAACCTACGCAAGAAAGCTTCTAATTCACCTGCCAAACAATGAATTATGAAATATTTATACAAGAATAGGAACTTTTGAGAGTAAAATTGAGAAATATTACGTAATGATATAGTGCCGCCATTCATATAGATAACACTCAAAACCAAAAACAGCAAAATCATTTTCTTTTTCTCCTCTCCATCCCAATTCAATTCGACATGATCCAAGGTAGGAACTATATTGACTAGTAAATACGATTTCACAGCTTCGTTCAACTCTAACATATCTAATCCGTAGACCTGGAAACAAGGATTGATAAACTAGATTCAGTAAATACCCAAAGAAAAGAAGTCTACACATAAAAACAAACCTACATTTCTAAGCACTAGCTTCACTTTCTTCAGAACTTCATTTTGTGTTTTCCGACTTGCATTATTCATCAGAGTTTTTATTATTTCCGTCCTTTTAATCGGAGTATTGTTCCTGTGTTTGTGGAGAAGAAACAACGAACACTCTTGAACCAAGCGATCCAAATCTTCGTCGTCTTTCGCCTGACTCATGTTGATTTTTACGATATTCGGTGAGGCTTCTTGATAGAAATTGCACTTTTCTACTACTTTAGAAAGAAACTTGTTTCAGAATAACGAAAAGAAGTGAACGTAGAATTTCATTCACATCAGTTTTCACTTCATATAGGCGTTTTATGATTATGATGATCGTTTGATAAGAAGACGAATAAGTGCGGGGAGGGCGAAGTAACGAAATCGAATAGACGAATAGGATGTTCGGAATAGCTCGCTAGTAGCGCTACCAGGCGCTACAACTTCATCCATAAAAGCTATTCGGATAAAATACGTACGTAGGTATCCTTTCTTCCGATAATCTCTTGTAAGCTGAATTCAATAGAAAGAATAGTCAGTACAACTATTGACTATATTACTTCTATACAACTTCCCTTTTGTCTTGTAATGCAAACATCCATCGGTTCGGGAAATTGCTTGAGGGTAGATTGGGCAAATGGCAAAAGACGGAAATTTTAGAAGTAACTCGAGGGTGTTCAAATTCAATGTTTCCCAAATATTCCCAAGGTATAGGGCACATTTTATACATTTTTTATTTTTTTTTAAAGAAATACTTTCGTTATTGATAACGACGTTTTGTCGAAAGTGCGCTCGCGGTTAGTTTTATTTTACGCACGGTTCCTAATACAATATATTTTCTCCAAAAAATTATATAATAATATTTAATAATACTGATATCCTCGACTTTACAGTGATATCCTCACAAAATTTTCAACATAACTTTCCTCTCCCTAGTACATAAAGAAACCCATCAAATAAAAAAAAAAAACAAACAAGAATGAGAATTCATTTTATTTCAATAATAAAAACAAATGATAACGAGAACAAAAATTCTTGCTCTGGTAACAAACAAAAAAGGAAAGGTACATACACATTAAGATTTTACAAAAGTTGGAACATAACGTTACATAAAGTTTTATGTTTGACAATTAAGAGAACGTATCTTACTTTCCTGTATCTTCAATTAAATCAAGAAAAAAAAAAACAAAAAACGATGATACAACATTCTAATCACAAAATAAAATTAACCTGAACACGGAAACGATGAATTGTTTCATCAAAATAGTTTATTTTTTTTTGACTAGGATTTTCAATCCTTGAATTTCGAAAAAAAATATATTATGTGAAATATTAAGCAATTTTTTCTAATAATTCTTAAAAATTAACACAGCCTTCTGATATTACGGACTATTGAAAAATTGTCCGAAGAATGAGAGTCTCTGTACGAATGGTTGGGGTTTACAATAAAGTAAATTAAAATCAAGAAAGGAGCGTACATCTTTTTGCTTTCTATCCTCGAGAATTTTCTCGATCATCTGTTGCGCGTCGTATTCTTGACCAGTAAATTCGGTTTTATTCAGTAAATACTCCTTAAACAGCTCTACATCAAGTTCTATTTCAAAATCATCCATTCCTGATCCTGAAGTATCAAAATTATTATTTTTAGATTCGACTAATCTTCTTTTTCGCGGAGAAAAAACGTATTTGAACAAATCTTCGCGAGTACAAGCATCAGTATTATGATGGCAAATGATAGGTACATGAATCATCGGTACCGACTTCTTCGGTTGCTCCCTTTTAACGCGGCGTTTAGTAATTCCTTTTGTTTCAGTACAGATACGATCATGCAGATCTTCTAGTTCTTCTAAGAATTCATCGCTAGTCTGCGAGTTTTTAGGAACCACATGCTTCAAATTCTGAACTAATTTATCGAGATCGTTGACATTTTTCGCAAATTTCTCGTTCGTTTTCCTTGGAAGAGGTTCATCATTTTTTTTCGAACAACATTGAAGAACTCCAGGATCGATAGGATGCGCCTCAGTATTGAAGACAAAGCCTCCTGCATCGATTATACATTTTCGACCATTCGTCGTGGTAAAAATACGTCCGTGCTCTCCTCGATTATGGATAAAATTATCTGGGTCGAAAAGCAAGTACAAATACTTAGTCGTCTCGGCCAAGAAGAACGATTCCATTCTGTTGTCCAAAGAATGGTCACGGCAGTTCTTGATAGTAGCATAACCACAAGACGTTACTGCGCTGTGCTGTATACTTTTCAAGATATCCACACCTATGTCCAAAAGATACGGATCTCCAGTGGCTCGATACATATACATCACAGATTCAATTAGTTCGGGTCGCAACGGATAACTCTCTCTATTTGTACTCACTTCTTGCTGGATAATATTAAACAATTCCGGAGTGAATCCGTAACGTTTCCACACGGTGTGGTAATTATGAAGTGATTTTATACTCTCATTCATATTACCGATAAAAGAGAGGACACCCGGGTAATATGATTCTAAAGATTGAAACAATGGTAACGTAATTAAGCCCTTCTGCATCGATACCCAGAAAAACCAGTCATTATGTTTCAGATATTTGTTCACTGATTTTTCGAGAATAAGAAACATCGACATTAATTCGGGTTTGTTAAATAATAAAGCTCCTTTCACCAGGTACTCAAAATAAGAATCAATTCCAGATCCTATTCCGGAATCTTGAGCGGTCCACACACCCGTCATTACATCAATGTGGTTGCCAACCAAACCGATTTTTGATTGGTATTGAAATAATGACCGAATTGCATTCATCGCGACTTCTTCATAAACCGGATCGCCGGTAAGTCGGCTGAGAGTACCGAATTCTAGGACAAACGTTCCGATTCCTGCTGTACACGTAATAGTAGTTTCCCCGGGCGGAACTCCTTTCATCAGGTTTACAGTTCCATAAGGCATACCGGTCGGAGTGTCAAACGCTGGAAGTAATCGATTCGCAACTTTTTCGGCTAATCGTAAAAGTGGTCCATTACACGGCCAACCAGGCTCCAAAGACATGCCTGCTTTATACGACAGAACATGAGCGCTTAGTAAGCCTCCTACGACGCGTATGTTTGTCTCAAAAACGGACACGTTGATATTGATATCGAATGTAATAGAGTCCGTGAGCATGTTCACGACTCGTTGGAATTCCGTGTAATTACCCATGATGATCAGCGTGCTGAGAGCATCAATCAGCGTTAGTGAATAACTGCCCCACGTATCCACGCCATCACAAGTTAAAGGCCGCAGTTCGTCGTACGGATATGCGTAATTGAGATAACCGCTATAAGCATGATTGAACATGCCGCGTACTTCTTCCCGAAATCGGTGCAGATCATCGCGGGTATATTTATTAAAACCAGAGCCTCCATTCAGTAATAACGGAAGAATTGATATAACTAGAAAGAAATTTCTATCGCGAAACATAATTATTACATACTTGTGAGTTCGATTACATTTTCTTAGAAATTAATTTATTCTCTAACTGATCTGCTGATAACGATTGTTATTGTTATTTTTATAAATATTTATAAATGACAACGACGATGCTCCAAAGCCTGTAAACAGTGTGACCAATTGCCAAATTCTATCAGAATCGGGGCTAAATAATATTCCATTTACGCAATGTATTTCTTTTCTCCTCAAATTGGAAAGGGCTGACACCCATTTAACGCAATGTTGGATTTTTCTGAACGTCGGGGCAAAACCAAAATCAAACGGGCCAGATTTGCCTCAAAACCCAAAAGGTTCGCTTAAGGAGGCTAGGGTGCGCCAGTGCGCAGCTACCGCAGTATGACCAACCTATACCTATCAATATCAAATGTGGAGGACGAAGGGGGAAAACAGGGAAAACTTGAGTTTGGACTTCCATCACTGATCAGTGCATTAGGTACCATTAATGATAACTGGACTGCATCATTCAAAATTTCCTACGTCTACCTCTTGCTTTTCTATTGAGTTCAACTTTAATACAAGCACAATACTTCTAATTTTGTGAACTGCTGAGTGCCTGAAGAAATGTCGATTGCTATGCTATCAATGAGAAGAAATCCTTGAAGGATATCAATTTTTTGAGAATAGGAATATTGTCCGAAGAATTGTCACTAAAGCCAATCTCTGAATTGTTACGGAAGAAGCCTTGAAATTTACCACTTCCAAAGTTCCAATAATGTCCACAAAACGACCCTCTAGTAAGTTGAATATTTCACTATAACATGCTGACGATAAACTTCATAATTTTTAGAGATGTCATTATGAAGAACATCGTTCCTGATAAACCCTCCTTCACGAGGCGTGAAATAATTTGGTCTTCGATACGCGATCATACCGCTAATTACTGTTAAAGGAATCGTTTCAAATACGATTCTGTTTTGAAATCTTGAAACTATTTCCTCACGTTTGCCAGTGTTTCACCCTAACCAGGCGTCAATCAGTCGGAAGAGAAACGTTCAAATGAGGAAGAGACGAAGAAACCTAAATTTGCGTTCCACTCGAGCAAAAGTTCGTTTTCGTTAGCTGGAAAAAAAGGGATTCAGATAAAATTATCATCCCAAGTAAGTTTTTGATTTTTATAACGTAGCCATCAATCGCTATTTTTGCGAAATTTATCTCATCAAACAACTGTTTTCCTTCTGTAGAAAGAAACCGCTGTAACTAGTCTCAAACCCCCGTCGAAGACAGTTGCGTCTGTATTCGGCGAAGAAAGTGATGAAGAGCCTGAAGAAATGCCACCTGAAGCCAAAATGAGAATGAGAAATATTGGCAGGTAAGTATGCATAGCTACCGCAAGATGATGAGTCTTACTCGTACGGTTATCTCATCTTCATCATTGTTCAACAGAGACACCCCTACGTCGGCAGGACCCAATTCTTATGGGAAAACAAAACAAGGATTTTGTAATGCCAAAAAAGTCTTCGAGAAAAGCTTGAAAGAAGCAGCCTTAGAATGTTCAGAAGATAAACCGAAGCCGAAAATTAAATATTGATCATCTTCCATTCGTTTTTAAGTACACTTTTTACCGTCAACAGTCGTAATGTTTCATTTTCTGTACTATTCTGTTACTCTGCAACTTATGTAATCGAAGTTTCTGCGATTTGGTGCTTTTGACAACCACGTCAATTTGATCATCACTTTAATGATACTACTGTATGAAGAAGAATCGGCAATTGACGTGAGCGATATTGTGTATTTTCTTCATATCATTCTCGAGTCGGGATCTTAGTGATGGAGAGTCGATGGTAAGCGTTTGACGCCAAATTTGCAGTTACCTTCGTATTGGATTCAGTTTTAGGGGCTGTATATTTAGATCGTGTTTTAAAATGAATATTTAAAGCTCCGTGTACTTTTTTTTTACTGCATTCTTGATACCTGTCTTTGTACAAATAGGATTAAAAAAATTACTGTAGCACAAATATATTAGTTAAAGTAATGTACAAACGAGTTTGACATTTTAATAAGCTTCTTTTAAGCGGTATGTTTACTCATATAATCAAGGTAAAGCTGAGACATTCGTATTCTTTCATTTTAGAGCACCTGAATGCAAAAATAATTTTGAAAATATCAAAATCCAATCGACCAAACTTCGTACGATATTGTGTGGTTTTTTTTTTTTAAATTTTTCAAGAAATATATTAAAGAAGCTGTTGGAAAATTCTCCGCGAAAAGTAACTTCAAACGGAGGTTGCGATTCTATATCTAAAATATTTAGACCTCTTCAGTTGTACCTTTTTCATCGTCTACCTGTTGAAAAGTGTCAGTGGGATGTCGAACAACAGAAGAACCTTCAAGTGCCTGTCTTGAACCCGATATTCTTGATCTAGGCAATCACTCTCTGAACAGATTTGATGAATCTGAGTGACAATTTTTGGTACCTAGGAAGCATCATGATAAGATTTCTAATAAATTCATCAAATATTATGAAATGATAGATTATTTATTACTACATTCACAGCCAGTTTATTGATAACAGAATTAAACTAGAAAACTATGAAAGAGGGTCCTTCAATTCCAGTACACCATGTTTATTTCTACGATACGAGAACACTTGGCCTTTTGGTTTGCTCCATCCTTTCACACCTTCACCACTTAAAATCCATTCGGGAGATACAGCAGCTTCTCGAATTTTTTCTGGATTACTCAATCCCTTCTCAGTGGTCGAGGGCAATTTACGTTTTAGTCCACAATTTCTTCTTTTCTCAACAGAGATCTCAGGTTCGATTCCAGCATCCAAAGTATCGACAAACTTCATACTCTCTAATACCGTTTCAGAATTATTGAACAATCGAATACCGGCTGACTGATCCAAATTATAGTCACAAGCACCCTTCGACTCATATTCATCAATGGTACTGTCAAAAAAAGAAGAGAAAATTGCAATCATAGTGAAGTTTATTTTCAAAAGTCAGAATTCTAGGATAAATGGAATAGAAGTTGATGGGTGCTTAACAACGCTGAATACAAATTGTTTCTTGGTAACTATGTGCTGTACGGTGATGAGTAGACGGCAGGTTCTACCCCACTAGAACGAAAATTAGTTGGAGCTAGGTACTTTTAACCAATACCAGAGTACAAAATGCTTCTCGAATATAATGTTAATTAAGAAACCTTTGTCGTATTCGAGTCGACACATTAGCCGTAATATTGACTTAATGAATACGCATCTCTCTGTACATTGGTTAGTTTCTATAGCGGTTAGCGGTCTGGTATAGGTGTGTACGTTCGCTTATCTTTATTCGTTATCGTATATCGTCATAATATCCTTATAATCTAGTCATTTTCATGTTGTTCACCGTTACGTCAACACTTCGTGTAATAAACGTTTTAACAAGCTTGTACATTTCTAATTGAAATACGTACTAAAATAACCAATCTTACTTGTCCAGTAGGCTCAATAATCGTTTGGAAACAAAGTTTTGAAATTCGGGCGTCACGTTTAAAATATTGTCTTTATAAGAATGAACTCTTCGGGAATCCACGTCTTCTGCCAAAGTGAAAACAAAATATGTTAAGAATAAATACAACTAGTGTTTTTTTTTAACAAGCGCCGGAATGTCAGTTCACCTTTGGGAGTCATCTCGGGGACTGAAAACATTTGAGGATCTAAAGCTTCTCGTAACATTTGATCATCTTCATCGGACGATGAATCTCCTTCATCCTTCATTTTACGAAAAACTATCCACTTGGTTTGATGGACAAATTTAAATTGAGATGATAAGAGTGCCAATGAAAATTACTCACACCTATCTCATTCTATCAGACCGACTCGAATTACAGGTTCACAATTCCTAAAATTCAAAGCTCAAATGAATTAGTTACTACTTGCTTACCAGTTGCCATGCAGTCCTCAACAATGATATTATTTTTACCGGTTACTGCCTAGCGCTTCAAACTCAAACTGTCTACTGATAACAATGTTGATAATATTCGCGCGTTTGCTCCGACACGTTTGCTCGGCAGCTTGACGAACGTATGATCAGATCTCTTCAGGTCTCCGGCTGACTTTAGCTTCTATTGTATTTTGCACTACTTCAAGTACAGGCAGTAATAACATTGACTATTATAGATATTACTACGGAACACTGTAAGTATATTCAAAGAGTAATAACGTATGAGCAGCTTGAGCTGGTAAGAGATTTTATCACAGGCTCCATTGAAACCGTACATATAATATTGTCCGTGTTCAAAAAATCAATTAAATTATTATATAACAAACATGGACTTACAATATTAATAGGTACCTACATAATAAGTTGAGTGGAAAATTCCCATCATTGTAAAGTTCTAATGCTTCCTTCTTCTAAATTACTCTACTCGAGGATAGGTTAAGAGGTATATTAAATTTATCTTTTTGTTTTCTGGCTTACGATCCATTTCAAATAAATAAATGTGAACATTGGTACCATAGCTAGTATTGATAAAATTTCCGAATATTATATACCTAAAAAACACAAGAATAATTTACTTAGAAGGATGATTCTTTCAAAATTTTATATAGAGTAGGTAGATTAAAATGGTATTTTTGTGCCGAGTATCAAACGCCTCGGCTGATTCCTAACTCTGCATTTATTTAGGTACCTATACTTATACTTGGGCTACCAACTAGGAAATCACGTGATGAATATAATTATTACTTACCTTCTTCTTTCTTCACAAATTTTCTCGTCTCGTACCTTCGTAATAGCAAAATGTTCTGATAAAAATATTTTGAGAAAATTAATAATAATAGGTATGTCTCATACGACGTTCAAAATCATCCTTCATTCAACCAATATTATGATTGCAGAGCCTGTAAGTAATAAGTAGACTAATAGGGGATTAATTTCAGTACACTAGAAAAAAAAAAAAAATTGATATCAAAATCAAGCGAAAAGAGAGACCTGATTAAGAAAACTATAAGAAAAAGAAGACATTATTTGATTAAAAACTGAAAAAAAAAAAAAAAAATGAATAAAAGCTGAATAAGAAAAATTATAAGCAAGCAGTTGATGAGAAAATTTATTTGTTTAAAAATAATAGTAAATTTCCGATATAAAATATTGGTAGGTACCTAATAACATTATAATAATTAGAAGCTATAGGTATCAATGTGAGCCGAAATTTAAGTTACATTTTTATATGAAGTTTCTAGAGGATATTTCAATTTTCGAAAGGAAGCAAAAACCTCGGTCAAGATGAGATAATTAATGAACCAGAAGTGAACTCGAGGAACTGATGTTAACTGATCTCACCAAAATTTTTAGTTGCAGCTTATTCGTGGACATTTGAGAAACTTTCAGGGCATTTTTAAAATAAATAAATCTTATTTAGCAAAAACCAGGCGAAGGAATTGTTTTTGTAAAAACACTTTTTATCGTTTTCATATCTGCATTATTCCTTGCAAACAACCGATTGTTTACCAAAATGGGAGGAAAAATTATTCAAATAGGCCTATACATAATCGAAAATTGAAATAATGACTTAGTTTTAAGTAGGTATCAATATTTAAATTTCTTCCTTCACCATTTTCCTTTTCCTATCTACAATGACGAAGATTCAATTTCTTTGGTCCCTAATTAAGGTCAGTAGGTCATTTCATTGAACATCTTTCTACTCACGTCTCTACCCCATATTACATAATGACGAGAATTTTTCGTTTAGATGTTCTTATCACAAAAATACACTACTTTTATTGCTACCTACATAAAATATAATGATATTCAAGAGATTTTGAATTCTACCAATTCCTTCTGCTCTTCTCAATTATGTGTATTGTCGTCATACCGAACGGAGGTTTCTTCTTCCAAATAGCCGTCACATTTTTTTGAGACCAATTTCTACCTTACGGCAGTTTCTCAAGTTAATGATTCAAACCGAAAATAATTATGTCAAAATAACTGCATATTACTTGCATAATCGCGAGAAGCCTCTCTATGAAAACGCCGCTAACTATCATAAATTTATTTTTAAACAATGAAAACTTACAACATAAAAATTTTAGTTTGTGCATGGAAAAACAGGTTTGAAAAGTCATTGAATTATTTACATGCTCCATTCGAGTAATAATCTTTCATTATTTTTCGTCATTACTCGAAGGCACAAGGATGCGAATGCAGTTACGCACATAATTGGATCATCGCTTATAGTTCGCTGGATTAATTAATTTTGAAGAGACAAAATTATTATTTTTACAAATTCTTCGCAAAATTATAAACATTAATATAAACGTTCTCGAACCACGGTTATTACCAAACTGATTATCAAAATAAAAGAAAGAAGTACGTATAGCCCAGATGAGTTGTAAGCGTATTCTGCCACATTTATTGATAATTCTTTATTACTTTATGGATTGCCATTTTCACTATCATTAATTGTAGGTACCGGTAGTGTGATTTTTTATGTTACATTTTAATGTTTTTTTTTTTGTCTTTTCTCAACCATGAAGATTTCTGCGAAGGTGCAGAGAATAAAGATCAGATTCTATGTCTCATGTTTTAGGCAAATAGTTGCAAAGGCGAACGAATGGAGAATTAAAATTTCGAACTTTAATTTTCACCACGGTGATTTTCACTAACATTAAAATCTACTTTCATAACTCTGAATTTTTTATCAATTGATGAAACAAACGTATGGTTTCAAAATTAGGATTCTGTAGACAAAGTAATTTTGGCCTCATTAATTTTCTGCGGACCGATAAAAGTCCCACCCCCTCTTTAAAAGTTTTTCAATTCAACAGCACGGAGGAAGGAAGGGGTTTCTCTTTGCTTTTATGGACATGAATTTAAGATTTTAAAGGGGGAATCGTGGTTTGTAGCTCCCTGTCAAGAAGAATAAATATGTCTTTGGGCGTTTGCAAAGAAATACAGATTGAAGATCAATTTTGATTGTATCGACTAGTGCAAATGAAATAGCAATTTGACAATCTCCTCCCGCCAGATAGAATAGAGGCGGCTATAGCAGTAAATGTTGGCTGAATGGCTCACGGGCTCACTCGTTCCGCTCGTTCGCAACCTTAGACCATATTTCGCTCCGATTCTTAGCCTAGTTTACTGTATGTTTGGCATTATTATAATGAAGGCTTGACCTACCATGGCAGCCTAGTACGAGTATAAGTCTAGTTTACGGTATATGAGGTCTCGAAATTTCAACAGGGAACCTCTTCTATAAGAGGTTTTTCGAAAAATTTGCCGTACGCCATGCGATGTCAGGCGAAAAGTGACCTACCCTAATAAAGGATTTCGATTTTCGAGCCATAATATATGACTGGAAAGGGATCCGGAATTCTCAATACCAAAACCAATTTCACCTACGGAATATGTTCCCTACGATCCTCGTCCAACTTCGTTATAAGGAAGCCATGGTTTTCTCAAGTCCCTAAACTTAATAAAGGTGATTGATGACGTCATAAAGCGTCTTGCGTCTTACAGATTTCCGACTGACCCCCATCCCAAAGACATATACATGTCAATACGAGTTCCGGGTCGGGGAGTGTGAAAAGCCATGGCTCTCGGGGCCTCGCGTGGACACAATTTCTGGAATTTGGAGAGAGGGGCTTTAGCTTCGTAGCATCATACGGTTACGACGGGGAAAGGAGGTTAGAAGAAATATTATCTTATCCTGTACGCCTGACGGTGCTCGTCTATCCAAATCAAGTATTTCATGAGTAATAAAAGGTAAAAAATCAGAAAAGATTCTATTTGAAGTCAATAGACAGATTCGTAAAATTGATGTATTCAGGGCTTCTTTGAAGAAAAAAAAAAAACTTCGTTTGATCATCTTTGTAAAATTATTAAATTGAAGAAGAAAGAAGAAGAGGAGGGAAATTTATTCACTACCATTATACCATTCCTGAATTTGAAAGCGCAGCGTGAGATTCTGTTATCAATGCACTCGCGTCCAGCCGTCTGACCAATGGTGACCATGGCAGGCACCGGAGCTGTTTGCTCTCTGAACGCGTACCTATACGTGTGAGAACTTAATTGGCAATTCAATGTGCTCTGATAATTTTCGATGTGTTGCGTTGATTGTGATTTTTACTCGTAATTATCATTAAGCGGACTACCAGCGAATTATTATAATTTGAACGACCGTCAATACCGACTCTGATTTTTTACGTCCACTCCATTATTTTCATATATACCTTGATGGGTTCGTATTCATGTTCTCGTGTTTATGATGTGTTCTGATTTTCATATTTCTATTGTAATTGAACATTTTCTTCTTCAAGGTACGTATATCGTAAAGACAATTGAGGTGATGAAAACCTTGCAGCCGTTTTTCTTGATTTTTTTTTTCACATACTTAATTATATGTAACTTCATGGCAGAAAAATGTGACACACTGTAACCAAAAAGTCTTACATCCGATAATACTTTTTTCCCCATTTTTTTTCTTTGAAATTTTTCTTCACAAGTCGGTTTTAAGATAAATTCTTTCCCTTTTGACTCAAAGATGCATTTGAGAAATTAAAATTTTTTCGACATATCATTCAAATTCACGTGTTTTAAAGTGCCGCAAACGTTTAATAACGATCCAAGAATCATACCTTTAGAATTTCGGAATACATACAACTCGATATTTCAAATGGGAATGTGCTCTGGGGATTAGCGCGAAGAAAAAATGCAAGCAAAAATTATACCAACGGATCCAGCTCGTCACCACTCCTCTTCGAACTCATTTTTCATGGAGTTACAAATGAAACGTGACCCAGAGAAATTGGATTGCGATAATTTTCCTCGGACTCATAATTTTTAGAATCATTTAAATATTTATTTTCAGACATAATGGATCAAGCTAAAGAAATATCCAACAAAGGTTAGTCTGAATTACTTTGATATAAAGTCATCAGCTGCACCATCTGAACTTCAGATAGACACGGCCGGCTTTCAATATATTCCGTACATGTTTCAGTTACCTTGGCAAGAACGATTGGCGTATTCAGTCTTATTTTGGGTTTTTTGATTTTTCTTCTGCGTCCATTTACCATGATAAAAGAATACGTAAGTGTGTAAAATATTTGACGATAATACGTATTCAATGGCAATAAAGATTATTGCCAATAACTTTTGACGAAGCTGCGATGCAGAATGATGCATAATTTTGCACATTTCACTGATATCAACAATGGTTTAGCTATGAATAAAACCCCAAGAATGGAGAAAAGTATTAGTCTTACTGAAATCCCTTCCCAAGTCTGTGGTTCGACGAGGGTACGAACGTGATTTACTGCAGAAACATTGAAAAATTCTGAGGTCAGTCACTTATATAACCGGAAGGATTTAGTGTTCTCTTTATTGACTTCTTTGTCTTAAGTCAGAGACCTTAGCTTCCCCTCTGCGAATTGCAATTCTATAAAAAGGACGAGGACTAGGATTCGGAAAAATTTTGAAGTTAGGTCAAGGTCATTAAGAAAAAGGTGGTTGGAAGCCCCATCTCCTTCAAAGTTGTTGAACGTTGAAAGATTTTGGAGAGAATGTAGGGGAAGACGATTTATTTGACATACGCCAGAATTCCTTCCCAATTTTTGGATTTGTAACCAACGTCTGCGGTTCCGACAAGAATGAGGGCATGACCTACTTCAGAGTTCTTGAAAAATGTTGTCTGTCACTTATATAAGCAAAAGATTAATCTACAGTTTCATCTCTTTATTGACTTCTTCCTTTTAACTCAAGTTCTTTTTCCAGATTGCAATTCTGAGGAGGGCAAAAGCTTTGACCTATTCGAGGATTTTAAGCAATTTTGAAATTAGGTCAAAGTCTTCAGGAAGGAAGACGGTGGGCAGAAGCCTCAGCTCCCTTTTAAGTTGTTGAACATTTAGAAATGTTGAGCTTCATCATCTAAGAAAGGGAGAAAAAACTATGTGAGGGAGGATCTAAGGACGGACACCGCCGTTGAGTCTTTTAGAAGTTACAATCTTCTTTCCCTTCGAAGACTTCCATCTACATTGGGACCGAAACATGATCTTAAGAAAATGTCTTCTTCAATATTTTTCAGTGAATTTTATAAGAGACAAAATTAGAGGGAATTATTCTCTTCATTTCCTTTCTCCTTTAATCTGTATCAACTATCATGTTTAAAACTACATTCTCTGTTTTTATTCACAGTACGGTATTATCCATGAAGGAGGAATGGTGTTTGAATCGTGGCGCTCTGCCGAAAATTTAAACGTGCTTCTCAAAGCTTACGCGTTCAATATATCAAATAGAGACGCTTTCCTAGCAGGAAAAGAGAAATTGAAAGTGGAAGAGATTGGCCCTTTTGTATACAGGTGATTTCCGACTCAAGTAGTAGTGCTTTTTAATAATTGCGTCAGACTAAGTAACTGGATTTTTCAATAGGGAAATGATGGTTCAAGAAAATATTGAGTTCCATCACGAAGAAGGAATTGTAATTTCTGAACCTCGGTATTGGCTCGAGTGGGATCCTCGTTTGAACACCTTCTCAGAAGATACAGTATTGATGGTTCCTAATCTTAGTAAGCTGGTAAGCGGATAATAATATATTGTAAGCCCCTTTTTCAAAAATTCACTGGTAGTTTTGATACTTACTTAGGTAAGAAATATTCTCAAGTGTCCGTCGTATATCCGTTGCGGAAATCCTAAATGCGAGCTCTGCTGTTCGCTCTCTGTCTGGCAAATGTTGGTCTCGGGGGAAGGGGCTTGAACCTCCTTTCTCTTGTCTCAAAAGTCGTTGAAATACATTTTACCGAATACAATTTTTTCGGATACCCCCCCTCGCTCTCAAATTTCTAATTTTAACAGGAAACCTGTTCGATGGAGGGTTATTCCAAAAAATTTGCGGTGTGCTGTATGATGTTCGGCCGAAATGGAAATGTTCCAAGTCAAAAATGTTCTTCAAATCCCCTCTCCCTATCATATATAGCTGAAAGGTTGGACTTGGAGAAAATTTCGACTAAAGGATTCGGTGACATTTTTCCGAAAAAATTTTTCCGACAGTACATGTTTCCGAATTGAAATTTTTCCGACACTCACTTTTTCCGACAGACAAAATTCCGAAAAACTTTTATTCCGACATCATTGTCCGAGACTCACTTTTTCCGACAGACAAAATTCCGAAAAGCTTTTAAGTACAAATTATTTTTCCGACTACAATTTCAATGCATTAAAGGGTAACATTATGCGATAATGTTCTCAAATACTGAATGACTGGCAAGTTCGGATAGTCTGCTGATATTGCTTCTAACCGCGTCTGCAGATCTCGCCACTTTTTCGAAGGGCCATCCTTCACTCTCTTCCCTAATGCCAGTTCGGCCACACAAACTTCAGAGTAACCTTGCTCCTTCTTAAATTCTGATATAGTGGTATATATGTCGGGATGATGTCGTCCCACGATCGATTGAAAGCGGTTGTGCCAGGCCTCCGAGATATTATTTGTCCGATGCGATTTGGCTACCGCAGTATCGTATTGATTCCATAGGGCTGGCTCAAACGTAGGCCTGACAGCTCTCCGATTTCCTCGCCTTGTTACTCCACGGATGTAATTTCTGTCGAAGTAACCGCCTGATGGTGCGTAGCAGCGCTGTTTGTTCAGGCATTTGGCTGAGTACAGAACCCGAGGTACCCTGCAGTTCACACCTAAGAAGCTGTGCAGGCCGCAACTCCGGTTGTGTAGCAGCCTTGCGCTTTATTCCTTGAGTTATTTTCTCAGCGGCTACCTCTTCGCGATCAGGTGGATGTGAGTGAGTGGAATCCGTCGGTCCTTTGAGTACCTCAATATGTCCGTCCGAAGCATTTACAATTGTGACGGCTCGCGCGGTACACTCCTTCCTCTTCGTTCTTCTGCAATCCCAGTATGTTTTCTCTTTTCGCTCACGGGACTTGTAACTATGTATCCATCGAGGTGTAGCTTGTTGGCTATGATTTCAGGAGGCATCTTCACTTGATACTGAAGGAATGCCCGTTCATGCACACGGGGTTTAACTGTTTTTCCGGAATGCCAGGCAAAAGTGTCGGAAATTGGTTTTTTTAAATCGTTGTCGGAAAATTTTTTTTCGGAAAAAATGTTGTCGGAAAACTTTCAATGTTAGCATTCGGAATAAAAGTTTTCGGAATTTTGTCTGTCGGAAAAAGTGAGTGTCGGAAAAATTTCAATTCGGAAACATGTGCTGTCGGAAAAATTTTTTCGGAAAAATGTCCGGCAACCCATATAATAAGAAGGAAACTTGAAGAAATTTCGACCTCCGAGCTATATATGATAAAAAGGGGATTAAAAAAAAAGTCGACTCTCGAGCTACATACGATAGGAATTTAGAAAAATTTCCACTCTTGAGCTATATATGTTAGGAGGGGGACTTATGGTGTTGGAAGCATTGCATATCATTGCATATCTGGTTCTTGAAGGGGCTAAGCCAATTAGTGTATGAACCAAGGGTATGTCATGTATTATTTTTCAACCCATAGAACAGGTTTCCTGCGTTCTTCGTTTAACATCGTTAAGGAAGCCGTCGTTTTTTGGAAGACGCTGGGCGGCGGATATCTCTCCCAAATAAGCCTCATCAAGGAGGTGCGAGACGTGTATATGAGGGAAGGTCCTCTTCTCTAACCCCTTCCTTCTATCCGTGTACTCGTTGCCTGACATTCCGCGTTACGATAGAGAAACATATTTTCAATTGACCCGCAGCTATACCAAATTTATCGTGCGGAAAAATTTCATTTTTTTATCTAATTATTTTATTCATTCTTTCTTTCCAGTTGGTCGCTGACACTGTAAGTTCTTTCGACTTCTTTTCCATGGGAAAACATCATTCTAGAAACGTTTTCACATTCTTCACAGGAACACAATCGATCAGCAATTACAGTTGGAGACAATATGCATTCGACGGAGATCCTAAAGTACCGGGTTTGATGTCAGTGGGAATTTTAAAAGAAGTGAGCTTCAGAAAAAATAGAATGTATGAAAAAAGTATTCTATCAAAATACAGCGTAACTGAAGTAATTATATCCTGCGCAGATTTACAATCACCAGAATGATATTTCTATTACCTATACTGGAGAAAAGAATTTCACCGAAGGAGGAAAGTTGAAGTCGTACAATGGATTAACTTACGTTCCCGGCCATTGCGGTAAAATTACATCTTCGTCGACAGGACTAAAATTCGGAAATAATTTATCGAATAATAATACCGTTTATATCCACCGGAAAGGAATATGTCGCACCATACCTCTGGTGAGTGATTACTCTTCTTCCTTTGAAGACCAAGTCCCATACGTCGAGTGTCAAGTCCCAATCATCGGGCTCAGTATCTCATTTCTCTTTGATACCTAATTAACTTCCTTTTAATATAGGTCGTGTTCAAAGGTCGATATTTCTACTCCTTCCCTTTTTGATATCAGAGTCCCATAAGTATCGAAAGTTTCTCAAGTAAATAAGGAGGGAAGAAGAAGCATTACAAAAATATCTACAGAATGAATTGTTTCGTCATCTCCTATGTGAATTCATGGGAACATCCGCACCTTAGGATCGAGAGACTCTTTCTTCTCTCTTTATTCTTAGTATGTGAGGAGATCTGAGAAACCGTACCTCTAACCTCGCTATAATTAACATTTTTCAGGAGAGCAAAAAAACGATGTCCATTTTCGTGATTTTGTTACAAAAGTGTGACCTGCGAATCTGCGATGAGAAAAGGATGCTCATTGCCCACTGACTGGAACACCATTTCTCTCTGATTAGATGTCCAATCATAGAGAAATGGTGTTCCTGTCAGTGGGCAATGAGCATCCTTTTCTCATCGCAGGTCACAAGTGTTCTTAGGTATCGTAGTTGACATTTTCATCACCAGAGAGCGCCTGGTTCGGCCTTTGAAGCCACGTTTTCAGCGTGCTTCTCTTTCATTAATAGTAAGGAAAGAGATCTATTTCTGCTGAATTGTAGAAAAATGAGTCGATAAAAAAAATTTCGGCCAACAGTATCGTATTCAGCGTTGAAATTCAATCTAGAAAACATGATTAATTCACTTCAGAAAAATCTACAAAAAATGATTCAAAAAGAAATAACAAAGATTTTCAGTCACAAATATTAGGGGCTTTTTTTGCAACTTTCTCAGAATTCACTTTTCTAAAGTTCTAACTTCGGAAGGTCATATCTCAATGAATTTTCAACTGATTTGGAAAAGTTTTTTTGTTGAACTTGGAAAACTGTCCTCTATTTGGAAATTCAAAAAAATTTTCGGTGCGAGTTTAGGTACGGTTTCTCAGATCGCCTCACACATAAATGATAATCCACCAATAAAACTCGACTTAATTCTCTCAGTTTCTTCCACCCACTTTCATGACAAAGTCCCATGTACAAAAGTCAAGTTCCAAAATGGGATTAAGAGGAAAGTTCGAACGCGAATCCAGAGGAGGGAGGGGAAAGTAAAGATGTGAAACGTATCAGAAAAGGGAAAACCTATTTATGATTGCATTAGAACGTATTTAATCTCTCTTGCTGTTGCATTGATCCAACACCTCGAAGCGGGTGTTAGAAATACATGCGCTATGAAATAAACTTCGGTAATATATAATTTAAAAATATGATTCACAGGTATCACCCTGGTCCACCACTATTAGAAGCCCTAGTATTTCTTTTCCTGTCCTCTGCTTGCAATTTCTGTTCTTCCTCAAATTAATATTTTTTCTTCCCTGTCTCAAACACTAATAAAAGATTCAGATACGATAATCTTCTCTTCAATACATACACTATTAACATTAAAATAACATTTAAATACTGTTCTTATATTCTTCTTCAATCCAATTTGTAAAGCTTATCGATTTACAATGTAAAATTTTACTTACAAATAGCCGTGTTCCTTCACTGTTTGTAAAATAATAAAAAAAAAATGCGTTTAATACAATTTTTTCCATCAGGTACCAGTTGAAATGTCGCTTTTTGGTTATATGATGACGTATCAAATGGCTGAAAATGCTTTCGACAATGAAACTTACTCGGAAAGAAGATGTTTTTGTTCCTCGAAAAAATGTTTACCAAGAGGCTTATCTGATTTGGCTCCTTGTTACAGAAGTAAAATATTTTTTTTATAACTATAATATCTTAATCAGTTCGCGGAGAAAATATTTTCACTCAATAATTTTCATTTTTGTTTCCTACATTTCGATGACCTGCCAAATATGCTCGTTTAAATCTTAATGATCTCTCTTACCTAGATTTCATTCCAGGAATCAAACATTAGATACCTAACTGTTGGCTTTTCTCATTTTTTTAAATTTTTTTTTCTTTCTTATATTATGTATTTCCAACCACATTTATCAAAATAATACAAAATTATAGTAATAATGAAAATAATAGTTAATAAAACGTAGTAACAGATGGTGACAAAAATAAAAATAATTGTAACGACTAAAATAACGAAAAAATTTTTTTTAATAATAATAACAAAACGTAAAAGAAATTTTTTAAGAATTAAGGGTTTACTTCCAAGATGAAAGATCATTTTTTTTTTTTGTTTTGACATGGTTTATATCTGGGGGGAGGAGAGAAAGTCCACAAAAAAAAAATGGTCTAAAAATTGAGGAAAAAATTGCAAGATCTAAATTAGACAAATTCGACTCGATTTATTCCCTCGCAGAAAAAATTTATCTGGTCCTAAAATTATGAGTTTTACCTGCATTAAAATAATAATTGGTTAAGTAAAAACGGCTTTGCTCGCACTATTTTTTTTTTTAGTTGGTTCTGATGAAGACGTCGTAGTACGTTGAAACGTAAACCTCCCTTAAATTTTACTTGTTTGTACGAGTAATTATAATAAAAATAAAAAAAAATAGTGCGAGCAAAGCCGAAAAAATCTTTAGTACTGTGAAAATAATAATTCTATTTGCGTTCACAGATTTTCCTGTAGCTCTCTCATTGCCTCACTTTTATAACTCCGATCCATCACTCCGTCGACAAGTCGAAGGTATGAAACCAGAAGCTGCTTTACATCAGTCTTATGTCAATATTATCCAGGTAATCACGGTTCAGGTTCCTATAATTTTGAATTAAGATGTTGAAATTTATATGAGGATTTATCTGACAAAAGGCGCCTATTCCATAAGCTCTTCATTCGTAAGATGTCCTTTTCACAAATAACTCCTTATATCTAAATTAATGAAATTTATATTTCGATTAATGAAATTTCTCAGGAATTGGGAGTCATGACTGACGGGTCTCTAAAAGTACAACTCAACCTAGTTTTGGAAAACATGGAAGACGAAAAATTTTCTGGACTCGTAGTGCCCTTAATGTGGCTAGATTTAGTGAGTCTTATGAGAAAACTCATTTTTCTTCATCGCCAATGTATAGCTTACTACAATTTTTCTTCGTTTTCACAGAATATTCCTACCTTGCCGCTCATTAAGAAATTACAATTTTTTGGACTACAAATGTTAACTCCGTTTGAAACAATAATTTGTCCAGTATTATTGATTGTGGGCGTATTTCTAGTTTTTTACTACAAGTGTAAGTATTTAGACGACACAGAACGCAAAAGAATTGGTGAAGAAAAAGTACTTGCCGAACTGCTGCACACATGTTGAAAAATATCACAGATTTTATATCCGCAATAATTTATCTATCTACCCATATTTTGTACATAATTTGAATTAATTGTTGTAAGATCTAGGAATTACTTCAACTCATTTGGTGTACCTATGTTATAAGGATTAGATACACACTGTACATAATATACAAATAAGTGATTTTTGATATGGTAATTGTATCATTGTGCGAAAAAAGTTGACCTCACGGGTTTACATTGATTATTCTCGAGAACCTAGAACGTGAAGAACTTTTAGGGCTCAGAATGAGCCGCAGTGAGGCTTGAGGTTTCTCTCATCTGTTTGTAGTGGACAACTTATTAAATGTTTGTCACTCATTTAATAACAATAATCTTCCTCTTGCATTAGAGCTGAGTGATAAGATGAGCTTAGCTTTAGTCAGACAATTGTAAAAGGAGGATTCAGTTTGTGAAACACGATTTTGTATTTCACCATGACCCGAGAGACCAATAAATGTCAATAAGCTAAGGAGGTGGGGGATGCGGTGAGAACTTTGGTGACTAAAATTTTCAGAATTTTGGTAATGCGAACTCGACTCAACTTGGAGGTTTGAAACGAATTTGGAACCTCGGACCAAATACAAAAACTCCCCCTAAAAATTCTTCCTTGCCGTTAACCCATGTAACACAATATAAATTAGGCCTAGTGTCAATTTCAGACATTTATTGAAAATCCCGTTTGAATTTTAGGGCAGTATCACAGCTGCGTCAGAGTGTTCTGATGAAACAATGAAAATGTAAATGACACCCCCCCCCCTGATTAGCACAATGAAAGCATTTGGTTGTTTCCCAAATTTTACTATTCTTTGTAAAAGTTTTATAAAGGAAGTGTTGCTGCTTGCCCGCCGTGTGTCTACTTGATGAAACTAATTGTCATCATAAAGATCACGATGTTACAACTACTCTAACATGGTTGACAAATAAACAAACCACAAAAAAATAAACAATCCAAAATTTTCAGTTCTTGTAGGAATTTGCATATAAAATGCTAAACTTTATTGTCTAGGTAGCCATTATTTCCACATTTTACTTGTTCACAAGGTGCAGACAGAATCAATTGAAATGGGAACTGCAGCAAACAGCAAGTAGCTGTGTTACATGACGTAATTGTGGAGGGTTCTGGCAGAAGGGCGTCCGTCCCATGAGAAATACTTTGTGCAGACGCCCTTTTGCCAGATACGTTCTCAATTGGGGAAACTGTTCTCTTATTTTGATATTCTTGGTATCCTTGTGCTTTGCATAATGTATGAATGTGTGTGCTTGTATGAGTGAACACAAGTGGGCGGGGCATGAATGTATTGGTTTGAACATGATACCAGCATGACTGTTATATTCTTCTAATACTCCTGGTAGTTTTTATTGAAGTTTTCCATTGTAAAATCGACAAAATTTCTTGAAAATAAAGTCTCAAACTTTGGAAAAGCTGGTAAAAATATCAGGAGCATTAGGAGAGTATAACATTATAGATGGTATCATCTTCCAAGTAATACAGACATACCCCCTAGTTTTACTCAAACAAGCAATTATATTTGCAGGAGGAAGTGTCCAGTTGCCTATTCTATAATAAAATAAGGGGCAGCCAGCGCTAGCGTCACTTGAAAAGTGCAAATTATTGGAAGAGAATAGGAGAACAGTTATTTTTTTGACAGACCCTTCAGAGAATAAGTTTCCAAGTAATAAAGATTCCAAATATGAATCATGTGCGATAAATTGCTTTTATAAGGTTATTAATTATGTGGTATGATTTATTGTTTGTTCATATTATTAGATCAAATCATTACAAAGTGGTTTTTCTCCATCCGAGTCAGGCTGGACAGCGGATATACATGTACATATTTATTTTTTCAACACCAGACTGTATATTATAATTATCCAACTAGAGACGTACTCCTTCAATTCTAGAAGTTGAGTAGAAATAGAGAAACTCTTTCCAAAATTGAAAAATAAGTTTATTTTTTTTTCTTTTCAATAATTATTTTAAAAAGTATGAAAGAGCTTCTATCACACGTCTTTTTTATTGTTTAATTGAACATTATTGTTTTGTAATCACAAACAATTCTACTGTTCTTGATTATTAGGTACTGAAAATTCTCATATCGTGGTAGTAGGGTGTTACTAAAGACATGAAATAAGTCAAAAAATGAAAAAAAAATAAAAATCTGAAGATAAAACGGTATCTATTTTCCCCTTTTAAAAAGCATATTTTACACATACAGGCTGCTGACACACTCACACAAGTACACAACAAAATATAACTTTCAACAGCCTGCAACAATAGAGTCTACTACCGAATGATATTATAAGTAAGTATGGGTTGCGTGAGTGAATCAAAAAAGGTAAAAATTGAATCTAAACTTGATACCTGCAGAAAATTGTTACTTCATACCTGTTTAATCCGATATTTTATTGTGTGTTTGTGTGAGTGTGTCAGCAACCTGTATGTGTAAAATATGCTATTTAACGTTTTTCTCCACTTCGATAGTTAAATCTACCGTTTTTACCTTTAGAGTTTAAAAGGTATTATGTCCATTTTCACCTTTTAAAAAGCATATTTTACACATACAGGCTGCTGACACACTCACACAAGCACACAATAAAATATGGGATTAAAAGGGTATGAACTAACAATTCTCTGCAGGTATCAAGTTTAGATTCAATTTTTACCTTTTTTGATTCACTCACGCAACCCATACTTACTTATAATATCATTCAGTAGTAGACTCTATTGTTGCAGGCTGTTGAAAGTTATATTTTGTTGTGTACTTGTGTGAGTGTGTCAGCAGCCTGTATGTGTAAAATATGCTTTTTAAAAGGTGAAAATGGACATGATACCTTATTCTGAGGATAAAACGTAGTAATGACCAATGAGTTGATTCAACTATTGAATTGGAAAATAGCATATTTTACACAGACAGGTTGCTGACACACTCACACAAACACACAATAAAATATAGGATTAAAAGGGTACGAACTAACAATTCTCTGCAGGTATCATGACATTGTTTAGATTCAATTTTTACCTTTTTTGATTCACTCACGCAACCCATACTTACTTATAATATCATTTGTGGTAGGCTCTATTGTTGCAGGCTGTTGAAAGTTATATTTTGGTGTACTTGTGTGAGTGTGTCAGCAGCCTGTTATGTAAAATATGCTTTTTAAAAGGGGAAAATGGATACTGTTTTATCTTCAGAATTGAAAAGGTATTATGTCCATTTTCACCTTTTAAAAAGCATATTTTACACATACAGGCTGCTGACACACTCACACAAGTACACAACAAAATATAACTTTCAACAGCCTGCTACAATAGAGTCTACTACTGAATGGTGTTATAAGTAAGTATGGGTTGCGTGACTGAATCAAAAGAGGTAAAAATTGAATCTAAACATGATACCTACAGAGAATTCTTAGTTATTAATTATACTCTTTCGACTTCAAATTTTGTTGTGTGCTTTGTATGTATAAAATTATGTTTTTCAAAAGGAGAAAATGGACATTATACCGTTTCATCTCTAGAATTGAAAAGGTATTATGTCCAATTTCTCCAAATGGAATGTATAATTTTATACATACAGGCTGCTGACCCACTTATACAAACACACAACAACTGTACATTAAGCGCGGAGTGAGTAAGCCTCTACATTACGCTACTATTTATTTATAGGGTAAAAGTGTAGTACTATTTACATTAAGCTCCTCAGTTCGACCCAAATCTTAAACTAGTGTAAATCTAGTATACTGTGGGTTACGCTACTTGACTCCCAGGGCTCATGAAACATGTCGATAGGCCTAGTATAAGAGAGTACTAGTAAAGGCGTAGTATAGCCCAGTGTACTGTGTATATCACTACACCAACTTTTTGAGACCCTCCCAATTCCAGGAATTAGCTTGAAAAAAGGCTAGCCTTCTTATGCCACTTCAGGTCTACTATATTAGGGTAGGGGTCAGATATGAAACATTTCAAGCTAGTATAAAGCTAGTATACCAGTAGTTCACTGTATAGATCGAGAGATCTAGCCAATTCAGGTCTAGTATAATGAAGGCTTAGTCTAGTATAGGTCTAGTATACTGTGTATTAAGCCTTGTTAGTATAGGCCTAGTATAATATATATTAAGCTACTATCTTTTGGGGGCAGCTAGTATATTACAGCTGGTATAATATTGCATAGAGGGGTCAGGTCCAGGAGGCTTGGACTCAGTATTAGTCCGCCCCAGTATAGTACCTAGTATAATAAACTGCATGAAGTATCACCAATAGGGAGGGAGCTGGCCAGTATACTGTAGAGACGCCCAGACGTAAATTCCGGAATCAGTGGTAGGGATGAAGTTCGACGTTAAAAAAACTAGTATAACGCTAGTATAATACAAGGAGGGGACTAGCCTAGTTCAAGTCCACTGTACAGACGCCCAGACGCCCGACGCAAATTCCGGTATCAGGAGTAGGGCTGAGGTTCGACGTAAAGAACTTCCAAGTCTCAAGGTCGTGCGCCCGGACGCATATTTTAAGATTAAGGTAGGGGTAGAGAAGGTACATGAACGGGTCAAAACCCAAAGTACTTTTCAAGTTACAGAGTTCCTTTTTTTTTTTTTTTTTTTCAAAATTTGATTGACTAGATCCAAATCTAAGATCTGGTTCCTTTGGGTTCTAGTTCTAGAACCTGAATCTGGGATTTGATTTCTTCCAGTTCTGGTTCTAGGACTCAATTGTGAGATCCATTTCTTCTAAGTCCCTTTCATATCATATATAGCTCGAGAGTCGAAATTTTTCTAAGTCCCTCTTCTATCATAAATGGCTCGAGAGTCGAAATTTTTCCAAGTTTTTTGCTGGACGGCGGACGGCGCCCCGCATACGGCAAATTTCTCAAAAAACCCCCCATAAAACAGGTTCCCTGTTAAAATGAATATTGCTGAGTCTCATACAATAAGTTGTTTCAAAACTATACAGAATCCGTAAAAGACAATTTCAAAAAGTAGGATTCTTACAAATCTTCTTCAGTAGCATTTTACGATGAGACTTTGTAAGAATTCAATATGCAAATATGCTTTTTAGGCTTCAAAGGAAAAGTATGGCTATCAGCTTCCCGCCTACTTATTTTTCTTTCAAGTTATGGAACACAAACTGGGAAGAGATAAAAGTCGCGCAAGCGGCGTAAAGAGGAAAAAATAATACTTGACCTCGTGCTCCATACAAGAAAAAACAAGAATTTAAAAATTGGGAAGTATTTTTAATTAAAATAGGTAATAATAAACATAAAAACGATAAAATTGTACTGGACGTAAGAATAATTTTACGAAATCAAAAAATAAAAAAAAAAATAAACAAACAGTCGAACAGTCAGCACACATTATAAACACAACGGAGTATAAAAATCACAATCTCGAAAAATTACGATAATAATAAGTAATTGCGATTTGATGAGTATGAGAGTTACACGACACTAGCTTGTTTCATCGACATACTTTTGAAAGTACTCATAAATGAATTCATCTCGACGATACGTTTTTCTTCTTGGGACGGCGTAATCGATAACAAACCATCATTCTCTAATCTCCCTATAAACAAAATATATATATTATCGTATTAATTTCACGAATTTCATATGCCAAAAAGCCACGTGGTCAGAGCTCGCTTCAAATGTCGGGCAGGTAGTTCGTAATGACAATTTAATTAAAATGATGCTCGATATTACGAAATTGGTAATTTAGATCACGTTAAATGAGAAAAAGCCAAAAATTAGGTACTGATTAAAAAACACTAATATTAGAAAAATACTGATGAAATTTAGCGTCCTCCAGAATAAAGTCAAAGTTACTTTCAGCTATTTTAATGAGCCCCACGAACAACTGATCGAACTAACTCAAGCGCTTACCTGATAAGGAAGGCGACGGCCCTTGAGAATTACTACACATTTTCGTACTGTAACCGGAATCGTTACATGGTATATCCGTAACTTTCTCGCAGTCTTCGTCCGACGAATCACAACTATCCGCGTCCAACCTCGAAGATTTCCATAAATTTGGCTTCGGGTGGCTTTTCAAGTTCGCGGACGAATACAGTTTACTTCGGCAGCGACCTATACTAAGAGATGTATCTTTTTCACCAGGAAAATAAGACGGACTCATAGAACTGGAATACGGATTTTTACAACCATCGGCACCGCTACTGTTTAAAAATAAAATATTTTTACGTTTCTCCGAATGGCTAGAAGATTTTTTCGTATCCTCGTCCTCGTGATCGTTGCCTGTACCCTCGGCGTCATTCTCATCCTTCTTCCGATCAAAAATCGATTCGAGACTTCTTGTATGACTGAGAGGACTATGCGCGGTTTTACTGTATTCGTTAGAGCAATGATCACCGAGGAAATAAGAAGTATGGACGGTAGGGTATTGCTGATTACCCAAACAGTATTCGAGAGTATTTAATCGTTTATTTATGGCATCTTCGGCGCGATTAATCTGCTTCTTGATTTTCTTTGTCTTTTTTTCGATTCGATTTTCCAATTCGTGGAACATAGGAGCGCAATAGCACGCGTATCCCACGCCTACAGGGCCCTGGAAGAAATAAAATGCGGAAATATGAGTCAAAACAGGAAACACATATCACGCATGCGATGTGCAAAACAGCTCACCTTTCTTATATTTCCGGCCAGGTCGAGGAAATACTGTTCTCCTTTTCGAAGTGGATCCGAAGGCAGAGAATCGAGTCTGGGTTCCGGAAATTCCGCGCTGTCTGGGTAGTAGTGACATCCATAAGGAGACCATGGTACGCTAGAGGATCCGACGGGTGGAGGCACAACCTCCGAGCATTTCTTGGCTTTTGTCGATTTCTTTGGATGAGAACGTTTGGTTTCATTCTGGAATAAGAAATTCTCGTATATGAATCAACAGTCAACGAATTACACACATAAAAAATTGCACTTGTTTTATTTATACCTTTGCTTCGGCATTTGCGGGCGCTTCGACCGTTTTCGATTTTTTCGAACACGAAACTGGCTTCCTGAGAATTTCTAGAATTTCTGCGTGCGATTTTCTCACAGCAATATCATCCGCGGTTTCGTTTTGCTGTGAATTATTGAATATTTTGTAGTGTACGTTACAAATATAGGTTTCAAACTTCAACTTTTGGTGATTATTTGTTACCTTGTTGACAGCTTGTTTATTGCAATTTGATTCTAGTAGGATACGAGTTAATTTTCTACGATTCATCGCCGCCGCTATGTGCAAAGCTGTGTCTCCATTCTGAGAACAAAGAAAGAATAAAATAAAAGGTTACCAGATTTATGAATGATGATAAGCTGGAAGTTCTTCAAGGGTAAATCAAAGGAAGGCGAATTGTGAGAAGTTAGAATACTCAATTTACAATATTTTCGTGTTCTAGGACACTGAGCTTTTTTAAAGCTATTGATTTCGACAAGTTTTACGAGTAAATAAAGAGTGGTTTTCGTGACTCATTAAATATGAGGTATTTTTTATGGGCGATTGAACAAGGCATCATCACCTTCAAAACCTGTAATTATTCATAATTCCCATTCTTGGACTTTACTCTCCTCTTTTCCGATCATCTCATTTTTTGCCTTGAAAAAATATTAGTTAGATGAAATGGATTTTCTTTTTTTTTCAGACTAATTCCAACCAAAGACAATGAAAATTACTCAAAGTTTCCGATATTTTTGATACGAAAGGGGAGAGAGACACCATCAACCTCTCTTATTGAGCTGACGGGAAAAGGGTTTGAACGAAGAAAAAGAAACGTGTTCTGGAAGGTACGAAAAAATGAAAATCATGTTTTATAATATAGTTTCATCGTTTGCACGCCCCCCCCCCTTCCACCTAGAATTCTTAGCCTAGTGTACTTTCGAGCTGTGTATGGGCTATGTATAGTGTAGTAGGAGAACTTGGAAAAATTTCAACCATCAAGGTAGTTGGACGTCGAAGAATTTCGACTTTCGAGCCTCGTAAGATAGAGGGAGGATTAACAAAACTTTTAAACATCAAAAAAGTTGAATACAAAAAATTTCAACCATCAAAGGAGTTGGTCTTGAAAAATTTCGACAATTAAAGTAGTCGGACTTGGAAAAATGTTGACTTTCCAGCCATGTATGATATACGCACTTGGAAAAATTTCAACCATCAAAGGAGTTGGTCTTGAAAAATTTCGACAATTAAAGTAGTCGGACTTGGAAAAATGTTGACTTTCCAGCCATGTATGATAGACGCACTTGGAAAAATTTCAACCATCAAAGCTGCTGGACTAGGAAAAATTTCGACTTCGGAACTATTAATGACAGAGGGAGGACTCGGAAAAATTTCAAGTACTAAAGAAGTTGGACTTGGAAAATTTCAACAATTAAAGCAGTTGGACTTGAAAAAATTTGGACTTTCCAGCTATGTATGATAGAAAAACATTAGAAAATTTCAAACCTCAAAGAAGTTGGAATTGGAAAATTTCAAATATCAGAAAAGTTGGACTTGGAAACATTTTGACTTTTGATGAGCCTGTGTAAGGTAGGAAGAGAACTCAGAAAAATTGCAACCAGCCAAAGAGTCGGACCTCGAAAAATCCAAACCATCAAAGATGTTGGACTTGAAAAATTTCAACAATCAAACCAGTTGGATTCGGAAAAATGTTGATTTTCCAACTATGTGTGATAGGAGGGTTTGAGAAAATTTCAACCCCCAAAAAAGTTGGATTCGGAAAGTTTCAACGATTCAAGAAGTTGGACTTGGTAACATTATGACTTTCGAGCTATGTATGGTAGGAGGAGCACTTGGAGAAATTGCAACCAGTCAAGGCAATGGACTTAGGAGGATTTAAATCATCAAAGGAGTAGGACTCGGAAATTTTCAACAATCAAAAAAGTTGGATTTGGGAAAATTTGGACTTTCCAGCTATGTATGACAAGAGGACATGAGAAAATTGCAACCAGCCAAGGAGTTGAAAATGGAAAAATTTCGAACATCGGAGAAGTTGTACTTGGAAATATTTTGTCTTTCGACCTATGTAGGGTAGGAGGAAAACTCGAAAAAATTGCAACCAGCCAAGGTGTTGGACTTGGAAAATTTCAACAATCAAACCAGTTGTACTCGGAAAAATGTTGATTTTCCAGTTATGTATGACAAGAAGACTTGAGAAAATTTCAACCACGAAAAAAGTAGGAATTAAAAAATTTCAACTACAAATATCAAAGAAGTTGGACTTGAAAAATATTTTAACTTTCGAGCTATGTATGCTGGTAGGAGGAGCACCAGTCAAGAAAATGGACTTAAAAGAATTTCCATCATGAGAGGAGTAGGACTTGGAAATTTTCAACAATCGAAAAAGTTGGATTCGGAAAAATTTGGACTTTCCAGCTACGTATGATAGGAGGATATGAGAAAATTTCAATCAGCAAAGGATTTGGAATTGGAAAATTTCAAACCTCAGAGAAGGTGGACATGGAAAAATTTGGACTTTCCAGCTATGTATGATAGGAGGACATGAGAAAATTTCAACCATAAAAAAATCTGGAATTGGAATATTTCAAACATTAGAGAAGTTGAACTTGGAAACATTTCGACTTTCGAGCTATGTACGGTAGGAAAAGTTCTTGAAAAAATTGCAACCAGACATGTAGTTGGACATTTCAACCATCAAAGGCATTGGTCTGGGAAACATTTTGACTTTCGAGCTACGAATGATAGAAGGAGCGTTTGGAAGAATTTCAACCAGTCAAGGAGGTGGATTGGGAAAAATTTCGATTGTCGAGCAGCAGGTATAAGGCAGGATGGTTAGAATTTTTCCAAATCACCCCCTTTCCTTATTTACACCTCAATGGTCGAAAAGTCCTTCTTCCGATAGTTATTTAGTTCTGCGGTAAAAGTTTTTCCAAATCTCTAAGTAGGTCAGAGCTCACAGAATTGCGATTCACCGGCTAATTATATTAAACAGCTACATGGTCAACATTTTTTCAAGTCCTTTTCCCCCTCCCTTACTTGAAGGTCACTAATTTCCGGATCCCTTGTTCTCATAATTATAGCTAGACAGTAGGAGTTTTCCAATTTTCTCACATGAAGTCGGCCCGTAAAACAGGTCAGTTTCTTTTTTTTCGTAAATGACCGAAATTCTCCCTCATTTTATACACCGTTAAACTCGATGATCGAAATTTGTCTCAAACTCCCCCCTGTACACTTATATACAAATGAAGGGTGTTTTAAAAGGAAGGGGAGGGGGGGTCAGAGAAACCGGCAAAGCTCGGTGCTCGAAAATTTTCCAAGTCCCTCACCTATCATACATATATTTCGGAGGTTGAATTTTTTCCAAGTCCCTCCTGCTATCATATGTACCTTAGAGGGCGGGGTCTGTGACGTCACAATTTGATGACGTGATAGGTCAGCCTTGTGACATCACAATCTGGTGACGTCATAGATCCCCAAAAAAACAAATTCCCTGCCATTCCTCGTTTAACGCCGTTAAAGAATCCGTGGCTTTTGATCACCCCACCACCCCTAAAATACGACTGGGGAAAGCTCAGAAAAACTGTTCGCGTAATTTTGCGTGCCTGTATGCAAAATGAAAACTTTCACCAATATTCGAAGAACAACTCAACTTTAAGCCTGTATAAGCATAATTGGAGAGTCGGAATTTTTCCAAGTTCACAACATATGTCAATTTCCCTGGCTCCCTATACCACAATGTACTGAAAGGGTGGAGGATGACGGACAATTTTCCTAGATAACCCTTCCTAACCACTCACCATAAAATAGGTTCTTGTTAAAATACAGTAGATGTTCACATAACCAAAATAGCTTTCCCAATGTCACGTAATTCAGAGAACAGTGACATGACACACTTTCGAAAAACGTGGCAATCACTCTTTTTTCAGAATCACTCGGCAGAAATTTCTTATTGAGCTTTCGGGCTTAGGTTCCCCCTCCTTCAAATTCATATCAAACAATTTTTTTAATCGAGATACGTCTTCAAAGGACGTGTCGAAATAAATGCTTCAGCCAGGTCATAAAACGCGAGAGAAAGGGTTTCCATAATACCTCGAATTCGAAAATTCTGGCATTTAAATTCAATGTACGCTTCTTATCTTTTTAACCAGAGGGGAGATCAGTTTTCGATGATTATTGAGTGAGAAAATCTTCGAATCTGTGAGTCACTATAGCTCTTCGGTATCATTTTCTTTATAATCTGTCAGTAGAATTCAAATCCCACGAACAAAAAAATTTTCATATTCTCTTTCATACAACGATTATTTAACTCCGTGAGATAATTGACTTCCTCGGCAATTTATCAAATAGCATTAACCAAATACCACTGTAGATCAGTTTCTCCCTTATTGGAATTGAATACTTTTTTTGTTTCGAAATAATAATCACCTTACAGTGCAATATGAGTAAATGAGAATCTAACATCCACAAGAGTATATACGATCAACGTGGGGATATTGCGCAAATTGAAAAATAATGATGATACATTTCGTTGAATATTCTCAACAGGTAAAAAATATGATGCATACTTCAACAATAGTACTCACTTTATTTTGATCCGAAACGTGACATTGAGCACTTATAAGGATTCGCATTACACCAGCGTGACCATAACGAGCACTCGTATGTAAAGGTGTATCGCCATACTACAATAAGAAAAAAAAAAAGTATCAATTACCCTGCTGTATCGTAAAACCACAAATTATGGACGACGCATGCACTACTGATTATTACTAGCAGTGCATTTTAACGAAGTCAATTCTCATAACAATCAACAGATAAGGCTTTATTCAGTTCCTGTATACCTACGTACGATGATTTAGATTTCCCTTCCAAGCCATTCGCAGACCTACCTCAATAATTTTCGTAAGAATTGAGAATACTGGATGGGAAGAAAATAATGTCGTTCAAAATTTTTAAAATTGAATCCGATTTATGTGGAATATATTTAAATTTAGAACTACGTCATCTCATCTCTTTCTCTCGTCTAATTCTGAAATAAAATATTATTAATATCAAAGAGAGAAAAAAATAAACAATTACATTGTTCTGTACATCTGGGTCACATCCAGCGAGTAACAATTCCCGGCAACTCTGATTATGGCCATTCTGACACGATAAATGTAACGGTGTGAAGCCGCCACAATTTTTTACATTCAAATTCGCTTTACTTTTGGCTAACTCGGCCACCGTACGACTGTAGCCTTTCCACGCTGCTTCATGGAGAGCTGTGTTGCCGTGCTGCAAAAAATCAAAATGAAAATTCAGACGTCAGTATTACTGGGACGAACGAGCTAAAACTTTCAAGGAAATGAATATTGGATCTATAAATATTTCGATCACATAATGATATCAAACTTAATCCATCTGGTACAAATAGATAAAAATTTGATCGCTATACAGATCTGAGAACCGACTTAGCACTTAAATGTATAAAGGCTCTCTTTTTAGCGCATTCCATCTGTCTATAGAATATCTATAGTATTTTTCCTTTGGAGGCGGGCCAATGTCGATCTCTGGTGCGACACAGTTGACTGTGTCACCGAAAGTTCCTCATTCAGTCCCACAAATTTATGACCCTGACCTCAAAAATGAATACCATTCTCTAATCACGCCTCTTGACACGAGACTCCAACAAATTCAGATCAATGAAAGAGAAATTAGCCCCTTGGTAGTGAGTTTTGAGTCTCTAAACCTATTGTGTTACTGACGGTTCCCCGATTGAGAACTTTCATACTTTAGTCTCTATATAGACTTGTTTCGTGTCTTTTCTCTACGCCTAAGTCCTAACCTAATTGAAAATCCTGGGATAAAATTAAAATGTGTAAGGCCCACAACCCCGTTCTGGGTAGCGATCTCTTGCTCTATACTAGACTTGACATAGGTGTGTAAGGTTCAAGCGAACTTGTTCCTACGCCGTTAGGATACTAAAGCAACACGCTACAAAACTTTCCACTTGAATATCCGGCTGTCAAACAGAAAAATCGATAAACACCGGCATAGAAGATCTCGGTAGCTTATGTACTCACAACTCGCAACTTTGACTGCGAGTGCCGATGTAACGTCACCAACATAAAAATTCCTGAGAACGGTAGAGCGTTCTTACAAGTATACTAGGCTGAACATTCAGTGTATGGCACACCTTTGATTTTGGACTCAGAAGTGGCAGGGAACCAATTTCATGGAGCTTATGGGATTCGAAAAATTGGTGTGTGAAGCATTGCATATCTAGTTACTTGAAGGGGCCAGGTTTTACCTTAGAAGGACGTTCTGAATCTTAGGGTGTTTGAGCGTTGCATGTCTGGCTCATAGAAGAGGTTGAGTCAATTGGTGTATGAAGCACTGCATATCTAGTAACTCGAAGGGGCTATCTTTCAGGCTATATATTCCAACCAACGTGTTCTACATGATAGGAGGAGGACTTGGAAAAACTCATGGGTTCTTTGAAGGAGTTGAACAAGGGGCCGTATAGAAGCTGTTTTATGAGACATGTTGGAGCTGAAAAATGTAGATTGTGACGTCACAGGCCCGACTTTGGAGCTGTATATGTAAGAACGCTCTACCGTTCTCACGAATTTTTGTGCTGGTGGTGTTGCATCGGCACTCGCAGTCAAAGTTGCGAGTATGTAAACGCCCAGTTCCATGACACCGGTGCGCTTACCGATTTTGCACTTTCATAGCCGGATGGTCAAGAGGGTAAGTAAGGCCACCTGTGAACTATCTAAACAGCGTAAGGACAAGTTTGCATGAGGAACCTCTGAGCCTCACATACATGTGACCCCGCCTACAACAACCCGGCTTCGTGTTGAATTAGAATCAGGAGAAAAGGAATCTTCCTGTCCCTGTAAAAGATCCTTTTCTCCTGATCGATATTCAACGCTATGCCGTGTTTCTGTAGACGAGGTCACAGGAGGGAAACTTTTAAAAAAGCTGCTCTGTCACATCAGCAGATTGTGACGTCACAAGGCTGACCTATGGCGTCATCAAACTGTGACGTCACAGACCTCCCCTCCCTTGAAGCTACATATGATAGGTGGGAGACTTGGAAAATTTTCGATCTCCGAGTTTTGCCGGTCGGGCGAACGGCAAACGTTTTTTCCGAAAAAAAAAACTATAAAGGCCAACCTCTCCTCCTCAGTTAAAGACGGCGAAACTATGGAATATACTATTTTCATGCTAGCTTTATGCTAGGCATACATTAGGAATATACTAGGCCTGTACTACGTGTAATTAGATCGGTATTAGGATCTTAGTATACTGTATGTTAGATCAGACTCCCGTATTGAATTTGTGAGACAAACTGCTGGCCCTCTACCTGGATGGGTCTGTCAACCACCAAAACCTTGGCCACCAGGTGGATCCGCTATAGCTTAGCTCAGGTACCGTAATGGCATGGTGTCCTGCCTTCCTACTTGAGCTGCAACCAAAATCTTACAACTCTGTACTGATGTAATGAAGCTCGAATTTAGACATGAAGACTTCTGAGATGAGAGAACCCAAGGAGGAACCAATAGGGATCCTCAACTCCTCTGTGAATTCGAAGCATTTCCCATCAAATTTGTAGAAGTTAGGCGACGAGCAGACCTTCAAAAGGTCGAAAAATTCACCAAATTCCTCACGAGGTGCACCAGATTTCACGAGCCAGTTCCCTATCTGTTGCATAGTGATAGCCTTGGGGATGTTGGGAAATAACCCAACAACATCAAACGAGCATAAAATTGATCCTGGAGGAAGACATATGTCCTTCAATTTGTCAGCCAGGGTACCCCAGTTCTTAACTGAATTGGGAAACTCAACCTCCACACGAGCTTTGAACAATCTATCTAAGAATTTAGCGAGGGAGTAGGTCGGCGTATCGGAACATTTTCTTTGTGCACTTTAGGCAATCCGTAAAGGAGGGAAGGAACAGGATTAGGTTCCAAAATGGCTCTTAATGATGACCTCACTACCATTAATAAGTTGTCTAGTCTCTTCGACAAATTTTGAAAAATTGAAAATGGCATTCTCCTTAGCCCCACATTGGGCAAGCACATCGTAGACCTTGGAGACGTAGGAAGATTTTTCCATAACCACGACGGCATTGCCTTTAATTAAACTCTCCACCCTAATCTTCCTCCTCAAATTTTTGATCAAGTCACTCCCTGCATTACTTATGCTGGGGAGGGGAATATCACGGACCATTTTGGCACATTTTTTTTGGATATTCACACAAAGGCCGATTTTCGCGGTTAAATAAGCCACAACGTTTGCTAATGTCTCCTGATTTTCTGAAGGGGGGAGCCCAAATTTCAATCGTTTTTCCAGATAGTCCGGGAGGTAGACGATTCGACCTTGCATTTCATGTTAAAATCATGAAATTTGGAACGAACGTTTAGGACACTTGAACAAAAAATTTGAGCCATGGCGCTACGGTCCAAACCCCATAGGGACCCCATATTGGTGGGTTGCCTAACTGGAAATTCATGCATATAAATGACCAAAATATTCTTTTTGGTTCGCAATTTATATGGATTCTTATGTAATTTGGACCGCTAAATTCGAAAAAATTATCAAAAAGTTATTCCAACATTTTAGGGCCGCCGAGGGGCTGGTAACCCCTAAAATAGGGGTAAAATTGAAGTGACATATTTTTACATATTTTCACGAATATCCCTATGGAATTTTCCGGAGAATTACAGAAAAATACTAAAAAAATTATCTGACTGTCCAAAGGGACCAGAGGCCTTACCCCCCCCCCAAAAAAAAAAAAATCGAAAGAAAAATATTTTGTGTTTTTTGGAAAAATCTTAACGGGTTCCAAAATAGATTTAGCGCGAAATCCGAGAAAATGGTGAAAAAATTCCTGGGGCCCTCGGAGGCAGTTAAAGGGGGTACAAACCATGAAAAGTGATGAAAGAATTTTGCATTTTTTTTTTCAAGTTCAACAAATTCTTATGCAGAATGTACCGTAGAATTCAGAAAGGATCCTGAAAAAATCTCATACCTCTTCGAGGGGGCCGGGAGGAACATGAACTTCTTTGGGAAGTGTTGTAAAATTGTAGAGTAACATTTTTATAACTCATGTAAACTGCGTTTTTTGTTGGTTCGAACGTGTCTCTTTGCGGTCGTCATTTCAATCTTCCGTCCTCTTCAAATTTGGCGTCTATTTCATATCAATTATTTATTTTATTAATTCTATCCATAGCGGCGAGGTCAAGTTAGGTTTCGATCCCACTCACCCAAGATGCTCTCCAACAGGACTGTTTTCGCGCGGTATATCAGGGTTTCCACGCATGGGGGAAGTGTCTGAAGAAGAATCAAGAATTGCCAGGTCCGCAAGAATGGGGCTGAAAACGAGCGGCTGATGGTATACTTTGGGAACCTTTATGGACTTCTTAGTAACACTTCAGTACTTCTTTCTATTTCAAAGTATATCTATTTCACACGAGAATCCGTTTGAATGTTCTCAAAAACGTCTATTTTTTACTTCGAGTTTTGGGGGTTTGAGTGCTCTTACCCGCTCTCTGAGACCTCTGGGAATTTTTTTACTATTTTTGCCGAATTCTACGGTGAATTCTACATAAGAATTTGTTGAACTTGAAAAAGAGCAAATTTTTTTTCATCACTTTTTAGGGTTTGTGCTCCCTTTAACCCCCTTCGAGGGCCCCGGGAATTTTTTTCACAATTTTTCCCGTATTTCGCGCTAAATTATATTTCAGAACCCACTAAGATTTTTCCAAAAAACACAAAATATTTTTTTCTAAATTTTGGGGGAGGGGGTGAGGCTTTTGGGCCCTTTGGATGGTCGGAGAATTTTTTGAGTATTTTTCCCAAATTCTACGGAAAATTTCATAGGGATATTTTCGTGAAAATAAGTTGAAGTATATCACTTCAATTTTACCCCTGTTGTCCCTCGGCGGCCCTAAAATGTCGGAATAATTTTTTGATAATTTTTTTCGAATTTGGCGGTCCGAATAACATAAGAATCCTCTCATAAATTGCGAACCAAAAGGAATATTTCGGTCATTTATATGCAAGAACTCCTTCCAGTCAGGCAACCCGCCATTATGGGGCCTCTGTTGGGGTTTAGACCGTGGCGCCATGACTAAAATGTTTTGTTCAACCCGAATTTCATAATTTTAACATGAAATGCAAGGTTGATCTCATAATTTGCACTAAGCCGCCGGACTAAGAGGAGTTCAAAATATTATGCCGGTTACTCAGCAATTTTCAAGACGTACAGTAACAAATGAGTCTTATAAGAAATTCGGTGAGGAACAACTTTTGTTCAAAACCTTTTTCTCTGGAGAGCGTAGTTTTGGAGAAAATCGCAAAAAACTGAATTTCGGGGGGGCATTAGTGATCCCAAGTTTACAGGAGGCGGGGCGATGTGGGCTCTTTAGTATTTTCATAAGGGTGTCATTCTGACCACTTTTACGTGTCACAATTATGTCCAGCAAGAGCCCTTTTTTTCCCTACTTTGACTGGACTAATTCGGGTAGGACAGCGTACGGTGAGACGCCAAAATTTTAAGAGGAGTGTGACTTTGAAAAATTCGACGGAATAACCCTCGAAAACAAGTATCGAAATCGAAAAATTGCCCATAAAACAGGTTTTTCGCTTGCCTTACTGAACGTATACAAGTTTTCTATTTGAAATATCACATATATCTATGAACGATGATTCCGAGAGGAATTTTTGAAGTCCCGCACCCCATCACAATTTTAAACCAATGCTTATCTTTCCTTCTAGAAAAAAAATTGGTAAAAGTTATTAGATACGATGCGTGTAGTCACGAAAAAATTCTTACCTCATTATCTGCAGCGTTTACATCCGAACCGGATTTGATAAGTTGTTTCACAATTTCAAGATAGCCTTCGGCGGCGGCGAAATGCAACGCGGTGTAACCGATCTGTAAGCAGACGTCCGACTTTATGTTGTAGAAAATGAATAATTAAAAATGTACTTGATAAATGGCACCCGCGTTTATGGAGTTCGTACACGTGTGCGAGAACGAAGGTGCGTACCTTTACTACAGCATCAGCGTGTATACTTTGACTCTCACAGGTGTGCATTTGTCATTTTTATTGACAAGAGAAAAATTATAACTATGGAAATTTTCGCGAATGATTTTTCCTTCGCAGTAGTAACCGAAGAAACTCGCTACATCATGCGGTCGTATAATCATTCTTTCCTATTTGAAAAATTTTATTGTGGATCTTCTCACACAAAACGTATATGGTAATGAAAATCTCTCAATTGTCTCGGTGACGACATGTGTATCGCGTCTACCATCGTTGGTCTTTTGATGTCGGATTAATTCTTACAAATACGCCATAAGTTATTATATATAAATAGGTACGTAGTGGCAGCATGTGATTTCACTTTCGAAACGAAATGCGTAACTCGTATATACGGCGGAGGTCTAATAAAATTCTACTTACGAGCCGCGATGTTTACGAGAAATAACGTGTAATTACGCGCGTAGGTACCTCGTTACGACAATAAATTAAACAAGCTTCGTGCTTTTCAGAAGAAGAAGAAAATAGTGAAAAAGAGAGAAAAAAAAGAAGCTAAACATCCAGATTAGTGTCACTACATTAATTCTCGAACACCGTTACCATCGGTTCTTTTTGTCCATTAAACCAAAACTAATTACGTCCAGCATATTATTCGGGTAAGATTGAGATAATTATTATAGGACCACTACTGTAATATGCATCGATGCTTGCATACATCAGAACTTTAATCGGATTACAAAAGAAGCGTACTGCATCAGGATAAGAATGTCGAATTGGCGACTACGAAGAAATTTATTGCAGTCGAGGACACATGAATCGGATGGGAACGTGTACATTATCTTTGGTCTTGAACCTCTTTTTATCATGGTAAAATATAACAGTTTTTCCCTTTTCGTGTACAAGATTAAGAATAAGAAAATTATGATTTAGGATAGATGCGTATATGGTACTGAAAATAGGCTTTATTGAGTAAGAAATCATTCGAGTTAATCATGCCAACAACGATATAGAATTAGGGACATACTCAAGAAGCGTTACTTTAATATAAAGACTTCAACTGAAGGAAAGACCATGCTCACGATCTTCAAAGTCATCTGGATTTATTTTATCTCGTTATCTCTACAAGATTTAGGTGCCCACGAGATTCGAACTTTGGAATTAAGACTTCAGTATATGACCTTAATTCCATGTTCCTATCCAAATTTAGGGATAATTTAACGAAAACCTGACGACAAAGACATAGTATGCACTCCTACATCGTGCCGCACCGTTGCCCAACTCAACTACTGTGGTGCATACAAGATATTTTCTTCCTGTTCAATTTCTTCGAGGAATACAGTCGCAAGTAGTAAGAATGACCTGGAACCTCCTCCCGAAAAATCAGACATCCTCCATCATACGAGAAAATGGATTAAAAGGGACTAAAAAAGCGAAAAAAAAAAAAGAAATCAGCTATGAGCTTAGGACTTGAGAAAAAATTGATTAGAGCATTCACCGTCCTTCTGCCCAATTGCCCTCATTAGCCAGCCTAATGATCTCAATAAACTTTGCCGAATGTTGTTGCGGATCTTGCCGTTAAAATTGGCCCTGGTTTTAATACCTAAAAAGTCTGCGCAATAACCCCCTATTGGGAGGAGTGATCCAAGGTTTAAAGAGGAAGATTAAGGAGGGAGATTTAATCGTCACTAAGGCTGACAAGGGCAATGCTGTTGTGGTGATGGAGAAATCCGCTTATGCTTCTAAAGTCCACGAAGTGCTCCAGCAGTGTGGTGCTAAAGAGAGTGAGGGTTTCACCTTCCCTAAGCATGTTAAAGAAGGTAGGAGTGTCATCAACAAGTGTGAAGCTATTATCAAAACTCCAGCTATGAAAAAAACCCTTCTTGTTCCTAACCCCACGCTCTCCCTCCTTTACGGGCTGCCTAAAGTGCATAAGAATATTACCACGATGCGACCCGTGGTTTCATTCACCTCCTCTCGCACCTACCTCCTCGCCAAATTCCTGGACCGTTGGTTCAAACATTGCACTCGGTCTTGAATTCGGCCTCTTTAACTACCCTCCTGAAGGATTTAAGTCTTCCCCCGGGAACGACCATCTGTTCGTTTGATGTTGTTGGTTTGTTCCCGAATATTCCTAAGGCTGCTACCATCCAGCGTATGGGTGAGCCACTTGTCAAAGCCAACATTCCTCACAATGAGTTCCGAGAAATTCCCCCAACTATTGTAAATTTGAAGGGAAATTTTTCGAGTTCCCTGATGAAGTAGGGATCCCCATTGGATCACCTTTAGGCTCTCTCATCTCCGAAATTTTCATGTCCAAGTTTGAACTTGACCTCTTTTCCTCGAACCAGGTGTTACTTAATCATATCTACTACTGGCACAGGTACGTTGATGACGTTCTATGCACCTGGACTGGTCCCCCAGATCTCCTTGGTGAGTTTCTGAGGTATCTCAATTCCTGGTACCCTTCTATAAAGTTTACTTTGGAAATAGGGGTATTAACATGGAACCTGTTTCATGGAGGGCTTTTTGAGAAATTTGCCGTGCGCCGTCCGCCGTTCAGCAAAAAACTTGGAAAAATTTCGACACTCGAGCCATATATGGTAGGAGAGGGACTAGGAAAAATTTCGACTCGAGTTATATAATTATGATAGGAGGGGGACTTGGAAAAATTTCGCTTCTCGAGCTATGCAGGGTAGACCAGAAAAATGTTACCAGTTAGATGGGAGTTTGCGCTAAATCTGTCGTAGCACGAAAACGCAAAACGTTACACGTATAGTTTAGATGTACGAATTTTGTATCTCAATTTTATCTTTAATTTGAGCCATATTCGAAGTTTCTACGACTTTTCTGAGCCGAGTTATGAACCAAAATGTGACGAAAATTCACCAAATCGCCGGGGTTCCCAAAATAGGGCTTGAAATTTAATTAATTTACAGTATTGAGCTGAATTTCGAAAATTTTAATAATCAAATTAATATTTCTTAAGTGAATTTGGACAGGAAAAACGAGAAAAATGGTAACAAAATCCTAAGAAACAGCAAAATGGGTTAATAGGCCCAAACCCCCAAGTTGGAAAAGCGTTCAAACTTTTGAATTGTAATTCGATTTCTAAGTGGAATTTCGCGCTGAGTCCGAAAAAAATCTTTAAAAAATTCTTCGAAGTACCGACATCGGTTAATGGGTCCCGAAAGAAAGTCAAAATTTCCCCAAATATTGGAGAATTGTTCAAACTTTCAAATTTTAATCCAATTTTCAAGTGGAATTTTGCGCTCAGTCCGAAAAAGATGCTTAAACAGTTCTTCGAAACACAAAAAAGGTGTTAGTGGGCCCAAAAAGAGCCAAAATTTCCCCAAATTGGAAAATCATTCAAACTTTCAAATTTTAATTCGATTTTCAAGTGGCATTTTGCGCTCAGTCCGAAAATAATACTTAAAAAGCTCTTCGGAGCACCAAAATGGGATGATGGGCTCAAAGAGAATCAAAATTCCTCCAAGATGAAAAATTGCGTAATCTTCAAAAGTTGTTTTCAATTCTGAAGTAAAATTTAGCGCCAAGTCCGAGAATAATACTGAAATGGCCCTAGATGATCTCCAAAATGAAGAATCAAACAATTTTTTCATTCTGCAGTAAAATTGTTGATCAGGGGACGGAAGCAATGTCGATAAGTTCGTCTGCCGTTGAGTGCTTTCGGAGTGAGATCGTGACAGATCCCAAAGAGGAAATTGCGGAAATTCTCATTTGGGGATTGGAGGGAGACGACAAATTCATCTTCCGTTGAAGGTTCGTGGTGAGAGATCGACTAGGGCTCTGCGTATGATCAAAGCGGAAAAAAGTGCGAAAACTCCCGTTGTTTCAGTCAAAGAACGCAAAGTTGGTCTTCTGTTGCGTGCTTGCGATGAGAGATCAACTGACGCTCCACCTGTGAACGAAGCGGGCCAAAGTGCCAAAACTCCTTGATTCAGGCAATGGGAGGATACCGCAAATTCGGTCTTGCTCGTGATGAGCAATCAGCTACAACTCAGTCTTTGGTTGAGGCATCAGACGAACGCCCGGAATTTCTCGGGGTTTCACCGGGAGGAGGGAATGATACTGTCAAGCTCGACTTTCGTCATGAGCGTGCGGTAAGAGAACGATCAAGACCCCGTGTTTGAAAGAGGCAGGCAAATGATCCCTGGGTTCAACATAGATCGACTGCGGCCTCGTGTATGATCAAGGCGGGTGCTTTTGCAAAAACTCCTGTTGTTTCGGGTGAAGGAGAGAATGATACCGGCGACTTCGTTTCCCATTACATGCTCGCGGTAAATAACCGACTGAGGCCCCGTGTATGATCAAGGCGGGTGTTTCCGCAAAAACACCTGTTGTTACTTGTCAAGGAGAGTTCAACAGTTTTTTTCCAACTCAGCACACAATTTTACCCTAGAATCAAGAAAAACTTTGAAGGTTAGGCGATTTTTCTCGTTTTGGAGAAATGTTGACCCTTTTTGGTCCCAGTAACTCATTTCGGTGCTTCGCAGAATTTCTTAACAATTTTATTCAGATTTAGCACTAAATGTTGTCTCAGAATCGAGAAAAACTTTGAAGGTTGGGCGATTTTATCATTTTGGGGATGTTTTGACCCTTTTTGGGCCCATCAACGAATTTTGGTGTTTCGCAGAATTTTTTAACAATTTTATTCAGATTCAGCGCTAAATTTTATCTTAGAATCGAGAAAAACTGCAAAGATTAGGTGGTTTTATAATTTCGGGGAAATTTTGACCCTTTTTGGGCCCATTAATGCATTTTGGTACTTCGCAGAATTTTTTAACAATCTTATTCGGATTCAGCGCTAAATTTTACTGCACGTTCGGGAAACACTTTGAAGGTTACTCGATTCTTTCAATCAGGAAAATTGTTTTTCGATAATTCACAACTTTGGGAACCCCTTCTGTAAAATTTCGGTACATTTTGGTCAATAACTCGGTCAGAAAAGTCGTAGAAACTTCGAATATGGCTCAAATTGAAGATAAAATTGAGATACAAAATTCTTACATCTAAATTATACGTGTAACGTTTGGCGTTTTCGTGCTACGACAGATTTAGCGCAAACTCCCATTTAACTGGTAACATCTTTCTGGCCCACCCTGTATATGATAGGAGGGGGACTTGGAAAAATTTCGACTCTCGAGCCATATGTGACCCCGTCTATAGAAACCCGCTTTAGTGTTCAATTACAATCAGGAGAAAAGCAGTCTTCCTTTCTTTGAAAAAAGACCCTTTTCTCATGATCGATATTCAACGCTAAGGCAGGTTTCTGTAGACGGGGTCACATATATGATAGAGGAGGGACATGGAAAAATTTTGACTCTCGAGTTATACAATTATGATAGGGGGGACTTGGAAAAATTTCGAATCTGGCAAATGGGTGTCCGCACAATGTATTTCTTATGGGACGGACGCCCTTCTGCCAGAGCCCTCCTCATATGATAGGAGGGGGACTTGGAAAAATGTCGACTATCGAGCTATCATATATAGCTCGAGATTCCAGAAAAATTTAGACTGTCAAACTATATTATACTCGTACTAGGCTTGTAGTAGGTGCCTTCTTTATACTAGCTTTATCTAGGTCTAGGCTTCCTTGAATTTTCAATACCAAACCCCATGTTACCCATAAAACGGGTTCCCTGCAATCCTCGTTCAACTTCGTTAAGGAAGCCGTCGTTTTTTCCATTGACTTTTTGGATTGATCGATCTCTATAATAGACGGTATCCATAAGTTTAGAATTTAGAGGAAAGATACTATGACCGATATTTTAGTCCACAGAGGTTCGTTCTGTCCTGTTGCTCATAAGATGGCTACCTTTGATAGCCTAGTTCACAGACTGACTCGTATTCCTTTGAGTCAGTCTGCCTTCAAGAAAGATGTACTTACTATAAAACACCTGACCAGAGTGAATGGGGTCAATGTCGATGTTGACGTGATGGTTCGGAGGAAATTCACAAGGAGCCTTCTTGATTTCACCACCTCCCTCCCCCGAGACACGATCCGTGATCGTCGTTTGCGTTGGATCAGTCTCCCTTTCCTGGGGAAGTTCTCCCTCCATTGGGTCGGGTTCTCAGACCCGCGTTTTACAACCCTACCACAGTCAAAGGGTTGTTTGTGAGGCTGAAGGACCCCATACCCGTTGATGAGAGGAGTGGTGTTTATAAGTTGGAATGTAGGGATTGTGGAGGTTTTTATATCAGTGAGACCAGCCGCCAAATGAAGGTTAGAGTAGCTGAGCACCTGAAGTCTTGGAATAAGGGACAGTTAGGGGAGTTAGCTTTTGCTGATCATCTAATAAACAGCGGCCACAGCTTCCGTGAGGGATCGGAAAAGCTCCTCCATAAGGAGAACTCCTACCGTAAGCGCATCGCCCTCGAGCATATAGAGATAATGCGTCATCTCAACACCGCACCGATGGCTTTACTGTGCTCAACTCGCACACTCCGGAAGATGGCCTGATTGAACTGGTCTATAATTCACACCGCGATTTCTCGTTTGGCCAATCTTAATACCTTGTTCTTCTCTTCTGTTCGTCAGTTGCTTTCATTTCGAAAGAGCTCGTCGTTTTAATTTTCTGCGGTTTTGTAGTATTTACTCTCCCTTCGAAGTATTCTACCTTTCGCTAACATATGAGAGACTTTGAAAAGTCACTACATCGGAGTAGATGAAGGGAGGAGATTACAGTCCAGTTTCAGAAGACCTAAAAAAATTTGACTTTTAACCCCTCCTAATTTGTGAATTCCTTCAGTGTGAGAGAGAGAGAGGAGAGAGCTGCTACCGACCAATTACACAAAAGTCTGTCACACAAGGATCAGAATCAGATGTGCCACAGGATCGAAGGTATCTTCGAAAGTTGGCCACAGGTATTCGAGTCCATAGATACACCTAGGGACACCTTCGACAGCGATGAGTGTGGAAAAAACGTTCTGTCGAAGATAAGGCTCATTAGTCATCTACGAGCCTACATGCGGAGAAGGAATTTGGTCCGGTGGGATCGAAGATGGAAGATTCTCAGACAGTGAGGTCCGACGATTATTATTTTTTTTTGTCACTAAAGATAGCTCGCCGTTCAAGAGCTCAATAACCTTGACCGACAGAAGAGACTTAGAAAATGTAGAAGGTCCGTTGACAACGGATGCAGAAACTTGTAACCTCCCACAAAAGAATCGCACGAATGGAAAATTACGACTGAGGGGAATATATGAAATGTGTTCTCTATTTTTTATCCTTTGGAAGTTTTTTTTTTCGTTATTCCCGATTAATATTTTATCTTTCAGACGTGATAGGATTGAACAGTGACTTTATAAGTGACTTCCTCAGAAAAAAAGTGAAATTAAGCAACTTAAGTGCTGCCTGCCATTAGAAATTTGAGACGCCGACATTTTTAATTTCAAGTTCATACATATATATCCTCTCGGCTACCTCTCGCCGCTAATGTCAAGCAGATGATTTGTCATTCGATTTTACAGATAGTTTACAACGTACATTTTCGGCAGAATTTGAATGGATTTTATTTGGTTTTTTAGTTATGCGTCTTCAGAAATTGTACACTTTTACATACAGTAATGACCTGAGAGCCTGGACTCAGTCTGAAATTTCCTCGGCTTCGACTTGGCTCCACCGCAAAAATGAGAAAATGGAAAAGTGATAGAAGAAAGAAATTACAAAGATAAACAGAAATTTGACCTTATTTGCAGCATTTCAGAGGCCCGGCCCAATTTTCATTGCCCCACTACGAAAAAATTCCTGCATGTACCACTGTCGAGATACCATATTATGAACAAAAATTACAAGATTGTTAATTATTTGCGAAGGAATCGAAGTAAAATAAAGAACAACTTTGGCCAACTTCGCATACTTTTTTCATTTGTTGGCTCAGCGTTTTGAACGGCTTACCATTCACTGTCATGAGCAATGTTCACTTGAAAGAAATTAAAGATAAAATTACGGAGTAGATTAACACGTAACACGAATAAACAAGCAATCATGATCGGAAATTCTTTATCAACGTAAATTTAATTTAGATTGTTGTAGTCAGTCTTAAAATTAACAGTGTTTCGTTTTGAAATTTCTATTCTCTCACGTATTTTCTTCTTTGGACTAGGATGAAAATACTCTTAAAGTTAAACAAATGATTACATAAAGCATGGTCAGCCAAGTTTTCCCAACATAGACTTTGGGGCAAGTACCACAGGGTACCTATACCGGGTGAACCAGAAAGAAATCTACGAAATTTGTATCCCAATTTTATCTCCAATTTGCGCCCCCACCCAACAGTCTACGACTTTTTTGAGCCGAGTTATGAACCAAAATGTGCTAAAAATTGACCAATTTTTTTTAAATTCTCAAAAATTAAAAATAGTTTGAATTTCCATATTTTACTTGATTTAAAGGAGAAATTTGACGCTGATTCCGAAAAACATACCAGCATAACCCTATGAAGCTTGAAAGTGGGGCAATTTTCAATTTCTTATTTTGAAAATCTCGACAAATTGGTCAAATTTTGGCATATTTTGGACCATAAATGGATTCAAAAAAGGTGTAGAACGTTGAGTAGAGGCGCGAATTGAAGATAAAAAATTGAGACACAAATTTTATAGATTTGAATTATACATCTAACGTTTTGCATTTTTGCGCTGAAGTGAATTTTGCGCAAACTTCCATTCAATTGGTTACAACTTTCTGGTCCACCTGGTATGATAAACATCGAATTTAAAGAAGATTTTTAAACGTGATGAAAGTAAAGACAATTTTGGTTCAGGTCACCACAATACAAACATATACCGTATCTTTTCGATTATGATACGCACACGTATATAATGCGCAGGCAAGATTTGAAGACCTCATTCTAGAATTTTTTAGAAGCCATTTCGAACCATAAAATTGTTGAGCCAGCCTTCTGATACTTTGAAATCGTGTATACCCTCCTCGATTGCTTTCTCTTTGGCCTTGATACACAGAATTCGACGGCTCAGTGGCAGAGCTTGCAAACGCTGCTGCGTTCTGAACTCAACGAGCACCTCCTCAATCTGTGGGAATTGTGGTCTTCTACCCCGAAATAATTTACGTTTCGAAGAGCATAGGAAAAGGGTATCGCGTTGTTGCCTCCACAAGCGAATTTTAGATTAAGCAACATTATATGCCCTAGCAGCCTGCCTATTTCCATCTTTTTCAGCAGCTAGAATCATCGAACGTTTTTCTTTGGTTGTAAATTGAACTCAGCGCGAAGACATTATTCTTAAACACTAACGAACACAATTCTTATGAGAACTGATGATTGAATGTACCTAGGAATTACCGTAGAAGCCTACAATAACTGTACGAAATTTTTCACGTTTTTTTTTCTTGTTTCTTTTTGTCTTGTTTTTTTTTTTTTTTTTTTTTTTTTGCTCTTTTGCTCGTCAGCTTATCTGCAATTTTTGTACAAAATGTTTCTGGTTCTCTTAATCATTAAATTTAGGCATGTATTGGTGTGGTTATTAAATTATTCCATTCTTAGACGAATATAATACGCACTCGTATATAATGCGCACCAATTTAAAAATTGGTATAAAAAGTGCGCATTATAATCGAAAAGATATGGTACACTTACACTGTGGAGGCCGAGACCAAACTTGTTTCTACTCTATCGAATTTAGAGTTTATGCGCTCTAATTTTGTTTTCATATTTTTTGAAACTCATATTGTTTCAAAAAAAAAACAGAAGAGTAGCCTCATCTTTGTCTCTGCTGAGACTGTAACAACATCGATAAGTATAATCTCAGTGAGCAAAATGTTTGTTTATTTCATTCAGAGTTCTCTTACTCTTGATGAAAGTGAATTATGAATACATCATGAAGAAAAAAGGAAATATCTCAAACGTACGTATTCTCAATTCACTAACACGAGAGTAAAAGAACTTGGAATCAATAAAAAAACATTACAAACTCTTTACTGAGTTTTATATCTGTTGCAGCAAAGATAGAGATGCCTTTGATTCAGTTTCCTTCTCTTGAACACCTTTGGGAAACTTTTTCATAACTCCACCTCCTTCATCATACAATTATCCTGTTCTTCATCAAACACCTTTTACTATTTTTCTAATTTTTTTCCCGAATCACGTGAACACGTTGGCTTATCTTTTTCGAGTTGTTCTGTAACCCAGTCGAAGTTTTGCCAATTGGTAGATGACGAAGTTCTTGAACTTCAATCTGGTGATGTATCTTCCGAGCAACAAGTGTAAATATTGAATGTCAACTGAATTAGCGTATCCTGAAAGAAGCGATGCAAATGAAATTATTTACAATACACCTGGACTGTCCGTATAATTGAAGAAAGATGTATTTTTCCTAACTATTTCCAAAATCGAGGCTAGTTGATTGTTATGTGAGCTAGCGGTCTAAAAAAGATGTATTTTTCCTAACTATTTCCAAAATCGAGGCTAGTTGATTGTTATATGTGAGCTAGCGGTCTAAAAAAGATGTATTCTTCCAAACTATTTCCAAAATCGAGGCTAGTTGATTGTTATGTGAGCGTGCGGTCTAAAAAATATGTATTTTTCCTAACTATTTCCAAAATCGAGGCTAGTTGATTGTTATATGTGAGCGTGCGGTCTAAAAAAGATGTATTTTTCCTAACTATTTCCAAAATCGAGGCTAGTTGATTGTTATGTGAGCGTGCGGTCTAAAAAAATACATCTTTTTTAGACCGCTAGCTCACATATAACAATCAACTAGCCTCGATTTTGGAAATAGTTAGGAAAATTTTCTGGCATAGCCAAATAAATGAAAATCATGTTCCATGTCTTTTATATTTTATCAGTCATCTTGAAATATTTCAGTCTAGGCTTCTACTAGGTCAAGTGTTCGTGAGATATTATTCGTTTACCCCTTTACCTATCTTGGCGTCGTATAAGTCTTCTATGGGAAATATGAGGTAGCGCGAACTCGCTCCGCTCGTTCGCCCCCTGTCTCGCTGTTGTATTGGAATGGTATGAGACAATTCAAGTCTAGGGGACTTGGAAAAATTTCGACTATCCAGCCATATATGATAGAAAGAGGGACTAAGAAAATTTTCTAATTATTAATTATATTAATTATTTAATTATTTATTTATTTAATTATTTAATTATTTAAATATTTAATTATTAATTAATTAATTATTTATTATTATTACGCGGGGTGTACTCGCGAATTTCTGAATCACCCACGGGGTAGAGATTTTCTAATTATTAATTATATTAATTATTTAATTATTTAATTATATTAATTATTTAATTATATTAATTATTTAATTATTTATTTATTTATTTAATTATTTAATTATTAAATTAATTATTTAATCATTTATTTATTTAATTACTTAATTATTTAATTATTAATTAATTAATTATTTATTATTATTACGCGGGGTGTACTCGCGAATTTCTGAATCACCCACGGGGTAGAGATTTCTCTTGACGGGGGAGGGGGTGTGCTCGCGAGTTTCAAAATCGGGGTCCGGCGAGAGAAAAGACATGGAACATGTCAACAGTACACCCACTTCTCTGAACCAAATCTATACAACATTCAATTCACAAAATACAGAGCGGTTGCGCTGCAGGTCACCATAAGAATATATGCAAATAAAATCAGCTCTATCTCTCTTAGGGGACGTACCCTAACTACGTGACCATTCTAGGGGGGGTTGTCAAAATACTACGCCAAAGGGAGAAGAGGTTTTAGGGTTTGGTCACGTGGTTTAATTGTCTGGAAAATTTAGCATTTTTAGAGCAGTAAAATGAAATTTCTTTAAAATCTTGTAAATAGAAAAAACGCATTTTTTCCTGAATAGAGTCTTCAAAATCTGTAGATATATCCAAAATTGACTTTTTCAACTTTCAACCAACATCACACGAATAGAAATTTTCTAGTGATTCAAAATTATAATAGGGCAATATGTTGAAAAAAAGAAAAAAAAACACAACGTGAAAATTAGTGTGGGGGGAGGTCCGGTACAATACTAACGATGGTCACGACGAGGGGTAAAAAGTCGGTAAAAATGGGTCACGTAGTTCGGGAACGTTCCCTCATTATAAATTTGTATCAAGAAGTACAGAACATTTTTCATCGCCATCACCTTCTCGTCTCAGTCCTCCGATCAAAGAGCCCGCTACCAGATAGCGCATCACTCGATGTATTTCGAGAATGGTAGCGTATTTGCGCGGATAATCGATTTGAGTTCACCTCTCTTCCATCCTCAACCAATTACAAATAATTTCAATTAATTGTATTCGATTTTTCGTTCTCTCGAAACCCAAACTCTCAGGTAAAAATCAAACTAGAATATGTAAAACGCCGCGCCGGAAAAGACGAACAAATCGAGAGAATATTCGTAAATGGTGAACATAGAAAGGCCTACAAAATTTTGACAAGATTAGCGGCTCTTTCCTATATAAGCTTCAGGGTACATGTAGTAAGGTGGAACATCCATCTGAAGGCAAATTATACGGAGATCTTGTGGCCTAGTGGTTATCGTACTGGTCAAAAAAACGAGAGGACGCGGGTTCGATTCTTCGACCATAGCATGGACAAGGGATATGCCACGCAGGTAAGAAGATGAAGGAATCAAAAGTGAGAAACACCGAAAATTGGTACGTCTTCGTAATCAGTTGAGTTTGCATATGTTTGTGTATTGGAAAAATGGAGGCGCCTTTCGTCACTTCTCAAAATCTATTTGTATGGCTTCACATTCTTATCAGTAGTAGACTGTGGTATGTCCATGAAGTACACAATGGTCGAAGATTCCATTCCCGCTCGGGCCAGAAAATTCCTTCGTTATATCTCCTCTTCCTTCCTTATCAATAGAGAGGGGAGACGCAGGCTCGTTTAGAAACTTCATATCTCGATTCACCATGCAACTCTAAATCTTGAGTTAGTTTAGCGTCGTAATCATCCATTACTGCTTTGCAAAATAGTGGAACATTCACTTCCAGTAAGTTTCTTCTTTACAAGTTCCCTCACAAAGGTCATACATCGTTTATCTTCTGAATGAGGCCTATATCTCCTGTACAAACTTCTTCGAATCTAAAGGCGCGGGCGTCTCAATAAACTCGAACGGAGAGACGAATTTTATCACAAGAAGGGGAAACGGAGGAGTAAAACATCAATTTACTCGCTCATCGAAACGTGTTCACTATCGACTGACTGTTTCTCATTTCGGGCTTTCTTCACAATACAGATTCATGTTCTTCGTCCAGGTCAGCTCTCAATTTTCTCTACATTCAGTTCAACACCAGTTGCCCCTTACCAAATCAAGTCTCTCCACGTACCACCAACTCGACCGAGGTTCACCATTGCTCCATTTCGTTGATGTTTCGGCAATGTTTGTACCTAGTGATACGTTCCATTTGCCATTTCAGCAATCTACAGGATATTCGAATAGGTATACCTATGTAAAATATCGTTTTCAAACTTGACTATACGTGAAAAGTCGTTTCTTTAACGAGTATTTAATGCAAATACAATCATTGTATCCGTACTTACATCCATGTCACGATCATCGTTGGTCGTAGGATCATCAAATAATATGTCGAATTCCCAAATATAGAAAACGAGGGAAATCCTAATTTTTAGAACATTTAGACGAGTTGAAAAAATGTTTAGCGAGCGTTTGAAGACGAAATATTGCAATCAGTGTGCACAGTAAACGTGTTGAAGATAAGGGATATCAAATGGGAATCACTGATTCAGTCGATTTAGCCGATTAACTCTAATGATAGAAATTCAATCAGGTTGTATGCCGAATACGAACTGATTAGCGTTGGCGAAATGAAATTGAAATTCTCTGAGGAAAGAAAGACGATTAACTGTTTGGTCAAAATGTCAGCCGAAGCAAACAATCTAGCACTCACTAGTGTTTTGGGAAAACTATTCCAAAAAATCTTAAACAAAAGACTTACATGGTTCCTCGATTCCAACAATGTACTTGCTTCCAGCCAATACGGCTTCAGGAAAGGCCGAAACACCTTACAAGCATTATCTGACTTACAACAACAAATCAATGATACAGAACGCGCGAAATCTTCCCTCTACACCATCTTCTTCGACCTTCAACAAGTCTTCTCTCGCGTTTGGCGCCATTACATCTGCCAAAAACTACATCAAGTAGGCCTCAGGGGGAACCTCCCAAAATTACTTCAAAGCTTCTTCTACAACAGATCTATCATCGTCAGGATAAAAGACCAACTCTCTGTTCACCAAACCATCCAGAATGGCGTTCCCCAGGGAGAAGTTTGGAGCGTCCCCCTCTTTCTAATAGCAATCAATGATATCAGCCAATGTGTCTCTTTTCCACTTACCCAGCGCCTCTTTGCCGATGACTACAGTGTCTCCCTCCTATCTTTAAATCCTTCCAGAGCAACACGCCTTCTCCAAAAAACACTATTCCTGGGCTTCTGACCGTGGATTTCGATTCTCTTCAGGTAAAACAGGTCTTGTCATCTTTTGAAAACATCGACGCGCTATAACCCCTCTTCATCCACTGATTCTTCAAGGCTTCACAATCGACATCCTCTCCTCTTATAAATTCCTGGGTATAACCTTATTTGATCAAAAACTCTCTTGGATGCCTCACATAAAGTCACTCAAAGCTAAATGCCTAAACGCTACCAATATCATCAAGTACTTCTCCCACACCCGCATAGGATGTAATCGCAAACTTCTGTTACAACTATACAAAAGTCTTATTCGCTCCCAAATCGATTACGGTGCTACTATCCACAGCCAATGCAGTAAATCCAAAATCAAACTCCTAACTCCCAGACGAAGTCATACTCAAGCGAGTAATACAATCGGAGTAATTTACAATAGCCACAGAAATTTAACAACGCCGGAGCGCTTTCGATTAAACAATCATTGTCAACGGGGACTGGAAAGCGACTGAACCAACTCCGGCTGTAAACTAGAAACATACGAGGAAATCAGGATTGAACCAGCGAGTCATCACGACGTGAATCATACTCGTAAACTAGTTCAATCAACCCCTCATCAGGTATGTACCTGTTGAGCACATTAAGGTCGTCGTTATTTAAATATCTCGATGTGTTCTAACGCTTTTCGCTTCAAATACGCGTTTTCTCTATAGAGGAGGACCTCGGACCCCTCTTTAATGCTATGGCCGTTGGTGATTAGATGGTCCGCAAACGCCGATTCACCTATAATCTTCTTTTCCCACGCCTTCCTATGTTCAGCGATTCTAATTTTCGAATGACGGCCTGTCTCGCCAATATAAATTCCGTTACAATCCTCACACTCAACTTTATACACACAACTTGAGAAACCGCATTGATTCTATTAATAACGCTGATACGGCGTACTTGCGATTTCTGTTCGGGAAGTTTCGGAACCAAAGGTCGTCGTTCTCATCTCACATATTGTTTCTTCGCAAATGCTTAAATTACACCTTAAGCCTAATTTCATTAAGTTTCGGTTGTTCTCGGATTGCGATCGTACCACCAAAAAATTGGAAAAATTCCTGACGGAAAAATGGATCCGCACTGAATTGCGGAGGTGGCATGGAAAGTTGAATGTCACCACTAGGCTGAACTTATTGGTCCATTCTAGACTTTCTGGTCTACTGCATCCGGGTGAGTTGGATCTGTTTATTAAGGCTATTAATGTTAAATGCCGAGGTTTTGAAGCTAAATTGAAAAGGAAGAAAAATAAGAAACTTTGTTCCCTCCAGAAAAAGAAAGAAAATTTGAATAACCCCGCTGTCCAGGAAGTGAGACCTGAGGTCAGTGTTATCCAAAACTTCCAACCGCGCATTATAAATTGCAGTCAGGTTGAGTTCAGTAGCGATGAGGTGAATTTATTAGAGAAAGGGTTGAAGTTCGGATTACCCCCTCTTAATAATAGTAATGCTTTGGCTAATGTTGTTGCCGACCTCGAGGTGAAAATCGGACCGGGGGTTAATACTCAAAAAAATTGTGCTGCTCTTGTCCGCAATACCCCCCTCCCTCGCAATTGAGGTGATTAAGGGATTAAAGAGGAGGGTCAGGGAGGAGGGCTTAATCATCACGAAAGCTGACAAAAGTAATGACATTGTCGTGATGGAGAAGTCTTCCTACGTCTCCAAGGTCTATGACGTTCTCGGCCAGTGTGGTGCTAAGGAAAACGACAGTTTCAATTTTCCTAAACACGCAAAAGAAGTTAGACGTGTGATAAACGAGTGTGAATTTATTATTAAAACTCCCTCGTTAAAAAGATTGCTCCTGGAGCCCAACCCTGTGCCTCCCTTCTTGTACGGGCTACCAAAAGTCCATAAAAAAGATAACCCGATGCGTCCGGTCGTAACCTTTGTGTCCTCCCCCACGTACGCTCTGGCGAAATTTTTGGACCGATGGTTTAAATCGAGAGTTGACCGTGAGTCACCTTACTCGGTGAAAAATTCGGTCTCCTTGACTGATAGGCTCAAGGATAATATTCTTCCGCTGGGATCGACCCTGTGTTTATTTGATGTGGTCGGCCTGTTCTCCAATATCCCCAGAGCAACCGCCATGCAACATATGGGAGACCTTTTGATTCAAACAAATGTTCGCCAAGAAGAATTGGGTGAATTTTTCAATCTCCTCAATATTTGTTGGTCTCCCAATTATTGCAAATTCGATAACAAGTTTTTTGAGTTTCCTGAAGAGGTTGGAATACCTATCGGTTCTCCTTTGGGTTCTCTCATTTCGGAGGTCTTTATGTCCAAGTTTGAGCTCGATTTGTTCTCCTCTGGCAGTGCGTATTTAGATCAGATTTATTATTGGCACAGGTATGTCGACGATGTGTTGTGTACGTGGACTGGTCCCCGAGAGCTCCTTTTGGAGTTTCTCCAGTATCTAAATAATCAATATCCTTCTCTAAAATTTACTTTAGAAATCGGTGGCGCATCTATTAATTACTTGGATTTGACGATCTGTAATAGAGACGGTATCCATGAATTCGCCATATACAGGAAAGATACTGCGACCGATATTACTGTCCACGGCAAATCCTTTTGCCTTGTAGCCCATAAATATGCCGGATTTAACAGCTTAATCCATCGACTGACTAGTATTCCTCTCAATCAGTCAGCCTTCCAAAAAGAGGTATTAACTATAAAGCACTTGGCCAGGGTGAATGAGGTGAACTTAGACATTGACCTTATGATCCAAAGGAAAGTTACTCGAAAATGCCCCGATTCCACCACCTCCCTCCCCCGCAATACGGGCCTAAACAGTAGAGAGCGTTGGATAAGGCTTCCGTTCTTGGGACAGTTTTCATCTCAATTGAGTCGTGTCCTACGCCCCTTCAGATTTCGGCCTGTGTATTACAACCCCAATACCATAAAAAGTTTATTGGTTAGGCTAAAAGACCCCATCCAACTGGCCGAGAGGAGTGGTGTGTATAAAGTTGAGTGTAAGGATTGTAACGGAATTTATATCGGCGAGACAGGCCGTCAGTTGAAAATTAGAATCGCTGAACATAGGAAGGCGTGGGAAAAGAAGATTATAGGTGAATCGGCGTTTGCGGACCATCTAATCACTAACGGCCATAGCATTAAAGAGGGGTCCGAGGTCCTCCTCTATAGAGAAAACGCGTATTCGAAGCGGAAAGTGTTAGAACACATCGAAATAATCCGTCATTTAAATAACGACGACCTTAATGTGCTCAACAGGTACATGCCTGATGAGGGGTTGATTGAACTAGTTTACGAGTATGATTCACGTCGTGATGACTCGCTGGTTCAATCCTGATTTTCTCGTATGTTTCTAGTTTACAGCCGGAATTGGTTCAGTCGCTTTCCAGTCCCCGTTGACAATGATTGTTTAATCGAAAGCGCTCCGGCGTCGTTAAATTTCTGTGGCTATTGTAAATTACTCCGATTGTATTACTCGCTTGAGTATGACTTCGTCTGGTATATCTGGCCATAAATTGAGAAACCGCATTGATTCTTCTAGATACTATTCAAACATCCACCCTGCGCATGGCTCTCGGAGCTTTTCGAACTTCCCTCATCTAAGCCTTTGTGCAGAAGCAGCAGAACCACCATCATATTTTCGCACTCTCATACTGACTGCAAACTTCCTCGCCTCGTCTTCTCAAATTCCTGACCTTCCAATCTATACATCTATCCTTTCTCCTAGTAACTTCCTCCTCTCCTCTTTAAAATCCTACCTTCAATACCTCCCTAAACTCTCACCTCTCCTTTCTATCAAGCCAACGAAACCTCTGTGGCTATTATCTCCCCCATCTATCAGACTCGACCTCGTTAATTACCCAAAAATGGACAACTATTCCTATCGAACTTTAATCACAGAAATCATTGCAGAATACCCAAACAATGAAATCTGCTTCACTGATGGCTCTAATCTTAATCTAAAACAGCCTATGCATTATCAATCAACGGTATTATAACCGCTAAACGACTCCGTAACTCAGCTTCAGTATTTACTGCTGAACTTAGTGCTATCCACTACTGCCATTCGCAACTAACACAACGACCACCACGACACAATTACATCTTACTAACTAATTCTAATTCATCTCTTTCAACAATTCAAGACATACACTCAACGCATCCACCTTACTCTTAAAACTCTTACTTCCATCGAGTCAACAATAACTTTCATCTGGATCCCTGGTCACATTGGTCTTCCTGGACATGACGAGGTTGATCGTGCAGCCAAGGAAGCTACCCGACTACCGAAGATTACAGATCTATCTTCTTCCCCATCATACGACCTAAAAAACTATTACCGTTCCCTAATTTTGAATGCCTGGCATCATCTTTGGACTCGAACTACCGACCACCAAGCTCCGGTCTATAAAAACCTCACCCACCTATATTAGGCCTCCTCAAACAGAAATTCCCGTCATGAAAAAATCATTCTCTGCCGACTCAGGATTGGCCACACGCGACTAACTCGTTCTCACCTCCTACTAAATCTCTTCCCTCCATCTTGCAACTACTGTCAAGAGGATAACCTAACAGTACAACACCTATTCCCATGTCCAGCCCTACAAAACAAACGACAATCTTTCAACGTCTCGTCTTCCTCATCATCCGCCTTATGCAACAACACAGAAACAGTTACTAACTCTCTCCAATACTTACGCTCTACCTACTACTTTCCTCTTCTCTAACAACCTACAATACCTTTTCGCGAGCTGATGACCCATAGAGTAGTCAAATAGCTCATAAATAAAATTAAAAAAAAAAAAAAAAAATTTACACAAATTCATGACATATTATCATTCCATACGAAGCCTAAAAATTTCAAAGAGTTGCCTGAACTATTCAAAATTCGCTACCATATGAAACGTTTTCAGATTTTTTCATTTTGGTGTGTATAGTACATATTTATGTGTCCTTAAATTTGTAATTTCGAGTTGATACGTAATACGATATAGTTGTACTTATAAATACCTACCATTTTACATAAAAGTATGTTGAACTAACGCAGCACGCGTATATGTATTGAGTTGATCGTCGTCTATGTAGATTATCTCTCTAACATATTTTCGTTTTAGAAGAAGCAAGAAAAAAAAAAAAGATGTTTGTGGTAAACTATAATTTTACAGACATTCTCGTAACTTATGCACGTTTAGTTCGTAAATTTTGAGACATAAAGGGTTGTTTCTGAATGAGTTTAACAAGCATATTAGCGTCTAAATATGTTAATAGTTTGCGAATAATAATTGGACCCCGGTGTTCGTATGCCCTATATGAAAATGCAGCGTGGTATCTAGGCATGCTGGTTCTCTAATTTATCATAGACATCGGATCACGTCTTCTCCGTGTACCAGCTGCAAGTTTGATAAAAATATTTTCGTATTCCGAATAAAGGAAGATGATTTTTTTCTTTTTTTTTTTGGAGTCAACGTTTTCTAAAAATAAGTAGAAAAAATTCATTTCGAAGGTCTATTTTTAGGAATGTAGTTTATAGGGGTAACCGATCGATTTTTTTTTTTTTTTTATCTAATCCGTAAAGATCATTTTTGTGTGTCTAGATATACTCAAAAATTCAACATCAGAAACGTTCGTGTTTAATCGGTATTGTAGAGGCTCATTTTGCTTACTGCACATTTTCTTCGAAATAACATGCGTCAATCGTCTAACGAGCCCATAGAATTTATTGAGAGTCGTTTCTGATTCATAAAAACCACTACCTATTATCTTGTGAGCTGTATTTCTGCTCATTCGGTTTGGGATTTTGAGGAGGGAGCGTAGAGTAGGGAAATGGGTTCGATATCGACAGTCAATTCTAGGGCCAATTCACCTGTATTAAGCTAAAAATCGACGAGAGTGAGTTGACTCCAAATCGACGAAAAACGCTTGGAATCCGATTCAGAATCGATCTCCAAGTCTGTCTGAGGATTTATTGTTGATGTCGACGGTTAGTCGACTTAGAAGTATTCGATTTTAATGCTTGATCTACATTGATTTTGGATCTATTTCATCTTCAAAACGCCCACAATTTCGATCGAAGTTGCCTCGAATCTATAGTCGCGAGACGCGAATTCGGAGAAAGAGGTAGTTCAGGAGAATATATCCTTCAAGTGTCGGAGAAAGGCTCAAGTTGTACACTTTGACTGTATTTTCCAAGCGAAAAATTTTATTTTTCTTAAAGTGTGTCTCTGGATCCGCGCTCGCAATCTGGAAGGAACTCAAAATTGAAATTGAAAGTGAATCGACATTTGGTCGTGGTGATTAATCATACTTGGGTTTCAAAAAGTTTGTGCCTCGTATCACCTGTCGTAGAGTCAGAGGTCTTCTGATTATCTCATTATAATAATCACGACTGAATATTCTACCTCCTGTGAGTAGCGAGCCAGATACAATACACGTACACAAGTAGTGTTTTTCTCTCCCGTTCCATCATATGCTGACGACACGCTATTATTAATCGCAGCAAACACACAGGTTGAACTGAACAAGAAAATAAAAAGGAGCATTGAAGACATCAATAAAGACCTTGCAGTCTGTGGACTTCATCTGAAAATCACGAAGACAGAAGTCATTGTATTTGGCTGGGTGGAGAATAATGTGCCCCTTGTCGTGGATGGGAATGTCATCATACCAAAGACAGAAATTAAGTACTTGGGTATATGGCTAGACAGAAATATGACGTGGGAAACGCACATGAAGAAAATGTGGGAGAAAACAATGAAGATGATCCCAAAAATCCAAGCGATAGCGAGGAACACATATGGATATCACACAAAGGCGTGAAGAACAATGCTGGATGGGACAGTTGGCGCCTATATAAGATATGCTAGTGCAGCATTTGCACATAGACAAGTGTCTACGTTAACAAAATACACCGACGTATGCTACTTTGCTATGGTCGGCTCTACAGAACGGTGACATATATGACTGCAAGTGCAGTATGCAACTGGGTGCCACTCAAGTATGAAATCACAGCCCGCGCTGTGGCTTATTTGGTAAAGAAAAAGACAAAATCACCTGGGAAAAATTACCCGTTGAAACAGCCACACAAGTTTGATACCATGAGCCAGCTATGGAATGCAATGGGCGTGGAGGCCATGAAACTCTGGCGGGAAGAATATGTGAAAGACGTCGAAGGTAAATGGAGGGCGCAGGTCATAAAAGAACCTGGAGTGCAATTGGAACCCAACTTCTGGCTTAGCCAAGCAATAAGTGGACATGGTGCATTTGGCACATACCTAACAAAAATGGAACGCAGAAGAACCGCAATGTGTTTCTGTGGAAAAGAAGAACAATCGCCCGAACACGTGTATGTACGCTGTAGCCTATATGCCAAGAACAGACCAATGCATTTGAATATAGAGGAGAAGGATACTCGGACGTACCTAATTGAAACAACAAAAGCGCTTCGGGAAGATGAACGACAGGCAAAGAGAAGACAAATAGAAGCTGATATTGCATAGTAAATGTTGACTATCCTTCCCCATAAACTCTTTTTCCTTTTCCCTCGACACCCTCTTCGAGAGGTATTTAATTAAAAAAAATTAGAAGCCATTGCAGACGTTGCAATGGCAGCGGGGAACCCGCAATTCCTTAACTCGACCTCTCAGGTGGTGTGGAACTGAGTTGATAATCTTGTCATATAATTCAAATCGAAATTATCATTCTACATTCCCTTCTATCATATATAGCTCGAGAGTCGGAATTCTTCTAAGTCCCCCTCCTATCATATATAGCTCGAGACTTGAAATTCTTCTAAGTCCCCCTCCTTTCATATATAGCTCGAGACTCGAAATTCTTCTAAGTTCCCGCCCCTCCTATTATATATAGCTCGAGACTTGAAATTCTTCCAAGTCCCCCTCCTTTCATATATAGCTCGAGACTTGAAATTCTTCTAAGTCATCCTCCTATCATATATAGCTCGAAAGTCACGATTCTTCCAAGTCCCCTTCCTATCATATATATCGCAAGACTTGAAATTCTTCTAAGTCCCCCTCCTTTCATATATAGCTCGAGACTCGAAATTCTTTTAAGTTCCCCCCCCCCATTATATATAGCTCGAGACTTGAAATTCTTCTAAGTCCCCCTCCTTTCATATATAGCTCGAGACTCGAAATTCTTCCAAGTTCCCCCCCCCCCTATTATATATAGCTCGAGACTTGAAATTCTTCTAAGTCATCCTCCTATCATATATAGCTCGAAAGTCACTTGAAATTCTTCCAAGTCCCCCTCCTATCATATATAGCTCGAGACTTGAAATCCTTCCAAGTCCCCCTCCTATCATATATAGCTCGAGACTTGAAATTCTTCGAAGTCCCCCTCCTTTCATATATAGCTCGAGACTCGAAATTCTTCTAACTCCCCCCCCCCCTATTATATATAGCTCGTGACTCGAAATTCTTATAAGTCCTGTAACCTAACCTAACCTGCGGACGCGGACGTTTTTTGCCGGACGCGGACGTTTTCTGAGGATGTAATCTCCTAACAAAATGGATAGCGGGTTCCCCGCTAAAAAAAAAAGTTTATACTAGCTTGAGATGTTTCATGTCTGACCCCTACCCTATTATAGTAGACCTGAAGTGGCTCAAAAAGTTGGTGTAGTGATATTCAGTATACTGGGCTATACTACGCCTTTAGTAGTACACTCTTATATACTAGGCCTATATATCGACATCTTTCATGAGCTTTGGGAGCTAAGTAGCGTAACGCACAGTACACTAAACTTACACTAGATCAAGATTGGGGGCGAACGAGCGGAGCGAGTGAGCCTAAGGAGTTGAGCGAATTCAAAAGTAAGTGGTAAAGATGGACATGAATTATGATAGACATGAACACCATCTTTATTTATTTGGCTACGCCAAAACATTTTTTTCTTAGAAAAATGGCCATCATCCATCGTCGATTTCAGGGGAGAGGGCTGGAACCTACAGTTTTTCGAAGGTTGACCATGAGTATTCGAGGAATTACAGGAGAAGTAAAAAAGAATACAATCATCCCTTCCATCACAGAAAAATTGGTCCAACTACGCCTTTAGGTCTGAAGTAATTAAGTTCAATGCTAAGAAGAGTATTTCTTGCTCCCCTGCACAAGTGGACATTGAATAAGGATCGCCACCATCATTATCATTGAATACATATCGATACACAGGCAGAAATGGATTGAAAATGATTAAGGAAGATTTTGGGAGAAGCTCAGTGTCCTCCTATAACCGCTAGTAATGATAACGAATTACAACTACAGGAATAAATTTGAGTACTTAGACATACCAGACCGATTAAATAATTTGTCTTGGATTTCTGAGGGTTTACAAGATTATACTTATATTTTTTACTTGTACAGAGGAACAATACGCGAGTTAAAGTTCGGACAAAGAAATACCAGAGCATCTTTTATTCATATTGGACAAGGGGTGACAATGCTGAAGCCTATTAAACATTTATTATCGAGTGAATTTTAAAAACAAACTGCGTCGCAAGACAGCCTTAAGATACTTTTAAAATGCAGTATTCACGAGGGGGGTCCTTTGTCAACAATGATTACGACCGCCATCACATCACACACATTGATGGTACCTAGATACTTATTAAGCCTATATGATCTGAGATATTTATGCATTCATCAGCCTCCTATCCCAATGAATTTCATGAGTTGGCAAATTAGTACTGGGAGCAAAGATCGAAAAATTCTTCCATCGTCAGGTTTAAGGAACAAGTTCATGTTGACTGTGCGGATTAAGAGGAGCGTGTTCTCTAGCTTCGACCACCAAAACAGCATTTCAAAGAAAGGAATTGTACAAATTTCTTTGTACTTCCGCGAAAAAGTGAAAATCTAACAAATTTTTTCCTTTACTTCAAACGCGGATAACTTCCTGTCATCAGTGGACACTAATTACATAACGCCTACAATACCGTACGTGTGTACGCCAACAACCGGTATAAACAATAAGTCATTCGTGACATAACTAACGAAGATATGTACTTATAGCCCGTACCACCTATTTCTTCTTCCTCTCGTGCGAAGAAAGGACTGTACGCATTCGAATCTTAAGTCAGCTAGATTTATAGGTGATAACAAATTTTTTAAACAAAAATTGGCTTCCAGCGTTCACTCACCGAATCGGTTGTTTTGCAATCGTACAATCCGGAAAGAAGTAGAACCGACACGATGTCCGCATTTCCATACTGCGCGGCTATATGCAACGCATTACGACCATCCTGCAGAACAAACAATCGTCATAATAATAATAATTATTATTATTAATTATACACCGCGCTCAATAAAATCAACACGTGAATAAAGTATAGACAGCGTGTAATGCTTGTACAAAGTAATGCTGGTATCTTCGATAAAATATATATCAATTGACTTACATCTCTTTAAAGGTGTACATTCGTTCATTTTCATTCAAAACGAACCCATATCATTATAATTTACACCGCTTATATTCCACCTATCGTGAACCTAGTTTTTTCACTACATATATGTAAAATAGAATGGAAAAAATACGACACAGTCTTTCGAAAGGTGTGCACCTTTCTACGTACATAATGAGATATTTTCTTAGGGCATGGCTGAAAGTTTTTCTTATTCTCTTATACTCAATTGCTTTCAAATTCTTTGTCTTACCATCCGTACTGAAGACGAAGAAGTCACATCGGTTAATTTTTACACGATTGTTTTTTGTGTACGTATACTTCTTGTATACACACACATATTTAATTCGCATTTGTTCGCAACGAAAAATAATTGCGGTGTACTTATATTTTCTACTTTTTTTTTTTTTTTCTTTTTTCAAGAATAATATACTCGCTTTCGACGGTCGTACGCGAGCTCTTTTACAAATAACGCAAACGTGAGCACGATTACTGCTTAAAATTAAATCATATATCATGTGGCGCTTTTTCTCACCAATTTAAACGACTAAGTAAACACACACATATCAGTCGTTAATCGCTAAGAAATGTTTAAAAGTCCTTCTTTCCGACGGTCAACCTAATTAGTAAATCGAGGAGGCCGCAAAAAAAAAAAAGAAAAAAAAGTCGGATTTCGCAGACATAGAATTTTTTTAAAATTGAATCCACGAACTCCAAAAGAAGATCGTTGGGAAGCACTGAAAAACTTGGCCGAAAAAATTTCACCTCAATTTAGACAGAATCGTAGAATTACTATGGTGCTTCTTCACTTTTTCAATGATTTCGTACTTTAACTTTGTTGGGTCCTCTTTTCCGGGAACCAATCAAGAGACCTCTTTGGAAAGAAGAATTTCTGTACCCTGAACCAAGTCGAGTTTCATCAAAATGGATATGTCCTAATTAAGGGAAACCTGAGAGGGGCAGGAGTTTAAATTTTGACTTTTTACTAGTGGAAGCTCATGCGTACAAAGCGATCGCCAAAACCAATCCTATTCAGGCTTTTGGACTCGAGTCAGGAAAGTTCGGGTGCGTTTTTGTGCCTATCTATCACTTTTAAGTACTCCACTTCCTTCCCCAATAACTGGAAAACAGCTTTAATCATCCCAATCCTAAAACCTCTCAAAGATCCTTCACACCCCCTATCCTACCGACCCGTATCACTACTAAGCACTCTCAGCACAGTTCTCGAAAAAATTATCAATAATAGACTCTCCTGGTTCCTTGACTCCAACGAAATATTAAGTAATACACAATTTGGTTGCCGTAAGGATCGATCAGCAGCTCTAATGGCCCTGGCTGACCTCGATTCCCCAATCTACGATGCCCATGCTCACGGAGCGAACCTTTACTCAATATTTTTTGACATGGAGAACGCTTTCCCGGGAGTCTGGACATACCACATATGCGTCATCCTGCACCAACTTGGACTTCGAGGACCCTTTCCTCTCCTATTTCAAAATTATCTTACTAATCGATCTTTTAGAAACCGCGTAAGCGATCAGTATTCCTCAACCCTCTCCCAAGAAAATGGTATCCCCCAAGGATCCCCACTTAGTGGCATCCTTTTTCTCATCGCCATCAACAACATAACAAAGTTCATAAAATTTCCAATTCAAACCCTACTATTCTCTGATGACCTAAGCATCCATTTCTAGCACGCGCCCACCGTCTGCTTCAAGAAACAATCAATAAAATACACGCTTGGCTTTCCCTCCTAGGATTCCGCCAAAACCGAACTCATCATCTTCCAAAAACCACGCGAGAAAACCATTAAGTTACCCTAACTACCCCATCCCACGAGTTGAAACTACTAAAGTTCTTGGCCTCAATTTCCACAACCGCCACTCTAGGATCCCTCATATCAAACTAACTAAATCAAAATGCATTCGAGCACTCAATGTCCTGAAATTCCTTTCCCATCCAAAAGAAGGTTGTAACCGAAAAATCCTTCTCCACCTCTACCAGAGCTTAATCCGATCCATCCTCGATTACGGATCACCCATTCACAGTCTCGCCTCTCCCTCTTATTCAAAACTACTCGACACTATCCAAAATTCTTCACTCAGAATAGCTACTAGAGCATTCCGAAACTATCCCGCTGTAAAACGAAAAAAGCAACAAATAAGAGATAGAGATAAATATTGTATTATTGTTAATTCGTTAGCTGCTTTACTACTCGCTATGGCATATAAAATCATTACGCTATACATTCTCCACGAGTAGTAAAGCAGCACAAAGTGTACATCGCGTCACGACACGCTGAAAGCCTCTGTGCAGACACTGGCTTCCCCCACTTCATTATCGACGCGTTTCAACTTCCTCACAACTGTCCTACAATAGCCGCAGATACCCGTCCACCATCGCCCCGCAACTAAAATTCAATGACCAATCTACATTCCAACCTAAAACTCCAACTAGCACGCCCGTTCAAGTTCCATTGTCTTAACCACATCGTTCCCTCAACCCCTCCTTGGCTCTTTATTCCACCCAAAATAGTTCGCGACCTAAAACGCCTCCCTCGTCTTTCAACTTCTTCCGAAGAATACCAGGCACAATTTAACAAAATTCTTAACAACGTTCACAACCCTACACTATGTTTCACCGATGGATCTAAACATCAAAACAAAACCTGCTTTGCATACTTAATAGGTCACTTCACAGTCTCTCACCGACACCGCAACACCGCATCCGTTTTCACTACTGAACTACAAGCAATCTTTAGCTGTTTAGAACACATCCTCACCAACCTACCCTCCCGTCTTCCTCTCAACCGATTTTCGGTCATTTCCGACTCCCTATACCCAACCACACCTCCTCCTACCCACTCATAAATCGTATACACACTCTCATTGCCACCTTGTACACCTTCCCCATCCCATCATTCTTCATCTGGGTACCTCGTCACAAGGGTATCCCAGGAAACGAAAATGTCAACAAAGCAGCTATACTAGCAACCCATAACCCATCAGTCAACCGCTCTTTCCTCCCCTCACGCTCAGATCTCTCCAAACACATCAACAAATTCATCCTTCAAGCACAATTCACTCATTGGTCTAATCTCAAATCACACACAAACAAACTAGCCTAAATTAAAAATATTCCCATCCGATGGATTCTTCAAATCTGCCAACAGGCAGAGAAGAAATAGTCATCACCCGTCTCAGAATCGGCCACACCAGACTCACATACACCCATCTCATCTCTCATCTTATGCCTATTGCGAATCTGAACCCCCTCCCTATCCGTTCAACACATCTTCTGCTGTCCCAACTTGACCCGACTCCGTAATTTCTTATCCATCCCTCACAACCACACAGAGGCATTTCCCCTCCATCCCCAACATATTCAAATTTTTACAACAAGCACACTTCCTGTCACGCATATAATGACGCAACCTCGCCAGCTGAAAGCCCTGAAGGCAGGCTACTAGTAGCTCATAAAATAAAATAAGAAAAGAAAAAAGGAGAGATAGGAACGAACGAGGCCCAGAGAATAAATTGGCGCAAGTAGAATCATCGTCTTTATCAATGGCTCTATATTTTGACCAAGAACACCGCTATCACGAAATTTACCTTTCAAGTCTTCACATTGACCAAACACGTCCGACGCATACTTATGCTTTCTCTTGCAAGCATTGCAACATGGACTACCCCTTTTTTTTATAAGTTACATACTCACGTGCCTTACCCTAGTCCCCAGTGACGGTCTGAGGCCAAGTAAACGAGGTGTACGCCTTGAGACTCAGGATCCTGGGAGCCCCACATTCACCGGAGAAATTTGATAAAAAGTTACTTTTTAACAGGGAACCTGTTTTATGGGGGGCTTTTTGAGAAATTTGCCTTGCGGCGTCCAGCAAAAAACTTGGAAAAATTTTGACTCTCGAGCAGCAGGAGAAGCCATCATTGATTGGCTGAGAAGCTAAGTCAATAGCTAGCTTTTGGAATGTCACTCAGCCAAAAGCTCAGGAAATAATCTGTTGTATCAAAAAGTCTCAGCCAATAGCTAAATGGTTTTTCATCTCTGTATAAGATGCTAAAAACCGTGACGGTTTTTTCAAGAGTAGTGTCCTAATCTTGAGTTCAACCAAATACCTTCGAAAAACCGTCAAAAAACTGTGAAAGTTTTCTGTGACGGCCTTTTCAAGGGTAGTCCCAATCTTCTAAGCATGAAAAATACTATAATTTTGATATGTTTATCGATTCTGATTGATGAGTGAAACCGTGAAATCACCCATAAACAGGTTTTTTGCACACCTAATCATCGATAATGTAGTAGCCAGAAATTCTTCTAGAAGAGGGATGAGGAGAATGAATGACTGCGAAGCACAGGTAAGGGCTTAAAACTTATCTGCTCATCAGTACCGAGGGTAAATTCCAATCATCGGGGAAGGGGGTCATTCCCACCTCTGGCGACAACACCACGGACCATGAATCAATATAAATCATGAGGGGCAGGGGACTTTGGGAGGGAATTCCCAACAACCGAACTTCAGATTTCAAAAAGGGACTAGAAGAAATTTTCAACTATTGAGCTGCGGATGAATTGTGGTCTCGAGAGAGCTGTTTGCTCTGATCTACTTAGAGGACTTCGAACTATATTGACAATTGAGCTATATACGAGGGGGGAGGAGGTGTCTGGGACTAATTCCGACCACTTTGTTAGATAAACAAGTGAGGAAGAAATTTGTAAGATACGGGAATGAAGAGAGAAAGATCAAAATCAAGGACAGTCGAGCTCCTCACAAGAAAAAGGCGAGTCTGAAAAATTTTCGATAATCGAAATCGAAAAATCACCCATAAAAGGAATTCTCTGCCTGTTTCAATTAAGGAAGTGAATGACTTCAAATATTCTTCATAGTTTTAGAACTTGTTCCAATCCGCGTCGGCACAGTTCAAGAATCAATCGAAGACTATTGAAATAGTACTCTCTGCTCAAAGGTAGATTTCTAATACAGTTCACAAACCAAGGAAGATACCAATAGAATGGAAATATACTGATATTATAGTATCGCCTCAAAACAGAAAACCATCAGCCCATTTCACCGAACCCAACAATTTCAAAATTTATGGACACGATTTTTATATAAGAATTGAATTTGTCACCCTTCTACAATGATCCTCCAGAATAAACTATCTGTCATCGAGATTAGACTCAAAATTCCAAATCTGTTCATCAATGCAGAGTCAATTCAAAATGAACTCCAAACGCGTTCGAAAACAGAATATATTGTCTCACGATAATCCCGCCACCGAACATCTTTCAAACGTCCCAATTCTCGCCAAGAACTGGCCGTAAGCGATGTGAGAGGCACGGCCTCTGCGAGCTTCAAAAACGATGGTCGAAAAAATGGAACTGCAATTACTCATTCCGAATGATTAGGTTTAATATATCGAGTAAAAGAGAAACGAAAAGAAAGATATTCCAACAGATTATTACAAAATTGTTTCCGTTCGTTCGGTTCTCAAGCACAAAGTTGACCTCTTCTCAAAAACTCGAGGCGAATAATTTTCTCCTTTTGTACGGATTATTGCTTTCAAATTTCATTCAATTCGACTTCGTATACGTCTAAAATTATTTTCCCAAGCTCTTCGCGTCCGTCGAAAATCGAATACCAGAAAATGTCATATTTCAAATTCCGTGCTCGCTGCATTATATTTTTTATCTCGCCACTGGTCTTGAATATGCTTTTTTTCCGAATCGAACAAATATCCGCGTCCATATTATTAACCGTCGCTATAATTTCGATTTACAACTTAATTACGTTGTCTGTCATTAATAAGCGAACGAATTTTATTGATTATTATTGGATAAAACTCGCGTCGGCATCGAAAAAAAAAAAAAACTGAGAAAGGTTAATAATGTACACAAGAGTAACGACGAGATCGATATCATCATAATGTGGCCGAGGAGAGAGAGAGAGAAATCTTCGAACTCGCTCATTCTCGAGCCGAAAATGAAAGACATAAGAAATGATAATCATTAAGCTATATGGACACGTTTTTCGCACAGAACAATTGAATGATCAATAATGATTCAACAAATGACACATTCATTAAAATAATACTGGGCGCTTTTAACTTGAGCCAACTATCGAGAGGAAGTGCGGAGCTGGTCACGATGTTGTTTAGAATATTAGTTCTGGCGTCGGTCCTAAAAAACTTTCCAGTTTTTTTCCTCTCTCTCTTTTCTTCCAGCATATCGAAAATAATACCCGCAGTAAAATTAGGCATTAGAGACGAAAAACCTGACTGCTCCCTTTACCTGTAATTTGTATCTAAATATTTCTAAAATATCGCCTCTCGTTTTCCTGTTTTTTCGTCTACGCCACGCGCGTACACTTCGATTTACATACAATCAATTTTCGGTAAGTACTACCATCATGGTTCAGGTGTATCTCCTCCCCCTCCCTCACTGAATAAAGAATAATTTGTGCAACATATGTTGAATGAACAGCACTTTACACAAGCCCACCTAAGTCGCATCCGAAAGCTGTATGCGAGCGTATACGAATTTAATCGAGAATCTCTCGTATGACGCATTCGAAAAAATAAAGAAATCAAACTTCAAAATATCCTACATTAACGAGCAATTAATAATACGAATTCTAAATAAACGTATCGGCGCTTAGTCACGATTGACGACGAAATTTAAATTTTTACCGCATAAAATTCGGATATCTCCATTCACACTCCTACTTCCATTCACTAGAAATTATCGTGACTAGTAAAATTCGTTCGGTCATAAAAAAAAAAAAAAAAAAACTATTTTCACTTAAAAGCGAATTCTCAACGTGTTCGTAAGCGCAATAATAAAATTTGTATAAAAATATAGACCATAAAAGTGCCATACACGAGGATTGGCTAAATTGGAAGAGTGTCAATGGACAAATTACTCGGTGCAGTATCAGACCATCGATAACTCAATTTTTTCGTACTACGGATTTTTCTCTTTTCTTTTGTTTTCTTATATAATATACCTACTCTCGATCAAAATAAACAACACTAAAAGTACACGTCTAACAATAATGATATAAAATCAGAAACAAATAAATGGAAGAAAGAAACGTTACTTTTATAGGACCGGTGTCTGTTATTTGTCCAAGTAAGCGGACCACTCTCTGAGAATCTCCTTTCACAATGGCTTCAAGAAACTCCTCTTCCAGCATTACCCGACGCTGACATTATCTGGAAAGATGTCACAGTATATTAGGGAAAACGTATTATATAGATAAATGTAATAGGCTAATGTAAAGCGATTCACAAAAGTGCTTCTACAATGCTCTTGATGCCGGCGCGATGATCGAACTCAATTACTTTCAGAATGCGGACCCGAAAGCGGGCAAAACAATTTTAATAACGTGTCAATATAGGTAACGTTCGCTCTCTTTGTACAGTTGAACGAAATTTTGAACACATCAACGAAAAAGGTAAGGATAAGGCACATATAGGCGTAGCTCATATACCCGGTTTATGATTGATTATAATTTTCAAATAATCTTATTAAATTAGACGCGAGTGAAATGCTGAGAAAGATGAAAGAAATTCACTCCGATAATGATGAGGGCGTTTACTTTCTCTACACAAAGTCATTTCAGTGAGTCGCTTCTATTGATTCGAGATTCTGATCGAGTTCATTCATCGTTTCCGTTTTCTGCGATGATAAAAACGTTTGCATAATCGCACAAAATCAAAGGCTACAAATCTCTTGGAGTACGACGAAGCAAACTTGCGAGAACACAAATAGAAATTCGTGCATAACGTTTTAAATTTTCATCGGAATTAACTCATTACAGCGCAGTGTTGTCACAGGACGCTTATTTCTGGTCGATTCTTCCCTTTTATAGTTCACGCTTTACTGAACACTTTTCAAGAAGTACCGATAGTGTGAATTTTCGGAGTAATTTTCTAGTTCGATTGCGAGAAAAAAAAACAACGAGAGTGACAGAAAAACGGAAAACACGAGTCAAAAAAATTACGGTTGACCACACAATATTTGATGAGTTTGTGCTCGTGCCATCTGCAATGGAAACAAGGAAAAATAAGATTTTTAATCGACAGTACACTGTACGGTACCTCATCGATATTTTCTTCTTCTGAATCATTCCTAATCAGACAGAGACGTCTGGAAAACTAATTTCAACAACTTAGGTGTTGGACGGATCAAACGTACATTTCTCATTCTCACTGACTGCATAGGCTACAATCGTAGAAATTCACTCAGATCACCTCCCACCGATGCCGTGAAACAAATAAGCTTCATATGGATTCCTAGGGATGATGGAATTCAAGGAATCGTCCAAAAAATCTCTCCCCAACACAATATCTGAAAATTGGAACAGACCCGGGTAAAATCGGGAACTTTACTAAACGAATCGCTTCCAAACATGTGGCCATAGGCAAACTGTACATCTCGATATCAAAAATTAACATTAACTCGACTATACGAATTGGACATACTCGCATGACCTACAGCTACCTAATCATACCTTACCTTTTTCTATTCGACTGTTCACCCTGCACACAGGAAACACCAACTGTCACACGCAAGATTCCCCTGCCAAACCTCTTAGCTTTCCGTAACACTTACCACATCCCCTACAGACTCACCTCATCACACCTGAAAAACATTTTTCAATACTCATCCTATGTAAACTCCTCGAACGCATTTAAGTATTCCCTACTCTTGACGTTAAGCTAATAGCTTGGGAAAAATCTTATGCATAATGTACAAAAAAACGTAGAAGCTAACATGTCTCCTCCAGAGGCATATTGTGTGACATTTCACATGTTTCATGCTTCGTCTTAGAGGCCACTTGGCTGATGTGGGAACATTTGCTCTCAAAACATTCGCCTCTCTCATTATCAGGCAACACTTCGATGTAATACATCGATTTCATCGATCACGTTCAATCGACTCTGATTATATCGACTTTTGATACGTTTATCTCGGTCATGATGACGTCATAGTAATGTCCCTTTTCATCAGTAGTATACAAAGCGATCAAGGATGGGATGATGGACCACAGCACATCTTATTTGAGTGTGAGACGTGGAGGCGTGAGCAGGGTAAGCTTATTCGGCCTCTTCAAGAGCTTGGAGTAGATGAAGCGCTCGCTCCGAGTAGCCTGGTACTCACCATGCCAGGTTCTGAAGAACTGCAAGGGTGTTGGAGGCATAATTATTTTTGGAGAATACAGAAAATGACCTTTAACTCCGGTTGCCTCCAGTGGACACGTTTGAAGGCGCCTCCTGACCTCCACAGTATGTCTCTGGAGGCACCTCCAAGTGCCTCCAGCGCAATTACTGAAATTGGAGAAAATGCCTCCGGAGACACTTGTAACGTTGATCAGGGTGACAAGATGTAGCATATTGGCCTATCAGCGTTGCCAGATGACAGATGAAATTGAGAAGGTGTATTTAAAACTTTGACTTTTAGACGAACCGAGCAGCAATAGCATCAAAGTGGGTGAATGAGGTCTCAAGGAATAGAATACTGTTGAAAACAAATGCCTTCTGAAGGGTCTTTCGAAGCATCTCGAAGTCTCTAGGTGGAAGCAAGGTACTTCCGGAGGCAAAATGCTCCAGCCTCCAATACCTTGGTTTAAATCCTCACTATAGCACTGCGGAGGCACTTTGGAGGTAGCTCCAGATGCCTCCATAAGGGTCCTTGGAGGTGCTTCCAAACCTTCAGTGAGCCTTCAAAATTTCAGCTAATCTCCGCCTCACTGGAGGCGGAGGCAAAGTGCCTCGAGCCTCCAACACCCTCGCGAAGAAGCATGGAATCAGGTGTCTGTATTTGCCGCCACCGATATGAAGGAGAAGATGAACCGGGAGGCCAATGCAAAACCACGCTACTGTAAAACACTTTCTACAAGGATGATCGCTTCAATCTATATTTTGTCCGCTCCAAAATACAAGTTGCACCGCGTTCAGATTCGGTGTCCTAGCGCGGGTCAAAATAGAGCCAGGGACAGTTATGAAATGTGTCATTGCCACCAATGAAAAATGGCAAAAGGGCTTGCACTCAAGCAGGTCATATAAAGGAGGAAATATCGTCTTATTTTGGTATACCACAAAAAAGAACTGATGAGGAGGACGTAGTATATTTTTTGTCTTCTGAGAACCTGTTTTATGAGGGTTTATTTGGGGAAAAATATCCACCGTCTTAAAAGAAAATTATGGCTGTGAAAGAAAGGGGGCCTCTAACAAACTTTGGGAACATGGAAGATTTATATACACATACATTTAAAGAGGAAGGAGGGAGGCAGGAAAATTTCAACTGGGAGACTTGGAAAAGAGACTTTCATTCTAAATTCTCTCGAAAATCGAAATTTTTCCAAGACCTCCATCTGTCATCCATAGCTCGAAGTCAAAATTTTCTCAAGAGGAAACGGCCTTGGGCGTCAAAGGACCAATCAACGGAATAGGCTCATCCGCACTCTTGCGAGTACACCCATTCCACTGATCGGTTCTTTGACCCATACGGATTTCTGTATTTGCAACCACCGGTATGAAGAAGAAGATGGATTGGGAATGGGATAGGCAAATGCAGAACCACGCTGTGGCCTACTCAACACATATTTAGATGTACAGGAAGGAGAGGAAGATCACCCTTGAAGTAAGAAGAAGCACAGACTCCAACAGCGATCTACTATAGCTAAGGTGGTGTTGTTGTTACGTATTCTAATGTTTTGCCTGCCTGGGGCAATGTAGCAGCTCAAAAATCAAAATGTTTCCAAGTTTAACTCCTTTCATGTAATGACATTTTTGCCGGACGGCGGGACGCTAAAATGTTCGAAAAGCTCCGCCCATCCCCCATAAAATAGGTTCCCTGTTAAAATTTGATACACATGACGGGAAAGACTTGTAAGGTTTTGATAATTTAATTGTATAAGGAGGAGGAGGAGGAGGACGGAAGCACCTATACTTTAGGGACTCTAAAAATTTTGACATTTGAACATTTCGCCCAAGAAGTGGGAAATTTCCACCATCCAGCTGCATTTATTAGGGTAGGGACTCTTAGCAAATTCGACTTCCCATTTATTATATAAAAGGAGAGGACTTGGGGAAAAATTTTAACCAAACTCTAATCGAAAAATCCCCAACAAAACTGTTTCCCTACTCACCTAAATTATGAGGGGAGAGACTCATAGAAAATTCAACTTCAGAGCTGTGCGGATATGTGAAGGGAGAGGATTTAGAAAAATTTTAACCAAAGTCTAATCGATTACAGAAATCGAAAAATCCTCAACAAAATTCTCTCCCTGCTCGCCTCAATCAACATAGTTAAATGACAAACACTTCGCACGAAGTTCTGTGCGAGTTTTTCATTCAACTTTTCCGAAATATCGCCTACAATCTGCCATATCTGTAATACTTACAGTAATTCTTCGACTTTTGGGTCCTTGCGAAGCCCAAGCAGAAATCGAAATAGCGTAGGAATAGTATTCTGAAAGGTGCTCGGCTGAAACTTTCAATCGTCTAAAACCCAAACATTTGGACTTTAGACGATGAATAGACTGGCTGCAGTTGGTCGATATTCTCAATTCACTTGATGTTCAATATATTATGATGTATGTATGTTAGTAGTTATTGCAAGATCAATCCGCGAGGTGAGTACCAGTGCACAGTCTTCCTCATTCTTTGGAGGAAGATGCGAACATCTAGATAGCATCTTGAACATGGACACAAGGTCTCGACGTCAACAGCATTGCAAGATGAGGGATTATACCATCTCTAGAATACAGAACGCGTAGTTGGAAATAATTTTTCAAAGTCACCATATCTGGATTCTCCTAAATATTCTCTGTCTGTCTCTCTCTCTCATACGTATCCCTTCTCGTGACCACAACTCGCAAAGCAATTCAAAATTTTCTGCCCTGCATCACCATACAAATTGTGTACCTTCCTCACATTATTTTTTGGGCTTCTGTCACATTCTAGAAGAGAACATTTTTTTATCGAAGTCAGTTTTATAAGTGGCGATGAACGAGCAGACATTGAAGGGCATAAAATTTGTACAGAAATGTTCTTCTGGTCTTGCTACCGTTGATATATGAAAACTCATTCATCCAATATCAACTATGTATGCCATAATTTACCTGAGCGGTTTTTCCGCTTCAGAAGTGTTAAATTACCGACAGACTCATTAGTTAAATTGCGAATAGGTATACACAGAATAAGTGACTTCCAGTAGGAACTAGTTTTAACTAACAGTATTTAGTTCTCTGTAAGATGATTAATCAAAAACTAGAGTCGTCGGAAAGAATTTGTTTGTTACGACTCGTTCAGTTTTAATCAGATCGTGTTTGGGTTCTCTACATTTAAAAAGACTGCGGCGGCATAATCTAGATTCATAACTACAGTAAACTGTACCATGCTTACTCTCTGATAACACAGTTTTCGTACTTCGGGAAAATACATATATATGGAAGAAAAAAAATTCTTGAGCTGAAATTAAAATATTTGCATGAATCAAGAAATTTTTATTGCATTTTTTTCTCGACGTTTTTTCATTGAAAAACAGCGTTGCTACAATGTCTAAATGAAACAAGGTAGGTACGTATGAATACACGCTAGAACAAGCGGAACACGCTCAAATTAGTTCAGTAATTAATTATTTTCAAGAATTATTCGACATTTTCGCGCTGTAGTATTCCGGTAGAGAAAGTACCTAAATAGGTATACTTTACTATTATTTCTCTTACCATCGCAGGCTCAGTGGTGAATAAGGCCAAGACCGAAATTGTTTTTGATAGAACCAAAAGGAAATGGATCGTTATATTTACATTTCTTAGTTCCGTTGTTGGAAAGGAGATCGACATTTTATCTGCAGTTATCTGAATTAATTAATGAGTGGTCAACGAGGCAAATGATTACTTGACGGCGCGCGGCGAGTCACTACTAAAAGTTGTTCCAGAATATACACATAGTTTTCTGTTTTTAATCCAGGGTTTGCCCGTGAAAATTTGAAAGGGGTGACGTACTTGTATAAGAAGGCAACTTAATTCAATTTGATGGGAGTATATTTGGTGCGCGAGAGTCACCATGTCTTCTTTGTAATATTAGCAAGTACAATTCCTGGAACTCGAGGAAAATATCGAGAAAAAAATTTACATCGCATCAAAATCCTCATATTTTCTGCACGAACAGTGACATTAAATTGATAACGTCTCAGCGCTAGTTTTCGGGATATTTGGATGGAGTAGAACATTCTTCTATAGTGCGTTCAGAAGAATACAAATCAGAATTGTGTATGCTTTTAGGACTGGGTTTACTCTTGCAAAACTGTCCCATTCCGTCTCTTCCCATCACAATTATACATCATATAACCATAATGGAATACCCTTAACCTACTTTAGGAACTTATAAAAGCAGATGGGACTTGGGCTTTGGAGGTACAGCTAATCAATTTTAGCACATAATAGGCAATGGTTTACTTATTATAAAATAAGTTATACATCAGTAGTAATGTCCCCAATTTGGTACACCTTGTGACTCTATACACTTGGTACCAAGTCAATTGGTGGTCAATTTTGGTCTTCTTGGTCAAAATTAGTCATTTTTGCTCAATTTTGGCTGGAATTAGCCGATTTTGGTCGTTTTTAGTTGAAAAAAGCGACCACCAATTGACTTGGTACCAAGTATATAGAGTCAAAAGGTGTATCAAACAGGGGACATTGCTACTTAAACCAGGATAAGTAAGAGTTTAGACTCAAGGTTGGAGAATATCTGGACATACTAAGTAGTACATAGTGCAGTGAGTTAGGTTTCTCAATATACCTATAGAATCAGTCTTATAGGATAAAAACTTTGCCAACAGTGAAAGCACTATGACAACATCATCAAGTAAGTTATATAAAACTTATTTGTAATATTGTCTCATTTTGTACAGAGAAAACACATTTTAAATACATTTTGATAGAAGTTTTGAAATATTTCATGCCCTTATTTCAATATTCCCCTCTGCAGCAATTACTTATGGGCATCCATATATATACCACTATATCTCTCAACATCATACTTGGAAAAATTTCAACCCTTCAAGCTATATGTTGTAATCATATAGGGTAATTTGTCATCACACAAGTATTGTAGTCAAATAGTGCAGTAATTAGAATATTTTATAAAGTAGACAACCAAATTTCCCAGTCATAATAAGAAGTGTCCATCATCCATCCACGCTCAAATTAGGGTCCTACCCGTGAAATTTTCAAGTTGAAGATTTATACACTAAGAAAGCAGTTTGTGCCTTCCATTTTAGGAGACTGCAATCCTGAACCATTTCTCCAATTTACCTGCAAACACTAAAAATAAAAATGTATTTGAAAGCTGTATTTGTTCTCATGTAGCTGAAACAATGTAAAGAAGGCTCGAATTAGGGGGCGTCCATAAATTACGTGAGGTGATTTTTGTGATTTTTTGACCTCTCCTCGCCCCTCGGTGAGATATCGTGAGATTTGCCTTGACCCCTTCCCTCCCCCCTCTTATCACGCGAGAGATTTTCCGAAATGTGTATTTTTGCTTTAAATACGTTTATCTGTGCTTAATCGCGTTTATCTATGGAAACAACGTAATTTTCTTGATCACATTTTATACCTATTCAAAAAGAACTAGTTTTTATTGAATTGAGACTTGGCTGGACCCCCTCCCCCCAAAAAAATGCCTCACGTAATTTATGGACGCCCCCTTATGCGAATTGAAACCAAGCGTTGGGCGACTCGATGAACCTTATCGACTCCAAATCGACTTCCATTTGACTTCAAATTGACGCGTTATTTCACACGACCTTAATTTCGCCTAACGTCGGCCGCAAATCGACTCAAAATGACTGAAAGTCGACTCAAAATCCATTTTTTTTTAAAATTATTATCAACTTATCGTTGTCGACTTCCGGTATGTGCGAGTGTCGATCTAGCGCAAATCCTGGATGGGTTCTAGAATTGGGATAAAAAGTGATTCGACTTCTGATATCAGTTTTTAATGTCGACTGAAAATCGACGCAACGTCGAAATGGCGTTGATTCAACCATGGTTGCACTGGTCAAGTGCAATTGAGTATGACTGCTTGTTTCATCTGCGAGCAACCTAAATTATCAGTAGACCGGATGCTATGAAGAAGTAACTGTGCGAGTACTACATCTACTCGAGGTCGACTCCAGATAAAAGTGTGGCGGAGTAAATATTCTTCTCAGAAGGGAGGCAAAAATTTTTCAAACAAAAATTCAAAGAAACTTTTTATTATTTTTTTTTTAAACCACTTTCTAAGAGTCGTAGTCGACCAGAGTACATTACCAGAGACCTACAAATCGACTTGAAATCGACCCAACAAAGCAGTCGATTTCAGATCGATGGAAAAATTTGACGAATTCGACTCGAAATCGATGTCAATTTGAGGATGACCAACATACACCACCAGAAAACTAAAAAATGACTTAAAATCGACGTAAAAGAGCAGTCGATATCAGATTGATAGAAAAATTTAAAGAAGTCGACTCAGAATTCACTATGGATTGACGTCAATTGGAGGTCAATTTAAAATCAACCAGCGTAGCTCACCAGAGAACTACCGCAATAATTGATTCAAATTCGAACCCAACAGAGAAGTTAATTTGAGATCAATAGAAAATTTTTGGGAAAGCGACTTGAAACCAACTAAAGATCAGCGTTTATTTGAGATTGATTTGAAGTCGACTAGTCTACATTTCCAGAAAACTAAAAATCGACTCTTAATCGACGTAACATCCCGTTGGGAAAGATTGGCACGATCGACACAGAAAAATGACATTTTTTTGGCAAATTATTGTCATTTTGCCAGAGAGAGTGCCATTGCCTCTAAAAACGACAATTTTTTGGCAAATTATTGACAATCAAGATAGAAGTGCATTGCGGTTTCTACGATCCAATTTTCTGCCAATTATTTGTCAAATTCAAGTCAATTTTATGCCAAGATCCAGCCAATATTGGGAAGATTGGCACAGTTGACGCAGAAAAACGTTTTATTGTCAAATTATTGTCATTTTTACAAATGAAGAACAATTGACCAAGAGAAGACATTTTTTTGACAGATGATTGGCATCCAAGGTTAAGATCCAATATTCTGTTGTTTTTTGTCATTTTCAAACAATTCGGCACAATTGACAGAGAAAAACGACGTTTTCATGACAAGGTAATACCATTTTGGTAAGAGGAAAACAATTAACCAGAAGCTCACGGGTTCTTTTACAGACAAAAAAGAGAGGAGGTAAGGAACCCCTTTTTGTGGGGCACATGGGATCTGGAAAATGTAGTTGGTCATGAGAGAGGGATATGGAAATTTTGACCTCCAACCTATATAGGATAAGAGAGGGATTTGGAATAATTTCGCCTCCAAGTTATGTACAATAGGAGGGAGACTTGGAAAAATTTTTAATTTGTTGGCCAGCTGGACAACAGACGGCGGACGTTTTTTCCAAAAAAAAACCCACAATAAAACAGGTTTCCTGCTGGAAAATGATATTTTTCCAACAGATTATCACAATCCGAGCTAGAAATGTATCGTGTTCTTTGAGATCTAATACTCTGTCGTTCATTTGTTGATTTTCAAAAATCCAGACAATTGGTCAAATTACTAAATTGACAAGAAATATAAACTTATTTGAACCAGACATTCTTTAGGATCGCCAACAACACAATAATGATATTTTTACCAATTTTTACCACAGGAGATGGCGGTTGCAAAAGCCGTCCAAGCGACATTTTTTGAATCTGGCAAATGGGCTCACTGTCATGACGCAATCAGAAGTCTCTTCCCCAAAATGACAGATTGTCGCTTGGACGGCTTTTGCATAACGCAGTTTATTTGAGAAATTTTGACAAATACCTAAGTCAATTTGCGGCGCATGTTGGTTCATTACTCGACTCAGAAAATACGTACAAACGTTGTATTGGGCTCAAATTGAAGATCAAATCGAGTAGAATTGAGCTATAAGTCCAACATTTTGTATTTTGGGGCTGAAACACATTTGGAGCAAACTTCCATCTAGCTGCTAACATCTTTTAGCTTCACCCAGTATATACTTATAAGAGAAATATGAGAAATTTGAAACATCCATTAAGTATGTCTGTCATCTCATCTTTATAGATATTTTTAAAACATTTTTCAGGGGATGTTGAAAGTCCAAACTTGCTTTATTCAACTAATTTGTCATTTTCCCCCCAAACTTCCAAGGTATAATATTTTTGAGATATTTTGCCGGTTGAATTTTAGAATATTTTTCAACGTGTTTTTTGAGAAAAAAAAAAATTCAAGTGCCAAGGAATTACCTATTTTTTTTATGGTTTTTATGTTTTTTTGTTATAACTTTTATAAATTGGGTACGCCAATTTAAAAATAATGCTTTATATATTTTTAAAAGCTTTGTTTACTTGTTTTCTTTTTCAAACAATGATTAAGAAAATTTTCCTAGTTTGAAAATTAATACTGAAAAAGACGTTTTTATTTGTTCGAGCAATGCCTCGAAAAATATTCAAGCTTTGTTGATTTACCATACAGAATAAAATTTTTTTTTTCATTCTCGCAAGCAAAATCCAAAAAATTATCAAGGTTAAACTTCTTTTTTTCTCTTTTTTTTCCCCATCAAGAATATTATGATTTCTTTTTAAATCCATTTACAAGCTCTTCAAGATTATCAGCTCAATGGACGGAAGGAGGTTGAAAGTGAGAAAAGAAGAGAGTACAAGGCGTAAATGTTGTCATGAAGATTTATGAAATGAAAAAATTTTGTACTGATCAAAAAATCATTGAGGTCGAAAAGTAGGTATTTTCAAGCTTTTTTGTTTCCTATTTTGCAAATAACATCTCAAAAACCATGGTCAACCCAAGAACCTTCAATTCCAATCAAAGATGAGTACTTGAGGAATATTCCAAGCCAAAAAATGAATATCTGAAAAATATTCCAAGCTTTTCTGAATGAAATTTCAATGTTTCCAAATTTTCAGAGTCACCATCATTTTCAAAGGTAGATCGCACATTTTTGCACTGCAGGAACTAATTCCATTTTAGAAAATTAATTTAATTCATTTATAGAGAAATTAATAAAAAAAAAAAAAAAAAAAAGATGAATGATTTACAAGAGACATTTCTAGTGAGCTGAGGCAAGGTACGTAATAGCTTAGTTATGCATATGATTTGATTTGTGTTATTCTTGTTCAGCGTCTTATTCTAGGTTAGGGGTTGGATGGGTGACCGCACTGCCAAAGGTGTACCAAAACTGAGTCAATTCTATGCCAAATCTGAGTCAATGTTTTGCCAAAATGATACCAATTTATTGTCGTTTTTTGCTAAACTGATATTGACAAACTACTGTCGTTTTTATGCCATTTTTTTGTCAATAAAAGTGCATCTTAAAAACGCATCACTTCTCGCTGATTGGTTGAATACTGTGCCAATTTGCCAAAATCAGTGTCAAAATTTACACATTTTGGCAGAGTCGATTTTGTGCCAATCATTTCCCCACGGGCAGAGTAGTCGATTTTAGGTCGATAAAAATATTTGGGGAGATCGACTCGAAATTGACTTCAGAAGTTCACATCAAAGAGAACGATTTGAAGTACCAGACTTGAAATCAACCTAAAGAAGCAGTCAATTTCATATCGAACCGATAGAAAACTTTAGAGAAGTCGACTCGAAATCAACTCCAGATCGACATCGATTTGAAGTCGACTAGCTCACATCACTAGATAGAGAATTATAAATCGGTTTGAAATCGACACAGCAGAACAGCCGGTTTCAGGTCGATAAAAAAAAATTGGAGGATTTGACTCAAAATTGATCTGATAGAAATTGTGAGTCGATATGGTTCATCGCCTTTTTGTATAACTGTCTACTGCAGCTTTCGTTGATCGTAAGCAACGACGAAAATAGCAAGAGCCATCAGTATATTTTAGTTCTGATGAAATTCAAAATTATCAAGATACCTATTTGTAATAATGTTAAGCCGCGAGAACAGATTACTAGGTTACAGTTTCAACCAAAGAGACCAGTTCTCGAAATTCTTCCGTCAAGAACATTTACCGGTACTATACTGAAATATGTACCATAAATTATGTAGTTGTTTTAGAAAACGTACAAAAATCTAAGTATGTTGTTTCGAAAAAAAAAAAATGGAGCATTTTAAAAAATCTCATAAATTATTAATAATATACCAATCCACTTTCTTTTTACTCACATCTGATGGTTATTACCATACATGTGACCTGCGGAATGAGTCGTATGTTGTAATTACACACTTTCAAAGAAATTCGTATTGTGAGTAAATTACCTACATTGAACTTCATTATTTAATATTATTTCGATTTTTTTTTCTTTCTTCAGAAAAGCCTGCAACGCATCTTAGTACTTTCTATATGAATTATGTTATTATTTAAATTATATTATCGATGTAACGGTATCGAAAAATTTATCGTTACCATTATATAAAATTCAAAATTCAACCTGGACACAGACAGTGAGAGTTAAAAGTAAGTGAATGACATGAACGACTCGTAATCCTTGACTTTTATCGGAGAAAAATTCAGATATCTATTAAATGGAAAAAATATTCTATTTATTCTATTACTATTATTATGACAATATCGTGCTCGGAGAAATTTTAATAAATATATCACGAGTTTTAAAATCCTCTCGTGTAAACATCTGTGATTCAGGAGTTCGCGTAATTTTCTATGTAAAATGGAAAAGAAATTATAATTATACGTCTAAAATCAGTTTTAGTCACGGTACGCGCAATTTACAGAAATGAGCTCAAGATTAAAAGACTGTTATCGATTAATTATTTCTATATCGTATCGATTTTCAAAAACGAAAGTCATCGAGTACCTAGTTCTTCAAAATTTAAATAAGTCTGCAATATTGTATGTTACTAACAAGACCTACGGGCAATTATCTATCAACATCTGCTTGTAAGTATAATATTTCGGCGTAATTTCATTGCGCTCCAGTGTTTATGGAAAAAATCAATCAATCACGATTATTTCTACCAACCGCGCCGTCACGCGGTAAAAGCTTTTGAATGCGTGAAAAGCCTTCCAAGATTACAGTGCTCAATGGAATCGAAGTATTAATTATTTCATTCAACGAGAAAATTGCTACATATCGAACGTAACTAAATATTATCATCTTTCATCGACAGATTCTTTACTCACGTTATATGCTAAATACATGGACGAGTGCCGGTTTTATCGAACTCTTTTTCGCTACCAACGCGATAAATGTTAATCAAAATTAATTTATGCATTTATTTGTGGAAGGAAAGAAAAAAAACATACACGCGTATTCGTAGAATGATTTACCAAATTTTGAGTGTAGTATCAGATTTTATTACCTGTAGGCCCTAATTTCCATAAAACGATATGGTTATATCAAAAGATGCGAGGAAACGAATATATACGGTCGATGACAATTTTCTGAAACTTTTTTCTTTCCGGTCAATTCTTACGCTATAAAATTGGATACCGAAAGGCGAGCTAATAGATACATTATCCGAGAGCTTTATAGCAAATAAAATCATCAAAATCTATAAAACTCAATCTCGTGAGTATAGTCGAAATTTGTAAACAGCACAAACCTATGTCTACGGGGTTAGGAAAATATAAATTATTACCATGAGAAAGAGAGACTCTATCGCGACATCCTACCTACGCCTTTTTAGCCAATCTCAGTTTTGTGCGAGTCAGAGAACGAAGGTAATGTCGTCTACAAATGGTTAGTTGATTGTGTTTTCTTTTGAATTGATGGTAGGCAGTTAAGTCAGTTTAAAATTCTCAAAACACGTTGTTAGTCATGTAGGCCATCGTAAAAAAAATTAGTGTGTAAGTTGTATTGGAACCAGACGAAAACACTGCGTTGGGAAAAGTTAGAGGTCTGCCGCTAATATTCTTCTAACGTCTGTTCAGAGATAGTTTCTGAATGGGTAATCAAAGACAATGTCGGTTTTGAGCTGCTCTGTTTGAGCTATACATAGTTTATGTTTACAAGAGTGTAGTGCAGGTGGTTTGTGGAACCAGAGACAGAAGACCACGATCAGGATCGGATTGGCCTCCACCGGACTTACTATAAAGGGGTTAGCGTAAGTCATAGTCCCAATGTGATCCTGTAATTGCTGCACTTGCAGAAACTTAACGGAGTTAATCGGGGTACCTGTTCTATGGGTCGAATTGGTTTTGGTATTGAGTATTCAAATTGAAATCTTGAAGAGTTTCAAGTTTTTTTGAGTTCCTTCTTGTCATGGTGTGTATAACCTGAAAGTAAAAATTTTTCCGAGTCCCTTTCCTATCATTTAGTCCCCCTGCTATAATATATTATGGCTCGAGAGTCAAAATTATTCTGAAATCCTCCTTCTATCATACATCCTAGCTCGAAAGTTAAAGTTCCTCTCCAATCATAGATTATGACTCGAGAGACGAAGTTCTTCCAAGTTCTTCTCTTATCATATGTTATGGCTCGAAAGTCAACACTTTTCCAAGTCCCCTTTCCATCATATATTATGTCTGGAGAGTCGAAATTTCTCTAGATGACTTCATGTATATTTTAAGGCCACACCTGCTTTATGATGAAATCATGGCCTAGCTTCTAAATTTTTCCTACAGAGACGTACAGGGCGTTCTAGGGTTGATGCGTTGTTTATTGTAAGATGAACTATCTAGCTCAGGTGGGTTCACTCATCCTACCCCGCCCCCCATTCTTGTCATACTGCATTTCGAGTTCTATTACTTACGAGGGGCTCACTCGTTCCGCTCGTTCTCCTCCATCCTTGCAGTAAGTTAGGCTGTCTAGCTTCATTAGGAACGAGCAACATGAGTGACGTCGTGACTACTCATGATGGCACCCTGTGACGTCATTATTAGTAGCCGTGAAGGCTGCCTGTGATGTCATCACTCTCTCTCTCTCTCTCTCTCTCTCTCTCTCTCTCTCTCTCTCTCTCTCTCTCTCTCTCTCTCTCTCTCTCTCTCTCTCTCTCTCTCTCTCTCTCCCCACAGTTCAAAAAAGGTCCTTGAGATTTTGCATTTCAAAAGTTTTATCCAGAAAATTTAAGGAATCATATTACCTGACCTTCCTGGCTAAAAAAAATATGCCGAGAATGCACTTCATAAAACTAGCAAACACCAACGAGAAACTTGTTGTCCAATATTATGAAAGATTGGGTGGAAAGAGAACAACAAACGACAATTTGAATCTATTGGTATGAACTGCTACAAGACCCCCTCTGCTCCCATTTTTGAGATTTGTAATTTAATCAAAGGACTCGAACGCGAGCCGGAATCAAGGGGTTTTGCGTTACATGTTAAAACAGCGGGCAACAGGCTGTGATTGTCCAGTTAGCTTCGAAATCAGCACTGGAATTTATGGGAGGATCCACGTTAATAGCTTTAAAAAAATCCTCCAATGAAGTCACGATTTGAACGTGGATAGCCTCTTTTCTTCTAGAGATCCAGAAATTAAGTCCTCTTCTCTCTGATGAAGTCACAGCTCAAAAATTTTCCAAGCCCGAAGCACTGTAGGGATTCACGCTGAAAATTTTTTCGTCTTCTCGTGACGTCATAACCTAGATACGCACGTTCAGCGAAGAAAGAACAACAAGAGAACAATTTTTAAAATACCCTGATAAGGTTATGCTTTAGACATAGACGGCCTCCGTCCTCCGATAAAGGAAGAAGCTAAGTTGTTCAAACAGGAGCTCCAAGTTCTCTCCTTCTTCTTTCATTTAGCTCGTTACTCGAAATTGTTCCAAACCCGCAGACTAGATCAGATAAATCTCACCTACGTATTCAAGCTCGAAATTTTTTTAAAGTTCTTTCTTTATGGAGATTTACCCTTCAAACTTCGAATCTCCTAATTCTAAACTGTTTCTAAGCCCCAGAACAGGTCAGCCAAATCCTCTTCACTCTAGATTAAATAGCACTCTAAGAAAGAAAGGATTTTTCCAGGGTTGCCACTTTTTTTCAATTACGAAATTCCTGACTTTTCCAGGTATGTATCTTCCAGTTTTTCCAGAAAAGTGGCAACCCTGTTTTAGACCAACTTCCTGCTTGAGGAAGACTGAGAAAGTACGAGCTAAGCGTGCGATTTCATTCGAAGCTTTTGGTCAGTTTGTCGTTGTAGGAGCTTGTAAAATTTTTGGAAGGATTTTTCATTACTTTAAATTCAGATGAAATTAAGCCACACTTCCAACGTTTTATCCAGAAGTGGTGGTTTTTCTAAAGAATGTACCCCCAATAGCTATTGGCTCAAGAAATCAGAGCACAATAGTCTCATATGTGTACTCCGTTTTCCTTCCGCATATGAGGAGGTCTTGCTACGTAGGTCTGAATAAGCCATAAAAATCAAAATTCTTTATCTGAAAGAATTCTCGACATTTTGAAATACTAAAGTTTTGAGGTGTTGACAGTAAACTGAATCCTTACGGGTAATTCTATAAAAAAGTCAAAATATTCTCAATATTTAATGCCATTTAAAGACGATTAACCTTTCAGTCAGCAGACGCTTTCAACGGCACTTTTTGTAGCTCACTAGGAACTTCAAGAGCTTCAGAATCCATTTCAACGAGTTGTCATACCGTCTTACTCGCGTTATTTCAGATGGAAGAAGGGTCCGTTCTGTAAATTGTTTTCCGTTCCTAGCAACTTTTCTCCTTCACGCATTCCGTTTTGAACAAGTTTACTGGCGGGGACTTTGAAAAGAAGTTGACTTATGAACGACTCTACGTATTAAGAAGAACTTGGAAACATTTCGAGCAGTGAGCAGGGCTGCCAAGTGTCCGCTTTTTGACTGGACAGACCGGGAATTTGCCTCCTTGTCCGATAGTACGGAGAAACCATTACCGGACAATGAAAATGTCTGGGAATTTGGAAAATGTCCAAGATTTTTCAAATTTTAATTGCAAATCTTTTCTTTGTTGTTGTTTGGTGTGCAGGGGGGAGGGGCGGCGCAAAGTAGCAATATTTTTGTTCTGTTTTTTTTTTTTTGCTTGTTGGCCGTGCCCGGGAATTTTAAAATCAGGACTTGGCAGCCCTGGTCTTGAGCTACATACGGAAAGGGAAGGAGGCTTGGAAAAATTCCGACCTCCTAGCTACGAGGCGATTGAGAAACTTCGACCATCCAGGTGTGTACACGAAGTCGCACAGCGGGGACTTGGAGAAATTTCGACTTTCCAAAGGAGAACTCGGTAAACTTCCGACCATCGAACTATAGATGTCGGGATAGAGACTTGAAAAATTGCTACCAAATCAATGATCTGAGTCGAATAATTTTCCATGGTGCAGGCTCACTGCTCGCCTCGATGAACGTGCTTGATGAAAGAGCGCCCGTAAGCTGTGAGTTTAGACAACTCTCTTTTTAAAACCCGCTTCACAGGCCCAGATTCACTCACATCGCACCTTCACTTTCATATGTACGTCAATCTGTCGAGCTTTTCTCGTATTCCTAGAACACCCATAGTTTGTCTAAAACGTATTAATTTATACCATCAAAACCGAATAATGAGCAGGTATTCACAGCTACCGTATATTTACATTATGTTAACGTGGAATTATCCCTACGTCCAAATTGACAAATTCTTGCCGTATTGAATTCCTCGTAATCTCGTCCAATTTCCCGTGAATATCAGTATACGCGTACAACACAGTAAGACATTGTGAAAAGAAGATGATGTCAATAGAATGAGTAAAATCAAGTGTGAAGAATGCGCTATATCGTACACGAAAACATGTTTTTCCGTATGTTTACCGTTTTGACCTAAAAATTATGGATCTCGCGTACATCGCATCACGTACTCCGTGACAGTCATTAGCACGTAAGACCGAAGTCTCGTCGTCCTTACCTCACAAAAAGGCAACGAACGTATCTGTTGGATTTTTCTTCTTTCCATTTCGGTCGAGATTACTTCGGATATACGAGGGAGGGAGGAAGAACAAACCACCGATAATTGAATTTTGTTGTTTGTTCATTTTGAAATTTTTAAAAACGTTCGTAGGTACTGTGTTGTAAAACTTTCCAATATAAGTGCTTCGTGACAGCATGAGTTATTTTTAGACGTCGATCATATCTCCAGCACTGACTTCTAAAAATAACTCTTATTTTCAATGCAGAAGGTATTTCGAAAATCGTTTCTTACATTCTGAGCGAGAGATGACCAGATTATAACAGTTCAAGCAAAATTTTTACAACATTATGAACCATGCCGTGCACTAATAATTGCCTAACAGAAGGAAATTTCAGAGAAGACTCTACATAATACTAAAATGTCAAGATTGTTCTGATGTTTCTTGGTAGACTTCCATTTTCGCTTAGTCAAAAGTTTCAAACGAAAGTTACTCCTCATCAAATTTACTGAGAGACACGTATTCACTTACCACTCTAAGGCTATTGGATGTAATATTTCATTGATAGTGCGAAGGTCTATCCCTGAGATAGTGCGGGCGTTAATATAGTCTAAACATCTTCTTTGGATCGATTGCATTTACTTCTAATTGGTAAATTTAATCCCCTCGATCACCGCTCTCTTATCCTTTTATAACGGTTAGTCAGTCCCTCGACTGTACTTATCTTGGTATTGTTTCATGAACTTTTTCTCCAATAATTTACCACCGACCGTGGTTTTCTGTACCAGTGAATTTAACCCGGTCTCCAGTTCTCTGTAAATGTTACAAAGCTCTCTTGACACTATCATCTCAACAAAGATTTTGGCGCATCGTCTCAGAATTCCAGATAAATTTTTAAGCGAGTGGCCTCGGAGGACTTTCCACTAAACTCACGGCTTTTTCAAGTGCAACAATATTTTCACGAAAAGAAATGTACGGTCGTAATTACGTCCAGTGAGAGCCCTTTTTTTCCTGATCAGTTTGAGCAACTGAAGTCTCACTTCACAACGAAAGCTCCAGCGTCGAAATACATAATATTCCAGAGAACCTTTTCACAAGGTGTGACCAAATGAGCCATAAATTACCTAAGTATAATAAATACAATCATCTACCAAGCTTGGCAGAAAGGTAGGAGGGTGTCTCAAGAATCAGAGCAGTTGGAAAATCGGAAGACAAGCTTTCGTCACGAGTACAAATCGGTATTTTCATATAATCACCACTTTACAAATACTCTGAAGGTGATCAGTTCGAGGTAAGGTATTTTTGAAAATCGGAGTAGAGAATATGGAACAATTAGAGACTACAGTAGACGCGGTAAAAGTGAACCGCAAATAGTTTTAAGGGAGGCGGTGACTCTATTTGAATTATTGTTACAGAGGGCATATGGCTGACGGGAAAAAACAGAGATATTTCCGAGAGCAGAACACGAAAAGAGGTGTTTTTAATGTAATAAAGGGGGAAGGGGGAGCTAAGGTTGACCCTGATTGTGGAGAAGGGACGGAAGTACGAAACGTCAAAAATTTGCAGAACAATAGAGCAGCCGGATAATAATTCAAAACTTGAAACAAAAAAAGGAGTTCTCTGCAGTTTTACAAGCTCACCTTATAAGACTTTTGTGGATATCTTCAGTGGAGAGGATCGTAAAACAAGATATCTGAAGCACAATTAAGCACAAATCGAGCAAAATTCATTTTGCCGGATAAAAATGCAAAATTCAAAAACGGGCTGATATTTCACAATCTGATCCCTATTTTGCTGGAAAGGAGGAAGAATTTATTTTTACGTAGACGGCTTGTCTGACAAAGTTTGGCAGGGAACGCAGGAAACCTATCACTATGGGACGAATTTAATTTTGATTGATAATTAAATTAAAAATGTGGGACTATCATCAAAGTCAAAATTTTTCCAATTTTCTCCCGAGAATTGGAATTCTTCCAAGTTCTTATTTTATTGGATACAACTTGAAGGTCAATATTCTAAGAGAGAATCTGTTCTAGTTTTCCTTTAAAACGATATAATATATTACTTTTTGTCCACTGTTTGGTAGAAAGGCAGAAATTTGCTAACTCAAAAAAAATTTGGTATTGGGGAAAAATTTTTTCTTTTCGCTTCCTTCTGCCTCTTTTTTCTGTCATGAAAGTCAGGCCTAGAAAAATTCCGACCACCAAGTTACATGTAATACGGCTGGATGACTTGAAAAAAATTCAACTTCCAAGCTAACATAAGTAGTAATGTCCCCCATTTGGAACACCTTGTGACTTGGTACACTAGGTACTAAGTCAATTGATGGTCGATTTTGGTCGATTTTTTCGACCGAAGACGACTAAGATCGACCAATGCCGGCCAAAATTGACCAATTTCAACCAAAAACAACAAAAATTGACCACCAATTGACTTGGTAGGACATTAATACAATCCATCATATGATAACAGGGGACTCCATTTTGAATTGAATTCTTAATGTGTTCATAATCAAATTCTGTTCATAGAACAGGTTCCCTGAATTTCTTGTTCAACTTTGTCAAGTTCCACTTACCTTATTAGGTTAGGTCAGTTTTCACCGGGTTGAGAGTCAATATTTCTACAAGTTATCAACTTATACTTACAGCCTCATGTTCGAAAATATTCCAAGTCCCATAGAACACGTTCCCAGTTAAAATTTGGAAAAGTGGGGAGGGTATTGTTTTCACAATAGCCCCACCAAAGATTGTGAATATTTCAAGAAAGAGGAAGGCGCAAAACATAAAATTTGCGCATTTCAATACAAATTGAGCACATGTCATTCAGCGAGACAAGAATGCAAAATTTGAGAAAGAAAGGGAGTCGTTGTTTGACGAACTTACGTCTATTCCGGGAAGAGGGAAGGAACCACAAAACGTAAAATTTGCGGAAAAATTCAGTACAAATCGAGCACAATTCATTTTGCCCTCCAAAATTACAAATTTCAGAAAAGGGGGCCCCTTAGAGACTTTTTTGTATATCTTTGGAAGAGGGGAAGCACAGAACATAATTCTTGCAGTAAAATTCAGCACAAATCAAGTACAATTCCGTGAGGCAAGTTTGAACTCAGGACACTGAAAAGGGGGGAAAGGCGGTGAAATGGACCTAGGACGTTCAGAGGATCGGCTCGTTTTTGACCAAGCCTTTCAGAAATCATGGCAAAAGTCCAGAATTAAAGATAGATAGGTAATAGTTTTTGAGGTCGTGAAATGAGTGAGTATAGGATCAGAAGTCTATTGAAAGAGAAAAGATTTTGGGCGGCAATCATGTTTCAGGGTGATGCGGCCCAAAATTCAGTGGAAGGAGGCTAGTGTTAACGCGGTTGATGATGCTTGTGGTAGTGAATAAATGCTTTGAACTGAAGAATTAGTCCTGCATAGTCAAAAGAGATGAGAGAATATAATTTGAGCTGAAGGGTGAGGAGCGTGAGATGAAAAAGACAAGAGTATAAGGCGTCAGTTCAGCGGTGAAAATAAAGGCGAAATTTCTCAATCGGTTGTTGATGGTTACAACGCCTTGGATCGAATATCAGATTCAGATCGGTCTGTAAAGCACAGCCGAGGGATTGGGAATTAAGTTGTCTGCAGATAGTGTGAGAAGTTTTAGAATTGTAAGCTAGATCAACTCGAATATCTGAGGAAGGAATGAGTCGCCTAGGGGTGGATGGTATGATCAGAGGAGAACGTTACATTGCATTGTTGAAATTCGAGAGGAAGAAGGAGAAGGTTTTGTCGTCAGAGTGCGGGAGCGTACGATTGGAAGCTGGGTAAATCAAAGCTATGGATGCGAAAGAATCACCAGTGAAAGTAAGAAGACGGTATTTGAGAGGAGGTTCGCCCATTTTAGCGGAGAGATTGAGATTAAGTCTATCTCAGTGCTGAAGATCTTAAGAAAGATTTACTTATTAGAATGACTCCATATTACGAAACCATTGGTTCTGCAGGAGTTCACGTGCGAGAGTGAGCTACGCATTAGAGAATGAGAGAATGTTGATAGAATTATTAGCGAATTCCAGGCAATGCTGAGTAGTTAGTAAAAACCAAATAATGATTATCGATACGGTCACTTGATGTCCAATATTCATCGTTTGATGGCAAATCTATTCTTGGAACAAAATGACGCAATATTCGACAATGTCGGAAATGAAACTATAATCGAGTGCCAACTGTCCGGACCAAGCATCTGTCCAAGATTTCTTGATTGCCACTCGTGGGCAAGAATTAGTTTGCAAGGTAATGAGATGGACAAATTTACAATGCAAACTCAATGACTATTTTACCGTATAAATAGCAAGTATACACCTAGATTATTACATTCTTGAAATACTGAATGTGTATACGCTGTACCTATTCTGAATTTGATGAATAAATGAATAACTACAAATACAAGATAATCAGTCTGCAGCATTCACACGTACCAAATATCATTTCATCCCAGTATACATGTGTATAGGTACAATTTGTCTCACGTACCTATACGGAGAATATCTCATCGATATTCTTAAAATGGAACGATCATCAAAACAGACATCAAATACCGTTAGAAGACCCAATCAATCGATGTATATCTTCAATAAAAATACGAATTACCATTATACATACAGTGCCTAATAATTTTCGTAGTTCGCACAATGGTGCAGTACACAGTACACGAGTATAAAGATCTAAACAAGACTCTAAACACGTATACCTACCTACCAAACCAGCAATAAGCAGCGAAAATACGACCGTACCTATACAATACCCATTCCAGAGATAGTCCATTAGTACAACTGACACCAGCAAAATTTTTTCATTTATTATAGTAGGCTAGTGAATTAATAAGTTTTGGTCCATAGTTGGTTACTTAGTTATCGAATTACTCATAAAAGTATTGAAATTGCTCGTCAAACCATTTAACCTGTTTTAAGACGGTACCAAATTCTTTTTCTCCGAAGAGCATCACGTAATTAGATCTACTCGACAATAATGATGATAGGGACAAACAAACATTGCGATTGCTACGATCATTCTATATTTTATTAGCTATTGCGAAGAAATGAGGGTCAGGGCAATAAGAATTCGCCGATGCAGAAAACAATTTTGTATAAAAATTTCGCGTTTGTATTGTTATAGTTCGCAATTAAACCATATGGTGTCCGTGAAGCGAGAGCCATAGAAATGGGGGAACTACAGTATCTATAAGAGATATCAGGAGCGTAACCGAATCTATTTTTTTATTCTCCTCCTTTTTAGAGTATCCAAGTTGTATCTATAGTGATTTCACTCCTAGTTGGGATTTGAATTCGCATTCATTTCGGAGTACAGCATCCATTTTCGACGAAAAAAATTGCTTCTTCTTCCTCATTAAAAGTTACGGGAAAGTATATCCATACAACATCTGAGTTTCGGAAGATTGTCGTTACGAATGGAATATGCGGTACACAGAAATCTTCGTTCTATTCAAATCAACTCACAAGCTGCAAATACGCGTTTGAGGAGGAAGGGGAGTGTTTAGAATGATCTACATGTATTTAAGACTCAGAGGTTCGGCATGCAGTGTTGCCAACCCAAAAATCTCAAGAATGTAGAAAAAGTGGCACAATGGTGGCACATCAGACTACTTTTGTAAAACTTTCAAGCCCAGTCGACACTTCAAATTGGGCTTTTTTGAGAACCGTTGCCAGATTCCCCGAGAAAATTCGCTACAAAATCAGTTTCAAATGAAACAAGTCACACAAAACATCAAAAGCCAAGAGAAGAAGCAGGGCTTGACGATATGTCATCCTTCCCACGAAGAAGGAGAGACCGAAACGTGGGGTTGATTCGTTCAAAAATTTCGAGTAACCATTATTTCTGCCGTCAAGGCTCGTTAACGATAACGACGGTCCAGCATGCGATCTTCTCAAAAATAAATTCTTATAATCCGCCCATTGAAACGGACAGTCGCGATATCACCAACACCTTAAACTCGATGTCGATAGGTGCAACGGAAACAAAACAAAAAAAAAAAAAAAAAAAAAAAAAAAAAAGAGAGACAAAATCGAGCGATGCGTGATATTCTTTGATGATCGATTCTATGAAATAAAGAATGGATAGGGCCTACATCCTATATACGTTCACAACGGGACAACGCCGTAGGGGACATCATATAGAATGTTTACAAATTCAAACAGCGTGTTACTCGTATTTGTAGTTGGCGCTTACTTTCGGCGGACCAATCAATGGAAAGAAAGGCACCGAATTCTAGAATCTAGGTAAACATATGTTTGAGTAGGAAGTAATTAGAATGGTCAGAAGGAGAAAGGATTGCACGAGTAGACTAGCTCAGGACGATCCAGTTTTTTTCAGTCACAAGAAAATGGTCAAAGAAGGATTGGGTCACTTTTACCTTAGTAATCGAACAGAACAACTTAGGCTGATCTAGAAAGAAAGAATTTCGTTTAGTATTTCATCTTACATAAGACCATCATACAGAGACATTCCACCACTCAGATCGTGTGATACGAGTTTTGAGACAGTTTAATAATTTAGAGAACTTGATTTTTATGGCTCAGAATAATCATTTCTCAAGAGAAAAATTCACAGCAACTCCCTCAAGAGACATCGTTATTGTGATTCAACCTTCTATTTTACGACGATCATTCCTCATAAATTTACCAAATAACTTATCCCGAATTTGATAAAATAGTACACAATTTTTTCCAGTTTACTTCATTTCAAGACAAACTCAAAGCATTTGAAATCGATACTAACTCATGAAAAATAATGGCATCTTTTTCTTAGGTCAATACCGACAGCTTTACAGACAAGTAATAACGAGCAAATTGCGCAATGATTCGTCGTCGAATGTAATAACTCGCGTTTACAAGAAATTGAGAAATGCAGAGCAACTTCATTTGTGGAAATGAAGAAAACCAATAAAAACGCGAGTTTACCATAGCTAGATATTTAATTAATAGACTAATCAGAGGTAGACCGTTAGACATTCAGTAGACCTCGGCTGAGCGAGCGACTGCTTTGGACTACCGCTTCACCTAATTAATTTTACTATTTGTTCTTAATCCATTTTATTGATGATAATGATAAGCAAAGCCTATTTTTTGTTCTCTTCTTTTTAGAATGATTACACACTACGATCAACCCGGCTGGTAGGTCGGTTCAACTTCGATGGAAAAAGCGGTTCATTACAATGAGGTGAGAAACCTTAGCAGATACAGACAAATTTTCAACGACAAAACACGCAAACTTACTGTGAGAGAAACTAGCCTACGTCCGGGCTTACAAACGTATTGACTTTCAGAGTTTCCAGCCCTCGAACTCAATTAAAAGCTTTCAGGTATTCATCATGAGAGGAAGGGCAAAAAGTCAAAAGCCATCATTAGATTGGCTTTTGTTTATTTTCAGATGTTTCTTTGTCTTTTGAGAACAAAAAATACTGAACAGAGGCCAGCGAACTATGATTGAATTCAATGAATGATAATAATATAGTGAGATGAGTAAGCGTAAGTGATAAGATAATAGGACAGCCACCATGTAGATAAAGTCGAAGGAGGAGCAATCTTAAATGGTATCCCAAGAGAATTTCAACTATCAAACATAAAAATATAAATTTTAACTATACAAAAAATTAAGGAGAATCAGTTTCTATAGATATAATATTTTTAATTGACAAAAATTCGTCACTTGATACCTATTAAATTTTTTTTTTCACGGCACTCCTGAAACCTGAAACTGTTCCTTCTTCATCAACATGGCGACGGTCCTCTTCTCATCACTTGCATATCCACCTCTGCCGTACAAAGTAGAACGGACGTATATGCGAAAACAACGATCACGGAAAAGTATCAAAAAGAATTTAAAAATGTATTCAAAAGATATTAAGATCGCATAAGTTGATCACTCATAGTAATTTTCAACGTAGAATTCGATAATTCTAATAATTTTCTTCAATAAGTGCTCAATCTTCAGATACAGTACATTTTTTCACCTCGCGATGCATATACGTCCAAAAAAGGACGTATATGCATTGATATGCAATCGACTGTGATAGTAGTGGTATGTGAATACGAAGCTTCGTTACCATCACACATACAGCCCATTGATCCGAACGCCTCGTCTCGGTGATCGTTGTTTTCGCATATACGTCCGTTCTACTTTGTACGGCAGCCCTATCTTGTATATATGAAAGCAGGGTTGGTTCCGTTCGCGTTCATGACGTTCATTTTTTGTGGGCCAAGAGAATGGCGTTCACGTTCATCTAGGTGCCATGGGAAGAAATATTATTCATTTGAGTTTTGTGAGGGTGAGACACGGACGGAAATAATATAGACACTGACAGAGACAGAAAATTTGGGACAACACTTTTTTGCAAGACTCCAGAGTGGAGCTTGTTGGGATGAAATCAGAACAGGGATGGTCAAGTTCATGAAGGTTCACGTTCACTTTTTTTCGTGAACGTGCAAAAGATCCCAGAAAATGCACATTCATTTTGAATTTTCTTTTTTTTTTTTGTCAACTCAGACTTTTATAATGCAATGTGAGCAAGCAACTTTGAAAGTAAAAACAGTACACAAACGCACTTCTGCCTTCTCAAATTTTGACCATATGTGACAAGTCTCTTTCTATCAATTTATTGTCGTCTTGCTCAGTTGTCTTATCATATACTTCAATTCACTCTCAAATTTCAACTTTTACAGGTTCTTCTACCTTCTACTCACCATTATAGTACCTCGTCTCACGTCTCACCCAAAATATCTTTCTTTTCTTGTACTATTCTATTCTCATCATTCAACACAGTGCAGTGGAGTGAACGCGTTCATGAATTTAACCATCCTGATTATCAAAATAAACAGGAAGGATACAAGTGATACAATGTGACATGACACAATATAATTCTTCTACTGATTCATTTTGTAGTTGTTCTCAGAGCTTAAGTAGTGCGTGCGACTGTGTATTTGCTGCGCATCCCCCGCAATAGGGCTTTTCCATGTCGGCGCGTTGCATACGTATTCTCCTACGTGTTATCGAAATGGTAGTATTCTAACATTGCTCTTATGGCAAACTACTCCACAATGAAAATGAGTATGCAATCCAGCAACACCCATAAGGGCAATGTTAGAAATACTACCATTTCGATAACACGTAGGAGAATACGTATGCAATGCGCCGACATGGAAAAGCCCTATAGAAAACCACTACTTACTCAAACAAAACTCAAACATAGCCGCGGTCAATTGCCCAAATATGTTTTTGATTTCAATCAACTCTTTTTTTTCTTTGGGTTCCAGACAAAATTTGAAAATGAACGAAAATCGGCAAAACATGGACGTTTGTTCGATTAAAATTCAAAATAGATAGGAATCAGGCGTGTTCATTTCCTGAGCATTTGTTGATAAAGCCTTGGTTTATACTTTTTTATTTTTATCTTCGACTTGTACCTACTGTAAAACAATCATTGCTGCCGAACAAGATAATTAATTAATTTAGAAGTACCGTCCTGTATACAGCTTGTATATGAAATATTATACTGATAAGGAAGGCTGATGACATTTTGGTAATAGCAAAACATATGATAATGGATAGTTTATAATGTTGAAATAAACGGGAAGAGAACAAGATTAAAAAGGTTCATTCTCTTTAGATGAGTCTTATTTCTAAAAAGATCTGAGACACCTAAAAATTTTGTGGCCGTAGCCTACTCGTAGTTTCAATCTTACACTCCGCATTGACGTTTCTGCAATTAATAATAATCAGCATCACTCAGCGATCTGCAGGATGAGACTCATTTTCGGCTCGAACGATGCGTCAGAGTGTGCGTGTGTAAAGCTTAAAGTTAATCACGCGAGAAGTCTACGATCATCCAGAGTAGCGATCAGGAGAAAGTATCTTTCTCTGGGAGAAACGCGGTACAATTAATCCATTTCTTTGGATTCATATTTTGGAATCCCGTCAATTTCATTTTGTATGACAGATTCGAAGTCAACTAGCTCATTTTGGGCCTATATCATCTTCATTCATAAGGTTTTTTGAAAAACAAACATCCTTATCCTAAAATTCACTTCTCTATTCGTATCATTTGGGACTGCACTGGTATCTGTTCCGCGTATCTTATCCTGAGAATTTCCCAAGAGAAACAGTTTGTGATTGTGGCGCACTTTCATAGTGATCCTTCGCACAGAGATACGTCAAATCTACTTCGTGCGACAAGCTCCAACAGCGAGGGTCGATACAATTGTAAGCCAAATACGTAGCATCATTATGATCAATTGTCCATATGAATCATGGCTCATGAATGTAGAATCAATCGTACGATTCGATATTTTTCGATCAGTGTTACTCGAAAACAGTCGATTAGATTAAAGATAAATATCCTAAAACTGTCCAAAAACTGAACCTTGACTGACAGACTTGACCATTCTGTGCTCAGCACGGAAATTATTTCACAGAAGGAACTCATTATTCGAATATAATTTTGTGCTTTCCGCGCTCAACAGCAAAATTTTCACTTACAGACCTTCGGGTTCACTATGAACAAGAACTCGGTAAATGAATGTATCGAGAATAAATATTCGTATGCAACACTTTCACGATACCTTCAACGAAATCAGAACACACGTGTGAATTCCCTTTTTCGGTGATTTGATAAGCAAGAAACATTGTATCGGCATTCTTCTGAATCCTGCGAAACATATGTGATGGCCGTAATATTTACTAATTAAATCGTACAGTACGTACCTACTCGTACATCGGTATGAACAAGAAGTTATTTCCGCTTCCTTTCGACGGCAAAAAAAAAAACACTACCAGCAAATTAAATTTCGATGTTTCTTCGCGAAAACCTGTTTCGGAAGATTCACTCGCGTCTATCGCAACTTCAAACACGATACATGAACACAATAATTTGTTTGATATTAAGTCATAAAATAACCAAACTTTTCAATAAACACAACCAGTAAGTATTACGAAACGTAGAACTAAACGACGGTGTACATCAGTTCGATCGAAACAACTATTCTCGTTAATTCGAATACCGTATATATTTTCGTGGGTCCGTTGGCCATGTCCGTTTGCATTGCATTCCGTGTTGTTTCGCTTCTCGGCAGTTCCCACTTGTTGATCTGATCGGCCGCTTCGTCGTGTTCGTGTTTTTACACACCTCCCTCTATCTGTGTGTGATCACGAGTGCGCGCGGTCCGCGCAAGAGTAGCGTTCGCCGATTCGGCTCTCGTCGTTACTTGTAACCAACGTCCACACATTCGCGCTTCGAGTTCGACGCTTCCTCTCATCGTCGCTTTCATCTCATCCTGAATGGTGGAATGCCCATGTGCCTCCCCATCTCCATTCATATTTCTTTTGGAAATTGTACTTCTTCCACCAACTCGTCCAGACATCATTTTTCTATATGTTGTATCATGATCATAAACTATTCTCCTTGAACGCCTAGGTAGCCCAGACTTATGTTCGTCTACTATACCTTGTTCTTCGTTAATTACCATAGTTTACCGCGTCAAGCGACTAGCACGAATACAATCATTAATATTTCGATGCCTTTACATAAATCACAAATTGATACAGAAAATATATTATATTCAATTCTTCCGAACCGACTTTTCTACAATATGCGAGATACAATTTTCAACTTTACTATCATTATCACACTGTTCGTCTAGGAATAAAACAGACTTAAAATTTAAAACGTTACAAAATAATTTTTGCTTACGACTATTTAAAAAAGTACTCGCTACATCGATGGTAAGTTTCACGTCTCTTTCTGAGAGTGCGGTATTTTTCGAACATTTGGACAGTACTTCTAAAAATTCTTCCAGAACAACTAGACTCAGGGCTGCGTTGGAAGATTTCAATTTATACAGCAACGAAATAAGCGTACTACATAAATGCCGAGAATTTTTCGCGCTTATTAATGAATTTAAAATCTTCACAATGAGTGGTAAGAAAGACGGCTGATTTTCCACTGATGTGCTTCGTACTATTTGGTTAATCCACGACAATAAACTGCTCTTCGTCATCATAAATGATCTACACGTCTCAATTCTTAATGCATTCGCCAAGATTTGTAAAATAATTAACTGCAACAGACGCGTGCATTAACAGTCTTAGAATTAGTAGGTAAATGTTGAATTGAGTATCTAGTTACGGTGGGGGTAACAAAATGTTACTCACGTTTACGGATTCATTCGAAAGCGAAGAAGCGTAATACTGCAACATGAATTTGAATAGGAAATTCTTTTGAGCAACTATCCAATCTTTTTCATATCGCATACCATCTCTAATGATTTTTAGTATCCACTTTTGATGATCTCTAATGAACAGAAAAATAGTAATGATTTTATACAGTTTCAATTGTAATATCGGATTCTAGAGCGAGCGGATGACGTCTAACGTATCTATGGGTGGCGTTGAAGAGGGCACAATATTCTGAAAACCTTCATTAGAAAGGGGAAAAAAATCATCATTTGAAGTTGGCGAAGAATGTTGCTCATGAAATCTAATGAATAATAAAACGAAACTATTTCTACTACACACGTTCGGATATTAGCTAGTCGTAAAAATTTGATGACGATTTACGACGATAAATTTTTATAGCTAGGCTTTCTTTGATGAGCAAAGTTACCGAAAGTTAAAAGAATGAATAATAGCGAAAAATATGTGATTGGAAGCGAGAAAAAATTCTGGAATGAATGAAGTGAAGAAATGCGCCAAAAATAAGAATGCAGATTCCTCTGTTATTTTTCCCAGTTAGTCAAAGTCATCGAATTTTAAAAAATAGGAGGTAATATTTCTGATTTAATGAATCGCGTATATTTTTTCAATCTTACAGCTAAACATCGCACTTTATTGCAATGCAACAATGATATTTACAACTGAAGAGGATCTAATTCTACCACTCGATAGCTTTTTCAGATTATCGGACCCAAAATCTTTTCCTTTCATTTTCTCAAATTTAAAAAAAAAATGGAACCTTCTTGAGATATCAAGGACGTGTCCTTGGAGAAGAGGAAAGAAGGGGTGGAAAAATTAATTGAAAAGAAACGAAGAGAAAACTGAGTCAGGTTTTTCTTCATGAAACAAAATTTTAATTATCCTCCTAAAATTGTCTCCTGAATCCGCGGATGAAATGCGGACAAAAATGTTAGCTGAGCATCTGTTTTTTTTCCTTCATCATTGCCTTACCTTATGTGAACTATCTTTCAGCTCTCTTCCCATTTTTCCAAGCACTCTCTATCTACAAGCGATATTGATCCTCTTTTTCCCGCACCTACAGGGCGTTCTTCTCAATTTTTTCCGAATCATCTTTTTCTGTCATAAGTTTACCCCCTTCCCCCTCTTTTGGACTTTTCATCAAATTCTCCTCTCAAGTAAACAAGTAGAGTAGATTTCGCGGTCCCTTTCACACTTTTTCTTCATCACAATGATGTTTTCTGCGGTTACTTAAATAGGTACCTAATTTAATATTCTTCAACTCCTCATTCTTCTCCACTCTGACTTTTATCCCTTTTTTCATTTATTTTTTCTCTTTTTGTCTGATCTTTCTAAATTTTTGTAGCTTATTATTCCATTTCTACTTCTTCTACTCGGTACTTTGAATCTAGGACGATAATTTGGTGTAAAAAATATTTCCAGGAACAATTCCTATCGCTGAAGTAGTGGAGACAAATTTTTCAGCAGACATGATCAGATCTTCAGATCATTCTTTTTGTCTCATATTTTTCCATGTGTACGTTTCCAATGCGTAACCAACACAAAACCAAGATTGGTAGAAAGTAATCAACAATTGGTTTCAAACCGAACAACTTATAATATTGAAGGAAAATTAAGCACCAACCTGTACTTTAAATCTGTACTGTAGAACAACATGAAAAAATTTGGTATGGAGTTCAAATCGAAAGACGGTTTCGCTAGCAAAAAACTTGAAACGGGACCGTACAGCGAATTCAAAGGTTCGCAAATTATTAAGCTCATATTGGCTAGGAAGGTGGTAACCAAGCATGGTAATCGCGAAGGCTCTTCATCACTCTTTTCGCTGTCATTGATGGCGATTAAACCTTTCTTCAAAGCGTTGACGAATTGCTGCCATATTTGAACTTCTTTCTCTCGACTAAAGAGGACAAGCAGTTTGATCATTCCAAAAAGAATTCATAAGAATACCTGCTAAAGATGTGAAAATTACCTATGCAAATGGAATTCGAATCGCTGCAGACAGTGAAATGCTGCCATTCGTAGGTTATTATCTTCGCACGAAAGCGCTATCAATACCAAACAAAGAGCACCAGATCGACAGAATTTTTGAACGCTAATTCTAGACTCTGGAGCCAATAAGTGGCTAAGTAAAGGTAACACAAATGCTAAATCATAAACGGTATCGATATCGACATGTGAACAGTCTCCTGGCTGTGAACAACACATAGAATAGCCGTACTCAGCAACCATAAAAGAAGATCTGAATGTAATATTCTAGCTTCAACTCACCCACAATGGTCTATCTAAAGGGAAATACTTGATTGTATCTTTAATAATTTCAATACTAAATGATTCTAAAACTTGATTAGGCAACGGATGTCTCGCCAGGGAAACAGTCATCTCTGCCCGAACGCTATAATGAGATGCCGCAGCTTCACCCCATAAATATGGACGGCAATCGCTAAATCGAATTCCACTGTTTTCGTACCATTGAAGAAGCTGTGCACATAAATGAATCATTTTTGGACAGTGTTACTCTTTAAAAGAGATCGCGAGCGAGTTCCACAAACCTGTAATAATAATTGGTCCGATTTTGTTAAAGAGGCTCTGTAAGCAGATAGCAACAGAGGTACGTGATTGGAAGACATTTCTGTAGGGTTCATCTGCGCCAATAGAAGCAGCAAGTCGATCATTTCAACTACGAAAAAATAAATTCGGTTAATCACAAGCTAAAGGAAAGCAGGACAAAAAAGATTGCAACTACCTTTCAACGCTGAATTATTCAACATTCTGTTGACGAACTCGGAATGAGAAATCATCCATTTGAATACAGAGGCAGCATCTTTCGAGCTTTCGCACAGTACTTTTCTACATATATTCTTGAATGTGCGCATTATGACGGCATTATCGCTTTGTATACTGGATTTCAAACATAGTTTGACGAAGTCCTCCCACGGAAACGTCTCCAGCAATTCGGAAAAATCGACATCGCAGTCTATGCTTCTCGAAATTTCATCGGATAACCAAGATCTGGAGACAGTTGTAGCTGGTAAAGTTCTACAAAATTGAACTTTCAAAGAACGTAGATAGTAAACTTACACGTCTTCGCGATCTTTCAAAAGTTGATAAAACCTTTCTACCAAGAGCTTCACGTACACAAATATCTTTGAGGCCCTTTTGAAATAAGTTCTTATGATTATACAGTTTTCCTCATTCAACTTGACCGAAGCAAAAACATTTTCAATCTTATTACAGTTTTTCAAACATAATTTTTCATCTGGAATCGGAAAAACGAAATTTTATCTGAACACTTTCCAGGGAATGAGTGTTTTTAATGATCGTTAGAAAAAACTAAAATTATACCTAATTGAGAAACGATTTTCTCAATCCACTTTTCGTTTTTCTTTTGCCACCAAAAATGATCATCGGAATTCAATAGTGCGCTCACATCTTGTAAATGTAATTTGTGTATACTTTTCAAAATTTTCACGTCAAGTTCTGCAACCGATTCAATTCTATCGAGCGTTTTCAATAAAACGTCAATTTCCACCAAGCTAACGTTTTCAATAATTTGTTCTTGCAGCGCACCCGCCAAAGATTGGTGACGAGCGATCAAATACGCAGCCAATTCATAGATTGACGGGCTAGAGTTGCGACATATATCTTCAACTAAGTCTGTGAAGAATGATTTTAAATCAAACAAAAGGAGGGGGAGAACTAATTTAGGAAAACTGTAGCATTTTATAAGATTTACCTCTCGGAATGTGTTCTATTTGATGAGGGAAAGTTCGAATGTATCTTATAATGCTGTCAAGAAAATTTTTTATATTTCCATTCTTTTTGCGAACGTCGTTCAGTTTCGATATTAGCAATACAAAATGCTCGTTATTTAAGGGTCTCTCCATAGAATCAATGGTGGTATTGAGCAGACATACAATTAGCTCCATCCACTCGGAGACGCCATCCTCGTTCTCTTTCATATACGTCCTAAAATTTCAAATGAATGAAATAATATTAATCGATAAATATTACATCGAAGGATGTTTCAATTTACCTTGAAGGCATTGGAATCAATAACTGCAATAAAACGATGACCGTGTGTTTGGGCAAGGCGATAAATTGTAAAAGTTTATCGATCGTGAATCCTTCGCGGTTGATTCTCAAAATAATTTCACGTTTCCTCTGACTTATTATTAGATTGATGAATCTATAAAATACATACATAATTTATTAATTTATTATTAATAAAATTAATTTTTATTAATTTTGATTCATATTATTTTTTTAATATTAATTAAATTTATTTTTTTTAAATTATTTTCAAATAATTTTTTCATTAATCGAAATTTTTAATTTTTTAAAATTTGAATTAATTATTTTGTTATTAGAATAGATTAACGAAGAAGCTGAAAGGAGAAGTTCATGGGTTAAGTTGGCATAATTTATGGGAATGAGAACAAATCACGAAAATTAAAAATTAAAATAAAGGGAAAAATCTCGATAGTGAAAAAGGAAATGAATGAGAAGAGAAATCACGTGAATTCTAATTCATTACTTTTCGCTTAAAAATAAATAATACTGAAAAATCAAAAGCTGCCGAAATTTTGGTTTCAACGTGATTTCATTCAAATCTGTCGGAAGGAATGAACTCGTCCTCAACTCTCCATCACAATTCTTACTTATATCTGTAAGACGCGACCAGAAGAGAATATTGCGGTATAATCGAACTCCAATTCGAAACGATATTCACAAGAATTATTGGTATCATCGAATTCGTGGGAGTACATTGGATGACGAAAGCGTTTACAAAATGATGATTCCTAAGTAACGATTCGAGGCAGCAAACAGCCTTAGGTCGGGACATTTCGTTCAGAAGTTTTTGAAACACCATCAAAAAGAAATTTCCTTTCTCGTCATCAAGTGCATTCATCTGCTCCAGACGAACGGTGAAAAATGTCCACATATTCCAAGCCAGCACAGCATCACAATCATTCAAATTGTCTATCCATCCAGAAGTCTGCAACTGTCAAGTTCATTCTTTAATTTTAGTTGGGGATATCATCAGCTCAAGAGGTTAGTATTTATGGAATAAAAGACTACACCTCATCAAATGATAATCCTGATTGTAAATTTACAGAGAAATCTTCAGAGTCTAACGGATAAAGCGGAGGTTCTGATGCTAATTCATCTTGGTCCCAATACGAGATGAAATCGACCACTTGAGACTCGATGTACATGTTCTGATTTTCTTTTAGTAATGTCTTCAGAGGTTTCACAAAAGACTAGGAAAAAATGGAAATTTTTTTCTATAAACAGTGGCTCAAATTGAAAACACAGATAGGTAGTTCTAAAACTTACTTGTAAATGCATCAAATGAATAAAAATCGTTGAACTGAATTTTCGGATTGATTTCTTATCGCTATATTTTTTAGATTTCAGAATTTCGAGGAAGGCGAATATAACCGGGCTTAACGCTGTTGGTGGTTTCGTAACACTTAGTTGAACTTTATCCATTTCTAGAAGTGATTCTAATAACAAGAAAAAATTATTATGAACAGGAAAAAATTAACGTATCTTTATTTTCCAAGATTGAGCAGTCACATACCAACTTCTTTAACGGTGTTTAAATCTAGGTTCTCTTCATGGTAAAAATTCAAATTTAATGAATGTCGTTGGTTCAAGTTCGTCATTTGTTCGACGAATTGGGTGCTTTTTAAAACCGCGAGACTGAGTGTCTCAACGAATAATTCGCTGGAGCCATACGTTTTCAGACCATGCATCCAAACAATAATTTCCTCTTCAAATCCGTCAAAAAGACTCAGTGATTTTAGAACATTTTCGACGATAACACTTATTTTCGAATCATCGTTACTGGCATAATACTCGACAAACTGTTTCATCATGAAATTGAAATTAGCCTGAAATTCAAGAAAAATAATTTCATATGTAGTCTTGAGTGAAGTAGAGAATTGTTTAATACGAGAAATATTTCATCAACTCACTTCAGTCGGCTTGGGATCATAAATGAGAAAAATTAAGTGAGCCAATTTGAATCTAAATTCTGAACTGTTTACTGCGTCATGATAGTTATTGAAATCAACGATATCCATCATACGTAATTCAGTGAAACTGATTGGAACGAGAGAACGATATAACAGCAACAATTCTATGAGTACAAGATAATATTCATCTTTGGGAAATGTATCTGGGTGAATATTATTGAAACTTTCATCTTCGATGTCTTCGGAAGAAGATTCAAGCCCATTTTTCCACGCGTATAATAATTTGTCACACGGGATCACGATCTGGAAGAACAAACTTGGACTTACTTCTTCAATTAAAGACCACAACTAACAAGAATAAAGAAAAAAAAATTGTACCTGTTGTAGAAACTGTGAAACTTGTTCACGCAAATTGACTGAATCGGTTTTTCTCGCGGAATCATCACATAGGATCAAAGCATCAGAAATGTTTTGCAATATAGTCAAAAGTAAGCGCATTAAATGATATCTAACAATTGGATGCGGATGAATTGACGCGTCATTAATATTCCGCGAAAATAATTTCTGAATAACGGTAGGGAATAATGCAGTGATTTTAGCATATGATAAATCGGAAGACGCTGGTTTTTGATTGCCGACCACCTGAGAAAGAAGAATCGATATGTCACGAAGAACTTTCTGAAAAATGGATAAGAATTTATCAATCGTCTCCAATTACCAGGATCAAGAAATTGATCAATTTCATCCAGTCATTCGAGACGCGAGGTTGCAAATCTAATTTCCATTTTACAAAAATATTTTCTACAAATTCAGGACACGTCTTTAATATTTCCGCGATTAAACTTGATTTCTGTTCATTTTCCCAGGGTTTTTTAATATCCTAAAATTATTCGAGAGAGAAAAAAAAAACAAGAATTAATGATGTAGAAACTAATTTAACTAAGGTAACAAGAAACGGAAATGGAGAAATTTTAACTACCTCTAACAAAGTGAAAATCAGTTGATTAGAGTCTTTAACGTTGGAAGTTTTTTGCTGTCGAAACAGGATACCTTTTTTCGATGATGTACATAATAGTAGTAACAATTCGTGAACGGCACATTTTACGGTATTGATTGTGATTTTAGACGTACCATCATCATCAGTATCCTAAACACGATAATACAGTAATATTAGACATTTTATTATTGTTCGTTAGAAAAAAGAGCTATGCTATTAAGCATTCAATATATGGCGGGTAAGAAAAAATGGGCAATGTTTAAATTTTATAATATCTATTTCTTCTATTAAAAGTTATTTTTCTTTTTGAAAATTTTCTAGTTAAAAAATGAAGAACGCTGAGAAATCTATACTCGACGAGTTAACAATAGCTCATAATTGATAAAAACTGAATAAGTAAATTCTTATTGCATGAAAATACTACACAAACCTCTACATCGTCACGATCTGAGTTTCTTCTGAGATCGTATAGTTTTAAAAATTCACGCAGTACTGTGGTATTGAACGTATGTAATTTCAGAGTTTTAGAAATTCTTATGTTTTCAACTATTTTTAATCGAAACGTATTCAGAACCGATAAGATGACTTCCAGCGGATCATAAATTAGGCTCGGAATAACACTAGTCAACAATCCTGAAATCGAAAAAAGAAGATTGATGATCATCGATACTCAAATTTGGATCTTTCGCACTGAACAAGGTCTTGATATTAATACTACCTCTTTTCTGTAATAATTCTGTGATTAAAGCTGGATTATCATCCGAAAGAAAAGATAATAAAAAATGAATAAAAGAGGTTCTCAATTTTCGCAAACTTTTTGAAGACGACGAAGAAGTGGTAAAGGTCTTCAAAAATTTCCCAGTAAACGGAAATGATGACAGAATTATCTTTGCTAATTTCGGACTCAATGACACCATAGCTGTAGAATAAAAGACAATCAATACATGCGTACAGGATGTATCTTGCAAAACTACACAAGTTGATCATAGCTACCTGTTAATAACTTCAAAATCACTTTTCTATAACTGATTGAACTTGATGAGCCAGTTAACATATTTTGTAAAGTGGTTTGATACGAAGACAATAATTCTTTACACGATTCTTCGGTAACATCTTGTTTTAATAATAAATCACTCACAACCCTTCGTAACAAACAGAAAATTTAAGCTTGTTAATGTATACTGACGTTTCAAGTGCACACTAAGATATCGCTCATTCACATTTATTGAAAGAAATTCCGCTCTATAATAGAATGAAAACTTTGCCGAAAAATTTCTGGGCACTATATTTTTAGTAATCGATATAATGCAAAATTACGTCGTTTTGAAACAATACCTTCCTGGGAAGGAAAATTTGCGTCTTACAGATTTTTGACTGACCCACAGCCAAGATATTATTATAATTATTATTTTTTTTTTCAAGAAAACTTCAATTTCTGAAACTAAACCGTGAATTCGTAAACTTTTACCAAATTTCTGCAGCAATATGTACTGACGTTTCAATTGGTTATTCTACTGATGTTTCATTTTTCTTGGATAACTAGCTATTGAAATTGAAAAACTAATTATGATATGATCTTTTACTGACTAAATTTTTTTCCCATGTCCTAGGCATATACTGATCATGTGTTCAACAAGTTTAGAAGTTACCTCGAGATCACAAGAGTAATGGCCGATATGATCGTATTAGCAATCAGAAAATTATTTCTCGCGTCGAAATTTTTCATTAATTCCATCAGTTCTTTTACACTGCCTCCAGCATTCATGTATTCGTCGACGACATTTCGTTCTTTGTTCACATTAACGAACTCTTGGAGAGCTGTTGAACAACATTGAATCATTTCCAATGTATCCAGCAATTGAGATGAAAGTATTTATTAGTGATTGAAAATTATTTACCGGATATTGCACTCTCAGTTTTTAATCTTCGTCTAAATGATGCACCAAAACTTGTAATATTTGATTTTGGTATTTTTATGTCACCTGATTCCACCGGATCTTGAGATTTTCGTTTCATTTTAAACCACTGAATCCTACTTGTTTCTGAGTAGCCGGCAACTCAAAACGGGGATCTAAGAAAAGAAAGAGAGATAAACATGTGAGAATAGGGTAGTCTGACCATACTGGTCAATGAACTGATTTACGAACGAGATAATCTGGTTAAAGTTGAGTTTTCTGAAGCCGATCCTAATCTCAAACGGACCTTCTTTTTTCGTTTTGGAACACGAAAGCACGTGCATTTTTATGAAATTCGTTATCAGTAATCATGAGAAACTTTGGAAAATAGCGCTGTGATAATGAGGTGAATTTTCATCCAATAGAGACGAAGACTCATTTGCTAAACCAATCAACAATGAGTAAGTTTTTAACAGCGTTGAGCGCGCTAGTGTCGTTACTCGTTAGCATTCATCCAGTTTTCGTCACACTCCTTCAAAAAAAAACGATAAAAGATAGTAAATCGGTTATTTATTTTGGCGCGGTAACCCTTGGCCACACTGAATGTTTACCCGTATGGTTACCTTCGGTGTCCGTTCTGTACTATTGGTAATACTCCAGTTTTCAGTCTGATTTCAGTTTTTTACCTTACTGAAGATGCTTCTGTTATATACTGATAAAAATTAATATTGAGCTAAAGTGTCACCAAATAGTTACTAACTATGGCAGGTGTCCTTTTCGAAGATATTTTCAACGTTAAAGACATCGATCCTGATGGAAAACAGTTCGATCGAGTCAGCCGACTGCATTGCGAAAGTGAATCGTTTAAAATGGATTTAGTATTGGACGTGAATACGTGGTTGTATCCAACGGATCTAGGAGATAAATTTCGTCTAGTTCTTGCTCTGACTTTACGAGAAGATGGGTATCCAGACACAGGAGAATATAACTCCGTCGAGATGGATCAGCCATCGAGAGCCGATAGTTTCGAATATATCATGTATGGAAAAATTTACCGAATAGAAGGTAATGAAAATGCTAGAGAACCAAATAAGAATAAGTTATCCGCGTACGTTTCATTCGGTGGCTTATTGATGCGAATAACGGGAGATCCAAATAACTTGCACGGTTTCGAAGCCGACCAAAACATCTATTTACTAATGAAGAAATTAGCGTTTTAACGCGTACTTTCACCGCTCATTTGTATGTATCTGTATATTTGATAGCAATATACATTTTTTTATTTTCTTGTTTTTGAAATATCTACTGTTATTTTTAATTGATGAGCCGAACATTTTCAATGTCTATCGGGAGTAGCTTTCTGAATTCGAGTTGGGTAACCGAGTGACATTTTGATAGTTTTATAGATCGACGCCGCGTAAAATCTTCTCTCATTGAGCTCGTAAACCGTTTTCAAATGTCATACTGGGCAAATGATGTCGGTGATTACAACGTAACAAAGTGATGCGCGCTAGAGAAGATACCTTGTTTGAAATCAAACCACTTTTACTATTTTTTCTTTCAAAACCTGATTTCGTTGCTCGTCGCTCACAGAACGAAAACATGGTAAACATTAATTTTATGTATTTTATCGTGGACTACAAATTAAATCGATATAATATGGCACGTATTCGCTTATGCGTAAAAAATCGTAATTTTCTAAATTAAATTTCTTGTTGTCGTCGAGTTTTCACACGTAACTTTCTTGCTTCGATGAATACATAAGAAATGAATCTACAAGCCGCGGCTCTACTAACTCTTTCGCATTCAGATCGATGATTGACTCGCTTCCGCAATTGGCAGTGATTTTACGTAATGACGTCTGCGAAAAAAAATAATAATAAATGTAAAATTTTTGCACTAAAATTCTCAATCCGGAGATCAAGATGAAAGATAAGATTGCGGCGTATTCTTTACTTACCAAACATGCCACCAGAACTCCGTCGCTGTAATTTCTTTCTTTCTCTTCTTTGCATAAACGAACCAACCTGCTTACACCCTGAAGTTCTACCACTTGTTTAGCGATCTCAGTATTCGAGCACAGTCTGAAAACACAATTGCGATGTAATTCTTGTAAATTTCTTAAATACAGCATTTTGGAGATAGGAACTAAAATGTATTTTGTTGGATTAGCCTAGAATGTGGATATGAACATCGTGATGAGACACCGAACTAACTCGTATCCAAGCTGTCAAACAATCCAAAAACGGGGCTTATTTTATTTTAATGAATCGTTAATTCTTTAAGTAATTCGAATGAAGCTTGCACCATTAGATTGAAGGAAAAAGATTGGCTGGATGGGGAAGATTCATCAATCGGATGAAAAAAAGTTATCAGCTCCATGCGAGCGCAGAATTGCATATTCATTGAGCAAACATTAATATGTTAATTCAATTCTGGACCACAATTTCGTTTGATTCTTATTTCCGACCTCACTGTATACAAACGTTATCAAAATTCGAATTGATCACCCTTACGATCCGATCAAGATTCACACACTTTACCTGGATAATGCGACCGCTGACTTATGTTGCAGTCGTTCAGCAGCTGCAATCTCGGCATCCGTTTGTAGAGGAAAATGTTTCACCTGTAAGAAACATAACAGTGCCCCGACTGCTCGATGCTGTGCTAAATGCGGTCGAGTGTCCGGCTCCGCCGCCATATTTGCGATCAAAGTTGCAACTTGTTCTTGAAGGAAAATTGAGGCTCTGACCCCCAGTTTTCGAACAGAGGTCAGCAGATATCCGAGTGTATTAAGCTTAACCACGATAAAAACAGCTTGAGGTTCGATGAAACTTATATTTGCTAGGGCTGCTGCGCACAACAGTAAGGTCTCGCTAGAAATGGTCACGCTTATCAACCCTGTAAATTTTAGAGATTTAATAAAAAGAAGGCAATAGATACGTAAATTAGTTTCTAGAAACGGGGCCGTACGTACGAGATAGGGCATTTATTACTGGATATAAATGATAAATCAATCCTTTGATAATGTGGTCATCCTCGATCCACGGAGCTGTAATTTGAACGAGAACAGATACAACCTCGCTTAGTTCCGCTTCGTCTCGCTCCTCATTGCATAACATCTCGGAGATGTGCTGAACGCCTCGAGCCTAGAAAGAAATTGTGACGAAATTAGCATTTTTATATTAACTCTCAGAAGGTGGGACGAGAGCATTGTTGGTGTATAACGTACTCTTTCCAGTTGTCTTATACTTGAGGCGTTTTGGCAGATAATTGTCAAGGATCGCAAAGCAGTTTTTCGTACAGCTGAGGAGTTAGACTGCAGACTAATGGTTAACAATTTCTGGACACCGTCCAAACGAGTGACTAAATCTCGGGTACGCGGCGTATGTAAATTTAGAGTGGTAATACCATTCAGTGCTGTTAACAATGTCATTTCAGAATTTGGGTTCTCCAGCTCGGACATGAGAAGCTGAAAACAAAATTGAATCTCATTGATTACGTTGTACATCTTTATGTAGGTATCCTTTGAAATTCTTTAATTCGTAAACTTCGCTAAATTTCAATGTCAACACTGATCGGAGCATTTCTAAGTCGTACTCAGGTATTCAAAAGATGTATGCATAAACTCACCATTATTTGTTGCATGAGAACGCTGTCGACGAAGCGTGCAAAGAATTTTTCCATCAAATTCAACTCGTTTAGCAATGTTTGTTGGTCGAAGGGGATAAATAATTTTTGCAAGCGGTCACACATATCCATGATCTTCAACACGTTCTCCTTTTCAGTCGATTCCATTCGAGGTAACAATTGTGAGTAGTCTATGATGAATTCTTTTATGTTGCTGATCAATGTGCTCAGTTGAGAATTGACGAATTCGCACATTCGGAGTTTGATGCTTCTGCAATGATAGAATTGATGAAGTCAGCATTTATCCCCCTTATTGCATTGCTATTATTCCAGAGGAAAAGAAGGAGAGGGGATTATTTTCTTAGCATCAGATTTCTAACAAAGACACGTTAATTTTTCGTTAGTTTATCTCTCCTATCAAGCATCTTCCTACAGTTCAGATTAAAAATATGAATTTCGTTTCTTCGATAAAAATTTTTGAAGACAAAGGAGAAGAAAACCATTGAATTGAAGCTAATCATCTGGTTTTCAAGGCTAATCCGAATTACTGGAACAAAACTCTTCAAAACTAATTGAAAAAAACATTTATCTATGGGTGCTATTAGCCAAACTTCAAATCTTTGTCTTCACCACCCATTTTTTCTTCTTTTATTTCTTAGTGGGAAGAAGATGGCAAAAACTGCAGTGCAGAAGAGGGAGAGAAGAGAGACAAGTCCGCCCGATTCTGAGGCGTGAGAAGATAATTCCTTCATGACGGGGACAATGTACATGAAGAATGGCGAAGATGAGGGGCTTTGAGAGAACACCGACCGTCGTGCCATAAACAACTAGATGAAGACTTGAGAGACGATGTTTGGATGGCTGGGAGGTTATCAGCGTGAGTTGTTTTGATGGGGGTGTGACGGAGAGAAGCTAGATGAGCATGCGAAAATGTGGGTGACCCTGAGGAGGGAGTTGAGACTACAATGTTCGTATGAGAGCGGGGAAAGCTTGGAAAAAGAAGGTGAGTGTGATCAATTTGAGACGTAGAAGGTAGATTTTGTATGGCGGATTCTTGAAGTGATGAAGGTCACGCGAATGGTAATGGTTTTAATTGAGCTAATTTGTTTGATGAGATTTGATTTTTACCAGAGTGTGAACCATTTCAGGTGTCCGGTGTGGGTGAGATCAGTGGGAAGAAGACAAGAGTTGATTTGTGGAAATTTTGTGGCAGTGTTCGCGGCTAAATCAACTTTGGGGTCCCTGTAAGACTAGGGGTCCAGATGAAAGTTGTGTCCTAATGAGCGGATGACAGAGTTATGAGGAGAGAATGGATGCGTGAGATAAGTTGGTGTGTAGAGTGTACGTTGTGAATTACCGTGAAAGCGGTTAAGAAATCAGTGGTGATCAGAAAAGTACGGTTTGGTGGGAAAAGGAGGGGTTAGTATTGTTTCTAAACATTGAAAGATGGCTTGGACTTCGGCTGTTCAAATTGATACGAGGTTGCAGTGTCGATGAGAAAAGGTTTTGTTGCCCATTGATCAGTTGCGTACCTATGTAAGAATACTTGGTTGCGGATCTATAGGTGAGCGGGAAGAACTCATAAAAATGGTTCATCAATTGTCAGGATGGACAATTGAGGAGGGTGGGAAAAAATTCAAGAGAGCAAAGAAGTGTGAGTTAATCGTGGCTGAGTTATGAAAGGGAAAATATGAGGGCAAGAATGTGAGAACTTTAGGACAGTGACAGCTGAAAATTGTCTACTCGCCAATCTTGAAATAAAAAAAATTGGAAACAAATTTTGTATTGCAACTATTTTGTTTCAAAATTTTCTTTATAATAGAGCTGGACTTCCAAGTAGGTACGTACACTCAACAATACTTAGAACGAGCAACGAAGTTGCGGGTTATCGGCTTGTATGACATATACTTACAGAGATAAAAAATTCTGACTCCTGAGCACTATATATGAGAGATGGAAGAGGGCTTTCAAAAAATTTGAAATGAATACTTACTCATACAAACTTAGGAACTCGCTAGCTATGATTTTGGTTTTTTGTTGGAACTTCTGTAGAGAACTCGTCGACTCGGAAACCAATAGAATATCAGAAGTTTTCTTCTTATAATACTGCGGTATTCTCTTGGCCTGTAAAGTGGTCATACATTCTACCTCGTGGTGGAATTGAAGTTCCCACAACCATCTGGCGACTGGAGGATCTATGAATCTATAAAACAAAGTCATATTTTCAAAACCTACGTCAAAGGGGAGCAGAAAATGAACTAACGGGTAGATCCAATCTTACTTGGTGTCAGTTTCATCACTTTTTGCTGGTTCTGGCTCCGGCTCTGGTTCGGGCTCTACGATTGGAACCAGTTTTCTATTCAGTCTTCTCGAAATTTGTAAGTCTTTCTTTGGAGTGGATGTGAAAGTTGGTTCAGGTAAATAATTCAAATCTGGACTCGAAACTCTTCTTTCGCACGAATCCGATACCTTGTATGTTGCATTCATCGGTACGCTTAACGGCCGTGCTGGTAAAGATTTAGTCTGACCCTCACTTGACTGACTTTCCGTATTACCTTCCACGAACCTCACTGTGTCGTCATAAGATAACGAATACGACCCCTCTGTTGTACTCTCGTTGGTATCATCGTAACTCAGCGACAGTGACTCGTTTTTTACCGTGGATTTCTTTGGTGTTTCTCCAACAATGAAACACGTTCGTTTGCGTCCGCTTTTGGGAGGTGTTTCGCACGGAGATTGAGGACTGACTGAATTGTCCTGTTCGTCATCACGAGTTGGTGGACACGAAAGTGTGTGAGGTAACTGACTAGGGTGAGGCGACCTACTGCCATCGACGAGAGTCGTGATGGGGTAGTAACATTCGGCCAAGTAAGTGCTCACCAAATTATTCGTTTGTTCTTGTTCGAGTTTCCGCAATTCATCTGAACTTGTCGATTCGTTTGGCTTTGGTTTTATCACAACTAACCTCGGTATACGATTTATGGGTGTTTCTGGTAACATAGATGATGACTCGCGAAGAGCGGAGACCTCCGGAGTGCTATTATGATGTTCGTCCGATACGGAACGGCTGTCACTATTCGTGGCTTTCGAGTCGCAGCTTGACGGAGTCGACGATTCCGAGTCTGAGAATCCCGAATCTTGTGATTTTTGACTCCCATTGCTCGGGCTGCTCGATGAATTGCGGTCGCTGCTACTTTCGTCGGTTGAGCGTCGTCTACTTCTGTCGAATTGTCGCGGAGACGGTGACGGCATGGAACTCGGTCCCCCGCGTTCATCGTCTATATGGTCTTGTTCCTGGAAGTAACTCGCCCACCAGACCTTGCTGTGGCTGCGGCGAAATCCACTCATCATCTGAAACAAGAATCGAATAAAGAATACACGTTTAATACGTCTGTCGCGGATCCGTCAACATTTTGTCTATCAATACAGCCGATCGAACAAAGGCCTTCATTTAAATTCAACAAAAATAAACAAGTTTACAATTGCGTCGAACTGTAAAGCAATACGTCACAGCGTGGCGTGGCGGTCAGCATACAACGACGGGGTCTATTGTTTTTCAACATGTTTTGAATTACGTTGAGGACACAATCAGCCCTAAGGCTGGTAATACGGGTACGTGCACGTAGACCGAAACGAAAATACAGAGATGCGCGTATATTATATGGAGTGGATAGTAATGGAAAAAAGAAAAATCGAACGGAACCCATTACAAAATAAAGAAATTACCTACAGATAACAGTAAACGTGTGATGAATATCTGAGGTAAAGCCTTCCGAGTACGCGACTTCTCAATATACGTTCATGAGATAGGTACTAGGAAAGTTTTTTTGTTTTGTTTTTTCCTCAAGTCTCACGCTGTTACGCATCGATACGGTTGATTTCACGGTGTAGGTATATATTTCTACTTATTCTTTTAAACTTTTCATATAAATATACCAGAGAATGATCCAATCGTTTCTTGATAAGTAAAAGAAATCAAAGGGCCTGTTACTGAGAAGACTTTTGCTGATGAGCGCAGTTAAGCTTATTCATTAACGAGAGGGCGACAGTGACTCCCACCACGATGACGTATGCGTCTTGGAGTTCTGAAGTAAATAGCCTCATATACGTGATATTATAAACTGAGTACATATCATACAAGCGTATCGATATGACGCATTATCATGAAGTGTACATGGAAACTGAGTGCTCGAGAGAAACGTCTATTAATAACTGGCAAAAAATTGCCGGCGTGAGTCATGGACATACCTAATAGATGAATGTTATAGAAGGAGAATTATTACAATTCAATTTTCACGAATTCGTCGATAAGGCTTGTTTTATTTGTTATGAATCTTGCACGCGTGAGCGAAATCTTGTTTATAGAGATGCGTGATAGACGTCTTTATTAGGTACGCAAATTTCCTCGGATTTGAAATACGAGAGCTTGAGACGGCAAAATGAAACCGAATACCTACAGGATACTCAAGAGCTATACAACACTAGCTGCACCTATTTCATAGGATGAATTTTTTCAAATTCTAGACACTTGTTTTTTGCGGATCAAATTACTGATTAGAACTGTGAAGAAGAAAATCTTGAGTTTGAAACCTGCAATATTGTCTTAAATCCGAGATTGAAATTAAAATTCTATACTTACGTTGAAACGAATATTAAAATTCTCAATTTTTTTTTTTCCAGTACTTACAAGTTTTTCGTAACAGACGTATTTTCAACATTTGGGGAGACCTCAGATTTGAAAAGTAAGATCAGAATTGAACAATGGCGTCTTTAGAAATGAGGGTGGAAAACTCAACTTAGTTTTCGGAGCCAAAACACCTCGAGACAAAAGAATAATTAATTAATTTATGAATTCTGGAGTCTAGAGGACGTATATGCGTGATGTAGGCTATCACTTTATAGTTTCGTTTGAGTGTAAATTCTGGGAAATGTATGAAGACGAGAACGCCTTTGAGTCCCCCTCCCTCTCCTCAATCCGTAAGCACACCCTAGGCAGTACTCACAGTTAGAATCTCATATCAATCCTTGACACTCAAGAAACAGCCACAACATTTCTTATCGTGCACTCCAGTTTTAGAAAGAAAATTTCGGGAATGGTCCCCTATCGCGGTCTAACCTCTCTTCCTCCCTTCGATGAACAAGTCTCATATGCGTAGGTCGAGTACAAGTCCCTAAATAAGAGGTCAGTATTAATGACCTTGTTCTATGTCAAGGACTTGAGAAAACTGGTCAGGTAGGAGGGGGCTACAAATTGTTAACAGAGAACCTGTTTTATGGGGGAGGGGGTATTTGAGAAAATCGCTGTGCGCGGTTCTCTGTGTGCCATCTGGCAAAAAACTTGGAAAAATTTTGACCTCCTAGCCATATATGATAAGAGGGGGACTTGAAACAATTTGGATTCTTGACCTATATATTTCGAAGTCCCTAAAATAGTTCCAGGTCACTGATAACGTCTTATTTTATACTATAGGTTTACAGTAGGTCTAGGCCTCCTTCATACTAGCTTCATACTATGTCTAGGCTTGCTTGAATTCTCAATATCAAAACTGATTTGACTCGTAGAACAGGTTCCCTGTGTTCCTCGTTTATTTTAGAGTACGGAACACGAACTCAGGGACGCAAATTCATGGATTAGGTATGGTGTAATGAAAAGATATGAAATATATCAAAAAACAAAAATTATGTATTTATTCTCGTGTTCTTTTTTCGGTGCGGGAAGAGCCTGTTTGAAATTTTTGTTTCCATTTTTATTGTAAAATCAATCTGTCTCGAATTTGCTCTTTTATTTCCGGTTCCTCATTGCTAATGTAATATGAAAAAGAAACAAAGATTTCTTTCTCACCCCCTTCCTCGGCGACATGCGGGCTTTGTTCCGAAAACGAAGGCTGAATCCGAGTCTGGCTTTTATATCAGATTCTACATTTTATCTGTTTGATTGATATTTTTGAATATTTCTCAAACATTTATATCGATAATTATTTATTTCGAGATTGACTCTTTGAAAACATACAAGCTCGTGACATTGCTTCGTAACTCCGATAAAATGCTTATAATATTTTATGGTACAAAATAATAGTTGAAAAGATCTTTTTCGATGTAATGTTTTTGGTTTTAGGGCAGTGCTCATGCAAGAAGGGAGGTTAGTAGGAGTACCAAGCTTCAACTCTTCAAAAGTTTTCTACTGATATGCCATTTTGTGTTTGGCTATAACTGTAAACTCCTCTAACTCTACACCCAACTCAATTACGGTTCTCCAATCTACGCCTACTTCAACAAAACAACCTTAAAATTGGCCTCCAACTGGCCCTTAGCCAATGTCCCGTCTCCATTATCGCGCTACTTCAGTCACCGTCAATTTTCTGGTGGCCTCAAGATCTCAACACCCGAATCTTCCTATTTCAAATGCTCTTAGCCCACATGATTCACCCCTTCTGTCGCTTCAATCCCATCTAGGCACTCATCTTAAATTTAGGCCCTTACTTCCTATTTTTTCATCCAGTCTCCCTTGGTTAAGCCTTGCCCTGGCATCCGTCTCGATTTTACTGAAATTCCCGGAAAAGCTAACAGCTTCCTAAACGAAGTTAAACGAGGAACGTAGGGCACCTGTTCTATGGGTCGAATTGGTTTTGGTATTCAGAATTTAGATTGAAATCTCGGAGAGTCTTAAGTTTTTCTGAGTCCCTTGTGTCATGGTGTACATAGCCTGAAAAAAAAAACATTTCTTCCAAGTCTCTTACCTATCATTTAGTCCCCTTCTATCATACATTATGGCTCGGAAGTCAAAATTCTTTTCAAATGCCCCGCCTATCATATATTATGGCTCCATAGTCCAAATTTTTCCAAGTCCCCCTCTTATCATATATTAAGAGAAGAGGAACTTGGATCATTTTTGCCAATGGACTTGGACCATTTTTGTTTTGGTTGGACATCATACAGCGCCCAGTCACCGGCAAATTTTTCGAAATAACCCCCCATAGAACAGGTTCCTCGTTAACAAAATTATTTCTTCAAAACTTCTCATCCACCTTCTCTGCTACTCGGACGTACCCAAATTGGAACCCAGTCTCCAGTCAGTGTCCGTATGAGAAACTTCTATTTCCATCACAATCAAACTCACAGCTCCATTAGCCTGCCTCTCTTTTCTTACCCACTTCTCTCCTCGTCGCAAACTCTGTATATTATCTGATTCTCTCTCATCCTTACTTGCTATCCAAGACCTCCATTCTACTAATCCTAGTGTCCAATTAATCCTTATTCTTAGACAATCTTCAAGTTCTTCATCTTTTTTCTTGATTTCGGGACACATCGACCTTAAGGAATAATCATGACGCACAGTCCACCTTGCCGCAAAGCAGTCGCTGTGCTCACTTTCCCTCCTCCTCGTATGATCACAAATCCTATTACTGCCCCCTATCTTCCTGGAATAATTCCTTGTCCTCCTTATCCTCCAACAAGCTCCAATCCTTTGGTCTACTTCGCATCGTCCTTCCCGACGAAAAAGTCTTCCTAACCCGTCTCAAAGTAGGGCATACCCGTCTTTTACGTCTCTCACCCCTTTCTTGCCTATACTGCAATGCTGACGGTCTAGCCGTTCAACACTTCTTCTTTTGCCGATCTCTCGAGAATACCCGGTCTAACCATTCTCTCTCTCCCCCCTCTCAAACAGTCATGGGAAAATCATAAGCACGACCTCTGATCCCTCTATTTCTACAACACGATCTAATTTATCTGTCCACTCCGAACCCATACCCTAAGTGTAGTTGTAAGGCTCGTTAATCAATTTTCAAAAATTTAGAGGCGAAGCCATTGTAAACTCCGGAGGAACAGTATAGAATTATCTTACATCTATCTAGTCCCGTAATGTCCCCGTGGCCTTTAAAATCCCTGTCTATTTCATTATTTATCATTGAAAAAAAGTCCTCAAGAGAGCAGTCCATGCCTCTCGAAAGTAAGAGGCTGACTATGTGGTCGAACGATGTTGTCTCATTTCTTAGCTTCCCGATCACGCTTGACGATGAATTTCCATCAAATGTGCTGATCGTGTTCGTGAATCAATTTTCGATGGTGCAATCCAGGTATTACAATAAAAATTAAAATAAATAATCATAATTTCAACTTCATCGACCAATATTCTGTAATATCTCATATACGTCCTCCTCCATTTCGTATTCAATATAATAACGTCGCTGCTTTTTAAACCTACACGTTCACTCCAGGGAGGTCAGCGAGATAATTAATTTTCTCAATTAATTTTATTAGTTGGAGAAGAAAAAGCACGTAGACTCTGTCAGAAGATGATCCTTTCTTATATTTGAAAGACTATATACTTTATACAATCGAATATGAATATTTTCGGTTCTCTTGACGCACTTTATAGTACCGCAATCTCGTAAAGTTCATTCACTTCTTTCGCTTTCCAGTATAGTATGCCTAATTTGATTTTACGTGTCGGTCAGTTCATCACGTTAATACATGGTGGTACTGTAGTATTTCTGGTTTCTAATATCGCCACTCGTCATCTATCTGATGACAAAAGTACATCTTTTTGTGAAGCTCTCGTGTTCAGGTGTAAAAATCGTAAACACCGATAGAATCGAAGAATTTATTAGGTATAACCCTCTCTCTTTCGCATTATTTTTGTTCATTATCGTTTTTTATCTCCACCTTATGCGCATCAATCGATCACCGTGTCAAAATGAGCTTATTAATAACAATTACCGACTTTCCTCATTATCTACATCAGAATAGACGCCGCCAATAAAATCAGAAATAACTCTATGCTCGTACGTTATGCACGACCTTATTGATGAACTCTGTTTAAGACTATAGTATTCAACAAAGGGTATCTTCATTTCTTTTCCTGAACCCCGTATATAAGGTCGCGAACCGAAGTTTAATGGAGAGCGAAGAACAGCTAATGAAAACCTACAAACGAGGTTAATTTTCTACACTGTTGAGACTCGGAATTAAATCAACACGCTGTTTTACCATTTTGTGATCTATTTTCTTACATATTGGAGCGAAAAATGAGTGGACTAGGCGTCGCATCGGGGGGAGGAGGTAGTATGGGTTATTATATACGCGTGTATAGTGATTGAAAATGACTGTATAACTTCACCTATCATTTTCAATAAATCTTGGATACAAAATATACGGACAGCTCGTTGTACGCTGTACATATATAGTTGAAAAATCTGAGGGCATGACTAGAACAATAAATAAATCTTATACTCGCAGCTATTATAATACGTTACGTTTATAAATTAATAGATACCTTATTGAGTTTTTTTTTTCACATAGCGGTACGGTATGCAATGCACCGTATAGCCCTGAGCGGCTGTCTGGCAGAAAAAATAATTTCGCACGAAGGAATCAAATATTTAAAATTCAATCTGAGATCTATGTACGCGAATATGAAATCGGATTACAGACTAGTCAGCACCGGGGATAAAAGAAAAAGTTGGTATTAACGCGGCCTATATCGACTTTCGCTCGGAATAAATGATACGACAATAATTTTCAAACTTATACTTTAGGTGTGATATGAAAGCGAGACCCTAACGAAATTAATGTCTTCATCTCCATCCTCAGTCATAACAATATCCCCCTCTGTCATTTTCCTTTTACGATACCCCCTCATCCATATCTCATATACTTCCATGAAGCATTCTTGACAAATTATTCCAGAGGATCCTCAACGAAAGACACCTTTCATTCTTGGAATCAAACAACCTCTTCTCCAAATAAAAAGATCTCGAGTGTACACTTCTACTTAATTGCTTAACTCAGGCGCGGATTGGCGGGGGAGAAGGGGGATATATCCTATCTCAAAACCTCACAAAAAGGCTGAAAATGACTACAATTTCCGAGCAGAGCAAGGGAAAAAATTTTCAAACGATAGAATATTCCACCTCCAAAAAAATTTGCGCGTGAATCCGCGCTTGCGTTAGCTTACAAGAGTATTTTCGGGTATCACACCATCATCAGTTGTGTCGCTACAGTGGAGATATTCATGAATGACATGGAAAACGAGGTATTGAAAGGCAGCGAGTTCAATAACTCGATCAAATACTGAGCTGCGATATACATATGTAGATGGTCTCCTAATTAAGTGGTCAGGCACTAATACACAGGTGGACCAACCCCTTCTGGGAGCGCGTGCGATGAATGAGAGCATCAAATTAACAATGGAAAAAGGCAATGAGACCATCAACTATTTGGACCTAATAGCAGGATAAAATACAAAACTTACAGAAAGCCAACGCACACGGACTCCATCATCCAAAACGACTCCTACCCCATCCCCAGGCACAAATTAGCGGTGATTCAGAACTGCTGTTATCGAGCAATCTTTCTCCTGAAGAACAATGAAGAAAAGAGGAAAGAAATAGAAATAGTAAAACAGATTGCAGCAGCTAACGGCAACTCAAGAGGGCGAGGTTGAAGGAGTCCTTCGAAAAATGGAAGCAAAGAAGGAAACCCAGGACAGCATAGTGAGAAAGTACTCAGGATCAGTACCATAGAACACAAACAAGGTGATCAAGGCGTTCAGCGGTTATGATGTAAACGTGGGTATTCATAATAACCCAACTATGGTGAAAAGAATAAGCAATGACCAGATGGAGGAGAAGGATAAGGGAAGCTTGAGTGGTGTGTAAAAGCTCAGTTACAAACAGTGCAACCCAGGAAAACGGAGCACGAAAGTTGCAAACAGTGCAAAAGTATCTAAATTGGTAAGACTTGGAGGTAGTTTGACATCTGGAAAAAGGAGCACAAAACATCAAGGAAAAAAAAGGTGGCAAGCCTCTGTTCTGGGAAATGCTGCAATGAAGAATCGCACTATGGTGAAGGAATATTTGAAGTCATACATGTAGAAAACCACAGGGAAACTCTGGGGACAGAGGGAAATCAGGAGAAGAGCTAGCGTTTTGAACAATGTAATCACGTTTGAAAGTGAAAGATTACTCAGCCTTGTGATTGGACGAGAGATAAAGAACAGAACTAACCAATACAACGAGAGAAATCTTGATAGCCAATAGAAACGCAGCACGTAGATTGATGAACCAATCACGACGCAGAATTATTGTAGCCAATCAGATCACAATTTAAGACCTTATTTCTCAGTAGCGATAGAACTGATGATGGAGTAACACCCAAAAGTACTCTTGTAAGCTAACCATTAAAGTAGTGGTCGCAAATCAAAGGTTCCATTGCAGTGTTGTCAGGTGTAGCACCTGAGTGCCAATGGTGGTACTCTATTAACAGGGAACCTGCTTTATCGGGGGGGGGGGGGGACGTCCGCCGGCCGGCAAAGCTCGGAACTCGAAATTTTTCCAAGTCCCCCTCCTATCATTTAAAGCTTTGCGAGCATGACCTGTAATGTCACAGTTTGATGACGTCATAGGTTAGCCTTATGACGTTATAACCTGATGACGTCATACATCGGCCTTATGATGTCACAATCTACATTTTTCAGATTTTTGTGCCCTGTAAAACAAGTTTCCTGCTACCATTCGTTCAATTTCGTTAAGGAACTTGTGGGTTTTTTTTGAAAGAGTCACTATTTTTAGTGCTCAATAACACCTCCGGAGCCGTATTTTGACTCCAAAATGGCTCCGGAACTGGTTCCAAACGTTAGTGACACAATTTTGTGGGATGTGGCACTTTTTTAGCACTTTTTAAAATTAGGATCCGGCAATACTGGAAGGTTCTCTAACACATCGATACTTATCGAAAATCTACAAAATTTATTCGATATTTTTACAACTTTTTGGAAAAGCCTGTAGAGACGTTAGGGATGTACTTTGAAAAGAAATTAATTCTTTTTTTCCACTTGGATTTCTCTCTGGAAAGAAATGATGGAAATTTATTTTTCAAAAGGTTAAAAGACGAGAAAACATGTTTCGTTTCGGTTTCTCGAAAAAAAAAATGTCTTTTTTCACCAAAATATTTTTTCGAAACATAAAAATAAGTTTTCGACATTTCTTCAATCTTCAGAAAAAACATGTTTTTTCAAGTTTATGGAAATTTTGGAAAGGAAAGATGAAATAAATATTATCGAAAATTATGAATCGATATTTGAAAAAAACATATCGATATTGCCGATACTTTTTTACATTGATATTATCGATACATTTGCGACCACTGCAATAAAATAGAATTATACCCTCAAGATCTTTTTACTTTCAGTGCTCTACTCAACTTTATCATACTTAAAATGAGTTCCGATGATAACCTCTTCTCTTTCTTCCAGAACAGAATTTCTGGAAAGCACGTAGCAGTACAGATCTCCAATCCCAAATTAATGATTCACCTTGTCTATACTTCACTTTTTCGACTTCCGGGGTATGGAGACACTTCGTCTGTGTTGAACTCGAAACCAGACTACAACGTAACCTTAATATGGAACTACTCGTATGATAGAACTGTATCCCCTCTCTCAGTTCAAAAAAGAGTTCCCCAAAGAATGAATATTGCTATACATCTGGGTAAAGTAAACGTTCACTAACTCGGCAAATTGCTCTAATCGCCTCCGGCTCAGATCGCAGTTTTGGTTTTGTTGGGTCAACACTCACTTTACCCACATGTGTAGTAATATATTATGATGTCCTGCTCCTTTTTCCTGATAGCTTCTTTCTTTATCTAACGTTTTTCAGCTCTTTTTGTGTGTTAAAATTGAAATCAAAATCAGCGGACCCTGGCTAGGCTAAACCACACTCTGATGAAGTAAATAGGTCTGTCTCAAACCGTAAATTTTTCGTCCTGAGTACCAACGACTGGAAAGGCACCCAAATTTATGGACTGTGAAAATTTGGAAAAATTGATCTGAAGAATTCATATACCGACTTTTTGTATTCCTTTTTTAAGACTTGATCGAGAGCATTCTTTCTTAATAGTCTCGAAACCAAGAACGATACTTTAATTTGGGTCGCATTATTTGTATATCTCTATGATACAGAACTCAAGTACGCCCATTTTTAACAATTTTTGGTCAACATTTTCTGTTGACACATCCTCCGGCATGCGCAAAGCGGTATTTAGGATCATTTTCTCAATATATGTGTAAATCTTGACCATAATTATAAAATCTCACATGCTCGTACCTTCAAGAATCTGTGGAACTTTTTTTTTTTCTTATTGATAACTCATTCGCTATATTATTGAGCGTCGTCTTCGAAGTGATGATCAAGAATGTTCGTCGTAAGAGAAGGAAAAAAAAAGACATGAAACCAGTAACAATGTACGGTATCATCCGTAATTTCTACCGCGTTATATCGTACTTAAGTCAGCGAAGATATTTCACCAATGTGACCCACAGTACGTTCATCGACAGATGAAGTGAAAAGTATACGTTCAATTTTTCGTATACGTAGGTATAAATACAGTTTATTATCTCGACAATATACACAATTTAAAAAACGTTTCCATTTAGGTTATAGTGGAAGTCCATTCAGAGATGGATGATGAGGTACACCCTACTTGCGCATCATCATCAGACTATAAATTTCTCTCCATTGATACTGTACTCGTACATGGATTCTGCGTACGCTATTTAAAAGAACAGTTAAGTACAAATACAGTTTAAAATATGAAACGTATAATAGCGTTCAAAATTAGGAATCCACGCGTTACCTTTCGAGAGCGATTTTATTTGTGGCCTTTCAGTAACGTTATTGGTACTCCTTATAGGTTACATTACCATCCATTTTTACGTACACACGGCGGCGTGTTCGTCGTAATTCATTATTTTAACATATATTCGCAATTAACGTTCAATACGTGCAGTATATTATACCAACGTTTAAGTTACAAAATGATGAACATTCACACGCCGAGCTCGTATCTTGTCGCATAGGTTCGAAAAAGGTCTTGCCAACTAACTTGTGGGTCGGTATCATACACGTCCCTACTCTTCAGGTTTTAGTAAAAGTTGTTATTGTTGTACGCGAAATTTCATTTAAGATTGAAAACTCGTAAGTGCAATTTGAAAATTAATGTTGAATTTAAAAGGTATCTGAGTACGCACCAAAATATTTTTAGATATTACAACTCTACTTCGAAATAATATTACATATCTTTAGGTCTTCTTCGAAGAATACAGGTTTCTCATCAGTCAAATTACAATGTCGAACTTGCAAATTATAAAGGGCGCACATACATGACACTGAAGTATCACACCTCACCTCCTTATAGGTGAGAGTAAGAGAGCCACTCATTGAATTTTTTCTGAGTATTCACCTCATTAATTTTCTCTTCTATAATCGAGATCAAAATTACCTTTTTCTTTGACCAGCTTTATAAGCCTTTCGCACTTCAAGTTCTTAATGCGGATAGTATAAGCGTTTGCCTGATTTGTTATCAAACTTGTAGTCAAACAAAAATTCAAATCTTTATTTCCAAATAATTTTTGTAATTTTGGGGATTATATTTACATTTTACCATCTTGTAAAGAAGCAAAAATAAAAATTTGCCCAAAACTTCCAAGAATTGTGTCAATTTTTCAATCTGAATTTTCTCATTTTGATAATATGACTACATGTATGATAAGAAAAATGTAAACAAACGCCAAGTGTGAAAGGCTTATATCATAATATTTATTTCGTTTTATCTGTTTTGTAACGGAGATGAGGGAGGGGGTATGTTCAGAAAGTGTTTGCCTCCGACTTTGGTAACACCATCAAGAACCTTGACCAACTTAAGAGACTTGGAAAAAACTTGAGGCAGAAGCTAACATGTCTCCTCCAAAGACAAGCATTTTACATGTTTGCTTCATCTCAGAAGTCAACTACCTAGCTAATAAGGTCACCTTTTTGAGCTCTTTATCTCTCCCTTTCAGTGTTTATTGCTGGGCTAGAGGTCTATATAATACTTCGATTACCATCTATATCGAAATACTTCAATTTTATCGATCATATAAAATCTATTCTACCAATCATATCAACTTTTTATATTGGTCATAATGACCTCACAGTTACGTAGCTCCACAATGGTATTTCTTTGCTTAGTAATTATATGGCTTAGTCTAACAGCTCGTGGGCTTACTCGTTCCGCTCGTTTGCCCAAATTATTAATAGTATAAGTTTAGTATATTGTACGTTGGCTCACTCACTCCTCTCTTTCGCCCATTGGGATGTTGAGCTAAAGAGCTGAGGCCAGGTTAGTTTAGTATATTACAGGCCAACTTGTATAGTAGTGGTACCGGTGCTTTTATTCGTGAGAACTGGGTCAATGGTGGGAGAGCAAGGCTTGAAAGAAGAAATGTCAACTCACCTGCGGCTGAATTTAGAATGCCTCGGAACGCCTTGTCCACGATGATGAAGAGTGAGGACAAAATTGTAGCCCATGCGTAAAAAAGTTTTTCGAAGGCCTGGGACCAACGTCCTTCTTTATCAGGTCTAGAGCTGGTGCTGAGATTAGCAGAGGTCAAAATGTTCCTAGTCCCGAGAGTTAAGCCTACTATACTGTATGTTCAGCCCAATATAAACTATAGTTGGCATGACGTTGTAGGTCACGGTCTTTGAGAGTATCATTGATGATGATAGAGAAGGCAGGTATGAGACCCCACCCGAATACAACGAAGACAAAGGATAGAAGTAGGCCAGTGTACTGCGTATCAATCTTAGTATAATAAAGACCGAGGATACGGGTCCCAAAGTAGCGAAGATCGACATTTTTCTCAATCCTAAGATAGGTCAAGGTCACTGATAACGTCATCAAGCCTGACAAAAAGCCGTGACAGTTTTTCGTACCGTTTTCTCGAGGAGTAGTCCCAGTCGAAAAACCGTGATGGTTTACTGTGACAGTTTTTTGTGACGGTTTTTCGCATAGATTTTCCAAGAGCCAAAGTAGGTCAAGGTCGCTGATAAAGTCATCAAGCGTGACAAAAAACCGTGACGGTTTCGCCAGAAATGGTGTTGGTTTACTGCGACAATTTTCTGTGATGGTTTTTTGTGGAGGTCTTCCAAGAGTGGTCTCAGTCTTAAAATGCTAAGCCCCTGACTTGGTGGAAGGCTCAAAGAAGATGTAGTAAATGCTGAATTTGGCTAGGCTATGATTAGCTTACTTTACTTATTAAGATCCTATCAGAACTCCAACATAGATCAGAAAAAGAATATTGTCCATAAGGTCAAGCAAATAGTATTTTTGAAAACCATTCTGTCTCGAAGAAATTCGTCGATTGAAATTTTTTTTTTTCTCAGCAAAGATCAACATTTTGAGATCGCTTGGTGGCCGAAAGTTCAGCTTTATTTTGCGAAAAATTGCTCGAAAAGTATTTCTCGTCTTTTAGGGCAAATGAATTTTTGGCTCAGTTTTTATATAGCTTGTTTCGTAAATCAGAATTACAGAGCGACCGACATCAATAGGGGAACGTACGAATTCGAAACAAAACAACTTAAGGATCCTGTTACTGTTGAAAGAAATTTTATGGATACCTACATCATTCAACGGAATTACAAACGAAGATTCCGCGATCAACAGTTTTTGCCTGTGATTGAAAGATAATTTCAAAAACTATCATCGACATCGCCTCCTAAATTTCAAACCGCGCTGATGTAATCAACTTTCCCGTTCTTCTTGAAAGAAGAACAAGGAGTTCAATGTGCAATATTTTGTAACTGTAAGCGTTAACTGCCCATCGGCCTAGATATACTCGAATTTCATTGTGGACACGCGGGTACTAAACTTTTCAAAGAAAGATCATAAAGATTTAAACAAATACGGATAGAGAAGCTTCTCTCCAAAACGAATAGGTTTGCCATTACTATTTTTGGATGACGTAGTGAAGAGCGTTCATGTATCATAATACCTATCTAAAGGAAGTGAAAGAGAAACAAGAATATTTAATCGTTTCTCAATGTGATGATTTATTTCATCAATTAGCACCACAGGTTCAGGTGGCGACAGAGTCGAATTAATCGTCCTCTACTTCACACATTTACGCGCGCTTTACAACATCGATTAGAAATCATTTTTCCTATTTTAGACAACAGAGAAATTCGTCGGTTAATGCACTCGAGAAACCGATACGCATTTATTTCTGTCTATTTTTATGATAAAACGGATCGAAATTTTTGTGAAACATGAGAAAAGTTGTACAAAAATTCCTGTACCTACAAAATATTGTAAAGTTGTTGTTCTTTTGATGTGAGAAAAAGTCTAGAGATGTCACTGAGCGAGAGAGAAAAGAAAAAGAAAAGTTTAATATTCTTCGTATGTGAGGAAGAGGCTGAGGTTACCGGCAATGAATATTGATGAGGACAGAAAGCATCACGTTCTGAATGTATCTCTTAGCTGTCAACGTAAAATGCGAGAAGCTGAAACAGAAGAATACACTCGAGCTGGATGTAAAAAAAATAAAAAGAGAGATAAACAGAGAGAAAAACTGAAGCACATGATACGCATGTGTTTACTCTCGCATCTGGAAAACATGCAATTCTGATGTAATCTTATATTGTCCGTAAATAATATCTTCGACTCGATTATAAGCAGTCTTCGACGAGATACTCGTTAACAAAGTATAATATAGAGTACTAAATACGAACTTATAAGCGCTCCGTGTGTACTCGTATTTTCCAAACTATTGAAAAGAGCAAACTTTTTTTTTTCTCCTTTTTTCTCGTGCTCTCGTACTCTTGTCATTGTGAAACGAATTATTTATGTAGGTCTATTTAAAAATTATAAGTAAAAGAATATGCATTCAATGGAGAATGAAACAAAAAGACGCGCGCGGGGGAAAGAAAAACAACACAAAAAATTGAGCATTCCTCACATTCTTTGAAAATATACGTAAAATGTAGAACACGTTTTATTCGTATTTTACTGCGGGTAGATCGTAGAAGCCTCTGGAATTCTTTCAAAATGCTATAGGTTCATTATAATAGTGAAGAGGAAGAAAAAAAAAAAGGTTTGTCATCGGTTCGTAGACACGAGATTTGTGACTGGTCGCCGTCAACGATTCGTGAACAGTTACAAATGCTTTCCTTTAGACGAGTATATGTTCGAGCTACCAGAGCTTAGGAATCATAAATTCTCGAATGTTGTTATAAGCGCAGTTCAGCGCTCCACTATCCAGAATCTGAGTCTTGGATCTTTGACCTATTCACCCATAATTTTCAAGATCACGATATGAACTTTCATTCACTTTGTATTCATCTCTGTTCACAACCCTTTATAGGAGAGTTGTGTGAACGCTATGTTGGCACGCCCCCTCCCCCCCAAAAAAAAGAATTCCAAGTAAGAGATTCATTGGTTGTTCGAGAGTTGTTTTGCAGCGTCTGAATATCTCCGACTGAAAGATATCGCTTTCAGTTTGATTCCAAATAACAAAATTCGACTCCTTGTTTTATTTGACAAGAGATATTGAAGGCGATTTGAGATACAAATTTCGTGGATGAATGAGAGGCCTTTTTTTTAGCCAACTTGACATGGTTCAGGCGATGAATTTTTGCAAAGGGTAAGACCTGGACAAAAACTTTCGATGGCCGATGGACCTCGTTGATTCTAGGTCGTCGTCGATTTCGGTATCTGCCTAATTTCGACTATAAACCGACAAAAATGATTGGAATTCGACTTTTTTTGTTGTCGTCGAAATTGAATCGTTTTTTGGTGATAAATTTCAATGACAACGTCTTGATCTATATCGATTCGTGCACCTGGAAAAGACCTACGATCCTTGTCAAAATAGTAAAGGTGGATTATAGAGGTTGAAAGTGAATCGATCTTTGGTCGTAACAATCAATCCTGCTTTTGTCTTAGAAAATTGTGTGCACATCATCGCCGCGGTTGTGCGTTGTGTTTTTCAATGCATCCTATTACATATGGAGGCATGACAGCACATTTTGTCGGTGAGAAGTAAAGCCACCAAGAAGAAAGAATGCTATAAGTACAGAAAGCAGTTGGGGGAGTGGGTGTGGTCTGTTGAGTACAAATCAATGTGACAAATAAGTCAAAATGAAATCGACGAATGCTCACTTGGTATGACCGTAGACATACAATCAATTCAAAGTTAGAATTGAGGGTTTCGACGTCGACTTGAAGCCGTTTCAAAATTGACCAACTTACATTTTAACATGTATCATGTCTTTACTGAACGCACTACCTGATTTGAAATTTTGCGAGTGTCCTTTTCCCCTTGTGAATAACGGTACGTCCCATCACAACTTGAAAAAATTTTCGGACATGAGATTTGAAAAATTTTTACCGAACTCTCAACCCGTTTTGAAATTCTGCGAGCTCCCACTCCCCTCCCCAGTTGAATAGTTTCCCTCTAGACGTAGGAGAGAGAGAGAGAGTGAGCCCGTGAGCTAGTCAGCCTAACGTACAATATATAATAGACTTATACTATAGGCTAAGAATTGAGGTGCTCGTCAGCCACTTAGCCTAACACACAATAGGCGTATACTAGAGAAAGTGAACGAGCGGAGTAAGAGTAGTAATGACGGGTCTTGACCCCAAGACCCCATTACTACTACTTCTCATCTTTTTACAACCCAATCCAATAAAAAGAGTGAAAAACCAGAAATAATTGAACCTCTCAATCCAAGAGATGCATTCTTTGGAGGAAGAACTAATACATTTAAATTGTAGACAAAATCTTCAAAAAATAAAAAAATTAAATATATAGATGTTTGTAGTTTATATCTGACTGTTCAGTATTACCTATGATTATTATCCAGTTGGCCACCCTGAAAAGATTATTAAACCAAAGTATCATAATAAAAATTGGTTTGGAATAATCAAATGTAAAATTTTACCTCCTAAGAATTTATATCATCCTGTATTACCAGTTAAGGCTAAAATGGATAAAAATGAAAAATTATTATTCCCTCTATGTTTGAAGTGTACTGAGAAGAAAATAAGAAAATGCACTCATACTGATAATGAAAGAATTATTGCAGGAACTTGGTCAACTATTGAAGTTAATAAAGCAATTGAAAAAGGATATAAGATTCAAGAAATTCATGAAGACTCTAGAAAATGATAACAAATAATTGAAGGATTTCTGGTTGGATTGGGTTGTAAAAAGATAAGAAGTAGTAGTAATGGGGTCTTGGGGTCAAGACCCGTCATTACTACTAGTAAGAACCTGACAGCAACAGCTCATTAGGCTGATATACAGTGTACTATAGGCCTTTACAGAGCCCTTTATAAACCTTCACAACTTAAAAATGAGGTTCTGACGTGCTGATGAAAAATCAATACGTAGGGCTCATAAAAAAAGATATGAGAGGTAAATTTTATTTTTTTGGCTTTGCCAGAACATCTTTTCCAGAGCACTGGACATCAATTGTTCGTCGACACAATAATATGACAGTGGATTTTAGGTCGACAGAAAATAGGTTGACTGAAAATCAACTCAAAATTAACGAGACGAATGAATTAAAGTAGAGTCGAGTCGGCCTGCTACCGAAAATTTTAACAACGTATTGACGAAATTTCGATGAAGACCTTATGAAAAGTCAATTTTCAGTCGATTTTGAGTTAATTTTTGGTCGACGGGAGGCGCTTGAAGGGATTTCAGCGGGAAAGCTGTTTTTCGGGGAATTATTTATGAAGCATCGGCCGTCCTTTTGACCAATTATAGATCACAGGGAGACGAGGACTAAACGGGAAAGTGTCTTTTGTGGAGATTAATTTAAGGAAATCCGGGAAACTTCGGAGCGGGGGTTATAAAGAAAAGGGTCGTCATCCAGGAAAATGAACAAAGACCGTCTCGAAAAATTTCGACCTTCGAGTTATATGCATGAGGAAGGGGGATTAAAAAAATCCTGACCATCAAGCTGCACATATCGGAAGACTTGGTAAGATTTAGCCCTTCAAGATTGTGGTGCCTTGAAAGGGCTGCAGGAGCTTCATCGGGAAAAGACGTGTGAACTCTGCAGTCTACGTTAGACCATCGACTCCGATGTCTGTAATTACCTAAGGCTAATCTAAGACAGTTAATCCTACAAACGCTCTACATTCAATCCCTCATTGTATTCACAAGCATTCGCAAAGCTCGTAAATTAACAGAAAAAAAATATCCCATTTTAACGATGTTCACATGCTGATATCAGGTGTTGGTTGCAATTGATTTAGCGCTGAAAAATAATGTAATTGATTGTATTACATGAGGTTAATGAGACAAGGTATGCTACCTATGGTGAACAATGTTTTTCAATTCCGACGAAAAGTTCTTTTTTCGCGCGGTTTCTAGCCGTTAACAATCTTGAATATCGAATAGATTAAAGATTATTGAAGAAGAGAAAAATATATGAATGTAATTTCACCAATAACTTACTCACGATAACATGCAAGCTGTCCAATAGTACCGTAAGATGAGAACAAGAAAAATATTTTATTTTCGATAAAATCCAAAATATAGAAACCGTACGATTCTGGAGTAAAATCTAAATGGTTCGCGGCCCACGTTAGCTAAGTGACCAGAAAAGATTTTATTTTGTCGAGAAGCGAATACGTATACAAATAACCTCCCGCGATGAAGTTTTCTCGATCTTATTATTAAATTATTATTAATGCAATCGAAGAACCAGTCACGCGGATCGTATTCCTCGAATCGGTTTACCAAAATTTATCTTGTTGTTCGACTTCAAAATATGTATAACATCGCTTCTCTGGAAAGTGAATATTGCTGTCGATGTTATACGTTTTCAATTTGATAAGGATGGATTATTTAGAAAATGCGAATTTAAAGAACGAGGAAAGATGATAAGATTTTTTTTTCACAAAATGGGGTCACAAGTACGATACCATGATAATGTTAATTCAATTAAACTTGTAGACCTATCAAATGCTAAGGACAATCGAATTAAATTCATTATGATACATAGATTTGGGTTGCTAATGTAAATAAATGATTTATCATTATATTCAAATAGGCTGATCACGATGTACGTGGCCATGATTAATTTTGAGATAAATGAGAGGCTACGCGGTATTTTCTCTCCCGCCTGGAACGCTGAAGTGGTCATTAATTGGAAAATTTGATCAAGTTCGTGAAAAAAAGCTCATACTTAGTGGCTTATTCTCCTCCACCATCATACCTTTCAGTTGCCTATACATCAGGGCCAGTTTCCCTCTTTCCTCTCTATACTTCCCTCCATACTTCGTATCGGGGCGGTTTTTTTCCGTACATAGGACTCACTGAACACGCACTTTTTTTTGTAACTCAACATCTCTTTTCATTGCGAGCTCGGAACGATCTCAATAAGTATCTAGTTACGCTACCTTGATCCGTACCAAGTCCGGGTAAGCGACCCCGGATTGCGCACCTTCCAAACGTCTTCATTCGAGAAATATCGTGAAAAAGCTCGTAGTTCTATCCTCAATTCTCTTCTACGTTCCGAAAAACTACCGACTTACATCAGCTTACCACGGCTCGAATTCTTCCATAAATAACGTCCGCCACGAATTCACCAAGGATGGGGCGCGGAAGTGTATCGCACCATACCTTACACGTTCACAACTTACTGGTACGCAAGAAATGATCGGCGTAAGTGAAGCGATATCGTGTAAATAACGCGACAGAGTACTCGCACACATATGCATATACACAGATTATATGCGCCTTGTCTCTTAACGGTCTATGGTAATTTGAATCTTTATTGGGTGCGACGGTTAGTACAACATAAACGTGACTTCAAAAGCAAACACGACGCACGTTCAACATTCGCGCATTTTCATAGCACCATTTCGTCTTCTTCTTCATTAATTTCGTCTTTTTTTTTTTTTTTTAGAATTTGCACTCGAGATGCATTACTTATACTTTGGAATTTATCCGCAGGTCTTTTAGAACACGACGTATATCCAATGAGATGCTGTATCATTACCTACAATGTTATGAGTTATTAAAATGGAAATCATTGTTGCTGAAACATGATTTCATTTCAATTTGTTCATCCCTTTAACCATTGCTTGATTGAAGATCGTCAGGAACTTCCTCCCTCACTGATACCAAACATCGAACAATAATTGAAATAGTGAATTTGAGAAAGCGTGTTGAGGCTCCACGTGGAACGGAATTGTTCGGTTCTACGAATTTGAAGTAAGGAGAAGTAGCAAATTCGGAGAGGAAAAATATGACATTTTTCGAGTATCATTGGCTTCATGTAGGTCCTAAGAAAGCAAAAAGTCTGTAGCTTTTGCCAAATAGAATTAGGAGCGAAAAAAATCATTCGTCCAACTCTCTTTCTATTCGAAAACACTGCGCCAATGATCAGGAATGTAGAGAGCTAGCTAATGGAGGAGAAGAGGAATAAGTGGCATCTAAGAAGGTTGAGTTCTTTAATCGAAGGACAGTAACGTACCGTACCGTTGCTTTGTACTCCCGATTTAAAAAGTAGTTTATGGCCAAAAAGAGTCGCCAGGATACTATTATATCGATTTTTACTCGTAGTGTACCTGAAAGGTATATCTGGAAATTGAAGGAGGAGTGGAAGTCCATGAAGCGCATTGAAGGAATTTACGTGAAGTAAGAAGTTTTACGGAAATAAGACTCAAACGGGTGAAGGAGATTTTTGTGAGGAAAGAACGTGGTAAGGGGGATGGATTGAAGTCGCAGGAATGAAGAGTGAGCTTGAAAACCGCTATTGTATGAGTAGAAAGGAGATGCTCAAAAATGTGGAAAACGAGCAGAGAGAAAAGAAGAGGGAAACTTGACATCTTTTTAACGCTCCGATTTGAAGTACTGGTGGTCAAGTAATTCGGTAATAATGATAATTCTATGAGTTCTTAACATATCTGTCATATATCGCTGTACAGGGTGAGAGAGGATGACTGCACATTCTTTCCTCGAGAAGAAAAATCACCAAATAGACAGAAAGCTAAGGAGGTGGAGCGAAGGGATTGATTTTCAATCAACGACAGATTAACGTAAAAAATCACTCAACTTGACGAAAGTCGACTTGCAGTCAATTTAAAGTTCAAATTAAGGATTTTGACGCTAATATGAAGTTGATTTGAAATCGACCATCTTTTCTATATTGACACGTTTCAAGTATTTTCTGAACCCCCACCCCAATTTCAAGATTCGCATCCGGGCGACCGGCAACCATGACCTTCCGACTTGGTGAATCTTCACCACTGAGGTATCTTATTCCAGAATTCCTGCCAAGGCAGCGTTCTAATATCGTGTACTAGGCCACACTAAGCTAGACGCGTAGCCTAACCAAGCAATACTGGTGGAAGTGAGTCTGTCAATTAGTCAGCCAAAGAATACAGTATACTAATCTTGTATTAAATGAAGAAATACTGGTGAAGGGTCCATTTGCTGGGAAGCCTGGTATAATTTTGGAAACTTGGAAAAATTTCGAGCTCTGAGCCAATACATAGCCTAGCATACCCTACTAGTATTTTGAGCAAAATAGTCTTGTAACTACTTGTGATACTAAGCTACGGAATTTCTATAAGCATACAAGCTAGGCAACGATTTTCACCCGTTGATGACGTCTTAAGATGGGCGTGTCCTTGATCTACTCAAAATGACATCATCCACCATGGTGATCCCCGCTACAGAAAGTTTACTACACATTCTGTTTGTGAGTAGGAAAGTCACCCAACAGGTAGAATATTACAACTCCATTAAACATAAACAGTAGGAAAGGACTGATTGTACATCGACGTAACAAATGAGTCGAAAGGGAATCGACAAGTGCCCACTAGGTAAATTTTCTCCTGGATATCAACTGTTTACCAACACAATTGATTTCAGTTCGATCAAAAATTCGAAAATATTGGTTCAAAATTGATGAGTTGAAATGGAGTCATTTTATGTTGACGTAATACAGAAATCAGCTTTCAAGACTTCATAAAAGTCGATTTTCAGTCGATTTTTGGTCGACACTCTATGTAACATAGAATGTGCCTTAAATCGACATTACTTAGAAATTTACCGCATACAATTTTCACGTAGGTGATCACGACCTCGGGAAGCCACATTCTTCAAAGATGAACTATATCATAAAGAAAAATAAAAATTGATTTAATGATAATTTTTCTGTTGTTTACGATCGAGGTGGAAAATTGGGCAAGGGGCAGTTTGAAACATTAGTACATAGTTCTCTGATTTGATTTTAATGAGGAAATCGAACAAAGAGTTTCTAGTTTTTTTTTTATGTAAGACACCTCTTTATTCTATTTCCATCAAAAATATCTCAGCTATTTTTCTTTTTTATCTAACGAATTAATCGATATTGTTGACGGCGTACTAGAAACCAGTGAACTTGTGTAATGTTCAAGGTCGTCGCACACGTCAATTTACAACCAATTCCAGCGTTTCTTCCTTCGCGACATTAATGCGTAGACACTTGACAAGAAATTACAAAACGGTTGTATAACAAACGAAGTTAAGTGAGGAGGCAAAAAATTACTCATCCTTCTGCAGCACTATAAAGACTACAGAGAAGAGAAATAACCGCGTGAGTTTCATCATAAAAAGAATTCCATGTACATCGCCCGTACAGAGACAATAATAATAAATCACGAAAATTATTCGCGTGGCAAGTGTTGTTAAAATTGCCTACCTAGTCCGCCTTAGAAGTTACATTCCACAGGTTAGGTATAATTTACCGTATTACGATAGAGAAAATAATTAAGAATTTGTTCGAATTATCAAATTTACTTGGCACGTACAAAATTACGAGTCAGTCGAGCGTGTATTAATCGAGTCACGGTGTTTAGACCCTGTCCAGATGCGACTTAGTTTATTAGGAAGAGGGTTGGACCGCTTCGTTTGAGAGATGAGCTGTACGCGCTTTCGGCGCGTTGACTTACTGTACTGAACGCGTAAAAGAAATATTAGTGCGTTATTACAGTAATAAGCTACTTACTCATGTATCAGGTTTCATATTTTGTAGGATTACGTAATGTAGAAAATTGTACGCATTTATTGTCCACCTCGTATGTGTAAAGCAATGAGTATGTAGGAATTTTTCGGGAGCGACATTCGTATCATTTTTGATTTTCGAAATTCAGTTTAACGAGATACAGTGAACTCGCATCTTCCGCTTCATCACGTTAGAAGAATCCGTAAAATGTCTGAGAACTTTTTTTTTCGATACAACGGTATCTACGCACAACGATGTACGACGAGCTTTTATTTTAAAAAATTCGTTTCATTAAATAACGGAAAACGTATTCCTATCACATATTTACACAGTATCCTTGGTAAGTAACGAACGAATCTGGAGAAGCTCTACACAGAAGTATATCGAATGATTTATGAGAAACATTGATGCTGTACTTGGAACAAGCGAGATAAAAGTTACCCGGAGAGAGGATATTTGTTAGAAGTCAAAAGTGACCGTTATTTCAATATCATACTTTATGCGCACAGTAACACTTCTGTAATTATAAGCACACACGTTTGCGTATGGTATCTTTTCGGTCTCATGGGAGTATTGTGTGTAATAAGTACATAGTTAAGAAACAGCTGGCAGAAGATGAACGCGATCTTTATTAAACGCATCATGGAGCAAGACGGGTGACTGTTGATGCGGAGATGAGAAATTTGCTTCTTAACAATTATCTTCATGCGTTGTAGATAAAGAGAGAAAGAGAGGAGAGAAAAAGTATGAGGATAGATATGACTAATATTAGACCAAAATGTTGTTTTAATTATTTTTAGTAACCATCTAATCTTTTGAAAATGAAAAAAGTAGCAGTCACGAAAAGAACTCATAAAAATATGTTGAAAAAATAATATTGAGCAGTTGGGAGTTCGAGACAGTTAACAACGCAGACTTTTCTGACTCATACGACCTTAATATCATACTCTAGTATAACGTTGAAAAATAATAATTTCGAACGATAATTCTGTATAAATAAATCTAGAGAATCAGTTCTTTATCTTCATTCAAATTAAACAATTTGTTTCTCCTCCGAAGTGCTGGAAAAAATGAGGAAAGTACCCCTCTTATTCCACATTTAAAGCCTTTTGGATTCCCAGGCTCAAAGGGCTTCAACAGGGACAAACCTGAAGGCCCTTGAATCTCCGGGTTTCTTTGGGAAAAACCACCCAACTAATTTCCATTTGAAGACCTGTTTCTCCTTTTGAATCTCCGAGGCCCTTTGCATCCGAGGGCTTCAAGAGAGAACAATGTTTACAGGTATTTTTATTGGAGCTACCTTCCACAGAGAAACATTCAGTGCCAATCGTAATTTTCTTAAGAAGTGTGAACAATTTTTGCCGAAATTCCTCTAAACCCTTCAGAGGAGGTATAGAAAAAATTTTGAGCTCTTACAGAAAGTAATGGCTTAATTTAGAACTTTTCAGAAGAAAATAAGTTATGCACGTAAAGACCGCGACAGAATCAGGAGACCAGAAAAATTTCTTGCTGCGGACATTTTCTTTACAAATGTGTCTTCATCTCTACCCCAAGGGTGACGTCTTCATGGGAGATAGAAAGGTTCTTTACTTCAAACTTTATATAAGAAGATTTTAAAGAAATTTTGAACTACGACTCCGACAAAAAAGAGGGACTTCGGCTTTCAGATTCGTCGAGGAAATTTACGCCATTAGGAGACTTGAACCACAAGAAAATAGCGAGAAACGGAGGGAGCAGATGAAGTGAGGCCGAAATTCTGAACCCGTGGCCTAGACCTACTCTAGGGATTTCGAAAAATTTCGAGATCTGTCACCTAGTATATCATACAAGTATTGTATACGGTAAAAAGATGCTTTATATAAGTACACAGCCTAAACTAAAACTCTACAGGCTTAGGCCATAAAGAGGCAGATAAGATAGATTAGAATACATTAGGCGAGGGGATGCAGTCCATCTGATGATGTGATAGGGTGGGCACATGACGTCTTCTGAGAAACTATCGGCACGAAAACGCACTTTATCTACGAGTAACAAGGCTATTGAAGCCTTGAAGGTCTCATACGTTAGAAGATATCCGGGTAAAATTTTGATTTTGGATCTGCACATATCATCGGGGGGGGGGGGGGACTTGAAAATTCTCATGATCTTAGATTTTAGGGTTGGAGGCCTCTCTGAGGAAAATAAATTAATCATATAAATCAGAAGAATTGACTTTTCATTCTAGTTTGATACCATTAATGACCCTTCGGACATAATCCTTTGCTTTTAAAGAAGAAAGACAATTGACCAAACTAGCGTGGTTCGCCCCCTTTTCTCCACTGGCTAGTTTGATTTATATATCAGTATTAATGCTACGATATGTATTGACAGAAAGTAGAGAAATCCTCTGGAAGGGAGTGGGGCTACAACCGCTCTCATTAAGCCGGTAAAAATACATGGTGTATTCATTGACTTAGAAGTAGAAATTTTTGTGAATCCCACCTGAATGGCCTCAAAGTCATGATCATAGGTGCCCTGAAGGCATGACCGTGAATCAAGAAAATAGGGTTGCGGTTAAACCATGAGTTTGAGTATAGAAGATATGAAAAAATCGAGGCAAAGCCGTTCGACTTATTATACGTCATGATGGCTTCGAAGAAAAGTACTGGAATTGTAAAGAAATTCTTCCTTATTGATGTTTGTACTTGCAGAGATTGGTTCACGTCACTGTCTAGATCCAAAAGTTTAAAACATCCCGAATAAAAATTAATTGTTTTCTTTCAAGTTCGAAGAATGAATACAATCACATTCTACTTATATTTCATATCCTATTTGACCACGTTCGTAGAGAGCCCCAGCCTGGACAGGGGAAAAATACGTGGCAAAATGAAAAAGTTTTTCTCAATCTGTTATTTGCCAATTTCTCATGGATTTTATATTTTTCAACAATTTTTTTCATCCGCGTCGAGCTCAGGTGCAAAGTTCTCTGTTGGCCTTTCCTCTCGTCAGGCCTACATTTGACACTGATCACCTGACAGGATGAGTCTGAATTGAAAATGAATCAATAAAATAGCTAATAGTGGCTGAGGCGAATATTCTTAGAGAGCTTAAAGTTTAAATTTTACAACTCCTGTAGCCGTAGACAATTGAGAACTTTGTTTAGCTCGACGTTGTTCAGTCTAACGTTCTACTATAAGAATTTTCCTCGGAATAGGGAACTCTAATATTTCTTGCTCTCAATTCTATCAAATACGGTGTTTGTCTGAAATGATGTTCGTGGAGTTCGACATAAGCGCTATGATTCTTTTCAAGAAAGTGCATCGAGCTAAATACGGTTTAACTCATCTCCTCTTCCGCTCACTTTCTCTGTTTAGATATTGTAACATGCGAATCAATGATGTTCTGCCTTGAGGATTGAAGTGAACAATTTTTACAAAACTAAAATGTTCGTTACTCTAATAAGTTTACCAAATTTTACCAGCAGAAAATTCAATTTTCCATGTAGCACATGTCAAATCTCATTTTGTGAGCTTCTATAGCAATCAAGATTTGACTCAGATTTTTATAATTTATGAACCTCAAGGGAACCTATTCACGCAAAAACTTGATGACCGAAAAAAAGAATCGTTTGACTTTTATTGCGGTACGGTAGATCATTGTCGCATTCAATAAACTTTTTTTTATCGTTTCTTCAATTTTCCTCGCCTGATAATTCTTCTTTTCATTCGCCTCCCCCCCAAAAAATACCGTTTCCAATAAATTATTTTTTGCTGAATTCCTCGAACTGCTTTTCACAATCATCGAGCGCATGCGTTGGTTTCATGCGCGTTCTCAAAAATATCTTTTTCAATCTACATCATAAACGAAATAAACGCCAAAAACATAACTAGTAGATATAAATACACACCTGCGATAACACTCAAACAACTAGTACGAAGTCACGTAATAATAAATCTATTGGCTCGGAGCACTCGACAAACCACGTCAGATTGATTTTAAAACCGGATATTTGACGTTACGAAAGGAAGGAAGCGAAATTCTACCTTACCTACCCTAACTACTATACGTTTGGAATTATCGCCGATCTATCACGCCGCCACCCTTCATTTCTTTCGACCCTTATTTTCTAACGGTTTTTGCACCCCGGCCTTACGTGATTTGCTTTTTTAATACGCGTACGAGTGCATGTTCGTTGTATACCTCTTTACGTACAATTCTGGAACTTTCCCCCTCCCCAATTAGACTACACTTTGGAAAACGGTTTCGACGTCGTAAAATAAAAATTTTTATTTTACTCTCCCGATTGGAAATTTTCGAGCACATTCTCTCCATTCGTGTAGGTGCAAACGAACGAGTTAGAATTTATTAATTCACATTCGACTACTGTATTTTGCTCGTTATTGAATATTTTTCTCCAGAGGAAATTATGCCCACTCATCAATTCTCGCTGAGCTATTTCGTCGATAAATAAATAAAATACTATATCGTAACGGTATAATTGTCGGTCCGCATATAACGAATTTATCAAATATATATACACTCGGTATTTAACGTTAAATTGTCGCCATGAAAAACTGATCGGCTCGTGACCCCGCACGTCGACGAATCCAACCAATTTTCCGTAGTTTGGTTGCATTTAATCGATTCTTATTAACGTGCGCAATTAAAGAAAAAGAATAAGGAAGAAGGGAAAAAAAGGGATATAACTTCAGTACATCGGCGATCGTTGATTACAAGCGCGATTAAGACAGGGTGACGTGGAATGGTAAAATAGATAAAGATATAACATATTATGGAAAACACGCTCGTGCCATTTAGGCAGATGTTATTTTCTATGTACTGTATGTTTTTCTTCTCTATCAGCCAAGTTAATGCAAATATACTCGGTTTTTCTCTGTACCACTCTCCCGTGTGGCTTTAGTCTTATGCGGGATAACGGTTGACATACAAATATAACGCGCGTACGCGATAATGACCGTCTTGATTTCGCAGATTTATATTGCAAAATCTTGTTTTTTGATAAAATTCTCGTACGTACGCTTAAAACTGCGTACCTACATTTTTTCTCCCTTTTTATTCTTCTCTTTCTTGCTTTTCAGCGGCGCAAATATTCCAGACGGCCTTCGTTGAATTTAGATTCCGGCGTATCGTATTAGAAAAATGAGCATTATCGAGCCTGATTAATTATTTATAGGATGTGTAGACGGAACATTTGAGACAGGGAAGATGATGTAAGCTCATGAACTCGTTAGCCGGTGCTTCAATCAGAATCAACTCTTCTTAGAAAAATCGTATAGGCCTAGTGGAGTACGAGGCAACAAAAAACTTGAAAATTTTACAAGATACCGACAAGAAAGTGAGATCAAAAGCGCGAAATTTTTTATGATTCTTTCCTAGGCGTCATGTAATAATTACCGTATATAATTCATGCTGAAAATTTTCAAACAGAAATAGGAAGACTATACAGTTTCAAATGCGAGAAATATTAGCAGAAAAACAATTATCCTAATGTAAAAATGATGTGTAGAGCAGTACGGGTCGGGCGGAAGACCGTTAGGCACGTGCGTTGTTTTTAGACGTCGCGCTCTTATTCCCCATAACACACGAACCCTTATACACACCTGGCAATTATGAATTGAGGGATAGTTTTGCTGCTTCATGAAGTGTAACTAAAAATAACATGCATACCTCATGTTGTGTCATCGCACATCCACTGCTAGAGGATTCATCATCGATTTCAAATTGCCGAATACGTATCTAATAAGAGGAACGAGGAAAATTCGCCCATGTTGAAAAGTTCGTAGAATATATGGTGTACTTTGTCGTTGAATTTGACAAAAAAGAGAGTACATTTCCTTCAATCTGTCCTACCCTCCAAGATTTTCACATTCTGCGGTATAAAAAGAAGTCGAATATTGGCACTAAGTAAATGGAAACTCGAAAAATATAGGTATATTTTACCGGTAGAATATGAAAGGGCAACCTTGTATGTTTATCAGATTTTCGTAAATTTATTCTTAGAACGTAACCGAAGCAAGACTTCAATCTAATTCCAGTAAATAATTATAACTTTAAAATATTTTGATCAATTGAATTTCTCAAAATCGACTCCCGTACTAATTTCCACAACCTCCACTCATTTAAATTCCAATAATAATACTCATTTTTAATATTATTTATATAAGTGTACGTAATCGATCTAGAATTTCATAATTATTTTATTCTCTCTTGGATCTAATTTTTTATCTCTCTTTAATTCGATAATCCAACTCTCTTCTTGCGTATAGAAGTACTTACCGATTTTCAAAGTTGGTTCTTCTCGTTCGTATATTTCACATGAGATAGAAATTCAACACATCACACAGTTGCCAAAATATATACGTAAATCTGAACAATTATTTGGTCATCGGAGGAACAATAACAAATCGATAACGTAAATCACGAATCTAAAAAATCGTACCAAAAAAAAGAAAAAAACGTAATATAGACGAAACTCATGCAAGTTCGTACAAAATACGAGTGTATCGTACAAACGCGGGAGATTCAAGTTCAGAAATACAAGTTCACAGAGTGTCCACTTCTAAACAGACTGGTTCTTCTCGCTGCTTTCAGTTTTCACAGCGTCGAACGAACGGAAATCCGTAACGTGAGATCGTGATTCCATGCGCTTGTGAGCTGCTCGCTCATAATCCGTGAATGTCCAAACGACAGGAAAACAATCTGCTTAAATAGATCTTTTACATCAATGAAAGAGAACCTTTCCTCTAGACTATTTGAATGTTGCTTGAACACCTTATCGCAAAGAACAGTTCAACTGGTCTGGTCGTGAAGTGATTAGAAAGAAGCCAAGAAGTAATGATAATGAGAATTTTGTAATGTGTACCGCTGCTGCAATCTTCGAAAATTTCTTCTATTTTCTTACTCACTTCGAGTCAATGCGCGTCTTAATTAATGTAGGTCTAATTTGAAGAGTTTGACATTTTTCATTAATCTACTTGTTATCGAATTGTGTTATTTGTGAAGAAAAACTTGGTCAATATGACGGCTGGAACGAAGAAAGAAAAGGTTAAGAAACCCAAGGTATGAATCCCATCAAGTAACACGTGTAATAAGAACGAATATTTTGTTTTCTTCGTGAAAACAATAATTCTTCATAGTAAGATTACTCTCATTCGTCTCCATAGTAGGGGTGGACACCTTATGTGCAGAATTTATCATCTTAGGTGACAGTTGGTGGTATGAAATAGCTAAATATCCACTTCGGGTAGCTCCCCATTACTATTACTGTGTTTCTTCCTCTTACACTCGAACTTCAATATTGAAATTTAGCTGTTTAGCACTGATCGAGTTCACGACTTCTGTTCCAGGTAAAGCGTGCTCCTACCCAATTCGTCCAAGTCTTCGGTCGAAAAGTAAGTTGAGAATCGGGATACATTTCAACCTAAATTTACTTGACGAACGTATCAGCATCGATCAACTTATTTGGAAATTTTTTATTATAGAAAACTGCCACCGCTGTTGCATATTGCAAACGTGGTAATGGTAATCTGCGAGTGAACGGTCGACCTCTAGATTTAATCGAGCCAAAAATGCTTCAGTATAAATTACAAGAACCGATCTTACTCTTGGGCAAGGTAAATCATCGTTGTATATGCTCATTAATCCTTCATTCATCGAACAACAATTTTGTAATTGATTGTATTTCAGGAGAAATTCGCCGGAGTTGATATGAGAATCCGTGTGAACGGTGGTGGTCATGTGGCCCAGATCTACGCTATCAGACAGGCCATATCGAAGGCTTTGGTAGCTTACTATCAAAAATGTGAGTAATTCTTCTTTGTAAATCACACTTTTTAGTGAGTAATTTAGTCACATTATTCTTATGACGATTTATCCGTAAAGAATCGTCGATCATGTGGTTTTCTGTTTCGGTTTTAGATTGCTATCATGATCAAAAGAATTTTCGTCATTGAAATTGACCAAATATCGATGGATACTTTCGATAATGAGAGCATTGATTGATTGTTTTTTTTTTTTTTTTTTGCAGTTGTCGATGAAGCGAGCAAGAAGGAAATTAAGGATATTCTGATACAATACGATAGAACCTTATTGGTAGCCGATCCTAGACGGTGCGAATCGAAGAAATTCGGTGGTCCAGGTGCTCGTGCAAGATACCAGAAATCATATCGTTGATGTCTGTTTTCTATATGGTCTTACAATAAAAATTATAACATAATTATATTTTTTATTTTCACGGATATGTGTCGTATTTCTGCATGAAGTGATACGAGGTCTCTCAATTCAATCGATTCTGTATCATTTCGTACAAGCATTCAAATTTACGGAATTAGAAATTTCGATTAGAAGTTATGAACTGTCAAATAGAATGATTTCATTCATGGAAATGACTCTAACAAAAAAAATGAATTATAATTTATGGTGTAAATCTAGTATGAGATTGTGCAGCGAGTGATTTTTTCAGAAGGTAACCACCGGTCCTCCGTCGAGTGTCCAAGTCTTACCTCAAGTAGGATACAAATTTTCGAAATTCTGAGAAGCTAGTTTGGTGAAATCACTTCATGGAGGCCATCGGGATAGCGCCACTTCAATTTTTACTTCTCAGTTTCAATCCTTAGCTATTTTCAAATCAATGAAGATGAATTATTTTAGACGGGAAGCTATTTTACTTTGTAAGTAGTCGTCAGACCCTTCACTGCGCCTGGATGAATTCGGGTCTCATATTCTGCTATCCTTTAATTTTCGATCGAGTTTTGGAGAATTAACAGTTGAGGGAATATGGAGCGCTATTATTTATGGCGTGTACTTCGATGATAACTCCTTAAATTCGCCTTTTTCTAATGAATTATTCTTACTTTCAAAGGAACTTTTTAGAAAGGATTTCATGGAGTCAAGTTTTAAAAAGTATGTATTCTACTGAGGCAGAAAGAAAGAAAAAAATGGAATTTCCTCTTATTTTCTGTCATCAAAAGAAATCAGTTATTGCCTTCTAATTCCTTCAAATTTGTGTTACACTATAAGGAAGTTTGTCAGATGTCGAATTTAAATTTTCGCATAAAGATGGAAAAGAGGAAGAAGATACAGGAAAATGACAGGCAAGCTCATGAGTGAAGAGAATGATCTTTGAATTTCAAGAAATTTATTAGCTCTTTGTGATGACGCTGATGATTGTATATTTTGGGTAACATTTTGAAAAGATCCTTCGTCACTGACAGAAATATGGTGTCGAAAAAGAAGATTCACCGACTTCTTGAATGAATTTAAAAGCGTCGATCTCTTACGATCATGATTCTCGATCAAGTTCCTTTTCTTTAGCAGTGATCAAACTTCCTCTCCCAGTCTTCTCTCTCTTCTCGTGCCCCTTGACACCCCAACCCTCTCTGTAGCATGAAATCATTGATAACGATAGCTGTTATCAAATAAGACATTCAGGGCCATGGCTAATGAATATGAGTGAAAGTAGAGAACATGAAAGTGTTTATAGTTGCCTTGAGCTTTTTCGAATGAAATTTCTCTCACAGATTCTGTATTTTCTTAACGTATCACTCCGGTTATCATCATTCCTTCAAATGTTTTGATTAATAAGAATTTGTCATTCCTGTCGTACCGGTATCTTATTGGAGCTCTGGAGCTCATATATCCATGATGGTTGACGAATGTTGTGATGAGAATCATCTTTGGGGAGAATTCAGTGAAAGAAATGAAGAATGTTCTCAATCATGGAGCAAGGATTTTCCTAATAATAAAGGACACGATATGATCATTAATTCTGTCCAACCAATACCCTTCAAGAGCTATTTTTTCAATGAAGAAAAGCACGATTTGTCGTCACGGTAAGCAAAGCAATTCTACTATCGTGTGCTCGACCTCTTTCCCACAAGATATCTAACGATCAGATTGAAATTTCCAGAAAAAAGCACGATGTTATAATCCTGAATGACGTGATGAAACGTACTTGTAAACTATTGAAGTACAAAAATGAAATGAAGGAGATAGCTGAGAAGGCCAAATCTCAAGTCTGTATTGCTTTCCTTTCATTTTATTTGATTTCCAAGAGTTTTTTCGTGAACTGGATTATCTACTTTTAGCAAAATCATGTGAATTTCGACAAACTGAAGAGTGATATACCTGAAGTTTCTGATTGTTCTGTCACAAGCAGAGGATATTCTCGACCTGGCGGTCGAGTAAATAGGTATGATTTTTCAACTTACGTTCGCTGTACGCATTTCGTTTCATAATCAATTTCTTTTTAATAATTTTTTTGCCTTCAGCGATTTTTTAGAAGGCATTTTCACTCATCCTCCTCCAAACATCACGAATGAATCGGCTGTGAATGTTCTAAGATCCAGTGTCTCTACGATCTTAGCATTCGTTGGGTTTTCAAGTAATTTTTCAATTCAATGAAATCAACGTCATACGACCGCATTGATTTTTTTTTCTTGTTTACACTGTCTATTTAATGTTGCAGCTACAACGATGCTTCCTCTGCAGTTATTGACCGAAGTAGCTGAAAATTATATAGTGAAAATGATCAAACTACTTCATATAAACGTAGAAAAAGAAATGTTGAATGGCGAAACTGGTTTTTCGGTATGTTACGTCTCTCAGTCAATTTCAGAAATTTTTTTCAACCAAAGATTGCTTTTTTCCATTACTGCTTACGTGCACAGGATCCGATAGATCGCACTTGTCATGAAATGGGCATTGGAAGCGTTAGAAATTTGGCTCAGTATTTCGAGAAAGAAACGCTTGTACTAAATTCGAAGAAAATAAAAGAATGTAAAGACGAACTTGTCCAATACGAAGATATCATCAAGAAAGCTCGAGAAGAAAAACGTCAAAAAAGCGAACTAAGTTTTGTTGAGTAAGTATCGTTTTGAAAGGAGAACTTCTGATAGATCGACGTAATCCTCAGTTGTTTTTTCCTTTAGGATGGACGACGAAAGCTTAGCTATTCCAGAATTACATCTAACTTCAATTAGCACGTCAGATATGTCTTCAAAACCTTTTGAAACTGGATTACAAATGCTTCAAACTTTGGAACGCCAACAGTACGTTACTTTTTAAATAGAAATTGATACTCAACGAGGATCTCACGTATTGTGTTTCTTTTCTTGTTTTAGAGTAATGAATATAGATTTATCAAATCAGCCTGGCTGCAGCTCTAGTCCTATGATCTCAGTAAAAACTGAATTGGAAGATGTAATACCATTCAAAAGAAAAAGAAAATGACAGACTGATAACTACTTTGTCGTGAAGTCCATTCAATTGCATTTATTTTCACAATTATACTACGTTTCAAGTTAATTTTTCCTGTTTGTTTCGAGTCCGGCCGATAAGTTCTGGAAAAGAACCCGATGAATGAATTAACGCGAAGAATAATCCGAAATAGATTCTACTCGATATATTTGAATTAACAAATTAAATACTAAATAACAATTGAATCGAACTGTCCATTTCGTACTTTGAAAATGAAACGTTCCGGCATACCGCTATAGAGTTAATTAAGTTGCTAAATATTTCGAGAAAATCACAAATTTCGGTAAAACTAGAAGTAATAAAATTTGCAAAAACGAAGGATAATACATCATGGAGATGTACGTACTACTATGAGACTACTATGAATTACACCTAACGAAGTGAAATGATAACGTCGAATTAAGAATGAGAATAGCATAACGAGAACAGAATGGAAGTTACAACAGCATTATGAAATAATAATGAATTTGTGACCAGCCACGCTCTCCGATCTACGAACGTAAAATTACTTTCCGTTGATCTTAACTTCGGGATTGGTAACTTTGGGGTCAGCATCTCTGGACTGGTAAAATAAAATGTATCCAGTTTCCGAAGACTTCTGACCATCCGATGTAAGTCCGTAGAAATCTTCAATAGCCGATTGATCAATTTTCTGTAACAGACACATTCAAATATAGTACCCATAATTTACTCATCTTAAATTGAAATACGTTCCATACATGATTTTGAAACTCCCATCGTCAACGTGAACTCAATGTATGCACTCAATGGCCGACCACCCAAATTTTTTTGAACACATTGAACTTGTCGAACAAGATTGTAGCAAGAAAAGAATTCAGAATTTTGCTAATTCGAAAACTATTCACTCTAATTATCAGAAATGATGATTGATATTCATGAAGGAGGTTACAAAGAGAAAATTGGAAATCCTGACACTAATAGTGATACACTAAATTGCTATGTTCCTGTGATGAGCTGAAGGCATTTAATATTTCGGAACTTTTCATTCAGGAAGAGACCTCTAAATCTAATCTAATAAGTCAGAATTAATTTCTGCCCCAAGAAAATGATCGTGTACGAGTTTTTGGACTCCACGTATCATAAGCTCCGAAAAAGATCACACTGGGTCGAAGCAAACATCTTTCGCCTTTACTTGAATGTAGATTTTACTCACGTCTATAATATCGTCATCAAATAGTAACCAAAAATCGTAACTTTTGACGATACTAATGTAATGACCTCTGTTAGGACCGCTACCACAATGAATGACGACCGCGACTAAATTGTACATCCGATCTGGATTCACAGCATCATCACTCTGTTCATTTAGTCAACATATATGTATTCGTTACAGTAGTCAGAAAATATCGCAAATATTCCAATTACAGAAGACTTACTGTATTGAACAGCCTTAATTCCAGAGGAAAAACCACTCTATGGGAAACTTTCGTATGTCGATTGTAATGTTCTACGTATTTGAATCGCTTCAGATGCAGAGCCAAAATCATGGGTAATTTTTTCACACGCATACGTTTCTGAAAATTAATTATCAAATTTGAATATAACTTTTGTTGAGCTTCACGTTTTCTACAGAAAACGTACTCACTTGAGCTTCTTGATACGAATTGCATTTGTCACATTTAAATTTATTGTCAGAACATAAGGTTTCAGTGTTACTATAACATTTCAAGCAATGAGTTATACTTGTATTTTCATCGATATCGACCTGTAGATCAAAGAAGTCTTCGTCTTTGCTGCTAATCTACAAAGGAGTATTGAATCCTATATAATAAATTGATAATAATTAAGATGATTTTGAAAAAAATTATCTGGGACACACTCACGGTTTCACAATTCAGACAACGAGTTTCACTGGTTAATATTCCTTGGAAAATCTCGTGCACCCATGTAGGTTCTTCTTGGACTTTATCGTCGTTCACAAGTTCTTTATTCTTGTTATGGTTCCTTTCGACTTAAATTGGAAGAAAAGACGGTAAAGTAGAAGAGACAAGGGTAATCAAGAGATATATCTGCCAACACAGTGGTTACTTACGAAGAATGATTTCATTGATCCTATTGATGAGGAAATTTAAAAATTCGTGCGCATCTTGTTGCATGTAATTGTTGAATTCCTCTGGAACACGACATGAATAAGTTTCAGAGACTACAAGACGCATTTTAAAGTTGAAAATATTGAAACGTTCGGTTTACCTTTTTCTTTTCTCAATCTAGCAATGAATTTCTTTGGAGCAACTGTTCCAACCCTTTTCTTATTAGTAGCGATGTTATGGAATAAATCGCTCAAACAAGATAGGAGAGTTTCTTTGTTTCTCTGCTTGTTACGTAATTTGTACTCAAGAACTTTTTCGCGGAAAGGTTTACAAAAGTATAACGCTTGAAGAACTGAGTTACTATAACAGGTATTACCGAACTGGAACAAAACAAGAAAGAGCGTAAATTTTGATGGAAGATGATCAAGATCTTCCGACTCGTACTTACATTCACCAAACCACAGTATCTTTCGCTGTTTGGAAAATTCTCTGGGCCTATCTGTTTTTCCAGTTGGGATATATTGCCACCCTAGAAGACATGAGAATGAGATGATTTTCGACGATGCATATAATTATGTCGAAAGTCAAAAGAGGAAAGATTACATACCATGATGATATTCCGCTCACAGTCTCCTTCGTCTTATTTTATTCACCTCAACGAAATGAATCCCATTATGTATTCTTGTATCAATACGTTAATAAACTGATAAGACAGATAGTTATGGTCAGTAATGAAGAAGTAAAATTCGTATTCTAATTTACAACAGTTATCTAGTAAAAATTCACATTCGATATTTCGGACAAAAAGTAATCATCGAAATTCAACCGATAAACTTTTCACACAATTTATAGAAATGTACGCATTATTACGCTTTGACTGTGAAAAGATCAACAAACTTTTTCTTGCATAAAAAAAATTCTCATCGAACACATCGAACTTCGCAGTCAAGCCTCAGCACGCGACAGTCGTTCGTATTCGATAATTCGGTCACCATCGTATAATATCGTGGAATTCCCCGCGAGTTCCCCTCATGATCTTATCAGTACCAAAACAAGAAAACAGATGATTTTGGTGGGATTGATGAATCCCAATAATCCCAATTTTAATGGTCGAAGATTTTATTTCAACTGTCGATTCAGTTTGTGGAAAACTTCGTTTCTTTAATTGATTGGAATGTTGGTTTCAATAATGGAATTGAAAAAAACGTTGTAATTTTGAGTGACATTCCACTGCAGCATCTTTCCAACCCGAGACCACCGGTAATGATTACTTACCGGTAAATTATTGTATTCGAGAATATCATATTAACCCTCCGAATTTTAAATCTCTCGACGTCACAGAATTGCTTATTAAGTTCATAATGATCAAAGAAGATTGATACCACAATTATTGGGCTATCTTACGTGACTAAAGTCACAATTTCTTAGTAAGTCTACTGTCAAAATTGTTAATTAAATCGAGTTATAAAGAGAGCTGTGATTCCAAGTATCAATATTATTACAGATCATCATGCAACGATTTATACATGTGGTTGATGTTGGAAGATTATCGTTTTCGAGTGGCCTCAAAATACAAGAATATTTATCGAACTTCGTTAAAGCTTCTTCTCTGCAGTCGAATGACACACAAGGGGTAGTTATTCTCGTCGAACACGATCCCGTCTACACTGTTGGTATTCGAAACAAAGACTACGACGCTGTATACGAGAAGAAGTTGGTATCTTTGGGGGCTGAATTTTTCAGAACTGGCCGAGGTGGACTCATCACCTTCCACGGACCTGGACAGCTCGTCTCGTATCCTATACTTGATTTGAAAAAATTCGAACCCAGTGTGCGATGGTACGTCTCGCAACTGGAACGAGTTGTAATTTCAACTTGTGCCGATTTTGGTGTTAAAGCAAACACGTCACCGTACACGGGGGTTTGGGTTGGGGATAGAAAAATCTGCGCTATGGGCATACGTGTTAGTCAATACATAACTTCTCATGGGCTAGCTTTAAATTGTGATACGGATTTAAATTGGTTTAAACATATTGTACCCTGTGGTATTCCTGATAAAGGCGTCACGTCCCTCTCAGTCGAATGTAGCAAAAAAATTACAATTACAGATGTAAAAAGTAGGTTTCTGAGTAATTTGGGCGCGATATTCAATTGCCGAGTGGAAGACTGTAATGAAGAATTTCTTCAAAAAATTTTACTGGAGGCAAGAACTCGTTAAACTTGTATTCGACGTTCAAGAATGTTTTGCTCGGCTTCCAAAGGGAAGGAATTTCAGATGTTACAATGCAATTTGTAAATTTCAGATGTGATTTACTCCTGTTTAATATTTTGTGCTTATTATTGTTCCAGTTACCTAATACTTTTCTTTGATACGTATTTACTTACTCTATTATATTTTGATGTAATTACGAGAACACGATTTATTTCATTTCTTCTGAAATTCTATGTAGCGCATTAAATAAGAATATAAGCTTGGTAAATTAGAAAGCTGAGCTGTAAAATGATTGAGTAGTGTAAAGAATAAAATTAATTCTAATAAATTGGATTCAACAGTAAATCGAGTGTCTCATAGAGAAGTATATACAGGGAAAAAATATTTGAAAATATTAAGACGACCTGAGTGAATTCGAAGAAGTAATAAGAGAAGAAAAAAATAAATAGATAGAAATACAATGAACAAATGCACAGAATTTTTTCTAAGTAGATTATAACTAAGCCTATTGAAGCAGAACGATACGAGCGACACTTTTTTAGCTTCTTCTGGTCAGCCTGGGTCGTCTCGCTTTCGTTCTTGTGCTAAGGATAAAGGTATTTTTGGCTTGTTCTAGCTCCCTTCTTTCTTTCTTTCTTTTCTTTTTTTTTCTTCCCAGCTTTGAAGGTAGATGTACGTAAATTTTCATATTCATCTCTTTATACATCTAGTTTTTTTTCCAAAATGGAGCTATGATCGTACGTCTCTCGCTCAAAATTCCTCCATCTACTCGATCTGCACTTCGTAACAACTCTAAAAACGTGACAACAATTTTCTCATATTTACGTTCCGCTAAATTTTACGAATACTATTATTAACAATGTAATCAGCATAAATATAATTTTTAGTTATTAAGTTTACATTTATATACCATGATCCAAATAATAGTCCGCTTTAAATTCAACGCACTCAGGAGGGAAATGCAAAATGAAGTACCTACCGGTGTGCCTAAAGTGTGGTGTCAAGCTGCTTGTGTTTTTTCAATGAGTCGACAACGAAATACTGGATCTGGGGAATTTTTTGCATTTAGTATCGATAAAAGAATGCAAAAGTTTGTAAAATTTTTTCGAAAATCGAGAAATGAATAATTTTTATTTCCCATTTTTTGAGCCTATTTTTTCCCCTTATACTCTTGATTGAGATTTATCCTTTCGATGTTTCGTGTCGTACCTTGCGATTTTTTTTCCCATCTTTTCCTGATCCTTTTCGTTCGATCTCTGTCTAAGGATGGTATTTGGATAACTGATAATTACATGAAAAGATACGAATGGCAAAAGCTATAGTAGGTGGGCTGTCTAAAACATCATTCTGAACACTAGGTTTAGGAACAAAAAATTTGCAATACGGTAACTAAAGATAAATAGGTACGAAATGTATGGATTATGAATGTATCGTCCCAAATCTAGGAAAGATTATGCGTCCGAAATTTCGAATCCTTCATTCTTGAAATAGGTATGCATGTCTAAGAGATACATTTATGGACGCAGGAGATCGCGAATTAAAATATTTGGTAAAAGAAAGGAAAATAATCTAATTTATTTTTCTTCCAAGAACCCCAAGTCAGTCCTTGAAAAACAATCCAATTCAGGCAATTGAGGGAACACTATAGAGGGAACATTTTAAATATTGATTTTGTTAATTTGAATTTGATGAAAATTTTGGTCAGGAGCCAAGAAAGTATCTTCAGCCGCGGCTTGCGAGTAACTAGAAAATTACCAAGAGTCTCCTGATTAATTCACATGATTTGGCACGGTGTGGCCCCATGTAGACTCGATTACCTAATAATATTGAATGTTTCAATCACGAAATAAGGAATTCTTGTACATTATAATTGGACCTTTTTATCCTGCTCGTGAATTTATATTCCAGAGAACGAAAGGTAGTTGACCTCGGGCCGGCCTGACGACTGGATGTCCTGCAGGCTGTACTTTTTTAGCATCAATCTTTATCATCATTCTTGTCAAGGAGCCGAAAATCGCCTCTGTGATTCCTTTATTCTTTTTGCAATTTTGCTTTTCTTTAATTCTTTTAGGGTTCTTCAATTTTTCAATTTCAGTTGCTCACTCCGTATGATTTCGTACTGGTGCGTGAATTAAATATCTGAAAATAGATTATAATATTGTTTTAAAGGAGAAATTTTCGCCGTCTTTTGGAACGTTGAATAGAAGTATTCTACCACTTTCAACGATGTACTAGATTACAGAGTATGGACAGCAAAGTTACAAGTAAAACAAGCAGTTTGAAAGCACTACTTCTAAAAGCTTGGTCTGAGCGTTGGACTGATCTTCAGTGGGGAATACACATCAAAACTGTAAGTCAAACTCCGCTCATTCGTATTATTTTCAGTTGTTAATATCCTAACTCGTATCTCCAAGCTGTTGAACAAGACGTCTTCCATTTGATAGATATAATTTCATTTCATCTAAGTACGAACATTTGGTAAATTCATTTTCACAAGATCGTATTCTACAGGTGTCATTTGTTCAATATTCATTATGGCTTTAAATCAGGAAGAATTCGTTTTCGATCCTTGGACTATAACTGCGAATACAAGTCATATATTGCCATCGCAGTGTGGAGCTTCAGGGAATTGCACGGCTGCAAACCTTTGCGATCTTTGTCTTTTCACAAAAGAACTAGAATTACCTCATTTTCCTGAGATGGTGTTTCCACAGAACAAATTTATTATTCGACATACGAATGGTTTTACTATCGAGTTCAACGCATTAGATGCTTTGAAGAAAGTCATTGTGGGTGAAATGCCGTTGAAAGTTGCCTGTTCTGATGAATGGAAATCGACTCGAGTGAATTCTGGTTTCACTGAAAAACACGTTCACCCTTTTGATTGGACTTACACAACCGAATACAGCGGAACTTTATCTGGAGATTATGTCGTAGAGAAATCCCAAGATACGATAGACATAGAGAAACTTAAAGTGCGAGAAGAAATTCTTTTTTTCAAGGAAGTGATTCTATTTGAGGATGAATTGCATGATAATGGGATCGCAATAAGTAGTATTAAATTTCGTGCTATGCCGAGCGGATTCTTTCTACTGTATCGCTTTTTCCTCCGAGTTGACGGTGTTTTGGTGCGCGTCATCGATACAAGATTCCATTATGAAGTTGAAAATGAATTTGTTCTCCGCGAACGATCGTTCAGGGAGGCAAAGTTTTCGGATATCAGGCATCCCAGTGTAGCTGCATCTAATGATCCAACCGAGTACTTACATTTAATTCCTGTAAAATATCTGTTCACTGAAAAGTTGATGTTTAACTCTTGATTGTACGTTGTTTTATACTTCTCTCGTATTTTTAATAATTAAAAATTTGGTTTAATGACTCAACGTTGTGTTCTTGAAGACTGGAGATCACGAGTGTGGATGTACTGTAGCATTTTTGAGTTTCAGTAATATATCTCATTTATTCGTCTTTTGGCTGATTTTTTGAGCAGATCTTACCACGCGGAGTCAGTGGAGATGTATACAATTTGGCAGATATTATTTTTCAGCAAGCTCTCGTGGGTCCGGGACCGAATCAGTTGATTCTTTCATACTTGAAACATTGTCTCAGTTCTCAGGTAAGGTGTTAGTTAGCTGAGCACTTCAATGTAGAAATGATATGTATCATCATGATGCAACTTTTATTGTAGCTTGTTTCATATGCCGCTGTCGTGCAGAGAATATCAAAATTTGACGGGTTTCACAAGCCGTATTGTGTGATCTGTTTGCTCAAATTTTTAGAAAATATTGAGGTAAGAAATTAAGATTCTTATGGTGTAAGTTTTTCTATTCTGCGGTGCGTTATTTCATATTTCTTTAATGATCCTTTCAGAAAGGAATAACCTGCAGAACGAAACAAGAAGAAGGACTGCTACCGGGGTCTATTTTGTCGCTTGTTGGCTGGTTACTAGACTGTATTTTATACTACTCTAGTAACTCGTGTCAGTTTCCCGAACTCAGGAAGAAACCCGTCCTACTGTTGAATAAAATAATTCTCAACCCATTCACCTCAGCTCTATTGTATTTAGCCAAACATGAAAATAAAGGTAGGTATCTACAAAAAATATTCCTAAACATTTGGAATTCAAAGAAATAAAACGAATTTTATTTTCAGGCGATTACAACAAAATAGTGACCAAATGTAAAAAATTGGAATCATATTTCACTGAAAATAAAGCCAAGAGTGATCTTAGTGTGGAAGATTCTCAACTACTAGAGTACGTAATGTTTGTCAAAATAAATATTCGTTGACAAAATTTATATAGTTTTTGTCCGTTTTATTGGGGCAGGAATATTAGGAAAATCGATTTGGCCGTTTTGAAGAAACCGAACAAGAAAGAAAATTTCCTAGACTATTCGGTTCAAGCTTTATTGAAGGTTACTGTCCTCTTGAATCCAACTGTCGATTCCCAAACTATCGTGAACAATTTACTTGTCATCCAACAACTGAAAGTAAGTACCCATACAGTTTGTAACAATAATATTATTAATTGAGACGCAAGGAAGGATCTTTGAGCTCAGTTCCTTTCTGAAAATTGAGGAAGTTGAGAGAGAATAATGAATTTTAGAGGTAGCCTAAACGAGAAAATGCAAAAACTTAGTATCAATCAATTTTCTTTTCATTTTTCAGGGTTACAAAAACTCGAGATTGTATATGGAATTGATAAAAGCTTGTTTTGTCAATTTAAATGACGCAGTGCAGGAAAAGTGTACAGCATATTGGGCAGCATTTACTTTCATCAAGTTACCACAAATCATTCAGCAGCTAGCTAAGCATTACGCATCGAGTGAAGACTACGGACCAAGTAAGCAGAATGTGACTTCTTCGACATGAGATAGAGTCAATTTTTTCGGAATAAGATAATGGTCTTTACCTCACTTCTTGCAGAGCAAACGAGTGAAGAAATAATCGAAGGTCTCACGTTATTGATGGAATTTTGTCCACTTTTGAATAACATTGATACTCAAACGCAAAATAATAACGTTGAAAGTCTGCTCAACGAAATGGTCAAACTATCTATAATTTCTGCGGACGATCAGGGAAAAATTCTTGAAGTTAGGTTAGTATTTAATTTTTGCTCCAACAGTCTCTTGAAATCATGTGTTGAATTCATTTTCTTCTTTTTCAGAGAATCGAATAGTGTGGCTGTTCGTAAAGTAGCTCTGCTAGTTTCTGACGGTGCAACGATGTCGGTCAAATCATTGATATCTATCAGTATGCCATTGCTCATGAAGATAATGAAGTCTTTAGAATCCGACATTACGCCAGTAAGTTTCGAGGTATTTAGGAAAGTAATTAAGATTGCATTGGAGAATTGATTGACACTGTATTTTCATCTTCAATGTAGGATTCTTTAATTCAACTCTTGAATCAACTCGCAAGCGGCAGTAGCAACGAAATAATACCAACCTTTGCCGCTGTGAAAGGAGATCTTCCTCATTTTGTCAGTAGATTAATAAAATACAACGATATATCCAGGCAATCCGAGGAGAATGAAAAATTTCAGCCTTATGCCAAAGCTTTAATATTTGATTTAACGTTCACTATATTGTGTTCCATTGTTCAAAATTATGGATCACATGTGAGTGTATATTTTTATTCATAGTTCACGTTTTAGGAAGAAACAATGCCTTATATTCTAATGTTGTCATCGCGTTAGGTGGTGTTGAATAACAAGAAAAATAATTCGTTCTTCGAAATATGGGTCCAAGATTGTATGAAAGAATATGGTTCTAATAAAGCTATGACCGCCCTGACGAAAGGATTCGATAAGTCGAAGGTTGAAAAACTGTTGGAGTATTTTAAAAACGGAGAATTTAACATTATTAATCCGTAAGAGATTTCAATTAGTTGCTTGCTACAAAGGCCGCTTGTCAATTTTATTGTCTCCTCGATAATTCACCCCGTGGCTAATTTTGTTTAGTATAATACCCTGGAACGAAATGTGTTTATATATGCCAGCTGTAATGAAAGAGATACTCGATCGATGGAAAAACACTGGCAATTCTGACTTATCAAATAATGATGTTAAACGTATGTTCGAAACCATTACATCCCAGTTGTGTTGTTTGGCTATCTGCTCGGTATCCTGGCTCAGTTCATATATGCAGGTTTGTACCGCGATACTTGCCCTTGAATTTCTTGATAAGAACTTTGAATTTTATATTTGACCATCAATCCTGTGCAGATTTTACCCGAAGATCAGTTATTGAAAGCAAAGAACATGGTTCAGTTGTTTATCACATTAATGGACCAGAAAGTACGAGCTTCAACGGAAAATAAAGATTATTATAAAGACAGGTAGAGTTGTGAAAATTTTTCCAGAGTAAAAGTGACAGGACGGGAAAGGCAATATCAACGTTTCAACAAAATTTTGATCATGAATCTATTCAAATCGATTTTCTGTCCTATAGATGTATCATGTCGTTATACATTTTGCGTCAAATGCAGAATGACGGGAATCCGACTATGACATCGACTGATGTTGTGCCTCCTTCACGAAGGTGAGTTTGAGACGATACCATAGTTTTATACTCTAGAACAAATAACGACCTAAGACTTCTTCGTTCAGCATAGCGCCAAAGGACGCTGTTTACAAACAACTCGTTCCAGTTTGGGAAGTCGTTTTACAAAAGGGCTGTCTAACTTCCGAAGCCGCGCATTTATTCAAGACGGTCATATCAGTCACTGATTCTCGTTTGTTTATGAAATTCATGCTCAATGTAAGAAATAAGGCCAATATTATTTGAGTGTATTTGTTAAAAATCTTTATAGAATGCCGTATTATTTGTGACCATGTAGGAAATCATGAAGCTGAGATTTGAAGACGAGCTAAGCAAAGCGGTTGACCTCCTGTTTGCGTTGTTCTATTTCAATATTCATGATTTTACTGTCGCGCTGTTGAACTACCTACCGTATATATTGTTCAAGCCAGATGAGTGAGTAAATCTGAAAAAATCACCTAAACGGTATCAAAATATTGTTCAATTCGCGTCTTATCCTTCTGTCATTCATTACATCTGTGACCACCTTTTGTCTATAATGAGAAATATCTTGTCGAGCCCAAAATTATGGAACTACTTTCACTGCATACTTTCTTCTTTCGTCCGTCGCTTTATCTAAGAATGAGACGTGTGTACAATGAAAATTAAATGAGTAGATTTATGGATAATTTTAAAAAGATATCGTTTCTGATGAAACACAAGTTTTTATGACGAAGTTACAAACTATGTATTCCAGGATTGAATTGGTGGAGCCTCAGTCTACGGCTATCGCGAAACTTACTGCGTACGCAATTTGCGCGGCTGTACAAGAAGAATTTAACGTACCCAAAGAAACCGTGCCAGACGACGAACCTCAAGTTAGTGTATTTCCTTTGAAATTGATTAATCGAGTTTAAACTAGGGCAATTTTCATACGATTGTCGGTCTGGTTCCAGGATTTAGAGGAACTGATGCCACCAGTCAGTAAAATCATGAAAATGAGTGACGCTGGAAGTACTCCTTTAACATTCGTCAGCACTGATCTCACTTCAGCATCTCAGCAACCAAGCATCACCGACAAAGCGTTACTCAAATCGTTGACTACGTTATTTCGTGCCTTTGATAATGTAGCTGATAGAACAGGCGTTGTCAATTCGGATACGTACTTCGTGTTTAATGTCATAAAACAAATCGTCGATTGTGGAAAGGAAACGGCAAAGCCTATTCTTTCAAACCTATCAAATAATTTGGTGAGCCTCGTCGTTGAGTATTTATTCTAGCGTTCTACTTCGGTCACAAATAATCGATTCTTTTTTTTTTCAGATACCAAATTTGATGAGGTCGGTTCCTGAATTATTCACCATGGAACTGATTTTACAATTGTATAATTTAAGTAATTCTGCCGGAATAAGAACTACTGTTCGTGATTTGTGTTTGTTGCGTAATCTTACGATTAAACCCTAAATTTGTAGACTAGGATTGTGTGAAAGCTTTCGTTTTGTGTTGGTATTCTCAGTAGGTATCAAGTAATATAGTATTGAATGTAAATTATGGTTCTTGGTCAGTAAGTATAATGATTCAAAAAATTGTATCAATGAATAATTATTTCGGAATCGTGTACCCCTGTTGAGGTGGAGATGTAGGAGACGAAAATTACTGGTTGAGGCTCAGTTGAGAAAAAAATCATTTATTACTCATTGCTCAGGACTAGAATCATTTCATCCTCATGACATTATCTCAAGATTACTTCCTTCCCGCTTGATTCAGAAGTACTTAAAATTTTTCGAGGTTCATTTCTAAGAACAGAACATATTTTAGGACTACCTGTAGCGGAATCGTTTCACTATCTCATATAGGTAGTTACCAGGTTACCACAATCAATATCGTCATTCGTCCCACTATATCTATCCCTTGAAAATTTGATTTGAGGGACGTAAGAAGATATATCAAAGTTAGGAGAGGTACGTCTTCGGAGACACTCCTTACAGAATGGCCTCCTATAATTAATGAAAATCTACTATGATTTTTAAAGATGAATTTCTAGCTGATTGAAGAAATCAACATAATATTATTACGTTCTTGTCGGTTTGTTGACATAATTAGTTTGAAACTTGAACATGCTGCCCCCTTATTTCTAATAGGTAACCTACGTCTATTTTAAATCCCTACCGTACTGGTACTTACAATGGTGACTATAATTAGGTTACCAAGGTTCTTGCTTTGCTTAGCGAACATTGCTGCGAAAGCCCTATACAATATAGGCCTAGTATTCCAAGGCCAAGGTTGTTATGAACAATTTTCGGGTCAACTTGGTGATGGCGGGACATCATTTTGATGATGACTGGATGATGATAATTATACAACAAATATACAATAATCAAACGTTTTGCTGATCATAGATCATTCCTCTCCAGAGTTACCGGGTTTTCCCAAAAGGAAACGTCTTGTGATATTGACGAATGATTGAACTTTAAGAACGCTACCGGCACACGATGGCCGGACGTAGCTATATATAGGTTCGTACATCCGACATCCTTATCAACTTCATTACATCAACGAAGATTGATTTCGTATTTGTAAATTTTTTGCTCTCTATTTTCATCACTGAACTTCTTCGACATTACTTTTATTTTTGCATTAGTTTTCTGCATAGTTTGGCGATGGACGATTTAGTAACTACGCGAATAGATACCTACCTATGACGATAAAGTTTATATAGTAGGTAGGCCTATACAAGTGAGGAAATCGCGTGCTAAGAGGTATTGAGCTGCCGTTATTGGAATGATTCCCAAAGATTTGAAATTTAGTACTTGAACTTTTTTGAGCAGCCGATGAAACAAGGATTGTTTTTCTCGTCAAATTTTCGCGATTATAGGTAAGTAGTCTACGTGGATGAAGATAATTTAATTGTTTTACTTATTCTATAGCACGGCTCTATAGCCTAGGTATAATTGACCAATAGAAAAAAAATGCAGTAACTTGAAATTAAAATTATAGTCATAGACGATGTACCAATTAATAATAAAGCACGATTTCTGGACAATATTTCAAAAATCTTCTCACACTTTTGAGCTTGTATGTGAAAAATAAATAGGTATACTTGTAGCCTATATGAACGTCTTCATATTTTGGTACGATTGCTCAAACATCTGGCATACCAAACACCTTACAGCGTACTAGGCCTATTTAAAATTTTTCACAAGATTTAATTCAGGTGTTAGAAATTTCAATTTCAAGAAATTTTACAAGTAATAACCAATCTTGCTCTTTAGGTGTCCGCTACAATGAAACAAAGTTGGCAACGAGCAACGCGCAACGAGCAATTTTGAAACGGTAGTGGTGTGTAAAAAACAAGCAACCGAATCAAACTAATTTGTTTCGGTTGCCCGTTGCTCGTTCACGTTGCTCAGTTTGTTTCATTGTAGCGGACCCCTTAAGCTTGGTTTATCTTTAAATGCGTAATTTCTCATTTTTTCCCCCTTCTTTTTTTACAGTTATTATTTGTATCGGGTCATGTTGATAGCAAATTTGTCTAATTTCATTCAGCTTCTCAATACATTCGCATTTTGCTTCGAATCAATCAGTTTTGTCCATTCCGCATTTCACAATAGTAATATAAATGAAATTAGGACGATGGGCCGGACACCAAAATACAATATAATTATAAGCGAAGCCACTTTGAAAAAAGTGACATCGTATAAACAAGGGTTGTTGTCAAGAACGATAAAACCTGGAGCGTATCTTCAAAATCTTCTGAAAAACTCATCTCTGGAACAAATGACCAACGAACAATTCATCCAATTAATATTAAGGACGAAAAAACCTACAATTTTTGCCGAGAGTGAAATTAGGTGCGATGGTACAGATTGGAATCGCGTTGAATTACAAATATTGGGTGACATAAACATCGCTATGGAGGTTGAAATATACGACAATGGCGTATGGTCTACGCAGAATGAGAAATTCTCTCAACATAAGCCACCTATGAAAGGAAATCTCTTATTTACTCCAGGACCGTTGCTTCGAGGTGATTCTATGGACGGAGTGCCCCCCGATTACGAGGAATTAGTAACCAGAGGATCTGTGGACCAGAATAAATATAACCAATTGCTTGATCGACGAATAACGCCTATGCTGTATCATGTCAATGAGAAGATGAAAAAAGAAAACCTATCTGCTGTAATTACGATCCCTGGGGTAGGATGTGGTGTTTTCGCGGGTAAATTTAGAGGAGAGATGGGCGAGCATTTAAATGCAGCGTTACAGTATATAATGAGAAATAATTCAGAAAATTTGACTAATGTTGCTTGCCTATATTATGATCCTTTCGATGAATGTAAGAACGAAGATCACTACGCGCGCAAATACCGTGTGCGACCTTCGCTCTATAATTTAGACAAATCTCAATTATCGGACCCGATAAAATTTCAGGAAGCGCTGGATGATTTTTCTAAATGTGTATTATTTAAAGTTGTTGCTTGGGACCACGTATCTTTCCCAGGAAATGATTATTTTGCAGGAAGCAGAAATACTGATGATGGTGTATCTGCGGCTGCTACCAATTCCATGGAAATTATCACAGGTGTGCGAGGGAGATACAAAAATGGTTATTATTTACCTCCGGAGGGAAAACATGATTGGGAACAAGTAGTTCGTGAAAATTCAATCAGTTTGATAGCAGAGGATAATATCTATATTTTAACAAGTGAAAAATTGTATATAGATTTAAAAGAATTTGAGAAACGCCATACCTACGTAGGAATTATTTAAGGTTAATTTGTGGTACAATTTTCATCGCTTACGCTGCGCTGTGAATGTCCCATGTATTTATACATAAGTTATTATAGAAGATTTTTAATAAATATAAGTTGTTGTGTACATCTTTGTTTGGTTCTTATTGATATTGCTATGTGCTTAGGAGGAAGGGGAGAAGGTTAGAGATGAGCATCACTGTTTTTGCAGTTTTATCATTTATACCTAGATTTTAATTTGAAGCAGTGTACCAGAACATGCGAAATATTCAAAACAATCTCAAAATCCCTCAGGATAGAGTTTATAACATGTAAATACGAACGAAATATTCAATGAAATCTCAAAAATTTTCATCATCCTTCTGAATGAAGACAATTTTCCCCCTTCCTCCCTATACCTTTCTCCCATTTCTTTTCGCATTACATTTTAATTGATGTGGGTATTACCAGGAATTCTTTCTTAAAAGCATCTCTCTGTCTTAACTTTTTTCTACCTATTTCTTTGATGTTTAAATAGTCGTTTAGTGATAACCTTTATTATAACCGCCGTCGCTGACTCATTAACTGCACGGAGACAAGTTTTGTGTAATAAACGGTAACATAAACGTGGCATACCTAAACGTTCATCTCAGGCAGATTCGAATTCGCCCAATAAAAATTTCAAGCTCTAACCTGTACCTATAGTTTACCGTACGTGCTTATAGCAGGTTTCAGGACAGTGGCCGTCCAGCAGCTGTGCTCGTCTGTTAGTCTGTTACTGTGATGTAATCAGCTGATTACCGACTATTGATGTATTGACTTGTCCGCAGCTAAAATCTCTGACTACTAGAAGATTTTGTGCAAGTTGAAGGTAAAGATAATTGAATATTTCTTAGGTTACAGAGTTTCTTGCTTGATGTTCGACTCTCGCTCCCGTCGTTCCCTTTCACGCTGAAATTGAGGTAAATAAGCTGGTAAATTAAGAATTTATACGATGATGATTATATCTTTATACATTATTTGACTTGATGAGTATGTGTTAAATATTAAAGTTCAGCCCGTTTCTCTTCAAATGTTTTCATAGCCGTTTAATTGAGTGCTCTTATCAGGTTGATAGTACGTGTCGTATGAATGGACACCAAATATTGATAAGATACCGTAACCATGTTGAAACCAAAATCACTTTTCGATTATTATTCATAATTTAAATTATCTGTTTGCTATTTAGGTCTTTGCCCCCGAATTAGCGTTACTATTACACACTCCTAGCGAGTAGAAATAGATGTCAGTTGGAATTGGTTGGATTTGATCAGTATCTTTCTTCCTAATTTGTAGTGACGTACAATTCGCTATGAAGTTGATAATTTTACCTACAGCGGACGAAGTCTCCACTTGGGCTGCCAAATATGTCGCCAAAAAAATTAATGATTTTAAAACTAGTGAAAGTAATTATTTTGTTCTCGGGTTACCAACTGGTGAGTAGAGATGATAATATAATATTACATGTCTACATAATCTCATTTTTTATATTTAAAAATTATACATACTATTTCTTCCATAGGAAGCACTCCTTTAGGAATGTACAAAAAATTAATCGAATTTCACAGAGCTGGAAAAGTATCGTTCAAGTACGTTAAAACCTTCAATATGGATGAATATGTTGGTTAGTATTTTGATAATGATCGATGAATCTTCTATTATAAACTAATAATACAGAGATTAAATGTAGGTTTACCAAGAGATCATCCTGAAAGTTACCATTACTTTATGTGGACCAATTTTCTAAAACATATCGATATTCAACCATGTAATGTTCATATTTTAAATGGAAATGCTGCCAATTTAGACGACGAGTGTGTAGACTATGAAAAGAAAATTCTTGAAGCTGGTGGTATCCACTTATTCATCGGAGGTTAGGCTAACAATGAGAGTAATATCTTGACTTTCTTTGGAGGATTCAACCTCGTTCACGGTGGTATTTTTTGAAATTCTTTTTCAGGCATAGGTCCAGACGGACATATCGCATTTAATGAGCCAGGATCGTCCTTAGTCTCCAGGACCAGAGTTAAAACTCTGGCTCAAGAAACATTAGAAGCGAATGCAAGATTTTTCGATAACGATTTGTCCAAAGTACCGAAAAGAGCGTTAACCGTGGGCGTTGGGACAGTTATGGACGCCAAAGAAGTGAGTTATTTTCAATGGGAAAGAAGTCGCTAGATTTCAGTTCTTACCTTTGAGAATGTTGGTAGTGATATCAAAAGATTAAACTATTGAAATCTGGACTCTTGAGAGAAGTAGGGCAACCTTCAGTCAAATTTTGAGAACTTGGGGAGCTTAGGATCGCATGATCGTGCAGCAGTGGTCTTGCTTTCTCTTGTTTGAGAATCGAGCTTTATAGTACGTTTATTCTAATTGGTACCTATTTTGTTTTTGTAGGTTATGATAATAATTCTCGGGTCTCACAAAGCTTTCGCTCTTTATAAAGCCATTGAGGAAGGTGTTAATCATATGTGGACTGTTTCTGCTTTCCAACAACACGCTCGCACGTTGATGTTGTGTGATGATGACGCTACTTCTGAATTACGTGTAAAGACTGTGAAATACTTTAAGGTTTGTAAAACTTGAAACAATTCATTGTCGTGAAATTCTGCTTCAATGATAACTCGTTTCTTTCCTACGTTTCGAAATACTATCTTGTTCACTGATCGATACATTATTTATTTTTCAGTCGCTCAATCAAGTCCATCAAAAATTGATCGACGAAGATACTACTGCCAATTCTGAAAATAGTGAATTTTAAAATTCTTTGTACCTTCATTTGACGAATTTCTTTTGTAATCGTATGCCATTCAATGATTTTTACCATTATTCATTCATTCGCTAATGAGCGGTGTAATTGTTTTTTCGTTTTTAAAAATTTTTTAGCATTTATTTTTTTCAAATAATCAAAAGTATTCGATAAAAGTTTACTTTCCGTTTAATTTGGAAATGGGAACCATTGGAGGACAAAATCTCGAAGAAGATTGATAACGTATTTTCATATTAGTCTTCAATCCTTGAGAAGAAACGCGTACGCTGGTGAACTTATTTGTGAAGAATTTCTAATCAAATTTAAGTCGCAGACAACAGGAGATTTCATCAAAGTATTCCCAGTTCTCCTTATTGTGAGATACAATCTCTCGTTACATTATTTGTAATCAAATCAGGTGTCCCGTTTAAGAACTTGAAATTTTCCAGCTATGTAAGGAGTAAACATAAGACGGCACGAAGGAGAATTCTTTGGTGCGAGGTTTACGTGGATCTGGGCTTAGTCTTGGTTCGAAAATTCCTTCATGGGTGTACAAGGTCTGCTGTTCACACTCTTGCAGAGAGGACTTCGAATTTATCTTGAGAATGAGACATTTTTTTTTATTTTCGAACTCAAGTCTTGAATTTTTTTTCTGATTACAGAAATTTGAAAATTGAACCGAAAATCTACAAGAATACACTTTATTGAATTCATAACTTCTTCATGGCTACCAATCGGCTAGCATCACTTTTATTTACAAGCTCATGTTTTTCTTTCTTTCTTTCCTTTTTTTCAGGATCTTAGCTATGTAAGTTTCCTCTCTACATTAAATTACCAAAGAAACAGAGAGGAGAGTTTGAAAACGACAGTGGGCCTCTTATTTAGATAGTAAAGCAGCAAGACGACTTTCGTAATCTGTAAACGCCTTATAAGAGATTTCTTAATACTTATCGTTGACTTACGTCAATTTCTTGATTTAAGGACAAAGAGTAAAGCCACTTCCATGCTTACTCGAAAAGATACACACTCAAATATAATTGCAGTGCCTTCAGGTTTTATTCATAATATTCAATTACGGTACTCTACATTAAATTAAATGAACCCCTATACTCCCTACTAACACGTTAAAAAGTAGCTTAAATATCGTTAGATGCATGATAGACATGTAAACAATACAAATGATTATAAAATAAAATAGATAAATATAGAAATAATGCGATGTTGTATCAATAAATAATACCATATGCAAAGTAAAACGGTCGATAATATAAAAGTTTAATAAAAGAAAAATATAACACACTCCCGAAATTAAGAAAGAAAAAAAAAATGAAAATTCCGCTTCTAACTTTTCTTTTCTAACTCATAATAAATCATCGTATATCACTCTAGTTTGAATATCAGCACGGGGTCATTGATTCGATCGATGAGGGGAAACCGAAAGGAAAACAACACAAAATGAGAAAGTATCCGGAAAGCCAACGACTAGTGATTCCCCCATAGCCTAATATCACAGGTGCGAAATTACAGTATCCGTTATTTTTTACGTATGGAAGCAAGCACAAAGAGCGCAATATTATAAGCAGAATCACGGATTAACAGATGAGAAATTTATTCGAATTACAACTCGCATAATTAAATTTTTCTTTGGCGCAAAATAATTTAATTTGTTCGTTTTTAATTGATTTTCTTATTTACACAAATTTCTTTGGCGATTTCCACAATACTCTAGGTAAATTAAAAATGGTTTTTGTATATTCATTTCATTCATAATATTCTTAGGTCGCATATGTCTGTATATGAAGAAATAAATTATAAAAATAATACTAAATAAAACAGAAGGGATATAATAATGACGCTAGGTGTGCGCGAAACATTCAGTGAGACGAATAAACAAAATCAAACAATGATACTTTCAAATCAAATCTCTCAGAATATCTGCGGTAAACATTTAGATAGCATACTTTTACGTTGAAAAACTATAGTGATGCGTAATGTAAAAACGCGAAGGAAGTACTAGAAAAAAAAAAAAATTCTTTTCAAAAATATATAGGTTGAAAAATTCTACGAAGCTCTTCCATAACTACATATTATATTGTACTGTACAAATTCATAAAAGCTATCGACGATAATCATATTCGACTACTCTCAGACTCCTTAAAATTAGTATATCACCGATTAAATAAGCTCGTAATTACCAACGAAAGAAGAAATAACGCGCGTTATTCTCGTTCGCGATCTTTTCTTTGTATTTTGTTTGTTTAGAAATTATCATTTATTTACCCTGGTCTCTCGTGATCAATTATTTTCGTATATTAACTACGCGTCACACTTAGCAAACTACAACTTTCGAAATTGAAGAGAGAGAGAGAAAAAGGTGAAAAAAGTAGAATATAAAAAATTAATATTTGCCGAATCGTAGTATGGTGATGTAAAATGCAAATTTGAAAATCAGGAAGCAGCTTAACAAGCAGTCAATTCATTGCCTCAACGCACTTGTATGATTTACCTACAGTTTGAAATAGTTTATGGAGCGTGCTCGCGGCAAAAAATCTACGTCATTAAGTGCATAATATAAACAATCAAATCAAAATTCTAACACCTGGCTAAGAACTTAAAACCGTACTAATTTTTTCCTATCTTCACAATAAATGTAAATATAATTACAAGGGTATTCAGAAGTCATTAAATTTAGATTTTAATTGACCGTAATCACGCCAACAAAAATTAAAAATTGAATACACGCATCCTGATTCCGTTCAATTTTTAATTTTTGAAAAGTAATAAAATAATTAATCGGTCAATGGACACAAAAATGCTTTAAATCACGACGGAATGACTAAAAATTTAAAAAAAATACTAATTAGAAATCTGATAATTATAACGCTACCTCGCAAGTACTTCACAATCGTCTTTTGATTTCGATACAGCGAATTATTTTTCGAAACAAATCTATTCACATTTATAATAAAATAAGTGATAAGTGGATAAACTGTTCTCTATACTAAACGTTATATCAAGGTCATTCACCATAATTTAATATTATCGAGAGGCAAAAAATAATTTTTCGAGAGGAAGACGTTTATAATTACTTTCATACAGAGAACATCGGATGTCTTCCTCGAGCCACTAATTCCATCTCGATAAGTATGATTATATTATATATATATATATAACATCAAACTTCGAAAAGTAATAATTATAAATTATTTCATAGAAGGAAATGCGTTACCTGATGGTAAGCTAGATAAATGGGGTAAAACAAAATCCAACTACCGGTAAGTCGTCGGTTATTATCTACATATACTTTCGAGTCCTATATACAATAGTGGTAAACAGATAAGGAGATCTAAAAATATCTTAAGTATCGAATGATAATTATAATAGAGAAGTTTGAAGTTACATAATAAGCGAAAAAAATGGGAAAATTGAAAGAGAAAACGATAACTATCCACACGCAGAAAGGATGAATTACTTGAAAAAAAGAAGTAACTTATAAAGTTAGAAAATGTGTTAAAAAGAAAGTCGAGTTCTTCACTATGATACTAAACGATACATCCAACACCGAATTGAATTATTTTATACAAATGATAATTAAAAAAATTAGCTTATGTAGTACGATGAATGGAGCAACACACAAAATTAAAATCTACAGTATATATATACGTTTTGCTTTGGGTAGAAATACTTATTCATAAACTAAAAGACTAGGATGGATCTATTTTTCTAATCGATTGTTACGATAAATAAAAATTCCGAGCCATACCTTCAATCTACATCACAGGCACAACCAAGTTTAGTACGAAATTAAAAACGAACTTAATTAGTTAATAGTTCATACAATAAACTGTATATACAGTATCCAAAATATTTCGATAAAGTATCCTCTTAAAATCGGTTCCACCTTATAAGATACGTTAGTTATCCGCCACACGGTCATAAATACTTAAGAATATTTAGGTATAAAGTACACAGTCAACACAGCATGCTAATGTAATCGATGACTACACCCCTATAATTACATTATATTTCAACTACAACAATAGGTATAGAATACAAAGAAATATAGGCGCGTAAATTAATTAAAAGAAAGAACAACGGAAACAAAAAATTTAAAAAAAAAACAATATTGTTAAGAAAACAGCTCAACATATATACTGCACGAAAATTAGGGTTAATTAGACTATATACTTTTTACTATTACTCAAATAGTAAGACAAATAATAACTTAAGAATATTTGGTTAGGAATACATAAATAGTCGAATAATTTACTCCGTAAACCATAGGCCAGCGGGTGGCTGATGATGATACTGAGTTTTGGGGCTCAAGTAGCCGTACGTAGCGGCGACTGCTTGTGGATGCGCAGGAAATACCGCTCCCGGCTGCATGTGAGCTGGAAGTGGATGCGACGTAGTTGTTAGTAACGGGCGAGCGCTTGCGTGATGAGCGGGCGGTGGAATGGCTCGTCTGGAAGAAGAAAAATCAAGATTATCAGCTTGAACAATATATGAAAACATGCAAAAATGTCTTTAAAAAATTAAAAATTCTAGTCGAGACAAATCCAAACGAAAGTTACGAGAGATACGGAGAGCCCTTCAAACTTCATCATAAAAGGGTGCATGCGGTGGGTAGTAAATTGACCGGCCCTCACGAGAAAATAAAATTAAGCACTTGTATTAGCGTTTTTGGGTCAATTTTTCATGCTTGAACTCTCCTGATTACTTTTACGTGCGACCGCAAGAGTGGTCCGAATTTCAAATCAAAAATATTATCCATTGGAAAGGAGGAAGCGGTTGAGAATTTTCTACATTTTTTATACGATTTCAAAATATTTTGATAAAAGTTCCAAATAAGAACAATCCTGAAGCATTAGAAATATGATGAGACCTCCAGAAATGAACCCATTCGCGGCTCTCTTTCTTCTTTAAGAGCATCTAAAAGAGCCATAATTTCTTTTCATACAGTGAAATCCCATGACGCTGACGTGTCATCAATCAAAGAGCATGAATCGCACGAATCGTTTGAAAGATTCAGTTTGCCTGATCGTCGACTTAAATATACGGGGATTTAACATAATACGACAGGCGAAATAATAATTCAAGAATCAAAAAATCTCCTTTTCAACTTGTTCAGAAGGTCCTAAATTGTGAACTAGCGTCAATCGGATTTTGGATCGGGAAGCGAAGCCGGATTCACTCACACTTACACGTACCCGGTAGTAAAAGCTGCAGGAACCTGCGCCGCGGGCAAGTAAGCCGTAGCAGGTTGAGTTGTTGTTACGTAAACGGCTTGTCGGCGGAACAAGTCACTCTGATGGTATATCGGTTGACCGGCCAAAGGCGAAAGACCTCTATTCGCAGCAGCCAGCGACTGAGGTGACAAGTGTGAAGTGCTACAAAATGAAATGCTCGCGTTAAGATCCGATCGATTTTACAAAGCAAATGATTCAAAAATTGGGGCAAAAAAGTATCAACCTGTAACCCTGATGAACAGGCAGCCCTTGTTGCTGCCATCCGGATGCCTTCGAGCTAGCGATAACGTGCTGCTCGCGACCGGAATGCGCTGCTGGCGGCTGTATATAACCGTCATTCGAATTTGATACACCTCGTTTATGCGCTGACGGGATCGAGTACGAAATTCTTTTATCACTGTAAATTTATGAACGTAATGCTACAAACAGTGTCACGTCGCTAAGAAAGTAACCAATCGTTACGATAAACTTACGTTGTGTACACGATATGTTGCTCGGGAGGCGCAACACAATGATAGGGATCCTTGCAAGAGGGACCTCCGTTACAATATTGTATTTCCGAACCGATATTCGCAGGTTCTTGTTTCGTCACGATTGAAGTACCATTCGGTGGTATGACAAACTCGCTCTGAACTTTCGCTAATAACCTCTTTTTCTGAGTTTGGGATATTGCCGACGAATAGCTAAAATAGAACGTACGAACATATTATTCAAAACATTTTCTACTATCATCAAATTTAGTCCTTCCTGTCTTTATGGCGGGACTTACTTATGGTGAGGCTCGTGTTTGACGTTGTGATTCATGGTCGGCGTTGGCACAAATAATTGCGACGATTGCGAATGATGAATATGGTTAGAATTACTCTGTGAATGATGACTCTGTACATATCGACTAGATTCTACTTTAGGGCTGCCAATACAAATTGTCTGCAGAATAGGAAAATTATACAATTATAAGATATTGCTTCTGCTATCATTATAGAAACATTTTCTTCGCTCTATTTACCGGCTGATGTTGAATACTTGATGTTTCCGAGTACATGATCGGCGTCACTCGGGTACTTTGATAATTTTGCTGTTTTGGACTGTGCTGCGAATCTTCGTCGCTATCCATAACATTTACGCACGAAATTACGTTCTTTCTTTGGTGGTGCGATTTATGTGAATTTTTGTGATGAAACACGGATTGCGGAACGCTGCCGAAACAATCGACCATCATAGTAAATATTTACAAGTGAATGATTATAAAAAGTGGTAAGAAATAAGCAAACCATTTAGGCGCTGCGTCATCTTCACTGTCGGAAATAGTAATGACCGTTACGGTAGGCGACGGTGTATCGTTTATAGTAATTGTTTGCTGACGGTTCGAAGACGACTGATTATGAGCCGAAGAATTACCATTTACTCCATTTGTATGATGCCAATGCTGAATCGGCGAACCTCTGTTCCGCATACTTCGATTATTTATGCATTCTAAAACCAAGATGCGAAAAAATTAAGTTTTTTCAAACGAAGAGAAAGAAGCAATTCTTCGCATTACAACAAACGTACCAATAGGAGGTGTTCCCTCTTTCACTCGTTTTTTCAGAGGACTCAACTGCGTATCTTTCTTATCGTTGTTACGTGGAACAGTTAGATGATGGTGGTGATGATAATGATGAAGATGAGACAATGAAGGTGGGGTCGTATATTGTTGCGAAGATTTCGAAACACCGTTTGAACGTTTATCCCAAGAGGTGTTGCGTATAGTACTAGGACTGTCCATCAAATTGTCGTAAACCTCAGTCGTAAACGCAACTGGTCGCTGATCCTGTAGTAAAGCAGATGAATCCACCAACAAGGGTCTGCCCCATTCGGTCAGATCGGACAATGGCTGCTGTATAGTTGCATGCTGCGCAGGTATGCCTTGCCAAGATGGCACGATAGCAGTCATTTGACGACTGGAAGTCGGCCAAGATGTCTGCACCGCCAGCATTTGTCTTCCACTTGGTTCGACCATCGACACTGGAACATACTGTTGTTGCGCAGCCACCTGAAAATCACAAACAAACTGAGATCGTGCACGAGTAACATAAAATATCAAATATATTTCCAAATTCATACCTGTTGGGATAAGATTGGGGGCTGTATTTGAAGTTGTGGCGGTTGTTGAGTTACAACAGTAACATGTTTCCCAGGAGATGGCATACCCTGATAACCTCCAGAGCACAGAATTGAGAGCTGATGCTGAAAAGGATCGCTTCTCCCACTGCTGCCATACTGCCGCGCTACTGTTCGACTGTTATATAACTGATACTACAAGACGAATAAATACCGTTTTTATCTGAAATTGTATACTAACGAGGGAATATTTCTTATAGCCTAATTTATTACTCACCAAATTATCGAAACTGTGAGGGGGCGGAGCGGGAGGGGGTGCTGCTACGGTTCTTTCACGCATTATACGAGGCACTTGATTGGTCAATTGGTTGTTGAATGTCAGTGTTACGTTTCCATTTGATGATGGTACAAAATTAGCGACTACAGCTTGCGGCGCTGACGCAGAATTATGATGATGAGTGCTTCCACCTGAATTGTTGATATAACCATTCCGACGACAAACTTCCATCATTTGTACACTGGCCTTGACGTTATTACAATGAGCATAATCAACCAAATGGGCTAACGTGACGAATGCATGATTTAGAGCTTCACCGGGAGTGATACGTCGTTCCTGAGGAAGTAAGAGCACAAAGTATGAGCGTTAATTCTTCGATTTACAAATCAGGACACTTAGGAAAGAATACACGAAGAAAAGTCTTTCGGAACGAACAATCAGGGAAAACAGAAATACTTTTTCAAAACTATATTCCCTTCCCCCTGAAAACAATACTAATCGAGGAGATACTTGCAAAGTAAAAAATAAGAAACAAAGTCACTATTGAAGATTAGGCCACTAATACTTTAGGTCAAGTTGGGAAACTACAAGAAATTTGAGATTCGACTCCGTTATTAAGATCCCTGATTAGCAGTTTGAAATTTGAGAACTTCTCCGAAAGATGATTGTACATAGACTAAGGGTAAAAATAAAGAAATTATCAAAGTACAAGGATCCAGGAGTTTGTACGAAAAAAGAATAACTTTCCCGCAACTAATACCGTTACAAAAAATGGTAAGTCTTCCCCAACTCTACTTGAGAAACTTTTTCTCCCTCAAAGTCTATAAAAACAAAACAACGGAGGAAAGTCAGACAAGCGTTCACTTTTCGATGGACGAGAAATAGAATGCCCAATCAATAATCGGTTTGAAGTATAGATGACTACTGTGTATTACCACCTGGTCCATGGTCAACATTCGTTTCAGTAGGTCGATGAACTCCCGTCGATCAGCTTTTTCCGCCAACAATTCACCTCCTTCCAAGTCTGTGGGAACATTAACTTGTCCAATGTCATCCAAACAATTGAATATGTATTTTCTCGCTTCTTTCGACTTGATGGCTGTTTCCGCTTCGTGTTCTTCGGGAGTCTACGAGTAAAGGGAAATACAATATAACAAATAGCAGAACTAAAAAAATCTGTTCACTTCTTGTACTTACTTTCAATCTCCAAAATGGATACGTGCTATCCGAATCGCGGTAAAAGAATTTAGTTGTTTTGGATGCATTATTCAGCATATGTTCGGTGGGTAGACCTTGAGTTTGACTTATATATCTAATTTGGTCATATTCCGACGATCCGGGATATAGGGGCCAACCTAGGAAAAGCTCGGCTACCACGCAACCCAAAGACCACATGTCGATGGCTTCGCAAAATGGTAATCCTAAAAGAAGGTGATAAACGTATTAGGTTTGGTGGAAACAAGCAACGAAATAAATAATGTGCGACGTCACCACAACCCGCGAACGTCACACAGATAACAATTTAAATAATGCGGGAACAATACTGTTGATAAACCTCTAATTTACATTCGAATGAAATGGGAAGCATAAATACCTAAAATGATTTCCGGCGCTCGGTAGTACCTGCTCTGAAGATACGTATTACATAGAGCCTTACTGACATGCGAAGCGCTACCGAAATCTATCACTTTTACTCTGTAGGGTTGACGCGCAGGATCGACCAGCATAATATTTTCGGGTTTCAAGTCGGCATGGATCAAACCAAGTTGCTAGAATAATAATACACATAGATAAACATTAGACACGAGTATTCAAAACAACGAATCACTCGGGAAGTCGATTATACCAACCTTCAATTTTAGTAGCGCTGTAAGAACTTGTTGTAATATGGGACGTATATACTTGAGCGGTAAAGGACTAAATTTATTTTGCTTCAGGAAATCATACAGATTCTGCTCAAGCATTTCAAATACCAAGCAAGTATGATTTTTGTGTTGAAAACACTCGTATGCGCGTACGAAGTTGAATTCGTCAGCATTTTCTTGACTTAATCGGGACAATATACTAACCTGTTGACAGAGAATCACAGACAATTAAATGCGAATAGCACCAACATAATTCAAACCAAGAATGATAAGCCAGATACTTACTTCGATTTGTCCTTGTCGAGCATATGACGGATGATTTTTCAAAATCTTGATAGCTACTATTTCGTTCGTTCCTTTCTTCCAACATTTCACAACCTGACCAAACGTGCCCCTGCCTAAGAACTCGAGTACTTCGTACTGCGTTGTCATTGAGTAGAGGACCTCGTGCTGAACCAGTTGATAATCCCCGTCCGCAGAACCCGATTGGGTTCCTGCTCCCGCCTGGGTACCTTTACTGTGGTTTGTGGTAGTGGTGATTGTTGTAGTACAACTGTCTTCAGACCTGTCCGCATTACCTTCACAAGATTTTCTCTGTAACGAATTAAAAACAACAAACACGCGTAAATAACGAAACTGATGACGTTAACAAGAAAAAATTGACAAAGAATTTATGCTGACGGTATTACAAACCTTTTGACCGCACCGTGTATACGAATCTAGCAATTTTATTGTAGACGCACGAATAAAATTCTGTTGATTGTTGCTAGTGTTACTACTGTTATTATTCGACGATGGACTAGATTTAAGATGTGCATTTTGTCTCCGATAGTTTATGGCACCGCCGTTAGCGGATGCACTCGAATTGGAAGATTCGTACGTCGATGTTGTTGATGAAACCACGTCTGAGGATGTGTAATGATGGTGATCGAGCTTTCGTTTTTTATGATGCGTAAGGACGGTACCCTCTGACACCACACACGACAGCTGTGGTTGGGTGAACATGTCACACTATCAGTGTCTCTGAAAATGAAAATCGTACTTGCAATAATACCACGTCATAGCCATTAAGTTCTCCGAAATCGAAACCCAGTAACGAGAGAAAACACGACTGTTCATACAGTAAAAATGTTGCCTCGCTGGCAAAACGACATAAATAAAATTGTTCTTGATGAGGAAATCGACAAAATCAATAATTAAACGGGAGCTAGATTGAAAAACAGTAGTGTAATTAATTTGTTATCAGTTCCTGAAAGCAGTTTCCAGGTTCATGAAGTACTACAGCTGTTGAGGGTATTATGTTTTCCATCTGGGATACAGATGTTGCTACGACGTAAATTTTCGCTACAATTAAATAAATTCAATTTCGTAGAAGATAGAAAGAAAATGATTATGTAACATTTGTTAAACAGATAACAACGAAACGAAATCAAATTCCCTTGTCAACCGAATCTGCTCTCTTATTTCAATAGTATTGATTACAACCACCCACAGTGAATTCGAATGTTGCGCAATTCAGCGTAAAATAATTTTCAATGCAATTTCATTGAATTTGAAAACCATGCTAGTAGAAATTGAGAAATAGTGTGAAGAAGTGGAAAAACAATTGAATAAAGTAAATACCAGAAAGCAATACTATGACACGCATTACGATGAGTTCAAGACAAAGGCTTCTTTCATGAAACACTTACGACATCAGATTAACTGTTGAACATAAATAGGCGTTTGTAGTTGAAATATAATTTGTGATGACATACCGTTCAAAATGCCGTTTTCCAATCGAAAATCCTCTTTTCATAATGAAAACATCCGAAGTATTAATGCGTTTTCTTTCCAGCCATCTTGAAAATATTCTATAATAAGAACACTGTAGCTATCAAGGTATCAACTTTCAGAAATACGAGAACGTGTCGAACATTTTCATTCGCAGGATTAATCAACTAAATATGTGGGTAAATACGATTACCCTTTAACACAATCATTTTTAATCAAAAAATCTGAAAATAATCTTCGAATTATTATGTTTGTACTGAAAATTAAAATCGTAAAAATGGTTCAATTACTAACATCTAACATCATCACTCCGACTTACCACGATCACTCTCTTTTTATACTCGGAGTCGGAGTCGAATTTTGTAATCGTTAAGTTTTCGTTTATTAGTTCCAGCTCCAAGGTACCCACAGCGTCTACCCTACCGCTACCGTGTTCGCTCGAAAGAAGATCAACGTATATCCGAAATACGAATCTAGAGAAATAGATGATTTGTAAACGTGAAGCAGACGTCCTTCTCCAAATGGCCACTTTGAACATCTGAACTTCTGACGTCTGACGGTCTGACGTGACCAGGAAGTTAGTTACAATTTCATACCAATAGGCAGCGGTGCGGTTCTCCAAAACCCGCCCCGGCGAAACCGTACTTCTAAAAAAATACCAAGTCGGTGCTGCGCTCTACTATCAGTTCTATTTACGTTGCGTTTCGATCAGCAGAACAAGTCAATTTTCACGTTCAATTTTCTGAAGCTTATCAAATGGGATTTTCAAAATGAATTTACTTGCTGTTCATTAACTGTCTAGTGTTCAATATTCTCCCATTCGTTTCCATAATATCGGTTATACAGAGTACATGAAGTCTTATGGATACCAGAAAAGCCACATCCACGCCTGAACATGGTGCGTCTTCGAAGTATTGCTTAAGAAATTTAACCCCCGCGAAAAGGAACCTAAAACTGAGCGAGGATTCGGGTCGAAAAAGTAGAAAAAGGTTTGTCCTTTGAGGATTCTGATTCTTTTAAAATGTTGATTTCTGCTCTTCCTCAACGAATTTATTTTCTTTTAGAAAACGAATGAAAAATATTATTAACAACATAGAGAAAGAAATCGAACAACAACTAGATGTGCAAACCGAAGAGAATGATTTTATTACTACCAACGTACTCGCCATTGTAAAAGTGAGTATCCGTCTTTGTACTGTAATTTCAATACGACAGACCGATTACTAACAGAATTTCGCTTCAGGAAGTAATTAGAGATGAAGATATTAAAGAAATGGTTCGAAAGACTCTTCATCCAGGAGACAGCTCAAAATGTTACGAACCCAAATTAACTCGTGCCAAAGTGAGGTATATTGATGTTCTATTGATTCATTGGTATCCTAAATTATATTTGGAGTTTATTAGAATGATTACTAATCTACAGAGAGTTGCTGAAACTGAGACCGGATTTGTCGTTACCGATTCTATGGACTGTACCAACGAAAAATACTAATTTTGTGTCGGAATGTTTGTCTCTGATCAATGAAGATTACGCAGAAAACTCGTCTGAAGATGAGGAATACAAGCCAGATGACGACGATAGGGTACGGACTGCACAATCAAAAATTTCGCTAATTGATTGTAAGATTTAATATTTTACACTACTCTTTCAGAGCGAATATGCAGATTCGTGGATGCCAAGTGAATGTGCCGATTCAGAAAGAGGTTTGAATGATAGTTTCGAATTATACGATGCTTCTCGCTCCATCGATCCGGACTTCAATGAGTCTGAAGTAGAAGTTAGTGTACAAGGACTTCGACATCATTTTGTATAATATAAACATTTGCGCAATAAATGTTATTCCAATTTTGTATTTCGCAGGAAAACATAGGTCAGAGGACACGATCGAAATTACCCCTTACTGAGACGCCTCTTGAGGTCATTGAACAACGATTCCTTCCTCCGGACATAACTATCGATATGTATGAAACAGAATGCGATAACGAAGACTGGCGTGATTTTATTCAAGGAATCGTGCAACCTATGGGTAAATTTCGTGTTTTTTTCCCTTAATTTCGCTTCATAGTTCTCTATATTGAGTCGAGAAGTTTTATCATTTGACAGATAGACTCAATTCAGAACATGCTGACGATCCAGAAGATGATCCGGAGTATACCATTCAAGCTGACGAAGAAAAAGGTAAGTGAATTTTCGTTCTTTCCTGTCCACTAACTATCATGTGCTATTGGTAATATCGATCGTGATTTATTGATTTTTATTGTAGTTGATAGAGAAGAGCTGAGAAAAGACAAAGCTGTAGAGGTGCCGTTTGACGAAGTGGAAGAATTAATTTCTGAATTGCTTCGCGAGAATGAGTCGTTCACGGTAAGGGGAAAACTTGGTGAAAGGTTCTAGTTTAGGGATTCGAAGAGAAAAATTTTCGCAATTGAACTACAATCTCCCGTTTTTATTACAACACTTATTGGTATTTGGTTTTTCTACCTATTGCAACTAATAAATCCTATTTTTAAGGAATGACTGGAAATGCATCTAAAAGTATTTCTAAGAGAACGGAAGATTGTAGGTTTGATTGTAAACTGACTCCTTTATCCTTCGATTACTGAGTTTTACCCGCATATTGTTACTTTTGGAATTAATTTTCAATTTACTGTCCTTCAGAATAAAAAGACTAATGAAGCAAGTATAACTAGTCAACAATCGATTGCTGTTTGTACTGAAACCGAGCATGAACGCGCTGAAAATGTCGAAACACCTCCGCCAGTCATTGTGCCCAAACCAAAAATTCCTGTTTCGGACTGTCCTCCACTAAGTAGTTCACAGAGACTTCTATTGGAACAGCAACTTCGACAACATGTGCAACTTAGTCTTACCACTTTTTTACAGTGTCACAAGGATCCATCTTTCTTCAGGTTGGGAGATGATATGAAAACAAATTTGGTGAGTAATTTATCTGATGACGACTTAATAAATGATGGAAAATTGAATTAAAAAATATTATTTTAGGAATCTTTGCGAAGTCTCGCGGCATTCGATAAAAAGTCAGTTTTTTATGCAAGTAATTTGGATGATGCTCTAACTTTGGTGGACGAGTGGGAGAAAATGCACGCCGACGTGCCAAAGCCGCGCATTCCAAAAATATTTGAGTCAGTTTGATTTACATGAACTTTTTCAAATGATGTACTAGTAAAATTAAACCGATAAATCGTTAATTTCCAGGAAGCGTAAAAAAAGTAAAAGAATACCAAAAAGCTTCAAACCGGAATTTATGAAAGTGGTCTCAAAAAGTAAAGCGTTCCTCTACCCACTCTTGTTACCAAAGGTACCTTTCGATTCTAAGGTTTCTCAGGAAGTCTATCGGAAAGAAATATTGCTATCAGAAGAATGGTACATTTGCAAATAATTCTCTCTTTGTTTAAATTGCGTGTGTGAGTATGAAACTTATTAGTTTATGTATTACAGGTTATTGGTTAGTGGGTTGGAGCACTTCATTCCTCATGTTGAAAAAAACAAAAAAAACAAAGATCGTGGCACTGTGAACGTTCTCTGGGAATCGCTAAAGCTCATTATTCATTATTTGTTACCTGGATTCACACCTTCCTTTTTGCAACGCCTGATCAAATCGCGAATGGAGGAAAAAAGAGAAAATTACGTGAAGGTATGTGTGGCATCGACTGTCATTTATTCATTAAGATATACTACAGTATCTAATCCGCGCATGAACTTTTTTCAGTATTATTTCGAACATAAACATGCACCTGTTTTAAAACATTTCGTTGTGCCAGTAACTGTGAAGCTAGTTTGCCAACAGCCCTTCGAATTACTACCTCAAGTTTGGAGAGATTATATTGAAAAACACTTTGTGATTGTTACTCGTAAGCCTGAAGTGATCTTAGGATCATAAGATATTTTAAGCTCCTCGTATTGATGTGACTACTTGTTCGAAATTTAATTTCTTAATGTTCAATTTGTGATATTTTTAGTGAGTTTTCAAGTGATTTGTGAAAATACTTGACTCTTAAGTTCTCAATACTCCTCAAACTCGATAACTATTTTACGTAGCTTTTTGTTCCCTGTATTCCTATATTTGTGATGATTCGTTTCTGTTACTTTTTTCATTTCGGATAATGAATTAAAATTATGAGAAAGAATAACAAAAATATTTTATTTGGCAAACTTTGGTACGAAAAAGGGAAAAATACATGGAATGAAAACAAGAAGGAAATATGAAAAATAAATAAAAGAAAGGAAGGAAGAAGATATAACTTCGTGTCAGACACCGTAAATAAGTACCCATATATTATGATGACGAGAAAACTCATGAAGAGGTTAAATTTTTTAAAGTCCTATACGAAGTGTCAATTTCAAATTAATCTATTTCAATATCAACTCGGGTTATTTTTTTCGGCTAAATCGCAAATAAATCTCATATCAAACGGTTACCAGTGATAACGGTCAAAACTGGTTATGACAGAAAAATTTCGGTAATTGCAAAAAATTGAAAATTAAAAAAAGTTAGGTAGTACAACAATATTTTGTTGATGTTGTGATCAGCCTATATACCGGTACATTAATGAATTCTTAGATTGTTTAAACGTTTCTTGACGATTGAATTCTCATCATTCTATCGAGGAGATTTGAAGATTCATACGGTATCGATCTCAGGCAATATAATTCGAGGAAGAGATTTAAACAAACAAAAATTAGAAAGCGCACCATAGAATAAATAAATCAATAAGAAAATTTGTTGAAAGGTTTAATATAAGAAAAAATAATTGAAGAAAACAATAATTGGAAACTGTAGAAGAAAAATAATAGCGCGAAAAAAAACGTAACAAGAAAAAATGCCTAACAATTGGACTCTATTTAGCCAAACCTAACCAAGCGACATGATAACATTCTAGAGAAATGCTCCTTTACTAAAAGCGGAGATTCTCCTTTTCGCCAGATCGTTATCATGTCGCTTGGTTGGGTTTGGCTAAATAGGGTCCAATTACGGCTCTTTTGAGTTTTGAGTTCTGTTGTTGACATCCATCATTCGCTTAAAATGGAGTCTTCTCAGTTCTCTTATCAGTAACTTGAGTGGCATTTTTAATGATTCACTTGAAGCGCTAGATGGACTATTTGCGGAAATTATACAATCTTCATAGATAACTGTGAAAAAGATCGTACGATTGTACTTGGATTGCACATTGGAAGCTGAAATTATCTAATGATGAAACAATCATACGTACAAACGTATTGGAGGCGGTTGTGCCGTTTGTATCGAACTTTAATGGAACTCGATCAAATAAACGGCAAGCTAAGTGCTTTCACGTTGGAACTCTGTCACCAGGGCCGGATTTAGGGGCGTCCCAGGGACCCGGGCCTCCACATTTTTCCTCTCATTTCAAAATTTAATTGAATACACATAACTTGGGACCTTGCACAAGTAAAATTATCTACTTCTTTTATTCAACTACTTTCTTTCCTATTTTAAATTGGGCAAAAATTGATAAGAGAGGAGGGGGTGGTCAAAATTTTGATTTGGAGAAATGTTGGGGGGCCTCCACATAACTTGCGACCCCTTACTGAACATCCTGAATTCGCCCCTGGTTGTGCCGGTAATTGCGAAGCCAGTTTGCCAACAGTCCTTCGAATTACTACCTCAAGTTTGAAGAGATTATATTGAAAAACACTTTGTGATTGTTACTTGTAAGCCAGAAATGATCTTAGGATCATAAGATATCTTAAGCTCCTCGTATTGATAAGACTACTTGTTGAAAATTTAATTTTTTTGTGTTCAATTTGTGATATTTTTAGTGAGTTTTGAAGTGATTTGTGAAAATACTCAACTCTTAAGTTCTTAATACTCCTCAAACTCGATAACTATTTTACGTAGCCTTTTGTTCCCTGTAGGAGTATTCCAATACATGTGATGATTCGTTTTTGTTGCTTTTTTCATTCTGGATAATGAATTAAAATAACAACAAACAATTACAGTTCTTAGCCGATAACAAAAATATTTTATTTGGCAAACGTTGATACGAAAAAGAGAAAAATACATGGAATAAAAACAGAAAAGAAGATAATAAATAAAAGAAAGGAAGAAGATAAAACTTCGTGCCAGACACCGTAAATAAGTACCGATATATTATGACGAGAAAACTCGTGAAGAGGTTAAATTTTTTTCAAGTTAATAAGAGAAAATGAAGCGGTAATAAATAGAAAGAAATGTAAGGTTAAAAGTGGAAGGAAAGTAGAAATATTGAGATAGAAGGAAGCGCTCGAAAATACTAGACGAAAAAGAATGAAGAGATATTCGCAGGCAGAGGAAACACGAAGAGATATGAATCGGTTAGAACGTGTTCACCAATTATATAGTGAAAAAGGTAACCCAAATAAGAGTACTCTTTAAATCGAGTACAATTACGAAATTGCAATACAATAGGTAACATAGGATGTCTGCATCGTTTTTGAGTCAGGTACTGATCGGACTTAGAAAGGAAAAATTGTTGGCGATAAAATCAACATTGTTTCGAGTACAAATTGACTATACCACCTCTAAGAAGATCGAACACAGTATTTCGGATACGAAGTGTCAATTTAAAATTAATCGATTTCACTATCAATTCAGGTCGAAGTACATAATGTTGCGTTAACATTATTCAACAATAAAAATAAATTACATCACATTCATAAAATATCACTCGTAAATAATCACAATATTTATAATTAATAACAATATGAGTACGTTCGGTGGCTAACCCCACTACCAAGATGGACGTAAATATTTTTCCAAGAATAATAAACTTTTGTGCTTTAATAATATTAATTACGTAAACAAGTTACACCGGAGATCGTTTGTCCACGCAATTACAAGCAAAGCACCAACACATATGCTACCTCTTACAACCATTATTGTCTGTCATGTGAGATGAACTCACACCGGACTTATGTTCCATAACCTTCCTCCGTTCATCCAATAGAGACGCGATTTGATTTTGAGCAGCATTCAAACAAGATCTACGTATAAGACAAATCGAAGTAGAAAACAAGTTTTGAACTTCATACAAAAACTCAGAAAATACTTACCTCAATAGTATTGTTTCTTCTTGATACTGGCGTAGAGCTAAATTTTCTTCTTTCAAATAATTCATAGCGGTTAAACGTTTTCGCAAGAGCTCAATATCAGAGCTCATCTTTTGAATTCGATCGATATTCATTTCCGAAGAGAGATCCCGTTTAGAGCCTGTATCGTAAGGTTCAACGCAAATGGGTCCTTCATTTTCTCGAGAAAGCTTCAATTTTTTAAGGATTATCCGAGTTGGTGGCGATTGAGGATTCAAGTCCAACAACTCTTCTTTCAGCAATAATTGAACGTTGTCAATTAGAATCTGAAAAGAACGTGTGTATTCAATGAGAAATTGAAGTAATTATTTTTTTAGTATAAACAAAAGAATTCAATGATAATAAAGTACACGAATTCGCAAATCTTTTATGGATATAATAACGGTCTCATAAGATACAAATATCTGTAGTTTGAAAGCAAAAATGTTACCAGCTCAACCGATCTAGGTTCCTCTAACTGTAAGAAACAACGCGTTTCTGAACATTTGTAGAAGTTAGCAAGAATAAAATTTAATCACAAAAATAGTAGACCTAATTTTTTAGGTCGTCATTGCAGCTCTAGTGTCATGCACAGTCAGCGAAAACAAGACATTCGATGTGCAACGCGGTTGGAGAACAAAAGTTTTTTTTTAATTGGAGATAACTCCTAAGAAATTTCGTTCTCTCGCAAAAAGGCTTCATTTTCGAGTTACTTATTTTGAGATAACTCAAGTAACATTGAAACAGGAAAGTAGTCCTGATCATTATTTCCAATTTTTTCGATTGCTCGTTTCTAGACAAAGACCAGCCCAAATAGCTCTATTCACTGTATTCGTACACAACTTACTTCGAATACGATAGGTTTCATATTATTTTCCGGTTTCTGATCTTCCAAGAATTCCGTCAAGCATTTCATAGTTTGAGCGTGAGTTTCCAGCAGTAAATCTTTAACAGTGATATTCAGTTCAGTATCTCTCCAACAACTGACATCGTAATCAATAGAATCAATACGATTCGGAGGCAGAGTAACGTTTTCCAATCGTAACTTGATTTTCGGATCCGACGTGACATCCAATTTAGTATCGTCCATTTCACACCAATTACGTATGCGCGAGCTGAATTTATTCTAGAAAACAAACTTTCTTATTTAGATATGATATTGAGAAATAAAATTTTTCGAGAAAAAATTTGAACAAAACGAATGAATCATCAAAATGCGAATAGCGTTTTTTTTTAAAAAAAGAAAAAAAAAAAAGAAGAAATCATGCAGATTTCTCATACAATACCTTTCTTTGTTTCTGAAACATTTGACGTTTAGCAAACAGAAAGCGAAAACACGAGCATGCATAAACAGACAAAGAAGAAATTCAAATAAATTATGATAGTTATAGAAATATAAATGGTAAACAAAAACAACTCAAGAAAAGTGAGCTATCAAAAATTTCATAGGGTGAGTCATTCAAGAAGCTAACGATCCAAACATAGTGACGTCTTCTTTCAAAAGTCACTAAATTTTACGCGTTGCTTCACAAGATTATCAATAGAAAAAAAAAGTGAAAAGGAATAAAAAAACGAATATCAAGTCAAGTGTAAAGCGATATGTTGATATTTTTAAAGATCATGCAACATCAAAGCACATTCAAAGAAAGAGAGAGAAAAAAATGGATTGAACTTAGACCATTCATCCCCCCAAACTTGATGCCGCACCAAATGTATCGCCAGATTCCCCCAAAACCATACCAAGCACCAATTTTGTTCCCCAATATGGAAAATGAATAGCCGATAAAATCGCTCCTCTGCCTTTACCTGTAACTCATCCCAAGGAATAGAGAAGCACTCCTCAATAGCGATATTATCTATTTGCGATTTAAACGAGCCTTGTAAACCGATAGCTTGCATCATGAATTCTAGTCGGCAGAGTTTTATCGTTGTTGCTGCCACCTGAAATAGCGATTCTTATTAAATTTCAAAAATGATCTCTGTAAATCATGATACCTATAACAAATGTCCAGTTCGTACATAATCTTTCCTTTTCCAAGCCATGGCCATTGAATCGCGCTCACTCGGAGTAGTTATCGGTGTTTCGCCAGAAAAACTTCCGTTCAACGCCTCGGAAGCGACTTCTATATTCGAAGAGGACGCAGTAGTCGTTGTGTTCGATTTAGGTTTCCTTCTATAATTCAATCGAAACATCGCATCCGCGTCATCCAAATATAATTGATCACTTCCAGTTCGATTTAAATAATTTTCTGTATCGGAACTGTCATCAGACCTTGAAGAATAATAAAAAAATAAGATAATATTCGAGTTCCGAAAATACCAAGTACGTTATTAAGTTTTGTTTCTGAGAATCTTTACCTCACAGAAACAGCGTCATTATAATCATCAACAGATTTCGACGAGAAATCCATCGACATGAAATTTGATATATTTTTCTTGAACAGCGAAAAAGTTTTACTCTTTGGTAATACGTCTTCTGCTTCTCCCCATCGCGCACATTGAGGATCGACAATAATGATTCCGCCTGAACCTGGTTTATATTTTCCTGGGTTTTTACGTACATCTTCAAGGGTACCCTGCAACATTATCAAAATGATATCTGTTTAATGAAGACACTCAAGTATATTTGGGATATCATCGATCGATCTCAAAGTGAACCCTTGAACACGCCTCTTATTTTTGCAAAATGAGAAGTATTAGAAATAGGATTTTTCAATTGAAGGAAAAAATGATTGATGATTGAAAAGATATCACACGGATATAGAAACGCTAAGATGTATCACTACACTGTACGATAAAAATGTTTTGATCGATTTTCGAAAAATTATTAATTGTTGTGTAAGGCAATAATGATAATTCAGCATCCAAATCTAACAAAGATGATCGTTTCTACGAGAAAAATATTTCGAAAAATAGTTGATAGTTTACCGATCCGTCGACGCTGTTCTGTGTAGCCCAATAAACACTGTGCGTATCCAAACTAGAAGAATCTGGTATTATTGAGGAAGACTCGATATCTCCTCCGGACGATTCCTTGCCACAACCTTGAGAAGCTGTCACCAGAGTTACTTCTACTTGCGGAATAACCGACGCGATAACGAGAGAAGTACTTTTCTTATCCTTATTCGTTTTGTGAGCGTCCAATGTGAGGAAAGTGTTCAACTAGAACAAAAAAACATTCGTAAAAATTATAACATGAACTGCAATTCATTCATGAATACAGCGAGAAACAGATCAACGAAAAACACATAAACTTCCACTTCTCGTCAGCGGGGTTTGAACCTGGAACCTCTAGTGTTCAAGCCATTCCGCCACTGAGGTAAGCAAAAATTTAAGAATGTTTCTCATTTCTTTCATCATCCACCTCTATTTTAATTTTTGGAAGGCTACAACGAAAGCACACTGACGTCCTTAGTCAAGTTCAGAAGGCAAGACGTACTTCTGAAAATTCCTTTAGTAATTTTGTGAGGAAAGTGGCCTGATATTTATTGATTTGAACGCTGATCAGATTGGTTACAGAAGCGAGGATGTGCACATCAGCAACATTGTCATTGCTGACGCTGGATAAAGGCGATTCCATATGAAGCCAGACGGTGAGCGGAAACGCATCCAGAAATGGTACCGTGCTATTTCCAACCGCCCTCACACCACCGAAATCGCCCCATATAGATTCCAAATGTACGCACCTGCAATGAGATACCTTAATAATGAACCGGAATTATATATTTCGCACTGCAATCAGTGTGATAAGTCTTACCACACATCTTTGGCATCAATCCATAATAATTCTTGAAACAAAGACTTTGCGATTTCTTCTTCATTGTAGACCGCATTGAGCAATGTTGAAGGAAAATTGCGAACATTATCTTTACCTGAGAAGAAATTGGGAAATTATAATTTTTGCATCATCGATCAAGGAATTAAATTATAAAACAGCAGTATACTTTGAACGTGATCTATAAATTTATCGGTAATCACGGGAAAATCGGTAGGTCTTGTTGGAAATTTATCACTCAGGAACAAACTTCTCATTTGGCAGACATTCACTACTTTCGCTAAATTGGTGCGAGAAGAGACTGTCCCATTGGTACGCGTGTTGGTAACAGAAATTTTACTTATTTCTATTTGAAAAGTACGAGGTCTATCTTTAGAAAAAGTTTTCTCTTCGTTAACTTCAAATACGATCTGTTAAAAGAAACAGAAATGAATATACGGTACGAAGAAATTTTAAGTTATTTTTCAAAACAATTTATCTCAAACTTACTTGTGGCATAGTGATTTCGATTCGAACATCGATGTAAAATAGTTGAGATCCTTCTTGTTGATCCTGGACTGTGGCCGTAGACAATACCGACTTTTGCATGTTAAGGAAAAAAGTATTCAACCATATTGTCGACAATAAATCGAATTGAATTTGAACCGGATAAATTTGAACATAGAACTTTGGTGGGGGCACTGTTAACAAAATTATCCTTCATTTATTGAACAACGATTGTCGCAGAAAAACGTCGACACAGTCGACCAAGACACTGTACTTACAGGGAAACTGAGTATCACCAGGATAATAGTAGTACGTGAATTCGGCGTGAATTATTTCAGTTTCTGGTAACTTATAACGTTCCTTATCAGCTGAAAAAGTAAAGGCTCGAGTTAACATTATAATTCTGCATTTGTAGTATGGAACACCGATCAATGTAATACCTTTAATGAATTCCTTTGGCAAATCTTTCTTAGACGACACTCTGTAAACGACAAAGTCAGCGATTCTCAGCACTGTACAACTCGTCATTATTTTATTGAATTGCGTCGTCAAATAGTTTCGCAAATTATAATTACCCCGAGGTTGAGGTTGATGAGAAATATCATTCTAAACATGTTTAACACATATCTTGATTAAATCACTTTTTCACTCATCTAACACCGCTTTTCAAGGGCGGGGCGGGCACTTGCCTCCACAACATTTGTCTTGTTCAACAGCGTACTCGGATCTGCTGAAAAATCATCTTGTACGAGGCTAAGAAGCGTATTTCGAAATTCGTTTTGCGATTGGCACAGCCATTGAGGGTGGGGATAACGCGGGGTTTTATATAATCCCCAATGATTACGATCTTTTATAGCTAAATGGTAAGGATAGTAATCAACTTGAAAGCCTGATAAACGAATGCGAACAGAGGCTCCTTCTTGCAATTCCGGATGAGTGGATCTTTCCGCTACAAAGTAACAATAAATACATTAATACTCAGTTGGTGCCGAGCGATTCAAGAAACAAAAATCAAGGCTTCTACTTACGTCCTGGATCATCACTCAAATGAAGGTGTATTTTCTGAGCAAGGAAATGATATGATGTTTCGACAACGTCGTGACATGAAAATATATGTGAAATTGCGGAATTCTTTTGCATCGTTTCTTGTTGGGATAATTGAGCTTGATACTCTGGCAACACCTTTTTGCAATAATATAAGCTTCGCTGTTAGAAAATGCGCATCACGAAAAATTATGCTATAAAACTTTTAATTTACCTCAAGTTTCCTAGCTGCTTTCTTCTTCCGAACGATCTCATTTGCTTTCTTTATCAATCCTGAGAGCGAATCCAAGAAGTGTAAAGCAGCTTTCAACTGAGAGTCGGTCAAAACCCAGAGCAATTCTTTCAATATTAATACTAGTTTACTTCCCATGATGAAACAATCTATAAAAACGTCAAAAATGATTATCTTTCTTTTGTACTACAAATGTTCAAGATTATGAAATTTTTCTCAAAAGACCTGAAAGACGTTTTTTGATGATGATACGGCACACAGCCGTTTCGTTGGTTAATAATCGCAAAGGCGGTATATTTTCTTCTTCGACTGATCTCGCTTCAATACGTAAATTTTGCCACCGTACTTCTTTGAACAGTAGAATTTGGCCTCGTTTTGAGTCTTTGATTCTCGTATGCCTCAAATCACATTTTTCCCAAGCTGAAGACGTTGACTCGACTACTATTCTCAAGATCTACGGCATGAGACAGTAATACATAAGCAATCTAATGAAGCTGTGATCCGAAGATGCGCTTTAGGAATAAATTACCTGGAGTGAAGCTGTGAAAGTTGGACTACTGAATTCAATAGAAACAGTGTTGACATTAATCGTCATTCCATCCACCGTCCGGATAATGAAACTATATTTTCCAGGAGATTGCAATAAATTTGTCAGGCCTTCTTCCATCGTTCTCAATTCTTCACAAGTTTCAACTTTTACTTGTACTTCGTCCAGATTCTGCAAAAAATATTCCAAGAAAATCAATCCAAGGCTTTTTTGACACACTTTCTCACGAAAATATACGAACCCATATCATCGGTTCACTTTTCAACTTCGTCCATGGGATTTGAAACGTTACTTTATTGCACTTAGCACTCGTAACTCTCATCCAAGCAGGTAGATCGAGAAGATCCGTCAAAGCTATTTCATCCAATTCCAAATCAGCCACTTCACCCTCTCCCTTTATTGTGCTGAAGTTCACCTTATCAGTGGATAAGTTCTTGAAATATCTATAAAATATTAATAATATAGATTATTCCAAAACGTAGCTCATAAAGACGTATGTAGAAGCCTTCGATTCAGCATACCTTGATAGATACTTCAAAATTTGATTTTTGATGAGCGATGCCATTGTAGTTTAGGGTTTGTTATTTTTCAGAGACGGAGACTAGTTGAATTTGGACATCCGAATTCAAGATACATCCTAAAAATCAGAGTCGAGTAACCGATTCGAGTATAATGAGCAATTTTTTTTTAGGTCGACACTATTTGCTATGCCACATACGAAGAAGCCTAATTCCTCGAACTACGATGGAAATTACCTTATTCGTGTAGGGTTTTATCAGCACAACATCATGGGTACATGTAGAGCCTTAGGAAGAGTGAAAAAAATTATAGCTATAAACTACACTTCAAGTTATTCAGATTACAGATAACGAGTCGACCTATACGAATGATTATTCCGCACTATACCTGTTTTCGTTGAGTGCTTTCCTTAGATATTTTAGGTAAAAAATCTACTTTCTTTTTCCTACTACCGTCCGTCCGTGGTTGTTGTAGTTGATAACCTATCGGAAAATCCAAGTGAACTCCGGACCTTCCCTTGCGTTTCCCCTGTGGTGTTTTTCTCCATAGACTACAAAAGGCCTGTATTGATTTGATAGATTGAAAAAAACTAACCCATTCGTCCTTGAGATTCGTTCTTTCATTCGGAGCGCAGCGCTAATGTTGTACACTCTTCAGTGACTCGAGTCATCTCAACCACTGCCGTTCCGTGCCATAGCCCATGGCCGCATGGACGCCACTCAGGTTCTCCATTTTGTTTTAAATTGGAAGTCAGAATGATGATGGAATGGATGTTGCGACAATGGTCATATTCCAATTCCAGTGTGTAAGGAATGCAAGATTGGGAACTGTGTAGTACCTTCTTCTTTTCAAATCATCCTCCCTACTTTAGACTATTGTGTATCATAATTATTGTATTCAATCAACTTTTTTTACTAGGTATCCTCTGTTGACGATAGAAACTAAAATGCAATTTCAATAATGCTTTGATACTCAGATCAAAGACGCGGATGGATAGTGATGAATATACTTAGTTTTGTAAACCTTTTGACATTTCTGAGATTGAGCAATGGTTAAGAAAATTGAAGAGATTCTGTAGACTTGCCATACTATATGAGGTGACTACACAAGTAAGTATTTAAGTTATGTTCTTCTCTATAGGACAGAACTTCCAATGTTTTGTTATCTGTTTTCAGATGTTGATATTATTTGTTGCTGCAATGCAAGGCACAACTATAATTGTATACCTAGGGGGTGTATTTATCAATTTTTCCACCTAATATGATACTGTACTAGTTGTCATGAACAGTATTTTGTGGACACTGTTTTCATCTACCATACTCACATTTGATGGGAACCACTTTCCATTTCAACTGTAAAATTGAGCCATTCAGAGTAAGTAATTGATGATCATATAGAATTTTTGCTGGTCAGTGACCTAATTGGAGAATACTATCTTTACTCAATTCATAAGTGTTTTCTTTGCCCTTATTGCTAACAGTCCTAGATCCTTTTATCATAAAGATATTTTTGATGTAGGTATTCTTATTTGTGTTGTAACTTATAAGAATGCTGAATTGAATTTTGATTAGGTCCGGTGTTATTTATCTCGATGAGAACAAACGCGTTGTCATATTCATTCAAAGCTACCATCAGTGAAACTTGGATTCAGCAATGCTGTTGGTTGCATGAGAAAGATGAAAGTAATTATATCATTGTATTGTTATTGTTATGCTAAATACCAGGAACGTACAAAGTTGAATGGGTAAGAAATGATTGCCGACTCAATCAATTTACACTTTTTCACACGGCACATCTGTTAAAAACGTTTATGAATATAGCATAAGAATTTCATAGTAATCAACGCCTACCTATAAGCAAAATTGTCGTCTATCTCATCTATCATCTATTGCTTTATCAATACATCACTTTTCTCGTTACTCATTCTTTTTAATTTCTTATCGATCGTTAGTTTTCATTTTGATAGTGTGGAAAATGGAAAAAATGTTGAATTCTTTGCGGCACACTTGAGAGAGTACTTGTAGTACATCAGTGAACCAAAAAAGGGCTGTTGAGATTTCTTACCTATAGCTTTTTCTCGAGTTCATTGCGCATCAAAAGTATGAAATTCCGTATTGTAAAATTACCTATACAGATGACGTCTTCAACTATATCGAGCATAGGTATTATGTGTGAGCTGTCTCCTTCACACCATCTTTATAACAATGAGATTAATTTCTGTTCTTTCATATTAATTTGTTCTCACACTTTTTGACTGATATTCACTATTTTGAGGAGTTTGATTTCAAGATTACAGTGCATTGTAACTGTTTTGTAAAAAATTGCTACCTAGTATCTACTTCTTATACAATATGACTAGAGACCGGATCTGAAAAATTAATTATCGGCATCAAAATAAAGAAAAAAAATGTATTTTCGACAAAAAAGTAAATTCTTACAAATCAATTTTAATTCAGTTTTACAATTAAAAAAAGATCAAAAAAATAGTTTATTGTGCATCACAATCAGGTGCATTTTGTCGGTTTTGGGATGAATATTTTTCAAGCGTAGAGATAACCATTAATTGATGACGTTGTGTGTGCAAAAGACATCAATTGTACATTTTACCTCACTTATTTGCATTTTCGGCACAGTTTCGGCGTTTTTGACCAATCCGGCATTTATCACACTTTCGGCTAATTTCGGCAAAAAAATTTTCTTACTCATGCCAGTGTATTCGCCCATTCTACAAAAAAAGTGCCTAATGCCGAGGAATCCGGTCTCCAAGTATGACAAAAGAAAAAAAATATTAGCAATTTTTTACAAACCAGTGATTATTTGCTCGTAAAGTAATAATGGTCGAGTGAAACAGAGGAAAATAATTTTTGGATTGCAGTATATTTTTTAAAATTCAACAATATTGGTTGGTCATCGTAATTTTTCAAACATTCCTTTAAGTCTACTCTGAACCAGTCGTGTGGTCGTATTTGTATTCTTTCTTACCTCGGGAGTGTGGGCCGGGGGAAAAACTAGGAATGAGATCGGTTATTTGGAATCGGTTTGGTTTTCTTTTCTGTCGTATAGTCTAAGGTGTTTTGTTTTTATCAAGTATGAGATGAGAACTGAAGGAAGTTGACCTGACTACCTGAGCAATAGGCCAATAGCAAGTTTCAATAACTTTTAAGAAATCATTTTGGCGGCCCTGAAAAGGGCCTTTTTAATTATTGATCAATCCTCGATGATTGGTTTTTCCGCTGGCATTTATTTCTTCGCTGCTGGTTTCTTCACAGCCTTTTTCGGTGCGGCTTTCTTCGGTTTTGGTGTCTTGGGTTTCTTGGCAACCGGAGATTTAGCTGCTTTCTTCACTTTGCTGGGAGACTTTTTCGGACCAGCGGTTTTCGGCTTACTGGCTTTTGGTTTCGTAGCTTTAGGTTTCTTCGGGCTGGTAGTTGAAGCTGATTTTTCGGCTTTCGGTTTCTTTGCCTTGGTGGTTTTGGCCTTCTTAGGTGTCTTGGGTTTCTTCACCTTTTTCTCGCTCTTCTTGGCGTCAGCAGATGGTAACTTGAACGAACCGGAGGCACCTTTGCCTTTCGTGCGGATTAACTTGCCACTGTCGACGGCGCCTTTCAAGTACTTTTTGATGAACGGAGCCAACTTCTCAGCATCAACTTTGTAAGTACCGGCGATGTACTTCTTGATCGCTTGCAAGGAAGAACCACCTCGTTCCTTCAAATTCTTGATGGCGTTATTAACCATTTGAGCAGTTGGCGGATGGCTAGCTGGCGCCTTTTTCGAAGCACCTTTAGTTTTCGGAGTGGTTGCTTTCTTTTTCGGAGTCTTCACCGGCGTGGCGGCAACGGTTTCTTGAGCAGCGGAATCGGTCATCGTGAAACGAAAAATAAACGCACGAACAATAATACAAACGTGTAGTTAAACGTGTAACTATAAGAACTGGTGTGACGTTTGAACGTGTTCACTGCTTCTATAGGGTGGGGTTGTGCCGTATTGCGAACCGCTCGGTAAGCGACGTTCTCTTGAAACACGATCGTTTGCTTTTCGTGTTTCATTTTGATTTTAAAATAATTGTTTCATCAAAAAAATTGGTTTTTTTAGCATAGAACGGGAAAAATTTCGAAAGTAGATAGATTAAATTTTATTTTCAATCGAGTTAATACCTACTGTACCATGAATTAATATTGATTTTAGCGGATTATTCGAGAGAGGTCTCTGTCAAATCGCGATTACGTCCGAAGAAAATTACTTTAAAATATATAATCGCGTTTAAAATGATATTTTTGTTGGTATATGAGGAATTTAGAATCATCCAGCAAATCATTCATACCAAAAACACGGACCGAGGATAATATTTTCTCTTTGAAAAGGTGTTCTTCTGTATCCACTTAGCACAGTCTTTCGCTCCCATATTATATACGCTGATATTGTGACCAGAGCTAGTCTCCTTCCAAGACGATGGCAAAGTCGCAAAAATGTATAAAATTTCTTATTTGTAGTTTTAATGATGTTTCCCTCGGTTTAGAGAATATCACTTATTGCAAGCGAAAAGAAATATGTTGAAAAAGTTTTAAATTGTGTATGTATACGAATACGACTATGAGACTATAGGTAATGCCTACGCACGGACGTACCGGAGATTCGCATTATAATATTGAAAAACTTTTTCTGCTTGTTGAAAACGATCAAGGGTGATTAATGTCATTAAGTTGACTAAAATTGATCTGAAACTCTTACGAACGATAAAATGGGAAGTTTTAATTGAAAATTCCGTATCGTGAAAAATTGAAAGAGTTTTACAGTCCTCAATTATACACCTGCATGCGATAAAACTCTAATATGCATAGATTTTTCTTTGGGCACCATCCTTTGTAATTTGAAATACTTTCTGTTGTTTTGATAAATTTGTTGTGAGGGTAAATTATTTTAGAGCTTGAGTTACCATTCAAATTGCCCGTGATTGTGAATATGAAGTACCTATACCAATTCTATAATTCTATTCCAATTGTATTTTTCGTGCACCAGTATCTGTTTCGCATTTTTTGGCTGAGGGTGAAGTGGTATTAGAGGAAATAGAAAAAATGATGAAGAAAATTGAAGAAGAAAAAAAATTGAAATTAATAGGTAGCTAGAAAATTATCGCGGAACTGTACACACGGCATAAGACCTCATCCAGCGAATAATTCATTTCTAATACCAGATTTTCTCTCTCGATTTCTGACTCCAATTTTGAAATTCACGTAATTCTTTTTTTTTTCAATTCATAATAATTAGTTAAGTACAGGTTAGATTAGGCATATTCAGTTGATAGAATTCACAAATTCCTAGGTACTTACTTTATAGAACTGCTAATAAAATTTCAACTTTTCCCACCTACCCTTCGAAAATAATGGGCCCGTCATTTCTATCGTCAACAGTACTTCTTCAGAAAAATCCGCTTTCGGATGACGACCTTAATTAGGGACTTGGGAAGATCTCAGTCCCAGAAGTAATTCTTTTTATTTTCTTTTTGAGGAGAGAAAGTCTAGGAATGAGGGGTGGACGAATCTCGATTCGCGAGCTATGTAATGAAAAGACTTGAATAAATCTCGAGTGAAGCATTTAGAGACGCACATAAATTGTTTCTTAAATAATTTAGGAAGATGAACTGATGAGTTGTCGCGAACAAACCCTAGTGCCATTGAGACGACTCATTCTTTTTCTTCATTTTTCTACCTATCAACCTTCCGAAATCAACCGTACGGTAGTGGCTAAAATTATTTTCTTACTTCCAACCGGTTGATGACAGCATTTTGCCCAATAGAATTCAAAGTTATGAATAACTCGCGCTATATTCCTGGCTTATTGAGTTTTTTTTTTTTTTTCTGTATTTCAGTGAAAGGTTGAACGTAATTTACTCGCCTTTTTCTCTTAACTCAGCTTATTTTATCTTTTGGTGTCAGGAAATTTGTCCGAGTGAAAATTGACCGACAGAAAAATGTCACTTGAGAAATTAAGCAATGACGTAAGTTATCCACATAAGAATTATCAGTGCGAAAAAAGTCGTTTGAGAAATTAGGCAATAACGAAATTTTACAGTATGAAAAAAAAATTGAACTTCGTGTTATTCTTAAATACTCTCGATAAGCTCGAATAAACCCAGGACGTTAAACATGATAATAGAAATCTAAAGTTCAGCCCTCTGTTACTGAATAATATACTCGTGTGTTAACTACCTGCTGCAATTTTATCACACGTGTATACATCAGGAATAAATTGATGATGATAATACATACCACCACAAATTAATAATGGGTAATATGTTTCGTTTAATCTTTGTTTTTTTACTTTACAGGCCAGGTCCAATTTTCTTCATGAAGAGGAGGATGACGTCGACGCATCAGTAAAAACGACTACTTCTTAACTTATCTAAGGGCTCACAATCTTACTTATTAAGGTTTATACATTATAGAATACTTTTGTAATTCAGAACATTTCAATTTTCCAGAATTTATATTTTTTCTAACGCTCAAATTTTGTCATGTCTAAATTTCGCACGATTAAATTTTGCAAAACCTAAATTTCGCTCATTTATTCAGCAATCACAATTTTCTGTCAGTCAATTTTCGGTCTTCTTTTTTCTGTCGGTCAGTTTTTGCTCGAACAAATCTCGTGGACTCTATCTTTTGTTGCATTATGTTATGTTGAAAAGCAGGGTAAAAGAGCTCTTCACTCATTTTTGTTGACGAAGTGTACGTTGATAATAGGTGAAACATTTAGAGAGAGAGAGAGAGAGAGAGAGAGAGAGAGAGAGAGAGAGAGAGAGAGAGAGAGAGAGAGAGAGAGAGAGAGAGAGAGAGAGAGAGAGAGAGAGAGAGAGAGAGAGAGAGAGAGAATGAGAAAAAAAAAATAATAATTTATTATTTTCTTTTTGTCTCACAAACCTTCCATTTCTTAATTTCTTTTGTTCATTTGTTGCTATACCTAAAGATATTCTTTACAAACATTTTTATCTTGTTTGCAGGACCCATACAAAGCAAGGAGGATGAGTAGATAGTAATAATGATCTGTCAATTTCGAATAGAGGGAGTTGTTCCCGTTCGGTTTTCCAGAGACCAACATTTTGAGATAATATCTGTAAGTAATTCATGTAATTAAGAGTTGTTTTACGGGTCATAATTCCCATCAAAAAGCGTAATTCACTTTATAACTTCCATATAGGCTGAATTGCTTAATTATAAATTGTTTCCTTCGGGTCCTCATGGGGACAGGCAACGCAGTATTATTATTATTATTATTATTATTATTATTATTATTATTATTATTATTTTTATCATTTTTTTGGGGGGTATGTTCATTATTATTAATATTATTAATAAGTATATAATCATGAGTGGTGTCACCTGTAACTGGTCCGTGGACTGTTGGTGGCACCACTATAAAATAAATAAATATTTTTGTGAAATAAAAAAAAAAAAAAATTGTGACTATTATTACACAAGCTAGAATACTTACCTACAGAAGATCATGAGCGATAAATGAGCAAATATTCTTCACACGAGAAAAATAGGACGATATAAAACGTTATGAGAAGGTGACACTAAACAAATGGTGAGGCTTAAATTTTTTCGCTTGATAAGAAATTATTTAATTAAATGGGGCAATTCTGCAAGAGACCGCTCTTAAAACACTAATTTTGACCAAAATCATCGGATGAATTTTCTGAGATCGACGAGAAAAAAAAATCCTAGGTTTTATTAGTGGTCGATTAAATAAATGGAGATCCTGTGAACAAGATAACTCTCAAGTATTGACTATCCTCAAAGATGCGAACAGATTCGGTAGAAAGAATGTCAGAATAATTTAAAAACTGGGAAAAGTCCGGGAAGATCATCCTAATTGGGAAATGTGACTACCCTGACAAAAAATGGTTATAATAATAATAATAATAATAATAATAATAATAATAATAATAATAATAATAATAATAATAATAATAATAGTAACACTGATAAATATTGTAATGAATAATGATATAGGTGATGATGCAGTATTGTTATTCATTAAGCATTCGAAAGTTCTTCTTATATTTTGTCTCAATTTTTATATTTAGAAAATCATTGGATTGGTTTCGTGTGTGAAGGAAATCGCAGTTCATGTTATATGTATTGCTCTCTTGATGTACATGGAAAAATACGGTCAACTTGAAGCTTCAAGTATTGTCCAGCGTATTCCTTTATTTACTTATTATTTATTCATTCTTTCTTTTAACACTTTATTAAATATGTGAGGCGATCTGAGAAACCATATACCTAAATCGCTCCTATTTTTTTTTCAGTCACAACTTTCAGTACCTAACTTTTTTCCAATTTTCTCAGAATTCACTTTTTAAAAGTTGTAATTTCGAAAGATCATGTCTCAGAGAATTTTCAACCCATGAGGAAAATTTTTTGTAGATTTAGAAACCTATCTTCTATATTTAGAAATGCAAAACGAAAAAAAAAAAAAAGAAAATTTGAAGCGAGTTTTAGGTATGGTTTTTTAGATTGCCTCACATATAGGTATATTTTTATTGTAGTATCAATTGAAATATGAACGACGTAGGCAGGCGCGGATCCACGGGGGGGACATTTCCCGCTCCCCCCCCCCAAAAAAAAAAAACAAAAACAAAAACAAGAAACAACAAAAAATCTGTAGTTTTGAAGAAAATGTAAAAAAAAAAAAAGTTCTTTAGACTTTTTTTGGATTATGTCTGTCCCCCCTTCAAAGTGATCGTCTGGATCCTCGCCTGCGTAGGCAGGCTATTTATGTATTCTTCTGAGTTTACAAGTTCAAATAGATACCAAACTGATTTCTTGGCACTATTAATTCGAAATAGGTAAAAACAATAAATTTAAGCTTTGAATCAATTGAACAGTAATGCGAATGTAGGAATAAGTACGTAGAAACTATGTCAAGAATGTGAGTTTGGAATGGTTTTTGTTGAGTGACGAAACAGGAGTGGAGCTTAATATGCAGACTTAGTAAGAGTTTAAAAAAACGTGATTTACGGTAAATTGATTTTTTTTTAACGAGCTCTGTTACTACCTATACAAAAAATGGGTTATTAGCTCGACACTCAGATTTTGGACATAATACAGTATACGTCTAAACGAAAGTTGATAAAACATCTTGATATTTATAAAGAAAAGGAAATATTTTAATATATTGTGAAGTTGATTTGAGTCGAGTGGGTTATGTTGACAAGTAATTATAAGGTTAGATTTCGAAAAGAGAGATCACGCAAATATAGCAGATAGATATTTCTGATTATTAGAAAGAAAGAAAATCTGTAAATATTGTGGTTTTTTATGAAGAGAAAAAATTATTCCACGATATCGCAAAAGCAAGATTTGAAACTTCTCTATTTTTTATTTCTGAAAGTTCATATCGCTAATACTCAGTCCATAATCCGTAAAAACGCATTTTTTATATAACATTGAAATTTTTCAAGTATGCGTATGTCTCTCAGTCTTACTTTTATCTTTTAATAAATAGAGTCTCTCGTATTATTATTTTTTTTCCCAGACGTTTCAAAGTGTATGTAGGTACTGGTACCTACAATTCTGTTAGGTATTGGGAAGTATTTTAACGAACTAATTTTTATTTCGTTCGATATATTCAACGATTTTAGGCACTTACATAGATGAAACGCGTTATGTTCTCGCTCTACTATTCAAATTGAATTCGTTTCCGCACTAAAATATTTTCCTTCTATGATAACATAAATGATTCAATAGGTATTTGATTTTGAAACATCTTGAGCTCGAGAAGTCAATTGTTCATGCGATTCAAGACGAAACAGTTGAAAGTTTCAATTACTCAAAATTGATTGTAATCAAACTTTATAATTTTCTTTTCAGGTCTGAATTGGATATAAGATTAGCTGATTTGACTTTAGTTCTATTTGAAAAAAACTGGAACGATTAGCTCAGAGAACATTGTGATACCAATGATTGCTCTACATTTTGAGAGACATGTTGGTTTTTATCAAGATACGTTGATTTATCAGTAAGTTACCTATTTGAAATCAATCATTGTAGGATATGTGTTAGTGAGTACTCTACTCAAGAGTGATTGACGAGAAATCTTATTTCATTTTTAAATCACAGTCATGCGGCTCAAGTCATCAACGCCACGAGTACGATGTATATAAGGTATAATCGTGCGTGATACTGACATACGTATACGTTCACTGTTGTTCGAAGATGAGTGAATGAGTCGTGAAAATGAAGAAAAAGTATACGGGTATCTAGATTCTTTTTGGTAGTAAGAGACGTAGGTGCCTTGAGTTCTGACTACGTACTTATCATATTCATTACTATCAGGAAGAAATACAGCTGGAGTGAACAGATCATATCTATACCGTAGGTAGGTCCATTCTTTTGTAGCTGTAGCTCGTTGAAGTTATCTGAATATCATCTACTAATAAATTGGAAGGGTAATGATATTCCAGTCTGAAGCTTATTTCTTTGCAAATACGTGAAGTGGATTTTATGAACATTTTTGAGTTTGATATTTGATAGTTGAACTTTCTCTCATCGTTTCGTTAATAAGTGCATACTCGCAGTTACTACTTTCCAATATTTAATGAGTATTAGGCTTATTGTTGACACGAACTCGAGTATAAATCAAATGATAAGATTTTCGTATAATTATGCTTCACAGTTTATAACCGTTAAGAAATGTATATGGTGGCCCTGAAAAGGGCCGTTTTAGTAATCCTCGATGTATTCATTTACTTGGAACTCGTGTATTTGGTTACGGCTTTCGTTCCTTCGGATACAGCGTGCTTAGCCAATTCACCAGGAAGTAAGAGCCTGACGGCGGTTTGTACCTCCCTGGAAGTAATGGTTGAACGCTTGTTGTAGTGAGCCAAACGACTAGCTTCGGCAGCAATACGCTCGAAAATATCATTAACGAAACTGTTCATGATACTCATCGCCTTCGAGGAAACACCGGTATCGGGATGGACTTGTTTCAACACCTTGTAGATGTAGACGGCGTACGATTCTTTCCTCTTCTTGTGACGTTTCTTGTCGTCTTTCTTGAGATTTTTCTGAGCCTTGCCGGCTTTCTTCACAGCTTTACCAGTGCTCTTGGGTGGAGCCATTGTAAATTAATAACACAAAAGATTACTTTGAACACCTTGCTAACTTAATTGAATGACGCTCAACTGTTCGTGCGCTCGTATTTATAGGGAAGCGTATAGTAATGAAACACCTATCGCGTAACGCGAAAATGTTAGTTGCGGAAACTCGTTCTGTGATTGGTGCATAGAATACGATTTACGGAACGACGTTTCTAGTCCTGAATATTTCGTTTAGTTTTTGTTCGTTCATTGTTTATTTATAACTTTATTAATTCTCGTTCATTATTGAAGTTATTGCGTTAGAATTTCAGTCGTTGGATCTACTTTTTTCGCATTTTTGTTGATATTTTGCTCATTTTTCCGCAAGTATGACACAGTTCATGGATTTCCGAACATTCGTTCCAATGAAAAGCGAGATATAGAATAACCGTCCAGGATTGGTTGATATTGGGTACTCACATTCCCTATATATAGTACCCACCGAGATTACGATCGTCAATTCGCATATTCTATACAAAGGTGATTTTACGTGTTTTCTTCTCAACAGTCTAATTGAGTAATCATGTCTGGTCGCGGTAAAGGTGGTAAAGTTAAGGGTAAGTCAAAGACCCGTTCATCTCGTGCTGGATTACAATTCCCCGTCGGACGTATTCATCGTTTACTCCGTAAGGGTAACTATGCCGAACGTGTTGGAGGAGGTGCTCCAGTATACCTCGCTGCCGTCATGGAATATTTAGCCGCTGAAGTTTTGGAATTGGCAGGTAATGCCGCTCGTGACAACAAGAAGACCAGAATCATTCCGCGTCATTTACAATTAGCCATCCGTAATGACGAAGAATTGAACAAACTTCTATCTGGAGTCACTATCGCCCAGGGTGGTGTCCTGCCAAATATTCAGGCTGTTCTCTTACCCAAGAAGACGGAGAAGAAACCATAAGCGCGTTCTTTACGCATCTAACTAAAACGGTCCTTTTCAGGACCACCATATTGATCTCTTAACGGTTTAGCGTTGTCTGTTTAATTCATGTTCTGTTTTGGAACATGCTGACGATTTCTGGTGATCCACCAGTCGTATATTCCATCGATTCGAAACTCTTTACTAAACCGACTCACAGGTCCTAAATTTTGCACCTTCATAAAATTATGTGCTGTCTAAGTGTCTATATCATCCACTTGACTAATGAGTTGACTCACTCACTAATCCGAAACTCCGAGAGGCAAGAGTAAAGGATACTAGGATAGTCGATCACTGGACCTGAGAGTCATGATAACGTAAGTCATAAAGAGTTAAAGACTGTATGAGTGTATGTTTTGACGTTTTGTGAGTTCGTTGAAATGATCAGGAATTATCTATTTCAAATTGTACGAAATCAATCAGTGTTACCATTTTAGCTCTTTTGGAGCTAGATTGGCACAATTTCGGTCTATTTAGCCCCAAAAATTTTGAAAATTTAACATTGCGTAAATGGGAGTTAGCCCTTTTTTTTTCTGGAAAAAATACATTGAGTAAATGGGATTTAGCACTTTCAGGCCTAATTAGCCCCAAAATCTAGCTAAATCTAGCCCTTATTGATTTTTCAAATCTGGTAACACTGAAATCAATGTCTCAATTTTCATATGCACAGTTCCCATCCCACATCCTTGAAAAACTATTTTTAGAATGGTCATAATGATACGAAGTACAAAATACAAATAAATAGTACTTTATCCGTCGGTAATGAAGTTCTTGCTCAGACCAACCTCAAGATAAATCTTAGATCTCAAGATATTCAAGGTGTCCCAATATTAATTTAAGTGGTCTCGAGATTTTTTCCACGTTAAAAATCTCAAGATTCTTACAGCATTTCAGATGGAAATCTCCAGATGATTGGAGTTCTCTCAAGATTTTTCTTGTAACTGTCCGATCTCAAGATTTTTTTACCAAACTCAAGATTTTTTCACCAAGAATCTCGGGATTTTTTGAATGACTTGGTTGGCAGCATTGGACTCTTGTCTGTCTTTTACGAATTGAAGTATTGAACTATCGCCTGTTTATTAAATTTTATGTGTACTGATACTCAATTGGGATTAGCCGACTAAGTAGTTTCACCAAAAGATTTTTCACCTAAAAAAATTCACCGATTAAGATTCACCTACAGATAATTCATCTGATAGAAGTAGGGGTTTACCACATGGTGAGTTCACCAACAAAATTCGATTATATTTTTATTAATGAAGTTAATCCATCAGTTTAATTCAAGTTTAATAATAATGAAAAATTAATTTGATAATTTTATATTTGATATTCTATATTATTTTTTATATTTTCAAGTATTATTTATTTTTATATTTTGATTAAATTTGATTTTGAAAAAAAAAATAAATAAAATAAAAACAATTTAAATCAATATAATTTTTAAATACATAATCATTTATTGAAATAAAAATCATTTTTATTAAAATTTTTAAACGAAATATCAAATAAATTAAAAATCATAATTATAAATAATAAAATAATGTATTAATTAATTTAATTAATCTGATTTATAGTTATTAATAATTTATTTAAATGAATTTTCTTTATTAAATTATTATTTATTTAAATAATTTTATAAATAAAATTTGGTATATCAAAGCATCAAATAAAAGTCTAACAACTGACTGAAAAAGATGAATTTTGTCGTCGGTGAACTCATAAAAGGACTGATGAACGTTCCTGACAGTGGAAAAAAAAAAAAAACTGACAGGTGAACTTTCCTGTTGGTGAATCTTTCGGTGAACTGGTCAGACCCCACTCAATTTTTACATTACATCAAAAGTTCGTCTATGCAGACTCTATTCTAAAAAAGGACGGCTACTTCAGGCTCGTACGGTTGTACGGCCCAACTCTGAGCTATACGCCATAAATACGAATTTCTTTCTGCCATGCCCCGCAACAAATCCAACCTTGAGAAAAGATAGTTGGCCCAAAGTGAGGATCAAGTCGAAGACGCACTGGTAATAGTAATTTTTAAGCGCTTTGGCTATTTTATAAGATTGTTGGCCTAAGAAAGGAAGGTGAATCCGACACTTACAACGTGGAGGGTCAGCTCATAATGGAAGAATGATTAGAAGACATGGCTTGTTGAAGGGATTTAATAAAAATGAGTTTATTGATGTTGTGAGGACCATTATTGAAACGAGCGAGATGAGTGATATGCGCTTTCTCAATGTGGAAATTATGCGGAGGAAGAGGAATTACTCAGGAGGCAGTGAATGAAGGCTAGTAAGGCAGCAGATTTGTAAGAATAATTATGAAGAGATGAGCCATTGAGGACGCCAGTATCAGAAAGTTTCCGATAAATAGCGAAATGAGGAACAAGAAGGTTGGCTTCAAGATGGAGAGAGATGGTGAGATCAAGAAAGTTGATGTAAGAGCCTCCCACTTAGAGAGTGTAATTGATAGTAGGATGAAGAGAGTTGAAGAAGGCGAGGAGAGATTCAAGCTCAGGTAGGGAACCATTGTAAATACAAAATATAATGTCGTCGACGTATCTCAGCCAGGTGATGATGTGAGGTTGAGGGGAAGAGTGTTGGTGAGCAGATTAGATTCAAGCTGATCCACGAAGACATTGGCAACTAGCGAGGAGAGGGGTGCGCCCATAGGTAGGCCACCAGGAAATTCGTAAATAGTGCCCCGATAGAGACAGATCTTGTGATTCAAACATAGGGAGGTGAGTGCTTGAAATTCAGAAACAATATCAGGGTCGATGTTGTGGGAAGTTGGAAGATCTAGCATATAGTTAGTACTTCAGGCAACCGAGATGCAACAATTCGAAAGGAGCCAGAAAAGAATCTGGAGGAAAACCAGAGTTTTCCAATTTTGAGACAAGATCCGAGGAATTATGGCTTGTGTGTAGTTGCGGACACGAGAAATCGGTGCTACAGTGAAACCATTGGTCAAGAAAACGAGCTAGTTTGTGAGATCAGCCTTGTGACGTCACAATATCTACATTTTTCAGATCTTATGTACCACTGCCCCATAAAACAGGTTCCCTGCCGCCATTTGTTCAACTCCGTTAAAGAACCCGCGAGTTTCTTGTAATCTGTTTGGACCGTCGAGGACACATTCCAAAATATGTAACCATTTTGAAAATAATTTTGAATTGAAAGTTTAGAATGTTGTAAATTTGCTCGACAATAAGAACTTGATCTGTAAAAAGGCCATCCGCTCAAAATATTTCTTCTGGGACGGACGCCCTTTTTACACATATTTTTTTTCATTTTGCGGTTTTTAGCATTCAACTTTTTTGAATTTCCTTTCTGCTTTTAGCTTTTCAAGCTCAGAAAATTCAGCTATGCTTGGAATGGAGGAGAATTAGTGCGCGTGAATTTTTTTCAAACTTTAAGAAGTACAACATGTAACTTGGTGTTCAGTTGGCTGGCCCCTTCAGATGGAAGAGGAGCAGAGTCTGGTTCGAACTTGAAGGCAGCAATTTTTAATGATATCAATGTGGAATTATAAAAATACAAATTCGTACTGCATGTAACTATATTACCCTTTTCATTAAATTCCAGTCATTTAGCCTATTACAGAAAACAAAAATTTTTTCGTTTTATCGGGTTCGAATTGTGAGGAAATACAAAAACTGTTCTTCCATGTGCTCATGATGAGATTACGTGTGCCTTTTCTCTCTCTTCTTTTTTAATATGATGTAAGCTTACCAAATAATATTTTTGAAGGAGAGGGAGATTTTTTTTTTTAGAAATCTCTAGTTTGTTTCCTACTTTATTCTTTGTACAAACTACAATCATGTAAGTAACTGGAATTTTATGCTCCGTTGTACAACACATTATGTGATCGAATCATCCAAAGAATTACTGTTTCTTCCTTTCCTCAATTTACTTTAATGACCCTTCACAGTGATCATATTTATTAGAGATAGGTTAGAGAAAAAGAAACAAATCATATCCTGTTGCGATTTTTTTCTTGTATCTATATACTTTTTCTTTTTGCTTACAGAAGTTCGCTAAAATAGTCATTGCTCATTGCGTTAACTCTAACTAGCGAATTGGAAAGCTATTAGCACTGCAGTGGAAATATGTATGTGATGCGCAAGGCAGTTAGGGTAGCTTATTTTGACGAGCCACCGCCATCATTATCGAACGTTCACATCGTCTGTCTCGAATGAGAATACCCCACCTTCAATGATGAAACGAAAATTCGTTTCAACAAACACTTGACGAAGGAACTTGTTAGGTATCTTTGAAACTAGATGTATATGTATGTGAGAAGACATAAATTAGCTGCAAATACAATTTGATTACAGATGTGTACGAAGAAAATCTCACGTTGAAATTTTATGGTAGGGAAGGAATAAGATCGGAAATTGGAATAATAAATAATTAATATACATATGTTCGTTGTATGATAGGATGACAGCGAATAAATGCAAAATAATTTACTTCGACGTAAGTACGTACCTCGATTTGAAGTGAATTTTTTTACAGGTGTCCACGTCCATGAAGCGTACCCTATTACACAACTGAAATTTTGACTTGAAAACAATAATTCTATCGATCTATTCAGGTTTAGTCATCAAGATGTGTTTGTGTTGAATATCATTTATTTTATACAAATCGGTATCGGCAATCCGGCGTTATCTAAATCTGGCCTTTCATACTGAAAGAAATGTAAGTACATGCTATGCGCCTTCGAAATGAAAGATTAAATTTAAATGGAGTGCAGACTATAACCAGTAAGAAATGATTGTGGTGGCCCTGAAAAGGGCCGTTTTATTCTTGTTGTCTGAAACGATTGCGAGAAAATTAACCTCCGAAACCGTAGAGAGTTCTGCCTTGTCTTTTCAGAGCATACACAACATCCATGGCGGTTACGGTTTTCCTCTTGGCGTGTTCGGTGTAGGTGACAGCATCTCGGATCACGTTTTCCAAGAAGACTTTTAATACTCCTCGGGTTTCTTCGTAGATCAAACCGGAGATACGTTTCACTCCTCCGCGTCTGGCCAAACGACGGATTGCTGGCTTCGTGATACCTTGGATGTTATCACGTAGAACTTTACGATGACGTTTCGCGCCACCTTTACCAAGACCTTTACCTCCTTTACCACGACCAGTCATCTTGAAAGTTTGAAATGAAAATTCGAATAATACACGAAATACACAGGTAACTCTGAACGAGAGCGAAACGGTAGTAATGCGACGTTCTCGTCGCCTCATATTTATACCGATTTTTCGAGGGTCGTATTCGTTCCTTATTGGTGGATTCCGTGTTTCCGTTCGCGGACGCGTTCCGCCAATCATGTGACGAGTGCGCTCGATGCTCGTGTATATAAACCCTAGTCGTAGCGTTGTGAACTTTATTCCGTTTGGATTTGTTTAACAGTGTGTATAATTTCGTGACGTTCTATCCGAAGAAATGGCCCGTACCAAGCAAACAGCTCGTAAATCTACCGGTGGTAAAGCACCGAGGAAACAACTCGCTACGAAAGCCGCACGTAAGAGTGCACCTGCCACCGGAGGTGTGAAGAAGCCGCACAGATACCGACCGGGAACAGTCGCTCTGCGAGAAATCCGTCGTTACCAGAAGAGTACCGAATTGTTGATCCGTAAATTACCTTTCCAACGGTTGGTACGTGAAATCGCTCAAGACTTCAAGACGGACTTACGTTTCCAGAGTTCCGCCGTTATGGCTTTACAAGAAGCTAGCGAAGCGTATTTGGTTGGTCTTTTTGAAGACACCAACTTGTGCGCTATTCACGCTAAACGTGTAACCATTATGCCGAAAGACATTCAGTTGGCCAGACGTATCCGTGGAGAACGTGCTTAAGCTTACGGTGACCACAAAATCAACGTCATTGGAGTTGGAAATATTAAAACGGCCCTTTTCAGGGCCACCATATACATTTTTTGACAGTTATTGCATTGCTCTAAAATAAAGCGCATAATAACCTTACCCTTTTAATCCTTCCATATACTCATTCCTAATGAAAAATGAAGAATTAGTTTGTGCTTCCATCATAATAATGGCTTCATCGATTTTTTTGCGAAGCTACCGATGACTGATTTTCTAATCAAATAACCAAATAAGTGTTTTCTGTTTTCAACAGGTTTACAAGACTGGGTTGGGGTTCAAGGAAAAACGGAAATTATGGCTACCGAGTACCAAAAAGAATCGATATTATATGAAATTAGTAATGCAGTTGATAAAATCTGTGTATCCGACTCCGAGAATATATTTTATTTATTCCCTAAAAATAAAAAATCTAAAAGCACGACAGTGACACATATGACTACAGTACTTTGATTTTTATCGACAGAAAGTCAATAGTCATCAATTTTTCAGCTTTAGTCTTAAATGTTTGTCGATTGTCGGTTTCTTACTTTCTTTCTTGCTCTCCCGAAATCGAAACCAAATTTTGTACAGAATTTTGAAATTGGTTGGAGCTCCAGGTGAGAGACGAAAATGCGATTTCTGTACAAATCAGGAACTTCAACTTTTTTTTAGCGATACTCAAATGTTCTAAGTCTAATTGATTCTACATATTAAATATTATTTCTAAAATCATGTATGTAATTTTGTCGAGCAAATAGGCCCCAGCGTAACTAGGATATTCGTAAAAATATAAACAAAAATTATATCATTAAACAACTGGCTCATCATTCTTTCTGATTTCTGAAAGTCTTAGTCTTCATTTTTGAAAGGATTAGTCGTGTGGTTGTGGAATACCGATTTAATTGCAATTGAATGTACTTGTAGAACAGTAAATACCGATAGTATTTAAAAGATTTTCAATACAGTGCATTTATGTCTATACCCGAATATCTAATTGGTAGCGACATATTTTTTTTTTTTTTTGTATATTATGTGTGAAGTTTATTTTATATAAAAATTAGTTTCGATCGAAAATTAATTCCTAAGTTTTGATGAAATATTGGTTATCAAAGCTTGGTCGTATCTTTCTACTTTCAGTGACGAACAGTGTAGAGAAGTAAATATTTTCTTTTCAAGTGATAAATTATCGAAACAATACAAGTACCAATATTATCTCGCAGTTTATCTCTTTTCTCTTCGCCAAAAAATTTTTTTCTCGAACAAAAATAAATCTCCAACCATTTGTTTTCCTTTTCCAGCGGTATTTTTTTTTTTTTTTTTTTTTTTTTTTAGCAAAAGAAGTTGAATTTTCTGTTTTAGTCGAAATTCAATGGTTACGTGTCCTTCCTCTCGAAACTCATTAGAATCGTTATCATTATTTGCGCATGGAGCCTTTTTGATTGTGTTCATTGTATAGTCTTACTTTACGAATGGAGAAGTGCGTAGGTCTATTACCTGGAAGCACGTCAAGTAGAAAAAATTTTGTTACAAAATTAATAAATTAATAAATTTCTTTCTATTTGAGGCGTTAAAACGTGTATCACAACTCGGTCTACTAGCAGAAAGTACCGGTGTTTGAGCCTGGTCAAATTATCATCGTCAAAATTTTCTTTGAAGTACAGTTGTCATGGATTCTGAGCATCAAATGATATTTCTTTCATCTATCATGGCAATTATTGTGTCGAGCCTTGTTTTCATTTTCATCATTTAGGCCAAAACGGTACGTAAAAAACGTGAAAACCTAAAAAATAGGTATATTGTTTTTTCCTCGCTCGCTTTCTCATGAATTCCTATATCGTGCAAATCTACCCACCTACAAATTAAAATTCTAGTCAATCGAAAATTTCAATGGATTCTAAGAAGAATATAAATGTGCTGCCTGGTTATTTTCATCTTGTCTCAATTCATTGATTTTTTATTCCGTGCACTATCGTGTCACCTTTTTTTTTCTTTCTTCTTTTTTTTTGTTGCGGAGAAAAAAATGATGTTATCAGAAATAATTAATGAAGTAGGTATTATATTGGTGAAAGAATTCTTTGAATAATGATTGATTTTTATGTATAAATCTTTTTTTTTTTTAGGAAAAATTAATCGGAGAAAATTTTTGGTACCTATTGTAAGCCTTGGATGTTGTTCAATTCGCAGATAAATGCACGTAAAAATGTTTCAAAATGAACCCGAAATAGCTCAGTTTCATCTGATTCACATGTAACATGATCAATGAGAAAACTACGGCAGTTTTCAAGAATAACCCCTGTACAAACGGGAAAAGTGGTACTCATATATATAATAAAGGACCAAGAAAACAAGTTGAAATGCGCCTCTTTATTTCTAGAGAGCAGGAAACCAAACTTGGAGATCTAATTTAAATACTGGTATTCTAAAATTATATCTACTCTCAATTACCTTATTAGGCTATGATTATTTTTCATACTGTAGCAACAAAACTGATCGACGTCAAATTGAGATTTGAGTGACTGTTGCAAAGCTCTTATATATTCAGTAGATTCATAGTATGATTCATGCCTTGTTAACTTGTTTTCTATGAATAGATAATGGATATTATGGACTTCATAATTTACAATACTTGAATAATGATAATTGAATTCAACACAGTTAACACACTTTATAATTGAAGTATTTCTCAAACAAACTCCACCACGTTTCAAGAAGTTATATCACACATAGGCTGACTATTCCTAATAAGCGAAGTTTGGATATTTAATCAATAATAAATTCGTTTTCGAATAATTTTGTTTGAAAAAAAAAAAAAAAACGATTTCAAGCTCTACATTGGTGTGATAGTGAGTTGAGTGCTCCAAGTCCTTCTAAGAAGAGAGTCCAGTTTTTCAGGAAATGACCGAGATATTTTTGCTGTTTTGTTATTACAAATCACCGCAGGCCTATAGGTAAATAAAATTGCGTTCAGAATAAAGAAGAATTGAAAAATTTTTATGCTTTGAAACTTATTGAAGATGAAATAGTCTCGACCTCGCGAAAGTTTTGAATTTAGAGTTATAAAACATTTCGAGTTATAACAAGCTGTGAAATTTAAAAAACTCCAAAAACTTATGAATTCTCTACAGTTACTCACGTTTTGACAATTAAGAAATTTCTGTTTTTGCTTCGGTGTATTTTCTGTAGCTCAGTCACAATACTGATTGTAAAAAAGAGAGATTTCCTGGTAGCGCCGAATAAATAAAGATCATGTTTCATGTCTTTACTAATAAATGACTTCATTTATAGTTTGAGGCCGTGCCAGCTTTGTGATGAAATCATGTCCTATAGTCTGTTCCAAGTAAGACCAGCAAAAACCTGTGGACGATGCGGTATCACAGGGGAAGAGGGAAGTCCGAAATTCACCCCAAACGCTTAGCGCAGGCGTCTGTGATTGGTTGTAAGAACGACGCGTGGAAGATTTTTCAGTGTGGTCTGCCCGCGTAGGTTTTTGCTGGTCTTACTTGGAACAGACTATAGTTTGTGAATTTTTCTCACAGAGGTGTACGGCCCCGTTAGTGGACTATCATAAGCGTGGTGCACTGTAATATAAGCTATGTACCTTGGATTAGTATGACCGTATTACAGTAAGTTAAGGCCAGAGCATTGCAGCCGTATCATACAGCTTAGACTTTCAGCTTAAACTTGGAACCTTAAAAAATAAAACTTTGGCTTCCAGCTTTTGGCTTTTTTCAGAATAGAGCTGGCTTTCGGCTTTTTTACAGCTGGCTTTCAGCTGTTAAATATTTCATGATAACACGGTTGGTTGGCAAATTAACAAATTTACACCATTTGAAGTCGCAATTGCTAAGGCAGTTATCTCCAAGTAAACTCTTATAGTTACATTATAGTTATTATCCCTTTATCCATGCAAGAACTGAAAACCTGAGCACTGAACCTGAGATTTATAAAAGAGATATAACTAATGCTAAGCACAGCCTCAAGGTATACCATGAAATACAATCAATTTTCTCGTACTATCATGCTATGCGCCTATGCCATTATTTTTATTTTTTAATTCATTTTGTTAATTTGTTTTTCAATTTGTTATGTATCGGTATTACATTCCTGGTTATGCCCGGCTAGTTGTCATATTCATAATGTTAGGTACATTCCAAGAACATTTTCATTTGCATGGAACAATTGAACATGGCAAATAAGTCCAGATCCGGCAGAAACGTCAGCTCAGAAACCACGTTTCTTCTTTGTTGATCTATTTGCTATCTTAGTTTTTTGGATTTTTACTTTTTAGAAAAATCCAAAAGCCAGCCATAAGCATACGGCTTTTTACAGCATTTCTCAGAGATACGGCTGCCCATGTATTGGCTGAAGCTTTCGGCTTCATGATAGAAAACACAGCTATCTTTCGGCTTCGGCTTTCGGCTTTTGGCTGGCTGCAATGCTCCGAGTTAGAGCGGATTTATAGTGGCGCAGCGAACAAGCAAGCAAAGCAGAGCAGAGAAAATATCCTTTTGTATTTTCTCTTCTCTGTTCTGCTATGTTCCCCTCCTGCCTACGAAACGCTGTGCTGCTTTCTTTGCTTGATCAGATCAAGCGCCACTATAAATGCGCACTTAAGCTACCTAGCCCCTTATGAATATCAACATTAGCTTGTGACGTCATCACCATCTATAATGGCGACCTGTGACGTCATCAGCATTCATAATATTGTCAGCTTAGGCTCTCTCTCTCTTCCTTACTGTTTCTATTTGCGGCATCACTCACTCCGCTTGTAAGCAGGGCTAAGAACACTTATTTTCTTTTTGAACGGTTCCGGTTATGAAGGTTCTTGAATTGAATTGTGGGATCCGGTTCCTTTCGGTTCCGGTTCCAGAACCCGATAGCGAGATCCGGTTCCTTTCGGTTCCGGTTCCAGAACCCAATAGCGAGATCCGGTTCCTTTCGGTTCCGGTTCCAGAATCCTAGAAATACGGGAGGAGAACCGCTTCCTGAACCGGTATTCGGTTCCGGTTCTCACCCCTGCGCTTGTAAGCAACTTACTTATTTATGAGTGCTTATGACGTCACCGGTCGCCATCGTGGATAGTTATATTAGTGATGGGCGGTTATCGGTTATTAACCGATTAATCGGTTTATTCTTGGGTAAAATTAACCGAAAATCCGATTTATTTGTAATTAACAGTTAACCTGAAAAAGCGGTTAATAAGGGCGCATAAACCGATTAATCGCCAAAATTTAAAATTTTTCAACAATTTTGAATTTTAAGGGCGTGCTCTACCTCGTTACTAACACAAGAACACACAGAACCCTGGGAACACAAACACGTTACGGAGAATACTAATTACGACTTGAAATGCGCACCAAATTATATGAAACTTGGTACATCAAAAGTTGAAGGTTCTAAAAACACCGCAAATTGGTTTATAACACCTATACTTCTTCAAATAACGTTATTCTTTCGTGAGAAGTATCGCTCCTTTCAACTGATAACGTGCGAATAATCCTTTTTTCCATTCGATTGTTGATCTAATAATAATTGAAACTAGCGATTATTAACTAATTTCCGGTCTTGATAGTGTCATGTATCATCTTATTACAAAGTTTCGAGAGATTTGGAGCTAATTTCAAGTTGTAATTAGTATTCCAGGATATTTTCCCATGGTGTACTGCAGGTTGCATAGTTTCAAGTATTTACAGTGTATTTTGCATGTGTTAGTAACGAGGTAGAGCCTGCCCTTAAATTGATAATTTGACAAATTTGAAGCACCAGGCGGAGGGAATACGAATTATCAATAAAGATATTTCTCAATCAATAACACATAAGCGATCTTGCTTCTCTATTTTTTCAATTTTTGCAATTTTGAGAGCAAAAAAGTGGAAGACCTTAGCGCTCCTAGCGGAATTTCTCGAGAACTAACAGCAATCCGCATAGGTGCCAGTTAACCGGTTAATCGGTTTATTTGGAGGTTTTCAACCAATTAACCGGTTACAATGATCTTTAATAAACCGTTTAACCGGTATATTGAAATAACCGATAACCGCCCATCACTAAGTTATATGATTTTGCGAGCTGATTACGTCATCAGCATGGGCTCTCTCTTCCTTACTCTCTTCTATATTCTTGTGATCTTTCACTTTGCCCTTAAGCCTCCCAACAGTCCCCATTGCCCAAAAGTGATACTGCTCAAGTCTCCCTTGTACTAAGCTTCCGGGTCATGGCTGATGTCGTCATACTTGTAGATTTCAGAAATGGAGTGCTACTCCATGATGCATAGAATTAGTTAAATTCTTAAAAACTCCAATTTACCCGTTTCGTGTAGTCGAATAGGTAGCTCGTCAATACAGAAAGAGAGAAAAAAAATTTTCTTAATCTTACCAATATTTTGTAGGTAATACGTACGGGTCTACGAGTTTTGAAATTCATGGTATAAACGTAAAATTGAAAAAGTTCCGCGTACATATTTCTTTTTTAAACAAAGAGAAACAAAACCTGCAGAGTTTAATTAGACAGTAACATAGGTATCATACCAGGAAATTGAGAACTTCAAGCGAATAGCCTACGTGTAGCTCTAACGCTTGTAAAAAAAAATCATCTTTCAAATGATTTTCTGCGCTTTTTTTATTCTCTTTGGAAACTTTGAGAAAAAACACATGTATCTAATTGATGAATGCAGATTTTTTTTATTCGATTGAACGAACAAACAGAATTCATTTGTTTTCGAATTAATTTATGATTATAATTATCGTTTAGATGTCCAGTCTTATAAAACTAGAGCTACATTGATTGTGTAGTGTGGTTTTAATAAGTATTAAATATGGGATGCATTTAAACGCAAGTCAAAAAATGAGGTGTCAGCAGCAAAAAGTGTCGAAATAACGCCCACACAAAACATTGACCTTCAAATAAAGAGAGGAACGACAAATAAAAAGAGGAACGGCAAAAACGAAATTCCACTTCAAAATATACTCAATGAAAAGACAAAAAAAAATATTAACGACAAGTAATCTCATATTTTAACGACAATCGGTCGAAAGACAAAAAGTATCCAAACGACTGGTTATTTTATATTTTAACGACAAGTTGTGAGACTTCATTGTCGAATTAGAGCGCGCTTGGCTAATGCAGGCCGGCCTCGTTTCCTCTTCTGTCCGAGGGGGAAACTTCGAGCTGCTGAAGGGGCCTCCACAAGTTTCTGACGAATGAGTATGTCGATAGAATGCTTACACTGGAACTCTTTCATAAATATCGGACAGTCACATGTTGTTCCTTTCACATTTTCCGGCATCACAACTCTCCACATCCCGTAATTTAGTGTCTGAAATTCTTTAAAGGTAGTCCATCTGCAGTAGGATTTTTGTATTTTCTTCAACAACGCAGCAGTTATGGGTTTCCCAAAAGTTGATGAAGACATAAAGAACAGCCGAGAACCGTCGCTTTGTAATTGTTGCAATACCTTCCTGTTGCCGACTGCGCACTGGTAGACTGCAGTCCACAATTTCAGTGACGGTGTGGCCTCTACTGCAAAATTTTTACAGTTGGTTGATCGTGGATCTCTCGTTTCTGACCAGTTTCGCAGTATTACCATCAAATTTTCCATAAATTGACCTACAGGTAATCTTTCTCGAAGAGTGCAGGGTTTTTTAATCCAGGCATTAGTTCCCTCTATCCCGTTATTTGTCGACGGATAACCTGCCCTGCTCCTTCATACCATCATCGATTGTTTTTCTTGCCATTTGGCTACAAAAAGTTGCGCAGCCGCCATAAATACATCTTCATTTTTTGATGTTTGTAAATTGTTGATATCGCTTCTAATACGCTCACCTTCTCCACTCTCTGTCAGCGGTTTTATATTTATTTCTCTACGCTCTCGATGACATGGTAAAAACAATGAAGCCTCAGTCGCGGTGGCCCAAAAACTTTAATGAAGCCCTTGGTAATGGCCTCACTGCAATCAACATTTTGTTGACTCAATTTATTTGACGTGCGATTCCACATTTTAGACTTGCAATCAACATTTTTTTTGACTCAATTTATTTGGCGTGCGATTCCACATTTTAGACTTGCAGTTAAAATTTTCCCATTAAATATAGGCTAAGAAATATACTTCCAAAGTTTAAAAACTATGTACATTTTCTTTAGGTACCGATAACCATAAACATTTCTAAAGTCTGTTCATTTTAGAAATAAAAACGCAGGCTTGTACGGCTAATTAGCTAATTATTACGTTATATTATGTGATTCGAATGAAAATAATTATCGCTAAAATTAACTGGAACGGATTGTAGACTATAACTTTAGTTTTATAATAGGGGTTATTTTTAATTACTGTTTCTTTCCGATAAAAGAAATTGTGTAAACAAACTTAAAGTGCGAAAGTTTTATTTTTAATAGCTTTTCCAAGTGTTCATATGTGACGTAGTGTCTGCGTACCAGTCAAAACTACTCGAAGGTCGAACCACTGGAAAATAGCCAGAATACATCATCATGCGCACTTCTAACTTTTTAATCAGGTAGGTCTACCTATTTAAGCTCCTGTCATTCTTCATGCTGTAATTTCTTCCAGTTTCGTCTCTTCGATGACTTTTGTGTAAAAATAAAAAGTTCCGAAAATTGAACTATTTCGAATTTCGACTACGTTCAAAACAAAACGAAAAAAAAAAAAATTCCAACCAAGTTGACATACGTAGACAGTGTTGCCATGACTATGGTGCATAAGTGAGAGTGATCTACATGGCCATGGGATCAGAAAAAATAAGATATCTAATTTCATCCTGATTTCATCTAGGTAGTTTCGACGTTCTGTCTTCTGAATTTATTCTATAATTTCAGTAGTAATTACTAGAGAATGTAGTCGTTCTGTAGTGATTTCGTTACCAACGTGTATCAAAATCTTTTCCTACGTATCGAGCTTTGAGCACCATTATCAATCAACCTAGCTTACATGTAATGTAGGAATCGATATCGGTGAGTACCTATTTCGTTCAGATTAATCCGCATTAGCTTAGATATTTTGACATTAATTTCTGGAAAACTTTCTCAGTTGTCCCAGTAGATTGATGGATTCTAGTTCTCCTGAAGAATATTTACGCATCATGCACTTTAGATGGCAACAAATGGAAGAGTTGAGAGGGGCGATGATAGTTTGAAACCTATTACGAGCACAGAATGCTTAGAAACTGTAAGAGTACTCCATAGGACAGTCGTATCTTTGAGGGAAGCTTTAGAAAGATCTCAACTTGAAATACATGTTCTAAAATCGAGAATTCAAAGTGAAGAAATCAACCCGAAATACAGTAACCTTATCGAACACTTGGCTCTAGAGAACCATGTACTGAAAAGTCGGATTCTCTCTTCCAGCAAAGAATTGTCTTTGATGGAGCAAACTTCGAATCCATCACCCAGTAAAGAAGATGAGGACGCAAATGCTGTGAAACAAGAGACCACAGAACATCTTGAAGTGAGCAAATTCGATTTCATATTATGTATTATGAAAATACATTCTATCCAGCTTATTATCATTTTTTTGTACAGAGAGAAAAAACGGATTCAGAAGGGTCAGAAGACGTTGACGATATCGAATTGATCTTCACGACGGACGATACTAAGGTTATCAGTTTCCAAGAAGAACTCGAGCCAATATCCGATGATGGTGACGAATTAGATGATTCGAAGTCGGAAATTAATGCAATAGGAAAAGAGTATTTCGAACCAGTAATTCATACACAATCAGTATTAGTAGGTACAGATATATCAAAATGTGGTATTTTAGAAGACGATTACGAATCGAACATTAACTTATTTCTTAGTCCGAACGTACGGACTTCCAGTCTCGCTGCGCAACGACACATGTTGCGATCTGAGCAGATGAATAAATCAAAAGGTACGAGTAATCTATCGAGACCTGGTGTCGTACGAAGCCACACGCAAACCGTAATTACAAGACCAGTTCTACACGACAATAATGCAGCATCTGTTCGTGATTCGGAAGCGCAAACTGATATTTCAGCTATTCCGCCGCACTGGAAATCGGAAAGTTTTCTGTCAGGAACTAAAGAAAACCAAAATTTTCCTACCTTACCTTCAAAATTTGTCATTCCATCAAAACCACCCAATTTAAGGTATCCGTTGAAATTGATGGACAAAACGCAAGAAGCTCGTCGAATACTTTTGTCAGACATTAGCTTTACGAGTATGGTACCAGAATTGTCGCGTAGCGTCGACCATCTGTGTCAGAATGGACAGCGCTTACCGAACGCAGGAACGAATATTTCGCAATCACAGTTGTATCCTGCTATGGTGAAATACTTGAAAAGCCCGGCTTTGCTGAGTAACAGTTCATCGTATTCGAGTAAATTTGAATTTAATGTTATGAATTCGAATTGGAATTCTTTCGAAAATTCGTCATTTCTTCCTGATCAGGATCGCTCGACTCAGGATCTTCTCGTGAAAAGACGTCAATCGTGGAGACCATCGATGCATTCGCTTGAGGCGTTTTCAGCAAATCGTACTTCATCCGTTCCTCCGTCTCCGACTACAAGAAGACACTCAGCCGCTATTTCATCGTTCTCACCAGCTAGTATGACCGACAGACATTTCTGCTATCCGTTGCCCGATAAATTTAATTTGAACGCTTCTTCGAACTTAGCGTTGAAGAATGTTAATAACCCGTCAGTATTGAGAAAACCTAAGGCTAAGGTTTCATTTCGAGGTGAGCTTCATGAGTGGATCAAGAGTGTACACTTACATTCAGTGATTAATTTCTTTTTTTTTTCCTTCCTTGCAGAAATAATGTATTCAAAAAATTCTGCTTCTCGTCAGTCACTTCCAAATATGCACGTAGATACCGAAAGTACTGAAGATTCTACGGAATCGTTGATAGATGAGTCAGAAGAATGTGTTAGGAAGTCTATAGACACGACATTAACGCTTATAGACTGGCCTTGCTTGGGATATCGTTACGTCGGTCGGACTCATTCGGTACCAAATTTATTTTTAGGTAACTACCTCCATTTGTCTTTTCTAGTTCTCTAGCGCTGCAGGTTACCAACGCATGTGTAATTTTGTGTGGTTTTCAGAGTTTTCACCACCGTTGACAGCGCGGCCATTTATAGCCAGGACTGCGAACGATTTACAAGTCAATTATTTTGTAAAAGTTATCAATAAAGAAGGTAGAGTTGTAGGTGGTCGAATTCAATTTGTTGGATCGATTCCTGGAGTGAGTGAAACTTACGTAGGACTCTTGCTGCCTCCTAATTTGGGCGAAACGGACGGTACTTTTCAAGGATTGCGACTTTTTGTATGGTTTGTAATACGGCTTTTGTACCCGTGGATTATAGAAAATTTATTTTTGAAATTCTAATGTATGCTTCTGTTTTTGGTTCTTAGTGAGAAGAATTGCGGTCTGTTTGTACCGTTTAGGAAAGTCGTCATGGCGTGGAAAGTATAAATATGTTCCTCGTTATCAAACTCAAAATCATCTTTATCAACCTAGCTCTAGTATTTACTCTAGATTTTAGTTCATTACAATTTGCAAAATATTTTCTCACTAGCTATTATCTGTTCGCGAAACATATTCCTAATCTTTTCTATCTGTTGGTGCTACCTATTTATTATTTTTTTAGTTAAGTTTTTTCCTCTTTTTTTTAGTTGCTCTACCTATAGCTTGTATTTTATGTTTGTGTTCGTATTGATTCCTACAGGAGTGTTACCACTGCTTTTTACGCTAGTCACTGATTGAATATTTTTGAAACGTGTTCTTTTTATAATTTTAAGTGATATCAAAGACTATTTATGTGGACTATATTTTATGACTTATAGAATTATTCTTTTTTAAAGCATTATTACCTTGCGACCATATTGCGGTACATAAGTATTATAATGATTTATGTGGTGCGATTATTTTCTGTTGAATTAAATCATTTGAGACCGAACGTAAGAACAATATACTCATTTATTTGCGAACAATTTTTCAAAAATCACGAAATTGTTTAGGACTTTGAGTGATTAATAAACTCTTAATTAATGTACGGGAAAATCAGCATACCACCCAAAGGATCCGCTATTCCCAGTATGAGCTCCATAATCCACGTACGCGCTCGGAGTGAAACGATGACTTTGTTCAAACTGAGAGGAAGCCTGAGCCAGAGGTTGATAATTTGCTTTCTTCAACGGTTTACTCGGAACATCTCTTCGTAATCGGGGTATCAATGGCTCGTTCTCATTCCCAGATGGTAATTCCATTAGCTGCACGTACTCCCACGGAATGGCGAGGTATCTTGGTCTAGCCCAGCTATGGACGACCAAAACAATCCCAAACAACAGTTGACAAAACTAAAAATGACGATGGTAATTAGGCGCTTGCGTGAGAGCCGCGAAAAAACAAAATATAATTCAACTTACCAGTTTCATAATGCGTGCTTAATAACGTGCTCTTCTTGAAAGACAAGAATCGAAGATCAGTTCTGGGCTTATAAATGAATTCTCTACACTTTCACTCGAAAAGATGGTTAAAAAAGTGAAATGTGCGTAATTATATACTTCTTGAACAACCAAATCAGGTGTGACTATAAATTTATGAGAACAATTCGGCATGAACTGCGTCAGTAGACGAAATGTCCAGACGAGTGGGGGAAACAATAGACACAGTATTGAATAATTCGATCTCGACGTTAGAGTATGAAATAAAGAGCGACACCGATTGTGGTTTAGTGGTCATTACCGATTATTCTTTGTTATATTTAGCATACGCATAAAAGGAACAAAATAGGTTTTTTTCCCCTTTAAATGAAAATAATTTCTTAATTGTTAAAAATCCTACAATAATATACATCGTTCCAAAAAATTAATATGAACACACGTTTTTGAATAAAAATGATTAAAACACCATTTTCAATGATAATTATGTAAAAAAAAAGTGAACTCATGTACTTAACAATGGAAAATATAAATGAAAGTCTTTTCAGCTATTTATAGCTATTCATTTCAATATATATTTGGCGTATCCTTTGTTTACCAATTCATCCGCAATATTAACATCCTATCGCAAGCAGAAAACAAGAAATAAATCAGTAAAACACATTAATATAGAAAACTATGATACTTTATTCTATTACCTGTTTGGAATTCATATCGAATAGTGTCAGTTGGGGACGCCCGCTCTCGTCTTCATAATCTATCCTCGCCATCAAGATATGCCATTGTGCGTTGTGCGTAATATCTTCGAAAAATGACAAAGCTTGCGGAGACCAAGTTCCATCAAGAGAGCTACGAGAGAGGATAGTGATTTAATCCTGGCAAGGTTTTTCGACGAGATTACAGTTGTGATCTGACTTACTTTGGCTGCACATGCGCCAATCCGCAATCGACTGCTTGAAATTTTAATGCTAAAAATTTTTTCGGTATTTTTCGAATATGTTTCACCTTTTGATACGATGAAATTCCCCAGTCGAGTAAATAAATATCGACAAGAGTATCTCTGATATTAGATTCATTCGGAGACAAAATTTCGCTAATCTCGACTCGATACCATCTGTTATCTTCCGTAGAATACGTTGCACAGATATCACCAACTTTCACCTGTAATAAAATGACAATTCCACATAGTACCCGAATAATATTTATGTCAAAAGCATTCAAAGAACATCAGCTTCTACAACTCATAATTTCCATATTTTCCTAGAAATAGTCGAAACTAGGAAATTTGAAATTCAGAAAAAAAAAAAAAATTCTTCTTCGTTTTTAAATCGACTCATTGAACTAGTTTATTTTTTGTTGGGATTCCAAAATCGAAATTTCACGATTTTTGTACACTATTTTTTCTTCTGAACGCAATGGCAGAAATTGATGAAGAGATTCAGAGTCGCTTCGTTGTAGTATAAATGTTCAATAAAATCATGCATTATTAAGATTGAAATTAATCGCTTATGTCGAAAATATTTTTCCACCGCGGGTCCAAAAATTCCACACCCGTCCTCAAAAAGATAGAAAATATTTCATCTCAAGTGTGTCTAATAGTTACATATTTCAATCAAAAACTCCACCGTTTTTCTAGGTCCTGAGTTGACAGAGTTCTATACCTGAAGTTAAGAACAGAACTAATTAACTAAATTTTTGATATTGAAATCTACTTTTTCCGAATTCCCATAAAAATTAATAAGACCTTCATAAAATAATGGCAATATTATTTAAAATAAAAAATAATTCATGAGTTATACTTACATCGGCGAAACGCGGAGGAAGATTAAATTCTGGATTATTCTTATAAAATTCGCTCAGTTCTTCGGTTAATCGATCTAATTCAATGTGATCTTTGGTTCTGACGTTCTGAGAATGGAAAGAGGACGAAACTTAAAATTTTATTACATTATTTTACTGCACGATTTTACAAGTCTTACTTGCACCCAAAATGACTCAGGAGTGGCTACCGCAGACACATAGACTGGAATGAGACCATCGTTAGATGTTTCTAATTTTTGAAAACGATCAGTGAGGGAATCAGTTTCGAGCGAATTCTTGAAAATATAAAATGAGTGCCTCACATTAATCATAAGACAAACCTTACTTCTCGTTTTATTAATGTAAATCTTACTTACCTGTACGTTATCAATTCGATGTTCATCACCTCCTATAAACATTTCAAGATTACAAATTTATAACATACAATTCAATTTTGAAGTGGATAACTATTGCTAAAATCAGTGTTGGACTAACGGGACAGGAGTCATAAACGCATCGAGAAGCCGACGAGAAAACAAGGAATAAAAAATTTATCCGATGGAACCTACTAGATGGCTCTTTTTTCAGTCAATTCCAGTCTTTTCAAGGAATACTATCACCGTTAGTCCAGCACTGAATCAGTAGGCGTACCAGGGTATAAACATTCCTTGAGTTCGTTGGATAAGAAAGCGAAAGAATTATGAGTATTTTTCTGCAAAGGAAAAGTACATAAATAATCTAATTAGTATATTCATGAGATACGAACTCAATATTGATCGATTATTCAACACACTTTAAATAAAAAACAGGAATTTATATCAATTTCAGCACACTGTTCCAGAATCTGATAGATGATTAATTGCGCTTTCTGCACTCCAGTATCTTCGCCTTCGATAATACACAGACAATAATCATACGAATCATCTATAAAAAGAAAAAGAAAAAATCATTCCGCAATTTCTAAACAAATAGAATGAGGATTCAATTGACCTTAATCACGATCATACCTTCTAGTACGAATTTGATTTTTGCACCGGATTTTTTTACTATATTATTCAACTGTTCTCCACGCCTCCCAATTATTTGTCCTACCTCGGCATTATGAATTTTCACTTCGACTCGACTAAAGCGATTCTTTGTGTACCTCTACAATACACGGTACCAATAAATAGAAGTAAATAAAAAGTATTACAGGAATTTTAGTCGATACCGGTTCTGAGCTTACTTTTTTAGTACGCCATACAAAGAAACTCATAATACCAATAACGGACAAACCACCGATCAATACAGTCATCACGGGTATTTTCTCCATTATTATGTTATATCCTCGGTAGTAATCGCTACGCAAAATTCATTAGACTATCGTAGTTTATAGCAGAAATGGTCTGTACTTGAAATAGCATAACTTGTAAGATCATTTGGAATTCCTCTAGCTTCCTTTGATTCTGAGAGGACTACAGAAAGAGAAAATTTCCATATAATTGATTAGCACATTATCTCACAAAAAAAACTACAAATTATTCCGGAACTTCCTATACGTACCACCGAATATTCCTTCTATCTCAAATATTTTTGACAAATTTTCTCCTTCACGACATTAGGACTTCTCTTATTTTCTGTATCTCTTGGTCTAATTCGAGTATTATTGCTCTTCTTTTTTCACAAAATGAAGAATGAATCTCACTTTTTAGAAAAGTTTCCGACAAGTTAAGCACGATGTGGGTCCTGATTGACTACTAATTTCAAGGAAGTGGTTTCATAAATAAACTAATAAAGTAGCTCTAATATTAATCGGTGGTTTTGCGGTTCGGTACGAAAATATTGAAGAACCCGCATCATCTTCTACTTCACTTCCTAGATAGTAGTTTAGTAGATCTTCTCGGACCGAACCGCAAAATTATTACTTCTTTGTTTACATTATTTTAGCGATGGGAAGTGATAACTGATAACGCCATTCAAATCGATAGGTAGAGGACTAGGAGTGATAAAATTCGATGAGAATTTAGAGAACACGGTCTTCAGAAGATTTGGAGAAAATATTTTTCTCTTGATCGTTTTTGTATCACTTAGCATTCTTTCCCTTGAATAAGTTCATGTTACAATTTTACGAATTCGTATCGTATATTTTTAGTGCTAACGCATTACGCATAATATTATCAATAGCGAGCGGCTCTTATTTCTAAATACGTTGAAGCGGTTCATTTCATTTGGATGATTAAATATGACCTGGCGGATGGGCATAATTTCGGCCTCCCAACTTTCAACAACAATAACCTGTAAATTGTGATTAGAACACGTGCGTCCTATAATAATCAAGTCCACCCGGAGCCCTGGCTCTGGCATTGGAACTTGGAAACGAGAGTTCACACTTCATAGTCAAACTTGTAAAGATCTTAATATTTTGGAATATTACCGGTTCATGAAAGAGATTTCAATCGTAAACAATATGAGTAGTAATAGATTAGCGAAAGTTAAAGGAACTAAGAAACTAGTCCACAGGAACCAACTTCTCGTATCTTTAGGACTACCATCTTTAGATTCTATTTTCGGTGAGTTGTATTATTTTGATAGATTTTGAATTACTCTAATTTTGAAGAGCCTTCGTCGATTCAAAATGTCCTCTTTATTCAGGTGGTGGATTACCCGTTGGAAATATTTTTCTGGTCGGTAAGTCGAAATGGTACTTCGTTAACCATTTTCTTTATCCGAGATATTTGGTTAGTAATCTATTCTTCTATTCTTTTAGAGGAAGATGAGTTTGCAGTTTACAGTGATATCCTCTTAAAGCATTACCTAGCCGAAGGTGTGATCAGTGATCATACATTACTGTTAGCCAGCTTGGATGCAGATTACAAAAAACTGGTGAGAATATTTAAATCACACGTGTACTTCAAAAATCAGAAGAAATGATAACTGTATTACTCGACTCTTGCAGGTTTCTGAATTGCCGTCTCCTCTACATAGCAATACAAATGTTTCCAAAAGTGAAGATCAGCTTGACACTCAGTTACGAATAGCTTGGCGTTATGAAAATCTATCAATAAGTGAAACAGCTGATAGAAACGTACCAGTTTTCGGAAATACTTACGATCTAGGTGTACCAATCAAACGTTCCATAATTGATAAGGTTGAGATAAAACGTTGGAGAGAAAACGAATCGGTCGATGAATGTAAGAGCCGAATATTCAACTTGTATCTAATTTTTATTAGAATGAAATAGTTTTGGAGACTTTATTTCTGCAGATAAGGACGATTACGATAGCCTTCTAAATTACGTTCGTAATGCGCTACACGATAAGAAGTACAAATTCGACGTACCTTCTGAAGATCGAACTGCCTTGAGGATTGCCTTGATTTCACTAGGCACTGGTAGCTGGACTGGAAACATTCATAAATTTCTTATCCAACTGCGATTCCTTCTGAGGGACTTCTGCGCAACGTGTTACGTATCAATTCAACCTTCGCTCTTCGAAGTAAGATATAATTCCTCTGAATTACAGAATTCACGTTCAAAAATACAGTTCTTGACTTATTTTTGTGTTTTAGAACATGAAAGATATCAGTAGGTGTGAACATTTATCTGATGTAGTCATACAGTTGAAGTCCTTAGCAGATTGTGGGAATCCAACTTATGACGACTATGATGGTTTAATAATTCTGAAAAAATTACCGAGTATTAATAATTGGGCTCCAATTGTACCAGAAACAAATGACTGGGCCTTCAAAATGAAGAAGAAACGTTTCATCGTGGAGGTGAATATGCTATAAATTTGGCGTTTAAAAATTTGATATTCGCCCATTCCGTGTTTCTCTTGACATCATTTGTTTGTATTACGAGATTATTTTCTTGATATTCCAGAAATTACATATATCACCAGAGCTACAGGAAGACGCTCATAGAGGAGACGAAGAAGAAACTCGTAAAATACTCTCGAATGTCAATCAACAATTTTGATCTTGTGAAGTAGGTACATCAATAATGCATCATTTTGAAGTGTTGTGAAGGAAACTTAACAAATTAAAACTGACATTATTTATTTTCACCGTCAATCATGCGAGTCAAGTAACTCAATTATGCATAATTAATTAATTTGAGGATTTCGTAATCGAAAGAAAGTTTATTCTGACAAAAGATAATGGAAAATAGATTATTTTTTCAGTAAATAGGTACACAATGTTTTTGCCCATGTTCTGTATGTTAGGTTCAGTAATGATTCATGATGTTTTCGGAGATTTACTTTCGTCTAAAATTTTGTACTCTGATGTTTCTGAATACGGTGAACTAATTGAATGTCTTAAATCTATAACTGATTCGCTCGTCGGGCGTGCAACAATTGTTGTTCTCGAAGAGGAAATTCGACATGTACCTTGGATGAATACGTTTTTGAAAGACTTGGATAAACCAATTGTAATTGCCTCCACCAATGAAAACTTCTCGCACTTACTTGTATTTTATATTCTTTTTCCAGAATATCAACCGGAAAATGTGCATCGATTCTTGAATAATCCTATGAAAAGCAACTTTCTCGCTGTATGGCTTGATATTACTTCCAGTTATTCTCTTCAATCACTGTTCGAGCGTTTCTGGGAGAGACGCTATACCAATATCGTGGGTCTGGCGAGACTGGATACTGATCGAGATTTAAAGCTGTATTCATTTTCAGCCTACTCGGAAAATGAATGCGGGTCAGTCAGAATGATTGTCGTCGGTGAATGGAACAAAACTTCAGTTTCTTTCGTGCAGAAGTCGAACTATCATGAAATAGATGTTCTCAATTTTCGTAAATGCATTTTGAAAGTACTCTGCAACCACAAGCCTCCGGATAGTATTATGAAGTTTAATGTTGAAACGATGGAATGGGATGTATCCGGCGTGAGTAAGAAATTACTAGAAATAGCCGAAAAATATTTCAATTTCTCGTCTAGCATACACTCTGCCCATTTTGGAACAAATCTCAATCATTCTTGGTATTATTACGCCGAAGAATTAGATTTTGTGTGTGATACCGTCAACAGAGAGGCAGTCGATTTTGCGATCGGTTGGTTTTCGTACTCCGCGATCGAGATGGATAATTTGATCTCTCGTGGGATTGAATTAGGCACCGTAACCAGCATCGACTGTTTTGGTTGGATTGTACCATTGAGAGCCGGAATTAAACCTCCTAATTCCGCGTATTTTACTGATGAATTTGAAAACCGAACTTGGATTCTGATTATTGTTCTTTCCTGTTCCGTATCTTTAGTATTACATCGTATTTTGCGTAGAAGTTTACCATTTGCTGCCTTAATGGTAGTCCAAACTTATCTCGAGCAACCCGTTTATAATCAATCGAAGTTTAGGAAATCCAGTTTTCGAGTCTTTTTCTCAAACTTCTGTTTCTGCAGTTTAGTTGTTTCGGCTGCGTACAAGGCTTCTTTTGCAAGTTTTATTACGGTATCGTTTCATGGTAAAGATTTCTCTACCGTTAGGGAGATCCTCGAGTCTCCGTTGAAATTGTACGGGTCGCCTAATATGTTAAGAGTTTTGAATGCTACCACTGTAGGAACTAAAAAAGTTTTAGTCGATTTTAACGTTTTACAGCCGTGTCATTTTGAAGATGTTGTAAAACGTGTCATTCAGAACAGGGATATGGCTGTTTTTGGTGTTAAAAGGAATATGTATTACTATTCGATAAACGAAGCAAAACTCGCTAAGATAAGAATACCTTTTCGATTTATTCCTGGTTGTTTGATTCGACCACATACTACCCATTTCCTGTTTAAACGTGGTTCTTTCCTGATTAAGCCCTTTAATCGTTTGCTGAATCGTCTCTTTGAAACTGGTATCGCTTCTTATTGGATTTTGCATTTGGGGTCAAATAGAATTCTCCCAGCGGAACGAATCAAAGGTAAAGATTTACGAGTACAATTTTTGAGAACACCGTTTCTCGCTCTTTTCGTCGGTTTTACGGTTTCTTTTTTGGTCTTTGTCGTCGAAGTAAACTATCATAATATTAGTAAAATGAAATGGAAGACTTGACGGATATTAATTATTTAACTTTCAGCTATAAAAATATGTAGTTTTGACTTCTTGCGAAAGACTCGTCTGTGTCGAGTCTCTGTGAAAATTTTCTTCATGGTTTGAAGAAACTTCGCTAATTCAATTTCAAGATAATTCTTCAATTTCTCTCAAGAATTTACCTACTCTATCTGTAATAACGTTCTGATTGTTCGAAGAATTTTTTGCAAAGATTTTGAAACATTTGTCAATGAGAAGGAGAATAAACGGAGCGCGTCTTAAGTTATTCTAAGTTATTTGTAAATGTTCAATGTATGTCTTTTATTTACAATAATGAATAAAGACATTTATTATCAAATGTTTCAAGTTAGGAGTTTTATGATGAAACGAAATGATTTCATTTCACGATTGATTATACTTCCATCGACAGCAAAAGATTTGTAAGATACACATGAGGGGGGTAGGGGGTAGGAAGCTGGTCCCTAATTGTTTTCTCCACTAGTTGATCTTATCCATTGATGATTTTTTTGACTTTCGACCCTCAGTCTAGGAAGAATCTTCATGAAAAATTGTAGCAATTGTGATGTAGCGACAATGACGGTGAACAAACTTTCTGGTTGCTTGTAGTTGTGTGAGCGTGTAGACTGTGATGGTATTGGTGTAGAGGCGAGATAATCGAACTGATATTCGTGCATCCGTGTTACTTCCTAATCTACCGTCGTGTAGCGTACGTTTTCCTACCTTCCCCCTTTCGTGTCTGTCCTTATCTGAAGTTTATCCTTATTCTCTCCTTCTTCTCCCATTATCTCGGCTCTACCACAATCCACTACGGTAAGTGAGAATACGAATTAAATTTTTTTTTTGAGGTCTCACCGGTGACTTTTGGTCAACGGCGAAGACAGTGTACGTTTCTCTTTCCGCATCGAAGGATGCATCTCTCGTTGCCGAATTTGATTCGTATTCTCACGATTTCGATGAACATGTGCTTCTCCCCGATTCAATGGGCCGTCTGTCGAGTAGAGTAGGTTTTTCTCTTTCTACTTGCGTGGTTTGATAGGGTGTTTTAATTAGCGAAGACATATTCTTATTGATACGAAGATATGTCATTTTTAAGAATTTTAATTATCAAAGATCGGAATTTACCACCAATTCTTTAAGTTATTTTCGACTCGAAATCGTAAAATAAAAGTGGTGTCGCGTCATGAGTTCATATCGAGGGTATCAACTCGTATGTTCGAATAAAACATCGACTGAGCATAAGGAATTCGTGTACCGGACCTCAGGATAAATAACTCCGACTATACGTGACGCCTGTATAGTTCGTTCACGCTCGGATTTCGAGGATATTTGTCGAGTAGGTGAAATTTGGGTTGTACAGAGGACAACCGTCTACATCCACGCTTTAAAATCATTATCGACGACGAGGAAAAATCTGACCAAAGTCATCTGATCTCGAAGGAGCAGTAACATCGATGAAATCAAGTTTGCTCAATTATAATTATTATTATTGGTAGTTCGACGATTTCCCGATGCTGCAATCTCATTTGCTAGTCATTGGCTGTGTTATTCGCTAATAATAATAAGATATGTTTACCTGTTATCGAAGACTTCGAATCTTTTCCTCTTAGCCGATGAGCGGCGAAAGTTTTATTTTTCAGTGATCTCCCAATCCCCGACGAATTGGATATTTTAGGTGATTAGGTATGCCGAGGAATATAGCTGCAGTCTGCGAGTCATCAGCGAAGAATCTTTTGGCCCACCTTTTTCTAAATTTTACTTTTTTTTAGGTTACCCGTAGTCCCCCCTCTCTCTAGGTACCACCGACTGACTTGTGCAGTCCTTGTTTCTTTTCAGGTTTATAAAGTGCTCGTTCACGTACCTCACCGAACGAGCGGAGATTATGTTCGTGAATTTTATTTTCTTACGATCCGATTTACAATTACTACGACAAACTATTTTCTTTTGTTTGACGGGAAAGTAGAACCCGTATCAACGACAACGCTAGCCTCAATTATCTAGATATTTCGTATAGCCTATGTGCTCTCAAAAAGTGAACCAAAAACTGACCGTGGTCTATCTTCAGTTACTCATGCCCTCAGAAAGATGTATTCATGCTCTTAGCGCTTCGATTGAGCTAGTCCGAGCCGGTCCTCTCAGGTGGAGGGGAATTGAGGTAGGAGTCGAATACATTCTGATGTGGGTTGTGATTAATTCGAGGATTAGATTTAGTTACGACATTTTGATGAAGTACGAACTCTTGTCTTAAGTCTCGTCTATCCTGATAGAGCCGTGTCAACAATGTTCCCATGAAATTTAGTGTCATAGGTTTATGTGTTTGTACTCGTATGCCTCTACTCGTACCCTGCTACATCACACAATATATAAGCGATTGAATCTAGAGCTCGGAGTATTAGTAACCCTGTGTTTTTTGGGGCATTTACCATCAAACCGCGGAAAAATTCAAATTTATTTTGATCGCCAAGCACGTAATATGGTGGGAGAGAAATTGCCCTAGGAAATTAAATTTGAATCAATTTTGATTTAAAGAACATTTCGAGCTACTCCCCCCCCCCTTATTAAAGATAATTCAGCGTTCTCTTTGTTATACGTTAATAATTTTGGAAACTACTGAATCGATCTAATTAATACTACAAAATATGTTCCTATGAGGTTGTGTTTGTGTTAGATTGGTAAAGATTGATTATCAATTTTGATCTTATAAATTGAAGCGGGAGAAACCGAAGTATTGTTCGTTATAGTTAAGGAGCTTTCCAGGGGTGCCGTGAAGCCACTTTTTTGAAGACAATTCTTCGTAGGAAATTTGGGGGGGCGGTTTTTTCCTTTGTTCTCGTAACATTATAGGGGGGGGGTTTCTTCTTCTTTTTTTTTTTTTTGCTTCTTAAAAATTTTTTGGGGGGGAAATCTTCGTAAGCCTAGGGGGATCACGGCACCCCTGCTTTCGACGAATGCATCGTTCATAAAAACCTAATGAATGACGGTATAGACGATCAACTTTTAGTTTAAATAGAAGGAGGGATAGTCCCGATGCCATATTTGTCGTGCATTTCGAGACGTAGTGGAATTAAATTCCTAATAAAATTATCACCTAAGTAGGTGTACATATGATTGAAGATTAGGGAAAATTTATGCATCTTATTGCTGAGTTTCCAAATGCAATTAAAATTACTTAAATGCTCATGAAAAAAAAACGTCTCTAACGACGTAATTATTTGCATCAATCATAAACTGTTGACCATTAACTACTTTCTCTATATGTATATTTTCTATTAATTACATGGCATAGTCTGTCCTCAAATGCAAGCATGTGATACACTATCAAACAGCATCGCGGTTTATTAGTGCGTTTTACCATGCGTATACATTTTTGCTAAAATCTCGAACGGTGTCGGTTTTTGAGATCCGACAAAAAGTACATTACGCGCGTGTTTATCTTCCAGAGAAGTTCAGTAAGAGTGTGTCGTAGGTACTAACTTACATGTGTTTTCTCTCCCCGGTAAGCTATATATTCGCATTTAAAGAACCCTACTACAAATGTATGCTGACGTTTTGGAATATATACGGAAATTGAAGGCGTAACAATGGAAGTACTCTCTGAAGCACTGGAGCATGATTCCGAAAAAATTGACCTGTAAGTTAGTGGCAGGTATCATCCGTTCGAGTGGTGATGTGTTCAGAAGCGGTCTGAACGACGATATTTTCAAGTTCGAAGCGCGTAAGTGCGCTTTTTTTTTTCGCCCGCAAAATGAAGGATTCGAATTTTAGGTATTTTTTCTTGAATTCGGCTAACTTTCTGAATTTGGTGAGTAGATAGACGATTGATGGTAGCCTAGGTAAAATTTTCTCTCGTTGTTCACTTTTTCACCTAACGGTTTTTTTTTGTCACGGTCTATGTGACATCGCTCTAATGTGTTATTTAGGTGTGCGGGATAAGTTTGATAGTTGGTAGCATCACTGTACTAACTGATGCTGATCGTATTCTCATTTCGCGACTTATTCCGGTGGATAGCACCGAACCTATCCTGTATTACGTCTGCCTTGCAATACTCGCCCTAGGATTATTACTTGCCACCTTATCAACCGTCGGATGTTGGGCCATCTATACTGGAAATAAATGCCTGCTAGCCACGGTAAGTTCATGATACAACCATTTTTTTCAATTTTCTCCCCGCATTTCTAGTTCATGTTTTTCCTCCTCAATAGTACGTGTTCGGAGTCGTCGCGTTGTTAATTGGAGAGGGAGTGCTCGGGATAGTGACAGTGATGTGTCCGGAATATTTGGGATTACAATTGAACCGAGAGGCTTCTGTCGAGTTATGGCAGAACAGCTATGGTGTGCCCGATAAGGAACAGTTCACAGTCGCTATAGATCTATTCCAAGTCAAGGTAAGAGCCTCTACAGGACGTGTGCTCGAATATAAAGGTAGGCGTTCTGTATCTTAAATTTACCACGAATTTCTAGTTCGAATGCTGTGGCGTGAATAGCGGTACCGATTACAGTAAATCGTTATGGCACGTCAATAAAGAGTTTTCACATTCGCCCAATTTAACAGTGCCTATATCTTGTTGTCATCTGGATAACAAAGCTACAAAATCATATCTCGATCCAGTCCCAATCAGCTTATCCGCCTGTCAAGATACAAGTTCGGAAAAATTTCACAATTTCCGTCATCAAGAGGTAAGCTAAGAGGGATAGACAAAAGTTTTACAATTTTGAGACCAGTTTACCGACGAGAGGACGATGTTGAACATATTTGTGATTCCAGGGTTGTTATTTCTCTATGGAGAATTGGCTAAAGGAACAAAAGCTGACCATTCTATTTTTGGCTGCGGTAAATTTCGCCGTACAACTGCTCATTATGTTCGCTGTAATATCATCCTGCGTGTCACCCAAACAAATGGTCTACGACGCTAATAGGCGTTCTTCGCATTCGTATATGTCACATAACGCTATGCCTAGGTATTAAATGAAATTTTTTTCAAAAAAAATGTTTTCATAAATAATATGTAATACTTTTGGACAAATAAATTCACACATACTATAATATTTATCACACAAATGAAAACAAGCAACAAATAAAAAATTAAACTTGAGAAAAAAATAAAAAAATGAAAATCACGTTAACGCACCTCGCGCAGGGTACAAAAACAAAAAAATTTTCGATTACGTATTGTTGAACATTTTTGCGTAAGTCGCTTTTTCTACAACGAGATAATCGTCCATACACTTCTTCAGTTTACGAATTTCTCCCAGTATTTTCTTATCGTTAGGACAAAGTCGATTTGCTCGATTAAACAACTTTAAAGCTGATTCGTGATCATTGAGAGCAGTATCAGCCAGCGCTTTTCTGAACATAGCTTTTACATTATTCTGATCGATCGCCAACACCTGAAAAAAGTTGGACGAATCGAGACGTTAATTCGAGAGGTATTTTTTTTAATGACATTTTAACAGACAGCAGTCATTCAACGATGAAAATATGAATTCGAAGATTTTTAACGTCATATTTTGGGAATCGATACTAGTCTTCGCCAATCAAATCTGAAGAAGATTCGAATCATAGAACTTGACCTCAACTTATTGAATACATTCAAACTAAAAACTTTACGAATAACCACATTTGAATAGCCGGAAGAGAAACTATTTTTGAAGAGGATATTGGAGAGCTTGAGAACATGGCAATCTTCATTTATTAATCATTCGTTTGTACGAAAAAAAAAAAAAAAATCACGGTACATATGTATTTATTTAGTGAAAATGGACGGTGGGTGGGGACTCCAAGAGAAGAAGAGTATGAAACGTACAGTATTTGAACGATCTTTCTACTTCTCGCTCTATTATCGTAACAATTTTTCCTGAATTGAAGGATTATAAGAAATTTATCTACATTTTTGAGAATAATAGAGGTCAAGTATAACCTTTGTCAAAACGTGAGTCGTGAAGTTCATCATTGAAATTTAAATACGTCAAGAATGAAGATAGCAAAAAGTTGAAAACTAGTTCTGTATCATGATTATATGCATACTATTTTAATATTTTTTATTAGTATTATTTTTATAAAATCAAAATAATACCTGTTTACATGCATCAATACAACTCCTGTAGTTGTGAAGCTTCAACTCAGTCGCTGCTGAATTTAGAAGACATGTAATTTTCAAATTCTGGAAGGTATTCGACAGCTTCTTTTTTTTCAATTGATTGAAACTAAAAACAAGAAAGAGGAAGATTATTGGTGTTTCTGTCAAACTTGCATAGAAAATTTAATTTATATTTGTACATTACCATTCAATATAATTCAGAGCTTTTGTATATCTTCGTCCAGCGAGGTAAAATTTTCCTTCTTGGTAGTAAACGTTACCAAAATCCTTGATGTTTGTAACGATTTGTAACATTCTTTCCACCTAATAACGATTCAAAATGAGACAAATTTACATTTAGCTACAGACGGATCTCTACTTTATTATTATTAGTATCATTCCTTCCTCGCAAGCTAATGGTATGATTTGAAGTGGTTGTTGGCAGCGGCTGGTATTATCCCTATTATTATCATCATTCAATTTTATCTCGCACGTGAGAATTCAAAACATTCTGCTAAGGGTAACGAGGCAAGGACTAGGACTACTTGATTGATATTTCAGAAATTCCCTTCGGGTTCATAATTTTCAATCCTCAATTCGGATCATCCCCTTCAGTTTATGTGTACTGGTTTTAATTACCTCGGGCGATGTATTCTCCAAAATCCAATCTGAGGGATAGGGCGGCGTTCCATCACTCTCTAGAATGTTAAAATCTTCGCCGTTTTTCAATTCCCCACAATTGATAATTTCGTATTTCTGAAACAAATAACGAACAAGCAATGTAATCGGAACGGTTTTCTACAGCTTCAAAATTGATAACGCTATTTACCAGGTTTGGTCGGTCATTTACTGCAGGTGTCTCGCTGATCTCTTTGACTATACCTATTCCTCGGATAACTCTGCCTATCGCTACATTTCTTCCATCCAAATGCGTTGACCGTGCCACAGTAATGAAAAACTGAGAATTATTAGTGTTCGGCTTTCCGGTATTCGCCATACTGACCACTCCTATTTCATCATGCTGAAACATGATTGTTTCTTTAAACTAGTGAAATTATACAACCTAATGTCATCCGGTGTCACAGAAATGGCACCGATTCTGTCAAAGTTGGAAGAGATATGAGCATTTTAAAATTAGGGATTATAAAACTGCGAACAGTAAACCGCTAGTCTTCTAATATTTACGATCATATACAATTTTAAAACGTGACATGACAAGTATATTACCTGAATTTTAAAGTTTTCATCATCAAAGAAATCTCCGTAAATGCTTTCTCCACCAGTTCCATCCTTATCGGTAATATCACCTCCTTGTGCCATGAATTCAGGAATGGCTAGAATAATGAGTGAAGAGTACCGTTAATTCTGGTAACAATTATTGTTTTAGATTTGTAGTCTACTTTCGGTACGGAAACAAACCCGAGATATTCCACTTACTTCGATGAAAAATAGAATTTTTGTAGTGAAGAGGTTTTCCTTTCTTTCCTATCCCTTTTTCTCCAGTGCATAACGCTCTGAAGTTTTCCGCGGATCTCGGAACTATTTCATTCTCTAATTTAATTACTATCCTTCCAACTGAAACATAGAACGCGATAGAAGAGAATAAATACGTGTTTCAAAATGAAATATGGAATTAGTTAATAATGGAGAGTAATAAATTTGAAACATACTTTTTTCGTTGAGAACTCCGATGTCCAAAAATACCAAAGTTCGATGAGCCATTGTTTGATGTGAAATCTCGTTAGTTTTTCAAATATCTTCGATTGTAGTACGTATTTGAAAAACTATTTAGATATTTCACGTATCCATTACTACATTTTTTTGGCGCAATTCGCTCGGAAAGAAAATGTGTGAAAGCTTTCACGAAGCTGTTCCTAGGACTGGACTAGTATCCACAACAGTGATTTGACGAGCGTCAACAAGCGTCTTCTTGTGTTTCTTGTGTCGAAAATAGCGACCACCAACGTCACTATTTCGACTTTCGATCAAGCTATCGAAATTAAACTATCGAGGCTGTAGAAACCTCCAGCCATGACGTCACATCACAAAATCACGAACCTTGCTCAGACAACCTAAAAGTTTGTTGACAAGGTTGACAAGCGAGGATAGCATTGAGCGAAATCACACAATCCTATCTCTGGTTATTAGTGCGTAAACACTGTTAACTTTGCGTTGTGACTGGTGTAGCTAAATTAACATTTAATAATTACTTATATTATTGTACATTCTCGTGCGTTGTTTTATTTCCTACTGATCGCCGTGAAAAACGGGTTTTACATTTTCAATAGAAACTCTAGAAAGCGAGTGAGTAGTGCGCAGCATGGGGTAGGTTTTTGCTTATCTATGTGTATACCCTCTTTTCAGGTATAAAATCGTACTCTCTCTTATCTTACGGCGGTATAGATTGAACAATTATATTTGTGAAGATGGAAGATGGAATCTCAAAGGTCAGTTTTCTAATGATAGCTTCTCCTGAAGCGTTGACTTGATCCGTCTTCATCTGAGTTAGCCCCATAATGGTCTTCACTCGATCTTTTGATCTTTCCTTTGCTTTATCTTGTACCTTGATAATTTACTGGAATTCTGACTCTATATGACTAACGGTAACTCTTTCTTTCTGTTGCCGTTAGGTAAGACGGAAGCCGGCGCCGCCGGAGTATGATCGGCACTCTTAGTATTAGCTACCTTTGCAAGACATCAACCTTTAATTTTATCTTAAAGATGATTATTGTTTCCCTTCCTTTTCTAATAAATGCATCCTGTCATTTAGAATGTTTCCTTTCACTAGAAGTAGAGTTAGCTGTCCTACAGGAAATTTCCGGCGCAAGTCCAATGTGACTTGCGTCGGTTGTTTTGCGTAGAATGGATCGAGAGTCTGGAATGTTACATACGCGTCCGCCTCCTGGAGCGATCGAACCCTGTTTACCATTTCGCTTCGAGTAGCGCTACAATCGCGATACTCTAATTGAACCGGTAATAGTGAAGCACGCAATCTCAAGCTTTGCTCGCTTCTCCAAATTTACTATTTGTCCTATTCTTTATCAAACTAGGCCGGTCATATCGATCTTCTCATTTCGATGTTAGTTTGATTATTTCTGGTAAGAATATCCGACAAATTGGTGTCAGGTGTGGGGTACACCCTCAGGCTCTGAAACTCTATTTAATGGAAACATTAGATTGTTCTTCCTCATTTGTGTTGATGTCTCCGTTCAATATTATTTTTTAAGTTTTCTCTGTTTTCTCACTGAATCAAGTAATAGATATGTATCTTTCTACTTGAAAATTTCTTCCCCATGATAACAGCTTGTCCTTGCACTTATACAAACTAATACTCTATTTTATTCTTTTATAAGAATTTTACAAAGAATATTAGAGATCAAACGGCAACTGGCAACAACAATAGCTGAACTGCGCAAGGTCAGGGCTATTGCCGGAAGCATTCTGATCAGAAATTTTCTGGAAAAGGCAGATTAATTTTTCTTCATACAACTCATTCCTCTGCAGATAGCTGCTGGGAGAGTTCTCTCAGTCCGGACTGAAACTGTGCTTGGACAGAGATATGTTTGGCGCGCGACTTATCTCCACAAAATACCTACTCTAGAGTAAATTCTGATGGCTATAATTCTCATTATCGTCATCTTCAGCTGTTTCAAATAGTTTGTCACAAAATCACAAAGATAGCTTATTTGTATAAGAACACTATAACGCTTATGAATAGCGGGTATAGGATAATATGTTGCACGAAATCAGAAGTGGTTTACAGCTCAGCAGTGAGACTGCCCTCTCATTGTGTTCACAAATAAATATGCCTACTACATTCAAGGCAATAGGGTCAGCTATTGGGAATTGTAGGTACGCAACGGTCAACTCTTGATTACAAACTTCCAGTCGCATGCATTACTGTATCTGAGGAAGGAAGTCCTTTTCAGGATATCTGAACTTGGAACTACATAAACTTGCTTCTTTTGACTGGGTGATGCGCGCAGGATCACCCAGGAGATCACCTCCAATACCAATACCAAGCTGTCACTTAGAGTGATAGTAGGGTAAAGGTATTCAGATTGTTAAGTAGGCGGTACTACGGGTACCATGAAGAGGAAGGGCTCTCGCTCTACTCTTGTTCTGACCTTGCGCCCTGACTAATTCAGGTTTCACAAAATCTTCTACACAGTGCTGCGCCTACGGTTACAGCGTGAATGTTGTGTAGAGACCCATACAGCTCTTTGAAGCTAGTGGTCATTCTGTTCTTGACAGGATAAAGTCTCATTTAGGCATATGCCGGAGGATGACGGCCCTTTGCGACCAAGTCTTTTTTCTGCGTTGATTGACCTTGCAACCATTCTACCGTAGGAATGTTGATTCGAGCTGTAAATAGGGACTGGGTTATGGTAGTGCCAGTTCTGACCTCTACCACTGATTTGCACGTAACTACTCACAATTTTCGATCTGCCTAAGCTATCAGTCACAAAATATAACTTTGTCCTTTGATAATATTTGCAGGAGACTCCTTCAGAAAGTTCTGAAAATAATCAAGAATCTTCTGTGGGGAATCCAACAATTGATAAAAAACGTCTCCTGACCGAGATGAGAATTATTGACCTGCAACTCAAGGGATTGACTGTCACTATCGAAAAGGGTGATTTTGGAAGAGCCAAGGGGGCCACCGAAGGCCTCAAACTGAGAATCCAAAAAATCAGAGAAAACACCGATCTGTTGAATGATCCTACTGCCCAAACTGATTTACAAGAGCGCATTTCTAAGGCAAATGAGGAGCTTTTGTTGCTACAGGAAGCTGCTAGTTTAGATCTGGGCCCAGTAGAAAACCCTCTCTCTTACAATTGTAGTGTAGCGGGTTATCATTTGAAAGATCCAGCCTTGCCCAAGTTTGGCGGCAATATCCGGGAATGGCCAGCGTGGTGGGGCCACTTTGATAAGGCCGTGCATTCTAGAGAAACTGGGAAAGGTACAAGACTGCTTCAGCTGGAAAATGCTCTGACTGGTGAAGCTAAGAGCTATTACACTGATATGAATCCAACTGCCGATCAGTATGATCAGGTTGTCGCGCAGTTAAGAGCTAAGTATGGGGATCCTATCAAACTAGGTCAGCAATATTATGCCGACTTAGTAGCTTCTCCTAGGGGAATTAATCAAGAGTTGCTGTCAGCTAGGCAACTCCAAGTAAAAACGGATCGTGTCACCCTTGAAAAGGTGAAGGCCATACTTATGAATCTTCAATCTGTGGACAACCAATTCGACCCTACTCTTCTAACCAGCCAAGTCGTTCAAAAGTTTTCTTACGAAACTATCCTGACTGTCAACCACATTGTTGTTTTTGGCAACAAGAAGCTAGACATTACTAAGGATACTGAAGGCATTCTAAAGTTGGTTGAACAAGTCCTGACGTCTGAAGAGGCTCTGTTCACCCAACTATCTGCTGAAAACAGTAAACCTGAAGCCACCTCGTCAGTAGCCATCACATGCGCGGTGAAGCGTTCTACTCCTCAAACATCTAGTGGTACAACTAAGAAGAAGAGATCCGCAAACTCTAATAAGTGCCTCTTCTGCAAAGGGAACCACCTTTCTTCCGCATGTACTCGTTATCCATGTATCTCTACCAGGACGGAGGCCTTGAAAAAGGAGAGTCGATGTGTCACTTGCACAGCATTAGATCATGGTTCTGAGGCTTGCCCTCACAAACTACGCACCTGTAGATACTGCCAAACACCTGGACATTGTCGGCCCTTGTGTAAAAAGCTACTAGTGAAAGCTATCAAAACAGGTACGTTTCTACAAACCTTTCAATGCATACTAAAAGGTAACTCAGGTGAGATAATTATTAGAGTATACTTGATGGTTGTAGCGATACTTCTTATATTACTTATAGCGTAGTAAGACGTTTACAAATTACTGTACATAATGCTACCTTTCTAAATGTTTTTGGGTTTGGGGCCGCTAGCCCTACAGTCACCAAATCTGGTTCAGTTGAGGTAATACTCTATAATAAGAGGGGTAGAGGAAAAACCTGTACTCTCTATACCACTCCTTCTATCCTCAATGAATCTAGACTCTCGCCTCCTCCGCAAATCACCTATCAGTTGCTACCCTCCCAACTGAACTATGCGGATCCTGATTTGTTCTGAGAGAGTCCTCAACCTATTAACTTATTAATTGGTAGCGATCTATACTTTCATTTTGTCTCTGTCAAAAAGAGTATGGAACCCTACGATGGATTTGCCATCCTAAAAACATTTTTTGGATGGATTCCTGCTGGCTGTATTCCTAACCACTTTGAGATGAAGCCAAACAAATTCTGTTTAGCTTCAAGACAAAGTGAACCCTCAACTTTGATAAATGAAAAGGAATCTCTCACAAAGGAACTTGAATTGCTATGGAGTCTAGAGGCTTTTGGAATAAGATCCAACGAGCTTAACTCTTCAAGCAGTTTGAAGAAACAGCCAGAGTTGAAAATGGACGCTACATTGTCACATGGCCTTGGAAACAAGGATGTCGAAAAATACCTAGCATTTTCAGAATGGCTAAAGCTAGGCTTCTCAGCCTCCTGAATGTAACTCCTGAATCTTTGCTACAGAGGATGGATGAGATATTTCAGGAGCAACTACAAGATGGAGTAATCAAACCTGCTCCACAAGACACTCCTTACCCCATACACTATTTACCTTTTAGACCTGTCTTACGCAAGGGAAAGGTCAGAGTAGTATATGATGCTTCGGCAAAGGGGAAGACAGGAATTAGCCTCAATGAAGCCTTACATGCTGGTCCATCACTTATCTCTAATTTGGTAGGTGTAATCCTCAGATTTAGAGAGTATGCCATAGCCATCTCAGCAGATATTGAAAAGGCATTTCTAAGAGTAGGCCTTGATGTATCAGACCGAGATGTGGTCCGCTTTCTTTGGGTGGACGATTACAAAAGGGGTCATAAGGCCGATATCAGAATCTTACGATTTGCGAGAGTACCTTTTGGGGTAATATCTGCCCCTTACCTTCTCCATATGGTACTACACTCTCATTTGTCTGACGAACATTGCAACTCACTTTTCACCTTAGGTCGACGTAACTTCTATGTTGACAACTTGGTGGTAAGTTTACAAACTGATACCGAAGCCTTACAACTAGCTGAAACTTTAATCAGCCACTTTGAGACTATAGGTATGAACTTGAGAGATTGGTGCTCAAATTCTCTTGAATTTGAACACGCTATTCCTCTTGAGAAAAGACATGAAGAGACCGATAATGTCAGTATACTGGGTCTTAGTTGGAACAAATCTCTAGACCAATTAAGCATATCCTTTGAGGACATTCCAGTTTCAGAGACTGTCTCCACCAGGAACGCCCTCCAATGCCTAGGTCAGGTATTTGACCCATTAGGACTGGTCTCACCTTGTCTGATCAATCTCAAAGTATTTGTCAGAGACTGCTGGAAGTTGAAAGGCAAGCTAGACGACCCGCTCCCACCTGAATTTCTGGTTCGCTTCCGGAAATTGGTAACTGAGCGCTCCTCTATTAAGGATATCACAGTACAGCGTCACCTGTGGAGCTGTACCATCCCAGAGGCCTCCTATCAAATGCATATTTTTTGCGATGCCTCCAAGATAGCCCTGGGTTGCGCTATCTACTTAGTAAGAGATAGTCCCAATTCTAAGAGCGAATCTCGACTCATCTTTGGAAAGTCAAGGCTCACTCCAGTCCAAGGTAGATCAATCCCTCAACTTGAGCTCATGGCCTTGTTAATGGGATGTCGCACATATTCTCTCATAATCAAAGAAATGAGTGTCCGCCCTAAGGAAATCGTCCTTTGGACAGACAACACCTCTGTCATCCAGTGGCTTCACTCAAATAAGATCCAGCCGATCTTTGTACAAAATAGGCTGAATGATATTAAGAAGTTTCCTAATATCATAGTACGTCATGTACCCACCAAAGATAACCCAGCAGATATAGCCTCTAGAGGCCAATCCGCTGTGATACTCCGAAAGGAGACCCTGTGGTGGGAAGGTCCACACTGGTTAACTCATAAGAGCCTTTGGCCTTCTCCACTACCTCTAGCCCCCTCATATAGTTCTCCAACACAGACTATCACTCTCTTGTCTAGAAAGGACATTGCTAATCACCAGTTACCCTCTGAACTGGAAAAGCGTTTCTCTTCTTGGTGGGCGTATAGAAAATTCTTCTACATTTGTATCAAGTGGATTTTCCGACGCCTCCCACCTAATTCATCTCTCTCCAACCGTCAAATGTGGTTAATAGCCGAACGCTTATTAATCCACAAATTACAAAAGAGATACTTTTGCTCAGAACTCAATCTCCTCATTGCAGGCCATCAGCCTAAGAGCAACTTGAGCTTATTCTTAGGCCCTGACGGCTTGATACGAGTACGAAGCAGGTTACAAAATGCCCCAATCCTTTGGGACTCTGCTCATCCTATCCTGATGCCTCGCAATAGCGAGATCAGTACGGTTCTCCTGCGATCATTGCACACTAAGAACCTACACATTGGTGTCAGCCATCTTATCACAAAACTACGAGAGAAGTTTTGGATACCAAGAGTACGCCCCAAAGCCAACTCTGTAGTCAAACGGTGCCAGAACTGCAATAGATGGCAAGGAGGTCCGTTTCAACTACCACCAATGCCACCCCTCCCATCTATCAGGATAGAAGAGGTGGCTCCATTTGTCCACACGGGTATCGACTATTTCGGCCCCATTTCTGTGAAGTCTGAGAACCCACAAAAAGGCATTGTGAAAATGTACGTGGTCTTATTCACTTGCCTCAGAATTCGGGCCATCCACCTAGAAATAGCCGAGGACATGTCGGGAGCGGCCTTCTTAGAAGCCCTCACGACCTTTACTAACCTAAGAAGGACACCTAAGGTAGTGGTGTCAGACAATGGCACAAACCTTACATTCGCACAGCCCTTAGTTGGGAAACAACTTGTTGAACTAAGTCCCGCAATAGACGAATTCTTTTCCTCCAATAACATCCTATGGCACTTCAACCCAGCGGGCGCTCCATGGTATGGTGGCGCGTGGGAAAGTCTTGTAGGAGTCACTAAGCGCTGTCTAAAACGCACTGTAGGTAACCTCATACTCACACCAAGAGCCACACAACGCCTCTTGTATCAGGTTGCGGACGTGATCAATAGTAGACCCATTGCAGGAATATGTTCAGATGAACTTATTGAAGCATTGACGCCCAACCACTTCTTAAGGTTGGGTGGTAGCAACGTCAACACACAACTTGACGTTGACATCACCAAAGTCCTCCCAACCCTACAGAACACAGTCCAGGCATACACACAAATACAACAGTATGTCGCCCGTTATAATGAAATATTTCGCCAGGAATATTTCAATTACCTCAAGGAAACTTACCCAGCTAGACATCGCCATCCTCGGGGATCTCACAGCTTCCGCCCTAAACCTGGGGACATAGTTCTTCTTAAAGAACCGCTAGCTGTCAGAGCCGACTGGCCTTTGGGTATTGTAGAGGAAGTGTCACATAGACAGGCGCATGTCAGAGTTTCCCACAAGGTAGCTGGACTTAACCTACCTAGAGACCGCACCACAGGCTCAAGAGTCAAGTTAGTTCCTTTCAATAGGATTTACCCTTTGGAGCTACCAGACCATGTGTCATCCAAACCCTCGGAGCCCAATGCTACAACCCTTGCCAGGTAGGTTGGATAGATATGTTATAGTTACATTACTGTAGTCTATTTATCCCCTTCCTCCTCAAACAGCCCTCAAGGCAAGTACTGCCCGGGGGAGTGTCAAAAATAGCGACCACCAACGTCACTATTTCGACTTTCGATCAAGCTATCGAAATTAAACTATCGAGGCTGTAGAAACCTCCAGCCATGACGTCACATCACAAAATCACGAACCTTGCTCAGACAACCTAAAAGTTTGTTGACAAGGTTGACAAGCGAGGATAGCATTGAGCAAAATCACACAATCCTATCTCTGGTTATTAGTGCGTAAACACTGTTAACTTTGCGTTGTGACTGGTGTAGCTAAATTAACATTTAATAATTACTTATATTATATTTGTGAAGATGGAAGATGGAATCTCAAAGGTCAGTTTTCTAATGATAGCTTCTCCTGAAGCGTTGACTTGATCCGTCTTCATCTGAGTTAGCCCCATAATGGTCTTCACTCGATCTTTCGATCTTTCCTTTGCTTTATCTTGTACTTTGATAAGATAATTTACTGGAATTCTGACTCTATATGACTAACGGTAACTCTTTCTTTCTGTTGCCGTTAGGTAAGACGGAAGCCGGCGCCGACGGAGTATGATCGTCACTCTTAGTATTAGCTACCTTTGCAACGAAGACATCAACCTTTAATTTTATCTTAAAGATGATTATTGTTTCCCTTCCTTTTCTAATAAATGCATCCTGTCATTTAGAATGTTTCCTTTCACTAGAAGTAGAGTTAGCTGTCCTACAGGAAATTTCCGGCGCAAGTCCAATGTGACTTGCGTCGGTTGTTTTGCGTAGAATGGATCGAGAGTCTGGAATGTTACATACGCGTCCGCCTCCTGGAGCGATCGAACCCTGTTTACCATTTCGCTTCGAGTGGCGCTACAATCGCGATACTCTAATTGAACCGGTAATAGTGAAGCACGCAATCTCAAGCTTTGCTCGCTTCTCCAAATTTACTATTTGTCCTATTCTTTATCAAACTAGGCCGGTCATATCGATCTTCTCATTTCGATGTTAGTTTGATCATTTCTGGTAAGAATATCCGACATCTTGTGTTTGACCTACGAGCCTTGTTTCGTGACGTCACATGTTTACTACTGATAACAGAACCGTGTGTTTATCATTCACCGTGCAAACTGTAATGAATTGAAAAAGCCGCATTACAACTTGTTCGCAGATTTTTGAAGAAATCTTATATTGCTGGGGGCAATAATCATCAAAATCAATCCGTTCTTGAGAATATTTATTTCCAAGTACCTAGAGAGGTGAGGTGAATGTGAACAAAATACTCACTTTGATCTCCTATGAATTTTCAATTATAGTACAGAATTTTCACTCTACGCAAAGCAGTAAAGTATATATTACTATCCTCTTTACGATCTAGTAATTCACGAATTATTCCCCTTTTTTCAGATGTCACACCTTGGCTGTTACGCATGTGTGAAACAAAACATTAAAGAAATCTTCCACCAATCTAGACGATATAAGAGCAAATTTCATTGGGTATGATCAGTTTTTTCGTTTACTAATTCAAAGAACTAACAATAACTAAGCCGAGTTGACACTGCAATTGTTGTTCGTGATTTGTTTGCAGACAAATATCGAGAAACGGAATTTTCCTCGATTCAAAGCTCTTCTTCATTTCGATGATTTTTACAAGGGTGTTTACGGTGCTAAACTATGGAGATCGTTAAGATTGGGCTTACTGTGTAACAACAAATACTGCGCCGTCGTCAATAATTATTCCGATTCAGAGCAGACCATGCGTGAACTCGAAGTAAAAATATCTCTTTCATTCAAATTTTAATTTTCCTTGATCTCCATTTTCAAATTTATATCCTAGGATCGAGGAGCCCTCAATATGCGAAAATTGTACGAGATGGAGTTGATGAAACTGATATCTGAAAATAAACTTGCGGTACCTGATGAAACAGAGGACAGTATCCACAGAATAGAACAGAGTATAGATTCTATTATTGAGAAGAAAACAAGATCCGATAGATTATCGAGCGTATTTGGCCACTACGAAAAAGTTTCGGAGTAAGTGATAAGGATGATCGTAATTTTCTACTACCAAAGCAAATCTTTCAAGTTCTTGACTTTGTCCGCACGAAATACAAGACGATATTGACGAAGGTTTACGGTCTTGTGTTTCGATCATAAATAATTATTCTCACTCGTAGTAATTAGAGGAAATCGAACTTCAAGGTTGGGTATGACATGAAAGAAAAAGTAATCATATTGATGTGCTCGTTTAATTAAGTCATATTCAAGTAATAAACAAAATAGAAAAGTCATGTAACTCTCTTCGGTTAATCGTCACGTTTATGAATCACAATTCACAAAAAAAAAATATATATAGTAAACGTTTTCGACTCAACAATTATAGAGGTAGAGTTGAGGAAGTGTCGATGTAGAAAGTCAAGGAATTTATGAGAGTCGTCACATTTTATTATTGATGAATATTGGAGAACGACTTTCTGCACGTGGGGAGGAAGACTTAGAGCCCGAATAAGTCGTCAAACTTTTTTTTCGTGAAAAACTGGCCGTCCTGTTCTGGCTAACGTTAAGTAATTGAACAACCCTTAGTCCAATTCCTTGAACTACTCCTAGTATGTACTAAAATAATTAACCTCTGGAGAAATGTTCTCAGCGTGCATAAGAAGAAAAAAGAAGGATAAAATATTTTTTTTTTTTTTGGAAGACATTCTCTTGTGGAAATTTACCGGGCTTCGATTTTTCTCCGGAAATAAATGCACATCAGGGGTAATACCAGAGGAGAGTGTTCCAATAAAGAAAAATTCTAGCCAAATAAATAAAAAGTACAATTGTTTCCTTCATTAAACCTTCAAGTTTCCCCTGCAAAAATCACACACCCCCCGGAGCGATTTAAAACTCCGAGTTTTCTCCTTGAAATTCTGTCTTGAATCCGCTCCTGCAGAAGGTCGTATTGATTTTTAGAAACGTAGAAATTCCGGTTTTCTCTAATACACTACGTGTTTTTACGCTTAATTGTACAATAGGGTAATTAGAGGTTTGAAGGACCGTGTCAATTATCAACATTTGTACTTAATCGTCTTTCAAATGGTCAATTGCTAACTGCTAGTATAACTAATTTGAGATGTTTATGTACCAACAACTTGAATTGCTTTGTTTAAACATCAGGAGTATTTTATACCGAACTGTCATTCACTTCATCAAATTTTTGAGGTGTCTCCATTTTTAACTCGTTTTTTTCTTCTACTAGATCAGAACTGGAGAATGAAAAGGATCGAGTAGAAGACAAAGAACCTGTTGAAGTTTTGACCGGGAAACTATCCTTGACAGAAGGTTTGAAAGATGCGTACTTGGATCACAATCGAATTATACACCCAAAAAAGAGTACCAGTCATGCTACGTTGTACGAATTCATTCCGGCAACAAAAATAAAAGGTATGGATAGTTGGATCTCGGAAGCAGAACATTACGAATTTTATAAGAAGAGCTTGGATTTTCCGATAAATGTCGAAAAAGAGGAAAATTTCACCTTTCCGCGCCATTTGAACATATATACCTACGAGAAATGCAATATTACATCTTTTCCTCATCCAAGACGAGGCGCTACCCAAGTTCTTGGTGAGTCCCGTGACACTCCCAAACGCCTTCTACCGCTCAATCAGTTGCTATTCTGTAATAAAGAAAATTTGCAGATTTCTATTTACTTGATGGCGGTTCGATCGTTCCTGTATTGGCCCTCGGCTTAGAGAGAGGTGATCGGCTTCTAGATATGTGCGGAGCTCCAGGAGGAAAAGCTATTACCGCCATGCAAACGCTCATGCCCGGTAAGTATTTTGAAGCTTTGCAATATCTTCTAAGTAGATCTCTCATCAATCTTACCTTTTCGAACGAACAGAGGAGGTGATATGTAATGACTTGAGCTCATCCAGGGTGAATCGAATTCAGACGGTTATGTCCGAATATTTGTATAACACTTCAGGTATGAATAAAATATCGGTCACTCAGTCCGATGGCAACAAAATAGCGAAAGCCAACTATTACAATAAAGTAAGTGAATTTCATTATACATTGATCGTGTGCTTTCACGACAGTTTCGGAAAATATTGTGTATATCAGATTTTAGTTGATGTACCCTGTACCAATGATCGTGTATCCGTCACCAGCGACAAGAACAGTTATTTTGCACCGAATAGAACGTCGGAGCGTATTTTATTGCCCGAAAAACAAGCAGAATTGCTCGCGTGAGTATGTTGCGAATACGCATTGAGAACTTGTAGCGATGCGTCGAATCGACACTCACGTTCCTGAACGCGAGATAAATTAATTATAGAACTCATTTGTATGATTAGCGCTTCTTTCTTTAATAACGTATTAGTTTACCGCAAAGTTGTAATAGATTTTTAATTACGCCTTTTGTAGCGCCGCATTGCGGCTGGTCGCGGATGGTGGTAGCGTAGTGTATTCTACTTGTTCGCTTTCACCGATCCAAAATGATGGTGTCGTACAAATGGCGCTAAAGAAATCGTGGACCGAAACCAGTAACGAGTTTGTCGTCAAGTACGTACATGCATTCATCTATGTGTCAGAATGCATATTATGTATGTTATGATTACATTGTTTTGGAATGTATTATCATTATGGATCGGGCTTATGTTGCAGAGACCTTCGGGAGGCATTCAAACCCATGAATGTTATCTACTACTTAGGTACCAATGTCGGGGTTAAATACGGCATTCTTATCCTACCTCACTTGACGGCCAATTTTGGACCTATGTACGTTTGTAAGTTGGAGAGGGTAAAATAAACGTTTTCTTCTCTCGATACTTGTTCATTATTCAACAATCCTACAAAGGAGTTTTGATTGCTGGGAGGTGCTCCCAAGTTTTGATTTTGTTGACCAATTGAATCTAGGCTCTATTTGAACATTCCTGCGACTTTGGTACAAAATATATTTAATTTTAGACAGTATTATCTATGACAGTAGTCAAAGGTCCTTCACCTCATCCTAACATCATTCGTCGAGTTTTCTCACTTGAATATTCACTGTGGTAAATCATCGCATTCGTAAACTTTCCGTAAAAGAATCGAATCAAGTACCCCCGAAAAGAAGTGAGTGGCCAGATTATTTCTTCCTTCAATATTATCAAAACAGGTTTCCAGAATAAATGTGAAGACTGCATACATTACCCTCGCTTAAGAGTGTAGCAGCTTCTTCTTAGTGTTGAATTCTACATCGTTTTGTCAGTAGGGTATTCATCGCATATTATCGCCAATAAATAAATTCGCGCTTCACTCACAAGAAAATTCCTTCATAGTTCGTTCAGCGAGAGAAAAAATCTTTCCATACGATAGTCTAGGCTGTTATACGTTCACAATAATGGTGAAAAATAATTTGTACAATTCATCAAGGTCAACATGTAGGAAAATTTCGGTACCAGTTACATTTCCACGGTGAAAGTTCATTCGCGCTGATGTCCTTTTCTATATTTAATTTGGGAAATTTGTTTGATAATAAAATATTTCGGACCGGTACTGCAATCCGGATATCCAACCCGCGTTACAATTCTCCATATCGTGAACACCCTTGAATTTTACATTTTTGCGAGTTGATTTAAACATTCTTGAACCGTATAGTATTTAAATGAATAGGTCTTAAATGTTGATGACTCGTAGTACCGTGGAAAGAATGACGGAAAAATTTTTTAGAAGATTAGGATCGGGATGATGTATTCTAAAATTAGGATGTTTCGGTCAAATATTCTTCGTCTTGTTTTCGTTGTGTTGATTCTGAACTTTTTTTAATCAATTTTTCTGGAAAATTATTGATGATAGCATAACTCTTACTGTTGCTCATCGAGAAATATAGCGCAAACATCGGATATTCGCCAAAGTGTATAAAAAATTTTAAGATCAAAACCGTTCCTAATTTTGGACTAGCTGTTTTTAGGAGGTGGCTATGGGTCAACCGCTGCTGAATTTTATTCGAAGCGAGGCTTTCCTTCCGTCCAACGTGCTTCATTCGTGTCGTGTAGAAAATAAGAACCGTTCTTATACTTCCAGTAAAGGGTAAACCGGGCAGTAGAGGCAGTGACGCGTTGAATTGAGTCGGCCAGACTAGAACTCGTAGTGGATAAGGTGGAGGCCATATTATTCACGACCCGTCGAAAATTCACAATTTGCCTACGAGTTGTGCTAATCAAGACCAAGAAGGTAATGAAGTATCTGGGAATCAGGTTTGGAGCTTCAGACACCATTTTCTGCTGGGCAGAGTGCTGAACTACCTAAGCTGCCTGATGAGGAACCTAAGAAGGCCGGCAAAGGAACGAGAGGGATCATGGTGAGCACCACCTTCGTTCCGACCGCACTGTCACGACAAAGGCTCTTTACGTATTAGCACGTTCACTTCCAATCGAGAGCAGTGATGTTCAAAGCAAAGAAAAGAAAACGACTGACCAGAAACCAGGCACTGCTTGCTTAAGAAATGGAAAGCGAGAACTGCTCAGAATGAGCTAGGGAAATGGACGACCCATGTATTATACTCGTAACGCGACCTTGATACGAGTAGACGAACCAAGACCATGGTCAGCTGCACTTTCACCTGATGCAGGTGTTAAGCGGTCATGGCTGCTTCAACAAGTATTGTCATGAGAAGTTGGCGGTTCGCATTGCAATCAAGGGCGGTATGTGTGGACAAGGGGTGCTTGGTCGGTATCAGCAAGAGATTGGGGTCAATGAAACGCTTGCTCCAGGTAGTGTTATAGCCACCATTCCAAGTTTCAAAGAAGCATGGAAGCAGCTGTCTGCATTTGCAGCCACAGGCATGAAGAACAATATGGATATGGAATGGGATAGGCAAATGCAGAATCATGCCAAGATCTACTCAATACCTGTGTATCACCCACATACAGACTACACTCCACGGGAAGAACAGAAAGCATAGGAACTTGAAGAAAGAACAAGAAGAGAGACTCCGACAGTGGCTTAGGTCTAAGTTGTGTCTAGTATGTGAGCTATATTGTTTGCATGCCTGGAGGCATCACACCTTGGTGATTGCCAAGAAGAGGGCGTTTTTCCGAGGAGATTGTTCCAACTCTGAATTTATGCCCAAAGGGGTCAATGCCGGTAATAGAGGAAACAAAATGAATGCATACGCAACCCGCATGCACTCCACTGCACATACGACTCAAGCGATATACTTAACATTTACTGCAGTATTCTTCACATAGTAAGACTTCAATATTGTTGATCAATGCTGTGTCATATTATTGAGAGGGAGAGTATGTTTGTGATCAAAATTCCATTTCTAATTCCTACGTCGCATGTGCAGCGCTGTCTTCCATGGTGGAGTGGGTGCGGGTTGCGTATGCATTTAATTTTATTTCCTCCAAGACCGGAATCCACCCTTTCGGGTATAACTTCAGTGTTGGAAGAATCTTCTCGGCGAACCTCCTCAACCGCTACGCAAAACATTGAAACACACAGCAACAACACCACCTTAAGATATAAAAGATGGAATCCCTTCATCTTCTTCTTTCTTCAGGGATCATCTTCCTCTTCTTCCTGCACATCTGGATGTGGATGGTGCACAGGTTTTGAGTAGGCCATAGCGTGGTTCTGCATTCGCCTATTCCATTCCGCTCCATCTTCTTCTTCATGACTGTGGCAGCAAATGAAGACACCTGATGGTTCCATGCTTCTTCGGAACCTAGCATGGTGAATACCAAAACAGTATTTTCAGCCTCTTGACCGTTGACACGAGTATTTCCAGAATTTCCTTTCAGTAGACACCCTATGTAAGGTATTTTCACTGAGTCGGCCCATACTAGGGCATCTTATAGGAGGATCGACAAAGCGGTGCTTATTAGGTGTGCAACGACCGACCCTGCCTGCCTTTTTTGCTACAATCAGGAAATGGTGCCTGAAACTCAGCGTTGAGTCTAATTAGATATCTAGGTACTTCATCCGTTTCTTGGTCTCAATTTCCACACCCTGCTGGCAAAAAGTGAGTGGACTGAACATTTCAACGGATCAAGGATAATAAGGCCTCCGTCTTACTTACTGCAAGTTCTAGTCCAGTGCAAGTCAAATATAATACCTAAAGTCTTATTTATTAACAGGGAATTTGTTCTGTTTTTTTTTTTTTTGAAAAATTTGCCCTTTGCCCTCTGACGTTTCGCCAAAAAATGGACTTGGAAAAATTTGGCCTCTCTTCTTGATCTATGTATTGATAGGAGAGGGACTTTGATTTATTCATTTATTTACTTATTTATTTATATTTATTTATTTATTTATTTATTTATTTATTTATTTATTACTTTGCTTATTTATTTATTTATTTATTTATTTATTTATTTATTTAGTTTTTTTCTTTATTTTCTCTTTCAGCAAGATGTATAAATGATAAGTGACTTGCCTTCTTATCATATGAAGAAAGAAAGAAAGAAAGAAAGAAACTAAATACATAAATAGATCTGATGAATAAATAAATAAAATTAGTTGATCAATCAATTGATCAATTTATTTATTAAATTAATTAATTAATTAAAGTCCTCCTCCTATCATTCATTATAGTTCAAAATTTCTACAAGTCCATTTCGGCCAGACGTTAGATGTTGGATGGCAGACGGCAAATTTATTTATTTATTTTGTTTGTTTGCTTGTTTGTTTGTTTGTTTGTTTGTTTTTTTATAATTATGACTGGAAGGCAAGTTTCCTTTTATATTTATCTTGGAGGTCAAAATTCTAACAGGAAATGTGTTCTTTTTTTTTTTTTTTTTGAAAAATTTGCCATCTAACTACTCTCTAACGTTTGGCCAAAATGGACTTGGTGAAATTTTACTTCTTTTCTTGAGTTACATATGATAGGAGGAGAATGATAGGAGAGGGACAGATTTATTTATTTACTTACTTATTTATTCATTCATTTAGTTTCTTTCTTTATTTTTTTCTTTCAGCAAGATATATAAATGATAGGTGACTTAATTGCCTTCCTATCATATGAAGAAAGAAAGAAACTAAATAAATAAATAAATAGATAGATAAATAAATTAATAAAATTAGTTGATCAATCAATTAATTAATTAGTTTATTTATTTTTTTATTTCTTAGATAAATAAATTAATTAATTTAAGTCCTCCTATCATAATGGTTTAAAAGAAAATGCAAAATTTCTCCAAGTCCATTTTGGCCATACGTTGGATGTTGCCGGGCTGCAGACAGCAAATTTATGTATTTATTTATTTTGTTTGTTTGTTTGTTTGTTTGTTTGTTTCATTCTTTATATGACTGGAAGGCAAGTTTCCTGTTGTCGGAAATCAAGATTCTAACAGATTTTTTTTTCCTCTTTTTTTTTGAAAAATGTGCCATCTGTCGTCCAACGTTTGGCCAAAATGGGCTTAGAAAAATTTATTGAAATATTCTAAAGTAGACTTATACTAGTCCATGAAGAAGGTTTACTTGCGTGTGGAGAACAAGAAGGTGGTGCTCCCAGATCAAGCAAAGCAAGCATGACAAAGACAAACTAGTATGCTACTTTATAAAAGATGTGAAACATGATCTTCATTTATTTGGCTACGCCAGAACATTTTTATTTATTCATTTATTTATTCTTTTGCTCATTTGTTTATTTATTTATGTATTTAGTTTCTTTCCGTATCTTTTTCTTTCAGCAAGATACATATGATAAGGGACTTGCCTTCCTATCATATAAAGAAAGAAAGAAAAAGAAGAAAGAAAGAAAGAAGGAAAGAAAAAGAAGAAAGAAACAAAATAATAAATAAACAAACAAACAAAATAACAAACAAACAAACAAACAAACAAACAAATAAATAAATAGATTAAGTTGAAAGACAAAGAAAGACACAATACTTACGTGCGGGGGTAATATTAAAGGAGGGGTTGGTTGATCAATTAATCAATTAATTTATTTTATTTTATTTTATTTATTTATCAAATAAATTAATTAATCCAAGTCCTCTTTCTATCATATATATTAGCTGAAGAAGAGAAGCAAAATTTTTTCGAGTCCATTTTGGCAGGATGTACGTTGAATGGCGGACGGCAAATTTATTTATTTAATTTGTTTGTTTGGTTGTTTCTTTCTTTCTTCATAATATGATAGGGAGACAAGTCACCTATCATTTCCATAATATCTTGCTGAAAGAAAAAAATAAAGAAAGAAACTAAATAAAGAAAGAAACTAAATAAATAAATAAATAAATAAATAAATAAATAAAATTAATTAATTAATTAATTAATAAAGAAAGAAATAAACAAACAAACAAACAAACAAACAAACAAACAAATAAATCCAAGCCTCCCTTCTATCACATACAGTTCAAGAAAAGAAGCAAAATTTATCCAAGTCCATTTTGGCCGGACGCCCGACACGTTGGACGGCAAAGGGCAAATTTATTTATTTTATTTATTTATTTATTTATTTATTTATTTATGTATTTAATTCGTTTCTTTCTTTCTTTCTTTATGATAGGAACACAGGTCTCCTACCATATCTCGGAGGTAACGTGTTCTTTGGTGTTTTTTTTTCTTTTTTTTTTTGTAAAATTAGCTGTCCGTCGTCCTTTGAGGTATATATGATAAGAAGAACTTGAAATAATTTTATTCTCCAAGTCATGAATATTGAGGAAGGGACTTGAAAAATTTTGAATTCTTGTCATATATCTTTCTTTATTATATAAACCTGTAAGCTCGCGCGCGTGACGCTAAAAAATCGAGTGACGCAAGAAAATCGCGTGCCGAAAATTCGCGTGGCCGAAAATTCAAGTGCCGCTATCTATTGGAAACTCGGTAAATCTGAAGCGCTACCTACGCATCGTTAGGGCGTGGTTAGGGCGGGTCAACCTTACAAACTACGACGCGACCGGTTAACCTGACCGTTCGAGTAGTTTCTCGCTGACCGTTCGAGTAGTTTCTGGAAGTAGGCTCTCTTCCTTCCGTTTTTTTGACAGTTCTCGAATGCTCTCGAAATGATCCAGCAGTAGCGACGATTGATATAAATAGAAGCGCGTGGCGCGGCGTTGCATCATTTTACGTTAGACTCATACACGCAACAGTTGTTCCATTTGTATCATTCGAAGTTGTATATTTTTCTTTCAAACAGTATGACGGACGGTAGCGTAGAGAATGAGATTCTACATGATGAATTGTCAGGGGATCTCATTAACGCATTTTTTGAAATAGTACGCATTTTTTGAAATAGTACGTAAAAATACTAATTTCTGCCCAGTCAATGTGTACTTGATGGGATTATGGGACGACATCAAACCGGCACAGCTCTTTAATGGGAGGCACATTCAAATATTGCCGACCAGACCCACCAAACGTCTGAATGAAATTTCACATTGGGTCACATTTTATTACAATAATGGTATCCTGTATGTCTATGACAGTTGCAATTCTCAACAGATAACATATACACAGAATACATTTTTACATCGGTTGTTTCCCTGTGGTTTTGAGGTGGAATATTGCACTGTGGACAAGCAGAAAAATGGTCTAGATTGTGGTGTGTACGCAATTGCCTTCGCAACAGCTATTGCCTTCAATCAAAATCCATGTAACCTTAGATTTGAGCAACATGCTATGCGCCCTCATCTTCTCCAGTTATTCAATACAAAAACATTACATCCATTCCCCAAGTCAGTAAACCTGAGGACGAAACAAAAACATTCGTAATTCCTCGGGTTATATTCAAATTCACAACTGGGAAAAGAGGGCTTGAAATAATTCGTAGGCAGTATCCATTGCGGCTCGCGTATGCCATGACGGTAAATAAATCTCAGGGGCAAACGTTAGATGTAGTTGGCATCGATCTAAGGGAGCATTTATTTTCACACGGTCAACTCTATGTGGCGCTAAGCAGGGCACGAAGAAAGGATAACATTTGCCTCCTGACCAAGAAAGAGAACATTTTGAACAACGATTCAGTAGCCACTCGAAATATAGTACATGACATTTTATTGTCTTGGAAAGAGTAGTAATAATATGCGCCCCATCACATACCTATGGACGGTTAATGTAGGCTGAAAATAAAAGATTAATAATTATGATATTCTTTTATTTACTCCTATTTTTTGACTTTATTCCGGAAGAAGAAGAAAAAAATTTCAACCTCCTCATATACAGAAACGTGAAAGAAAGAGAAAAGGCCAGCGACGGTTCCCTGCCTTCACGCGGTGCTGGCCGTTTTCACTGAGAGGGAACCGACCTCCATTGCAGTTTGTAAGAAATTTCAAAACAGCAATCCAACAAAGGGAAACTCAGTTCAAATTATAACTCCACATTGTAAGTCTTACAGAATAGTATGTGCAAGCGAAGCGACGATTCAACAACCTGACTAGATTTGCAAGATCAAAAAGTATACATTTATCTTAATTCCTTTCCCAATCATAACCGACCTTTTACTTGAAATTTTTACTTCCTCCCCCACTCTTTAATAACTATGTATGATAATTAAAAATATACGTGGCTATGTTTTAGATCCATCGATCACTTTGAACGGGTATTTTAAAAGTTATAATATTTCTATCGTATGCACGGTTTTTATGGGGAATTTAGCCACCCCACTAAAATGTAACAACAACAATAACGAGCGAGCGAAGCGAGCGAGCAAAACACGCGAGCAGCGAAGCTGCTCGCGTCTGTTAGGAGCTGCCGGCAGGCCGAGCCGCCAAGGGCCGCCGAAGGCGGCCCGTCAGCGCCGAAGGCGGCCCGTCAGCGGCTCGTAATATAATATGACGGAAGGAGATTTTAGAAAATTGGTATTTTCTCAATTCAGTTCCACACTACCCTAAAGGTCAAATTGATAATGCGTTTTTTCAATTGTGGGTTCCACAATAGGCCTATAATAAACCTCATTAGTCATTATGAAAACAAATTCGACCTACAGAATCTTATTTGTTCGACAGTTTTGCAGATCGCGCAATTATTGTGAAAGAGAATACATTAATGAAGATCACGTCACAATGGGGCTATACATCAAATAAAGCACCGAACAGCAGCTAGGCCTATACTGGGCACTTGCCAAGAGATTTCAAATTCTAAGCTCTAGTTATAATAAGAGAAAGAGGGATGGTCTCCTTCTCTTCGTATGGTGAAGAAACGATTTTCGCAAGCTGCGAGATGTTTTTTCCATAATAATTCGAAGCTTTTTTCGAGTGACTCGGAGATTCAAATGATGACTGATGTAATCTAAAATAAGAAGTGAAAGTATACGCGTACTGTTTATTTGAGTATCGCGGGGCCATGGTATTCATATATAAGTATGCAAGAGTGTACCTACTCAAATCCTATTACAATAAAAATAATTTAAATGACGAACGCGTTTACCTAATTGATTTATAGCAATCTGGACTAGATAAATAACCTGCTCTAGAACGCGAGTACATGATTGGCGGTACGACTTCAAAATACGCGTACTAGAGCTTGTCTGCTCGTATTCGATATGTATGTTAGATTACAAACTTTTTTTCGCGTTCCTCCAATATAACGACAGAAGAGGGCAAAAAAATTCTCGTTACTCTCTCACCTTATAGAAGAAAACACGGGGAAAAAAATAAATAAAGAACGTCTGGATGCGAGCGCGTCTTCTGAATAGAATAGACGCGCAGCCTGACTTGATAACTCTCATTCTGTTCTCGATTACGTAATAAAATATACGAATCTAACGAAATGAGAAGAACACGTTCCCAGTGCAGTGTCTGGTTTCTGAAAAAACTATCGCGTGAAGCCGAGTTTGGTCGGGTCTCAATATTGATAGAAATATCGAGTGCGAAACGTTGTTGTTCGCCACGCTCATTCGTATCGAAGAATATTCGTTAGGTACCGGTATTATAATTAACGTGATGGGTTGAAAAAAATTTCGTGAAAATCGTGCCGCGCGATTTTTCGTTCCTTCGAGAAGTGAATATATTGTTCCTATTTCCTCCCCCGCCCTCTCAATCCCTCGCTACTCACGATGATAACGCTTTAATTAGTAAAATTCTTCCATTTTTTTTAAAACGAAATATTAATTTTTCATTTTCCTCCGTTCATATACGTATGTGATGTCTCTACAAAATTTTTCGTTGCCGTTTTCACCTGGCGGTTATTTTGGAGTGGACGTGCCCGGGGCCATTCCCCATTACGTATACAACGCTGAGCCGTACGAAAATGGTGCGAAACTATTTAATAGTGGTAACGAATTCGCTAGGCCGGATAATGTTCACAGAAAACCGTATCAGATAGCGCCGGCACCTCCGGCCGGAGTACCAATCTCGGGTCCGGCTCAGAGTACGTACAGACATAGTGGTACCCACTTTACCAGAGTTACTAGTAGCGCTTCGCAGCGAAATGGAAAAACTTCTGTGCACGCTGTGGTCGATTACGATGACGATTTCGCAGACGGAGAAAATAATGATTATAATAACGACGTTCAAAAACAATACCCACTGCCAACAGTCACCCCCGTTCAGGGACCAATTTATTTAAAGAACGGTAGCGTTCCTGTAGTACCGCTTTATAGTTACCCGAAAGTGAATAATGGATCTTTCGTTCAAATACCGGTAAGTGTTTTCGAGTTCCTTCATCCTTTCGTGTGTGTGACATTTAATCAGCGCATATTATGAAGCGGAACACATATCAGTACACGCTGATTGTATTTTACTCGCAGTTTCCGAAATTACGTATTTCTAAATTACGTAATCGTAACCTGTATATGATAATGTTTTTTTCTAAATATCATGTTTTGAAAACGTAATGGTCAGATTTACTATAAAGGGTGAAGGGGAATACGTATTAGTGAATTGTCGCGTGGATTCATTGAATTGGTTCGGTATTGGAAAGGGTTGACTGACTCATTTATGGTCGTACTATCCCATTCCGAAAGTATTGATTGAAAGTGTAGAGAAAGTTGTGAACGATAATTGAACTTCAAGGAACGTATTTTAATTAGGTACCTTATTTCATCATACTAAATAGGTACGAGTCATCCTTTAGTTCGTGACTTCGTCGCTCATTCTGGACTTACCATATAATTATGCCGTCATCTTATAAATTCATCTCTCAATTATAAAACAAGTTAAACGAATCCGTTCCTTAAGGTTACGGCTATCCATCATAAACGAAAAAACGAATACTCCAAGGGGAGAGTGAACAAATGTTTACTCTCCCCTTGGAGTATTCGTTTTTTCGTTTATAAAACAAGTTCTTTTTATGAATTATTTAATTACTAAACTAGCGAGAGAATTTCCTCTGCTTGGATTGGGGCTTTTTCCCGGAGAACTGGAAAAGTGACAGTAATGGTACAGGGGTAGGACCTCAGTATTATATTTCTTCCGCGTCTCTTGTCGCTCGCGTATTCTCTGATTTTCAAACTCCCTCGCGAAAACGTGCGCATCAGGATCGTATAAGGTCAAATTAATAATTGTATGCTACAATTATGGTTAATCATATTGATACAAAAGTTGTACTCTACGAGAGAGTAGCGAAATATTAAAACCATACTAATCAAAGCCGCTAAGATCTTTCGGTTAAACAACCATCCTCGGAGCACGAACGAAAGCGACTAACCCAACAACAACGAAGACAGAGAAACCAACTTAAGGATCATGATTGAATCAGCGAGTCATCGAAGTGTGAATCATTCTCATAGACTAGCTCAACCAGACCCTCATCAGGAATGTACCTGTTTAAGCCGGTGAAGTCTTCAATATTCCGGTAACGCAAGATTTCAATATTTTCTAAAGCAATAAGTTTAAAGTATGAGTTCTCATACGGAGGAGGGTACCAGACCCCTCTTTGACTCTGTGGCCACTTTCGATAAGGTGATCGGCAAAGGCCGACTCACCCAAGTTACCCTTCTCCCGAGCTTTCTTACGCTCCTCGATTCTTATTTGGAGCTGACGGCCGGTAATTCCTGTATTTAAACTCCAGGACAATCGTTGCAGGCTATGCTGTAAACACCACTCCTGTCGGCTAGAGGAATGGAGTCCTTTAATTTTACAAATAAACTTTTACCGTGTTAGTATTATAATATGCCGGACGGAACCCGAAAGGACTGAGCACACGGCTCAACTTTAACGAAAATCTACCCAAGTAAGGAAGTCTAATCCAACGTTTCCTCCTACCTAGGTGTGGATCCCTGGGGAGGGAGATGGTAGAATCAAGGCTTTTTCTGGTCAATATCCACCCTCACTTGATTCACTCTAGCAAAGTGCTTAATTGTTCCTAGTTCCTTATGGAAAGTGTCCTGACTCAAAGGAATATGAGTCAGGCGATGGATCAAGCTATTGAAGGTAGCGATCTTATGTGCAGCTGGACAGAAGGACGACCCATGGGTTGTAATATCGGTCGACGTTTCTTTTCTATAAATTCCAAATTCATGGACGCCATCTCTAACGAAAATGGACAAGTCAAAAAAATTTATTAATGAGCCACCAACTTCCAGGGTGAATTTTATGGATGGTTATTGGCTATTCAAGTAAGTGAGAAACTCATGAAGGAGTTCCACGCATAAAGTATGTAGTCCACATATCTATGCCAGTAAAACACATGATTTACCAGCACCTGTCCTGAGGAAAATAAATTTATCTCAAATTTGGACATTAAATACCTCAGATAGGGAGAATCAATGGGGATCCCCACCTCATCCGGGTACTCGAAAAATTTCACTTCAAATTTACAGAAGTTGGGGGTCCAACAAACCCTCAGAAGATCAAAGAATTCCGCCATCTCCTCATGAGGGACACCCGATTTTACGAGCGATTCGCACATGTCTTGGATTGTAACAGCCTTAGGAATGTGAGGAAATAATCCTACAACATCAAAGGAGCATAAGGTCGTTTCCAGAGGAAGGTTTACGTCCTTCAACTATCCGCCAAAGAGTCCGAGTTCTTTACTGAATACGGGGAGGTACAATTACTCGTGATTCAAACCATCGATCTATACATTGTCGTCGTCGTTTCCGTGAACGCGATTAGGCCAAGTGGCCCGTCTGCGGAGTGGCATCTGCTTCGGATGACGCGGATGTGTCCACCAATTTTCGCCTTGGTCTGCCGCGGTCTCTCCTGCCTCTTGGCGTGTAGTTTGCGGCCCATTTTGGCGATCTGTCCTCCTCTATTCTGGCGACATGTTCTCGCCATCTTCGTCTGTAATCCTTGACTCTTCTAACAACGGGTGTCACATCGAGCTCGCTCTGAATGGATTCGTTCCTCTTCCGGTCTAACAAGGTGTACCCTGCAGTTCTTCGCAGGAAGCGCATTTCCGCTGCTTCTATTCTTTTCTTATCTCTCTTTCTCAGCACCCATGATTCACTTCCATACGTTAACATTGGTATGGCAAAGGTGTTGTACACCTTCGGTCGCTTTTCTCGTCTTATACTATTTGGCGGCATTATTCGATTTATTAAGCCCGATATTTTTATGAATTTCGTTATCTTCTTTTCAACGTGGACTTCTCCCAGATAGGATATATCAGTGCCAAGATATTTGAACGCTTTGACTTGTTCGATAATTTTTCCATCGATTGCTATCTTAGCTAATAAGTAAGTCGGTAACGAGACAAACCACACGACCGGCCGCATTGGAACATCTTTTTTATGTACTTTAGGCAACCCGTAGAGGAGGGGGAGGGTACCGGGTTAAGTTCCAAAATGGCTTTCTTTGTGAATGGACTCTTGATAATAAATTCACTTTTGTTAATGATTTTCCTCACCTCTTTAACAAACTGAGGGAAACAGAAAAGGCTATTTTCCTTGGTCCCACATTGTTTTAGCACATCATAAACACCGGATACATAGGAGGACTTTTCCATAATTACTACAGCGTTGCTTTTATCTGCCTTAGTGAGGATTAATCCTTCCTCCCTGACCTTCCTCTTTAAGCCTTTTATCACCTCAATACAGGTATTACTCATATAGGGAAGGGGGGTACTGCCTACCATTTCGGCGCACTTTTTTTGGATGTTCACGCCAGGTTCAATCTTGATTGTCAAGTCAGCTACAACATTAGCAATATTTCGCTACTCTCTCGTAGAGTACAACTTTTGTATCAATCGTATAACTTCATGGACTTGGAAAATATTCTAACGAACGCAATGTAGGAATGTATGGAACCCGTTTTATTTGATTTAGTTATCGATTACATGATCGATTCTTTTGGAGCTCGAAATTTTGTTGCATCCCTATCATACGTATAGCCCCAAAAGTTGTAATTGGTTTCCGTCCTCGAGTGCGGTTCGTGTACCTGTGTTTCTTTACTCTTTTGAGTATATACTCCGGCATAGGAGGGAGACTTGAAAAAACTCCCACTATTAAAAGAGTTGAACTTGAAAAATCGACTTAAATCGTGCGATTGAAAAAATATTTCAACCATCAAAGGAATTGAAATTGAAAAAATTTTGAATGTCGAGCTAAAAATGACAGAAAGGAAAGAATTTTCTGGACTCCAATCTTGAGTTCAATTCTCAATATCAAAACCGATTCGCCTCATAGAACAGACTCCCTTGTGTTCTTCGTTCAACTCCGCTGAGGAAGCCGTAGTTTTTTCACCTCTACAGAAATTCAGAGCTCATAATCTTTTCATGTCCTTCCTTTTTAGATGTTGATAGTTCAAGCTTTCCTCATGTCCCCTCTATATACAAGACGGTCGGAGTTTAAAATTCTTTCCAGTTCAAGATCATTGATGACGAAATTGGGCGCGGATACGGACGCAGATGTTTTCTGAGAATACCTCCTCTCCTCCCTCAACATAAAAAGGTAGCGGCTTCCTCGCTAAAAGGTGTCGAACTGTTTAACCATCTGAATGGCACTGATTGCCGAGAGGAGGAGGAAAAGGGTGGAGACTCAGAAGGAGATTAATTACACCTCGAAATGGGAAATTTTTCCAACTTCTTCCTCGTTTTTATAGTTTGAGAGTCGAACCCCTTTCAATATATGATTGTGTTGCTCGAAGGTCAACTTTTTTCCAAGTTCTCCGCGGATTTGAAATTTTTTATCCCTTTGGTTGAAGATATTTTCAAGAAATTTTCGTCCGCGAGCGCGAGCGGTCCAAGGTTGATGACGTCGCGTAGAGGGGGGGAGGGGACTTGGAAAAATTTCGACTCTCGAGCTATATATGATAGGACTTTCTATGTGTTCTACTTTTTGAAAGACCTCCCGCAGTGGAATACGGATCTTTCGGGTTCCCTACTCGCCGTTGCAAAAGTTGCAACGGCATCCTAATTTTGTTTATGTCCCCTATTCTTCTATACAGCTCAGTCACTCCTCATCCTCAATTATAGCTTGAGAGTCCGATATTTTTACATTTCCCCCTCCTAGAATACATTACTCAATTTTCAAGTCCTCTTCTCATACATTCTTCTTATTTTTCGTCAGTCACCATTTCCGTTCAAAAAGTTGGCAATCCACAAAGCCAGCTGAATTTTCGAGACCGACTTTCGGAAAAGGTCCATTGTAGAACATAGCTTGATTTTAAATTTTTCGAAACGTGCTCCTCTGTCATACACCTCAAAAATGAAAATTTGTCCAAATTCTCAGTCAAGCTAAGAAATGAAAAAAAAAAACTGACGACTGACATTTTCAAGTTACAGAACAAGCTTCCTGTTGAAATTTTGAGCTGTGACTCTTATAAAGGAATGGAAAATTAGCTCCAAGCTTTACAGAGATCGTGACGTCATTGAAGGATTTGAGGAAATGTAATACAATTAGCGCAAAACAGTGAAGATGTTGCGTTTTTCAATAAAATATAGTGTGGAGTTTGTGCAAAGCGCCCAGGTCGAGATTTTTCTAGAATACGTACCTCGAAAGTTTAAAGTGTATTATGGATCTTTCTCTACTTTCTTATTGAAAAATTTCCGGTGTTTATCGTATGTCTTCAGATTTTTTTGGCCTTCTGAAAAGTCCTTGGGACTTGAGAAAAGTTTGAGCACCATAACCTTACAAAGGTGGATTTGAAAAAAATGTTGACGATCGGCTAAATGAGGAATAATAAGAAAGGGGGGGGGGGTTCAAATTGTGCTACTCTTCTTAATCGCTATTCAAAAATAAGCATGATTCCCCTGTAGAAAACAGAAGTTTCATGTCTTTTACAAATTCATTTGTCGCACACCTTCTCCTCCCAAAAACAAATTCAACCAGTTTATGGGGAAGTACAATTTGATTCACTCCGTACAGCCGATATTGTGCAACGGCATGAATTCGACTTCTTTTTTTTTTAACTCAAACGATGACGTGCGCTTCAATAAATTTTTGCCTTCAAGTAAACTGCATTTATGTACCTTCCTTTACCTATAGTTCTCGAACACTAAAAATTTGCATTCTCCCAGGGGCGGATTTCCGGGTGGGAGAATTCTGAAAAATTTCCCGCCAAAATGAAAAAAAGAGAATTAAGAAAACATAGCTCTCGGTCTCAAATTTTAATTTACTAGGATACCTTCCGGTACCAAACTTGTCTCCTATAAAACTTGAAATTGTTCTAATATTTGCGTGTATTTTTTTTTTCTTTCCTTCGAGTTTCGATGCACATTCATTTTTTGTAATTATTCCTACGTACATTCCACTATAAATAATGTGCCTACGTTTACTAAAATAGACCCATAAAAATCCGTATACCTACGATGAGGACGTAAATTTTTTATTTTCGGTAATTTCGATATTGAATCGCAATCTTTATAGTCATATTAAAAATAGGCAATTATATAATCGGACTTTTGATCATAATAATATTAATGAAAGGTAGATCTGTACCCGGCGTGCAGAATGACTGTATAACATTTAGACCATCTAGCCTACATATATGATACAGCACTACTTTTATCTCAGCGTGTAAATAACTCAGTATGATAAAGTTCCATGAAACTTGTTTTGAAAATCGGCAAATACGCGAGTGGGTGTTGGTACAGCTTAACCTTGAACTTTATCTCGTCTTACGTTTGTTGACCTCATTCAAGATCATTGTCAAAGTAAAAGGGAAATGGTTTGATTGAAATAATGCGTATTTCGAGAAATTAATAATCCGTTAGACTTTTCTATTTTGCATAATATTCATCATTCCGATCCCTCGAGGCGTTCGAATTTCAAAGAAAACTTATTACACACGATTCGACGATTTCAAAATGTCAGTATTTTCTTCTACTTCGCGTTCAGCGCAAAAATTCTCAGATATCATAGTTTTCTGCATCGGTTTACCCAGTGCTGCAGATTTGTCTACGACAGAAGAGAAAAAAAAAAAAAAATGTTTTCGGAATACGTAAAAAGATACACACCGGCAACGTATTTTTCGTTTTATTTGTGAGAACGAAAGCGCGTATGGTAAACTGAATCTTCATTTACATTCAGTTTCTAGAAATTGAATCCGACCTGCATGACAGAATCGCCAATATACGTGTACGTCCTCTAATTCAAGATCGTTCGACCCCATCGAGCAATTGCCACACATTTAACTTGATTAATTCGAACGTGAAATTCGCAACCTGTATAATAGTGGTCTTGTATTATAATGTAAATTGGCCAACATTCAAAAAATATTTTATGCTTTTAAGCGATGAACATAGTGATAGACCGAGACTGAAGAGGATGAGACCGAGCTTTATTGTCTTCAGAAGCTTACTAGCTAGGCAAAATACGTATGGTGAATGAAGAAAATGCGGGAAGTTTTAGAAATTACAAAAACTCTCGTAGGGAAGGAGATGAAATAAGATAATTGAGAAAGCATGAGGATTTGCGCGTAGAGAAAAAAACTCGTAGCTTAAGGGTTGAATTGCGTTCATGGAGACGAGTACGTAAGGAATCTGTTTTAGGAAACACCCCCACTTTTTTCCCCACCACATTGAGAGTATTGCTTTACTCATTCGTCTGCTTCTGTTCAGAACTCAAAATAAACTCCAAACCCCATTCCCTCTTCGTATTTGTAGATATCGCGGACGCCGAAAATGTTCAAGTCTTCTACCACATTTCCTTCTTCTGTAAACCCTCAGATACCTATGATCAATCTTCAAACATTTTTCAAAGGTCCTAAAGTGAGTTAGAGCCTTCGTCCGGGAGAATAGCCCCTCCTCCCCTCCAGAGAGTTGTCAATCATATGCACTTAATGTTTTAAGTGATGAGAAGCCCAAGAACTTATTGACCAAAAGACTCAAAATTGACTGAAAATTCGCTTCTTCTCAAATCTCTGTCGAACTTGCGTCCATATGTTGTTGAAATGGACGGTATGTTGACGTTGGTGTCATGTCAGGTCATTTCTACTCATTTATCACGTTGATTTCGAGTCGTAACAAAGAACCTGTTTTATGATTTTGACATGAGTCATGTCTTTACACTGTCATTCTTTCGGAATTTGGAGCGCGTGACCGTGACCTCGAGATTTGGAAAAATTGCGATCGTTCGTGGAGGCGTCCCTTCGAGGTATGGAACGTCTGCATGCTCGTGCACGTTATATATTGGTCTATCTAACCTACGGTACATTGAGCTGTAGGTACCCTTCTATCATATTATATTTCTGAATTCTCCTCCAATCGTATGCAGCTCAGAGGTCCAAAATCTTTTCAAGTCTCCCTCCTATCATCTATAGCTTGGAGGTCGACATTTTTTTGAGTCCTTTCCCTATCCAAAAACCAAGTCTGTGACGTCACAATTTGATGACGTCGTAGTTTCTGAGTTTCCTTCTCTGATATATAGTTTGGGGGCGGAGCCTGTGACGTCACAATCTGATGACACCATAGATAATCCTATCATACGTAGCTTGAGAGCGGGGCTTGTGATGTCACAGTTTGATTACATCATAGGTCAACCTTGTGACGTCACAATCTGATGTCATCATAGACTAGTTTTTTAAAAAAATACCCCTCTTATCATATATAGCTTGGGCGGTGGGGCCTGTTTCAAAGTACCCCTCCTATTATGTACAGCTTGGAGGTCGAAATTTTTATATACTTATAACTCCAAAGACCAAGCTTGTGACGTCACAGTTTGATGACGTCAGAGTTTCTAGGTCCCCTTCCTATCATAATAAATTAGAAGTCAACATTTTTACATACAGCTCCAAAGACCAAGCCTGTGACGTTACAGTTGAATGACGTCATAGATCAGTTTTTTCTAACAGGGAACCTGTTTTATGGGGTGTTTTTCGGAAAACACGTCCACCGACCGCCTTTTTAAGTCCTCCACCTATCATATACAGCTTGAAGGCGGGACCTATGACGTCAAAATCTACATTTTCCAGATACCACGTGCCCTTAAAACAGGTTTCCTGCCACCCATCGCTTAACTCCGTTGAAGAACCGGTGGGTTTTTTTTTATACTAAGTGCGATTCGTGGGGAGGGAGGTCGTAGAGTCCAGACATTTTCTCATAATCTTCTTACGAACCATAAGATCAATTTCCAGGTTGACCTCATTCAGTCTGGCCAGATATTTTATAGTCGTCAGTTCCTTATGGAAATGTATACAAAAATTTTAAGGCTTTATTTCACATTCAATACAAAAATGACGCGAAATCAGACTGACTGAAAGGAATTTGAATGCGAATAAATGGCGTTGGATCAGGCTTGGTTTTGGGGAAGTTCTCCTCGAAGTTAGGTCTTGTCCTCCGCCCTTTTGGGTTTCGACCATCGTTTTATTCGTTAAATTGACAGACTTGAGTCCGCTAGTTTAGAGGAGAGGTGTTATAGAGAGGTATGTATAGAGACTGCCCTGGGGTATATATAGGGGAGACTTACCACCAACTCAAAATCAGAGCAGCCGAATACAAAACGGCTTGGGAAAAATGTAATGTAAGAGGGTCAGCCGTTGGCAATCATTTAATAATTTAATTACTAGTAATCATAGTTTCAGGGAGGGACTGGAAGTCCTCCTCCGTAAAGAAGATTCGTTTTTTAGACGGATCGTGCTGGAACACATTGGAGTTATTCGCCATCTAAATGGTGAAAACTTCGTCGTTCTTAAAACAGGTTCATCCCTGACAAAGTTAATTGATATTAATTTACGAAAAGGGTTCACATAGTGATGACTCGCTAGTTCAATTTTGATTTCTCTGGATCTTCTCTGTCTTAATCGGTGTTAAGTTCATTCGCTTCACTTTTCGCTTAGATGATGGTTGATCAACCGAAAGCGCTTGCTGCTTCTATATTTGCAATTTACTCTCCTTGAGCACCTCCCTTTTCATTGCTTTTTGTTGTGCGTCGTCTCTCCAGAAAATTTTGGTTCTTAGTGGGGTCCAGGCTGTAATCTACTTCGGGAACTTGGACTAATTCTCGAAAGTTGACCATATAAGTATCCGAGGACATGGAAAAGAAAGGGAAAAAGAAGAGAGAGGGGAAAAATTCAGAGATTTTCTGGCAGAGCTAAATAAAAGTGACTTCACTTATATTTTAAGACCACGATTGCTTTGTGTTGAAATCATGGCCTAGCTTGTGAATTTTTCTCACAGAGACACGCGCCCCGTTCTTGGAATAACATAGGTGTAGTGTACAATAAGACAAGCTATCTAGCTGAAAGGGGGAGGGGTTTACTCACTCTGCTCATTCGCCCGCATTCTTGGATTAATATAGGCGTAGCTGTAAGTAGTAGAATGTCTTCGTAGTCTACGATGGGCTATCAACATTAGTGACGTCATTAGCTCGTGGCGCCATCATCAGTATCCGTGACGACAGCCTGTGACGTCATCAGCTTGAACTCTCTCTCTCTCTCTTTCTTACTCTCTTCTATTGATCATTCATTCCGCTCGTAAGTCTTCCAACAGTCTTCATTATATTAGACCTAATTGTAATAGTACTGCTCGAATCTCCCTTGTACTACGTCTCCGAGTCACGGCTGATGACGTCATGCTTGCAGATTACAGAATATGGGCTGCACAGCATACTAGACCTTATGAAGCCCTTTTATTGGCCTTCATGAAACCAGGGCTAACATGAACTTAACATACAGGAGTATAAAAGCCTACATTAAACCACTTATAGATTACAAGGATGAGGGGAGGTGAATAGAACTTGCGGCTCGGGGTCACTGATGACGACGTCATAGTTTATTATAAAGGAAGAGAAGAGATAGAGTATACAGGATTATTAGGAGGTGAGGTGGGAGGGTCCTCGCGGGATTGGTATGAACTTGCAAATTTTGGATTTAGGGGCTAGGATTCAGGACTTGCTGTAACTCGAGATTTTCAGCATCATTTCTAGGTTACCTACCGGTGGGAGAGGGAAACTCGCGGGGCTGATGTGAACTCGTAATTCTTAACAGGGAACCTGTTTTATGGGGGGCTTTTTCAGAAATTTTCCGTGCGCCGTCCAGCAAAAAACTTGGAAAAATTTCGACTCTCGAGCTATACATGATAGGAGGGGATATAGAAATAGGAAATAAAGAAGGTTATAAAAAAAACGAAGGCTTCCTTAACGAAGTTAAACGAGGAACGCAGGAAACCTGTTTTGTGAGTCAAATGGGATTTGGTCTTGAAAATTTAATGAAGCCTAGACCTAGATAAAGCTAGTCTAAAGAAGGCCTAGATCTACTAGAAGCCTAGTACATCGCTTGTGTGTCGCATGTGCAACACCGCCCGTCATCCATAATGGAGTAGGTGCGGGTTGCGTATGCATTTAATATTGTTTCCTCCAACACCGGAATCGACCCTTTCGGGTATAACTTCAGTGAAGGAGGAATCTCCTACGCGAACCCCCTCTTCTACTCGGCAACTGCCAAGCTGCGATGCCCCCCTGGCACGCACAAAAAGAACAGCACTAGAGGACACTCACATCACAAAAACGACACTATCACATCACATCAGGCGTAGTAAGTGGCTGTTGCGTGAATCTCACTGTATGGTGCTCGTTAGACATATTCGTATGAACAGTGAACGTACCGTAGTAAGTTCACCGGAATAGAGGACGCGGAGCAACCATATAAACGCCAGATTCTTTCAACAACTATAAAGGCCCTAACAATCTGGATGGTATCCTTCTTCCTCTTCTTCCTGCAGATCTGGATGTTGATGGTACACAGGTGTTGAGTAGGCCATAGCGTGGTTCTGCATTTGCCTATTCCATTCTTGGTCCATCTTCCTCTTCATGATGGTGGCCGCAAATGCAGACACCTGGTTCCATGCTTCTTCGGAAAGAAGCCTAGTACATATAATATAGTTTGAGAGTCTAAATTTTTTTAAGTCCCCCTCCCCCTCCTATCATATATAGCTCGAGAGTCGGAATTTTTCTAAGTCCCCCTCCTATCATATATAGCTAGCGAGTCAACATTTTTCCAAGTCCCCCTCCTATCATATATAGCTCGAGAGTCGAAATTTTTAACAGGGAACCTGTTTTATGGGGGGCTATTTGAGAAATCTGGCGTGCGCCGTGCGCCGTCCAGCGAAAAACTTGGAAAAATTTCGACTCTCGAGAATATATGATAAGAGGGGGACTTGGAAAAAATTTCGACCCTCGAGCCATATATGATAGGAGGGAGACTTGAAAAAATGTCGACTCTCGAGCTATATATGATAGGAGGGGGACTTAGAAAAATGACGGCTTCCTTAACGAAGTTAAACGAGGAACGCAGGGAACCTGTTTTATGAGTCAAATAGGATTTGGTATTGAAAATTCAAGGAAGCCTAGACCTAGATAAAGCTAGTATAATGAAGGCCTAGACGTAAAATAAGCCTAGTATAATGTAGTTTGAAAGTCCAAGTTTTTCTCAAATCAAATCTCGAGCTATTTATGATAGGAGGGAGACTTGGGAAAATTTGTCCCCTATCATATATAGCTCGAGAGTCGGAATTTTTCTAAGTCCCCCTCCTATCATATATAGCTAGCGAGTCAACATTTTTCCAAGTCCCCCTCCTATCATATATAGCTCGAGAGTCGAAATTTTTAACAGGGAACCTGTTTTATGGGGGGCTATTTGAGAAATCTGGCGTGCGCCGTGCGCCGTCCAGCGAAAAACTTGGAAAAATTTCGACTCTCGAGAATATATGATAAGAGGGGGACTTGGAAAAAATTTCGACCCTCGAGCCATATATGATAGGAGGGAGACTTGAAAAAATGTCGACTCTCGAGCTATATATGATAGGAGGGGGACTTAGAAAAATGACGGCTTCCTTAACGAAGTTAAACGAGGAACGCAGGGAACCTGTTTTATGAGTCAAATAGGATTTGGTATTGAAAATTCAAGGAAGCCTAGACCTAGATAAAGCTAGTATAATGATGGCCTAGACGTAAAATAAGCCTAGTATAATGTAGTTTGAAAGTCCAAGTTTTTCTCAAATCAAATCTCGAGCTATTTATGATAGGAGGGAGACTTGGGAAAATTTGTCCCCTATCATATATAGCTCGAGAGTCAAAAGTTTTCCAAGTCCCTCTTCTATCATATATAGCTTCAGATTCGAAATTTTTTCTAAGTCCCCCTCCTATCATATATGGCGCGAGAGTCGAAATTTTTCTAAGTCCCTCTCCTATCATATATAGCTCGAGAGTCGAAATTTGTCTAAGTCCCCCTCCTATCATATATTCTCGAGAGTCGAAATTTTTCCAAGTTTTTCGCTGGACGGCGGACGGCTGACGGCGCACGGCGCACGCCAGATTTCTCAAATAGCCCCCCATAAAACAGGTTCCCTGTTAAAATTTCGACTCTCGCGCTATATATGACAGGAGGGGGACTTGGAAAAAATTTCGAATCTGAAGCTATATATGATAGAAGAGGGACTTGGAAAACTTTTGACTCTCGAGCTATATATGATAGGGGACAAATTTTCCCAAGTCCCCCTCCTATCATAAATAGCTCGAGATTTGAGAAAAACTTGGACTTTCAAACTACATTATACTAGGCTCATTTTACGTCTAGGCCTTCTTTATACTAGCTTTATCTAGGTCTAGGCTTCCTTGAATTTTCAATACCAAATCCTATTTGACTCATAAAACAGGTTCCCTGCGTTCCTCGTTTAACTTCGTTAAGGAAGCCGTCGTTTTTCTAAATCCTCCTCCTATCATATATGGCTCGAGAGTCAAAATTTTTCCAAGTTTTTTGCTGGACGGCGCACGGCAAATTTCTCAAAAAGCCCCCCATAAAACAGGTTCCCTGTTAAAATTTCGACTATCGCGCTATATATGATAGGAGGGGGACATAGAAAAAAACGATGGCTTCCTTAACGAAGTTGAACGAGGAACGCAGGGAACCTGTTTTATGAGTCAAATGGGATTTGGTATTGGAAATTCAAGGAAGCCTAGACCTACTATAAAGCAATTGTACAGACGTAGACTTAGAGTGGTCGAAAAATTTTAACAGGGAACCTGTTTTATTGGGGATTTTTGGAAAAAGCACCTGTCGTCCGGTCGACCGACAAAGCTTGGAGCTCGAAAATTTTTCAAGTGCCCGTCCAAGTCTCCTCCCTATCATATATAGCTCCAAAGTCCGGGCCTGTTGGCCTCCTAGTATGAAGCCACTACAAATAGTGTTCGAGGGGAAGCCTCGACTACTACAAAGAAGGCTTAGACCGAGTATGAGCCTAATATAAAATTAGTGCACTGGATAGACCGTGAGAGGGGTGGGAACCCGGAAAATGTCGAATCAGGTCTAAGGTACTAATCAAAAATTTTCTAAGCCCATCATGGGGAGGGGAGTCACAACTCGGAAAAATTTGAATTAGGGCTCGGGTTCAGCTAAGATATGTAACACGTCATATGGGAGGAGGAACGATCTCTCAAGAGGTATTTTATCTGTTTGGTGACTTTGCTACTCGCAGTTAGAATGCCTAGTCATCAGCACCTATTGGCACTGTCAAACACGGAAAGAGCTTCGAATTTCGAAAGCCAATTTGTTATTGCCGGACACTCGTTCAACATAGACTCCGGCGTTCGTTCGGACTACACGTGATTATGATGACTCATTGCTTCTTTAAGACTAAAACCTCATCTTGGTGCACATTTGATTATGATCTTCTGTAAAACGCGTCTTGTACCCAAAAATTAAATCTGTAACCCTTTTGTAAATTCTTTAAATACGGTACGTCGAAACTTCATAAATATTAATATTACAGCCAAAAAAAAAATCAAAATTCTTTCTTTGTTTGTTTTTGAAGCCTTATGACGGCACTGTATTTTCTACGTAAGTCAATGCATTCTGACCCATGTAATCTTTCTTCTAAGAAAGCTTCCTATATTGAATGATCGTCAAAAAAATGGTATTCTCTTCTGTAACCTTGATACGGCCTGTATATAAATAATGAATACCCCACCTTAAGAATTTAAAATTACAATCGAGTACTGAGTATGACCACAAATTTTATAAACCACGTACTAACAGGTTGTTTACCAAAAAAGTCCGCCTTACTGTATTCGAATCAGGTACCCACTACGCATTACCGATGGACTTCGCCAGTGAACGCCCTAATTTTCAATTCATTTGCCATATTTTGTAGACCGGCTTAATGCGTCGAAAACTGCATCGTAAACCGCAGAAATTGTGATTCTGAAAGAATAATTCACACCGAAGAAGAACGATGTTACACCGTACGTTCTTAAAAATCATAATTTTTACTTTTTATATCTAATTAAGGAATGATTTTTTATATCCTCTTCATAAATGAATCAACGTTTTGCGCTAGAAATTACGTCACGTCATGTGGATAGTGAGTGTTATGTCGTATTAATAATTGCTATAAAAGGGGCGTTGCTAACACGTTCATAATAGTCTAATAATTGAAAATTGCACCGATATTATCTTATCAACTTATTTTATGAACGCTTCAGGCTTATTTATACTTAGTGCCTGTAATTACTTATCGATAAATTCCAATCAATAATTTATGATAAATCTAACATATTATTATTTCGCTCATATATTGTCGAGTTGCCGACAATGTGTTGACCGTTTTAAAATGGAATACCTTTAGGGGTGTATTCGTGTGTTCCGGCGAGGGTTTCGTCGAGTAATCTTCGAACTTAAATAGGTTATTTATTTCCCCTCGCGTATCAGCAATAATTTAGCCGTTCACAAGTTTACGAGCATTTTGAAGAGTTCGAGTCAACCAGTCACGAGTTTAACGCTGGTCAAGAGTCAATAGGTTTTTTTTTTTTTACGAAAAATAAACAGGATTTAGTTCAACTCGTGATACAGATGAGTGCCTGTGGGACTCGTGACCATGACGTCAATCTTGTAACCAATGCCCATCGTAATCTTCTTGCAATATTTTTTTTTTTTTATTTCATTTCTTCTAATTTCTTCCTCGAAAAAACCAATTATGAGTGAATGGGGAAAAAATAGAGTATGGAAAAAAATATAATAAATTAGACAAAGATTAACGAAAATTAAACAGGAGAAAAAATTATGATAATAATACAGACCAAAAAGAAGAAAAAAAAAAACTTGCAGGTCAGGTTTCTTTCTGTGTTAATTGAGACTTGTTTTATGACTAAGTTTGGTCTATTCTAAAAACTTTCACTCCTCATTTTTACTTACGATATTCATTCGTGACGTTTTTTTAACGTCTCCCCTAAGACTGTAATAATTGATGGATTTTTTAGATGGGGAATTTTTTCGGGGATCGTTGAGGGAAGTTTGCTTGGAATCCACGAAAGTTCTGGGTTTTTAGTCTGATTGGATATCCTACATGAAGCTCAAAAATCAACAAGTTTTCAAATCCTCTAGCATTGTTACTCTGGCAGTGGAGTTATAGCCATAGGTATTCTTGCATAGCGCCATCAGTTTCATTGAGTTTTCATAGACTTTTTTAGTATGAGGCTCCCAGCCATGTTTGTCGTCAATTCAGACTCCCGACTTTATCAGTGCCTTTGAACGTATTCTCACTCTGAAATCTTAATGGGAGGAGCAACATCATGTACATTCCTTTTCAAAACTATGAGCTCAGTTTTCCGCATATTCAAGAGGAAGCTTTCAGTATCCATATCCTCTTCAATTTTAGCAATATTCCACTTTACTTTTTTGTATGCTTTTGCCACCCGCTCCCCTGTGAGCAGAAGCAAAGGGTCATCAGAGTAAGCAAAGCTACTAGTCCATCTTTTTTTCAGATTCTCCAAAATGTAGTTGTACCGAATATTCTAGAGTAGAGGGCCAACCACACTAGCCTGCGGACGACCTGGTTAGAGGTTTATGCTGCTTTCCCTGAGTATCACTCTCGTGCCTTTGAAATAGCTTTTCATTGTATTAATAAGGTATCCTGGGATTGAATATTTTTGGAGCTCTTTTATGATTCAATACCAGTTGAGATGGTCAAAGGCACCACGTATATCGAGTGAAACTACCACCGTTACCTCTTGCTGGCTTTCTTCATTTTCTGCAGCCCCTTTGTCATGGCCAATATGCCCAACCCATAGAACAGGTTCCCTGCGTTCTTCGTTCAACATCGTTAAGGCAGCCTCAATTTTTCTAGTCCAACTTCTTTGATGGTTGAAATTTTTCAAAGTCCCCCTCCTATTATAAAGAGCTCAACATTCGAAATTTTAATTGGGAACCTGTGCCGTGTGCCATATGATGTCTGGCCAAAACAAAAATGGTCCAAGTCACACATCATTGGCATAAATGCCCTTAAGCTATAGGCTATAACTGTCTTAGGTTTTTTTCTGGGCATAAAACCTAGATTTTTACAGGGAACCTGATCGATGGTTTTTTTTGAGAAATTTGCCGTGCGCCGTGTTATCCAAGTCCCTCTCCTGGTATTAGAGATTTTGCTATAATCCAAGTTCTTTGATGGTTGAAATTTTCCAAAGTTCCCCTCCTATCATAAAGAGCTCAATACTCGAAATTTTTTAAAGTTCAACTCCTTTATTAGGGTAGTTCAGTTTTGCCGGATGGCAGACGGCGGGACTCCAGCATTTTCAAGAACATCCCCTACCTCCTCAATAGAACACGTTCCCTGTTGGTTCTTCATAGGGGGTGGAGGAGACTTAAGAAAATTTGGAGCTATGAATCTCTTTAGAGGTGGTCCTGGAAGAAAGTTGACCTCTGACTTTCAAGTTGGGCTATAACTAAAAGTTTTTCCCTTGGGCATAAAGCTAGTTTTTTATACAATTTCCTCTCTTGGCGTATACATCTCTATATTCAAGATTTTTCTAGTAATTTTCAAAAGTCCCCCTCCTACTGTAAAGAGCTCAATATTCGAAATCTTTTCAAGTCTAACTTTACTGGGATAAGTCAGTTTTTGTCGAGTGGCGGGCGGCAGGACTCCAAAATTGTTAAAAAGATTCCCCACCCCTCGCAGTGGAACAAGTTCTCTGTTAATACTTTTTAAGGGTGGAAACTTGAGAAAGTTTATAGTTATGAACATCTCTAGTGGTGGTGGCCCCGGAGGAAATTTGGGCTCTGAACTCCCTCCTATCATATTATATAGCCCAAAAGTCAACATTTTCCAAGTCCCCCTCCTGTCATATGCAGCTCCGTATTCGAAATTTTTCCAGCCCAACTTCTTCGATGGTTGAAATTTTCCGAAGTCCTCCTCCTATTCTAAGGAGCTCAGTATTTGAAATCCTTTTAAATCCAACTCCTTTATTAGAGTAGATCAGTTTTTGCCAGATGGCGGTATAAGTGAAGTGTTTGATCACATATAAGAGCTGCGATATACTAAAAAAAAAGGGAATATTAAACTGCACGACAAAAAATAGAAAATTGACTACTGCAAATGAAAGGTAAAAAAATGGGTGTAGGCGACTAATCAAGATGAAACGCACTACTACGATAGCTGCTGTATTCTCACCACTATCAAATTGCGGGGATGTGTCAATAATACACTTTTTGATACCAGAGAGTTCACGATCGTACGGTGGAAGGACCTTCACAATGGACAAAGATCGCGGTAACGCTGGCCGTTTTCTGTTCTGATTCCTATTAATTGACTTCAAAATAGTCCTGCGTTCTGGCATACTCATTAGTACTTCTTTTGTGAATACTTGTGACATTGTTTCCTCCACTATCACAGAAGGTTTCTCGTTCGGGAGATCCCTTGCCCTTTTCTGAACGTTTAAGACCAAGCTGCGTACCTCAATTTTCGTTCCATTTGGTTCATGGCTATGTTTTCCTTCTTGAAAAACTTTGATTTCAAGTAAATTAAATGACGGGTGCCACTAGCGTACGTGGCCTACCACAATAGGTTTACTGTCTCGTGTCTGTAACCCTCGGCAAGCAGTTGCCTGTAGGCTGGCCACTCAATGATCCTTTTTGGCACTCCCTCCGGATAATTGGAATGAGGGTTGCTTTGTCCCGTCGTTCGACGACGAAGTACCTGCAATCCGTTCCCTGCCGCAAACCAAACATCGATGGGCCATCTACTCTGGCGCCATGATTTCGGCTATTCTGGATGACAGCATCTTTGTCTTCAGAAGCAGGCTTCGCGTCACCACCTAGCAAGCGACCTCGGTTGTACTTCCTCCTTCCAGCGAACCGGGATTCATTAATCCATTCCGATGAGTGGCCAGCTTACAGGCAACTGGTTGCCGAGGGTTACAGGCACGAGACAGTAAACCAATTGTGGTAGGTCGCGTACGCTAGTGGCACCAAATTACGTTACACATCGTCCATCGCATACATCGCGCTTCTCTCACCGCCAATACTTCCGTAATAAATTTCGTCCATCAAAATGTTTAAGACGAGCTTCTGTATGTCTTATGGACGAAGAAAGATTGGACGAAGTGTCATTGGACGATTTTTTTTGGACGGAAGTTCGTCTGGACGAAATGTCTTTGGACGAAAAGTCGTGGAGCCGTAAAAATATACGCCCAACATATTATTCCGGAGACTTGGAATATTCCTCTTTCCAACGTACAGGACTTTCTATAGGTCGTTGGACTGGGAATAATTTCGATTTCTGGCTATGCATGAAAGACAGGACTTGAGCGGGGACGGGTGAGGAAAAGAAAATTTCTTTAACAAAGTTAATCGAGGAGTGCGAGGAACTTGTTGTACGGGGCTGAATTTTCGAGTTTGCTATCGACAATCGATTTTTTGAACTTTTTCCCAGCTATTCTATGAGAGAACTAATGTGTAAAACGAATGGAAGTATCAAAGTCGTCAGAGCGGAGTTAACGATGCACTTTACCGTCTTTATTATTCACTCGACTATGCCATTAATAAACTTTCACAATCTCCCTCTATCTTTATTTTTTTCTTCACCTAATTGTGCTCTTCCAGAATGCAGAATATACGATTCCACCGAAAGCGGTCGCTTCACAATCTCCGAATTTGCAATTCGTAACGTAAAGCGAATAATTGTGAATGGGCTCCATACTCAAAGGTTAAAAACTTGACTCAATTTAGTGCACCAGACAGATTCGAGTTACATGTCCGCAGCATTCGGATTTGCGTAACTTATTGTAATTCAATTATCGAAAGCCTCTAAATAGTTGACAGATAAGTATCAGACGTTCAAGTTTATTCTTCTCGACTTTATTTAAAAAAAAAAAATACCGTTCATTTATTTCTCGTCGTTTACATACGTGTATAGTTAGAAAGAGGTATACGGATTTTAATGACCTATCGGGATATTTCGATGCGTTCGCGGAGTCTTAGAATTTTTGCATTAACATGAAGGAGGTTTTTTCCCACCCAAATTTTAACTTCCTTCACTTCCTGCGACCACATTTTAAATTAGGATGATCTTCCCGAAATTGGTTTACGTCTTATTCAATTCGATCTTCTTTTTTTTTTTTTTTTCCTTTCTTCTCCAGCTGTACATAGAAACCGGTTAAACGAACGTTAATATGATGTAAAGAGTAACGTAAAGTTCATTTCCGTATCTGAGAGTTGTCGCACTATTCGCTACCGAAATGTAACCAATTTTTCACCCAATCCTAAATGTCATTTCTGTGAAATAACGTACCGTAACCGCAACATTGTGATTCACACATTAAGACTGTTCTAATGTATGATAATAATAATGAATCGAGTACTTTCAATCGTGAAGAGAATACCGAACCCGAAAACTTTAATCATACGATGTTGAGATGTCTTAATAGATCCCTTTCTACTATTGTGGTACTTGACCTACGTACTGCTGTAGATTCTAGAAAATTATTCGTATTCGCAATATCTCACGTGTTCATTCTTAGCTCGAGGTGTTTTAGGTGATTCACCCTGCGGATATAGACAATGACTCATCGGATTTTATATGACCGCAGAAGTAGCCAGCATCAGAGCGACTGAAAAATTCAAGTTTTATTGGAAAGACGCTTAAATCTCGAAATATTTCACATCTCATTCGGTCGCCCATTCATTTCACAGGCGTACATGGATATTACATGATCAATTACACAGCTTTTTTTCTTCTGTCTGTCTCTGTTTCACGGTGAAAAATCCTACACCCATATTACATTATTCAACTACGCGCTATAATAAAAATGTTTACACTGCAAACTATATTAGAGGAAATTCACTGTTATAACGTTGAAGATAATTTAAAACTCGCTCTTCTTACAACGTTATAACCTATAATTTGTCAAAATAAATTACAGGTGCCGAAGTTAGGACTACTTAGTTGGCTAATTTACTCCGTTGGCTTTGCTTCAGTAGCTGGGGCTGTAAATAAGGTAGTTTTTCTCACCAAGAAGGCAATAATTATAAGCCTCTTATTACGAATGTTTGTAGCGAGCGTAAATACTCGTATTGCTTCTAGGAAAACTAAAGGTTTATACTGTCTTCGGATAGGACTGAGCGAACGATATACTGTTATTCTAGAAGGCCTAGGACAATTTGGCGTAGCTGACTGGGCATGAAGTAATGCAAATTTGGGGTAAAAGACTATTCAGAAAATTCGTACGTCTTGATGGTTTTTAAATTATAGAAGTTTCCGTTGGTGCATGACTAATACACTTCTGGAAAAGTGATACAGGTACATATATATTTTTTTTAACAGGGAACCTGTTTTATGGGGGGCTTTTTGAGAGATTTGCCTTGCGCCGTCCAACAAAAAACTTGGAAAATTTCGACTATCGAGCTATATACGATAGGAGGGGGATTTGGAAAAATTTCGACTCTCGAGCCATATATGATAGGAAGTGGACTTGGAAAAATTTCGACTATCAAGCTATATATATGATAGGAGGGGGGATTTGGAAAAATTTCGACTATCGAGCCATGGGATGTGATAGGAGAGGGACTTGGAAAACTTTCGACTCTCCAGCCATATATGATGGGAATTTTTCTAAGTCCCCCTTCTATCATATAGCTCGAGAGTCAAAATTTTTCCAGGTCCCCCTCCCATCATATATAGCTCAAGATTCGAGAAAAATTTAGACTCTCAAACTATTACCAAATCTCAAATATGACTCATAAAACAGGTTTTTCTTAGTCCCCCTCCTATCATATATATCTCGAGAGTCAAAATTTTAACAGAGAATCTGTTTTATGGTGGGGGGGGGGAGTATTTGAGAAAATCGCCGTGCGCCGTCCGAAAAAAAACTTGGAAAAATTTCGACCTCCGAACTATGTATGATAGGTGGGGGACGTAGAAAAATTTCGACCTCTGAGCTATATATGATAGGAGGGGGGCTTGGAAAAATTTCGACTATCGAGCTATATACGATAAGAGGGGGATTTGGAAAAATTTCGACTATCGAGCCATGGGATGTGATAGGAGAGGGACTTGGAAAACTTTCGACTCTCCAGCCATATATGATGGGAATTTTTCTAAGTCCCCCTTCTATCATATAGCTCGAGAGTCAAAAGTTTTCCAGGTCCCCCTCCCATCATATATAGCTCAAGATTCGAGAAAAATTTAGACTCTCAAACTATTACCAAATCTCAAATATGACTCATAAAACAGGTTTTTCGTAGTCCCCCTCCTATCATATATATCTCGAGAGTCAAAATTTTAACAGAGAATCTGTTTTATGGTGGGGGGGGGGGAGTATTTGAGAAAATCGCCGTGCGCCGTCCGAAAAAAAACTTGGAAAAATTTCGACCTCCGAGCTATGTATGATAGGTGGGGGACGTAGAAAAATTTCGACCTCTGAGCTATATATGATAGGAGGGGGGGCTTGGAAAAATTTCGACTATCGAGCTATATATATGATAGGAGGGGGGGATTTGGAAAAATTTCGACTATCGAGCCATGGGATGTGATAGGAGAGGGACTTGGAAAACTTTCGACTCTCCAGCCATATATGATGGGAATTTTTCTAAGTCCCCCTTCTATCATATATCTCGAGAGTCAAAATTTTAACAGAGAATCTGTTTTATGGTGGTGGGGGGGGGGGGAGTATTTGAGAAAATCGCCGTGCGCCGTCCGAAAAAAAACTTGGAAAAATTTCGACCTCCGAACTATGTATGATAGGAGGGGGGCTTGGAAAAATTTCGACTCTCGAGCTATATATTTCGAAGTCCCTAAAATAGGTCCAGATCACTAATGACGTTCTATTTCAGGTCCAGATCACTGATGACGTTCTATTTCTAAGTCCCCGTCCTATCATATTATAGTTTGGAGGTTGAAATTTTCCCAAGTTCCCTTCCTACCATATAGAGCTCATGAGTCAAGAAAAATTTTGGCTCTCGAACTATATTACTATATTATACTATGCTTACAGTAGGTCTAGGCTTCTTGAATTCTCGTGCAATATCAGATCCAATTTGCCTCATAAAACAGGTTCCCTGCGTTCCTCGTTTAATAACTTCGTTAAGGAAGCCGTCGTTTTTTTCTTTATAAATAAGCTTTCAAGCTGTACTTTCGGCTGTTAGCTTGATATGTTGGACTAATGGTTCATCTCAAAGACTAATTTTATTTTAATGAATGAGTAATATATTCTATGAACGTAATTATAGTTTTGATTAGAATAGAGCTGCTGCTGTTCGAAAAATTATTTTTTCGCTTTAAAATTCAACCATGTATTCAACTTAATGGAGCAACTATTCTCGTACAAAAACTACGTCTCGATGTAGTTTTCCTTTATATTATGTCACACCTCTTCAGTATATTGAGCCAAAGGGCGAATGGTGTGAAAAAGGAATTTTTGACGAATAAAAAAAAATCATTTAATAGAAAAAATCTCTTCTTTTCTAATACCATTTGAAAAAAACACTCATGCAGTCGCGTGAGTAGTACACGACTTTTCTTCTCACAATAAAAAAATTATTGAGAGAGTCACTCCCTCTCTTTAAGATAATAACAATGCGCTAAATTTGAATGAAATATCATCGAAAATAAAATTCAATGGACCCTTGGTTAAGAATGAACCAAGAATGAATCTGTTGAATGATAAAAGGTTTTTCATCACAATACACGTACTGAAAACATAAGTGGTAAAAGGATAGGAAAATCCGCTTCTCGTAACGTAAGCAGCTACTCGTCCAATATTCTCCTCTGAGGAAAAGTTTTCGAACTTCCAATCCATCCCCGAAATTGTTTCAATTAACTCCAAAAGGACTTTCATCATTATCATTGGTGGTTGTCTACCTTGATGGGGGAATTGTCGCCGTGTTGGTTCTGAAGGGATGAAATTTGAAAAGATATCTAGAAGATAAAAAATCCCCCTCGAAAAAGTTTATGGAGGATAACCCTTTGAGTAGCATTGTCTTAGTCTCACTGTCTTTGATACTATGCACAGAAATAGGAGACCGAAGATTCACATTCTCTTAAAAATTAGTAAGTCGTACAAACGCAGATGACCGAGCTCTACAATCAGATGATCGCATGCAATGTTTAGAATAAAATAAAGAAATCAGTTTCACGTCGAGGATTCGTAATGCCGGCGGCTAACTGTGAGCGACGCGACGTCGTCATAATGGACCGCCTAAGTACTTTATTAGTGTCTAATTTGTAAATACTATTTCCAAGCTTTCGTGCACTACATCATAGCACCGTCTACGTATTATTGTAAGACGAGCTAGATAAATGAATGTGAAGGATTACATGTCATAAAAAAATTACTTCACTTAGTATCAAAGACAAAATTAGTATAATTCATTCTACGCCCGAGCCGCGTGTGAGACCATCAAATACGATATTAAAACGTAATAAAATACCACCCATTCGTAGATATAAGCAGTTATATATTTATTTTCAATTAGTCATCCAATTCACTTTCCTCTTATTTGAAATTTAATAATCGTAATATTCAGTAATTATGACCTAATAGAACAATTTTTTTCCCCTTCAATTCTCCTCCCAAAAAGCACCTTAATGGACTGAAATGGTATTGGCGAATTTACCATCGGGTGGATCGTTATTTTTAAATTATAACATTTCTAGAGAATAAGCCATCATTTATTTCAGCGAATGGTGAAAAACAAATCACGAGCCTATACTGGCATTATCAAAAGAAAAAACACGTTTACCTCGCTCTGCTATTGAATATCGTATAGTTTTATGTCACACGGTAAGAATTGTCTCCGCAATTGTATCATTTGGACCAGATTTGGCTGTCCTTCATCTAGGTAGTTGAGAAAGTAAACGCCAAATGAAAAATGAAGTTCTCGTAGAGGGACTTTTACAAATTAGACGTAGTTTCAGGAAACTAAAATACCAACGGCAAGATCGCTGTTTTCGGATAGCGTTGTAAAAGTCATGACTTGACCTGGGGTAACGTGACGTTCATTTGTCTCCAGCGCTCGACTGGTTTGGGTGAATAAACTCAGACTTTGTCTCGTGTCTAACCTTGAGGTCTTCTAGTCGTGACGAAGAATGCAAAATTATCAGGAAAGGTGGGAGGTAGCGTATGCTGAAGGAAGGTCATTTTTGAAAGGAATTTTTCGGTATTTACCCAACTATAATATTCATGTCAGTATCTAATTATATTCTTATTATTATATTGATATTGTTATTGCGTTATGATTATCATTTGAAAAACCATTAAGTTCGAGACAATATATTTCTACGTGAAATTTATGATAGTTTAAGTGCATCAAAAATACTGCTTCGAACCAGTTTTGATAATTATAAGTATTTGTATAGGTATTATCTGATGCTTACTTCAAGATTCTTCAAATTACAAATTTAGAACTACTGTAGCTGTTGTCTCATCGAAATATTTCAAAATGAGTACAATATTGAGAACTAAATATGAAAGCTCTTATGTACGACTGAAATATTCAAAAAATCATTCAGGAGGTGCTCAGAAAATATGATCAACCGAGTCTGACATTAATTTTAAAGAGAGTATCAAAAGCCCTACCTTACATCGTAAAACGACCGAATGATTCAATTTTTATTCCTGTGGAAACATATCACAATGATATACGCGATCGACGTCACGTCGCTCACAATCAGCCCTAGCCGTTGGCTTTACGAATCGCCGACATGTATCCAATTTCCTTATGCGACCTGAATGTAAGGATTTTCGATTGTACGACTTACTATTCTGGTGGAAGGCAGATTTCGGTTAGTGTCAAGAGACTGATTTTCTTTGACCCACTATCTCTTTTGTTGGGGGACATTCTCAGGAAATTTCACCAAGCGCTTCCGGTTTCGATGACGTCATCATTTTAAGGGAAATGTCCAGAGACTTGAAAATATTTTTGACCACTAAGCTACTTATACTCATGTAATTATGAGGAGGGACTTGAGAACAGGACTTAGAGACGACGTCATCAATTTAAGTTAGAAAAATTTGTCTGCATTAGATTAAATGATTTTTTTTAGGCTAGATCAAGAACTCTATTGAGAGAGAGAGAGAGATACGACGTATTCACTGTTCCGTATCGTACAACATATGGATATTTAATCGCATCTACTGAGGTATAATACAGATGTACATAATACAAATTGCCAAGCATATCAATAAACCTCGCTTACAAGCAGCTAGTAAGTTGAGCGAGTCCGGTCGCGGCGGTACTCGTCAAAAGTAGAACATGTGTCTTCTTTTACGAGCGCTTAACACAACTCACTTGCTGATAGGTCCCTTCTAAGTTCCAACTCGAGCCACTCGTTCAAGTTACTAGCTGCGTGTAAGAAAATAAGCCTTTAGGTCCGTTTTGGAATGTGTCCTCAATAACTTTGGGGATCGTAGCACCTCTGATCAGAAAGGTTTTCATATTTTTCAAATTTCACCTCTTCACCTTTCAACGTATGTACATCCACCAATGAAAGCTTCTAGAGTTGATGAAAAAATTATTGGCAATGGATTGAAACTTTGAAAACGTTTCCACTGCAAAAATGGTGCGATATGCAAGAAATAAAATCTGATGAGTGGATGAAATGCAAAAATCCTCTTTTCAAAGTGTAGGACCTATTATGGCTTGTTGGACCTGGACAAATTTTGACTCTCAGCCTCGTACACTTTAAACCGTGGCTTTCGCTTCTCTTCGGGCTAAACTGGTCTCGTTATCTTTGGGAAAACCCGTCACTCACAAATTCCTCTGCCTTTTCTACTCCTTCAAGGTTTTTCAGTCATAATTCATCATAATCGTTCTTAGATTTCTCACGTAAATTCGCTTAAAGCCAAATGCCCCCAATATTCTCAAATATCTATCCCACCGCCGTCAAGGATGTTAACGCAAACTACTTCTTCAACTATATAAAAAACTCGCCGTCTACTTCGTCAGTTGCTGAGGTTTGACTTCATCAACGGTGTTCATCGAGGCGAACAGGGAAACTATTTTATGAAAGTTACCATATTTTTCCAAAGTTTGTTTCCCGTCGGAGCTTGAAGGTCGAAAGTTTTCTACGTCCCTTTCCCATCATATTGCTTGGAAGTCTACATTTTTCCATGTCCCCTCCCATCATATATTGCTCCGAGGTCGACTCTTTCTCATCATATATAGCTTGGAAGTCAAATCTTTCCAAGACCCCCTTCAATCACCTTTAGTTCTGAGGACGTAATTTTTTCAAGTTCCTTTCCCATCATATATTATAGCCTCGAAGTAGTAAAATCATCCCTCTTATCACCTACAGCTCCCAAGTTGAAATTTTTCCGAGTCTCTTTCCCATCATATATAGAATCTTTCCCAGTACCCCTTCTATCACCTATAGCTCCGAGGTCAAAATGTTTCTAAGTCCATTTCCCATCGTATAATATAGCTTGAAAGTCGAAATTTTAACAGGGAGGTTTTTCGGAAAAAACGTCCGCCGTCCGACTGGCCGGCAAAGTTCGGAGCTTGAAAATTTTTCAAGCCCCCCTTCCATCATATATAGCTTGAGGGGTATGGCTTGTGACGTTGCAGTTTGATGACGTCATAGATCAGCCTTGTGATGTCACAAGCTGCAGACGTCATAGATCAGTTTTTTTTTTCTAAATCCCACTCCTCTCATATATAGTTTGAGGTCGGGGTGTGTGACGTCACAGTTTGATGTCGTCATAAGCCAACCTTGTGACGTCACAAGCTGCTGACATCATAGATCAGTTTTTTTTTCTAGGTCTCCCTCCTATCATATATAGCTTGGGGGCGGCGCCTGTGACGTCACAAGCTGCTGACGTCATAGATCAGTTTTTTTTCCCTTAATCCCCCTCCTCTCATATATAGTTCGGGGTCGGGGCGTGTGACATCACAGTTTGATGTCTTCATAACTCAGTCTTGTGACGTCACAAGCTGCTGACGTCATAGATCAGTTTTTTTTAAGTTCCCCTTCTATCACATATGGCTCCAAAGTCCGCGCCAATGACGTCACAGGTCAACCTTGTGACGTCACAATCTCATAAAATCATAGATCAACTTTTTTCAAGTTCCCTTTTGATTATATATTTTTTAAAGTCCGGGCCTGTGACGTCACAATTGGATGAAGTCATAGGTCAACCTTGTGAGGTCACAATCTACATTATTCAGGTCCCACGTGCCCCATAAAAGAGGTTCCCTACCGTCCCTCGCTTAACTCTATGTCCTCTTCCTATCATATACAGCTCGGAGGTAGACAATTAAGTCTCAAGTTTTGCCAGACGTCGCATTGTCATTCTTGTCCAATTTACCCCCCCGATAAAATGGGTTCACTGTTAAGATCTCATCCGATCCCAACTGGACTACAGCTTCCTGACTCACTTCCTGTCCAACAAATTTAGTCTTCAATTACTAAACACTGTTCAATCAACAGCTCTCTGACTAGCCCTAGGAGTGAGCCTCTATGCTGAAGAAGTCGGCCTTCTTCCCCACTGTTGTAGAGTAACGTCAACTGTCAACTTCCTCGCGTCCTCAACTCTAATTTCCGTAAGTCCCTACCCACTCTACTTTAGCCTCCCCTTATAATTAGAATATGGCCTATAACGTCTTACAAACTCTCTCATTAACTCCCCTTATAATACCTTACTAAATTTTCTCTCATATTTACTCCCTTCCCAAATTTAACCATCTGACTCACTTTTGCTTCCTCATACCGTTCTAAGATTCCTATTCGAATAACTCCATCACCTAACGCATTCACGTCATTCTCCATACTCTATAATTTCTATCGAATCATTAGTCGTCTCTAATTTGATTCCAGATCACATCGGCCGCCCTTCCGCGTGTCCAAATACTCTACCCTCTTACTGAAAATTACCGACTCAACCCATTCACCAACATACGACCTTGGAAACTGCTACTGTTCTGAATCCTAGCTTCTTGGAATGACCTCACAACAAACTAAGACCAATCAAAAGCTTTTCTCACTCTTGGTCCTCATTAAATACCGATTCATGATCCGAAGCTATCCTCTTCCGTCATAGGATTTGCCACACCCGGCTCATCCACTTTCACCTCCTCCTAGGTCTTCACGCTCATCCGTCATATAACTATTGCCATCCAAATAATCTCACAGTTCATGTTCTGTGTTCCAAAATCAGCGTTCCCGCACTACCAAACAACTCTGAGACCGTTTCCAACTCCCTCCACTACCTGCTTTGATCATAAATTATTCGTGTAATAATTAAGTATATATTGCCTGTTACCACCAAATAAACGTCAGCTGATGACTCGTTTCGAGCAATCGACTTAGAAAAATGTAGACCCTCTAGCCATATATGATAGGAGGGGGACTTGGAAAAATCCGAGCTATACTTGAAAAAATTTCGATCCTCGAGCTATATATGATAGGAAGAAGACTTGGAAAAATTTCTACCTCCTAGCTATGTATGATAGGAGGGGGACATAGAAAAAATATATGGCTAGAGGGTCGAAATTTGTCCAAGTCCCCCTCCTATCAAGTATGGCTACACCGTACGGCGCATGGCAAACTTCTCAAAAAAAAATAAAATAAAATAAAACAGGTTGGCTGTTAAAATTTCCACTGCACTGTTGAGCTATACATGACAGGAGGCGGACTTAAAAAAAACGACAGCTTCCTTGAAATTGCAGCGCGTTCACGTCATCATTTTGGGGACTTAGAAAAACTTCAGGCTCTAAGATTTATATGATAGGAGGGGACTCGGGACAGCTGCCATTGCAGTCCTGCAGTGGCATCTATGGCATCTAATTTTTAGGTAGCTATCGATCGATTCTTCTTGAAAACTTAATGTTCATTTTCCAAAGTCCTGTCTTCTTATTTTATCATGATCCTCAACCTTAAGTTCTCGGCATATTTGTATACGTTCCATGAGCCTTTGATGGGGGGGGGGGGGGAAATTCCCCTGGTCTAAATAATTTTGTGAAGAAAATAAATTCTTGAATGTTGTTTATTTCGGACCGAGAATAGAGTTCGAGGCCAATTAGGAGTATTTTAATAAAGTGGGGGTTCTCAATTGAACCCGTATCAACAAAAGAATCCGCTTTAGAAAGATTTGTCATCTTTGGTCGACGAGAAAATTGAGATATAACACAACGTAAGATAGGATTCCGTACGTTGCGATCATAAGGTCAACTGTTCTGCCAGACCATTGATAAAGCACAATAGAAACTGAAAAAACCTGCCAACTAAAACTCTCGATCGTAAATATCGCGACGATATGGGCTCTTTTATTACAGATCGTATGATTTATGTAATGCTCAGTCACCTGAGAAAATCATTTAATATAAAGTCGTCGTTCTGTCTGTAGTCCGCGTGTACGAAAAACTAGTTTCGACGAATTTAATCTACATATAACTCCGATTTATTGTCAGACGCGTGCCGAAATTCGCCAGGTTAGTGAGCGGAGAGGATTTTCTGGCACGTGTGGCACACCTTCTTACCGAATAAAATGCGCAGTATACATGCAACTGTAGTATTAGAAGTTGAGTCTGATTGTGTGATACGTCCATTTGCCGAGGAAGAGGAAGGTCTTACGTGTTTATACCATATTGTGAGCGTGGGTGGGTACCGAATGCTCGAATAGACTCTGAGCGATCATTGAAATGTGATGTTTTTGATGTGTAAATTTGATAGACCGGGATAATAAAGCAATTCGAAACTGGTTCGAGTTATAAAATTGACGGAACGCAAACAGAAGCATGTCGTGTTTGTTATCGTACCATGACCTATTTAAGCCGTTTAGACAAATTTCTTATTATGCAGCTGTATTAATCCATAGCCGCGGGCAACAGCGAAGTTATCAACTAATATTCGATGCATAAAACTTTTTTGTTACTGATGACGTGACGTCCTGGATGGCCGATGTGATACAAAACAATCGTATTAGTATTTCATGTAGCATCCCAAAGACTGGTTCAAGACGTAGGAAGATTCATTGAAGATCATAATTTTTCAGAAAGTTACGAATCAATTAGTAGTCTCAAAGAATAAAAGTTGCTTCCATTCCCGGTGAACGACTTTCGGAAATCTTCAAACTTGGCAGTGGCGGTGGAGTTAGGAAAATGAAATCTGGAGAGCTAGTGTTGAAAAATCGTTTCTTTGCTTCCTCTCCTCCCAATTCCTGGTACATCATGGATAACGTGTTTTTCCTACTTTTTTCTCTTTCTCTTCTTGTTTCCCCTGTTTTTCTCGCGTTTGTTTTTTGAGTTTCAATTCCCAATGGGAGGCCATGGCCCTTTACCTCTTCCTGGGCGAGAGAAGTGAAATAAATTCAGTCTCCGCTGTGAATTAGCTGCATGAGATCGAATTCATGATGACGTCACTCGAATGAGACGATTGAAACCTTTTCAGAAGAAATTCGTTCCATGGCCCGTTTTGTTGGAAAAATTTTTACCATCCGGAATTTTTTGACCTTAAGACTTGAAAAAATGGTCAACTCTCTTAGCTAAGTAAGAAAAATTTTGCTTGAGCAACTCAACCTGTGAAAAATCAAATTTCAAATAATTGCGACTGTTAGGCTATAGACATGAGTAGGAAGGGCATTCGGAAAACTTTGCCAAACCAATTGTATGTATGAGGAATGAGACTCGGAAGAAATTTCGAGTGTATGAATGGTGAGACTTGCCAAATCTTATCTGGCTACTGAAGGAAGAAATGGACTTCCTGAAACGTCAAATTTTGTGCTTCGTATGAGATTGGAAAACTTTCGCGAGGATAACTGTATATTGAGATATAATATTGAATGAAGGATATTGATTATTATCGGGAGTTCACAAAGAATCATAGGAGTAAATGAAAATTCGCTCGGCCAAGTATACTTGAGAGAAATACGAATTGGAAAAATCTCAATATTCCAGTTATACACGCGAACGGGAAGGGAGAGGGAGTATGGAAAAATGTCGTCTAGCAAAACTAGATTCAAAAACTTTCGCTCCGTGCCTTATATTTTTCCATTTTTGTTTCCTGTTTCTTTGACCTTGGGACACACGTTTTGGAAAAATTTAAATCACTAAAAAGCGTTTTAAGATAGGACTCTTCGTGTTTGTTAAGTCTGATTTTGAACTATGAGAGTTACACCCTCAAGAAATGTCCACCCCGAACCATTGTGACGTCATCAATAACCTTGACCTAATTCAGAAACTTGGAAATCACGTGGCATTCCCAAAAATTGAAACGTTTTTGAATCTTCCTTGTGCCCTAAATAACCCCATATTCGAAGTTTTCCTCAGTTACACTCCTTTGGTGATGGAAATTTTAATAGGGAACCTGTTCTACGAAGGGTCATTTTCCGTGCGCCGTATAATGTCTTAAAAAATGGTTCAAGTCTCCCTCCCTTCAATAAATTATAAGAAGTGGATTTCAAGCTATAATATATGATAGAAGGGAGACTGAAAGATAGGAAAGGGGCTTGGAAGGATTTTTACTCTCAGGGCATATACACCATGATAGAAGGAACTCAGAAAAACTTGAGACTTTTTAAGACTTCAATTTGAATTCTCAATACTAAAACCAATTCGACCCATAGAACAGGTTCTCTGTGTTCCTCGTTTAATTGCATTAAGGAAGCCATCGTTCTTAACCAAGTCCCTCTGCTAGCATAACATGTAGCCCGAAAGTGGATATTTTTTCAAGTACAACTTCTTTGATGATTGAAATTTTTCTAAGTTTCCCTTGTGTCATTTATAAATCGATATTCGGAATTTTCCCCAAGTCAAACTCCGTTGATGGTGAAAAGTTTTATCTGAGCCTCTCCTATAGTTTAAAAGTTGGAATTCTTCCAAGTTCCTTTCCTGTTATATAGCTCACTATTCGAAATTTTTCCTTTTAGGGGAAGGGGTTTGAGAAAATTTGGACTTATGAACCTCTCTAGATGGTTTTCCCAATGGAACGTTGGGCTCTACACCTTCAAAGTAGGCTGAAAAAAGCTAAGTCTTCCCTCTGAGTACAAGCTAAAATAAACCAGCCCAGAGGAGGATATTAGGCTGAAATTATTCAAGTTACTTGCTTCCTCACTATTAACTAGGTTCAAACTTCGTCAATTGGTTTTCAAGGAAAAATACAAGTTAAAGAAGAGTGTGACGTCATCAATATGCTGTTTGTGCGGTTGAAAAGAGATGGAGAAAGAACTTGAAAAAATTACAAGCATAAAGGCATGACATCAACAACGCCGAATATCTCTTAAACTCTCTAAAGACGAGAAAAGTACAAGTTTTTGTTTTAGTTCTTCATGGAAGAGAGACTTGAGAAAAATTACGATACTTACGTAGAGGAAAGAGTCTTTCAAGATTTTCAAAAATACTCGTATCAACCACATTAAGGGTGTGCTTTACTTGTTCGAAAACTCCGATACGGTGTACGATAAGTTGCATAAATATCCCCAAAAACCCTGCAAGGTTTGGTAAGCCGGCGATCTTGTCGGGCGTGCGTGGGTAGTCCTTGTAATAAATGACAAGGAATGATTTTGCAAGGACACTTCTCGGGGCTCCATTTTTCGATGAATATTTTCGATCTTCGGAAATGTTGTACAGCAGGGTTCAATGGAAGGCGCTATCGGAGCAGAATCCTGAATTTTGGCTCCAGAAGGATTTCACTCTCGTCAGAAAATATACGAATTTTTACCAATTTCAACGTTTAATTGAGAAAGTATGAAATAAAATTTTAAAATTCTGCTTCGATAGCGCTCCTGATTGGACCTTTCTGGAAAACATGTCAATTATTCAGAAAGATCGGTTAAAAATTCAAGCAATGAAATGTGAATGTCGATACCATGTTTTACGAGCATATTTTCACAAGTAAAGCTTACCCTTAAAAGAAAAAAGAAATAATTTATGACGGACGATTGAAAACAACAGGCTAGAGGTGTAATGACCGCTAATTTCGTCCCTCTCTTCCCGCTTACGGTTAGTTCAGGAATCTTTTCAAGTCCACAAAGGAAACACATAAAATTATACATCTTTCACACAAGTAACTTTCGATGAAATAGATCTCATGTGAAGAATCATAATAACAGAGTCATCAGAAGTACGTTAAGAAGAAAGTCTGAATGACCGTCATTTCAATACCTTGACCAAAGGGAAGTATTAGGGCAGAACTACGATGGACGACAAGTATTTCAATCGGTAGTAGAATGTAACGAATTTCTGTGCAAAGGACACGTCTGCGAGTAGAAGAAAATGAATTTGAACCTCCCAAGTTATATAATACAAATACACCATTGAACCCTAGTTGGTGTGAATGAAGGTCAACCTACCGTGTACGTAAAGAATGAATAATGCGGACAGATCCAATTACTGATGTAACTTAATTGTAACATAACTAGTACCGGTACTAAATATGTACGAGTCGTTCGTTAGATCTGAAGCGAGCTATTCAGCAATGATGTAACCTTCATACCGCGGACGTATTTTGTTCCCCAAAGAAATTCCTTAGGCTCACTTTAATATGATATTCGTATTTAAAGAGGGTAACGTACTCAAAACAGCAGCAAAGTACAAAACCAGTCGCCGAGTGCTTTCGGTTGAACAACCATCTTCAAAGCATGAACGAAAGAAAGCGACTGAACCTTCCACCAACGACAGAGGAAATCAAAGGAAGATCACAATTGAATCAGAGAGTCATCGAAATGTGAATTATTCTCGTGGACTAATTCAATCGAACCTTCGTCAGGAATATATGTATAACGGGGATGTCTGTCGAATAATTTCAATATTTTCGAGGGCCATTGGTTTAAAATGCGAATTCTCCGTGTGGAGGAGGGCCTCAGCCCCCTCTTTAAACCTGTGGCCACTTTCGATTAAATTATCGGCAAAGGTGACTCACCCTGATGATGTCACAATCTACCTATATTTTTCAGATCTCTTGGTTTCCTGTTAGAACAGATTTCCTGCCTCTCCTCGTTTAACTCCGTTGAGTATTTCTACTAAGCCTCCTTTCAACATGTCCATTCTGACCTGATTCACTCTGGCCAGGTACTTAATTGTCACCAGTTCCTTCTGGAAAGCAGCCTGACTCAAGAAAATATGAGTCAGCCGATGAAATAAGCTATTGAAATAAAAAGGAAAACACTTGTCGCCACTTCCGTCAAAAACTATTTTCAATTATCACCGTCTGGACAAGAATTCGAACAAAGCTTTGAAAGTTGCAATCTTGTAGGCAGCAGGATAAAAAGAGGACCCGTGGTTTACAATATCCATCGATCTGTCTTTCCAATAAATCCCAAACTCATGGAAGCCGTCGATGACAAATCCAAGGAGTTTATTGATGAGCCATCAACTTCTAGAGTGGTTTGTATGAAAGAGTATTGGCTATTTAAATATGCAAGAAACTCATTTAGAAATTCTGCAGGACCGATCCACGCACACAAAACTTCGTCTACGTACCTGTGCCAATAATAGACGTGACTCAAAAACACCTGGCCCTCAAATTTAGACATAAACATCTCTCAAATAAGCGAGCCCAAGTAGGAGTCTTTACTTCCTCGGGGAACTCGAAAAATTTTCTATCAAATTTACAAAATTAGGAGACCAACATACCTTCAGAAAGTCAAAAAATTTTTCCAACTCATCACGAAGGAGACTAGATTTAACGAGAAAATTATCCATCATGTTGGATAGCGGCGGCCTCGGAGATGTGAGAAAATAATCCTACAATATTGTAGGATCACAGAGTCGATCCCGAAGGAAGACTTACGTCCTTCACCCTATCCGTCGGGGAACCTGTAGCGAGAAGCAAACTCGACATGAGATTCAAGCCAGCGATCTATAAATTTAGCTAAGGAGTAAGTGGGTGAAGGCACAAACGGCATAACAGGCCGCATCGGGATATCCTTTTTAACAGGGAACCTGTTTTATCGCAGGGTTTTTTTTGGACAAAACGTCCGCCGTCCAGCCGACCGGCAAAGCTCGGAGCTCGAAAATTAGAAACTTCCCCTTCCTATATCATATATAGCTCGGTGGTCGGTGTATACAGCCTGAAAGATAGCCTCTTCGAGTAACTAAATATGCAATGCTTCATACACCAGTTGACTTAGCACCTTCAACGAGCCTCAGGTCGGCCTTGTGATGTCACAATCTGATGACGTCATAGATCATTTTTTTCCAGTTCCCTTTTATTATGTATAGCTCCGAAATCCGGGCCTGTGACGTCAGAGATCAACCTTTGAACGTCATAGGTCAACCTTGTGATGTCACGATGTACATTTTTCAGATCCCACGTGTCCCATAAAACAGGTTTCCTACCACCCCTCGTTCAACTTCGTTGAAGAACCTGTGAGTTTTTCCAAGTCTCCATCTAATTATACATAGTTACAAATTCCGGCCCTATGATGTCGCAACTTGATGACGTCATAGACCTGGTAATTCAACATTTTCCAGATTCCACGTGCCCCACAAAACAGATTCCCTGCCACCCCTCCTTCAACTTCGTTAAGGAATCCGTGACTTTTGTGTACTTTGGGCAATCAATAAAGAAGGGGAGGAACAGGGTTAGATTCCAAAATGACTTTCTTCATCCAAGGACTCTTGATAATAACTTAAGTAGTGTTGATGAGACCTCTTTGGAAAAATGAAAGAGGGTAAAGTCCTAAGCCCCGCACTGTTTGAGCACGTCATAAATTTTTGAGACATAAGACGACTCTCCATAACTACGATGACATTTAATTTCAACTTCCTTTGTAAGGATTAATCCCTCCTCCCTGATCATTTTCTTAGAGGCATATGTTTAAAATACGAATTCTCCCTATGGAGGAGGGCCTCAAAGCCATCTTTGAACTTGAGACCACTTTCGATTGAATGATCGGCAAAGGCCGACTCACCCAAGTTACCCTTCTACCACGCTTTTCAGCGGGGAACCCGCTATCTCTTTTGTTGGGGGTACTTTCAGGAAATTTTTGAGGTTGATGACGTCACGAAGAGGCGAGGGAGACTTAGAAAAATTTTCACCCTCGAGCTATCTATTATATAAAGAGAAGTTGCAAAATCGCAAATCCATTTAACTTTAATCCTATTTCACCTACAAACTTGGAATTTGTTTCCATTGCTTTAGCTTCCCTAGGAGAAGGTTTATGCGTAATAAATTTGAAGTTACAAAATCAGGCGAATGGCGTGTAGTGTATATCTTTGCGAGGGGGGGGGGGGGGGTCATGAATGATTCAAGAGATGAAAAATCTGTATCATTCATTAATTTATTGATTAAAAATGCTAAGCAATCATTTTGGTTGACGTTCATCGAAAATTAATATGTGCTAGGCAATCATTTTTGGAAAATGGTTCTTTTTAACCGGAGAAGTTTTGAATACCCATACTATGAGTGATCGAATAGTGTAGGGTTACGATAAAGATTTTGCTTAGCAATTATCTGAAGAAGTGGTGGTTGTCTTTCATTATTTCAAATTTAACGTGAGGACTAAGAAAAGAAAAACAATTCACGTCAATTTCGAAAATTCAATATCGAGTCACGTATGTCCCATGTTATTGAAATCTAATTGGAATGCCAAAACGCAAGAAAGCAAATCTAGGGCGGTTGACGAACAAAGGGAAGAGCTCGTATCAATTCCGAAATTTTGACATCAGTAAATAATGTGGAAAATGATTGTCAGAACAATAATAGTCCATTCATTAGGTACATTATTGAGAAAGAATATACCAGTAGGCTATAAGTTCAATTGGGAATCTGGCAATTACGTGCACATTTTGTGATGGAAAATTATTTGAAACTGAAAATCGAAATTTCTGTCGCAGGAGTGATAAGATTAAGTTACCTGATTCACCCTCAATGCAGGATCTTCTTCAAAAACTATTAGACGGAAGGGATAATAGATCTCATTTTCTTAATAATTTGCGTAAATACAACAATGCGCTTTCAATGACTTCTTTAGGGTGTAATGAAGTTCCAAATATATTTACAACTTTCAAAATTTTTGGTGTATCATTATATAGGAAGTTATCTACCTCTTCCAACAATCCACAAAAAATGACAAATTTTTCAGCAAGCATACACCCAAAAAGAAGAATGCGCAAAGGATCTTCTAAAAAGACGGCATCTAACTATCAGAGAAAATATTAAGAACGAGATTGAAAGTGTAAAACAAAATATCAACAAAAAAAAAAAAAATGAAATTGAAAAATTGGAAATTTTTTTTTTAATACACCCTTTATTGTGAAAATAATAAAAAAATAATAAAAAAATAAACAAAATAAAAAATAAAGATGAAAATTCAATTCAATTCAATTCAATTCAGAAGGCCGTTTATTCAGTAAATAAAATACGAGTACAAATAAATTTTAATACAATGCCCTATGCCCATAGTTGGGCGAGCGGGCTCCGGCGATTATTATTATTATTGTTAATTTTGAGAAAAAACGAGGAAATCAACAAAAAAGAAAAACAAAAACACAAAAAAAAAAGTAAGAGAGAGGGGGGGGCAACCAAAAGAGAAAACATACGTGATAATTGTTAATTATTGATAATTGATACTTGTGGGGCATCAATGATGAACACTGACAACAGGTAACTGACATAAAAAAATAAAAAGAGAAACATTACAAAACAAGGAAGAGAAAAACAAAATTACAGAAATTTAGAAGGTAGAGAAAAAAAAAAATACAAAAATACAAAATTTAAAAGAATTAGATTAGAAATTGAACTAAGAGAATACTAATGATAAATAAGTATCAAGAATTTTGAAAATAATTTAAAATTTTATAATATTTAGCGGGCTTACGGCTTGTATATTATAGGAGGGGGACTTGAAAAAATTTCGACCCTCCAGCCATATATGATAGGAGGGGGACTGGGAAAAATTCTGACCTCCGAGCTATATATGATAAGAGGGGGACTTGAAAAAATTTCGACCCACAAGCTATATATTATAGGAGGGGGACTTGAGAAAATTTCATCCTCCAAGTTATATACGATAGGAGTCAAAAGTTTTGAAGTTTTTTGCCGGAAGGCGAACGGCGCACGGTAAATTTCTCAAAAAACCCCTCATAAAACTGGTTCCTTGTTGAAAAATTTTCATATCGAGCCATATGATGATAGAAGGGGGGGGACTTGAAGAAATTTCATCTTCCAAGCCATAAGTTTTTTCGCCGGACGACACACGGCGCGCTCGCGCTCACGGACGATGACGTCACGGAGAAAGGAGGAGGGGGCTTGGAAAAATTTCGTTTTCCGAGCTATATGATAGGAGGGGGACTTGGAAAAACGACGGCTTCCTTGAAATTACAGCGCGTTCAAGTTGTCACGTCATCATTTTCGGGACTTGGAAAAACTTCAGGCTCTAAGATTCATATGATAGGAGGGGGACTCGGGACATCTAATTTTGTATGCTCATATATATCTTACTGGTTCAATAATGATCTTCGTTTGACGTTTTCTATTTTACTTGGTGAAGGGTTCAGGCGCTCTTTTTCGTTCATGCTTTGAAGATGGTTATTTATAACCGAAAACGCTCGGCAGCTGTGTTTCATGTGATTTTTGTATTTTGCTATTCTTTTGAGTACATTGGGTACCCTTTTTAAATATGTGCAACCATAAAAATGAAATTCGAGAACGTATTGATTCAATGACATTTGTACTTCATGGAAAAGTACCCGGAAGGGGCATCTTAAGTTTTCATTTATTCGTCGATGTACAGAAATCTCTCTTTTCTAGAATGAACTTGAATCTTGGCTTCAACTTTACCGAGGAAATATTCATCCATAGCTGACGAGTCGCATTTGTCGAAATTCTCGCCGACAAGTTCGCTCGAGATAGTAATTAAAATAAAGGTAAAAGAAGAAGACAAACTGTACCTGCCCATAAAACAGCATATAACGTTTATCTTCTTTCTCTCGACAAGTGATGAACCCTTGAGGTGTGCATATCTTATTACACAAAGATCAATAATATGTGTAAGTTAGGCAAACGAGTTTTATATAAAATTTGTGTTTTTTTTTACTTCTTCAAGTGTCAGACGAACTGGTTCTTTAACCCAGTTCACGATGGACGTAATCGTAATCACAGGTTTGTTAAATCATGTAAATTGCACGCGGCTAAATACGCGTGTGAAATGCAGAGCGATATACATTAGAAATGTACTTCATCCTAGTACGTGCAGTACGTACGTGCTATGCAGAGTAAGTCATCATAGTCTTCGGCAAAATGTTAAAGAAGAAAATGATAATAATAAAAATAAATACGTCGTGTAATATTGAGGACGTGAGAAACACTGGGGGAGATTTGGGCCTTGAAATTTACAAGTGCGCAGCCTCTTCAGCATACACTGTAGGTGCATTCGAAGCTTTTGTTTCGCAAATATCAATCCGGAGTTTAAATTGTGTCTAAGTCGTATGTACGCAGATAAAATAACCGGCTACGTGATCGAATGGGTCTATTCAACTTACATAATGACAACGTATATAGCTGACGGGAAAGAGAGAGATATTTTACGATAATACATCGTCGTGTTCCGGGCTTTAGAGTGAAAATAGTTTCGACCGTATCGACGATCTTCTAAAAGTTCGACGAGAAACACGTTATCTGTAGATTATTTTTCTTTTTAGGACGAATTATAATGAATCGTAATGTGAATTACGAATGCTATTCATGGTGCATCATTGTATACCTACGGATGAAACATGTACAGCATCTAGATGCGACTGATTAACATATTTCGAGGATAAGGAAGATGTAATAAATACGATCAAGAATACAAACGATTTTGAATTTTTTCATTTATCTTCGTTTGGTCGTATCTCCTGGAAATATTTTTCAAAACTGTAGTACCGTTTCGGTGAGATCATCGAGGTACAGAAGAATAAGACGCAAAACTGATATGATATAATATAGGCAGAAGGAAAAAACAATACGTAGATCAATCGAGTGGATACGATTCTTTAAGTTACGACCCGACATATCGAAAAATACTCAAAGAGTAAAGAAAAGAATTACTAAAGCCGCAGAATAAAATGAGTCGTTTTTTTTTCATTCTTGAGCTTATCAGCTGAGGAAAACGAGTTTTTACGGAGTAAGGAGACTCATTCTCGATACGAGATTGAAACCACCATTCTGGAAATTTGGCGAGAGAGTAAGCGAGGGAAGAGACATAGGATACTACATGTCGCATGTAGGTCAGGTAACCCGTAAAAGGGGGGGGGCACTGGTCGGCTTCGAGCAGTCATATTTTCAGCGAAAGCCTTTCAATGATCTTTGTACTTTTATTTATAACACTCCGAACTTCTCCAACATATAATGAGAAAAACTGAAGAGGATATTTTCGGTGGCCTTGCACTGGTTAAGAGGACTTCCTCAACCTTGGTGACGTACCACGCGACGATGTCATTCCCTTTGTCAGCCTTTGTAAGCACTGACTCCTCCTAACCAAGCTTCCTCCTCAAACCCTTGATCTCTTCTCTCGCAATGCCATTCATACAAGAAAGAGGGGGAGGGTATTACGGACCAAATCAACTCAAGTTTTTTTAGTAGCTTTGTACGTATGATGTCTAGCAAAGAGAAGACCGATTTATTGGTCAGGTTGTAGACCGGAGCTCCATGATTTAGCGTAATCTCCGGGGAAAGGAATCGATAGAATTCACCGCATGTTTGTGGTTAGTATCTTCTTGACGCACGGATGCTGACGCGCGTTAATGTGCCATATGACTCATCGCCAATTCTCGTGAGACAGACTATATTTTTTAAGACTGGAAAACAACTTTCTGTTGTGGTACTTGTAGAGTATTAAAAGAATAAAAGAATGTGCGTTGAGTTTTGACATGGCTACTCACTACAATCTTCAAAGAATGGCAGGAGAGGGAGCGAGTCAAAATACATACAGCAATATCGAAGAATTGTAATCAAGAGAAAGGAAACCTTAATCTATTGAAGATCGTCCTTCAACCCATAGCAAATTGTTTTTCCCTTCGATAAGTCACCTTTGAAAATAGCTGAAAGTCACCACCTATTCAGCCTTAATTTGGCGAACGGACCACCAAAAAAGAATTCAAATTGAAACCTTGAGGAGTCTTTAAGTTTTTCTGTCTCCCTTGTATCATGGTATATATAGCCTGGCGAAGACCTCGTTCTTATAATATGGCTCGAATGTCAACATTTTTCCTAGTCCGTCAGTTTTCGCCGGACGCCATACGACGCACGGCGAACTTTTCGACATAATCATCATAGAAAAAGTTCTTTGTTAATATCCTACCTGTAGATGGAGGGAAGTAGAGGGAACATAATTTAAAACAACTACGGTAACCCAATTTCAGCTCAATTTATTACCGTCGTTTTTAGTTCCAAATTTTTTATGAAAGAGTAAGAGCCGAAGTGTCTAAATCCCTCTTTCGACATTTTAAATTATATATTTTAGAAAAAAAAATAAGAAGAAGAAGAATTTGTGAGACTTACGGTACAATTGAGCTAATTTTAAACTTCAATACTTGGTATGAAACCAAAATATCATCCATCTATGATACGTTGACACGTTTCAAATTTTGTTTCTTGAAAAAATAGTCGTAAGGGAAAAAAGGCAGTATAATAGAATTTCACTAATTCATGGACATTATTCTCCAACTCTCAGGCCCAGCTGTTCGACCTTTCATTACAAAGCAGTGAAAAGAGAACAAATCATGTGACATTGAAACAAAAATCAAACACAAAACCTCAAATATAATTTTCGAAAAAAATATTCTTGGTGATGACGATAGGGAAAGGACTTAGAAGAATTTCATTCGAACTATTATCACCGCCGGAACTTCGGGGGCGTTGGACTTGGACCATTTTTGCCGATTTGGATTTTTGGCCGGACATCACCCTACGGTGCACGGCGCAAGATAAATTTTTGAAATCCCCCTCCCCTCTATAGAATAAGTTCTATGTTAAATTGTGCTTTGACGTCATTAGATCTTGACGTCACAGGAACTGATTCACGACGTCATCAGATCGTAACGTCACGGGCCTGATCTATGACGCCATCAGGATACAAATTGGAAGATTTTCAAGTATTTTTTCGGATAGTGAAAAGAAGAAAATACAATCGCACGTTTATCAAAAATAAATATTTTTTCCTTGATAAATAATTTAATTAATAAAAATATAGTGTAAAATGGCTTTAATTGTCATGATTTTCCGAACAAAACTTTTGAGTGTTCATTAATTAGTTTCCTCCTGATGATGACTCCGAGGTCGTGTCGAAACGTCGAAAAGTTTTGTTTGAAAAATCGTGATAATTAAAGCCATTTTACAAAATTTTCCACTAATCACGTTTATCCGTACGTCTCGTAATTGTGGGGAAGCCCTCCGATTTTTTTTGGAGTCAGCGTTAAATTTCACTTTAAAATCAAGTAAAATACGAAGTTTAAACGATTTTTAATTTTTGAGACTTTTGACAAATATTTTTGGCTCACTTTGGGTCCATAAATCGACTCAGAGAAGTCGTAATTCAACTGGTAACATCATTTTGGTCCACCCAGTATATGATGATAGGGAGAGCTAGATATGATACGAGAAAGACTTACAAAAATTTCAGAGGGGGAAGAGATGAAAAATCTGTATCATTCATTAATTTATTGATTGAAAATGCTAAGCAATCATTTTGGTTGACGTTCGTCGAAAATTAATATGTGCTAGGCAAATATTTTTGGAAAATGGTTCTTTTTAACCGGAGAAGTTTTGAATACCCATACTATGAGTGATCGAATAGTGTAGGGTTACGATAAAGATTTTGCTTAGCAATTATCTGAAGAAGTGGTGGTTGTCTTTCATTATTTCAAATTTAACGTGAGGACTAAGAAAAGAAAAACAATTCACGTCAATTTTGAAAATTCAATATCACGTATGTCCCACGTTATTGAAATCTAATTGGAATGCCAAAACGCAAGAAAGCAAATCTAGGGCGGTTGACGAACAAAGGGAAGAGCTCGTATCAATTCCGAAATTTTGACATCAGTAAATAATGTGGAAAATGATTGTCAGAACAATAATAGTCCATTCATTAGGTACATTATTGAGAAAGAATATACCAGTAGGCTATAAGTTCAATTGGGAATCTGGCAATTACGTGCACATTTTGTGATGGAAAATTATTTGAAACTGAAAATCGAAATTTCTGTCGCAGGAGTGATAAGATTAAGTTACCTGATTCACCCTCAATGCAGGATCTTCTTCAAAAACTATTAGACGGAAGGGATAATAGATATCATTTTCTTAATAATTTGCGTAAATACAACATTGCGCTTTCAATGATTTCTTTAGGGTGTAATGAAGTTCCAAACATATTTACAACTTTCAAAATTTTTGGTGTATCATTATATAGGAAGTTATCTACCTCTTCCAACAATCCACAAAAAATGACAAATTTTTCAGCAAGCATACACCCAAAAAGAAGAATGCGCAAAGGATCTTCTAAAAAGACGGCATCTAACTATCAGAGAAAATATTAAGAACGAGATTGAAAGTGTAAAACAAAATATCAACGAAAAAAAAAAATGAAATTGAAAAATTGGAAATTAAAAGAATTAGATTAGAAATTGAACTAAGAGAATACTAATGATAAATAAATATCAAGAATTTTGAAAATAATTTGAAATTTTATAATATTTAGCGGGCTTACGGCTTGTATGTTATAATCATGAGATATGATAGGAGAGGGAATTGGAAAATTTCGAACTCCCGATCAGACCTTAATACGTCTACTCATAATATGACTAGCCGTTTCCCGCGGAACTGCGAAGCTTGCGGGCTTCTCGCTACCATTGTAGACTTTTCAATGGCACCTAATTTTCTGGTAAGGATTTTTCAGTACGCAAAAAAAAGAAAAGTGCACGCAATATCGGCAGTAAGAATAAAAAACACGGACAAACGCAATAGGTGAGGAGATTTTACGCAACAAAAATCTATTGCACGCAATGATTTAAAAATATGTTAAATTGGTGAAAACAGGAAATGAAATGTTGCCACATTGATAATGCTTTTCAAAACTGTGTTTTCACGAACTAAATTGTTAAAATATTGTTTATAAATAAAAAAAAAATTAAAAATCAAGAGTAAGTAATGATAATGATGATGATAGTAATTTTGTACTAACAATAATGAAAATTATTACTGGGTGAGGGAAGCTCTCTTTGCTTTCGCCGGTCGTCCTCTCTTGACTTTTTGACCCAGGGGTTCCATCTTTCAAGGTTGATTTGTAATTCCGAGTAATCATGAAAAACATCTAAGGATCACGCATTTTTATATCAACAACAATTAATTATCAGATAACAAGAAAATATTACTTTTCGAAAAGATACAGTGTTTACACTGTAATCGTCATGATTTGTTAAGATTTAATCTTAAATAATTGAGGAGCTTTCTGTCGAAACGGCGTCTGTCGGGCGGACGCCCTATTTTTGGAAATTTGTAATTTTTGAATTCCTTATGACTCAAACTATTATAATCAAGCTTCAAAACATCATATTTGAACTCATATATCTGTTAAAAAATTTTCTGGCATAGCCAAATAAATGAAAATCATGTTCCATATCTTTCATATTTTATCAGTCATCTTGAAATATTTCATTCTAGGCTTCTACTAGGTCAAGTGTTCGTGAGATATTATTCGTTTACCCCTTTACCTATCTTGGCGTCGTATAAGTCTTGTATGAGAAATATTTTGAGGTAATTGTGGGTGTTCTATACTTTGAGGTATCAACTTTCGTGGGGCGAACGAGCGATCTCGCTGTTGTATTGGAATGGTATAAAATTTTCTAATTATTGATTATATTAATTATTTAATTATGTATTTATTCATTTAATTATTTAATTATTTAATTATTTAATTATTTAATTATTTAATTATTTAATTATTCAATTATTTAATTATTTAATATTTATTTTTTTATTTATTATTAATTATTACGAGTTCGCCCCCTGACTCGCTGTTGTATTTGAATGGTATGAGACAATTCAAGTCTAGGGGACTTGGAAAAATGTCGACTATCCAGCCATATATGATAGGAAGAGGGACTTAGAAAATTTTCTAATTATTAATTATATTAATTATTTAATTATTTTTTTAATTTAATTATTTAATTATTTAATTATTTAATTATTTAATTATTTAATTATTTAATTAATTAATTAATTATTTATTTATTTATTATTATTACGCGGGGCGTACTCGGGAATTTCCGAATCACCCACGGGGTAGAGATTTTCTAATTATTAATTATATTAATTATTTAATCATTTATTTATTTAATTATTTAATTATTAATTAATTAATTATTTATTTATTATTATTACGCGGGGTGTACTCGCGAATTTCTGAATCACCCGCGCGGTAGAGATGTGCACGGACGCACGCTTGCACGGACGCACGGTAATTAATTATTTAATTATTTAATTATTTAATCATTTAATTATTTAATTATTCAATTATTTAATTATTGAATTATTAATTAATTAATTATTTATTATTATTACGCGGGGTGTACTCACGAATTTCTTAATCACCCACGGGGTAGAGATTTTCTAATTATTAATTATATTAATTATTTAATTATTTATTTATTTCATTTTTTAATTATTTAATTATTTATTTATTTATTTATTTATTTATTTATTTAGTAATTAATTTATTTATTATTAATTATTATTATTACGCGGGGTGTACTCGCGAATTTCTGAATCACCCACGGGGTAGAGATTTCTCTTGACGGGGGCGGGGCGGGGGGGGGGGGGGGGGGTACTCGCGAGTTTCAAAATCGGGGCCCGGCGAGAGAAAAGACATGGAACATGTCAATACGAACTTTTAGGTGAACTCTGCGGGTCATATGTCAGAATTCAGCAATTAGCCATATTTTATTAAAAAGAATTCATGATTTGTTGCTTTGCGTTTTTCCCACTATTTTAAATTGCGTGCCCCTTTATTGCGTTCATATTTCTTCTCGATTGCGTTAGTAAACTACATTCTTACGTTCTCCCACTTTCTGTACCAAATCTTTTCGTCTTGCGTGCTATTATATTTTTTCCTAATTTTTTTAGGACCGTTTGGGACTTTCAAGTATATACTTACATTGTTTGAGAATACGGGTGTTGAACTTGTTGACCCAAGCATACTAGGTTATGATACAAGAAACTCGCAGCTCACTTAGTGAGCTGCTCGAGGTTTGCCATCATTATCTTTGTTAATTGAGGCAAACACGGAACCTGTTTTATGGGAGTCACTCGTGTCTGTCAAGCTCGGAGGTTGAAATTTTTTCAAGTCCTATGTTTTTCCGGACGGCGACTGGCGACCGTCATTCTTTATCAATGCAGGTTTCCTGTTAAAAAGGAGGAAGAGGGGTGTAGCCCGCTTGACGCCACGTCCCCGATCTTTTCAACTATATAGAAACATAGGCTGGAAAAATATGAATATGTGCTAGCAGTGCTTCAGCGGAGAAAGATATGGGCTCCTTGTCCAATCCCTCTCATGAGGGTTGTTAGTTTAACAAGTCCCATATTTTAGCAAGTTGTGTTGTGACGCTATTTCTTCACCATGGAGACATAAAACGGGATCTTGTTTGCACATTTTTTGAATTTTTTTCATGTTGATTGATCACAAATTTTACTCCTTGTTACGGGTATATCGTTTTTCGCACGACAAAACAAATTATTCCCCTCCACTTTACTTTTTTGCCTGAGCTATTCCCCACACGTTTATCCTTGATTCCTCTATGGGTTCGAACGCGTTTGAAGTTGCTTCGTTCGTACATGTTTCTTCATTTGGTTCTGCCAAGTTTATATTTTGTGGATTGTAAGCGTGTTTGAACAAGAACCTCCTAGGTTCAGTTTATTTTTGTTTTCCTAAGAGAGGGGAGGAATATGTTTCCGGTTAGAACCCTACTGGGAATCTGTCCGCATCCGTAAGTTTATTCTTGGTTTTCTTCGCGAATTAAGTAGTTTGAATAGGTACCTAACTCGTTGTGGAGTTAAGTGTTTCAAGTTTGTCTGGAGTTTACTGGTCGATAAATAGAGATGATAAGACTCTCCGATGTTATCACATCTATCTGCATCGAAATTGGTAAGAAAAGTTTATTTACTTACAAACATACGACGTCATCTGGTGTGTATTTTCCGATTGTATCACGTTCATACATAAATAATTTTCAAATTTGTAATCAGATCACGGTTCTCTTTACTGAAAACTAGGAAATTTTGATTCCCATCATCAACCGGGGCAGAGTACACACGGCCATCAATCGTTTTGGCGTCATTTTTGAACGAGCCTCTTCATAATAATTACATTATTACGTGAAAAAAAAAATACTCTGCCTCCGCTTCAAATTTCATTCGTTGGTAAAAAGTCATCGTTCTACGCTTAAATTCCTCTGTTATTTTTGAATATCTCGTGATTCTGTCAGCTGACATTTTTCGTACTGAATAATTTCGTCTGATTACGGTAAATGTTTTAAACAGGAGGTATGATAGAAATTGTCGATTTGTTGAGGCCACTGCACCGTGTTCCGCATTACCTTTTACGTTCAAGCTAGAATTTCGCTGATAGTATCGTTCTTCAGATCGCTTATCATTAAATTGTGGCAAAATAACAATTTTTAATGCCAATTTTCAGGTATTCTAGTTCATCAGCGTAGAAAATACAAACTTGTTCGTTTCTTACATTCATAAGTTGAAGCCTTTACTGTACGAGATCACGATGGCGCCGTTAATCTGTTAATCCGGTCTCACTTACTCGCATCAATTAAAAACTCACTTATCAAAACGATTGAAAGATGATTCTATTTTAAATCATAATATACGTTTCGATTTAACTTGATTTTAATTTATTTCTTCACGCCTCATCGAATTTACAAATTTACGTAAAATGATTTACATTTGGTTGTGTGATATTTTTTTTTGATTACAGATAATGTGGGCAGCATTATCTTTAGCTTTAGGCTACGAAATTCGAGGTGATATAATACGAGGAGCTCCGTGTATAAAACGACATCATCAGTTGTTTTGTCCAACAGCGGGAACTAGTTATCCTAAGTAAGTGCTTTATCTAATTCACGCATAGTATATTAGCACGATTTCATCCCTGCGTACAGAAAATAGAAGAAAGCTACGAGGAAATGTAGACCTTGGCTCTCTCCTTCACGGTAGTCACCGTAGCGATATCTTCTACATTTTATACCTATGAAATAACCTTGTGATTTTTATTCGTGGTTTGTCATTCAAATAATATACGAACGTCCTACGCAAATCTTTGTTGATCTCTTTCCCCACAACCCGAGGCCAAACCATCAGTACTGATACATGGCAAGATCCCAAACTTTCAAATCTCTTTATGTATTATCTCGAAAATAATTATTATTAAAAAAAAATAATTATTCAGTACTAAATTTTTTCGTGTCCGCATTGCGGAGTCCACACCTTAATTTGTGTCAAACGCGGGCATGTGATCGTGTTAATAGAATTGCCTATTGAAGACGCCTGAAAACCAAAATACGAACGTACAATTATCGTCAGGAAACAAAAATAATGATTTATTATCGATATTTTTTTGGACTACATTTTATATTGTCGTCATTCATCATTTTAAAATCGATATCGTGAAAAATTTACGTTTAAATATTTTCAATAACAGTGGCTGTGGCTACGAACTGTTTGCAGAGAACAAATAGACAGGTTTATCGACGAAAATAAGGCGTTAGTGCGCCGCATGTACGGCGAATTCGAAAGCAGTACCGTTGATTACGGGCCTGACGATTACGGCGGGCCAGACAGAAATAAACGACCGCGTAATCAGCATCCATCGCATCCGCTGCCATCCGCTTACGGAGAATCGTATTTTAATAGACTTTTAAATAAACGTCAAACTAAACCTACCTTACCAAAAATTCCGGAAGCTGAGAGTGGCAGGTAAGCAGCTTCTAGTTATAATTTTCAGCTCGAAAGCTCATTTCGTTTATGATGGTGGTCCAATGAATACCGCTACGGTATATTTTTGCCACCGAAGAAGGCGCGAAAATTGATGCGTTTTAAATTGAATGGGCGAAGATAAGAAAGGAAATGACGAAAGTCGTCTTTAACGTGAGAACAAAATTACTTCACGTTTCCTTCTCATCAAATCCGAATTTTTCACGCAAACCTCAAGCCTTAAAACTCAACCACAGCGCTCAGCTTGAACATCGATGTTTGGAAGTTGGCGTGGTAAATTAGATCCTCGTTAGACGCGATTATAGCGAAACAAGACCATAAAATATTTTACGTGATTGTCACGAAGATAGAGAAACCTGTATAGCTATAAAAGTTATGAAAAATTCATCTTGACGCGCAGCATGAATACTCACGTCGTATACCTACAATGAAAACGGATTTTAGATCGTTTTGAATTGTGCGAGTGTTTCGAAATGTATGAGGCGTAAGGTACAACATTGATTAATCTTTTGTCTCTATTACTTTCGGTAATATTATTTTTTTTGATTTTGTCTCGCTTTAGGATTGATTCTTGCGAGTCGAAACAAGAAGTACTGACGCCATACTGGGCTGCCAATAGCGCGGGTAAAACACGAGCTATAGTGAATACGGAGCACTTTGAGCAGGCCATACATCAGGAAGTTTGTTCGTAAGTATTATTTTATTTTATAAAAACTTCTTGCGCGGTACGAAAAATGAATTCTCGCGCTAAAAATACTTCGGGGGCGATTTCGGATGCTAATATCCAGCCCCAGCTACTTTTCCCTTTCAGTGTCTCAGTCTCATACTTGGAATCTCAAGGTTGAATCTTGAGGTTCACTAAGGAACTTTTCATGCTCATAGGTTGAGTTCCAAGGTCGAAAATCCAAATACCAAAATATAGGTCAAGGTCATTAGGCTCTGACTAGAGGCGTCAGCTCTCGTCATAAATTATGGTACCGCAATCAAATTTCTTACTCGGCTAATGAAACTCTCAGCAATTACGAATAAAGTTCAGTATTGATAAGACTGTATGTGCAGAAAAGTTTGACGAGAAAAAATTGTTCCTTCAGAAAATTAATAAAACTCAAAGGTCACAGGTGCAGGGACAGAGGCGGGAATGTCCAAAAGGAACGATCTGTATCCTTGAATCATTTGCAGCTTTTAGAAGAAACCGTTTCTCTAGCTCGTTTCTTCTGGAATTTCTTCCTTTTCGATACCCTTCATTTGCCGTCCCAACTTAAAGTTGGTGTACGTCGATGTCCCCACGTGAGGGGAGGAGAATGTCCATACTTTTTCATCAGTAAAAAATGCTTCAAACCAGAGTATGACAGCCAGCCGAAAGCTGTATTCAGCTGTATTTTTGGGGTATTTGGCTTCAGTTTTTTCAAAGCCGTATACTTTCGGTTGTCAGCCGAAAACTGAATTAAGCCGTATATTTATTTGGTTTCTTTCGGCTGATGATGATTTTCACTGAAATTTCAATTTATGGTTCTCTTGATTTGTGATTGTGAGCCCAATTATTATAATTATTGGAGTTTTTTGATGAATCAAATGACAGAATTTTTCAATATTTTCTTTTCATTTTTCATATTTTCTCTTATATCAAATAGATGAATCAATAAAAGAAGAAGAAATCAATTTTCCCTTTTCCGGTTTTTCCGTTTGGCGTTTGCCTCCAGTAAGGCGGAGGCTAGCTGAAATTTTGTAGGCTCATTGGAGACTTGCAAGTGCCTCCGGAGTGCTAAACCAAAGTGTTGGAGGCTGGAGCAATTTGCTTCTGGAGGTACCTTGCTTCCAGCTAGAGACTTGGAGGTGCTTCCAAAGACCCTTTAGAAGACATTTTTCTTCAACAGTATTCTATTCCTAGTAACCTCATTCAGCCACTTTGATGATAGTGCTGCTCGGTTCGAATAAAAGCCAAAGTTTTAAATACACCTTCTGAGTATCATCTCTCATCTGGCAACACTGGTAGGCCAATATGCTACGTCTGGTCACACTGATCAACGTTACAGGTGCCTCCAGAGGCGTCTCCGAAGGTGTCTTTGGAGGCATTTTCTCCAATTTCAGTAATTGCGCTGGGAGGCTCTCGGAGGTACCTCCAGAGACATACTTTGGAGGTCAGGAGGCGCCTCCAAACGTTTCCACTGGAGGCAACCGGAGTTGGAGGATAATTTTCTGTATTCGTTCCGGAGGCCTCCAAAAAAAATTATGCGTCCAACACCCTGGACTCTAGGGTGTCTGGTAGTTGGCTAATGGCTGGCGACTGTATTTCTGATTCTTGTCTCATGTGGTCTTTCTTCCCTTTAGTTGTTGGAATTTTTAGATTCTGATTTGATAATCGAATTTATTGAAATTGTAATAGGATAATGATATTCTACTGCTGGAAACCTTTCAAAGGATACCAATTCTCAACGATCAGCTGAAAGCCTAAGCTGTATTTTTCAAGATCTTTAGCTTCAGCCGAAAGCCTGAGCCGTATTCTTTGGCTGCAAAACGCTGATGACAGCCGAACGATACGGCCTGCGCTTTCGGCTTAAACTTATGACCCTGAAAGATACAACTTTGGCTTTTGACTTCAAAAAAATATGAAATATATAGCTATTTGTCGGCTAGCTTTTGAATATTTTGAAGAAAAACATCAATTTTTGGGTCAAACTTGTATAACCCTGAAAAATACAGCATAGGCTTTGGCTTTTGGCTTCAAAAAAATATGAAAAATACAGCTACTTTTCGGCTTACGGCTTTCAGCTAGCTGTCTGTCATTCACTACTTATTCAAACACAGAAAAAATGTTTGAAAAATTTTACAATCTGCAGAAAGGTGTTTCAGATACTATTTTTGCTCATATTTTCCTTCTTTGTTGATGTTTTTTTCGGACCAAAAAACACTGTCGAGAGTTGAATTGAAGTTGAATGGAGTTTAGTATGCTGGAAATATATGCCGCGGTCAACTGTAAATAATTGACTTCAAATTGACGGCGATCTGGAGTCAAAGTATCACAGTCACCCACTTGCAACGGTCCATCTGAACAGTAACTTTGCTACTTGCAGACAGAATTCATAGACCTAATTAAAAATAAAATATAGATTGAGATCCAAGACCAAAATTTTACCCAGTCATTAGGTTTACAAAGAGGGAAGTAGGCCATAGTTAAATTTAAATTGTATGCACCTCATCATTTACGGCGAATTGATGAATTTCGCCAAAATGCAAGAATAAAAATTTTATTTTACTGTCAGACCGGTTTCCTTCATACATCGAGTTCCAAAATTAAAATTTTTTCAAAATCCTTAATGATGAGGCTCCCGGAGGGGGTGTGACCCTTCCTTCGCCACATATAGAGTGAGTTCCAAGGTCAAAATTCGTCCAAGAACCTCATGTAGGCGAAATCCTATAAGGAGCTGAAGTGTAACTCTTCCTCCCTTCATACATAAAATGGACCCGATGGACCCGATAAATAACATGACTCAAGATTTACTGAAAATTCACGTCTTTTAAAGTCCTCATTGAGATTGAGTTTACATATTAGTCTGAATCACTGTACGTTGCGATATACATGTAGAGTCACCTTATTGACGCATTCTGTCTTGTTTGAGACTTTGCTACACGCAGATAGAATACGTAGCCATTAGTTATATACGTGTATGAGAAGGACTATCTTGGCTACAGTCGCGGATCTGGAAAAACGAAATGGGACTGTCCAAAATTTTCCACGTCAGCTTGGAAAAAAGTTTTTGCTTCCTGCCTTCTCAATTCCTGGTACATCACCGGTACCACATAAATGGACCCTATTTCGCCAAACCCAACCAAGCGACATGATAACGATCTGGGGAAAAGGAGAATATTCGCTTATAGTAAAGGAACATTTTTCTCCATTTCTCTAGATTGTTATCATATCGCTTGGTTGGGTTTGGCTAAAAAAGGTCCAAATTACCTTCCCAGATCGCGTTTTTCGTACTTGTTCTCTTTATCTCTTCTCGTTTCCCATTTTTTTTCGCATTTTCATTTCCTTTTTTTTTTGTTTTATTTTTCAATGGAGGGAGCTCGCCCCCCTTCCTACCGCCATTGCTCGGCTAATACAGCAATGGTTAAATTGACACAGCTACGACGTCGATTTTCAGTTAACAATAAAATCTAATATCAAAAGCCGACTCATTTTTAAAACCTTATCAGATTTTGCACTTGAATTCCAGAAATTTCCAATTTCCAAATTTAATGTAAATTTTCAGTCGACACTCGGACCAGAATAACTTGTCACTTGATAAACATCAAATAAAAAGCCGCTAAGCCAATCAGATTCTCTAAATTCAGTGCTTTGTCGCCAAATTGCTCATATCTTTGATATTCGTAGGGATCTCCTATTATGAACAAAAATCTGCTGCTTGAGCAATCCAAACAAACAACTTTGTGAGTCGTGGGTGTCTTGCTGAAATTTCCCTTTGAAGGGACACTTTCCAATCACGCAGACGAAATGTGGCAATCTGATCACTGCAAAAAAGAATAAGAGTTTTGGAATGTGAAATTTTCTTTCAAATCATATCAACCTTCTTGCATCAAAACTCAATTACCCTGGTTTCCTCAGCGGAATTTAATCCATTAAATAATTGAGTGTCAGACTAAGGTCGATGAAAGCAAGAGGTTCAAATAGTGGCGATGTAGCGCTGACCGGTCCAAAAATGAACGTCAGATTTTGTATCAACTTTTGGTCGATCTAGAGTCACTTGACATTAAATCGATGTCGATTTGGAGTCGATATGGTTTCTTGGGAGTCTCAAGATCAGAATTTTTCCAAAACTCTAATATAGGTCGAAGACCATTACATCGCTAGGGAAGCAGGGCCTCCGTATATCACGAGCCCGATGATCGAAACCTTGACATTTCCGATGACGAAAAATACGTCCAAATATTTTGAAATTGCAACTTCTCGTGAACCTAGTCTCAAAATTGAAATTTAGTAGTGTATCTAAATACGTAATTTGCTCCATATATCTTCAATAACTCCAATAACTACTCTCCACATGTCTCCTGGACTGGGGATGAAACCTAAACGGTATATTTCAAGCACCACGTTCAAAGAATTATTATCAGGATGGGATTTCACAGCCATAAGAATGAAAACTGCACTGATGGCGATCCTGATAAAAATTTTGTTTTTATTTTTCAGAAAGAGCGAAACGAGACGATGTTCGAAAGACTGTCGTTGCGAGCAAAAGTACAAGTGGCACCGTCTGCTAGCTTACGATCCGCAAAATGATTGTAAAGGAATTTTCATGGATTGGTTTTTGTTTCCTTCTTGCTGCGTCTGCAGGTGTAAACCAAATTGATAGCGTTAAGATCATCGAATATTGTAAATTATTATCTTCGATGTATTGTAAGAACAATAAATTTAAGAAAATAAAAGAATTCGATGCAATAAAACCGAAAATATTGATGTAACGCTTGCAACCGTAATAATTATAATGATGTAAGCCAAAACATAGAGTTCGCTAGTCATCTAACCTCGGGAATCACCTCTTCTTGCATATTTGCACGAATCGCAACGGGGCTTCAAGATCGATACGACAAAAAGCTTCCATTAATTTCGAGGCGAGGAAAATCATTACACAAGCATTCAATGAGCACCAAGATGTAGTACGTATGTATTATCCACTACTAAAATACTGCGAAACATGTCCTAAGGTAATGAGATGGAGGGGGAAAAAGAAAATAAATAAATAAATAAATAAAAAGTAGGTACACTTTCAGTACGCGGAATTACACGTTAATTAGTTTATAATGCTTTGCGTGTTCGCGTACAAGACGCATAAATAATTATCAATAATAGATGAAGATAATATACGCTATATAATAATATAGTACAATATTAATCCTCCATTTTAAAAATAGATGGTATTACAAACGATACCTATTCACTATCTTTTTGTTCTACTTTTCCACAACTCAATTCATTTCTTAGTCAGTTAGGCTGTACAAGAGACACCGGAAATATCGCAAACGTACCTCGAAGTACTTTTACTTACCAAATTAAAAAAAAATGGAACGCGTCTCGAAGCAAGAGAGAAGAAACAAAAAAGAAAAGAAACAATAGTAAAAAATGGTAGTGATATTGACCAAGGAAGAAAAAAAGAAACGCTGCAGCAATTCATACTGCCCAGCTATCCGCAAATTAAAATATTCGTAATCATCTGCAATAAATTCACGTGAGAGAAAGGTCCTGCGAGATAACGAATCAACGAAAATAATATAGAAAGTACAAGAATTGAAATAACAGGATTGACTAGTTACAGACACTGCTCTGTACAACACGTGAAAATGAATAAACTCGTTGCGGAATATTTATACTTCTAGAATGACAGGAATCGAGATGTCCTATCATTATTCTACATGCATAAAAATACATAATTCAACTGTCAACAGTTCATTGCGACTCATAACTATTTGTTCTCAATAGATTAAGAATTATAAGGTGAATGAGGATAATAAGACGCATTAGATCGCGAATGTGGAGGATTACGGCGATCCGGTCGTGGTAATGCCACTTCCCTAGGATGAGTATGATGTTGGATAGATTGTGCGGTTGAAGGTGGAGGAGGAGGAGGTAAAACAAATTGATGGAAAGCAGCGGCCGATATCCCCGGCCTCACGTTCAACGGAATAAATGTAGGCTGCGGAACAGAAGGCGAATCTGCACAAGAAAAATAAGGTTGTGGTAATGAAGCAGGCAAAGGAGCAGCGGATAATGGATTGAAATTAGAAAACTGTGGTGGTATAGGCCCGTGCATCGACGGCTGCATCGGATGCATACCCGGTTGTGTCGGATAATTAGGCGGTATCGTCGCCATGTTGGCGGTGTTATAGCTCGAAAATGGTGGCGGCGGAGGTGGTGGTGGCTGCATCGCGTTGGTAGGCTGTATGGATGGTCTCGAGTACATGGTAAGATAATTCTGAGCAGTAGGTACAACATTTGGTAACTGTCGCGGAGACGAACACATAAAATGTTGCGGGGGGAATGCGTAATTTGAAGGTGAACTGTAACCGCCGACTAGAAAACGTGACACCGGATCGAATTTATTCATGGGACTGGAACCGGCGTTGTGGTGGAAATTGACGAGACGCGATGCAGTTGCTTGATCGGCGCTCGAAAACGATCTATTGCCTTTTAGCTTATAACCGTCAGCGTAATGAGGGTATACTGGCGAATTTGAAGTCGCCATTTCATTAGTGCTTTTGGTATTTGATACCATCCTACGTACCAGTGGTACACGTTTCTGTTTCGCTTCGTCTTCTTTCTTCCTTTTGGCAGTCAATTCAAGGTTCTTTTGGTTCATTTCTTTGACAAATGAATCATTATCCGATGGATTATCACGCTTAGCACCCACGATAACCTTGAACGAAACAAAAAATATTATTATACTTTGACCAGCGGCTACGCTCAAATCTTAGCACAAACAAATGAATCTATCGTAGGATTACAAATTTGCAGAAGATGGGATTGTAAACTTCAAGTCACAAATATTGAAAAGACGTTTCCATAGATTGGTATCGGGACGAGCAATTAGACGGCTAATTTTTTTTTTTTTTTTTTTGGAATTAAATGAAGAGACCCACATTACGGAGATAGAGGTACACAAAGAAACTTTGAATGTACGAATCGTTCTTTTGAAGCGTAAACGCAGAAGCTTTGAGCTTGGATGACCTCATTACTCTAAATATATACGATTTTTGGAGGGTCTATGAGAAGAATACAAAGCTGCAGGTGCACTCACCGGGATTCGTTTGGCTCTTGCTTCACCTTCATCGTCCGAGTAATCTAAGCACGCTGCAGGAGGTTCGTTGTTGTGTTGCCAAGACGCATCACTTCCTTTATGCCTACGAAAACGGACGAAAACATGAAAATTGTTCAATTAACTTATGAATAAGTAACGAGAAAAATATCTTATCTCACTTCAATAATTCCTCGGTATCAACGTAAGAGGTATATTCAGATTCTGGTACAAAATACACAGTTTGATGTTTCGTTATATTTTTCTCTCTAATGTGATCTTCTGAATTGAATCTGACAGTGTAAAATGGCCCATGAATATTTCCAAGTACGTCGAAAATTTTTCCCAGAGGACGTTGACCACTATCCAGAAATAAAATGGTATCGAGGTCCAATGCTGGCGTATTTGGAAGAGATTGCACGACCACTGGAAAAAGTTTATGGTCAAAACAAATTTCTTCACCGATACATGAGAGATAGGACTTAAAAATACCTTGCGTATCCACAATACTGCTAATGGTTCCGATTTCTTTGCATTTAGTCTCTTCGACTGAGATATTAAGATCCTCAATGGGAGGTAGATCTTGTATGCTGAGCTCACCTTTCGTCAGGGTTGTTTTAATGAGTTTGTTATTCGATAGGTTTTTACGTCTGAAAGGATTTAGAAATAAATACATCAAAGTTTAAATTTGTAAATAATTTAAAAGGGCAGGTTATTTTAAATTTATCTCACCCTATGAAGTTATTGTCACTATCATTATCGTCTATGTCATCATCATCTTCTGATACCGTCGAACTGCTTTCAGAATCACTGGAGTCCGAGTCATCGGTTGCTTCGATAATACTATCACGATAAGTATCCAGGCTGGCAACATCCTCCACAATTTCAGGAGTTTCGAAGGGTTCAGCGGTATTTTCATTAGAAACAACGTAATAATTTACGGAGGTCTTCTTCTTTGGTTCTTCTCCTTTCGTAGTTTGATTGGAAACTCGTTTATTAGAATCATTAACGCAAGAAGGAAGCGGAGAAATATCTTCTACTATAACGTTCACTCCATTATCCCAATCCTCTTCATCGGAACACGCATCAAGATTGTTCTGGTTGTTGACTTTCATATCAATACGATTACTCATTTTTGACGCAACATTAACCGAATCAATAAGGGTAACACAATTAGAGGATGAAGTTACGTTTAGATTGTTCATATCACGTTCTTCATGAGTATTCGATAATTGAGTGGCCTCGTTTCCGATATTATTGGCGTCGATACTCGAAGCTGCTTCCTCACTCATCATAAGTATTGTTAAAAACTTCGTTTTTCTTTTCTCTACTATACTATAAAGACCGTCTATAACGTGACGTTAAGTTTCTTCATAATACGTTATCAATGGATCTTTGAACTGATTAAAAAAGGTCACTATATAAGACAATAAAGATTGTAATAAAAATACTAAAAGATACAAAAGTGATTCAAATTTTCTAGATGTACAAATCGACAGATCGCGTACAAACGAGCCATAGTTCGAACGACGAAAATCACTAAATTATACTCTGAACAACTGATGATACTAACATAATAAGAAGTATTGAAAGCAACTGACTGGAAACGGGAAGTACAAAAATTATCAAAATGTAATTGAAAATCAGTCAGCTTGTCCGTACCATATCTTCATTCGTTAATTAAGTTTCGAGATGTGAATCATTCGACACTTCATGCTCTCAAAGCGAAAAACACGGACGACAAATCCAGAAAACCGTTTTTGGTGCAAAGAAGATGAATGAAATAAAAAAAATCAATGTTAAAAAACATAATGGGCGACAAAAACTGTGCAATGCATAGATTTACGCTTTCATTAATGTTAGTGGTTTTCGTGTCGTGGTTCGTCCTTGGTTCGTCCTGACGTCACGCAAACTCGCAAAGTTATCACTAATCGTTAGTTTCTCATAGTATCTATAAGAGTGCTAGTGGGCATGGCTTAATCACTGACTACGGAGTAACGGACGTCCGGGCAGTGTATTATATTATGATCCTTTCCAATTTCTGATATTTTTCTTCCGACGAAATTTTTTGTAAAACAATTGAACTTGAAGATGGTTTCGAGAGTCAGTGGATTCACGCGATGGACTCAATAAAAATTCTAGTCGTCATTTACTGTGTGGCTTCAACACGTTCTTCAAATGAGTGTGATCTGCAATCTTCTGGTATTTGCCGCGCCAAGAAAGTTTCTTCCCGGTATGAAAAATACTACCTAAAATTATGATTTATACTGCCTCCCTACTAACATTTTATATCGCTCTAATATTCCCTGGGTTTGCGTTTACGGACTAGGTATATCCTGTATGATGTCAACCCGCAAGAAGGATTCAACCTACGAAGAGATATCTATATGCGGTTGGCTAGATTCGTTAAACAGTTGGATACGATCGAAGAAGAATATCACCTGGTGGGAAACGCTTGGGTTTTGAGTAACTGATCACTTCTGTTTGGTTGCTCATTAACGTATGTATTTTCTTACATCCAAAGATCCTTCCTCCGTGGGATCATTTACCTCACTGGGAATCGAAATTGGCTGGTAGTCAAAGAAATTTACCATGGAGTCTCTTCTTCAATATGAAAAGTTTACAGGATTACGCTCCAGTGATAGAAGCGTACGAATTTTTTGAAAGTAATTGTCATACTTAGATGATTGTAGAACGAACTCGTTCTAGATTTTTTTTTAATTTCTTCGTAACATTACAGGTTACCCAAACATTATATTAGACCATGTGTTCGTTTTACAAAACTACCAAGATTTATGGTCCGAAAACTTTACTTGGGTGGAAAAGTGGAGTTTAGAACCGTGTACGCAGTTGTTACCTTATGAGTGAGTAAAATCTGGTTATTGAGACGTTAGGTTCAAAAATGAGCTAATGTTTATTCTGTTTTGTGAATATTTAGACGGGATGAACGAAATACGTATACCATAATGTACGGATCCTTTGCTGTTTCTGCTAGAAATGTGGACTGTCTGTCTTTTCAAGGCTCGGCCTCCCTACTCGCGGATTTATTAAGCTCCTATGACGGAAAGTAAATGTAGAATTATGGTACTAAAACTGGTTCTTATATTGGAGAAGCATTGCTCGTGTGGAACATTTTCAATCAAATTTCAATTATTTTAGAACAATTTTTCTCAGTCATGCCGAAATAGTATTACATGATTATTTTGGAGATGCCGAGTACTGGAGATGTCGTAAGAGTATGCAATTTTCCGATGAACTTGTAAAAATTGCTGTTGAATTCATGACTTCCGCCCTTCCGCTTTCTGATGAAGGAAACCATGTGAGTAGCTATACACCTTGATCAATTTTTTGGAAAATGTGTAATGATTAAACACTTTCTTGATTCTACAGCCTATTCGTGAATCGAGTTATTATGAAGGTAAACCTTACTTTTGTGTCCATTTTCGAAGAAGAGATTATAAATACAACCGAAAGGAGCACATACCTTCCATAAAACACGCAAGTTCACAAATAAGAGAAAAATTATCTCTTCTAAATCTCAGTACAGTATTCATCGCTACGGATACTGATGACGCTGGTAAATTTTTTGGAATCATCATACGGTCCGTGTTGTTAATTCGTTGTACCTAAGCTTGCTCCTAACTTCAACCACTTTTAAGAAATAGCTAGAAAAGTTTGGCGACGAAAGGGAAAATCACGTCGAGATATAGAAACCGTTAGGAGAAAATATTTTAAGAAGAGAAAGAATGGAACTGTGGTTTCAGTGTTTGTGAAGACAAATCTAAGGGTGGATTGAGGTGGCTTTTTGGAAAAGATCGATATCGACATGTTTGGTTAGGACTGTTTCTAATTGAATATGAAGGGTACAGGGAAAAAACGAGGAATGTCCGTTTTTTTTTTCGGGTATGCTCTACCTAGTCACTCACACACAGAAAATACACGTGTATTACACAAAATGGTGTGTTGCGGGTAGTGATTTTTGCCCACATATAACATATCGAATAATGTACAAAATGATTCGGAACGTGGTGTAATTTATTCTTGAAGTTGAGGAAAATACGGCTAATTAGTTGACAGATCGCGAAATATTCTGAATGATCTCCAGGAAACGTTTAAACTTACGTCTGAAGGGGCCATCTTCGAATCGTTGAATTCCAATTAATGAACAAAATTAGTTCGTGTGAACCAATTAGCCGTATTTTCCTAAGTTTTGTCTACGTAAATACGAAGTTTCAAGATATTTCATGCTCTATTTAATCAGTTATCTCGGGGCAAAAATCGCAACATGTGATACATATTTTGTGTGTGTCTACGTGTGAGTGACTAGGTAGAGCATACCCTTAACGAAAATAATCGGTAATGTCGGAGAAATATTGTAACCTGAAAAAAGAGACACGTGTAAGGAATGCATATTATGATGATTATACAGAGAGAAAGATTTATAAATATTAAATAAGGACAGAAAAGGAAGTACGGTACGGATAGATTTTACTAGCGATATAATACGTCGTGTGTAAGCTTGGACTGAGACATACGAATAAGTCGGGTCGAAAATGAATTTTGATTTCCAGAGGCGAGGTGCAAAGCGCCACAGTATTGCAAATCATAACAATAGAATATTTCTTAGAACTCCTTATATTTGTTCTCTTTGAGAGTGATACTATTTTTATAATCAATTTAATTCTCCTTTTTCAAATGAGTTATAACTTTGCAATTTTGATTTCACTCTTGGTAGAAAAACATAAAAGTTGACCACAGTATTGATGTATGACGTTTTGACATTACGGGTATCATCTCCAGCCGAACGAATACGATGACTTTTTGATTTTTCTTTAATAATTGCAGAATTTCAGAAGCTGAGTGATTCCCTACATCCATTTGAAACAGTTCGTTTCATTCCGCCATTAAATGTCCTGCGCACGTATAAAGATGGTGGTGTAGCTATTATTGAGCAGATTGTATGTTCGTACGCTCGGTAAGTATACATGTCTTATATTATTCCTTTAAAAACTTTTCTCTACTCAAAAAAATTGATGAAAATTTGTCGAAAAGGTCTATTCTCTTCTTATTACGAAATCGCTCGAATTTGATGCTCACTTTTTGTTTTTATAGTTATTTTATCGGTAGTTACGAATCAACGTACTCTTTTCGAATTGAAGAAGAACGAGAGTTGCTCAATTTTGATCCTGATACTACTTTTAACAGACTATGCGGAGATGAAGAACAAAATTGTAAACAACCGACGAGATGGCTCAAAGTTTTATGAACAAATGTTGATTTTCTTTTGTAAATTTTTATGAAAGATCAAAATAATATTTTCATCTTATTTATATATATTTTTTTATAACATGATACAAAAAATCATACAAATTATATCGTGGAAAACTTAAAATAGTAAAAAATTTTACAACAGTGAACAAATCTACTTCATATAGTATCAATAAAATAAAAGATCAAGAGAATAATAATACAGAGAATTGTTATTAAGATCACATAATGCTCAAAAAGTTTATCACCAAGAATAATACAAGTGTTAATGAAAAGTAATACAATACTTGAAAGAAAAGTTATGACGAGGAAACTGAGGACAAAAAATGTGTTTTTTTCCTCGAGGACGGATGAGATTACGAATTGTAAATATATTGAAAAACATAATACCAAAAGTTGAGAGAGAAAAGTAAACATGAATTAATTAACACCGAAGGGACGGAAATTGTCAGAAGTGACGAAACAAAAATGAAGATTCTCCTTCGTAGGCACATTATCTTGAACGAACAGTGGATTTAACTTAATAATTGCCATAACGAAAACAGCATTTTTATGTGATTGTAACTTATTTATAAATCTGGTATCGGTCGTAATTAATACAAAATAATCAGAATTCCTGTCTATTGTTAGCGGACTATACTGAAATAACTTCCTGATGTCGTAGGCTGACTTGCCGTACGATGTAATAAAAGTTTTTGCTCGCCAAAGTAGCAGGTTGATCGAGAATTCGTACAAGCAGGGAATCGTGTGAGGAAGAGAGTGGAATAATTCTCATTGGGCGTTTTACATTCTAGTTTTAAAATACTTGGAAAAATTGAAGAGTTGAATCATTTACAATAATAATATATGACGTTCGATACTAAAAGAAGAATGAAAGACAAACTAAGCGTGCTGGCGGAATTACATCCGTTCTCGGAGCAGTAACATTTCTCCCAATATACACCGTTTTCCATTACACCCCAATTACACACTCCGGTTACACCATTCTCAGCGACAGATGCACATCGCCGAATGACTTGTCTCCATCGACCATCCCCTACAATGATCAAGATACCAATTTGGCACAATTACTAAATGTTTTCCAACAGATTATCCTGCGAGAAATAGAAATAACATTACGAACATATATATCCTCGAGGACTTTGTTGAGTGAACTTCATACAGAAAGTTCCCGGAGATTTCGATTCGTCAGTATTACATTCTACTGGTACATGTTTTTCCCTGTGGAAATCCTCATAGGCGCCACAGTTATCGTCACCCGCTGGATCGTCGGCGGATGAACATTGGTAACATCTTATAGAGTTCACTTCTGAAACATTTAAACATTGGAGACATAATAAGTGAATCGATTATATTGAACCGTAATGGCTACACCCAAGAATTGCTTACTCACCACTCAAATTGTGAATGAAATACATGAATAACACACACATGAATTTATAACGTTTCATCATTAGGGCGATTTACGAGTAGATGGACGAATTCAACAGTTGGTACATGTGACCATATTACGATGAAACAATGATAAGAAATATGGTTAAAATGATGAAATCCCGGTCAAGAAGTCGTTAATAAGATTAATTCTTTCCCTCAATTCAACTTTTATTATTAGCCTAATTGAAGGACGGAGAGTACGAAATGATCTAAACGCGACTTGTCGAGTATCGAAGTTTTATAAGGTTTATGTTGTCCTGGGTTTGTCAGTTTGTATTCACGGTGTTTACATTACAAAAGAGGGTGTTTCCATTTTTTTTACCATTCCTGCAGACCAACAGTCACAAAGCAAAGCAGTATGACAAAATGAATGCGGGTGTGATCTGCCAAAAGCAATCGCTCACTCCCTTGAAAAGAGTTTGTTTTCCCTGATTGTTTCATTTGTGATCAAGAACATTTTTTATTTTTAGGCATTTTTGGGCGTTATTATCGTTTTTCTTCTTAGTCATAATATTTCTTATCAGCTGATGATGGTAAATATTTATTATCAATAATAGTGCAATGGGTAATAAAGAAGTCGTCACTTCGTCAGTGAAATAATTGTAATCGTAGTTGGTAGTCATACGTCAATTGTGCAGTTTTTACGAGTTCTAAAACAAGACAAAAATCTAAGCGAATACTTTCAATCTCAAGAAAAAAGAGAATCGCTTTGAATTGCCAAGGAAATGAGTGTAACTCTTTCTCAACCGAAAATCAGTGAGGAGAAGAGGAAGCGGGTAAATGATTAATAGGCAGCTTTAATCTAAAAAGTTCCATCTAGTTTGCGTAATGATACGTAATGATCATATATTCTCTCGTTTCTTTAGTTGATGCTTGGAGAATTACCTGATGATTTTCTCAGAGTGGGAATTCAAGCACCATCTGATCGAGACCAACAATTAGCTATCGCTCTGGACCGACAACTGAATGCTTCTTCAGCTTGTTCTCCAGTTGGTCGGCTGAAAATCACCGTGGATCAGGTTACCGAGTACTTTCTGTTAGTACATCTATCGGTGTTAATGAGATAGTTTCTAACTTATTATATCTATAGGCCAAATTGACGAAAAATTATGGACTCATATCAAAAATGGATCCATATGTTAGAATACGCGTGGGACACTGTGTTTATGAAACTCATACAGATACTGGTGGTGGTAAAAATCCTAGATGGAATAAAGTCGTGCAATGGTGAGTAAAATATCGGATTTTCATCGCTCTTGCTAGTCAGTCTAGAACATATCAAGGCATTATTCCATCGCGTTTATTTGTGCTACATTCAGTGTGTTACCAACTGGTGTAAATATGATAAGCGTAGAAATTTACGACGAGTGTTCATTCAAAATGGATGAATTGATAGCTTGGGCGCAAATTCCTATCCCTCAATCGGTCTTTGCCGGCGAAACCCACGAAGAATGGTTTCCTCTTAGTGGAAAACAAGGAGAAAATCTCGAAGGGGCGATAAATTTGGTGCTAAGTTACGCGGTAATGAATGAAATATCTACTCGTTCGAAAAATGTATCGAAATATTATCATCATATTCTAAATATTTCCTTTATTTTCAGAGCGGTCCAATGCCGTATGGACTTGGAAATGCACCTCCCATGATGATGATACCCCGCACAGGTAATGGTAGTTCAATTTTTGGTGGTCCAAACTACGCGGCTGTTCCTGTGTTTCCAGCACCCTATGCCTCACAACCTCCGGCTCAGGCTCCAACCATTTCCCCAGAAGATTTGAAACTGGTACAAACTGAGGGAAATTGTAAATTATCAAGGAGTTCCTAACCTTAATTTTCACCTTATAAATGATTTTTTCTCTCTTTAGGTCGAGGAAATGTTTCCAAATATTGATAAAGAAGTTATCAAAACGGTTTTGGAGGCCAATAATGGAAATCGAGAAGTTGCAATCAACTCTTTGTTGCAAATGTCTTGAAGAGATGGAAAAATCGTCATATTTTATTTTTTGAGTGAAATCAGATGCCATAATATAAATTTATTGTGAATTTTTCGACAACGCATTATTTGTATTCTAATTTTTAGTTGATAGAATTGTCTACATTTTGTATGATGTAGTATAATTTTTATTTTTTCTAACCTATCATTCCCTATTTGGATGGTTTATTCTAAGTATTGATAGTCAATGTTTTTTTTTTTTTGTTATTTTATTTTTAAACGAGTGAAATGTTTAGCGTCTGGAAAGACAAAAATCTTGGCTGTTATTTTGTTCATTTGAAATTTTATGATTGTAGAATAGAAGAAGAGATAGAAGAGGAAAAGTTGATTTCTTTACCACCAATTTTATTTCAAGTTCTGAAGAGAGATCATTAATATTTTTGAGATCTTCATATCTTCGACATAAAACGACCGCGACCGTCCCTCATTCGCTAGTATTGAAATTCATGCTAGGGACTGTTTTTCTGAAGAAAAGTCGTTCAAAAGCGGATAAAAACTTAGATTTCTTTTCAAAGACTAAAAAATTTATTTGTCGTAATTAAAAGTAGAGGTACAAAAAAGAAATGCTTTATTCACATCGAACATTAAAAACGCATCTTAAATAATTCTATATGACACATTTGAAGGTTTTTGCTGTTTACAAATCAACAACAATAATAATAATAACATTTATAAAATTAATGAAATAACTTACTAAAAATAATTACTTTTCCTAATGAGATGTTTTATCTTTCTGTAATTCTTCCAACAAATCATTTTCTAACTGATGTAACGCTTGTTCATGGTCATCATCATCGACTTCGTTTTGAATTTGACTTCTTAAAGACTTTATCGTCTGAGAAATAGCTTTGCGCTGTTCGGCCTCACTCCGTTTGTTCAGGAAGAAACTTCCGGATACATCCCCTACTGTATGAAAAAAGAAGAAAGAACGAATATTACATCAATCCGCATGACAAAACTTTTAATCCAAGTACATCAAGGGCTCATGAAATATTTCATTTTCTTACTGTCATTATTGTCGGGAGGAAGATATCCAACTGGAGGTTTCGGATGCGGAGGCCTATCTGGTTGTGGACATCTTGGATCTGGTGAACCTGGATAACAAACAAGAACAGGTGGTGGGGGAGGAGGAGGAGGTGGGCATCTAGGATCTGGCGAACCTGGATAGCAAACAGGAGCTGGTGGAGGACATCTTGGATCACTAGATCCCGGATAGCAAATAGGTGGAGGAATTGGTCGAGGAGTAGTTCCATTACAGACACAAACGAAAGGAGTCTGAGATGGGTGAATTGGTGCAGGGGTACTCGTGGGTGGTGGATAATAGGTCGATGGGGGGTATGGTTTTAGAGTTGTAGGAGGTGGACTAGGTTTTGGACACCGAGGATCCGGTGAACCTGGATAACACACAGGGGGTGTTGAAGGAGGAGGAGGTCGATTAGGAGTGGGATATGGTTGCGGGTACGTTGGTTTTGGAGGGGGAGGTTTTGGGCAACGAGGATCTGTTGTTCCTGGATAACAATTTGGCGGCTCTGGAGTATGAGAAGGAAAAGTTGGACCTGGATAAATAGGACTAGGTGGTGGAGACGGTGGACCTGGAGGTAAATATTCTAGTGGGGGCTTCGTGGAAGTAGGAGGTGGTGGTGGAGGAGGAGGCGGACACCTTATGTCGGTTGACCCAGGATAACATATTAGAGGAGGTTGAGGTGAGGGAGGAGACGGTGGTGGTGGGCATCGTGGATCATTTGATCCTTGATAACATACAGGAGGTGGTTGAGTAGGTGGACGATATGGAGGGGGTGGTGGACATCTTGGATCATTGGACCCAGGATAACATACAACTGGAGGTTGAGTTGGTGGACGATATGGTGGCGGAGAGGGAGGAGGAGGGCACCTAGGATCGTAAGATCCTGGATAACAGGCAGGAGGAGGTGGAGGAGGAGGAGGTGTTGGCTTTGGACATCTTGGATCATTAGATCCTGGATAGCAAGCAGGTGCAGGAGTTGTAGTGGGAGGCCGGTATGGAGGCGGAGAATGTGGACATCTAGGATCGTTTGATCCAGGGTAACAAACTGGTGGCTTTGTAGTTGTCGGAGTTGGTGGAAGATAAGTAGAAGGTGGTAAAGGTTTTGGACATCTTGGATCATTAGAACCTGGGTAACATACTGGGGTGGGTATAGTTGACGTGGATGGTGGGGGATAAGTTGTAGGTGGTCGGTAAGAAGGAGGTGGTGGTGGAGGTCGATAAGGTGGTGGAGGAGGAGGTGAGGGACATCTAGGATCATTTGACCCTTGATAACACACAGGTGGAGGTTTGGTTGATGGCGTTGGAGGATAATAAGAAGGAGGAGGAGGAGGAGGTGGTGGAGGACATCTAGGATCATTTGACCCTGGATAACATACGGGAGGAGGAGGTTTCGTTGATGGAGTTGGAGGATGGTAAGAAGGAGGCGGAGGGGGTGGTGGACATCTAGGATCATTTGATCCTGGATAACATACGGGTGGAGGTTTGGTTGTTGGAGTTGGAGGATGATATGAAGGAGGAGGAGGAGGTGGCGGACATCTAGGATCATTTGACCCTGGATAACACACGGGGGGAGGTTTGGTTGATGGAGTTGGAGGATGGTAGGAAGGAGGAGGTGGTGGACATCTCGGATCATTTGAACCTGGGTAACATGCGGGAGGAGGTTTGGATGAAGGTGGAGGAGGAAGATAGGTTGAGGGTGGAGATGGTGGCTGATAAGATGGAGGAGGGGGACACCTCGGATCATTCGATCCTGGATAACACACAGGTGGAGGTTTTGTTGGAGGAGGTGTAGGATGAGGAACATACGATGGTGGTGGAGTTGGTGGACGATACGGAGGGGGAGATGAGCATCTCGGATCATTTGATCCTGGATAACATGCTGGAGATGGGTTACTGGGTGGATATGGAGGATGATACGATGGTGGAGGAGGAGGAGGATAAGACGGAGGGGGAGAGGGAGGAGGGGGATAAGAAGGTGGAGATGTCGGAGGATTGTGAGGACACCTTGGATCATTCGATCCTGGGTAACATACAGGTGGGGGTTTAGATGATTGAGGAGGAGGGTGATACGTTGGAGGATGGGATGGAGGTAGAGGTAGTGGACATCTTGGGTCATTTGAGCCTGGATAACATACTGGTGGTGGATTAGTCGGACGAGTTGGTCTTGGACATCTAGGATCCGTTGATCCGAAATAACATTTAGGAGGTTCTGTTGTAGTTGGGGGTGGAGGATATGAAGAGGGAGGACTCGGAGAAGTGGTAGGTTCTTCGAAACAATCTGGATTATCAGAGCCAGGATAACAAGCTGGAGATTCAGTACTAGGAACAGAAGGAGGTGGTGTTGGTTTGGAACATTCGGGATCTGTGGATCCATAATTACAGTTAGGAGCTTCCGGCGTTGGGGGTGGAGGTGGAAGATAGCCAGGTGTTGGTCTAGAAGCAGGAGGATGTGGACATCTTGGATCAGGTGAACCTGGGTAGCAGACTGGAGGTGGTGAAGAGGAAGACGGTGGCGGGTGATAAGGTGGAGGAGGAGAAGTAGGTCGATACGATGGACGTTGTGGAGGGGGTGGAGGTGGAGGGTGGTAAGAAGGAGGTGGTGGAGGTGGAGGTCTATAGGATGGAGGTGGCGGTGGAGGACGATATGACGGAGGTGGTGGAGGTGGATGATATGAAGGGGGAGGAGAAGGATGGTACGATGGAATAGGTGATGAGGGTGTAGTTGACGGGCGAGTTGGTTTAGGACACCGAGGATCTGTGGAGCCAAAATAACACTTTGGAGGTCCAGTGGTTGGTGTTTCTGGTGGAAGGTATGATGAAGACGGATGCTCGGTTGAAGGTTCTTCTGGGCACCTAGGATCATCAGAACCAGGATAACAGTCTGGAGAGGACGTCGTAGGAGGTTGGGTTGGCCTAGGACATCGAGGATCAGTAGATCCATAGTGACAGTTTGGTCCTTCTGAAGTTGAAGGTAGAGTTGGACCATATGTTGGAGGTGGTCTAGGAGAAGTTGGTGGAGGACATCTTGGATCATATGATCCTGGATAGCACTGTGGGGGAGGTTGCGTTGGTGGGCTGGTAGGTCGTGGTCTAGGAGGTCTGGAAGGTGGAGGAGGAGGAGGACATCTCGGATCTTCCGATCCTGGGTAACATTCAAGAGGAGGTTCAGTTGGTGGACGAGTCGGCTTAGGACAACGAGGATCCGTGGACCCATAATAACATTTAGGGGGTTTTTGTGTTGTGTCAGGAGGTAAATAAGTAGATGGTGGTCTTGGAGGTGGTGGAGGTTTTGGACAACGCGGATCATTTGAACCAGGATAACAATATGGTGGAGGACTAGTTGTTGTTGGAAGTAATTCATCCGTTTGACACCTGGGGTCTGTGGAACCAGGGTAACATACCGCTGGTGGGTACGGTTCGGGTTCCGATGTTGTTGATGAAGATGGTGCGCATTGCGGATCTCGCGATCCCGGATAACATCTTCCCACAGGTCGCGTTCTTACCGTTGAGGTAACAGAACTAGAAGATTTGTAGCAACGTGGATCAGTTGTACCGAAAAAGCATTTCAAAGGTTTGATGGTAGTCGGCGATTCTGTTTGAGCGTATTCAATGGTTGTGAATGGTCTACGCGTTGATGTGAAAGGGAAATTAGTAGATGTGAACGGGATGTAAGTTGTGGTTCCGGTACTTTCTTCATTCTCTTCTTCAGTTGTGATTGATGGTCGTGGTGGCAGCGTAGTTGTGAACACTTTGGAGGGTCTCCTCGATGGCAGTATCGAAACTGGTCGTCTCGTTATAGTTGGTCGTCTGGTGGACGGAAGAGGCAGTTCTGTGGTTGTATCGTCAGTGGTAATTTCATTTTCTTCACCGCATCCTTTCTTCTCGCATTGGCCGCGACAAAGCTGAAATGAAAATTTCAAAAACAAAGAGTCAATTTTTGTGCATGAAACTAGGTACCGGTTAGTACAGAGAAATGATTAATTAGGTACCTCGATATTACAGGTGAGATAAACTTTATTTTCATCCGAAAATTTAAAAGCATTTAGTATACTGTAAATTGTTATTTTTGTACTGTCGTCGCCGACTGGCTCTTTTTTATGATTCCATGGCGAGATCAAATTCTTCTTCCTAATAAAGTAAAAGAAAAAATACTCGTAAAATTCGACAGCTTTGAGTCAACTAATGCGATCGGAATATTTCAGGGGCCTACTTCGGACATCCATCAGTATCTGTGAGTAATACTTTCTTGGTTTCTGGGTTTTCGTGCTCTTCGGAGTCATACGCCCAACATTCATGAACTTGTGCATCAAATATGTTCGAATGATCAGTTATAGAGATAAGAACTGTGAGTGGTTCGCCGATCTTGATCAAACCCTCTATGGGCGTTGTCTAAAATTGAAGAACATAGTTTCATTTTAATAAAATTTTGCGAGAAAAGAAAGTGAAAAAATATTGGCAACTTACATCAGGATATCGTCCTTGTTGAATATCCATAATACATTCGATGGTTTCGTCTCCTACAGGAATAGAGACAATTTCCAACGTGTCGAGCATTATCGGTTTGAACGAGACAGTCGCGAGATGTGGCGACGAAGTTAAACAGGTTATTCGTCGAGCTAAATCTGAAACTTCCTGTACAGAAATTGGGAGTTTGTCAGATATGGTATTCATAAAAATAAACTAGAGCTCGTCGAAATTGATGAAATATATTACCGTCACATCTTCATCTTCTTGAATGATTAGAACATTTTCGACCGGGTTTCCGAAGCCGCACTTTCGATCTTTGCATTTCGAGCCTTTGGTTCCGCAGCCATTGGCAGGCACAATGAAGGAATAGACGTTTTCCCCGCTGTCTTTCTGAACGTAGCTGCAAGAAGAATACGAGAGATTATAGTTGAGGTAAATATAGCCTAAAAAAATCAACGATTTTCCTAATGGAACTATTCCACTTATGTTTGATCTCTCTGTCAAATGTCCAGAAATCACCGAACCTACAGGGGATCGAACGATTCGCGGCGAGGCAAAAGTGTTTGGTGAAGTCAAAAACAATATCTAGGTACTTAATACCAATTGAAAACATTTTACTTCAAGCTATCTTTCAATGAGAATAGTGTTCTTTGATAGACTTCAATATTATTATTTACCGGAACCGGCAAGTATTTGATAGAATTCTCAGGGGGGAAAAAATTCTAGCTACGAGCGAAGGATCAAGGTGAATAAATCTTGAAACAAGTTTATTGGTCCAAACGCTTAATGATAATATTCATCTACTGGACTGCTTCAGGTCAAACATAGTATAAAATTATAGTTTTATTTTTAAACGACTTGTTTCTGACTGTCCTATACAAATTGAGTGCGTAGATATGGTCAGTACAAATATTTAGAAGCCGCGTACCCAGTTTAGCCTTCTGACGAATTAATTTCTCGTTCTTCAAGATCTTGTTTGAATTTTCCCCTTCAAATAAATAATGTACAATCATTCGAGGAATATTTGAATATCTATATGTATGCAGCACAACCTGATCGCTTAGTTCTTTAAAATTGCTTTGCTAGTTCACCCATCGAAATGACGATGAATTGTGTAATACAGAATACAGATTATCGAGAAGAAAACGCAATAAATTAAGATCAAATAAAAATGAATGAAATATTCAAATCAAAGATTCTTGTTATGCTAAAAATGTACGACACTATAAAGTATAGTACTAAGCCCAGGCGGATGACATCAAAAATTTACACCGCATAAATTTTTTTTTCCTTATATTATAAGAACTTTTGAACTTTCCTCAGGGTCATCAGCTCGGGGTAGATTATTGTGGAGAGTTTTTCAAAATTGAGGTGGGAATTTATGAAAGGATTAGAAACTACAGTAAAGGGTAAAAGCAGTGACGTAGCTAAGGGAGGGAATATGGTGGATATATCTCCCCCATTCCATTGTTTCTTGTACCAAGCAATTTTACAGTCATGATGAGTTTTTTTTCAAGTGATAGCTCACCTGGGAAAGAATTGTCTCCCCCCCCCATCGCAAAATCGTATCTACGCCACTGAGTGGAAGTAATAGGAGCGCAGATAATTGAGAGTTACAAGGTAGACGGAAGCCGCAAAGAAATAGAGTGAGAGACGCGGATATTTCGAAGAGCAAGACGCGTAAAGGGGTGTTGAACAGCTATACATACAGCATGTTGACAGCATTGGCAGAAGAAGGAGAAAATAAACCTATAAAAAGATAAGAATTTGGGTGTAACGTGTGTCACCGATCCTTAGGTGGGTGAGAGTGATTTCTTCAGGATAGGTAGTTTGATTAGAGGAAGTCCAGATGACCGGCTTGCTTATGATTCCTCTACCTTTGTTTGACCTTGAGTTTTGCAGAAGTCATACCAAGAGTTGAGTATCAGGGACGGGTAATAGTTTTCGGGGTGATAAGCAGGAGTAAGTCAGAAATTTCAAGGACGGCAAGGTCAACCGCGTCATGTTCCTGGAAGTTGATGTGGCCCAGAACTCAGAGGCAGGAGACTGGTGTTCAAGTTGATGAAAAATTTTGCAGAAATAAATGAATGCGTTGAACTGGGGGGGATTATGTGACCAGAGTGCGGCTGCGTAGATTGGACGCTGAGTGAATTAGTCTGCAGATACAAGAAAATTAACAATTCAAATTAGGAAGCGGTATTCGAAAGGGAATTGTCGTCCCTTCAGCGCAGAGGCTGAGAGAAGAACCAGAAAGTGGTGCACCGAGGGTCTATCTCAGGTTGACGATTGAATTGTATCTAATAATTTTAGCCATATTGATTGAATGTTGGGGCACTATAGTTTAGTTTAGAGCGAAGAAATTTATAACCCTGACAGGCAGTGCGCAGGTGAACTAGGTATTTAAAGATTTTTCAGAATTCAGTCACTTGGCTCTTAGCAATTTGATGTGATGGATCTAAGAAATTTTGTAGTCAATTTAGAGGAATTACAGGGATTGATTTTGAAGTTTTGAAAGAGTAGGAGAGGAAAGGATATAGGGCGTGAAAATCTTTCTTGGAATATTTTCAGAATTGTAACGTTCGCGTGCAAGGATTTTAAGCAATAAATGAAATCTTCTCATAATTCCTCTTGATAAAGGCCACCAGATCAAGAATTCAATTCTGTGCGGAAAGAGCCAGCCTCGTTTTCATTCATTTATTATCAGAATTGTTTCAATTCTAAGAGACGACAGCCTCACGCAGCTTGCAGAGTGTCCATGAGGAAATTCTATCAAGATTTGCTTGCAGGCGCCTCTTGGTTCTTTGCAAAAAATGTGAGGCTTGAAGAGAAATGCTATGATCGTCTGCGAAGAGTCTTTGAGTAAAACGGAATTCGATTCATTCACATACTTTTTTTTGAGGCGATCCGGGTTTGGCGATATAAAAGGAATACTAATTTTGAATTCGCACTAATTGGTCTTATCATAAAATAAGCTCTTAAGGAGATCGAGAACGTTGCCCCGCAAAGACCTATTTCTTGTAATCTAAAGCATAATTGTAAAATGACGCCAAGCAAAAGAGAAATACTTCTTGTAGCTAAAGGGGGGAAAAATGGGGGTAAGTTAAGAGTTGAAGAGCGAATCTTCATCTGTTTGTTGTTTGAGGTCTGAAAAAGGCATGGAGAGTATTTCGGCCTTTTCGCCAACGTAGTTCAATTCGAATTTTTTATTTAGAATTTTATAGAATAGTGTGCCCAAATCACTAGCCAGAGCAATAGGCTTGTATAAGATAGCAAGAAAGGGATCTTTATTAGGTTTTGAGATTGGGAGGACGCTAGCCAACTTCCAGGCTAAAGGGTGTATGCCTTAATTGATTGAGAATTGAGTAGTATAGAGAAGTTAGGAAACAGCCGAACTCATTAGCCTGAACATACTGTGCAAAATGGGAAGAAGCGTAACCCCTCTGACGACTCGCCGCGCCGCTGATTCTGATTGACCTTCATCTACATAGAAACTACCCTGATGACGTCATAGGTTGGACGGTTATGAACGTAGTACGATACCCTAAGGTATGTGGGAGAGTTATACACTGCTCCATTTTTCCCAGACTACTTGACAAAATACGAATGTGTACATCAAAATATCTGGGACGCCTTTGTCTAATATCGATGGGAGGTAATCTCGGAATTGAGGTAGATGAGTGAGGGAACCTATGCTCTGAAATAATGACATCATATTCAGGTTGAGACATTAAACATATGATCTTAGAATATACCTTAAAAGGACGTTCTGAGTCTTATGGTGTTTGAAGCTTTGCGTATCTGGCTCATTGAACAGGCTCAGTCAATTGGTTACGTTTGATAGCATTGCTACCTTCTTCAGGTGCAGACAAATTTATATATGAGCGTTACCTAGAAAAATTTCTACTTCCGAGCTGTGCATGATGGAGGGGAAGACTTCGAAAAATTTCGAGCTGTACATGATAGGGGTGGCCAAGCTCTATCAAATAGAAAGTGGACTTGGAAAAGCTTTGGACGTTAAAGTGGATTAGGCCTACTTGGGAAACCACTGAAAAAAATGCACCTACAACTTGACCTCATGAGGAAAAAATATGAAGGTGGTGAGAAAGAAAGTTCAAGCCGTATAGGAGTGACACTACCATAAAACAGGTTCCCTGTTTGTCTCAATTAACAATGCGTGTCATGTCATATACTATTATTTTTCAACCCATAGAACAGGTTCCCCGCGTTCCTTGTTTAACATCGTTAAGGAAGCCGTCTTTTTAACAGGGAACCTGTTTTATCGGGGGGTAAACTGAAGGAAAATGACGGCCGCCGGGCGCCGTCCGGCAAGAAAAAGGGACTTAGAAAAATTTTGATGAAGTGATAGGAGGGGGACTTATCCTCTTTGCTTCATGCAGTATATTATACTAGGTTTATACTACGTATTATACTAGGCGTATACTAGGTCCAAGTCCCCTTTATACTAGGTCTAGGCATCCTTCTTATCCTCTTTGCTTCATGCAGTATATTATACTAGGTTTATACTACGTATTATACTAGGCGTATACTAGGTCCAAGCCTCCGTTTATACTCGGTCTCTCTGCTTCATGCAGTATATTATACTAGGTTTATACTACGTATTATACTAGGCGTATACTAGGTCCAAGTCCCCTTTATACTAGGTCTAGGCATCCTTCATACCATAAGCTTACAAGATCTTTATCAATAGCTTATACTAGCAGTTTGTCCTAGTTCTGTACTATATTCAGGTTTTCTAGACCTGCAGTCAGCAAGCGCAAACATCATAAATATACCAGAAACTACTGGTTACTTACTTATTAAACTTCATAGCTTTTACTAGGCGCTTAAGCTGTTATTTTAAACTAATAAAGTCTTCATTCTCTGCGCGACTTCTGTTGTGAACTTTCTAACAGGTTATGGGCCCAGAAGCTCCAACCTAGAATTCTTTCGACTTAAAAAGTTTTCTTTCAATATCGTCTTTTATTAAAAATTTTATAAAAGAAATTATTTCGGCGTTCTCTATTTAATTGTGATACGCGATTTAAAAAAAAAAAGAAAAAACTTTCGTATTTCGTTGATTTCGGGCGTTCGTTTGTGAACATGTCGGACCACTCAAAATTGGCTCTAAACCCACTTGGTTCATCTTCCGAATACTTCGCAGAATGGGAATTCCGTATAGTTACGCTTCTACGCTCGAAAGACTGTGAGTGCGCAATATTCGAAAACCCTCCGATTTGTCCGGTGCCTCCTACCTCTGGAACTGAAAATAATATTGAATTTGAGCAATTACGCGCTGAGTACTCCATTGCTCAAGAAGCCTACGAAGAAAGTATGACTAAATATCTTAAAGCGGACAAGAAGGCAATGGGTATTATCGTTAAACATTTAACAGCCTACGCGATAAATGTCATCAAAGATTCCACGACCGCGAAATCCATGTGGCACGAATTGAAAAGTGCATACGAGAATAGAACTGCTGCAAACCAGACGCATTTATTAGACCGATTGTTAAAGCTAAAGATGAATCCGGGAGATAAGGTAGAGCAACATTTTGAAAGGATGGACAATGTCATAGCAGAATTAAAATTGGCTGGAGTCGAACTGGGAGACGAGCAATTCATTTCATCTATCCTCCTTCTTTCAATGCCTACCGAATACGACCAAGCAGTGACAGCCTTAACCATGTGCCAAAGAGGATTTGACCTACGAGCAGGTTAAAATCAAGCTGAAAAATCATAGTCTAAAAGTACGTACTCAAAACAATAACGCAACTGTACTTGCAATACCCGGGTCAAGCAACGAAAGAAGTGGCGGAGGAAATTTCCAAATTAGACGCGGCCAAGTCGGAAATTCGGACGACGATTTAATGGTTACAAACGAACTTTCCAACGTCAACCATACTTCCAGCGACGCGGAAATGCAAGAAGAGGTTCAATAAGTGGTAGTCGAGGGTTCATGAATGGTAATCGTGATGGTCGAGGGTCAATAAATGGTAATCGGCTCTACTGTACGTATTGTAAAGCTGTTGGTTCCCACGACTACAAAAATTGTGATCGACTAAAGAAACATCGCGAGAGAAATGGTGGTAATGGTTCTCGAAATAATGGTCAGCAAAGTTGGAATAGTGGAAATCAAGGTGGAAATTCGAATTCACCGCAATCGAATTTAATTTATTGCAATTCAAACGCGAACGCAATTAATACCGATGATTTCGGAATGATAGGTATGTTAGCTACAAAAATATCAAACGATAGGTCTAAACAGGTATCAAAATATGCTGTAGAGGTTCCCTTTTATAATGATAGCGGTGCTAATCGTTTTGTCGTAATTGATGACGGTTTACTCTCAGATGCGAAAATTCTTGATCCTCCAGTTAATATAGGTCAATATGAAAAAGGCTCTATGATTACCGCTACTAAGATAGGAACTTTGTACGTAGAAACTGATCAAGGCTATAAGCTCACGTTCGAAAATGCTTATTATGCGCCGAATGGCCGCTGCAATATTTTACCAATTCCGCTTTTACAATTTAGCAATATTCAACACAAAATAGAGTTTTTCAAAGCCTACTTATATTTAAAGGACCAAAAAACAAAAAATGAAACTATAATCGCAATAGGTGATACCATCAATGACTCGTTATACAAATATCGGTTCAAGGTTTATGTTACTAACCCTTTAGTATTAGCTCTTACTGGTGAAGCGTATGCTGAAGATTTACACCGAAAATTTGCACACCTGAACTACGCCTATTTGAAACAACTTTTTCCTGAATTAAAAATAAACGTCAATAAAATCTGTGAAGTTTGTATGAAGGCTAAGCAAACTAGGCAACCACTGAACAAAGTTAAAGAAAGACCTCGATCAGAAAAAGTATTAGAGTGTGTTCATTCAGATATTAAAGAATACCCCGTACGAACATTTCTTGGCGAAAAATATTATCTAACCTTTATTGAAGAAAGCTCTCACTTCGTGAATTTATTTGTTTTGAAACGTAAATCTGAAACTTTGGGAAACTTTGAATATTATCTCAACCGTATGAAATTAATGTATGAAAAACAGGGAATAGGCTACTTATACTGTGATAATGCTGGCGAGTTTTTATCTGACCAGTTCAAGTGCTTTATGAGGAGTCAAGGAACTGACTATAAAACAACTATACGAGATACCCCAGCTCTATGTGGTATAGCCGAACGTATGAACAGAACAATTTCAGAAAGAGTTAGAGCTCTATTATTTGACTCAGGTCTTCCTGAAACATTTTGGGGCTATGCAGCTCTCTACGCTGTGTATATGATAAATCGAAGTCCAACCAAAGCCTTAACTAACGGTATTACACCTTTTGAAAAATTAACGGGTCAAAAATGCAACTATGAACGTCTTCAACCTTTTGGCTGTATTGCTTTTGCGAAAACTTTAAATGATGGAGCAGTAGATTCAAGAAGTGATAAAAGTATATTTTTAGGTTACATTCCTTTTGGTTTCAAACTGTTGAGATTAAGTGATTGTAGATTATTAGACGTACGCGATGTCAGATTTGAACCGCAAATCATGTTTAAAGATCTGTCACCTAATGAGCGAGCTTTAAAAGCTCTTGGTAACTATTATTCTCATAAATCATTGAATGATATTCTCTTGTCGCCTATGAACGATGTAACGTGTGCCGTAGGGCCGTTAGACAAAATAACAGATCTAAGAAACTCACTACCTGAATGTAGTAAAAACCTTTCTAAGCCTAGTACGTCAAATACTATCAATGCTCCAAAACCAAGTACAAGTAGAAATATAGATTCGTTAGCAAACCAAAGCATACCTAATAAAAATGTAAAATCTGAATCAGCTACTGATTATGAATGTGACGAAAATCGTTGTAACTCAGCCATTATTAAAGGACGCCGGAAGGCTCCTACTCAGCCCGCATGGACTGATCATAACTACGCACGTAGTGAACTTCGGCCTATAAAAAAGGTAAGAAAGAGTCATGGAATTACGATAACAAATCATTCTGGTAGTCTTGATAACGAAAACATACCGCAATGTAGCGAACTTGACTTCTTAATAACTGAGTATCAATTAGCAAACCCAAACATACTCTTAGTGCAAAACGACGATGAGCCAAAAAGTTATGATGATATCGCGAATTTTCCTGACAAGAATAAATGGTATGAAGCTGTCGAAAATGAACTACAGGCATTAAAAAGAAATAAAACTTGGGTTCTAGTTGAAAAACCAAATAATAGAAACATAGTAGATTGTCGCTATACCTTTAGAATAAAACGCAACAAAAACGGGGAAGTAGCTCGTTACAAAGCTCGACTTGTTGCGAAGGGTTTTAGTCAGGAACCAGGAGTTGATTTTCAGGAAACCTTTGCTCCAGTTGCCAAGATGTTGAGTTTGAGAATCCTGCTGGCGATAGCAGTCAATTTTGATATGGTAATAGAACAATGCGATGTAGTATCAGCATTTCTTCAAGCGGATTTGGAAGAAGAAATTTATATGCGTGTTCCGCAAGGAATCAAGTACTCGGGAAACAAGGTTTGTAAGCTTCTGAAGAGTCTGTACGGACTCAAACAATCACCACGATGCTGGAATAAAAAACTTCATAAGCGTCTACTAGAGTTAGGTTTTAAAAATTCATTATCCGATTATTGTGTCTACTACCGTCATTCGAATGGCTTAGCTAACAATTTCTTTATTCTCCTATTTGTTGACGATATTTTGTTCATCACTCGAAATAAGAATGATATTCAAGCTCTCATGACCAAACTTCGCGAAACAATAGAAATATCCGATACGGAACCACTTCATTACTATCTCGGTATCAGTTTCGAGCGAGAAAACGGTAAGCTAGCTCTTCACCAACGATCATACCTACAAAAGATTTTAGAAAAGTTCAAGATGAGCGATTGTAAACCGATAGCTACTCCTCTTGAAGTAAAAATACCTGTATTAGACTTGATTAACGAGGGTAGTGAAACTGAAACAAGGTATCCGTGTAGAAATGCAATAGGAAGTCTCATGTACGCTATGTTATGTACACGACCCGATTTATGTTACAGCGTTTGTCTTCTAAGTAGATTTCAGGCAAAACCGAGTGAAAAGTTATGGAAATTGATTAAAAGAGTATTACGTTATGTCAAAGGAACTTTAGATTTAAAACTCATATTCACTCGTGATAACGCAATCGCGCCTCTCCTCTCTTTCGCAAAGAACACTACTAGAGGAAGAAAATACCTATTAACTCCTAGATCGCAACCAATGATAGGATTTGCCGATGCTAGTTTTGCTACGAATGATGCGGAAGCTCATTCCACTACAGGAACGTTAGTCATGTTGTTCGGTAACTCGGTATCGTGGACCTCGCGTAGGCAGGCCACTGTAGCATTGAGTACAATGATAGCTGAATTCTACGCTGTATGTGATTTAACGAGAGACATAATCTGGATAAGACAATTATTAGAAGCCTTAGGATTAAAATTAGATAATCCAACATTGATCTTTGAAGATAATCAAGGCTGTATCGACATAGTTAAAAATCCTGCAAACTTCAAAGGAACTAGACAGTTATGTACGAAACAATTTTTTGTTCGAGACGAAATTGATAAAACTATTGTCTTACAGCGTATTGATACCGATAATAATAGTGCCGATATTTTCACGAAATCATTGACAGCGTTCAAATTCACAAAATTTAGAAACGACCTTGGGCTCCGAATGGTAATGCCTAAACATTAATAGTTTCAGGTCCAACGCATTCTTGATGAGAAAACGATATCGGAAGATTCGAATTAAAGAAGAAATATGGTGAAATTACTATCTTTATAGAAGTTGGATCTTTATAATATTTATTCAATATAAACACAGTACTTATCGTTGTTATCAGTATATTATTCAAAACACCATAATTAGCGCGTCACAAATTACATAGCGCCTACGCATAACGCTAATCACAACCAGCGAATGCTGTGACAAACTGTAAACTAAAGTCTAGACAAGAGGTTTTTAGCGGTGAAGTACCTTTTCCTCTCTACTAGTCTAGAATTATTTTTCCTCAGAGGTTTTTGGCAAACATGTCTTTTCCTCTAGATGTAATTAAAATGTAAATTCGCAATTAAGAAGACTTGTAAATTATCCAAGTATCAAATGTAATGTACTTATCTGTATAACACCACAGGTCCAGTACAACCTGCGGGGAAGTGTTGGAATATTCAGGTTTTCTAGACCTGCAGTCAGCAAGCGCAAACATCATAAATATACCAGAAACTACTGGTTACTTACTTATTAAACTTCATAGCTTTTACTAGGCGCTTAAGCTGTTATTTTAAACTAATAAAGTCTTCATTCTCTGCGCGACTTCTGTTGTGAACTTTCTAACAGTCTTAGGCTTCCTTTATAGTATAGGTCTAGGAGGTCTGTATTAGTGGTTTTACTAGCTCTGTGACGTCATCAGATAGTGATGGCACGATGATCGTGACGTCACAGATCTCCATCGTGACGCCACCAGATCGTAGCGTCATTAGATCGCGTGACGTCATCAGATTATGACGTCATCAAATTGTGACGTCATCAGATTTCCGGAAGTGGATTAGGCCTACAGGGGAAACCACTAAAAAAAAAACGCGCCTAGAACTTGACCTAATGAGAAGAGATCTCAAGGTGGTGAGGAACAAAGTTCACTCTACTTGAGACGACAAATAGCAAAAAGTGACACTCACATGATTACTCCGATAAAACAGGTTCCCTGTTTGCCTCAATTAACACAGTTAATGAAGGCAATCCCGAGCAGCTCACTGTGTGGGCTGCGAGTTTTTTTTTTTTTAGCGGGGAACCCGCTATCCATTTTGTTAGGAGATTACATCCTCAGAAAACGTCCGCGTCCGCAGGTTAGGTTAGGTTACGGGACTTAGAAGAATTTCGAGTCTCGAGCTATATATGATAGGAGGGGGACTTAGAAGAATTTCAAGTCTCGAGCTATATATGATAGGAGGGGGACTTAGAAGAATTTCAAGTCTCGAGCTATATATGATAGGAGGGGGACTTAGAAGAATTTCAAGTCTCGAGCTATATATGATAGAAGGGGGACTTAGAAGAATTTCAAGTCTCGAGCTATATATGATAGGAGGGGGACTTAGAAGAATTTCGAGTCTCGAGCTATATATGATCTTGCATTTTGCAAATTGCACGATTTTATCGACTTCGACTCGTAGTCGAATATCAAGGCCAAGGTCAATGAACTGTCATGGAAATTTTATCAAGTTTGCTTTATGCGAAGCTTTCTCGATTACGAAGATTTTGTAACTGAGAAACTGAACAAAAAACCTGAACGAAATGTCGGACGAAAATTCCGTGAACACGTTTTTCCTCGTTCCTGCAACGGCAAATCAAGTGAGTACTTCTTCGATCTTTATAGTCTACGAATTATTCTGGTTCGACTCTCTCCCTCAATCTTCGTCTTGCTCGTTATATTATTACAAATCGTTTCCTCACTCTCTATGGGACTGACGGATAGTGTATTTTTCCTCTGTCCGTCAGGTACGCCATGATTCAAAGGACTCCGCCAGACTCAACAACTCGATCCGAATTTGTAATTTTCTATTAAATCATTAAATTTGTCTGTAGATTAATTTGTGAAATTTATTTCTTTTAAACTTCGCACGCTTCCACTTTTACGCGCACTCTAGCTGAGGGAATTTTCTAGGCCCACATTTTCCCGAAAGGGGACTTAGAAGAATTTCAAGTCTCGAGCTATATATAATAGGGGGGGGGGGGACTTGGAAGAATTTTGACTTTCGAGCTACCGTCCGCCGTCCAACCAAAAACTTGGAAAAATTTTGAGACTCGAGCTATCTATGATAGGAGGGGGACTTGGAAGAATTTCAAGTCTCGAGCTATATATGATAGGAGGGGGACTTAGAAGAATTTCAAGTCTCGAGCTATATATAATAGGGGGGGGGGGACTTGGAAAAATTTTGACTTTCGAACTACCGTCCGCCTTCCGCCGTCCAACCAAAAACTTGGAAAAATTTTGAGACTCGAGCTATATATGATAGGCGGGGGACTTAGAAGAATTTCGAGTCTTGAGCTATATATGATAGAAAGGGGACTTAGAAGAATTTCAAGTCTTGAGATATATATGATAGGAGGGGGACTTGGAAGAATCGTGACTTTCGAGCTATATATGATAGAAGGGGGACTTGGAAGAATTTCGACTCTCGAGCTATATATGATAGGAGGGAATGTAGAATGATAATTTCGATTTGAATTATATGACAAGATTATCAACTCAGTTCCACACCACCTGAGAGGTCGAGTTAAGGAATTGCGGGTTCCCCGCTGCCATTGCAACGTCTGCAATGGCTTCTAATTTTTTTTTTTTTTTTTTTTTCGTAAAATAAAAATTTGATACTTCATGATTGCTCATCATTATAGATTTGAAACTTCGTTTCATCTTGGAACTTACTTGCATTTAGGATCATTCCTAAATCCTTTGCTGTAAATAACACCATTGTATGGTTGTAGGAACTGTATAGTGACTAAAATGCGGCCTTGATTCAGCTCGCAATTGACATCCAATTTTTCTATTTGGACGACTGACGTAGATGCAGTGGCGGATACCTCGTTATTATCCTGAGGCGGAATTTGTCGGAGTCGTCGAGTTGGCATGAACACCGACAGGGCGTTGTTGTCCATTTGTAAGTCCTCATCGTGATGTGGTTCCACTCCAGAAGATAATCTTTTTTCGCAGATACCATTCTGTAATTTTTAAGAAAATATATTTCTAAAGTTCGTCTACCGTTATTATATAATTTCTTACCTATTATTAATTAATAAACTACCAAACATATCGTAAACGGTTACACGAGCAGAAATGAAAAATCGTGATGGTATCGTTTTCTAGTATATCCTACAGCAGACCGTGTGTACATCGATATCATTTCTTAAAATCATATTCGCGTATCGAAAATTTCTTCTTTCTTTATGCACGCAACAAAACCAGGTATCACTCGACCGTTTATCGATTTTTAAAACGGCGAGTGCGTAGGCAATCTTATTACCGGTACCTAGACCAGATGGACGATTATTATATACTCGTATTTACTCGAATTAATCAACGCATTATGAAGTCGCGAGGCATTGAACAATTCAGCAACAACTTCATAGATGGATTTACATAAATTTCTCGTAAATTATTTAATCTGAAAAAATCGTGGAATCAGCCGACCAACCGCGATTATAACACACCAATATGGTCGCACACGGAGGAAACCTTGATAAATGAATTTTGTTCTTGGGAAATTTGGACGACGTAAATCCGTTCTGCATGGAGTTCCAAGAGATTGATAGCATAAAGTTGGGAACAGATCCTAAACCGTGACTGTAAGTGCTTAGAGTCAAAAATAGTGATTTTCAACGAATTACAGACCTTCGATTCTTCTAACTTCCTCTTCCTCTTTTTTTTTAGGCCTATCTCATAAAATGTTTCGTATGTTTTGATATTCTCTGTTTCTTATTTGTCTCTTACATCGTGTGAATTTTCTTTCTCAAATTTTACCGACTTTTGTAAAATCATCGATTTGAAATAGGATCACACAATTTTCGCAGAATATGAAAATTTACAATTTTTACACGTATAGTACCTACCGATTTTCCTTACGACCCAGGGGAGTTACAGAAAAAGAAAAAATTTTCATTTATCTAGAAAAGCTGAAAATATTTGTGAGCACGGTGATTAAAAAATTCATTTTCCCTCTTCTCTTTGTCTTTCATTACCATTGAATGCAGTATAACGAGAGCACCAATAACTCTTTTCGTAGATGATAATCAGAACAGTTCTCTTGATGGCTATCCAAATTTTATGTCTTGAACATCTACCATAAAATAGGTAATGGGTTATACTCTGGTGATTTTTGATAACCCGCAAAAATAGGGTGATATACGTACGACAAAGGCTTAGTAGAATATCGTCATTCAAACTGCCATTGTTAATTTTTCTTCTTCTATTAGTAAGTTTTCATCTTCCTACCGGTATTCTCTTTTTATGATCATCTGTCGTGCAAATCTAGTAAGTAGGCCTATTTGTAGGAATTGGGTCGTCAATTCTGTTCTTCGTCACCATTTAGTGGGAGATTCTCGTGTTTAGGAAAATTCCAAAACACGTTAGATCGAACTGGCTACGTACCTTCAAACTTTTTTTCGTTCGTTTTCATTCATAAATCCGCTTAACATATTTACTTTTCAACATTTACAAAGAAGAACATCGTGTATATCACGACGTTAAAATCTTGTGCAGCTCGTAACGTACCGTAATTAAAAACGTGATTTTCAGTTTGTAAAATTAGCGTTTAGATAATGTTATCCGAGATCTTACACGCGATAGAAAGGTTTTTTTTTGACGATCGTAGGTGATTCCGTCAGAGTCAGAAGTGTAGCGCACCTATTGGACTCGCTGGTTCCGATCTTTGACGACTTCTGTTATTTTCACCGCAATAAGGTCATCACTTACATAATATTTTGCTCGCTAGCAGCACACGAGCGTATAATAGCAGAATAAGACGTAGAAATACAAAACAACGCGGCAATAAAAATTCAAATTACTCATTCTAGATTTTAATATTGACTATATTTAATTACTGGAGGAACCTGGGAAAAGAAGGTAACGGCCGAAGTTTTCGAAACATTAACCTATAGTTATGATCTATCGGACTAGTTTATCATATCTTACTAGAAGATGTGTTGGAAATTCATTTTTGTTGAAGACTTTTGTCGATGAGAAATGGAAGAGGAGTGCTCCGAGATCGATATGAGAGGGGAAGGAGATGTAGAACGCAAAATCTTCTGTAGTGACTATACGAATCAATTTTTCTGAATCTTTCACCCTTTGGAGAGGGGGGATCGCCCCTGCACCAGAGCGATTGCTCAGGCGAGATGAATTTGAACTTTAGAGAAGGTCTGAATGCAATAACTTCATACTTTCTTCTGCAATAGTACATTTATACATAAATTGTATGTTTTTGTATAAATTCATCTACCCTCTCTCCCCTCCCCCCACCGGAAGAATATTTACCTACCTACCGCGAAACATTCCACTGCGGGTCCGATTCAATAACCAATTCTAAGCCAGGAAGAAAAACTAGCGATGGGATCACCACCATCACCGATACTGGCGGCAGTCTTGCCAACCTTTTTCGGTGTCAGGTCGTCAAAGCAGTAGTTGGAAATCGACAAGAATCGCTACCAGTTCTCGCTTCATATAGACCAGTGGTCCCACAGATAATAAACGCGAAAATCCGTACTCTAGGAGCATCCTTTTCATTACACTCCGGAACCAAAGCGTAATAAACCGATTCCGGAGCGCAATAGAACAGTTTCGGAAATGTAAATTTGTGCCACATTCTGTCGCTAGAAATGTTTAGAAATAGCCGACAGTGTCATCAGTCGCCAACTGCAGAATTTTTCTTTCTCGTCAGGCGGATTCGAAAATCGCCACATCTAGCAACACTGATTGGCGGAGACATTCATGAATGATGTGGGAAACGAGATATTGAAAGGCAGCAAGTTCGATTATTTCAAACAAGTCGTACCCCGCGGCGATTCAGAACAAGCAATTTCTGCCCTGAAGAACAATGAAGAGAGGAGGAAAGAATTCGAGATAGTAAAGTAGATCGCAATAGTCAACGGCTACTTCAGAAACGTTGTTAAGGGAGTAGGAACCCATGACAGTACAGTGGGAATGCACTCCGGGTCAGTACCAATACATAGGAAAGTCCTCAAACAAGGTGATGAAAGCGGTCAGGGGTTATGATATCAGCAATGACCCGACAGAAGAAAAGGACGAGGGAAATTCGAGTGGAGTATATAAAAGCTCGAGGTCTACATTGGTGAGACTGGGAGAAACATTAGGGAAAATGAGTACGAAATATCAAGGGTAAAAAATGATGGGAAGTCACTGTTTCGCTAACACTGCAGTTAAAAACTGCATAATGATGTAGAAATCCGAATGAAGAGAAGGAAACACTGGGGAGTGGGAACAGATGAAGATTGCAAAGGCAAAAGTGAGAATAGACAGACTCTTGAACAATGTAATCATGTTTGACTGCAAATTATTCTTTGGCTGAAGGTGACTGAACGAGAGAAAAGGAACAGAAATGACTAATAAGGTAAAAGCATTCCTGGTAGCCTATAGAAACACAGTTGATAGGTTTAAGAGTGAACTAACCGTAACACAAGAGCACAGTGTTATACTACAAAAACCAACGTTAGAGACTTTGTTCTTCAGTAGAGATGATGGCGTAGAACCCGGAAGTATTCTTGTAAGCTGATTAATAAAGTAGAACTGTACATTCGAAATCTATTTAATTTCTAGTGCTCTACTTACATTTCATCACATTCAAATGTAGAGACCATTGTAAACTTTGCAAGCTCCGCTGCCGTTTGAAAAACAGCTGGTACAAAATTAGGTACGTTTTTGAAATTCCACAATATATCTATCACACTTCATAAGGACACATTGTACTTCATCATCTTTTGTTTCCTTTCTTGGAAACACATGCTGAGCCTACAAAAATATTCTTGGCAAATATTACATTCTAACCTAGGAAAATTTCTATAATCTAACTTGACCTAATTCAGGATGATGACTCCGTAAGTTGATGACGTCATCAAAGTTGGATGCGGACGTCTTCTACATAAATATAACGTAACCTAACATAGGTCGATGACCTCATCAAAGTCGCACTCAGACGATTTCGGAGGATGCCCCCGACGTTTTGGTACTCGCGGAGTGACTTTTCTGGTACCGAAACATCTATTCCAGGTTGAGACGTTACTGTCATTTTTATGATTTTTCGGCGAACGGACTATTAACTTCGGATGATGATGTCATTGAAATCGAACGAGGCCATTTTCTGAGGATACGCCCTTTTCAAACGAAATACATAGTGTATTCCCCGTTAAAAAACTTTGAATTGCATTTGAACTTTTACAGAGTTTACTTTTCGAGATAATCAGTTCCGTCCGACACTGCAGTCTAGGCAAAAAAGAACTTACTCAAGGCAAGCCGTAACAGGCTAAAAGCACTCTATGAAATAAAAGATCGAGTCAATTATCGCTCAGTACATATGATGGAGTCCTCAAACGACGGGGATATTTGTAATTGATCGTAAATCACGAAGAGAGCTTTCATCAGGATATACGAAATGAATTCTCATGGTCTTCCGTTGACCTTGCAACTAGTACTCTTAAAAATGATTATAACTAGAGTATGGGATGACAAATAGGTACGCATTCAAAAACGCATTTTTCATTCTTCGTTCATCGGATTACGATTATAATGAGGTGTACGAACTGTCCGTGTCGGAGCACGCTGAGATCGATGGGTCAAGTCGCGCGAATGTTGTCACTAGGATGAACGACTTTCGTTTTCCTCTCATTGATTAACTCTCGGCTTAGTATCGGATCATACACGCGCAGCCTTTAGGTATACCTACGAAGATTGAAATTGTACAGCTTGAAGCGGGCTATAATATTCTGATACGAATATATGCACCGTATTCCATCCCAAGTCGAATACATATTTTGATATCTAACGCTAATTAGGTAATTTTTCAGAGTTATTTCTTCACTGGGAGGCTATTTTGTCCAATTGAATATCAAGAACTTGAATCACTAAAAATAGACAGCAAGGGTCCAGTCATTCCAGTCGACGGTACCACGTACTTATGCTATTAAATACAGGAAAAACTATCGGCTTACTGTCTACGGCTGACAGGTGGGTATCAGAAATACAGGTGCACGCGGGGATTCCTTCCGATGGAATTCATTACGTAATAAGGTCATTTACACGGGTCTGCATATAGGCCTACTGCCTTAACGCACGTTTCTCACGTGATTTCGAGGGGCTCATCTTAAAAATTTTGTTTTGCGGTATGAATGCTCAGTATATACCAACATTCATGCTTCTATCACTAAAAAATTCACAGTTTGCCACTGCACTACATACTCTGTTTATCAGCGTTCCGTTCTCGAGGTACGTACTTCTATCCTTTCTTAACGTGAACAGAGTATAAGATAGGATATTGAATAAAAGTCAGAGCTACAGTATGTGGATAGAATTTCATTGACTGTCTGTCTGCGATAAGACGATGAGCATGGTGGGTAGACCTATACGCTCTCTCTCTCTCTCTCTCTCTCTCTCTCTCTCTCTCTCTCTCTCTCTCTCTCGGCGTGTTTTATGAAATTGACTGAGATTCTCGAGCTGATTATACTACAGAGATTTTACCAAATTTGTATCGTTGAAGAATTACTTGCAGTTTGTAGAAATTTACAAACAATACAGTAGCCTATAAATGAACACGAACGACACGAGATATGAAACAGGGTGATTTCAACTAAGTTCAATGTCTCAATGTTAGGAAATGTCTGCTAGCCTAGGTACTCGATGGATGAAAAAATGAACAGTTGTACCCTCGAAAACAATGACAGGTTTTATTTACACGAAAAATTGGTGATACAAGATGTTGACGACGCGATATTATAAGGTATCATCTATGATTGGTCCGCGTTCTCACTTTTAAATTTTTCACATAACTTTGGTAATGATGCCTTGCACTGATCGAAACACAGAGCCTTGAGGCAGTAGTGTTCCCAACCGTGGCACCTTTCTGCCAGAATTGGCACTCTTCAATCCTGCTGGCACTTTTTGTGGCTCATTGAAAATTTGAAAATTAGTGGCACTAGTGGCCTATTTGACGACACATTTCATATTTTGTGTATTTCTTACGCTGACTGGCTGACTACAGATTTTACATTTCTTCAACTTTATAAGAATACCAAGGTAGCAATTCGGAAAAAAGAGTCTTTCGTCTCTGCACAAAGAACCCAATTCTCTTGATCGTTGTTATACATCAGAGCTCCGTTTCTTATTTCTATATACCAAGATAGCAATCTAGAGAAAGGAACCTTTTGTATTTATACAAAAAACCCATTTCTCTTGACTGTTATTTTACAAAACACGTCATTCTGGCATAGCACGGCAGTGTGGCGCGGTAGCACATTTGGAATGTTGAAATATAGCACATTTTTAGCCTCCCAGGTTGACCACGCTGTCTTGAGGGGTATTCCAATCCACTCATGCAACGTCCCCCCAGTTCTCGAATCAAAATTTATTCCGACTAACCAGGCCTTAATTCGCGTGTTACTGTTAATTGCCTGTAGCAATGCAAAATATGGCAAAGCGGGAACCATTGCGATGAAAGTACTAATCGATTTTGAAAGTAATCGATTAGTACTTTCATCGTGACGGCTCCAGATATGCCATATTTTATCGACATGATAAAATTTTTTTTCAGATGTACAGTCAATATATCTATATCACCTGCATCATCTTCGGAATTTTCATTCTTTAAATTCCAGTAATTCCCGATAAGGTATCCCAACCATCTTCAACTTTTCCCTCAACCACAGTTGCTGTACTCATTCATCCCTTGTTGAAGAGTTTTAGAAAAACGAGTATCAAACATATTCTTCAAGGTGTTCATCGTTCCTTCAAGGTGCCCGCTTTCATACGCCACCTGAGTTCGAAGAGCCATCCATGCTCTTCCGAAAGGCTATAAATGAACACGTACGACTCAAGATATGAAACGGAATTATTTCAATTAAGTTTGAACATAAACGTACTGCTAACATAAACGTATTACTGCGTAGCTTAATTCTTATTGAAATGTTCACAAAGTTCTTCTATTGACGCCTTGCACTGATCGTAACTTAGAACGCCGTTCTTGTATGGGATTCCAATCCACTCGTGTAATGACCCTCCTGTTCTTGAGTCAAAATTTACTCCCACAAACCAGGCCTCCTTTGGGCGGTCAATTGCGTTTAGAAACAGCGTTGTGTGATTTTTCAAGTAACCAACAAGTTGTTCCATCGCCTTCGTAGACGATTCGCCATATTTTATCGACATTATGAAATTTTTTCTTAAACGTACAGTAAATACATCCACATCACCTGCTTCATCTTTTGAGACTTTTTTCAAAAATGTCACTGATTCACGACATGATATTCCAGCCAACCTCAACTTATCGACTAGCCGTGACACGGTACTATACTCATTTAATGCTTTTCGAAGTTTTTCAGAAAAAGTAGTATCAAACAAATTCCGTAGAGTGTTCATTGTTCCTTCAAGGCGTCCGGTTTCCATATGCCACCTGAGTTCGAAGAGCCACCCATGCTCTTCCGAAAGGAATTCATCATTACTGAATTCGTAATCGTCGATTTTGTCTCGCAAGGCAGTTTTTATCTCATTGTTTGGAAAATTCAATACGACTTCCTTGGTTTTTTCATTATAACTCTGTACAGTAAGATAACCATATACGAGCATAAGTATTTCAAGTGGTATGGCTTCCATTGCAGGGTTTCGACTTTTTTCAATATATTTTCGCAAACATTTCCGACGTTCAAATGATTCCAATGGCTCTTTCGAGAAATACAGTCTTCGAATGACCTCGTTCACACAACTTGTTTCAGTCCAATAACACCCAAATTCTTTCTTCTCGAGGCATTTCATGGTGGAAATCGGATTTAAGACGTTTTTCTTTTTTCCATTTTTGTATTGAAATGTGAAATTATATCCGTCGTATTCTTTCTTCAGCTCACCAAGAAATCCATCGATGCCTTCCATGCTGCTAAGGTTGAATAGATTGGCGATTTCTGGATGGAAGTCTACGATTTCCTCGCTGGTGAAACCGAAGGCACCTGCGAATTCCTCCCTGTACGTTAGGTCAACATAATTGTTTGGACCACTCTGTAAACTAGTCAACCCCAGTCTCGAAATACCCAAAACTAAAACTAGGCGGAGTTGTTCAACATTGGTTTTAATAGCCCCAAATAGTTTATCGAGGAAACGTCTGATTTCCTTAGCTAATTCCCGGTCTTTCAAGTTCTCAAGAGCGTCTTGAAAGGGCGAATCGTACTCGTCAACTAGTACGACGACTCTTAACTTGAATTTAAATTCAAGCTCGAAGATTAAATGGCTTACGCTCATAGCAGACACACGTTCCAAGCTATACTCCAGTCCGTAGAATTTCGCGATATCTTGTAGCATTTGAGTGTAGTGACGCTCGAAGTCAGCCATGGTATTGAAGTTATCGATTTTACGAAAGTCAAGGTAAATTACGGGACACTGAATCCATTTTTTATCTTTCAGTTCTTCCGGCATACCGCCATAAGGTTTTTTGAAGAAATCAGCATTGCCTCGATCGTAAATGTGCAGACCTTTGAACAGAGTTTCGTTACCGTCGAAAAATTCGTGAGCCATTGTCAGGAATGACGTCTTTCCGAATCTGCGGGGACGAGTTATGTAGAAGAAAACATTGCGTGGTACGATTTCTAGTAAATATTCCAGATAAACGCTCTTATCCGCATACAAAGCATTACTTTCCCGTTGGGTGCGCCAGGACATACCTTCACCGGGAATTTCTCTTAGACGGCCAGTGGAAATCGGTCTCCATGATTCTGTTGACGGGTTTGATGAGCTTGTCGGGATCCGACTCAAAAATTCCAAAGAAATTAAACATCTAGCTAACCCAACAATCATATTGGACGAATGAGCCAACCAAAATTAACGAACAAGTGGTACCGTACAAAGTTCGATAATTCGACGTTCGAATTATTTTCTACCTTACGTTAACAAGCTGAGCTATTGCGAAGTTTTGTAAAAATTGCAGCGCAGGCTTTCTTGAAAACGATAGCGGCTAATGAAGATATACTCCCCCTATCAGCATTTCGTCGAACTTTGGTGGAACATACGATACTTTTTATCTCCTTTTAATCAAGCATACGATCGAGAAGAGATTGCTTCAATGTGAAAAATACTAGATAAAGGACTATACTCGTGACTCAACAAAATACCTGGCACAGGCCATCGGTTATGTTGAATTTTTGGCGATATTAATTTTTGGGAGAAATATATATACTCGTAAAAGAGTGGGGTGAAAACCGTGTAGATTTTTGAAGTGTACTTTTTTGTGAAAATGATATCAATTTCTGGACCGAGCGAGAATCGCATCCATCACGTATTAAAATACTTGAAAAAATCTATAAAATTCTGGGGTGATAAATTTTACTGTGTCTCTACCTTGGATGATGAATTTTTTTGGGTACCTAACGTAAAGGGGATTTTCCTAAAAAAGGCCTAAAATACGAGTAAATAATCACTTTGATTTTTTTCTGAACGTTTGTGAGCTCTAAAAAACTAGTTGAAAAATTATTCGTTTTTCATAATAGGCCTATATGGTACTAATTTCTGGATAAAGAGGGGTTGGTAGGTATATTGGGTCAAAGGCCCGGTATACCTACTCGAATTTGCTAGCTAATTTTCTATCACAATTTTTTCATTCAAAGTTAGCTTACCCAAAGAAAAAATTCATCTTACATACAAGCTACCATATTTTTCGGGAAGTATTTCGAATTTTTATTGAGTTTATTCGCATTATTTACAAATTGTTTATCCTGTATTCGCTCCGGTCCCCACCTGCCCACTCTGACTGGTAAGACTCGTAATTAATTTAGAGAGAGAGAGAGAAAGAAACAATTAGGATGCCGTTGCAAGTTTTGCAACGGCGAACGGGGAACCCGCAAGACCCGTATTCCACTGCGGAAGGTCTTTCAAAAAGTAGAACATAATAGAAAATCTTATCATATAAAGCTCGAGAGTCAAAATTTTTCCAAGTCCCTCTCCTACCTGTCATATATAGCTCGGGAGTCTCCACATCCCCCTCCCATCATACATAGCTTAGGGGTCGAAATTTTTTCAAGTCCCCTTCGTCTCCGTGACGTCATCAACCTCAGACCGAAAGTTTCCTGCAAGTACTGTCTAACAAAAGGGATAGCGGGATTCCCCGCTAAAAACTACCAGTTTGCACCCAGGCGTAGCATCAGAAACAATGATGAGCTGATTGAGCAACTGGACAAGTTGGAAATCAAGAGTGAGGACAAGCTAGATACTTTGATGTGACAAACATGAGAGGAACTTTTCACCCTGCTCAAAAACAACAGATACTATGGGAACCCCGATAGGCCGAAGAATACCAACATCAGTGGAAGAGATTTTGAGCCAGAACTACTGCTGCCTTAATAACAAAAAGGGACTTGTGATGGGATCACCGCTGTCACCAGGAAAACAAGGTATTGAAGATCAGCAAGTTCAAAAACTCGATCAAAAACTGGACCAGATACATAGATGACATCCTAATTGTGTGTCAGGTACTAATAAGAAGGTGGATCTATTCCTTTTGGACATGAATGCGATGAATGAGAGTACCAAATTCACAGTAGAAAAAGGCAATGAGACCATCGACTATTCGGACCTGACACTCACACTGGAGAGCAACAGGATAGAATACAATATCTACAGGAAGCCGACGCACACAAACACCATCATCCAAGATGACTCCTACTACCACCCCAGGCACAAGTTAGCGGCAATCCAGAAATACTGCTATCGAGAAATCGCTATCCTCAAGACCAACGAAGAGAAGAGGAAAGAAATTGAGGGGATTTGAGTGAGGTTTAGACATATATCAAGATGAGGTAAGGTCAAGGAGGGAAGGTTAGATAATATATTGGTTGTAAAGGGTTTGTGATGAAGGGTTTCTTGAGAGAGAGGTTGAATCAGAGCTAGATGTCTTGTTACTGCAAGTTGAAGGGAGGTTAATCTTAGTCGAAGGTTGGAAGATGGGAGAGTTAGGAAATAGGAGGTGATTATGAGTCGCGGAAAGAGAGAGGAGGCTCGGCGGCTTCTACGCAAAGACTGTGTTTGGAACTTGTACGGAAAACACCTGAGACCATTCTGAGGGAGGTAGTTTGGATAGTATCTAATGACGTGAGAATGGACATATAGGACGGAGTATTTTGTATATATAGATCGGCGGCACACAGGACGGAATGAAATATTCTAGAGTACACTTATACTAGACCCAGAGGGGGGCGAACAAGCGGAGCGAGTCAGCCCCCCAAAGATGCAAAGCAAGTATGACAAAGACGAACTAGTTTGCTACCATGAAACATGTTCTTTACTCATTTGGCTAATCCAAAAAATTATATTTTTGCAAGTCCCCCTCCTGTCGAATTTATTGTAAGTCCCTCTCCTATCATGTATAGCTCAAAAGTGGAAATTTTCCCAAGTCCTCCTCCTATCATAAATAGCTTAAGAGTCGAAATTTTTCTGTCCCGTGACGTCATCAACCTTGAACCGGTCGCGATCGCGGACGAAAATTTTCTTGGTCCGCCATCTATCATATCTGAGGGGTCGAAATTATTTCAAGTCCCTCTCCTATCATATATCGCTCAAGAGTCGAAATTTTTCTAACTTCCACCCACCCTCCGTGACGTCATCAACCTAGGATCGCTCGCGGATGATAATTTTCTTAGTCCGCCCTCTATCATATCTGAGAGGTCGAAATTATTTCAAGTCCCCTCTCCTATTATATATCGCTCAAGAGTCGACATTTTTCCAACTTCCCCCTCGGCGACGTCATCAACCTCAGATCGCTCGCGGACGAAAATTTTCTTAGTCCGCCATCTTTCATATCTGAGAGGTCGAAATTATTTCAAGTCCCTCCCCTATCATATATCGCTCAAGAGACGAAATTTTTCTAACTCCCCTCCCCCTCCCTCTCCGTGACGTCATCAACCTCGGATCGCTCGTAGTACCCCCCAACAAAAGGGATAGCGGGTTCCCCGCTAAAAAATACATCACCTGAAGGGAGGAGGGGAAGCGACATGAAACTATAGAATACCATCCACTTACGTCAAACGTTTCAAATTCTATTTCGTGGGATTTTAGTTGTGAAGGAAAAAGAAAGGAGTACAGGGAAATTACGAGTACATTTTCCTAACTGGCTCATCGACATTTATTCTCTAACTCTTATTCGTTTTTTTGGTTGCAGAGTAGGGAAAAGAGTACAAACTTCAGATATTGAAGCCCAAATCAAGTACGAAATTCTGAAATGAATACCGGTCTCCAAACCCACAATAGGTACTTGACAAAATTCTGGGACCCTGAAGCAAAGAATATGACCTGTCACGAGAAAAAACTTTTGGGTGTCGAAGAACCAATCAACGGAATAGGCGCTACCCACTTTCTGGCTCTTTGACTCCTAAGGATTTTTTTCTCATGACAGATCACAAAGTTTATAGCCCTAATTTCAACTTCCAAAGTCACTTTGGAGGGGCGGGGGGCAATAGAATTTCTAGTGAATTCTCGAGTTCTGTCTTTGGTTTTACAATTACAGGAAGTAATGCTCACACCAGGAAGTAGAGAGTTCTTGTATATCTATCAGAGAGCACACTTGAATAATAGTAGGTATCAAATTTCAACTTTGCTGCAATTTTTTTGTTTGGTTTCTTCGAACGTTTGGAGTGCCACATTTGCTATTCTCCCGCTAATATTTACTTTTTAGATGGTCCTTGAGAGAAACTTCTATTGCATGGGTGGTGTTTACAAGATAATTTCAATCTTGGTGTTACGAGAGTTTTAAAAACTGCAGCAACTCGCATTCGGAGAATTCTTTGTAATGCACACCGAAGACGACAGTCACAAGTTTGTGCAGCAGTTCTACACAATAATGTGAAATCATCGTACATTTTGGATCGAATTACGCAATTTATTCATGACTCTCAGTCGAAGTGGGTGTGCTAAACTGCGCGAACGCAAGTACACACGTAAGGTACATCGATTCATCTCTGAGTTCTATGAGAAATGAACGGTTATAATAAGTGACAGGCAGTCCCTTGATTAAAAGTATAAGTTATGAATTTTGCATTTTACAATCGGCTGTCTGACTGTCAGCACTGTCATTCAAGTGTGTAGTATATTGTCGCGTATAGAGTAACGAGATAAATTTCTCTGGTAATTAGTCTTGACAAAACGTACTCATTATTAATAGACAATACGCGAGCCATGATGAATATTGACGAAAAAAATTTAGTTCAAAGAAATTAGTGTTTCGTCTCGTACTCGTATCTTGACACGTATTGTGACCCTTCACACACCAAATGGCACTGTTACCCTATTAAGTGATTAACCTCGATGATAATCTGTTACGTACATAACCCTTAAAGACGATACTGTAAGCACAGATTAAATTATGTCATCGCATAATTTTTTAATTAAGGTAAAAGAGCAGCAAAAACAGAAGATCGTTTGCCTTATCTAGTGTAATGATGCGCCTTTATTTTACGTAAAGCGAACGCTTTTAGTAATTTATACGTCATTTTTTCATAGGTAGTTTTCAAAATGTTTGGATTACGAGTGTAATACGTTCAGAAGAAACTGGTTGTTCACAAATTACCTGTCGTCGTGGTGTCATTGAAAGTTGGCTTGTTATTCGGCGCAGGAGAATTAGCCTATCTCTGAACTGTCTTTTTTATTTATTATCCAAGCTCGAAGACAACTTTAGCTACCAAAGTGTGTACTTGAGAAAAGTGTACGTAGATAATTTATTTACCGCAGTGCAGTGGATATCTCTATCGCTTGAAATTATCTTTGACAGAAAGTACATGCATCAAGAACTGAATTCGTAAGCGCTCTAATGGCTTATCACGAATTTAAGAAGCAGTCAAAAATCGTGTTAGAAAAGACGAAGAGAAGAGAGAGTTGAACAGATAGATCATAAATAACCGAAGAAAGGAGATGCAGACAGGCTTAAGTGCATAAAGCGGACGAAAATTTTAGCGAAAATTGATTTCGAGCTCATTCCAGAGATTATTTTTTTCCAGACAATATTTTTTTATCAGTTTCAAAAAGAAGGTAAAGAAACTCGCAACTCTATTCACTCGCTGCACGCGGATTTTCTTTCATAAGGCAAACAAGCCTCGCGGAGTCAGCCTTATGAAAGATTTTCGATATTCATATGATAAATAATTGATCACGATCGTATATTCGAAATTTTTCCATGTCTCCCTCCTTTCATTTATAGCTTGGAAGTAGAAATATCTCCGAGTCCATTTTCGAATTCCCCTTCCCCCTTATCATAATATATTGAACATAATTATAGAAGTTTCCCCAAGCCTCTTCCTGACATAATTATACAGCTCGGTCCGAGTCCTCTTCCCTCTCTTCCGAAGTGTGCTCTCCTGATAAGGATTGTTTCCAGCCCTCACTTTTTTTGAAACCACAATTTGCCGGAAAAACGGCGAGTGAATCATCCCTTCATCAGTCCCGTAGCTCTAATTTCTAGAAAGAAGGTCAATGGAAGTCTGAGGGAGCCGAACTCTTTCTTTTTTCCATTGTTCATCGTGGAAGTGATTTTTTTAGCGGGGAGCCCGCTATTCTTTTTTTTGGGGGTACTTTCAGGAAATTTTCGTCCACGAGCGCAAGTACGGGCGCGAGGGGTCCAAGGTTTATGGCGTCACCGAGAAGGGGGGGGGGAACTAAGAAAAATGTTGACTCGCGGTCCGAGGTTGATGACGTCGCGGAGCGGTGGACTTGGAAAAATTTCGACTCTTGAGCTTCATATGATAGGGGGAAGGGGGCTTAGGGAAATTTCTACTCTCGAGGCTAATATGATAGGAAAAACGATGGGAGGCAGAGAACTTGTTTTACGGAGTACCTTGAAAGGGCGTTTTGAGTCTTATGGTGTTGTATATCAGGCTCATTGAAGGGGCTAGGCCTTCCGCAGTGATATAAGTATCTTGCGGGTCCCGCGCTCGCCGTTGCAAAACTTGCACCGGCATCCCAAGTTTTTTTTACTACAGTCGTTTTTTTTTAATCCAGGAGGTTGGCTAAAGGCTTCCCCTTAATAAAATAGGTTTCCTGCTTCGGAAGAGTTTCTTTAGAAACCAACTGTAAGAAAAGAGGCCTCATATGGAAGTCACGGATGAATCTGGTCTAGGAAATGATTAAAGACCGACTCTAGACAAGATGCCAAATGTCTTCTGAGGAGACTTATGAGTTATGATAGATTTTCGAGGAGGATCCGTTTTCTGGTGGTGAGTTTGTACATGGGAGGACTCCGTTTCAGTGACGTGGATAACGTTTTGAGTAGTTGAACCTCAGACCTTTCGCTTAAGAGGCAGTCGTCAAACCATTTCGCCACCGAAAGACACCTTAGTCTGAATTTATAGTAAAGACAATATTGAAGATCCCCTCGAAAGTAATATTTTTGTAATGAACTCATGGAACAAGATATATTTTCGAGATAAGGATTATGAAAATCTTTTTGAGATTCTGCGTCTTTTGAATGATTTGATCGACTTGCCTTACGTACCACTGTTCAGTTTTGGAAGAAATTTCAGCTCCTCTCTCAGAGGGAGATTAGGTACTGTTATCATGAAAAAGTTCTTTAAATTCGAACTCGAGTTGTCCCTGGTTTTTTACAAACTATCACTCGAGTTGTCCCTGGTTTTTTACAAACTATCAAGTCTCAACTTCTGTTCTTCTCGTTTATCACATCACCAAGAGCTTCAACTCTCATACCTCGAAATGACTTTTTACCGAAACAGAAAATCGCCAGCCTAGGAAAAATGCGACTTCTCCTTCTAGTCGAAGGAATTTTTAGAATATGCTAATCACAATCTCCCCAGATTTGAAGAAAATATCAATGCAAAGAGATCAACGAGGATGAGCATACTAGCGCAATGCGGATATTTCTCGTGTTTTTTCGGCGTAATCAAAGAAATTCCAATTTTGTGAGTCATAAACTATTCTCAAAATATGCTACTGTTTTCAGAAAACGTAAAATGAGCACACGATTCGTTAACTTATGACTATACGTAGTTGTTTTCCTCGGAGGCGTACATACAAATGTAGATGATATAAACTTATACTGGTGCTAGGGTACATTAATCTTTTTCCATTTATTTAAGTACTTATTTATTTATTCGTTTACTCATTTATTAACGTACGCATAGTTCGCATTTGCTTTAGCTTCGAAAAAAGAATTACAATAACTCGCTGCTGGTACCTAATAGGTAGCATTCATTTACTAAGTATCAAATCGGAGTTGGTTTTGTGGACGACTGGTCATTGCTCGGCATTCGTGACAGTTCGAATAAAATATTGAAATGTGAGTTAGCAAGTCACTCGCTAATAATCTAATTCGAGCCTTAGATAATGTACGAAAGAAACTATACTCGTGGAGGATTATGTTGCCGTCGCGAGTTCTATTCGATACCTATCTTTTGTTCGAAAGTTTCGACCTCCAAAAATGAGGGAAAAATTACCATATTTTCCTATTATACTATTATGCAAATTGAAGGATACAAAAAAAATTTTAGATTTATATCGATTATATTTATCGCAACTGTGGTGGTGCATCGAACTAGCTTCTTTGTATTACATCCTGGTGAAGAATCCTTCTATGCTATATATTTGTGTAGGTATATATTTAAAAACTTGTTCTTTTCGTAAAATTTTGAAATTAATATTCAGAGTTAGTTCCTGTATCTGGTCCCAGCAGGAAATCATATTCCATTCGTAACATTCCTCGAGGACCAGTAATATTGTCATCTCTCTGACCTGACAGAAATAATTTTCAAAAATTTTTCCAAAGTTGAAAATCACTCTACTTCTCTCATTTTGTGCGTAAATACTGGTTCTCTTTTGAAAAGAAAACTTTTGGCCATCAAAAACAAGCCGCAATTAAATCGGCTTTCGACTTGTCTTCGATTTTTTGTCACCGATAATCGACGTCAAATCGACCGAGGCCTTATTTCAAAGTCTTGGTTGAAATTACGTCGACATATTCTCGAAATCGACCTCGGCTTATTTACCAAGTCAATTTTAGGTTGATTTCGAGTACTAAAATCGATCGCTCTGTTGCGTTGATTCCGAGTCATTTTGTAGTTCTATGATAATGTTTGCTGGTCAACTTCAAATCGACGTCGACTTTTCCAAAGTTTTTATCGACTTTTAAAATCATGGTACTGAATGGACCTCAAGTTTACTATTGTACTACTTTATTAGTAAGCGTATAGGATTACTTTCGGGTGCTACCTCACCATCAAGGTTACAATATCGTTATTGTGATTGGTTCACTCGTTAACCTATGAGCTGCGTTCCATTGGCTACCAGGTTTGCTGTCGTCTCATTGCTGGGTTCGGTTCTTCTCCGAATAATCTTTCGCTGTCAAACGTGATGACATTGTTCAAGAGGCTGGATTTTCTCTTCTTTGCCTCTGGTTATCTTCAACTGTTCCCAGAGTTTCTCTCTTCGTGTGGTTCTCTACGTGTATGACATCAAATATTTCTTCTTCTTCTTCGCTTGCCGTACGCTTTGACTGGACAATCGCCGATCTTCGCGTTTTCAAATCCTGATCACTGACGCAGGTCCATGAATGTTGTTTCCGTCCGATCACTCATTTTCCTTCCATTATTTGCTTGTTATCATCAGTTTCGGGATTCACGCAGAATATATCCCAGGTAGGAAACTTTCCTAGATTTGATGGTCTCCAAGATTATTTGTTCTACGCCGGTAAAAATTATTACTTCTAAATTCGAAACCGTTTACTTGATATTCTCTGCACTATCCTCATCCCGTAAGCCTCGAAGCAATTCACAGACCCCACCTTCAGCGATCAAATCTTAGCTCCCTATAGCAACACCAGTCTGGTGACAACTCAGTTTCTCAATTCCCACACCTTTCCAATTAAAAGACAGGGGAGAATTTGAGGAAAAATAACGGGCGTCGTCCGGCAAAACGTGAAACTTGGAAAAATTTCGACCTCCATATACGATAGGGGAGCACTTGGAAAAACGACGGCATCCTTAACGATGTTAAACGGCGAGGAACGCAGGGAACCTGTTCTATGCCTTGAAAAATAATACATTATTTTACGACCCGCATTAGGATAGCCCCTTCGAGTGACTAGACATACAACATCTTGTACACCAATTGGCTTAGCGCCTTAAATGAGCTGGATAGGCAATGTTTCAAACACCATGAGTCCCCCTCTTATCGTATATGACGGGTCGCGAGTCGAAATTCTGACAGAGAAACTGTTCCATGGGGCGTTTTTCTGAAAAATCTGCCTTCCAACGTCCGACGTCCGGCCAAAATGGACTTAAAAAAATTTACTTCTTTTTTATTCATTTATTTTTACAAGTCTTCCTTCTATCACATGTAGCTTTAAAGCCCGTATCGATGACGTCACAATTTTATGACGTCATAGGTCAGCCTTGCAACGTCACATCTGATGACGTCATACATTCCCCATAAAACAGATTCCCTGCCACCCCTCGTTTAACGCCGTTAAAGAACCCGTGAGTTTTTCCAAGTCCTCCTCCTATCGTATATAGCTGAAGAGTGGAAATTTTTCCACGTTCTCCTTCCATCATATTATATAGCTCGAAAGTCGAAATTTTTCTCAACTTCCGCCGGACGGTAAATTTCTCAAAAAAAAACCCATAGAACAGGTTATCTGTTAAAATTTCGACCTTCGAGAAAAAGGAATGGAAATTCTTAAACGGAGTTAAACGATGAGTGGCAGGGAACCTGTTTTATGCGGCACGTAGGATATGAAAAATGTAGATTGTGACGTCACAAAGCAGACGTATGGCGTCATCAAATTGTGATGTCACAGGCCCTGACTTTGGAACTACATATGATAGGAGGGGGACTTGGAAAAAGCAAAGTACTCTATAATTAAAAGAAACAACGAGGCTTTTCCCGCACTCGTTTGATAAAGGCCACTAGCTGGGCCGAAACGTCACGGTATTTTAATAAAAAAAAGTGCGGGAAAAGCCTCGTTGTTTCTTTTAATTATTTATCCTTGCATGCGAAAAATTCGTCCACCTTCACTTGTACTCTATAATGTCATCAGATTGTGATTTCACAGATCCCATATTTCCTAGCTATCAACCAGCCGTTTTTTCCGAAAAATCCCCCGATAAAACAGGAGGAGGGTGACTTCGAAAAATGTCGAATATTGAGCTGTATCTGATGGCGGAAAACTTGATTTCAAGCTCAAACTCCCTAGGGGACGAAGAACAAAGTTCAATCTTTATTTAGAAAAAAGATAGACAAAGAAACCCCCATCAAACAGTTTCCCTCGATTAAGTCGATTAATGATGGCAATCCCGAGCCGCTAACAAAGTAGGCTACGAGTTTTTTCCCTATAAAAGGTAATCATTTCCCAGTTCCTACTATCCAATTTGAACAATTCCCTCGAGAAACCGCTTTCAGTCAACGCCTTGCAAGCTATGTTCACACTCCCATTATCCCGTCCTGGACTCGCAATGAGCCTTCCATTCAACTCGATATCGCACAAATCCCCAATCCCAACAAATCTACCTACATCCAACACATGAGGCATTCAATCCTAAAATATCCCGATTATAATATCTGCCTCTTGAACGAGGAACGCAGGGAACCTGTTCTACGGGTTGAAAAATAGTACATGACCCGCATTAGGATAGCCCCGTCAAGTTACTAGGCATGCAATGATTTGTACACCAATTTGCTTACCCCCTTCAATGAGCCAGTTATCCAAGGCTTCAAACGCCATAAGTCCCTCTTCTATGATATATCAAACGCGTAGCTCGAGAGTGGAAATTTTTCGAAGTCCCCCTCCTATTGTATATAGCTCGAGAGTCGAAATTTTGCCAAGTTCTTGGCCGGACGGTACACGATAAATTTCTCAAAAACTCCCCCTTAGAACAGGTTCGCTGTTTAAAAAAATCACCTGTCAAGATCACTTCGACCTCTGTACATGAGCAAAATAATCAGTGTATCTTTAGACGACAATACTGAACTCTCGAGCAGCTTTAATGCGATTAATTGAAATCTTCCAGGCAAAATGTCAATAAACTCGAACAAGATTTCCTTGTAGAAAATGGATGCACGAGTTTAAAATATTTCCTCTAGAGTATAGACGGTCTCAAAAAACGGCTTTTAAACGATCATAGTTATTCATCTTTTCACAAAATCGGACGTGCCACGATAAAGTAAGGCTATTACCCTTGGTGACATGCGTGCGTGTAAATGTCTTCGCTAAATTGATAGGATGTAAACAAGCAATAGCTTGATTTCGCCTCAGTTCATAGTTCAGTCTGATGGAATGATACGCATACAAAAATTATTTTGGGGGACAAATTGATGATAATTACCTGTTAATTAAGTATAAAAATTTCGTCCAAGATGTTCAATATAGCAGAATGACATGTTGAATTCTCTACCACCTACCGTTTTTAAACATTTCTCCTGAAACCGTGGACACGGCTTCGGTTTCTTTGTACAAAAAGCTAAATTTTTAATTCTTCAACTGCATAATGATGCGTTGTCGCGAGACCTTGACATTTACATTTCTCGTTAGATTAACAACAAGAAAGCAGCACATTATAATAGTTCTTTTTCTGTGTATAACCTTTTAGCTTAGGTACAGATTAGTATTGATCCATATTATGTGGAATATTTTACTGATGCACGTAGGTAAGACGAATTCGCGGAGAGGAGACTCATCTGTGACCAATTTATTAATTACAGAATCATTTTATCGTAATCTGTAAGTCACGATACGTTGGAAATATTTTGGGAACGTGTACTTTAGATTAATTTAATTTGGGTACGATTTTTCGCAATTTTATTTTTTTGAGAGCTGCCCAAGAGAATGGAAAGAAAGAAGGACGTCGGTCATTTAATTCTCGCAAAAAAAATAAGAAAAAATGATAGGCAAAGTGGGTTATTCTGAAATATCATTCCATAAACGAAGATCTCAATGAATTCCTGTTATCGGTACTCCGTTAAAATGAATATTTTATGTAATAATTTCGAAGAATTTCTTTCATAAAACTTCGCGCGTCTCATCGCTATCGTCACACATATAACAAAAACCATCGTTAATAAATTCAACTGATACGTACCATTAATCGAGTTAACACGAATTCCGCTGATTTATATTAAAAAGGTAGACTTTGACGTCGCGTCTGCCATCAGGTTTATACGTAATGCCTAAATTTGCAATGTCCACTATATATCATCCAACCTTAGATCCAAGGTTGAAAATAATGTCACATTCACATATCCTTTGAAAATGGCTTTTAAGGTAATCTCTATTTGTATGGTTTTTGCACACTCGTCTACGATTGTTACTATCTGTCTTTTAAGACTACTACTTTTATAATATAGCCGCGCGCAGATAAAACTCTTTTTCAATAAACGAGTTGCTACATTATTCGACTATCTCGCTCTATCCTTTTTTTCAGGTTTGAAAAATTACGAAGTAGCTGTAGGGCCTAAATAACATTAGTTCTGTAAGTTGAATGATGACCGTGGTGTGAAGGATTAAAATAAAAGTACTAGTGAAGCTAGTCTAACGCTGAATACTAATCACACTTCAAAGATTTAAGTTTTATGAATAAGTATTGTAAAATTGTTGTATGTGTAAGTTCCCGTCAAACTTCCTTCACGATTTTCTCTATCTCCGATTCGATTTGAGCCCAGATTTTCTATTGATTCGCTTCTTCTGTCAGTGCAATCCCAAAGTTGCTCGTCTTCACACATCCTCTGACTAACTATGTAAACTTCATCTCAACCAGAGGTCGACTCAATATCGACGTCAATTTTGAATCGATTTAGTTCCACCTAATGTCGATCCCGAATCGACCTGAAATGACTGAAAGTCGACTCGAAATCGACCGCTTCTTCTCACCATCTACTCTCGATTGACTCCCGATATCTATAGATTAATGTCAGATAAAAATCAACTAGTGGTGGAAAAATATCGATACCAAACTCGAAACTATCGATACTTATACGGTATTGGAAGTATCGATATCCAAAGTCTGGTATCGATATATTTACTGGAGTAGTTCCGGGGCTATTTTGGAGATGGTTTAAATCGTTTCGGAAAAGATCGAAGCCGCTCCGGAGTCGTCTACTCGTCTGTAGCCGTTTAAAGCCGTTTCGGTCACTAACGATACTGACGATAGAGTAGTATCGATACTTCAAAAACGTCCATACTTCCCACTACTAAAATCGACGTCGGTTTTGGGGCGATCATACATCGGCAGAAGAGTTGCAATTAACGTCAAAATTCTGTAGATTTTATGTGCACAATTTGATTGGGTTTCAAAGACGAGGTCGGAGATGAAACGTCACTTGATATTAGATTTTAACTTTGATGAAAACCGATATCGATGTTGCTGCATTGATCCGGCATAATTAGGATTCTCAGTGGTTCTCGTTAGGTAATTATGACTACCCATGTGACCTGCGATGAGAAAAGGATGCTCATTGCCCACTGACAGGAACACCATTTCTCTCTGATTAGATATCCAATCAGGGAGAAAATGTTCTTGCGCCAATGGGCAATAGCATCCTTTTCTCATCGCAGGTCACACATTCTGTCTGGGAGTAGCGAAGTCACGAAACATACTGAACGCTCTGAAGGGGTGACTGTACATTGATTCCAAATCGATGTCGATTTGAGATCGATTTATAAGTTCGACCAGCATACATTTCCAAAAAACTAAAAACTCACGGGTCCTTTAATGATGGATTTGAACGAGAGATGCAGCTAGGAAACCTCTTTTATGTAAAAAAAAAAGGTGATTTGGAAAAATTCAGACTTTCGAGCTATACTTCGACTTCGAAAAATTTCGTCTTTCAAGCAATCCTACCTTCATATGTGTATATAATAGTACGAAATTCGACATTATTCTAAATTCTCCTACGATTAGCAATCAAAGCAAGTCGAGAAAAAAACAGGGAAGTAAAATCGTTTTTTCATCGTGGGATCTGTTATTATTTTTGTTGACGATAAATTCCTCAGAAATAAATGCCAAAGTTTTTGAATTGTAATGAAATATTCTTGGCTTACATACTTATAAAAGAGGGATATGCAAAAATTTCGAATTCTGACTCTTGTAGAGGGGAAAAAACTTAGCTTTGAGCTTCATACAGTAATAAATGTCGTTCAAGTCTGAACTATGACGTTATCCCAGGACTTATTGCTATTTGAAATCCCTTGCAGCTTGGCGGTTGCCAAGGTAACTTAAGAGGTGCTTCGCCGAGGAGATTCTTCCAACACTGAAGTTATTCCTGAAAGGGTCGATTCCGGTGTTGGAGTAAACAAATATTAATGCATACGTAAGTCGCACCCTCTAAAATCTTCGGAACCGTGATTTCCAACAGGAGGTTTTAGCCATTTAGAAATTTTGCCCTTGAGTCAGAAATTTCGACTGCCGAGCTAATTTATAATATTATGGTATTGGTGACTGAAGAACTTTCGCCATTGGGCTAAAAACTAAGATGAAAGGGAGGAAATGGCTATCGTCGTGATGAGAGAAAAGTGGGGGGGGGGAGGCTTGAAAGAATCTTTACTTCTTGTACATTCATACAAATAGCCTCTTTTCCACTATTCCAGTCAGGACTGGATTTAGGGGGGGGAGGGTCCCCGGGCCTCCACAAGAAGAGGGGCTTTACATTCTCTCCTCGGTTTACATTTTGTGTTTTTTTTTTTCCTCGCAAGAGGAGAAAAAATTGAACATAATTATTATAAGTGTTTGCTATTTTTTGAGCCCACAATGAGCGGAGACGGCGCCATGAAAGGAGAAACAATTTTAGTGGGTTGAATTCTTTCTTTTCAACTAGAAACTCACACATATTGAATAAGCCTATTCACATCACAGTACGAACAGAAGAACGAGTGACACTCAACTCTCCTACCCCCTTTGTTTTCTTCAAGACTGAGATTGGGCCTGGCCAAAAGATTTTGGGACCTGACTCAGGCCGGGGCGAAAAACGAAACCTGGAGGGGTGGAGCACGTTTTGAGCAGAGAGCTTTTATGGAGAGGGGACAAAAGGAAATTTCAAGATATCACGCCTAGAGCCTTCACAGGATTCGAATCCCTCAATTAAAATTCCTTAATCCACCCCTAATTTTAGTCTGATAAAGATGCAATAACTCGTAAAAATTGAAGGCTCAGTTATTCAAAGTTCAGTTTTTACAGACCAACAAGACGTCTCTAAAACTTCAAAATTCTCCTCAACCATAGAAGAATGTTCTGTACCCTTTTCGATGTACATACATACATGATTGAAGAAATTGTGATTTTCTTCTCTCATCTCTCATCTCTCCAATTTGTAATATTATCTACATTTTTCTGTTAGAACGCTCGCTTCAAATGCATTTCCTATTCACGAAGAAGAATAATTTACGAAAAATTTTTATAGAAATAAACTACCAATGAGAATGCCATCAGTACATATTATTTGATTCACGTATAATATTTGTATTTGAACCAAGGCGAATCTCTATTTTTCAGCTATTCGGTTTTGTCTCTTCGTTCTTTATGTTCAAAAAATGTAAAACAGCAACATCGCGGTGTACTCGGGTATTCGATAGAATATGTGTCAGTTCGTATTTTTAAATTTTACGTACTGTAGGATATAAAACAAGCACCGATGACAAGGTCGAAAATCCGTTCTCTTGCGGTAGGTATAGACAATTCGGAATCGCTACAGCGATAAAAAACCGTGATACTTTTTTGTGTAAAAAGAAGGGGATATGACTGACTATGGTTGTATAATTTATTCGATAGAAAAAGGAATTTTTCGATGTATTTTCCAATCTACTTCATTTGAAGAATGAAATAAAGAGGGGTTCTTGTACAATTAGCTATCTTTTTCGTTGAGAACATTCTCAGGAAATTTCAACGAATGCAAGCGCGTCCGACTTTGACGATGTCGTCATTTCGGGATTCGACCATCGAACTGTACCTATAGATGGAGAGGAACTTGAAAACAGGACTTGGGGATGACGTCATCAACCTTAGTTCGAAAAATTTGTCTAGGCTAGATATTGTAGAAATTTGTCTAGGTTAGGCTATAGAAATTTTTGTTGCCTAGATCAAGTTCGGAGAGAGCCTTTGAGGGGTATTGACTATTCCGTATCGTACATTATGATAAGGTATAGTAAGCATATCAATATTCGCTCTCACAATGCTAAAACCTTCCTTACAGAACCTTTCTTTCTCAAAGGATAAACTGGCTTTCTCTACACAAGACTCCACAAAACAATTTCCCCGCAGCCATTGCGAAGTTTGCAATGGCCACTAAATTTTTGTTTTGATCTTCACCTTTATCCAAATTCACAATCGAATTCAACTCATGAAACATCGATTGTTCCGCAATTTAGCTACGATGGGAATCCCAGGACTTATAAGTATTATGACTAATTAGTGGAAATTTTTCCAGATCCTCAACTTGGTTTACGTCCCTTCTTTCGGATATTTGTGGTCACTTTGGACGAGTTCAAAGTCTTCTCTCCCTTGGAAATTTTTCCAAGTTCCCAAAGTAGATCGGTGAGTCATCCCCCGTCGGGACTACAATTCACTGATCATACGTACATATTTGGTTCGCAATTTAATTTAGCCTGCGTGTGAAGTCTTCTACAGATTTATTATACTGATCTTGAAATTATATCTCCCAATCATCCTCGCATCCTCCTACAGCCTCGACCTACGACTACTCACCCTTAAAAATTTTTCAGACCACACCCACTCGTACTCTTCATACGTTTTCACCACCCTGGGCCTCAAAACAACCATATGTACATTTAGATCTCGTTCAAATTCCCCTAGTTACCAATGTCACCTGTGCATCCCTACATTCCTTCCACGCACAAGCAGTGTTGCCAGACGACCCTGCGGTGTGTCAAAATTCAGCATTGGCGGATGAGCATATTCGGCACTCTCCTTGACCGAATCTTCCGGCTACTGGATTTTTGGGGAATTTTACGCGCAAAAACGTCTGGCAACATTGCAGTTTTCAGTAACTCACTCTTTTTGATTTTTCTCGAAAATTTTCCAGCAAAATATTGATTTTTAATTCTGTACAATTTTTAGAGGAAATATGGACAAATTTGGAAGAATCGTCTGGCAAACTTTCTCTGCATCAGAGAGGAGACCAAACAATGTGCGAATTCATCATGTTGTACTTCGCAGGAGATGCGTAAAGGTTATTATTCTCAATAATATAATATGGTTTCTTTTCCGTTCCATTTGTGTTAAAATAAGATTCAAACGAGTAATCTTAAGTCTCTCATCACTCGTTCGGACGTTTTACGAATGAGTAATGCTGCGGCAGTCCTGTATCGCACACATAATCTATTTCAATCTCGAGATTCGCCAACCACGCTAATAAGGTTTTCTCAAAAATCAAAGTCGGATGTTAACAAGATACACTTTGTACGTATAGGTCCTACGCACGGTAGATCCTATGTGCACCTTAATTGTCGAGTTTATCTGCAGTAAAAATCACGTAATGTCTACATTTGTGGTCGATCTTTCGCGAATTTTTGCTGGTATGCGTTACATGTCATTTATTTCGACGTTCCTAAAATGGAGATAAAAAGGTTACGAAACAGCTTGTGAATACGCGTACTCGTGTATGTATGCAGTCGATGCGTTTGGAATGATTTCGCACAATTAAGTAATTATTTTATCTTTATATTGTTATAAACATCCAAAACGAAGAGAGAGCATTCTTTGAATCGAACTTAAATAACTCGCATCAAGAACTTTTATACCGGTAATTTAAAATTAATTACCCCGCGCGTTCGGCGTTCTTACCGGTTATTTTCGGAGTATATTTTCCAGATTAGGCCAGCCCGAGCTTTTATTACTCGAGTTGCCTATTGTAGGGTCATTATCTTCTGTTTAGTGATGAATATTGTGATAAATGAGGTGTAGCGACGAAAAACGAGAGCTTCTAATACGCAACGCATACCTTGAATAAATTAAAGTACTCGTTGTCTGACAGGGAGATCTTCGGTGGAATCGAGACAATGATTTATACGTGATTAAGACAGGAATGAAACTAAAAAATTTCATGATTGGAACGTGCGGGTGACATTTGAATGGCTTATAAGGAACTAATTAAGAATTCAATTAGATTTCAAAAAGTTATTACCGTTTTTTCATCGAGGAGTAAAAGGTTAGATGGATTAGCAGTGGCATATCCAGGATTGGGGATCAACATTTTCAGAGTAGCTATGAGGAAAAAAGTAGGGTGGGGTTTCGCATACCGCTTCGCCAGTGATGTATATGAGTACTCGCAAATACAAACGTTTAAAAAATAGAAGAGTTGCGTTTCCGACAGATTTTATATGCACCTTGTTCCTTTCCAGTATGAGAGTTTAATCCGAGTATGCCTATTTAATATGGTGTTCTCTTCCTGTTCTGTTCGGAAGTTTTGTTCCAATATTAAGATTTTAAACATTAGTAGAATGGTGGCACTCGGGAAAATCATCTTAGGGTGACTTTGACCTACTTCAAGAACTTGGGAAAAATTCCGAGCTCCTCTATATAAGTTGGTAAGAAGGGGGGGGGGGGGTGATTTTAATAATTTTGAGCTTAGCTCTCCGACTCTTATAAAAAATGGGAGGACTTGAAAAAGTTCACACTCTCTAACTTAGTGGAGTGATGGATCTAGAAAAATTTGAATTTGAGGTTTGGAGCTAGGGAGAATTTTAATTTGTTTCAGTGAGAAACAGATACATTTGTCTATTTGTGACTCCTCCTTCTCTCCATCTGTTCTAGCGCTTGATTTTATTACATAATTTGCTATTTTCTAGTATCTAATTCTTTAAAATGGTTCATAGAGATCTTAACAAGAATTTTCAAGATTCGGGCAAATTGGAAAATATTTGCTGCCATAAATTATGAGATTATTCTATGATGAAAACGACGTGGAAATACCCTTTTTAGAGTCTTTGTTTCTCACTGTGGCGTGAGTTCACGATTCACAAGTTGTGACGCTGGCATACTTACATAGACATAGTCATCGCCATTTCCATAGACTCTGGATAAGTGCCTTTTCCTAGCCATATCTTTAGAGAGCACAGTCATTGTTAATGTTCGCACACACTGAAAAAAGATCATACCTATTTCATTCTCACACTTGCGCACAATGAAAGCAGCCAAATCAACAATCAGGAAGACTAGTGGCGCAACCACGGAGGGTTCCCTAGACGACCTCAATAAACTTGTAAACTTATCGTATTCTAACCAATTGATAGTTTTTCTTTTTACCTTCTTGAAATTTCGTCTTCAAAAATTTTTGGACCTCCCTCAGGAAAAATTTCTAACTACGCCACTGAGGGATACATTCAATTTTCTTTAAAATATGAGGTTCTACACCCTATTTCAGATATAAATAGTCGTCTCTAAGAAGATTTTTTAATGAACCCTTCAATTATTATAATTAGTTCTTCAATACAGATATTCCTTCGATTGATAGATTGTGTTTTGAGTGTACGTCAAAATGTTAATTTTAATATAATTAAGAAAAAAGTATTCATCATAACGGAACAAAGTTCCAATTTCTCAGGTTGAAATTTCTCCATGTACCTATATTTATAATTTTTTTTTTTAGAATTAATAGTCCATTAAATTTAAGATTTTTTAGTGAAATTATTTTTTTTCTTTAATTTTGTATATAATTTTTTTTATATATATCATTGAATTTATTAATTTATATAATAATTTTTCTAAAAATTTTTATTTTTATAATTTTATAATTAAATTTAACTATTTATTAATAATATTCCTTCAATGAAGTAGTAATATCGTAGTTCGGTATCATGATTCACACACTCACACCAATCGTCCGAAAGATACAGTTTGCCTAATCGTCGATTTAGGTATTTGACTTTTTCAAGTTACGTCAGGATGGGACCTTGGTGTCAAGAGACGTGGCTGGGTGTGTAGAATATGAAACTTTCCACTCTGACTAAACTCATATTGTTCAAGTTCCGGTTGTTTCAGAATGACCGCTTTCAAGGGTTCATCAGTATATTATCCCATTGTGCATGTACAGGCTTAAATGTGCTTGAGCATAATAGTGACTCATCAGTTATGAGTTCATGGTATTACAAAAAACCCGAAAAACCCCACCTTGCGTAGGAATTTGGATCAGGGATATTCATTGTGTTTGATGTTTGAGCGTTTTGGTCATCGTGTGTCGTGATGGCCGACCTCTGCCCATTGCTCTTATTGTCGTCTTCATCGTTATTTCCTTTCAGTTGCTTCACTCGTATTTATTATTGTTATTACACGTCATGTTCAGAGTGATGGCTACCGTGATGCTACATACTGTAATGCCTTTCAGCTTAGTCATATTTTACATAATTCTAGACTGCGATTTAGAAGGTGCGCAATAGTTTGTTTGAGAAGTACGTATGTGGGTGTAATTTCAATCAATTTTTTTTTTTTTTTCAAGAGATTGCAGTGTATAATGAAAGTTGTTTTTCTCTTTGATATGTTGACCTATAGTTTTCCTAGAATCGTGCTATCCATCTTTGTTGTTTTAAGTTTTCACTATTCCGTCCCGCGTCCTCTCATATCTACGTGTGTACCATTCCAAATGCTGCTGCTGCTGATGCTGATGCATCTTTCATCAACACCATCACCAGCACCATCTCACACGGGGCGCTCAGGAGGAAGTTTCAATGGAAGGAGGAAGAAAAATATACAAAAGAAGAAGGAAGAACAAGAAGAAGAGGAGGTGGAAGAAACCCCCACCTGAGAAGTCAGAGTCGCAAAGCACTGCTGGTGAGCTCCCAATGACTTCACAGTGGTGACTAAAAGCTCTGGTGGAGCAGTAGACACGCGTGCGTCCGTGGTATAGGACTACCTGAATTTCAGATTGAGTGCTGAGCGCTCCCTCGATCAGGAGGATAGACCCCTGTAGTGGCCTCATTGACGGACATTGCCTGGAGTTCGGAACTCAAGGAGAGATGGAGCCAAGCTACTCCCAATTCGAGCCCTCTGGACTACTGACATTATACCCTAAGGTGTGGATACCGGTGCCAAAGGTGCAGTCCTTATAGAAGACCATTTTGGGCACGCTCATACGGCCCCGGTTTCAAAGGCGATTCCATCGCGCCTGTGATGGTTGATAATGGTACCAGAGTACGTCCTCAATTTATTGTTATCAAGTAAGAGATGAATCATTCTTTCAGTTTGTAGGTATTTGTAATGTCATGATGTCGACTTTCTCGATTGAAAAAGATTTTGGAAAAATTTTAGTAGTCTTACCTTGTTATTTTAGATCTTATATTTTCATCAGAAAAGTATTGATTTGCCATCTGAAATACTTAAAGGCGCTAGATAATTACTAATATTACAAAAGGTAGGGATATATTAGAGAGCTTGCAGGTCTCACCAAAATAGCCCGTATCTTTCATTTTCTAAATGACTCACATTCCTCTTTAGAAACCTAGAAGATTGAAATAAGTCCATCAATTTCAAGGTCACTTCGTGGGAGGGTGGTGGGGGGGCTGTAAATTCGAGTACCGTAATCACGGAGTTCACAAGAATCATATAGATAAGGATAGAAGAGGAAATATGATTTTCATGACGAGTGCGATGACTACTACGCTACCAGGCCCTAAGATTAGCTCGTCATATTTCGCCTTCAGATGGAAGTTCCACATCGTGAATGAGAAGGCCCGAAGAGGCTGTTGCAAACCCCTACTAAAACCTACAGGAAAGAGCTGCGAATCCCTGGAGGGGGGAGTTGACGTTGGGAACAGATTAATTACAGAGTTGGAGGATGAGTTCGGTTACAGCCGGTAGTGATAGGTATTTGAGAACAGGTATTTCGCTTTCAAGATTTTGAAAAGGGGGTCCAGAAGTACTTGGAGTCGAAGGTGAGACTAGGGAATTTAACAGAAGATTGGATGGTACTTATGAAAGGAAGATACGTTAGGGCGTTTGAAACTCGACCGTGACTATTTTTTCTTGTCTTCAGATCGAAATCCACCGTCAGATGACCACGTAGAGGTTAATTAGAGTAGTCTTACTGCTTGTTGGAGATTAGGTATTAGACGGGAGATACTGAAGTCTTCCACAGTAAGGCGAAAGCTGACACTGTTTGTTAGGTCAGAAAAGAACACTCCATACTTCTTTCGGTGACGCACCGTTTTGGATAGATTTATGAGAGGAAAATAGGTCTTGAGAGGATCTGTCATGGAGGAGGGGTTGGGAAAATTGCCTCGAAGGCCAATATCATATAATTGGAGGAGAAGTATTGACGCCAGATAGGGGAAAATGCTTCCTGGAAGTCTAGAAAATTTGTCTATAGTTTTGAGTTTAAGCGGAGGACTTGTATAGGTCAGATATGGCATCGAGCGTGTAACGCCTTTGCGATTGATTTGAGGAAAGGATGTTATCCGATTCTATGAACTTCATTATTTTTTGGAATAGTTTGCCACGGACAGAATTCAGTGCGATAGGTAGATCAGACGTAGGGGGGGGGGATCTTCGATAAAAAGAGGGTAACCTATTTCCAGATAGGAATTTTCACATGATACGAGCTAGGATAATTGAGATTAGATCTACAGGATAGGGGAACTCTCGTACAGTCCCTCCCCCCAAAAAAGAGAAATTTAAAAGAGAAGAATTGCGGTAAAAAAATTGAAAATCAGGCCGAGCGTTTCTTGATTAAAAAAATTTCCGTTCTTCCTCCTAAATCCGTCCCAGGAGTAGCAACTCGGTGTAGGCTACAAGGTCTCCACTTTCTATGCTGTAGGATTGAGTTATAAATTGACGTAGGCTATCTTGATAAGGATGTACATTAGTAATATTCTTAATAGTGAGACTACAAAACAAAGAAAAAAAAAAAAAACAAAGTAATTATGTAAGTGTGATTTGACGAGATTTTAATTATAACTAAGAAGCTCTCTAAAGATCGAAGCTGAGAAAATTTGCTGGGAATGGAACATCCTTGATATTTAGGCCGTAAAGAAAGGAAGTTGAGAATGTATGTTGGGATTACGAGAAGGTACAGTAATCTAAAAAAAACTATATCGATTTCGATGACGTAGCCACGGAGAATAGGTTTTGGCTTCTTCTTGCTATTTCTTCAGGATCGTGTTCCTATTTAAAATCTGATGAGACGCAGGTTTACCAGTCGAAGAGGAGGACGGAGGAAGTTCAATCCTCCGAAAAATGCTCAAATTATGGTATATTTTCGAAGAAAGCGAGAACAACTTCTCGGAAAATGGATATTGTCTTATCAAAACTTTTTTAAAACTTTTTCTTCTCCTTTCCAATTCTCTTTTCGATAGTTTCTAATTGTTTTTCTTCTCGATCGCGTGCAACAGCTTTATACCAATGAAAATATTTCCTTGTGAATCTTTTGGAATTTTGATTATTTCAAAATTTCCATCTCTTTTTCGATCGAGCGAATAGCCCTTAGTGATGCTCAAATGCTCGTAAAATAAATAAAAAAAAAAATTCATTTTCGTAATTTTTCGTGTTTTTTTTTTTCTAAATCATAGTGGCAAATTACTGTCTATAATATTGATTTATAATGGAAAAATTTTAAACGTGAAAGTGCATTTATAAAAAATTTCAAATTTATATTGATTCAATTCTCGAAATCTTTCTATGACCCATTCTTCGACCAACTGAATAACCGTAACTTGACAGGTATGCGGTTGAAGGATTGAACTCGGTATAGATCGTCCAATTTATCAGCAGACCAATTAACTTATTGAACCGCTGTCGTTTAAAATCCGTGACACGCACGCGTCACGTTTTTCTATTTCTCATGGAAACTTCAATGAATATTACTAATCAACGATAAAAAGGATATCTTCATTTTAGGTTTTCAGCATATTTTCTCGTTTTTTTTTTTAACCACACTAAATTGAAAATCGGGACGTATTATCTCACGCTTCGTGATGAAATATTATTTTGTAGGATGTTAAGAATACGTAAAATTATTCTCAAGGAATTAAAACCAACGGGGTCGGTGTGGGTGATTTTATGAACTTCAGGAGGTCATGCATAATTAATACATACAAAAAAAAAAAAACAAGCTTTAAAACGCAATTTTTGAATTTATTCGTCTGGGACCGCACGATCTAATAGTACACTCAAGAATCAAAATTATTTTTCGTTTTCAATTTCACTATTACGAAATGATGATCCAACTCTCACTTTCAGTTAAGCTCGTGGATTATGGCTCCAACCTTCTGCGACTTCCGTGCCACGCTTCATCATACTGTAATGACAAATTTGTTTCCCATTAACCTATCGAGTCGAATATATCGCGTATAGTAAGAGGTTGATGAGTAACTCTTAATTACATACCGCGACGCGTGAGTATATTTTTCATTCATAAAATGAGAGAGATTATTATCATTTTTCGACGACACGACATATGAAGAGTATGCGCGAGAAACAGTAGCGTATATGGAACCTTCACGCGTATCAATCGGCAGATGGGTCATTATCACTTTTGGATCAATTTTGGATACCTTGATTGCGATGAATGATAATACGCTACAAAAATTCTTTCGGCTCATAAATCATCCATCTGCATTGCGGTACCTTTCGAAAATTCAATGATATCTACCTCATTTTCATGAGAATCACGCGTAAGTGATGGACGCACTAAATTGAGAAAAATATTTCGTTCTATTTCGAAGATTCGAGGTTACTAAGGTAATTTTTTCGTATCGATGTGGGTGAACGGTTGACGTTTCTAATGGACTCTAATAAAGTAATTCGAACGGGTATTCGCTATACGCGCCAAGATCGAACTTTCCTTTGTCCACCTTACGCGTACTGGAAATTCCTAAAATCAGAGCATACCTCACCTTAAATCGCCTGCAAAATCAATAACTGTCATTGGCTGTCAATGTCGCTCGTATACAGTAATGTACATATACCGGTTGAAAGGTCACGATTTTCAAAAAGGTACTCCATAATGCGTCATGTAAGATTCATGAAAAAACTCTCTCCATGTAAGGCGAGTGCAAATTATTAACATGATTGTCGTCAACTATTCAAGGGTAGAGCATCATTTTCTTCAATTTTATATCAGGTCCCAACGTAAAAGTATGCGGTAGGAACTTTGTACAGCTATTTTCCTTAGAGAAAATGGTAATAGAACTCGTCTATAGTTGAATAATATTTCCTAATTTGTCATATTATCGATGACCGGGTCTCCACTCTTCAGCCATTGTAGTATTGCGCATAAGGCGGTACATGAGTGCGAGATAATAAATAAAATCGATAAAGATATAAAAGTATGTGACTTTTTCATTCTTTTTATAGTAATAAGGATTGAGACGAATATTTGTCGTTAGCTGGCATTTTTAGAGCAATTACCGTAAATGTGATATGATGAGACCTTCACGCTCTTTCTATTTTCCTTAATGCTTAGTAATTTCCTCTCTCATCTGTCATCTCGTGATTAACGTTATTTTCATTTTGTCCTCTGTCTTCATATACCTCCCTTGAAACAATCCGATCTAGGAAGAGAATTCTTGCCTCTATTTTAACATCGCTTTGTTCTGATATCTGATCAAGAGCCAAGCTCTGATGTTTATTCGATCGCGGAGAAAAAAACAGAAACACGATAAGCATGAAATTTACTGGTTTGGGACAACGGCACCAGAAAAAGGTACCTAGTTAAAATCTCAAACGTTGTTCATAAAAATATAATAGGTATGAAAAGAACATTTTGTCAGAGAAAAATTCTAGACATTGTTAGGAAGTAGAATCAAAATATTACGTGACAATAAAAAAGGATTGACATTAAAATACGTTTCACAATACATTGACACAGATCAACAGAATTACAAAAATTCCTCTCAAAAGTCAAGAAAATAAAAAAAGTGAATGAGATACAATAAAAGATAAGAAAAAGAATGACACTTAAGTATAGGTACAATTAACATATTATTTTAATAATACTTGGTAGGAAAAGTACATTAAAATGGAAGATGTCGCTCAGAAAATTTTTTGATATAGTGATGTGTAATATTAATAATTTTGATCTAAGCCTATAAAACTACAGCTCAGTTGGTCATATCTCATGATTTATTCTTCGAACGTATTAATGAAATCCAAAATTGCCTGCAATTTGTACATCAGATCGCCGTTGTCATATTTTTTATCACATTTTTCACATTCAAACTTCTTAGGACTATGAACAGCTACATGCTTTTTCAAATCCTCTTTGCGGCCAAATGCCCCATCGCGGTTTTTACATTTGAGCTTCTTAGGACCATGAATTTTTATAGGTCTTTCTAGTTCAAATGTACGACCGAATTTTTTATTGTTATCTTTGTATTCAAACTTTTTAGAACCATGAACCCTTTTAATATGCCCCTCCAGATTACTTTTTCGGGTAAATTTCCAATCACAACCTCCGCATTGAAAAGTCTTCCGAGGACCATGAACTTCTTTATTGTGCCTATATAGTGAGGATTTGTGGCAGAATTTTCTATCACAATCTCTGCAATCAAACGTCTTAGAACCATGAATATTTTCAATATGCCTTTTCAGTAGTTTTTCGCTGCTGAATTTTCGGTTACAACATTTGAACTTCAGAACATTTTTAATATACGATCTCAGTTCATACGCATCACGTTTAGATTTGTCCATTTTGGTATTTTGTGCTTGCGATAGATTATATATGCACTGAGATTTGATCCTTTTCAAATCTTTCATTTACTCGAAACAAATAACTTTGAGACGTTGTTGCCTCCAAAAGACAAAATTTGTCTTGTAGGTAGATACGCTAAATTAGAATGAGATACTCAGAATCATGGTGACACGCACAAGATGATTGCAGATCAGTTATTTATAAGCTTCAGTCTAATCTCTGGATGAATTTTCACATTTGGGACACGAATAAGATTGATTGAAATTTCAGTTCTAGATTCAAATAAATGAGTTTGATGTTATAAGGTTTCAATTCTGATGCAATATTCTAATAAAGATTACACGGAGCAGGCAACAGCTCACCAACTTCAAATTTCTCAAATGAACAGAGTTAACGGACGCAAGTACATCGACTGAGTGATGGTCACTGAATTTGGTATCGCATCTACGAGTATCATAATGAATACTAGGTTTTGAAATACGAGAAAAATTCTAGTTCTTAAAACTCGATGGGTGATTCAAAGAACTCAAATTTGTGAGGAGAAAAACCAAACACAATCATATTTATATCTTTCTGCAGCAAGCCAGCCTAGCGCCTTAGCCAGCCAACTGATATCGGAATGAGATTATTTGTGATTACAAAAATATCGACTGAGATCGATTTGTTTGGATTTGTTTGGCAAGAGTACTACTTCTGCAAGAAATTTGTCCAACGAGCAATTCGGCTCCCATTATAAGAAATAGTGAAATACATGCACATGTGGAACAAAGATCACGAAGCAACAGAACATGGAAAATAACAAGGTGAAGATTTTTTTTTTTTTTTTTTCAGATTGATACCAAAAACCCTCGGACTATACAGGTAAAAACTTGATAGATTTGGAATATAATGTTTCCTGTATCATTTCTTAGTATTAAATTGGTAACCTGATGATCTTTGCTGCGCATGTACTATTTCTTATGGTAAGGAACTATATAAGGTAGGTATGCGCAAGTGATAAGGAAGGGATCATCGCCATGTTGGTGAAGTCGAAGGAGGAGCAGTTTTAGAAGATTTCAGGAGGGCCGTATGAGAAAATTTAAATGTCAAACTTCGAATTTTGGTTAATTAGAGAGATTATATCGATGAAACAAGAAATTAGGGAATTTCCTTCATTTTTTGTAGTTTAAATTCTTGTATTCGATGTTTGATGCTTAAAATTCTCTTAGGATACTACTCAGATTGCTCCTCCTTCAACTTTATCAGGGTGGTGACGATCCTATTCTTATCACTTGCGCATACCTATCTTATATAGGTAGTTCCTTACTTATGGGAGCCAAATTGCTCGTTGGACAGATGTCCTGCAGAATGAATACTTTTGCCAAACGAATCGATTGCCAATTGCCATTGATCGCTGTTATCAGTAAGTGACGTCACAATAACTTAGTCTATTCCAGGGTTGCAAAAATTTAATTCTTTTTTTTAAAGAACCAAAACCAGGGCTTTTTTTTCTTGTTTTTAACGTTTTTTGTTTGTTTAAAATATGTTGGAAATTGATATCTTTTCTTCAGAGTTTGAAACAGTGTTTTAAGGGTATGCTCTACCTAGTCACTCACACATAGAAAATACACGTGTATTACACAAAATGGTGTGTTGCGGGTAGTGATTTTTGCCCACATATAACATATCGAATAATGTACAAAATGATTCGGAACGTGGTGTAATTTATTCTTGAAGTTGAGGAAAATACGGTTAATTATAGTTGACAGATCGCGAAATATTCTGAATGATATCCAAGAAACGTTTAAACTTACGTCTGAAGGAGCCATCTTTGAATCGTTGAATTCCAATTAATGAACAAAATTAGTTCGTGTGAACCAATTAGCCGTATTTTCCTAAGTTTTGTCTACCTAAATACGAAGTTTCAAGATATTTAATGCTTTATTTAATCAGTTATCTCGGGGCAAAAATCGCAACATGTGATACATATTTTGTGTGTGTCTACGTGTGAGTGACTAGGTAGAGCATACCCTTAAATAATGCTTTAAATAAACGGCATTTGTATACAAATTTCACATACTTTGTTGTTTTAAACATGATGACCAAGCGCTTATTGGGAGGTTTCTTCAGGTTTTTTCCCTAGACACTCACGCTTTCTTGTGCGTGAGTACGCGTGACTTTAAATTCATGACGGGCCGTCCATTTTTAAAACGTTTTTTTTTTCCCAAATTCCAATGTTTAAAACAAGTTTAAAACTCTGTTAAAACAATTTCGTTTAAAACGTCGCAACCCTGACGATTTGGACTAGGCATATTGTAGGTGCGTCAGCGTCGATTCAAGGAAATTGGTACCTATTTAGTATTGAGAATTTAAATTAAAATTTTGATGAGTCTTTCAGATTTTTCTGGGCCGCTAGTATCATGGTGTAAATATAACCTGAAAGGAGAAAATTTGTTGAAGTCCCTTTTCGATAATTTAGTCCTTTTTCTATCAAATATTATGGTCCGAGAGTCAAAATTTTCTTTTAAGCCCTTCTCCTTTCCAAGTCCCCTTCAATAAAAATAACTTTATTAGGCCCAAATCGAAATTGAATCAAATATTATGGTCCGAGAGTCAAAATTTTCTTCTAAGCCCTCCTCCTTTCCAAGTCCCCCTCAATAAAAGTAACTTTATTAGGCCCAAATCGAAATTGAATCAATCTTATTATTTTTCGTTCAATTAATAAAAAAAAACCTACCGTATGCTAATTAATATCAATAAAACTAAAATGAATAATTTTATTTATTATTTCAGTTACTTAAATTCTAAATTTAAATTATAATAACATTAAATTTTCCAATTCAATAACTGGATGTGATTCGACTCTTATCATATATTAATATCAGGGAGACTTGGACCATTTTTGCCAATGATGTTGGACTTGGACTATTTGTGTTTTGGTTGGACATAATGGCAAATTTTTCGAAAATAACCCCCTATTATAGAACAGGTTTCCTTTTAATATAGATAGGCTTGTTTCATTGGAGTTTGCTTCATGGATGAGGGTATCAATTAAGTGTTCGGCTTCTACGGTATCCATATTGTGAATCGTTTATAAGGTTATTGGAACCATATGAGTCGTTTGGTAAGGATTTTTTTCTAAACTTTTGGCTAGGGTACTTAATAAGTAAATTGATTGGTATAAAATAGGGAGGGTTGCGTATCTGTTTAGTTCGAAAATGAAAATTACTATCGCTACAGTTTCGATCCAAATAGCTGGGAGTATGGATGAGTTAAAAATTCTATATAGGAGGAAGGTGAAGTGAAAAATTGTTTGTGGGTGGAGTTTTTGTAAAAATAATGTAGAGATTTGACCATAGCGGGGTGCTTAGGATTTGGAGCATTGTTTTATGGCAATTAGGACTTCGTTTTCTGTGATGGGCAGGTTGTAGTATAATGGAGATAGGAATCAGAATTGGGAGTAAAGTCTACAAATGATGCTTCATCTGTTAGTTTGTGGGAAAGAAAATCAGAATTGTAATTGTCATTCGAGGATATGAAAGAATAATTTGAGGCTAGAATTTCCGTAATTTCAAACGGTGTTTGATAAAAATGGTTTTGAACTGTCAGAAATTGGAAAGATTGATACCAAGTCGTTTCTACTCCACACCCACAGACTCTCACTTGTCTCACAACCCTACTGCTCGAATTGCAGCACAAAATTGTATTCGTCGACCAATTAGCAACCTGCCCATTTTATTCATAATCGCCAACACCCAATTTGCCCTTGTGACATTACTCACCAACAGCCGATTTTTCTACATAAGATCACATCTCATTACTGGTCATATTTCTACCTGATGTAACACTTTTTCACCCATTTAAGCCTCCCCTATAATGATCACAACACAGAAAATAAACATGCTCCTCAAACCTAACCAAAACTGCCTTACCAGATTGAAGAAAAACTTCTTTTTGTGGGTATCAATTGTTTAAAGACCAGTGTCTGAACCAGGAAAAAATTTCGATGGCAGAATAATAGTAGTAAACTTAGTATTCTCTTTTGGAGGTAGAAGAAAGAGGCACGTGGCGTAAATCTGAGATTAATTTCATTGATCGAAAATAGACTGCGAGTTGGTTAAAATAAAAAATACGATAAACAATTGAACGAATTTTTTTCCCCGTCTACAGAGGTGTATTGTAATATTCGAAGGAAAAAAATCGACGAATCAATATTGCCTATTTCTGCATATGCAACTTTGCCGATGATGCCATACTAATAAGTACTCCTCGTACGTATTTAATATTTTCGTGCCAACTTGGCATCTGCTGCTTATAGGGGATCATTCATCAATCGCTACATAAATCCGTTTCATCGATAGTACCGGTATCCAAAATTAGATGATAAAACCGCCAGTTATAGACGATAAATTTCATTTATGGAATTCATTTGAAGGACCTACGCCGGTAGATTGCGAAAGAACCCATTTATGCAATGTATACACCCATAAATATAAATTTACTAGGTCTGCATGTGTGTCTTTCGATGATGTGGCGCGCAATTTTGTCCAAATTCTTGCTTACTCGAGCAAGAGACACGTGCGTGATCGTCAATGATGAAGGTAAACATTCCAGCATTTTCTAAAATATCAGTTTCTGCCAGCCGGCCTATGCATTCATGAAGACCCAGAACTGGCTTTACCAGTAGTAGATTCTCCTCCTGGGATTATTGTTTATGGAGTATAAATCAACACTTGACCAGAAAACGTCATGACTAACGAATTTATCATAACTTCAATTAAAATGACCAAAAAAAAAATGAAAGTAATTGCGCGAAGAATTGTATTTGCCTTTGCGATATGAAAAAACAAAAACACGCTTATTCCTCGGGGGTTCTAAATTCTTCTCGAATGTTTCTTTGCTCTAACTGCGGTTGAGTTTCGCGGAACGTCTTTCTCGTTATCGAGCGTGGTCACCGTACACGATCGCAACTATACGACCGGTTGCCTGAAATTTATTATACCGCGTTATACATACGCAACTTTCCTCGGCTATTTCACGTCCGGATGCTCGCTATAATAGATACATTTTTGGAAATAAAAAACAAGGCTCTCTCGTTGAGGGTCAAGGGCAGCTGCGTACCTTCAATCTTAATCAGTTATGAAACAGATTCACTTCCAGAAAGTGCACGCCACTCCCATCTGGCCGGGTATCGAATTCGATGCGTATACTTCACTTTCGAGTCGGCATCGCATCGGCCGATGTTACTTTCGGATTCTTTTGAATAATTTTACAAAATTTAAGATTAGGTAAACGATACGTACACATATGGATGCACTAACGACGTAATCGCGCGCACCAGGAATTGAAAAGTGAAGGCATACCGTAATATGAAATTAAGTTATACTCGCACGAACGGACTACTCTAAGTTAGCCAGAGTGTGTTGAAGTTATAGGAAAGAGTAAAACAATTTTTCTTCTATCTCAGTGTTATTTTACAACTAAAAGTAATAAACCGAGTGTAAAAAAGTGTTGACGCTGCGGCAGGTACGCACGCTCTTCGGGTGTAATATTTATCTTAGAAGACGTGCGAAGATTAAAACTTAATAAGTTTATGATGCAATCGAAAACCACGTCGGTATAGTGAAGATCGTACGTATTTATGTGAAACAGATGCGTGGTCCTCAACAGATACAACGCATTGTCAATAATGTGATGAGATGAGCTATAATTTTAAATGGTACACAGCAAATTGCTGAGTGATGAATACACTATACCTATGATGAAGATAATTGAGACGTGTGTACATATTGGAAAAAAAAAATGAATTGAAAGAAATAAAAAATTACGCGCATGAAAATGTAAAAGGACATCTGCTATCCATAATCGTCCCATTATCCCGAGGAAGGAGTCTATTAAGTGTCTTGAGTCGGACGATTGATCACGAAAACCTTATCAAAACTGAGTCGTTTTGATTTCACATTGTTTTTAATGATTATCCGTGACTTTTTATGGGAGAACCAGCCTTGTCGTCATAGTGATCAAGAGTATCTAGAAAAATTGGCTTGTTTCTATTTTATCTAGCTTTGAATTACGTAGTACTTCGGGGTCAATTTTCCAAATGCGCTCCTTTCATGAACCACTGATAACACTGGCATTCTAGTTGAGGAAGGAGCAAAGGAGAATAGTCATCTTACCCCCTTGCTTTGATTTCCTGAACAAACAAGGAAATAATTGGAAATCAGCGTGTTTTGTTAGGTATATACGAGTAAAAAAAACTATGATCAGCAGAATTATGAAGAATGGAAGTTGGAAGAAAGAATGATACATATCCATGAGAGGGGGAACAATCATTAGGACAATTTTTTTCAGCATATCATCCATAAATTCATTCATATTTGCCTCTCCTAAACTGGCTGAGACTGAGCCCATTGGTCCCTCTAGTTAAATGTCTTGAAGATAAATTTGAAAGGTGCAGAATATTGATAATTGATTAGGATCCGTTGTGATTTTGATAAGAGGTTACGGAAGTTTTTTACCACTTTGCATAAGGTCAAAAATTATCGAAGTCCCTAAACCAGGTCAAAGGCGTAGAGCCTCCTTCTGAATTACTAATCGCTTCACACTTGAAATTATATTACGAGAAAGTTGAATTTCGTCCACGCCCCCCTTTTTAGCGGACGAAATTTTTAATAAGAAACTTGTTCTTGAAAATTTTGGCGTCCTGCTGTTCGTCGTCCGGCAAAAACTGACCTCTACCCCAATACAGGGGTTGAATATAGAAAAATTTCAAATATCGAACTATATTATGAGAGGAAAAGGATGGATTTGGGAAAATTCCAACTATCCATAAAGTTGGACTTGGAAAAATTTTGATTGTAAAACAATACATGACAAGAGGAAAACTTGGAGAATTCTGACTTTCGAGCTGTGTATGATTGGGGGGGGGGGGATACTTGAAAAATTTAGACTAAGCTAGGCGAGAGATTTGAGAATAATATTTCGATTTTCGAGCTACATACGAGAGATAGAAGACTCAGAAAAATAGTCGAAATTTTTCCAAGTTTCTCACCTATCATTCGATATTCAAAATCCTTTCAAATCCCTCTCCTAAGATACATAGCTCGATAATGGAAATTATTTCAAGTCCAACTCCTTTGATGATTGAACTTTTCGAGACTTTAATTTTGAATTCAATGCTCAATATCAAAAACTCACGGGTTTTTTAAACAAGTTAAACGAGGGGTGGCGGGGAACCTGTTTTATGGGGCACATGGGATCTGAAAAATATAGATTGTGATGTCATAAGGTTGCCCTATGACGTCATCAAAGTGTGGCGTCACAGGCCCGGACTCTGGAGCTATGTATATAAGAAGGGAACTTGAAAAAACTGATCTATGCAGTCATCAGATTGTGACGTCACAAGGCTAACCTATGACGTCATCAAACTGTGACGTTACAGGTCCCGCCCCCTATCTACATATGATAGGTGTGAGACTTAGAAAAATTTCGACCTTCGAAATATTTCGAGCTCTGAACTTTGCCGGCGGCCAGACGGCGTCACACGGCGGATGTTTTTTCCGAAGCCCCCCCTCTCCGATAAAACAGGTCCCTGTTAGAACCTATTCACCCCATAGAACAGGTTGATCCCTGCGTTTCTCCTTCAACTTCGTTGAGGAAGCCGTCGTTTTGGAAGTTCCCCTCTTCGACTACTCAACTCCCCGCCTACTCCCATGTACATCTCGAAAGTCTCAATTCTTATGGGCCGTTCCTCTTCTATGATATACAGTTTGAAAGTCGACAATTTTTTCGATTTATGAAGCTCAAAAATCAAAATATCTCGAAGTCTCCTCTCTTCTCATGCATGTAACCAGACAGTCGTTTTTTTTCTTCAAATCCGGCCCTATCCTGAGATTTTTATAGCTCGATGGTCGGGATTTTTTCAAATCGCTTTCCACCCTCCTCATGCTTATGAAATTCCTCTGAGTCGCCCTGCTCGCTTATACATAGCTCGAAATCCGAACTTTTTCAAAATCTACGTAGTGCTGTAGTGGCGTAGTCAAGAGTTGATTCGAGAGAGTCGTCAACGGTACTGAATTGAAGAAGCTAAATTTAAAATTACGAAAAAGCTATTAAAAAGAAACTTATTTCCCGGGAGAATAAGAAAAATCTTGCCTTTCGAGTCAAAATTTAAATGTTAAGCTGTATCGATCAGCAGATGGAATTAGAAACATTTCGACTTTTGAGCCAGCTCACTAATCGAAATTACGTTGATCAGAAGACGAGTCTATGTGATATAACGTACGGAAGGTTATTTATCTTCTCTCTCTTCAACTCAACTTATGGCTGTGGGAGAAGGTAGTATTTCCTCTCAAAAAAAGTACAACGTATTTTCGAAGCCGTGGGTCGCAGGAAGTTTCTAAAGAAAATCTCAGTGGTTCAGATGTATTTCAAGAGGTATTACGTCAAAAATACAATCAACAAACTCCAGTCTCAAAAGCGACGACAAACGATTTTATGTCATCACTTTGTACATAATATAACAGTGCTCTCGTACCGGAGCCTCCAATTTGAAATTTCTCATTGGATAAGTTAATTACTTACAAGAAACGTCTTAGCGATGGAGGACATAAAATAAGTGCCTGGTAATGTATTAGAAGGAAATCGTCCGATTCTACTACGAGTGCAATACAAACAAATACATACCAGAATCTACTGCATGCGCTATTTAGAGGCGATCAAATGAAAGTGACGTCACGTACGCTTCGTAAATCAAACGCTCGAAACGAATGGTTTTTCCAAAGGCGAAAAATAAAATGATAGCGGTATCTGCTTTTAGTCTTATTGAATTGTTTCCGACTTCATGACCGCGTCCGTTTAGGGGTCAAAATACTCGAACTTCAGAGAAAGTGATGTGGTTGCAGTATTGTAAATTGTTATGTTAATAAAACCAGTGAGTCTGCGTAGAACGGTCTGGCGACTAACGCTCTACCTTCACGATTCCGAGAGGCTATCGAACGAACAAATACATTAATCATTGTACTAAATGATCGATTGAATTTCCGGTAGACTACACATTAAGTATTTGTTACCTTTCTCATTATCAAAATAACTTGCAAGTTATTGTCGCTTTGTTTCATTCTTTTTTTTCCCCTGCTAGTCACACTCTTATTGCAAGCTTTGGTACGAAAATGTCGCGTTGCACGATTGGCCATTATTATCTAACTTGTAAGCGTATTTCAAGACGATTCGGAAGTTTGATAGTCGATGTATTTGTGACCCTTGCCCCCTAATGCTAGCCCAAGTGCCAGCGCTGCAGATTTTGCTGATCTTTTCCGATTTCAAGAAGACAAATGGATCTGCGGAAGGGACTTCAATGCCAAAAGCTCCCAATGGGGCTTGAGGGCTACCTCCAAAAGGGGCAGAGAACTCCTCACGGCGATCAAGAACTGTAAGTGCTCAGCCATGACAAGCGGGATCCAACCAAATGGCTAGCCGATGTTAACAAAACTCCAGACCTTTTGGACTTTTTCATTGTTGAAGGCTTGTCATCAAACTACATTGACGTAAGAAACCTTGGTGACCTCTCTGCCAACCACTCGGCAGTGAACATGACCATCAGCTCAACAATCGTATTTATAAGGAAGACGATCCCAACTCCGTCAGTCACAAGATCTACCAACTGGGACCAGTATCGGCAGATCTTTACAGATACCAAATTAAACTGAGAATAAGACTTAAATCAGTAGAAGAACTCGAAACTGCGGTCAGCGACTTTACTAATAAAATCACTGATGCAGCGACTAAGGCCACGCCACAGAAATTCGTTACTTATAACCGAGAAGTGCTCTATCCAGACCAGGTTCTTGAAACAGTCGAGAATCCACATATCTATAACTTGGATCTCCATGTCCCTCTCTTATACCTAATATGGTGTAGGGTTTTCAAGTCCCCGACAAACATAATAGAGATCAAAGGTCAAAGTTTTTCCACGTCCTCAAATGTAGGTAGAGCTTTCGCTCTTCAGAGGATCACAATTCAAAACCTATATTTCTCCAAGTCCTACAATCGTATATTATAGGGATCGAAGGTCCAATAAATGTCGACGTCCTGCGACGACATCAGGTTTCTTCAAAAAACTCCCTTAAACATAAATCCTATAAAACTTTTTCTGTGCTCGCCTGACAATTTTTCCATATCAGTCGCACAAGAAAGCAAATAAAATCTGGGCTTAACTCGTGATAATGGTTCTCAGGCCTGGCAAAAAAACTTCTCCACCGTATCTCCTAGCAAAAATATCCTTGAACGTACCGAGAGCTAATAGTCGCTCGCGACTCGTCTTTTGTCCAATGAATGTGCGAATGAATGCTCTGGAGTACAGTGTGCATAATAGAGCAATAAGTATTTGGAACTCTCTGAGTGATAAGAACTCCAACCTGGACATTTTTCATTTGTGACGGGAGGAACTGAAGAGAGGGCTTCAGAGTATGCTAGGGTAGGGCTTGGGTGGTGGTGCGGTGATTTTTTTTTTTTTTTTTTGGGGGGGGGTATTTGTTCTTGGATTTATTATCATTGTTCTGTGTTTTCTTTTTCCGAGGTTTTATTACTAGCCAATAGAAAAAATCAAACTTTCAAAGAAAGAAAAAGTTGAATACATGGAAAGAGTTACGTATATTGATTCTACTTCCTTATTCTCGATCTTCAGAATGAATAATCTGTAATTTTTACCATTCAAATACCTGTACAACGGACAATTTCGCTCATATTTTACGTACCGATGGATCCATGGCATACATGTGTACAAAGCCCAGTCCAAATTTATGGACATGATTATTTTTGATTCTCCTATAACTAATCGACGCCTCTGATTGATTATGAAAGCTTGCACATAACAAAAGCAGAGAATGACTCGTGTAAAGATCGAGCCGAGCACGTACCGGCATATTAAATGTTTGCACAGAAAGATACGAAGGCGCGCCAACATTTCGTCTAGCAATTTATAGGATCTAGGCTACAAGATAGCACGGTACAGGCGTATTAGCGTTCAGTTACCGGTAATTATTGATCTGCGTTAGTACTTATATTATTTACAGATTCGTTTTTCTTACGTAATGTGATTTAGAACTCGCGAGAAGAGAAGAATAAAATTTTCACGAGCGATGCGCCCGTTTCATTTTTATTCATGAACTTGATAAGCACCATGTGCGTACTATTAACCCTTCCCTCCCTCCCTCTCACACGTTCTGAATCTTGATCTTGAAACACGTGATAGTTAACCTACTACAGTGCAATGATACCGACAGGATACGGTAACTATAAATTTTGGCAAAATAAACGTACCGAGATTACATCATGAATACGACGAACGCCCAAAATGTTAGACGACATACGCACGTATCTACAAGGTATGCATTATTACTCCTATTCTATGATCCCACTTGAGAATAATCATCTGTTATACCGATGACATCCACTCGAGTGAAAGTGCAGAGTACACTGCACTGTTACAACCGACGAAGCAATTTTGCTTGGTGGCGAAAATCCAGCGCAAATCTGTGTCTGTATTTTCAGTGTAGGTGGGGAAAAAACATGATTAAACTGAGGTCTAATTATTGAAGTTTGCTTTTATTCCAGTCATGGATCTCTCTGAAAATCGTTATATTTTCATTTTCCTCCATTTTTGTTGTCACTTACGTTTATGACCCGTAGATGATTGTTTGCTTGTTTCACAAGAAGTTGCGGCCGTCAGCCTTCCGGCTGTAAGGAGGGTGGGGGACCTTGATCAACTTTTAGGACTTGACTTTTAAACTCTATTTGTGGCTTTAAGATGGTCTGGTTTTCGCTATGTATGCATCAGAATGAAGGAGAAAAATTTCAATTATTTAGCTATATGCATGTGGGAGGAGGTAGAGGGGGAGTTTTGAAAAAAGTTTGATATTCGAGCTAAGTCGATCATGAGTAAACAGAATTTAATGAACTTCGATTCGAGACATCGACCAGAAGTCGATTTGGAGGAAATGATTCTTGTACATACCCTACATCGAAATTTCGCTCATCCCGAAATGAGGTCGAGATGAAGTAAATTTTGAATGGATTGACGTCAAAATGTAGTCTATTTAAAGTATACGAGTTTTCGTTCAGTTTACATCAACGTCGATATGGGGTCAATTTCGTGGCTCCTCGACCGGGAAGTCGCTTCTCAAACACATACTTACATTAATATGTACCTCCTTAAGTAACCGTGAATACGTAATTTATTTGCGAGTAGTGAAATTACAGGAAGAAATAGATCGATATGGAGTCGAAAACAAGTTGTCGTCATTAAACTGAATTCAAATTTTTGGTCGACTGAAAATCGACGTTGCTGATTTCGAGTCATTTTTTCGAATTTCTCATCGACCTGAAGTCGACCCAATTTCGACGCCGACAATAAGTCGACCTACAGTCGATTTTTGGTCAGAATTACGGCCTAATTGGATCGACTCAAAATCGACTTCCAATTCAAGTCGTTTCCAAGTCAACAACGAAAATATTGTAGTCGACCGAAAATCGACCATTAATTTGTTGCCGTCGACATCGGGTGCACGAATTGTTCACTGATCACATTTTTGGTACCGGCAGCCTAAGAATCTACGTCGAAATGCAGTCAACATAAAATTGGACAAAATGTTTCCTGAGTCGACGATATTTCGACTTCAAATCGACGTCATCCTGCAGTCGCCTTACCTTTGAAATCGACTGCACTTTTATGGAGATCGGTAAAGGTGTCGATTTGACGTAGAATTTTAGTCGACTTTGAGTGGACATTGTCTATACGACTCGAAATCGACCCTCAATTGACGGTCGACATGGTTCAACGGGTGGATTTATGTTTGAGGAAGTTTATTGAAGGGGGCGTGATGTCATTAGGACGTCATTCATTCGGCCTGCAATCTCTGTAAGTAATATATGACTGTAGGACTTCGAAGAATAAGAATTCTCAATTGTTGTTCTCCAAGGAGCGAGGACTCTGACCTACTTTGCGGAGGTGAAAAAACTTCGACCTTCGATCTCTACATAATGTTTGTGGGACTTGAAAAATCTACACTATCTAAGAAGCTTACTTGAAGAATTTCAATCCCAAGTGACAGATATCTGGAGAGGATGTCATTCGAGAAATTGTGGTCCCGACGAAGGCAATTTTCGCGCGCGGGTCATACATCCGTAAATCCTCCTGTAAAATAAAATCCCTGCTCGCCTCATTTAACGTGACAACCTGCTAGTTTTCATCCTGTTTCCCTTATATTTTCGGCTCAATTTCCGCATTCTTTTCCGCAATCAAATTTACATATTTCTCTACGTTGCTTTCGTTGTGATTCTGTCTCCATTTGTTCATCGCTTCATCTTGACGCGGGAATCTGTTTTATGGGGTTTTCAGGAAAAATGACCGCCGTCTGGTAGCCTCAAGGTCGTTTAGAGGTCGACCTTCTATCATATATAGCTCGGAGGTCGACATTTTTTTCAAGTCCCTCCCCCCCCCAAACCCTTATCATATATAGCTTGGAGGTCGACATTTCCCTAAATCCTTTCCCATCCTATATAGCTTGGGGATCAACATTTTTTTAAGCCCCCTCCCATCATATACCAGGTGAGGCCAAAAGATGTTACCAGTTAAATGGGAGTTTGAGCTGAATTCTCCCCAGCGCAAAAACGTGAAATGTTAGATGTATACTTCGAGTCTACGAAATTTGTATCTCAATTTTATCTTCAATTTGCCCAACTTTTTACGATTTTTTTAGCTAAGTCATGGACCAAAAGTTGACCAATTTGCCAAGATGTCAGAAATAAAAAATTGAAAATTGACTCATTTTCAAGCTTCATAGGGTTGTACTCGGCTCAAAAAAGTCGTAGAAAGATTAGTAGGGGTGCAAATTCAAGATAAAATTATCGAAATACAAATTTCGTAGATTTGAAGCATACATTTAACGTTTGGCGTTTTGCGCGGGCGCAATTGCTCCCATTTAACTGGTAACATCTTTCTGGTCCACCCGGTACTGCTTGGAAGTCGAAATTTTTACGAGTCCCCGTCCTGCTTAAGTCCGGATCTGTGATGTCACAATTTGATGACGTCATAGGTCAACCTCGTGAAGTCACAATCTAAAAACGTCACAGATCCCCCATAAAACAGGTTCCCTGCCACCCCTCGTTCAACTCCGTTAAAGAAACCGTGAGTTTTTTCCTTTCACATATTTTCCTTGTACGATCTTTCCTCCTAAATTTTCAGTATGTCATTTCGGACGTTAGTTTCCGCTATGTCCAACTTAATCAGACCTTGACTACTCGATTTTGTTTTTCATTTTTTTTTTTTTCGTATTTGCCCAGACTAATGCAAACGACAAAACAAATTTGCCAGATGTCGAAAATCAAGCACACATCTACTTTACGTTCGTGCTTTGTTTCTCAGTAATTTTGGAGGAGTGATTAACGCATACTCGATGGGAAAACAAAAGAAAAAAAATCTCTTATAGCACAGTTAAAAATTAATTTTGTAATTTCATCGTAGAAATTAATCGTAATACCTCGAAAAAGGTGGATCGTTGTGTCTTTGTGAGGAAATAAACCTGTTGAAACTAACCGGACGTCGAAGCATTACTGCGTGTAATATTCATCATCGGTACAATGAAGTTCAAGTGTGCAAACTAATTAACGTTAATCTTACACCGCCTAGCAAGGGTAATGAGTAAATCATCTTTTTTTTTTTCATGGTCCACGTGAAATGAAGTTAGATGAGTACCGAATTTTTTCTCAATTCCGCAATACACGATTCGTATTTCTCATTCGGCGAAACTGAATCGCGCTGGGAAATGCGATCATTCGAAATACGTTAGAGTTTATTTTATCCTACTGACCGATACCTTGCAGAAAGAAAAATATTTCACGGTGGTTCACCTTAGCCGAGTTTTTTTTTTCTCACTCGTGTGTCTTCTTCGTTTTTCATTATATTTTATTTGTTTCCTTCTAGAGAGCCTCGACTTATGATCACGTAATTGTATTGATATAAGCGTGACTTTATTGGTAACAACGATTAAGAAAAAAGAAAAACAATAATAAAAAGAAACATATGACTCGTTCGACATATTTATTGGGAAGTTCCAGTTATCGTGCACTATGGTTCTCATTTTGCGTGGGCTTACTTCTGTAAATATAATATAAAAAAGACTGAAGAGCAATTATAAATATTAAGTGCCATCATTAATAATATTCTTTGACCTTATTAGCGAGAACTGAAGGGACTCCTGAGAAATGAAGTTCATAAAAAATATTCACTTCAGTTGAACTTCACCCAGATGAATTTCTAGGTACTCTAAGTCATACACATAGGCGAGCACCAGCGCGTCATTAAGATGAACGGTATAAGTAGGGAAACGAGATATTCGATGACATCATGACACGAAGAGTATCACTATAAAATATCACTCATGTGTAATAATTTTTTAGCACAGAGTCATTCGGTCACCAATTATGCGAACTAACGTTAGAAATGCAAATCAATATCGCCGGCGGTGGGTAGATATATATATTCGACAAAAATAGAAGAAAAATTTGCGCAGGTAAAAAGATCGGAAGATTATGCGGTCCGATTGAAGTATAATTCGGATAACGTATTATTGAGGAAACAGATGATGCTCCCTAGTTACATAATTTCCCTTAACAGAATTATCAATGACTAAGATAGCCGTAAATTCAGTCCATCAAAAATGTAATATTGGTAGAAAAATTGAAAAAAAGTTCATTAACTTGATAATACAACCATAATTTATACAGGATGTATCAACTTTCCCTCTCGAGCATAAATTACTCGATTGTTTAACCACTCAAACAATCACGTAAAGGAGCATAACTCATTTACAAACTAGTATCCTCAAAGGAGGAACCTTTCACTCTGCTGCGAAATATAACAGATACCATAAAAATCCTAGTAGGCAGGGCCGGCGAATATAGTGGTGCAACCGTGCACTTGCACCCACTGAAAATTCCCAGCATTTACGGGGAAAAATCCTCTATCATGTATTTTTTTTTTTTCATTAATTACTGGAATTTTGAGTTTGCACCGATGGGAAAAATGAAAAAATGCCGACCCTGCTAGCAGGTTGTAATACGCCAAAATATGTAATGCTTTGTTGAATACTTGATATATCCCCATTTCCCAAAAATGTTTGTAGATATTCTGGGGACAACGGATGGAAGAGATTGTAGACCATAACTACTGCCATGCCGATTCCAGGAAGAAGGAATAGCGATGAGATCACCACAACCGCTGTCACCAATACTCGAAGAGATGTTTATGAATGAAATGAAAAACAAGATATTGAAAGACAGCAAGTTCATCAAAAACTCGATCAAACACATAATATCTAGATACGTGATTGCGGTATCCTGATTGAGTGGTCAGGCACTACGTGACCAATTCATTCTGGAAACTAACGCGATGAGTGAAAGTATCAAATTCACTGTGGAAAAAGGGAATGAGATCATCAACTGTTTGGATCTAACACTCATACCTGCAGGTGAACGAGAGGCTAGAATACAAAATCTTCAAGAAGCCAACGCTGTCCGACACTACATATCATGCCAACGACTCGTACCATCACCCCAGGCACAAGTTAGCGGCTATTCAGAACTACTGCTACCAGGCGATCCCTGTTTAATGAACAAAAGAGGAGAAAAATCGAGATAGTAGAACAGATCGCAGCTGCCAACGACTATTCTAGAGCGTGGAAGTAAAAAAGGAGACCCGTGACAGCAACCCCGGATTAGTGCCGCGCGTAGGAAGGTACGTGAAAAAACTGATAAAGGCGTTTAGTGGTATGATAGGAATGTGTGCATCCATAACAACCAACCCAAATGAGCTACGGCCAGACGAAAGAAAAGAAAAAGCAAACTCGAGTCGGATATACAAGCTCGGTTGCGAACAGTAAGAAGGCATCTGGGAGAAAGTTTAACCTCAGGAAGAGGGAGCATCAAACATCAAGAGAGAAAGAAAATGTGAGTCACTGTTTGGCAAAAGAACAGTTCAATAGTGAAGGAATTTTCGAACGTACACTGAAAAGCCGCTCGAGGAAAAGGAAATCTTTGGTACAGACGCAGATTGCAAAAGTCAAGAGGAGACAGGCCAGCTGACAGCCTTTTGACCTATGTCACCTTGATGATGGTAAAACCGACCAATAAATGACAGTAGATCTGGTAGCCAATGGTAGAAACGTAGCATACGCAAGTTAAAGGGTAAACCAATCACAATATCGCATTGCAGTTGTGCCAATGAGATCTCAGTGTTATACCTTGAGAACTAATTTTTAAGGATTTTTTTTTCAGTAGCGATATGTGTACAACTGATGACAGAATAGCATCCGGGCAATGTCGTCCCCGGAGCAGGCCAGGAAATTTCTCAGTCTACTTCTAATTGGCCGCCTGCCTAAGCATGTAAATTATGAACCCTACCCCCTTGGCCAATCACCTCTTCCTAATCCTCAGCCTACCTAGGCTGACCAAAATTTCTGTAGTCGCCTCTGCACTCGGAAGTACTCTTGTAAGCTACACTGAGAGAAGAGAATAGTCTTGGTGACTAGAAAAAAAGTGTTAACTTGAAGAGCCGCCTTTTTTTTTGTCAATTTGATCAGTTTTCCAGTCATTTTAACTGTACCCAGGTAAAATCTAGTCATAGTGAATAAAAATAGGTGACATGTCTTAAGTTAACACTTTTTTTCTAGTCACCAAGACTATTCTCGTCTTTCAGTGTAATCAGTGAAGTAAAATAATACACTTGAGATCTTTCTAATACGTAAAGAACGCCTCAAACTAACCCCTCTTTGATAGATATGCTCAAACTTCTTTTTAATCACTCCTTTTGTCTGCTTCTGAGACTATGACTCGCTGAAATCCCCATCATGAAGAGTGCTCTGGAACAAGTCCAGAGCTCCAAAATGTAGAAAATTCTACTTTCGTAATCAATGTACACATCAGCATCACCTAACCTCTCTCTTACTTTCCAAGTCCTAACGGTCAGTTCCAGCTCTCCTAATCATATCAGGGAACGTACCTAAACTACGTGACTCATTTTTACCGACTTTTTACCCCCTTCCTTGTGACCATCCGTGGTATATACTGGACTCCCCCCAACACTAATTTTCACGAGTGTTTTTTTTTTTTTTTTCAACATATTACCGTACATAATTTTAAATCACCATCATACTATTATGCACCTGTCAAAAGGAAAATTTTTATTCGTGTGATGTTGATTGAAAGTTGAAAAAGTCAATTTCGGACATGTCTACAGGATTTTGAAGGCTGTATTCAGGAAAAAATGTGTTTTCTATTTACACAGCTCTAAAGAAGCTAAATTTTCCAGACAATTGAATCACATGACCAAACCCTAAAACCCCTGCCCCCACAGTGACCTGGCGTAGTATTTTGATGACCCCCCTTCCCACCAAAATTGTCACGTAGTTTGGGTACGTTCCCTCATGCTCATAACACTTCATACCCTCTTTACGAAAGGATCTCGATCCCTTTTATCTGGCTAACAAGATCCACTGATCTCCCGGATGGCTATACCAGCTGCAATACATGTTTCTTTTCCCACTGACCTCAAAAGCCCAGAAATTATTGTTGTTGACAAATTCTAGCGACTAGCATGATATATACTAGGGTGAATCCACGGGGGCGAAAAGTTCAGAAAGAGAAGAAGAATTTCTTCAATAAGAAATTCAAAGTATCCTGTGGAGCCGCTCCTAATCTCTGGAGTAAAAACTCATAGTGAACTGAGATGTAACAGGCAGCTGATCTGCAAGAAAAGATCGATTCTCATATAACCTATTTTTCGATTTGTCCATTTATATTATTTTGATTATTTGATTTCGATAGCTGATCGACGTTCACTCGGTAGGCGTTCAAAATGTTTCTTGGTCTTTCCTCTTCTTATACTTCCAGTCTATTAGCAAAATTCTTCTATACCCTCTTCCATAGTAAGTCAAAGATCGCAATTCTTGCGAGTTCTCCTCTGTAGGAGTTCAGAGCTCGAAATTTTGTCTAGTCCTCCTCTCTTTATGGGTGTTCCTTCCCAACATTTACTAAGTCTCCCTTCAATCCATCAATAGCTTCTGCAAAATTCTTTCAAGTTCTAACTTCTTGTAATACCTATTTGGATCATCAATAAAATTTTCTAAACTAGACCATTTATAAGTCTCGAATGAACGTAAATTAGGATCATCTTCTTCCTTAAATCCTCTATGTATTTGTATTGATATGAATCAAGTTTGACGATTTTGAAACATAGGACTGTCAGACTTCATATTTACTTGTACATTGAGGCAGACAAGTTTCCTCTGTACACGAGAATACCGCGCCTTGTTGACATACTCTAAAGAATAACGAGAATCATCTCTTCAAACACTCAAAAATTATACGGTCCATTTTGTTTATACACTTTGTTGTCTCCTCCTGATTATCACGTATTTGGCAATTAATTTTTTTCCTATTCGTGGTGCAAAAAATTGGGGTAATGACCTCGTATTCGAAGTATGAGTTTACATCATAAATTGGTGACAGCAAAAATATTATTTGCTTTCCTTGATCGCAATTATTCATTTAGTAAATTCTTTCTGCGATTTTGGCACGCGATTCCCTTCCCGAAATCTTAAGTCATACGTTGCATCGTTCTCTTTTTAAATTGTATTATGATAACTCGTAAAAATGTTTTCAATTAAGTACTCTTACCTGGAGTAGGAGGACTGTTAACACGCAGATTGGCAACCACATGGTCGCCTACTGTTCAGCGTGGTGACTATTCCTGAAAATAAGAAAATTTGGATACGTTATACAGAATGCAAGTAACGAAAAAACTTCTCGTCTACCTATAATTTATGAAAGACAATAATAATATCGAGAGTACAAATATTTCATTGAACATTTAATCGTAATCATTCAAATATGTGACACGTTGTCTGAATTCTTCAATATGACTCGCAATCTAGAATATTATACTCGTACACTCATAATATCTCAAGTCCAATGAACTTAAGCGATTGTAAACGACCAGTACATAATCTGGAAATTTTTTTTTCGATGATGTATTCATGATAAATATTCCATAAAGTCGAGTTTATTCGAAAATATTGAGGAAAAAAAAGGTTGAGTGCGGTCCTTGGAAAGTTTGAATGCAAGTTTTTTTTTTTTTTACTGAATTGTCATAAGTCAATCTTGATCCAGCTGCTGGTCCTCAATTTTAGTAAAGGGTATAAATTCTGCCCTAGGTCTATTTTTAGAGGTCTTACCCAGGATAGTCGAATTTGGCTGTCGAATTCAGCAGCTGAGATAGGATTCGACTATTGAGGTCTTATACTTTTGAAGCTAGTGTCTTATGAGCTTTTGAATGATACGCTTGATTTCTAGAGTCCCCCGACTTCATAATTATCAAAAATATATTAACAAAAAGACGCAGTCGGAGAGATTGCCTCTGATAGACTTTTGAATATTCATAAATAACTAAAAAGTATCGATATTAAAGAAGAAGGTCACAGAATTTCGTAAAAATACATGCGAAGACGTTCCTGGAAAAATTTCTAAATAAGTGAGGATCTATGGAAAATTTAACAAAAATTACAATTTTTTCAGTATTTGTACATACCGGATGGTGAAATATCCACCGCCTCCTCCAAATTCTTCCTTTTCTCCAACTTTCACGTTCTTTTACCCTTGGGATTCAAAAAAATGTCGATTTTCGAACTCAACATGCGAGATGATGGGGCTTGGAAAAATTGGACTTTCGAGCAACATGTAATAGCAATGATTTTGAGACTTGGAAAAATGTCGATTTTCGAGACAGACTCACCAAAGATTGAAACTTTGAAAAAATTCGAGTTCTCAGCTATTAAATAGTCAATTGTCCCCTAGCTCCTGAATTGACTACATTAAAGTGGTTAATAAAAGAGACCTCAAAAGTAAAGACCCGAGGCGCGAAATTTCAGCTGTGACGACGAGTCATTTGTGGAGCAATGTTCAGGCGCGGATTCAGACTGTCACTTTGGGAGGGGAAACAATCCAAAAAAAGTTTAAAGGACTTTTTTTTTTTTTTTTTTTTACATTTTCTTCGATACTACAGATTTTTTGTTGTTTTTTTGGGGATTTTGGGGGGAATTTCCCCCATTTCCCCCCCGTGGATCCGCGCCTGAATGTTAGTGTCGTCGTATTGTAGGCCACCAGCGTTTTGAATTTTACTCTCGAAAAACCGTCACGCTCCCCTCTCTACGATTCTGTTTTATAGTGACATCAATGACCTTGACCTACTTGAGGGACTTGCAGAAATTTCGACCTTCAAGGTACATGCCGATGGGACTTTATTTACAGATAAGCTATTGCTGTACACAGCCGTCGTCGTTGACCGGCCTTGTGATTTTCATCTTCTGAATATTCTCGTGCGGCTCACCAGTCCATTCCGTGATCCAACTGACCCCCCGCAGACAGGGCAGGTGACTAGCAGATATATTAGCTGCGGGTTGGTGTTACTCATTGAAGATTCCACCATTTTGGCGAGTGATTGCTTTCCACACTGCTCGGTCCTCACAGAGTGTCTCCCAGTCGCGGCTCATCGTAGCGTTCTTTCTATAATTATCGTTTAGTTTGTCCTCCTTGAACCTCCAACCGTGTAAGGTTTTCTTAGGTAGTGATATTGTATATTCTTCGCATATGGACCACCCATCACACTTGACTTCCGGTCAGCATTTATGCGATTGGCTCACACTTTGCCATTTCTAGCACTTTTGCTTTTAAAATGTAGTCCTCATTGAAATCTTTGAAGACACTCGACATGTTTTGATATAACATCCAGAATTCGCTCCCACATTACAAAGTGAGTTACACCACTGCCTTCTACCCCTCAATTTTCGTCTCTCTTTGAGCCTCTTCTTATTTAGCATTCACCGCTTCAGCATTAGTACACACTTTTTCTATAATTTTTTATCCGCTGACTAATTTCAAGATATGAGCTGGAATCACGAGCTATCGAGCTGGCCAGATTTAAATTGTTCTACGGTCTCTATTATACCTTCACTATATTTATTGAAGAGCTCAATGCTATGTTTCACATGCCTCACCCCTTTGAGATTCCATAGTTAAATATTCCATGATCACTGTACGGACCATCGGCATACTGCAGACCTGTGATAAATCTCGCACATACAATTTCAAGTCCTTTGAACTTGGCCAGGTAGGCTAGCTATCTCAATAAAGAACTAGTCACACACTAGGCCTAGGAAAACGTAGGCCGAGATCAGGAATTTACGCTGTGACTCTGCCAAACTTCATAACATTGCGGTTAGCTGACTTCCTTAATATGAAACTAGTTCTGCCATACAAAATTAAATTGACGTATATGCAAATAATGAATACGAGAAAAAGAGGCTATATCAGGTAAACCCATAAACTCTTTTCCTTGTATTCATTATCTGCATATACGTCAATTTAACTTTGTACGGCAGAGTTGCAATCTAATGCTAAGGAGACGAAGAGCGAGGCTCGCTGACTCTGGAGGATACGCAAGACTAAAACTATAGTTTACTATGACGTTATTGACCTTGACCTACTCCAAGAATTTGAAAAAATATCAACCCTCGAGTGATACCACATGTGACATTTTTTTAAAAAGAAACAAAAGCAGGTTGGTGGCGATAGCGCACGCGGAGTTCTTATAGCGTTAATGCCGGTATCTACACTACTTGAAGGTTTCTGGATATGTCTGCATCATCGTACATTATGTAGGCAGAAAACGTTGACGGGGCTTGAGTTTTGGAGGTATAATTATGAACTATCATCATTATTATCAGCCTAGTTCAATGGTTTTCGAAGTTTCGGAGGCTGCGGACGCTTACAATAGCCTGCTGCTTCACACAAAAATTGGTATTGAATATGGAAAACTTAACAAGTTTGTAGATCAAATAAATATTCTACTCGATCTGACTACTCATTTCTTTCACTCTTCGCGGAGCCCAGTTTGAGAACCCCAGGCCCAGTATACTATACTAAGCCAAGAGGACACATCCACCCAATGATATCTTCAAAGGTTTGAAAATTTCGACCATGCAAATTTTCATTTCTCCCTTTTTCCCAGCAAAAAATCATACAAAATGCCACCCTTCGTATCTCAGAAGCTCGGTAGAGAGATCGTATCCCCTCTGTCTCACGGCTACATGTACTCATTTTCTGTCTCAGCTTTGTCTTTGTAAAACAAGAACACAGATGAAGGCAAGTGCTACCTTCTCGAAACATTTTCTGCTACAAAAACGCAGTCGAGTCCGATCTTTTTCCTCTGCATCTTTTCAGAATAAAAATTCGTCGCAACGCTCTGGTACGATTGTCTGCCACATGAATCAGCTAATTCCAATCAACTATTGAGGGACGTACAATCTGGTTTTTTCCAACATTTAAGTAATGACCGACACTGATAGAGAAAAAAAATGATGCAGTATGGCCTAAACAACTATGAAAGACTTACCAAAGGCAATGCGACATCGGAAGGACGATCACTCGGAGGAGGAGGGCGTAGAGGTGGAGAGATCATCGCATTCAGCTAAAAGGTATTATATACGTCTAACGGCATGGAAGATTCGCATTTCATTTACGCTGAATAATATAGATTACGCAATGTCTGAGTATTCTTTCTCAATCTCTCTCTCTCTTTCTTTCTTTCTCTCTCTAGAATCCAGTTTTGTTTTCACGATCAACTAGAATTTGTATACCTAATGCCAATATTCAACTGGTTGTAGCTATACGTTAATATCATCGTTGACGCTGAATATTTAAGTATATAAATAACATGTGCACAAAAATTTTAATATACGACCGTGATACGTGTCTGAAAATTTATTATCCGTTCTTTATAGGTACGTTATTTTGCAGGATGCGCGAAAAGGTCTGTCAAGTTCTACGTAGACGGATTCGGATCAAGTACATTTGCATTATAAAAATATGCTTGCACTTATTGTTTCTTTTCTGTTCGAATTACGCCGCTACCGCCTATCATAAATTCTCACGGAAATGTACATAAATTCTACTCGTCTAAATGAACAGTGCGAAGAAGAATAATAGAAATAGTATTACGCTGTTTGAGACAATAAAAAACACTACCTTGTTATGATTGCCGCAGAAGTGTGCTCACGAGTTTTTTTTTTTTTTTTTTTTTTTTTTTTTACGAGATTCGTAAATTTGTTAATTTGGCGAACGTACTCAATTATTCTGTACGTTACCTATCTTCTACGCGCGTAACATTGAAAAACCAGATTACTAAATCTTCTCAGATTGCTCTAATCGGCGGCGAAAAAAGTATGCATTCATTCGATCGCACGTTGTGTTTGACGTGTTTCAAAATTTTACCGATTCTCACGGAATGTAGATCAGCAAAACCAGTAAATCGTGACCGTCCACAAAGGATGCTCGAGTTCTTCTAGCAGGGAACTGAATTCGTCCATCCTGATCTGGAAAATTTCTAAAACTTTCGGAGAATATTCTCAATTTTGCTGGCTAAATATTACTACCTTGAGACGTGCATGTATCATTGAGTAAAAATTTGAATAATTGGAATACGATTCGAGAGACTTCGTCCTTCATGACGTCAGCTTACCTAAATTACCAGAATAGCTTATACTATCAGAAATACTTTTCATCTGAAGTAAGGCAAATAATTTCAAACTTTATATTTTTACTCTGGAATCTCCCCCGGCCGCCTCTATATAATCTCTCTCAGTACGAAATAGATGAAACTCGTTTCCCGGAAAAAGTAGAAAATTCATTATGTGAGATTGGTATCTCGAAACTCTTAAATTCGCGTACCTCCCACCGATTTTTTTACGATTTTACGAGAATAAAGTTTATTTAACTAGTTCGGCGCAACATTCTGATGGTTCTCTTTCGTTTACAATAGTTGAAGAGAGTTTTTCCTGTGCACAGTACGCAGTATTTTCTTCGTTTTTTTGCTAAGAAATAGTTTTCAGTAGCATGAACAAAGAGATATTTTTTATATCCTTTGAGGTACTCGAATAGGCCTAAGGCTTACTGTTCATAAATAAACAAAAAATTTTATGCTTTCCATTTTTTTTTTTTCTTTCTTTTTACAAGCTGTTTAACTACTCAACAGGTCATTAGCTCTGGAAGAAATATTGGGTAGAGGATCGGAGGAAATTCAAAGTGTTGGTGATGGTTTCTGAGTTGTTGGAAAGAGCAGCAAGGGCTTGAGAGGAGTCAAAAAATGAATGCCTGATATTTACGAGAGAAAAGTAGGTGACGAAATGTGGGACGGAAAAATTTTCAGTTTGGCAGTATTGGGTATGAGGGGGGGGAGCAGTGGGTTCAACGAGTAGGAAGGAGTGGGTTAGGCGAGTGTGCCCAATTTGTAGTCGAGTTACGACTATCTTTTCGTCGCATGAAGAACGGATTAAAGAAGACCAGGGAATTGGGTATTTTTTAATTGAACGAAGTTTGTTGCATTCTTGAGCGGACCAGAGGCTGTGCCATGAAGAGATGAGAACGATGCCAAGATTTTAAATCGTAGGTCGAAGAGGGGGAGCGATCAATGATCGAGGGTAAGAGCAAAGCTTGGTTGGTAACCAGATCCACCTCGTCGTGTTCCGGTAGACCGATATGACCAGGGATCCAGAGGAAAGTAAATGAAGACAGATAAGATGTTAAAGTATGCAGGAGGATGAGAATGCGCTGAACGATAGGATTAGAAGAGTAGGGGTTTTGTATGGCTTGGAGAGAGGAGAACTTTACAGGGTTGAAGGAGAAGAGTGAGGTGAGTAAGGAAGGAGGAATAGATGGCAGTTAGTTCCGCAGAATATATGGAGGTCGAGTTCCTGTTTCTTGCTAAAAAGAAAATTTTGGAACAATTAAAATTCCTCACCGAGGAGTGAAGAAAGAAAAATTTTGAAATACACGAGGCAAACATAAATTTCTGTATCTCCTGCCGGAATTAGAACCATGTGAATTTCCATAGAAGTTATCTAGAAAATCATCTTACCTCACATGTGTAGCAGGGCTTTCAATCATGGACCTGTCTTTCATTCCTGAATAACTATACAATTACATATTGCTCTTTTGTCAATCAACGTGTGAGACTCCATTTATGGGTCAATGACTGCGTACAAGTTTTTGATTACTTTTTCTGCGGAAAAATCGCTATCTGATTTATTGGGGAGGAGGGGGGAATTATGAAAAACGTTAGTATCCGCTACGACTTCATCAATGACCTTGACCTTATTTAGGAACTTGCAAAAAAAAATTTAAAGCTTCAATCCTTCATGAAGAGGACTAGGGAAAAATTTAGCTATGGCCCACTATATAAAAGAGGGATTCGAAAACATTTCGACCTTCAGATCTCTGTAGAGGAAGAAAAATTTCAAGCCATAAACCTACAAACTATAGCCTATAACCACGAAGTGTCAGGCTAAACTAATTCCAGAGGAGACTCACCATGTTCTGACTATTTTCTAGCTGTGGGGATTAGCCGAATTTTGTGGCGTCATCAAAGACTTCGACCTGATTTGGTGATTTGAGCGATTCCCAAGTTCCGATCTTCTATAGAGGGAGGGTTTTAAATTTGGCGTAATGAACTTTTGTAGAGGTAGGCTCAGAGAAAAGTTGAGCTCTGAGCATCTAAGTTAGGCTTCTCAAGCTAAAGTCCTCCTCGGGGCATGAAAACTAGGCCACAACTAGTATGAGGTAGACCTAAAGGAGGATTTTAAACGAAGAGTCAATTCAGTTTAAGACTCCATTAACGAGGTCTAAGCTTTGTTTATTGATTGTCGAGAAAAAATACAAAGTAATTAAAGAAGAGCATGATGTCATCAATGTACTAAGGTGGTTAGAGGGGGACTTTAAAAAATTAAAAGCGTGAAAGCAAGACGTCACCTTTCCGGATATCACTTTGAATCCTTGAAGACGAGGTATCTTTCGAGCTTTGACTAACATTTAGCGCACTACGTACCAGCTTCACTCAGTCTCTGCACCAAGTTTTACTGCGCTCTTTCACTCATTGACAACTTTCTGACCTCAATAGACCAATACCCAAATCCTCCCACCTTTTCAAATGTTTTCAGCCCACGTAGTTCAGCTTTTCTGTCTTTCCAATCCCGTCTACGCACTCATCTCAAAGTTAGGCTTTTTTTCTCATTTTTTCATTCTTTTCCCCTTGGTTATCTCTTATCTCTGAAATCCGCCTTGATCTTACTAAAATTCTCAACTTTATACGCAAACAATGTATTAACAAAATCATTACCGTCTTACCTTCTCTTCTTTCCATGCGGGTCAAAATCGAGACTCAAAATCCAATAATATGCAGTCTCTCCATTTAGAGTAACATCTCTTTTCCTTCCGTTTGAGATACTCACCGTCGAACTTACCGCTATATTATTAACCTACCTTTCCCTTCTCGCCCGCTTTTCTCCTCCCCGCAAATTGCCGATCCTATCTGATTCTCTCTCATCCTTGCTCTTCAGAACCCTCATTCTACCAATCCTATCAATTGATCTCATTATTTTTCGTTCAATTAATAAAAGAAATAAGCCCCAGCTCTGGCTCGCCTCCCAGATTTTGAGGAGCCGAAGCAAGGAGCCGAAGCCGTAATTTGATTTTGGGAAGGGCCAAAAACTCCGCTCCAGTGGTCAGCTCTACAGCTCTTTTGGAGCTCCTCTGCTCCATCCTTTTCGAGGAGCTCAGAAGCTGCTCTCTAGTTGAAAATAAAAAATTTGATGAATTTGAAATTTCAAAAGGCAAAAACTCAAACCTAAGAGGCGAAAAGAAAGAGGAAAAAGTCCAGAAAATCGAAAAAGCGAAATCAAAATACCAGAAAAATTTTTTTTCTTCATTTACGATCAAAAAGTGCCTCATAGCGCCCTCTTAATAGAGGTAAAAAACGAGTCATATCAAACGTAACGCATGAACTGATGCGACTGTGTGTAAACGTATGTTCGTTTTGCTACAAGGGAGTTTTTTCTGTTTTCATTTCGCACCTAGGGAATATTTACAAACTATCATCTATCTTGTGATCGCATTTGTCGTCTACTTTTTGATCTTAATTTCGTAAATGAAGAAAAATCTCATACGCAACACGGTTAGAAACGCCTATTTCTAACCCTTGTAGCGTAAATAACTATTTCAAGATTTGGGAAATGAGAAAAAAATGAAGTGAGAAATGAAAACCCCGTGAAAGCTCAAACCAAGGGAAAATAAATTCTTGGCGAAAATGCCGAGAGCCAACTAAAGCTCCACTCCTATTTCTTATTCTTATATTCGGAACTGGCTCGGAGCCAGATTTTTCTCCCTCGTGGCTCCGCTCTTTAATTTTTTGGAGCTGGGAGTTGGAGCCGGAGGCAGAAATCACTGGCTGCCTAGGCTCAGTTCTTAACGTAATCAAGCTCAGTCTTACCCTTAGTTTTCTGTAATTGGCTTTCCGGGCTGTTGAAGAGCAAATAATACTTTGAATAAATAAATAAATAAATAAATAAATAAATAAATCTTTTATTAGCTAGCCAATTTATTTTCTATTATTGTAGTAGGCCCCATTGGTCGACAACCCACAGCTCGACGCCCCATATGAAAACCCTTGAAACTAAATGTATCTGGGCAATGAATATCCTGGTTACAGTGTTGCCAGATCGACTTTTCAAATTGTCCTACTCAAGCAACAAAAAAATGTGTCATATAAGAAAATAGAGGCCAGCACGCTCCGGAGCCAGCATGGAGCTGAAAAAAATGGGCCGTTATCAAAAATTAATGTGCCAGTAGAACAAAAATGTGCCAATGTGGCTGAATTGTGGCGCACCTGGCAACGTTGATTGTGAAATTCGTGGCTCACCCATCCATAGGTTGAAGTAGAAAACGATTTATCCAACGCTACAAAAGCTTAACCGCTCTCATTTCGATTACGAAGCACTGATGTACATCCTAGCTAACGAATCTGTCCTCGCACTACTAGATACAAGTCTTCCTCTCTGAGACTCGCCCTGGGTGCCTATCGTACTAGCCCCAAATTCAGTTTATGCGCATAAGTCTCAGAACTTCGTCTCCATTATCATTGACATACCCTCATTTTCAATTTCATATATCAGTCTCCTAATTCCTTTTCCCACCTACCGTCCTATGACTCAATCTTTCATCTAATAACAACACAATTCAATGAACATATTCGTCAGAAATTTGAACTCGCCCTAAGTAAACCCCCTGATACTCATTCACTCATCCGTCCCTTAAACTACCAACTGTACGTTTCGGTGCTGAATTACTGACTATATTTACCTGTCTTCTTCAAAATAACATTACCTACGTTTCACATATCTACTTTTCTCCTTTTACTCTCTCTTAGACATCTGCATCGTAAATCCACTCGACCCTACATTCAATACCCAATCATATTCTTAATTTACCACACCAAGACGCTGTTGATAATGCAGCAAAACAAGTTAGCACTCGGCATAAAAATAACTTATTGCTCTCGTGTATACCTGTCTCCAATCATTTCTGTCCCCCTCATACGCCAAATTTTGAAATAATTTTCGGGAAGATCAACCCCTCAGCAAACTATTTAACATAAAACAGATTTCCTTTTCCTGGGCATCCTCCATAAGAGACTCTAGACAAAAAGAACCAATTCTCTTTTGTCTAAGAATAGGACATAGTCAAAAAACACATTCACACCATACTCAACAACAACATTTCAACACCTTCCTCTGGTCCATATTGTCAGGCAGAAAACTCAGCAGTCGACCATTTGTTCTCCTGTCCCTAACTTCTCGCCCTCCGTTCCTCTCCTATCGACAACTCTGACATTTTCACATACTTAGCCCTAGTCTCTTCTTTCCTCACATTTAACGCAAAGTCCGCCCGTCAAGCTGGTCATCTTAGCTATTGAAAGAAAAAAAGAGTGACGTGTGATAAACTTGTAAGTGACCAGGGTATACATGTATGTCTACTTCGAGGGCGATATATTGTTTCTGGAGTATTTAAGCTCTTTTCTTTTTGACAGAAAAATGCTTACTGGAGTGGGATATTCGTTCTCAATGTATCCTTAAAATCATATGTTTATTGAAGAGTGAAAAAATTTAATCAACCAGAAATGGAGATAACGAATATGATTCTTTTTGCTCATTAAGCTCTTTCCCTCTCCATTGCAGAAGACAGATTTTCGACGTATGTCCAGAAAACTTTTTATTTTGATATTTTAGTCCGAAAGTTTCTTGGAATAATGGAAATTGTTCGTAGTTTGTATTTCAGCGAGAAAAAGATGCCTACCTAGTGACGAAAATAGATAAAATGTCCATCTCACATCAAGCTGTCCACCCTTAATGTTGGAAGTTTTTTTTTTTTTTTTCATCTAAATCGTAGAACTTCTTTAAAATGAACTCAAGCAGATAGTCGTTTTTGGTTGTTGTCGCTACAGTATTTTAATGATAAGAAACTCCGTTCTATAAACATTCTGTTCCAATTTTTTTCCTAACTAATTAGAAATTTTTTAACTTGGCACTCGCGTACCTTAAAAAAAAGAAGAAAAAATCGATTAAAATCTCTGTATTTTGGCACCTGGTTGTTCTTGAAATAAATTTCAACTCTCTCCAGGACGTACACCTTTTGAGTCGTGTCGTTAATCTCGTATAATCACCATAAAGACTTCAAAACTCACGTATTCTTTAATCCATAACATCACATTTTGTAACCATATTGAAGGGTCAAAGATGATAAAAAAATTACATATAACTTAATTTTTATCGTTCTGTAAAGTACACTCAGAAAACTCACTGTATTTGATTTATCGCACCGTCGATAGCTAAGTGGAGTAATTTATAAACACAATAAAACCGCAGAATCTCACATAAGTATATCCGAATCGTAATTTTTTAGACCAGTATTCACTGACGGTTAAATGATAAACGCAAAACAAAAAAAAAATATATTATTCGAATAACTTACGTTAGTTGCCGGTCAGCTGCGTTTAACACCGAAAAAGAACATCGATTACGAGCGATTATAAAATAAATAAAAAATCGAAAATTCAGAGGAAAAAAAAAACGCCGATGCCGGTCACCACAATGAATGCACGTCGACGGGAACACGTTCAAATTGGAAGATATGGTAAGTGAAAGTATTTATACCGGCCCAGGGAACATCTTCATCCCAGGAGGGGCTAAATATACCAGTTTGGGTGTCCTTTAAGTTTGCTCCCTCCGTCAATATTATGTAATCGTCGTTCGGCTGCTGGATGGTGTCATGAGTTTTTCTGCTGTAGGATCATCGCGAGAAGACGGCGAGCTTAACGATATAATAATGTACGTTGATCTGTAACCGAGCCACTGCGGTCAGTATGCGATAACAGAAGAATTTGGCCACCTACATCAGTAAAGAAAAGTTTTCTTTTCCAAGTACCTGCGTACGTTGCGTATGCATTTCGTTTGACTTCGCTTTCGTTGATGGGTCGTACGTGAGATTCATTCACGCAGCAGTACCTACAAGAAAATATTTCAAGTTTCTTCGAATTCGGTATCTCGTATTTATTTATGCGCATCGCATCGAAGGAGGCACGAGCCATCAGTATCACGCGAATATATGTATATATATTTATTATTTTCACTCTTATTTGATGTAGAACTGTGAAGTAAGTTCTTAGTGACAAAATATCGAAGGTACGTTTTCCAATAATATTACATAACGAAAGTACCTCCTGAGGATGACCACTATAGGTGGTCCTAACGTCAAGCTTGGACAAAATAATTTTACGGAGGAAAAAGATGTAATACCTCTCTCGTATTGCTGATAACAAATTGGTTCTATATTTTAAAGATCTCGAAGGGAACATTATTGCGAGTACTTTCCAAGCAAGTAATGTCCTCTCTCAGAAAATGAACTAATTTAAGATTCAATTGCAGAAGCTACAAATTAAGTTAAAAAGTCGAGTGTTTTGAGAGGAAACATGTCAACTGAAGAAAGAAAAAAAAAAACGGAGAAGACTACGAAAGTTCACAAGTGAGAGGTGAATGAACTATGACGATGGTGATCATGAGCAAGTTTATAGAAACTGGAATATTTCTGTTCACTCCCAATGAACCCTGTCGACCTTTGATTTGATGTTGATTTTTGATCTAAACCCAATGTCGATCATTAATTAACGTCAAATCGACTTCCACTACTTTCAAAGTTTTGGTAAAAATTGCGTTGATAGGCCTTTATTGTTGAAATTAACCTCACTTCGACGTCGATATCAGGTTGAAATAAAGTCACCAGTACCTACCAAAAAGAAGACACAGACATCAGATTCCTGTCGGTACCATTGCGCAAATTCCGGCCAATCACATTTGACACCAGTTTTTGACACTGGGGCCGAAAGATAATACACACCAATGCGAATTCCAGTCGGGACCAGTACGCAAATTCTAGCCAATTACATCTAGCACCAGTCTTTGGTGTCAGAGTCGAAGAGAGTCCAAATCAATGTCAAAAAGAATATACACCAGTGCAAATCCCAGTCGGTATCAGTGCGAAAATTCCAGTTCACTACATTTGGCACCAGTCTTTAGTCCACACCAGTGCAAATTCTAGTCGACATCGGTGCCCAAATTCTAGCTAGTTATATTTGGTACCAGTCTTTGGCACCAGAGCCGAGAGAGTTCACACCAGTGAAAATCCCAGTCTATGTCAGTGCTCGAATTCCAGTCACTTATATTTGGTACACCAGCCTGGGTATAATGGAATCGTGATCTGGCTTCCTCGTGTATAACACGAAATTTTCGATTGCCTAAGTACGACTCTAGCAGTCGGCGTACATTCCCAGGGAGCAGCTGACTTATCTTCCATATGAGTCCTTTTTGGCAGACTTTATCGAATGCCTGAGCAACGTCAAGAAATACCGCGGAGCAGTATTCTTTGTCTTCTGATGCGCTGTTTATGATGGCTACCACTCGGTGCACTTGGTCGACTGCAGAGTGTTTTTGCCTGAATCCAAATTAGTGGAATGGCAATTCTTCTCCAACTAGGGGTAGCAAGCGCTTTAACACCAGTTTCTCAAAAAACTTGGTTATTGTCGTCAGCAGCGAGCTCTTCAGCTGACTTATTGGGCTTTTTGATCATTATTATCTATGCTACTTTAAAGCTGTCGGGTGCCTGTTCAAGCCTCAAGTATGCGTTAAAAGTGTACAAGGAGGACTAGAGCTAATTTTCAAGGGAATCCTTTGAGGACAGCAGGTGAAGTCTCGTCGATACTTGGAGCCTTTTTTGGGTTGATTTTGTCAATTTCCGCTGCTACTTCCTTCTGAGTGAACAGACGAACTGATTGGTTTGTCTTGTATACTGGTTTGGTATCGACGGCTGGTTGATACTCGAGAGAGGTGTCGAGCGAAGAGTTCTGCCTTCTCGCTGTCTCTTCTCACCTAATCGCCAGAGCTTCGTCGCGTATAGGTGGAGCTCTGACTAGGAGTTATTTAATTCGGCCTTCGGCCTTCCATAGCGAATAATCCTTGTCTTTGCTTGGACTGAGTTCTTCCAGGTAGGTTTTGAATGTCTTGCGTTCGACTTTTTGTATTAGGTGCCGCAGCTGGTTATATTCATTCTGTTGAATATGTTTTTGTCCTGTGGACTGCGAGTAGTGTACCACTTTTTCCGAGCTTTTCCTCTTTCTGAGATTTTCTCATGTATCTTGAGAGAGTATGTTATTCTTTGGTGTGCTCGAATTTCAGTCAGTTACGTTTGGTACCAGTTTTTGACACCAGAACCAAAAAAAGTCCACACTCGTACAAATTCTAGTCGACATCAGTGCACAAATTCTAGTTGGTTACATTTAGCATCAGTCTTCGGAACTGGAGCCGAAAAGAGTCCACACCAGTGTGAATTCTAGTCGACACCACTGCGAATTATATTTGGTACCAGTCTTTGGCACCAGAACCAGAGAGAGTCCACACCAGTGCAGATTCCACTCGACATCAGTGCTCGAATCCAGTCACTTATATTTGGCAGTAGTTTTTGACACCAGAGCCAAAGGGAGTCCACGCCAATGCGAATTCCAGTCGGCACCAAGAAGAAACCACACCAATCCCAAAACACATCAGTGCTAATTTCAGCCAATTACATTTGGTTTTTCCTTGGTGATTTCAGGTCAATTTTGAGTCGACTTCTTCAAATTTTGTATCAACCTAAAACCGTCTGTTCTATTGCTTTGTTTTTAAATTGATTCATAGTTCTGTGTTAAAGTTCACTGGTCGACTTCAAATCGACCCCCAATCGACGTTGATCCAAAGTCAATTTCAGGTCAACTTCTCTAAATTTTTTATCAATCCGAGATCGATGCTCTGTTGGATCTATTTCAGATCGATTTGTAGTTCTATATTAATTTGCGCTATTCGACTAAAAATCCACCAATTTACGCTAGTTGACTTGAAATCGACCACAAATCAACATCATCGAGCTGAAGTACAACATCCTTAAATATCTTATCGGCTTAAAATCGACCACTCTGTTGGGTCGATTTCAGATTAATTTATAGCAGGCGCGGATCCAAGGGACCCCCCCCCCCCAAAAAAAAAAAAAAAAAAAAAAAAACAACAAAAAATCTGTAGTATCGAAGAAAATGAAAAAAAAAAAAAAAAAACTAGGTCCTTTAAACTTTTTTTGGATTGTTTCCCCTCCCAAAGTGATCGTCTGGATTCGCGCCTGTTATAGCTTTGCTGGTCGGCTTCAAATCGACCCCAAATCGACTTCAACCCGAGGTCAATTTCAAGTCAACTTTTCCAAATTTAGGTTGATCACGTCACGGAGAGGGGGGTTAGAGAAATGTCGACTCTTGAGCTATACATGATATGAGGGGGCTTAGAAAAATTTCTACTATCGAGGCTAATGTGATAGAAAAGACGATGGGAGGCAGAGAACCTGTTTTATGGAGTACCTTGAAAAGGCGTTTTGAGTCTTATGGTGTCGCATATCAAGCTCATTGAAGGGGCTAGGCCTTCCGCAGTGGTATAAGGGTCTTGCGGGTTCTCCGCTCGCCGTTGCAAAACTTGCAACGGCATCCCAAGGTTTTTTTTTTTTTTTTGGGGGGGGGGGGGAATGAACACTGGTCAACTTTTGATCGACCTCAAATCGACGTCGATCTAGAGTCGATGTACAGTCACCCCCTATGTAGTCATAATTATGTAGCGAGAGAGCCATTAAGAATTTTAATTTTGCTTGACCAGTTTAGCAATGGTTGAATCGACATCTGTCGACTCATTTTCGACCTCGATTCTGAAACCCTCCTCAATTTCGAATCGAATTCCAAGTCCCTTGCTTACGAGTGACCTAAAAATTGACGTCGGTTTTCAGTCTATATCACTGTATAAAACTGAGAGTCGACTAAATTCCAACGTCGATGATGAGTCGATTGTGAAAAGGACCAGTCAATTTTAAGTCGACTTTTGGTCAAAATAACGATGATAGTGCGGGAGATCGGCTTTTCATGCAAAGAAGGTGTGTCTTTTCAGAAAGAATTACCGGTGAAAAAAGAGAGTCGCTGGTATAGACATAGAAGAGCGTTAGAAGATTGGATCACTTCGGTTTTGGAATTCTTGTTTCTGCTTCCTGCCAGTTTCTCTAAAAAAAAGTGTAGCCTATTCTTTTCAAAAGAAACACGCAGCTCTTGGCTTATACCGGATAGTTACACAGCATAGACTGAGCTTTGGCCATACAAACTTTCGACGCGAGGACGGGATAGGAAAATAAGCATAATTTGGGGAGGGGTATGTAATGGACAACGGAGTGTGGCGACGCGCCTCCTTCCTCTCAAAAACGTACCGCACTGTTTGTCTTCCCAATGCTTCTTTCTTATCATAAGGTGCATTCACCAAAAGCTCAGTCTATGCTGTTTAGTTTAAGGCTTTACGGTTTCTGTTTCGATCGATTTTAATGACCATCAGATCGATCATACAGGAAGTCAGAATAGTTTCAAAGAATGCTGCAATGAATATATCGCTTGAAAGTTAAATATTGTTTTCTCTCAAAAAGACGGATTTACGACAGGAGGATTTATTTTCTCCCCCCCCCTAAAAATAAGATGGGTATAAAAGCAAGAGAGCGTTTTTTTTTGCTTGTGAAAATTTCCACTCCCAAAATTATCTTCTAAATCCGCCCTTGCCCTTTTTCCTGCTTGCCACCCTCAATACTTTGTTTACATTGGGGTTCAACCTAATAATAGATTCTCTTAAAGCTTATTGAAAGAACAGGTTTTAGATATAACGATTCACATCTTCCCTTTTTAAAGTTCGCGCTATACTCCATCAAGCTTGAATCTTCCGAACACATCGTCAGGTCACTCAGATATTGAAATCGAAGAAGTTTCCATTTTCCCGAGTCATTGAATAATACATAGTTTAGCAACCTCCTGCGGGCCCGTGTTCTCTATTGATAAAATACAAAATTTTACCACATAAAGTTGAATTAATGAATTTTCTCAACGCTGTATGGGCCCATTATTGCAGACAGTCTTGATGAGTCGACAGACTCACTAATTATTCTCGTATATACCTGAAAACCTATTATTCTAATATTGATAGATCATGAGTGGGCGTTAAGCGCGTTTCTGTAAAGAAGTTTAATTAGTTTACAATACGTATCCATTTCATGAAACCATTAGGTAATCGAAGTTTTTCATTAAACAATTCTCGTTCGTAATCGAAAACTAAGCGCGAATAATGCTTCAACTGACCTGCCAATACCACAAAAATAAGGTCTATCGAGTGAATCATATTTTTGACGATGGGAAAGAATTCCAGTCGCGGGAGATTTATCATTTCGTAGCCTTGTGGAAGCGTTTTTTACTTTACTGTGCTGCATTATAACCGATAACTCCTTCATCTAAATTTTAATGATCACCTTGAGGCCAATTTCGACAAAAATACCAACGTTCAGTTATTGTTTCGTCTAATTTGACCCAACTACGCGGCGCTGGGTAAATAGATCTATACGCCTCTATATTGCTAATGACTCATACAAATTTAATTCAAAAGTTCGTAACACTACTCCGCGTTTTGTGTCGCACTTACTGTTTTCTCAAACGGTTATGAACTCGACAACCCAAGAATAATTAGGTGTAAGAAGCTTTTATAGGGCACGATCACAACAGTTCAAAGGTGTTCGACTGCTCGTCTCTTCTTCATCGCTTTAACTTGTGACGTAGGATAATGAAGTTTAATACCCAGTTTCTCGCTGGAATAAGTATACACCTGTAATCCTACATTTATCTTGTCATAATTCCAGATGAAGGTTCCCCGTGTTATGCACCGCGAATATAATTAAATTACATCACAAGATGCATACATGACGTACGAGTATATTAACACGTTAACGTGAAAACAATACTCATCGCCTACAAATCGGTAGATCAATTTTAATTTTTATATTTCTCAAGAGGGGTTCATTAAATGTAGAACAGGTGTCAAAAACTTTATATGTACGAGATTCCGCGTTATTTATTATTTTATGGAAATTTTTTTATCGTCGAGTCAATATACGTCGCTGTGCCACTCAATTGTTGGATGACCATCAAACTCTCATTATCTGTCACATCGACGGTAGTAAAATTTATTGAAAAATTGTTGTATAGCCGTAAAATTTATGTAATTTGTTCTTACTGCGAAATAGCGAGCACTAATGTAATACTGCACAACGTGAAAGTAATGATGTGTGATTCATATTGAGAGATTTTTTTAGAAAAAATATTACATCTAGGGTACGTGTACTGCTTACCTCGCCCACACTCTGATTCATAATATGCATTTTGTACGTGAAGTCTGCTGCACATACTTTCCACTTTATTTTCTCCAATTTACGAGGAAGATTATTTTCATCTATTAGCGGTTGACATCAAAATAAGGGGCTGATTTTCTGGATGTATGTGTAATTAAAAGCGAAGTGTGAAATAATTTTTGATCAAATGATAGCGAGGCCGTGAATATTTAATGGCCGCGGGCGATTTTCTTAATAATCGAATTTTTTTCAAAATCATTAACACCGAAGGAGGTTAGAAAACATTCATTAGAAAGTTTGAGGAACGATCGACAGAAGAAACAATCAAGGAGTGCGATTTTCAAGGAATTATGGAAACAAGAAGGTCAGAGGTTGAACGGCACCTAACAGGAAGGAATATAGCGTTAACGTAGTAGTGCTCTTCCTCTATATCATATTGCATACTTGTTTGCCTGATTCTTATCGTAATGGTACTTCGTTTACTCTTGTCTTATGGCAGGGGGATGAATATCCTATTATTGCATATTCAGTTCCCCTGCCATAAGACCAATGTAAAGCAAGTACCATTACGATAAGAATCAGGCAAACGAGTATGCAATATGATATAAGGGAAGAGCCCTATACGTAGACACTCTAAAAACCTGTTTTATGGGACGAATTTGGTTTCGACATTGAGAATTGAATTGACAATTGAACTGCCCCTCGTATCATCATTATGTAGAGTAGTCAAATTATTAATAAAAACTGCATAGACCGTACATTACTTTTATTTTTCGCTGAACGCGTCTCGACTAAACAGTCATCAAGAGCTACAAAATGTTATTTGATAATAATGTACCGTAACAGTTTGGAAAACCATGTAAAAACCACTATGTAGAGTAGCTTGATGGACTCCTTCGATGGCTGAAATTCCTCTATGTCCCCCTCGTATCAGTCAAAATTTTTCAAGTCCTTCTCCTATCATAATTAATAGGTCAACCGCGCCCTGCGACGATGTCCGAAAAACAAGGTTTCTCCTCTTATGTATGCCTAAACTCAACTCCTTGAGAAGCTAGTCTCGTATTATAAGTATTCTTCATTTAAATCGATACAATTTTCCAAGTTACTATTAAACGACATTTTTCCTGGAGCGTTTGTCCGACGCGACATTTTTCCAACATTAAACCCCTGGTAAATTCCGACACGCAAACTTTTAGCATTTGAATAATATATTTCAAACTCTGAGCTCTCGACACACCTTACTTCATTCTGTACCCACCGCGCCTGCAGAAATTATTGACAAGAAGCTCCACCTCGATGGACACGTCTACTACCGGAGACGTGAGCGTGACGACCAAACATATTGGGAGTGTCGTAGAATTAAGAAAAACGACTGACCGTCGTCAATGCTACGGATAGAAGAATAGAAGTAGTGCTAGGGCCCCAAGAATCACCTCACCCTCATCCGCCCAATGTCGATGAGAACGAAGCCATGAGAGAGACTTCTCGAATGAAAAGACGCGCGAAAGACCATCCGGAAGAACGACCAGCTCAGATCCTAAGTACTGAACTACAGGACATAGCTCTCGAAGTACTTAGCCAACTCTTGTTTGGCGAATGGAGCGTACATAGGCTCGAGCGCGACGTGTCTGAAATCCAAATTTTCCCTGTGGAGGCGGACTTCTGATCCCTCCGTGGTAACCACTTCCGCGAAAGTTGATTCTCTTACGTTTCCTTTCCCTGAGCTCATTTATGCACGGCCACTGTAATCTTAAGTTAGCGACTGGTCTCCCACTGCAGTCTTTAAATTTCACCCTATACACCCCACTCTTCTCAACAAGCGGAACAGGTTCCTTCAACTTGATAAAAAAACCCTCAACAGTGACAGGATTATAGAATATTAACCGAAACCTAAAGGGGTGAAGAACACGGTCCAGTAGGGAGAACTTCCCCAAAAACGGAATCTGATCCAATACTTCCTGCGGTCACACAGAGGAAAGTCATGGAATCGAGACATTTTTACGTGATTTTTATGCGAACCACAAGATCGAAGTCCAGATTGATCTCAATCACTCCGGTCAAGTGCTGTGGAAAGCGGAATGACTCAACGGAATATGGGTCAGTAGATGGATCAAGCTTTTAAACGTAAAAACCTTGTGAGCAACAAAACGAAATGACGATCCACAGACTACAACATATACCTTTTCGTAAGATTTCGAACTCATGGACAGCATCTCCTCCAGAAATCGTTGTAGAGGACCCACCGACTTCCAAAGTAAATTTCATGGAAGGGTGTTGTACACTCAGATACTTAAGAAACTCACTAAGGAAATCTTGAAGATCAGTCCACATACACAGAAAGTTGTTTACGTTTACGTGTGCCAATAATAAATACGACTCAACTACATTCGGTCCAAAGAGAAAAGATCAAGTTAAAATTTGGACATGAATACTTCCGAAATAAGGTAACCCAGAGGGAAACCCATAACTAGGGATGCCTATCTCATCAGGAAATTCAGAAAATTTATAATTAAATTTACAGAAGTTTGGGAATCAGCGAATATTCCTCCAACTCTTCATGAGGAATATTAGATTTAACAAGCAGATCACCCATACGTTAGATAGCAGTGGCCTTGGGGATGTTCGGGAATAGACCAACAACTTTGGATGAGCAAAGGATCGAACCCAGAGAAAGATTAACATTTTCAAGCTTATCAGCCTAGGAGGCTGAATTCGTCATAGAGTATGGAGATTCAAACTCACGGGACTTGAACCATCAAAGTAGGTGAGAGAAGAGACAAAGGTTGCGACGGGGACAACCCGTTTAAGAGGTAAGCAAGGGATTAGGCTCAAACAGGGCTCAGTTGGACTTCTAATGATAAATTGTGATAGACCAGATTTGTACTATCGCTGTTCGCACTACTATGGGATTTTCCCATATCTCTCGCCGCTATCGCCGACGGACCGAGTGGTGGTTGAATGAAGCAGTTCGATTATATAGCTAGCATAGCCAGCACGACTACCGAAAGAGTCGTCGAAGTTTATCCGCAGTCTAACGCGCTCGTATATATCGCGTACGTGAATAATAACAAACAACGTGAGATCAATCGTTTATTTCGTTTGTTTCGACCAAATCATTCAACGCGCCTTCAAACAACTTGGCCCAGTCGAAGTCATCATCGTTAGCCTGTGCGGATCCGACATGACAACAGGTTGGTGTAATTATTTACGAATTACTCAGTTACACCGAGTTGGGAGTCGTTATCACTAGCCTTAATTAAGAGCACATCCGGAGCGATATGAAACCGATTAGAGATTCTGGATGAAATTTTGTCTTATTGTAATGATAGTGTAAATTATAGGAGGGAACCGAGGACGGAAATGAATTGTTAGACGGGATGCAGTCATGCCTTGACACTCACTTAGATGTAAGGGAAGGGGGAGGGGAAAATTTGATAGTTTTTTTTTCTCTTCGTGTTTGGGTCGGGAGTGTGGTGATATTTCTTATCTCCTTTGCCTCTAATTGATACCTCTCGTCAATGTGTCGGAATTTTATTCGATTATTCGTCCTAAGATTACTATGAGAAATCTAACCCTGTCTAGCCTAAATTTTTTCAGTGCACATGTCCCTCCTGGTGATTTCACATCCCTGAACTGGACATGCTCTACTACCGCGAGCTAGCCGGTCGTATGAGTTAGTAGCATTTGTGCACTGCGCCTTGCTTGGTGGCAATCGTGTAGGGGAGTTTTGGCCTGTCTGTATTGAGGCAAGTCCACCCTGAGGATTGGAGCAAGGTAACCACGCCCTGTCCGGGGATGTTGAATTTCCAGGTGGGACTGTGAGTTTGGAGACCTCCGATCTTCGTAGCTTTCTTTTCTTACACTCTCGAACATAGGAACAATGCTCATCCTTTGACAGAGCGGAAGCAGTTAAATTTAGCGTAGTGCGGTACGCCGATGGATCACGACAAAATATTATGTACTTTGTTGACAACTCTAGGAAAACTAAAGAGATTATTCTTTTTAGCCCCACTCTGGTTAAACACTTCGTCAATTTTGGTGACGTAAGAGGACTTCTCCATCACCACAGCAGCATTCGCCTTTCTCGACGTTCTCGTTTTGTTGCTTTCATGTCTTACTAGATTATGGTTGTTGAACCGAAAGCTTTCTGTGGTACTTGCAATTCAAGTTTGCTCTTTCTAGTATCCAATTGCCATATTCTCAATGAACTCTCCCCACACAATTTCATGATAAATGAAAGAACTCCACCTCCCGTCGCTGTCCTAAGCGGAGCCTCGATCAGCGTGTTTTGATTCCTCGGAGTGTGCAGTTACAATCAGTCGAAGTTGTTTTATGAGGGTCGTTTGTTGAAAATGTCGGCGATATCAGTCTAATTATCTTCAAGCGTAAGGCTCCACGGAGGGGTAAAGTTGAATTGATTTGAGAATTCGAGAGAGCGACTGAATTTGGAGTGCATCGAAATACCTGTACCATGATCTCTACACAATAATTTATTTTGGCCCTCTTGAAATTGCTTTTGTTCAAGGCCCTGGAAAGCGGAAGACCGAGACGACCATCGTACTTTGTTGGGCCTTGAAAGTCAAACATTTTCCACGTCTCCCACTCTTATACAGCTCGTGGATCGAAATCCAAAAAAAAAAAATATATAATTCAAATCGAAATTATCATTCTACATTCCCTCCTATCATATATAGCTCGAGAGTCGAAATTCTTCTAAGTCCCCCTTCTATCATATATAGCTCGGAAGTCACAATTCTTCCAAGTCCCCCTCCTATCATACATAGTTAGAGGCTCGAAATTCTTCCAAGTCCCCCTCCTATCATATATAGCTCGAGACCCGAAATTCTTCTAAATCTTCTAAGTCCCCCTCCTATCATATATAGCTCGAGTCTCAAAATTTTTCCAAGTTTTTGGTTTGACGGCGGACGGCGGACGGTAGCTCGAAAGTCAAAATTCTTCCAAGTCCCCCCCCCCCTATTATATATAGCTTGAGACTTGAAATTCTTCCAAGTCCCCCTCCTATCATATATAGCTCGAGACCCGAAATTCTTCCAAGTCCCCCTACTATCATATATAGCTCGAGACTTGAAATTCTTCTAAGTCCCCCTCCTATCATATATAGCTCGAAAGTCACGATTCTTCCAAGTCCCCCTCCTATCATATAGCTCGAGTCTCAAAATTTTAACAGGGAACCTGTTTTATGGGGGGCTATTTGAGAAATCTGCCGCGTGCCGTGCGCCGTCCAGCGAAAAACTTGGAAAAATTTCGACTCTCGAGCCATATATGATAGGAGAGGGACTTAGAAAAAACGACGGCTTCCTTAACGAAGTTAAACGAGGAACGCAGGGAACCTGTTTTATAAGTCGAATGGGATTTGGTATTGAAAATTCAAGGAAGCCTAGACCTAGATAAAGGTAGTATAAAGAAGGCCTAGACCTACTATAAGCCTATCATAATATAGTTTGAGAATCTAAATTTTTCTCGCTCGAGAGACGAAATTTTTCTAAGTCCCTCTCATATCATGGCTCGAGAGTCGAAATTTTTCTAAGTCGCCCTTCTATCATATATAGCTCGAGAGTCGAAATTTTTCTAAGTTCCTCTCCTATCATATATGGCTCGAGGGTCGAAATTTTTCCAAGTCCCCCTTCTATCGTATATAGCTCGAGAGTCGAAATTTTTCTAAGTCCCCCTTCTGTCATATATAGCTCAAGAGTCGAAATTTTTCTAAGTCCCTCTCCTATCATATATGGCTCGAGGGTCGAAATTTTTCTAAGTTTTTCGCTGGACGGCGCACGGCGGACGCCAGATTTCTCAAATAGCCCCCCATAAAACAGGTTCCCTGTTAAAATTTCGACTCTCGAGCTATATATGATAGGAGGGGGACTTGGAAAAATTTCCACTGTCGAGCTATATATGATAGGAGGGGGACTTAGAAAAATTTCGACTCTTGATTTATCCAACTATAGTATATTACACTAATAGTTGGTCTAGGCCTTCTTTTTACTACCTTTCTCCAAATCTAGGCTTCCTTGAATTTTCAATACCAAATCTCATTCGAATCATAAAACAGGTTCCCTGCGTTCCTCGTTTAACTTCGTTAAGGAAGCCGTCATTTTTCCAAGTTTTTGGTTGGACGGCGGACGGCGGACGGTAGCTCGAAAGTCAAAATTCTTCCAAGTCCCCCCCCCCCCCTCCTATCATATATAGCTCGAGACTCGAAATTCTTCTATGTCCCGTAACCTAACCTAACCTGCGGACGCGGACGTTTTCTGAGGATGTAATCTCCTAACAAAATGGATAGCGGGTTCCCCGCTAAAAAAAAAAAAAGGAAAAAGAGAACGAAAGTATTATAAATTTGAAGTTCCAAGATGAGGAACTATGAATGCTTTGAGAAATACCTTTATAAAATGGAGTCGTCGATTCACCTTGTGATTAAGGGTAGGGTGATGTACGTACACTAGTGTGTGATGTAGAGGCGCTAATGGAGAGACCTAAAATGTTTCCTACGCGGTATTGGGAGAAAAAATTGAGAATCATTGTGTTTTTTGCAATGGTAGTGAATAATCCATCGTGTCTCAAGATATGAAACATATGAATAAGTTGGTCTTTTTGGCATTTTGTATGCTTTCAAGATTGGGATTAAACATTGAAAATTGATGAGAAAATCTGTAAAGTGACCTTGGGACTTGACAAAAGCCTGTCCTCAGTGACCGGGTTACGCTCGGAAAATTGACAAGAAAATTTGTAAGAATGGTGAACCTTTATTATACTAGGCCTAATAAATATTATATTGGCCTATTTTTATCGTACTAGGCCTAGCATACAGTACACTAGGTTATACTAGCCTATAAGTCCGATCTTCGCTATTTGGATTCACCCCCGGAGGACTCTGACATTGGTCCTTCAGTGGCTTGAGAAGAGGGTGGAGCAGGATAAGAATGCTCATGGATCTTCAAGAAGTGCATCTACCAAACTTAGAACACCTTTTTTACGACGTCTCAAAACAACGTACATATTTTTCAGAATTTTTTTAGCGGGGCGGCATGAGCAGGATGAGGGTTTTATATCCAGTTTTCTCTCGGGCCTTGTGACGGAATAACGTTGGACTCGCATTGTTCCGCTACAGTCCTCGGGAGCCCATTATTCCCACGGCTGGAAACTCACCTGCAACGAAAATGCAGTTTTCGGGGACACATTTACCTGTCTTACCCTGCTGCATCCATTCCCTCTCCGGAAACTGTAAGATACCGCATGAAATTCCGACTTTTGAACTATTGACTTGAGAAACAAACATCTGGTGGACAGAACTCGGAAAAATATTGACCATAAAGCTTTATGAGACTTGGATAAATTTTGACTCCCAAACCATCCATCTCCTTTAAATACAAATCCGGTTCCCTGCCCCTCAATCAACTCGTTCGATGAACCCTCAATTTTCTTACACGTTTCTCTACGAATAGCTCGAAGGTCAAAATTTTTCCAAGTCTCTAAAATAGATTCTTGTGTATTTCTTCAGAAGACACTTCCTCGAGCATACTTACCCCCACCCCTCGGGACCAGACTTTGTCGGAAGGAGAACGAACGACGCGACGGCTATTCATATACATGATATGAACCAAAGCTAAATTTGAAAAATTGAAGGGAATGATCGCAGAATATCGATAAAATTATGTTTTGAATTACTCGTCTTTTTAAAATGCAGCTGATTCGTCATTGGAGCACGACAATTTATGCATGAATACGCTAGATTAAACCAATACCGAATACAACTATTTCTACCGAGAAAAATAAATAGCATCATCCCAAAATGGAATTTATTATTTCCTTGTGACTTTTCACGTCGCCTTCTTGTACGACATTATCCACCTGCACTGTCATTAAGAATACGAGTACCTAAGTATAATAACGTTCAGTGCAATACGCGTAGTTTACAAGCAGTAACCTACAAGTACATTTCATAAAAACTATATTCAATTTGTCCTCCAAAATTCGGTGCGAAATCCTCCAACTCGCACCTCCCAACATCCGATTTGGATTTATGATTTCGCTACCGTATGGTTTTTCGCTCAGCTGATTCTTTTTTTGGCCTTCGAGTGTACAGTGCATGGTCCATCGCGCTTCCATGGAGTACATTATATGCATAATGTGTGAGAGTTGTAGGTGTTACGTGTCGTTCTTCCTTTCGAGCTTCGAAATAAAGTTAATTGATTTTAAAGTGAGCGCACGTAATAATCGCCGAATTTGCAACTAGACGTGGATTATGATTGTACTCGAGTTGGTGTGAGCGGTACCTCTGAACTTGATGATTAGGAAGTGATTTACAATAGTCTTACAGCATATACATTGATATATGGTATTTGCGATGTCTCTCGGGTGAAAATAATTACCGAAAACTTGCTCCGTAACTTCATTGAAGATTTGTCCCATACTATGAGAGTGTTGTTATCGAATATTAACGTCTTTTCTTCTGAGAGAGAAAGCGAATATATGTAGTAAATATCATTAAACATTCTCGAGAGGAAGTCTTTATGCCTCTTCGTCGGTTCTCGTTCTCGTCGCGAAAATGATGAAAGTCGACTCGATATGTGTGTTAACAACCCACTGAAATTAGGTACGTATTAAAAAATTGAACTTGAAATTGAAACGGAAATTTCTTTTTGAAATTTTATTGGTTGTAGTCAAGTGTGTTCGACGTAATCCAACATCTACGTGTATTCTCCGTTGTATCCTTTTCTGAGCAGTTGTATTTCGCGTCCCCACTTAAAAAAAAAAAAAAACTCTCTTATAGGAAGTGTCATCGAGGGAACCTACTTTTCGGAAGTAGGAAGGTGACGACTAAGAAAAAATGCCCACAGGGTAGAAAATTGAGGTGGTTTGAACGGGTAAAGTGATTGAGAGAAGTAATAAATAAAAAGTGTGATATAGACACACATTTTTTGTTTGAAGAAAAAAACAATGTGTGGATATGTCACACTTTTTGTACTATTTCTCTCATCTTTTCACTCTAATAAACGCTTTTTCAAGGTGCTCAATGAACTTCAACAAACTCAAAATCGATTCAAGAACCGATTTTCAGCACACTCAATGAACTTTCAACAAACTCAAAATCGGTTTTAAGAATCAATAATCGGCATTCCTGTAAAAAATTTTGGCTCGCATTTAATTTTACAACTATTTAACCGAAAAACCTGTATCACATTTAGTTTACCATTACTCATCCGAAATTTCAGCATCCCATTCTTTACCGGTTTCAAGTCCGTAGATCCTGACTTACCTTTTTCGGTGCCTCAATGGGGACTATTTCAATGATCAGAACAAGAACTGAAAAAAGAAATACGCTTATAAATCCGATGAACTCGATACGGTAATGAATCCGTAATTCTGGAGAATTAATATTGACTTTTAATCTGGTGGAAAGTGACCTAACCTAATAAGGTAAGTGGAATTTGACAAAAGTGAACAATAAATTTAGGGTGGGAGACATGCCAACCCCCCTTGACCATAGTTCTCGGGTTTTCATTCGGAGGAGGGAATGATACCGTCAAGCTCGACTTTCGTCATCAGCTCGTGGTCAGAGAACGATCAAAACCCCGTGTTTGACAGAGTCAGGCGAATAATCCCTGGGTTCAACATAGATCGACTGAGGCCCCGTGTATGATTGAGGCGGGTACTTCCACAAAAACACATATTGTTACTTGCCAAGGAGGGAATGATACCAGCGACTTCGTTTTCCATTGTATGCCCGCGGTAAAAGATCGACTGAGGCCCCGTGTATGACCAAGGCGGGTGTATCCGCAAAAATTCCTGTTGTTTCTTACCAAAGAGAAAATGATACCGGCGACTTCGTTTTCCATTACATGCTCGCGGTAAGACATCGACTGAGGTCCCGTGTATGACCAAAGCGGGTGCATCCGCAAAAACTCCCGTTGTTTCCCGCCAAGGAGGGAATGATACCGGTAACTTCGTTTTCCATTGCATGCCCGCGGTGAAAGATCGACTGAGGCCCCGTGTATGACCAAGGCGGGGCATCCGCAAAAACTCCCGTTGTTTCTTGCCAAGGAGAGAATGATGCCGGCGACTTTGTTTTCAATTACATGCTCGCGGTAAAAGATCGACTTAGGCCCCGTCTTCGATAGAGGCGGGCGGATGCCAGAAAATTCTCGTACGTCTACGCGAGGGAGGGAGTGATACCGTGAAGCTCGTCTTTCGTTATGAGCTCTCGGTGAAAGATTGAGTAGGCCCCGTAATAGGACGGACAAAGTCACAAAATCATGTTGTTTCACGCCGAGGCGGCAAGGTTACTCCAAAGTCTGTCTTCGGTCATGAGCTTGCGGTGGGAGATCGGGTAGGACCCCCTGTTCAATAGAGGCGGACAAACACGAAAAATTTCCCGTTGAGACACGCGAAGTAGGGAAGGGTATCAGGAAGATTGTTGTCTGCCATGAGGTCGCGGTGAGAGATCAGTTGAAGCCCTGTGTTCAACTATTTGGGTGAGTACGTGCAAATACTTGTTGTTTCAGGCAATGGAGAAAAACATACCGCGAAGATCGTGTCCCAGTGTGACCTCGCAAGGAGAGAACTGTAACAGCCCCGTTTTATCTAAGCAGGTGACGATTCAACAAGGTCATTCAAGCCGAACAAATTTACTTGATGAGATATTATTGCAAGGTAACCAAGTAATACCTTTTATATTTATATGTATTCCAGAATATAATTAAATGAATGGCCGCAGCAACAAGTAACCGTTTAAAATAACTTTTTGGCTTCGCATATCACAGAACTGAGGGGCTCGTCAGTCAATTCACGTAAGGCTGTATTTATACTCTCTTCTGTAAGCCTGTGATGATCCGTTTCATCTGAAAGTAAATATAAATAGGAAAACTATCAATAATTTTATATTCCACCGTAAAAATTTTTAATTCACGCAACTTACTTTTGATTACCATGTGTCCAAATAGTTCACAAAGAGCTAGGTTAAATTTGGCCCAATCTTTCACATCAATTGAGGAAAAAAAAAGGATAGAATTCACGGTTAAAAGAAGGTCTTTTCTAGACTGTACGAGACTCAAAATGTTTCCAAGTCCCTCTCTTATCATATACTATAGCTCACGAGTCATAATTTTTCCGAGTTTTTGGTTGGACGGCAGACGGCAAATTTTTCGACAAACCGCCAATAGAGCGACTTCCCTGTTTAAAAAATACCGCTAATAATTTTACTACGTTTACCGAATTTCATTCTCTGAAATTATTCCACAGTCCCCAAATTAGGCCACCGCTATTCGGACGTGAGATGTACGTTTCCTAGAGCAAGAGAAAAAGGAAACGAAATTACGAGTCCAATTTGACGGGGGGGCAGCAGAGTTTTACATGATAGTGTATATGGAAGAACTCCGATCATTGAGCTATAAACGTACTTACATGCTATTACCAAAGGGGGAAATGGAAAAATCTCGACGAAATAATGAATTATGATCGATTACTTCTCCCTAGGCCTCCGTAAGGCTTCTTCAGTACAACAAACTGCACATTTATTCTCTCACGTGATGTCGACCTGGTTGTTTTTCTTTCAAACATTGACCTTATGGCGAACTGAAAAATGTAGAGCCCAATTTAGAGCCTTTTGCGAACTTTGCAATGGCAGCGAGGACCCGCAAGCCTCACGAGCTCGTGGAAAACAGCTTATCTTATTGATACCCGATTCGAATGACGTATATTAAACTGTCATAAAAATGACTATTAATTCAAACTCTCGATGTCGAAATACTACAATAATTATGGGTACGTGTTTCAACTTTGAAGGTATTTTCAAAATTCCCTTCTCACCTCATCCACACCTACCGTGCAAACTTGAAAGGAACTTAAATTTAATGAAAGAAATTAACCTTAAATTTGGAATTTGTGTGCCAAAATACCTCTACACGGATATGTATCTCAATTTCTAATATATTTTCAGTCCTCACCCCCTCTTCACGCCTTCGCCATCCAACAAACTGACTTGAGGGTGAATGTAATCAAGAAACTGACTCGGAATTCAAGTTTCCAATGTAGAACTACCTCTATGTGCCCATGTATCTGAATGTGTTTTTAGTCCTCACACTTTTCTCACTCCCTCAACACCTGCCATACAAACTCGCAGGTAACTTCAATAAAAAAACCGACCTCAAATTTGACTTTCTGATGCTAAAATGCCTCCACACGGATATGTAAGCTGTCTCAAGTTTCAGTGAATTTTCACTCCTCACACCCCCCTTACTTTCCGTATAGAATCAAGGGAGGGAGTAATGACAAATCTGACTCGAAATACAAGAGAAAGACTATCATTTAAGTTTTGTTTTCAACATATCAATTTTGGCCGCCTAAAATTCAATTCTATTCCACATACCTAGTGCAATCCAACAAATCCGTGCCGTATGGTCAATGCTTAGAAACACTGAAATATTGATAACAAGTAGGCGTCTTGTTTCCAACAACGAATTTCCCTGACTAAAATTCTTTTCAGTGGTTGGAGGCTTATGTTGTCCTTGGTTGCTAGTTACTCCAACCGCATAGCTTGGCAATGTTTCCCTAATTTGGCCACTCTGAAAAGTATACCATTCGGAATACTTGAAAAGCTTTAAAAAATGGGATCCTGTTCACCTACACTAATGCTATTAGGGCAAACTTCCAAATTTCCTGCTTTAGGCCATGCACCTCTTCATCCAACAAATTTGGAATTAACCTCTATTCTTAATCACATTTCATGTCATGGAGCAAATCCCAATAAATCTTCCAAAAAATCGCTGAAATTATTCCTTTGTTCACTATAATTATTTTCACAAAAGTACGAAGTGTCGCCAAGTCATACAAATAATATTTTAAAGACGAAAATAATAAATTATCGATATTTGTTATGCAGTTCTACTTCATCGGTTTTGATTTTATATATGGCTCCAATACTACAACGTCTTTGTACTTGCGATGGAGAAATGAAAAATCCTAGGTACTTCATATTTATCAAACTAATCGTCAGCGACAAAAAAGAGCAGATACATATTCAACACATATCTCTCTGAGAAAAAGTAACGATCGTCATCATTATTTTTTATTTTAATAACATGAATTAAAGAATCAATTTACACAGCAAAATAATCTTTATCAGGTGATTCATCCTGTTTCCAACTCGGTAGTCTAATACAGTTTTAGTAATACGGTGGATACCAGATTTGTATTATTTTAAGTGGAACTCTCAATGCAGTTGAGTCGTTCATTACTTGACAAATGATTTTGTATCCATATATTACGATACAACAAGGTCATTCAAGCCGAACAAATTTACACGATGAGATATTATTGCAAGGTAACCAAGTAATACCTTTTATATTTATATCTATTCCAGAATATGGTTAAATTAATAACCGCAGCAACAAGTAACCGTCTAAAATAACTTTTTAGCTTCGCATATCACAGAACTGAAGGGCTCGTCAGTCAATTCACGTAAGGCTGTATTTATACTCTCTTCTGTAAGCGTGTGATAATCCGTTTCATCTGTAAGTAAATATAAATAGTAAATTTATCAATTATTCTGTATTCCACCGTTAAGATTTCTAATTCATGCAACTTACTTTTGATTACCATGTGTCCAAATAGTTCACAAAGAGCTAGGTTAAATTTGGTCGAATCTTTCACATCTTGAGGGGAAAAAAAGATGAAATTCACGGTTAAAGGAAGGTCTTTTCTAGACTATACGAGACTAAAAGTTTCTTACCGAACGATGGTTTCCGAGCCCAAATGTAGATTCTAAGGCAATTCCGTTTGCTTTTCTCTTTGGCTCCTTTAGCGGATTCGAAATCCACTCCTCGCGACATGAATAAGTTATGAGGTATATCTCTACTATGAAAAAGCTTCACCAATTTATAAATACTCCTAAAAAGTAAGATAACAAAACATATAATAATTAGATTGATTAGCCTATATGGAACAATGAAGGTTAATAAACTACGTTGTGAATCTACTTCGTAATGAATGGTATTTCTTCTTTGCTTTTAACTTGAAACACAAAACCTTTAGCTGGATAATCTAGTAGCTGGTAGCAAGGATATACCAATTCTTCAACGATCTACTTGAGACAAGGAAAAGATGGAAAAAGTTCCTAATTACATTCAACGTTTACCTATAAAATTAATGAAAATTCATTCTGACGTAAATTCAATCTTACGGCGTTCTCCAAAAACATATCACGTTCTAATAAATAAGCGTGAAAATGTAGATGATTCACGCTAGCGTACGCTGCAAGACCGTTAAAACCAAGACGAAAGTATCTAAGACAAAAACAAAATGCGCACCTTATGTTAGGATATGATTGTCTGATTTTAGGAGCAAAATAAAAGGGTAAGAAAAAGAAAATTGTCTGACCTATTACCACTAAGCAAGACGAATTCTATCGCAGTTTTCACGCTGGTCTCAGTCAACACCTGCGGAAAACATTTTTCAGGAGCTGGCACTAACAATACATTACAAGGAGCCAAAGGACTAATATTCACAATAACCTGTGCCTCTAAAATATAGCATCATGAGCAAAATACCTTCGAACAAATTGCACGACTATTCTGTGTCATAAATGATTACCTTGAGTCGGACAATTCTTGTTAATAAAATCGAACAATTTTTCTCCATCTTTAATTTTGTTGAAATTGAATTTTTCTGAATCGAATGGTTCTGTTACGGAATGAACAACGAACGAGGATTTTCTCGCAGAAGCTCTCGTTGGAATGTACTACAACAATAGAAAGAATTACTTCTTCCTTGGTAGCACAACTGAATACATGCAAAATTTAGGCATAATTATTTATTCATTACAACATACCTGTAAAAAATACTTATCCGAGATACTTCGTTGTAATGTGACTTGGAACTTATTCCAAAATATATTTCCTTCGTCCATTTTTGTATTCCATTTGCTTTGGAGTAAATCATCGAAGGGGGTTTTAGGGTGTAACGGGTCGACTTCAAATAAGAAATCTTCATCAGAATACGAAAAGGTCTCCTGAAATAACCATACAGATCCTGATTCAGGATAATTTATAGGTTCTGTGCGCAATCTATGCCATTGACAATCGACTTATTATCTATAGGTAGCAATAATAAACTATAATAAAGTGTAAAGGAGATTTTGAAAAATCCATAACTAAATTTGAGTTGTGGTTCTTCCTCCTTTCTGGTCATGATCACTCTTCGAAAAACCATGATTCGGAGTGCGAACTTGAATAACCTTAACGTAAGATCGTTGAGTCTTGAGTTTTCTTTGCTCATCCGAAAATTGAAAGGACGGTACGCATAGATTTTCATGATACTATCGGATTACTCAAGTAGCTGAGGACAAGAGACAGAAAAAAAGACGGATATTCATTACTTACCATGGATGAAATTTTTCGAAACAGTACGTGTGGGTTATCTGCACAACATATACCGGTAAATTCTATAGTGTTACAAAACACGTATTATTGTTGATAACAATCTAGTGTAACAATCACGTGTTCGGCAATTCCCCCCACCCAGTCCTTTCCTACCGTTTCCTGAGAAACTTTTCCTCTTATCAAAAGCCTATGTCGGTGAACTGAAAAGTTATCTGGAATCGAGAGGTTTCATATTCATTAACACACAAATTATATTATTATGGTCAGCTGCTCAGAAAATCATATTGAAGAAAGCAATCAGTGAATACATCAAAATGGTGCAGGTTATGAAAGGAATTCTCGTTGAATGGTAAGCATCCCGGCATGTTCAAAATACTTTATTCAGTTTACATAAATTAAAATTAGGAGGATAAAAATATTCACAGCGAGTATTTCTTCTTAACCTAATCGGAGTACATTATTGATCTAAATAATCCATGTCTGCGGGTATATCGAAATGTTTGTTCAGTACAGCTTCTTCAATCATAAATTTCCTATTACACCAGCTTCGGATTGCACATATGTTATCCGTCCAACGGTTCGCAGCTTCGGCTATCAACTGGCCAAGAAATTAAAAACACACGTTCGATTAATTCTGTCTGAAATACGCAGAGATATTTGAATAAAATGCTTGCAGGGCTACTCACTTTCGTATTTTCTTTCATCTTTTCCAATACTTCGGGATCGTTTTCTTCATAATCTTGTAATTTTTTGCGTACATCTGTATCTCTGCTCTGTAATTCTTCGATTTGCTTCAAGAGTTCAGTTCTTTCCGCCGATTCCGGTTTTTCGACCTTCCAATTTTACAAAATTGCTGCATTAATAAGTCTCCAATAACGGTAGAGTGAACGAAATAGTATCGTCAACAAGTACCTTTTCTCGTGCAAGTTTTTCTTTTGAGATTTTCAGTTTCTTTTGCGTTTCTTCTGCATGAAGATTCAAATCTTCTAGTATACGTTTTTTCGTATTCAGTATCTTGCTAACACAATGAATTGGTGAATTTGATACAAAAATGTAATATTGATTCTAAAATATTCAGAATAACGTGGATGTTTGCATTGGTTACCTCGGGAAAGACCAGTAGTAAACTGAAGTTCCGATTTTATCTGTATCCACTAAATTATCATCTACCAGACTTTGAATCACATCTTTCACGGACTGAGCAACGATTCCTTTCTCCTTCGGAGCAATTTTTTCGAGTTCCTGCGAGCGACATCGAAATGTATTCCGATTTGATTCGTTTAAGCCGTATCTGTATGCTTACTTTCAGCTGATAGAAATCCTTTGACTCGTGAAATATTTCCAACATTTTGATTCGTTTTTCATCCGCACTAAGTCCTTTACGTTTCGACATTTCTAGAAAGAAACAATACAAGTATTATAATACTTTGATTTTTCCATATTTTTTCAGCGACGCAGCTATGAAACAATTTCTGCTTCATCTCGATGAAACGTTGGCGTTGGGACAGAAATTCATTATTAACGATTTGGATGACAAATTCTTATTCATTTCAGCGGATATTTTAGAGACCTTACAAAATCGAATTGACGATCTCATGGATCAAATCAGTTTTCCTTTGGAATCTTGAAGAATGTCATTTTATTTACGAAATTATTCAATGTGGTTTTATATTCATTTCTTTTCGTTTATGATCACTTCGTCTGCGGATCTAATTTAAGTCGAAAGTATGGAATAAATGTGATGTGCGATGTGTCAGTGTTTCATTTCGAGTTGGGTAATTGATTTATGGGGATATTTCATAGAAATCTGTTCAGGAAATCAGCTCAGAATCAGTATTTTTGTACATATCTAACCTGAAGCTTCCACTCACCTCGAGAAGTACTTTTCTATTCTTACTTTTCGAATTTCTTTCACGATTGTTTTTAAATGAACTATGATGGTTGATGCTGTTCTGCAAAACATGAGCCAATACTATTCCTGTCGTCTTCGGGTAAGCTGATAAATCGATCAGTTTGATATTCAAAGGGTACTTACGCACTATCGAACTTGACGCGCTTTGTCTTGATTTAACGGCGGGTGAGAAATGAGAACGACTCAATTAGATTATAGCAAAGTTGCCTCATCAAAAAATCCGTCATCTATGGGTATCATGCGAAAATTTGAGTAAAGACTTGAGATATCTTCGTAAAATTTCGACTGCTTCGTTTCCCGCCATTTCCGACTTTCTTATCAGTTTTCTTATCAGTTTTTTTTTTATCTAGGGTGCGTTCAGAAACGCATACTCCGGTTTGCAATGGTCGCTCCGGGGTAATGACGTCACTACACCAGTGCGACACACAACCGCTCCTTCTTTCTGAATATTTCTGATCGTGCTGGAAACCGGCTGCCTCTTGCCGGTATGTGTTGAACCACCACGAATAATAGGAGCATGGTGGCAGGCCTTCTGTATGATGCGTTCGATGAAATCGTATGGAAATTATTACCTTTTCGTGGGCAATGTCGTCGCTCGTAGTTAAAGGATTAATCATTGCGGTAAATAAAACTTCTCATGCATAATATGTCATATTATTTGTCCTGTGAGTGATAGAATTATGTTGTATGATTGTGTATTTTTAGAAGGGAGTTGCCGGCGTGCCATTTATCCATCTGAAATCCGAAGAAACGGGCTATCTCATTGTAACTTACGATATTGATCAAGAAGTTTTACAAACGATCCACAAGGGAGATTTCGTAGAAGTGCAGGCAAGAGAGACTGGCGTAAAATTCTTCGACCTTCGCCCCATTTACGAAGCGATCAACATTGCCAAGATCGTAAGTGAATTTTTATCGAGGGAACTATGAATTATGATTCTGCTATGGGTAAAACAAGGCTATTATCATATTTTGCAGGAACAATAGGATCGATCCTCTTCAAAACATCTTATTTCTCATGGATTCTCATCAACTGTTGGCGACCATAGTAACGAACCCCGATGGTTCACCTATAACAAACAAGAAAGGAGAAACTCTATTGAGATTGAGCGGTGAGTTATTATTGTTGTCGGGAACGCGACTCACATTTTCTACTAACGCAGTTAATGATGAATCCGTATGTATATTTTCCCTTAGATGGAACGTATTCGTATCTTCTCCTCCCCGCCGAAAGTGAAACTACGTCTTCAACAAACACTATGTCCACCACGTCTTCATCGGACCCTTTGTCTACTACATCTTTATCTAACACTACAACTACGTCTACTATATCTTCATCTAACACTGCTGCGTCTTCATCTACTCCTGAGACTGCTGAGAGTCCATACTGGGATCGGCCGGAAACCTTAAAATTGATTCAGCTGTACGCCGAAAATAAATATAAATTCCAGTCCACTACAAGTCGTAACCATAGAGTCTGGGTAGAAATAACAATGCACATGACCGGACGAACAGTAACACAAGTAAGAAACCGTTGGAAATATCTGAAGGATAAGTATACAAAAATGAAGGATAGTATGGGCCCAAATGCTACAGGCTCCAAAAGAAGAAAATTTGAATATTTTGAAGAAATGAACGAAATTTTTCGTTCTGAGCCCAACATCGAACCCCTCACTCATGATTCTGACCATCTCCCAGAAAATTTCCCATCACTCGGACCATCTACTCCATCAGGTGCAGTTATTCATGACAATGAATTCGATGACAAAGAAACCATGCCTTCTGAATTCTCAGGTGAGCTTGCGGATGGTACAAATGATGAGTCAGAAGGAAGTAGGTTGAGAAGAAGGAAGAAAAGTATTAGAAGAAATCGCGACGATGATTTACGAGAAGAACTGGCGGCGACAAGAATTGAGAAGCAAGAGCAGGCAAAAGAAAAACTGGAAATGGTGAAAGAAAAACTTGAAGTTCAAAGAAGAGGCGTGACTGCTTTGGAAATGATAGCAAAATCCTTCCAAGAATATGTACAAAAGTGAGTCGAAAAAAATTGATTTCCCGTTCATTTACTCTCGTAAGGATTTAATAAATGTTTGATGAATTTATTGTTGACTTTGTACTCGATGATTATAATTCAAGTTTTTTTCTATTTCGTTATGAAATTCTCCTCTATCGTCATTCAATCGTTTTCTGAAAGGAGAACTTTCAATTTTCTCGTTCGTTTTTACCTAGATTTGAGAAATGTTTAATGAATTCATTCCTCGATGTTGTATTCGATGATTACGATTTGCGATCCGGGTTCGAATTTCCTCATCCATTGAGGCCTCCCGGGTCACAGTGCTTCCAAGCTATGCAAATTTGTGATAATGTACAGTTCGCGATCCTGCTCTAACGCTTCTTCCATCAACTCATGTCCGCTGAAGCCTGACTGCGAGTCTGATGTTGTCGATTTCACTACTTAGGTTAGCCAGTTGCAAATAGTTTCCTGGCCAATGTCAATAGAGAAATTCCGCGATAATGTCCTCCTTTTTCTTGAAGATCTTTATCAGTTCGGCTACCTCAAAGTCCTCCGGGAGGTAGCTTACGTGAACCAAGACAGTAGCCCAACTAACTTGAGCTTGGAGCGCTGCCAATTCATTGCTGCCAGAGCATTCTCGCCACCGCTCCCGGATAAGTAACCGACCCAATGCTTATCCCATCTAGCAGACCTTTTCCTGAGTTGCACCAAGGACTTGCTCTAACTAGACCCCACGCACTCTTTTTTGCTGGTCGACCTGGTTTCCCGCTGGGGTTGGTAACCGCAGCCTTTCGCCAGGTTACTCGACGGAACATTGGCACTTTGCGTAGGCGTGTGTCTCTCTCTAAAAAAATCGGAGGATTCTAAGAATTTGAGGTTTTTGACATCAATTTGAGATCGACCAAAAATCGACTTGCATACATTCAATCGACTAGCTAATTGACGCGACAGACTAGAGTTGATTTCGGGGTCGATGAAAAATTTGGGTAATTGACTTGTAATCAAGTTGAAATCCACGTGACTACTAGTTGAAATGAAATAGAGTAGAAATCACAAATAACGATACCGCTTTTAGCGATTTACCGTTTACAACGATCAAATTAGGGAGTCCTGGCTGCTATAGAAAAGGGATAATTCCTATCGCTTTTAACGATGATTGGATTTAACGATAGTATAATAGGCGGATCTTTACCCCACTTTCCCTATGATAAAAATTCATTAAATTAACAGAAAATACATTCAAAAAAAAAAATACCGCTCAAACGTTCCAAAAACATTCAGACATTATTTTACTCGTTTCTCATACTTTTTTCAGAGAAAATCATCGATCTGGTATAAGAAAATAGACTTTTAAAAATTATAATTTTTCTAGACTGCATATTCATTCTGACTTGTACCTATTTCACACTTTTTTCAGAGAAAAATCACTGATCTGTTATTTTTACAAAGAATTATACTTCAAAATTTAATATACTACATTTCGATCAGAATTAGAATCGATTAGAAAAAATCAGCAAAACCGGTGCCCTGTGCCAGGTATTTCCTTTTCTTTTTCCATCTTTTTTCCTCGCACAGAGCACTCGGAAAATTCGCACACATATGCGATCGTTCATATGCATACGAATTTTTTTTTTTTTCAATCGAACGCGACGAAACCTTGTAGGTGAGCATCGAACCGCCGTCGCTTCGTACATCCGATTATCATCAAATTTTTAAAAAATTAACTCAAAATCAGTCAAAATAATTTTCAACCATTTAGGAACAAATTCTCAATTTGGTACACTTTTTTTCCCAAGTCAGGTTGACAAGGTAATGATGAATTTTCATCGTTTACGGTACATTTTGTGTAGGTCTACTCTATTTACCACTCAATTACAATATTAGGAGCAAAGAAGAAAATGTCTCAAATGCAAAAACCTTTATTTGAAAGGAAATAGACAGTGAAAACATGTACCCAACACAGACAAAATTATTTTTTTGTTGATACTCACACATCTAGGTATACTCAATTTATATTGCTACTTAAGTTGTAACTTCTTCGAAACATTTCACAACGTCAAGAAGTACAGCGTCCTTTAGCGCACTCCATTTTCTCAGTGCTTCAACGAGAGTATCAGGGTTTATTAATTTGCATAGTTCGGGATCATTAGCCAGAACACCATGTTTACAATTATTCAATAGAGCTATAACTAAGCCGAAATTATCGGCTATATTTTCCTCCGTAAAAGTTGGATGTATACTCTTCACTTTTGCTATGAAGGCTAGAACTCGAGGATCGTTCGAGTTTTTAAGAATCCCGTAAATTTTCTTGGCATTGTTTCGATAATTTGATCTGGTCTGCGTATCCAAGTCGGGTCCACCGGGAGGAGGTATTTGAGGAGAATATGTTGGGTTAATAGGTGCAGATGTTGTTGTCGTCGTGGTTTGTGATAGAACAGTTCCCCATAAATCGAGGTAGATGTCAGCTTTTTGGCATAAGTATGGAACTACAAATGTTCGTAGTGATTTATCATAAGCATGATCCTGTAAAAGAAAAAATAGCGATTCTTTCACGAAAATTTGATGAACAGAAAATAGGCTCATAGCTTTATCACGTTCACACCAAATGCCTTTAAAATTTATCTCGACTCATCGAAAAGACATGTAATACACTCGTGAATAGCTTTCTCTCGTACGGAAAAAACTCGAATTTCAACTCGTCATCCCGAATTTTGAATAACTTGTCTCCTTCTGAAATGATTCTACCCAACTGAATTTTTCCTTAACCCTTCAGACTGCGGTTCGACGAAATGAGAGAGAATGACGAAAAAATTCGACGAACAAAAATAGGCCTAACCACACCCAAAAATTCATCGAAAAGACACGGCACTCGTAAATAGCTTTCTCTCGTACGGAAAAAACTCGAATTTCAACTCGTCATCCTGAATTTTGAAAAACTTATCTACTGCCATTTGATTAATTCCATTTTACAATATTGAACGTTTCAACGAATAGAAAAAGACGAAAAATCCGAGAAAAATAGGCTCACAGCTATCACGTAAGAAACGCCTAACCATTCTCTTTGAAGACGAACAATGAAAAACTCGAATTTCAACTCGTCATCACGAATTTTGAATAACTTGTCTCCTTCTGAAATGATTCTACCCAACTGAATTTTTCCGACAGCCTTTCAGACTGTGGTTTGACGAAATATAAGAGGATTTTGGCTTACTTTTTGAGTCTCAATGGCTCCTTTTTCTACCAAAGTGTCGGTCAAGTTCTTTTCATAACGGTTACCTCGGTCGCATTCTCGATGCACTCAAATTTTTCCCTATAACGCTTTCAGACTGCGGTCTGATGAAATGAGAGAGAATGACGAAAAAATTCGACGAACAAAAATAGGCCTAACCACACCCAAAAATTTATCAAAAAGACACGTAGGCCTAATACCCTAGTAAATAGCTCTCTCTCTTGTACGGAAAAAACTCGAACTGCCTAACCACACCCAAAAATTCTCATGCGTAATATCTCGAGGAATTTCAACTGATCACAAATTTGGAATAACCTATCTACTGAAATGATTTATCCTTGCTTTTCAGTCTGCAGTTTGACAAAATTCAACTCGTCACGAATAGAATCAAATTTTTCCCTTACTTTTTCAAACTACACCATTTGACAAAATAAATATAAGATTATGAATTACTTTTGCGAATCTAAGTTCTCCGATTTCCTGATTGGTTTTGATGAGATTCGGTTCAACTTCTTTCCTTCTGGCCAATTCATTGTCTGCCCGATTACACTCGTTTTCTGTACAAATCCATGATTCAGCTGTCTGATTGACTGCCGCCTTTTTTAGCTCATCAATATCCGTGTAGTTTTCAAATTCTTTTTCGGCCAGATAAATTTTCTAAGAAACCAAAGCATTCAAACCAATTTTCATCAATGCAACAACGTTCATTTTATATACTAATTTATAGTATACTTACAGCTTGACGATTTCTTTCCAACGGATCCAAAACGGAAATCTGTGAAATTTGGTTCACCAATAGTAAAGACAAAAAACCACAACTCGGAAAAGATGTTATGATATCCATGGCAATGTTGTTAGACCGTTATTGAGTTGGAAATATCAACTTGTTGAAAATAACTCACTGCTTTCAAGAAACGTTATGATTGATATTTGAGAGCAAAAAATGTTGAAACCACATTGGGCTAGTAGACCAAAAGTGTAAGCCAAGATTAGCCTGTAGAGATAATTGAGAAGTCAGATATTTTCTTCAGATTTCAATTACATGATAGCATTCCCGCAAAGTTTTACCGACTTTTCTAACTAGAAAAGTGAGGTATTACACCCGTAGCAAGGTCAACATGGGGAGTGGGCAATGAACTTTCTTGACGTTTTAGGGGTCCTAGATCACAACTAGCATAAAAAAAAATTTCAGGTTTCCTTATATATATATATAAGATTTTTTTGTCCGCGGAACTCCTCCGAAACTACCCGATGGATTTTTTTGTAACTTGGCCATATTGTATTAGTATATCTGAAGATGTGCACCTGCAATTTTTTTGAAAATCGGATGAGTAGTTCTCGAGAAATGTTCAATTTGTTGAGAAATTTTGCAGTATTTCGAGTACCTTTTTGTCCGCGTAACTCCTCCGAAACTACCCTATGGATTTTTTTGTAACTCGGCCATATTGTAGTATTATATTTGAAGATGTGCACCTGCATTTTTTTTTAGGATCGGATGAGTAGTTCTCGAGAAATTTTCACTTTTCTTGAAAAATTTTTCACTATTACGAGTAGCTTCTTACAAATAGCTGCGAGTAGCTGCTTACGTTAGGAGAAGCGGATTTTCCTATACGTTTACCACTTTCGTTATCAGTACGTGTATTGTGATGAAGAACCTTTCATCATTGGACAGGTTCATTCTTTGTTCATTCTTTACCAAGGGTTCATTGGATTTTATTTCCGATGAAACCTTTTCGTTCAAATTTAGTACACTTGTATCTCGCTTCCCACAGCCCCTAGAGCGTTGAATTTTGTTTTGTCAAATTTTATTTGTTTTGTTAAATTTATTTTTGAACGGATAGTGGCAATGGCGGGTTTTTCATTTTTCTAGCTATTTTTCATTATTATTAGTCATACTCGATAGTGAAAACCTTGAGTTTGAATGATTAAGTACAATTAAATTTTTTAATCTTCATCAAGTGTGCTGATGCGAGACTACCTGGGTGATTTCACTCTTAATTAATAATTGTTTTATTTGTCATTTTTTCATGTATGAGTACATAATTAATAGTGGTTCATAGTTGATTTGAGGTGTCTCAGGAGATGGAAAGATTATTTTCAATTTGGACTGGCTTTTTTGAGTGAGATTTGAGATTAGACTAACGAGTAAACCAGGCTTGGGTGCTATATATTTTTACTGAATTTTCTAGCTAGAAAAGTGAGGTATTATTGTTAATACGTTTGAAATGGTTGAAGCGCGAGGGAAGGAATGAGGGGTTGACTATTGGGTGATTGGTTGCTTCTTTCGTTTCGACATCGATTTTTTTAGTTTTTCGGGATCTCGTTGTAGCTGGATTCCCAGATGAAGAATTTTGGGGTGGAGTGTGCATAGAAAATGGTGATATGATAGCGTGAAGGCAATTTATGAGTGCACGAGAGGAATAGCAGCTGGAGATAGCTTTAAGAGATGCCAGGAATCGGAAGTGATAAAGAATTGAACCACTCATCCTAATATACAGTATACTAGACTAATAATATGCTAAGAATAACGTATGGGAAAAAATGATTGTACAGCTCTTTTTTATTAGAAACAATTGTTATAGCCACGTAGCAGTTCGGACAGGGGGAGGGGGAGTGGTTTTTCTTGAGACGTTTTGTAGGTTTTAGATGACTTTTAGCCTAAATTGTAACAAAATTCAGGTTTCCTTATTGGATTATAGGTATTTTTACTCTGTTATCTGTTGATGTGACATCGTAGTGATAGAATTTATAAACTGAGTTTTATTGTTTATTCTACAAATGTTTGACATGATTGACAGGTCATTGGTATTTAATTTAAAGAGAGGGAGTGACTCTCTCAATGTTCTTTGCATTGTGGGAAGAAAAGTCGTGCACTACTCACGCGACTGCGTGAGTGTTTTTCTGATTAAGCTCTCGTATAGGCCTATTACGTAGCGCAGAATTAATCAGCATGATTGATATCACAATGAGAGAGAGGACAAAATTAAAAATTGATTTTTTCGTTATTTCTTCATTCATGTCTCATACTTTTCTTAGGTTTTCCTTTATAATTTTTAACGACCACCACATTTGTAAAGAACTCATTCCCAGGGTTTACATATTCAAATTCAGATTTTTAATGGAGAGAACATTATCATGGTTGAGATGGACTCGTTCACTAAATTCTATCATTTCATTTTCCCCTTTATACCAAGTCTTATAATCTCGAAATTGTTGCTTATCATAGACATATTTGAGGATGATGTTAGTGCCTTTCTCTACAACTAAAATCATGAATTCTTTTCTCTCTTTCCAACTCACAGTAGAACGCTATAATTCTTTCTCTCTTTAACTAATGGTGCCTTACAAGTGCTCCTACTGAGAGCGCGTGTACAGTATGTACAATTTCTGTTCTTTTCTCTCTTTTCAACGCATAGTACCGTAAAACGTTATAATTCCTTCTCTCTCTTACTACCGGTAATGCTGTCTTATGGCTGCTCCTATTGAGAGCGCGCGTCTATATTAACGTACCGCATTCTTGTGCAAATTTCCAAATGGTGACATCAAATTTTAAGTAATTTCATCTCTAGTCGGATGGTGCATCAAATTTATCAAAATGAATATTCTCGATTGACTGAAAATAGCTGACGCTCCTAGTATGAGCACGTTGAAGGTTACTGCGTTGCAAGCATAATTTGACTTAATAATCTTTTTAAGTTAGAAGTATTAAAAAAATGAAATTTTATATGTACATTTAAAAACACTAATAGGGATGATGATACCGATCACGGTATAAGATGAAGAGGTAGTGACACGAACGTATTCTGACTGTGGTAAACGCTGTCCGTGATTTTGAAGTAGTTCTGAACATCCCGAGCGCAGCGCTCGTGATGAAAGTGATGGGTAATGTACAGAGTCTTATGGGAACGCCGCTACTTTCAAAAATTTATTGCAGGATCAGGAATCAGCCGATGCATTTCATATTTGGCATAAAAATACCATTTAATCTACTCTATAAAATTTTGAAAGAATCACCCTTCTAAGTAAATTCTTGGATTTTTTATAATCCTTGGAAATTTCATCAATACTAGGGTACCAACGGTAACGTCTCGGCGCAGGTGGGGTGTAGAAGGAACAGGGAAACAGCCCGAGTGTTCGCTGCAAACCTAGCGGAAGTTTGTACGTACAACTTCAAAACTGCGGACACGATTTTAGCGTTGTGTCATTACCTCTTCATCTTATACCGTGATACCGATGCGGCGGTGTCTATCAATCACTCTCTTTTCAGGAACGTCACTTACATCTCATTTCTAGTAGCGCATCAATGACGAAATGCTTGAGGGAAGTTACAGCGTGAGCGGCGCGCTAGTATCGTGATGACATGTTTTCATGCTCACTATTTTTTCCCTTTCTATTATAAAGCATAATTTTTCGTCAGCTCTTTTCGCCTCTGTCTATAAGGTAGTGTGGTACAGCCAGGATTGGTTGAAATTGATCACGTGATACAAAAATATTTTTTCTCTTACTACTCCAACGAGTGTCTGCCATGTAGATTGCATTTACGCGCATTAATTACAAAATTTCAATGATTAATTAGTTTTATATAAATAATTATGTCCTACATATGGAATTATCATACATATTTCGAAAATGAATCGCGAATAATGAAAATGTCAGGAGAAATGGTGCTACAGAAGTGAATAATTTTTCCCACACGTTGTTGGTAACATTGCATACAGCGTCGAAATTTCAAATGAAAACCTCGAAGCCAGTAAGAAGAAATTTGACTAGAGATGCAAAGTATCGGCCTTTTTCGTTATCGATAACTTAACGATATGGTCGACTATCGATATTTATCGATAGTATCGATACTTTCTGCATCTCTAAATGGACTGTGTTATTTGTGATAACAAAAATATCGACTGATATCGATTTGTTTGGCAAGAGTACTCATTCTGCAGGAAATCGGTCCAATCGCAAATTTGCTCCCATAAGAAATACACGGGGAGCAAAGATCAGTATGAAATTAATCAAAAATTAAAACAGATTTTGCGGAAAAAAGTTTATATTTATAGTGTGTGAGTAATCGACTTCTGAAAAGGAACTTTTTTTCCCTCAATTCTTTCTCATTTTTGATTAATACCATATGATCGATTTGCTTCCCATGTTTTCTTATGGGGAGCAAATTTGCGATTGGACCGATTTCCTGCAGAATGAGTACTCTTGCCAAACGAATCGATATCAGTCGATATTTTTGTTATCACAAATAACACAGTCCATTTGACTTGTTCCGGTGGACGTGTGAGAAATCGTGGAAATGAAGTATCAAATTTTCGTTTTTTCCAAGTTCTCGTCATTTTTCTCAATGTTATGAAGATATCACGAAAATAGACTCCCTTGGTGTCATCATGTGAGCTTTCTAACACGCAAAAACCGTTTTTTCTCTTCATGGCAATCTCAGAAATACGAGTTTATGGAGGATAGTGGGAGATCAACTCGACCAGTTAAATTATGGGAATGCTGATAGCACTTTATTCGTCGGTAGTCACTTGTTCAACGCAAATCGTATTTCCTCTCTAAAATGGCAACCTTCAAACCTTCTGGGCCGGCTGAGATACTCCGAGCAGTGCAAAAAGATCAAGTATTATCCGAACTCATGCAAAAGCATATAACCAACCTAGTGTTGAAAATTGGAGGTAAATAATAATCATTTTTTTTGTATTCCTCAAACAGTGAATGTTTAATCCTAACATAATTTGATCTCAGGAACGTCATTATGGCTGCGACACAGACCAATCGTCAACTTCAGTTCAAAATTTCTGTATTATTGTTTCACCACTTTGTCTGGTTTTCAAACATTAGGTGAAGAATACACGAACATCGTACAAGTTGACGGTTCTTTACGTTACTCTCCATCATTTGTGGTGAGTTCATATGAGATAATGTTGTATGAAGACATTTCTTGCAAGAAATTGTAAAATAAAACTGCATTTTTCTTCTTTTTTTCTCGTCATATAGAGAAGACTTTTTATGGTTTTGTTCGAAGTTGGTGGTCTGTCCTTTATCGAACACATGTTGAACAAATTCCAACGCAAGGTTCATCAAAATGACTTCTTACACGATAAATTTCGACAAAAGTTGCTTTATTTGATCAAATTGTTGAAAGCCATGTTACCATTTTTTATACATTTTCATTTAATAATGTTCTATTGGAATGGAAGATTTTATAACTTGAGTAAACGCGTTGTGGGAATACAATATGTGAGTAGAATATTTGTTGGTACGCGTCGCGTTAAAAGGTATTTCTTTCATCTCGTCTGCTCTGCTTATTTCAGATAACCACGAAGCCTTGGATGAAGAACTATCGAACTTACGGCTTCAAAGTTCTGGCTATAATTTCCTTGTTGCATCTATCGGTTTCTGCCCTCAGCTCAGCGTATAAATGGTACACATTGCCCGTCGTGCACGTACCTCGCCAAAATCAAATTAGTAAAGGAACTGATGGTAATTGTGCCCTTTGCTTAGAACCCCGTACCCACTCTAGTTTAACATCGTGCGGCCATTTGTTTTGTTGGTACTGTATTCTGGAATGGCTGCAAACGAGCGATCGTTGCCCTATATGTCGAAATATAATTCAGCCTTCCAGGATAATACCGTTAGTAAACTTTAGTTGAAACAAATTTACAAAGAAAAGTATTCGATTATATCGTTATAATTGTAACGATCTTTCAACGTGTTCATAAAAGAGAATAGTTTCGGTTTTACATTGATTCCCTTGAATTTGTGCCAGTCTATGAATAAATTGGTTACCGCTTCTGGAAATAAAATCAATATCATGAGATGTGAGTGAGTCGGAACGAATATGTTTTAAAGAAAATAAATTTACTTTGTAATCGTTCTAAATAGAACGGGCGCTCCTTCAGTTGTGCTGTGATATCCTTTTCATTTTCTAGTATTAATTTATATTCTGTAATCAAAGAATTTTCTATGGGTTCAGGTTGAGCCGAATCGATGTCTTTAAGCGCTTCCAATAAAACGCTCTTTTCTTGTAAATCGAAATACTTATTCAGTTTCGAGTCCAGTAGCTGGAACGTTGCTGGAATACTTTCCTCTTCGATAGCTGCTCAATCAAAAATAATAATATTCAAAAATCATGCTTTTCTTTTGTCCTTTTCTCGTAATAACAATATTTAGTTTTATTTTTCAATACCTGTAAAGGTTAGAAGAAAATTCTTTTCTTTTTACCTTTACAGCTGTCGAAATCGTTATTACGAGAAAATGGTAAAAATGAAGTATAAGATTTTTAAATTTTTTCTGTCAAAGAGCAAAACGTCCCAATTAGATTCTAAAATAAAATTTAAACACGTAATGTGCGATCTTTATTTTCTTAAATTTTTTTCACTTTGGAAACTCCTCCCCTGATGTACGACTAGATTTTATGAAGCTTCCCCGACGATAATTTGTTATAGATTTTTATTATGTAAATAAAGGACTTACTTGTTGATATTTCTAATTTTACTTTTTTATTGGTGGCTTCTTTCGATAGAAAATCTTTTAAAATGGCTATCGTACTTATGTTGTCAGATTTGAAGGTCGCCTTTCCTCGTCTGGGAAAATATGAATTTGGCGTGTTAATCGGATACTTATCTTTAATTTAATATTTTCAATTATGTACGAAGATACCGACGAGTAATTGCATTCCAACATCGTGTCAGTCAGAGTTGATTTGAAAATATACGTGATTTCTTCTTCATCTGGAGCCTTCTCTGGAAGTTCAAATAAACATTGGATGACCCATGAATGCATTTCACCGATGCTAAAAGTTCCCTTTAGATGTAGAATATTGTATTGCCTGCGAATTGAGTGTTACTGAGATTTAGTTTTTTACTATAAATTTTCTATCCGTACGAATTGTGACAGCACCTCGAAATTTTTCCAACATCGTGAACTCGTGTGTGCAAACATAATGGTTTAATTGGAAATCTTTTCAACTGACTAAATTTCGTTGGGTTATCTATATTCGGTGTGACGTACAATTGTAAAGTGCCTCTCGTTCCTTCGTCAACGAAATATTTCAATTCGAAACGAAAAGTGGACGGTTCACATCTGTAGGTTGCTAAGACTGTGTTTCCAGACTGAGAACAAAGGTTAATTTAGAGGAAAATTAAAGATCGAACTGTGTAATAATTATTCGCGAATCGCGTCTCTCACTTTACCTGGGGTTCACATTTGCTGTAACTTACGATGCAGGCTATATCTTGTTCTCCTAGAAGTTTGATGGGTACATCACATTGAATTAAGACATCGTATATGCTAATTTCACTTTCAAGAATTATACAATACGTTGCATCTTCTTTTCGTAGAATAGTCTGTAATGGAGGAAAATATAAATATCCGAACAAAACTATCCTCAAGTACTAGCACTACCTAACCTTTTCTTTCACTGTTATGTATGGCAATTTCGATACACCGTAAGAATTTGAAGCTGTAAATTTTGAATGTTTTTCCTTCTCATGCATTATTCGATGTTCTAGTTCTTGAATTTCGCTCCTACATTTTAGAAAAATGAGAATAAAAAAAGCTTTGTGGTAGCGGTGCAAGCGAAGTAAGAACAGCATGATATTTACTTTAATTTTTCAATTTTAATTTCTTCTTCGCGAGAAAATCCGTAATTCAGATCGGAGGAATCATTTTTCACTTGTTTTTCGGGCATTTCAGTAGACAATCCAAATACCCATCCTATTCGTTAGAAAAAATTATGAAGTTTCAAATTCTGAATTTTATGAAGTTTGAAAACTGTTGTTCAATATGATACCTGTCTGCGTGGTCACAACTATTTCCTCAAAATTCAGATTACCCACGTATCCTCCTTGAACGGCAGTGATGCTTTCGTTATTTGAAGTCTTCAACATTTAAAAAATCAATTTTTAATAAAAATATTTTTTCCTTAGGTACCTAACGTAAAATTTCGTTCAGTTTTTCGGAGTACGTTATTCTGGATTTGTGTTCAAGGGAACACAAAAATTTATATTTTTCAGAAATACTTACATAAGAAAATTTTTTTATAGGCGGTTTGAATTCATTTGTAACCTCATCGCCCTGTATCATAGCGAAGATTTCGACATTTCCATCATGTCTTCCTACGATGATGTCTGCCATACCGGTTCTTAAAAAATCGAACATCGTCATGCAAGTTATTTCGGATTTGCTTTCCTCGTTCTCTAATATCCACTTAATTATAGTCGAGTCAGATCTGCGAAAGTGACACGATAAAAAACTTTTTTAGGATATTTCTTATGGTATTTTAGCTAAGATTTGTGCCTTTGGATACCTGGTAATTTGCACTAAATATATTTGTCCTTCATGCATTCCTACTAATACATGATCCCCGCCTGTACCTCCATCGCCGTTCATTAAATATAAGCATGTTGGGCTGTTTGACAAGATCAACGATTGCGTGACGGTCGAACCGTCCAAAGTTCTGAGCATATGATCTCCGCATGCTAACACAGCTGTTAGTCGTCGTACCTAAAAATTAAAACTTAATTCCCTCTCGACCGGGCTGAAGTGATAATCGAGCTGGGAAGGTACCTTTGCGACATTCAGTATAATAATATCATTTATGATATCCCGACAAGTGTACGTGTCCATCAGTTTGCAATCGTTGTAGTGATGATAGTTATGAAGCCCCGCCACCATTAAATCATTTCCAGTAACAAAACTGTCAAAAGTAGAAGAATTACTCTAAGAACCTGTTGAGTTTTTCTTGACAGAAAATTGTCTGTTTCGTATCTTACATGCTTCTGATAGGTTCTAAAAGCTGAGTTTCAAAATTCAAAAATGGTTTTCCTTTCTTAGTATATCCACGAACATAATTTCCACACGATAAGAATATTTTATCTTGAGCAGTTCCTAAAAATGGAATAATAATTTGATGTAACGATTTTCCAAAACATTAGTACGGTATAATGTTATAATGTACCAATTACCAATAGAGCCACCAAGAGCAACGTTAGTGATCGGATATGAAGGGAGACTTTTAAAGATTATTTGCATTTCCCCTCGCTTGAAGAAGACAATCTGTATAATACCTTCTTGATCACCAATCACGACCTTTGACAAAGTTCAAGCATAAATTTTTCGATTTATTCCAAATTTTACGCGATGTATGAACCGAATTTACCTTCTGCGTAAGTTTTGAACCAGCCGAAGGCAATAATTTCATACAATTTTTTGCTGTCAAACCCAGAAGGGTATAATCGGAGCGATATAGCATAATTTCACATCAATCCAGAACGTTCACAAGATAACACAACTGAATTGGATCATAGAAAATGTATTAAAGATACATTGTTGTATCTTCAGAATCACTATAGCAACCACATTATACCACCTGTTAGTGTTTTGTAGCAGAAACGAAAATTGGCAACTTCACGCCACGCGACCAAAACACCGTCAGGCTCGAGTCGTTCTACAGAGAATACTAGATGACATACCTAGATATTAATTTCGCTATAATTTGACTCGAACTTATAGAAAACCCGGGAGTAAGTCTTTACCATAAGGCGACTTAGACGACCAAATTTCTAGGGCGGCCTAAAATTGAAGCAAGGAGAAAAATTAAGAGTGCTCGGTTTCGAACGGGGACTGAAGAGGGCGACATAGAGTCGTTCGTCCAGGGCAGCAAATTAGGTAATGGACGGTCCTCGTGAAACCAATTGTATTCAACCCAACAAGTTCAATACTGTAAGTGAGCCAGGATCAGGAATACTACATACTACTGATATTGACGTTTATTAGGATATGTGCGAAGTTTTACGAAATTTTACACACCAGTTACCCTGGTCGTAATAACTTTCAATTATTTCAATCCCTTTGATACAACGACATAAGTACTCTAATTCTTTTTCTTTAAAAACGTGATAGTATCGCAGGAAAGTTTTTCCATCGTCGTCGTCTTCTTCTGTGGTGTTTTTTTTCAATTTCCAAGGTACCAACATATCTTCGAACCGGAACTGAGTTCTATTAACGTGAACAGGAAGAGATACTTCGCTTTCTGGATAGGAGGGCAGTGTAATCTGATGAGTTACGTTTTTCATACTACCGTCGTCGTCGATCTTCTTTTTACGCTTTCGTTGCTTGAGATAGCTAGACAAGTCTTCATTTTGTCTTTGATTTTTGGCCCATACGTAGATTAATGCTTCACCTCCTTTTGTAAGAATACGAGCTATTTCTTTTATGGCTCTTAATCGTCGTTGTGCGGTTGAAAGATGATGGATAACTGCGATACAAATACAGCAATCGACGCTCTCCGAACGAAATGGTAAATCAAGACAGTTACAATTCAACGCTTCATATCCTCTTCCGCGGCATTCTTCGCTCAATTTATGGCTACGATCACACCCAATCTGCATTCAAATAATCAAGTGTCCAACTTCATCAAATGAATTCATAATAAGGATCAGTAATACAAGAATTACAAAGGTACGTACTTGAAAAATGTTGGCGTTCAAATTGAAATATTTTCCATTACCACAGCCTACATCAACAAATATGGAACCAGGATCGAAGGATTTAACGAAATTCTCTACATCGGGCCATGGTTTGTGCCGGGTTTCGCTGAAATGGTTCGCTATTTCCTCGTAAACCTGAAAACACAGTTACATCTCAAATGTAAGCACGCACTAGAAAGACTTACGTGTAAAATATAAAATTGATAATTACTTCATGAACGTGCAATTTCTCCAATTCAGAAGCTAAATTGTCGTTGATACTCAATTCAAAATCTTCCGATTGACCCGCGGAATCACAGAATTCTTGGTAAATACAATCGCAGTAATTATTTTTCCGCAGTTTTCTGAATGTAAATGAGATACGTTCTTTCCGTTTTTGAATTGTGAGATCGCCAGTTTCTGTTTTGATCACATCATATTTCCTGGGCGTAATTCCGTGCGTCCAAGCATATCTAAAATGAGATAGAAAAATGAATCAACTAACTACCTAATACATACTTCAAGTCGCTAAATCGAAATTCATCTAACTATTTACCTCGCCTCATTCTTCATTATTAGGAGAGATTTTCTGGGAAGAGGTATCGAACAATGTGATTCAGATTTGTCTTTGAAATCCATACATAAATCTGATCCTAGAGATAACGACAGGATGAAGTCATCGAAACAACTGTGGGTATCAATATGCGGAGGAATACCTGAATTTAATAAAGATCAGTACCAGGATAATTTTGTATGAACGTACAGTTATAAAAAATCGGCTGCCGCAAACCTTGACCAGGTAGGTATTTATTGACGGTGATTTGTTCAGGGATCCATCTTCGACATTCATTTTCATTTTGTATACGTTCTAAGAGAAAACTGAATTCATGAGGGATTGCCTCGCAAACAGAATCTTTCGTGTCAACATAGTTCGTCTTGTAATTGAATTCGTATCCGTAATGCTTGACCGAACGATGTTTCAATGAACCTACATCGACTGAACAGGATGGCACGTTTAGAATCGTCGAAATCGAGGTTGCAGTAGAATACGACAATATAAGCTAACCTGTTTGTTGAAATTCATGATTCATAAAGTCCAGTAAATATTGCTCTTCTTCATCGCTAATAAAATTTTCAATACGAATCAGTCCTTCGATTTGTGAATCGTAATTAAGTGAATGTTCCTCCTGCGGCACTGTAATCACGACATACCTTATTATAAAAATAGAACCTAGAGTAACTGTTGTTAAGACATGGACCCAACGTACTCGTTTCTACAAACAATAAATACACAGGTCCATTCACTTCTGGTAAGGTGAGCTTGCCGTGGATAGCGGAGAATGCGCGTTCAGCATGTTCTGTATTTAAGCACTGAACAAAACAATAAGATTTTTGAGGCACCATAATCACCCGCTGGATCGAGGCAACGTCGGCGAAGAGAGCCACAATTCGTTCTCTGTCGATACCGGAGACCAACCCAGCATTGCATACCATAAGATACTGAAAAGTTATGTCGAGATGAAAATTATCAAACGAGTGAAAAAATGAAACGAAATTGGGATGCATTTTTAAATTTGGATATAATTTCGTACTTGAGAGTTGGTAGTAGAATTGATACCGGTTTCTTGTAGTAGCATGTGAGAGTATTTTCTCGTTTTACGACTCAATTTATTTCGATAGGAACTGGAATGCTCCATTGCAGGAACACTGATACTTTGGTAACTGTTCCGATTTCTGATTTTCAACTTCAACTTTAAAAATAATGATGATCATAATTCTTTTCTTATCACTAGGAGCCCAACACGTGTAGCATTGCCAATATTGCCAATTTGGGGAACTCAGCTTACTCAGCCAGTGGAACCGATGGCAGTCGCATTATTAATTCTCAAAAATATGTTGTGGGCAGCCTTCGATGACTACAGCAATATGTTCTCATGTTCGAAATAAAAGTGTTTGTAACCTAATTTAGCTATTGTCAAAAAAATGATTAATAATCATTTTTGTTTTCAAAGAAAAAAGAAGAATAATGTAGAATTGGCAACACTGTTTATTTTACCATGGCCTCGTGTGAGCCGTGCTTGAATTCTTACTTGAATCTGAATAATTTGACATTATACCTATAACCATTGACTATACCGAAGTAATATATAGTCAATGACCTAACCATGAACTATGGAGTATTACTATAAATCGTGGTCCAGGAAGTCCTGCTCGGAGCAAGACTACACTATCCATTGAGTATCTTTTTCCTCCTCGAACTCCAGAATAATTCATCGTCAACCCTGAGGATATGCTTTAAAATTCTAATGGTATATCGATTCTATAGTACTTTAGAGTCGAATGTACTTCTTTTGTCGGGGTTCAAGTTCTTCGGATGATCAGAATATTATACAGGAAGTACGAGGTAGGCGTAGATAGGAATATAAGAGAAAGAGAAGGAAGGATAGACGATACGTTAGGACGAGCATACACGTAATCGTTATCGAATACGGTCTCACTCGCTCTTTTCAAGAGCGGATGGTCCTGCACTGCAAACCCCAAAAGGTAGGACGTTCGATATGCTTGAAAAATCGAAATTCATAAGCATTAACAGTAAAAGTTTACATCTAATTAACGATACAATTTTGATCAAATAGTTCAGGCTTGAATTCAAGTTTGTACTCGCGATCTGATTCACAATCACGACGGATGACTTTCCTTCACAACTAGTTACTTTATGCCACTCTTTCACTCGATGAAGCGGAGTTCTTTCAATTTTCTCTCTCCGCAAATCCGGTTACGAATTCAACATCTTTTCTCCAAATTAACTATTACGTTTGTGTAAAAAATTTTTCTATTTACATAAAATTTAAGACAAAAAAAAAAATTAATCCTAATCTTCCTCAGCAACAAGTTCCATTTCGGTCTCCGAATCATGGATTTCTTCAACAATCTGTTCCTCCTCTGCCATCTTCTCTCTTAAACCTGAAATAAAATAAAATTTTCACGGTATCAGTAATTCCATTACAAGAATCAAATTTTGAATAAATATTTCGCACAGGAGCTTCGAATATGAATTCATCTGAATGTTCGATAATTCTACAAGAACAGAATGATCCAAAGCTAATGATATTAACCCAGACCAGGTCAATAATGAGCACACCCAAAAGTCCACAAAAGCTTTGCGTTCATTCAATGGACCGGGTGATTTAATACGGAAGTTTTGAAAAATTAGTATTTCAAATAAGTATACGTCCTAATAGCTTGCAATCTCTCCTCGACAAATCTCGATGTACAAGTAGGAGCAATGTTTATGAGACGGAATCATCCGCAGTTTTTTTTTCACCGTAAGAAACTTGGACTTTTTTAAAATTCAATTCACTGCTAAACAGTCCATCGTCAAGGGTACCAACAGAATAGAATGTTTAGTTCGATAGATGAATATCTTACCAGCGGCTGGAGATCTAATTAGGGACATATCTCGTTGCACTTCTCGTATATCTCGCCTTTGTTCCACTTCTCTACCTTTTCTTAACCTCTGCATGATATGTACTGCTTGACGTTTACTCTTGATCTCTTCTATTTTCTTGATTGCTTCGACTATTAAAAAAAAAATGTAATTATACTTTCGAATGACACGTTTGCTTTACGAGTCAACGGACAATACATACGCGATTTCGTCCAAAACTCTCGGTCATATTTGATTGGGACGTTCCTGCGTTTTTCGAATTCAAAGGCCGGGTCGACAGCCAATTCTTTACCGGTGACTTTTCGATAGGCTTTCGTCCAGCGTACTTTCCTCGGATTTTTCTTCTTTTTGAAAGCTTTCATACATTTTGACCGACAAAATTTAAATATCTGCAAATTAATGACTGATGTAAGGTTTCAGAATTATGAAGTTTACGACAGAAACTTGAACCGAGTTACCTTGCAGTCGTTCCGGACGAAATTCATTCCATGTCCCGGATATATTTTCGACGAGCAAAAAAAGCATACTTCGATACGCATGATGTAATTATAACTTCATTCATGGAAAAATAAGAATAATTGTTAAGAAATCTAACAACACGAGCGTGGAATGGAAAATGAAATGAATTTTAGCTGAATTTCAGTCGTAATCCATGCTGGCCGAACCGAACGCATGTGTGCCAAATATGAGCCATTGATAACAGGATTGTTTACAGAGAGAACCTCAAATGATAACGTATGGTTTTTACTGCTCGCCACAAAAAGCGCTAAGAGTTATACCACAGCCAGTCAACAGCAAGGTCAACAGTCAACTTCGATCTTTTGGATCGATATTGTTCGATGTTGATTTTATGTGATTTTTTCGCGGGTTTTTCGTCAGGCCGCCATCACTTGTCAAGTGCTTGTCAATCAATCCTTATCTCGTATTTCTGATCGCCCAATTCGCCCATCTCACATCTTCAGAATTCAGTCAACTCGTCGATTTGCGCGTATTCTATTCCTATTAGTCCTCTCTGATCAGTATGGAAACCGAAGAGAAACAATATTTAGATCACATTCGTAAGATATTCAAAGAAGGTAACAAGAAGTCTGATCGTACCGGTGTTGGCACTGTATCTTTATTCGGATGTCAAATGAGATATTCGTTGGAAAACGGTAAAGTTATTTCCCAAAAGAAAGTAGAGGTTCATATTTACAATTGCATACTGATGATTTTATTTCCCTTTCCAGAAGTCTTCCCTCTGTTGACCACAAAATCTGTATTTTGGAAAGGCGTTGTCGAAGAATTATTATGGTTCATCAGCGGTTCGACAGATGCTAGGGTATTGGACAAGAGAGGCGTGAAAATTTGGAATCCAAATAGTTCGAGAGAATACTTGGATTCGCTTGGCTTTAGTGAACGAGTTGAAGGTGAGTCCCTCTCCTCTCATTCTCGGAATTATCATCTTATAAAGCTTGTTCAACACTCGACTGTTGAAACGTATTCAATCAGGCGACTTGGGTCCGGTGTATGGATTTCAGTGGAGACATTACGGTGCCGAATACAAGGATATGTTTACCGATTATACTGGCAAAGGAGTTGATCAGCTGAAAAACGTGATTGAAACTATCAAGAAGAATCCTGATGACAGAAGAATTATTATGTGCGCTTGGAATCCTATTGATTTACCCAAAATGGCTCTACCTCCGTGCCACTGTTTAGTGCAGTTTTACGTTACTAATAATGAACTCTCGTGTATGATGTATCAACGCTCCGCTGACATGGGTCTAGGAGTTCCATTCAATATCGCTAGCTATTCTTTACTCACCAGGATGATCGCTCACGTTACCGGAACGAAGGTGAAGATTTTCATTATCGGTATTAAATTCGTAGTTACTCAATTTTATTTTAATTATACCTCTTCAATTTCAGCCTAAAGAGTTCATTCATACAATTGGCGATAGTCACGTATACCTAAACCACATAGAACCGCTTAAAATTCAATTGGAAAGAGAAATGCGTCCATTTCCCACCCTCACAATTAATCGAGAAGTGACAGATATTGAAGATTTCAAATTCGAAGATTTCACTCTTCACAATTATCAGCCGCACGGAAAAATCAAAATGGATATGGCCGTTTAACGTAAATTTTGTTTGTTTTGATCTTGTCGTACCGGTCCAAGTTTGTAATGCTCACGTTGTTATGGTAACTAAAATTATACTTTTTATGGTATGATCTGAGTTCTTAGTTAGCATTTTATCTATCTGGAAAATGGATAACTTTTGCGATGAAAGGAAAAATTACATGATGAAAATTCTTGGTAAGATGGTATCAACTTTTTCTCCAAATTTGTAGTACTTTCATGGTTTAACGTATTTGTTGTAGATTTATTCTACGGTAAAGTATTCGAAGATTCATCAAAACAAGTACTAGAAAATCCATGTATCGATCAATTTTTCGATGATCCCGAAAGCATGATATTGAATGTGTATTGTGTGAATTCAAAATTCATTTTTAGCAATCAGGTGAATAAATTGATAATTAAAATTCTCTCTATTGTCGTCAGTTTGTGCATCGTCGAACGTATTTACAGATTTTACGAGATGATCAGATTGAGAGTGCCTTGGCTTTCTACAAAAGTACTGCTACCATAATAACCGATCAAAATATCGGTGAAGTGCTCCGAATATGTTCGTTAGAAAATCCTCCGCTCGGTGGATTCTATAATGTGCTTCAGAATGTATACATTCCATCGTTGTTCAAAGTACTGATTTAAATTTCTTCGGAGCAGAAGTTCTGCATTCTTTTAAAAGTATAATTTAAATGTAGGATGACGAAACCGCGGATGACATCAAATTGAGAATTTTATTCGAAAACGTAGAGGCCGGTTTGAAGAACGCTTTAGTAAGAAAAAAGCTGACTGATGCGGGAACTAGCAAGCAGAATCTTCATAATGTGACTGGTATATTGACTTATATTCTTGATACCTTTCCTGAATATCTTCCGCGTACAAAACTTCATTTTCTTCAAAGGTATATTGAGCGTAAAAGACGAATATGACTATTGGGATTATATCATTCACAACGTTCAAGATTCGAACAAAAGGAAACAAGCGAAAGAAATTTTAAGAATTATACAACCTTCGAAAATTCGGTAATCATTTTCTTCTGTATTTTGAACATTCGTTTCAAAAACTATCGAACCATCGACTGTTCCGTATTGGTTTTTTTAGAGTTGAAAAAAATTATTCATAGAGAATAGAATAATTTTCTTCTATCAAAAAGGTGAATTACGAACCTAAATTAGATAGAAGAACATTTCCAAACAGTTTTGTGATTATAGAAAGAACTACAAACTGCGTTCTTAGAGTTTGAGAAACTGATGAGAAATTTTTTTCAAGTTTTTACTGAAACCACTCAACTTTTTCAAAATGAGTGAATCATGTAGGATCAAAATTCATTGAGTAAAATCCTCTCTGTCACCTTAATTCTATTCTATAAATATCGCGAGATGATCTCATTTTGATCTACTTGTTTATTAAAATCTCTAAAGGTAGTGATTTCGTGAGGTATCTTTTCAAAATTTTGATTCACGAGTAAAGGGGTAAAACGCACTACCAACTATTGCTTTCCTTAACTTACTTCTTGTAACTATGCAGATTATCTCAGCCGCAACAGATTCAAGATCTCGATGACGTCATAGAAGATGCGTATAATATGTTTGACGATATTTGGAAGCTCGATAACAACAATTTCCCCGAAGAACGGATGAGAAACTTATTCGACATTATTGGTAAAATTATTCGAGACTTCTCGATATTTATGATGTAGTAATACAGGCATTGACGATTATTAGAAAAACTTCCTACATGAGGGTTCTAATTTCCCCACAATGAACAATTTTTAAAGTTGTATTATTCGAGTGGTTTTCTCAAACGTTTAGATGGTTACATTCACTACAATGTGAAGAAAAAGAAACTTCTTACATATTGACTATTCTCGTAGGTAATTTTATTTGTCATTCGATTCAAACTCAATTGAAGAAGACAGATTTGTGGACAACTTCTTACTACGAGATCAACGAATTATTGCTAACAGTACGCAAATATTTCAGAGTTTTAACACAAATAACGCTAGACAGAGAACTACTTTAACTCGTGATATCTATCTTTCAGTGCACAGAATTGTGTAAAAAATGGATTGAAACATGCGTTCAACTCACGACTATTTTATGGCCCCATTATTCATTCCGTCCGTGGACGACGGGAATCTACGAGCCTAAGTATATAAAAATCTTCCTTGGGCGTTTAAATGAGGTTTGTGGATTGGTTGATTTACAGTAAAGATGTAGGAAACATATATGACCTGCAATGAGAAAACGATGCTCATTGCCCATTGGCGCGGGAACACCATTTCTCTCTGATTGGACACCTTATTAGAGAGAAATGGTGTTTCTGTCAAAGGACAATGAGCATCCTTTTCTCATCGCAGGTCACATATTAATAATAATGGCAATACCTACGAACTTGGAAAATGTAGACTTGGTTCAACTGATTGCATCTAAAATCTTGTGATAACTATTTTGCGAAGTTTTTCGATCCAAGTGACAAAAATTTTTCGAAGTTAAACAAAAACCATCGAGTTTTGATCAAGTTACATCGATTATTTAATTTTATGACTTTTTTTTCTTTTCTTCTTGATTTTATTTTTTGCAGATTATGGAGGTTAGAAATGTACATCACGTGATTTGCCAAATTTTGAGTAAAAAAGAAGAAGAGGAATTGAAGGTCAACGATACTTTTCAAGTATTCTCACGTAAGTGCTTGACCAAATCAGTTTTTTATTTTTTGTATTTTCTTGTTAGGTAACGTGCATATGGTGTAAATACAATTTTTCAGTTGTAGGGCCGAGAATTTTTTTTTCTAGGTATCATTATTTCTTTATTCAAGAAAAAAAGTAGGCGAGAGACAAGATCATTAGACGAGGTGGCGACAGATCTGGCATCTCACACATAAGGGTCTTGATCATCGAAGGATAAGGCGAGCCCCTCCTTGTAACTTGACCTAAGGAAGTTGGAGCTTGAATTACGTACTTCTGAATTAGAAGTCCGTGACTCAGAGCGAGAGAGAGATTGTAAAAAACGAAAAAAAGAATGGTATTGAAGGGATGTATCATTTCTGACCTACACTACATTAGACGTACTCTAGAATTACAAGTTAGGTATCTTTTAGAAGACTGCTTTTGACACGTATGTCTTTGGACTGGGGGTTAATTGGAAATCTGCGTGACGCCACGCTTCATGACGTCATCGATGACCTTGACCTACCTTTAGCCTTCATTATACTAGGCCTAAACTAGGCTGATGTAAGCCCCTTCAAGTAACTAGATATGCAATACTTCATACACCATTACCAATTGGCTTAACCCCTTCAATGAGCCTGATATGCAACTCAGTGTTTTGCAATGATGTGATGAAAAAAATTGAGATCAACAAATCGAACGAGTCTAAAAATATTTTTTGCATAGATAGCATCCTTATTAAATTGAAACGCCATCGCGATCTTGTTCAGAAAGCAAATACGTAATAATACTATTCCAGATTTCTAAAATAACCAATCGTCAATGTAGACAAATTTTTACAATTTCAGACATCAACGTCATTCAGTGTAACCCATACACAGACCATGTCTGGCAAGCAGCGCGGTATTCATTTTACGAATGTTTAAATCCTACTCAAGAATACGTCGGTCGAAAGATAAAAGAGAAATTAAAATCATCCAGCAACAACTTACTTCAGGTTGTATATTTACATATAGCTTATGATAACTCTATTTGCCCCACCCACCGGGTCAGGCTCTTATTAAAATTTTACGTTTTAATAGACTGTGGAATGGTTTAAGCGCTATCGCAATCTACTCATCCACAAATCTGAAATTCGCATCATGCTAAAACAAGAACGGCAAAATCTCTTAGTTTCACTTCAGGACTACGTTCACGATTTATCAACGACAGACCTCAACGGGGGCAATGATGCTTTGAAAAATATTTCAGAGAATTTAGATCTGCCAGACTCGGTCGTGGAAATCATACGTCTGAAGGAAACCTGCAACAAAGTGAAGTGGAAGAGACAAGTGTATTAAATATATTCGTATTCGAGGTAAAATGCTAACAAAACATCTCATATTTCATTTACAGATGAAAGATATTGAGAATAACGTTTTACCATTGCTGGATGATTTGATGGACTATGACAAATTGAAGGATTCTGTTACGTATTTCCGAAAAGAGTTACAGACTACCGACATCAGTTTATTCAATCGATGGTCTTCCGAAACCACGCGAACCATCTTGAATTCCGAACTCAGGTGGTAAAATTTTCTTATTTGTAAAACTGCAATTTCTCTGTTATTCTGTTTAGCAAAAATTATTTTTTATAGCCTCAAAACTGATGATCCTGTCGTGTATTTCGAAGAAAATAAGCTGATGACAGTCAATTACAATCCTAAATTGGTGCAACTCATAAAAGAAGTGCACCATTTTCTGCTTCTGGGTTACAATGTACCGTCCAATATTGTGCAGCTAGCAGACAAGGCGAAACTATTTTTACATCAGGCCAAGTCTTTGGAACAAGTATGTACTACTCACGTTCTCAGAGTTGCATCTTTGATGACCTTTATCGATAGGTTGAATTTAACAGGTCGCGAATTTCCACAACACAATTGGAGATCGAATGATTCCATCTCAACGTCCTATGATGCTGGGACTGGCAATGGAATTAAATAAGCTGGTAAAACAAGAGAATAGCGTTACTTGGTCAAACAACGAGGCTGTCGATAAGTACATTATTAAATTACAATCAATCGTGGACAAACTGGGTTCAGAAAATAATCGACTTCATTCTCATCACACCTGCATAGTGAAAAAAGTATTGTGCAACATTTTTCTGGATCTAGGTATCCACGAATTGTAGATTTTGATAAACATGATGGCTATCTTTCAGGTTGCGAGTTTATTTGACGCAGATTTAATGCTGCAGAAAAGTATGTGGAAAGATATTCTGCGGGATATTCGAAACATAGTTGCAGAAGTCACAAATGAAGTATGTACCACACAGACTGGATCCGACGATAGTCGATGTCGATTTTTTCATTAATATGAGGCTAAGAAATCTCGAGCTCAAAAACTTTTCCAAGTTCCTAGCTCAGGGGCTCGAAATTCCTCATGTAGTATGAACCTCCACTCAGGGTACTTAGACAGGTCAAGAATTTTTACCAGTAGGTCTGGACGTTCGGAATCGTCAGGAAATGCAGGGAAAAATCAAAATCATGCAAAAATTCCATTAGGAATATTAATATCGAGATGGAAATGAGAATTTTTTTTCTAGTTGGCAAGCTTGGCAAGGTTAGAAGGAATTTTAACATGTTTCATGTCTTAGCGCTGACCTGACCCTCCACCCTAATTCTGAAATTTGCGTCCGCACGTTCGCGCCCGCACGACCATGACCTTGACACTCGAAAGAATTTCTGCTCTGACCCTCCCACTCTAATTCCGAAATTCGCGTCCGTACGTCCATCTGGCCTCTTCTTGTATACTACTATTTGACATTTTATACTAGGTCCAAGTCCTCTTCATACTAGCTTCATACTAGGTTTAGGCTTCTTTTATGCTACAGGCTTAGGAGGTCTGTATTAGTAGTTGACATGTTTCATGTCTTATTTCAAACCCAATAACGAAATGAGTGGATTTAAAAAAAATCAGAGTAACGAACTTATATTCATTAGATCGTTTTTCGTTTTCCTGCGAAGAAATAATGAAAATAAAGAACTTCGAAGAACAAATTTATACATCATGAATAACACGGAGCCTCTTAGCCAGCTAAAAAGTATACCAGTCGATGATAGTAAGCACCGTGACTTATAATGGTAGAATCTTTCTTCGTCTAAATATACATAAAATTGGACAATACATCGTTTCATGCATTATATTTTGATCAAAAAAAATATATGTGTGAGTAAGTAAAATTCGATACCCTACAATTTCGAGTGAACAATAAAAAGAAAACAACCATCAAAATACACGTTACGCTTTTTTTTGTGCGTTTCTCCTAAACAACAATTTGAAGCCTACCGTACGAATTAGGGTGGAAACGAAATAGGTAATACGTATTGTGAAAATCGCACTGGAATCAACAGGTCAGATCTTGCTGTATTCATCTGAACTCATGATCGACGTGTCTCGCATAAGTCTCATAAAAGACGGCGTATAGTTTGAAGAAGAAAGAAAAACATTTCCAGTCCATGCGAGTCGAGTGAGGTGAACTGCTCTAAAACTCGCAGATAAAATTTCACACAAGCGCTTATAAGAGTACTTAGAATAAGACATGCTTCACAGGAGGCTTTGTGAGATGCCATGACGTGGTCGATCGAGCTTCATGAGAACTACTCAAAGTTGGAACATCAACCTACAGCCGGTAAAGTGGCTATGAGCTCAAAATAGTGTCATTCCTGCCAGTATATACGACTAAATATATTTTCTAAGTACTGCATGATAACAAAAATTAGATACCTTCGTAATTACATGCTTCCAACTTACGTACATTCTTCCGAATGCTCTCGACCAACTGCAAATCATAGATTTGGTGGCGGACCACTTGTGACCTCATAAATTTTGATCAAATTATTTCAAACTGACATTCCGAGAAAAGTTTTTTTCTAAAACTCTAAGTTTAAATAATGGGTTGGTGTCAATTAGGCGTGGCCGATTAGCTGCGAGGAATTGGGCGAAAAAGAGTGAGGAGGGTCAGTCAGGTGAGAGACTGATAGAGCGACGTACCCAAAAATAGGCGTCTGAGCGTACGAAATAAGAAGAAAAAAAGAATTTGGAATGTGTATTACAAATTGTCCAGTCTCCCCTCTATAAGGATCTAAGCCAAAAAATTTCTCAAGGTCCCCTGACAACGTCAGGATCCGAGTTCAACATTTTTCAAAGTGCCTCCTCTTTACAAGTTTAGAGCTTGAAATTTCTTCTAGTCTCCTATAGAGCTTGGAAATTTTTCAAGCTCCCTTTCTATAGAGGCTCAGAGCTCAAAATGTTTCCGAGCTTCTCTTTTCTAGCGGTCCCAAACTCGAAATTCCTTAAAATTCAGGACGGACGTAGGATTTTTTGAGGATATAACCCGAAAATCAGCAGAAAGGGTATTCGAAAAGGTACCATTTTTGCTGATCGATCTATATTCAGTGATGGAATTACTCTAGTTTGCTCCGAAGCTGCTTTATTGCGCTCCGGAGCCGTTCCTTTATATAGTGGCATATTCGTTTTATAAAAAGTGATACATTATTGAGACCTCCACCACGCAATACTTGTTCTGTCAATGTATCATGTAGTGCACCGTAGAGGAAGGAGTTTGAGGGGGCCATGGAGGCAGTTTTTTTGAGGTTACTCAGCCTAGTTTCTACCTCAGGACACTATGCGTGAGACTAACTTCTAAGAGAGCAACTTAAGGGCTGCTTTAAAACTTACACATATCAAAACTTATTCTAGTCTACTTCTAGTTTATGTATCGGAGGAACGAGTTCGCAATTCTTTTGAGGTCCTGGAAATCAAGGTCACTAGAAGACATCATCATGATTCCGTCACGCAAACTTCATAATGACTTCCAGCCTTGAGACATATCCAACTGAAAATTTTCATAACCTCTAGACCCTTTGGGCCCGCACAATAATTGACTATTGTCGTATTCTGTAATCTTTAAATAGATTCACAGATATTCTAATAAACAATGATATTTTACAGTTCTCCAATACAAAAACGTGGCTCATCCACTGGGATCATCAGATTTACAAAGCTCTACAGTATCAATACCAAATTTGCCTTTTGAATTTGAATAAACACTTACCCGAGATGAAAATTGAATTAGTTTACAGGTTTAGTACGCATCCGTCATTTGTTATAAAAATCCTTTTTTCTTATTAATCATGGAGATTTTTTCTTTTGTACTTTAGACAACGAGAATTGAAGTTCAGTCCACCCTTCGAAGAAATCAAAATGAAATATTACAACGAAGTGAAAAAATTTATAACGCTCCCATTGACTTTTCGCGGGGTCTCAGATTCTTCCGAATCAATTTTTCCTACGATGGTAGTGCGGTAAGAATCCAAATTTTCCTCGTATTTCAAGAATTCTTCGCATTAATTATATCGCTTTTCAGGAATGCCGATCGCTTTGGACAAGTCTACACGAACGCGGAACAAGTTTTTCAAAAATTAATAGATTTGAAAGAGCACTGGATTGATAAGACCGCGTTAGGGGCGGTTGATTTGGAGATAATAATTCGCGATCACTTAAAAGTTGCCGGAGATTGGGATCTAAACTTCCGTACTTCTAAAGCTTGGGGTCAAGAAATCGCTAAAATAATCGAGTAAGGAAAATCCGACATTTGCACGTGTTTCTGATTTTCACGACTTAAAATTGCGTCGATTTTTATTTACAGTTGCGAGCATAAAATAGAATGCTTCACGATTAGTACAGCCCCTGTACGTTCGGAAATAGAGCTGCATAATAACCGTTACTGGGATACCCTATCTGTGTCTCTTTATGCGTCCATATCGATAGATGCGAACCAAATCGAAGATTTTGTCAAAAGTGCGAAAAAGCGACTCGAATATCAGCCTCAGACCTACGACGAAATCGGGGAAACTAGCGAAACGTACCTGAAAATTGTACAAGAATGCAAGGAGGTTTGTAATTATGCTTTCTGAGTAGAGAAGTTTCGTGATTAGTCTGTGCCCTAGTAAATTTATATGATCGTTTTGGCTTTCATCAGCTGTACAGATCATACATCTCGTTTATTCCAGAGAAATTTTTTTGAGCTCGAAAGGTCACAAATTTTAATTTTTCTAAAAGTCTCTAAACTCAAACTCGCGAAGTGTTTTCAGGGAGGTTTCATTTTTTTTTTTTTTTTTTTGATCCTTCGGTTGAAGACTTTAAAAATTCTTCAAGCCCCTATAGTAAGTCATTTAAGACCATTAAGCTCGCTAGAAAAGCCAGAGTTGAACCCTAACCTTCTTCTTCCTATAGGCGCGCAAGTCCCTGGTTAGCCTTATTCACTAGCCTCAACTGCCCTTCATTCTTACATGCAGAACCCAACCTTCGTTAAATCCTTTGATCTCTCTAAGGGAAATTCCAAATTCTCAAGGCCTGAAATCCTTCATCCTTCCATACAAAACCTAACCTTCGTTCGCTGCTGTGAGGCATTTTCAATAGAGGGGTGGGGGAAATTACAAGTCTCGAAGTCAGTCAAGGGCTCCAACCCTCCACCCTTCCACCCGAAACTTGACCTCTATTCACTGTTGCGACGTATCTTCAGTGTGATGGAGGGAGGAAGCTCAAATTCCTCTAATATTTCTGTGGCAGACCTCAAAATTTCTCCCAAGTACTCGAAGTAGATCGAGATCTTCTGACTTACCAGCGTATTTGGGCCAATTCCCTTCAAGTATGGATGTAAATTCAGAAGGTAGGATAGGGAAGTAATGGTCGAATTTTTTGACATTCCAAAACTAGATCACAGGCTCCGCGGGCTCTCGGAATCACAATTGGGCGGAGGAACGGTGGATGAAGATGTCTATTTATTTTTCCTAGTTATGAAGTCAAGATGTACAGACAAAAATTTTAGTGTAGGGAGGGCGAAGAGTGATAGACGGAAGACATCATGGTTTACGCATTGTACATTTCAATTAGCCTACTTAAACTCACCGCTCTCAATTGAATGCTGTTTCCTTGATGATAAAGACTTGTCTTTTGAAAAATTGCTATCTTTCATATTTTTGTTTCAGATGAAAACCGTTGTCGAAGGAATGGATGATAAGAACAAGGTCTTGTCTTCGTGGACCAAAGAAAGTGTCGGTCAAGTTGACGTAGTGAAAAATTTGTGGAATAATTTCCTCGCACTTCTCGATAATCAACAGTTTTACATCAATCGTCAAGTAAATATTTCACGACTATTATTAAAAACGCGTAAATTACTCATACAGTTCAGGGTGCACCATATGATCATCATCATCATTATGACTTCTTGGCCTTTGGCTTTTGTGACTATGACTCATGTGTAACTCATACCACTGGCATTTTCGGTACTGTCCCTTCGAGAGATGAATCAGTTGCTATCCGTTACTAGTTTTCAAAAGATTAGAAGGGGAAAATATTGACAAAGTTTTACACCGGTCAAGTCGAAGATTCCTATTTTTTATCGCGCTTTCCTTTCTCAAAGTTATGGGTGATGATGGTACATGAAGGGTACAGATGCTGTGGGATGTTGACCAATAAATTCGTTCTATCGACTTTCCAACTCTGTAAAAGTGGCCACAGAGGCTCGATCTATCTTTCTACAATTGAGTAAGCAAAGGAATTTTATCCGTTCTTTTTATTTTTTCCAGGTTGAATCAATTAAAACCAAACTAGTAACTGAAGCGGAAAATTTGTCTTCTGAACTGGAGAAATTTTTGTTACGTTGGGAACGACTCCGTCCTAAAGAAACTGATTTGGTCGACGGCAGTCACACAGTTATCGACAATAATATCACAATTTTAAAAGAAAAACGCGAAGAATGGAATCAGTTATCGGCTAAAATCAAAAAGATAAAGTAACGTCGCTTCAATAATTTTGCGTTTTATCGAGTAATTTTTTCTGTATGAATATTCAACAAATCAAAATCATCGTCCTTTCAGACGAGATTACGAACGTTTCTGCATCGAAGTACCCGAATTTCCTGGGCACGATGACTTGGAGAAGGATTTGAAAGAATGTGAAGATATCTGGGGTCTTTACGAAAAATTCAATCAAGGTAAGGTTCCAAGTACAAAATACTTGCTTGCGATCGGTTGATTTTTTTGACGGCTATTGAGGACTAACAGTTGAGAACAAAATGATGTCACAAAACTGTGATGACGTCATTTTATCCTCAACTGTTTGTCCTCAAACTCGACCAAGCAGAGCGAGTGTCCTCGGCGTCATTTATCCTTGGACCAATGTATGCTTACTTCTAAGGTACATTTTTGAATGGAAAGGCAAAAAAGCACATACCTACAAGCAAAAAATTATGAGATTTTATTTATTTTCTAGGCTTACAAGAATTCTGCGCTGAAGAGTGGACTATCTTCCGAAGTAAAAGTGTCAGCAAATTTGAAGTATTCATATCAGAATGGGAACAAACATTGGAAAATATGGCTGTTACTCCACTCACAGCGAGACTCATGTCTGACCTTCGTAAAAATAAGGTTAGCTTATTTGTGCACCTTATTTTCCTAATTTGAGATGAATTAAAAATAAATACGCGTGATTTTTCTAGGATTTCATCCCCCAATTGAAATATTTACGAGGAGATACCTTCAGCAGCAAACATTGGTTAGATTTATGCGCTTTGCTCCAGTTGAAGCCGAAATCGATCGAAACATTAACTTTCGGTGACTTTTTATCCGTCCGAGATGCTGTTATGATGAATATAAATGCCCTTCAGGTCAGTTATTTTCCGGTCTGTCATTTAAATTACTTACCAATTCTTGTGGTTTTTATACTGTTTTCTTTCAGGAACTCAATAATCGAGCTGCAAGTGAAGCTGTTATCCGACAAGCGCTAGCTGAACTTGATATTTGGGAAGTGGAGTCGAAGTTCTCGTTCACATCTCACACTGATTCGAAAGGAAAACAAATTTTTTTGATCAAAGACTTCAAAGATATTTTGTCGAAGGTAAGGAGCGACAACGAGCACTGCTTGTAGCAGGCCCGTAGCGAGGGGTGTTGGGGGAGTCAACCCTCCTCCTCCCTCCACAAAACACATGAAATATCACATTTTATTCTAAATTAACATTCTTTTCTCCCACTTTTTCTTGAACCCCCACCTCAGAAAAGTTTTCTGGGTACACCCTTGCCCATGGCTAAAATCAATTTGTAGTGGAGCTGCAGGGCCGGATTAAGAAGGGGGGTCGATTGGCCCCGAACCCCCACGATTGCAGTTCAAGAACCATCAATGAACAATAAAATTTATATACGTCTTACTGCAGTGTTGATAAAGACTTTTTTTAATGGAGAGAGGGCCCTCCAAGAACCACAAAAGCTAGATCCGGCCCTGAGTGGAGGCTTCGTCAAACCTTGGTACGTATAAACTCTCCTCGCCTTTTCTTTTTCTTCGTTCAGTGTAACAATGTCATTCCTTTTAGGGTTGTATTTTTGGCTAGGAGGAACTGATGAACCAATGAAGTTTCTTATTTCAATTATAAATCGATCGAAACGGTTCTATTCGAACGACTCTTTTTTCACCTATGCCTAAAATAGGATGACCTCATGACATCCGCTACAAAATTAAAAATGTTTCGTTCTTTTTTTGTGGGAAATGATGATATTTCTGATTCTCAAGATATTAAATGAATATGTTCGGAGATTTTTTTCGAGAATCTACCTCCTATTTATTATTCCTGACATCCTTTTTTCTTCTTCTCTCTCCGTAGATAGGAGACAATCAATGTTTACTAAAATCAATGATAGGAACACCAAATTACGATCAATATCTAGATCACACTTCGATGTGGGAAACGAAACTCATGCACTTGGATTTCTTCTTGCGAAGTTTGAGCGAAGTCCAAAGAAAGTAAGAGCCAATCGGGATCGATATGAAATGAGAATCATGTTACGAAAATTACTCGGCTTATATTTCAGATGGTTGTATTTGGAACCAATATTCAAAAGCGAAACTATGAAGATCGAAAAGGCTAGATTTGAACGGATCGACAGGGACGTGCATTTTGTGCTGGAAACGCTCTATTCCGGTGATCAACGTGTGGTCGGCTTGAATCGTATCGAGAATTTAAGATCTACTCTGGAAATACTCATCCAGCAACTGAATATTTGTCAAAAAAGTCTGAACGACTATTTAGAGGTTAGGATGATTCGAATGTTTTCTTTCTAGCCTCGTGAGAAACGAATGCGAGTAAAATTTGTCAGGCTTATTTCTTTTTTTATTTCAGGAAAAGCGTTTGAAATTCCCTCGATTTTATTTTCTCAGCGACGATGACTTGTTGGAAATTCTAGGTCAAGCCAATAAACCAGAAGTAGTTCAGTCGCATTTGAAAAAATTGTTTGCTGGAATAAATTGCGTTATTTTTGACAATAGTAACATTATCGCTGTTCAGTCTTTGGAAAAAGAGACTGTTCGGTTGAAGAACCCGGTCACCATTTCCCTAGATGTCGAGGTAAGACCTATTATTTACCTGCTGTTAGAACTGTTCAAAAATATCTAAATTTCAATGTTAGCAGACCTACCCCCAACCTTCAGAAGCTTTCAAGGAACTTGCAGTGTGATATGAAGGAAGCGTTCGTTGAACGTAACCAGTTTAACATTTCTGGACTCCTTGTAGTGACCATGGGCTCGATCGGGGACACAGAAAGAAATTCAAAAATATCATCTACTCGTTGTGACGTACGAAATAATATCTGCGAGTGGTCACATGACCGAATGCCATATGTTCCTCTCGCCGAAGAACACAATGTGTAGAGCTTGAGAGCATCCAAAAGCAATATCGAGGCAAAATATGTGGGGGGGGGGACTTTGGGAACTTTCTGAATGTTTGTTTCCTCTAACTCTTCCAAATTCAGCCTACATTTTGAATATTTGGAAAGGGAGAGAAAGAGAAATGTGGCGCTCATTAGCCGAGAAGTAGAATCTATAGGAAGCATGAAAAATTTAGCTTTAAATACGGTAGAGAATTTTTAATTAAGAAATTTTGTAATCCTCTTTCTTTAAAGACGTGAGGACTCAAGATAAGGTTTTGATTTTCTTTCAGAATTGGTTGAACGTCTTATGCACCGAAATGAATGAAACATTGAAACAACTCCTGAAACTCTGTTTGAAAGAAGCTGATCCAATATCTTATCCTTCTCAAATTCTGTGCTTAGCCGAAAGTATTTCATTCACTTGTCGTTGCGAGGATGCCATCAAATCGGGAAAATTGAATGCCCTCCTTTCGTCATTACAAGTAAAGAAAAGAAATAGACCAATCATTCTAGATATCTTCGTTGAACTACATATTTTCACGCTCGAAATTAATAATTGTTATAGAAACAGCTCGACACCTACACAAAATTAGATTTAGAATTGGAAATTGGCGAAGATTCGCACGTGCTCGAATTAAAATTGAAAGCTTTAATTTTCGACACCATTTATCATATGAACATCGTGAAAGATCTGATCTCGAACACCGTATCTTCCGTAGATGAGTGGAATTGGCAGAAACGCATACGGTTGGTGAATTCATTCGATTTATTTACATTTTTTTTTAATTTTCATGAGAAATTATTTTGTTTCCCATTTCTCCGACTAGATTTTATCTGACTGAAATGAATATTGTGAAAATTAAAATGGTGGACGCTCAATTCGATTACTCCTTCGAATACCAGGGAAATGCGCCAAAATTAGTTCACACGCCTTTGACTGATCGTTGTTATTTGACCCTAACTCAGGTACTTATTTAATTAGATATTTTCTTCTAATGCTTGTGCTGAAAATTAAGAATACCCAGTGGCGGATTAAATTTTTTTGCGATCTCTTTCCCTCCTCCACTGATTAAATTCTTGCCTGTTTTCTAATATCAGTCCATGACTTTTTTTTTTTGCTAATCCCCAATTGTTCAGATTTTCTACAAAATTCAGCGCCCCCTGAAATCCATCACCCTTAGGCAAATGCCTAGTTTGCCTAAATACGACACTAGCTGCAGTATACCAAACATGTGTTATTATTTTCTCAATTTTTAGGAGGTTTGGAACCCCCGAAAACCAATAAAACTTCCGCAAAAGCCGTAACACCCTTCAAGCCATATCTGACTTAAACCTCCAAATTGAGGAAGTCCTCCGCTCAAACTCAAATATCTACTCCATTCTCTTTGTTCTCCAGGATGCTTTTCCTCATGGCTCCTCTAAATTATATGTCCTGTGAGGCAATTTAGCCAAACTCCTCCAATTCTTCCTCCATCACTAGTATCTAAAGACTGGAATCCTAGACCAATACTCTTTCCAATCAATCCAATACGGTGTTCTATAAGGAAAAGTATGGAGTATTCTTCTCTGTGAACGACCTAACAAACGGTATCTGTTTTCCCCTTACCAAATACCTGTTAGTGGATCACTTCAATACCTCCCTACTAAAGTCGGACACCCAACGAGCAGCAAGATTACTTTAGTTGACCCTTGATAAAATCTCCAAATGGTCATTCGACCGTGGATTTCGATCTTCAAACTAGAAAACAGTCATTGTAGTATTTGAAGAAAGATACTCACGCTCTACGCTTCTTCCTTCTCTGCGTCTACAGAACTTCACAATTACTTTCCGATCTTCTGCCAAGTTCCTTGGTCTTTAATATAATAATTTTACCATTGAAAAGAAATAATCCAGATAATTTCAATCAATAATATGTATTTAAAATATTTTAATTAATAATAAAGAAATGATAAATGTAAGTATTTCTACAAAAATTCAAATTAATAATCAATTATTTGAACTAATAATGAAATATAAATTTAGGTATTTAATTTATATAATTTAAATAAATTATAAATTAATTTTAATTCAGAAACATTTCTAATTTAATAAATAAAATGATTAATATTACGATAAAATGAATTAATATTATTATTAATAATTACATTTAATTACCTATAAAATAGAGTTAGATAAAAAATTCAAATCTTACAACCTCTCCGATCTTCCCTCAACATTTCTATTAATATACAACAAACTCTCAATAACAACTCAGAAACAATTGGCTCAACTCTAACTTACTTACGATCTACTGACTTTTACAACCACGTTTAACTCCAAACGATGACGCCAAAAAAAAAAAAAAAGAATATTTTTGTTTTCCTTTATATTTTTATTTCATCTCAATTCTTTTACATGTATTTTTTTCAACTTTCTACTTAAATACTAAGTTTATGTAAAAGCAGAACTGTCTGCCGAGCAAATAGCCCTTAGCGCAACTGCATTGCTCGTTAAATAAAAAGAAAATAATAATAATAATAATAAATTAATTAATTAAATTTGTTAAATTAAAATTATTAAATTAAAATTTTAAGAATAATTTTTAATAGGTATTCAAAATATTGAATCAAAAAAAAAAAATACTTATCAAATTATGTAGCTAATAAAATTTTAATCGAACAGATTAAATCATATAAATTCTTTTAAATTTCTTTAAAATTTTATTTATCAATTTTAGTTATAATTTCTTTTTATGAATAATAATATATTTTTATAAAATTATTAATTGATCATTTTAATTGATTTTGATATGTTTTTTTGTTATTTTATTTTTCCGATTAAAATGAATTTATTGTTAAAAATTTTCCACTGGTTTGAATTTGGTAAAAAAATAAAATAATTTATTGATTTTATTGATATAAATAAACCTAATAGTTTATTATTAATTGAACGTAAAATTTAATAAAAAAATGAATTACATTGGTTCAAATTTCGAGAATAATTTTATTATTACAATTTTAACAATAAATATTATTCATTTTATATTAAAACTAAAAAATTTAATATTTATTTATTAGAAATAATAATTTATATTGATTTAATATTTAAATTTAAATGCAAGAAACTTTCTTATATAACATTTTAAAAAAAAATTTATATAATTATAATTATTTATGGTCAACGTTCAGAAATTTGCGGAATTTATCACAGATTTAGACCAATTAAAATTGAATAATTATTTTTAAATGAATTAAAAATTCTATAAAATAATTAATTGATAATTTTATATTTATAAAAACAATTATAACTAAAATTAATAAAATTGATAAATAAAATATTGAAGAAATTAAATTAAAAAAAAATATATTATAGTTATTAATAAAATGTTCAAACTATATTTAATTAAAATGTAGAAATGAATAATATTAGGTACCCAAATCTCTCATCCCATCAAATGCTCTCAGCTCACGTAATTCAATTCCATCTAGGCACTTATTTTAAATTTAAGCCTTTACTTCCTATTTTTTCATCCGCTCCCCGGATATACGGAGTTAATTCAGGCTAAAATTTTATGTTCCCGTATGGGAAACCCCGCCACCGTTCACCACTGAACTTGCCCACACAATCACCTACCTCTCGATGGCTTCCCGCCTCCCCCCCCGCCAATTCCTTATACTATCTGATTCGCTCTCATCCTTGCTTGCTATCCAAGACTCTCTTATTCTTTCAATCCTATCGTCCAACGAATTCTCAACCTTTTCTTTTTCATTCTCCATCTCTTTTCTATGGATAACGGAATACGTTGACCTTAAGGAACATGATGCAGTGGACCTTGCCAGAAGCAGTCTCTGCATTCCCCTTCCATGACTGATCCTTTCCCCTAGTATGACCACAAATCCTATTTCTGCTTTCTCATCCCCTTTTTCTAGCTGGATCTCAGGTCTTTCTTATCCTATAATATGTGGAAGCTTCGATCTATTATAAAACTTCCAATTTCTTGGTCTACATCAATCTGCCCTCCTCGGCGGAGAAAAGTCATCCATACCACATCTATCCTTTCAACACTTCTCGTCTTTCCCAAGCTCTCAAAAACATCCGGCTTCACCATGCATCACAATTTCCCTCTCCAACAATTGTGAGAAAATCATTAGCACGATTGGACTGCCTCCGATCCACCTATTTCTACAACACCATCTCATTCATATCCATCCGTATTGTCCACACGTGCCCTCTCCAAGCCCATAACCTTCGCTAAGTGTTAAGGCTCGTTAATTTGATTAGAAAACAAAAATTGATGGGGAAATATCTGCAGCTTTTGCTCGACCTCTAGATTTTTTGGTAGTTATTACCATCCTCTCAACAAGGGCGTCATTTGTATATCTTTTGAAGGCTTGTACGTGCGCGATTTACATATCTTTCAATATTTTCATGAAATTCTATGTTGCCTCATTCCAAGCGTTTTTTGTTTAAGGCGATGAGCATGGGACTTGGAGGCAATCCGTATGGACCAGCTGGCACTGGTAAAACAGAATCTGTTAAAGCCTTAGGACGACTGTTTGGTCGCCAAGTACTCGTATTCAATTGCGACGAGGTATGTGCAGTTGTATAAGCTACTCGTTTCCACCCCGTGAACTGAGATTATACCTTTTTTCTTCAGGGTTTAGATATCACCTCACTGACAAGAATATTGATAGGTTTAGTCAAGTGTGGAGCGTGGGGATGCTTCGATGAATTTAATCGACTAGAAGAAGCCACCCTCTCTGCGGTATCCACCCACATCCATGTTATTCAAGAAGCTCTGAGAAACGGCGTCAAAGACATTACATTGATGAACCGTGAAGTGAGTACAGCAACTGTGCTATGTGACCGTATCGCAGTCTTCTGAAAGCTATGGTTGTAGATTTCCATAAACGCAAATACCGGCATATTTGTTACAATGAATCCGGCCGGACGAGCTTATGGAGGCCGTCAGAAATTGCCGACCAATTTGAAACAACTTTTCCGCCCCATAGCTATGTCTGTACCGGATGATCTACAAATTGCGGAAGTTATATTGTACAGCGAAGGATTCAAAAACGCCAATCTCATTGCCAGAAAACTTGTTCAGATTTTCGATATAGCCAAGTAATTCATAAAAAATTATGAATACTGATGAAAAGTCTTTCGAAGACGTTCGATTAAACATTGTGATTTTACAGAAAAATATTGTCTCAACAGAAGCATTACGATTGGGGTCTACGAGCATTGAAAACCGTAGTTGGAGGATGTAAGACAGCCTTGAAGGCGGCGAAATTGTCTTCGCCCGATGAGATCGACGAAATGGGTTTAGTGGTACAAGCATTAAGATTGAATACATTGTCCAAATTAACGTATAATGATGCCCTACAATTCGATGCTCTAATTTCGAGTACTTTCCGTAAAGTCGAATTTCTCACTATCGCGGATAACAGTTTGACGAAAGCGATCGAAGAAAGTTTTAAGCTTCTCGGTTTACAACCTAATTCAAGACAGGTAAAATTATGCAATGCAACGTTTGAATTACGCCAAGGTCTTCTTGCTTATGTGGCTGTAATTCTGCGTAGGTACAAAAATGTTTGGAACTGTACGAGCAAATCGAACAAAGAATGGGAGTTGTAATCGTTGGTCCTTCAGGTTCTGGAAAATCGTCAATCTGTAAACTTTTACGTCAGGTGAGATGCTGATAATTATTTCTCTAGAATTTGTCTATAAGTATGAAAAAAAATCTAGTTCCCCTCATTTGATAGTTCCTATTTCATTGTTCACTTGGTGGTTAATTTTTCTGCGTGTCAAGCAAAAATAATATTGAGAGTGGGGTCGAGACGGGGGCACTCCCGCAATGAGACGCTGATCCAGTCAGCGAATTGTGCAAAGTCAGGGTGTCTACCAGGTCATCTAAGTCAACTAAGTCAATTAAAGTCAACTTTTTTGAAACATGGTCAACTAAGTCAAGTAAAGTCAATTTTTCTATCCGTAGGTCAACTAAAAAGTCCAAAAATGCCTAATTTTGTGTAAAGAATGTTTTTCACATGTCTTCCTGTGTGCACAATATCAAGGTATAATCAACAAACTTCTGACTTCTAAAATGACACTTTGCTCAATTAAATATAAATTCTTGCAAAGGATAAAAAAAATACCGAAATTACGATATTAGTTTGGAGAGGGGGGGGGGAATAGTTTGATATTTTTTAGGGTCAAATAAAATATCGAAAAAATGTCAACTAATGTCAACTATTTCCAATTTTCAATTCTGGTAGACACCCTGAAAGTCAGATCATATTGTCAAAGCAAATTCTCATTTCTCTTCCCCTCTTTTCGAAAATTTAGCTATTTGAAAGACTAGACGCGAAAAATAATCTTGTGCATAAGTAGATATTCTTGTACCGGTTGAATAAAGAAGACCTCAAAGATCAAAAGGTCAACTTAAAAATAACGAATTTCTTCGTCGTTAACAATCTTGAATCAATTTCAGGCTCTTGTCAGTCAAAAACGAACAATCAATCAGTACGTCATCAATCCGAAATCGATGTCCCGTACTCAGTTGCTCGGTCAAATAGACCAGGATACAAGACAGTGGGTTGACGGTGTGCTGAGTGTTATCGCTCAACGAGTTTACAACGAGCCTTCTGGTGAGTCATCCAATATTCAAAATCTTATATAAGGAAACGATATTAAAACAGCATTCTACCGTAAAGATGTAGAATCGTGGATCATCTTCGACGGCGATATTGATCCAGAATGGATAGAATCGTTGAATTCAGTACTCGACGATAATCGTCTCCTCACTCTGCCGTCCGGTTGGAGAATTCATTTCGGCCCCAATGTTCATTTTCTGTTTGAGACGCATAATTTACAATACGCGTCTCCTGCTACTGTCTCAAGAATGGGTATCATCTTGTTGAGGTGAGCGTTATCTATGACCAGAAAAAGCTAGGTAACTGCCTACCATATTTGTCATTAATTTTTGCATTATTGTTCATGCATGCAGCGAGAAAGATATAGATACGCAATGTATCGTCAAGAGTTGGTTAGAACAGCAGAGTGAAAATCAACGTTTGGCATTGACGGAGCTTCTAGAAAATTATTTCTTTAAATGTAAGTTGTAAGTTAATTGATGGATCATTTTCAATGTGTTTCATGTCTTCAGGCCGGGTGCACAACTTCATTGAATTTGTATTGAATGTTGACCTCTAATCTATTTTTTGGATTCGCAAGCACGTGTCGGGGTATCCAGGGACCATCTCCAAGCTATAGTTTGATCACTTCACTGTAGCAAATATATGGCCTAGCATTTGGCAAAATATCACCAACTCTGACCTGGTTTCACAATTGATTGAATTTGTATTGGAATAATGCTAGTTTGATCGCTTCTGCATAATCTAGTATTTGGGAAATACTAAAAACTCATGATATGTTCTATGTCTTTTGTCTGGGTGCACAACTTCATTGAATTTTTATTAAATATTAACCTCTACTCTATTTATTGAATTCGCGAGCATGTGTCGAGGCATCCAGGAACCATTTTCAAGTTAGTTTGATCACTTCCTCTATGTAACCTAGTATTTGGGTATCACTACTAACTTTTGATATGATTTATATCTGCTGGCTGGGTGCACAACTTCATTAAATTTGTATTGAAATAAGTCAGTTTGATCACTTCTTTACAATCTAGTATTTGGGAAATACTACTAAGTCATGATGACACGTTCTATGTCTTTAAGCTGGGTGCACAACTTGATTGAATGTTGACCCCACCCTCTCTTTTCTAATTTTTCAAGCCTGTGTCCAGACATCCAGGCGCTCCTTTAAAGTTGGTTTAGTATTTGGGAAATACTACTAACTTTTGATATGTTTTATGTCTTTCAGCTGGGTGCCCAACTTCATTGAATTTATTTTAAATCTTGACCTCTACTCCATATTTTTTGGTTTTGCGAGCCTATGTCTGGGCTTTCAAGGACCATCTTCAAGCTAGTTCGATCACTCCTCTGGCCAATACAGTATTTGAAAAAGTACTACCAATTTGATTTGATTTATATTAAATTTCAATCCCCACTCTACCTCCTGGATTTTCGAGCGTATGTCAGGGCGTTCGAGCACCCGCTTGAAGCTAGTTTGATCCCTTTCTCTGCATAATCTAGTATTTGGGGATCATTATTAACTTTTGATATGTTTTATGTCTGCTGGCTGGGTGCACAACTTCTCTGAATTTGTATCGAGTTTTGACCTCCACCCTGTTTTCTGGATTTGCGAGTGTATGCCCGGGTATCCAGGTACCTTCCTGAAGCTAGTTGATCTTTTTTTCTGCATAAGTTAGGAAATACTATCAATTTTCGACAAATTGTATTCCTTGGCTAGGTGCAGAACTTCATTGAATTGGTATTGAATCTTGACATCCACTCTCTTTTTTGGATTTGCGAACCTGTGTCTGAGCTTCTAGGGACCATCTTGTAGCTGGTTCGGTCACTTTTTTTTTGCCAATTTATGACTTAGCATTTGGAAAAATACTACCAACCCTAACATATTTTTTGCCTGTAATCTGGATACACAACTTGATTGTATTTGTGTTTAATTTTAACCCCTACTATATTTTCTATATTTGTGAGCGTGTCCGGGCGCCCAAGCATCCGCTTGAAGCTAGTTTCATCACTTCTGCATAATCTAATATTTGAGAAATACTACGCATACTAACGTTTGACTCGGTTCATTTCTTTTGGGTGGGTGCACAACTTCATTGAATTTGTATTGAATCTAACCTCTACTCTGTTTTAACAGGGAACCTGTTCTACGGGTGGTTTTATGATGAATTTTCTATGCGCCATCAGACCAAAAACTTGGAAAATATCCACTCTCGAGAGCTATATATGATAGGAGGGGATTTATGGTGTTTGAAGCATTGCATATCTGGCTCATTGAATGGGCCAAGTCAATTGGTCATATCATGTATCATCTTTCAGCACATAGAACAGGTTCCCTGAGTTTCTCGTTTAATATCGTGAAGGGAGTCTTCATTTTTGGATTGTATTGGGGCTTCCAGGGTCCATCTTCAAGCTAGTTTGATCACTTCTTTTGCCTATGATTCGGAAAGTACTATCAACTTCTAACAAGTTCATACTTTCAGCTGGGTGCACAACTTACACTTGAGAAAATAATAGGCGGAACTCTACGCCCTCCTCCCTCTTTAGTATACTAGTCTCGCATCTTCTTTTGTTCTTGACCTCCTTCTACTTCAATGGTCTCAGAAGAGCTACGCTGGAGTTTGGCAAAAGTATCCATTCCCACCCTCAAAAATGGTAGGAACCATGAAACATGACATTTATTTTATGTGTATCAGCAGAAAGTTGTTTTTTTTATTGTTTGAGTGAATTTCTCGTCATTGTGGTGTAGCTGCAGAATGGATCCAAAAGAGAGGGGAAATGATCTCGCCGATATCGATTTCCACACTGATAAAAAATTGCCTCTCACTTATGGACAACGTGCAGAACAAAGCTAAGTTAGCTGTGACCCTCATTCATGGACTGGGTTCTAGTTTGACATTAGCTAGCAAAGAAGCATTCGCGAAACAGGTATACCGCTTGTACGAGTATGGCCAGCAAATGCCCTGGAGGATCAGTTCTCATTTTTTTCTTTTAAATTCTAGATTTTCGATTGGACTGGCGAATTTATTCCGGATACCACTCAAATCCTCAACTGTTATTACGATGAAGCGAGAGCTATGATCGACTGTCACAGTAGCGAATCTGATGAGAACGCCTCAACTGTCAAGACTGCTCGAGTTAAGGTTTGTGTAGATATTCTGAAAATTTGGTTGGATAAACAATGCTCGATCATTTTGAGTGGGCCACTAGGCTGTGGAAAGAAGTGAGTTTATAGATTTGTGCATGTTAGAAAGTCATTTTGAATACTGCACGTGAAATCGTGTGATTTTCAGACATATTTTGGAGTACTGCTTGCGAGAAAAATCTGGAGTCGAAATTGTTACAATATACGGTAGTGCTCAGATCACTCCTACTCACGTACTGCAAAAGTTATCCCAAGTAATTTCTCAGATTGCTCTTTTAAGTAGCTTTTTAAAAGTATCTATCTTCTAAGAAGGTATCTGTGTCTTTCAGGTGTGTATGACTGTAACGAGTAATAATGGAGCGGTTTTTAGACCTAAATCATCCACTTTGCTCATTGTACATTTGAAGGATATAAATTTGACGTACACGGATAAATGGGGCACGAATATATTGGTGGCATTTTTACAACAGGTAAATTTCACTGGCGATATAATTAGAAAATCCAAAAGATTATTTAATGTTGACATGTTTCACGTGAACGCAAGCTCTACTAACGCCCCTTGAAGTAGTGGTCCTCTGACTCGTTAGCCTCTCTTACTCAATCGTGGTTTCGGTGGAGGGCTTGGGCAAATTTTGAGATTCACTACCTGTGTCAGCAAAAAGAACTGGAGTTTTATATCGACCACTTCCTTCCCATGTCGAAATGTTTAGCCATACAAAACCTAAAACCTCAGTCTAGTTCCGAAAAGGGATGGAGGATTTGACATTCTAAGGAGACTTCGGCAACCACGTGTACAAGTAAAAGAGATTGGAGTTTCATCCCAATTTCAAAATTTTTGCTCCAAGGAGACCTCGATCCTCAGCCCCCTTTCTCTCGTGGAATTGTAGCTTCAAGAAACATGAAAGATTTCACCTTCTTTAGCGATTTGAAAAATTTCTTAGTCAGTTCTAAGTTATTGAGAGGAAAAAGGAGGCTGTTGGCGAGATGGACGTTGGGAAATTCTTGGCTCTAGGATATGAGGATTGTCACCCACCGTGTCTGAACAAAGCCTAAGCCTACCTTCCCTCTTAGTGACCTATTCCCATTCCAACATGGAATATGAAACATGATCAGTATTTTTTGTCTCAGTTTGTTTCCATCTCTCGTACTGAAATCTGTTAAATTGACTACTTTAAACTACTTTTGTGATAATATAGATTATCGTCTAATTTCTAGGTACTCACTTACAATGGTTTTTACGATCCAATCCAAATGGAGTGGGTGGTCATCGAACGCGTGCAGTTTATTTGTTCCTTGATATCGTACGATAACTTGAGTCCTCGTTTTGTCAATTGCAATCATCTGATGATTTTATGGTAACTGTTTCATTTGTGAGTTAGAATTTTCCGTATCTCCAAGACCTCCGCTGTTCGGCTTCCTCAACCTGTAAATTCTTTTCTCCCCCTTCTCCCCTCAAAACCCAATAAGAGAAAGAAAATCGGCGGCCCAGGGTCTGAAAAATTTCAAGTTCCTTAACCGGGATATTGGCTAGGAAATTCTTTAACTGGGATTCCTCCTATCCACCATACACGCATGCGCGTAACACTACAGTCCTACTCATCACCGTCCTGCACGTCTCGGAAAGAGAAGTGAAGTTCAATCATAATATCGATATTTAATATCAATCATAACTACCGATATATAATATCAATAATATCTGATATCAATCTCAACTATTGATACTCGATATCGATCTCACCGATCGATACCTAGTATTGAATTTAGATGTCTATTAATTTTGGAAACTATCGATGGACTATCGGACTATCGATACTATCGGCAGTTTTCGAAAAAAACTATCGGGACTGACCATAGTTTTGTTGAAAAAAACTGGCGATAGTATTCTCAATAGTTTGAGCAACTACCGATAGTTTAAAAATTTCTCATTTTCTTATCAAAATCACGGAATTGGTGCGAACTGACAAGTGAAAATTATTGAAAATGTGCGCCAATTCAATGAATCAAAATCAGTCAGGCGGTACCAGACCAAGTTTCCATGATTTTTTCTAGTTAGGTCTATCATCTGGTAACACTAAAATGCATTCCTTGACAAGCTCTTCTAAAGAAATAGCGATCAGGAGAAAGGTATCTACCTTATGTGTAGGATAGGTACTTTTCTATTGATCGACATTACATCAATAGTCTTGATAGTACCTTGGAAGAAATTTAGGACTATCGATAGTATGAAACTATCGACTATCGCTCATCACTAAATTGTCTACACTATCGATATTGAGTGTTGAAACTTAATACTTGATAATGATACTTGATATCAATTTTAAATATCAATACCGAATATCAATATCAAGTATGGTAAGAATTGATATTCAGTATCTATAGTAGAAATTGATGTCAATATCCATACCCAATACCGATATCAAGTATTGATGGTAATTAGTGAGTAGGTATCAGTGTCTACATTTGGTATTGATTATTAATATCGAATATCGATGGTTGAGATTGATTTTGAGTATTGGTATTATTTGGTAGTTGAGATCAATATTAGGTATCGGTATCAAGTCAAGTATCGATACTTGATATCGATATTTGACTAACTTTCAAGATCAACTATTGGTACGTTATGTCGATACTAACCCCCAATATTTGATATCGATTTTAGGTGTTGATTTTGGAATCAACTCCATGTATCGATTTCAAAATTGATATTATGATCAATTTTTAGGTAGGTATCGATTAATGACATTGGTATTGACTAACGGTTTCATCACTGTCATGGGATCAGCACACGAAAATTCACATATTGATTGGTGATAGAGTTTACTGGAAGTATCCTAAAATAAACTTCATCCCTCTGCTTTACCGCTTCAAAATACATTTTTAATCAGTATTGAACGTAAGGCGCTAGAGGTATTCTCAAGAATGTAAACAAACACGTGATGTTTGCATTAAGTCGAACCGTTCACTAAAATTTACCACCACATCACGTGTTTGATTACATTCTTGAGAATACCTCTAGCGCCTTATTGAACGTGATCATCATGTAATGCTCCAGAAACTGAAATAAAAGTGTGCGGCCAAATACTTAACCTAAATTCAACAGTAGAATGCCATTCTATCGTTATTTCACAAATCTTCTACACTGCACTGACCTTATGAAGGCCTCAAACTTTTATTTCAGTTTCTGGAGCATTACAGTCATGATCTTTCTGTGTGATATTGATCAACAATACATTTTGGTGCGGTAAAGCAGAAGGATGAAAAAAAGAACAAAATAAATTTTTGGCATTATTGACCACCGTTAGAATTTTTTTTATTTTTACTACCTACGTTTCGGTCATTAGAATTTTTTTTTATTTTTATTACGCTTTGGTCTGTTCGAATTTTTTTTATTTTCACTACGTTTTAATCCATTAGAATTTTTTTTTATTTTTACTACCTTTTGGTCCATTAGGATTTTTTTTTATTTTTACTACATTTCGGTCTTTTAGAATTTTTGTTATTTTTACTAAGAATAAAAAAAAATTCTAATGGTGGTCAATAGTGCCAACAATCTTTTTTTTTTTATTATTTTTGTTCTGACCACGGAAAATATCTTCTTGATCCAGAAGGATGAAGTTTATTTTCTATTTTCAGAAGATTTGAATCAGTTGAATTAATGTGTTTTTCCAAACTTTTCTTACTCTTTTCCTCAGTATGTATACTTGATATATTTTCCCTCTTTTCTTCTTTCTTGGCCCTGCATACTGTCAGATACGATAGTCTGCTCAGATCTAGAAGCTGTTTGATTTAGGAGGCCAAAGTTCAAGTCGTCTTTTTAACTACATTGGCAGTGTTTGCGTGAGAACGATCAATTTAACGAGTGTGTAATTTGCAGAATCAGAGATACTGCGTCTTATGCAGAATTGTTTCTTTGTTTCTCATAGGCCTCCAGATCATTCAGATTTGCAAGGTATTTGCTCGGCGTACCTGAAACAGATGTCGCTCAGTGTGAAACTGCAACCAATCGTTTGCAGCATCATTACTGAAATCTACTCAAAAGTGAGAAAATCCCACCTCTATTCGTCCAACGAAAAATCAACCATTCATCTATGGATGACTTTCAGGTTAAAGCAACTCTAATACACGGTTCTGACCACGATTACGAATTTAACCTTCGAGATCTCTGTTCGTGGTGCTCAGGTTTGAAGAGATACTCAGTAAAAACGAATCAAGAAATTATCCAGGTAAGATAGATTAGGTTTTACTCAAACACTGAACCACTTATTTCTCTCGAGATTCACGCATTTAAATTTAGGCACTTGTGTACGAATCCAATCGGCTGTTTTTCGATCGACTCATGAACGATGGTGACAGAAAAAAATTCAAGGATATCGTAAAAACCGTTTTGGAAACCGAATTAGGACAAATAGACGTTATCGAAAATTGCGAAAGTGAGTTACATATGTCCTAATAGAATCGCTCAAGTATTGCGTGGGTTTTCATTCATCTTTTTTTGTTTTTGTTTTTTTAAATCTAGACATCATATTTTTAAGTAATTCCAGCGGTGATGACGTCGATATTTTAGAAATTCTGAAATTAGAAACCTGGATAGCTCAAATCGACCACTGTGTTTCTCTTCTTGGTAAATTAATCTAAAACCTATAAATTTTACCTTCGTAATTTTCAAACTTCTTCTTACGACTCGACCCGTTCTTTGGTGTCAGAAAACGAAGGAGAATTCATCGACAAGAAAATTTTACTACCGGAACTAGCGAAGTCGGTCGCCTATTTCGAACGAGTTCTTACCCTTCCTGGTGGTTCCCTACTTTTACCGGGCCATTCTGGTTATGGTAGAAAATCCGCTGTCCATATTGTAGCTGCCAGACAGCAAGCCCGAGTTTTCACTCCAAAAGTTTCTTCAGCGTATGGGATCAACCATTTCAAGAATGACGTGAAGTCGGTAAGTAAGTGTAGGAAATTATGATTACCTATTCCTTGCGAACATTACAAGTACACGTAAATTTAATTCGCTCTTAGATTCTACAACAAGCTGGTCTAGAAAACCAGGTAGTCTATTTCATCCTCGAAGATTTTCAGATAGTTCACGAGACCATGTTCCATTATGTGAATAGCTTATTGTCTTCGGGAGAGGTAAGCATGGCTGTTGAAAATATCACGTACAGCTTGTATAACGTCAGAAAATTTGCTTAGATTCCAGGCTTATACCAAACAGACGAATTAGAAACGTTATGCGCTCCGCTGAAAGAAGTTATTAATCAATTCGATTTTCCGGGGACTGTTTGTCAGTTCTTCACAGAGCGTAAGTCATGTTCTCGATTTCACGCCTATAGAGTTGTATGAATTTTTCTGATTTTAATCTCTCATTTAGGTATCAAAAAGAATATTCATCTGATCATCATCACTGATTTTACGTTTGACGAGAACATCAATCGCTGGATTAATAATCCAACTGTTAGACGACGATGTCAAAATATTTGGCTTTCTGACTGGAGTGTGGAGACGAAAAAAGCAGTGTTACGTACTGAATTAATGAGGTAAGTAACCTACATATTTGCTCCAGAAGTAATGCTTTAGCACCTACCGAAGACTTCTTAAATTATTAGGAAAGTTGAAGACTCAGATAAGCCGCGTACTGGCCATCAAGATTGCGACGAAGAGTTCTTAGAATATTTCCTCAAAGTGAGCGAAGATGCGGAATCTTGGATGCCCGGTACTCCTCGTCACTTCACGTTATTTGCTAAGACATTCTTGAAAATTAAGGAAGAGAAGGAAACGTTCATCTTGGATAACGAACGAAAATTTAAGGTACAATTTCTACTTCTTCTTGTTGAATCCAATTTTGACATGTTCCATGTCTTTTCTCTCGCCAGACCCCGATTTTGAAACTCGCGAGTACACCCCCCCCCCCTCCCCCCCCCCCCCGTCAAGAGAAATCTCTACCCAGTAGGTGATTCAGAAATTCGCGAGTACACCCCGCGTAATAATAATAATCAACAATAAATAAATAAATAAATAAATAAATAAATAATTAATTAAATAATTAAATAAATAAATAATTAAATAAATAAATAATTAAATAAATAAATAATTAAATAATTAAATAATTAAATAATTATTTAATTAAATATATTTAAATAATTAAATAATTAATTAAATAAATAAATAATTAAATAATTAAATAAATAAATGATTAAATAAATAAATAATTGAATAATTAAATAATTAAATAAATAAATAATTAAATAAATTTAATTAAATAATTAAATAAATAAATAATTAAATAAATAAATAATTGAATAAATAAATAATTAAATAATTAAATAAATAAATAATTAAATAATTAAATAATTAAATAATTATATAATTAAATAATTAAATAAATAAATAAATAAATAAATAATTAAATAATTAAATAAATAAATAAATAAAAAATTAAATAATTAAATAATTACATAATTAAATAAATAAATAATTAAATAAATAAATAATTAAATAAATAAATAATTGAATAAATAAATAATTAAATAATTAAATAAATAAATAATTAAATAATTAAATAATTATATAATTAAATAATTAAATAAATAAATAAATAAATAATTAAATAATTAAATAAATAAATAATTAAATATTTAAATAATTAAATAAATAAATAGTCGAAATTTTTCTAAGTCCCCCTTCTATCATATATAGCTCGAGAGTCGAAATTTTTCTAAGTCCCTCTCCTATCATATATGGCTCGAGAGTCGAAATTTTTCTAAGTCCCTCTCCTATCATATATGGCTCGAGAGTCGAAATTTTTCTAAGTCCCCCTTCTATCATATATGGCTGGAGAGTCGAAATTCTTCTAAGTCCCTCTCCTATCATATATGGCTCGAGAGTCGAAATTCTTCTAAGTCCCTATCATATATGGCTTGAGAGTCGAAATTTTTCTAAGTCCCTCTCCTATCATATATGGCTCGAGAGTCGAAATTTGTCTAAGTCCCCCTTTTATCGCATATGGCTCGAGAGTCGAAATTTTTCCAAGTCCCCCTTCTATCATATATGGCTCGAGAGTCGAAATTTTTCTAAGTCCCTATCATATATGGCTTGAGAGTCGAAATTTTTCTAAGTCCCTCTCCTATCATATATGGCTCGAGAGTCGAAATTTTTCTAAGTCCCTCTCCTATCATATATGGCTCGAGGGTCGAAATTTTTTTAAGTCCCCCTTCTATCATATATGGCTGGAGAGTCGAAATTCTTCTAAGTCCCTCTCCTATCATATATGGCTCGAGAGTCGAAATTCTTCTAAGTCCCTCTCCTATCATATATGGCTCGAGAGTCGAAAATTTTCCAAGTCCCTCTCCTATCATATATGGCTCGAGAGTCGAAATTCGTCTAAGTCCCCCTTTTATCGCATATGGCTCGAGAGTCGAAATTTTTCTAAGTCCCCCTTCTATCATATATGGCTCGAGAGTCGAAATTTTTCTTTCCCTGTTAAAATTAAATAATTAAATAATTAAATAAATAAATAAATAAATAAATAAATAAATAAATAAATAAATAAATAATTAAATAATTAATATAATTAATAATTAGATATATATCCTACTTTTCACATCATCGACCTCTCCTTACAACTGTCGAAAATAATTTAACTAATTAATTAAAGCTTCATTTTTAGGTACCGATGTTATATCTATACGTCAATCTTATATAACATACGCATATATATTTATAAATGATTATAAATTGTATTTATGCGTTGAAAACACTTTAATGTTTCGACACAAGTATGTCGATCATGTGAGTTATACATCAAAAGTAAGACTAGACAACACAGATCATTCAGACTTCTCGGCAGTTTTTTTTTAATAAACTTATACTAAACGAAGAAAGGGCGAACGAGCTCCAAGCCCTACCCTAATTTCGAAAAAATTTATTTGACATTTTTTATACTGGGTTTGCTTCATACTAGTCTGAGCTACACTATTTGACATTGTATACTGGGCTTAAGATTTCCAGCGACTTGGCACCAAAAAACCTCCGATCGAAGTAGGCGATATAATGCCGATATTTGCTTACCCTGTAATAGGGTACGCAAATAAATATGTCGCTTACAACGATCCAAAGTGTCTCATCCATCTCAAAAGTTCTTGTTTTCAGTTTCGTTATACTCAAAATTCTTGTATTTAAGACAAATCTATCAGGCAGAAACGACAACAGCGATCTTTACACGCTGTTCACTAAATTCTACAGGGGCATAAGCGATGTTCGAAGAAGCGGATAAAGCAACATAAATTATTCGCAGAAACTTCATTCCGAACGCTGTTTTCTACCAAACAAAAGAAACTCGAGCATCAGCAATAGTTATTCCAGAAAATTGTCATAAGCCCTGAAACAGACTCTACCAAATGAAAATATAAAACTTTCGATATTATAAAAGCGAAATTAATTGTGTAGTACAACGGCAGACCTTCTCAGGCAGAAATTACAACAGCGACGTTTACCAATGAAGACCTCTCGTATAACGACAACGTCATCCAAAACAAAAGCAGAAACTATTCCACGAAAAAATGCATTTCGAACGCTTTATTATAACAAATAAAACAAACGCGAGCATCATCAGTAGTTGTTCCAAAAAATTGTCGTAAGCCCTGCAACAAACTCTAAAAAAGAAAATAGAAACCTTTCGATATTATGGATTCGAAATTATGTAGTACCACAGCAAACCTTCATGCATAAATCTCTATTCGTTGAGTAAAACACTTATCTCGAATTTCGTCGTTTCTAAATGAATGCAAGAATATACTAATACCTACATTAGACCTAAAAAATAGTGAAACGCAAATCAAAACATAAAACCTCTTCCTCACTTCAGGGAATTTAACGTAAATCTATAACTTTGAAAATCTCATTCACGAACACATGAATTAAATAGCGTTAACATAAAATCAATACACTATCTATAGCGTCTCCATTTCGATAAAGAAAAATGTCTATGGTATAAAAATCACATTTTTCTACGTGAAACTGCATGCAATAGGTCACGTTCAACAAAGTTAATTTACATTTCCTTGGAAATCAACGACATCCAAATGATGACTGTTTTTCTCTAAAATTTTAATTGCGAACCAAAATTCATACGCGCAATTAACAAACAATAACCAGAAAGTACTCATTAACCGAAGAAATGGACAGGTCAAGATTCACAATTTCGACTACATCAAAATCCGGCGTGGAAGCCAACATAAATGCGGACTACTGTGGCGAAGGGTGCCAAGTCGTCGACGGTTACTGGCATGAGGGTTGCCCTCTGCCAGTAAGATTTCCGGCGACTTGGCACCAACGAACGTTCGACCGATGTAGAAGACATTTCCGTGTAATTTGCGTACCCTGTAATAGGGTACGCAAATAAATGGGTCTTCTACCGATCGGACGTATCTTCGCCACATCTCAAAATTTCTCGTTTTCTCTTTCGGAACTCAAAATTTGTAAGCACAAAATTATACGTATACCACTGAAGACCTTTCCTATAAGTACGTCGTTCTTTAAAACGCAACCAGAAAGTATTCGGCGAATCTTCATTCCAAACCCTGCGAAACATGAGAGACCACACATCAGAAATTATTTCCGAAAATCATCGTAAACGGTCATCAACGGATTTTCTCAGAGAAGAAGAGAAACCTCTCCTTATCACGGATACGAAATTGTGACGGTACAGCTACAGATCTTCGGGCATGGACGATAACAGCGATAAGAAGCAACGCATTTTCCTACCTAACAAAAGCAGTGTAAGATTTGACGTCTTCAACAAACGAAAACTAACGAAATCGCACCCATGGTCGACCAAAAGAGGCCTCCACTTCCATCAAGAAGAAGTCGTGATGAGCCAGAGACAAAGTTAATATGCAACGAACAATTTAAGACGTCCATGTTCGACGAAGTCGTGAACACTGACGAAAAATTCTGCACGAAGGAATAACAACCTTTCTCCGTCGCCGTCGTAAATCGGAAATTATTACGGTACCAACTCTATCTTCTACTAAACAAAACGACGAAATCACAGCCGTGGTCGACCAAAAAAGCCTTCTGCCCCGAGCCAGAATACGCGTCCATAAACAGATTCCATCAGAAAAGACTACAAATCTTCCACTATCATGAGTCCGACAATGTGATGGTACCGGCCCTTTTAGGAGTAACTACAACGACGATGTTTAAACAAAACGAAGATATCAGCAACAAATATTTACAGAAGGTTCAATTACGAACGCTTATTTCTACCCGAACAAGAGATATTCAAGTTTCAGTTATTATTCTACATAGGTAATTATCGTGAATGCTAATAAGTAAATTACTAAATACTATAAAAAGCACTAATAGCTCGTCCGAAATATTGCTTTCTCAAACGATAACTTCTTGACTTATATGCTTTTTAACCCTAGCGTCCGTGTTTCCTTAGTAAAGGTTGATGTATAACTACCTCAAAATATATTTCTCATAAAGGCGCTACCTCATCATTCTCATAGAAGACTTCAATTTTCTCATACCATTCCAATACAACAGTGAGACAGGGAGCGAACGAGCGGAGCGAGTTCGCGCTACCTCATAGTTCTCAAAAAAGACTTGAATTTTCTCATACCATTCCAATACAACAGCGAGATCGCTCGTTCGCCCCACCGAAAGTTGATACCTCAAAATATGGAACACCCATAATTACCTCAAAATATTTCTCATACAAGACTTATACGACGCCAAGATAGGTAAAGGGGTAAACGAATACTATCTCACGAACACTTGACCTAGTACAAGAAGTAATAATAAATAAATAAATAAATAAATAAATAAATATAAATAAATAAATAAATAAATAATATTCAATAATTAAATAATTAAATAATTAAATAATTGAATAATTAAATAATTGAATAATTAAATAATTAAATAAATAAAGGCTGGATAGTCGAAATTTTTCCAAGTTCCCTAGATTTGAATTGTCACATACCATTCCAATACAACAGCGAGACAGGGGGCGAACGAGCGGAGCGAGTTCGCGCTACCTCGTATTTCTCATAGAAGACTTATACGACGCCAAGATAGGTAAGGGGGTAAACGAATTTTTTAAATTACGCTCTTTGGACGGGTAATAGGGGGGGATTGAAAGATGATCGATGCCGCCTGTGCACTGACCACACTTCTTCGCATTCTGATTTCTCTACGCTTCGTACCAGCGTTCGTTTTTCTCAAAACGCGTTTTTTCGAGATACGCCCTTCTTGAAAAGAAGGCTTCAATTAAATAATTAAATAATTTAAATAATTAAATAATTAGTCCGAGAGTCTGTGCGTCCGTGCAAGCGTGCGTCCGTGCACATCTCTACCCCGTGGGTGATTCAGAAATTTGCGAGTAAACCCCGTGTGCTTAAATAATTAAATAAATAAATAATCAAACAACCGCGAGTTCGCCCCACGAAAGGTGATACCTCAAAATATTTCTCATAAAGGCGATACCTCATATTTCTCATAGAAGACTTGAATATTCTCACACCATTCCAATAGAACAGCGAGACAGGGGGCGAACGGTGATACCTCAAAATATACAAAAGGTCGCTCCGCTCGTTCGCCCCACGAAAGGTGATACCTCAAAATATTTCTCATATAAATGCGACACCTCATATTTCTCATAGGAGACTTGAATTCTCTTTCGGCATTTCTCTTATAAGCTTCTACATTTTTGTACGTAATGTGTGACAAATCACGACGATCAACGATTTTAATTTACATTTCCTTGGAAATGAACGACATCAAGACGGAGACAGTATTCTTCTAAAAATATCATTGCAATAAAAAACTTTATTGCAGTTCTTACAATATTTTATTAATCAGCGACATTTTGGAGCATTAGTTGAATCCGAGAAGCCAAATGTGATCGGTGGTACAGGAAGCTATCGAGTCTCGATTGATGGGCGATGATTTTTTTCGAAAATGTCCATTTGTGAAACTGTGAGAGAATTGGATGGCTTCGAAGTATTCTGGACATAAACGTTGTTTTCTTACAAATTGGTTCCTGGCTTCGGTCGATAAGCTGAGGAATTTTCGACAGCAATACAAAGTTTGCGCGTTGTCGCCATAGAAGTAGCATTTGCGTTTCCTTTCGTTTGAATTTGATGCAGTCATAATGCCTCCATTACTATACAAATTCTTGCATCCTTCGGAATCTGCAGCACACTCGCGACCGGGTCTTCATAAGTGATGAGACTCTCGCGCAGATTAAACAACTCCGTGGATCCTTCATTGACAGCGTTCACCGGCACTGGTGTCACCAAGAAATTACGCACCCGCGAGTTCACCCCACGAAAGGTGATACCTCAAAAAAGCCTTCGCAGCGCGAAAGCAAAACCGACTTTTGTATCTTATTTTTGTACATCTCTATTTCTTTTAGTTTCCATTTTGTTCATTATTGGCTGGCCTACATTATATTTCACTTATAGTCATTTTCGTTAATAACGACAATAATGACGTCGTTTTCCGATAGAAATTCATTTTCAAAACTTGCCAACCATTATTTTTTATTCAATCTCGTGTACTGATAATACACAACTTACAACCCCCTCCCCTTCTGAGAAAGAAACACTTTTCGCGCACAAGTCAGTAACACTCGTCATTTTCCATAGCAACATTCATTCCTTTAACGCCGGATGGTTAACGAACTGACGTTCAACTTACCCCGCTCCGAATTTTTCTAAATTAAAATCGAAAAATCTTTAATTCGATCAATCCGATTATCAAAAAAATAACCCTATTCCATACAGCAAATATAAAACTTCAATTATTCTCAATTTCATATAAATCGACCCAATACCAACCGAGAATACAAGACTTATACGACGCCAAGATAGGTAAGGGGGTAAACGAATAATATCTCACGAACACTTGACCTAGTAGAAGCCTAGACTAAAATATTTCAAGATGACTGATAAAATATAAAAGACATGGAACATGATCTTCATTTATTTGGCTATGCCAGAAAATTTCTGTGAGTATGGATGAGCTCATTATAAAGAGAATGGCAGTTTATTTTTAAATTTCTTATTTATATTTCTGCGCTGCGATGTAGGCTGGTCTGTCTAAATTGACTGAAACTAAAGAAATAGTTGCTCGCCTGAAAGAGGACGCTGCGCAACAAGAATCGAAATTGGCGGAAAAACAAAGTAAGGCGAACGCAGCACTAGAATTGATTACGAAAACCATGCAAAATGCCAGCTCGCAAAAGACCGAAATGGAGTCGCTGAAAGGGACTATAGAAAAAGAAAGCGAGGCTCTATCAATTCGGTAAAATTTATTCAGAATAGAAGTAGCCTTTTTCGATACCTACGTTCATTTACAATTTATGTTTTGTTTTAGGAAAAGAGAAATAGACGCGGAGTTGGCCGAAGTCGAGCCGATCCTCGCCCAAGCGCAATCCGCTGTCGGAAATATTAAATCGGAAGCTTTGTCCGAAATACGTTCCCTTCGCGCTCCGCCGGACGTCATTCATGATATTTTAGAAGGCGTTTTACGGCTGATGGGTATACAGGATACATCCTGGAATAGTATGAAGACTTTTCTTGCAAAACGGGGCGTCAAAGAGGATATCAGGTAGAGTGTTATCTTTAATTTTGCATCAAATTTTAGAGTAAGTACTGGGTGGAATGAGCTCGAATCTTCGACCATTTTAATTTTGCTGTAACTAAAGTCTCGTCACTCGAAGAACATCAAGTTCATTTTTTTTTTTTTTTTCTTATGCGTTAAAAACACACTCGCATTCTTTAGTTTGTCAGGTTACTTTGGAAGAGATGTAAGAGATTTAGGAGACTTAAGAAACTTGGAAAAGATTTAGGTGAATGCTGGAGATGAGCAGATTTAGGTGCATTTAAGAGAGAATTTATGGAGATTTGAGTAGATTTATGCAGATTTAAGTGGATTTAAGAGAATTTCTCGTAAATAAGTTGAACGATCACTTTGTAACTGTATACTTACTCGTCGAAGTACCCACAATCAGTGATGCTGAATGTACTTTACTAGGTGATCTGGATCGATAACAAGACACACTTTTTGTATGCGAAAAATAAAAATATCACTTCGTAACAGTATAGATTAATATCGTCTTGAAATATGGAATATATGGTTCAAAAAAGGAGTTGAAGGTGTGGATTAGATGCGTCTCGACGCCCTCGATCCAACGCCGTTTGAATTTTTAACCCATCTCGAACGGTTAGCGATTTATGGCCGAAAATGTGATTTATGGAATATTTGGTTCAAAAAAAGGTTAATGGAATATATGGTTCAAAAAAGGTGTTTGTCTACCAAGATGACCTGATAGCTGTGTTGAAACGGAACAATGTACCCGACAATGTAAGGACGCTTGAGATGAATCCGGTTGTACCGAAACTCAAAGGGCTCGTGAAACTCCACAAGGCGGACCGTCCGATGAGACCCCTGGTCAACAGCATTCAATCACCATGTTACAAGGTAGCAAAGATTGTAGTCACATTCCCGAAAGAAAACTACCAGTTTGCACTCAGACAAAGTATCAGAAGCAACGAAGAGCTGATTGAGCAACTGGACAAGTTAGAAATCAAGAGTAACGATGAGCTGATATCCTCTGATGTGGCAAACATGTTTGGTACCATACCGAAGGAGGAACTTCTGACTCTGCTCAAAAACAACAGATACCATGGGAACCCCGATGGGCCGAAGTACGCCAACATAATGGAAGAGATCTTGAGCCAGAACTACTTTAATTACAGGTTCTACAGTTAGGAGAGGGTACTTGCAATGGGATCACCGCTGTCACCAATACTGGTGGAGATATTCATGAATGATATGGAAAACAAGATATTGAAGAGCAGCGAGTTCAGACACTTGAACAAACACTGGGCCAGATATGTAGATGATATCCTAATTGTGTGGTCAGGCACTGATTGACAGGTGGATTTTATTCCTTTCAGAAATTAACGCGATGTGGAAAAAGGCAATGAGACCATCGACTATTTTGACCTCACACTCACACTGGAGAACAATAGGATAGAATACAAAATCTACAGGAAGCCGACGCATACTGACACCATCATCCCAAATGACTCCTACCACCACATCAGGCACAAGTTAGCGGCAATCCAGAACTACTGCTATCGAGCAATTTCTGTCCTCAAGAACAACGACGAGAAGAGGAAAGAGATCGAGATAGCAAAGCAGATCGCAGAAGCCAATGTTTACTGTAGAAGTGTGGTGGATGGAGTCTGTGGGAAAATGGACACAAAGAAAGGAACCCATGATGGCGTAGTGAGAAAGTACTCCGGATCGATGCCATACATAGGAAAGTGCATAAACAAGGTGATAAAGGCGTTCAATGGCTACGATGTAAATGTGGGTATCCAGAATAATCAACCCATGGTGAAGAGAATCAGCAATGACCAGACGGAACAAAAGGACAAGGAACCCTTGAGCGGAGTGTACAAGCTCAGTTGTGAACAGTGCGAGGGCATCTACATTGGTGAGACTGAGAGAAAGTTTGAGATCAGGAAAAAGGAGCACAAAAAGTCGAGGGAGAAAGAAGACTGTTTGGGAAACACTGTAACAAAGAACACCTTGATCGAGGGGGAATATTTGAAGTCATACATGTAGAGAATTGTACAAAGAGAAGAAAACTCTGGGGACAAATAGAGATTGCAAAAGCCAAGAGGAAGAAACCTGCCTCTTAAACAATGTAATCACGTTTGACAGGTGATTGGACGAGAGAAGAAGAACAGAATCAACCAGTCCAATGAAACGGCTGGAAACCAGGTAGCCAATAGAAACGTAGCATTTAAGACAATAGATTGAACCAATCAAGAAGCAGTATGTCTTAGCCAATAAGAACACAGTGTCATATTATTGTAAGAATAAGTTTCTAAGAAGTGAACCAATCACAACACAGCATTGTTACAGCCAATAAGATCACAGTGTTATACTATAAAAACTCATAGTTAAGGCCTTGTTCTCCAGGCGCGACACAACTGATGATGGGATAACACCCGAAAGTACTCTTTTAAAAGTAACTAATAAAGTAGATTTGTACATTTTGAAAACACTTTTTCAATTCTACATACGCAGGTTACTCACATATTATTGTAACTCAACCTGACCAGTTTCCTCCTCTATAACCTTAAATCAACGGTTCAAGGATCGAAAATATTTCGAAGTCCTCTTCTCCTTACGTATAATTATGAAGCTCCGAGTCAACATTTCCTCAAGACCCTCTCCATGTATTTACGGCTGGAAACGTTTGTACCCTTGCTACGCAAGTGCAGAAGGTCTTTCTGATGTCGTCACAAATAACCCATCCTATGACGTCCTCGGATGGACCTCATTCCACAGCCTAGCGCCTTTCACTAATATGTACCAGTCTAGGCTACTTGAGTTGGTCTATCTTGTCTGCCTATGTATGGCCGAAGCCACAGAGTCATTTCGTGACCTGTGCTTCTGTAAGGCTCAGGCTTTAGCTTATGCGCTCGAACCTTTTGTATGAAAATGTGTGTCTTTATATCTATTGAAGCGATAAGAACCCTCTATCGATCTATTCATTTTTTTTCCCTCTCTCTCTCTTCCTCTCACTTACTTGTTCACTAATCGTATTTTTATTGTCTTTTGCAGATGTTTCGACGCCAGAAGCATCTACGTTGAAAATCGAATTCTGGTAGAAGAGTTGCTACGAAAACGCGAAAAATCTTTCGAGGAAAGAACAGCAAAACGTGCATCAGCGGCTGCCGCTCCTCTCGCCGCTTGGGTCATCGCGAATGTTAAATATTCTCAAATCCTAGAAAAAATCCGTCCGCTCGAAACGGAACAAAACAAATTACAAGAGTGAGCTTTATAAAAACGTGCACAAAAAATATGCGCCTCTCCTCCTTCCTAACAAAATTTCCTTTCTATCGCTGTTTAGAAAATTGAAACATTCTCAAAACGAGATCACCCTTCTTAGCTCGGAATTGCAAGACGTAAATCAGTCAGTTCAAAACCTCAAAGAACAGTTGAACGTGAACACGAAAGAGGCTGCAGAAATCGAAATACATTTATCGAAGGTTCAGAGTACGATTAGTGCGGCAGAAGGATTAGTTATCAAATTGGACGACGAATATTCCAGGTGGAGCGAACGAGTACGTACCGAATATCGAGAGGGTTGTAAACGAATGATATGTCCCCAAACTGTACTCTGTAAATTCACAGGTTGTTGAATTGTCGACCGATCGTACTTTGTTAATGCATAATTGTTTGCTGTCATCTGCAATAATCGTTTATTTATCGAATTCGTCTGAGGATATGAGAAGGTAATCGGTGGTAATTTTCAGCAATAATGTCGAGAATGTTGAGATCGTTCTTATGTTTAGATCTATGCTAGAAAAATGGCAGGAGACGCTGCAGCTCAATTCATTCCAGTTAGAAAAGTTTCTCAGTTCGGAGCAAGAACAATTAAAATGGCTATCCGAAGGATTACCTTCCGATTATATGTCGATCCAGAATGCTGTCATCATTTCTCAAGTGAGTCCTAATTTCTGAGAAATAATCTATCGAAAATATTCGATCGCTCTCTCCAGAACTATCTATTTTACTTTTCTTTTTCAGCTCTCCAAAATGGACCTCGATGTATGTTTTGAACACAGTTTAACGGATTCAAAGCTCTGCATTCGATTAATCGAGAATAGGCTAATGTTTTATTTTTTCATTCTAGACCAGTCTCACACCTCTCCTGACCGATCCATCCGATACAACATTACAGTGGTTAGAAAGTTTGCTAAAAAAGAGTAAAACTATCGATATCGTTCACATTCATAGCCCACGATTCTACACGACGCTAGAATTGGCAATTAGGTGAAATGTTGATTTCGTATGCTATATATTTAATAGAGTATTTTCACGCAGTACAATTTTCCACTCCGCCCTTCCCACTCAGCGTTGATTCGTTCTTCTCATTTTGAACAAATTCCTGTTCCATTTTTATGCGTCTTGAAAAAAAAAAAGTCATATCACTGCGCCAGTGGTATCAATTTTACTCATAATAACACATTTTTTTTGGGTGCGGTTTTAGATTTGGAAAAGTATTGATCGTACGCGATGTCGTAAATCTAGATCCAATACTTGTTCCCATCTTGAGGAGAAACTACTTATTTCAAGGTAAGACGGTCCCTCCCTTACTGCTAATAAAAATGAAACCACCTCCCCACAAATGATGACTAATTTGTGACTTACAGGAACCAGAAGGCTGTTACCAGTCGGAGAAAAACTGGTGGATTGTAATGCGGGTTTTCAACTGTATCTTATCAGTCAAAATTCGAAAACAGAAATAAAATCCTCCTCTACTACGCTGCTTAGTCTGATCAATTTCGAAACCACTCATCCTCGATTGTCGCAACAAGTAAATTCAACGAAGTTTTTTGCATTTAAAACTAGCTCACTCTCAGAACAGCCCATTTTGGTTTGTTTCAACATATCTCAATTCCAGAAATCTTCTATATTTCCGATGCAGTGATGCAAAATGGGAATGATTAATCAACCTTATCTGTCGGGGGAGGAGGGAATCCAAAAAAAGAGAAATTTTCATAATATTTTTGTATCACGTTCTCATTACATATCATAGACTTGAACCTCTTGACCCTCCAGCTAAGATTGAGAACAGTTTTTCACACTCAATTGGGCGAAAGTGAACTCAGTTTTGTAGATGAATTATAATTTAAGTTCTCCAATTGAGGAAAGAGGAGGATCATGAACTTGAGAAAAACGCATTAATTTTGGCCCTCTCCCCTTGAATAATTTATAATTTTCTCTAATGTAATGTTTAGAGTAATGGAACTTTTTTTCCGTTGTATTTTGGGACGTCAAAGAGAGATGTAGACGAAGACAGAAACTGAACATCATAAATTATTTTATCGTTTCTTTGAGGTTTCATTCATCAGAATTGGAGGCCCTCGACAAAACGGACGAATTTATGATTATCCTTTACGTGTTTCGTTATTGAATTTTTGCTCGTGTGTTTCGTAGTTGTTAAGGTGCGCCTTAACCGTTGAGAAACCAGAACTCGAGAAAAGACGTATCGAATTATTGAAAAAAGAAGACGACCTGAAATTGAAATTATTTACGTTACAAGATAATATTTTGATCGAATTGGCGAATGCACAAGGTGACGTTTTGGAGAATAAGGTAATACAATGTACATGCATGAAAGTTCTTTAACAAAAAACATATTTCTGCCGATGCGCAGAAGATAAAGCGCGAGTTTTGTATCTCTTACAAGTTTTTGGGGCGAGGAATACTTTTACAAACTCTGCTTTGTAAGATTATCGAGGTAGAAGAAGATGTAAGAGAAAAAGAAGACGAGAGGCTGGTGAGAGGATGACAATCAAACTAGTCTAAGGAACACCCTTCTTCTGAAAATAGCCCCCATCAAGGTCATAGATGGATGTACTAGTATGGTACAGGTGAGGTTATGTATATTAGCAGAAGAGGAAGGTGGGACAGAGACTATGATCTTTAGATTCAAAAAAGATTTCCAACTTTCCGTGATATTCTTGATGGTACGTACATACATATGTGAGTTGTGCAAACTTTGAAAATTAAGGAAGTGCACTACTTATTAAAGCAGTTCCGAGTAAATGCCGATCCGTTCTCCTCCATCCGTGTTATCTCTCTCTAGTGAAAGTGTTCAGGGTACCTTCGCCCCTATAAGTCCAGCAAACCCTATAAAAGTCCATTAATTTCATTTCTAACCCAATAAAAAAAAATTGAAATCTGAATTCCTAAGTTGAATAGGATTTTTTTCTGTAATTTTGATGGTATTTTATGGCGAATTTTCAAGTTTAGAGGAGTTCCGGACCGCCTGCTACACCACTAGAATTATGGTTTTGTGGAACACTCTTGAAGAGCCCTATAAAAGTCCAGTATTTTTACTTTTTGAATTTTGTTGACACCCTGGAGTTGTATCTTTCCTTTTAATTTTAATTCTGGAGATTCTTTGAAAGGACTCCAGTTGAAGTTCAATTCCCCTCTTCTTATCTCTCCCTCATACTGAATAAATTGTAAGACTAGCAAACACGACTTACAATTCGAAGTATATTATTTTCGCGGCATTCCGTCTGTTGAAATCGAATTACAGAAAAATATAAAAAAATATATATAAATAGAAAAATAAAGAAAATATATTAAAAAAATGAAAATAAAAGCAATTTTGAAAACAGGACCGACGTTTCGCTCAATATCGACCCCGAAGATGCCGAAGGTATACGAGCAAAACGTCGGTCCTCATTTAAATTGTTTTCAAAATTTCTTTCATTTTAATTTTTTTGTATATTTTCTTTATTTTTTGCTTTACCGTATATTTTTTTTAATACTTTTTTTATATTTTAATATTTTTCTGTAATTCGATTTCAACAAACCGCAAAACCGCAAAAATAATACATTTTGAATTCTTAATACCGTCTCTACAATTTGCAATGATCAATGAAAAAGTTGTGCACTTCATAAGTATTGATTGAAAAACTTTTATAGAAGGCAATTCTCTATCGCCAGGACAGCGTGATACATCTTCTTTTTCTGCTAATATAGTAAACCATGTCAATTTTGTCTGAGAATATCTGCGATAGAATTGTGAGGTGGCTTAGTTTTTCCATTTTTAATAAATGAAGTGCATTCAAAACAGTATCAACCGCAAGTTTAGCCTTTGATCGTAATTCTTCTTTAATTTTACTCCTTACATTCACGCTTCTGAACTTCTTCTGCATTTCGTATCCTTTTTCATACATATTTTCTTTTTGTTTGGCAAGTAAATTGATTGTAAAATTTTCAGAACTGCAGATTCCTAAAAACAGAAACTCACATAAATGAGAAAAAAATAGCTGACCTTATCGATATAGTGCAAGAAATTAGTTATCAGAAATGATATTATTGTTTTTTCAGGAATTATTAGCCACCTTGAACGAAACCAAAAAACACAGCGCGGAAATAAATGCTGCTTTGAAAGAATCAGAGAAAATACAAGCCGAATTGCTCAAAGAATATGAGGCTTACACGCCATTAACTGAAAAAGCGGCGACATTGTATTTCTCAATATCATCATTGAAGTTGATCAATAATTTCTATCAAATTTCCATGGACTCTTTCATAAATATCTATCAGAGTGTCTTCTCCTCTGTGCAAGTAAGTACATAATTATATTATATACCTGCCATAAATGTGAGTTTCATTAACCTTTGGTGAGTAACAAACTGTTATAACTATTTTCAATTTTATGTTTGACCGTCGAATTTTGAAATGAAAACTTCAAGAAAAAGCATATCTCATTCATTGATTTTTGTAAGTTGTGCGTTCTTGTCTTTACTTCATATTGAGAGAGAGCTTAATTTTTTAAGCGTGCACAACTTATGTTTGTAGCGTGCGACTAGGGTTTTCGACCAAAAGGATTATAAGTGGATAATAGTTATTGGTCCGGTCAGGTTCAAAATTAAACCGGGTAATGGTTATTGGACGCATGAAGTATTTTTCTAAAACGGTCAAATGGTCATAGTGGTCATGGCTGGTCATGGCCATTATTAAAACATGATTCGGCCATAATGGTCAAAATAGAGAAAAATACACAATGTTCAAAATAGAGGAAAATATTTTTTTGGTGGTAAGAACGTGTTTTTGAACTAACAAAACATGTTTTTAAACTAAAAAAACATGTTTTTAAACTAACAAAACATGTTTTTAAACTAAAAAAACATGTTTTTAAACTAAAAAAAACATGTTTTTAAACTAAAAAAAACATGTTTTTAAACTAAAAAAAACATGTTTTTAAACTAAAAAACATGTTTTAAAACTAAAAAACATGTTTTAAAACTAAAAAAACATATTATTAAAGTAGAAAACATTGAAAAGGTGACTGTCAACATGACCACTGTGACCGTTTCAACCAAAACATTTTATTGGTCAAACGGTCATGGTCAATGTAGTAATTTCCTTTTCAACAGTTATCGGTCAATCGGTCAACGAAAATGTTTTTCCTTTTGGTCATTGGTTATAACAGTTATAATATAACTATTATTTTGCAAACCCACAGCCTGCCACAACTGGTCTCTTGTGTGGTAGGGTTACAGACAAGATAATCACGTTGTTCAACCTTACCGAAAATTTCACCTACCTACTTTGCAAATGAGTCTTAGATATACAAAACAATAATTAAACTTTTCATATTCCTTTGTTTCTCTCTCCAGGAAGATGTGTCGTTCAACATGGATAAAAAGCTACAAAAACTCGTTCAGTTCGTTTACAGTCATATTTGCAGGTTTCTATTCAAAGAAGATGTACTCACTTTTGCTTTACATTTGGTTCACAATATGTATCCTTATCTGTTTCAAGATAATGTAATTTCATTCATCTGTTCCACTCATAGTGCGTTTTCTTGGAATGTAACATAATACTGTATATGTACCAATTTAGGAGTGGGAATTATTCAATAGAGAAATATTGGTCGACGCTCAAGCTAACTCTCCTCAAGTACTGGATTCTGTACCCCTGTGGGCCGACAGAGAGCACGCATTTGATATTTATTTGCTCAAGGTAACTTCTGGATTCAGATTTGGAGCTGGTACTCATTAAAAATATTCACTTTCCTTTTTTTTTTTTTTTAACAGTACACACTACCGGCATTGTACAAAAGATTAGACATTGCTAATGAAAGATTGTGGGTCGATTTTCTGAAGAACGACTCGCAATCTTTGCAAAACCATTTATCGCTATCTCTATTCCAATACGTGTTGGTCGTTCAAGCTTTCAAGCCTGGTTGTTTGTACTCGCAACTTACTAATTTTGTCCAACAAGTTTTGGGTACTATAATGAAATCCATGTTGAACTCAATTTTTTTGATACGTATCAAATTTTTCTAATTTAAATTTTCTTTAACGTACAGGATTGCGAACCTTGATGCCGAGTTCAATCCAGTTGGACAAACTTCTGCGTCTTACAAGTTCTAAGGAGCCTATCTTGATAATTATCTCACCTGGAGTTGATCCGTCGGAGGAACTTCGCTCGTTAGCCAGAGCGAAAAATCAAGCTGGCTACCGAGAGGTAAGGAAATAAATCGTTCAATCAAAAAGTGCTACGTTGAGAATTTTTCAAAATTCTTTTCCTGGTCCAGTGCTTGAAAAAAAATCTTCACAAACTTTCAGACAAGACTTTGTCTATCTCGAACCAACTAATGAAAAATTCGCAACTTACTTTTTCCCCAGCTCGCAGAGTCTCTTTCCTCAACTGCCTACGTTCATTAAGGCGAGCGAGATATTTTTCTCAATTAATCAGGATCAATTATTTGTTTCCTAGTCGCTCCCCTCGGAGGTCGTTGTGCATTTTTGCCAATGACCCCCACCACCTCTCGGCCGCCCGTAGAATCTCAGCCCCTCGTATGACGAAGATTCAAATTTTTAAAAGTCTTTTCCCGTCTAAAAATAAGTTCACGCGTGTTTCAGATTGCACTTGGACGAGGTCAAGCCGACCTGGTCATTAAACAATTATGTGATTGCGCCCAGAACGGAAACTGGCTTATTTTAAAGAACCTACATTTGATGACTTCGTGGTTACCAACGTTGGAGAATGAAATAAAATCGCTAAAAGATGTACACGATGATTTTCGTTTGTGGCTTACATCTGAGCCGCACGCTAATTTCTCATCTACATTAATAAAGATGGCTTTAAAAATTACCTACGAGGTAAGTGGACAAGTCGAGGAAAGTTTGTTCGAATATTTCTTTCAATTTTTTTTTTTTCAGGTCCCACAGGGCTTCAAACGTAACTTAGAACGAACTTACACCAAGTTAATGAACGAGTCGTCGTCGTCAACTGAGTTCGCGAGAACAATGTTCGTCCTTTCTTGGTTTCACGCTATTGTCCAAGAAAGAAGAACTTACGTACCTCAGGGCTGGTGTAAATTTTACGAATTCAACGACTCCGATTTATTTACATCTATGAATGTAATTCGTAAGCGATTCCAAACAGGTGCGAAAATATTCTAGCTTTCCTTTCTGAGGCCGAAAGTGATACTTATACAGTGTAAAAATCATTTTTGTAGATAATAAAACCATGATCAAGTGGAATTACGTTCACGGATTGTTAGAGCAAGCGATATATGGTGGGCGTATAGATGATAATCAAGACCTAAAAGTGTTGATATCGTACCTGGATTCCTACTTCAATAATGACGTTATTAATGTGGGTCGGAAACTCCTAGGTCCTGGTATCCAAATACCTCAGTCATCACAAGCAAAGGTAATCTCAAAATACTTACAATAGGATCTAATATTAAAATAGTAAAACCTTCCGCTCAATTTTTACAGGAATTTTTGAGCGTTATTCAGAGGCTTCCCGAAACCAACACACTCCAATTCTTCAATCTACCATTAAATGTAGACTTATCCTGGCAGAAAAAACGATCTACAAACATTATCAGCTGGTTGAAAAGTAATTTGAAAAAGTTTACAAAATTCTATTCCGTTTACCTCTTAGTCACGTCGAGTGAATTTTTTTCCAGTTCTTAAAAGGCAGAGTGCCGTAGCAAGCAACAAACTGAATGTTGAAGAATGGAAGTCCAAAGTATCTCCGATTCTACATTTGTGGAAACAACTAAATCAGGTACTTCTCGCCTTATGATTTGGAATTTGTCCACCGTTGCTCTTCATGCGACTGTTCTTCATTTTAGGAAGTGGGAATCATCAAAATGAAATTCACAACAGAGGAACAGAGCGAAGACGACCCGGTTCGAAGATTTGTAGCTCAAGAATTTAATTTCGCTATAAATTTAGTCAATCGTATTCACAAGACTTTGGTCGATGTGAATAGAATTATAAGGACGCCCACCTTGATCGATGAAAACGTAATTCCACTAATAATGAACATCGTCAATCAGCGAGTAATATTCAATTTTCCTGTGATCGTATTTGATGGTGTAGTTTGGAAATTATTGAATTCTCTCTCATTCTCGCAGACACCCGATGACTGGTTGACCCTCTGGGAAGGCAACTGGGATTTAGTCATCTACATCAAAAGTGCAATGAGTAAAGCGTCGGCGATAATAAAATCACGAAAAGATCGCGACGATGTCGAGAGTTTCATTTCAAAACCGGTCGACTTGAGCAACTTTTTCAATCCTCAAACTTTCCTAAGCATTTTCAAGCAATACTCGTCCGGGTAAAACTTTTTCCTGTTTTAAAATTGAATTTATGTATTTACGAAACGATGAAAAATGCACGTAACTAAAAGATGCAAAGCAAATATGTCTGAAGATGTGACCTGTTACAAGAACCACCCCTCCCCAAGCGTTCGAAAAATTGCTCAGGAGAAAAGCTAATTTTCAATTCATCAAAATATTTCAAAGGGATCTTCGAAGAGGATTCCCTTTCGTGACTCACGAAGATCAGAGTCCAATAAAGATAATCCTATTAGTTTTAAAATGGATTGAAATATACTCTTTCTCACGATCGAGTTTTTGGACGCTTAGAGGGGTTTTCTTGTGACAGGTCACAAATAATAACTTAGATGACAATTTTGCGGGCTCTGAATAAATTAAATCAGGGTGAGTCTCATTTGATTTGTCCAACTCAACTACCTGTTATACTTCTATCTCACGTTTTAGACTTCAAGAAGTATCTTTAGACGAGCTGCGAATGGAGTGTACGTGGAGAAGCTTTATCTCTAATTCAAAAGTGGTCCTAACAATCGAGAATTTGTGTATCGAAGGGGCATTCGTTGATTCTTCTGGAGCTCTGCAAGAGAATTCCGCCGATTCTCCCGTGACAAGTAAAGTTCCGAATTTGAAAATAGCTTGGGTCCCAAATGTACGTAACGTTTTTATAAGATTTATTCGAGTATTAATATGGTACACGATCTAATAGACACCTGATACTAATCTCAGGGTTCGTACAATAATGAAAGAGAAGACCATCTCATACAAATTCCAGTCTACAGTCGACCTACCCGCGACAATATTCTGATGTTCGTGAAACCATCAATCACCCATCAAGAATACGATAAATGGATTCAAATAAACCCAGCGTTTTATTTTTCTGAATAAAAAAACAAACGTAGAATTAACGAAGAATTATAGACTAAATTTGAAACGTATTGTTTCTTCTAATAATTAATAATCTCGATTGGCAAAACACGATTTACGTTTTTCTTTTTGAAATAGACCTTAAAGGAACTTCACCACAATGATCGATGCCTTCTTCGACCAAATTCAAACACCATAAAGGTAGCGAATCTTGTACCGTAGAAAGCTATTTGGAGCAAATTATCAAGAGGACAGATACTTTTTTACATCAACTTTGATGTTCCTGTAACCAAAAACTTACGCATTATTTTTGTGGTTCGGTTTTTAGAGGTAATTTTAAAATAGTAACTCACTCTGCTATAGCATGTACGCAACTTGGATTCGCACGACATTTATACTGAGGATCACCAAGATTCTCCCTGTGAGGATCACCATGATATGCTAGTAATCCTAGCTCTAATAATGCAGCTACCTAAACAAAAATTGCTAAGATCGAGTCGAAGCACAAGAATTTTTTGAGAATATATGAAGACTCACTTTCAAGATTAGGTCGACGTTGAATAGTATATTTTCGCCAAGGATAGCTTTGTAAATGAACATCAATCGCGAAAATTTGAAAGGTTTAGGTCCAGTTAATAATGCATTTTCTTCCTTATCTCTGTTCGTCTTCGTTATTCGCTTTTTTCTCTTCGATGAAGTCATTGTGAACATTTTATCTCTACTCTTAGGAACAAACGAAGCGAGATATGCGGCAACTAATAAATATTTTGTACACAACGGTAAGTCCATCATATCGTTGACTTTTGTGAGAACGCCACTAAAAATGAATAACAATGGCGAAAGAGAATTAGACGATACGGGTTAGATTATAAATTAATAAGTTGAAATATCTTCTTTTCGTGCACTTACCCGTTCAGGCGGGAATAAATGAGGAAGAATTCTTGAAGCTTAATTTTATTTACAAAACATCTGTTGAGGGGAACCTGTTGATTTTCAGTCAATTCGCCATCATCGATAGGCTTTCGATACACGGGGAAAAATTTGCGTACCTAATACAAAAACGTGTCAGCGGTACGATTCCCAAAGAGGATACAGAGACGTACTTTTCTCAACCATTAGACACTAACCAGTCGTTTAATACTAGGTAAATCGTTGTAAATCGGAGCAACTGTGGGTAGAAAAAATTGTAGAAAATTACGAAAAATTTCTAGGCTTTCTCCGGAATCTTTTTTTCTTTCATCAGTGCATAGGATTTCTATCATATCATCTGTAAAGATATAAACTGTCAAGTCACCAAATAAGATTATTAACGGTAGTGAAGGAATGATTACCTTTCGCGTAAGGGGGAAAGCATATTGAAACAAAACGCAACCGCAACTGCAGCAAAAGAGAACAATTTTCGGATATGAATACAAGAGAGAAATTCCAGCCGTCTGATATCAGTAGTTTATGGAATTCGCACAAGCATTCTAGCAGGAAATCGTTTAATATGTGACTATTTTTCAAGATCTAGAACATGACAGCGGATTATTGTATTGAAATCAATGGTTGCCAGATCGATTCATTCACAGTCGTTTGAAAACTTACTACGCAACGCAACTTCCGTTTATCTTCAAATTTTTGAAAATGATCGTAAACTACGCCGACAGAATCAACCTGTTCGTACTCTTCTTCAAGTTTGTCTGTTTAAAATACGAAATTGGAATGAGAAATGTAATCTCCCAAGGAGCTCGCGTACACCAATGGTACTGAAACTCACTGTATAAGCCGTAAAGCAAATGAAAGTAGAGTAGACGATTAGAATGACATTCTAGACAATTTATCAGAATATAAAAATCCTGGTTAAGGCCCATCAACTTCCGAAGGATCGCGGTTCGCCCTGACCCTGATTCTCCTTCTAGAGAAACATAATCGATCAATTTCCGATCCTATGACAGAAGATAACTCAGTTGACTCAACAAGTAGGAGTATGCTCCTTCATCACGACTCATCCAACTTACCGGATTTTTCGGGAAGAATCTGCACAGTCGCTCTATCTGTTGCTTTCTACCAGGAAAACATGTATTTAGGATGGACAATCGATCGTCGTTCATCTTTGATTATTTAAAGAAATATTAGTCGAACTTGAAGTTGAAAATTCGAGTACTGTTACTCCTCAATTGACAATTCGGACCCTGTTCCGACCGAAAGTCGAAACAAGGAAGTTTGATAAGAGCACGATAAGAGAGGAGAGAAAGACCGCCAAATTGATGGAAGTGACACCACAATCAGGGAGAAAGGAACATCGAGTGTGTTAAAGCTATGATCAAAAAGGTTTTTTTACCTGATCCTGGAGAATCCTGCTCTTCGTGCAGTCTGATTGGTTAAAAATTCAAAATAATGTATACTCTGTTCACATTAAGGAAGGATAGAAATATGACCTTGAGAACGGAACGGTAGATTGAAACCTTGGATTGAAATTACCCGGAGCGTTCCGTTCTCGAGGTCATATTTCTATCCTTCCTTAACGTGAACGGAGTATAGAGTAAAACTTACACGTCGCTGTCGTGGGATGTAGAGCGCGCCTTATACCGAAAAAGTAAAATAAATGCGTCCTTGGTGGCAACACTGCAATGCAGGTTTGTATTGTATTCACGTCACGACCCAGAGTTCGCGTCGTCCTCCATGCCATTACTGAGTTACTCGCAAACGATCAAATTTGAAATATTGAATCAGTTATTCGGTTGAAAAACGGTTGTTGAATATTCTGCGGAGGAATTTCGTAAGTATTTTCTCTTCGTCTTAAAATTGAAATAAAATAAACCATCAACTTCCATAAAAATCCCGTTTATTGTACGTAGCGTTTCATGTGTTCATTATTTTCTTGTCGTAACAGTACCCGTTTCATGAAAAACTTGTAGCGTCTCTCAGATACCGGCTTCTTATTGAACACATAATATTTATTTTTCGCCGGTTTACTCGTAATTTCTTTTTCATTATTTTTTCTTTACTGGAGGGAAATAGTTAAAAAGTACTTATTATGTCGAGTACGAGTCCTTCGTTCATTGACGACCGAGTCTTTATTTCTTTCAGGTTAGCTGATGGACGCTGTGAATAAGGCAAAAACCAGGATTCGTAACTACCCGCGACTAATTGTTGAATGCAGAAAAGAAGGAAAAGTGTACGCATCTTGTGTCAGTGCTAAACGAGATATTCAGTTGGACGCTTGCCGAAAAGAGTTCGATCAGTTTAAAACTTGTTTGGGGAAAGCTGCGATAAAGATTGGTACTAAACTTTGAAGTGAAAATCTAATTTTGCGCATAATGGCTAATCAATCAACGAGAAGTAATAAATGGTCGGTTCCCAAGTTCCAATTGGATATGACGGATATCAAATTGAATCTCTTTATCGGATTTTTGATTCGTGCAGTGCTGAGTTCGTATAGTTGTTTTCACGACAACCATTTTCAGCTCAAGTACACTGACCAAGATTTTAGAGTATATACTGCCGCTGCTAAAGAAGTGTTACATCAACGTTCGCCTTATCTTCAACCTACGTACAGATATTCACCGCTTATTGCCTATCTTTCCACGCCGAATGTCCTTTTTTCCCCGGTCATTGGCAAATTGATCGCTTCAATCGCCGATGTCGCTTTGGCATACGTTATTTACAAAATCATCGAATTTATCTACAACAACAAGAAGAAATCGTTATTATGTGCACAGTTATGGTTGTACAATCCTCTGCCTATTATCATCTGTACAAGAGGCAATATGGACTCTATTTCGTCAGTATTCATTCTGTTGTCGCTTTTCTATCACTTGAATCAAAATTATTTTGCCAGTGGAGCTTTATTGGGTTTGAGCGTACACTTAAGGTTGTACCCAATCGTTTTTGCTCTTCCATTCTTCCTGACCGCTGGACGATTTACCGCAGATGATTCATTCAAGTTGACGTTCAGACCAAAATTGAAATTTTTGGCTGCTTTTATGCCAACTTTAGGAGCGCTAACTGCAGCATTTTACTACCTTTACGGATTCAAATTCTTGGATGCTACTGTTATTTATCATCTTTTCCGTGTGGACACTCGTCACAATTTCTCACTTTATTTCTATCTTCAGTATTTAGAAGGCTTTGTTCCAGATTACATATCGAAAAATCTACCTCTACTCAATCCGAAACTGACAAAAAGCTTGCTACTTGTCGTGCCGGCCATCGTATTATTGATTGCTACAGCAGCTAAGTACAACACTTTGAATCATCTGCCATTCGCCATGTTCTGTTCGGCGTTCATTTTCGTAGTATTTAACAAAGTTTTGACCGCACAGTATTTTATTTGGTATTTATCTTTACTTCCCCTTTTCCTACCCGCGATATTCCTTTCGACGAAGAAAGTTGTCTCGATCGTAACACTGTGGGTAGGAACGCAAGGATTATGGTTGGCCGGAGCTTACTTGCTGGAATTCAAAGGTTACGATACGTTTATTTATGTTCATGGCTGTAGCGTTCTTTTTTACGCCGTCAATGTTTGGATTTTATGTTCATTTATCGCGAGCTACAACGCCCAATATATCAAGAAGATCAAGTAAACTTGCTGTATACTAGAGAATATTTTCGACTTTCTTCTTTCGAGAGCAAGTGGCCTCAACGTTTACAACCTTTGTTTTTTAAAAGAGTGATGATATTGAATGAACAGTTATGGAGTTGTTTGTAGTAAAAAAAGTTTGAAGTCTTCTCACGCTTTCGTGTGACGTTCTCATTAGATTAATGTAAATTGTTTTTTATTATGTTTTAGTATTTTACATTAGTATTAAACCAGAGATTAGATAAGAGTTAGTAGATCTTAAGTTATTTGTACCATATATTTTAGCGTATTGAGAAGTCAAATACGACCTTAGATTAGGTTAAGAGAAGCGAAAAGCCGCTAGACTACAACAGTTTTTTGCACTCTCCGTGTGTATTTAATTTATTGCTCATTTCTAATGTGTTTTTTTTTTTTTATTAACTAGCACAAACCAAAAATTGACATCCGCGATTTTAACCTTGGCTTTTGATGAATGCTTCTATGACAACTAGTTTTAAGAGTGTTTCTTTCTCATATATTTCGCGCAGAAAGTAGGTTGTTACCTTTGAAATTTCAAACTGCATTTCATTGATTCTTTTTCTAATACGCAACGGCTTTTTTAGAATGTAATATTTTTTAGTTGACTCTACGAAGTTTTCATAGACAATGCATTTGAATTCTAATTGATTGTCGCATTGTCAACAATAATTTAAGCTTTTTTCTTTTTGTTTAGTTTGTAAAAGATGTACGAAATAAATTAGTTTCTTCTCTTTTTTTGAAAAATGTACATGATCGTCTAGTTTATTTACATAGAAAGAGGACAAAAGTTTCGAATATACAGGAGTCCGAATAAAGCGTACTGAATATATAAAAAGAAATTTAACTCGACTGTACAAATAAATAACACTATCAACTAATCAAATGATCTAAAATTATGGCACACAAAAATATAAAACAACAAAGAGAATCAATCAAAAACAAAATATGAAATAATTCGATCCACTCAAATTTACGATGACTCGATTTCAATAGTGTGGCTCGTAATTCATTTGGTATCCGATCCGATCAATAGTGTAGTCTGGTAGCAAATTCGTTTTCTGGTTTGGAACACATCTGAAATTGTACTCGAAGCATTAATTGTCGATCGAACGAGTTGTATCGAGGGAATTCGACGAGAGGTGGAGAAGAAGGGGTGCTGATACATACTTGCAGATCGTTCGGTCAAAATAGTATCCAGAAGTGCAATCGCTTCTGTCTCGACACTGACACGAACAAGTGGCAGGGTTCCACAATTTGATGGACTGTTCTTTGGTGCATTCGGCCTCCTCTTCCTCATTTGTACAAACACAACGACAATTTTGTTTTTCGTATCGTTGTTGTGAACTGCAGTCCTGGTGGATTATGAAAGTAAGAAGGACAAGACATTAGAAGAAGAACTTATTTAAATCGGCTGAATTCGTCCGTGCAACTTACTCTGGATTTGACTTTGCATTGACAGGAACAATTGAGGTGTTCTTCGACCGTGATAACTTTCTTGCCGTGGTAAGTTAATTTGTCCTTACCATTGTATTTTGAAACATTGACCTGTAAAACGACGGATAAAAATTTTTAAATTAGAATTTATATCTTAATGAAATTAATTCTCTTGATAGGTACTAATCTCTATAGGGCTCTTCCCCTATATCATAGGTATTGCATACTCGTTTGCCTGATCCTTATCGTAATGGTTCTTGCTTTACATTGGTTTTATGGCAGGGGACCCCTGCTAGAAGACCAATGTAAACAAAAAAGTACGATAAGAATCAGGCAAACAAGTATGCAATATGATGTAGAGGAAGAGCTATCAATCTATCATCCCTGTCTAGGCTAGCTGCCTTTATGAATATATCTTAGCTCAACTGATCTTTCCATGACCTGAAACAGTAAAACCTGAAGCTCATCACATTTTACTAGGGTTGCTAGACGTCCGGTTTGTCGATCGAAAGTTATCCTAGTTGAGCTAAGAATTGTTCGTCTCTTACAAAATACACTACTAAAATGAAGTTGGACTAATCTCCAAAATGATAATTTTGTTAATATATCGTTTATTTTCTGCAAATTAAGCAGTTTCTGTTCTCCATCGCTAGTACTCCATAGGCTTTTCTTTTCTTTTTCTTTTCTTCAATAAACTTTTCTGTGCTGTTTCTTTTTTTTTTTTTTTTCGAGAAGCAATCTAGTAACTATTTTATTGTATTCTTTACATCATACGGCAAATATTTCGGATCGAAAGATAAAGGTAAGTACCTATGGTTTTTTATTATATCGCAGAGTCAATCAGATTTAAAATAGAGTTTGGTTCGATGAGAATAACTTTCTATCAATATAATAATATAGAAAATTCTTAAGCTGAATTGCAAATTCAATAAAATGATATCGACTGATGGAGAGGCATTAGGCCACCTTCATGCCAGATGGTTTTCACTTTTTCGGTAATATTATGGAGCAAGACTTGAAAAGTGAAGTAATTTAAGATATAGAAATTAGACATTCTTTATTTGAGAGATTTCTTTGAAATAATTGGGCTCAAATCAACTTCCGTAAGGCAAAGGAAAAGAACTCATCAGGAATTGAATGTGTGGTGCTCCATGTGCTCAAAGTGATCCCTCCTGTCTCTTTTTTTATTTTTTTATTTTTAGATGTATCGCACTCAAAACAATCGTAAGTTAATTATTATAGTCCAAACGAATTATCGGTGTAGCACTCACAGTGTAGTTGGTATACATCAATAATTTTGGTTGACAACTCAACAAGTCGTGTGCACAACATCCTCCGCATCTTTTCACTCGTGTACAGCTAGGGTAATAGAAGAAAGTAGGATCTTCAACGTCCTTTAAACTGACTGTCCTGCTTTCTGGTTCGCATATCGCTGGTCTAGGTATCTTAGGTGGTGACTCCAAGTAGAATACTTTCGGGGGCGCATCTGTAAAGTCAGATAAAATCAATTCATTGATATGGTTCCAAAAGAAAATCTAGGTTATCAGTACGTACTATTGTACAACAAAACTGACCATCAAGTCCATTATCATCGTTTCCGGTGAATCGAGTCATTATAGCTGCAACAAAATGAAGTTTATATGTTTTGAGTGTTGGAAGATCTACAGATTTAAAATACTTAATCATAGAGAAAGTACCGTATGTAATAGCCTAGGTATTCGGGGTATTATTTTTAGTCTAATTACGAGAATGCCCCTTGTGTTAGATAAATGAATCTCACAAGCTCCAACTTAAACCTATTAAGTTTTTCATGTTGATAAAGAGAAATCGAGTTGTCATTTCTTGTATGTGCTAATCATGTTCTGTTTGAAGTGTAAGATACATCAATTCAGCAACATTGCATCGGCTAGATGGAGAAGAAATCGAATCTTATGATATGGCATATATGAATTCTCCTGTAGCTTAATGACGTGATTTTTGTGAGTCATCAATGAATTTCTCTGAACAGAAATCACACCTAGGTACGTTGATAAATTTCTCTAAACTAATACCTATACTTGCTACTCTCACTTTCTCACGATGCAACGGAATCTATCAAAAAATAATAATAATAATAATAATAATAATAATAATAATAATAATAATAATAATAATAATAATAATAATAATAATAATAATAATAATAATAATAATACATAATGAACAATTGGTTCCTTGGTAAATTTGTAAATTTTTGCTACATTTTAGTTCATAATTCGGCTCAAAAAGTCGTGAAAAGTAGAGTATAAGGCGCAAATTGAAGATAAAATTGAGATACAAATTTTTTAGATATTTTGAAGTATACATCTAACGTTTCGAATTTTTACGCTGGAACAGATTTAGTGCAAACTCCCATTTAACTGGTAACACCTTTCTGGGTGACCCGGTATAGCTGAGAGTCTAAATTTTATCAAGTTCCCCTCCTATCATGTATAGTTTGGGAGTGGAAATTTTTCCAAGTTTTTCACCGGACGGCGCACGGCAAATTTCTCAAAAAAAAACTTTAGTACATGTTCCTTGTCAATATGTGTTTTCCACAATTTTAGAAAGTTTGTGGTTCAGAAATAGGTTTTTGAACTTCGGCTTCAACTTGATTACTTTTTCAGGAACTTCAGACAAAATTCACTCTTGAGAATTTCAATCTGTATTACAAAAAAAAAAAAAAAAAATCTATCAACATAAACTCGAGTGCTTCAAAATACAATTAGGTGATTTCCAGGAAAAATGGTATCATTTAAGTTTGATCTGGAGACGAGAAGAGAGGGCTAATCATCTGGATTTCAGAGGAGTTTTGATGATAAAGCACTTAGATGAATTAATACTGGAGTTCTGACTGTCGAGAGGAAAGAATTCTGAATGTGAAGAATATTTTCAGCATGCTCGCAGAGTCAGATCGCAATTTTTCGATTGTGACTTGTTGACAGCTTTTACTATTCAAATATTGACACGACCAAATCAAACTGTGGCAATTATCCAGACAATGCTGAGGCATACAAAGCTGACCCACGTACATCTTCTACTTTGCCAACCCCCGCCAACCTGCGAAGTATGTGAAACGGAAGACCCACTAAATGTCGAGCATATAATTTTCCACTGTAGAAAATATGTCAGATTGAACGACCACCCTCTATCACTAGATATTAAATATGTGCACCAACTTGCTCAATTTTTACAAAAAAATAATCTTGTGGATAAATTATAATGAACCCTAAGTAACTAAACTGTTAATTTGCGTTCAAAAATTTAAAAAAAAAATAACTGTTGCTATTCATTGAGCATGGGTGGGGGTCTAATAACCACTACTTTCTTTTCTCGTTTTCAATACAGTACAAATAAAAACTATCAATATTATTTTATTTTGCAATATTATTAAAAATTTGAAAAAGATGTAAGGAAAGCAATTTTCGTTTCGTATTTTTTGTTTTTTCCCTTCAGTGGGTCCTTCGCCAGTCAGTCATTTTGCAATCACAAATAAATAGTCAAGTTTCAATATACTCGGAAAAAAAGAAACAAAAAAAAAAGACCAAAAGCCTTTTTTTTCACGGAACTGATTTCTAATGAAGATTTCAAATATGTGGAAAATTGTAACGTTACTACTTGAAGGGTACAGGGGAAGAAGGGGCTTTGTCCACTTTTTCTGTTTTTTGAATTTTTCACAATTATATGATCTCAATCGACTGAAGTTCTTCATTTTAGAGAGTGCAGTATTGAATTTTGAAGATTTTTCATCAATCCCTATTCATTTAGTAGAAGCACAACGCTAGCAGAAGATTGAAACATTAAAATGTGATTTTCTCGAAAAGAAGTTAGTCTTCTCTTTCCCAAAAAAAAAAAAAAAAAAAAAAAAAAAACGTAGATAAATTTTTGGATTAATATTCCGAAAACTCGTCCTGTACACGTCCTGTTTTTGTCAATCGTGCAATCTGTAAGCATTTACTTGGGATGTAAATACGCTTAAAGCTCGTAAATGCACCCGTTGAAGCGAAATTGATACCACTGGGGAGGAAGAGAATGCGCGGTAGGCCGGCGAAATCGCGGCAAGCACTTCTTGTGCAGTAACGTAATTTTTTGCGATCGATGTACTTTTTTACCGGTTAATTAATTTCTCGTTGTTCATTATACATTTATATTGTGCGATTTATTTATTTAATAAGCAATGTTTTTTAATACAGTGTTCTAGCTACATTTCCACATGTTCAATTCATTTAATTAAAGTTTTTACCACCGATTTTATTGTTCATTTGACCGATTCTGATGGGCCGATAAATCATAACCTTCTCAAATTGTTCTCCCGAGGATGTGTCTGCCATATATCTACCATCCTGATCCGTATCTCTGGCTTCTCATCTTCAAATTTTAGATCGACATTAATGTCACGATTCTGCTTTAGTTTCGTTCAGCAATAAATTTTGTTTACATACCATCTAGGTTTGAGAGACAGCCCTCACCCTCAAAAAATTGACCGGGAAAACGGTAGATGAACGAAACGTGAACGAAATTATGACACCAATTTGAACCGAAACTTGGAGATGGGACAGACTTGAGAAAAGGACCTCCGAGAGGTGTGCCCAGACCCTCACATTAAAGAACCTCACTTAATCATTTATTACTTACATCGTCAACCTGTCCTTTTCTTATTCTCGCGACAAAATGGCAATCGTAGAATGTTGCACGTAATGTTCATCTATCGACTCGCTAAATATTTTCAGGGATTCTTTTCGTTACTCATAATGACTTGATGATAAATGTCGTGATGAATTATTTTTTCCTCTTGATGACGTCAAGCAAGAAGTGCATATAAATCTGAGGCCCTGACTAAACATCCCGTAGTAGAAAAGAAAGGTATTGACAATTACACGAGAAAAAAGATTACTCATACGTTTTGACAAATTAATCTCTATATTATTATACATTTCTATTCTCATAAGTAATTGATCGATTGCAAAAAAGTTCTTCAACTTACCTTGACGACTACTACTCCTCGGAGCCGAAGCGCTCAGGGAAACGGCGTGAATAGTTTGATGAGGTTCAATTTCTGTGTCTCTGGCAGCGAAATTACGAGCGTCTGCAACTCGACCTACTCGTGCCCCGCTAACTGAGCCTATAAAATATCTACTCTTAATTAGGTTTTATTCGCGTACTCGCCTATGCACGCGTCCTTACATTTTCTCTTGCCCGTAAATTCCAAAACTTCATACGTGGGAATCTTTCTCACAACCTCCGGGCGAACTAAATTAATGCGAACGATCAATTCCCAAGCGTCTTGCACTGCCAAAATTTCTACGAGTCAGTGCTATACTTATGATCCTAATAGAAAACCTTCTCCCGACATCACACGTATATAAAGCTCAAAAAGAAAATGTGTCAACATGTAATTCTAACAATGCGTTTCCTTCTATTGAAGCGTATATACGTCAAATTAGAATGAATGCGCAGTTTATGACGTATAGCATTGTAATCTTGCAAGTTCAAAAGCGAGAGAAAATGTAAGGAACAACAGGATGCAGATAAATTAACGAATTTATCCGTATTAATAATATACGCACCGGTACCGAATCCCTCCACATCCGAGGAGCGTCTACTAGCTCGCGCGCTAATCATCGGCGACGAAGAGGCTAGTATCTCCTCTCCGTTTTCGATAAATTGTTCGAACAGCTCTTTCTCGTCCGTAATTGTATTCAATTTCATGGCGAGATCTAACGGAATGCCTCGAGACGCACGACTCTGAGCAGGTGCTGGAGCTCTCTGCAACACAGTAAAGAAAAACAAAATTTGTTATTCGTAGCGCATAGTAAATGGACCTCATAATCCACTCATATATAGACAGTAAAAAACTAGATCTCTGTAAACGCTTTCTGGAGGAGTTGAAGTTTTGTTCTTGGTACAACAAAAGGTGTCGGAAAGAAGGATTCTCCTTCTAGCAGAAAAAAGAGAGATTTTCTGGCTGAGTCAAATAATAATAAAGATTATGTTGATGTCTACTAGTAAAAGCCCTCATTTCCCTTTTGTTGAGGGGGGTACCTTCAGACATTTTCCTATCCGCGAGTGCGAGCGGTCCGAGGTTGATGACGACACAAGGCTGATGACGTCACGGGGGGGCTCTCGAGCTATTTATAATAAAAGAGGGACTTACGATAATTTCAATCTCCAAGCTATATATGGTAGGAGGGGACTTAGCAAAATTTCCACTCTTGAGCTATTTATGATAGGAGAGGGACTTAGAAAAAATGTTGACTCTCGAGTTATATATGATAGGATTTTCTTTATGTTCTCTTTTTTGAAAGACCTTCCGCAGTGGAATACAAATCTTGCGGGTTCCCCGTAAGCCGTTGAAAAACTTGCAACGGCATCCTAATTTTTTGAGGCTACGTTTGTTTTGTGATGAACTCATGGCCCCTAGTTTGTGAACTTTTCTTACAAAGGTGTACGCTGGATAAGCGATTTAGTCCACAGGGGCGAACAAGTGAAAAAAACGACGGCTTCCTTAACGAAGTTAAGCGAGGAACGCAGGGAACCTGTTTTATGAGTCATATGGGATTTGGTATTGAGATTCAAGGAAGCCTAGACCTAGATAAAGCTAGTATAAAGAGGGCCTACACCTACTATAAGCCTAGTATAATATGGTTTGAGAGTCTAAATTTTTCTCGAATCTCCAGCTATATATGATAGAAGGGGGACTTGGAAAAATTCGTATCATACATGGGTCGCGAGTCGAAATTTTTCTGTTTTTTGTTAGATGGCACACGGCAAATTTCTCAAAAAGCCTCCCATAGAACAGGTTCCCTGTTAATATAGCTTTCAACAGCCTACAACAATAGAGTCTACTACTGAATGATATTATAAGTAAGTATGGGTTGCGTGAGTGAATCAAAAAAGGTAAAAATTGAATCTAAACTTGATACCTGCAGAGAATTGTTAGTTCATACCCTTTTAATCCCATATTTTATTGTGTGCTTGTGTGAGTGTGTCAGCATCCTGTATGTGTAAAATATGCTTTTTAAAAGGTGAAAATGGACATAATACCTTTTAAACTCTAAAGGTAAAAACGGTAGATTTAACTATCGAAGTGGAGAAAAACGTTAAATAGCATATTTTACACATACAGGTTGCTGACACACTCACACAAACACACAATAAAATATGGGATTAAACAGGTATGAAGTAACAATTTTCTGCAGGTATCATGTTTCTACCTTTTTTGATTCACTCAGGCAACCCATACTTACTTATAATATCATTCGGTAGTAGACTCTATTGTTGCAGGCTGTTGAAAGTTATATTTTGTTGTGTACTTGTGTGAGTGTGTCAGCAGCCTGTATGTGTAAAATATTTTTTTTTTTAAAGGTGAAAATGGACATATTACCTTTTCAATTATGGAGATAAAACGGTATCCATTTTCACGTTTAAACAGCATATTTTACCCATACCACTATAAGCCTAGTATAATATAGTTTGAGAGTCTAAATTTTTCTCGAATCTCCGGCTATATATGATAGCTCGAGAATTGAAATTTTTCCAAGTTTTTTGCTGGACGGCGCACGGCAAGTTTCTCAAAAAGCCCCCCATAAAACAGGTTCCCTGTTAAAATTCAGCTGGAAACGATCAGGAGAATTCAGGATTTGTTTTACTTGTGGAAGATACCTACCCTCTAGTTTGTGTTTATCTCGGCTTTTGGCTTCTGGAAAAACTCAGTTTGAAACCATTAGGATAATTGGGTCTTTGTCGTACTTCTGGAGGGTACTTATTCTACAACTTGTGTTTATCTCAGCTTATGGCTTGAGAAAATTCAGCTTGAAACAATCAGGAGAATTGGGGCTTTGTCATACATGTAGACGATACTCATTTTACAGTTTGTGTTTATCTCGGCTTATAGGGAGTATTAGCATTATGTTAGACCTATACTTACTCAATTTACTAGACCTGAAGTAAATGAAGAAAAGATCCGTCTAAATCCCTACGTAATTCCTGATTCTGCGTCCATCCTCTTCTCATGTACTAGTTTTATGCTAGTCTTGAACAAAGAAAAACAAATACAAAAAAAAAATCTCGAGCTATTCATGATAGGAGGGAGACTTGGGAAAATTTGTCCCCTATCATATATAGCTCGAGAGTCAAAAGTTTTCCAAGTCCCTCTTCTATCATATATAGCTTCAGATTCGAAATTTTTTCTAAGTCCCTCTCCTATCATATATGGCGCGAGAGTCGAATTTTTTCCAAGTCCCCCCTCCTATCATCTATAGCTCGAGAGTCGAAATTTTTTTTAAGTCCCTCTCCTATCATATATGGCTCGAGAGTCGAAATTTTTCCAAGTCCCCCTCCTATCATATATAGCTCGAGAGTCGAAATTTTTTCAAGTCCCTCTCCTATCATATATGGCTCGAGGGTCGAAATTTTTTCTAAGTCCCCCTCCTATCATATATTCTCGAGAGTCGAAATTTTTCCAAGTTTTTCGCTGGACGGCGCACGGCGCACGCCAGATTTCTCAAATAGCCCCCATAAAACAGGTTCCCTGTTAAAATTTCAACTCTCGAGCTATCATATATAGCCGGAGATTCGAGAAAAATTTAGACTCTCAAACTATATTATACTAGGCTTATAGTGGTATGGGTAAAATATGCTGTTTAAACGTGAAAATGGATACCGTTTTATCTCCATAATTGAAAAGGTAATATGTCCATTTTCACCTTAAAAAAAAAAAATATTTTACACATACAGGCTGCTGACACACTCACACAAGTACACAACAAAATATAACTTTCAACAGCCTGCAACAATAGAGTCTACTACCGAATGATATTATAAGTAAGTATGGGTTGCGTGAGTGAATCAAAAAAGGTAGAAACATGATACCTGCAGAAAATTGTTACTTCATACCTGTTTAATCCCATATTTTATTGTGTGTTTGTGTGAGTGTGTCAGCAACCTGTATGTGTAAAATATGCTATTTAACGTTTTTCTCCACTTCGATAGTTAAATCTACCGTTTTTACCTTTAGAGTTTAAAAGGTATTATGTCCATTTTCACCTTTTAAAAAGCATATTTTACACATACAGGCTGCTGACACACTCACACAAGCACACAATAAAATATGGGATTAAAAGGGTATGAACTAACAATTCTCTGCAGGTATCAAGTTTAGATTCAATTTTTACCTTTTTTGATTCACTCACGCAACCCATACTTACTTATAATATCATTCAGTAGTAGACTCTATTGTTGCAGGCTGTTGAAAGTTATATTTTGTGGTGTACTTGTGTGAGTGTGTCAGCAACCTGTATGTGTAAAATATGCTTTTTAAAAGGTGAAAATGGACATGATACCTTATTCTGAGGATAAAACGTAGTAATGACCAATGAGTTGATTCAACTATTGTATTGGAAAATAGCATATTTTACACAGACAGGTAGCTGACACACTCACACAAACACACAATAGAATTAAAAGGGTACGAACTAACAATTCTCTGCAGGTATCATGTTCAGATTCAATTTTTACCCTTTTTGATTCACTCACGCAACCCATACTTACTTATAATATCATTCAGTAGTAGACTCTATTGTTGTAGGCTGTTGAAAGCTAACAGGGAACCTGTTCTATGGGGGGCTTCTTGAGATATTTGCCTTGTGCCATCTAACAAAAAACAGAAAAATTTCGACTCTCGACCCATGTATGGTAGGAATTTTTCCAAGTCCCCCTTCTATCATATATAGCTGTAGATTCGAGAAAAATTTAGACTCTCAAACCATATTATACTAGGCGTATAGTAGGTGTAGGCCCTCTTTATACTAGCTTTATCTAGGTCTAGGCTTCCTTGAATTCTCAATACCAAATCCCATATGACTCATAAAACAGGTTCCCTGCGTTCCTCGCTTAACTTCGTTAAGGAAGCCGTCGTTTTTTCCAAGTTTTTTGCTGGACGGCGCACGGCAAGTTTCTCAAAAAGCCCCCCATAAAACAGATTCCCTGTTAACAAGTTCGCCCATCAACATTAGTGACGTCATAAGCTCGTGACGGCACAATCATCCACGACGGCTGCCCGTGACGTCATCAGCACAGTTTCGGCTCTCTCTCTGTTTTACTTTCTTCTTTTCTTGGAATCACTCACTCCGCTCATAAGCCTCCCAATAGTCTCCGTTATGCCAGGCTTCATAGTAACACTACTCGAGTTTCCCTCAACAGGCCTCCGGGTCACGCCTGATGACGTCATACTTGCAGATAATAGTACATTAAAATATACTTGGCCTACGATTAGCCTTCATGAAACCAGGCCTAGCATACAGCAGTATATAAAAGCCTATACTAAACCACTTATTGATTATTACAAGCAAGAGGGGAGATGGATTGAACCTTTGACCATTTATTATGTGGACTACGCTAAGCAATAAGAAAGACGGCTCAACACCTAGTGTTACTCTTACGGCGTCGGTATCTTCAGTATAGGCAGCGAGCACCACGTTTGTGTAAGGAGGAAAGGGGGTGACGTGTGTATTTTAAATGCGTGTGGTTTTTTCCAAGTATGCTAAAAATTCACGGGTTCTCTAACGGAGTTGAACGAGGGGTGGCAAGAACCTATTTCATAGGATACGTGAGATCTGGAAAATGTAGATTGTGACGTTACAGGCCCCGCCCTCCAAGCTATATATGATAGGAATGGGATTTGAAAAAAATCAATCGAAGCCGGGAACCCACTGTCCCGAGAATTTTTCCAAGTCCCCCATTTATCATATAAAACTTAGAGCCTGAAGTTTTTCCAAGTCCCGAAAATGATGATGTGCTAACTTGAACGCGCTGCAATTTCAAGGAAGCCGTCGTTTTTTCTTAGTTCGCCTCCTGTCACATGTAGCTCAACAGTGGAAAGTTTTCCAAGTCCCTCCTTTCTCCGTGACGTCATCAACCTCGTGCCGCTTGCGCCCGCGCCCGCGGACGAAAATTTCCTGAAAGTAGCCCCAACAAAAGGGATAGCGGATTCCCCGCTTTAAAAAATGGTATTATATAACGGCATCAGATTGTGATGTCACAAGACTGACGTATGACGGCATCAAACTGTGACGTCACAGGCCCCGTCTCTCAAGTTATATATACGATAGGAGTGCTAAATTGTCGAATTTCGAGCTATATATCATGTAACGAGTTCGACCTATAAACGACCTTGAGGTTGCCAGCCGGCTGGACGGCGGACATATTTTCCGACCCCCTCCCGATAAAACAGGTTCCGTTTCATACACGCTAACGCAGTCCACGGGATATATAGTCGAAGGATTGAACTCGCAAATTTCAGTATCAGGCTTGGGTCACGGTTGATGACGTCACCAGCTGATGACGTCATAGTTTATAGTATAGGAAGAGAAGGGTTACAGTACACAGGATTATTAGGGGGTGGAGAAACTCGCAAATGTTGGTATTAGGGGCCAGGAATCAGGACTTGCGGAACTCGCAGATTTTCAGAATCATGATTAAAGTTCTTAGAGGTGGTAGGGGGAAACTCGCGGGGTTGATGTTAACTCCCAAATTTCGGAACTAGGAGCTAGTATTCAGGAAACTTAAGGAAAGACTTGAAACATGTCGAAAACAAAAACTTTCTACCCCGCAAAAAATATTTGAACGCGAGCCTCGCCTCGCTTGACCTAATTCGATCGATAATTTTCTTTCTTCTATGTGTACTCGTCTGCCTTATGGGCACAAATTCAGGAATTAGGGGTAACGTTTAGCGAAGGCAAGAGGCCGTTTCAGAGTATTTTTCTTGGGAATTTTCAAATCCGTAGACTAAGCTAAAGTCTCCCGCTTCTTTTTCCGCCACCTTTCGGCTAGTTTTAACAGGGAACCTGTTTTATCGGGGGGTTATTCAGGAAAAATGTCCCATGACCAGCCGGACGGCAACCTGAAGGTTGTTTAGAGGTTGATCTCCTATCATATATAGCTCGGAGATCGAGAATTTTTCGAAGTCCTTCTCCTACCATATGCAACTCCAAAGTACGTCACAATCTGATGACGTGAAACATCTTTCAGATCTCACGTGCTCCATAAAACAGGTTCCCTGCCACCCTTCGTTTAACTCCGTTAAAGAACCCGTGAGTTTTATTAGCGAGGAATCCGTTATCTCTTTTGTTGAGGGGGTATTTACAGAAAACGAGTCCGAGCGCGAGCGCATTCAAATTGTGACGTCATTATTTTTGGGACTCGGCAAAATTTCAGCCCCTAAGCCTTATATGATAGGTGGGGGACTTGGAGAAGTTTCAGCTTCTGAGCTATATATGAAGGGGGTGGGGACTTGGAAAAATTTCAGCCCCCAAGCTGTATATGATCGGAGGGGGACTTGGAAAAATTTCGACCTCCAAGCCTACATATGATAGGAGGAGGACTTGAAAAAAATTTGGACTCTCGAGCTATATTATATGATAGAAGAGGGGTGTTAGGAATAACACTCATTAATTTATTACCGCTAAACCAACAATATTTTATTACAGCCAAAACCATTTAACATTGAGCACATGAACGTACAATCAAGTCTACAAAAACAGTACTGATAAAAAACGTACTCGTACAAGTAATTTCTGGACAGACAAAAATATACACTATTCTACACCACCATTCAACCCACATTCGATTCTACTTTTACTTTCGTTGACACTCCCCTCTTGAGGCACTGCCTCAAAAGGTTACAATATAAAATGTTTTTTTAATTCATTTGAACACGTTAACTAATTACATAGAACATATACCACAAATTTACATATCCAAATAATCACAACGATGGATTACAACCAAGATTTTTTTTTTTTTTTTACATCATAAAACTAAAACCAATAAAACATTTGAACACAACATTTAATCTTCCTCTTCTGGAGAGTCGGTCGGTAACTTTATTAATTTCTGTATAGGTCGTCGGAATGTACCCTTGGAACTACGAATCTCGACATTCCGCACGAGCCCGTCAGAGCCGGGATAAGTGGCCACCACTACAGCCATAGGCCACTCCAAGACGGAACAGTTCTCCTCCCTCATCAGGACAACATCGCCTTCAATCAAATTTTTCTGCGCTATCTTCCACTTGGTTCGAGACTGAAGTTGGTTTAAATATGTCTTTCTCCATATATTCCAAAACGATGATACGATAGTTTGTGTTAACTTGTGTCGCGTTCGAAAGGACACTCGCGAATCTTCTGAGAGAGGGATCTCGAGTAACGACTCCCCAATGGCCAGGTGAGCCGGAGTTAACGCCGCGGGTTCCTCCCTGCTCGGATTGCGACAGAGAGGCCTTGAATTGAGAATGGCTTCAATTTTAATCAGAACAGTATTTAGTTCCTCTCTAGTGAGGACTTGGGCTCCAATGGCCTTCTTGATGACGGATTTTCCGCTCTTAACCGCCGCCTCCCATAAACCACCTTGATGAGCAGCACGAGGCGTTATGAAATTCCATTTTATTGAATTTGCCGCCGCGAATTCCAAAACCTTATCCTTATCAAATAGATTTGATAATCCCTTGAAGTTGGTTCCGTTGTCTGAATTGAGCTCCCTTGGCAAACCGCGCCCACTGACAAACCTCTCCAAGGCAGCAACAAACGCTCCAGTGGATAAGTCTGTGACCAATTCGATATGCACCATTTTTGTGGTCATACAAACAAAGAATGCGGGGTACGCTTTATTAAATTTGACAGAACGGTGACCGGTACATTTGACATCTATAAACCCAGCCAAATCGACGCCGGTGTACGTAAATGGACGAGAGATTGTCAGGCGAGATGCCGGTAAATTAGCCATCATTTGTTCACCACATTCCGCCTTAAGTCGTGTACAACGGACACACTGATGAATGATTTTCTTGACCAACCGATTCAATCCACCAACTACCCAAAATTTACAACAAACCCAACTTGAAGTGAAGGAATGACCTGCGTGGAAAAAATGCAAGTGCACATGACGGACATACAATTCCATCAATTTACAATTACGCGGAAAAATGATTGGGTGTTTTAAATCGTACGAAAAGGATGATTCCACGAGTCGATCGCCAACCCGAAGCACTTTGTTTTTATCTAGGAACGGATTTAACGAACTGAGCGCACTCCGACGATTTATAGGTACCAAATGCTCAATACGCGCGATTTCTTCCGAGTATTCTGACGATTGACACGAACGAATTATCAAAGTCTCCGCACTACTACGCTCCTCTACCGTAAGAGGGCCACAAATTTTAGGATCCTTCTTTAATTTTGCTATTAAAATTTTACAAAAACGAATCACATATGCGACCGCGTTAACACACTTGGTATACGAAGAGAAGTTCTTTAAGAACGTATCATCAAACATGTAAATTGTAGTGATCATGGTGAGAGCGGGTTTTCTTTTTTCTGGTTCATCAAGTTCAACTAATGCTTGATTCTTGACGTGACATTCGAAGTCGTTTATGAGCCAGTCAGGTCCATGTATCCAAAATTTGTAGAGCTCGGAGAATTGACTTGAGGTCAACCCCCTTGTAGCCATATCTGCAGGGTTCTCGTCTGTTTTGACATAATGCCAGTGCTTGAACGGTAAATTTTCGTTTATGTAGCCAGAACGATTTCGCACATAAGTCTCATAATTTTGAGAGGGTCCCTTTATCCACGAAAGCGCGATTGTCGAATCACAAAACGCGAAAATATTTTGAGGATCGACATTTAACTTTTTCCGAACACGCAATGAAAGCTTTGTAAGTATGAGTAAGACAGCTCCTTGGAGCTCTAACCGCGGGATAGTTATTGGCTTCAACGGTGCCACTTTATTTTTGGAGCAAACGATTACCGAATTCACTTTATTATCAATGTCTATTGAACGAAGATATAAAACAGCCGAATACGCGTTTTTGCTGGCGTCACTGAAACCAACTAATTGCCAAAGGACAGTCTTGTTGAAAGTATAACCGCGAGGAACAACGAAGTTTTGTAATTTTATTAAGTCCTCGAAATAATCTCGGATTTTCTTCTGTAGGTGGGATGGTGCACTTTCATCCCATTTCGGTGAACCTTCCCGCCACACATCCTGAAGCAACGTTTTTGCTCGAACAGTAACCGGTGCCATCAATCCCAATGGATCAAAAACTCTCGCAATGAGCGCTAAAATTGAGCGTCGAGTCAAATCCTCCTTTCCTTGGAAGGCGCTATTCAATAATTTCAATCCAATCATATCACTCTCGGGGAGCCATTGCATGCCTAGCACAGACACTTTATCAGCAGTATTGAATTTGATTTTTCTTAACCGATCGACCAGAGCATTGTCCATTGCATCAAGCAATTGATTCGAGTTTGAAGAGTATTTTACAAGAGGAAAATTGGCCGAAAGAAGAGTCTCGTGAATGATTTTTTGTTTTTCTAAGGCTTTCTCGCTCGCAATTTTCTGCACCTGTCATCAGGTCATCCATATAAAACTCATTCTCGATGGCTAGCGCAGCTTCAGGATTTTCTTCACGGATCGAGTCCGCTAATAATTTTGAACATCTCGTCGCTATAAAGGAAGCAGGTGCGGTTCCGTAGGTAAGAGTCGATATAGGATAAATCTGATGGGGCTCATTCGGATCGCTTTGCCACAAAATGCGCTGCATATCTCTGTCATTCTCGTTTACCCAAATGCGCCTGTACATTTTAGATATATCGGCAGTGAACACGACCAAATATTTTCGCCATGCGATAAGTGTATCGAAGAGCTCAGATTGCAAATTTGGACCGATCATTAAAGCATCATTCAGCGAGCAGCCGCTCATATTTCTACAGCTTCCGTTAAACACAACGCGGAGTGGAGTTGTTGAGCTACTAAGACGAAGAACGCCGTGGTGGGGTAGATAATAAGCCGGAGATGTAAATTCACCATCTCTCCCCACTAACTCCATGTGTTTTAGGTCGATATATTCTTGCATGAACTCCTTATATTTCATTCGAACCTCCGCTGTATCATTTTTTTCGCCACGTCTCAATGCTTTCAAGGCTTGGTAATAAGTGTTGGCGACTTCAGATTTTTCTCTTTTAAATGGTAAAGCTACAGAAAAGTGTCCATTTGCTAGTCTTCTCACGTTTTCTACGAAATGATTCTCACAGGATTCATATTCGGTCAGCTGAGGTTTCTTTGCTTCCACCTCTTCTACTTCCCAGAATTTTAGATTTTATACGGAAAGTCTTTTTGTCAAATTGAAGGACCCTATCCCATTGCTCGAAAAAAGTGGTGTCTACAAGGTGAATTGTAATGATTGTAAAGGGATATACATAGGCGAGACTGGCCGTCAACTTAAAATTAGAATTGACGAGCATAAGAAAGCTTGGGAGAAAAAGAAATTGGGGGAGTCGGCTTTTGCGGACCATCTCATTACCAGTGGTCACTGCTATAAAGAGGGGTCCGAGACCCTCCTCCACAGAGAGAACTCGTACTTCAAACGAACGGCGCTTGAGCACATTGAAATTATTCGGCACCTTAATAACGACAGCCTAAATGTGCTAAACAGGCACATACCTGATGAGGGATTGATTGAATTAGTTTATGAGTATGATTCACATCGTGATGACTCGCTGGTTCAGTCATGATCTCGTCGGATGTTCTCCTTCCTAGCGGTAATTGGTTTCAGTTGCTTTCATGTCACTGTTGACAATGGTTTATTAATCGAAAGCGCTCCAGTGTGTAATCGTATTTCTGTGGCTTTGTTTAGTTTACTCCTCGTTTTACTATTTTGAGTATTTCATTCGTTCAGTCCCAGAATTTTCTTAATTGCTCCTCGATATTTACCACCAGATTACAGTGTTTAAATTCACGCTCAGGCACTTCACTTTGCACTCCTGACGCAACCCATCCAAACTGAGATTTTTCCAAACATATTCTGTCAATCCATTTTTTTTCGCCAAGCAAACAAATATTTGTATACTCGACACCAATGAGAATATCTACGTCATCGTAGCCCAAGGTCCATTCCGCCAATTCGAGACCAGAACACGACGAGTTCACCAAGTTAAAGGCTCTAGCACCGATTTTATAGGGAATCCTTTGAATTACCTTTGCATCTATACACAATGAGAAATCGTTAAAACGAGATTTAATGGTTATTCGTGCCGACTGATTAGAAATAACCTCGTTGTCCATTATTCCTCCAATAGAGACAGCCGACTTGACAGTTGCAACGTGATTTTTACGAACAAACGATTCGGTTATCAGATTTGTTTCGGAGCAGCCATCCAACAAAAGCCTTGCTTTTACCTTAAGAGGATTTTTAGTGACGTCGACGACTGCCGAAGGCAAAAGACTTAAACGCTGTTTCGAGATGCTCGTCGTGAGCGCAGTAACTTTATTGACCTTTTCTGCATCAGAAGACGAGTCGTTTGATGCTTCTGCTAGAGAACCACTACTAGCAGTGGTGGATGAAACAGGTTTGCTTTCAACTGAATGTAACGTGAAGTTATGAGATTTTGAGCAAATTTTACATCTTGATGCACGGCAATCCTTACTGATATGATTTTGCTTTAGACAATTAAAACAAAGACGATTTTCCATGACAAAACTGCGCCGTTCACTCACAGATTTTGCGATAAATTTTTCACAGAATGACAAATGATGATCGCCCTTACACAGTGGACATTTAATGAATTTCGAAGTGGACGAAGCAGCGGATGAAATAGAAGACGTAGATGCAGTAGTAGTTAGTGCGACCTTCTTTTCTTTACCCTTCTTTTCTGATACTGATTTTTCATTCTTTTCAGAAACACTCTGAGACGATTTCGAAGATGTTTCAAACGCAAGAGAGACGCTCTTTAAAAATTCGTGAAGTTTTTCATACAGTGGGTAGGAAGCATTGTCCTTTATGGACCTTTCCCATTCCTTCCGCAGCGAAGACTCGAGTTTTGTGCTAACTAGATATGTAACAAACGGAGATAATGCATCTACATCGATACCATTGACTTTCAGACCACGTATAGTAGCAGCTACACTACGCAACATATCACGAATTTCGTTTTCACCTTTCAATTCTATCAGATCACGAAAATGACAAGCGATTACTGCACGTTTATTCTCGAAATTTTGTCTCACTTCTTCCCAAGCTGTATCATACGCGCCGTCTTCGATAGGCGTGTCTACCAAAACTGCTTTCGCATCTCCCACTAAAATGCTTCCTTCAAGAAGAATAATTTATGCCTGGGTCGAAAGGAATCAGAGTTATGAACTAAATTAACGAACATAGTTTTCCAATCATTGAAATAGCGAAGATTGCCTTTAAATTCCGGGATTTTTACGTCTGGTACCTTCACACTGAATGGATTTTTTCCGCCGAAATTTGCTGTACCGCCAATCGCACCAGGGTCTAACAGGGACTTTCGTTCGGGTTGATTATCCTTTATTTTTAGAGCTTTTTGGGCAGTTCTAGCCTGCCCCTTCAACTTGTAAAAGGTGGCTCGAAGAGTATCGAAATCGTCCATTTCAGCATTTTCTTCCTTACTAGCATTGCCAGTGTCAATGCAGGATACCAACTCGAACGATGTCTCTTGAAATTTTTTCAACAATTCGTCGAATTCTTCCAAATAAACGAATACGGTATCTATTGATTCTTCGTTGCACTCACCTTTCAGCAGGTTAACGATGTCCATTTGTAGTTTATTCAACGTTCTTCTTTCAACGCGCTTTCTTTGTTGTAAAACCGATTTATCAGTCATTTTCACGAAAACTTTACACCAAATCACTGAATTCTTATTAAAATCTGACCCGGAGGACCATTTATGTTAGGAATAACACTCATTAATTTATTACCGCTAAACCAACAATATTTTATTACAGCCAAAACCATTTAACATTGAGCACATGAACGTACAATCAAGTCTACAAAAACAGTACTGATAAAAAACGTACTCGTACAAGTAATTTCTGGACAGACAAAAATATATATGTTAGCGTTAGAGTATGAAATCCGTTAATGCATGGATGAACTAGGTATTACATGCAGTATCTAAATCAGGTCGTTAGAGCATATAATTTTTCCTCTTTATATGTTATAACTAGCTAATTTATAAACTAACGAAGGGGAAACAGTTCATCCATGTAAGAGACAGAAGAAATGAAAAATATCTATCTTTAGAATTAGAATTAAGCAGTACATATGAACATGTGAGATTTCTGTAATCTAATTGTACTTTCTACTTGTATTTTTTCATTTCCATCTACTCCTGAAACTTGTAAGATCGGCAAAAAAACGTTATAGATCTCGAAGAAATGAAAAAAAAATTTAAAAATAAGATGACCTTGTGCTCCGGTGCAGCTAACTCTGCGTCAATGACGCTTACAAAGTATAATGATTTAGTTTCGCGAGTGAAGACTGTGAAAAGTGATGGCAAAACGTCACCAGGAGATTTCTGGTTGATGCGCCATTACGACGTAATACATGTAGACGATGTGGATAAATTAATTTCTCCAGTGAAGAGTGCCGATGGTGTTATTAAATACTATGCGACAACGGACGATTTATTTGATTTGCTGTATGACGCTCACGAGAAACTCGGTCATGGAGGCCGCGATAAAATGATGTACGATTTGAATTCCCGGTATAAGAATATCACGCAAAAACAAGTAACGTTATTCCTGCACTGTTGCGACGTGTGTGCAATGAAGAAGAGCGGGATTAAAAAAGGTATTGTAGTTAAACCTATGGTTTTTCAGAATTTCAACAGTCGGTGCCAAATTGATTTAATTGATAAGCAAGCAGACCCAGACAACTCTAATGAAAACCGTGTGTTTAATTTCATCTTAGTGTACCAAGATCATTTGACTAAATTCGTCGTCCTAAAGCCTTTAGCAAGGAAGTGCGCCATAGAGGTTGCCGATAACGTAATTGAAATTTTTCTACTATTAGGCGCTCCGTCCGTTTTGCAATCCGATAACGGCAGAGAATTTCGGAACAAAGTAATCGATCATTTGAAAAAAATGTGGCCCGAATTGTCCATTGTTCACGGCAAGCCTCGACACAGCCAGTCCCAGGGTAGTGTCGAACGGGCCAATCAAGACATCGAGAACATGTTATTTTCGTGGATGACGAACAATTCAACTACTGCCTGGGCTGCTGGATTGAAATATGTACAATTTATGAAGAATCGTTCATTTCATAAGGGCATAAAGCGCAGCCCCTATGAGGCAATGTTTGGCGAGAAGCCTAAAGTGGGCTTATCGAGCGAGTTAGCTCTTCCAATATCCGACTTGCGAAGACTTCAAACCATCGATGACGCGGAAAGTGTTATGGAAAATCATGCTGAAGAGGATGAGGAATACTCTGTTGATGACCCAGCGCCTGCAAATGAAAACCCACAACAACTTGAGTCAAATCATACAGCCAACGAGAGAGAAAGTTGCCCTTCCTGCAATCGATTTTCGGTGGGATCCAAAATTTGCAAATTATGTGAAAGAGTGCGCGCCATAAAACGTAAACGTGAAGAATCTGTCGACGGTTTAGAGGCGCAGGCTCGGCAAATGCGACTACGCTCCGATTCCAATTTTCCTAATCCTCAGGTGGGGGACAACGTCAGCATTCCGATCCCGGACGTAGATCGAGGAAAAACAGATGCGCGCTCGATGCTGGCATGCGTGATGGAAATTACGGCAGATAACCTTTATAGACTCGGGACGCGCAGTGGTATCTTGAAATGCTTGTACGCACGCTCGCAATTTGGCTTATGCAAAGAAAAATTTATCCACGTACACGAAGTACCTACTACCTCATCGTCACTCACACTACGCACGGCCGCTTCTTCGCAATCCCTGAGTGGAGGACAGGGATTTGCAAAGTGTAATTGCACCACCAAGTGCTCAACTAGCAAGAAGACGAGATGTGCGTGCCGAAAGAGGGGTTTGTTATGTAATTCAAGGTGCCACAACAGTAACTCATGTGAAAATAAGTAGTTATTTGTAACTTTGCCAATTTATTTTAGTTTTTTTAGTTTTTTCTTTTATTATGTTGACGCGATATGAGAATCAAGAAATTTTTGCTTCATTTGGCTGCAATAAGTGATAATATTTTGTTTTTATATACTTTCGCTAAGCGTCTCCCGTTGATCTATGAAATAACTAGTTATTATATACCGTCACTAGTTCATCTGTAAAATAAATATTGCTTTTAATACTCTAACTAAAATGCCTTGTTATTATATGTAATCCCTAGTTAGATCATACATTAACTGAATTTTACACTCTAACGCTAACATATACACTATTCTACACCACCATTCAACCAACATTCGATTCTACTTTTACTTTCGTTGACAAGGGGCTTAGCATAATTTCGATCTCTAAGCCATGTATGATAGGATGGGACTTGGAGATTCACGAGCTATATATGACAGGAGAGGGAATTGGAATCCTTTTGTCTCTCGAGCTTTATACGATAGGAGAAGGACTATAATTTCTATATGTTCTACTTTTTGAAAGACCTTCCGCAGTGGAATACGGGTCTTGATGATTCACCGCTCGCCGTTGCAAATTTATTTATTGTTTTTTTCCTTCTTTTTCTTCTATTTGCCTCCCTAGGACTTGGAGGTAGGATTCCGATATCCACTCCGTTTCGGCCTGGTTTAGTCAATAGCCTCTTCATCTTCTTCTATGTGTATTCGCGGGGCTATGTGGAAGCAAATTCAGGAATTAAGGATAGGTTTCAATAATGACATGAAATTCTGGTTAGTATCAAATGCATAAAATAGAAAACACCGATGTACAGTGTTTATGCCTCACTTATGAGGTTTGGTCAATTAGTTCAGAGAGTCAATGAGCGTGTTAGTCAACATGTTGAACCTTATCTTGATGGGGGAAAAAAACAGGGTCTGCTGAACAAGGTGGGTATGATAGTCTTCTACAAACTTTTACCCATGTATTATGAAAGCTCATACTGTCGAAAATGGCGTCTGAAACATCATAATAATCAGCAGTCTGCTGTCCTAATAAGTTCCTACCGGAAGGTAGCCTATTGTAGAACTATGACTAATTAAGTGGTTTCATCTTGTTTCTGTTGTTGTTAGGCCACTTATAATCTTCAGTTCTGATTTAGGTACCGTTCGCCCAAAGACGGCTTGTCAGGTGATAGCTCATCTTCTATACCGATCCGAAATAGTTGGATCGAGAGAATTTTATCAACGAAGAAGATAAAATATTTACTTGAAATTTCACAATCGGGTTTTTACACCGCGTTTATGAGTCGTCAGTAAATTTATTGGTCTGTGACAGAGAAATGTCACATTCGAATTGACGTTTCAACCGCATAGGTAGTACAAGTTTTATGGAGGTGGATAAGAGAGCTACATCATGCATTCCTCTTGTATTTTTTCATCTTATATGCGGCAATAGAATCAGGTATGTACCTGCCAGAAGACGAGAATTAACGTCATAATACTTCACAGTTTGTATCCACATTCACGTGGTGTAGATCGGTGCGATAATTATCGGTAATAAACTTCGACGTCGCTTCGAACAGCGGACACGCGCCATATCGATGTTGTAAAATCCTCGAGGTACTGAAATACCGAAACGATCTAATAATAATCAATAATTTCTTGTTTTCGACGAATTTTTCAATGCTTTGTTGTCAGCTCGACAAAATGATTTCCTCAGAGAACATCACATATACAGAGACAAGCTGTATTGTGAATTATTGCGGTGATAGAATGATTAATATCAATGGCTAACCAGAGGCTGATGACGAACCGTATACAGAGATAGGTAATCGCGAGGTAAAAATTTTCAGTATATTTTCCACAATTATGACTCTATTAGGTCAACAACATTCATTAAAATGAGACGTGGAATCTCCTTGTTTTCTTTCACTGTTCCTGTCGGTCAACTTGATGTCATTTCGTCTCCCTCTCTCCCAACCTTTATTTCGCTTACGTTCTGACGTTCTGACAGAAGAGTGGAACTAGAAATGAAAAACAAGAGAAAGAGGGAACGAAAAATCATCGAAGAAACCCGGTGAAACGGTGGAGAAGATTAAGGACCTTTTTTCTAACCAGCTGTAGATAGCTACTGAAGTAATGGCCATCAATTTATGAATGGTGACTTATGGAGTTTGATGGGGAAATATTTTGAATAAATATTTTTTGAAAACATTCTGATCCCTAGGATCTGGAACTTATCCTCATCATAAGTTAATGGAGTGAAGTGGGAAAAGGGTCGTTTTCAAGATTTCAAAAATCTGTTCTTAGGAATGAAGAAAGAAAAAAAAAAAAAAGTTATCGAACGTTGTGGTTATTTGAATTTTTATATTTTATGGAACATTTGCTATAGGTTGCCGCAGTTTTCCTCCCTCTTGTGTAAATCAGTACACGTCTAAGGATGAAACAAAATATAAAGTAAAAAACTCACAGATCTGGTAAAAATGAACATAAATCTAAAAGGGATAAACAAGATAAAAATAAGACTGCTTGTACTCAATAAATTACCTTGCAATCAATCTTTGAGCCAATAAAATGAATTATGGTTGTTTAAAATTTGTCTAAATTCAATAAAAAAAATATTAAAAGTTTTTTAGAGATCATAATAGCTTTGCCTGCATATAATATTATACTTTGTACTCAATTTAGTGTAAGAATTGCAAAAACAGAAAATAACAATAATAGTATTAATATATGACTGATTCTGACGCTCTGACTGATAAGAAGCCATTCTTATTTTGAATAACCTTTGATACCAACAATTTGACTTAGTAGCTGATTTTCACATGATTTTATGAAAATATGAAGAATCTTCTTGATATGCACCACCCAAATAGTATTCACTTGTGTTGATGCACCTCTCCACGAGGTTTGAAATAGAAGCACACAGTTTGAAAGACACGATTTCTATAAAGCATCCCCTGATCCAGGCAGTAGAGGTGTAGATGTGATTTTACTCAAATTCTGTGTCTCATAATTCTATATTCCATTGATGTACCACTTCAAAATTATGCTAAAATTTTTGTGAGAACCACAAAAATTCTCACGAAAATTTAAAGAAATAAAAAGGAGAAAAAGATTTCTAATGCTCTGAGGCAGCGGTTCTCAAAAGCCCTTTTGCGGCACACTGGTGTGACGCGAGTCCCCTCCAGGTGAGCCGCGAAAAATTCAAACTCCCAAACTTTTTTTTATTAAAAAAGAAGTAACGATTGTTATAGAATTAAATCAAAAAGACATCAGCTATAAAAGAGGAAGAGTAATAATGAATTTTAGAGAAGTGAACGAGTAGATGAGATAGGATTGGCATATTTCAACTTGCTGGCACATAGCCTGAATACCTACGGTCGCATAGTGCGTGACAATAGTTGAATAGACGTTCAATTAAAATATTACGTCTCTTACAAGAAATATAGTGATATTAAGTGCCGATTTTTCTGTTTTTCTTTGAATATAACTTCAGTTTCTATTTTATGAATCAATGTACAAATATTTCAATTAGGTGTGCCGCACATATCTATTCTCTCAAAAAGTGTGTCGCGTGTGTCACAGATTTGAGAACCCCTGCTCTAAGGGATAACAAGCCTCATAACTGCTTCAAATAAGTTCAGATCAGAAAGAAAAATTTATTTTGAATAGCCTTTTGTACCAACAGTTTGACTTGATATTTGACTTTTGAATAGTTCTATGAAAATGAAGGGTCTTATAATTATGCACCACCCGAATAGTATTTTTTTTTTCAGTTTATGCACCTCTCTACTGAGTTTGAAATAGAAGCACACAGTCCAAAAAATGTTTCAAAGACAAGATTTCTATAAGGCAGCCCCTGACCTAGGCAGTAGAGGTCTAGAAGTCTGTGTCTGATTTTATACTACATAGACATACAACTCTAAAATGATGCTCAAATTTTTTTGAGAATCACAAAAATTGAAAGAAAGAAAGAAGAAAAAAGGATTTCTGATGCTCTAAGGGATAGAAAGCCACATAACTGCTTGACATACATCTAGATCAGGAAGAGAAATTTATTTTGAATAGCTTTTTATACCAACAGTTTCACATGATAGTTGACTTCCAAATAGTTTTATGAAATTAAGAATCTTCTAATTATGCACCACCCAAAGAATATCTTTTTCAGTTTATGCACCTCTCCACTAGGTTTGAAATTGAAGCATACAGTCAAAAATATGTTTCAAAGACAAGATCTCTATAAGGCAGCCCCTGATCTAGGCAGTAGAAGTCTAGAAGGCTGTGTCTGATTGTATACAACATTGACGTACAACTCTGAAATTATGCTCAAATTTTTGTGAGAATCACAAAAATTGAAAGAAACAAAGAAGAGAAAAAGATTTCCAATACTCTAAGGTATAAAAAGCCACATAACTGCTTCAAATAAGTCTAGATCAGGAAGAATAACAATGTTAAACGAGGAACGCGGAGAACCTGTTTTATGAGTCATATGGCATTTGGTATTGAGAATTCAAGGAAGCCTAGACCTAGATAAAGCTAGTATAAAGAAGACCTAAACCTACTATAAGCCTAATATATTATAATATAGTTTAGGAGTCTAAATTTTTCTCAAATCTCGAGCTATATATGATAAGAGGGGAACAGAAAAAATGTTGATTCTCGAGCTAAGCTCGAGCGGGGAACTCGTTATCATTTTTGTTGGGGGTACTTCCAGGAAATTTTCGTCCACAAGCGCGAGCGCAAACGAGGTTGATGACATCACAACGTCATAAGGTTGATGACGTCACGGAGAGGGGAGGGGGACTTGGAAAAATTCCTACCTCCGAGCTATATAAGGTAGGAGGGGGACTCGGAAAAATGTCGACTCTCGAGCTAGGGACTTAGAATAATTTTGGGTCCCCGTACTATCATATATAGCTCAAGAGTCAAAATCTCTACTTTCCAAGTCCTCTCCTATCATATATAATTCGAGAGTAGAAATTTTTCCAAGTTTTTTGTTGGACGGCGGACGGCAAATTTCTCGAAAAGCTTTCTTAAAGCAGGTTCCCTGTTAAAAATTTATTTTGAATAACCTTTTGCACTAACAGTTTCACTTGGTAGTTGACTTCCAACTAGTTTTATGAAATTAAGAATCTTCTAATTATGCACCAACCAAATAGCATAAATTTGTGTTGATGCACCTCTCCACTAGGTTTGAAATTGAAGCAAAGAGTCAGTCAAAAATATGTTTCAAAGACAAGATTTCTATAAGGCAGCCCCTGATTTAGGCAGTAGAGGTCTAGAAGGCTGTGTCTGATTCTCTACATTGACGTACAACTCTAAAATGCTGCTTAAATTTTTGTGAGAATCACAAAAATTGAAAGAAACAAAGAAGAAAAAAATATTTCTAATGCTCTAAGGGATAAAAAGCCACATAACTGCTTCAAATAAGTCTAGATCAGGAAGAAAAATTTATTTTGAATAGCCTTTTGTACCAACAGTTTGACTTTGTATTTGATTTTTGAATAGTTTTATGAAATGAAGGATCTTATAATGATGCACCACCCCAAATAGAATTTTTTTTTTTTAGTTTATGCACCTCTCCACTAGGTTTGAAATAGAAGCACACAGTAAACATGTCTCAACAACAAGGTTTCTACAAGCCAGTCTCTGATCTGATCTTTGCAGTAAGGGTCTAGAGGGGTTCTTTATTTTTTGTAATTGATTCTATACTCCATTGATGTAAAACTTCAAAATTATGCTCAAATTTCTATAAGAATCACAAAAATTGAAAGAAAAAAATAATATTTCTGATGCTCTATGAGTTGTAGAAAGCAATCTAACTAGCTCAAAAAGGGCCTGGATCAGGAAAACAGATTGTTTTTGTATGGTCTTTGGTACCTATCAACAGCTTGGCCTGGTAGTTGATTTTCACACAGTTTTATGAAATGAAGAATTTTTGAATATGCACCAGCCAAATTGCATTCAGTGAAATTGATGTACCTCTCTACTAGGTTCGAAATTGAAGGACACAGTTGAAAATATATGTCTTCTCTAAGATCAGGTCATGTTTATTACATTGTTTCTCATGAAACGGGCGCGCGTAGATTGTACGAGAATACAGTGCTTGTGCCCACCTTGAATTCGAAGATTTGTACAATAATTATCCGACTACCGTGGGAAAATACGTATCCACTATAATACCATATGAACAGAGATGTAATTTGGCGTTACTTGAGTTTCCTGTTTATTTTTCTCTTTGTATTCGCCAAATGTTATCGATGATGGTCGCAGCGCAATAAATATTATCTTTCTTCACTTTAATGCGCGCAATAGCACGCCGTATAAAAATATACCTGTAAATTCTCGGTATCTCGTCATAATATTCTCGACAAGTACTGAAGATATACAAAGTATAGACGTATTGATGTTGAGGAATTTCATTATTGTTACGATAGAGGTAGGTAGTGACCGCACAGCAAATTCTCGATAAAGATATGGCTCATAATATGGTGCACTTAAGCGCGTAATCTAATCCAGTACCTAGTCGTAGGAAAATGGAAACTGGCACGTACCGATCTAGATACGATATTTTTTTGAAACGCAGCTTCCTCGAGCTATTGCGACAGCAATTCTCAAATGTTTTTGTGCTTTTAGTCGCTCGCTTTTGTACTTTTTCACCATTTGTCCACGCATCTTTACGTAATGAAGAATTATTAGAAATGAAAATTACATAACTAATACATATCACCTGCATTAATCCTGTCACAAGACTATCGACATCTGCGAGTATGTTTTCATTTTCCGAATCGACCGAAGGGGAAGGAGAGAGAAATTTGGGGGCAGAATACCGCAGGAGAGTCTCGAAATCGCATGGATATACTTGAGAACGATCAAATTTATATATTTATATCGGTGCGTTCGCGGCGATATAGGAGGTCAGAGGCATAATCGTTACCTATTCAGCAACTTCACAATATACCGGAAGTATATATGCAACATACTCGTTCGGGAATCAGTTGATACGAAGGTCGCAACGTCTATTTAATTTTTTGAGTTGCAAATAACCTGACAGACACATAATAATACCATTAACCCGCTACAATAACGTGCCTAGGTTTGGATTTGTAAATTCATATGCACGTGCCAAAGTACTTTAGACTATGGTGAAGATGGTCACCCAATAGTAGATGTCTGTCAGTAAATGTGTGGGCCTCAATATCATAACATAAGAGTTTTTTCGGGCACGTAAAATTGTCTCTTTTTCTTGTCACCGCCAAAGCGGTGTAGAAAAAATGAAAGTATTAGGGTCACGATGTAGCGTCTGATTACAATTCGTTCTTAATTATGGCACGTAATGAGTCATTAGTCATCGCGAAAACATAAAATGAATTGTCGCTCATACGGCGTTATTTGTAAGTGCTGTGTGTATTTACAAGGAAGGTGATATTTTTACGATGTCAGACGTCAGGTAATCAAAATTAATAAGCGTTTCGAGACAATTTTTGACAATTTTTCGTTCGTACACCGAGAGTGAGTAATATAAGCCCCATTGTGGCTCCGTGATATTCGAAAATATTATGTTCAGTTTTCCTGACTCAGAAAGCTCAAATACATGTATTCTGTACTGACCTTCATAACACGAAAATTCCGACAGTGAGAAGTAAATTAACACTGGAGAAACGTCGATAGAGGGTCCAAATTTTTGAAATATGTAACTTACGTCATCGACAAATTATTTTGAGTAAGCTTAAATGAATTAACGTACATAGGCTAATTTATGCATTACTTTCAAGTAATTCTTCGAAGTCTTACCTCTCTTCGTCATCCGAGAAAGCAAAAGTTATGAATCAAGTTATTGATAGATACCCGAGGAAACTGTTCTGTGAGGGGTTATTTTGAAAAATTTGTCGTATTCCATGTGATGTTCGGAGAAAACTGACCTACCCAATAATAAAGGAGTTGGATTAGGAAAAATTTCGACTTTTGAGCCATAATGTATGATAGGAAAAGGCACTTGGAAAATAATGTCGACTTTCAATAGCAAAAGGACCTAATAAAATTTCGACTTTCAAGCCGTAATATATATGGCAGCAAAGGGACTTCGAAAAATTTTGACATCATATGATAGAAGAGGACTCGGAAAAATTTAGATTCCTTGAGACTTTCATTCCAAATTCAGTTACCAAAACCAATTTGACCCATAGAACAGGTTCCTTGCGTTCCTCGTTTTTTGTAAGGTTTTGGTGGTATTATGGTTGATCCCTTTTTTCATGGACACGGGCACTTCACGTTGAAAGTGATTTCCCGGAAGTATCTCCGAATTTCCTCTCATTTCGATTTGTTGAGCTGTTTTACACTTAAGCAGGAGGTATCCGACTGTAAATGGAGTGCCTATTGATGGACAAAAATAGTGATCAAAGGGGACCTTTGCACCGTTTAGTGGAACGCGAATTCAGCGTATTTCACGAGGAGTAGAATTAACCTGAGGCATCCCCCCCCCCCTCGAATTCTTTCACCGTAACATATTAAATTTGGTAGAGAATTGCGGGTACATCCTTGAAAAATGTCTACGTCCTCTTGCGTCCGGAATTTAACTTGAAGACATAGGCGAGCATTCGACCTAATTCCTTGTGGAAAGTAGTAAAAAAGACAGGTCCCACTTCGTTCAGATCAACCCCAAAGGGAGTAAATATCCATTTTCAAAGCGCAGAAACGTCCTTATTAACAGGGAACCTGTTTTATGGGGGGTTTTTTGAGAAATTTGCCGTGCGCCGTGCGCCGTCCGGCAAAAAACTTGGAAAATTTTCGACTCTCGAGCTATTATATGATAGGAAATTTTTCTAAGTCCCCCTTCTATCATATATAGATCGAGAGTCGAAATTTTAACAGGGAACCTGTTTTATGGGGGCTGTTTGAGAAGTTTGCCGTGCGCCGTCCGGCAAAAAACTTGGAAAAATCTCGACTCTCGAGCTATATATGTTTGGAGGGGGACTTGGAAAAACTTCGACTCTAGAACTATATATGATAGGAGGGGGACTTCGAAAAATTTCGACTCTCAAGCTATATATGATAAGAAAATTTTTCTAAGTCCCCCTTCTATCATATATAGATCGAGAGTCGAAATTTTAACAGGGAACCTGTTTTATGGGGACTGTTTGAGAAGTTTGCCGTGCGCCGTATGCCGTCCGGCAAAAAACTTGGAAAAATCTCGACTCTCGAGCTATATATGTTTGGAGGGGGACTTGGAAAAACTTCGACTCTAGAACTATATATGATAGGAGGGGGACTTCGAAAAATTTCGACTCTCAAGCTATATATGATAGGAGGGGGAAAGAAAAATTTCGACTATCGAGCTATATATGATCGGAGGGGACTTAGAAATATTTCGACTCTCGAGCTATATATGATAGGAGGGGGACCTAGAAAAATGTCGACTCTTAAGCTATATATGATAGGAGGGGGACTTGGGAAAATTTCGACCCTCAAGCTATATTATACTATAGTAGGTCTAGGCCTTCTTTATACTAGCTTTGTCTAGGTCTAGACTTCCTTGAATTTTCAATACCAAATCCCATTTGACTCATAAAACAGGTTCCCTTCGTTCCTCGTTTAACTTCGTTAAGGAAGCCGTCGTTTTCGAATTCCCTCTCCTATCATATATGGCTCGAGAGTCGAAATTTTCCCAAGTTTTTTGCCGGACGGCGGATAGCACATGGCGCACGGTAAATTTCTCAAAAAGCCCCCCATAAAACAGGTTCCCTGTTAGAACTTCGACTCTGGAGCCATATATGATAGGAGAGGGACTTGAAAAACTTTGGACTCTCGAGCCATATATGCTAGGAATTTTTCCAAGTCCTCGTCCGATCATATATTTTCAGCCCGCCCATGATATATAGCTCGAGATTCTAGAAAAATTTAGACTCTTGAACTATATTATACTAGGCTTGTAGTAGGTCTAAACCTTCTTCTGGCTTTATCTAGGTCTAGGCTTCCTTGAATTCTCAATATCAAATCTCATATGACTCATAAAACAGGTTCCCTGCGTTCCTCGTTTAACTTCGTTAAGGAAGTCGTCGTTTTTTTCAAATACGGAATAAAATTTGATTTCTTATTTATAGCAGTAGACTAGTGTGATCCGGTATTATAGCTGGAAGATTTCTCTAAGCTCAAATCATCACCAGGTTGCTCAATTCCAATAATATTCATCACCATTTACCAGCTCTCATTGGTGGCCATTTCGACCAAGAATTTACTTCTTCCAAAATCTCAGTCGAAATTGCGTCATTGTTAAAATAGATCTCACATCGACATCGATATCAGTTTGATATGACGTCGACTCCGTGTCGGCTTATTTGTTACGTTAATTCAAGGTCGATTTCGAGTCGACTGCTCCAAGTTTTTTATCGATCTGAAATCGTTGCTCTGTCCCGTCAATTTGTATAGTTCTCTCGAAATACACCAGTCAATTTCAAATCAACCTTAAATTGACGTCAATATGGAGTTTGGGAATCCAAAGTGAAAAATTTTCTAAGTCTCTTTCCTGTATCATTTAGTTCTCTTTCCATCATTTATTATGGCTCGAGAGTCGCAATTCTTCCTTTTCTCCTACCACACAGTATGTCTCGAAAGGCAACATTTTTTCAAGTCCCCTATACTATGGCTTGAAAGTCAAAATCTTTCTAAGTCTTCCTCCTGTCATATATTATGGCTCGAGAGTCAAAATTCCTCTAAGTCCCTCTTTTAACAGGGAACCTGTTTTATGGGGGGCTATTTGAGAAATCTGGCGTCCGCCGTGCGCCGTGCGCCGTCCAGCGAAAAACTTGGAAAAATTTCGACTCTCGAGAATATATGATAGGAGGAGGACTTGGAAAAAATTTCGACCCTCGAGCCATATATGATAGGAGAGGGACTTAGAAAAATGTCGACTCTCGAGCTATATATATGATAGGAGGGGGACTTGGAAAAATTTCGACTCTCGAGAATATATGATAGGAGGGGGACTTGGAAAAATTTCGACTCTCGAGAATATATGATAGGAGGGGGACTTGGAAAAATTTCGACTCTCGAGCCATATGTGATAGGAGAGGGACTTGAAAAAATTTCGACTCTCGAGCTATATATGATAGGAGAGAGACTTAGAAAAAATTTCGACTCTCGAGCTATAGACGATAGGAGGGGGGACTTAGAAAAAATTCGACTCTCGCGCCATATATGATAGGAGAGGGACTTAGAAAAAATTTCGAATCTGAAGCTATATATGATAGAAGAGGGACTTGGAAAACTTTTGACTCTCGAGCTATATATGATAGGGAACAAATTTTCCCAAGTCTCTCTCCTATCATAAATAGCTCGAGATTTGAGAAAAACTTGGACTTTCAAACTACATTATACTAGGCTTATTTTACGTCTAGGCCTTCTTTATACTAGCTCTATCTAGGTCTAGGCTTCCTTGAATTTTCAATACCAAATCCTATTTGACTCATAAAACAGGTTCCCTGCGTTCCTCGTTTAACTTCGTTAAGGAAGCCGTCGTTTTATCATATGTTATGACTCGAGATTAAGGCTCGAGAGTCGAAATTTATTTAAATCCCCCCTTCTCTCATATACTATGGATGGGAAGTCGAAATTTTTCAAAGTCCAAATTCTTTATGAGGGTAGGTCAGTTTTTGCCATAATGGCGCACGGCATATGGCAGATTTTTCGACCCTTCCCCCCCCTATCGTTCAAGTTGTCTGTCACAAGTTCATTAAAATTTATGCTTGTACGAGTACGTATCTAATTATGGCGACCGAAATTCCTCCATTTAAAAGGTATGTAACAAAAAGGTGAATTTCGTCACCAACTCCCCAACTCAAAGTTTAAATCACAATAAATCAGAAAAATGTTTGCTAAGAAGTAAGTACTTTATGTATTTGACAGGGTGATTAGTTGTTCATGATTAGCTTCAATTTTGTGACTGGCTTCTAAGCCGGGTGATTGGTTAATATCAGCTATCTAAGGCATTTCTTATTGACTATCTGCTTATTTTTCAAAGTTCAATGTCAATTTAGCATTGAATCAACCACAGAGTTTGAGACAACCACTTTTCCCAATTTTACCGCATTGATCAAGGACTAGCTCTGTACCGTATAGTTAACCAAGAACTTGTGACAGACAACTTGAACGATAGAGGGGGGGGGGGTCGAAAAATCTGCCGTATGCCGTGCGCCATGATGGCAAAAACTGACTTACCCTCATAAAGATTTTGGACTTTGAAAAATTTCGACTTCCCATCCATAGTATATGAGAGAAGGGGGGATTTAAATAAATTTCAACTCTCGAGCCTTTATATATTATAGGAGGGGGACTTGCAAAAATTTCGAGTCTCGAGCCATAACATATGATAAAAGAGGGACTTACAGAAATTTTGACTCTCGAGCCATAATATATGACAGGAGGAAGACTTAGAAAGATTTTGGGTTTCAAGCCATAGTATAGGGACTTGAAAAAATGTTGCCTTTCGAGACATACTGTATGGTAGGAGAAAAGGAAGAATTGCGACTCTCGAGCCATAATATATGATGGAAGGAGAACTAAATGGTACAGGAAAGAGACTTGAAAGATTTTTCACTTCCAAGCTATATACACTATGATACAAGCGACTCAGAAGAACTTAAAACTCTTCAAAATTTCAATTTGAATATTCTCCATACCAAAACCAACTCGACCCATAGAACAGGTTCCCTACGTTCTTCGTTTAACTACGTTGAGGAAGCCGTGTTTTTTTCGTTGTACACGGATCCTCATTTCCTCTGCCCCGTAACTAAGCCTGTGCCTCACCTATCCTTTCCCATTTGACCCGATCCTGAGCGTCCATATGTTAAAAAGATCCATCACATCTCTTTACCTCGACATCGATCTGCTTCTGCTTCTACGTTAGAAATGGGTCAAATCGGATTAAAGGCCGATGAACTGAAAACAAAAGTTTTATAATACAATTCTTCATCAAGGTTCATAACTACAACAAGCACTCTCTCTTATTACACCACTCAATGATCGTCGCTACAGAAGCCATCAGTTTTTTCAAGTCTTAGGATCTAAAAATTCTGGATGGCCTTCGAAAAAAAAGTTTCCTATAGAGTTCATAGCAATGGCATTAGGCTCATAGACTGAACAAATCTTAAACGAATGTTACACAATGAGAACCACTTATTTATTATCGGACTTACGTGACATTCCAATCTTCATCCGTGTTCTCTTCTATTATTAAGCCATTATCGCTAAAAAAGTTTACATTAATGAACCCAAATCACGAAATTTTCTTTTCTGCCATACGTTTCTATTTTTCGCCTTCTTCCATTTTAGTCAAAATATCATTGAACGGTGACCCTCGCCGATCACAGACGTGCAAGAGCGGCTTTTTTCGTGAAACAGTGCAATAGTGTATGGGTTTGCGAATATACTGGTCGATGACGATTTTTCTTGGAAAAAATTTCGGTCGACTTTGGTTGTCTCTTCGGTATTTGTCTTTCGTAAATTGTGGTCTTATTCAATTGTGGTTCGGTAAGAAAAATTTCGTATGGTACGTTTGTGACTGTCGTTAGAATTCTTGTTAATACGTAATAACTGAAGTGAAGGAGTTGGAAGCTAAATGCAAGGCTATCTTTCGACGTTTCGCAAATAGAATTGTACATTTGGAAAACTTTTTCAATATTAGTGCTCTGCTCACTCAATATGAGTTCCAATAATGAGTTAGAGCAGGGTGAAATGAAGGAAGATAGGTAAGACAAATTGCCGTGGTGGGGAATAGATCTATAATAATACCGGATCTTGACTCCATTTTGACGTCGACGATAAGTCGGTGGTAGAAAGTAGAGGTCGATTTTGATTCGACAATCGGTGAGGGGGGTGCATCAATTCTTAAAGGTTCCTTCAGTTTATAAGATTGCTTCGCCAATAAGTGATGTACATGTCGTATCTTTTAACGAAAGTCGTACAGTATCGAAAGTCGCGCGTATTATTTGGAGAAACACGATGAACGCGTCGTTTTGCACGCTGGAGAAGTAGACACATGTGGTTGCATAGGAATGAATTCGAAAATAGAATGTGAAAAAAAAAAAAAAGAATTTTGAGGCCATTTCTCTTTTCGGTGTATCTTGCGCGTCTCTCTCGCTGCACCTGTTCCCCTTACGTCTCACCTCGTACCTGTCCTGCTCTTCCCTGTTCGCCTCTTGATGGTGTCCTACGTTGATGTCCGAATATCCGTAGCCTCCGCGTCATCAGCTGTCTCCACTCGTGGTCCGATCCGTGATTTAGCGGAGCACGCCATGCCGACTGGTACACGATTTTCCATTAAATTGGCGTTCTCATGTACGTTCAACGTTCAATTTGAAGAAATCGCTGTTCTAGATACCGGCAAAATTTTCACATTTTTTTTTATTTCTTTTCGAAATTCTTGTAGAACATATTGGAATATGATGAATATCATAATTATTATATCGTTTTTGAAAAGAAAATTAATAATGTTTGTGACAAATTATTGTGAAGACGTATTCCTCACGCCATTACGAAATACTACCGCTTGCGATGAATTGAACACCATTTAATCAAAATTCCATCTATTTTATGACAAAATGAATAACTCGTTTGTTGTAAAAATTGTTATTTCCTATCAATTGTAAATAAATTGTCAAGTAAAGAAGAAGACTTATAGAATGAAGAGCTTTTCCTCACGTATTAAATTGTCACTAATAATAATTATCGGCTCCGCCGTCAGAAAGAATTTTTATTCGGAAATTAACATTACTTTACTCTTAATCAGTATCGCTATCGCTCTTAAATACGTCATCAATGAACGCATTTCCGTAGTATTGAACGTTACGAATGTTGACTGGAGGTTCTACATTAATAGCGTCGACGAAGGTTCCTTGGAGGGTTTTGATGAGCTCTTCTTCGTGCTCCTTTATGACGGCATTACATTTTTGTTTCACTTGTTCGCGGGCAATGCCTTTAAGAGAGCCTGCAATAACTGGTCCCTGATTTAGTGTCAACCTGCAAGCGTATTGTACATTTGCGCGTTTGTGAATCACTTCAGAGTTGTCATAAGATAGGAAATTTTCGTAAAATTGCTATTAGAATAGGAGTGAACGACGAGAGAGCTGTTGAGGAAATTTTTAGCCTCTCATGATCTCGAGAATTGAGAAAAGCTTGTAGGTGAGGAATCTTTTTGAAAAATTTCTCATCAGCCTTTCATCCGATGTTATCGATCTGGTAGTAGAAACACGGGTTTCAATTCTTACCCCGCTCTACACCCTTTCAGAACGCCTCCCAGCCTTGGGACGTATCCACGAAAAAATTGTGCGAGGACGCTCTGTTTTGGCTCTAGATATGCACAAAATTGGTTACAATTTCGATTTACTCTCATTGTCTGTCTGAAGACATCCATGTTCCGAAACTTATGCAAAATCCTTTACTGGAAAAGTTTTCTCGTTCAATTCGTGCTGAACAGTATCCAAAGAAATTACGAGTATATTAAGCTTTGAAAGGTAAATGATCAGACTTCTCCACTAAAATTTCTCGCCAAAGTCAAAGAAAGATAATGGATTGAAATACGCGCTTTTTCACGATAGGTTTTTCGGACAATTCTCCATCAACGGCAAAGACTGAGACTACTTACATAAAATTCAAAGTACAAATAAAAAGAAATACGAATAGAAAAAAATAGGAAAAATACGTCGAACAACGTACAAAGAAAAAAAAATACGAAGAACGTACAAACGAAGAACGCAACGCAGAAAGGGGAAGTAGTAGGAAACGCTGGCGGAGAACGCTGCACGCCGCGCGTGAAACAAGCGCGACTTTCGATACTGTACACACTTTCGATACTGAATGCGACATACATATAACGAACTCAAAACCAATGTCGATTTTTTTTCGATTCCAATCCATAATACCGAAAGTTGACTTCATTTTACCGCTGACACAAGTCAACGGTGCACAAACTAAGGCTACAAAGGTTGAATCGACGCAGTATCGACGTGAATTTTCATTCTATGTTAAAATATCATTCCAAGTGTTGACTCATTTTTGACCTCAATTTTGAGAGCCTAAACTCCGGGCGACGTGAATTGCAAGCTCTTTGCCAAAGAGTGATTTATAATCATTCCGAAACCAATGTCGATTTTCAGTCAATATTATGTCGATTTTTTATCGATTTCGAAAGTTGACTCCATTTTGACGTCGACGATAAGTTGAAGGTGAAAAGAAGCGCAGTAAATTTTGGTACAAATTCCAGTCATTTTAAGTCAATTTGCAGAGGAAATTGAGCGGAACTACATTGCCTTAAAATTTACTTTGTTGAAATAGCGAGTGAACTTAGATTCGCCATAGTTCATGGAGGGGGGTGCTTGTGTGTCGCATGTGCAGCACCGCCCGTCATCCATAATGGAGTAGGTGCGGGTTGCGTATGCATTTAATATTGTTTCCTCCAACACCGGAATCGACCCTTTCGGGTATAACTTCAGTGAATGGAGGGGGGTGCATCAATATCTATGAACTAGAGCTGAGAACCCAACCGGTTCTCGCGAGAATTTGGAGGAAGCGGTTCCCTCTGGTCCTAGTTCTCAGTCTTGGATAAAATTGAGCCTGAAAAGTTAGAACCTTATTATTTTTCAATGATTCTTTAGGTTCTGATTCCCAAGCAGATCAATTGGGTTCTTGTTTTCAGGCCTGATATGAACACAATTCGAGTGATGCGTCGTCAAGAGATCTTCCAGTTCATGAAGATTGTGTGCATAGATCAGACAATTTTTTTCCGAGAACTTCACATCTTTGACAGGCGTTAATAGTTGTTCATCTGACGCGTAATTTGAGAACTGATTGGTTCATATCAGCTATTTGAGGACATTCCTGATTGACTATCTGCTTAATTATGAAGTGGAATATAAATTTTAGGGTTTGCGAAATAACAATTATATAACTGTTATAACCAATGATCAAAAGGATTGACCAATTGACCCGTTAACCGTTTTAAAGGAAAACTACTACAATGACCGTGACCGTTACCGTTTGACTGATAAAGTTTTGGTTAAGACGGCCATAGCGGTCATGTTGACAGTTAACGTTTCGATGTTTTTTACTATGAAAACATGTTTTTTTACTTTAAAAACATCTTGTTTTAGTTCCAAAACATGCATATTTTTTCGATGTTTTTTCAATTTAAAACCAAAAATGTTTCTCTTTATTTTGACCGTTTCAGAAAAATAACTTACGCGTCCAATAACCGTTAACTGGTTTAATTTTGAAGCTGACCGTTCCAATAACTTTTATCCACTTATAATTATTTCGGTCAAAAACCCTAGCAATGACCAAAAGGAAAAATTGTTTGATTGACCGATAATCCTTTAAAAGGAAATTACTAGATTGACCGTGACCGTTTGACCGATAAATGTTTTGGTTAAAACAGTCATAGCGGTCATGTTGACAGTCATCTTTCCAATGTTTTTTACTTTAAAAACATGTTTTTTCAGTTCAAAAAAATGTTTTTTACTTTAAAAACACTTTTTTTTGTTCAAAAACATGTTTTTTTCAGTTTAAGAACCAATTTTTTTAGTTTAAAACATCCTCTTTCTACCAAAAAAATGTTTTTCTCTATTTTGACCGTTATGACCAAATCATGTTTTAATTATGGTCATGACCATTATGGAAGCGTCCATAAATTACGTGAGGTGATTTTTTGACCCCCCCTCCCCCTTGGTGAGACATCGTGAGATTTGCCTTGACCCCTCCTCCCTCTTATCTCGCGTGAGATTTTCCGAAATGTGTATTTTTGCGTTAAATACGTTTATCTGTGCTTAATCGCGTTTATCTATTGAAAAAAACGTAATTTTCTTGATCACATTTTATACCTATTCAAAAAGGACTAGTTTTTATTAAATTTAAGCCAGTTTAGCAATATTTTAGAACGTATTTGTGTGAAAAAAAAATTACGTGAGATTTGTCGTAACCTCCCTTCCCCCTCACGTGAGTTTTGGTGAGACTTGACTGGAGCTCCTCCCCCAAAATGCCTCACGTAATTTATGGACGCACCCTATGACCATTTGACCGTTTCAGAAAAATACTTTATGCAACCGATAACCGCTAACCGATTTAATTTTGAAGCTAACCGGACCGATAACTGTTATCCACTTATAAATTATTTTGGTCAAAAACCCTTGTCAATTTAGTATAAAGAGTTTGAAACTACCTAAGAACAAGTATTGGGTTCGAGGAAGAATTGTGAAAATTACATTTGGTTTCTCATATAGGAAACGACTGAGTGCCTCTCATGACTCTATACAGACTGATGTAATGCTTCAGGGATATGGTAGTCTTTTTACCTACTGTCCATCCATTTCTTTAATCATTGCAACTGGTAAAATATTGATGAATTAGTCCGTTTTTTGTTGAAATACAGCCTTTACCTGTCAAGTTAGCTCTTACTGTTAAAATCCAAATATTTACCAAACACAGATATCTACTCAACACACAGCTGGCGGTTTAGTGCCGGAGGCGCGCCGCCAACCCCTAGTTTAGTATAGAAACAAGACAGAGTTTAAGAATACACTATTCTCAACTTTTACTGCACAGATAAGGGGGCAATCAGGAACAAACGCATAGACACGCATGTCCATGAGATATGTTTTTTACTTGTGTTTCTATTTCAAACCTAGTGGATAGATGCATCAACTTTTATGATTGCTACTTGGGTGGTGCATAATAAGTAGATCCTTTACTTCATAAAACTGCAATAAAATTTGCTACTAAGTCAAGCTGTTGGTAGCAAATACCCTTGAAAACAAACTTTCCTCCAAGAAAAATTTTCTCTCCTGATCCAGATTTATTGGAATTAGTTGGGTAACTTTTTGCCATTCACCTCCTTGTCAATTTAGTAGAAAATCAAGACAGAGTTTGAGCATCAACTTCACTGCATAGATCAGGGCTTAGCGCATAGAAACCATATCCTAGAGATATGTTTTTGACTTTGTGTTTAAATTTCAAACATAGTGGATAGGTGCATCAACTCATATGAATGCTACTTGGGTGGTGCATAATTAGCAGATCTTCACTTCATAAAACTGTAATAAAATTCGCTACCAAGTCAAGCTGTTGGTAGCAAATGCCCTTGAGAAATAACTTTTCTCCTGATCCAGATTGTTGGGTAACTTTTCACCACTTACAGTTCTTTCTTTTTTCCTCATTTTTGTCAATTTTAAATTTGTTTTGAACCTGAAATTGACTATTATCTGTTGCATCAATTTTGAGTCAATTTGTAGTTCTCTGGTAATGTACACTGGTCGACTTTAAATCGACCTCAATTTTACGTCGTTTTAGAGTCAATGCACAGTCATTTCTTCACATTGTTCTCTATGTTTCGTTATTACTATTTGCAGACAGAACGCGTAGCCATAATTATATGACGATCAGGACTGTTGAAAATCGGCAATGATGGCCGAAATCGACGTCAATTTTCAGTTTATATGAAAACCTGATACCAAATTTCGACTCTTTTTTGTCTTCGGCTCTGAAAGTCGACTCAATTTCAATATCACTACGCGCGAAAACAAGTCGATGGTAGGAGAGGGAGGTCGATTTTCAGTCGACTGCCAATACGATTTGTGGTCGACATTCAACGGTACCAAATTGACTCAAAACAGATGTCGATTTTGAATCGAGTTTTAATTGAAATAGCGTCGACACGGTTCATCAGGCAGCTTCAATCGCTAGAATTTTGGTATGGGTATGTCTTCAGATTCAGAGTCATTCCGAAATTTGCGTCACAAAAATGACGTCATAGGAACTTGAAAAGATTTTCACGCCGGTACTTTGAGATTTGTATCCTTAGCCTTCATTATACTAGACTAGGCGTACAGCATATTAGATTCTACTAGGCCTAACAATCGCTTCCATTATACTAAATCCCTCCTCACACTTAGCTTATGGAATCTCAAGGATCTTGAACTGGAGAATCACCAAGATGCTATCTCTTTCGTTGCGGGGGTACTTACAGAAAACGAGCGCGAGCGCATTCAAATTGTGACGACATTCTTTTCGGGACTTGGAAAAATTTCAGCCTTTAAGCCTTATATGATGGGTGGGGCACTTGAAAAAGTTTCAGCTTCTTGATAGGAAAGGGGGTCTTAGAAAAATTTCTACTCTCGAGCTATATGATAGGAGCTTAGAAAAGTTTCAGCTTCTGAGCTATATACGATAGGGGGGGGGGGGGACTTGGGAAAATTCTACTCTTCTACTCTCTAGCTATTTGTGACAGGAGGGGGACTTGGAAAAATGACGGTTTCCGTGAAATGCAGCGTATTCAAGTTGTCACGTCATCATTTTCGGGACTTAGAAAAACTTCAGGCTCTAAGCTGTATGTCATAGGAGGGGGACTTGAAAGAATTTTCACTGTCAAGCTATACATGCCAGGAGGGTGACTTACAAAAACGACGGCTTCCTTAACAAAGTTAAGCGAGGAACGCGCAGGGAACCTGTTTTATGAATCATATGGGATTTGGTATTGAGAATTCAAGGAAGGCTAGACCTAGATGAAGCTAAGAATAAAGAAGGCCTACACCTACTATAAGCCTAGTATAATATGGTTTGAGAGTCTAAATTTTTCTCGAATCTCCAGCTATATATTTTAGGAGGGGGACTTGAAAAAATTCTGATTTTTGAGCTATATATGATAGAAGGGGGACTTGGAAAAATTTGTCCCCTATCATATATAGCTCGAGAGTCAAAAGTTTTCCAAGTCCCTCTTCTATCATATATAGCTTCAGATTCGACATTTTGACATGTTCCATGTCTTTTCTCTCGCCAGACCCCGATTTTGAAACTCGCGAGTACACCCCCCCCCCCCCCCGTCAAGAGAAATCTCTACCCCGTGGGTGATTCAGAAATTCGCGAGTACACCCCGCGTAATAATAATAATTAATAATAAATAAATAAATAAATAATTAAATAATTAAATAATTAAATAAATAAATAATTAAATAATTAAATAAATAAATAATATTAAATAAATAAATAATTAAATAATTAAATAATTTAATAATTAATATAATTAATAATTAGAAAATCTCTACCCCTTGGATGATTCAGAAATTCGCGAGTACACCCCGCGTAATAATAATATAATTAATTAATCAATTAATAATTAAATAATTAAATAAATAAATAATTAAATAATTAATATAATTAAATAATCAAATAAATAAATAAATAATTGAATAATTAAATAATTAAATAATTAAATAATTAAATAAATAAATAATTAAATAATTAATATAATTGATAATTAGAAAATTTTCCAAGTCCCTCTTCCTATCATATATTGCTGGATAGTCGAAATTTTTCCAAGTCCCCTAGACTTGAATTGTCTCATACCATTCCAATACAACAGCGAGTTCGCGCTACCTCATATTTCTCAAAAAAGACTTGAATTTTCTCATACCATTCCAATACAACAGCGAGATCGCTCGTTCGCCCCACCGAAAGTTGATACCTCAAAATATAGAACACCCACAATTACCTCAAAATATTTCTCATACAAGACTTACACGACGCCAAGATAGGTAAAGGGGTAAACGAATAATATCTCACGAACACTTGACCTAGTAGAAGCCTAGACTGAAATATTTCATGATGACTGATAAAATATAAAAGACATGGAACATAATTTTCATTTATTTGGCTATGCCAGAAAATTTAATAATACTACAATATGACCAAGTTACAAATTTTTTATTTATTTTTTCTAAGTCCCTCTCCTATCATATATGGCGCGAGAGTCGAATTTTTTCCAAGTCCCCCCTCCTATCATATATAGCTCGAGAGTCGAAATTTTTCGCTGGACGGCGCACGCCAGATTTCTCAAATAGCCCCCCATAAAACAGGTTCCCTGTTAAAATTTCGTCCCTCGAGCTATATAAGACAGAAGGGGTAGTTGGAAAATTCAGCTATATGAGGACGTATCTGGCAAAAGGGCGTCCACACATTGTATTTCTTATGGGACGGACGCCCTTCTGCCAGAACCCTCCTCATATACGATAGGAGTTTAGAAAAGCTTCATCTTGTGAGCTACATATGATTACTGAGGGGTGGTATTTGGAAAAATTTCAGTCCCTAAGCGATATACGATAAAGGGGGGGACTTGGAAAAATTTCGACTCTCGAGCTATATATGATAGGAGGGGGACTTATAATTTTTCTTTGTTTCCTGACGCTAGAAAACAATAATTCCCACTTTTCGTTGTTTTATATCCCTAAATCGTTGTGTACTAAATGCTCAATCTCTTTTAGACCAAAAACTCCACCGAGTCTCGATAGTTCTCCGAGCTTGAGGTACCTTGACAACCGGATGGTAAATCATCGCACATCAGACGACGAGGCTAGACACAATCGTGTCACGCATTCAAATTGATTTATATACCAGTACTGTACGGAGATGTATTCCAGCTAACAAAAGAATGAATACCTACAGGTCATTAAAATAAACACCGCACCGTGTACAATCTTCTATAACAACTCGACAAGAACGCGCGTGAATTTTTGTGGAATACTCGAAGAATTTAATGGCATTAATGGAAAACGTTGGTTTAGGATACATGGATGAAGGTCGGAAATGAGTCACGATAAATCGATCGATGAAGTTTCGAGAAACGACCCGATCAGTGAGGGTTGCCGATAAGTAGAACATGAGGGTTTTCTGTCGTACGACAAGCTAGTACATATTTCAGGCCCACTGACGAATTATATTGCGGTAGGTATTCGAGCAATTAAAACTTGAGAGACGTCCGCTACATCTTGATTACGTACGTTTATGAAGTGTGCATTCGAATAATAAATACGACCTTGAGCGCGGAAAATCCATATTTACTTTACTTGTTTAAGAAAATATCGTGAATAGAAAATTTCAAGTGGAATACAAAAGACCAATAGAACAGCCAACAAAAAACAAAATGAAAATTTTGACGAAAACAGCCAGAACAATTCAACTCGGTTTATTGTAGCTGTACGGCTATGAGTCATTAATACAAATCAAAGTTTCTTCGCGAATCAAAATATACTGGCGGAATAATAAGAAATTTCACATTCGGACGGATATCCGCGATTACGAATGGAACACAAAGGAATGAGTTGTCGTCGACTTTAAAACAGCGACAATTCTTATCCCTTCGAAGAAAGGATGATCTGTGACGTCAAATGAGTCTTTTTAATTGCAGGAAACGTCGTATTATAGCTCTGTTGGTATAAGGGATGTAACAATTTTCCAAGAGAATCTGCGGGAAGATGTCACTGGCACACGTTGATGACTCTAACATGCAACGGGTCCTGCCCGCTCCATCATTATAATGTCGTAAAACCTTCTTACGATAGTCTCATGTCTTCTACCTGTATTTTTCGACAGTACCGACATCGAAATACGCAGCGTGGGTCCGCATTTGACAAGATTGCATGTTCAAGAAATTTCACACGCGATCTCTCATCCGTTATGATGGTAAGTAGTTTTTGTAGAGCCTATGTGTTCCTATTTATAGGTCCGCTTAGTGGCACGAGAAGGAACTTTGTCTTAATTAATATACCGACGAATTTTTCGACACGGGTTCAATAATTTCTCTAAGAGTGATGTACTCTGGACTCGCGTAGTTCCATTCTTCTTTCAACCGCGGTCGTCCTAAATTTGTGGCTCGCGTTCAAAAAGGAAGATGGGTAAGAATTCGATTTATTAATTGACTAATGAGTCACCGAGGAGGAATGCTGGTGCATATTCGATGCGTCGAGCGCGTATACCTGGATAATAACGCGTCAAAAAGAATACAAAATATCGTTTAGCGTCGTTGGATCGCATTCGAATTCATTAGAGGAGCGACGGAGTGATGGTAAAGTGTGATTCGAATTCATTGATTACGACTAATATCTGCGCAGACAATTAAAACCAATGATTACGTCGATGGTCACAGTACCGAGTTACAGAAGGACTAATCATGAATCACTGTCAAAGATATTTATATCCGAATGATTAAAGTGTACACAGTATCATTTAAACGAAAAAAATTGTAATTAAATGGTCAAAAGATAATCACAATCTGTAAATCAGTCGGACGTGAAGGAGGAATTCTTTCTGGAAACTGTTCAAAACAGTTATAGAAGTGGAAATGTCTCTTTAGCAGTCAAGAAGTCTTTGCAAGAACCTCAAAATCGTGCAACAATTCATTTATCTCAGGCAATATAGGGCTGTCCAAAAAATTATGGCGCACTCAATAATTTGGGGCCATTCATCAATTACGTAAGGGCCTCATGGAGCAGCGAGGGGCGACTAAAAAATCTCTACATGACCTTATTTGAGAAGAGGGGGTAGGAAGCCATTCTTACGTGATTTTTTCCACGAGTCAAAATTAGCAAAATTCATCAATAGCAAGCAAGAAAAAAAATCGCGCGTTACCAATTTAAAAATGCAGAGAAAAAGCTCTTTTTTTTCAAAATTTTGGCAAAATCTTATATAAGAAGGGTAAGGTCAAAAAATCCTATGTACTTTAAATGGTGCGGAGGGGGACGGCGTCTAAAATAGGCAAAATCTTGCTATGAATGGCCCCTTCTCACGAACAATCGGCTAGAAAGTCTCCGCATTATTAAGGTTCTTTAACCATCATCGCTGGGCTCTAGTTCCTTCCCGTGGTTTGTACAAGAGAGTCTGAGTAGAGTACTTTTGGCTCTTTCTCGTGCTGTGTAGACCTAAGAGTATCGGCTAAGGAAGTTCTTTATCGGAGGGAGAAGTGGACTTGACCAAGAGGCTTGAATCTCGTAGGGAGGATGTATGGAAAGATTTTCACTGTTCACTTGCTAATATTAATGAGGTACAGAACTAAGAGAGTGTCCGGCAAGTCTAAGTCGAGGGAGCTCTTTGGCAAAGAAAGACCGAACCATCGACCAACTATTTTTCTCGTGTCGTTAAATTTCGTCAATCGCGATTAAACCAAATCTCATTTTTTTCTCAGCATTGAACCATTCTTCTAATCTCCAAAAGAGAAGGCTTAAAATTTTCCATTTTTTTTGAAATAAATATCAATGCTTCCAATTTTCTAAATGCCATTCGTCTCATGATTCGCCAGGTGGATGTGTTCTATAAAGTAAATTGATTTCGGGAATATTAACGATATCTCTGACGTGATCAAGAATCTTATTCTGATCATTAAAAGAATGTCCATTAAATCACTTTTGAGACATTCTACGACGATCGAACTACTAAAAACAGTTTTCTTGGGCCCAAGAGTATATCAGAAAACTTTTGTCGAACCTGATTCCTCTTGTAAAGCTCCAAACGTGTTACTTCACACCCTCATAGGACTGAGAGACTTGAATTTTTATTTTTCCAGTCCACAAGACGAAATTTTTAACAGGGAATCTGTTTTATCGGGGGGGGGGAGGAGGCAAAAAAAAACGTTCGCCGTCCGGGTGGCCGACAATGCTGGAAGCTCGAAAATTTTCCAAGTCTTCCTCCTATCATATATAGCTTGGGAGGCGGGGCCTGCAACATCACAGTTTGATGACGTCATAGATCAGTCTCGCGACGTCACTATCTGATGACGTCACAGAACAGTTTTTCAAGTTCCCCTCCTATGATATATAGTTTGGAGGGGCGGTGCCTGTGACGTCACAGTTTGATGACGTCATACGTCAGCTTCGCGACGTCACAATCTGATGACGTCATAGATTAGTTTTTTGAAGTACCCCTCCTATTACATATAGCTCCAAAGTCCGGGCCTGTGACGTCACTATTTGATGATAAGGAATTTTTTGATTTCATTCCAATAATCGATTATTTGGTCAAACTATTTCCAAGTCCTACGACCGATACAGATAATTTTTGTTTCAAGTCCCTGCCTCCTTGTATATAGATTAAAAGTCGCTACCACATGCGGGACATATTTATGAATATTCTCCTCTCTCGAAATCCCAGTCCCTCAAAATCTTTCCACGGTCCCTGGTATTTAGGCCCGACAGCACAAGTATCGCGCACAACGAAAACGAAAAAATTGATGGTCGGTGCGGGTGACGGGCGAAAAGAATCCATAAGATCAACCTGAATCAATTTTTATGAAGGAAGATGATTTGTAGAAAATTTTACGCTCTACAAATTTTGTTCTCGGTCCAAGCTACTTTCAAGCGGAAAAGTCGCCCTACTCCTGTTTTCAATTTGGCCGATCGTAACGCTCCTAGCGGATCGCCGGCCTGAATTGCTCCATGGTCGGAATTTTTTCCAAGTTCTCAAAAGGCCCAAACCTTAGTCTCGAAAATAGATTGAAGCGTTTCCAAACATGATGTCGAACAGCCACCGTTCTCTCGGAACCTCAATCCGTCAGACAACTACAATTTGAAGGTTAAATCGTTTCAACCTCTATGATACGATTATGTTTTTCTACGCCCGGCCTCTCTCATATAATTATATAGCTCAACAAGTCAAAATTTTCCCGAGTCCTAAAAGTTGGTCAGAAAGTTCCTATGCATTTTTTCGAGGGATACTTTCCCGAACAACTCTCGCGCCCCTGGGAGTCACAACTGAGATAATCTTCGTATCCTATGAGTCCGAAAAAGTGGAGTTGTATGGAACTGCATTTCTTTTTTCTTAAAAATTGCTAGTTAGGATTGTTCTCCCAATATATCTCAACAGAGTTTTCCTCCCTCCTTCACATTGTAACCAAAAAAGAGGCGATTCGGCAGTTTGTACAGGAGTTGATCATGGAATTGGTGCACCCGTGGTGGAAATTTCGAAACCTTAATTGCGAATAATCAAGTAATCATTTACGCCAGTCATCATTTGTTAAAAAGAATAAAAAGTTACTCGTAATAACCTGCAGGTATTCGATTTGCCTGATGATCGAGACTGATCTTGAAACACTGCACGAACGGCATGAGTTCATTCATACCCTCAAAATTAATTAAAACGCGTTCGTAATTTATGAACTGTTTAATGTAATTATTGCGTGCCATAAAACACATTTCGAAAAATTTCTCCTCTACAGGTGAAGAATCTCTAAATTTTATTACTCAATCGATTTATTATGTTTTATTTTTAGAATTTTTTTTAAAACCCATTGAGGCATGATCTCGAAAAAATTTCCACACTCGAACCATACAGGAGATGGATGAGAAACTAGTGGATCTTTGATGACGTCATCAAATCAATAAACCCAATGGTGTCATCGAGAGAGAAATCACGACGTACGTAGAACTTTGTCACTGATGACAATTTGTCGCGGTCTCTACGAAACAAGTTCCTGTAGCGATCAATTATTTCAGTAAATTATATTTCTACGATGGACTAACGCGAATGAATGACGTCAACAGGGAACCAATTTTGGGAGCCCACCGTCCCCTATCTTTTCGGTAGATTGTGGTTCCAAGAGGAGCGGGTTCTCTGACCTCCTTCAGAAACTTGGAAGGATTCCGACTATCAAGCTATCTACGTATGTCGTGGTGGGGACTTCAAAAAATTTCGACGATTGAGTTACACGCGTTATATGCGTATCAACAGAAAGAGAGAGGTTTTTTCTGTAGATATTACGAAAAAGAAAAAATTTCCACATTGTTAGAAAAATATTGGAACATGGATAGGTCTTCGGGCTTGGTGATAGCGGTGATCCTATCGCTAGTCCCTTTTCCTGGCTATGGAACTTGTTATTGAAGCGGCATTCGTTCTGGCTCTATAACTCTTCCACTTCTTTGGCGCACTTCGGCCCATTGGAGTACCCATGATATTTGTTGTTTCAAAGCAAGGCGATAAATGCCTCCTTTGGTATGGTACCCAACATTTTTGTCACATCCATGGATACCACTTCGTCATTATTCTTGATTTTCATCTTATCAAGTTGCTCTATCAGCTCACCGTTGTTTCTGATGCTTTTTATGGGTGCAAAATGGTCGCCTTGAGCCTCAAGATATTGGGGGAGTCCTCATGTAACTGGAATATTGATATGCTTAGCAATCTATACTATCTTAACTGTACCTCAGTACAGATGGTACTATTATTATCATGTTGTACGATACGGAACAGTAAACATCTCTTGAAGTCTCTCTCTAGTCTTCTGATTTACATCAGAAGTGGGATTCGCACTTAATGATCCCTCGGCGAAAAAAGAAGATAATTATAGCCATCTACGTCGACTACCACTACTAATTCTGGACTGATAAATGCTGGAAATGGTGACAACCCTTCCATAGAAATTGGAAAATTACTGGCAAATATTTCAGCAGAATCAAAGACTCAAGATAAATTTGTAGTCAGAATGACCGAATGGTTTTTCAATAACGAGGACGTCATTGTGAGTCAAGACGGCCGTGTGAATGACATATTATTTCACCGAAAATAGGTACCGGAAACTCTACCCTTGATTTGAATTGTCCAATAATGCCGCAAAGAATATTAATCTTCGAAGTTTTCAAATTATGAAGGATATCTTCTTAGAGTGAAACGTCGGGACGCCGTTGATGTCAGTATGGCCGTGTAACTGGAATATTGATATGCTTAGCAATCTATACTATCTTAACTGTACCTCAGTACAGATGGTACTATTATTATCATGTTGTACGATACGGAACAGTAAACATCTCTTGAAGTCTCTCTCTAGTCTTCTGATTTACACTCATTCATAAAAAAAAATGTGCTACAACGAACTACGCCACTCAACTGTACGTGCAGGTCCCTAATAACTTTCCACCTTGGGCCCACAAAAATCTCGCGCTGCCCCTGCACAGGAGGAGTTTGATCCAAGATGCCCAATTTATGACATTATGAGAGGGACTAACTTCCTTAGTTTAGTTTCTAGTATAATTAATGCACATTAGGAGTATATTAGGCTAACTAGCTGACGGTATTTCTTTGCTTAATGTAGGCATTGCATAAAGTATAGTGTATATTAGGCCATGGGTGGCGGAATAAGGGGCTGCGAGGGCGGTTTGCCATCTAGACGAGAAGTAGGGGGAATTCCGTACTCACGGAAGGGTGGAAAAACCGAAAAAATGCGCATGATTTAGCAATAAAATGAGAAAAAAAAACGAAAAATAAATTTTTGGCCTCCTAAGAAAAATTGAGCCTTCCTTAGCAATGTTAAACGAGGAAGGCGAATTTGTTTTAGTAATGTGGTTTCTAGGCCTATTGAGGAAACCACTATATAAAAAAACTCACTATTATTGTCCTCCGAGATATATATGATAAGGTACTTGCCTTCTTATCCTATAAAGAACGAAAGAAAGAAAGAAAGAAACTAAATAAATAAATAAAAATAAATAAATAAGTAAGATAAATAAATAAATCTAAGTCCGCCTCCTATCATATACAGCCCAAGAAAAGAAGCAAAATATTTCGACTCTTGAGCTATTTATGATAGGAGGGAGACTTAGAATAATTTCGACCTCTAAGCTATATATGATAGGAGAGGGACTTGGAAAAATTTCGACTCTCGAGCTACATATGATGCGATTTTCTATTATGTTCTACTTTTTGAAAGATCTTCCGCAGTGGAATACGGGTCTTGCGGGTTCCCCACTCGCCTTTGTAAAACTTGCAACGGCATTTTTTGGGAATTTATTTCTTGTTATTTCTTTTTTCATATTTTTTTTCTACTGTTGTTTTTCATCTATATACTTTTTGTTGCGGCTTCTTGTTATTGTTTGTGGATTATTTTTCTTGCGAAAGTACTGTGATTGTTTACGTGTATGTCTGCCTTTGTCGCTATTTTCTGATGTTGTTGTTATTCTTATTATAGTCAAGCTTATGTAGAATTGTTATCTTTGTTTATGTAACGGGTGCTTCTTCTTCTAGCTCGGTTTCTAGAAGTTTCTATTTATTGTCTGTAGTTATATTTGTGTTGTGTCCCCCTCCCCATCACATAGTAATAATAATCATGCCTTGCCACTCGCCCCCAAGGGGCATTAGCATTATGCTTATCATGTTTTTCAAAGTGCAGTTATTAATTTAAATAAAGGCGTCCTTGAATTGAATTGAATTATTATCATTATCATTATAAATATTGTCGTCCCATAATTGGGGCCTTGTTAGCTGTCGGATGGCCTCTTAAATGATCAAATTAATTTAAGTCCTCTAAAGACATATTAATGTTGTTATTATTTTTATATATTTTTTTAATCATTAATTTATTATACCATTAAAAATAAATAATCCAGATAATTTTAAACAAATTTAATGATAATATTTAAAACTCCCAATCATATTGAACCAGAATGATATTTTTTATTTTTCTCTTCAATTTTACGTTCAATTAATAATAAATTATCAGGATTATTTATAACATTAAAATCAATTATCATTATTTTATTTTATCAATATATTATAGCGATTACATTATTTAAATCATTGAGTAGAATACTTCTAATATTCATTTAAAATCATTAAAATGTGTTTTTAATGAACTGATAAACAAAAATTTTTGTAAACCGATCACTTCAGATTAAATAATTATATTAAATTACTTCCAATCAATGGAATAACAGCAATAACATTAGTAATAATTATTCTTGCTCAATAAGATATTTGTCTTCAAACAAGTGAATTTATAATGATAATTATTATTTCTTAATAATCAATAATTAAAATTAATTAGTATCCAAAAATATAAATGAATTATTAAAATTAAAATAAAAAGAAATAAAATTTCATTTTGATTAAAAATAAATATGAATATTCTTTCGCTGATAATAATTTAATATTAAACCTAATAAGTCTCATCAAAAAATTATTATTATAAAATTTAATCTGGAGAATTGTAAAAACAAATTATATGATTAAATATGAATAATGTTATTATTATTCAAATAAATATAATTAGGTATAATAAATAATTAAAATTCTAATTATTCCTGATTCAAGTCTATTATGAAAATTATTGAAGTATTAAATATGTTAATTATGATAATATTTTAATTAAAATAAAAATTATTATAATTATCATTACTAAATTGATAATTTATTTTATATTAATAAAATTAAATATATTTAAAGTGTTGAAAATATATGATTGAATTATAATAATAAAAATATTTCATTTTGATAAATTTAATCCATTATTTATTATAGTTTTAATGATTAGAATTTCAATTATTTACTATTATTCATATTTAATTATATTATTTGTTTTTACAATAATTGTATTATTCTCCAGATAAAATTTTATAATAAATTTTACTATTTTTTATTTCAATTATTGTTGTAATAAATATGAAAATAAAAAATATAATAATAAAAAATATTTTATAATTATTAATTTTAAATATAATTACTAAAGGAATAATAATTATTAGTTCAATAATTTAAATTAATATAATTTTTAAATAATCATTCATTAAAATAAAAATTATTTATTAAAATTTTTAAACAAAATTTTAAATAAATAAATAAATTGATTTGATAAATTTAAAATTAAAAAAATTAATAAAATAAAATTTATTAAAGATAATTTAATTATTAGTAATTTAAAATGGAATATTATGGAATACTATAGTATTCAAATTGTTACTTTCTTCTTATTACTTATAAGATTTTCCAGAAATAATCATTCGATTCTGAAATAACTACATGTATAAGCATACATCTATCATCACTCGCCTTACCTCCTTACTGATCGGTTTTGTTGGAAGTGTCATCCTTCAAAAGACAGCTTCCTTAACAAAGTCAAACAAGGAACGCAGGGAACCTGTTCTATACGGATCGAGTTGGTTTTGGTATTGAGAATTGAAATTGACATCTTGAAGAGTCTTAAGTATTTTGGGGCCCTTGTATTGTATAATGTATGTAGTCAGAAAGCAAAAAGTTTAACATGTCCCCTCCTATAACATATTATTATGAATTGAAAGCGGAAATTTTCTTCTAAGGCCCCCTCCTATTATTTATTATGGCTCAAAAGTTTGAATTTTCTTCTAAATTTCTTTTCTATCATAATTCTGTGGCTGGAAAGCCGAAATTTTTCCAAGTCTCTTAAAAAGGCGAAATTTTCCAAAGTCCAAATTCTTTATTAGGGTAGGTCAGTTTTTGCCGGACGCCGTACGGTACACCTCAAATTTGTTGAAATAACCCTCTGTAGAGCAGGTCCCCTCTTGATATAGATTTTTATGGCCTAAATTATTTTTTTAAATTGATGTATCTGGCGAAAAATTCGAAAATTTGAAAGTCCTTCAAATATTTTTTTGGTTTGAAAAAGTAGACGAAGCGAGAGGTTGTCCACAGCAGGGAAAAAGTGTTCATAAAGTGGACAAAAAGTAACCAAAAAATATGCGCGGATTTTCATCTCAATCTTCTTAATCCACATAATTTTTCTGTTTTAGAAAGTTCGCGTTTTCAAGTTTCTATCTTAGTTCACCTTCCCACGAACAAAAAATACCCGTACAAGGTAAATAATTTTAAAACTTTGTGAGCCACCAAAAAATTACAGCTATTAAAAATAGTATGTTGAAGTGACCACAAATCTCAATATGTCCTAATGCAGGTGCTCTACTCTATATAATCGGCTCAAAATCAAGAATGAAATTCTAAATTTTCAAATAAAATCTCAAGCTTAGGATTTATATAGAGTCGCGCTTTAAGTTTCTTTATGATACGATTGTGAAGTCGTTCTTTTGGAAGATGAATTCCTCCTAGCGTGATGATTTTTCTGTCAGATGAAGTAAGCTCGCTCACAGCCTCACTAGTTCTTGAAGGTAGGTGTTTGACCTTTTTACATAGTCACGGGTGTCAACAAAAATTTCAGATATTAGCGTCTTCTCTCGCGATCGTAATTCACCATCACGAGGAAACTAAGTCACATTTTGCGATGCAGGAAATGAAAGATTATGAGCAATCTTCTTAAAATATAATATATCTTCTTTAAACAAATATTGTTTAGTACTTATGATGCATACACAAACAGATTCATGAAATCTTATCAATTATTAAGAGGCCTCTTTAAAGAGCTTTTTTTGTATCCAGGATTTTCGATTGTCCGAGAAAGTGTAGCAGTCATAATTCTTGCTAGAGTATCATGGTAGGCAATCAAAAAAAAAAGAAAAAGGTGAGTCTTAAATGATATAAGACAGACTTAAATTTTCACGAAAACTATATGAGCGAGATTTTTTGAATTTTATTTCGTAGGTATTTTAGAAATACCTACGGTAAAATTCCCGACAACAAAAATGCAGTACGAGGTCGTTCAGTAAACCTGGTCGGATAACATAAGCGTTACTCACGATAATAACGTAAAATTCGTTTAATTTCTTTTATTTAGAGAAGAAAACGTTAACTTGATACTACTTAATAACAATAACATACAGTCTCTGAGTATGGTGACTATATTATTATGCACCTTTAACGAAAGCGTAATTTCTTTCCCTTGTTCGAATTAATTCACCTCGCAGCCAATAGCTGGCTATTTTAAAATTAAATAATTTAAGGTGGTCAAATTTCATCGGCTATCGACAGATTTTCATAAGCTGTGATCCTAAAAATTTATCGAATTTCCCAACAACGAACCCACGTGATGATTATTCACGATTCGCAATTTTCGTGATGAATAAATTTATATCCAGATAAGATCTCATGTACTTGCGTAATAATATTCTAGATCAATACCTGAGTGTACTGCCGCGGGTAATAGTATCCATTTTGAAAGTATTGGTCAGGAAAGGGAACGAAATCCGAAGTCGAGTCACCAATTAGGGCGCTAAAAATGTAAAAAAACACAGCACAAGGCACTGAATTTTTGCACAGGTAACGCATGACGACGAACTTCTTAAGACGTACGACTAAAACAGTCACGAAGATTATTGAGCATCCGCGATGTGGATAATCTCACTGACTGAAGCCCGAGCCCGAACGCGATCATCAGCCGACTATAACGCACGAGGAGAGTAGGTTGGTCTGTGACGTGGACCGCGTTGGTTGTAAACTCCTATACAGTATTCCGTGCATGACAACCTGATTAAGATATTATCAAAGTACGTCGAAGAGTGTTGAGCAGGTTTTCACGCACTGAACTTGATGCGGCCTTGTCATAACATCTATGTTGTATACTCTTGCTTTATAACTTGAAAGTACAAGACGAATTTATGAATGGGCAAAAAATTTTTCCGGCATTGATTGCGCGCCCGAAGGTGTTTGATTCTTACTGCGCGCTGATCAGAATTTTTCGATTTGGCGGGTCCTCTACAATTACGATAGAAGCAGGCTCGACAAATCCGTTTCTACATATCTTCCAAGTCTATAAAATTGTTTGAATTTTAACAGTGAACCTTCTTTGATGAAAGTTATTTGTGAAGACCGTTGGACTGTTTTGAGTTCCGAGGGAGCAGGGCTTTGGCCTAGTTTAAAGACTTGGGGACTTTTCACAGGTGACCATGGCCTACCTAGTTTCGAGATTCAAAAAATTTTTCGAAGATTGTTTCTTTTTTCAGGGGCGGATTTAGAAAATAATTTTGGCAGGGGAAATTAACTACTGACATTTTGATATTTGACAAGCAAAAAAAAAAAAAATCTTACGCGTTTTCACTAAATTTATATTTTAACGAAGACCCTGTTCTACGTTGTTTTTTTTAAATTTGCCGTCCAACATCCGACATCTGATGTCCTGCCAAAATGGACTTGGAATAATTTTGCTTTTTTTAGCGGGGAACCCGCTATCCCTTTTGTTGAGGATACGTCGTCGTCGTCACCGGTTTCGCGTATAGGCCTAGTGGCCCGTCTGCGGTGTGGCATCTGTCCCGGAAGAAGCTGATGTGTCCACCAGTTTCCTCCGGGGTCTTCCGCGGTCTCTTTTGCCGGTCGGGGTGTAATTTTCGGCCCATTTTGGTGATCGGTCTTCTTCCATGCGATGTACGTGCTCCCGCCATTTTCTTCGGTATTCTCTGACTCTTTTCACAACCGGCGTGATATTCAGCTCGTTCTGTATCGTCTCGTTCCTCTTCCGATCTAAGAGAGTATATCCTGCTGTTTTTCGTAAGAACCTCATTTCCGCCGCCGTGATTCTCTTTTTGTCCTTTTTCCTTAGTACCCACGCTTCGCTGCCGAATGTTAGCATCGGTATCGCAAGTGTGCTGTATACCTTCAAGCGTGTTTCCCGCCTCACACTATTTGCGGGTAGTATCCGATTTATTAGGCCAGAAACTTTCAGGAATTTTATTATCTTTTTCTCCACATCGACTTCGCCATGATAAGAAATTTCATTGCCTAGGTATTTGAACGCGTTCACCTGATCAATAGATTTTCCGTCGATAACTATCTTCGATCGAATCGGTTCTTTCCCGTGGAAGGCCATCACTTTTGTTTTTTCTCGGGATATTTTCATATTAAATTCTTTTGCCACGACGCTGAGTTTGTGGAGGGCTCGTTGAAGATCGTCTTCGTTTTCTGCCAGAATAGCGAGGTCGTCCGCAAACAGTACTGCTCCTAAATGTCTTCCCTGATCCAATTGAATTCCTTTCGGATTCGTTTTGTACCATTTTCGCAGTATTTCGTCCATATACACATTGAACAAAACGCATGATGCAGGACATCCCTGTCGAACGCCACCATTGATTCGTACGCATTCTGACATGTCGTTTTCCATGCGAATCTGAATTTTGGTCACTGCGTACATGGTTTTCAGAGCCTGTATCAAATTTTTTGGCACGTTTCTTTTTTCGAGTATTTCGAACAGTTTAGCACGGTCCACCTTATCGTAAGCTTTCTCGAGATCCACGAAACATATATGGGTCTGTTTATTAAACTCGATGCGTTTCTCCATTATCAATTTAATCGTATCAGGTTGCATCCGTACATGAGCGTCCTTTTCTAAATCCGTTTTGACATTCCAACAAGAATTCGTCTGCCAGGTCCGTGAGCTTTCGCGCAATCATTCTTGCAAGTATTTTGTATGCCACGCACAATAAGCTTAGTCCTCGGTAATTTTCTATCCTTGAGAGATCACCCTTCTTGAATATCGGTACGACTATCGCTTTTGTGAGGTCTTCTGGCATCTGTCCTTCTCGACAGATCTTGTTGAAGAAGTTCAACAAACGTTTATGGACTTCAGTTGTTGCGTATTTAAATAGTTCCGCTGATATTCCGTCGCATCCCGGCGCTTTTCCGTTCTTCATACCTTTCAACGAATCTTTAAGGTCTTCAAAGGTGAACGTACTATCTGCTTCGTCGTTATCTAATGAGTTGGCATCCCAGGCAATTTCGTTCTCCGCTGTCCATAAATCCGAGAAGTACTTCACGGCTTCTTCCGAATCCATTTTAGGTAACCTCACTTTTTCCGTAAAATTGGCATCTAAGCGTCTTATTATTTTATAGGTTTTTGGTCTTAGTTTGTAGACATCGTTCTCTAGGTTTGCTACAAATTTTCCCCAGCTTTCTCGTTTTAGCTGTCTAATTTTTCTCTTAGCCAATGCTTGCCGTCTTCGGAATTCTATCAAGTCTTCCTGTTTTTTTGTCTTCATCCATTTGCGGAACGCGATCCATTTTTCCTCTATGAGTGTCTCCACTTCTTCGTCCCACATTCTAAGACGTGCCAATTTCCTATACCCGCTCACTGTTCCCAGGCTTTCATTTGCTGCCTGCACCACCACGGCTTTGATGTTCTCCCATTCTTCTTCGCTGTTATTGCTTACCGGGTGGGTTTGGTTTGCTGCTTGGATTCGTTTCTGGTACAGCCATTTGTTCACTGGATCATCTATCGATCTTATTTTGATTCGTCTCTCTTGTTTTGTTCTTTCCCGTCTTTTAATACTGGCTTTGATAGTGGCCTGTAATAAATAGTGGTCTGATCCGATCTCGTACCCCCTATATACTCGGGTATCGGTGCATTGCTTCGCTACAGATTCGCTCGCGATCACAAAATCTATTACTGATGTCAGACCTCTACTAGACCACGTGATTTTATGGCATTCTTTGTGTTTGAAGAAGGTGTTTAGAATCCGCAAGTTGTGGTATACGCAGAAATCTATGAGTCTTTTACCGTTCGAGTTGACTTCGCCTAATCCGTTCGCTCCGACTGTTTTGCTTATTCTCGCATGGCCAACTTGTGCGTTCAGGTCTCCCGCTACGACTACATCTTCTCTGGGATTTACTCTTTGTACAGCTCTTTGTAACGTCTCGTAAAACTCCTTACTAAGTTCGGCCTTTCCTTCCTCCGGCGCGTATACGGCAATTATTGTCAGGTGGTTGCCCTTCATTTTCATCCGGACTGAAACTATGCGCTCGCTCCATACGTTGTAATGGTCAATGCTGCTTTCATAGCTTTTGTGGATGTACAACATTACTCCACCGGCGGCTCTCTTGTCTTTGTCAACACCAGACTGCACCACAATATATTTTCCTGATATGCTCGTACCTCTTCCTTTCTTTTTTGTTTCGCTTATCACTGCAAAATTGATTTTTTGCTTTTCAAGCGCCTTCTCGACCTCTTTTTCCTTGTCTGTGAGCCCACGTACGTTCCATGCTGCGATTTTTATTTGTGGAATAGCATGTGTTTTTTGTTTAGACAGGGGTACACCTCCTCCTGTGTTCCCGGTGTGATCATCCTTTCCGAGGCTAGATGCTCTATTTTTGCGAGTAAAGGTTTTCATCCGAAGTAGTTACCAGCTACAGGGGGTATAGCTTGATAGTGGGGCTGCCACTTGTGCTTTCAAGCAAGCAGATTTTCTGTTGGGGTTTACTCCCTTAGCCTTTGGAGTGCCAATTCCTCACTGCAAGGTAACAGCTGGTTTTCTGTAGGGGGTTTCCTTCCCTTAGCCTCTGGGGGATCTATCCCTAAACCACGAGGCCGTGGTGCGACCTACTTCCTCCATTACAATACCTCCGCTTCTTGCTTCATAGGTACCCGCACTTGCAAGCGAGGGAAAGTAGGAACTTTTTATTGTTACGACTTTGGCCGGGTTTATTTGGCGAGTTTTCCTTCTCTTTATGGGGTTTTATTTCGGAGTCTCCCCTCTCCTACGTCCTTCTGCATCAGTCGCCGCCCAACTATGTTGCTTGGCTTAACAGGGTCACCGCTTGAAGGCTGCAGATCGGGCTTGGGCCTCAGCAAATGGTTGTGGTGCTCTCTCTTGCGTTAAGAGCCCTATCGATCCGAAGATCTCCCACTACTGGCCCCATTAAAGTGTTGAGGATACTTTCAGGAAATTTTCGTCTGCGGGTGCGAGCGAGGTTGATGACGTCACGGAGAGGGGAGGGGGTCTTGGAAAAATGTTGACCCACGAGCTATATATTATAGAGGGACTTGAAAAAACTTCGACCCTCTAGCCGTGTACATATAATAGGAGTGGGACTTGGAAAAATTCCGACCTTCGAGCTATGCATGATAGGAGGGTATTTAAAAAAATTTCGACCTCCGAGCTATGTATGATAGCAAGGGGACTAGAAAAAATTCCATCCTCCAAGCCATATACGATAGGATACGAAATTTTTCTCAGGAAGGCGAACGGTGCACGGCAAATTTCTCAGAAAACCCGCCATAAAACTGGCTCCCTGTTGAAAAATTTCCATTATCGAGCTATATTATGGTAGAAGGGGGACTTGAAGAAATTTCATCCTCCAAGCCATATACAATAGGATTTAATGTTCCAAGCTATATACAATGTGAATCAAAAGTTTTCCAAGTTTTTCGCCGGACGACACACGACGCGCTCGCGGAGATGACGTCACGAAGAAGGGGGAGAGGACTTGGAAAAATTTCGTCCTCCGAGCTATATATGATAGGAGGGGGACTTGGAAAAACGACGGCTTCCTTGACTTTGGAGCGAGTTCAAGTTGTCACGTCATTATTTTCGGGACTTGAGAAAAAATTTAAGCCTCTAAGATTTTATATGATAGGAGGGGGACTCGGAACAGCGGGTTTCCCGCTGCCGTTGCAGTTTTGCAATGGCATCCAATTTTTTTCTTGAGCTATACATGGTTGGAGGGGAATGATAGGAGCGGAACTCAGATTTATTTATTTATTAATTTGTTCATTTATTTATTTATTCATTTATTTATTTAGTCTCTTTCTTTATAATTGTGAGGTGGTCTATGAAAAGGGACCTAGTCACCAAAAATCGAAAATCCGATTTTTTCGCTCACTGTTGAAGAAATTCGATCAGAAACGAAGAAATTTACAAATTTTGATGTTTGGGTGTCAAAAAAGATGTTTTATGGACAAATAAAATCAGATACGATGAAAATTTAAAAAAGAGAGCTACCGAATTATCAATAAAAAGTTATTATTAGATCACGGATTTTGTGGCATTTGTCAGATTACTTGCATGAGGGCGGGAGGATTGGGAATGAAAGGTAAACACGTTTTAGGATATGGAGAGGCTAGGAAAAAATTTTTTTTTGCCAAAATTGACAGAAATGGATAAAGTGCCAAATACGTGCCAAATACGACCAATATCAACAAAAAAATCCTTGTATGCATAAAAGAACGAAAAAAATGACACATTTCTCACGATGAGTAAGAAAATTTTGAGATGTAACGTGCAACATTGTAACATACTTCGGATACATGTCTGGACATTTGATTATTTTACATAATTCCAGCTTTTTATAGATTTTAATTTTCATTATTCTTTTATACTAATTTTACAAACGAGCTTCAAGTCAAGTCTAATACCTAATTTTTTACTTTTACTCAAGATTTTTGTGATTTTTTTTCCGTGCCAAAAATACCAATTTTTGAATTTTAATAGCCAAAACTCAGCTTCAAAAATGCCAAGAAATCCGTGCTCTAGTTATTATAATATTGGTAAGGCGGCTTACATTGGCGATCCCATTCAGTAATTTATGTTTCATCAACTTGAGCGTCATGTGCCACCACAGCAGCATGGAAGCGAGAAGGAAAGACGATACGCATATTGAAGGGGCATGGTTTTTAACGCGTTTTTATCGCGTTGTGTATTTAGGCCACTAGGTCCTTTTCATAGACCACCTCACATTATGATAGGAAGGCAACTTCCCTATCATATCTATCTCGGAGGTCAAAATTTTAACAAGGAACGTGTTCTATAGGGGTTTTTTTTGAAAAATTATCCATCCTTCGTCCTTTGAGGTACATATATATATATGATAGGAAGGACTCGGAACAATTTTGTTCTCCAAGTTATGAATATTAAGGAAAACATTTTGAATTCTTGTCATACTATATGGGAGAAGGAGATTTTGGAAAATTGTTGCTTTCTTAATTCAGTTCCACACAACCCTACAGGTCAAACTGACGGTGCGTTTTTTTAATAGTGGTTTCCCCAATTGGCCTATAGACCTCATTACTAAAACAAATTCGACCCATCATAGAACAGGTTTCCTGCGTTCCTCGTTTAATATCGTTAAGGAAGCTTTAATCTTTTTTCTCTTACGTTTTAATTTTTCTGGGTGGGATGTCCCTGAGCCCTATCCCCTTCCCCGTAAATCCACCCCTGCTTTTTGACTTTAGGACTTCTGAAAAATTTTACGTACGAGTATTTTGAATATTTGGAATGAGAAAAATTTGGCTGATAGACTAAATAAGTACATACGTATTACGTAATAGGAAAGGCGACTTGAAAAAACTTTAAATCGAACCTTACGAGTAATCAGCTACTACGTTAATTGAGGCGAGATGAGCAACTTTTAGATTTTGATAAATGAGGTCGATTATTTAGTCGAAACTTTTCAAAGTCTCCCGTCTGTCATATTTGACGATCGGAGTTTTCGAAGTCCCGCTCCCTCGCTCTTCTTATATGCAGCTCAAAAGTTGAAATTTCTCAAACTTCCCTTCCTTTGTTTATGTATCTTGCGGTCGAGTTCCTCCTTTCTACCCCTCATATACTGCTGGCAGGTCAAAATTATTTGATGTTCTCTTCTTGATCTATTCAACGAATCATCATTCCATATCCTCTAGTAGCACCACCTTACCTAGGGCCTTACCGTAGGTACCCTTGTATCTCTAGATTTTTCAAAGATCATGACAGATTGAAAAATTTACTTAAAAATATAATCTTTCCCGAACATTATAGATTGAAATAAACTGAATTTTTGTGCCAAGGCTCAACTCTCTGCGTTGATTCCTGATTTGATAACAAATTGCCACAAGACTCTGTACTTTGTCCATCTCCAACTTCTATATCATACCATGATTATATGGCAGGGGTATTAAATGATATACGAGCACAATAATAGCATACAAGTTGGTCCGATATACCTACCAGCCCCTCTGTATCCAGAAATTAGTATATCATTTATCCCATCATTGATCACCGATATTATTTTTTAAAATTATTAATTTTAAAAAAATTTCCAAAACATTTCTTTACAGCATATTTTTCTCATGGTAATTAGTAAGTGATAAATTGAAGCCTATGAATTCAATGATTTTGGTCCCATATTTAGGGTTGTCCACTAGATCTAGATGCGCCCCTTACTCATTTCCCTCGAGCATGGTCTCTTTGATTTGGGTTTGTTCACGCTGTAACATTTCCCAAACTGAAGAATTGACCAAGTAGTGTCTCCACAGGTTACTTTGCTGCAGTCTTTCTTTGACAGTTTTTTGATGTATCTGCAATTTGCACAATAATCTATAAAAATTCAACTCGTGTGATTGGTTCTTCTAAAAATTAAACAAAATTTCAAACTTTTCACAGCTCCTTAATAAAAAGTATCTTCTAGGGAATTCTAAATGATTTGGAGCATACAAAAATTCCGCGCACGTTTTTTTTTGATCAATCAAAAACTATTGCATCAAATTTAATGATCAAGGTCTTAATTTTTACATAAAAATTTTATCTTTAATTTAAGTCTAATATTTATAGAAAATCTGTTTATTATAGACGCCGAGCAATGCAGCTTGTAAATACATAGGTACAAAAACTCTTTGTTCTTACACATTATAGGTTCAATTTTTTAAATAAAATGAATCCATAGGATGCATGCATATGATTATCAGAACAAGTAGGCTTAGATTGTGTAGTAATGAGGCGGAAAAAAGAGAGGAGAATAGATACCTATATCAAGTTTCTCGCAGTACTATACTCATTTCATAAAATGGACTAGGTACATCTATTTTCTACCTTCTAAAAATAAAACGCAAAATGTGAAACTCATCAAGGATCTTTCAAATATGATCTAAATATGAGAAACTTACAATTTGATTCTCTAGTCTTTTTTTCAAACACACTCTCTCAATTGAAAAGAAATCAAGCTCTGAGTTTATTCATTCAAGAATGACACGCCCCTGAGACCTAAAGTAATGACTTTGTACAAATTCCCGCAAATTTCATCTTTATTAAAATATCATCAACTGCCCCTTAAAAATCATAATCTCAAGGAAAAATAAATGAAACATAATAAATATCACTCACAAGCTCAATTGTGAATCTATTAAGGAAGAATTTTGTGAACTTTGATGAATTTTATCACTCCATTTTATGGTAATGAGCATTATTTTTATCAACCTAGAAAACACAAAAAGTTTCACAAATAAAATTGATAACTATCCCATACCTATATAATTGCAAGTATGTACCCACATTTGTAAGAAAAATATAGGAAGCTAAGAATTAATTTGTTTGAACCAAATTTTCTCACTATTGTTAGAAAAATACTCTGACAAAGAATTCACAAAAGTAGAACTATATTCAGTACTTACCAATTCTGTTACTAGTCTGCAGGGACATAAAGACGGCTTTAACAGTCTTGAAGATTCAACATCCTTGTCATTAATTGTTTTTTTTGTTTTTGTTCACAAAAAAGAAATTTGCAAACGCACTGAGTGATCACAAAGAAAAACATAAGTTTATAAATGGAGAAGCCAATTTTTTGGAGAGCTTATAACTTATAAGGTTTTCACACTATTGCGGATAGTATAGCGTTTGCCTAATTTCTTATCTTGCCAAACGTTATAAACAAAACTTTTGGTTTTGGTATTATGACTATTATCAATCTCATTTTATAGGTTTACTATGCTAACTATTTGAACACCAGCAGCAGACTGATGAAAGTCCAATAAACTAAAATATTCGATAAGAAAATAGAAAATTTCTCCCAAGAACTGAGACCAGCTGTAGATGTAAGCCCTAAGTAGACGACCGCATTTTGCTCTCATTTTTCACTCCCTTTCAGTAATGACTTTCTTCCTACATTACATTCTTGGATTTCTTGCATTCTGGCTACACTGATTCGAATTGCCAATGCTATCATTGTTTTGAAACTATGAAACGTTCTCGATGACCTGAAACTTTTACAATTTCATAGATAAAAATGTTATCAACTTCGATCCAAGAACTATGATCGTCTGGTAATCATCTTGGTATTTCATTTTAGAATCTGAATTTACCACGATTTGCATTAGACATTTAAAATGTCGTTGACCAGTTGTATACAGAAATGTTCATCTTTCAGTATGTAACACCATTTCCACTCCTCTCAGCCTCGTATTACACTGGTATTGACATTTGTTGTGTTTTCAGAGCCGAAATCGCATTTATTAGTATCCGCTTACAACTACAGCACAGGTAAACTCCGCGAAATCGAGACAAAGTTGGAGTCCACTCCTCGAGGAACAGGCTACTGGTCTAGTTTCAATGGAATAACCTGTACCGTTTTCGGAGCTTCTGGATGTATTGGAAGAGCCGTTGTTAATCGTCTAGCAAATCGTGGAACTCAGGTTTGTTCTCCGTCATTCACGAAGTTTTGTCTTATGAATTACCGAATTAATCATTTCGTTGGGGTTCCAGGTTATCATTCCGTATAGAGGTGATCCGTACATGCCCTCTGAATCGAAACCGGCTGGAGATCTTGGTCAGTTACTGTACACACCTTTCCACTTAGAAGATGAAGACTCTCTTCGAAGAGCTATGAAGTATTCCGATGTTGTGATTAATCTCATCGGCAAAGAAATAAACACCCTGAACTTTACAGTCGACCGAACGAATAACGTTGGAGCACGAAGAATTGCTAGAATAGCTCGTGAAATGGGTGTTAAAAAATTCATCCATTTTTCTGCCTTAAACGCTTCACCAAACCCTCCAGTATGTACATTTTCATTTTGTTTCCAGCCTCTTAAATAGATTTCTGTACGTAAAGTTGTACTTCATCTGTGAAGGAAATATGGGTCAAAGGAGGCTCAAAATTCCTAAAAAGTAAATGGAACAGCGAACTGGCGGTTCGTGAAGAATTTCCCGACGCCATCATCGTGAGACCGTCCGAATGTTTCGGAGAACTCGATAGATATTTTCGGTAATATCGGATGTCCGTTCTAGTTGAGATTGTGAGATCGAGCGTTAGTGATTATATTTTCTGATTTGCAGTCATTACGGAGCAGAAAGGACATACATATACGGTTACATACACTTGTGGAAAAAAGGTATGGAAACGATTAAACAACCCGTATACATACCAGATGTTGCAGCCGGAGTGTACGAATTGGTCGTCCGTCATGATGAAGACGTGAAGGGCACGACCTATCAATTCGTCGGGTATATTTCGATTTCGCTACGCTAAAAAAGAACTTAATTCTCACAATTCATCAATTTATCCGTTCAATTTTTTTTACAGTCCCAGGAAATATCTCTTGTACGATTTAGTCAGATACATGATGGATTTAATGTGGAAAAATGATGATCAAGGATTCTTCATCGAAGATTCGCGAAAAAGTGCATTTTTCCCGATGTATAGATACTGGCACGATAAAGCTTACATAAACTACCCAAGACTAAAATATTGGTTATATTGGGAACGTTTTGAAATCGTAAGTAATAGTATAAAATCAAATTTAGGAAATGGCGGACTTTAAGGAGACTACACAGAATCGTATGGATAAATGAAAGAACGAAAGAGTTTTGTGGCGAGAATATCAATTTGTGCGATTATGTGTATTAAAGTTCTTTCGTTCATTAGAATAAATTGCAAATTTTGCATCCAATTTATGACTATTTTTATTTTTCATTCCAGGAGTCCAATACTGATAATGTAGATCCCAATTTACCTACACTAAGAGACTTAGGCGTGAATTTGACCAATTTCGAAAGAGTAGCTCCTCAGTTTTTGTATTGTTACCGAGAAGAATCAATCTATCATGCTGACCCGCTTGAACATGAAGTATCTTTACCACCAGTACTCGAAGAGATAAAATAATATGTTATAAAAAGTTCGTTAATAAAGTTCTTATGTATTGTATCAAAATTTTGTATATTTTCTAAAATATGTACATCTGTCAATACAATTACGTAATAAATAATCTTTACGAATAGGAGAAAAAAAAAATGAATCAATCAATCATGATAAATTGGCAAATTATGACCACAAAAATACTGTATACAATTTACAAACATTTCCACAATTGAAACACAAAAATTTCACAGAATACTCAATGACAATACAACATTCTGAAATTAAAACCGGTACGCTATTTGGATAATTTCTCAATTTGTCGTTAAAACTAACAATATAATAGTAGTCCAGGACAGAAATAACAATATTATTTAGGAACTTTAATATCCGCTGAATAACAAATTTGACGGTGCGGTAGTTCAGACCGAGAATACCGTCTAATATCGTCCTTTTTTCTTGATGGTTCGCTTGCTAGCGTATTTATTTATAATGTCGCTGACATGTTTCTTATGGTTGAACACTCGTAACATTTGAGTTTTTGCCTCAACCAACTGATCAGAGACAACCTTGCTTCTTTGCATGTTACCCTAAATTAGATTTCAGATTAGAACACGTGAAACAAAAGTTGAAAAAGAAAGTTTCAAAATACTTGCGAATACGTTACCATGATGAGCTCGTTAGTTCTGTTCAAGTTTTTATGATTATCCTCCTCGTCCACCGGATGGGTGAATAATTTTAGCAACGAAGATAGTTTATCGACAACTTCAATTTCAATGTCATGCTAAAAACGAAAAATCGTAACTGTAAGTACGTTGATTAAATTGTGAATGAAAAACTAGAAGCACAAAAATTACCAGTCTTTCCATCTGAGCGCTCAGATGATAAATTTTCCATCCATTTATTTTCTGTGAGACGTATTTCTGATTGGCAATGTCGCTAACGCTAGGTTTTTTCTCTTCTTTGTATTTTACGTCAGTGTATCGTAAGAAATGATGGTGCCTCGATTTCCAGCCATGATTGTAGCCAGTGAGTATTGATATGTTTGGCTTCTTCGAAGACGAAGTGGATGAAGAAGATGACGATTTTTGATACTCTTGATTGTTCGAAAGCGTGTCGTTGATACCTGATGAAAAAAAACGCAGATAAATATAGGATATCCCTTAGAAAAAATGAAATCAAACTCAACTCACCTTTTGCTTCTTTTCTAATTTTCTCATCACAAATGAACTCCATATCATCATCCATTTTAGGTTCATTACTCGTATTCGCGATTCTGAAAAAAAAAGCAAAGCATTGGAGTGGAATCACGACAAAACACGTTTATATACTCGTTCAGAATGAGACAAGATTATACCTGCCCGATAACAAAGTAACGTTTTTTATTACTCACAATTGTTGTTTTCGCGGCTTCTTCCGAGGACTCATTTCGATCAACGACGTTGTAATACGTGCATTCTCAACGTCTTCGTTCGGCACATTCACTAAGGGTCTTTCAACTTTTGGCGTTGGTGATTCAGGATCTATACTGGGAATACCGGGAGAAGACGTAGCCGATAATGTAGACGAACTATTGGACGACTGACCACCTCCCATGTCTGGCATATGAGGTGAAGGGGGTGGTGACGGAACGGATACGGATGTGCTTGGAGCAGAGTTCAGTAATGGAGTCAAATTACGTTGCACTTTGGCCAAAGAGCTGCAATTGGATTGGATGCAATGTGATTATACATTCTTCGAACACTATAATCTAGAATAATCAATAAAATAAAGTTACCCGTCAATATCACGTTTCCTCAGTATACTAGGCCTGGGAGACGCATTCGGCTTCATCGCTGTCACTGGTTGTTGAGGTACGGGAGAAACTCTGAGAGGTTGAGAAGCAGATTGCTGTTGTATCTGCGGAGGCACCTGCTGCAACGGTATCGGTGCCTGAGACTGTATTGGTGCCTGTGGAAGCTGTGCTTGAATTGGACCTATCGCTGCAGCTACAAGAACAAATTAATTTTTTTACGATTAAGACTCCGAACTAGACGATTGAAACCCAGAAAATGAAGTTAAAAGAGATTTACCCTGTGGAATAACGTAAGGATGTAACGTTAAAGTAGATTGGATGGATGTGGGAGACGTTGGAGCTAAAGTGCTTGCAATACGCGGCGTTTCTACCACCATAATCGGGTTTAACCTGGGTATTTGATTATTAGTGACGGATGGCGTCACGACGTCTGAAATAAAGAAAAAGAAGGCGATTAAGATGCTTATTTTCACGAGTTATTATAGTTGAAAATTTTGAAGATATAACTTTAAAAAAAAAAGATACCTTCACAAGGAAAACAAGTAAAATTAGAGACTAAAACAGTGAATAAAAGTACAAAGTTACAAACGAAGTTTATTTTTACATCTTATTCTTCACCTCAATTCGGCAGCTGTTTAAGTGTCACTATTATTCAAATACTCGAGCGAAACGAAAACGTGTTCCAAACGTCATATCTCGATAGAACAGCATTAGGCCTGGTATGAAGAATGAAAATGATACCCGTTCAGATACGAGGGGTAAAATGCGAGTGGGCTCGGAATGGGCAGATGAGGACAATAGGGAAGGGGATCGGAGGCGGTTCGATTTTCAGGGAGAGACAGAATGGTGAAGCCAGGTGTTTTCAGAAGCGATATCCATAGAAAAAATATCGATGATGAGGAAGAACTTTAAGATGTACAAAAATAAGACGATAGGATCGAAAGAATAAAGGTCATGGATATCAAGGAAGGATGAGAGAGAATCAGATAGTATACGGAATTTGCGAGGAGAAGAGAAGCGTGTGAGGCAAGTGAATATGGAAACGGAGTTTCTCATGCGGGAGGACGTGATTTTACCTCGAATGAAGACTGCATATCCGGTTCTAGGTTTCCGTCCAGAGCGTCCGAGTAATAGAGAAGATGAAAAAGAAATTTTGAATGAATCTAATTTGGGAATTTCAGTAAGATCGAGACGGATGAAAGGGAGTGGTTCACCAAGGTGGAGTAGATGACAAAATAACAAGAGCATAAGTTGGAGATGAGAGTTTAGATGGGATTGAAGGAACAAAAGGGGTGAATTACGTGGGCCTCTGACACGACACGTGATACTAGGAAGTAACCAATCAATATCCGCATGACTTACATTCAAGAATTGAAAATTAGTCCATATGTTCTACAAAGATAAATAATAAATTTCCACTTATGCGTAAATTTTCCAACGCACAAGATAGGTGAAGCAAAAATAAGAAACCTGTATAGTAAATATAGCCTGTTTACGCGAACAGCATCATTTCACTCGCCAATATTAGCGATGGCGTGGAGGTTCAAACGTCATCTATGGCCCCAGATTATAATATTTCGATCGACTGTCCACATTCACAGGTAGGATGAGATGAAAATTTCAATCTGATTGGGATAAAAAAGAAATAAAAAAATCACTCAAGTCAATGACTGCGTTCTCTTTGATTCTCCCAATCTAACCATACTGGTAGATAATCAAAAGATTACGGAAACTGGTTCTATTCCTCAAATAGAAACAAAGCGGGATATTCTCTCTCACATGTAGATATCTGCTTTCGTAGTTAATTCCGGCACTACAACATGCAGAGGACCTTAAATGAGATTTCCAGAAGTGATTTCCTTCAAGAATCTGTAAGAAAAGAATTATTATTTCATACGCTGATCCATAAATTTGTTGTTTACAAGGCTTTAAAGAAAAGGTTACTTTATTTCGTCGACATTAATTTTAAGGAAGAGAAAAAAACTCGACGAAAGACTCGAGTCGTTGACTTTCTTCAACCAGAATGCTCGGCTGCATTGGAAATTTCACTCATTCTATCGATATTGGCATACTAGCATTTGACTACAGTACGGCGAGCGAAAAGTCTGAACGTAAGCAGTAGAGAATTCATTTTGATGACAATTAAAATCATAAACGTTCATCAATTTCCACGAAGACACCGGTACGGTAAGAGTTAACACGGAAGAATATGCACATTACTGGCTAACCTTTCCCGACTTGCGTTGCTTAGCCTCAATTTGATCATCTAATATTCAGCTATATTTGATCCACGATCAATAAAAAAAAAATATTATGAATATTCACAATACCAAAAACCAATGGTCCTTTGTTACGGAGGAGTAAAAAAAATTGCTTACAGTATACGAACTTGTTCGCGTACCTCAGTCATCTTCGAATTCGGAAAAATAATTTAAATTTAGAGTTGCACTGTGGACGTGATTTTTCAGCTAATTACCTCTTGTTTTTCCAATGATTCTAGGGATGTTTTCATCAGGGAGGCGATGAAGTACGATCAGCGTAGACTTCACGTTCAATAAAAGTCAATTTATAATTATAAGTGCGGTTATTCCCCACTCCCCTCCCTATGATCATTTTATAAAAAATGAAAATAAAGGAAAAAGTCTGAGGCGGCCAGAAAGACTATTAGCGATGTTCGAGTACGATATTTATACTTGTTTTGATCAGAACGATAGTGGACTTCATTTTGGGTTTATTAAATCGGATTTAGCGAGCAACGCTCATCTACTACTGCTAGAGTTCAATCATTCAACAATGTTTTTGTTTTTCGTATAGAACTACGGAATTATTTTACCACTTACTAAAATGTCTTGAAATTGCAGGGGTGAATGATGTCGCTGTTGATGTAAACGCAGTTGTCGAAGATGAGACCAGAGTTCTTTTTACCGGAAAATTATCAGCTTCGTACATGAAAGTTTTAGTAGGCGCCGAAAATGCGGTCACATTCGAATTACTTGGTACTGTACCTATAAATAATATTTCATAAGTTACGAATACAAAAGTCTATTCGCACAAATTAAAGAGATCCTGGCAGTTGTCATGCTGTTGAACCGAGGGATGTAAACATTCCTCATTTTCTCTCGATCTATTCATGAATGAAACGATAGAAACCGAATCATCCGTCTGTACAAAAATTAAACTAATCAAAATGCCGAAAACGTACTTTGTGGTTTGGACGTCGCTTGGATCAATAAATTAGCGGTGGGAACGATGGGCCTACTTTCCGGCCGTATCTCAGTTACTGTAATCATAGAATTCGAAGGCACCATGCTTGGTGTGGTCCTTACAACTGTGGTAGTGTTCTGCGATGGAGCGTTAACTTGGTTATTGCCTATCGTAATACCTGCTGAAAATAGACGTGGCAAATTTCATAAAACCATCGCTAGAATATAATGTAAATTATATCCGTAAAATCAATTTACCAGTTTTTTTGTTCATCGTCAAAGCAGACGGTGTATGACTAACACTAACAGGGATAGATTGAACAGTAAAGGGAGCGCGAGTAGGTTGCTGTAAAACCTGTGAACACAAAAATAAAATTTGAATTGCGAACGACCGAGTTTGGAAGAATACACTGAAAACGTTCGGTTAAATTAACCTTTGGAGCTAGTTGTTGCGGTTTGCGAATGGTGTTCGCGGTCGGAACAAGCATTGGCACTGAAACTGTTAGTCGTGGTGGTTGCGAACTTTGCACAGGAACAACTCCACGAGGTTGTGCAGGTAAACTCGATCCAATCGCCGTGCTTCGAATCGTCACCATGCCCAAATTTGTCTTTAAAACGCCACCAGCATTTCTATCCGGTAACTATGAGAGAACCAAACCACGTAAGTTAAATGAATTCAAAAATGTGGAGCGAGTTTCTTACAAACGATAAATTCAACAACTCACTTGACTACTAGTTTGAGTGAGCAGCTGTTTCGTGGGATTATGAAGAATTATCGGTTTAACAGCCAATTCTGACGCTTTAGTGACGACCGGCGTCGCTATCCGACTGGTAACTAAAATATCATTACGAAAAAAAATCATGCACGGAATTCTAATTTATATTGTTTTTTCTTTTTTTAAATAAATCAAAAAATTGTACCAGTAAGTGTATTAGGAGGCTTAGCGTACGTGGTTGATACTACATTTAAAGCAGCCGACTTTTGGAGAATGGTGGGCGCTGCTGTTGTAGTTGTAACTACCCAGGTTGTTACCGGTCGACTTAAAGTCGAAATAAATCTTTAAAACAACGTAAAATTATCGTGAATTGAAATTTGAAGTGGAATTAGCGCAGACTTAATTAATCATCACCTACCCTTGCGTCGTGGTAGATACAGTGGTCGTGTTTGGTTGCAAATGAGAAACGGAAGCCGTACGTATGATAGGTGCCGCAACCTTGCCTTTTGGCACAGTTATATTAGCCACTGCAGCTGTACCTGTTGCAAGTGATTAGTCATTAATACTCGCACAACGAATGAGAAGGGAAGAAGAGAAATCTCATTACCTCTAGGTATATGAAACGGAGTTATAGTCAGCGGAGCTGTCGCTACAAATCGACTGCTTTGCGTAACAGCCGGAGTACCATTCGATGGTTTTTCAATGCGAGCTACGAAATAGTGTAAGAATTCGTTATTATCTATATTTACAAGACTGTCGATCAAATATTAATGCCAAATAAAATACCAGCTGTAATGATAGGAGGTGATACACTCGTCGAAGTTTGCGAAAATGGCACACTACAAGTTTGAATGGTCGAAGCGACGGGTAAAGTTTGGATAAGCGTTCTTCCGTTGGACGCCTGTCACGAACGAATAAGAATACTCAAATTATGCGTCCAGCGATAGCACGGAGGAGACATTTTGCATTCTGACGTCGACAGAAAAGTCGACTAATTGTGTAGAAGATAAATGAACGATAATACTTACAATTTCACTTTCAACTTTCGAGACCGATTGGCTGATATTGACATCGGCTGGAGACTGCATTCTTACGGCTATTTAAGAGAAAAATAAAACCCATGAATAACAGGAGTACCTTCGGCGCGATTTCAACGTTCTCACGACAACTGAACACGAATTCGCACAATTATTAATCAAATTAATTCAATCGTGATTTACTTCGCGGACTCTCGACAAGTCATTCTGAAGAAAACAAGTTTATTCGATGGAATATTTTAGAATACAGCGTTCAAATGAAAAGTATAAATTGTTAAACAATCGAGTAAATTTCATAATGACTGATTTTTCTGCTCTCGCACCACTTGATAGCTACTTAGTTTTGCTTTACACGATAAGAATATGCATCGAATATCAGGAAATTTCTATCAAAGAACTTGTTTCATTGGAGAGCGAAAAAATTAACACACGATACAAGAATTACATTCTCAAAAAGAAGCGTACATCGGTTTCTCTCATCATATGAAGTCCGTTGATACGAATGATAATGATTGCATTTAGGATTGTTCTGCTTGAAAGATGCCGCATTTTCAATGTTTACACTTCCTTGCATTTTTGATTGTGACACACTGACTTACAGCTGAGTTACAGCCACCAGTACAGAATACACAACTCTACACTGCTAGGCTTCAGCTGTAGCCGCTCGAACGAACATCAAAATAATATCAGTGAAACAGGGTTGTCAACTACGAAATGAAAAAAAAAATCGACATAAAACTCAGTGAACCAGTACCGTGCAACGAAAAAAATGTAACGTTATATCCGGGATTCAAATTAACGATCGTAATAATTATTATTATTATTTTATTTTTTCCATTAAAATTCGGAAAACTGGACACTATTTTATCTACTGAAGATGCGAATTCTGAATTAATGTATGCAATTATTTGTTTCATTCAAGATGTTCCAACCAATAATAATCAACAGAGAAAAACCTACGTATTTATGAAAGCGAAGAGTTATTCAATCGGGATGCAAGCAGAAGAAGTAATGTAAAATAATACTTGTAAAGAAGAAGTCTTCAAAATTCCTACAGCTACAAGGCACAACATTTTCAATTCTCTCCAACAAAAGGAGGAAGAATTGAATAAAAATTAAAGATTCATTCAAATACTTGGTAGGTATGGATATGAAATCGAATTTACAAAAAAATAATAATAATAATAATAATTGAGAAAAAAAAACACTTTACATACAAATTTCAACCCACTTTATGTAAGAAGTTCCCAATTTATCCTTACAGATAGATTTATTCGTTCATAATAATTAAAATTATAATTAGGCTATGTTTCGTTTTGTTTCTTCTTGTAGTTGATTGATTACCGCGCGGCATGTTAAAAATCTAGCTTATATAGAGCCACCGCGGTAAGAATAAAAGAAGATTAGGGAGAAAGAAAGTAAGGAGTAGGTTGTAAGTTGTTGAGGAATAGTTTGCGCGGTATTAAAAGATCGAAACAGAAAAAAAAAAAAAAAAAAAAGCAAGACAAGAAGATTGATACAATATGATTAAGACGTAGATATGAAAATAGATGCACAGGCGCGCGACGATGTAAGAACATAAAAATGTATTTAGAAGAGTTGAGTCTCCTTTGTGTGATTGCGGACGTCCCTTCGCGTTAGTCCACACCGAAAGATCAAAATTTTCGTCAATTTTCTTTTCAAATCGAGTTTGACCAATTTCATGTTCAAGATTTCATCATAAGAAAATTGATTTTTTCTTTATGATGAAACCATCTAAATTCTCAACGTGAAATTGATTAAACTAAATTTGGGGAAAGCATTTGATAAAGGAAATTAACAAAAATTTCTTGTGCAGTTGTGCAATCTATTGCGGAAGGTTAAAACAGTATGTAGGTATCACACGAGATTTTTTCTTTCACGGCTTTCTGGGAAGAATCAGAGGGGGAGACTGAGAGATCGATCTCTTTTCTTAATATGTTGCAGAGACTTCTCTTCTGCTAATTTTCGGATTGACGCAGTCTTCAATATTCTATGATGATACCATCAAATACGCAGCAGGGCTGAGAATGGGTTATTAGAAATACGTTCTGTTATGTCACGACACATAGTGAATGAATAAGATGATTACAAAATTACAAAAATAACAATTCACTGCAATATTTATTGATAAAGTAACACGAGTCAGCTTTCATTTAAGCAACCATTTCATTAAGTGGCTTTAAATTACAACTGAGGCTATGAATGTACGAAAATGAAGATAACCAAAGACGACATGAAATGACCAACTATTACGAGGATGATGAATAAATTTTCTCGATTAAACTAGACTCCGAAAATAATGAACTTGTTTACTATGTTTATGGGGTCTGAAAATCGGAACCAAAAAGAGGCAAAAACTTTTAGATGTAAGACCCGAACCAAAAAGATCCGGAACTAGATAATTAAATTAGGAGCAGGCCCGCTGGGAAAAATTGATGCCATACATGGCTGATATTTTGCCAAATTCTTGACAGAACAACTGACCACGCCCACTCTTCGAAATTTGACCTATCAGAACACTTAAAAAATGGCAGTAGTGCCATTTGCTGCAAAAATGGCATTGACAAAATTTTTCCCAGCGGGGCAAGAGCCGCCAACCTTAAAAATATGAATAACGGTTCTCGACCGGTATATTTTTTTAATCTGAGAACCGTTATCGAAAAAATCCGGAACCTTTATTTTATTCTATTCCTGGATTCAGGAAGATCTGGAACCTTTAATTAATTCCAAATTTCTGAAGACTAAAACCAGAAAGATTTGTAACCGTTTAGGTCTACATGTTATATGTGCCGGTATTTGGCTTTAACCGGACTACCGGAGCCAAACTGAGAAAAACCTTGTAAAAAATGATACCCAACGGTTTTGAGAAATACAATTCTGTGCGATCTGCAGAGTCTAGCACACGTATTTTCGTCGCGACTTTAGGCCTCAGCTATCAATGAAAACCCCCTCAAATTTCATGTGGGGTGTACCCGCCAATATCGTTTTTGGGAGTATATAAGTTAGTATCAACTAAAATTGAATCAAAAATGAGGAAAAGCTGTAGGCTACGTACCAGATGTTTCTTCAATGAAATAATGATGACAAGATTAGGAGGATTTCTGTACTCTGTTTTAGTAATTCATTTGTTGAAATTTCGAGAACCACAACTTACTTTGTATAACGTTTGAAACAACTACACTTTGCTTGATGGTCGCAATTTTTTATACTTACCCGGGGTCTATGAAAAATTAAACTCGATAATCGAAATTTTTGCGAGTTTTTCTCTATTATAAATTGTTCGCCGAATCAAAATTCTCCCAATTCCCCCTCCCCTAATAGAATATGTAGCTCGCTATGATTGTAATTTGCACATAATTACTCTCTGTCCTGACCTCTCCCTTCTTTTCTGATTTACGTTCGTAGGTTCGCGTATGTCCCTCAAATCTGAGACTTTGGAAATTTCGACCTACGAGATATAGGTAGGTACCTTAATCTCAACACGAGTCTTGATTCCTTTACTTGTGTCCGTACGTTCCTATACTAACATGAATGATCTTCTGTAGTAAATTTACTACAAAATTTTGACACTTTTCCAAAGTCAGCACGATAATTTCAAAGAATAACCGTACTACGTATACCAGACACGAAGCAGAATCGTTCAAAATGACAGCAGAAAATTGCTCGCGAAAATCAAACTTTCGTTTCACTGTGAAACGATGAAAAATGATGACTCGATCGGGATATATTTAGAAGAACGTAACACACATGCACACAGCGTTGAGAAATGCCGGGCAGAGGAAAATAATAACAAACTTGCACTCGAGAAGCACTGACATGAGGCGAGAGAAAAAAATGACAGTTTTTAAATGCGCTTATAATTTGTGAACTCGAAATTGGTGTATCTTTCTGTGTCTATAACAATCCAACATATTCAACTCTCATCTTTTTCATTTTTATGCGTGATAATTATTTTCATTTTTATATTTGGTCGGTATTACGCTTCATTTATACATGTGGTGTTGTAATCATATTTTCTTTTTTTCGGGTAGTAATATTGTGGTGAAAAGTGAAAAATTTGTATATCGCAGTAGTCAGCTCAGAGAATGTTGTTACTGTTGAGTTTTTAGCGAAACTTTAAATGAGTAGTGAATTAACAGAATTCTAGTTTGTTTAATTCGACTGAAAATCAATAGGTAAGATTTTCACGCTGCTATAAATACTAGCTGTGGTTGATGACTAAGGCCGGGTTTCTCAGGGGAGATCCTCAACACTCTGTGAACGAGATCCAGGATATGTCCGCCATATTCAATTTCTACGTCATCATTATTTTTTTCTTAGGTTGCCCTATTCCAATGACTGATAACAAATTGATTCTTTCCTTCACGTAGTTACGATTGAGATTCACGATGCTCGACGCTAATAAGGGATGCAAAATAAGTCCACTGATCGCACGAATTCCTCACCTGAATGAAGAACTGTATCTGTACTGGATGAATAATTATGATTTGACGACTACATATACGTAGCGGCCCATTTTCTCATTCGTATTTATAGGGCTCTAGTGTAACAAATCGCCGCATCTAAACCACCTGTTTGTATATTAGGGGGTGAAGAATTCGTGAAGTGATCGCGTACTTATAATACTTATCAGTTGCTAATAAATTCAGAATTACTTCACTAGCTGTCCACACACCAACACGTGTTATGGTAAGGAACTGTATAGGATAGGTATGCTCAAATGATAAGAAGAGGACCGTCGCCATTATGTTGATAAAGTTGAAAGAGGAGCAGTTTTAATTGGAGTAGGATGAAACATCGAATTTTGGTTAATTAGAAAGGTTATGTTTATAGAAATGAGAAAATAAGTGAGTTCTCCTTTATTTTTGTCGTTAGAGTTCTTGTATTTGATGTTTGAAATTCTTTCCTATATAGACAGGATACCTGCACTTGGATCGCTCCTTCTTTGGCTTTATCAATTCAAAGTGACGGTCCTATTCTTATCACTTGCGCATAACTATCTTATATAGTTCCTTCGTTATGGTGAAAATCGCTCACGGTCCTTATTCTAACTACAGACAGCGTCCCATTGAAATATGAATAATGGTCCCTATAACGTAAAACTAAACCGAATTAAACATCTCAATAATGAATAAGACAAACATGGCGCAAAAACCAAAACTCCTACCTAGATCAGTTCATTTCAAGTGCCTGATGATCAAAAAAATGTACATCCTCATGAAACTGATACTTTTTGTTGAAGAGTACTACTATACGTCGGCCTAGAGTCAAGAGGTCGTAACTCCCAAAATGGGGGTTTTGAGTTGATGATGGTTTCTAGTTCTCGTGATGATAATTCATCGCGCGTTCTAGAATGATAAAATGATCTATAATTCATTAATTATTTGAAAAATTAATAACAAATTATTTTCCATTTATTGTAACTCCATTCAGTACCATAGAAAGTTGTTTTTTAACTCTCCTGTAAAATTACCATTTTCTGAGATACGACATTTTAACTCTAGGCCGACGTATAGTGTTGTATTCAAAAATGTTGTAAATCAAAAGATAGAAAATTTGTGCGAAATTTTGGAACCTTGGATGATGCCCACTAGAAAAAGGGAGAAGAATTCATATTTCCACTGGCAGTGCCGGTATCGATGGCCAGTGATTTTGATAACAGGGGAAAGGGGCACGCGTAATATCATACTATCAACCCTTGTAGGGTTCAGATCCAATACACATGTTTAATACTTCTGGTGAAGCCTGAAAATTGGATTTCTCAAAATCAAAAATCCTTTTAATTCTTATTTTCATAGATATTGAAACCTGAAATTGATTTTCAAGGCTCTACCCTTAGTGGAATAGGTCACGTATTAGAAGAGGAGAGTGATGCACATACATCATTGTCAGCATCGCAAGGGGCGTATACGAATGACCTTGAATTTTTTAAATACCTGGACGTCGTAAATTCAAATACCTATCAGATCCCCTTTTTGCTGTTCACTAGCACGCTGTGGAAAAGCTTTGAAAATTCATTCGACGCAAGAGTTGCTACCTTGACTAAGGAATTCGAGAAAAGTGAACTCAAGCTTATTACGGCATTCAAGCGCAGGTACGACGGGACATCCATCTTGTATGAATCAAGTGTTGGCCAAAGGGGTGTAAGGTTCAATAAGATGGATGTCCATTTTTCGTGCTCTCGAGCACCTTACCTATACATTCATCATCCTTTCATCTGCAATCAACTCAAGATCAAGTATAACATAGCACAGCGGATAAGAGGTGAATAAACTAAATGGCTGGGGATTTTTTCTTTTCCAAATAATAAAATAATAAGCTGCTTAATATTGTTTATTACTCGTCGGCTGGGTTGAGCGTCTATGCGCTCTAGGAAATTCTTAAATTAGCAGCGAATAAAATTGGCACAATTCCTACTCTCCTGAGAAAGTTTTACGTTTTTCATTGAATATGTGCGACACTTCAGCCAAGTTTCGTAACTTGCATTTTTAAAATAATTAAGTATTTTTTTGTGAAAAAAATTATTACATTATAGTCGTAATAAGTCTACAACACGTTAAAAATGTAAAGGAAGGAACAATGAGTATATAAATGAAGTGAGACTGATTTCAATACAACATGCTCATCCTCCTCATGTTGGAGAAATTCAAGACCTTTTCATATATAATATATTCACATCAATAATTCTTCCGTTGTGCATTCTAGGTGAACAACCAAACGTTTGAAAATGGATACCGTATACCCCCAACCAATTAGACTGAAATTGGGGACTGCAAATAGGAAAAAACGCGGATCTCAGAGTCGATACAGAACGCAGCCGGTTACGTTTTCCGAAATTAAGGTAAGCAAATGCACTGCTGTAGATCGAGACGCCGTGGAGGCTTCTGCTCAGTCAAGTGGATTCTTAACTCAAGAAAGAAGTCAAAGAAAAAGACGCAAAGCTGTTATACTAGGTAATATATTGGCAGAAGAAAGAGACAGAAATAACTTTAAAGGCGAGGCCATGTATGGCCTCGCCAAACATGGAGCAATTAAATCAGCTGGGAATCATCAAAAGATTCTGGCCAAGTGTATCCTCTAGTTGACCTTCTGTTTCCCCCAACAGAGAGGCAACTTGAACCAACTGATAGTCAACTGAGAGCAATAAGAGACTATTAATTTCTCAACCAATCAAAGAGCTACATTTCTGGAGTGATATGGGGGAAACTTTCAGCAACTCAAAAAGCTTAGACAGACTATAAGAATTTCGACCAATCAGAAAGAGTTACCTCAAATTGACCCTTAGTTTCCCCAGATTGCCACATTTTGATGGGGAAACTGTGAGTTTTTTCTTTATCGGGATACTCCCCTCTACTCCAAGATCAATAGGGTGACGATCAATGAAACTAGCCTTGGGGAGCACCTGAGAGCCTGCCTCCTCTCTTTCGGGTTACTTGATCTTGAAAAGTAGTTGACCCAGTACAATATCTTATAGGCTAGCATAGGTAGTCTACTGTATGTTTTAGAATAGCCAATTACGGGCTGGAGATCTAGCTCCCAAGTTAGGTTTAGCAAAGTTGAAATTCCAATGTTCAGGTGGAATGGAAACGGTAACAAGGGACACAAATTCATGGGTAGGACACATCTTAAAACCCAGCCTAAAGTCATGATATGAGACGTGTCCAAATTCCGAGATCCAAGTTTTTCAAAGTTTCAAGCGAGATTTGGTATTAAGGCCCACTGTCGGTACATTGAATTCAGAGGAATGGGTAGTTTTTAATTCTAAGTAGCTTATTTGAGGAAATAAGGCGTTTGTATCCAAACTCAAAAAATGCTGGTACACTGCGTGGCATTTGAGAGATATTCTCTTGTCAGCAATTACCGCACGAATTTTCGGAGGCCAGTTTTCTTATAACAGATCCACGAACCCGAGGAAGTTCTCAACCTTGGTGCACCATACGTCTCACCTATAATTGAACTTTTTGGAGCCAAGAGAGCGAATTTCCCGGTGGAAAGAAAAAAAAATCGATAACAAGCAAGATTTGAATTGATCAAAAATCCACCTCGTCCACAATGACGTCTATTTGCCATAACTGCCATGAGGGAAAAATATCAAATTTTGATCATTTATTATCTAATAATGAGATTAGCAAGTAACTACTCAAGTTAGGGACAAGATTTGCATTTTCAAATACGTAATACAAAATAAGCTTTCAAATTCTGAGCATCATATATTACTAAATACTTTTGATTCCTTACAAGATACGGGTGCTTTTACCCATGACCACTCATTTTTCTCAATCCAATGGTGGTAAGCTTAAGTTTTATTCAAGTTTTAAGCCGTAAACAAACTAAAGCAAAACAATTTTTCATTCGCTTATTCAAGCGACTTAATAAGCAAATCAGAAGCCTAAAACCTAGAAAACGCCAAAATATGTTTTTTCCAACAAAACATGTTTTGTACTTTTAGCTTTAAGCTTAAGTTTTAAGTTAAAACTCATAATCCTTAGATAAGCTTCAAGTTTAGGCGAAAAGGAATTGAGCCCTAAAATCAAATCGCTTACTATTCTTGTCTCAATCAAGAGACGTCATATAAGATTTTTCCAGCATTCCATATTGCATACGTATTTGCCTGATTCTTATCAATACGGTGGGCTTCCTATATAACATTGATCTTATTAAGGCGCTAGAGGTATTCTCAAGAATGTAAACAAACACGTGATGTGGTGGTAAATTTTAGTGAAGCGGTGCAACTTAATGCGAAATCACATTAAGTCGCACCGCTTCACTAAAATTTACCACCACATCACGTGTTTGTTTACATTCTTGAGAATACCTCTAGCGCCTTAATCTTATGGCAGATTAACACCGGAATGAAAATGAGTATGCAATCTAGCAATACCCATAAGATTAATCTTAAAAACTCAGAAAGCCCACTGTATTGATAAGAATCAGGCAAATAAGTATGCAATATGGAACGCTAGAAAAGCCTTATTATTAATTCAGAAGAATGCGAGCCGTTTTGAATAGGGTCACTAGGATCATTTGATAAGGAAACCAGGGAATTTGGTAGGGAAACGGGCAAACGGGGAATTTTGAATTATGTTCTACCCAGGGTTGGGAAAATATGGTAACAATCGACCGTTCCTTATCTATGATTGTTACCCTATTGGTACGTTACTTACCGGTAACATCCCCCCTTCACCCGCACTATGAGATTTTTGGATCGTTACCGTTACCTATCTACCTATTGTTAATTGTTATGTTACTTACAGGCTTCCATCAAGGGTGGTAAACTCAAGTTTTATTCAAGTTCTAAGCCGTAAAGAAGCTAAAGCGAAACGATTTTTCATTCGTTCAATTAAGCGACTTAATAAGCCAAACAAAAGCTTCAAATGGGCAAAAACATGTTTTTTTTCAACAAAAACATGTTTGTGCTTTAAGCTTAAGTTTTAGGTTTAAACTCATAAGTCTTAAATAAGCTTTGAGTTTGAGCAAAAAGAAATTTTATTTTAAGTTTAAGCCTTCAGCTTAAGAAAAGAAATTCTACATCAAGTTTAAGCCTTAAGCTTAAGCCCTAAAACCGAGTCGCTTACCACTATAGGGATGGACCTTGGAAAAATTTCCTGGAAAGATACTTGGAAAGGAAAGAAATGAAAAAAAGAAATTTATTGTATCTTTCCTTTCCAAAATTTCCAGTTTTTCCATTAATCGGGGCTAAAATATTTTTGTTTCAATCGGAATCATCGCTGTATTACAGAATATACAACCTAATATCTTTTCCTAATATCTTTTACTCGTATTTCTTTTGTGCAGGGCTTGCACAATGACAGTTATTTTTCGGTTAACTGTTATTACCGAAATGAAAATATCAATTTTGACCGATTGACCGTTAACCGTTATTTTTTCGGTTATAACTGTTATTTGACCGAAAATTCTAGGTCTTCTAACAACATTAACCGAAAATTTTAGGACTTCGACCGAAATATTTTTCAACATTTAACAGTTATTGGTCAAAATACAGTTTGACCGATAACCGAAAAAATTGGGAGGTCATTTGACCGATAACCGTTGACCGTTAAAAAAATTTCGGTCTCAAGCCCTGCTTTTGTGAGATGAAATGTCGAGATTGTGACATTGTCTTTCAAATTTTGATAGATTTCGAATACCTCGAGTTTGCGCAACCTGACGAACCAATCAGCGTGTTCGTTTAGAGAAAAATGTATTCTTATCGGTCGAAATATGATTTGAGTTTAGTCAAATACGCTATACGAAACAAAAAAAAAAATTTAAACCTTCGTCGTTAATTATTTAATTTGTTGTCGATATAACCAAGTTTAGTATAGAAAGAAAATCATGTTTTACATCGCTAAACAAAGGGTTGGTGTGATGGTGTTAATGGAAATGATAGTAAATAATGAGGGAAATCTGTTTTCATTAAAAAAAAAAATTGATTTCCTAAATTTCCATTATTTCTTTCCGGAAAGAAATCTAATTGAAAAAAAAAAATGAAATAAATTTCTTTCCAAGGCACATCCCTACTTACCACCCTTGGCTTCCCAACTCTGGTTCTACCGTTCTACGTGGAATCGATGTGTTGGTGTGTACATAAAATTAGTTCCTTCAAAAATACGATTCTAGCGCTGCCCAGTCCGATGTTTTTTTTAGCAAGTTTTCTGGAAAAGGATTTAATAACTTGGAAAATTGGACTCTTTTTATCCAAACCCAACCAAGCGACATGATAATGACCTGGGGAAAAAGAGAATTTCCGCTCATAGGAAATGAACATTTTCTTCAGTTATTTAGATTGTTATCATGTCGCTTGGTTGGGTTTGGCTAAAAAGGGTCCAATTGTCCTTTTTGGAGATTTGGGAAACCGGACCCGGAAAATTGGACGAGAAGCAATTTTAAAGATTACATATCAAATGCTTACAAAAAAACAAACGAGAAGATGAGGAAAGTCTCAAAATGTTTTTAGATGTATGATTTTGGTTACGCTGCTTGAAAATTAAATCCATTTTTATCGTCAAACTGAATAGAGAGAATCCAATTAGGTATCAGTCAAGTCTCAAGAACTTCTGCAGACAGTTTCACAAATCTATTTTCACCATAGGCCTACTGTTTACTTACATTACTCTCTGCCCTCACATTATTGATCTCGCAAGAACACTTTCCCCTCCATGGAAATTTCTTCAGCTTTGTCAAAGCTGTAATATGAGAAGCCTTTAGTAGAGAAATTTACCTACACATATTCTCACACTTGCAAACGGGTAACTCAATTACCGATGATTTAACCCGTCATGATCAAAACTCGAAATGACTGAGAATACAAGTTCATGAAATTTTCAATCATTTGAAATCACGGCCATTCAATTTTTCTTTTTCAGGAAGTAGACGAGGAAAATACGGAAGAAGAGACTGCCGACGTCAACAGACGTATGTCATTGTCAGTTGAAAGTGGAGCCCCTGTTCTGAATAGTAAATCCTCGACCAATGTAAACGCTTCGTTCGAGGAACTCTTTGCTCGTCGCAGAGAACGTTTATTGAATCGAAAATCGCAAAATAGACTCGATATTCCGCGAAAACCCGCCATCAACAGCATACCCGGTTCCTCTCAAAATGGCTTAGAAAGTGCCGACACATCTTCCGCGGTATCTACTCAAGCGAATATTTTGAACGAAATCGATAACAAAATAACTTGAAATGAAAAAAAGCTCTTTTTCACTTCTTTTATATGTTTTTTTTTTTTTAATTTTATAATAATTACCCCCTGTATTTTTCTATGTGAATACTTTGAACTATACGGCAAAACTTTCCTTTTCTCTAAATAACTATTATGCTGATTATAGTTGTCAAGAAGTTCTTGTTTTTTCCCCCTTCTCTTTTTCATTATAAAAATGAAAAATGAATGAGAAATTTTAGGTCACAATTTATTCAGATGTATCAATAGCGTCTGCAGACGACAACGGAACGTTTTACAACGAAAATTTCGCCTCGTTAAAAATCTGAAAACAAAATCAGTGCCAAGATGACTACTTAATCTTGATCACACACTTATTTGACGTTCGATGTTTGACAGTCAGTGTTAACAACAAATGTTTTTCGTCGAAAAGTCGATAATTTACGGTTAGTATGTCTTGTAAACCGCTGAAACGAAGTCGTAAGGTTACTGTGTTAAAATCAACATTCTTCACCTAAATTTTACGGAGTTTCGGATAGAAATCAAGAGCATCTTCTGTTGTAAACATTCATAAATCTTTTATTCAAAAGTCTAGTTACAAAATGATGGCTCACGATGAAAAAGTTCAAGACTTAGAGTGACAGCAAATAGATTAATAAATTAAATAAATTGAAAACTACGCAAGGGGAATTAAAATTAACGTAGAAACAAAACAGAGCCACCCTTTCAAAAAAGAAAGAAAAATATCAAACTTATTCTAGTTATCCGTTGCTGGCTATCCGCTAGGTTCCGTTCCAGGCGCGGAAGGTTCGCCATTGTCATTCAGACTGCTTCCAAATCGTGAGGATAATGTACTCCGATTTTCATCATCAGAACGTTTCTCAGATCTTTCTCTAGATCTCTCTCTCGAGCTGTCCCTCCATTCGGTAATTTCCTCCGACGAGCGGCGACTGAAATTGTCAATCAAGGGGTGGAAAGTTTTCCCATACGACTCGAAATATTCAAATTAATTTTCACTTACTGGCGATAATCTCGTGGAGTATCGTTATTCCTGTTGGCGTATGAACGATATGGCCTTCTGGTATTTGGACGCGATCTAGGAACGAATCCACGACTCCTGCCATTGTAATTGCTGCGCCAACTACTTCCTCGATGGGGTGAGCCACGCCATTCTCTCGGTCTGTAGTACGTGCCACGACCTCTACTTTGGAAATTGCGACTACGATGAAAGGGTGAATAAGAACGTGAACGAGTACGTGAACGAGAATGAGAGCGTGTTCGAGATCTAGATCTTGTGAATGATCGAGATCGCGAAGACCGCGAAAATCGCCGTCGACGAAACGATCTGCTTCTGCTTCGTGATCGACTGCAACACATAAAAAAAATAGAAACCACAAAGAATGAAAAGTTATTACCATTCATGTAAACAGCATACCTGTATCGTCTTCTTGAAGGGCTTCGAGATCGATATCGCGATCTTCGTAACGATTTAGAACGTGATTTTGAACGGTAGTGATCGCGTTTCGGAGAAGGTAGACGACCTTTTGAATAGCCTCGATGTTTATCGCTCACCACGGCCGAGAGAGACATCTCTAATCCAGGCGGCGGAAGGCTTCGTTTTGTGTTCGCTTTTACGCTATTTTCCAATTCATCGTCTGTAATATTTTTATCGGCGCCCCAAAAAGGATCTTCTTCGTCTCGTTTCCTTACCCTAAATATATTTTAGAAATTATTTTATTCTAAAAAGAAACAATGAAGAACAGAAAATTACGCACTTATTTTCTCTATGCGACACCTGCATTTTGAATTTGAAGGCTCCAGCATCACGCGGTTCGGGAGATGTTTTCGAATCATTGTAAGAACCTGCTTTAGGTTTATCTTAGACAAAAATCAATTATGTTTCATGTTTGATTACAGGGAAAATGAAAATTCATACAATTTTAAAATACACTTACCCATGAGACGTTTTGGAGTTTCCGGAGCGTATATTTCTTCGTCATTCGAATGTTTAAGTTTTGAGACACGTTCGTCTTTGTCTTTATGTTTATCTTTTTTACTAAAACAACAATGGTAGGTACCGCAAATGAAAGTAGATTTGAACTTTGAAAAATATGTGGATTCATGTTGGTTTCCATTCGAATGTTTAGACAAAGAAAGATCAATTTTTCAAGAAGCAGCGAGTTCCTAATTTTAATTGAAAATCTAATCTATTAACCAATTTGTCGGTTCAAACTTAAACCTCTATAAAATTCAAATCAAAGTCGAACACCATACAGAATCGCAATTAAATTACAAGAATATGTATTAAATCTCTTTTTAACTTCGTTCCGAAATTCGTTAGAATGGGTGTATTTTAAAATAGGTTTCTGAATTTGTTACATAACACACAAATTGTAATCAAAATCAAATACCTTTTGCTCGACGCTTTCTCTACTTTCGAATAGTAGGCTGACAATTTGGTCTGTAGTTCTTCTAAATCCTTCAAACTATTCAAATTTAGATGCCTAATAATAATAAAAATACGAGTTACACAGAATTCTTAAGGTAGAACAATTTTCAAGTGTGGCTAGTATTAATGAATTAAGAATCAAACGACAAAACTTAACTTACTTTTCGGTGAAAGGTGTATCTAAGAACTCAGATCCACTAGACCGTTTTTTATGTTTCTTTTCATCTTTCCTGCTCTTCTTCTTTTTAACTTCTTTTTTCTTTCCTGTAGTAGAAATGTTTAATTTTGAAAACATAGTTGGGTTGAATACTTGATGGAAAACGGAATTGTTTAAACCAAGGCTCGAATTAGAAAAGATAAGCCTTACAGCTTACAAGCAGAGGTTTGGAAAATCATGAAAAATCCGCACCGTATCGTAAATTCTAGAGAAAACTGAACATTAGGTCGTGGAAAAATGCCTTCTTGATAAGTTTCACGGCCTCAGTTTGTCACTAACTTACAATTACACAAAAACGACACAAGTCCTAGAGACATCATGATACACAATGTAAGAATCCTTTAAATTTTAAATTTGTAGGTCGGATTCTACGATCTCTCTTCAGGCATTTTTCGGTTTTGAACCACAATTCTCGGATGTGCGGACGAACTTACGTTTTACTTTTATCTCCTTCTTTTTCTTCTTTTTTTTTATATCTCTACCTTTCTTCCTTCTCCTGTAAAGAAATAATTATCGGTCAAAAACCGTTCCAATTGTATGATTTCTAAGATAATTTCCAATAATCACCATTTAGCAGTCTCTTCCAAAAATTTACGAACTTGTTCTTCGTAAAAATCTCCTTTTTTTGTCTCTTCGAGAAATTGTCTTACCCTCATTTCGTAAAGATCGCCCTCATTTTCGGGCATTATGCGAAGTGACGATGTTCCTGAAAGTTTGAATCGAGCTGATTAGTAAACGTTTCAAAATTTGAAACCTAAATTTGTAAACCGATTATTTACCTTGTTGGGAGTATTGTATAAGATTCGGATTGTATGTGGTGACTGGTTGAACAAAAGGCTGAAACCCTGAACAAAAAATTCGTATAATGAACCATCTTATGACTGATAGCACAACAAAATAGATGAGTTTTACCTTCTGTAACAGGGTTACTCTCCATAAGCGCCATTCTTTTGCTCAAAGGTGATAAAGAAGCTTGTCTCTTAGAGCGCTTTTTCTTTTTAGATGATTCGGATGAAGAGCTAGACTCGTTTGAAGAGTCTCTGGAAGAATTTGACGATGAACTCGAGCTACTACTGGAGGATGTTCTCCTTAAAGAGAATATAAACCAAATATAAAATTATGATATTTCATACAGTGGGAGAAACTAACCAACATACTTCTTTCTAAGTTTCTTCATTTCTCGGAAAAAAGTTTTTTCATCTCCTTTCGAAAAAAGTGTACATAATTCACGAATTTTTTCCGCACCCAGCAGATTTGAGTCGTCCTTCATTTCTTTAGGCGCTGATAATTTATTTCTGATGTATTGTAAAGAATTTTTCGCTTCTTCGTGATTCGGTATCAATTGGAGGCAATTTTCATATACTGTAGCGGCTTCTTCAAACTTGAAATTCTCTTCGTGTCTGTTAAAGTTACACCAAAAAACATTGTAAGAAAATCAATTTCATACTTTCTGTACAGAGCATACAATACTTACGATCTTCCGTAAGCAATAAGGGTATCGCCCAGATATTTCTTCGCATTTTGGTGACTCGGATTATATTTCAATGCAATTTTGAAGTCCGAGATAGCCTTTTCGTAATTACTGCTATTCGCATATCTATTGAAAATAAAGTGAAAAATCTGCGTACAAACGAAAAACAGCGACTAACAAAGCTTATAAAGAACTTACAATGCTCCACGGGCAACCAAAGCTTCGATATTTCTAGGATCGATAGTTAAAGCTTTGTTCAAACATTGGAATGCTTCGGTAAAACGTCCTGCTTTAAAATGTTCAATTCCTTCGGCAACTCCGCGAAAAGACCACTTAGAGGCTTGCGCTTGCCTCAATTCTAAGGCGTATTCTTTAGCAGGAAACTTTTCTCTATAAAACGATAAACATGAACACTTTAACACTGTAGTAAAAACAATTTCGACCATGTTAACACTTCTTGCAAACATATGATTACTTCAAATAGTTGAAATGAGTGGAAAGTTCATCAGGCAGATTTAAATGCTTTAATAAATTATCAACAAAATTTGCGTTGTAAAATGCTTCTTGTTTTCCAAGTAACGAGTTATAAGTCGCGTCTCTCTTCTTTTCGAGAAATTTTCTGCATTCATGAAACAGAAGAGAAATTTGCTCACATTAGAAAAGATGAAACCTTAACACGCACTCTTTATGAGTATTCAGAAAATACGAGTCTTTGACACGTAAGGAAATCTGGCTTGACATCTAAAAAAACATACGATAAACGATTACAAGCAAATAGTGTAATCAAAATCGATCAGAAAATGTGTTCAATACCCACCTTTTTCCGCGTCCTTCATTAAGGGTATTTACACCCGTTTTTCTATCTATTACAATATTATTTTTTTAATCGATATCCGAGTTTTCTATTATGCCCAGATTTTTCTATCTATCAGATCGTCATTTTATTACTATTATTATTTTTACTTGGAATTTCATCTCGGAAGAAAAGCATAAGTATAAACACTGGTATTCAACATTCGGCTAAAATTTATATAAAAAAGTTACATCCAGATTAATGTTTGTGTTCGCAGTACGTAAGATATCATCAAACAAATCCTTACGGTTAATCAGGCCATGAATGACTGTTATATTACGTACTTTATATACATACCTTGAACATCAATTTTTTTTTTTTCAAATCAAACTTCAGATTTCTCTTAGTTATTGGAAGATGAGTAACATTTAGCTTCGCTTCTTATTTTTACATACTGCACTTATTTTTCAGTATCGTCATAACCATTTTTCAATTATAGAAGATTTGCGACTCGATTTGATGTAATCAGCGTACATCGATATTGTTGAATGCTACGATATCAAGTTTCTAAAGAGGTCTCGTCTCATAATTCTTCTTTTGAATCGACTAACCTGTATACAGGTGCAAAATCTTCGGAATTCATCAAACCGAGGCGAGGTTGATTTAGAGGTAGGCAAATAGTTCCTTTCATTCCACATATGATTTTCTCAGTATCCTTGTTTACTTCTAACACTTCGCAACAAATTAAATCGCTCAATAAAAATGCTCGCGATGTTTCAGTTTTCTTATCAACTGCCGGTATGAGAGTTGCAGTTGGACAGAACGCCTATAAAAATCAAGCACAACAAAATTTTATCACATGAAAATTATCTCAACAAGACAAAATGATGAAAATAATTATAATTTGATAACTTACTTTGATATTTAAGTCAGTTACGCATCTTATTTCGTCACACTCTCCGTATAAAATTTTTAAAAAAAGCCCGGGAGCAGTTTTACTCAGTACTGATCCTACAATGAGATCACCCTCTTTGATGTACTGAAAGTTCAAGGAATTTAATAGTATCACAACCTTCATGAAGCTCATTGTACACAATGAAAGTATTTGACTCGCTCACTTCAAAGAAACGTTGCGATCTTGATTCTTTATCCACATTCCAGAACCATTCAAACGGGGGCATTACCGGACAATATTGTGATGTTATAACAGATGCGGACTTCGGAACTTCTTCAAAAACATTTCTGTTCTTTGAAAATAATTTATCAGCATGTTTGCCGATGAACTGTTGAAGATGAAACCTTTTACCTCTATCCTGAAAACTGAAGTAGAAGAGGTTGAATTGGTCCTCATTCACGCCAAAAGTGCAAACTCTCAAACCGAGAAGTAAAGGCGAAATATATCTACCTGAGGTTCTTCTGCCTTTTGGAATATTCATTGAAATCCAATAAAGGTTCTAACCTCAAGTTTTGGAAATTACTGTATTCAGTTTCGAATATCTTTTGCAGTTGTAATCCGTGGAAATTAACTGCTTTGGCAAGCAGTGTTTTATCTATATTGTCAAAGTCCATTTTCGGGATTTAAACTTTGAGCAATATAATTTTCCCAATGAAAACTCCGTATACTCAAGACAGGTTAAAGGTCAATTACAGGTTGCTTAAAAAAGAATGTAACTCCAATTTTCATGATATCCGTTGAACAGCAAATGGATACTACACAGCAGAATCAGGAAAGGAATTAAAGATCGTAGAAGACATGTTTCAAGAGACAAATAAAACGCGAGTCGACAATAGGAAAACAATCAACTTACTTCGGAATGCTAACAATGTGAGAACGATCTTGATAACAATTAAACGTAGAAATTTCACACTTCGCGACAGCGATTGAAACGTTTCGAATACTTATTGAGATAGAGTAAAAGACGAAGCATTAGGTCTATGGTTAAGAAGATGTAAGAATTCGGAAAACATTTTGAATTTCCTGCGAAGATTTAACAAACAATTTTTTGAACGAGCGATTGATTCCACTCGAATAGGAAATTTATGGCCAGTTTATGGCCACTAGTACGCCAATACGGTAGATGGACGCCGAGAGAAACCTGAAGGAGCCGAGCTGAGCAGGACTGCCGACTGAAAGTGATAAAGAAGAAAACTTTACAATTTTACGAGGTCACGCTGGTATGAAGTATGAACTTCTGCCATACCCTTCAAAACAACGATCAAGAGAATAAGAATACTTTTAGCCTACGAAAAACGATATCATGAGCCTTATTCTCCTAATCGTAGACACAGCAGCAGTCCATGATGATTCAGGATGACGATGGGTACGTCCGTCCGCCATTTTGGTTCTGAATTCCCACCGAACCACGGCCTAGCCACGGCCCCGGAATGCAGAAAATGACAACAGCGCGCAGTGGATTCTTATCAGTGATGTTTCGGGGCGGTTCATGTTCATCGGTGCGGTGTAACCTCGGTGTACGTGTACCGCACTTCGTCTCCTATCTGATTTTTAATTTTCAAACGATGATAACTGCACTTGTACTGCACCAATTTTACTAAAATTGGGCTTAAAAAACAGAAAATTGTTTGCTCTTTAAGGGTATGCTCTACCTAGTCACTCACACATAGAAAATACACGTGTATTACACAAAATGGTGTGTTGCGGGTAGTGATTTTTGCCCACATATAACATATCGAATAATGTACAAATAATGATTCGGAACGTGGTGTAATTTATTCTTGAAGTTGAGGAAAATACGGCTAATTAGTTGACAGATCGCGAAATATTCTGAATGATCTCCAAGAAACGTTTAAACTTACGTCTAAAGGGGCCATCTTTGAATCGTTGAATTCCAATTAATGAACAAAATTAGTTTGTGTGAACCAATTAGCCGTATTTTCCTAAGTTTTGTCTACGTAAATACGAAGTTTCAAGATATTTCATGCTTTATTTAATCAGTTATCTCGGGGCAAAAATCGCAACATGTGATACATATTTTGTGTGTGTCTACGTGTGAGTGACTAGGTAGAGCATACCCTTAAGTTATATTCTCTTCGTTTTTTCCGAAAACCGCGTTTTATTAGCGTGCGAATCAAAATACTTGAATTTTTTCGTTTTTTCCCATAAGCGTCCATGTAAACCTGTATCCACTGATTTTAGAGTGCGACGTTGTGACTTCGCTACATTCCGATATAAAGTAGGCTGTGGCCTAGCTTAAGATTGGTGAGTGAAGACAGTCATGAGTCATGAGTCATGACACTCCCGCCGGCGGCCGCCATTCATAAAATCGAAGAGATGATTTATTCTCTTTAAAATTTCCTTTCCAACAAGTGTAATTTGCTAATTTCAAGAAAATTCATCTGACAAATTTTGTATTCCATTGCTCACCTGTCAGTGAATTGAAACTGTGATCGAAACATACAAATTTAATTTGCAAGCCCTTGGCTTGGCCCTTTACCACGCCCTCAAAATCATTTCCCTGGCAAAAGGAGTGGGTGTACAATCAAAGTAGGCCTACTCATTGATGAATGATAGAGTCCTAGTTCAAGTGGCTGAGTGGAAAGCTACCTGATGTGGAAAACTCCAGAGTCGAAACATCAGCTTAGCATAGTATTTCATCGGGATAGGATAATAGTTTTGGTTTTGTTTTGATCATTATAATAATATATTATAACAAAGTTGAGTGAGAAAGGCAAGGAACCTGTTCTATGGAAGAAATCTGATTGTTGGGTATAATATACTGAAAGTCGGAAGTCGAAATGTTTTCAAGTCTCCCTCCTGTCATATACCCCGGAAGTCAAAATTTTCCAAGTCCCCTCTTATCATACATTATACGGCTTAAAAGTTGAAATCAAAATCCCCCTGTTCATATCAGTTTCATATTGCTTCCATCTATTTCTTGGCATCTTTCTGTCTCGTTTCAGAAGAGGAGAAGGGGAACCTGTCGATTTTTTTCATAACAACGAAACGTAAACATTGTATAAGCACTTATCACTAGCTACCAGCAAAGCAAAGTTAGCAAACTGGTCATTGACTCACTATATCCTCGTTTGGTCGCTTTCTACGTGTTCGAAGGCGAATTTCTTTCAGAAAAACAGAGTAACAGATTTCATCTGAATAGATATAAATTCCAGAGGCTGCTTGTCAATGAAGTTCAAATTTTATTAACAGTAGTTTTAATTTCGTACCCACTTGTTACTTTCGAAAACTATTATCGAATAGAAAGTTGAGTGAGTATTATGAAATCTGATTTCTGTACCTAATATCTGTTCGTTCCATTGATAACATTTGTTCGAATGAACAGGATTTGGTACATTCTGCAAAAAGGAAAATGGCTCTTTCCAAACCTTCGAATTTTATTCAAGGCCTGGTCGCCTCTTATTTCGAACAATTGTACGTTCGCCCAATAAGAACCAAAGCTCTTACAAGGTAGGACGAGAAAGTTATCGGGTATTATTTTTAATTTTTGCGAAGATATTGTACATATTACGTAAAAGAGTGAATATTTCTGTTCTCCAGCTGTATCATATCTGCTTGTGGAAATTTAATAGCGCAGTACATCGGTGGTGCCAAAATGATTGATCAAGATAGTGTGATCGCGTTTGGTTTATTTGGGTGAGTTATCGTTAACAGCGAGGAATGTTCGTCAAAAAGTTTCACTCATCTAGTATTGTTATGTTTGTAGATTAATGTTTGGTGGACCGGTTCCGCATTTCTTCTACCAGTTATTGGATAAACTTGTTCCGTACAGCTCGAAGAACGCGTTATTGAAAAAGTTGATTATCGAACGTTTGTTATTTACCCCATTTTATCAATATTTTGTACTTTACACTATCAGTAGACTCCAGGTAAAGTGGATCGTAACTTAATATGTAATCCAAAATACTCTCCCGCTACTCATTTTTTTTTTTTTTAGGGCAAATCTCACAAAGAAGCTTGTAAAGAACGAGATGAACTTTACTGGACCTTGCTGAAAGCTAATTTACACGTAATTACTATCATACAGTTCATTAATTTGAAATACGTCCATCCTATGGTAAGTGTGAAACTTGGAGACTTTGTATAAAATGATACTATTCTCATAACATAATCAAAATATTTCTCAATTTTTAGTTACGAGTACTCGTAGGTAATTGTGTTGGATTCTTCTGGATAATATATTTCGCGCATAAAAAACAGGCAGCTGCGAAGGCCGCAGCCGCAGCTGCTCGGAAAAAGAAAATCGCACCGGCTACTTCAAAATAAACAGAATCAAGTTCAATTGACAATTTTTGAAAATTTAGGTACCTGTTTTGCGGGTCAGTAAGTGGAACTAGTCTTGAGGACAAATATTTTTTGATTTTTTCAAACGTTACAAAGTTTTCAACAGATTTTAATAGAGTTGAATAGGTTTTGGGACAAATTATTTTGAAAGATTTACAAGGAAGTGTTCGGATCGAAGATTATTTTCCATGGTTAAAGATTTATCCTACCTACTTTCCATCCTCTTTTTAAGTCGACTGAATCCCTATGGTTTTAAAGATCTGTCATAGCGGTTATTGACTCACTCAATCAAACCGAAGTTATATATTTTATTTAGCTTGATTTTTACAAAAATAGATAATCGTTTCTTACATGATTGGTTCGGGAACATAGAAAAGGATATTAATTTGTTCATCGTTCTGTTGAAAAATAAGAATTTTAGATGAGATTTTTCCCCTTTTAATGCATGCATTGTTCTCAATTATCCTTAAATAGAGGTAAGAGTGTAAGTATTGAATGAAAATTTTGTTATGAAAAATCCTCATTTAATCTGAACGCTCCCAACAAAAAGCTTGGAATAAATATAATTACGAAAAAATGTCGTTTTCAAGACTGGTCTCATTTACTTGTATCATGGAGATCGTGGAAAATCAAGCGAATTTTGTTGTAGATTTGGTAAGGTAATGGGGCTTTAATCGTATAGCTTAATATTATTTGTACAGTCTAAGGTCAGTCCTTTTGCGTTAAAAAATTGTATTATGCATGCATTGAATCTAAAATTTTAATTCACTACGATCCAGAATACGTATAATATTAAATGCGATTGCCGTTTCTATGATCTTGATTATTAATGGTATGGGAAAATTTTTTTTTTTGGTTCTCGTTAATTTCTTTCTCTTCATGATCCTGACGTTGAAAACCGAGTCATTTTTACTTCACATCTTATCAAAATCCTAAAGCGATTAGAAATGACATCAAATTTGGATAACATCTTTTAATATCTCATGATTATAGTGAATATGTCAGCATTATATTGCAATACTTTGGCGCAGCTGAACGGAAAATCGTTAATGGCTGTGATTTCTTGTTTCAGATGTGAGTTATATTACCTGATTTTACTGTTAATTAAGTGTTCTTGTTCAATTATTTCTCGTGTACTCGATACTTTTTGATTTATTTTTGTTATCGTTCATCGCAGTGTACTTTTTCTACTTGCAATAAACTTAATTTAATGTTTTGTTTTTATTTTTATCAGTTTTCTCATTCCGAGATTTGACTATGTTGTTGATATTGTGCAACCGAAGAAGAGAATGTTGAAATGATTCCTGGAAAATTTTGATATTACATTAAATACAGTGATTTCAATTGTCATTCTCATAAAATCGAGCTCCTTCCAAACCTTGCCAATTGAATTTTCATTTTGGAGATTCTTGTAATTCTAAAGAGATCTCTGTCGTTTCAATATTTTCCAGTTCTTGAGGATTTACTTTTCTAAGAAGTAAGTTACTACCCTTTTCAAACAATTGGAAAACTTACACACAATCAATCTTTTCCATCCTAATAGAGAGCTACCAATAGCCAATAATATGAAAGTTCGAATAGCAGTGTCCACGATTTCCGAAGCATATTATTATTACTCTTACTGCTTCAAAAAATTATGACATCAATCCATATTCGCTCCAGTTATGAATGCCTAAAAACAATTGTGTGAAAGCTTTTACTTCCAAGTAGAATTTTTGTGAAAAATAATCTAATCCATCTTGCTCGTTTCAATTCTCAGTTTCTTTTCAACATAACGTGAACCATAAAGTATTAATGCAAATTATGACGAGTGAACAGGTTATATTACTAGAAACTTGAATATCACAACACGTAAATTCATAAAGAATTTACCATGAGAGTAAAAAAAAATAAAAAGAGGTAAAAAGGAAAAAAATCCAATAACGAAATAAATGAAAAATACACTCATCCTTTTAAGTTGTTAGTCAGATTTTGATTCTCAGCCGACGAATTTTCGGGTAGATTATGTTCACCACTTTCTGCTTGACTTTTTGAATTCGTTTTAGGAGATGAACACAGGATTCTTAGAGAGTTTATCGCTTTGAAAGCCGCCTTCCTTGATGCTTCCATGTACGAAGCTCCAATTTCACAGATATTTAAATCAGGTGCAAAGTGAAGATTCAAAACAATGATACAATCTTCATCAGATTCAGCAGGGACAGGAACGACACTGTAATTAATACCGATCTTTTCCAAGACCGAATCCAACATTTCCTCCGGGCTTTCTTTCTCTAAAGACACGAATTCATCAAACGCTTCAAAAACAATTTCATGATAATCTTGATATCTGGTGAAAGCGTCGAAAATTGGATGACTCAGATCTCCTGGATGGTACTTAGTATTGAAAACTCTTCGACAATGGGGGAACTTTTTTAACGCTTCTTCGAAATCATCGACATGCGAGTTAGCCGGACTAGTCTTAATTTCTCGATTTACTTGTGGTTCTATCGTATCTCTCAACTTTGTAAGCATTTGCAAAGCGACTTGTTGCTTAGCTTGCTTTTTCTGTCGATCGAACGCTTCGACACCATAGCATGGTATCGAACAACGACTAGTGAACCTTCGATCGTGAGCTGGACCTTCTTCGCGTACGTTTTGAAACGTTGGTGCAGGAAGTAAGTACTCGTTGACGTAATTCATTAGAGGGCCAACGGCATCTTTCTCGACCGACATTTCACTCGGGGATGTAAGGTTAATATTATCAGAAGGAAAGACATACGCAAACTCGGGAAACTTTTTTAAAATATTAAGCATTTTTGTGGCAGCGAGGTGTTGTGCTCTCTTCTTGGCTGTTGCATCACCTCGAGTAGTGTACTCATTCCATACATATTCAAACATAAAATATGGTAAAGGGCGCTCAGTATCCGATGATTCGATTTCAGGAACATCCACTTCGTGTCCCGATACGTCGAGCTTCAGTTTAATGGCAATTTCGTTTAGCAAAGATATTGGCGATTTTTGTGGTCCACTCATAGTTTTTACTGAAAAATATCGAAGAAAGACTGAATGAACAAGAACGTCTATTTGTAGGAAGTATGTAAGATCTATATGAAATTAGAAAACTACCATACCATTGAAGATTTCAATATTGACGGATACATCAGTTTACGGATGTGGAATCGTTCCTCCTGAAGTAAGGGCAGTATTCTGGAACAACAAAATTAATTTTCTCAAGCAATTAGATTTGTCTCTGCTTTTGACATGAGTAAAGATGACGATGACGAAAAGTGCGAGACGAGCGAAAGAAAGCCGGGTCACTTAACTTGATCCACTTTCTGTAACAAATAAATACTCACCCACTAATAAGTCTCTCAAATTCGTAGCTCGCCGACCACCAAAAGAGAGGAAAACTATAATATGAGGATTTTTAAAGCAGTTGAATTGCCGAATCAGTAAAGTTAAAATGAAGATTATTTCAAATTATTTTCATATCATTTTTTATCACTGTATCACTATTATCATTCGCCTCGAAATCCTTATCATTGATAAGCTAATAGGCTGTTGATATCGGAGCATTATTTGACTATTTGAGTTCAGGAAGGCTGTGGTAAGTGGTTCCGGTTAGTTCCGGCGCGTAGGTTTGATTGATGACACATGATTAGGTCAATAACAGCGTAATGATGTAGGTCCTTAAAGTGATAACTGATAAGTTTAAAATTTGAATAATAATAATACTAGCCATGACGGCGCGCCGTCGGCGCGCCTCTCTCCTTATCCAGTATTTTTATATCTAGATATTTCACCATTTTTGAAATTAAAAAATATATATTTTTAATTTTTTGATACTTGTGTCATCTAAATTTTCAAATATGTCTTCATATTGCCCATCACTCATAAGAAAAGTAAGAAATTGTCAATGAATTTTTGGTGATGCAAATTTCATTATGGAAAACATGTAAATAGGAATAATTTTTAATATTTTAATAACTTCGGTAAACAATGTAGATATTTATACTCTGGAAAAGAGAAAAAAAAGTAGAAATTCTGTGGATTACTTTTCTGTGAACTTGTATTCAAAATTTTTATGCAAACTCTCCTTCTTTTCATTCTTCTATCCTAATATGTGACCCCGTCTACAGAAACCCGGCTTGATCAATATTATCGATCAGCAGAAAGATAGCTAGGTCACCTGAAACATAACTACCTTTCTGCTGATTGATAATATTGATCAAGCCGGGTTTCTGTAGACGGGGTCACATATAATTGGTTCTAGGTGTCCTCCTCCTGTAATCTACAATGAATAGAAGAAAAACGTTTTGATTCTAAGATTAGTTGATTCATTTTCTCTTTTCCCTTTCACTTTTTCTTCTCGAGGTCCTCAATATTATTCTTTGAGTCCACTCGCCTCTAACTTTCAGTTATTCTCGTCGTCAGTCCTGATTTTTGTAATTCAATAAGTATCCTTCTGTTAAATCGTTATGACGTCAAGTCCTTATCCAGTTTATAATCTAGTCAACTACTAATTTAAATTATATATTAAGGTCTAATTGGCAACCCTTTTTTTTTGTGGGGGGGGGGGAGATTCTTGAAAATTGTGATGTCTTGTCATTTGCCAAGAATAATGCTTAAAATTTTTTCAATTCCTCCTTCTGTCATAATGTCAGAAATTAAAATTCCATATTCCTCTCTCATCATATTATATAGCTTGAAAGTTAAAATTTTCTCAAGATACCCTCTTGTCAGAAATGTATAACGTGAGCTCAATGTACAAAATTTTATCAATTTCAACTCATCTGGTGTTTCAATGTTGTCCAAGCTCTCTCCTGTCATACATAAATAGCTTAATTCCCAATATTTGAAATGTTTTCAAATCTCACTCCTTTGCGATAGAAAACATTTCTACCAACCACCGTCCATCGTCTATACAGCTCAAAAGTCTTAATTACTTTCAACTGTTATGACCAATATTATTTGAAATAATCAAAACGGACATAAACAGTTATACCATGACTATTTGTTTTGAAAAGGCTCAAAATGGTCATCTTCAATTTCAAGTGCTAATTCTGCTTGTTGGAAGAATTTTATGAAGAACAAAAAATTTCCACCCTGACCAACATTTTTTGGTTAGAACAGTTATAAGATTGATTATTAGCAAGAAGTTTTGACCGTTTGACCATTTCATCCAATAACCATTTCAGATTAAATTTTCAGAGAGTTACAAGTATTTGAGATTTAATTTGATCAAAAAAAAAAAAAAAATGATGACTGTTCAGAGCCTTATATAAACCAACTACATTTCAAATATTAAAATGTAATGGGGCGTTCCATTCATTTTTGTCGTTGCTGGCGAAAAGTTGAATGCGGTATGCCTTTTTATGCAGCCTGTCACATTCTTTCTTCATTATCTCAAAAATATGATTCCAAATGAAAAATTGAAAAATACAAAATTTGATCCATTTATAAATTCCCATCTCTAATTAAGTTGAATTTAAATTTTTGCGTCAAAAAAATCTCAATTCGGACTTACTGAAAAGAAAATTACAAGAGGAAGAGAAAATGTTCTCTTTGCAATTCATATTTCTTCAGACTGTAATTAGGAAAAACGCAACACAAAAAGTTTTCAAAGACACTTGTGTTGACGTCACGCACAAAACGCTCAATATTTCTTTCTTCAAACCGTTCAAATTTTGAACGAATTTTGAACGAAAACGATTCGATATTTCTTAACACTTGCGGTAAGGTAACACTGCACAGTGATATACAGAAACAAAAATCTTTCGTCATTCAAAATGTTCCAACGAATACGACTACTCGGATTATTCGGCCAATCAGGCGTCGTAGGTTTGTACGTTTAGCCTAAACTTCATCATAAACCCAAAAGTCAAAAAATATTTCGAGCTGATAAGCGGAGGCTCAAGGTCGACTATTCGTTTAATAATATAGAAGGTCGACTATTCGTTTAATAATATAGATTTCTGTGGATGATGACAGTCGCGGGTAGTCGCGGGCTGAGCGGCATCGCCATCTTGTTAGCATGGTTAGCACCATCTAGTACCCTACTTAGCACGACCGTGCGCCCGGCGTGCCTTCGTAAATCTCAGCGGTCTGAGGCTCTACTAAGTGGCGTCGGCGAAAACCTCGTGTTTTGTTGGTCGAGTTCAGTGTTCACGACTCAGGTCAGTCAGGTGGCGAGTGTTGAAAATTGTAAAAACAATATTGAACGACCGTTTGTTGCCATCGTGGTTATAATTTACGGAGTTCCAATATGAAGGATCTTGATAATATAGCAGCAACCATAGAAAAGCTTGATGTAAGTCATTGTTAGATTATTCAACCTCTCTGCCTAAAAAGTTATTCCTATCTTTCTCAGTACTAAGGCATTCATTCGACGGTGTATTCAGTGCTACTTTATATTATTGTATTACGATTATCTCGGTTTCTAGAGTGAAGAAACATGTTCAGAAGCCATATTATCAGTCAGAGCAATTTTCGAGAATATCCTACATAAAAGATCTATGCTTCGACAAGAAGACTGTCAAGGTACGTTTTAGGTTCGTGGGTTCGGATAAGAAAAAATGTAAACAAGCCTAATAGCTAAAAGCCAAAGACTTCTGAGAACTGTGCACGAACCTCTTCCAGCAGAGGGTGCTTCTGCAGGGTGCTTGTCTCAATATAATTAATGTTGCTTATTGCCATTGACTATACACGTGCGTAGTCAATGTTACTGCTCAATGAAAGATTATAATCTTTGGCTCGTTCAAAATCATATGTGACGGGATTTTCTTTTGTTGCAGTTTCGGATCACGTAAATACCATGACAAATCATTATAATGAAGCCTGGTTGAAATTACTTCAACATCCCTCCCAGCCAGCCATTGAAACTCTTTGGAATTTTCTTCAACAAGAAGGAAAATATCCTATGGTCAGGCCAAAGAAAGGCCATTACTATTTTCCGTGTGATCGGCTAAAAGTAAGATATTAGTAAATTGACTTACCTCTAACATAAAAATGGAAATTTTTCGGTCAACTTCAAATCACTTCGCTCTTAATATGGTCTTGACTAGAACGCCGATCGAAATTTACGAAGAGATGTGAAGTAGGCTGAAAAATCTTCATTTTTATGAATTTCATCAGTAATTTTCGTTTATATCGTTGCCTCAAGATGATATTAATCACTCCAACCAATGTTACTTGATGATTGCAGATGATCATGAAAAGATGTTTTTCATTGCAATCTCATTTCGAAAGTCTAGCTCATCAACTCGATGAGTATACTAATCACATAGATGTAGTTTATTATTTCTGGTTGATCGCGCCGAAAATACTAGCGAAATTGAACAATCCGTCAGAAAAGCAAATTTCTCGAATTCTAACCGTGATACAGCGAGTTCCTGTACCGTCTGAGGAAGAACTTCACGACCTGCAAGAGGATGTACTTCTTTGTTTTACAAAAAGTAAGATCAAAAAATTTCAAAAACGTTCGAAATACCTCTCAATATTTGCCTAATGGAATATTTTATAGGTAAACCCAAATTTAAACCAAAGTATTCTTCGTTGCAAGAATCAGTTGGAGAAATTTGGAGCATTGTATCCAGATGGAAATTAACGTCTATTACGCATAAGAAAATCTTGATTTTATTGATTGAAAGTTTCATGAACCATTTGAAAAAACCTACGTTATTAATGGACTTCCTTATGGAATCTTTAAATGCAGGTAATTGTGCGACTTCTTTCTTTTTTTACGTACTATGAAAACACTGAAAGATAAATATTCTGATTATTGTCTGCAGGAGGTTCGGTATCGGTTCTGAGTTTGCAAGGCATATTTACTTTAGTGAAAGACCATAATTTGTGAGTAATTTATAATGAATAAGCTCAACATATTTCATCGTTTTTACCGCTACCTTGGCGATTTTCGTCGATGAAATGTGACAAAAACGATGAAATATGAGAAAGAAAACCTTTCTGTATCGTTCTGTTGTATCATTTTGGTATTTCATGTGTTTAGAGATCATCCCAACATCTACGATAAGTTATATTCGTTTTTCCACTCCTCCATGTTCTACGCAAAGTACAAAAGTAGACTGTATGTTTTAACCAATATTTTTCTTAGTTCGACGTAAGTTATGAATTCTGAGAAAATGCACGAAAGGTACAAATGGAAAATTGAAGTTTATTTTGTCTTTTATTTGCAGACACTTGCCCGAAACTCTCATAGCTTCCTTTATCAAACGTTTTGCTCGACTGTGCTTACATGCGCCACCGCATGACATAGTAGTGCTATCGACTTTCATCGGAAATCTATTGATTCGACATCCTAGTCTGAAAATCATGATACAACACCAAGTTGAGAAAACAGGTATAGTTTTATCTCATTGTTTACTGGGCTTCGTGACCTAATTTTTGTTCTCCGTGCATTAAAGAATTATTTTCGGTTGATCGCAGTTGAAACTGATCCTTTTCTGGAGAACGAAACGGATCCACTGAAAACGAATGCCATAGAAAGTAGTTTGTGGGAATTGGAAACTCTGCAACAGCATGTATTACCGAAGGTTTCAAAAACTGTCAGTTTTATCCACAAGCCGTTACCAACAGTCGAATGGGACTTGACTGAATTGTTCGAGGATACCTTCGATCAGGTTGGTATTTCAGTAGAGCATTCTACGGGTAATGAATCGTTTTCGTGACTACAGAAGGAAATATTAAAACTAGAGTTTGAATCGGAACTCTCCGACTTTAGTATGATTGTGGAAGGAGGAACCTCTGTTACTCGTTATCTTTCTATTTTCTTTGTAAATATGTCTGGGAATGTAATCACAGTTTCGTAATATCATTTCAGATGTATGGAAAAGCGAGTAGTCAAAAATTACAAAAAGTGAGCCTCACTTTTGAGAAACCTGCTTCATTGGCTTTACCGAGAACTAGTTATTTTTCTGATTTGTGGAACCAATAATGTTGGATTGATTTTTTATTAAATTTTCGTATTTGTCGTAAATTTTACCACGTGTTCATCTTGTTCTCATTGATTGCATTGGAAACGAACATCGTCGGTTTTTCGAGTATCCATAGTTGATCTATGGAACCATCATAATATGAGGTGAGCAGAACGTCATCGAGGTCACGTAATGTCCACTTTCAGCAGCATCCTTCGCTAGTGTGGTTGGAAAGGTTAGGAAATATTAATTTCGATATAATTATTTGAATTGTCGTGAAAGATTTTCTGATAATGAGGCGACAGATCGCTAAAGAAGAGTTCTTTGAGAGAAGTACTGATAGATTATTTTTTCTCATTCTCGGAGGAAGTATCTTGATTTTTTTGTTTTGCCTATTTTAAAGTTTCGCAAGAATTAGACCAAGGAGTGTGGTTCAGAAAAGTCATAAATTTTCTTTCAACAAAACGAACTTCTTAGCATTCCTTGATTGCGTACCATAGTCGCTTTTTTTCCTTATAACTCCTCCAATTTAGCGAGAAAGGTGACAAATAAGTATTCGCGAAAATCCAGAATCACCTTGATTCTACCTGTAAGAGGTGTACAAAGATTCGAAAGCTTTCAGTTTTTAAGAATGCGAATTTGGTTTGCAATATCCTGCTATTTTTTGTCCCCTTATTCTGTGATTGAAAGACATTATCGACTTCGGTAATTCCATTTTCGGTCAATATTGGACTATGCCTCAATTCCTGATGAGTGTAGAAGCAATAAAATCAACGATATCGTGAAAAAACCGAATTCTAGACAATACGTCCTTGATGTTAGTTCTTTTGGACTAAAATTACTTATCTTCAAAATCTTACTCAGATGAACTTTACTTCATGATGGTTGTTTTACTCTGAAATAGTTTCTCTGTCCTGTTGATCAACATTTTTACCCCTTGATAGATATCAAATTCATCTATTCAAGTAACCAAAGGATCCTATGACTAAATTGAAACGAGAGAAATTTTTGAGCAATCACGTTCATGAGGATTTGTGGAGTCGTCTCGTCTACTATTTCGAGTAATAATCGTTTCCAATAATATAAAAAATTGTATATTTTTTTTCGAGAACTTTGAAATCTTCTAGCGTACAATTATGTCGTATCGTTGCAAAAAGTACATTTATACTTATTTGAAAATCAATAATAATTTTATGACTAGCTTAATAGTATGACGTACATGCACATGACACAATAAACGTAAAAAGGTACCTAGTTTTTAGTTTTCGCGCACCACTTCAACGTTCCTAAATACAATATTATATAGTTTCGTACACAACTAGAGACAGCGATAAAGTTTGAACGGTATTGAGCTCTCGGTGCATATTTTCAGTTTGAAAGCTAGAAATTATATAATATCGATTAGCTTGTCTCGTGAATGGCTGTAGATAGGACTACACGGTAACATGTGATCTTTGCGGTATGATAATACACTCTTACAAATATGGAGAGTATAGTAATTGTAATATCTAATAATAGTAATAATAATAATGAATGAATAGAAAAAGAAGAAGGAAAATATGGTTGCGAAAAAAGAAGAAGAAAAAAGTCAATGCGCTCACAGGAATTAGATGAGAAAAGTGATGCATATTTGTATAATATTGGATCCTTATAATTCGTCTGCCTAGTGGACAGCCAAAATGAAAAAAGAGTCATAACTGCACTCGTCATCATAAGGGTAGAATATCATACTCGTATATTGCACGAAGAATAAGAAAAGAAACGAAACGAAAAAAACTTCTCACAACCGATATAATAAACTTCAAACGCGAGCGAAAAAAAGAAAATGAGACAGACCATGGCGAAAAATCAATATTAAAAATTGACATCTAATTACACAAAAGTAAGAAAGTAAAAAAAAAAAGAAAAAAACTTAGTAATAAAGACTGCTATAAAATCGTGTCATAGCCCTATATTTTAAAAATAATAGGAAAAGAAAGCGCGATTATATTTTATCAGAATTCGAAGGAAAAAATAATCAGAATTATGCAAAAATATAGTTGGTAATACAGAATGTATTATCAATATTTTTATAATATACCTACATTATTATAACATTATTAATATCACAAAATCTTTAAATAATACCTATCTACCGTGTAGATCGATTTACGTATGACTGCTCGCAGGTAAATTGTCTAGCGAAATTGACCTCTTGATCGGCGATAGCTTGCTTTCGTTATTTTTGATAAACTTCTGCGGTTTTCCGAAAATATTTATAGTGTTACGTTCAACATCTGAAAAGAAAAAAAAAATTGTCATAATTTTGAGTATAAATTAGATAAAACGTCGCGATGCTATCGTAAAACATTAACTGTTCACTTTCATTAACCCAAAACGCAACCCCATCCAGTTTCATGCATAAAACACGGTATAACACGTTTTATTGGAAACGGTGTCTGAGATCCCGTCGAATTTGATTGGTCGTAAAAAAATATCGTCATATACTATCTAGTACTCTTGTCATGGAAGATGAAAACACGTGGGATGATGATATTACCCAACACGGATGACATATAATTTTACTAAATGTAATCTCGATGATGGAAAGCTATCAACGACAACGCATAGTACCTATGTTCTTCCATCACTTTGGAAAAGGACAAAGAATAATCCATTCGGCACGGGTATGCATTGTAAAAGATGATGGTCCAATATTCCCGATGGTTCTTTATGAAGAATTTGATAGTAAATTAAAGAATTTGTTTCTTTCCCCCTCTTCAATCTAATGCGTTAGACGAAAAAAAAAAGAAAATGAGCGGTACCTAATTTGAAACACGAGTCTTAAACAAAAGTACCTACGTTTTTAGCGTAACATTGAAAATCGTAACTCTCATCGATCATTGACCAGTATATCAGTACCCTCCGCTTCGGAGTTGATATTCCCATTATAGACTCGTTTCTGACGCGGAATATTATTACCTATAAAATTCCAAACTCTCAACTTGAACTCTCTGTTGCGATTCCCGAAGGCGAGACAAGGGCTTCGATTGAAGGTTATACCGTGCCTATGTAAAGGAAACGGGGACTTGAAGAAATTTTGGCTACCGGGCTACATACATATATGAACAGCCAACAAAAGTTTTAAAGGGCATAAGAGTCGAGGGGTAGTGGGGGATCTGTTTCATGGCACACTTGGGATCTGAAAAATTAGGATTGCGACGTAACAAGGCTGACCTATGACATCATCAAATTATGACGTCACAAGCCCAAACTTTGGAACTATATGTAATAGGAGGGGGAACTTGAAAAAACGACGGCTTCCTGAACGAGGAACGCAGGGGACCTGTTCTATGAGTGAAATTGGTTTTGGTATTGAGAATTCAAGGACGTCTAGACCTAGTATAAAGCTCGTATAAAGGAGGCCTAGACCTACTACTATCTAGGCCTATTATAAAATAGGACGTCATCAGTGACCTTGACCTGTTTTACGGACTTCCAAATATATAGCTCGAGAATCGACATTTTTCAAAGTCCGCCTCCCATCATAAATACCTCGAGAGTGCCGAAATTTTTCCTAGTTTTTCGCCGGACGGCGCACGGCGAATTCTGGAAAAAGAAAAACCCACAGAACAAGTTGATCTGTAACGTCATCAGATTGTGACGTCACAGGCCCCGCCCCCAGCTATAAATTACGGAAGAGGGACTTGGAAAAAACGACGGCTTATTTAACAATGTTAAACATGAACGCATGAAAAATAATACATTATACGATCGGCATTAGGATAGCCCCTTCAATGAGCCAGATATGCAATGTTTCAAACACCATAAGTCATCCTTCTATCATATAGCACGAGAGGGGAAATTATTTGGAGTCCCCTTCCTATAATATACAGTTCGAGAGTGAAAATTTTTCCAAGTCCTTCTCTTGTATATGGCTTGAGGGGCGGGGCCTGTGACGTCATTGTTTTATGACATGATGGGTCAGCCTTATGACGTCACAATCTGATGACGTCATAGATCAGTTTTTTTCCTAATCCCCCTCCTATCAAATTGAAATATAGCTTGGGGGTGGAGTCCATGAAGTCACAGGTTGATGACGTCATAGGTCAGCCTTGTGACGGCACAATATGATGACATCATAGATCAGTTTTTTAAAGTTCTCCTCCATATAGCTTCAGAGCCCGGGCCTGTGACGTCATAGATGAGTCTTGTTACGTCACAATCTACATTTTTCAGATCCTTGTGACTCATTGGGGTTTCAACCTACACCAGAGAGCGCTACTGAAAGGGTGAATCAGAAAATTTATGTGCGTTCATACATCGATTTTCAATCAACTGTTATGCTTCAATATATCATTTATTGCTACAATTTTTTTTTGTAATTAATGTTGATGATACAGAATACAAAATTTATGCTTGTATTTGCTTTAAACGATATCCCATTAATTATGGTGCATGAAATTTCTTCATTTAAAAAGCATTGAACGAAAAGGTGAATATCGTCAGGGCTACCAACTCCCCAACTCTAAGTTTAATTCCCAATAAAACCGGTTCCCTGCCACCCCTTGTATAACTCTGTTAAAGAAAAGTGAGTTTTCTGAGTCCAGCTCGAAAGTGGAAATTCTTCCAAGTCCCCCTCCTATCTTTTTTCTTCAATTTTAAATGTAAATTTTTTTTAATATATTCTGTTATTAATAAATTTGTTAGTTTATATAGTATTTTTGTTTATCAATTCAAGATTTTTAATTATAAGAATTTTTATAATTTCAATTTTCATGAATAAATAATATTTTAAATTTTCAAAACCCCAATTCAATAAATATAATTAAAATTAATTTATTCCATAATTTTATATCTGTTAATTATTATAATTAATATCATTTTTATTTTGATCTTGATAATTAAATTTCTATTAAAAAATGAATTTAATAATAAATATTAATATTTTACAAAATCAAATACTTATTAGAAATTATTTGAACTATTATTTTCCTGATCATATAACTAATATTAGATATAAATATCTAATATTTTAATGATAAGTAGAGTATGTTCGTTTATTTAATAATTACTTTGTTATTAAGAATATTAATTTTTAAATTTGAAATTCAATTTTAAATTTCTTTTGAAAAGTTTGATTTCTAAATAAACTAATAAAATTAATAAATTCATTAATAACAGAATAATATATAAAAATAAATATTTACATTTAAAATTGATGAAAAAAAAAATAAATTTCACTAAAAAATCTTGAATTTAATGGACATATATACAGCTTGAAAGTCGAAATTTGTCCAAACCTTTTCGCCGGACGGCGCATGGCATATTTCTCAGCAAAAAACATAGAACAGGTTTCCTGTTAGAATTTCGACCTCCGATATATAATATCCGGTGGACGTTTTTTCCGAAGAACGCCCCGATAAAACAGGTTCCCTGTTAATACTGTAATTGGCTGAATAGGTTACTGGGCTCACTCGCGGTTGAGCTTAGTATAAGTCTAGTGTGGTAATATGTTAGGGGAGTCATTAGACATTTAAGTTGAGTGACTCTCAGGGGTCAGCTTAGTATGAGTCCACGATACTGGATAGTACTCGTAGCTTTCTCTTTTCAGAATTAGTGCCTCCCAATATAAAGCTGCTCGCTTATACTCGGCTTACCTAGTCTTATCTAGGCTTTTCAACTTACGCTTTCTCTCTTCAGTATACTAGTTTTATACTAGGCTTATCAAAGCTTATACTTGGCTTTCTCTCTGCAGACGTTGAGCTTTACACTAGCTTGCATTATAGAGCTAGTATCAACTAGTGCAAGCCTCCTGGTATGAAGCTAGTATAAGAGAGGCTTATCCTAGTACGAGTATAAGTCTAGTAAAAGAGGAGGTCTAGGCCTAGTTTAAAAATAAGAGCCCGGTATAAAGGAGACCTGAACCTAGTATAAGTCTAGTATAAACCTAGTACGTATAATGGCCTTCTCTCTTCGGACCAGGGGCGGATCCAGACGATCACTTTGGGGGGGGGGAGGATCAAACAGCGCATTCTTATAGTCCTGCAGACCTTAACATTTTCTCTGTCTTGAATTGCTTTCCTCTGGATCCCTGGTGAGGAACACGACTGCTAAGCAAGCCTTGCTTCTTCCCTCAATCACTGATCGCACCCCTTCTCCGGCCTATGACTAAATATCATTCTACCGTTCACAAATCACCACATCATGGCACAACCTCTGGTCTTCTCAACCCTGCAACAAGCTTCGCTCCGTTAAAAAATACCCGACCCTCTGGTCCTCTTCAATACGAAGAAATAGTTGTAACTAGACTACGAATTGGACACACTCGGCTAACCCACTCCTTCCGTATCCTTGGGCTCTCTGCCCCTCCCTCAAGCCAATACTGCCAAACTGAGAATTTATCTGTCTTCCACTTTTTCACCTGCCTTTCCATCGTAAACATCAGACACTCATTTACTATTTCCTCCCATACCTCGTCTGCTCTTTCCAATAACTCAAACCATACCAATACCTTGCGAACTTCCTCCGATCCACGTATTACAACAAATCCATTCAATCCAAAAATATCTCCCCTAGCTAATAACCCGTTGAGTAGTCAAAGAGTTCTTAAAAAACAAAAAAAAAAACAAAGAATTAGAAGCCATTGCAGACCGTTGCAATGGCAGCGGGGAACCCGCAATTCCTTAACTCGACCTCTCAGGTGGTGTGGAACTGAGTTGATAATCTTGTCATATAATTCAAATCAAAATTATCATTCTACATTCCCTCCTATCATATATAGCTCGAGAGTCAAAATTCTTCCAAGTCCCCCTCCTATCATATATAGCTCGAGACTTGAAATTCTTCTAAGTCCCCCTCCTATCATATATAGCTCGAGTCTCAAAATTTTTCTAAATTTTTGGTTGGACGGCGGACGGTAGCTCGAAATAAAATCAACGGTTGAGTGGTCGTCGTTGCGCGTCATTATACGAAAGAAAAAGAGTACGGTTTTACGTAGACACGCAGTAAAATATATTATTGTCGCGAAAAGCTGAAACCTGCGTTTGTTAATTTCCACTTTCGTTCTCAAACTAAATTGATAAAGGATAACCTTGATGTTTGGGTTACACATAAATGGCTCACTTCAGAACTCCGATCTTGGTACGCCCACAAGGATAAACATACTAAACTGTCCTATCTATGTCACCTACGTCTCAGCAAAGAATTACCGTTTCGTGATTTTGATATCATCGTCTTTCTTGTCAACCAAAGCTGCGATAAACTTCTGGGAAAACTTTCGGCTATTAAGAACCAGAAACTCAAGAACCTCCGAAGGAATGCTCCGCTTGTCAACCGCTCTCATGGTACACCTCCCTCCTTCTACGACCGCGTTATAAACATCTCCGAGTTACCTCTGGACGAGAATGAAGAAAAATTACTCCAATATGGTTTTAAGCACGCCTTCCCTCCTACTAATCATTCCGAGCAATTGAAGGAGGTCACCATCGCCAGTTTAGCTGTTTCACTTAAAGAACATGACGTCGATTATCATTCCCTTATTCACACTATTACCAGTTTGAGCATCCCTCCCGCTCTTCCTGCCATTAAGGCCTCCTTACTAAGTCTTTGTAGCAAAATTAAGAACTCTGAGATTACTCTCGCCAAGGCCGACAAAGGGAAGTCCATTGTCCTCCTCCGTAATAATGATTATGTTAATAAGGTTGAAACCTTTCTAAAAGAAAATGGTGCTGTACTAAAGCCGAAATTCTCGTTCGATTCTTACAATCGTCGTATACGAAAAGAAATTTCCAATTCGTAATTCATCATCCCAGAGGAAAAGAAAAAGTACCTCAAAGTCAGTAATCCTAGTGTACCTAAATTATACGGTCAAATTAAAGTTCATAAGCCAAACGCTCCAATACGGCCTGTTGTCGCCTTCTACACAAGCCCCACATTCCTAATATGCAAATTCCTTAATTCTTGGTTCCATGAAACATCTGGCTTCACTTCTCGTTTTGCCGTCAAGAACTCCACTGAATTAATTACCAGTCTTAGCGACATTCAACACCTTCCTCCTCCGGCAACTTTAATCTCATTCGACGTTACCAGCTTGTACACCAAGGTACCTCTGGAATTCACCATTAACTGTATACGTGCTCTTCTACAACAGTCCAACATCTCTGAAGCTGCCGCCGATGAATTCGTTCTCCTATTGAGATTGTGCCTCCAACCCAACATCTGTCGATTCAACAATGCTGTTTACCAATTTGATAACGGCGTCCCTATGGGCTCGCCTATCGCTGCTACGGTCTCTGAGATCTTCCACTACCACTTGGAAATCTACCTGCACAACAATTCACCGTACATGTTGTTCAACGTCCTATTTTGGAAACGTTACGTAGACGACGTCTTTTGTATCTTCCAAGGATTGGATTCTTCTCTATCTTCGTTCCTCCGTCACCTCAACTCTTTTCATCCCGATATTAACTTCACCATCGAAGTTGGAGGTAAATCTTTAAATTTTCTCGACCTAACCATCACCCTCAACCCTCACGCCGACTTTTCATCTCCCATCTCCGACTTCAATATTTATCGAAAACCAACGGCCACCGATACAACGATTAATGGGCACTCGTTCCACTATGCCCCTCACAAAACTCAGCCTACCTCTTCATGATCAACAGGTTATTAAATGTTCCTCTCAGCGCTACCAACTTCTCTCGTGAGATCGATACGATTAAAACCATCGCGCAAAACAACAACATATACCTTCCGATTGATAAGATCGTCGGTAGGAAGATACACGCGCGAACGATGTCTCAAATTTCAACTTTATCCTGCGAAGAGCCGCCCACTGGGAATTATGTTCGTCTTCCTTTTCTTGGTGGCGCCTCATACAAAATTGCTTCTATCATAGGTAAAGCTAACCTCCGAGCTGCTTTCTACTCTCCCTCCACTCTACGCGCTCTCTCCAACGTCAAAGTTCCACCTCCCCCCATTTGAGAGAAGAGTGGAGTTTATAAACTCGAATGTGCTAATTGTGAGGTCAAATACATTGGTCAAACATCCAGATCTTTATCAACTCGTGTCGACGAACATATTTCCTCCTGGAAAGGACACAACACTACCAGATTTTCTCATTTTGCTGACCATCTGCTCGAACTTAACCACGCCTTCTCCTTGGACAACGTTACTCTTCTTCACCAGGCCTATCGCCCTTCGCTCCTGCGGAAGTTGGAAAATATCGAAATACGCAAGCACATTAATAAGAAAGAAAAACTAGCTAATGATATCATTCTAATGAGTAATACTGACATAGTGGCACGTGTTTACAAGTAGCATTTTTCTTACCTTTAGAATATTGTATACTTTTTCGATCTTCGCTTTTGTTCTCAGTACTGTTCAACTGATGATGCGATGACGACCTATTCACCGCGAAACTGCAGTCTCACAATAATATATTTTACTGCGTGTCTACGTAAAACCGTACTCTTTTTCTTTGGTAGCTCGAAAGTCAAAATTCTTCCAAGTCCCCCCCCCCCCCTATTATATATAGCTCGAGACTTGAAATTCTTCTAAGTCCCCCTCCTTTCATATATAGCTTGAGACTCGAAATTCTTCTAAGTCCCCTCCTATCATATATAGCTCAAGACTCGAAATTCTTCCTAGTCCCGTAACCTAACCTAACCTGCGGACGCGGACGTTTTCTGAGGATGTAATCTCCTAACAAAATGGATAGCGGGTTCCCCGCTAAAAAAGTCTGAAAGACAATTTTTCTTGGTTTTTTGGTTTTTTGGGGGGATATATCCATAATATCCCCCCCCCCCCCCCGTGGATCCGCCACTGAACTAATACAGACTTAATATAAAGCTAGTATAAAGGAAGCTCAGACCTACTACAAGCCTATAATATACTGCACGAAGCAGACAGGAAGGAGAACTCGGAAAGTTTCAAATCAGATCTTGGGTACCAGTCGAAAACGAGGAGGAGGGGGAGAAACTCGAAAATTTCAAACTGTGGGTAGGCTTCACCAAAGACGTGTAACATGTAAATTCAATTACTTTCTGTAAGCTCAAATTTGCTCTTCGGCGAGCCCAAACGAACTCCATAGTAAAAATTAACTGGTCGTTCTCCTCCTACTGTATCGATATGTTTTTCAAAAATAAACACATGTACAGCGAGTGAACCGTCGTCCGAACGATTTGAATTACAAAACATGCAAAATCGTAAATTCAAATCTTATTTACCAGCATCCAATATAGCTTGAGATACCGTGGCCGCGCAATCAGTCGAGGTAGTTGGCCGACATTCGTTCACCGAATGATTCACAACTACGGGCTGAAAAATAAGAAAGAGAAAAACAATCGTTAATAAGCGCAGAATCTATTTTTTACAAAGTATGCGACTATAGCGTGTACACACTGTATACTCATTATAAACAAACAATACATTATAGTACGTCCCGAAAAAGCCAAATTCGCGGAAATGTACGCAGTTTTACATCAAGTTTACATATTCGAAACATTCCAATTTTCCAGGAATTCGAGACAGAAAAAGAAAATTTCATAACGAAGACAAAGAACTGCGCGAAAAAGGCCTACAAAAATGCGGAAAATACGACATATTTTTGACCGTCGTCGTCGAGGCCAAAATCCTGAAATTATTTTCTCGTAACTCCCTACGGATTATGAAGGATCCGCGGAATCGAGTTTTCGGGCGTTCCCACGAATTGAAAAAAATTTATCGGATACCAAGCAGCCGTACAAAATATCCTCGCATGTTCAACACACACGTACTAGGGAGTGCGCGTGACGTATTACTATAATATAGCAATATTGAATTTTTGAGAAATTTTGGCACGCGCGTCCCAGGAGGAGGGAAGATGAATGAAAACAAATTTATGTACCAAATTAATTAGTACGTATAATCAACTTGGTCGCTGTTTGTAATACTTAACCTTTCTAAAAGTTCATACAGAGATTACGACAATTTTACATCGATGCATTATTTAAGGTCGACACATTTTTTGTGACTTGTACAGGTGTGTACTGAATGACACTGCATCAAACGTCGAAGGTTTCGAAATAATTTTAAATATTCTGCATTAGCAACCATCGTTGGATCGCTTGAAGTTCATACACTATTTCTATATACTAAGTAGGTTTTTTTTGTTTCGTGTGCGTTTTCCAATGAGAATACGTGTTCGAAATTGGGCGACATCGCGCTACACCGCGCCGAATTATACGCAGTCTCTCGAGCGCCACACTAACCCAAATGAATGACGTTTGTAAATAATTCAGCGAGAAAATTGCCAATTACTGTTCTCTTTATTACAACGATTTTTCGCTTCAACCACGTGCAACCGTTCAATTTGAGCAATGTAAACTATAAGTCACTTTGTATGAAATTTTTCGCCATGATTTTATGGCGACAAGAACATTCGCATTGGTAGGTTTTAAGAATTTCTCTATTACTCTTTCTCCCTACTTTATTTTGGTTTTCATCTTTGAAAAATATAGCCGTGCAGCTAATTATTCTTGGAGTGCTTGTATCCCAGACTATCCTTCAGAAGAAAATCACCTTCACTTCCATGCCTTACGCCACTCTGTAGTTTAAAAATTTTCCGGACCAACGAGACTTGATTACTAAGGGATAACTCCGAAGGGAGAATAAACACTACAAACCGCAGAAAAATTAAAACGACGAGCGCTTTCGGTTAATAAACCCTCTTCAGGACTGAAATGAAAGCAACTGACGAACGGAAGAGAAGAACAAGGTATTAAGATTGAATGTCAAACGAGAAATCGCGGTGTGAATCATAAACCAGTTCAATCAGGCCATCTTCCGGAAAGTACGAGTTAAGTACAGTAATGCCATCGGTGTTGAGATGACACATCATCTCTATATGCTCGAGGGCGATGCGTTTACGGTACGAGTTCTCCTTGTGGAGGATCCCTCACGGAAGCTGTGGCCGCTGTTTACTAGATGATCAGCAAAAACAGACTCCCCTAAGTGTTCCTTATTCCAAGACTTCAGGTGCTCAGCTACTCTAACCTTCATTTGGCGGTTGGTCTCACCAATATAAAAACCTCCACAATCCTTACATTCCAACTTATAAAACACCACTCCTCCCATCAACGGATCTGGGATCCTTCAGCCTCACAAACAACCCTTTGATTGTGGTAGGGTTGTAAAACGTGGGTCTGAAGCCAAATGGGTGGAGGGCCGGACCCAATTGGAGGGAGAACTTCCCCAGGAAAGGGAGACTGATCCAACGCATACGACGATCAGGGATCGTGTATCGGGGGAGGGAGGTGGTGGAATCAAGAATGCTCCTCGTTACTTTCCTCCGAATTATCACGTCAATATCGACGTTGACCCCATTCACTCTGGCCAGGTGTTTCATTGTGAGTAATTCTCTCTTAAAGGAAGACTGACTCAAAAGAATACGAGTCATTCTGTGAACTAGGCTCTTAAAAGCAGCCATCTTATGAACAACAGGACAGAACGAACCTCCGTGGACTAAAACATCGGTCGTAGTATCTTTCCTGTAAATTCCAAACTCATGGATACCGTCTATTACAGATGTCGATAAACCCAAAAAGTTGACGGAAGATACATGGCCGTCTCTAATATCAGGCCGGAATATTCGAAACTTGACAACGCTGCACGGGGCTAAAATTTGTATAGTATCTTATGGGAGAACATTGAAAAACTTGATTTTACACAAATATGATGAAGTTTTTGAAAAAAATGCACAGAACGTTATTTAAAGATCCAACGTTCTTCGATATTTTGAACTTGGTCTCGTTAAGATTGACCAACTACGAAGCGAGTTATTCACGTTTTAAAATAAAAAGTTAGACAGAGGGCGAAGCGCGGTACAAGATAGAAATATCGAAAAACGTTGGATCTTTCCATATTATATTTATAAACTTTTTCCCCGCGGAATTGAATACTGTTCGCAAATCAATGATTAACGTGTTTTTCGAAGGTTTTTCCATAAGAGCCTGTATAAAACTCGGCCCCCGTATTTTTCGTCATCGCGACGTTGCCAGATTCAATATTCCGGTCTGATACTAAAGACGGCCATGGAAGATACCCCTATTTCCAAAGTAAATTTTATGGAAGGGTACTAGGAATTGAGATACCCCAGAAACTCACCAAGGAGATCTGGGGGACCAGTCCACGTGCATAGAACGTCATCAACGTACCTGTGCCAATAGTAAATATGATTAAGTAACACCTGGTTCGAGGAAAAGAGGTCAAGTTCAAAATTAGAAATGAAAATTTCGGAGATGAGAGAGCCTAAAGGTGATCAGTGATCCAAAGTTTCATGAGGAAGATTAAGGAGGGAGATTCAATCGTCACTAAGGCTCACAAGGGCAATGCTGTTGATGAAGAAATCCACCTATGCTTCAAAGGTCCACGAAGTGCTCCACCAGTCTGGTGCTAAAGAGAGTGAGGATTTCAGCTTCCCTAAGCATGTTAAAGAGGTTGGAAGTGTCATCAACAAGTGTGAAAAAGGGTTTTTCAATATTAGTGCTCTACTTACACCTCACTCACTCATCATGAGTTCCGATAACAAGTGTGAGGCTATTATATCAAAACTCCAGCTACGAAAAAAGCCCTCCTTGTTCCTAACCCCACGCCCCTCTCCTTTACGGGCTGCCTAAAGTGTATAAGAATAATACCCCGATGCGACCCGTGGTTTCATTCATCTTCTCTCCTACCTACCTCTTTGCCAAATCCCTTGACCGTTGGTTCAAACATCGCATTGATTTTGAATCTCCTCATTCGGTCTTGAATTCGACCTCTTCAACTGACGTCCAGAAGGGTGTAAGTGTTTCCCCGGGAACGACTACCTGCTCGTTTGATGTTGTAAATGGTGTTCCCGAACACTCCCAAGGCTGCTACTATCCAGCGAATGGGGGAGCTACTTGTCAAAGCCAACATTGCTTACAATGAGCTTCATGAATTTTTCGATCTCCTGAATATTTGCTGGTCCCTCAACTATTGTAAATTCGAAGGGAAATTTTTCAAGTTCCCTGATGAAGTAGGGATCCCTATTGGATCCCCTTTAGGCTCTATCATATCCGAAATGTTCTTGTCTAAGTTTGAACTTGACCTCTTTCTTCGAACCAGGTGTTACTTACTCATATTCACTATTGGCACAGGCACGTTGATGACGTTCTATGCACGTCGACTAGTCCCCCAGATCTCCTTGGTGAGTTTCTGGGGTATCTCAATTTCTAGTACCCTTCAATAAAATTTACTTCGGAAATAGGGGTATCTTCCATTAGGTTTTTGGATTTATCGATATCTGTAATAGACGGTATCCATGAGTTCGGAATATACAGGAAAGATACTACGACCGATGTTTTAATCCACGGAGATTCGTTCTGTCCTGTTGCTCATAAGATGGCTGCTTTCAAGAGCCTAGTTTACAGACTGACTCGTATTCCTTTGAGTCAGTCTGCCTTTAGGAAAGAATTACTCACAATAAAACACCTGGCCAGAGTGAATGGGGTCAATGTCGATGTTGAAGTGATGGTTCGAAGGAAAGTTACGAGGAGCATTCTTGATTCCACCACCTCCCTCCCCCGAGACATGATCCCTGATCGTCGTATGCGTTGGATCAGTCTCCCTTTCCTGGTGAAGTTCTCCCTTCAATTGGGTCGGGCCCTTCGCCCGTTTGGCTTCAGACCCGCGTTTTACAACCCTACCACAATCAAAGGGTTGTTTGTGAGGCTGAAAGATCTCATATCCGTTGATGGGAGGAGTGGTGTTTTATAAGTTGGAGTGTGAGGATTGTGGAGATTTTTATATTGGTGAGATTGGCCGCCAAATGAAGGTTAGAGTAGCTGAGCACCTGAAGTCTTGGAATGAGGGACACATAGGGGAGTCAGCTTTTGCTGATCATCTAATAAACAGCGGCCACAACTTCCGTGAGAGATTGGAAAAGCTCCTCCACGAGGAGAACTCCTACCGTAAACGCATCGCCCTCGAGCATATAGAGATGATGCGTCATCTCAACACCGATAACTCGTGCATTCCGGAAGATGGCCTGATTGAACTGGGTTATCATTCACACCGCGATTTCTCGTTTGACCAATCGACGAACAATCGACCAAGCTTAAATCTGAAGAAAGTCGTAAGTGAAAGAGTCCTCTTCTGAGCACTTATGATAGTTGTAACCAAGCTCTCATGTTCAGAGGCGAAATTCAGCTCAGACTTCATGGTCTTGGCCTAGCTTGAAGGTTCAGAACTCAACCTTCTTCTGAGCCCCTTCTACAGAGTTTCATAGCTTGAAATTTTCTCAAGTCACCTCCTCTATAAAGGACTGAACTCAGAATTTATCCAATCTCCTGAACTAGGTCAAGACCATTGATATAGTGTCATAAAGGTAGAACACAAGCATAGGTCAAAATTAGTCTGAGCCTGAGAAGCCCTCGCCCAAAATTCTCCTCTACGCCTAGCTTAGGTTCAACCAAAGACTTCATCGATCGTCATATCTCAGCTTATCGATTTATGGCTTGAAATTTTATCATCTCACAGAAGGTTCAGAGGTCAAATTTGTTTCTACTTTCGATAAGGTGCACCCAAGTTACCCTTTTCCCAAGCTTTTTTATGCTCATCGATTCTTATTTGGAGCTGACGACCGGTCACTCCTATATAAACTCCAGCACAATCGTTGCAGGCTATGCTGTTAACACCACTTCTCTAGGCTAGAGGAATGGAGTCCTTTAATTTCACAAATAAACATTTTACCGTGTTAGTATTATAATATGCCGGACGGAACCCGAAAGGACTGAGCCCACGGCCCAAATTCAACGAAAATCTACCCAGGTAAGGAGGTCTAGATGTGAATCCCTGGAGAAGGAGGTGGTAGAATCGAGGCTTTTTCTGGTAGGCCTCCTACGGACCATTAGGTCAATGTCCACCCTCACTTGATTCACTCTAGCCAGGTGCTTAATTGTTCCTAGTTCCTGTTGGAAAGCGTACTGACTCAAAGGAATGTGAGTCAGGCGATGGATCAAGCTATGTTGAAGGTAGCGATTTTATGTGCAGCTGGACAGAAGGACGACCCGTGGATTGTAATATCGGTCGACGTTTCTTTTCTATAAATTCCAAATTCATGGACGCCATCTCTAACGAAAGTGGACAAGTCCAAAAAATTTATTAATGAGCCACCAACTTCCAGTTTGAATTTTATGGAAGGGTATTGGCTATTTAAGTAAGTGAAAAACTCACGAAGGAGTTCCACTGGACCGGTCCACGCACAAAGTATGTCGTCCACATATCTATGCCAGTAAAACACACGATTTAACAGCACCTAGCCTGAGGAAAATAAGTCAATCTCAAATTTGGACATGAAAACCTCAGATATCAGAGAGCCCAAGCAAGAACCAAAGGGGATCCTCACCTCATCCGGGAACTCGAAAAATTCCCTTCAAATTTGCAGAAGTTGGGGGTCCATTAAAACCTCGAAGATCAAAGAATTCCGCCATCTCCTCATGAGGGACACCCGATTTTACGAGCGATTCGCCCATGTGTTGGTTAGTAACAGCTTTAGGGACGTGCGGAAATAATCCTACAACATCAAAGAAGCATAAGGTCAATTCCGGAGGAAGGTTTACGTCCTTCAACCTATCCGCCAAGGAGCCCGAGTTCTTTACTGAATACGGGGAGTTACAATCTACTCATGATTTAAACCATCGATCTATAAATTTAGCTAATAAGTAAGTTGGTGACGAGGCAAACGACACGACCGGTCGCATTGGAACATCTTTTGTACTTTAGGCAACCCGTAGAGGAGGGGGGGAGGGGGTACCGGGTTAGATTCCAAAATGGCTTTCTATGTGAGTGGACTCTTGATAATAAATTCACTTTTGTTAATAATTTTCCTCACCTCTTTAACAAAATAGGGGAAACGGAAAAGGCTATTTTCGTTGGCCCCACATTCACCGGAAACATAGGAGGACTTTTCCATAATTACTACAGCGTTTAGTCCATGGGCCAGAGCAAAAAGTGGTATAACTCGGGGGGACAAACTGCCACTTTGGGGTTTGTTAGGTAGGGTCATTCTAAGCCCAAGAAACCATGATAGACATTTCAGAAGCGTAGCTATCCAAACTGGCGGCCATTTCAAGATGGCGGACCAGGGTTGTACGAAAATCCTTATAATTATCTCACGTAGGAATTGTTGGATTTCATTTTTTTTTCTTTTTTAAATGGAAAATAATATCAAGAGCTACACCCACGATTTTTGCCTATCCAACAGATTTCTGTGAGGAAAATATGGACCCCCTCCCCCAGTAGAAGTAAATTACCCCTTAAAATCCATTACACTAGAGGAAAACCTTAAAAATAATAGATTTAAATTTTATCGGTGAAGTATACGTTAACTCTTAAGCAAAAACTAGGCTAACTTCACCCTTTATTTTCAAAAAACATTCACCCTAGTTTTTGCTTAAGAGTTAACGTATACTTCACCGATAAAATTTAAATCTGTTAATGCTAATATGGCGGGCAATTCTAAAGTCAGTTCGTTTTCTCACTTGATAAAGAACGGTTACTCGTTCGAAACGTCGTGAATGTTTTTTGAAAATAAACGGTGAAGTTAGCCTAGTTTTTGCTTAAGACTTAAAAATAATCTTCATCAGAGTCGTCTGTATCGTCGTAGTCATAGATTTCATCGCTCTTGGTTGCTTTATCCGCATTTCTATTGGCACAGTGGAAACCATGACGAAGTGCAGAGCACTGCAGCTTCTTTCACATGCAGGCGCAGGTCTCAGATTTGCACTGCCTTTTACAATAGCAGGTAAACTTTTCTAAGATCGCTTGACGCGCAGTTTGTAATGTCCTCCAAACAATACGGTCTTCGTCTGCTATCCAACCATGCTCAGTAAGATCGGTAAGGAAGTGCTCTTGGAGACACTGGGGCCAAAGAAACTCTTGGTAGTTTGCTCTACAAGAAACGTACAGAAGAGAATGAGTGCGTGATGACATTCCAGAGAATTAAGGGTCACCACAAGATAGTGAATTGGCGTGGTCTTTTGCGGAGTTCACATTGCAAGAATAAGCTGACGAAATATTTGGTGGGTAGCTGGAGAGAAGAAAAGATGAGTGCTTATTTCAATTGCTCGAGAACAATGTTCGTGACTACGGTACCCAGTGCTTCAACTTTTTCCGTGGCAAAATTGAAGAAGTTTTGGAACTGAATTCTTCACCAGAGGAGGCGGATATGAGCATGATGCTCCACATTCAGCATGCCAGTCAGAATTTCGAGAATAGTATATTGCAAAGCGACGACACGGATATCATGTTACTGTGCATGCACATGAATGCCAGGAAAGATTTCACGTCGACAATTTATTTGAAACGATCGCACTCACGTCTAACTGATATTCAAAAATTAGTTTCAGCCACGGGAAAACTTGAAACTGACGCTCTCATCGGCTTACACGCGTTTTCCGGTTGTGATACCGAGAGCGTGTTCGCTGGAAAAGGAAAAGTGAAGCCGTACACTTTAATGAATGATAACAAAAAGTATCTAAAAGTATTCGCCCAACTGGGCTCACGATTAGATCTTCAGGAAGAAAAATTTGCGGTAATTGAAGATTTCACCTGTCGCCTACATTCGAAAGATACAAAAATAGAACATGTTCCGTATGAAAAGAGGTAAAATTAGCTCCACTGAACTTCCACCTTGCGAAAATTCTCTACGATTATATGCTCATAGAGCAAACTACCAAGCGTTTCTTTGGCGCCAGTGTCTCCAAGAGCACCTCCTTACCGATCTTACCGAGCATGGTTGGATAGCAGACGAAGACCGTAAGGAGCTATGTATTGTTTGGAGGACTGTACAAACTGTGCGTCAAGCGATCTTAGAAAAGTTTACCTGCTATTGTAAAAGGCAGTGCAAATCTGAGACCTGCGCAAGCATGTGAAAGAAGCTGCAGTGCTCTGCACTTCGTCGTGGTTTCCACTGTGCCAATAGAAATGCGGAGAGAGCGACCAAGAGCGATGAAATCTATGACTAGGACGACACAGACGACTCTGATGAGGATTATTTTTAAGGTTTTCCTCTAATATAATGAATTTTAAGGGGTAATTTACTTCAACTGGAGGAGGGGGTCCATATTTTCCTCACAGAAATCTGTTGGATAGGCAAAAATCGTGGGTGTAGCTCTTGATATGATTTTTCATTTAAAAAAGAAAAAAAATGAAATCCAACAATTCCTACGTGAGATATAAGGGTTTTCCGTACAACCCAGGTCCGCCATCTTGAAATGGCCGCCATTTTGGATAGCTACGCTTCTGAAATGTCTATCATGGTTTTTAGCGGGGAACCCGCCATCCATTTTGTTAGGAGATTACATCCTCAGAAAACGTCCGCGTCAGCGTCCGCAGGTTAGGTTAGGTTACGGGACTTAGAAGAATTTCGAGTCTCGAGCTATATATGATAGGAAGGGGATTTGGAAGAATTTCAAGTCTCGAGCTATATATAATAGGGGGGGGGGACTTGGAAGAATTTCGAGTCTCGAGCTATATATGAAAGGAGGGGGACTTAGAAGACTTTCACGTCTCGAGCTATATATGATAGGAAGGGGACTTGGAAGAATTTCAAGTCTCGAGCTATATATAATAGGGGGGGGGGAGACTTGGAAGAATTTCAAGTCTCGAGCTATATATGATAGGACGGGGACTTGGAAGAATTTCAAGTCTCGAGCTATATATAATAGGGGGGGGGGAGACTTGGAAGAATTTCGAGTCTCGAGCTATATATGATAGGAGGGGGACTTGGAAGAATTTCAAGTCTCGAGCTATATATGATAGGAGGGGGGGACTTAGAAGAATTTCGAGTCGAGCTATATATGAAAGGAGGGGGACTTGGAAGAATTTCAAGTCTAGAGCTATATATACTAGGGGGGGGGGGACTTGGTAGAATTTTGACTTTCGAGCTACCGTCCGTCGTCCGCCGTCCAACCAAAAACTTGGAAAAATTTTGAGACTCGAGCTATATATGATAGGAGGGGGACTTTGAAGAATTTCGACTCTCGAGCTATATATGATAGGAGGGAATGTAGAATGATAATTTCGATTTGAATTATATGACAGGATTATCAACTTGGTTCACACCACCTGAGAGGTCGAGTTAAGGAATTGCGGGTTCCCCGCTGCCATTGCAACGTCTGCAATGGCTTCTAATTTTTTGGGCTCAGAATGACCCTACCTAACAAACCCCAAAGTGGCGCTTTGTCCCCCGAGTTATACCACTTTTTGCTATGGCCTATGGACTAGTATCTTTTATCTGCCTTAGTAAGGATTAATCTTTCCTCCCTGACCTTCCTCTTTAAGCCTTTTATCACCTCAATACAGGTATTACCCATATAAAAAAGGGAGGTACTGCCTATCATTTCGGCGCACTTTTTTTGGATGTTCACGCCAGGTCCAATCTTGATTGTCAAGTCAGTCACCACATTAGCAAGAGTCTCTTGGTTCTTAAGAGGGGGGAAGCTAAATTTCAACCCTTTCTCCAACAGGTTCACCTCACCAGAATTAAGCTCAACTTTACTATAATTGATGATTCGCGGCTGGAACTGCTGGACTATTTTATCTCTAGCACGTCTTCTTTCTCAGCCATAGCTTTCTCGCCACTCTCTCGTAGAGTACAACTTTTGTATCAATATGATGAACCATAATTGTAACATACAAGAACGCATTAATTTGAACAAACGTACAGTTTAGTACGACTGGCCATTTTTCATGAATACATTCAGAGAACAGGCGGTCGAGCAATACCCGCCAGACAAAATTACAAATAAGGAGGTCTTCAAAACCATTCGTGTGTCCGCATGATGGGACTTCAGATTTTTGAATAACAGTACCCGTATACGAAGAGAGTACTCACCACAATCGTTGTAGTTTCTTCTATCGTTGATACAGTTATATTAGGTCCATAATAGAATATATCACTGAATGGGTCATCTTGCTCCACTCTTAACATACTTTCTTGACTACCAGTCAGCTGCAAAAATAAATTACGGGTACGTCAACCTGCGGTACTCTAGATCTTTATTAATAGTATCACCTCTCATTTTTATGCGTTATACTTACCTCGAAGCCGAAGTATTTTAAAATATCCATCTTACACATTGGACATGTTCTATTTTCGAGTAACCACGGGTCAATGCATAATTTATGGAATTCGTGCCTGAAATAGAAAACAGAAATTTTCTGTTGACGAACAAGATGAAAAAAAATATATATACAAAGGTGAATATAACGAAATTGTTTCTGTTGGAAGCAACGAAGAGAAAGAAAAAAAAGGTTGGCGGAGTCAAAAAGAATTAAGTTATTTCATCGTTCGTGACTAGAATCGATTTTCTTTCACAAGGTTCGCGCGCTTTCAATTCTCACGCGCTGTGCAAACTCTTTAACAGTACCGCAGAATCTACATGTTCTCAAAGAAAATGTTCATCGAACCGACAGAATTTTCCACGCGCGTGGATAACACGTGTTTAACGCGTATGTTCGTATTGTTACTTTTCCAGACGATGATATTGAATAGATTTTCCGCTCGTCGGAAACAATCGTTCGGAACGTCAACGGAAGTAGACAGCGAACACGCTGAGACGAAGATACATCCATGGTTCTGGAGAGTACGGTCGGTCGATCTGTCCGCTTAAATTCGAGGTAAGCTCGTAATTTTGCAAAAAATCAGATAAAGATTTTACGAAGAATGACCATTGAACAAATCCGTTGAAGAATGCAGTTAAACCGTTCTCATAAAAGTAATTTCTATGATGCTGATACGCCATCCATAAAGAATTTCACTAGAGACAAACAAATACAACGAAACTATCTTGCAGCCCAGTGACAAGATTCAGGATCGAAAATGAAAAGGAGTGTAGAACCCCGTGATGAACTACGTCGACTCCACAAACCGACGTCCGTTCTGCCAATATCGATCAAAATCTACGCTCATTTTGTTCCTTCGACTCATTGTCAACTCCTGGGTACTGGATTAATATCGAGTGGAAATCGACATCGATTTGGAGTCGATTAAACGTCATTCAACGGTAAAAGACATGAAATCGACGTCGTCTACATTGCGTATTAGTGCACAATCTGATGGAGTTTGGAAATTGAGGTAAAAAAACGGCGGCTTCCTTAACGAAGTTAAACGAGGAACGCAGGGAACCTGTTTTATGAGTCAAATGGGATTTGGTATTGAAAATTCAAGGAAGCCTAGACCTAGATAAAGTTAGTTAAAGAAGGCCTAGACCTACTATAAGCCTAGTATAATATAGTTTGATAGCCTAAATTTTTCTCGAATCTCGAGCTATATATTATGATAGCTCGAGAGTCGAAATTATTCCAGGTCCCCCTCTTATCGTATATAGCTCGAGAGTCGAAATTTTAACAGGGAACCTGTTTTATGGGGGGCTTTTTGAGAAATTTGCCGTCCGCCGTGCGCCGTCCAGCAAAAAACTTAGAAAAATTTCGACTCTCGAGCCATATATGATAGGAGGGGGACGAGGATACTCTAAAGGGTAACACAAGAAGAGATGCAAAAAGACCGCACGAAAAGTTGAAAACACGAGCGCTTTCGGCTAATCAGCCATTCTTGAAGTGTGGAAAGCGATTAAACGAATCCGTTCCTTCAAGTTACGGCTATCCATAATAAAACGTGAAAGACGAATACTCCGACGTGGAGTAAAACATGCAAACCGCAGAAAATTAAAAGACGACGAGCGCTTTCGGTTGAATAACCATCTTCAAGCCTGAAATGAAAGCAACTGACGAACAAAAGACGTCGGAGTATTCGTCTTTCACGTTTTATTATGGATAGCCGTAACTTGAAAGAACGGATTCGTTTAATTGAGAACGCTTCTGCGGCGTATTTACAGTTCTTTTTTCTGAAATTTCGGAAGCAACGCGCTTCGTTTTCCTCTCATATTTGGTTTCTTCGTCGGTGTTTAGTGTTGCATTTGAGACCCAAGTTCGTTAAATTCCGGTTTTATTCCGATTGTAAGGTTACGACTAAGAAACTGGAAAATTATATGAGGGAGAAGTGGATCAGAACAGAGTTGCGAAGGTAGTATGGTAAATTTAATATTACGACCAGATTAAACCTTATGGTCCATTCGAGACTCTCCGGCATGCTCCCCCCTCTTGAGTTTGATTACTTTATGCGGGACGTCAATGAAAAGTGTCGGAAGTTTGAGGCGAAGTTGAAGGAGAGGAAAAATAAGAAGCTGTCCTCCCTATAATGACGGTTAATGAGGATGTGGTTGAGGAGGGGGTGAGTGATGGTGTTGTCGTTCATAAATTCCATCCCCCCTCATAAATAATAGTCAGGTAGTGTTCAATAGTGACGAAACATCCCTCCTTGAGAAAGGTTTGAAGTTCAGTATGCCTCCCCTCAAGAATGATGAAACCTTGGCGAATGTCGTTGCGGATCTTGCGGTTAAGATTGGTCCTGGTTTTAATACCCAGAAAGTCTGTGCCGAATTAGTCCGTAATAACCCCCTCCCTCGCATGAGTAATAAATTGGGAGGAGTGATTCAGGGTTTAAGGAGGAAGATGAAAGAGGCAGATTTGATCGTCACGAAGGCTGACAAGGGCAACGCTGTTGTAGTGATGGAGAGATCGGCCTATTCTTCTAAGGTCCATGAAGTCCTACAGCAGTGTGGTGCTAAAGAGAGTGAGGATTTCAGCTTTCCCAAGCACGTCAAAGAAGTTAGGAGTGTCATCAACAGGAGTGAGGCTGTTATCAAAACTCCTGCTTTGAAAAAAGCCCTCCTTGTTCCTAACCCCACACCCCCCCTCCTGTACGGGCTGCCTAAAGTGCATAAGAACAATATCCCGATGCGACCCGTTGTTTCGTTCGTCTCCTCTCCTACCTACCTCCTTGCCAAATTCCTTGACCGTTGGTTCAAAAATCGAATTGATTTTGAATCCCCTCATTCGGTCCTGAATTCGGCCTCTTTAACTGACGTCCTCAAGGATGTAAATCTTCCCCCGGGAACGACCATCTGCTCGTTTGATGTTGTTGGTTTGTTCCCGAATATTCCCAAGGCTGCTACTATCCAGCGTATGGGTGAGCTTCTTGTCAAAGCCAACATTCCTCATAATGAGCTTCACGAATTCTTCGATCTTCTAAATACTTGCTGGTCCCCCAACTACTGTAAATTTGAAGGGAAATTTTTCGAGTTCCCTGATGAAGTAGGGATCCCTATTGGATCACCTTTAGGCTCTCTTGTCTCTGAAGTTTTCATGTCTAAGTTTGAACTTGACCTTTTTTCCTCGAACCAGATGTTACTGAATCATATTCACTATTGGCACAGGTACGTTGATGACGTTCCATGTACCTGGACTGGTCACCCAGATCTCCTTGGTGAGTTTCTGAGGTATCTCAATTCCTGGTACCCTTCCATCAAATTTACGTTGGAAATAGGGGTATTTTCCATTAACTTTTTGGATTTATCGATCTCTATTGTAGACGGTATCCATGAGTTTGGAATTTACAGGAAAGATACTACGACCGATGTTTTAGTCCACGGTGGTTCGTTCGGTCCTGTTGCTCACAAGATGGCTGCTTTTCATAGCCTAGTTCACAGACTGACTCATATTCCGTTGAGTCAGTCTGCTTTTAAGAAAGAAGTACGTACTATAAAACACCTGGCTAGAGTGAATTGGGTCAATGTCGACGTTGACGTGATGGTTCGGAGGAAAGTTACTAGGAGCCTCCTGGATTCCACCACCTCCCTCCTCCGAGACACGATCCGTGATCGCCGTTTGCGTTGGATCAGTCTCCCTTTCCTGGGGAAGTTTTCCTCGCAATTGGGTCGGGCCCTTCGCCCGTTTGGCTTCAGACCCGCGTTTTACAACCCTACCACAGTCAAGAGGTTGTTTGTGAGACTGAAGGACCCCATACCTGTCGATTAGAGGAGTGGTGTGTATAAGTTGGAGTGTGAGGATTGTGGAGGCTTTTATATTGGTGAGACCAGCCGCCAAATGAAAGTTAGAGTAGCTGAGCACCTGAAGTCTTGGAAGAAGGGACACTTAAGGGAGTCAGCTTTCGCCGATCACTTAATAAACAGTGGCCACAGCTTCCGCGAGGGATCCGAAAAGCTCCTCCATAAGGAGAATTCCTACCGTAAGCGTACCGCCCTCGAGAATATAGAGATAATTCGTCATCTCAACACTGATGGTATCACTGTACTCAATTCGTACATTCCGGAAGATGGCCTGATCGAACTGGTTTATGACTCACACCGTGATTTCTCGTTTGGACGATCTTCATACCTCGTTCTTCTCTTTTGTTCGTCAGTTGGTTTCATTCCAGGCTTGAAGATGGTTATTTAACCGAAAGCGCTCGTCGTCTTTTAATTTTCTGCGGTTTGCATGTTTTACTCCACGTCGGAGTATTCGTCTTTCACGTTTTATTGTGAAAAGCGACTAAACCCAGCACCAACGAGAACAAGCGACATCGTGCGAAATCATGACCGACGGTACGAGTCATCGAAATGTGAATCATTCCCGTAGACTAATTCGATCAATCCTTCTTCAGGAATATACCTGTTCAAAACAGTAACGCTACTATTATTCTGATGACGGAGGATTTCTATTTCCTCAAGGGCCAAACGCTTGAAGTAAGAGTTTTCCCTATGAAGGAGGACTTCGGACCCCTCTTTAAAATTGTGACCATTTTCGATCAAATGATCAGCAAAGGCTGACTCCCCTACTTTCTTTTTCATCCAAGCTTTTTTATGTTCGTCAACTCTAATTTGGAGCCGACGGCTGGTCATTCCTATGTAGACGGTAGGGCAATCTCCACAAGCCACCCTACAAACCTCTCCCCTCTCGGCCACCGGGATAGGGTCCTTTAATTTGACGAAAAGGCTCTTAACCGTGTTGGCATTATAGTAGGCCGGCCGAAAACCGAAGAGGTGGAGGATACGGCCCAACTCCAATGAAAACTTTCCCAGAAACGGAAGCTTAATCCACCGTTTCCTACCATCTTGGCGTAAATCCCGGGGGAGGGAGGATTGTAGAGTCAAGGTATTTCCTTGTGAGCCTCTTACGAACCATCAGATCAACATCGATCCTGACCTGGTTGACTCTAGCCAGGTGCTTTATAGTCATTAATTCTTCCTGAAAAGCGGATTGACTCCATGGGATATGAGTCAAGCGATGTATTAGGCTATTAAACGTAGCAACTTTGTGGGCAACAGGTACGAATGACGACCCGTGGATAGTAATATCGGTCGAGGTATTTTTCCTGTAAATACCAAATTGATGGACGCCGTCAGTGACGGAAATAGACAAGTCCAGAAAGTTTATAATGGAGCCATCAACTTCCAATGTAAATTTTATGGAAGGGTAAAGGCTCAACGTATTGATTCTATAGGAGGGGGACTTGGAAAAATTTCGACTCTCGAGCTATCATACATATATAGCTGGAGATTCGAGAAAAATTTTGACTCTCAAACTATATTATACTAGGCTTATAGTAGGTCTGAGCCTTCTTCTTACTAGCTTTATCTAGGTCTAGGCTTCCTTGAATTTTCAATACCAAATCCCATTTGACTCATAAAACAAGTTCCCTGCGTTCCTCGTTTAACTTCGTTAAGGAAGCCGTCGTTTTTCTAAGTGCCTCTCCTACCATATATGGCTCGAAATTTTAACACGGAACCTGTTTTATGGGGGGCTTTTTGAGAAATTTGCCGTGCGCCGTCCGCCATCCAGCGAAAAACTTGGAAAAATTTCGACTCTCGAGCTATATATGATAGGAGGGGGACTTGGAAGAAATTCAACTCTCGAGCTATCATATATAGCTGGAGATTCAAGAAAAATTTAGACTCTCAAACTATATTATACTAGGCTTAGAGTAGGTCTAGGCCCTCGAATTTTCAATACCAAATCCTATTTGACTCATAAAACAGGTTCCTTGCGTTCCTCGTTTAACTTCGTTAAGGAAGCCGTCGTTTTTTCTAAGTTTTTTGCTGGAATGGCGCACGGCAAATTTCTCAAAAAGCCCCCCATAAAACAGGTTCCCTGTTAATAAGATGACTCCTGGTATTCGATCATAAATTTTATCGGAAATTAGCGTCAATGTTGCGTCGATCTGACCATTGATTGAGATTCTCAATGGCTGTCAATAAGTAACAATTATTACTGTGCAAACTAATCAAGGAGTGTAGAAACCCTGAGTGTAGTTCCAGGGATAGATTTTCTCAGTTTTCATACCCATAATCGATTATTTCACTTCAATAACTGATTAATGATCACTATCCAACAATCAATCTATTCAGGAGTATGAACCCTATTGACAAAATATGCGTGAATTTCGCGGCGTCAAGCAGCTGAATTTTGATTTTACGTGGCGGAATGCGAACTTTCTATCAAAAATTTGTCCTATATCGTGGCGACAGAAATTATTCGTCCTCTTACGCTGCCGAAAAATTGGAAGAAACGCGGAGGAACAATTGAACGGCTGCTGAAAGAGTCGGATTATTGATGACGTGAGCGCCGCTGTCTGGACGGAATTTAAAAATCACCGCGCTTTTCTTTTTCGGTAGATGCGAGAAGCGACTCCTATGAACGCTTCGTGACGCTGCGTTATGATTGTTTCTCCGCTTTCATCTGCTTAAAACTAGATCATTTGATTCGCGGCGGATTAGGCGGAATAAAAAGTCGCCTCTGGACGCTGCTTCGATCAGTATTTCCTTCCTTTCGACGCTCACAAGTAGATTACATAGTTCGCGGCGGATCAAGAAAATGCAAAATCGCACCTAGACGGTGTTATTTTTTTGCGTCATCAGAAGTAGCTGTACGTGTAGAATTTGAAAATCTCACCGCTTTCCGAAGCGTTTTTTACAATAGCAGCGTAATGAAGTGATTTCTTTGCATCATAAAGCAAAGTCAGAGTTGTGCATCTATTTTTGTCAACTTAATACTCGTAATTTTTAATAGTGGTAGTAATAATAATAATAATAAATAATAATAATAAATTAATAAAAACAAAACAAAAACTTCCTTTTTGAAACGAAAAATATAATACTAGAAATATACATTTATACTTGAGGAAATTACGAATCTAGTCAAAAACGAGGTGAGCAAACTCACGAGTAGCAAATCTTCAATTAAATTCCTTGTATTGGGAAGATTATATTTTTTCGAAAAATAATGTTAATCATGGGAAAAATGGAACTTCATTATCTTTTTTTTTTACTCTCTGTGTCTCTTTTTTCTCTCTCACTCCCTTTTTTTCATTCACCAGTGCCTCAATTTCTTGTTGCTTCGTACTTATTGTGTGCTTAGTGGGAGTTTCCATCGGCTGAAGAGTTTTGGGCCGGTATACCATGCGGATGATTTATTTGCACTGATGATGACTAGTACCCACCCTGATCTTCACTTTTTTTTTTCTGTAGACAAATAAAGAAGAAAATTTTTCGTAAATGTAAAGATATTCGAAAAATTTAGTTTGCCATAGCAGTATCTGAATCCGCAGCCTTTTCCTTTCTGGGCCCTGGGCGACTGCTCTATAAGGTACTTAAACGGACGGAAACAAATTATTATACATATCACCTTTCATCGAACAAAGGAGAACTCATGTTACTAGATTACTACTAGAGACGGACACTCTTTGAGTATATTATAATCCAGAGTAAATACGAACTAGCTTGCATCAAACCTCACGAACATCAACCTGAAGAGAAAATTGATTGATCTGAATTAATGTTTTTCCGCAATATTTTAATTCAAAGGAAAGATACGAAAAATTTTGTTTGCCGTGACGAGATTAGAACCATTATTTATTTTCTCTTCATATAATTATGTATTATTTTTGTTTTGAGAAGAAAGTTATTATTATTATTATTATTATTATTATTGTTATTATTATTTATTTATATTTATTTATTTATATAATTTTATTGTGCCCCCACACAGCCTTCAAGGGCCAATTACGAGGGGCACTATTAAAAAAAAAAGCAAACAATGGAAAATACAATTATGCAAAAAAAAGAAAGAAAAAAAAATAAAAAATAATATTAATAATAGCAAAAGATAATAATATAATAATATGGGTTTCCCTCACCATGAACCACCACCCCCGTTCCCAAAAGGTTCCCTCAAACAATATCATTAATTATGTATTTCTACCAGTGCTCGCAGCGCCTTTGCTTTAAATTTTGCCCTGCTGTCAAAAAAGATATCTAATGAACTATCTACGCTACCAACCTTGCCGTAAAACGTCATTATTGTTATTATTATTATTTATTATCATCATCATTACTATCTAATCCAGGATAACTTTGAAATCTTTTGCCCCCAAGAAACCCGACATTTTATTCAAAAAGAAATACGGCTCAACTCGATACCGTAGAACAAATACCTCGTAAGCCATTGTCATTTTTGGCTTGTGGAGTATGAGAAACGTGTAAAATAGCTAATACTTACCTCAATTTTTTTCTGTGTGTGGCTTACGATCGAGGTATTCGTTCTGCGGTATCGAATTACGCTTAGGAAATACGACCTCGAAAATAAAAATATTCTTGAAAATCACAAAAATGCATTATTAAAGAAATATACTAGCTGAGGTAAAATTTAAATTCATTATACTTAATTATTTACAAATTAATTTAGTCGAAAAAGAACTCCATGAGTTTGAAATTTCACGATTTCAAAATAATTTTATTATTTTCAAGTAACTCATTGCATTTATGATTAGAAAACTATGGTCCAGTATTACAATTCCATTGAAAATTTAAAACAAATTGTTCTCGTAGAATAAGAAAGGAGAAAAAGTAATGAAAAATTCATAAATGAGACATTTTTAGCCCATTTAGGTAAGGTACGTAATAGACTAGTTTTACATGTAATTAAATTCGCGCCATTTTCATTAAGCAACTGTATCCAGGTTAGGGGTTGGATGGGTGACCATCGATCACCAAGGTAGTACTAGGAGATGCCGGCGTCACGCCGTTCTTTTTGATCCAGCAGCGTCCATAGGCGGAAATTACTACGCATAAAAGTCGCCTCCGTACGTAGTTCACTTTTTGGTGCCGCGGCGCGGCGTTCGCAGGCGGAAATTTAAGTCGCCGCAGAACGCCGCTTCTTATTTTTACGCGGCGACGGAGTCCAATTCAGTACGCTCCGCCGCTAACAAACATGTGTCATTTTGGGGGAAAATAAAAACGCCTTGTGCGCCTCGCTTTCTCTATAGCTCACTTTTGTCAATAGGGAATAGCCTACTTGTAAGTTCTTCACGAGTTGAACAATTTCGACCATAGGGTGGGACTCAACCTGAATAGGCTCCAGCCATCTGCTCTCATTCAATCTGACGTAAATACAGTCCTCCCTGTGTGGATCATTTCTCTGATCCCAAATGACGTTTTTATGGTTCGAGAAGATACTAGGATTCATGTTAGGCTAGGCTAGGGGGCAGGGGCGATTGAGCTAGGTTAAATACATCGTACATTCCCTGTGCGTCCGTACGATTATGACTTTCGGATTTGAAAAATTCCCGTTTCAACAAGGAACCTGTTCTATGCTTTTTTTTTTTTTTTTCGAGAAATTCGCCGTGCGCCGTCCGGCGAAAAACTTGGGAAAACTCACGGGTTCTTTGACAGAGTTGAACGAGAGGTGGAGGGGAACCTGTTTTATGGGGCGCGTGAGATCTGAAAAATGTAGATTGTAAAGTCACAAGACTGACCTATGACGTCATCAAATTGTGACGTCATAGGGTCGGGCTTTGGAGCTACGAGTATGTATTATGAGAAGGGAATTTTAAAAAAACTGATCTGTGACGAAATCAGATTGTGACGTCATAAGGCTGACATGACGTCATCAAACTGTGAAGTCGCACTTTCCACCCCCAAGCTACATATGACAGGAGGGGGACTTGAAAGAAATTAGACCTTAGAACAAGGGGCGAGGGGAATTTCGACCTTTCTTGGACCTGGACTATTTTTAACACTGGAACTTGAGGGGAGGGGGGTGTTGGATTTGGACAAGCTTTGCCAATTTGGATATTTTGTTGGAAACACCCCCGCCCCTCCCCATCCCCATCCGTCATACAATAGGTTTCCTGTTAAAATTTCGATTTCTGAACTAGGGGTTGTTCTATGACGTCATTAGATATTACGTCACAGGAACCGACCCATGACGTCATCCGCCCGCAACTTGAGTAAAAAACGGAAGTTCAAACGATTTTTAATTTTTGAGAATTTTGACAAGGTGGTCAATTTTTGGCACATTTTGGTCTATAACTCGGCTCAGAAAAGTTGTAGAAAGTTGAGTAAGGGCGCAAACTGAAGATAAAATTGAGATACAAATTTCGTAGATTTGAAGTACGCACATTTAACGTTTCGCGTTTTCACTAGAACAATTTTAATGCAAACTCCCATTTAAGTGGTAAGATCATTTTGGTCCACCTGGTACATGATGATAGGGAGCCATGTATGGTGGGAGAGGGAATTAGAAAATTTCTAACTTTCGATCAGACCTAATGCGACTACTCATAAGACTAGCTGTTCCTCATCGTAACTGCGAAGTTTGTGGGTTCCCCGCTGTCATTGCATTGCAAAGTTTGCAATAGTATCTAAATTTTTTTTCAATTTTCTTCTTGGGAGGGGGCATTATTCCCAAATCTATTTTTGTGGGTTCCCAATCAACATGAGTCAGGGGAGAGGTTAGGTAATATTCTGCAAATTGTTCTTATAATTGGCATACCAACAACCAGAACCCAGACTTTTAGGCACTAAAAATGAAAAGTTTCGACACTTCATGTTACATTTTTGGCATTATTCGGTATTAAAAAAAAAAATTGTGACGATTTTTTATTGGTTAGTTTAATCCCCAAAAATCGTTCACTTCGGTTAAAATTACGTAATTTTGGTTGTAAAATGAATAATTCTGATCGTGAATTTGTAAAAGCACTGAAAACTCATGTTTTTTTCATTTTTTTTTTTTTTTTTTTTTTCAACAGGGAATAATGCCGAAAATGCAACATTAAGTGCCGAAACTTTTCATTTTTAGAGCCGAAAAATCCGGGCTCTGTTTATGATTGTGTTTTTTTTTTCTTTTTTTTTTCTTGTTAAAATGTAATTTTTTCCCCCAACACACACGAAAATTCTGATAAAATACGAAATTTTTCACCGATCAAAATTCAAGAGTCAACTATCAACTCTCATGGTTGTGCGTTAAATGAAGAAAATAACTGATCGTGAAAATAACAATAATTGTGACGTCACAAAGCTGACCAATGACGTCATCAAACTGTGACGTCAGAGACTCCGTCCCTAAACTATACATCGGAGGAGGGGGACTTGGAATATTTTGGAGCTCCCAGCTTTGCCGGCCGGACGACGGACAGCGAACGTTTTTTCGGCAAAACCCCTCGATAAAACAGGTTCCCTGAAATTAAAGAAATTTTCCTCCGAGAATACGGACATTACGAGCCAATTTAGCGAAAAAAAAAAGAAAGAGACGAAAACGAATAAAGGAACTTTAAATATTAAAGAAGTGATAAATTAATTAAAATTATTTATATAATATTAAAATTAATTTATTAAAAATTTTATCTAATAATCGAAATTTAAAATTAATATAAAAATTAATTAGTAAAGATAGATATTATGATGAACGAATAAATTTAATAATTATTGATTATTTTTATATATTATAATAGTTTTTTCATATTTAAGTTTAAATTTATATTTAAAAATGATATAATATGATTAAATTTTAATTTAATAAATTTAATAATAAATTTAATTTTAATATATTTTTTTAAATAAAAATATCATTTCCCTGTTGAAATTTCTACTCTCGAGCTATATATGATAAATGTTGACTCGCAACCGGTAATAATATGATAGAAGGGGGACTTACGGTGTTTAAAGCATTGCACATCTGGCTCATTGAAGGGGCTAAGCGAATTCCTGTACAACGCATTGCATATCTAGTTACTTGAAGGGGCAATCCTAATACGGGCCAAATAATTTATTGTTTTTCCAACCCACTGAACAATTTAAACGTCGTCAAGGAAGCCATCGTTTCTTCAGGTAGGACTCAACCTGAATACGGTCCTTCCAACCACCCTGTTACAAGATAGCAATGATCGCGGTTAGACTCTTAAGAGAGAAAAACGACGGCTTCCTTAACGAAGTTAAACGAGGAACGCAGGGAACCTGTTTTATAAGTCAAATGGGATTTGGTATTGAAAATTCAAGGAAGCCTAGACCTAGAGATAAAGCTAGTATAAACAATGAAGCCTAGACCTAGATAAAGCTAGTCTAAAGAAGGCCTAGACTTACTATAAGCCTAGAACATATAATATAGTTTGAGAGTCTAAGTTTTTCCAAGTCCCCCTCCTATCATATATAGCTCGAGAGTCGAAATTTTTCGAAGTCCCTTTCGTATCATATATGGCTCGAGAGTCAAAATTTTTCCAAGTTTTTTGCTGGACGGCGCCAGGCGCGCGGCAAATTTCTCAAAAAGCCCCCCATAAAACAGGTTCCCTGTTAAAACCAGCGCAGTCTGCGCCTAAACAGAGCATTAAAAACAATAGGGAGTGGATAGAACGACGGCACGAGGTGGGAATCAAGAGTAACTAAGAACAGGTATCGTTAGACGTGACAAACAAGTTTAAACTTCGGGCTCGGATGAAATCCCAAACTTAGTCAGTTGACCCGGCACTGCTTTTTGATACACTCAATGTGACAATCGCGGGGGGGGGGCAGTTCACTACGCGAGGCTAGCGTTCATCGAGACGAAGGATAAACAGCCTGGCCTGTCATCCTCCTATCAACCACTTTGTCTGCTATGAATGCAAGCAAACTCCTATAGAGAGAGTGATAGCGAATCGACTCGAGAGCTGTCCGAGGGAAAGAGACATAATCTCAAGCAGTCAGCGTACGGCTTTCGAACTGGATGCTGTACATCAGATACTGGAGTGAGGCTAAAGAGGATAACCGAGTCAGTCGATATAGGAAGCTCTCATGGACGCAGAAGTGCCTTCAAGCCTGCTTAGGATGATCAATAGCTACCTTAGCAGTCGAGAAATCCGAGCAGAGACTTCTGCTGGTACAGTTAAGCGCCCATCAGTTACTTATGGGGTACCGAAAGCGTCTGTCCTTCGGTCGCTCTGGTGGCGAGTCACATTTACGGGATTTCCAAGGTGAAACTGCCGCTGGGTGCTGAGCCTATCTGCTCACCTGTGGTATGCATTGCCGAAACAATTGTAGCGTAGAATAAACTGGCCTTTGGAGGCGGTGGCGCATTGGATCGAACCGGCTAGATTAGAACTCGCAGTAGGCAAGACGCTGGTTATATTATTCACGACTACCCGCCTTTGGCCCACAAAAAAAGGTCTTGGAGTACCTGCGCATTTAGCTGATCTTCAGGCGCCAGTTTCTGATGACAGTGGAATGGGCAATCAGGGTAGTCACATACCTAATCCATCTAATAACAAATCTAAGAGGCCGAGAGGAGCAAGAAGAAGGATCATGATGTGGCCTTTTTTATTTCCCAATATAGGCCAACTCCATGAAGATAGTCTACAGAAGAAAAGAGATGGAAAAGGTCCAACGAAAAGTCGCGCTAAGGTGTGTCAGTGTCGACCGCACTGTCTCGACGGAGGCTCTTTGCCTATGAGCACGTTCAACACCAATCGAGCTCCTTGCTCAGGAGAGAGCGGTAGTGTTCGACGACCGATCAAGAGACTTGACGGGTTAAGCAGGAGGTTAGGCGCTTGAGCAGGCAAGCAATCAAATACGGGATGATGGACCACAGCACACCTTCTTTGAGTGTGAGGCGCAGAGATGTGAGTGGGGCAAGCTTACTCGGTCTCTTCTAGATATTGAGATCGATGAAACGCTTGCTCCGAGTAGCTTGGTGGTCAGTATGCTGGGTTCCGAAGAAGTATGGAACCGGGGCTGCAACAGTCATGAAGAAGAAGATTGACCTGGAATGGAATAGGCAAATGCAGAACCAAGCTGTGGCCTACTCAATACCTGTGTGACACTCTGCAGGAAGAAGAGGAAGCATAAGGGCTTGAAGAAGAAAGAAGAAGAGAGACTCCGACAACGGCTTTGTTTTAAGTTGTGTCTGGTATGGATTCTGGGGCTATGCAGCTTGACGGTTGGCAAGCAAGAAAAGGGGGTTCCACCGTCCAACTCCTTTATTAAGATAGGTCAGTTTTTACCGGACGTTAGAATTTTCGAAAAGACCTCTCCGCCATAGAACAGGTTACCAATTAGAGTAAAGTAAGAGGATTGAGATAACGGAGTAATTTTATCCACCAAGTAATTCGAGAATTAAATATTTTCTCTTATAATATTTGCGAATGAAGTTCTACCATCTTGAAATTTATCAATCTTACACTTACCGGCACGGTAGCAAACGCACAACATCAGCTGGTTTGAAAAGTTCAATGCATATTGCACAGCAGTCAGTCTCTCCTAAATTGTTACCGTCCTGAAAGAGAGCAAACAGGAGAAGAAAAAAACACAGTAATAATGTATTAATATAACAATGTGAAAGGTCAATGACGACATTAATCATACAGTAGTATATGATGCAGTGCAGATGCTCATACTTCAATCATTCCCAGAATGGAAAATTGTTCGTAATATTATGTATTCTTACTATACATTATGACGTCGATCGCATTTCTTGACAAATTAATTTTCAAACATTCTCAACAGAAAACCGACGTCATATCGACGGGGGTTATGTTTCACATATTATCGCGTGTTAAATTCAAATTAATAACGATAATGAGGCAAGAATAAACTAACTGTATACTTCCTTCATCGAAATTCAACGTAAAATCGCGTGTGCGAATTCGTTGCTTACGCAATTTTCATGTACCTCCCCTCCCCTCTTCAGCTAGACATTGCAAATGTTATTTTATTTTTCCTTGATTCTTCTTCATGAATAATTCGTTCTTTTCTAAGTACAATATAGCGCAGTTATTCGTCTTTCGAATTCCTGAAATTCTACGAGAAGTGAAACGATAACACAGGGCACACACCTGGAGTAATGCGGAAAGATTCCTTCGTTCTTGTGAAATCGGTTTCAAAATGTGTATTTTGATCCTCGGAGTGAGAGTCATAACGGTTGTGAACTAAAAAATATCAATAAATTCCTTCTAAAATATCGACCTACCGCTCTGTCTTCTGCCAAGTAGCATCTTTTCCCCGTATGTATTAATACGACTTCCACAAAAGCCGCTCTGTAAGCGATATTCGACTCAGACTGCTCAAAACTCCACTTCAAAGCGTTTCCCTGGGTCTGGCCCTACATTCCGTCCGAATTATATGACATCGACCTTCAAGGCAATTCAAATCCTTCCTCCATGACAAGTCTCCAACGGTAAGAATTCAAGAACAATATTCTTCTCCTCAACCCATCCAAAACGACGTCCTACAGAGAGAAGTTTTCCTCTCTTCCTATAAACAAGCTAACAAAAAGTCCCTTTACCAAACACCTCATTGCGGATGATTTCAGTATCACCCTTTTCACCTCTAACCTCCAATGAACAGCAAAACTACTTCAATTAACCCCTGATAAAATCATCAAATGATCATCTGACCGTGGATTTCAACTTTCAAAGGTACTCACGCCCTACGTCTCTGCCTTCTCTGCGTCTACAGAACTTCACAATTACCATCCAATCATCTGCCTAGTTTGTTTGTCTTTATTCCAACTCGGTAACTTCCTAGACTCCCTAGATCAAAATCTTACAAGCGAAATACCTGAATTCCGCGGACATTCCCAAACACTATCACGCACAAACTCCTCCTTCAACTCTACAATAATCTAATCCGTTCTCAATTGCTTTAGTTCTGCTTCTGCTCCAACAAAACAAATTAAAAATTTCTGCATTCCATCAAGTCTTCTGCACTTAGACTGACCCTCGGCGCTTCACACATCAGCCTTTCACCAAACTTATGCGCTGAGAAGGCGTTCCTTCCCTCTATTACCGCGCTTTTCACTCGAGCTAATTTTCTGGCCTGAACAACCTAATACCCAAATCTTCCCATCTCCTAATGGGGAACCTGTTTTATAGGAGGGGGGGGGGGGGGAATCTGCGGAAAAAAATCACAGATTCTTTAAGGTGTTGAACGAGGGGTGGCAGGGAACCTGTTTTACGGGGCACGTGGGATCTGAACAATAAAAAGCTATACAATATACATGATACGACCTTCAAGCGAAATATCAGCACTGGGCAAACTTTTTTTCACGTGATCACCTTTTGAGATGAAAGAATTTTAGTGATCCAAAATCAAAAGAAAAATTGCGCATTTCAACTGTTCCGAATTTTACGCTTTTGGTTATTTTACTTTATTTTGGAATTGTGTCGCGATCGACTAGTCGATCGCAAAACCCACTTTGCCTACTACTTCTATATAGGATAGAGATGGAGGGGGACCTGGAAAATTTTCGACCTCCGACCTATCTAAGACTTAGAATACTTTGGAAGGACGTTCTGAATCTCATGGTGTTTGAAGTGTTGCCTATGTAGCTCATTGAAGGGGCTAAGTCAATTGGTGCATGAAGAATCGCATATCTAGTCACTCGAGGGGGCTATCTTTCAGGCTATACACACCGACCACCGAGCTATATATGATAGGAGCGGGCCTTAGACAAATTTCGAGCTCTGTGCTTTGCCTGCCGGCTGGACTGTGAACGTTTTTTTCCAAAAAAATTGCGATAAAATAGGTTCCCTGTTGAAATGACGGGCGTCGTCCGGTAAAACGTGGGAGTTGAAAGAATTCCGACCTCCGAGCCATATGAAGTAGGAGGACGAGGTTTTATAAAAATTTGGACCTCTGAGCTAGATAAGGTGGGAGAAGTACTTATGAAAGAACTCACGAGCTCTTTAACGGAGTTGAACAAGGGGTGGCGGAGGACCTCTTCTATGGAGCACTGTTGACGCACCAGATCTATGAAGTCATCAGATTGTGACGTCACAAGGCCGTTGCATGAAGTTATCAAATTGTGACGTCACAAGCCCGGACTTTGGAGTCATACATAATAGGAGGGACTTGGAAAAAACTGACCCATGACGTCATCAAATTGTAAGGGACTTGGAAACGTTCCGACCCCCACAATACATATGATAGAAGGGGGACTTGAAAATAGTTATTTGAGGGGGCTATCTTTCAGGCTTTATACACCGATCTTCGAGCTATATACGAGTACGAGGGACTTGGAATACCTTAGAAAGACATTCTGAATCTTATGGTGCTTGAAGCGTTGCATATCTAGCTCATTGAAGGGGCTATGTCAATTCGTGTGCGAGGAGTCGTATATTTAGTTACTCGAAAGGGCTAGGGACTTAGAATAGTTCCAACTTCCAAGCTACATAATACATGACAGTGGGAGGGGGACTTCTTCTCTGCTACGCGAACGAGTCCAAATCGGGACCCAAAACCGGATATATACAGTCTTCATCCGGGGCAATATCTCATCTTTTCATACAAGAAAATTCGCTCCTATATTCACCGCCGAACTCGCTGCTATAATCTACGCCTCTCTCTTCTGACTTACTTCTCTCCTCCCCGCAAATTCCTCACACCATCTGATTCTCTCTCATCCTTACTAGCTATCTACGACCATCAAGCCTATCGTGCGACAAATCTTCATTCTTGTACTCTTATCAAGTTCTTCCTTACCCTCCATCTGCTTTCTATAGACACCGAGATACATCGACCACTATGTCGGAAGTGCCAGGAAAATTCACATTTTGAACGTACCGCGCTCGAGAATATCGAAATAATTCGTCATAGCGACAACACTACTGTGCTCAACAGGTATAATCTTGATGAGGGGTTGATGGAGTAATACCCATAAATATTTCTCAAAGCTAACTAATGAAGTAAAATATTGTACAGATGATGAAATAAATTATCACAAAGGATGAGTCGTAAAAACCTGAAACGTTGTATAAATTTTGCAAATTGTACACTTGAGATCTTTTTAATTTCCAGACCTCTGCTTACGCCTCATAACACTCAAAATGACTTCCGATAATAATATTATTAAGGTGGAGCTCAAGATTTCTCTCCCCTTCATTTGTAACTCAAGTACTGCATTTCTATTATCAATTTCCCCTGGGAAAACTATGTTCTTCAAGGTTCGGAAGGTATGGACTATCAAACAAACTCCGTTCTACTCTCAATTTTTCTTAAAATACCATTTTGATTATTTTTCGCAGTTGTACTCAGCATTTGACTTTATTCTTTTGCTTTGCTAAGTTCACTCTTTGCTCTCCCACCTCTAGTATAAGAATACGCCATTGAAGTTTAGCTGTTTTCAAAAATCGCTTTTAAAACCATCACTCAATGATTTGTTAATGTAACCATAATTTATAAGTTTATTAGTTCTCTCTTCAGCCAATGCCAACAAATAAAAATACCATCTTGACCCTCAAGCCATTCTAAATGGAACGATGCAATAAATGATACATGGTCCGCTTGAAAATTAATTAGGTCCGACATAAAACCTGACCAACACGGCTGGCTATTTTGAAAATAAGTGAATCCGCTAATGAACTTCCGCTATGCTCAATTTTGAGCAGCGACTTATGCATAATCGTGTAACAAAGTTTTGTTCGTGTCACAGATTTAAAGAAAAATGACCCGATTTTAAAAAGTTTTTTCGGAAACAAAGTTTGAGAACGTTCGCATTTTACTTACAGTTTCTTCTACGAGTAGATGCGTCAACCTTGTAAATATGATAAAACTTTCATGGCGCATCTATCAATTTATATTACCGGAGTATACGCGAGTGAGCCATTAAGGAGGAAAATTCTGTGCAATAAATTCATCAAATTCTTTTACAATGACTTGTTCGAAATTTTTTGTCCCCGTTATTTTCGATATTATTCTATATATGTAGTATAATTCCGTCGCGTTTCGATTCTGTATACACGTAAGTTGTATTGAACGTGCTTCAATTAATAGTGATTCAAATTTTGAGCTGATGTCCACGACAGTGGTTTTGGTCGGAAGAAAAAAACAGCGGTATTAATATGCAATCGAAGAAGCAATTATTTTACGATGCCAGCAGACAACCTTGGAGATTTTATACCTCTTCCTTCCTCACCTATTGTGTCAAAATCTGACTTCTCAAGGGTAGAAAGTTTTTTCGCTCACACATTCTTTGATAAGCTAAGAAGACAATTCTACAGGGTGCCAATACGACGAAAACTTTTATACTCTACAAAAGTTTGGACCAAACGGTAGATGGACGCAATAGCCTAGATATATGATTTTATTACTTACTTTTTCGTCCGACTTCACATATCGAGTAGGAATTTTTTGAAGGGCTTTCTTCGCGGCGCTGCATAATCTTTTCTGTAACAAAGAGAAGGAAACAAAATGAAATTCGTAAGAAAATTTTACGGTCTACAAATATTATTATCAATAGCTTTATTCTCGAGTTATTTCGAGATCATTTCATTAATAGTCGGACGGGGAAATCGTCTGAATCCCATTTTCAATTTTGTCGAGTATAGCCCTTCTAGCGGCTGGATAGCCCAAATAAATAGCTGTTTTGAACGTGTGTTTGCTCGATCTTCATGGCCTTAATAAGAGAATCACAAGAATAGCGCGAATTGAAAACACTGTCTGATTGTTATCGGAGGTTCGCTCGCTGGGGGTTGAAGCTCCACGCGGAGAACTCTCAAGAATTTTGGAGAGGACCATCTGTAAAACGACGGCTTCCATGACGACGTTAAACGAGGAACGCAAAGAACCTGGATGGAATTGGGTTTGCTATTGAGAATTAAAGTTGAAATCTTGAAGAGTCTCAAGTTTCTCCGAGTCCCTGTGCTATGGTGTATAACAGTCTAAAGGTAAAAATTTTTCCAGGTCCCTTTCCTGTCATTTACTACGATATGAGGACGTATATGGGACGGAGGCCATTCTGCCAGAACCCTCCTCATATATTACGTCTCGAGAGTCAAAATTGCTACAATTCCTTCCCCTATCTTATATTATGGCTCGAGAAACAAAATTTCAACAGGGAACCTGTTTTGTTGGGGGGTTTTTCGGAAAAAATATCCGCTGGCCGACTCAACGTCGTTGAGAGGTCGACCTTCTATAGCATATAGCTCGGAGGTCGAAAATTTTCCTAGTCCGCCTCCTATCGTACGTAGCTCCAAAGTTCAAGCCCATGACGTCACAACTTGAGGGTGTCATAAGTCAGGCTTGTGAGGTCATAACATACTGACGTGAAACATTTTTCAGATCTCAAGTACCTCATAAAACATGTTCCCTGCCACCCCTTTTTCAACTCCATTGAAGAATCCGTGGGTTTTTCCAAGTCCAACATTTGGGCTATTCGCTAACAAGGGTGGAGTATGCGCTGTTATGCGGAATTTCCCCAAACCTTGCACTCAAAAGTGATGATGAGTGATAATAACTAAACAACATATTTTCTTTTTGCTCTTCTTTCTTGTGAAATTCAAATGGAAAGCCACCTGAAAGAGTTTTGAAATTGTTAGAGTAAACTCGGCTTCAAATGATTGATCAATTAAGTAGGGAGGAACTTTTAAAAATCATTTCTGTGTCATTTATATGCGACTACTACACACCATCACCTTCGAGTGTAGCGTGGAAAGTAGCGCTCCTAGCAGAGCCCTTACAGGCGAATGTTTGATAGGAGGGCGACTTATGAGAAAGATTCAAAATTTTTCCAAGTCCCCGCCCCCCCTACCATATATTATGGATCAAAAATTAAAATTTTTCCTAACCCCTCTCTTATCATATATCAATAGGAGGGGGATTTGCTCATGTTTGATAAGGTTGGTTTGAATATATGGATCAATTAGAGAGTGAAAAGGATGTAAAAATAAAATTTCATGGTCGGATAATACAAATAGGTACGAATTTCAAAAGTTTCAATTCTTTCTCACTTTCTTTCTCTGATTCTAATGAATATTTGAGAGCTAAATAAAGATATCAAGTTGTACATTACTTTATTGCAGAACTCGCCTATCGATCATTCGGGCCAGACAGCGCTAGTATCGCGCACAAGGAAAACTAGAAAACTATAAATTGATAGGTGGTGCAGGTGACGGGCGAACGATTTCTTCAAATCGATCTGCACTAATTTTCATGAGAGATGATGGTAGAAAATTACAAATTTTGTTATATCAAGATTACTCAATGAACATTCAAAGGGAAAAATCGCCTCAATCTCTTCAGTCTTCGTTGAAATTACGTCGATAAATTATAAAAATCGATCTCACGTGAATAGAGAGTCAACTCCATCTCGACTCAATAGCCACGTTGATTTCAGGTCGATTCCGAGTCAACTTCTCCAAATTTTTGATCAAACTGAAACCGACTGCTCCGTTGCGATGATTTCAAATCAAATTGTAGTTCTATGGTAATATGCGTTTGTTAGCTTTAAATTGACCTCAAATCGACGGTCGACCTTGAGTCGATGTGCAGTGTACAATTACTTACATCCTTACACATTCTGTCTGTTTGGTGACTTCGCTACTTGCAGACAATATGAGCAGTTATAATTATTAAAAATCTCAATTCAGTTTGAACAGAGGAAAGAATAATTGAAACGACGTGATTTTGACGTCGATTTTCGGTCGAAATTAAGATCTGGTACCAGAGGTCGACTTATTTTTGACCAGTATTCTAAAACCATATCATATTGTGCACTCGAAACTGTCGCAATAGACCGATTTTCTGGTGACGTCACATAACTCTGCTACTTGCTATTGCTGCAGTTCTCCTTTCCCTGGACTCCCTACCTCGTGAACAAGCCAAATATAAACGACAGATTTTACAGGTGAATTCCCATAAAAAAATAGGGATGTTTAGACAGCCGATAGTTGAAAAATAGATTCTAGGAACTTGGCAATTATAGTTTTATCAACTAAAGACCTAAAGCTAGAACACTTCCTTTATTTTTATACCTCTTAAGAGTATACTTGGCAAACAACCAAACGTTATCGCTGTACTAACGGTCATTGTTCACGCAGACCACAGATGCAGCAGTGAGGCACGACTTGTGTAACCATAGGAATTCAGTTGATGCAAGTCTTTCAGGGCTGAGTGACGCGTAGTCGAGCTAAAATCAAGGTCGACGTCAATCTTTAATACCAGCTATCGATTCAATTTTGAGGTTGACGATGAGTCGATGATAGAAAGGACCGGTCGATTTGACTCCGAAGATTAATATTAATTTATAAAAATTTCATGAATACTAAAATATGACATTCTGGTCTATTTATATTATTTTTATTAATAATGATTTCTTTTCTCGGATATTCACTTGTTTGAAGATAAATATCTTATTGAGCAAGAATAGTTATTACTAATTTTATTGCTGATATTCCATTAATTGGAAATAATTTATTATAAATTAATTAATTTGAGGTAATCAATTTATTAACAATATTTTAATGAATCGATTTTTTTCAATTCATTTTATTTCAGCAACTATAATTTTGTATCATTTACTCATTTAATCATTTTTTTATGTATTAATAAATCATCTAATCCTTTAAACTTAAATAATAATATTTATCAAAATTTGAAATCCTTTATTTATTTTTAAAAGTTATATTAGTATTACTATTATTTTTATATATTTTCTTGATAATTAATATTGTACCCCTAAAAATAAATAATCCAGATAATTTTAATCAAATAATAATATTTAAAACTCCTAATCATATTGAGCCAGAATGATATTGTTCATTTTTTAATTTAATTTTACGTTCAATTAATAGTAAATTATTAGGATTATTTATGACATTAAAATCAATTATTATTTTATTTTTTTTTACCAAATTTAAATAAGTCAAAAATTCTTAATAATAAATTTATTTTAATTGGAAAAATTTTTATTTATATTCCAATTATATTAATAATTATTTATTTTTTAATATTCATTTTATTTTCAAAAAATAATTATTAATAAAATTATTGAATACAAATAATTAAAATATAAGTAATAAATATAAAAATACAAAAAAAAAAATATTTGTCTTTATATAATTTTTATTATTGAATCATAATGAAAACGAATAATAAATATTCGAATTCATAAACATAATATTATAATTAATAGAATATCATAAGATGAAAATTGAATACTAGCTCGAATAAAACTAATTTGTACATAATACATAGATTTTTGTACTAATAAATAAAAAATAATAATTTAATTAGGTACCTAATATAATGAAAAAAAAAAAAATTCTTAATAATCAATAATTAAAATTAATTAATATTCAAAAATATAAATTAATTATTAAGATTAAATACAATAAATATTTAATTTTAATTAAATATAAAAATATAATATAAATGTTCGTTTAATAATGATATAATTATAACTCATAAAAATTGCCATAAACCAATAAATATAATTTTATTAGGTCCAAAACAAAATTGAATCAATCTTATTATTTTTCGTTTAATTAATAAAAAAAAATACTATTCCAATTATTATTAATAAAATTAAAATTAATACTTTAATTTACGATTAATTCATATTTAAATTCTAAATTTAAATAATAATAACATTAAATTTTCCAATTCAATAACTTTGTTTCGAGTTATTCAATAATTTTGAATTGACGGGCAATATGTCAGTTTCACATTATTTTGGATCGATTTGTGATCGATTTAGCTTCAGTCGACTTTTGTTCAAGATATGGAAACGTTTTGTGTCGACAAGGTTCATTGAAAAGACTCGAGTACCAATACAGAATTCAAACCTTAATGCGTCCTACGATGTCCATGAGGTCTAATGCCGAATTTGTTTTTCGTTAGTAGTCCCAAGTTCAAAATTTTCGCAGTAACAACTACTCTAATATTTTTTGCTGTGTACCATCAACATGTGAACAGGGACTTTTCTGTGGGGGGGTCGAAAAATTTGCCGTATGTTATACGATGTCTGATCAAAACAAAAATGGTACATCAAGTCCAACATCATTGATAGAAGTGGTCACTGTCCAACATCAATGGCCAAAATGGTTCAAGTTCCGCTCCTATCATACATCGCTTGGAATAAAATAGACAATATAATTTTTCTAAGCCCCTCTTCTAATCTCAACTTTTGAACCACAGTATATGATAGATCGACTAGAATGATTTTGACTTTCAAGTCACAATGTATGATGAGAGGGAGACTCAGGGAAATTTCGACTTTCGAGCCCTTAATGTATGACAGGAAAGGGACGTGGGAAAATTTCGACTTCGGAGGCATAATATTTGACAGCAGGGGGACTTTGAATTTTCAATACCAGAATCAATTTGACCCATAGAACAGGTTCCTCGCGATACGCGTTCAACTTCGTCATGGAAGCTGTCGTTTTGTGAAGTTCATGAGATTTTCAAAACAATACACAATCTCTAAAATTTGCAAGAAAAATAAGTCACAAAAATTTTCTAATTTCGACCGCTAAATTGGACATCAGTTTACAGTTGAAGTTCTAATTTTTGAATACCATTCAAAGTTCCGATAGATACGTCTCAAAATTCATGAAATCGCGGCTGATAGAGCATTGATTACACACGAAGACGATATCCACGCTTGCATTCAAGAAATCGTCACGCACCGAGATAATAAAAAATATTTTTAGCGAGTTCAAGTTCACAAACTTTTTTGTTGATTACTCGCATCCAATTCACCCTTTGCACGTATAAACATCGACTTTTTTGTGACGGAATCGATTCCAATAAGTTGAAATCGTTCCGGACAGTTTGCGAACGTGGGTCTTAAACTCGGCTCTCTTCGTCCGCACAAACCTAGCGATTTTGAACTATTGATGCAAGTTTTCGGGACAATTTTTGAGATTTCTGGCAACATAATTATCGCGCGTTCTTGACGTCTGCGAATACCTGACCTTATTTTACCACGCTCTATTCCGTGACTCCGTCACACACTTCACGATACATTCTCCCCTGTGCCAAATACTTCACACCCATCAATATTATCGAAACATTCTGTACACTCATTGAACACGATACGAGGTTAATTACCAATTCCTATAAACTTGCGACACAATTTATTCTCTTTGGACATTATATTTCATTTCCTTGAACCTTCCTTAGAAGCTCGCCTAAGTACGTTTAATTTTCGATCGGAAGTTTACTCGACGAAGTTACAATGAGAAGGAAATCAAATTTAAACCGTCGACTCGACACATACACACGTTGACGTAAAACTTGAAAACGTACGACTGAACAAAAGAAATGAAACTTAGTAAATACAGTACGAAGTAAGGCGGAAAATATGAGCTGCATAAATCTAGAGCAAGTACACATACCGCAAATAATATGTAAGATACAGACACTCTTCAGAGAAAATTAACCCGGTGATCATTTTTAACGTATCGTAATGTTATACTCGTAATTGAGGATAGCAGACTTTAAGGCGAGTTCTACCGGTGCTAAGGAGCTCGAGAGCAGGTAAAATGGACACCCATTTCGTTTTTTAAATGAATCTGACACCCCTTTGGTTAAGATGATGGGTGTCCCGTCGTACCTTCGCATGAACCCCGTAAGCAAGATGGATGCCCATTTTATCTGCTCTCGAGCTTCTTACCGGCGCTGAGGAAAGTGTCTATTCAAAATGAATGTAAAACATTCAAGATCTTTTCCAAACTCGTTAATGGTCTGGGAAATCCAGCTAGCATCCACTTTTCAATTTTCCCCTACTTATTTCTACTTCTCATTCGTATTGCCTTCATAGACAGGTGAAAAATCACATGTGAAGTTTGTGGAACATTTTGATCAGAAATTAGAGAACCAGTTTCTGCGAAAGTAACGACAAATTATCAATGTTGTTGATCTCAGCAGAGTTAACAGTCTGGTATCGTGTTGAAATCGCTACCATCGGATAAGTGATTTGCATAAGCAGTGATTGTGACTTGCCATAATTCACAGCCTCCAGTAGGAATGCTTGGCATTGAAGGCCCACCAATAATCCAAGGGGTTGAAAATGGAAGTACTGGTTGGAAGCAATCTCGAGTTTTGGTGGCTACAGATCGAAGTAGTGTAGCTACGTGAATTTTAGTATGGGAAACCCGCTATCCCTTTTGTTGGGGGTACTTACAGGAAATTTTCGTCCGCGCGAGCGGTCTAAGGTTGATGACGTCACGGAGAGAGGGGACAGTAGCGCAGTTACACCCCGGTGCTACAGCCACTTTTTTCCCCGGGTCAACACTACTCATCTCTCGGGGCTTATAACCACCCAACACGTACACAGCCCCGCTAAAATAAGACGTTTTTCGCTACAAAATATAAAACCCCCGAATAAACACTACTCATCTCCCGGGCTTATAACGATCCAACACGTACATAACCCCGCTATAAAAAATGACTCGATTTTTCAGTACAAACATGAATTTACTTCATTGATCATAAGAAGATCAATTTTTTTCGAACGTGAATCCATTTATTTCATCGATTATAAAAAGAAAAATGATTTTTTCGAACATGAATTCATTCCGCTACCAACGTGAGAAGAAAGAATAATTGTATAACAGATATCCGTTTTTTTTGTTCTAAAAAAATTGCTCTTCAAATTCATGGTTGCACAGAAAAATCGAATCATTTGTTAAATCGTTATAAGCTCGGGAGATGGGTAGTGTTGAGTCGGGGGTTTTATATTTTGTAGCGAAAATCGTTGTTTTATTTTAGCGGGGCTGTGTACACGTTGGGTGGTTATAAGCCGCAAGAGATGAGTAGTGTTGATCCGGGGAAAAAAGTGACTGTAGAACCGGGGTGTAACTGCACTACTGGGGACTTACAAAAATTTCGACCTCCAAGCTATATACATGCTAGGAGGGGGCATTTAGAAGAATTTCGACCTCTAAGATATGATAGGAGGGTAATTTCGACTCTCGAGCTATTATATGATAGGAGAAGGACATGGAATAATTTTGATCTCTAAGCTATATATGATAGGAGGGAGACTTAGAATAATTTGGACCTCTATATATTATGGTAAGGGGGGGACTTGAAAAAATGTTGACTCTCGATCTGAATATGATGGGATTTTCTATATGTTTTATTTTTTGATTGATCTTCCGCAGTGGAATGCGGATCTTGCGGGTTTCTCGCTCGCCGTTGCAAAACTTGCAACGACATCCTAATTTTTTTTCTCCATTTCCTCGAGAACTTTTTCTGGAACAATGGCCAAGTCTGTGATTCCAACTGGATGCAAGCACGTTTCTGCCCAGGCCTCAACTTCGTAAAAAAAAATGTATTTAGAATTTTCAGGAAAAATCGCGGAGTCGGTGATTCCAACTGGATGCAAGCTCGTTTCAGCTGGAGCCTCAGCTTCGTAGGACGAATATATTTTCACTAAATATATTGATGTTCACTCGACAATATTTTCAGAAAAAATTGATAAATCTGGGATTCCAAATGGATGCAAGCTCGTTCCAGCCTATGACTCAACTTAGGAAAATGAAAGTATTTTGACCGAATATTATCTGATATATATTTTTTTCGAGAATTTTCAGAAAAATGAAGTCTATGATTCAAACTGGATACGAGCTGGTTTCAACTCAACTTGGAAAAAAATGTGGGAATATTTTCTCGAAATTTACATTCTTAGCTATGAAAAATTACGAATATGTACTCGAATTTTCTAATCTAATTCTCTCATCTCGTACGTAGAAACGGCCGACGGAGGAGGATTTTTCATCGTAATTTTTCAATATCCGCACACACGATGGAAGAAGGAATTTATTTCATGTATTGTAATTTTGAAATGAAAATAAATATTTTTACATTTGAATTTGTATGAACATTGTTTCGCTAGAGCCAGTGACGTATTTAGAATTTTTCCTTCGAGGGTATCCCTTTCTTTTTTCTTCTGGTACCGGTGGGGGGGGGGGATTGTCGAAGAACACTCATATGTTGACTCTAAAAAAATCAAATATCTGCGCGCAGTTATTGAAAATACATAATAAATTTCGGTTCTTCGAAATACGAAAATATTACTTCCGAAATGTTACCATAATTTTTTTGCGGAAGTTCGATATTTCAGAAGCCCCTCTCCGCTCCTTTCACCATAGCTGTGCCATAGCAACTTCAGCTCTATGGTATTCATAATAAAATTTACAGAGTTGATATGTAAGAAGACTTAACTTCCCATAGTCCTGTAACGGCCTTTCCCCCACCAAGAGCATCGCTGTGTCCTCCGCTTTGATTTATAGTTTGTTCCCCATCATTGAGTTGTTTTTAGTTGCAGAGCTCGGAGCTCAAAAATCTTTCGAATCCCTTCTAGCTGAAAATAATTTCGTATCATCGTTTCATTCTCTTACCCCAAGTTCAGATGCGACTTTCAGTAAGCTTGTCATGTTGCCTTCTGACGAGCTGAAAACTTGCATAATTTCATCTTGAGTTTACTCGGACCAAACTGTGCCTCCCAAGGGCATAATCGATAGAACAGATGCATGAAATTCTCTTACGAAGATAAATTCGTCATCAACAGTCACCGCGAGCGTTTGCTCCGATCACGATCATGTGGTTTTTCTCCATAATATAAGGGCTTCCTTTTATATTTTCGACGTCAGTTCAGTGACACCATCACACTTTATGCCAAAAACATTGCTGCCTCTTGGCTCTACTCAATATACCATAACAAATTGAGATCGATGAATTTCCTAGAAATCATCCTGGTTGAACCTTATCTTTTTATCGGTCCTTTACCAATTGCAACAACCTCCATTTCTCTCCAAAATCTACCTGCCTCCATATTATCTCAGCAGGAAGGGAAAAAATTAGAAAAACATTGTCTTCTCTACAAAAACTCCCGTAAATTTTTCATCGACAATGGGTCGTTCAAATCGAACACCTTCTCTCACTGTTGCAATGATCCGGTACAAGTACTTGGATCCAATTTCTCATGACAGCAGTCCAGTAGCATCAGTGAATAATATCAAGCCTTTCTTTCACATGTAAGTCAACTGTCAAGCTAATAGAACTGATTTACTGATGGATGTATGACAGAAGATGCAGCGCAGAAGATACGGTAGGTACTTAAGTATTCCACAGAAGAAAAATCGAAGGACAAGAAACTTTTATATGGATAAAATAGGAAGAAATTCGAACCGCCGTAGGATTAAACTAAAAGGCAGTGTCAGTGTTGATAAAACACGATGATTTGGAATGGCGACATTGTATGCAAATGTATGTGACACGCTAATAAAAAGCCAACGCGAAGAGACGAATATTTTAATGAAAAAGTATCAACTCAAAGAAATATAAAGAAAAGCAGCATTTACATACGAATTCCGACTTTTATATTTCTAAGTGATACCTAATACAGCGCTATATTTTGAGCGGACTAGGATTAGATTGGATATGCCGAAAGAAAACGCGCTCTTTTTTACTATCTTTTTAAAGAAAAAACAGAAGTATTATTCTTTCTTTCTTTAGTTTCAAGATGTGAGAGCGTTCCATAATTCCATGATATGTTTTCCCCAGACATCTACGTTGAATTACTTTCCTCGAGACACTTTTTATGATCGCTAGGGTCGTGAACTTTATCTATTCTCATCAAGTGCTTACGAGTTTTTCTTCCAAGCACGAATGAATGGAATGAAAACGAGATAATTTCGACGGTCACTATATATCATACATATAAGGGTTTATATCATGCTTCCGCTTCTTATTTTATCACTTTCATCATATTTTTCGTATATTTCGTTTCTTCGGCCTTCTCAAAAACTGTCTTAATTTCAAATTGACTGTTTCGGATTTGCAGCAAAAAAAAACGAGCACGTTTATATACGCCGCGATACGAAATACCGTATTTAAAGACGATACATCAATATTTTCGTCTCTTCCAGAATTTTGAAACGTTTTCTTTGGAGACGATGTTCGGCAAATATCGTGCAATAATTCCTAATGGTCGAAGGAATAATGGACAAAAAGAGAAATACGCATAGGCGGGCAGAAAGAGTGAACGATCACGTTCGAAGGTCGCTAGCGGTGCTTTTCGTATCATCGAAGTTTACACATCGAGAAATCTGAGAAGTTCCATATGTAAATAAATTTGAACAGGGACTATTGAAAATTTCGAGTTGGTTTTATTTACATTTTTATCGCGTCGAATTGAATCGCGAAAGAGAGGAAAAATAGTGGACGACTTGATTAATTTTTTTTTCGCTGTTTAGGAATTAGGTGTATTTTACTCCTCGCGGTTCTCTGTCAGGCTTCGCTTTTATTCAGTTCGCGAAGAATGTCTAGCGTCAATGTAACCGAGATTAAGAAGTTCGAACGAATGAATTAGAGGCGATACAAGATACTAACTTTTGGGGAGAGCAAATAAAAATATTTGCGACCTTTTCGGTCAAACCCGATTTGAAAACTATCTCCGAACCATTCACTTTCAATAGAATAAAGTTCGCAGATCGCAATTTTTTTTTCATCAACTACACTGATTGGAAAGCGCGCATTTTTTTTTATTTCGATTTTAATCATTATTGAGAAGAATAGCGGATATTTTCCCTAGGTTCAGGTACCCAGTGTTTTCCTCCCTCAAAAGATAAAATTTTGAGGTGAGACAACGAGTAGTATGGGAAGTACTTGGGACCACCGGGGAAAAACAAAATTCATTAGTCGCGGGCTACCACGAGCCAAAACGTACCTTCTCGTGCTAACTTGAGTAGGGTAAATATGGATCTGATCGCGCGTTTTCTCGTGAACCCAAGCATACTCCACCTACTACTTGGGGAAAGATGATTTTAATGGTGAAAGACGTGGAAAAAATTAGAAGTTCATTTTTTTTTTCACCACAACTTGAAAAAAATGACGGCTTCCATAACAAAGTGAAACAAGGAATGCAGCAAACCTGTTCTATGAGTCAAATTGGTTTTGGTATTGAGAATGCAAGGAAGCCTAGACTTAGTATAAGCCTACTATAAAATTAGTATACTGCATGGAGCAAAAGACGGGAGATACATGATATGACCCGCATAAGTAACTGGATATGCAATGCTTCATACACCAATTGTCTTAGCCCCTTCAATGAACGAGATATGTAATGCTTCAAACAGCCTAAGTCCCCTTCTATCATATACAGTATGTATAGCTTGAAAGTATAAATTTTTCCAAGTTTTTAACCGGACGGCGCACGGCAAATTTTTTCAAGTCCCCTTTCATCATATCGTCGCCCTTGGATACAAAACTTGTAACTCCAATTTTTGAAATTTTACAGGAGAGACAAAAAACTGTTTATTGTTGTTTGCGAAGGACAACAAAAAACGCAGTTACGAGGTTTGTTTCCTACAATTTTTCAGATGACCATGTTCATGGTCGCTGTCAGCGATGCGTCTTCCTTTCCTCCACCAGATGGTGTTAAAATCTCATTTTCGATAAAAAATGGAGTTACGAGGTTTGTTGATCTCCTGATAAATTGGAGTTATAAGTTTTGTATCCGACGGTGACGATGTTTGGCTCAGAGATTGAAATTTTAATGGGGAACCTGTTCTATGTTTTTTTTTTGGAGAAATTCCCTGTGCACGTCGACTCTTGAGCCAAATATGATAGGAGCGGGATTTGTTAGAATACCTTAAAAGGGCGTTGGTGTTTGAAGCGTTGTATATCTGGCTCATTCAGAGGGCTAAGCCAATTGATGTATGAAGCATTACATATCTAGTTACTTGAAGGGGCTATCTTTCAGACTACATACACCAATCTCCAAGCTATGCATGATATGATACAAGAGGGACTTTTAGAATATTTTGGAAGGACGTTCTGAGTCTTACGGTGTTTGAAACATTGGATATCCGGCTCACTGAAGGGACTAAGCCAATTGGTGAATGAAGCATTGCATCTACTTACTTGAAGGGGCTATCTTTGGAGCTATATATGATTTGATAAGAGGGCGACTTGGAATATTTTAGAAGAACGTTCTGAGTTTTATGGCGTTTGAAGCGTTGCATATCTGGCTCAATGAAGGAGTATGTCAATTGGTGTGTGGAGCATTGCGTACCTAGTTACTCGAAGGGGCAATCTTTTGGGCTGTATATGCCGACCATCGAGCTGTATATGACAGGAGGGGACGTGAAAACAACGGTTTCCTTAACAAAGTTAAACGAGGAACGAAGGAAACCTGTTTTATGAGTCCATGTGCCCCTACTATCATATAGCTTGGAGGCTGAAATTTTTCCAAATCCTATCATTAGAGTCCGGAAGTTCATAATTTTGCATCTTTTTTTTTTTGGTAATCGTTGAAGTCAATCTGACAATAAATGTGGATCGATCTCACGCGTAGGGACCTCCTCCCCAAATCTTAAGTTGCACGTTTTAGCATTTTTTTGAAAATGCCGTCATTTCCTTCCAAAATGTTATTAGTTTTGAGAAATACTGCTTACGGAACATGAAAAAAGAATTAAGGATGAAAGTGAAGATTCATGTCAAGAACGTAACACTTGACGCATGAAAGTCTGCAGATAAGAAGAATGACTGCTACAAATACCCTCGTGAAGGTCGAAACTTGTCTCTACCAGAGCAGCTTCATTCAACCCATCTGCATTGCCCATGGCCGAGCAGCTTCATTTACTGAAAGTTGTGAAAGAAAAACTGGAAGCTGTGCGAGAGGAAGAGGACGGAAGAATTCTACGCCAAAAATTTCGTTCCGTTTTCGAAGAAAAAAATGAAGATTTGCAAGTACTGCTCCAAATTGATCGAGGAGAAATACCACCTGACATGTGTCCAGAAATGTTGAGTTGTCTTTACTACGCTCCTCTAAGTTCAGTTGAGGTGGTGCGACCGTTTTCACAATTCAAACTTATTTTAACCGATCTTCTTCTTAGTCCGCCCTCTCCGACCGAAGGTTGGCGATCCACACCGCGATCCGCACTCGAGATACAGCCGCTCTAAATATGTCTGCAGAGGAACAATTATGCCAACGCCGCAGGTCCCTGAGCCATGAGTTTTGACGTCGGCCAATAGATCTCTTCCCGCTGATAGAAGGCAAAATTTTATTAATTTAGAACAAACCGTGATTGTGAATTTTAATGCCCATATTTTAAAATAATACTCATTTTTTAATTTTTGTAACTGCACGTTTTTACTGCATTTTTTCCATCTTTAATTGCACGAATGGCGATTTTATACTGCACGAACTTTCGGACTCTACATATCATATATAGCTCGAGAGTCGATATTTTTTCAAGTCCTCCTCCTATCCTACGAGTAGCTCCAGAATCAAAATTTTTCCAAGTTTTTCGCAGGACGGCACACGGCGATTTTCTTAAAAAACACCCCATAAACTAGGTTTCCTGATGTTAATAGGAGGAGGACTTCCACTCTCAAGCTAGGTATATATGATGGGAGGGAGACTTGGAAAAATTTCGACTAGCGACCCGTAATAATTTTAAATTATTTCTCTTAAATCGCCCAAGAAAGTTGTCATCAAAATTGATAAGTATAGGCTCAAGTCTCTAATTAATCTTATATCCATAGTGCTCAGATTTTAGTTATTCAGGATGGTGTTTGAAGCATTGCCTGTCTACTTACTTAAAGGGGCTACCCTAATGCAGACCATATAATGTACTGTTTTTCAACCCATATTTAATTTTAATAATTAATTTCTATTTTTGAATATTAATTAATTTTAATTATTGATTATTAAGAAATGATAATTTTTTTATTATTATAATATTATTTATATTAATTAAATTATTATTTTTTATTTATTAGTACAAAAATCTATATTATGTACAAATTAGTTTTATTCAAATTTCAAAAAATCAAATAAAATAAATATTTGATTTTAATTAAATATAACTATAAATATTCTTTTATCAATAATTTAATTATATCTAATAAAAATTGTAATAAACCAATAAAAATAACTTTATTAGGTCCAAATCGAAATTAAATTAGGTTCCCCACGTTTCTCGCGGTCGTTTTTCTAAGTCCCTCTCCCATCATATATATCAGAGTTTCTCAACTTTTCTTATGTCGCGGCACATTTTTCCATGAGACGATATTCCTGCGGCACAGCATTTCCAGAACTTCAAATTGTAGCGAAAATTTTTGTGCGTTTTGACATTTGCATGTCTATACAGATTTCCTCCTCCTAATTTCAGAATTTGTGGCCTACAAGATGGCTATATGAGGCTTCACCCTTTTTTCTCTATACTACAGTTCCAGGAAACAAGAGATCTTCCACCGGGACTAAAAAAAATTTTGCCATCAATGTACACAAAAGTGTCTGGATGTTTCCTGCATTTACTGGAAACCCCCTGGGCTCTTCTAATTTCGAAATTTATCAGGAAACATGAAATAAAATCTGTATTTTTGGCCAAGTCGCAGAAATTTCTTGATGTTTATGACAATGAGCGCAGGTTTGGACTCAAGTTTAAGTAATTATAACTGGAACTGACGGCATTCAAAAATTGGAACACATCGGTCCGATAGTGCTTATGATTACTTTTTCGAGTAATTTCATTAATAAATAATTTAAATTAAAAAAAAAATTCAAAATATCAAAAAAATTATTCAAAAAATGATTTTTAAAAAATTTTAATAATCAATATTTTGATCATAATAAAAGTTAAAATAATAGTTATTAAATAAATTATAAATTTAATTTATATCAATTAAATTGAATACAAAATATACAATTAATTTTATTTATTTCAATTTTATATGTTTCATTTTCTGATAAAAAATTTTATTTAATTATATTCAAATTGAATTTTTTTTATATATTATATTATTATTAGAATTTTTTTATTCTATAATTTATTGTTGATAAATTATTTCAAAATAGAATAAAATCAGAGAAAATGATATATCGTCGGGGTATTCCATTTAAATTAAGATGTAAATCATTCATGAACATTACCATCAATGAATATTAAAATAGATTGTATCCGTAATCAATTAAATAGAATTACAGATTAAATTATATAAATTATTTTAATATATTTCTATTAATTCAACATCGAGATGACAAATTAAAAATATTTTATTTAATCATCCTGTTATTCTGAAGGATATAATTATTAATTTAATTATTTAAATTCTTTTTCTTATTTAAATTAATAAATTGAATTTCAAAAATTTACTTTGCACTAAGAATTGAAATTATTTTGATTTTATAAAATTTTTAAATTCGAAATTAAATATTATATTTATTTATATTGATAAAATATTTTTAATTTATTTAGTTAAAGAATATCATTAATTTGTCAAATTATTATGAAAAAAAAAGTGGCAATTCTCTTTTTAGTTCATGTTAATTTATATTTTTGACAAAACTTTTGCGGCACACCTGAGGCGGGCTTGCGGCACAGTGATGTACCGCGGCACACCGGTTGAGAAATACTGATATATATTATAGCTTAAAAGTCGAAATTTTTCCAAGTCCCCTTTTATCATAATTATATAGCTTGGAGGAAGAGAAGGAACTTGGACCATTTTTGCAAATGATGTGAGACTGAGAACATTTTTATTTTGGCCGGACATCATACTGCGTACGGTACATTTTTCGGAATAACCCCCCATAGAACAGGTTCCCTTTTAAAATTACTTCCGAAATAATGTGGGAGGCATTTTGTCCCCAAGTAGTAGGTGGACTATGTTCTCCTTCCCATCGGTTAGAGGGGACGAACACTAGCTCAAAAAAAGAATAGCAACACAATCCAACACAAAAGATTGCATTCATCTTTATTTCAAAAGTCCACTGAATGTCCAGACTGGGTTCCGCGTGTCTACAGCCTCTTTCCCCCTCCCCATCAACGGTTCACGGAAAAAGATACAAACAGAGATACAGTGGTATAAATCATAAATCAGCACGTTTTCAGACCAAAAATCGAGACGGGAAGCTCCCTCCACAACAATTGAAGAGTGAGAAGACCAACATAATTTCTTCAAAATTTTAATTCGGATTTACGTACCCACTCGCCCTTCTTTGACCTGATGAATGTTTCCGAAAATTTACACATATTGCGCAAGTGTCTTGACGTTTGTATACGTCAATATATATTAAGAGAAGATCAACCCTTTATAGTAGATAATGAAGTCGCGTATATATACATGTACACGTGTTCAGTAATGACATATTATACCCATCAGACAATAGATACTCGCGAAACGAGATGAATCGTAATTTTAGACTACGGCGTCGTGACAGAAAATTTTTTCAGTCCGCTTTGATACAAAGTCTATAGCGACAAAAGCTTACTACGTCTTAAAGCTGCGTAAAGACAGAAAACCTTGTATATTTAAACAATGTGTTAACTAAGTTTCGTTGGGTCCTTGCGAGCTGTGTAGGAAGGATGAATCTTCATCCTTCATTCCTAAACAACCCTTTCAATCTCGTCGCCGCTTAAAATATGATGCAATACATGCACGAGCTACGAAATAGGAACGCCTTAACTTTTGTTTGATAAAAAGGTAATCCTTGGGGCATGCGTTACTATTTTATCAATCCATAATTGCTTCCAATCAAATTTTATGCGGTTGATAGAACATTCTCACAGGGCAAAGGTTACCTATTTTTCTATGCGATAATTAAAAGATTTATGAAAATTTTTGGGCCTTGGCTTAGAGAAAGTTCCTCCCCTATGAAATGCAGTGGATTTTCTGCTCGCCTAAATAAAAGTATCTAGTTGATAAGCTTCGATACGTCCAACCCCAGCTCTTCAAAGAGAGTGGTGATAAGAACTCTCGCCATCTAAGAGTAAATCAATCACAGCACAGCATTGTTGTAGCCAGTAAGATCACAGTGTTATACTATAAAAACTCATGTTCAAGGCTTTGTTCTCCAGTTGCGAGACAACTGAAAATACTCTTGTAAAAGCAACTAATAAGGTAAATTTGTACATTTGGAATACTTTTTCAATATCAGTGCTCTACTTACACCTTACTCACTCATTATGAGTTCCAATAATCATAGATTATTATCCACTTTTTTAGGGAATGACATTGAATTTGACTTTCTCTCTTCGGCCTTTGAATGGTCAAGTTTGAAGAAAATGTATATGTGTTATGATAGGGACAACAACCCATCTCGCGAACCAAGTAATTCACGGCTTAACGAGAAATGTTCTTTTGAAAAATTGGCGACAGCGCCAATTATCGGTCAACCGTCCAGACTCTCCTTCTCTCCTGCTATAGCGATGGCAATTAGTGAACGTAAAAAACTGCGGATTCTCCCTCCCCGCTCGTATTTTCGAGCTTCAAATTTGAAAATTTGCCCTTTCATCGAGACGAATAACGATAGAAAGCTTTCTTTTTCGCTTGTCCATGACCTCGGAGGTGGGATTAAAAATTAATACGAATGATCATAAAAATAAGTAATAAAGTTTTGTTGACACCTCGTTTTGTTTTCTGTAAATACACTTCAGTGGCATTGTAGATTTCTCGCGCATGAAGAAATTTCTAACTTGTACTGCGAAGTGCACGGTCGACCTCGTTTTCGGTCTATCTAGACGAAAGTATCGCGAAAGGCTGCAATAATATTTTGGAATTGAAACTAAAATGGAGCGTCTTCTTCGCGAAATCGTTTGCGCCGATTTCTAATGTATAGTATTATGTAAACAGCGACGCCAGCAGTTTTGTTTACATTATTATGAGAAAATTAAGAAATAAAATAGTCCGAGAACGTGTCATCGGTTTCGTTTTTGCGACTAAATTTCAATAATAATTATTATCATCAACGCGCGTACGGATTTCGTATAGCGCCGCCGCGTCGTAATGAGAAAACAATGAATCGCTTCATTGTTTGTCGCGAGAGTCTCCGATTTCTTTTTACAAGTTTCTACGAACTTTTTAATCGGGATACCGTCTTTGTAGGACTTGCGGGTACTTGACACTGCTGTGGCCTACAGAGGTATATTCTGTCGAAAAGAGCTGAATGAAGTGCTCGAGGCGCGATGGGAGACGCGAATTCGGTCCTCTTTATCTATGACAGCTCATAATAATACGATAACAATAATAATATCAGAATTTGGGTCACTGCTAAGTGAAATAATTATTACGGATGAAAAAACGGATACACACGTATCGCTTAAATATTGTATACGCTCGTGTATTCGAAATACTTTTGCGACTAAGTAGACTATATCGCAGTACGATTGATAGGGTAAGAGGGGCGAAAAAGTCCTATTATAGTTTCGTCGAGAGTGCGATGCGTTATTGTGGATTTTGCTTCGGAAATAGTGTATTTCTATGGAGAAAATGACGTCAGAGAGAGCTTTAGAATGCACTTCACTCGAGTGTGACAAGTTTCTATACAATACCGCGGGAGTGGTTCGTTTTTTTTAACAGATCCTCCATAAACTGTGGCGCGTTTATATACAGTTTAATAGCAACAGGGGATTACGTAATTTTTCCATTAACTCGAACGTATTCTCGATACCTTTTAAACATTTTAGAATCTTATCTTCTACACTTAATCGCTTCTTAATATTTCGTTTCCAATTTACGTCTCGTGAACTCAATCTTTTTCATATCTTGTTAAATCGAGTTTATCGGATCGGACGACAAATTAGGAACGGTTTATTACACTGGGACTTCGTATGATTTTGTTATTATGTAGGTACAAATTGAGAAGAAGACCTTGCGATTTATGCACAAAGTATAAGAAAGTATGGGATATTTGGGACATAGTTAGTAGCCCAGTAGAATTACAATGAATAAGTGCTTAAAAATAAAAAATCTCCATCTAAGATTTTATTGCTGAAAAGTGTTGGTCTTGGTGTCCTTTTTATGTCACCCCTTGCGAAACTCCTTGAAAAGGGGGCTTATTTGGCACGTTTTTTGGTTTTTTCAATTTTTCTCGAAAAGTATGAGATTTAGAGCAAAAATTTTCCAGTACAAAAAGATCCTTCATAAAATTTACCATGGAATAGTGCCATCACTTACTCGGTTACGATAATTTGAAACCTACAACTCTTTTCTGTCAGTCAATGTATTCGCTTTTGAAGTAAATCTAGCCCCAATCCACAACGATCTAGCCCCACTCTCAGCCTCTGCGTTGAAGTTAGTAACTCTTCCTCCCTTCAGATACCGCTTCCGAATTCTCATTGTCAATTTTCTTGTGTCCACAGCTCAATTCACTCAGCTTCCGATCTACGAATCCCCACTCTGCCGACCTAATTCTCTCATCCTTCCTCTTAAGACTAAATTATTCAATCACCTCAAGTTGAACCAACTACCCCCTATCATATCACCCACTTCTCTGTAGCTAAACCCTCTCCCAAGTATCCGACTCGGTCTAAACTATATACCGACAACTCATTAGGAACATCATCTCAGTACCAATTTTTTCCGAACCACCAAACTTTTTTACCGACGGATCTAAATCTGGACCCAAATTAGGATACGCGTACTCGATTCAAGGAGTCAAAACCAGTCGTTGATTGAAAAATTCTGTCTTCATTTCCGCTAAACTAAACTCCATACACCCTTCAAATTTCTAGTGTTAACTAACTCACTTTCATCCTTCCGAGCTGTACAGGACTGTTATTCAACTAATTCTCCAAATCAGAGCTTTTATTTACTCCTGCAATCACCATCATCCCCTTCTACATCTGTCTCTTTCATGTGGATTCTGGGGAACTATTCAAACACCTCAAATTGAACCATCTACCCCCTGCCATATCATCCACTTCTCCATAGCTAACCCCTTCCCCAGGTGTCCGACTCGATCTAGCTGATAATCTCCGAACTCACAACAAGACAACTTATTAGGAACATTATCTCTATACCAATTTTCCAACCCACCAGCCTTACTGTACTGAACGGATCTAAAGCTGAACCCACGAATTAAGAAAATTTTTCAGGGTGTGGTACCAATCAGAAAACATACCGGATAAGCATTGAGGATGAAAGAAAATATTAAAAAGATGGCGAGGGGCTCTCAAGGAGGGGCAGGGATCAGAGAATAGATAGGGAAACAGTTAAGAATGAGTAGTTGGACAGGTGAAGAGGGATCGTCGAACTTTAAGAAGTGACTGGCTTCTGTTAGGAACGTATAAGGGTTCCGTCCGAAGGACGGGAATTTCTGCTCGTAACTTCATACGAGCATACCCGAACTTTAAGCAGGAATAAGCACACGTGCCAAACGACGCACAGGTATTCATCCCTCTTCAATACCTGGTACAGTCATGTTTATCTTCAGGCCTACACACTCAATTATGTATATTATCGTATATCGATGAGTCTGAATAGTACTACTTTCATTAGCCGTTCTTCAATTTTGATGGATTTTTTAGTCACATCCATAACTCTGACTACGTGAACACGAAAATTTATATCCTTTACAACGAGCGCCAAGGATATTAAAATTGAACATGATAATGACAATATTTTGAGATAAGCCCGTTTTTTTTTTTTTTTTTTTTTTTTTTTTTTTTAATACACTCTTTATTGTGAAAATAATAAAAACAAAAAAACAAAAAAATAAACAAAATAAAAAATAAAGATGAAAATAAAAAGAGAAACATTACAAAACAAGGAAGAGAAAACCAAAATTACAGAAATTTAGAAGGAAGAGAAAAAATACAAAAATACAAAAATACAAAATAATGATAATAAAAAAAAAAAAAAAAAACAGGGTGTTGGAGGATGGCAACTAGGCCTTACCTCGTTTAACAAATTAGTTATGAATTATGTCAGTCAAATTGTTATGGATTCCGGAAGATGTTTAAGAAAATGAAAGATATGAGGGAGCCCGTTGTAAAGACAGATGACAATATAATATAATTCAATATGGGCTACAAAATTCTGATAATAAAAATTCATATCTTTGGTTATCGGAGATATTGATTCTAATCGAATAAACGGACTAGTGTGGTTCGACTAAGGGAGGATGCGAAGAAATTTTCCATTGTACAAATACAAATATTTTCGATAGAGTGGTAATGAAGAACGTTGATGATTTTCTTTCTCGTTCTCGCTTTTCTATTATTATGCTTCTGTAGGAGGACGGTCTTAAAATACGATACGTAGTCAAGCTAATGAAGGTTGAGCCTTTGAAATTTGTTTGTAAGAAAAATATCAATAAAGGCTCTAGCCGGGTAAGGGGGGAAAAATGGCCTTGGTCGGAAAATAATGTCCGTCAAAATGTTGTCCCCAATGAGAAAACTCGAAATCCAAAAAATTGGACCCATCCGCTCACCCACATGGGCTGCAGAGTGATTTTTAGGCCTAAAATCCAAATGGCTATAATTATCTCAGCCAATAATGATCGCACAGCGATGAAACTTGAGGACATTTTAGTATATGTGAACGTTCATCCATGGTATTAAAAAAAAAAAAAAAAAACATTCATATTTTCCCTAGTTTCTAGCTATAACAAAACTTCAAACTCGAATAAAAAAAAAATCGGGGGGGGAGGCACCTGGGGAAAATCATTCATTTGAAGCGCCATACCCTCTACTACAACATACATGAGTACCGTAGTCCTCGGTGAGGTGCAATATTCCCAAAAAAATCAATATTCAATGAATTTCTGTGATTTTTCCATGAATAGCGCGGTGAACTATGACTGCTACCGCAATAGACCGCGAGAAATCAATGGTCAATGTTCGAGGTGAAAAATACGCACTCCTCCGTGAGATGAAATGGGAATGTTGATAGACCTAAAATATATTTTTAGTATTTCGTTTATCGATTTGGTCAATTCTTATGTAAACACGTCCACTGATTAGGTGGAGTACGTTAGGTTGAGAAAAATAGTTGAAAAATTCTTCAGTCGCTGGAACATTCTGAAAATAGTAGAGAAGTGAGAAAATCCACTTTTTCACCCTGGAGGACCGTGAGTTTTGGTATTTCATTCATCAAATAGGTCAGTTCTCACGTAAACATGTTCGCCGAGTTTGAAAAAAATGGTCAAAAAATTCTCCAGTCGCTGGAACGTTCTGGAAATGACAAAAATTAGAGAAAATCCACTTTTTCACCCTGGAGGAACGTGAGTTTTGGTATTTCATTCATCAATTCGTTCAATTCCTAAGTAGACATGTACGCCAAGTTTGAAAAATATATTCAAAAAATTCTCCAGCCGCTGGAACCTTCTGGAAAGGACAAATAATCGAGAACATCCAATTTTTTACCCCGGAGGACCGCGATTTTTGGTATTTTGTTCATCAATTAGGTAAATATTCTTAAGTAAACATGTCCGTCGAGTTTGAAAAAAATAGTCAAAAATTTCTCCAGTGGCTGGAACAGTCTGGAAATAGCCGAAAATCGAGGAAGTCCACTTTTTCAGTCTGGAGAACTGTGATTTTTCATTATCATTCATCAATTACGGCAAATCTTATGTGAATACATCCGCCGAGTTGGGAAAAAATAATCAAAAAATTCTCCAGTTTCTGAGATGCCCTGGAAATAGTAAAAACTCTAGGTAATCCACTTTTCCAACATATAAAACCGTGACTTTTCATATTTGTTTATCAACAAGGTGAATTCTTATGTAAATACATCCGCCGAGTTGGAAAAAAATAGCCAATAAATTCTCCAGTCGCTGGAACGATCTAGAAATAGTACCAAATCCAGAAAATCAACTTTTTCAACATGGAGAGCCCTAATTTTTGGTATGTTGTTTATCAAAAAGGTCAAATCTTATGTTAATACCACCGCCGAGTTTGAAAAAAATAGTCCAGAAATTCTTCAGTCGCTGGAATAGTCTGAAAATGAAAAATTGAAAATATCAAGAGAATCCTGACGGGCTGAAGAACGCAAAAATAGTGGAAGAGATCGTGGACCAGAACTACTGCCGCTTCAATGACAAGTTTGCCAGTAAGCGGGACGAGCGATGAGATTTCCGCTGTCACCGAACTGGCGGAAATATTCATACATGAAAAAAAAATATGTATATGAGGGCAGCAAGTTTAGAAACTTGATCAAAAACTAGGCTAGATATGTAGATTGCAGATGATAACCCAATTGTGTGAGGCACTACTAGACAGACGGATCAATTCCCAAGAGAAAAGAAAGCAAGACAGTGAAGATGATCGCACTAGCTAACGGCTATACCAGAGGTGTGGATGAGGAGTCTGTAAGTAAATGGAATCAAAGAAGGGAACCCACTACCGTGTATAGGAAAGTACATGAACAAAATGATGGAGGCGTTCAGGAGGCATGACATGAATATGGGTATCCATAACAACCCACGCATAATGAAAGGAATACGCAATGCCTAAACGTAAGAAAAATATAAAGAGAACTGGAGTGGATTGTACAAGCTCAGCTGCAAACAGTGTGAAGGCGTCTACACGGGTGAAACTAGAGGAAGGTCCAAAATCAAGAAAAAGGAACATGAAAGGTGGGAAGTTACTGTTTGGCAAACACTGCAACAATAAGAACAACACAATGGAGAAGGAATATTTGAAGTTATACTCGTAGAGAACAGCATGGAGAGAAGGAAGCTCTTGAAACAGATGGAGATGTTAAAGAGGAGAAAAGCCAACCTCTTATCTTCTTCAAATCCCCGCGTGTATAGAGGTCAAAGCTCGAGATTTTCTCTCAATACTAGATGACCTGTGCTGCTCCGCAGCATTAGTATGGTTGATGATATAATTCGACCATGACACCTGGACAGGGGGAATATATTATTATAGGTGGAATATATCCACATAAGTAATGTAATCGGTGAAACCGCGTTTTAATGTTTTGGGAATTTGTGAGGGAGGCTAAGTTGAGCAAGGAGTGATGGCGGATCGGAATCAGGCCGACCTGTTCAGTTGAAGTCCCTGGCAAATTGGAAAAGGGGGTTGGTTTTCCTTTCACAAATATTCCCTTAAGAAATGTACATGGAAAAATTGCGTTTCGATTGTTTGAAAATTTGTGAGGAAGGCGGAGTAAATTGTTGAGTGACAGCGAACCTGTTGGTGAAAGGCATTCATTTGAAAAAAAAAAAAAAAAAAAAAAGATCAGTCTGATCTCTTTAGTTTGACGCTGGTAAACTGAATAAAATGGTTCAATTTCATCTAAATATACCTATATCCATAAGAAGTGTACAGGGCAAAATCGCGTTTCAGTACTACCCGAAATTGAAGTGAGGGACGAGTCAGCCAATGGGTAATGGCTTATCTGTGGGTCGGAGGCATTTATTTAAAGAAAAGATCAGCCTAATCTGTCCAGGGGAAATGTCTGGTGAATTTTATTACGTTTTACTGAATTTCTTTCAGTATATAGATAGATAATATGTGAACAGCTCAATGGAGGAAAATTCAAGAACGCCTTAAGTCGAGCGGCTGCTGATCCTTAATGGCTCAGCTGGTGTGCTAAATGAACAAATTAAAGAAACTGAAGCAAATTGGTTGAGTAGAACGGCCAGACGGGCTGTTATAAAGTTATTTTTAAAAGTTTTTTCATATTAAAAAAAAGGATAGAAGGTACCAATGCACAAGTTCATGCCTCTCTCACTACTGGATGAGTCAACATACGTACTACAGGTACTAATAGCTACGCTTCTCGCGTTCAATTAACCGAATGTATGAAAAATTCCCCATAAGAAATACATGGGGAGAAAACGCAAATGCGGGTAAGTGAGAAACACCTAAAGTAAGGCACTAAGTAATGCTCGATGGCTAATCTATAGGTCGTCCTGAGGAGAATAAGAAAAAAATGAAGGAAATCGGCCCAGTAGAACGGCCTGACGGACTGTCATTGCGTTCAACCAAATGTATGAAAAATTTCCCATAAGAAATACGTGGGGAGAAAACGCGAATGCAGATAAGTGGGGAACACCTGAAGTGAGGTACTAAGTAATGCTTGATGGCTAATCTAGAGGTCATTCTGAAGAGAATAAAAAAAAAATGAAGCAATTCGGCCCAGTAGAACAGCCCGACGGACTGTCATTGCGTTCAACCAAATGTATGAAAAATTTCCCATAAGAAATACATGGGGAGAAAACGCAAATGCAGATAAGTGGGGAACATCTGAAGTGAGACACTATGTAATGCTTGATGGCTAATCTAGAGGTTATTCTGAAGAGAATAAAAAACAATGAAGCAAATCCGTCCAGTAGAACGCCCGCACGAACAGTAAAAAGGATAGATCCCAAATTTTTTAGTATATGGATTGGTCAGAGGATTTTTGTATACTTTCTCAAATCATTTTCCCGGAAGTCGCGCCCTTCGCAACCAGAATTAGCCAAAAGGACGGCGAGCACCTTACCCAAATCACTATCCATGAAACAATATTTCATTGTCAAGTTTCCAATTCCGAAATCAAATACAGCTTTCTCTCACTCCTCTATATCAACTCCATTGATGTAACCGAAAGTATGTATTTTGTAAGAATTTTTCCCATTTGAAACTCACCAAGAACATCAGACCTCACAAATTACGACAACAAATCATGGTATTGCATCCAAATTATAGACACTAAAAAGCTCAAATGGAAACCAACAGCGCGATCTCACCTCAAGACAGATAATAGATAATTGACGCATACAATTTGCAATTCAATGCGTTTTTTTTTCTCAAAAAAAAAAAAAAAATTCATTGCTGTACACGAAATACGCGCTTGTAATTCGATGTGCTGAGCTTCTCTCGGGGAGGACGAGCTTCCTGGTGCATAATTGATCGTCACGGGGCGTGGACAGCCTGAACGCGTACATTGTATACTTGTGTACTCCTAAAGTACAGCACGTCCTACATACTAATCATAATTATAATGTCTAATTCGCGTGTTCATTTCATGATACGTACGTATAATAATAATTTAGTCGACAAAATCACGAAAAAGATTTGTACCACGAAATCGCTTCGCATTGTATACAAAGATGTAAACAATATTTTGTTGAAGATGCTGTCAACAAGGACATAATAATTGATGAGCGCTGATAGAGTGGGTTTCGATGTTTTTATAATTGATATTAATGACGCTCGGTAAATTTACTTTCTAGCGCATCAATATTTTTCGTGAAAGAATTTTACAGTTGAATATACCCATTATAAAAACATACAAGAGTACAATATCCTTCTTGCTATAATAATATTATAGGACGAAATTTTGTTTCCTGTAGGTAAGAAAGCTGTATTGTATAGAAAAAAAAGTTTTTCAGGTATCGAATACGTACGAGACAGGTGGCACTAATCAATTTTTGAAAGTTTCGAGACGCTGATATGGTACGCCACAAGTTTGCATCACTCGATTCGATCGTCACACTGCTCGTTATTACAACTCTAGCAATGGTGTAAAACTTGCGACTTTGTCGGCGAGCAACTTATGAAGTAGTTGTCGTTAAAATTATAAAGCAACACTCGTCCTATTCGTAGAATGTTTCAAATGTCCATCAAAATGTTGTCCCCAATGAGAAAACTCGTTCAGCTAAATTTTTGCTCTCGGTATGCTAGGTTACAATGAATGTAAACTAAGCCCGGAGAAAGAGTTTAAGCTCCTATTCTATAAGTTAAGACTATGTCCTTCCTTTTTCAAACTATAGGTTCGAGTTTGGTGAATCGATTGTCAAGAAGAAATTTGAGTTGAAGAAGGGCGTGACGTCATCAGAAGGAGATAAAGGAATAAAGACTCGAAAAAATCACAATCACGAGGGTATGACATGATTAGGATCGAACAGTACGAGCAGGAGAGTATGACGTCATCAGAGGATTATTTTTGATTCAAATGCTCGTACTTAAAGAGATAGATAGAACTTATCGAAAATAGAGTCTAATATCAAGAAAAATCAAGACAGTTACTTAGAGGGGAGAAACTTTCGGGAGATGTAAAAATTTCAAGAGAAGTAATTTACGTTTACGACAGATGACCGGAAACAGCGGAGATTGCGGACTCGTCGCGGCCACATAAGCCAACATTTCTCTTCCCACTCTCTAGGTTACTCCTCCTCCGACCTTTTGATTTGTGGTACAAGACGATGTGAATATGTTGGAGGAAGAACGTCAAAGCATTTCCAGAAAATTTTTAAAATATCGTCGCATTTAAGATTGAGGTTTGCGAAGAATCTTGAGAGCAACTAGAAACCTTTAACGCGTTCCCGAATGATACTATGAGTAGACTTGGCAGCTCGGGCACGATTCGTGATGTCTTTGTCGAACTTGAAATGTCAACCTAAATTGAAACTCCATCATCGTAAAAGACTTCTACGTCCGAGTTTTTGACAAAATAGGATATTTATTTCAAAAGGGAATGAGAAAAGTTCTGGAATAAATTAATTAGACTTCAAAAGTCGTCTTCGTTAAATTTTTAAGAGTTTTCAAGAGAAATATGAAATTTAAAATTTTTCTCCCTTCGTAAGATATGAGTTTGAGTAGAAACGTCTAAAATAAATTTATCCAGAAAGACATACGAGAACTCGAATTATACGAGACAATACTAAGACACCCGGGTATACTGAGCAGGTTTGAAAGTCGAAAAGTCGTAGATATATTACACGATCACGTCCTACACAAAACCTAAATTTGAGTCCGCGCTAAAATTATTTTCAACTTGAAAGAAAAAAAAAAAAAAAAAAAAAAAAAAAAAGATACGAATAAACTGAAGTTGATCATAATTTAGGCAGTATTTCGTACTTCATTCACGTAGAATAGAAAACGAACGTGTCAAGGTTTAGCAAATGACGTCATACAGAATGCACGCTATCTTTTCAACGACCGCTTATCAAAAAAATAACGATGAAATCGCTTTCTTCTGTATCAAATGTCAACGTTTGAATTAATACCAACTCTCTTCCTGTTTATATTAATTAATGATCAAAGAAGTACACTGATTACTTCGTTATTGATAAACGATCGTTATTAATAAAAATGTTCTGCTTTTTTAATGTTTATTGGTTTCGATTTATGAAGTGAGTATGTACTCGTACTTTACCTATATCGCAGGTTGAGACATTGCGTTTCTCCGCAAATTAAGATTGAGAAAGGGAAAAATTGGAGAGTTTGCAAAAGGAAAAAGTGAGAGGTGTTACAGGTTTTTGTGAAGAACATGGAGAGACGCGCAAATCGATGCAAATTCTTTCAATTGATATGAAATGTCTGTTTTAAGGCAGCGACGTAGTTCGATAGTTGGAAAGATTTTCAGGGCTCAAGGTTGAATGATGATATTGCAGAATAACAACGTCAATATGATTTTGTATACTTTTGTAGTTGGACTTCAAGAAATGACGTCTTTCGACTTTCAAGCTATATATGCAATAGGTCAAGGAATCTCAATCAACTCTCTCATCTGAATTTTTGAACCAATTTTGTGACTTCAACAACCAGTTATGTCCTCAACCCCAGCCTAGAAAACGTCATCAGCCCAGGACATCATACCCCAAACTCCTAAACTTGGGATGTATGTATACTTTTGTGACGTCATCAACCTGCGATGTTCTTAACCTCAAGTTTGGTGACGTCATCAACACGGGACATCATCCTCCTCCCGACTTTAGTGACGTCGTCACTCCTAATTTTGGGACATGAGTACTTCTGTGAAGTGACCCACGTCATCACTCCTAACATTGAGACGGGTCTATGAGAATTGATCGCAGAAAAATTGACCGCGAGAAAATTTATCTAAGAAAATTGATCGCAGGAAATTGATCATGTGCGAAAATTAAACGCACCGAAAATTTATCGCGCGGCATTGATCTCAAAAGAAAATTTAACGCAAAAAAATCATCGCAGAACCCTAGAAAATACCGGAAAACTAGAAGAAATATCAGGGATGCTTTGTCGCAAGCCGTCATGAGGCGTATCCTCGAAGCTGGCTTAAAAAAAAGATACAAAACCGATGATGATTTCTCTTTACAAATGCGCCATCTGGCGGCTCTCGCGTTTGTTCCACCAGATGATGTCGAGGCAGCCTTTGAAGCTCTCATCGAACAAAAGCCGTGATGTTCTCAACTACTTTGACGAAACCAGGCGAAATCGTCCAAGACAATCACCAAAATTTCCAGGTACGCTGTGGAATTGTGTAGAATCTGTCGAAAGTTTTGGTCCAAAAACCACGAACGCAGTTGTGGCATGGCATCGAGAATTTGAATCGACAGTGAGTATAAATCAGCCCGATCCACATAAATGTGTTGCTGCTCTTTTACATGAACAAACTTTAATGGCAGGAAAGTTCGAACAAAATGTTGCCGGTGAATCGATTATGAAGCGAAGAAAATATCTCGGCACAGCTCCGCCATTGCTGAATGTAGTCAGTGGCTTTGATACGTACCCAATGCTTGATTATTTGAGACCTGTAGCTCACAACATCTCCTACTAAATTTGATTCTTTAAAGGTACAATTTTTCAGGTGATGATAAAAATTTTTTTCGATCAATTTCCCTGTGGATCAATGCCGCGCGACGATTTTCGGTGCGTTAAATTTTTGTACGTGATCAATTTCTTGCGATTAATTCTCTTAGATAAATTTTCTTGCGGTCAAATCTCCTGCACCCCATTGAGACATATACTTTTGTGACGACAACATGTCGGCAACATATTGACAACATTTGTCAGCAACATGTTGACAATATTTGTCGGCAACATATCGACAACATTTGTCGGCAACATGTTGCCCACAAATGTTGCCGACATGTTGCCTACAAATGTTGTTGATAAATGTAGCTAACATGTTACCAATAAATAGTGCCAATATGTTGCCGACAAATGTTGCCAACATGTTGTTGAAAAATGTAGCCGACATGTTGTCCACAAATGTTGCTGACATGTTGCCGACAAATGTTGACATGTGCCAACAAATGTTGTCAACATGTTGCCGAAAATTGTTCTTAACATGTTGCTGACAAATGTTGTCAACATGTTGCCGACAATTGTTGTCAACATGTTGTTGAAAAATGTAGCCGACATGTTGTCCACAAATGTTGCTGACATGTTGCCGACAAATGTTGACATGTGCCAACAAATGTTTATATGTTGCCATCAAATGTTGCCAACAAATGTTGTCGACATGTTGCCGACAAATGTTGTCAACTTGTTGCCAACAAATGTTGTTACAAAAGTATATGTCTCAACGTTAGGCGTGATGATGTGGGTTTGTGTCACGTTTTGATGACTTCACAGAAGTACTTATGTCCCAAAGTTAGGAGGATGACGTCACCAAACTTGGGGTTAAGAATATCGCAAGTTGATGACGTCACAAAAGTATACATACACCCCAAGGTTAGGAGTTTGGGGTATGATGTCCCGGGCTGATGACATTTCCTATAGGCTGGGGTTGAGAACATAACTGGTTGTTTAAGTCACAAAAGTATACTGTATATGTCTCAATGGTAGGAGTGATGACGTCACCAACGGTGAGGGGCGATGTCAAGGGTTGATGACAACATTAAATTTGGGGTTGAGAACATCGCAGGTTGATGACGCCACAAAAGTATGTACGTCCCAAGATTAGGAGCAAGAACGTCACTAAGGTTGGGTTCTGATATCACAGGTTGAGATGACGTCATGTGGGTTGGGGTTAAGAACATTATGGGTTGTAAGTAGATGAAAATAAATTCCAACTTCATTCGTGGCTCTGTCGTCGGGAATCAATCGATGACTGACGTTTTGGTATAACATACCATCTTCGGGGTCTCGGAACATACTAAAAACGACGGCTTCCTTAACGAAGTTAAACGAGGTACGCAGGGAACCTGTTTTATGAGTCGAATGGGATTTGGTATTAAAATTCAAGGAAGCCTCGACCGGATAAAGATAGTATAAAGAAGGCCTAGACCTACTATAAGCCTATCATAATATAGTTTGAGAATCTAAATTTTTCTCGCTCGAGAGACGAAATTTTTCCAAGTCCCCCTGCTATCATATATAGCTCGAGAGTCGAAATTTTTCCAAGTCACCCTCCTATCATATATGGCTCGAGAGTCGAAATTTTTCTAAGTCCCCCTCCTATGATATATGGCTCGAGGGTCGAAATTTTTCCAAGTTTTTCGCTGGACGGCGCACGGCGGACGCCAGATTTCTCAAATAGCCCCCCATAAAACAGGTTCCCTGTTAAAAACGACGGCTTGCTTAACGAAGTTAAACGAGGAACGCAGGGAACCTGTTTTATGAGTCAAATGGAATTTGGTATTGAAAATTTAAAGAAGCCTAGACCTAGATAAAGCTATATGAAGAAGGCCTAGACCTACTATAAGCCTAGTATAATATAGTTTGAGAGTGTAAATTTTTCTCGAATCTCGAGCTATATATGATAGCTCGACAGTGCCAGTGGAAATTTTTCTAAGTCCCTCTCCTACCATATATAGCTCGAGAGTCGAAATTTTTCTAAGTCCCTCTCCCATCACATATGGCGCGAGAGTCGAATTTTTTCCAAGTCCCCCCTTCTATCATCTATAGCTCGAGAGTCGAAATTTTTTCCAAGTCCCTCTTCCATCATATATGGCTCGAGAGTCGAAATTTTTCAAGTCCCCCTCCTATTATCTATAGCTCTAGAGTCGAAATTTTAACAGGGAACCTGTTTTATGGGGGGCTATTTGAGAAATCTGGCGTCCGCCGTGCGCCGTCCATCGAAAAACTTAGAAAAATTTCGACCCTCGAGCCATATATGATAGGAGAGGGACTTAGAAAAATTTCGACTCTCAAGCTATATATGATAGGAGGGGGACTTAGAAAAAATTTCGACTCTCGAGCCATATATGATAGAAGGGGGACTTAGAAAAATTTCGACTCTCGAGCCATATATGATAGGAGAGGGACTTAGAAAAATTTCGACTCTCGAGCTATATATGATAGGAGGGGAACTTAGAAAAATTTCGACTCTCGAGCTATATATGATAGAAGGGGGACTTAGAAAAATTTCGACTCTCGAGCCATATATGATAGGAGGGGGACTTAGAAAAAATTCGACTCTCGAGCCATATATGATAGGAGGGGAACTTAAAAGAATTTCGTCTCTCGAGCCATATATGATAGAAGGGGGACTTGGAAAAATTTCGACTCTCGAGCTATATATGATAGGAGGGGGACTTAGAAGAATTTCGACTCTCGAGCCATATATGATAGAAGGGGGACTTAGAAAAATTTCGACTCTCGAGCCATATATGATAGGAGGGGGACTTAGAAAAAATTTCGACTCTCGAGCCATATATGATAGGAGGGGGACTTAGAAAAATTTGGAGTTGGTCTAGGCCTTCTTTTTACTACCTTTCTCCAAATCTAGGCTTCCTTGAATTTTCAATACCAAATCTCATTCGAATCATAAAACAGGTTCCCTGCGTTCCTCGTTTAACTTCGTTAAGGAAGCCGTAATTTTTTTCTAAGTCCCTCTCCTATCATATATGGCTCGAGAGTCGAAATTTTTCCAAGTCCCTCTCCTATCATATATGGCTTGAGAGTCGAAATTTTTCCAAGTCCCCCACTCCCCCTCCTATCATATATGGCTCGAGGGTCGAAATTTTTCTAAGTTTTTCGCAGGACGGCGGACGGCGCACGGCGCACGGCAGATTTCTCAAATAGCCCCCCATAAAACAGGTTCCCTGTTAAAAAGTACGTGACAAAAACGCTACTAAGTACGGTCAGGAGAGCAAGGATGGGTATATCTCCAAAATCCGGGTCTGTGACCTCACAATTTGATGACGTCATAGATGTGGTAGCTCAATATTTTTCAGAACTTACGTGCCCAATAAAATAGGTTTCCTGCCATCCCTCGTTTACCCCCATTAAAGAACCCGTGAGTTTTTGGAGAAAAGATCACGCGATACAAAACATTCAGCGGACTGAGTAAACATTGTGTAAAACGTGGAATATGAATTTGCTTACTTTCCTAATAACTTGCCGGAGTGATTCTTCCAGCGTTTGGGGAAGGGGGGCTCGATTCCGGTGTTGGAGAAAACAAAATTAATGCATACCCAACCTGCACACACTTCGAAGCAAATTTAGTCGAGAAATTACACAAATTTAACTGCTTATTCACCCGTTTATGAATCAGTGCGCGTTGGGTCGAAGCGCATTTTGTTAGAGTTTTTTCAAATCTCACACCTTCTACAGGCCATTGAGTTCTACATTTTTCCAAATTTCCCTCGTAGATCTCCGAGCTCAAAATGTTCAAAGCGAGGGAGACATACTACCCATTTACTCATGTTCTCGGTCGAGGAACAATCGAAATTGCAACGGTCCTTCTATTACGTTGAATTGCTGCAACACATCCCCCTCGAATTATTGCAAACAATTCAGTTCGAAAAAGGTAACCTTTTTAACAAAATCTCACTCAAAAGAGAGAGTACTCTTTTAGGCTTAGATATTGACGACGTTACGAAAAGAAGGAAGCTTTAAAAACAAGTTTTACTTCGAGCAAGAACCTTGGGATATTTTCAGCGGAATTTCTGCCTATAATATTCGTACTAAAACTGCAATATTGCGCTACCATTTTATTTACTGTGTGACTTGCACGTTTTGAGTTTCATCGAAGAATCTAATAGCGCGAGTTTCTTATAAAAAATTCAGTAAATACATTCTGGAAAGGATTTGCTCGACGCTGACACTTTTTTGTCGGAATGTACGGGTACATTTTAGACGCCTAGCGAAAGCTGCTATGCAAATATTTCGTCGGTAACGAATTTTGTATGAATGCGGCAGTACTACTGACTAAAGACTAAAACGCGTAAACCTATGTAATAATACGAAATCAAAACTCACTCACCGATAGTCTTTCTTTCGCATGAATGTACCGACATTTCTGTACGTAATAAAATATTATCCAGCCAAGTGAGACTACCATTAAAACTATGAACGAAACGCTTACGAACAACACCGAAGTCCTGAAATTTGAAAAATTTCTAAAATTTACTTCTTACGAAAGCACGTACGATTATTATAACTACGGCATATATACGTTTAATACATCAGTTAAATTACCATTCTATATATGTATGTGTGCACAATGGAATATTTAAAAGGTAAGAAAATGATGAACCATACAATCACGCATAATATCCGTCATTATGGCGTAAGATTATTAAGGTCGAATATTCGTATGTATTTGCAATCTGCGTTGGCATTGTAAACAATTTTTTTTATTAATCTACCCGCATGCGGTATTTTCAGCATCTGGAGCGAATGATCTCTGCTCACTGGTTTTTGATGAAACGATAGTTCGCTATTTTGCACCACTTGTGTGCGGTGTCCCAGAGTCAAGGCGGATTCGATTGAACAGATAAAAAGAGCTTTCAGCATTTCAGGATTGCGCTCTATGGAATTTTGGGGACAATTTAAAACCAATTCAATTGCATCGGAGCAAAAATAATATTCTTGAGCACCTAGTACATGAGAAAGAAACAAAGTAGTCACGTGCTTGTATGGGTCGTACACAAGAGGACCCTATAAAACCCGAGTATAGTCCCAGACTGGCGATAGTCCACATACGTTGAAGCGATTCCCAAAGATTGGGAATACGTGAAGAAGGGAAAGAGAAAAGAGAAAAATATCGCAATATACACGACGAATAGTTGAAAAGTATACGAACGTCGAAAGCGTCGTCTTCTCGTCGAACTAGGAAAAAATTAATTTAAAAACAATTTTCGTAAATCGCTGACAAGGTATACACGTAGCAGATGTTCACCAAATTTTTCTTATTTTATCAAAAATTTAAGACGAACATTCTTCTTCTTCTTTCACACGTGCTCCAATTGACCGTGAGAGTCAGATGTAATGCTTGGGTCATGGTCAACTTTGATGACACGTATCATCACGAAATCTGGACAGGTGTTCCGTAATTCTACGCAGAATTACCCACTTTTACAGGCCACAAAGTTGGAAAATCTTGCGACCATGCCGAGAAACGCGGAAAACCTTCGAGACATCAAAATTATTAGTTTGCCTATAGAATTGAGAAAGATAATATTGAAGATTTTGTTTAACGAATATTGAATTTTTTGTCTAAAATTGGGATAATTCGCGTTGAAGAGATCATAAATTTTGGTCTAAAGCGGTAAAAGTTTTGAAAACTCAAAAACTAAACAACAATACGAGTATTAAAAAAAAAAAAATCGATTATTTAAGATAGATCGGTGTAGCTTCCGGAATTGAAGCCGCGTTGTATAAAAAGTTCATCTCGACTTTTTTTTTATTTATTTATTATTATTATTTATGAGTAGAGACCGGATTCCTCGGCATTTGCCGAATGAGTTCCTGCGAAGGCGGATGAGTAAAAATGGAATAGAAGTACGTTTTGTGGTAGTAGGGGCCCAGGAAAAAATTCTATTTTGCCGAAAAATGCCGAAATCAAAATAAATGCCGAAATGGGGGGTAAACGCCAAAAAATGCCGAATTTGTCATTTTAGAAAAAGAATACTTCATCTATGCATACACAACGCAAAATCGTAAGCAGTCTACAATAGAACCTCGATAATCCGGATTTGGCGAACCTACCTGACGTTATTCAAAATTCGGAGAGAAGAGGTTTGACTCTACATGCTCAAATCAAGATCATCGACGACATTCGTCAAAAAACGTGCATAATTGCAGGTGTTCGAGGTAAAATCCTTAAAAAGAAGACTGAAGATGTGTTCAGAAAGAATCCCGGCCTGGAATTCATGGGGGCAATTGACGTTGCAATGACCGACAAAACCATGGATGCATTTGTCCCTAGGGATCCTCTTGTCATGAGTTTGTACGCGTATGCCCTAATAGTGTCTGTCGACGTTGAGAGGTCGTTCTCGAAGTATAAATACATCCTCAATGATCGTCGACACAACTTCACTCAAAAGAAACCTTGAGAAGCACCTTCTTGTGTTACATAATAAGAAGTTTCTGTAGAAAAGGACAAATATGTCTGTTTTTCAAATTTTCGCAACCTAATTTCATTTTTTCAATTTTCGTGACTTAATTTTATGATTTTCAAACGTTTTTGCCGAATAAAGCCAAAAACGACTTATTTAGTGCCGAATTTTGATTTTTTAGTGCCGAGAAATCCGGTCTCTATTTATGAGCTATGCGACTATTCAAAACTGTTCATCAGCTCCAGTACACACAGTTTTACTTAATATTACTACATACATTTGTTTTGTAATTAAAGAAGTTGAAAAAAATAGGTAGAACGAAGGCAATTGAGGGGATTGGAGATGATTTTGGAGTCGTTGCATAGTGCGGAGGTGGGAATGTTGCAGGCGAAGACATGAGAAGAGATGTTGAACTGCGAGGTTATCTGAATGGCAGCAGTTACATGACGAAGAGGCGCGAAGACCTAGGAGGAGGTGAGTCGAATACGATCATCCTAAGACGAGAGAGGATGACTTCTTCGTGGCCGGAGTTTCTATTTGAGACGAACAAGAAAAAGGGAGGCTTTTGATTTATCTTAGTTTGTTGTGGCCCAAAGGTAATTTGGATCTGTAGTATTTTTGAAGGTCGTATACTGGTGAATGAGCTGAGTCAGTAATTTTCGGTAAGAGGGAGGAGTTATTGGTCGCATGATCAACGTTTTATGTTGAGGATGACCGATGTGACCTCAAATCCAGATGGAGGTGACTGACGATTTGATAGAATAGAAATTAGAGTATGAAGGGTGGACGTAATAGTACAGGAAAATTAGAAGAAAAAAGAGGGCTTTTCGGAAAAAATTAGAGACAAAGGTTTTATTGCTGAAATGTGTTCGTCTAGATGGCCTGAACATACCCCGAAAGTTCACCACCCCCAGCCCCTTGGCAAATCACAGAGGGGGCCGGAATGTCTCCCAAATTTTAATTTGGAAAATAAATCGCCTATGAAAGAATTGCAAGACACCAAAAGTATTCCTTATAAAATTTCCTACCAAGTAGTGTCACATTTTTCCGCCCCCAAAGCCATAAAAGTCCACAGGGGGCCCAAACAATTTCGGAATTTCAGTTTTTCATCCGTAAATCCATCCAAAGGGGGAAAAACATCTTCGAAATTTACGTTTTTCTCAATTATTTCGGAAAATACACGGTTTAGGAAGAAACGAAAATTATTTCTTATACAATTTCCCATCAGATGATGCCAAATTTGACCACCCCCGACCTCAGGAGTTCCACAAGGGGCCAGAACTTTTGAAGAAGGAACATATTACAGTCTTCCTCATTTTTTCAATATTTTGGAAAAGCTTTCGCATTTTGTTTTTCTAAATTACGTATTTTATCTGCGAGTAGCCAGCGTGCAAGAATATGCAAGCAAATTCTTACATCTAATTTTCATGTAACGTGTGGTCAAATATTAAAAATTATTCAGCGTATTTCTTCCGTGCAAATTTGAGGTGAAAGGACTAAAAATGTGATATCATTATTTGAAAAATATCATAACCAATAATTCCCGTACGTCGTCATCATTCCATGAACAACATATTTTCCGAAATAATTGCAACAATACGAAAGAAAAGACGTTCTGGCCCCTTGTCGAACTCCTGAGGTCGGGGATTGTCAAATTTGGCATCACTTGATGGGAAATTGTATAAGAAATAATTTTGGTCACTTGTAATTTTTTCCTAAACCGTGTATTTTCCGAAATAATTGAGAGAAACGAAAATTTCGAAGACGTTTCTTCCCACTTTGGATGGATTTACGGATATTTGGGAGCGGTAAAAATAGGCATCACTTGATAGAAAATTTTATGGAGAATAATTTTATATTTTCATAAAGAGCGTATTTTTCGAGATAATTGGGAAAAACAGAAATGTTGAAAAACGTGGTCTCTCCCTTGTGGACCGATAACCACAAGTTGGGGGCAGTAAAATTGGGTGTCAATTGATAGGAAATTTTATAAAGAATACTTTTGTTATCTTGTAATTTTGGCTTATTTTCCGAGATAATCGTAAAAAACTGAAAATCCGAAATTGTTTCGACACCCTGTGGACTTTCATGGCTCTGGGGTGGAAAAATGTGACACTACCTGGTATAAAATTTTATAAGGAACACTTTTGGTGTCTTGTAATTTTTTCATAGGCGCCTTATTTTCCACGATAATCCGAGAAAACTAAAATTTGGAGACATTCCGGCCCCCTCTGTGGTTTGCGAGGGGTCTCTGGGTATGTTCAGGGCATCTAGACGAACACATTTCAGCAGTAAAATCTTTGTCTCTAATTTTTTCTGAGTAAAATGCCATTTTGGCTGAACTATAAATGCATTGAGTGATGGGATTATTCGAATAAGGATCATGTAAAGATATGAGGGAGGGAAGTGAGTCAGATAGTAGAATATAATAGAGTCCGGGAGGACCCTGAGTAAGAATCGAAAGACAGGAGCAAATCGCGCCCACCTCAGCATGAAAACGGAGGCAGAGTTCCTTAAACGATAGGCCGTAATTTTAACAGGGAACCTGTTTTATGGGGCGCTATTTGAGAAATCTGGCGTCCGCCGTGCGCCGTCCGCCGTGTGCCGTCCAGCGAAAAACTTAGAAAAATTTCGACCCTCGAGCCATATATGATAGGAGAGGGACTTAGAAAAATTTCGACTCTCGAGCTATAGATGATAGGAGGGGAACTTAGAAAAATTTCGACTCTCGAGCTATATATGATAGGAGGGGGACTTGGAAAAATTTCGACTCTCGAGCTATATATGATAGAAGAGGGACTTAGAAAAATTTCGACTCTCGAGCCATATATGATAGAAGGGGGACTTAGAAAAATTTCGACTCTCGAGCCATATATGATAGGAGGGGAACTTAGAAAAATTTCGACTCTCGAGCTATATATGATAGAAGGGGGACTTGGAAAAATTTCGACTCTCGAGCCATATATGATAGGAGAGGGACTTAGAAAAATTTCGACTCTCGAGCTATATATGATAGAAGGGGGACTTGGAAAAATTTCGACTGTCGAGCTATATATGATCTAGGCTTCCTTGAATTTTCAATACCAAATCTCATTCGAATCATAAAACAGGTTCCCTGCGTTCCTCGTTTAACTTCGTTAAGGAAGCCGTAATTTTTATCCTGGATGGAGTATGCATAGCCGGTTTCATTTTTTCTTTTAGAGCCATCAGTGTAACTTTCGAATTCTGCGATAATTTCTGTGATTAGTTTATTTGATTAGGGAATATTTGTGAGATCGAATCTGATGGTCGGACAAGTGAATAGCCATAGAGGAATGAATGATTTAATGGGGATGGGATCAAGATGGGGTTTAAAAAAATTTGGTAAGCTATTCTAATGTGGGTGCGGAGTTCCGGAAATTGAGCTGAGGATACGAGAAAGTTGACACTTAATATTAGTGTGCGAAAGTGGAGAGGAGCAGGGTGTCCATTTTTCCTCTGAAATGAAATTCCCTGACTTTTTCAGGTTTTTCCAGACCATCATCTCCACTGAAAAGCAAAAGAAAGAAAAAAAAAAAAAAAAAGAGGAGAAACTTCTTAGCTCGAACTTTTTTTGACGTATCTCAAAAAATTCCCTGACTTTGGGTAAAATTCCCGAAATTCCCTGACTTATCAAGGTCTCACAAAATTCCCTGATTTTTCCCTGACTTCCAGATTTTCCAGAAAAGTGGACACCCTGAAAAGGTTCGGCTGCATCGGCGCAGAGGCTGAGAGCGGAATACCTCTGAACAGTGTTTAGTAATTGACGAGAGGACTTGTTAAATTGAGAGTAGATCGAGGAGCCGGGGGCGGATGAGACTTCTATACAGTTGGAGAGATATATTTTCCGGTTGCATCCAAGACGGAGGTGAGATACATATTTGGGAATATTGGTGGCATTCAGGCATTTAGCTTTGAGCGATTTTATGTGAGAGATCTAAAAAAGATCGCCGTTAGAGGTAAGCCCAAAGAAATGAGAGTAGAGAATTTTGATTGAAAACCCTTGAAGGAATAGAGAAGGTAGAGAAGTTTGTAGTTGGCGGTTTTTCGAAACTTAATAAGACCAGTTTTGCCAGAGGAGAAACGAAAACCACGGTCTGAAGCCCATGTAGATATTTTATCAGAACTTTGTTAGAGGAGTCGCGATTGTCGATGAGAGATTGAAGAGAAATGCCGTGGTCATCGACGAAAAGGCGTCGTGTAAGGGAGAGGAGGTACATTTATAGCTAACAAAAAAAGCGGGATATTCCAGACTTCTCCTGAAGAGACGCCGTTCTGGATGGTTTAGTGAGAATAGAGATGGTCTTCGATGATCTGTCGTACAGAAAACTAGGTAAAAGTTTTGAAAGGTTATCTCTGAGACCAATGGGGGCACACGGGGAAAAACCTGTTGAAGATCAAAAAAGATAGTGTAGAATTTTCGTTTTTTGCGTACTGGTAATTTGTTGCTCGAGGTCTGCCAAAGGTTGAAGAGTATTTCTACCTTTCCGAAAACCCTATTAGGAGTAGGAAAGTATAATATTGGTTTCGAGGTACTGAAAGGTGATCCTTGTGGGACTCCATCCGATTGGATGTAAACAAAAGAAAGTTGATTTGCTACTCAAACCTGGAAGGAGCGGTTGTGGGGATAGACCGTGGAAACCATATTTGTGGAGTGTTAAACGTCTCTGTTTGAGGGACCTTGATTATCTGAAGGGAGTCTGTGTACCATTCGTTACTGCGGTTGCCATTCTTAGAATTACCAAGAAAGTCTCACGAATGTCCTGAAATTGAGTCTTGTTACAAAGGATCATCAGATTGCCCTTCATGTAGAGGTCGTCCGTCCTTTCTTCGATTGTTGCTACGCGCGTCTGAATTAATTTCATTAACATCTACGGCGCTTCCGCTAAATGACTTCGTTTAATCACAAAAGTGCAACGTAGATCCTATTTTTTGACAAATGTGTAACAAAGAGTAATTATAATTTAGTTGACAAAAGTAATTATAACGATTAAATTACAAATACGCGCGAACAACTTCGATAAATAATTACAACGATGTGAGCTAATAAAGTTTCAGTCCTATCATCAGGAAATGTGAACTCTTGTTTCGCGCTGACGTACCCTGTACAGCATTATTCTGGTATGTATCAAAATATAAATACGGTGAAATAGATGCCAATCCTCAGAACAATGCACATCAATTGGAAGTCACGATGATTAGATTATTAGAAAGTGATATGGCTATTGCTGTATGACTTCGCAATGTGGATTCGCATATACTTTTGTTTACGTTTTATAGAGTGCCTTGTACTCTACTAGACACTAGAGCTAGACAATAAACTTGAAGTTCAATGCGAAGAATAATCAGCTGTGTGCACTCATCGAGTGTAGCAACTCGCACATAACAACCTTCGATGACTTAAACGTTTTTTAAAATATTCTCGTTGAATGTGACAGGAAGGTCTATTGAATTAGCATACGCGGCATACAAGAAGTATTCTTCGTACTTGCACGCCACTACCGGCTTGGATTTTCAAAATAGACGAATTAAATACCGGTTCTTATAAAATCTGACGTCTGTAAAAGTTGAATAAAAGGCAATTAAAACGAGTAAGGTGTTGCATTTGCGATATACTTCTGATAAAAAATTGAATGGAAAGGAAATGAACTGCTCTCGAGTGACCGCGGAACCACGAAATGTATTCTTCCGTATACCGAAAAAAGCGATGATATCCTGTAGTGCATTTCAAAAAAGTATATTTCTATTGCTGAATAATACATGAAACGTAATCCGAGATCGTATATCAATGTTAAACAAGTTTGATTGAGAGCGTGTATACGAAGGACGCGGTATGTGGGTAAAAAAATACTCTTTGTGCTTAGCGCGTCGAGAAAATGGTTGAGAATAGCAGACGGAGTCCGAGGGAGACGCGTATACTGAAGGCTAGGTCAGGATAGCTCGTTACATAATGCTATACGAATGCGATTGTTCCTTGTGTAGTTCGAGATGATAGGATGGGAGTTATGAGAGATGAAGAATGGAAAGGAACGGTTTAGAGCCAAAATTGGTGCGTATCCGGCCTGAAAGAACGACATTCGGTTTAAACAACTACATTGTACGGAATTCAAGTGGGAAAGTTTCTTTTTCCCAGACTAGAGTGAATGGAGTCCGGGCACTTGAATGGTTATTCTTGCTCTCATTTAAATTGAACTTCACCTGTATATCAATGAGGGAACTGCCTATCCCTTCCCAAACTCTCGATGTCAACGTGTAAAGCGAGAAGCAAAAAAAATTTTTCTTACGAATAGGCTCCCTCGGAGAAATTTTCTGTATGCTCTCCTGATCATCTTGAATTATGAGAATATAAGGTTATGAAATATCACTCTATCTTTCGTTTGTTTCAATTTCCCACTTCCCATCACCATCTTTCGGATCGAAACTAATGCTATAATTCAATTTTGTCCCCCCATCAGTAATTTCTTTCGGGCCCAAAGAAATGTACACCCGACTCCTCCATCATATTTCAAGTTTCAATTGAAATTGATGACGTAATGTAGAATATTTTCGCAGCCCCGCCCCCACATAGAGTTTTTGAAGTCCGAATGGGTTGAATAGTTTGGACTACGTTTGTCCTGAATAGTGTCGGAAAGTTTTCCGTTTGTGCTGGTCTCCTCTCCGTCCCCGCAACCGTTCGCGGAACTGTAGCCTCCTTCTCCTCCTGTCTATTTTTGATCAGGAAATGGGCTGCATTGCTCGTGCTATATTGTGCCGTTGAACTTTCGATTAGTGTTGGTCTCCTTCCTCTTCAAGCGTTGGGGGACCGGAGACCTTCAATACCAAATCTGGATTTGGCATAAAAAGGGATGGAATTGTTTATGTTACTTTTGTTCTAGTACTCTTGCTCTCCAATTGTTGACTTCTGTTCTAAGCTCGCATTCAAAGGTTCCAAGTAGAAGAAATCCGAAACTTTCAAAATAGTCCGGCGGCTTAGTGCAGATTATGAGATCAACCTTGCATTTCATGTGAAAATCATGGAATTTGAACGAAAAATTTGAGCCATGACGCCACGGTCCAAACCGCATAGGAGCCCCATAATGGTGGGTTGCCTAACTGGAAGGAGTTCTTGCATATAAATGACCGAAATATTCCTTTTGGTTCGCAATTTATGTGGATTCTTATGTAATTCGGACCGCCAAATTTAAAAAAATTATCAAAAAATTAATCCGACATTTTAGGGGTGCCGAGGGGCTGATGACCCCGAAATAGGGGTAAAATTGAGGTGACATATTTCAACATATTTTTACGAATATCCCAATGAAATTTTCCGTAGAATTTGGGAAAAATACTAAAAAAAAATTCTCCGACCGTACAAAGGGCCCAAGGAGCTCAACTCCCCCCCCCAAAAAAAAAGTAGGAAAAAAAATTTTGCGTTCTTTGGAAAAATCTTAACGGGTTCCGAAATAGAATTGAGTGCGAAATCCGAGAAAAATGGTGAAAAATTCCTGGGGCCCTCGGAGGGGGTTAAAGGGGGTACAAAACCTGAAAAGTGAAGAAAAATTGTTTGCATTTTTTTTCAAGTTCTACAAATTCCTATGTAGAATTTAGCGTAGAATTCGGAAAAAATGGTAAAAAAATTCCTGGAGGTCTCCGAGAGGGCCCCCCCCCCAAAAAAAAAAAACTCGAAGTAAAAAATATGCGTTTTTGAGAATATTCAAACGGATTCTTCTGTGAAATTTGCTGTAGAATTCAGAACGAATCCTGAAAAAAATCCCATGGCTCTTTGAACGGGCCGGGAGGAATATAAACGTCTTGGGACAGAAGTTGTAGAACTACATTTCTATACTTGTAGTCCTGTTGCATAGAACGTGAAATAGATATACCTTGAAACATGCCCATGTCCAGATAATTTATTCAAACGAGCACTCATTACCACATGCACACATATCAGTGCATAGTATTCCAACCCTCTGTCACTTACAGTGTCTCGTAGAACAGCCTTTCTGGCAGCCGCCGCATTTCACGAGAATCTCCAATGCCATACAGACAGGTGGCTGAAGGGGTCCATAAAGGTTCCCAGTGTATTCCATCACTGTGGATCTGGCAATTTTCGAACCTCCTTCAGACACTGCCTCCACACGTGGAAACCCCGATATGCCGTGCGAAGACAGTGCTGTTGGAGAGTATCTAGGGTAGGTGGGATAGAAACCTAACCTAACCTCGCCGCTATGAATAGAATTAACAAAATAAATAATTGATATGAAATGGGCGCCAAATTTGAAGAGGACGGAAGATTGAAATGACGGACAGAAAAGTAGAAACTATTAGAAAAACTAATGAGTCCGCAAAGCGACACATTCGGACCAACAAAAACTGTAGTTTACATGAGTTATAAAAATATCAATCGACAATTTTACAACTTTTCCTAAAGAAGTTTATGTTCCTCCCGGCGCCCTCGAAGAGCCATGAGATTTTTTTCAGAATTCTTTCTGAATTCTACGGTAAATTTTACGCAAAAATCCGTTTGAATGTTCTCAAAAACGCATTTTACTTCGAGTTTTGGGGGTTTGAGTCCTCTTACCCCTTCTCAGAAACCTCTAGGAATTTTTTTCACTATTTTTTCCGAATTCTACGGTGAATTCTACATAGGAAATTGTTGAACTTGAAAAAAAAAAGCAAAAAGAAAAAAAGGAAAAATTGTTTCAACATTTTTAGGGTTTGTTCCTCCTTTACCCCTTTAGAAGGTTTCGGGAATTTTTTTACCATTTTTCTCGGATTTCGCACTAAATTCTATTTCGGAATCCGTAAAGATTTTTCCAAAAAACACAAAATATTTTTTCCACTTTTTTTTTTTTTTTTTTTTTTTGGGGGGGGGAGGGTGAGCTCTCTGGGCCCTTTGGACGGTTGAAGAGTTTTTTTAGTATTTTTTCCAAAGTCTACGGAAAATTTCATGGGGATATTCGTGAAAATATGTTGAAATATGTCACTTCAATTTGACCCCTATTATAGGGGTTATCAGCCTCTCAGCGCCCCTAAAATGTTGGAATAATTTTTTGATAATTTTTTAAGAATCCACATAAATTGCCAACCAGAAGGAATATTTCGGTCATTTATACGCAAGAAGTCCTTCCAGTTAGGCAACCCGCCTTTATGGGGTTTGGACCGCGCTGCCATGGCTCAAATTTTTCGTTCAAGTGTCCTCAACGCTCGTTCCAAATTTCTTGATTTTAACATGAAATGCAAGGTCGAATCGTCTACGTCCCGGACTAAAATCATACTTTTTCTTTCGAACAATGTTTGTTGATAAAATAATGTTTCCTAACACGTCACGATATTTTTCTCTGATGAAATTTTAGCGTATCTTCCGCTGCTCCAAGCCAGTAGCCATTCCCCTTCCTCCTCTTTCCCACACTAGGCCAACTACTTGTTCGCCCTGGGAAGCTAGTTATAGCCTAATAACAGTATACTGGAGTTAAACGTACTAGAGTATAATAATGGGAGCAAACGAGCCCGTGAGCCACTCAGCCTGAGGGCTTGCCTACAACCCACGCGACAACGCAACAGCGCAATATTCTCAAACCGGTTTGATCTTGTTGAGTTTCTGCGCCACAACTTTTGAACCTCCTACAAGCTCGCTGTACAGGTCAATGTAGGAGCACTGCATATTTTTAAATGCTTTTGAATTTGTCTCGTGCATTGCGCTGTTGTCAGCTAGGCAACTCTAAGTGGAAAACGATCGTATCACCCTAAGAAAGGTGAAGGCCATCCAAATGATTCTCCAGTCTGTCGACAATCAGTTCGACCTGACTGTATCTTTACTGTCAATCACATTGTTGTTTTTGGTGGCAGCAAGCTTGACATCACCAGAGATACTGAAGGTATCCTCAAATTAGTCGAACAGGTCCTGACCTCGGAAGAAGCTTTGTTCACTCAGCTGTCTGCAGAGAACAGTAAGCCTTAGGCCGTTCCGGCATAAGAAAATCGAAGAGAATATGACAAATAATAATTTGGATAAGTGAACAAATCTTGCAACTTCTTTTTTCAACACTGCCGGTTCAATTAGAGGATCGCGATTGTAGCGTCTCTCGAAGCGAAGAGATAAATTAACTTTGATCACTCCGGAAGACGGATGCGTGGGTGATATTCCAGACTCTCTGATGACCGTACGTAAAAGAACGGCGTATGTCCAGTGGGAAAGTATACTAGACCTGTGCATGGTTAGGAATCCCCAGAAGAGACCGTCAGCTAGCTAGTCTAAGGTATACAGATGCTAAATACCGACATGGATATATCAAAAGTGAATACGTATGATCGGTAAAATGATCACTAAAATCAATATATCGATATCAAAGTATAGGAAGCAAGCATATAAAGTGCTACACTATGTGTCTCTGGAGGAGACATCTAAGTAGTGTGTCATTTAAGACGGTAGCTAAGATTTTCGAATATTTTATTATTCCAGTCTCTTAAAGATTTATATCGAAGTAAATTAACAACTTGATGACGGTGATGATTTTATCATTACAAAGTTTTTCAAAAATTTATATCGGAGTAATTTACTGCGCTTAGGTACGAATTCCGCGCCAGATATTCTCGACCGTGTACCTTCATAAGGGCAATATTGGTACCGAATTATTTACAGATCCCGTTTCGGTAGCTCGTTTACAATTCGACTTTTTCCTTCGAGCATTAAAACTAATGAATAATAATGAAAGTTTCAATGGCAGAGAGGCTGACGTTTGAAGAAGAAAAAAAAAAACGAAGTCTACTCGTCACGTACACCGTTACGTAAACTGCACCTTTATAATTCGGAAAGTTTTCTGTTTGTGCGGTGTCAGCGAACTTTTCGTGTTTGTAAATAGATTTTTCCTGAACACGACGTTCGCATTATGGATGGATAATTTGGGATCGCGCGCACACAAAATAAGAAAACAGATTACGACTCCGAGACCAGAAGCGCTTTTTCGGAATCGTAATGACTATTAATTTACTCGAGCGATACTCTGCTCGGAATACTAAGGATGAAGAAGGTAACGTTTTCCGTTCGTGTCGCGTACCACAGCGATAAATACGGTTACTCGCGTGCCGTTCTTATTTTCCGTTTATGACCGGGGCTGATGAAACTCCAATTTATAAACTCGTTCGTCGTTTCTCTCGAAAAGCCAAACTAAATAAACCAGTCTATTATATTCAACGAGTAAAATGGATTTACCTCGGCTCACTCGAGGTTCCCTATAACAAAACGATTGCGAACTTACACACGCTGGATAGAATGAATAAAAGTTCACGTAGGTGAAGATCAAATTTCTAAATTGGGGGCCAACGTTCGAGGTTCGACGCAAACTTTCTATACTTTTCTCGCGAATTTCTCTCACGTAGGAGGGGGAATAATCGATGAGGAAATTTTGAGGTCAGCGCTTCTCTTGGAGGGAACGTGTTCCGTAAAAACGCACGGGCTCTCGAGTTCAGGTCGTGTGACAAAACAGCGTCTCGTCGTCTTCCGATGGTATTCTGAACATCATCTATACCCCATCTATCCACTCATCTCACCATTCTGGAAGTAAGAAATTCTTATACGAGTACTATGAAGCAAAAATATTTCTTTTATTGATGATAGCTCGAATTATAACTTGCTATTGAAAAATTCATGCAGATATTTTTCTTGAAAATTAATAATGAAAATATAAAACTTCCGTTCGCAGTATAGCCATTAGATTTTGCGGTTGTATTTTCAATGATGGAAAATCCATAAAAATTTTCTATTTGTTTCATTATTGTCATCCACGTGCGTTTAATTTCCATTCGATGAAATTTCGACGCGGAATTATAATGTTAATCTGCGACATCTAATCGGTAGGAGTGGTTCTGATTTTAATATGGTGCATCCGCTTCATATAAGTAAGTTTTAACCGGGTAGCTAGATAATTCACCTGTAACATTAACGTCATGAATTCCTTTACAGATTATTTGAAGGACTTGAATTAAAATGAAGAAGAATTTTTACCGGTCGCTGAAAACATCAACAAGAGACTCGTCTGTTTACTCTTTCTGTAATTACGAGCCAGGAAAACCATCCTCGCTGTCATACAAGATTCTTCGTCGATCATCTCTCACCAGACCCTTTGGCTTCATATGATTTTAAACGAGCACTCTTTGAAGTCCTTTTTTAAGTATTTTGTACACGTGTGTCTTATTCATGAAAAGAATTTTATATATGCTTCTAAGTTTGGAACTACTCTTGGAAAAACCGTCGCAAAAGACTGTCACGAAAATCCGTCGAAGTTTTTTGACGGTTTTTCGAAGGCTTTTGAGGGGACTTCTCCTTTGAATACTGTCACGTTTTTTTGCCACGCACGATGACGTCATTCGCAAATATACCTACAAGATTGGGACTATTTTTGGGAAAATCGTCACAAAAAACGGTCATGGTTTTTTGACAGTTTTAAACTAGACATATCCTAAAAAAAAAGTCACAAAAAACCATCATGGTTTGTTTTCACGCTTGATGACATCATTAGTGAATAATGAATATGCTCACAGAATTGAGACCACTCTTAGAAAAACCTTCACAAAAAAAACAGTTACGAAAAACCAGCAAGGTTTTTTGACGGGTTTTCGAAGACACAAAAACCATCACGGTTTTTTTTTCACACTTGATGACGTCATTAGTGAATATGTTTCTGATATTGGGACTACTTTTGGAAAAACTGTTACTAAAAAAACCTTCACGGTTTTTCGACGGGTTTTCAAAGATTTTTGGCTACCTAGACTTATCCGAGGAAAACCGCCACAAAAAATCACTTTTTTCACATTTGATGACGTCATTAGTGAATATTTTCCTCACAAGATTTGGACTACTCTTGGAAAAATTGTTACGAAAAACCGTCACGGTTTCTTGACGGTTTTTCGAAAGTTTCTAACGGAGCCTATCCCGGGAAAAGTGTCACAAAAAATCACAATCAACCGTCACGGCTTTCTACTTTAGGAACTTGTGAAAATTTCGATCCTTGCTACTTTCATCATACTAAGCCTGCGCTAGTACTAGACACATACTAGGAGTCTGATCTCATAACTACATCTATACTACGCTCATACTTAGCCTACCCTATTATAGCCTCATTACTACACTAAGAGCAGCCAGCCATTCAGCTCATTAGCAGTAGGGAAAATACTCTAAAGGTTTTTTGACTGGGGCGATACTCCTGAGGAAATCGTAACGACTTTATGTCACTTTTGATAACATCATCAGTGACCATCATCTACTTTAGGGATTTGAAAACTATTTCAACGAGGACAAGTTGGAAATCAAGAGTAACAACAAGCTGATATCCTTTGATGTGGCAAGACTCTGCTCAAAAGCAACAGATAGCCAGGGAACCCCGATGGGACGAAGTACGCCAACATAGTGGAAGAGACCTTGAGCCAGAACTACTGCCGCTTCAATAACATGTTCTACAGTCAGGAAAAGGGACTTGCGATGGGATTACTAGTGGAGATATTCACGAATGATATGGAAAACAAGATATTGAAGGGCAGCAAGTTCAGAAACTCGATCAAACCCTGGGCCCCAATTGTGTGGTCAGGCAAGATAGGTGGACTTATTCCTTTCGGAAATGAACGCGATGAATGAGAGTATCAAATTCACAGTGGAAAAGGGCAATAAGACCATCGACTATTTGGACCTTACACTCGCACAGGATGACAACAGGATAAAATACAAGATCTACAGGAAGACGACGCATACTGACACCATCATCCCAAATGACTTCGACCACCACCCCAGGCACAAGTTAGCGGCAATCCATAACTACTGCTATCGAGCAATTTCTGCCCTTAAGAACAACGAAGAGAAGAGGAGAGAGGTCGAGATAGTAGAGCAGATTGCAGAAGCCAATGGCTACCACAGAGGTGTGGAGGATGGAGTCTTTGGGAAAATGGAAACAAAGAAAGTAAGAAAGTACTCTGGATCGACACCATTTTATTCATCAATTTTCAAATCCATGAAGCACCATAAATCTATTTTGACCCTCTGTGCGATAGTCATACGGAAGCTGGTGGCTTCCCGGCTCCTCTTCGAATATCGCAAGAAGGAGAGAAATGTACCAACGATGAAATATGAAGAAGTAACGTATCCAAACGGTCCCACTTCAATTTCATTGAATTCAGTCACATGCGAGAGGAGAATTTTCACCCATTCTCCCGCTTCGATTGAATACGCACGACAAAAAAGAAGTTTCGGGGTATCATTCCCTTCCACTGCTTGAAACAACTATAATTTTTGCGCATTCTCTCGCTTCGATAGGATGCTGGACGGTAGCCGTTTTCACACCGCAAGCTCACAATAGAAGATGATTCTCTCGTTGTATCGACCAGCTCATAAAAATGCCAATTTTTGAAGTACTGTCCCCTTATTTTGGGAAGGGATTCTTCCACTTCACGACGGCTCCCAGCAAGATAATTTGCACCGCTGCGACTTGAGGAAAAAGAAGAATAAACATTTTACAGTAAAGAAGGTGAATGTCAAGAGTGCGTATTATTAGGCCCGAACATTGACTACTAATTTCACGCGACCTATTGCGGTAGCAGTGATAGCTTACCCCGCTAATGATGAAAAAATGAAAGAAATTCATTAATATTGATTTTTTTGTTATGTTCCATATCACCGAGGACTGTGGGACTAAAGTATGCTGTCTTGAAGGTATGATGCATCAGATGAAAGGATTTTCCCAGGTGCCACTTCCTTTATTCTATTTGTTAAGTGTGTTTGAAGTTTTGTAATTGCTAAAAAGCAGGGAAAATATGGATGATTTTTTTTTTTTTTAAAGAAGAAATGCCGTGGATACGTATTCCCATTTTCTTTCATCGCTCCGTGATAACTATTGCCTGAGGTACAGCCATTTAAATTTTAGGCCTATTTCTGGCTCTTCAGAGCGTATGGATCAGCAGATGACTCAATATTTTGTATTTCTAGTTTTTTCACGGGGGACAACTTTTCAACATACAACCCAAACCTTTTGCGACTAAGGCCGTTTTCACCACCCTATCCGGCTAGTCTTTCACTTCCATTTTAAAAATGAAATTAAAGTTGGATCTTGTAGAGACGTTCTTTGTTGAGAGGTTTAAAACGCAAAACATGAGACCCTCTCATATTGCTACTTTGAATGTCGTGCATAAAAAGGATGAACAAAATTTCCAATTCACTGAACAAAACCAACCAATTGGGGCTATTCTGATTGGGAGTGAAAACGTGCAGAAACCTTCCAACTGCAGAAAACCGAGAATAGGGAAGGGGCTGATTAAAACTCGCAATATCTGGGGGAAATTCCGCTTTCTTGCTTCATTTAAATTTGATACCTTTTTACTACGACCATTTTTAGTTTTTTTTTTCATTTTTCCATGGTTTCAGCCAGATTTGTTTTTAAGATGGTGGTGACGGGGGGTGTACAAACAGTGGGACGAGTACAATCGAAAGAAACGCCCAGGATTCGAAAAAATTGAGTCAGTCGAAAAGAAAACATGATAGGTAAATTACACAAGTGAGTGGTGCGTATTTGTCTCTCTCAAAGGGAGCATTACAGCATACTTGGAAGCACAAATCGCACTACGAAAATGAGATGTTGCAAAATCATATTCCACTCATTTTTCCAATCGTAGGAATTACTACAATTTTACTACAACGATCCGCGTTCATTATTACGTAGTCTATTCAAGCGTGATAAATTGTAAATTATACGGTCCGGTCCCGTTGCCACATTAGACATTACAATCACGGTGACATCCATTTCCCATGTGTACCAATAGTTGATAGGTACGTATTCTCGACTGAATTCAACAAAAATCAGCTCGGAAATTTTCCTCTCATAGCGGCGACACAGCATTATAATATACATGAAAATTTCCAGGAACGTGAAGACTAACGAATGAGGGAATTCTCGATTTTTACTCGAAGTCCACTGTACGTTGATGTATATTTATCGAGTTGACATAAGATCAGATTTGTTGACCCGATTTCGATTCAGTAGTCACTCGACCTTGAGTAAACCCCGCCAAATACGCGGTAGAGTTCGAAACTAATCGACGTAAAATTAACGTCGACAACTAACTAGTGTACTAAAATATATAAGTTAGAGACGCTTGTACCATTTTCTTAATCTCCTGGTCAAGTTAACTTAAACTTTTTTCAGTTGCACCAACCCACATAATCCTAATTTAACTACGCATATTACAAGCTAAACCAGGTTTCACTTGACTGCCCAATTTTGACCAGTCAACTCAAACCCGTAGTTAGCTTTTTAAACTCGGTTCAATTTTTGGTACAAGCGGCCCTCAGTCGACTTAGAATCTACCCCCAATAGATCGGAAACTTCAACTTGAACCTTATCAACGTTAATGTCGAGTCAACACTTGTTGATTACATTTTGAATCTGCAGTGTACTCATAATTCGACTCAAAATCGACCTCTAATTTGAACCTTACAACTCATTTTTGAAAAATCGAAATTGAATCGTTTTCTAACTTTAAATTTTAACATGAACTGAAAATCACGACATTGATTTCAAAATTCCTTCGATTTCAATTGAACAATCTGAGAGGGATTCAGAATTGGGATTGAAAAAGACATCAATTTTGGTTGCGACCTTTGACTATATATATATAGGTATATAATATGGATTAGCATCGTGTTGTCGGAAAACGGCACGACATGAAGGAAACACGTTTGGGCAATTTGATGTACTGCTTGGCCGCAATGACTACTGCCTTTTCCTCGTTGATTATCGAGCATTCTTCTTTGTGCGATATTTGCAACGCTACTGCGACCACAATGAAGTCAAAGTAGCCTACCTCAGCGCCTTCATCTGATGAACATCCACTACTCTAACGGAGTGCTGTTAGTCCACATTACTTAGTGGTACATTTATAGTCGTAGGTTGTGACAATCATAAATCAGGTTCACTTGGAACCATCATCATCGCCAACCGTCCATTGATGCATTGGGCATATAGTTACGTTTTCAATATGCCTCATAATTACGCACTTGGTCTGCGAGTAACAAAGTCGCCAAACAGATAGAATGTTACATGTCTATCAAGCACCGGAAGGGGATCAACAAGGCAAATGAGTCAAAATAGAGTCAACGAGTATTGGTACAACATCGACATCGGCGTACAATAGTTTAAAGTTCGAGTTGAGGATTTTGACATTAATTTGAGGTCAATTCGAAGACAACCTGCATACAATTGGACAGTTAGTTGATGCACTAGATCAAAAATCTGAGCAGTAACTTGGTCTTGAAATTAATGTGAGAAGTGAGTGGAAATGAAGTTGACATAATTTGAACCCATATCGACCTAATATATGTACTGACGTCAGCACTTAGTCAATTGCAACGATATAACAACGCAATTTCTACCAACACTTGAAAAAACAGTGTATCACAGATTTCAGCTTTGGCTTACGACTTAAACTTGCAACCTTGGCTTTCAGATTTTGGCTTTCGAGAAAATTCAACTGGCTTTCAGTTGAGCATTAATCGACGAATTGGAACGGAGTCGTATGCAGAAGCTAGGAGAATTAGGGCTTAGCCTATCTTATAAAAGGCACCAATTATCCAGATCGTTCCCCTCCGTCAGTTTCAGCCATAGTAAGGTTCGCATTATGCTCACATGCATCCTGTATCAAGTGTCTTGTTTAGCTGTTGATCAGTTGCAAAAGTATGTATCTGTTTTCAAAAATTTCGAAGTTTTAGAGTAAAAAGATTTCACAAGCGACAAAATTCGGTCGTGATCTAAGAATTTGTGAGTTTTTGATAAGCTGAAAAAGTGTAGCATCTTTCAGTTTTCGGCTAAAACTGGCTTCTAGTTTCCCTCTTATCAATAAAATTTCAGATGAATTAGGCTTTGTGGCTGCAATAAGAAATCAATTTAAAGGATGCTAGAACTCTTCTGAATACTGAGATTTCTGGAAATGTGCAAAAGCAAGCACACCTTCAACATATTATTTGTATTATCGATGCAAACAAGTCTTTCTTCTACTGGTAAACAAAGTTTTAGAAAGATGATAAGCATTTTATTTCGAAATCGAGGGAACGATAAAATGATTAGTACACCGAATTTCCGATTCTGATTCGCTGTGCCATATTTTCTCGTAAACATTGATCTTCGTTACGTCGTCTCGTGAGGTACGTAAAGAGCGGAAATTAACGCTGTCGACGGTTCTTCCTCGCAGGAAAAGTACCTAGTTAGACTGAAAATATTGAGGAAATCTTGTGCACATTACGTTTCATAAGCGCGGTTTCTCGAACGTAAATTAAGTTGCCCTTTACCCGGAGTACGCGTGTCTGTATACAATAAAGTTTTACGAGTGGCTGACGAGACGCGAACGTGTGCTCCTTTGTCTGCACAGCCTCTTCGCTACGTGCAGGACAAGAACCTCTACGTGCACCTCGACGGTTAATAATTAATTATCTACGTATTGATTTATAGCCCGAGGAGTTTTTTATATTATGAAGTCGTTTCGATCATATACCGTATTACATTGCTTTTTCGAAGAACGTGCACAGCCTGTATGTATTCTAATCAGTACCTTATAGGAAAACATTGGATTTTCCATCTCTGACCCAAGAAGTTCAGTGCATTTCAATCAATAAAATGAATTTATTTTTTGTTTTTAGTCCAACTTTCTATATACATAACGTGTAACCATGGTAACTATCAAAAGATGAAAAGGGTCAGAGATGACGTTTGAGAAAGATTATACCTACATCGTCTAAACTCAGAAAATCTGTTTTACGCGAATGAGATCTAACGAGTACATATTTGTGAAATTTTCTATCTAAATTCTAAATAGATCCATGTGAAAAGTTGAAGTGCAAAGGTTCGAACTTTTATTTTCAACTTTTGGGAAACAAACTTTCGTCAACACCTGACCCTTGTCACCGAATGTTATTTTTATTTTTTCAAAATTTAGCAACGAGTGCATGTATCCGAAGAAAAATACGAATGTTCACCACGTGTCATCGAAAAAGTAATTCGACTTCAGAAAATCAACTCATAAAATGGAAAATCTCTCTTTCAAATATAAAGACGAGTAGAAAAAGTTGAACAACTGAGTTCATATAAATTCATGAATGAATTAGCTAAAATTGTGGATTAAGATGATAGTGAAAAAGAATCCAAGTAAATTTTTTTTCATTGCAGTCCGCTAATTAACTATTTTTTTATTTCTTTGATTTAAAATATTTTATTAAAAGTAGAAGGAAATCACAATGATAACTTGCAGTGGCGTTGCCAGGGTTCGAGGGGACATTCAGTGAATTTCACACAAACTCACCCACACGAAAAACGAAGTTAAAAGGGTAATTCATTCATCCCTCCAATCTATCCTGACTGAGCCACTGTCAACTTAAAGAAATGCATGCGGTCTCCCATAAGTAACTTCAGAAATTCTCACGTATTTTGAATGCTGAGTTTAATACCATTTTGATGTCACTTGCACTCCAATTTTATCGTATGAAATATTCAGAAGTAACCTGTATCGAGCCACTATAAGATACACCAAGAACAAATGATAATCATCGAATGAAAAATTACATAAATTTAATATGTAATAGTATAGCTAGTATTATTTATTCATTTTTTGTTTTTATCACAAAATAAATTTTAGAAAGGATTGAATAATCTTAAGAATAGCAATTAGTGATCTCGAGAAACTTCATCGCAACATTTTTCATGTATTTATTTAATGTTTCCAATTCCTTATCAATAATTTTCATATAGCCCAAAGGAGTATGACATCGAATCACTTTCTCCGTTAGGTTCCAATTGAAGAGACTAACAAAATGCACAAGTGGGAATTACCGTGAAAAGAAATGCCTAACTATTGAGTCGAGTACGTTTACGACAACGAGGAAGTAAAAGGAGAGATGAATAATCTTGAGAATAACAATTAATGATTTCGAGAAACTTCATCGCAACATTTTTTATGTATTCATTTAATGTCTCCAATTCCTTATCAATAATTTTCATATAGCCCAAAGGAGTATGACATCGAATCACTTTCTCCGTTAGGTTCCAATTGAAGAGACTAACAAAATGCACAAATGCCCAACTATTGAGTCGAGTGTGTTTACGACAATGAGGAAGTAAAAAGAGAGATTTTCTGGCAGAGTCGAATAAATAAAGATCCATGTTTCGTGTTTACTAGTGCTGAGTGACCGCATTTATATTTCAAGACCACGTCTGCCGGCTTTCTGATGAAATCAGGGCCTAGTTTGTGAATTTTTTTCACAAAGACGAACGCCCCCGTCCTCGGATTAATATAGACGTGACCTAGACCACGGGATGGGGAGTGGAAAACCGGCGCATGTTCGCCCCCAAACGGATATCAACATTAGTATCGTCAGATAAATTTATTTGCCGCCCACAAATTATTAAAAAAAACCTGACGTTTGTGTATGACGTGGCCTACGAAAGGTCAGGTTTTTTTTCTATTTATTCAGATAAATTTATCTATTTGTTAAAACCGTCCGGTGAAGCAATTTTTTACATTAGTAACGTCATTATTTCGTGATGTCATACCCTTCCGTAATGACTGCATAAGACGACATTATGACTAGCACAGCTCGGGCTTTCTCTCTTCCTCACTCTCTTCTATTCTCGGGAACATGCACTCCGCTCTTAAGAGTCTCCATCCTCCATCGTGCTCAAGTCTCCCTCATAGTAGGCCTCCAGGTCACGGCTGATGACGTCATACTTCAGGGCCTAACGTACAGCAGTATAAAAGCCTACACCAAAGCACTTATAGATTAAAAAGATGAGGGGAGGCGGATTGAACTCGCAGATTCAGGCTTGGGGTCAGGGTTGATGGCGTTACAGTTGGAGGGGGGCTCGGGGTCATGGCTGATGACGTCATAGTTTATTATAAAGGAAGAAAAGGGTTACAGTCACGGGTGGAGGCAGTCGTCGAGGTGCTATAAACTCGCAAATTTAGGAATTAGGGGCTAGGATTCAGGACTCGTGGAACTCGCAAATTTTCAGAGTCATACTCGCGGAGTTGGTGTGGACTAGATACAGGAAACTACAGGGAAGACATGAAAGATGTCAAAAAACCACTTGAGGGTACATATGAAGAGAAAAGATATCTTCCCAACTCCCTCTCTTGACTATATCAACGGTCAAAACGACTAGAGTATTATTTGTTTAGCGTCAGAAATTCCTCCAGTGCTGCTTCAAAATGTTCACGTAATTTAAAAGTTGCCCGAGAGAGTAAAAGAATGAACCCAAAGGCCACTCTGCGAATACTTTCTCGTTCAAACTGATAAATCCGCTATCCGGGCGCGTGGATACCCATTCGGAGGTCTTCGAGATCTCTTTTGAGCAGGAAACCTACCATTTATTTTGATTGGGAGAGGGGACGATTCTCAGAAAACGTCCGCGTCCGTCCAGTGTAGTGTCATCAGTGGCCTTGATTTAAGCTAGGGACGTGGAAGAGTTTCGAGTTCCGATCCTTTATACAGAGAAACAAGAGATTTCGGGTTCGATCCTTCATAGAGAGGGAAATTTGAAAACATGTGGAGTTTATGATCTCGTGTAGAGGGAGACCTAAGGGGAAGGTTGAGCTCTGAACCTTGAAGTTAGGCCATAACCATGGAGCCTGAAAATACGTCACATCCAACATAAGCTCAGCTCACAGGAGGGGTAAAATTAAAACTGTTCAAGTTAAAACTATCTCTCTCAGTATAAACTAGGTTCAAGCTTGCTTAAAATACGAATTGAAGAAGAGCGTGACGCCATCAATATACTTGAAGGATAGGTTTTCCTCGTGAGTGAAGGGGGTAACAGAAATTTAACTTGTCTTTTCCCCATCATGAAAGTCGGCTATTTTAGATACTCATGCGAGAGGCAAGACTATATTTTCCCCCCCTCTCTCTGTGGCTACATCACTGAATTTGAGTGTCTGAAGCACTTGAGCACTTCTGATTCAAATAATTAACAAAAAATTACATAAATTACTCTATATGTCGCAGAAAAGACCTCAACAAAAGCCTTCTACCCCCCTTACTCCAAAGAATCACTCGACTCTGGATGGACCTTGATCTGATGTCACATCAACTCACAACTTTCAAAATCAACGAGGCTTTTTGGTCGAAGGAACTCTGCCCATTTTCTACTGGAAATGGACCAAAAATAATTGAAACTCGACTAGAATGTGAGGGCTAGCTTGAAAAGATTTCGACTTGCAAGCCATATAAATACTCGAAAAATTTTCCAGCTCTCTCCAATTAAGAACCGCAAATCTCCTTTAAAATCCTCCCTATGCTCATCAATTCTCTCTCCTAATGAACCCTAAAATATTTTCGTTCAGATCCGAAGGTCATAACAACAAGAGAAATTTTAATTACAGCACCCAAGTCTTGAACTAATTAGACATATTTAAAATTTCTGGGTCGCCAAAGCGATTTCTTTCGTGACTTTTAATAGCACGTAAACATAAAATATAAGACTCATAAATCATTTCTCAAGGTCAAAGCTTTTACACAACATTTTTACTCCAGATAGGATCTTTTAAAATTTTAGGGAGAAATTTGGTACACATTCTAAATTCTTTCATCAATGGTAATTTGCTGAAAAGCAAACACTAATAGTAATAACAGACGAGGGTTTCGCATTTCGCCTAAATTGTATTCTGGAGTTCGCTGTACGTAAGCATATAAAAAGGAACGTAATTCGGCGCTATAATTTGTGAAAAAATCGTTAAATGGATTCGAATTTCGTTTTTTTTTTTTTTTTTCGTTAGACTTTTCGACTCGTGCACCCTTTTCTCATACTAAATGAAAATTACCAGGATTGAACGTCCTTCTTGATTGCTTTCACGCGATCTCGTTATAAAGAGCAATTAAAGAACGTGTGTCCTTAACAATGGGTTTTTTCTATCAATAAATTGGGTACTTTGATTAAGCTTTTTGAGATATGCTCGAGAGACGGATTCAAGATATTGCCCAATATTATTTCTAGCCTACGTCATAGTCCAAAATCTACGAGATTTTTTTTCTCACACTACCACTAGCCTATCGGTTTATTCGGTACACCCAAATTTTTTTTAGTTGCACGTGGTTAAGTATTTTGATCTCTGAGACTGCATATATTTTTATCTTGACAATAATATTACGAATTAATCGTAAACTCGACTCATTGTGACTCATGAATGAAAAGGAAATGCGTTCTATCGAGATATGTATTTCGTGTAACTATAAAAACGAAAACAAGTTGAGATTAGTAGTATTTTTCAGTTGAAGATAAGAGGATAACAATGATTGTTTGAATTTTGAAAGATCTAAATTTAAAAACACTAAGTACTCGACGAAAATTAATGAAGTACACAATCAATCACGAATAATTAAGTAGTGTCGTTGTGGTTATCGTTTCCTGACCTCATTAACTGAAATTTTGCGGTCGACAGAAATATAATTCCCCTGATTCTATTTTACCTCTCAATCTTTTATATAAAAAGATTAAATTGGATGCGTACTGAAATTTCAGGATGGTCAAGGACTCGTGGCTGTGTCAAGCCTTTTTACTGTCAACAAGTTTTGACAAATAAGAATTTCGTAGTTCGTGTCAACTATTCGTAATTTCTCGAAGGAATCTAAGGAGCGTCAGAATGTTCTTGAGAGCGAGGATTTTTAGTATCTTTTCCTTTGACTTCACAACTGAATGTTTTCAAGTTTGTCTTATCAATTTCGCACTGAATAATTACATCCACTTTTTTGACTCGCTGGCAATTCTACTCCTTACTCGTATGCAGCAGCGGATTCGTCAATCGAGCCGCCATAGACGGAAAGAAAATTCCCGCTCGCGGAGGAAAATTTTTTTGTGCTTCAAAATCTCAAAATGTTTGCTCCCATTCTTTACCCTCAACAATTGGTCAAAGTTTGACGAGGCAGTAAAAATGTTCACCCCAAGTGGATTAATATTGGCGTTAAATATGTGCTCCAATGTTTCAAAGAAAACAAAATTTCACATTACTGGTTTCTTCTCGCCACACAACAACACTTTTCCAAAATACAAGATTTTCATATTAAATAGATTATAGTCGTATTTTAGCTTCACACCGGATGCCTTCGTTTTTCCTCCTCTTCTTTTTATACACACTTGTCATAGAAACAAAATGAAAATTGAGCATTTCTTACAGACAAATCGACGAATTTCATTTTATTTCGGGATTCTGGAACCTTGAAGAAGGTCACGAGTACGAGAAAATTACAAGCTCGAATTGTGACATCACGCAGAAAGTTCTCGAATCCGTAGAGAGAATGAACTAGACAAAGAATCAGGACGGCATCGGAGTAATTAGAAAATTTTGACTTCACTCCTTATGAAGGAAGAATAAGGAAAACTTTATAACCCTTTACTTTTACACAGAGAGAACTTAAAGAATTTGTGACTTCATCAAAGTGCTCGAAAAATGTTGACTTACGTCTTTACAGAAAGACTCGAAAGAATTTGAGCCCTCCAGCTCTGTAGAGGGGGAACTTAAAACCATTCGTGACGTCATGAGAGTATTTGAAAAGTTTTAGGCTTTGCACTCTTCTTGGAAAGGGACTTAAAATTGACGTCGACACGTCTCAAGGCAGCGAGTCATCCCTAAATTTGCGCTGTAGAAGAATTTAACGTGCCTACAATGATGTCATTACCTCGAGAGTGACCTTGACCTACTTCAGGGACTTGAAAAAATTTTGAGCTCAATGAGCTCATGTGAGCTACGATTTACAAAATGTGATGAGGTCCTTAAGGGGCGTCCATAAATTACGTGAGGTATTTTTTTTTTTTTTTTTTTTTTTTGGGGGGGTCCAACCAAGTCTCACCAAAACTCACACGAGGGGGAGGGGGTGCCGACAAATCTCACGTAATTTTTTCTCTCACAAATACATTCTAAAATATTGCTAAACTGGCTTAAATTTAATAAAAACTAGTCCTTTTTGAATAGGTGTAAAATGGGATCAAGAAAATTACGTTTTTTTAATAGATAAACGCGATTAAGCACAGATAAACGTATTTAAAGCAAAAATAAACATTTCGGAAAATCTCACGCGCGATAAGAGGGGGGAGGGGGTCAAGGCAAATTTCACGGTATCTCACCAAGGGGGGGGGGTGGTCGAAAAATCACAAAAATCGCCTTCCGTAATTTATGAACGCCCCCTTATCTATTGAATGACCTTGACCTACTCCGGAAATTCAGAAACATTTCGTGCACTGTACCTTCACGCAGAAAGAACTTGGAAAATTTGTGACGTCATCAGAGCGTTCGGAAAAGGTTCTTTACAGAGGATTTTGAAAAAATTAGAGCTCTTTACCATTATGGAAGAGGGACTTGAAACAATTCGTGACGTCACCAAGGGATTTGAAGAAATTGTAGGCTTTGCACCCTTCGTAACAAGGGACTTAGAATTGAGATGGACATTGGACACGTCTTAATGCAGTGAATCATTCCTAAATTTGCGTTACAGAAATATGTAACATTTTTTGATGACGTCACGAGACGATGATGACCTCGGGAGTGACCTTGACCTACTTCAAAGCTTGAAAAAAAAGTCGAGCTCAACGAGCTCAGTTAAGCTACGATTTTCGAAATTCGATGACGTCCTTATCTAGTAAATGACCTTTAACTACTTTAGGAACTAGGAAAAATTTTGAGCCTCATTCTCCACAACATAAATTGCGTTTTTTGAAAAAAAAACAACATCCATAATTTCTTGTTTGTTTTAGAAGGGAAAATTATCCACATTTTTTTCAATTGAATCCGTGAGGAGAGACCTGGAAAAATGACGTCATCAGAAGACTTGGAAAATTTTGTCTCAATCCTTATAGATAAAATACTAGGAAAAATTTCAAACGCTGCTTCTCTAGAAATGAACTAAAAACAATTTGCCATGTCATCATCATCAGTGGACATGGAAAAATCTTGAACTCTGGTACACCCAGGTGGAGGAAGGATTTGAAAAAGCAGAAATGCGAATTAAGAGTTATTGGCGAACTTGGGAAAATCTTCGGTGAAAATCATAGTAGAAATGGGAACGTACGGAAACTTTTATTTTGAGGAAGAGGACTTGGAATTATTAACGTTCAGATAATCTTGACCTAACACTGGGATTGAGAAAAATTTCAACTTATAAATTATGGATCTTGAATGAAAAGCAGGAAGAAAGAGGGAGATAAAGGAAGAAGGTAAAAAAAATTCTCGACTTCACAACACAGGAGGGAGTTGGATAACATGTTTGAGGAACATTCAAAAATTCCGAGTAACAAGATACGAAATGAAAAAAAGATTAAATTGGCGGTAGATCAGTTTTTTTTCAAAAAAAGGTCTTCCCTTCAAGATAATTGTAAGGAGATGAACTTGAAACAAAATTGAGACTGATTTTCGAGCTATATATGGAGTTGTCTAGCAAAGCTAGGCGGGAGGAGAGGGATTGTGGAAAATTTGGAGATTCGGAAAGATTTTCAGATTGACCAAACTAAAAGGGTGGAAGAGATTTCAGAAAAAGGGCGGCGACTCAGAAAATTCGACTTGGTTCGAGCACTGAACAGAAGAAGAAGAAAAATAATACCCTTGAGATGGTACGGTAGGAAGTTCAAGTTCTCCATGAAATATGTGTCCTGCTCGTCTCAATTAAAACTTCTCAAATAGGGTCTCCTAATCGCTAATTTTTGAGTACATTTTCTCCGCAATCACAAACCTGCTCTCCTGTACAATTCGACCACATCCGACAGCCACTCGAAATCTTTCTTAATAAATCACTCACTCTAGATTCCTGGACTTTTTAACAATATGGCATTCGATTGGAACTTCCATGCATACTCATATCAGACTCCAAAACAGCACACAGTATCGTGGATCCCGGTATTCGTTGGAGGCCACGAGAAATTTCTTGAAAATTTGACTATGAGAGTTTTCAAGGGCCCGACGAGCTGCTTACCCGGCCCCCGGCCAATAGAATATGAGCTAGCACAATACTGACAGCACACCAACTACGAACACTCCATCAGTTTTTACTGTCTCATGACTATCTCAGCTCACTCAATTACCAACCTATATAGCAGGTATCTCCTTCTTACCGACTCACTTTCATGCCCCCACACGCTTCCTCAGGGTGTCCACTTTTTCTCTGAAATAAAATTCCCTGACTTTTTCAGACCATAATCACCACTAAAAAGCAAAAAAAAAAAAAAAAAAAAAAAGAGAGAGAGGAAAAACTTCTTAGCTCGAACTTTCTTTGACGTATCTCTAAAAATTCCCTGACTTTTCCATGTCTCACAAAATTCCCTGACTTTTCCCTGACTTCCAGATTTTCCAAACAAGCGGACACCCTGTCTCTATTACCTTGCTTCAATTAATACTAAAATTTATCTGGATCCCGGGACACAAAGACTTCCCGGAGTATGGTGCCATCGACTTCATAGCCAAACACGCTATCACTCCAAAATTACGGATTCTCTATAAAAATGATTACCGTTCTTTAATTACTGTCATGAAACCTCCTCTGGAAAATCAACTACCCGATCAATTCCACCACATGGAGAAACTCCCTCGCTCTCGTCATCCTCCATTAGAAAATCGAGACAAGAGAAAGTAAATTCTTATTCTTCTCAGAATAGAACACAGCACCCGATCCCCCCCCCCACTTACTAAACCTGTATATCCTCCCGGCCCCCTCGAAAAATCTGTTTTTCTGTCCTCTTCTTTTTATGCTCTTTTCCTCCCTGACAGTCACACAGTCTCCACAATACCAAGGTTTCCGCTTACATATAACTTTCTGCTTTATAACTGTCAAGATGTAATTCCTATATTTATTGTTATATACTCGTAGGATGGGCATTCCGTCGAGCTAACAACCTAGGTAGTTAAAACAACTTTAACACTGTTAATGAAAAACAACTACCCCCAAAGAAGTGAGCAGCGAGTTTTCGAAATTTTTCAGAGGAACAAAGTAAAATCCTCAGTCCGCTGTCGTTTTACTTCGAAAATGTTCTCGGAAGACGGTCTTATTGACACTACTCTGATAAATATTTTTTCAGTATAAGCGGTATTAAGAATCCTAACGCCCTATCCAAACACCAGCACTGTAAAACCAATATTTTTCCACAATATCCTCTCGAAATTTGTATCTCGGCACCGAATTTGCCTATGTAGCTCGGCATCCGCCCGATCGAGAGTGTTTACATACCGAGTACACACGTCGGTTCTCTATTTAATTTGCCTGTTGTAATTATGACTCTATTTCCCACTGAGATCTAATTATTATTAGATGAAAGCGCATGGATAATGCTGTCGCTATGCCGTAATAAATTCCATCAACTTCGGTATAACTTCGAGCTCGAGTCAACGACACGAACGCGAACCATAGGTCATCAAAATCGTAAGTGTAGTTTACGAGTATGTCAACTTTCATAAAGATTGCTCTATTTTATGAATACGCGCGTACGTAGACGGTGTATACAAATACGAATACCTATAGACGTGGTGTTTACATTTTTTAGTATCGAAAAAAATACGACAAAATTCGCCTTCGTACATACACGAATATATATTTATTAGATAGGCTACATAGGCGCACGCGAGATTAATACGTGTAGAAAAATGACGTAGAGCACGACTTTCGCCCTTGCGAACCTCGTTCGTGCACTACACCAAGGTTAACCAGGAACAAAACGTAATTTTTGAAAATTCTATCTCATTCGCTAATCCCAGTAATTTTTCGACAAGAATGAGAGAAGAAAAAATTTAGATTACGCCACATATATACAATTGAATAATATTATTACTTCCTATTCTCGCTGTCTTCGGACAGAGAGAATAGGAAATGCTTTAACAGCCTGTTTTTCAGGTAATAAATTCCGTATCTAAACGATGCGCGTATACTCTCTTCTTAGCATACCGGAACTCGTAAAGGAGCAATAATACTGGCACTTATGCCGGCGCCGAGTATTTAATTGAAAAATTTTCCTCATTCCGACTATCATTTTCATGGAAAACTACGATAATCGTTTCGAAAGATAAAAAAGTATGCGTAACTTACTTATTAATATTAGATGCTAATCGAGGACATATTTCTCCGACTGAAATATACACTTTAACTCGAACACCATTATCAACTAGTTTTGATAATTCTTCGCCCTTTTTCTTATATGTAAAAACAGCGCTGAATTCTTCTGAAAAAGAAGAAAGACAAAAATTTATTAGTAATGACGTGAACAGAACAAAACAAAATAACAATCGAAAATTGGCACGACTAACTTTGCCGAGGAAATTTGCGAAAGAAAATAGTCTCAACACTCTTATATGATGAGAACAAGCCATCTTAATAGCGACGAAAAATTAGTTCAACTTTTGCTTTCATCAAATGCTTAACCAACTGTATAATGCATGCAAATCGACTTTCATCTCATTTATAATGCGGACGAACGGACGTTTTTTTTTTTTTCTTTCCTCGTTTTCGATATTGCATTAGGTATATTACACAAGTTAACTGTTTTGTAAATAATGAATGGGAAAGAAAAAAAAAAAGATTGGGGGAAAAAAGAAAGAAGGACCTAAATCGAGCGTCACGTCACATGACCGAATTTTCAAAACATTACATTTGTAAAAAGATGAAAATGTAAACAAACTATATTTTAATTAAAGCGTCTGTACGTAAAAATAGACGGCAGTGGGGTGTACTCTGTGTCGTCTCTTAACCTTGGGATGTGAACCAAAATAATAAGTTCAGAGTGACGTAGACGCACTCTACGGATGTTCTTCGTATTGGCCACCGATTTGTATGCATTTCGTGTGTAATAAGTGTACGTTTTACCGTATCATTTTTGAATGAGACAGAAAGTGTCCCTGTCTGTACACTGTATAGAAAATAATGATCATCACGTGAATGGATTATAGGTTCGCGAAATTTATAGCATGGCATCTGACTGTCGATTTGAAGAAGTATTTTTCGACGGAATGCATCGCAATGATGGTTTTTTATTACTAACGACGTGCACAACTTCAATCACGGTGCTAATAAATTCATACATTTTAAGCGTCAAAGCCTCAGTCACCTCTTCTGAATTTTTTTTTCTTTTTTTTTTGACGAGCAGTCAACTAAATTAGGCTATTTAGCTCAGTGTAAAAAATTATTGAATAATCAGGTCGTTAGTAAGAAAGGTGAACTTTTTATAGATCTATGTTGAGTGGAATCAGGGCGGACAGTCAGGTTTGTTTAGATGTAGTTAGTTGTAAGTTGTTGGGTACCACAAATGAGTTTGTGGTTGTTTTTGAGTGCTTGAAGGAGGGAGGAGGGCTGGAAAAATTAGATACCATTGAAGGACTGCAATGGCAGTGGGGAACCCGCTATCCCGAGCCCCCTTTCCCCGCTGCCCCGAGTCCCCTAGAGCCTGAAGTTTTTCCAAGTCCTGAAAATCATGACGTTACAACTTGAAAGCCGTCGTCTTTCCAGGTCCCCCTCCCCTCTCCGTGACGTCATCAACCTCGCTCGCGCTCGCGGACGAAAATTTCCTGGAAGTACCCCCAACAAAAGGTATAGCGGGTTCCCCGCTAAAAAATGTTCTTGCGTAGCCAAATAAATAAAGATCATGTTTCAGGCCTATCATAATTTAAAAATGAAGTCTAGTATGCAATATCGAACAATTTAGCCTCATGTAAGGAGGCTGTTCCGTTCGTTCGCCCTCCTTCTTGATCTAGTGTAAGTCTAGTTGACAATATTTTAAGCTAATAGATTTTGAGGGGCAAACAAGCGGCAAGCTAATAATAGCTCTTGAGGGGCGCACTCGCGTTCTCCGTCCATAAGCTTAGTTTAGAAAATCTAGTTTGGAATGTTTAAAACTAATTGCTTATGGGGAGCTCACTTGCTCCGCTCGTTTGCCCCCTTTTTCGTCTAGTGTAAGTCTAGTTTAGAATATTTGAAGCAAGTAGATCATGGGGGGTGAACTAATAGCTTATGGGTCTAGTATAAGTCTGGTTTAGAACATTTAAAGCTAGGTAATAGCGTTTGGGGGCAATGAAGGCTATAAATGTGACGGACGGACGCACACACGCAAATTTCAAAATCGGGATAGGGATCAGGATTTCGGAATCTTTTCTAAGTCCTAAGGTCATTCGGACGGACGGACATACGCAAATCTCGAAATCAGGGTAGGGGTCAGAGCAAAGACATTTAACACTTATGGGGGGCGAGCTAATAGCTTGTGGGTCTAGTATAAGTCTAGTTTAAAATATTTAAAACTAATAGCTTTTGCAATGAAGGCTATTAATGTGACGGACGGACGCACGCAACTTTCAAAATCAGGGTAGGAATCAGGATTTCGAAATTTTTTCCAAGTCCTAAGGTCATTCGGACGGACAGACGGACATACGCAAATCTCGAAATGGGGGTCAGATCAAAGACATTTAACAGTTATGGGGGGCGAGCTAATAGCTTGTGGGTCTAGTATAAGTCTAGTTTAAAATATTTCAAACTAATAGCTTTTGCAAAGAATGCTATTAATGTGACGGACAGACGCACGCAAATTTCAAAATCAGGATAGGTATCAGAATTTCGAAATTTTTTCGAAGTCCCAAGGTCATTCGGACGAATGGACGCACACCAATTTCGAAATCAGGGTAGGGGTCAAAGCAAAGACATGTCAAAAAATGGTCAACTGTTGAATTCTTTTGTTGGCAGTAGGGGCAAGAAGGAGAGGTTAGAATGCGAGGGTTAGTCGTGTGAAGTGTATTATTTTTGCGTGGCCTATTCTTAGACGAGAAAAAATGACTTCTTCTCGTCTAGTGTTCCTATTGGATGACCAGGGAATGGGGATTTTTTTTAATATGAAGGAGTTCGTTGTAAAGGTAGTGATTTTTGTAGTCTACGGATGGAACGGGGGGACTATCAGTTACTCGGGTGAAGGACGTGGCTTGATCAACAGCGTCATGTTCGGAGAGGTCGATGTACCCAAGGATTGTTACGAAAATTATTTGAGTGTTGATTAAGTCCAAAGTGAGAAAACTGAGGAGAATGCGTTGTATGATTGAGTTAGAGTTGTATGGGTCTGTAAGAGATATAGTGAAGAGAGAAAATGAGCCGCATTAGGATAGTCCCTTCAATGAGCCAGATATGCAATGCTTCAAACACCATCAGTCCCCCTTCTATCATATATAGCTCAAATTTTAAGAGGGAACCTGTTCTCTGGGAGGTTTTTTTGAGAAATCTGCCGTGCACCGTGCGCCGTCCGGCGAAAAACTTTAAAAAATTTCAAGTCTCCAGCTATACATGACAGAAGGGGGGCAGAAAATTGTCGACCTCCAAGCTATACATGATAGGAGGGGGAGGGACTTGAAAAAATTTCTACTCTCGACCTATATATTTCAAGTCCCTAAAATAGGTCCAGATCACTGATGGCGTCCTATTTTATACTAAGTTTATAGGGGTCTAAGCCTCCTTCAGACTAGCTTTATCCAATTTGACTCATGGAACAGGTTCCCTGCGTTCCTCGTTTAACTTCGTTAAGGAAGCCGTCGTTTCTTTTCAAGTTTTGGGACGGACCACCCATGGAAAATTTCTTAAAAAGAAACTCATAGCTCAGGTTCGTTGTTAAAAAGTTAGGGTGAGTCTGCGAAAGTGAAGGAGAGGTGCTGAGGCCTCCGCACATACGCTAAATTTGGGGCTATTACGATAAGCTCCGAAGGCAATCCTGCGAGAGAAGGTGTTGACGGGGTCGAGTGAGGCGAGGATATTTTTGTTGGCCGAGTTATATCTGATTTTGAGCGGATGAGGCGTTTGTATAATAGGAGGCGTAATTTTCTGTTGCAGCCTTTCGAAGGGTGGGATATGAATCTAAGAACGTTTAAAGCGCGTGTGCATTTGGCTTTGGAGGATTTAATGTGTGGAGCCCGGGTAAATTTTTGGTTCAAGTGGAAGCCGAGGAGTTTGCCGTAGTCACATGATACAATTTCGAAGTTTTGTAAAATTGATGGAAGGGTGCATGAGGTAGGGTTTCTTTTTTGGAAATAAATGAATCGGTTTTTGAGGAAGAAAATCTGAATCCGTTTTTTGATGTCCATGCAGTAATTGAGTTGAGAGTTTTCTGGAGAAGTCGGTGAATTCTTTGGTGGTTAGCTGAGCAGAAAAAGACGTTGAATGAGGAGAGAGTTGACATGCGTGGTGATACCAATAATAGCTATTACGAGTTGAACAGACGAACACAATCTAAAAAGAAAATAGTAATTTATTCAAGTCCAACGTTCGCTCTAACAATCCATAACGATCATATTACGTACATAGTACGATGATCGAAATTTTCTCAACCCCACCCACCCCTACCAGATATATACAGCTCCAAAGTCTGAATCCTTAAAATTTCTCCATATACACATATCTGAACCTATGAAGCAGAGAGTTTGTCTGTCTAACCTAACGAAGAGTGTGTTGCCAAAAACAAATTACGATAGCTATAAAGAGGGAAGGGATTTTTAGGACTTTGAGTTCTTTTTTTAGAGAAGAATCCACTATCTATTTTTCTGTGGGAGGGGGAAGGATATCCTCAAAAAAGTCCGACTTCGATTTCTTATCCGACCTGCGTGAACTTTGAAAGAATTTTGAGCTCTGATCCTCTATAAATGGGACTTGAGGAAACTTCATTCAAGCTATAAACCTCGAGGAAGCAGGAATTAGAAAAAACTTTGAAAGAGATGAGGAAATTTCAAGTTGTAAACCTACAAGCTAGGCTATAACTATGGTAAGTCTAGGGCTGGGATGGGGTCACAGACCAAATAAGAGCTAGACCGAGAGGAGCATTTCAGACCAAGACTCCCTATATTCACTTTAGTTGTGATCTACGTGTGGGTTATATCCTTGAGAAATGTACGCTTCCGACCTTTTGTGACGCCATCATAGCCTAGGGACTTGGGAAAATTTAGAGTTCCACTCCGTCATATTCGGAGCTATGAACCTGCGTAGAGGTGGGCCCAAAGAAAAGTTCAAGCTTGCCTGTAACTATGGAATCTAGAACTAAATTTCTTTTTTGGGCATGGAAGTTTGGCTACAAAAAACATTAGCTTGGCTCAAAGAAGGATTTCAGGCTAAGACTATCTTTCTCGCTATGAAATATGGTTAATAGATCGCAAGAAAGAAATATAAATTGAAAAAGCGTGTGACATCATCAATGCGCTTTAGAAGTACATACCTAGAGAAGGACTTGAACAAATTATCCGTATCGGAATACGGCGCCACCAGAACCGGGTATTGCTAAAAATGTCTGTGACGAGGAAAGTACAAAACAAGGAGATTCGAGGGTGACGCTATCGAGAGATGATTTTTCGTTCAAATCCTTCAAGAGGAGAAATTTAAAAAATCAGAGCGTTTCATACTGAGGAAGGGATATCTAGGGCTTTCAAAAATTTCAACGATGTAGAAGGAAAAGAGAAGTGATTCTTAATTTCATTCATGGGGAGAGGAGAATATCACGCTGGAAAGACCTGATGGAAAAGTCAAGGTATATACGGATATATATATATTTTTTTGGTTTAGATTGATAGTCATTCACTTTGTCCCTCTTTCAATAATTACAGTACGGTTTATGACTTAAGAAAACTTCTGGGATAATTATTTCGTCGGCTGATCACTCGAACGTCTTTTCTTTCCCGAGGTTTGTTAATGGACGCGAGTATGATTAATTGACCGGATGGAAGATACGGCGCAGATAATACGATACATTTTTATCTCACGATCTCGTTACGTGAAAAGTACAAAATCTACATAATACTGTACGTTCGATAATCAAAGTTTCTTCCTCCAGTATAGTAATCGCCCTGCCCTCTAGAAGAAACTTAGTCATAACGTAACAAACCGAAACCATTTTACTGTTCTCCTATTTCACGGCGGATACTATTCTCCACTATCATTCATAAGTTCAGATTAAATTACGATATCGTATAGATATAATATGGCGTAATCAACAACACTGAGTACAAACTGTTCATAAAACCAATCAATTGGAACCACGAGAGAGACTAGCTACTATTTAGGAATAATTAGCGCAACGTGTCCCACATCAAATCTCAAAACATCTGTCTTGGCCAAAAATACGATACGCATCCGTATAAAATTCGATATGGTATTCTTATAAAGAGATCTATTGCGCTTGTTGATCCTTTTTTTTTTTTTATTTTATCCGAGAGTTTTGAGAGGGAGGTTCGAGACAAACGGAGACAAAACGAGAGAGATAGAAAAGGAAGTAGTTCTACTTGTGATGTAATCGTCAAGAGTGCTTGCGCTGTATTATTCACAATTAAAGACTAGCGTGGTCGGAGATTGGAATAGGAATGAGAATTAACAATGTAGTCGTCTGAGGTGAAAATTATGGGTACTAGATGGTTTATTTACCTATTGCACAAATTTTTGTTCTCTCTTCCTTCCTGTCTATCACTCTCGCTATATTCCCATATCTAGCGAAGTCTCTATAGAAAGAGAAATATATTTACGAAGACGATATCTTGGCATTGCAATATCTAATAAGTGATCGGAATAACAGGAAATTTCATTTTCATCTGAAACAAGAACTAATCATCATTAAATAGCCAATCACGTTTGGCATCTAAATGCGGAAACGTACACGCGCCTCGTTCCTTTTAATAAATTAATTTTTATACTCGGTATCTCACAGTGTGGTCGGCCTTGTAAAGACTCTTTAAATTGACGAATAATAATACATCTCTCGACTATTATTGTTGTCTGATATAAGTTTTGAATTATCGAGTGTCACCTCTTATTAATATCGAGGTAGAGTACAGTATGTACGCAATCTCGGGTTATCACCTCTGTTGCAAAAATCGTAACCCAGCATTATGTTCGTAATTGAGACAAGGAAGCTAATTGACGTAATTAGACTAACCATTATTGACCCGCACGCTTTTAGACTTTCGAGCGAAAATACGACTCGCGAACACTCCATCGGTTGAGCAACAGTTAACCAACACGAAGCGACTTTTCGTATAATAAATGAGATAGAAGTTCCAAAGTACATACAAATATAACGAATATGGATTTAAAAATTTTAGTTTTCGAAGCTCACACGTAAGTAGACTCGTACTTTTCCGGGTCAATTGTGTACAAAATAGTTCACGTGACCTCGATTCCTCACATTTCACTTCACGACAGTAGGTACCATCTCGGTGTCTTAAATTCCGCTTCCCTCGGGCGAACGATTTCGGAAGGAAAGAAAACAATTTTTATGAATAACACAGCTTCGGATCATATTTTTGTAACATTATCATCAAAAATGTTATTAAATAGACATTAGAGCTATTTTCCCATTTTATGCCGATATCTTAACTTACGTAACGTCCTTCCTTGAAAACGTTTCTTTTTATTTCTCGTCGACCACTCCTCCGTTATCTCGCTCTACTGGTGTTATCGAAAGCTTTGTCTGACAACATTTTCGATTGTATTGCCTCCTTTTATCATCAAAAAGTAACTAATGAAACGAGATATTTTGTTTCCAAACTGATAGTCATATTTTTCCAATATTCGACGAGGCAATTTTTCAAACCATATTTTTAGATTTTTTTCTTCCCACTTCTGTAAGAATAGTTTCACTTATACAAACAGAAAATAGATGCCTGTCTCGAGGAAAGAATTTCCAACTTCTTTATCAGTATAAATGAGTGAATTATTGGCATTATCCATAAACTACCTGTCCTACGCCCGAAGGTCCCTTTACCTCGAACACAAAGGTCGTTACCGTCCATTTCCTCGAGTACTCTCCTCTCTTCGGAACCACATGCTACATGTAAATACGTAGCACGAAGGTTAATTTTTTTTCAAGTTCTACGGTAAGTTCCTTTCCCGATGTATATGTATAGCTCGAAGGTCGATTCAAAGTCTTCTAAGTGGGTCTTTTCTCCATGTTTCACTCTCTCTCTCTGATGGTTCTCGCCCCCATACCTTTTTCGAGTCATCAAAACAGGTAAAAGCCTCTATCCTTGATGACGTCACGGAGGGCTTTTATCCAGGTTCCCGGCAAAAGTTAAGAATAGGACGACAAGACAGCGAAAACCAGACGTGTAGATTTTTATACAACTTTTGTGAGCAAGATATTCTAGAATTTTCTCATTTTTGTCCCCGAAAAGCTAGTAATTAAAAAAAAACGCAACGTCGCAGGTTTCTCAGCTTTCTTTGACTTCGTATTGTCATCAAAGTCTTACCACCAACGTTTCCTGCGAATAAGAACCTTTCATTCGTTTCACGTGAACGCAATGAAAGTTATTCTCACGATTTGAATTTAATCTGTTATTACCATAAATTTTCCTACTTCCTACACAATTTTCGGTTCATTATTTTCGTTTCCCGAATATCTTCGATGGAACATTTAGGACGTCTTTTTAAGTAAATATTTTTAATTGATGACGCCTTGTAACACGGGGAAAGTGGCGCCAACGAGACCATAACGCGCAGATAAACTATGATGTAACATCAAGAGAAACTACAATAGACAAGAAGTTTGGCTCCCTTAAATAGAAGCTCGAAAATAATTATAAGCTGGAAAATCTGGCGGTCCAGGGGTGACAGAGTATTTGATAGCTAATTAGGAGACAATAGCGTTACCAGATTACAGGTAAAAAAAAAAAATTTCTGGGAAAAGAATAAAAGAAACAATCTCGACTTATTTATGGCACTTTGCACTCACCATAATGCTTGAAAGAGGTCACACTTGGGATTTAAAGATTTTCAGTGGGGTGAAGGGCAAACAGATTTCTAGCTACTTCAACAATTAGCAAACACTTTTTTTTTTTTTCTTTTTTTTTTGTCAACGTCTAAAATCGGAAGTAATCGACATAATTCAATGAAAAATATGTAAGGAAAAAAAAACAATAAATTAAATCATTAAAAATTAATTTTATTGATGAAAAATAATTAAAAATGATGAAAAACTAACACATTTGATATTTAAATTGAAAATTAATAGATTGATGAAATAATTTCAAAAAGTTTAATATTTATTAAAGAAAAAAAGACCACAAAAGTATTTTTTATTCATTTTTAATTTTTTTTTTATTTATTTATCTATTTAACGAGCTATCATAAATAAAATATAGAATGATTTTTTGTTTCTGATAGAATTAAAGGAAACTTTGCCGCATTTATTTCATTAGAAATAAAATAAACTCAAGTTTTTACTCAACTGTAAATTATTTTCATTACACTTCGAATATCTTTTAGTAAAAATACCATTATCAACGATTCATACTGAGTTTATGAAAGTGAATGCAGTAAAGCTTCCTTCAATTCAACATGTGCCGTAACGTGATGAATCGGATCTCTAAGATTAAAAAATTGAATGCAGAATTACTTCAAGTTTTAATCAAATTAAATGAAAAAAAAATTTTATAATAAAATAAAATTCATTAAATAAATATATCATTTAATTCATTTAACATACTCATTTTCATTATTTATCATCAATAGAAGTTGTTTTTTCAATTATTTCAAGAATAGTCTTTCCTTTACCTTGATGAAAAAATTTTGATAGTATGTAGTTAAATAATAATAATAATAATTAATTTTTATCAATATTGTTACTTCTACATACTTACATGATTAAAAATTGGTGGGTCATTCTTTCATTCATTATTATTACTAGATATGATGGTAAAAATAATTCTTCGCTTAGAATTAATGAAGTCAGTTATGATATTGATCTATTGCTGATAAATTATTCCAAAATAAAATAAAGTCGAAAAGAATAATAACACAACTCGATAAAGTTTTTGAAGAGGTCAAGAACGAGAATATCCGATTCTGGAAGTATTTTTAATGCTGAATTAGATGCCGTTATTCGTTTTCTGTAAATCCCCTCGTTTTCTTCCGCAATCTTGACGTTTAGTTGCCGCGGCTCGTTGCGAAGCGCGACACACCTGTTCGTATTACTCCTTTAGTGTTCCATGCGCTTCGCAACGAGCCGCGGCAACTAAACGTCAAGATTGCGGAAGAAAACGAGGGAATCACGAAAAAAAAATAAAGGCATCGAATTCAGCATAAAAAAATATTTTCAGAATTAGATGAATACGTTCTGGACATCTTTGAAAAATTTTACTTTGTTGAGTTGTGTAATCGACGATAAAACAAAAACTTTCCTGTTAGATCTACCCTGAGAAACAACCGACTTTGCCATCATGGACGCCGATCGTTTGAAGGGAGAATTCTCAATATGCAGTTCTGACCCCTCCTTGAATCTTTGATTATTTGAGATCAAGTGGTCGGTCAAGGAAGAAATACATGAAGACGACGACCTTCTCAACCCTAACCTTTATTTGTCTACTAGTCTTGCCAATGAAGAGGACAGGATAGTCCTGACATTCGATCTCGTAGACATTACTTTTCTCTCTCCCAGGAATTTCATCTTTGACTCGTACAAGAAAACGCCTCAGAGTATTAGAATTATAAAATAAACCGGGAGGAAGCCAAAGTGGTGAAGGGTGCGGCCCAACGTGCGAGAAAATTTCTCCAGGTAGGACAACTTAATCCATTTGCCTCTCCTCGTACACTGAAGTTCGCGAGGAAGAAAGGTGGTGACGTCGAGGCATTTTTTTTCGTAGCCTTCTTATGGATCATTTTCTGGAAGTCGTGGTTAGACTTGGCGAGAGGTTTGAGAATATCGGTATTATACATAGAAATGTGGACTAGTCTATGCATGAAAGAAAGGGTTATAGGGCGGAAAGGTGAAGCATTAATAAGAGTATCAAGAGCTGTCTCTTTCCTGAAGATACTGAATATGGTGTCCTTGGGCGATGGAGGAAGTTGATCTTGAAACCTCGCCTCGTTTCCATGGTAAAGAGAAACTACCAATAAGATAGAGGAACTCAGTACGACAATTGTTCAGAGAAAGCGAGCCCAACGGGGAACCGATAGGTACACCGACTTCATCTGGAAACTCATAGAACTTATTCCTAAATTTGCAAAAGTTATGCGACCAACAGGTGCTGAGAAGTTCAAAGGGAGACAAGCGCCAACAAGGAGCTCATTTGAGAACTGATGGATGGAAGCTTTGGGGATGTGTGAGAACAACCAAACAGCGCCAAAAGAAACTATAGGCGAGAAGCTGGAAGAGTAAAGACGTCCTCAATGGCGTCAACCAGAGTCACGTAATTTTTTATGGAATAAGGGGAGGTGAAGTCGACATGAAACTTAAACCATTTGTCCAGGAATTTAGCAAGCAAATAAGAAGGGAAGGAAACATAACAAACCACCAGGTGCATAGGGATATCGGTTTTGTGAACTTTGGGTAGGGCCACAGGTTTAGGGATGAGGATGGCTTTTTTCAAGGAAGAACCATTGATGATATGCTTGCTTTTATAAATGAATTTCCTCATTTCTTTCACATAAGAATGAAAATCCAAGTTCTCGAGCTCTTTATACACTTCTTTATCGTTCAACTCTCATGTCGACTTCATCACAGACCAAATAATCAATCCTAGTCAATTGGGAAACGTGGCGCCCTGAGTCGAGGGATCCCGAGTCACGCCCCGCTCCCCTTGTAACCACCATGTACCTAACTAATGCAAAAAAGTAAAAAGTGGCTCACGAACCGAGAGCAACAAATTGTATCCTGTTTGGCACTAGTGCCGTCCGATAAAAGTGGAACAAAATAACGATATTATTGAACAGCCAAGAGAGGCATTAGTTTTTTGCACTACTTGAATAAAATATAATTTCAGACATACTCAATATTTGTAGATTCATTCAAAATATGAACGTACAGAAGAACGTTCCACTCACGTATCTCAAGATGTTCCAAAATCAACGTCAACAGCGCCCTCCCACTGTCAAACCGGTCTACCTTAAATACAAAATATGTGTGCTACGTACTTTTAAACTTTATTTAAGTTTTATGATATGAAAAACAGAAAATCGCGCACTAAATGCTCATATCTCATTTGGCCACGAAGGTGATAAACACCATATAATGATGTAACCCTATTATGACCTTTTCTCCATACTCCACTACAGCAACAAATTTTCATAATGTCCACTTGATCTGTTAATTAACCGGGATTATATTTTTACTCTTATTAAAAAGAAATATCTCCTCGATCTTGAAGATTTTTATGATCCTTCAAGATCGCTATGTTGAATTCTATGACCTAGACATTCAACTTGAAGTAGTTTTTCCGATATTGTGTTCTCTCTCGACTTTGGCTCCACGACGATAAGAAAAGAGTACTATAGAGAGTTTACCGTGAACCATGCCCATCACTTAATTCCCTTTCCGAAAATTTACGGTATTGATTCCGTTAGACAGTCAGCAATTTACCTTCAATGATAGGGTCCGTGGATTGCACCAAAACTGTGATTGCGAACCTGATTACAATATTATGTTACATTGTGTACTCTCGGAGCCTTGACTTCGTGTCAGTGTAGAAAGTTATATATATATGCCTCATATTATGTTGACTTCTCTCGACGAATAATGCTGCAATGCGTATAATTTGGTAGTTATTTTGAATGCTGACGATTCTAAATGAACTTGATATTATAGGAGTGCTGAAGCTATACGTAATTCATGACCCTGATCAATTCATGGCGAAGGTAGACTATATTTCTCGTCGCGAGCGACTAAATTATGTACCGGGCACCGGTAGGTAGGATATGTATTAGGTACATACCTACCTAACTGTGAAAAATATTACGAATTTACGGTATCAGCTGCAAAACTATAGATATAGTTGACTAATGATGTTATGGTGCAGTAGACATTTTGTATATTTATGTTCGGATAATGGATCTATTTATCATACCCGAGAAAATGATGAACTCGCCAAGCATCAATATTACAGGCACAGTCATATCTCAAAATCGATGAATACCGTGATAGGAGGAATATGAATCATCGGCGAGAGCAGATGAGTAATGCTAGAAATAAACCAGTAGTCAGCTATTTAGCTACCGGAATTATGGAGAATTTTCATCGAATAATGGTCGACTTTATTACGAATGTTGATGAGCAAGAAAAACCTTGAAAATTTAGGGACAAAATTCGAAAGAAAAACCTTCGAGAAAGATGGGTAGTGCGAAGTCAAAATGATGAAACAACCATCAAACCCTATAATAAATTCGACAAGAAATACTCGAAAGCTTTTCATTGATCCTTGAAGCAACAGAAATAGAGAAAATAAATTCTCATAGACTTATCGTACATGAACTTAGTTCTGACGTTCTTTTTAAACTTTAACAAAAATTAGTTAAGACACGTATCGTATACTATTAAAAAAAAAATAGCTCAAAATTAATACCGTGAAGGTGAAAAGAAATTAAAAGTCCATTCAGTCGAAGTCTTCTATTATGTGGTGTCAACGATTTTGAAAATTTTCGAACGAATTTTGAGTTGAGCGAAGATTTCCATTTCAAATTCTGTAGAGCCTATTTTATGGGAGGGTGTTCGGGGAAAATGTCCGTCTTCCTCGATTGTGACGTCATCTGAGGTTTCGACGTATCTTCAAGACTTGAGGAAAATTTCGACCATCGAGTCCTATATGTATTACAAAATCTAAGGTACTGAGCTCGAAAGCTATTTGAGAGTACCATTCGGAAAAATATACAGCAACCCTAAGGAGTACTGAAAGCAGTGGCGTAGCGAGGGGATTAGAGGAGTTGACGCCCCCAGACACACGAAATATGCATCACATTTTATTCTAAATAATTTTCCAACGATTTTTTGCAACATTTCTCTTCTCCCACTTTTTCTTCAACCCCCCTCCCCCAGAAAAATTTCCTGGCTACGCCACCGGCTAAAATAATTTTTAATGCTGTTTATGGACAGAGAGAACTTATCCAGAGGCTTTGGAAAAATTTTATGATGTATTGTGGTTCCAAAGAGAAAGGGGGGATACGGGGAAATCGACGGTAATGACTTCCAAGCTTTGTACATGAAAGGAAGAGCAGACCTAACTGGGCTGATCAGCTTCGCCAAGTGATAAGTTTGATATAGTTTTCCAACGCCATCTAATCGTCTCTCCGAGAGGAAGCTCTCCCGTCTTCTTTCTATTGCCACATTGTTGGACAAGATGGAGACGTCTATACCCTATTCACAATTAGCATTACGGCATCATATAAACGTTTATTCTAGCGTCATATCAAGTTGACCCTTTGGTTTCAAGTCCATTAATCACAAACAATCCAATTTGTAGTGTTATGATTGATTGATGAGATGGATACCGCGGTTTCGAGAGATACGCAAAGCTGCGTCATTTCAAATACAGTTTGAGAGTCCTCCGTTGTTTCATTGGACGTCAACTTCCTTGATACTTATTTATAATTATTCTTTTCCCTCAGAATGACTAGAAAGAACTGGAAAAAGTCAGTAAAGTAATCAGGGAAAAATTAGAGAATCGAGCCAAGATCAGAGAAGTCTCTGAGATTTGCCACATTGACTATTAATACACATTTGTTTGCAGTTGGAATCATTTACAGAATGCCAAACTGTATCCAGATTGCGGCCCACGAGGGAACCAGCTTGCGGTCCAAAAAATATAATGATACACACTTAACTGTCAAAAACTGAGTCACTCTCGCTCTGTCTCTCCTTTTCTCTCTAGTATCGACTAAAGGTCATCTTCATCTGCTTTACCATCATGCTGGAAACTATGAGATCCAAAAAGTTGATCGTTTGACCTCGTATCTCTATGGTACTTTGAACAGACGGTTAGAATAATCGGAGGAAACCCAAAAAATTATGGAGTAAGTCAACAGGTCCAGTCAACGCGAGGTCGACGTCGACTTTTAGTGGACAACGAAATTTAATTCCAAAAATCGACTGAAACCTGATCAAATTGCGCGTTTTACTAAAAATCTTTACGAAAATTCGACGTTGATTGCACGTCTTTTGCCAATGAAGGAACTTCAACCTTTTTTGCATCTAATAGCTTTTCTTTGGCTCGTAATCTGGTTGATCTTTCGATTTTCTCGACCGAAATCTGGTAGCAACATTTTTTTCTTGTGCCGAGTCTGGGTCACATAAACAGTTTCTAGGCCGCAATCTGGATGCAAATGTTTTTTTTTTCAATCTGGATCCGGGGTCGGTCTGCAAACTTCTTTTCCCATCTTTTTATACGTTTTGTTGGGAAGGTATTTTTTGGGAACGTCCGCGTCCGATCTTGGTGAAGTCATTCATGTCCTTGACCTCATTAAGGGTCTAAAAGAACGACGGCTTCTACAGCGAGGTTAACCGAGGAACGCAGGAGGAACCTATTCTATGGGTCGAATTTGTTTTGATATTGAGAATTGAATTCGGAGTTGAAGTCTCGAAGAGTCTAAATTTCTCTGGGTTCTCACCTATCATACATAGCTTGGAAGTCGAACCCTCCCATCGTACATTGTAGCTCGTAAGTCACTTTTTCGTCAAGTTCCCCGTCTTGCTCTCATATCAATATTGTAGCTTGAAACTCGAAATTTCCCAAGTCCCTCTGCTGTCATGGTCCGAAATTCAAAATTTTTTCAAGTCACACTCCTATCGAACACTATGGCTTGAAAGTCGCCTTTTTGCCAAGCTTGCTCTCACATTATATGGCCTGAAAGTCGACATTTTTCCAAGTTCCTCTGCTGCCCTCTGCTATCATAAAATATGCCTTGGAAGTCGACATTTTTTCAAGTCCCTCTACTGCCCTCCGCTGTCAGATAATATGGCACGAAAGTCGACATTTTTCCAAGTTTCTCTGCTGCCATATAATATAGCTCAAAAATCTAAATTTTTCCGAGTCCCTCTCTCATCATTTCTGCCGTACAAAGTTGAATTGACGTACATCCAAATCGACGATCAGGTAAACTGTATCTTTCGCGGACGATTGCTGCGAGTATGTGAATCAGATAACACACTACTATTACTTCACCGATGGAATAACAGGGAAAAATTCAGATATAGGAAATTGGAGCTTTGTTTCACGTAAGATGAATACTCTAACTCTGAATTGTGTTGAAATGAACGTTGGATATTTTGACGTACATCCAAATCACGACCCAAAAACGCCAATATTGGAAGTGGGGGGGCTTGTATCGGAAAACTGGTGTGATAATTGGATTTCTCATTGAAAAATCATTCTAGTAACACATATTTACATCTCAATCTTATTTTAAGAAAATGTAATTTCTTCCCGATCGTCGAAACTTTGTACGGCAGATTTATTGAAAGCTCGACAATCGAAATTTTTTCAAGTCTCTTTGCATCTCTCTACTGCCATGTACACATAATAATAGTTCAAAAGTCAAAAGTTTGCAAATCCAACTTCTTTATTAGCGTAGGTTAAGGCGTCCAACGCACGGCAAATTTTTTAAAACAAGCCCCATGATTTTATTTGAATTATCATTTGTTTTATAATTTATTTAATTAAATAAAATAATTATAAATTGTAAATTTATATTAATAATTTTATTAAATTTAAAGTATAAAATTTTAAAATTAAATATTAATGTTTGTGATTAAAGAAAATTATTATATTCAATTTTATAATAATTAAATGAATAATAATTTTTTTTTAAGGAAATTGATGTATAATTAATTTAAAAAATTAATACTTCATATTCAAGTTACTTGAAAAAAATTTTAATTAGTGATAAAAAATAAATAATATTAATATAATATACTTAAATAATAATTAATTTTAATTTAAATTCAAACAAGGTATCGTGATACCATTGACACTGCACGCTACTTAGCATTTGTGCAAATTCTTTTAGGCATCAACAGGTTTCCTGTTGAAATGCTGAGCTTTGAGCCTGTGGAAAAATTTCAAGCTAGCTATAACCGAAAGAGCATTTTAGGCTAAGACTCCTGAATTATGTTCAGATTAATTGCCGCAGCTTTGAAGGTTAGAGTCTCAGAATGTGTCCGCGTCCAATTTTCCTGACGTCATCAATGACATTGACTTAATTCAAGTACCACAAAATATTTCGAGTTCTAATCCTTCATAGAGGTGGAACTTGAAAATATTTAAAGCCATATCCCTACGTAGAGGAAGGCCTGGTTGAGCTCCGAATTCCTAAACTAAACTATAACTTTAAAGTTTTAAGCTAAATATCTCCACTGGGCACAAGATCTAAGCTAAAACTAACATGAGCCAGGGCCAGAGAAGGATTTTGGACAAAGATTCTTCAAGTCAAGACTATCCCTCACGATGAAAAAAAATTAAAGCTTGAAAAAATCTCACAAGAACGCGGAGTGCAGGGGACCTGTCTTATGGGAAACATTATGAAGTTAATTGGAAGTTCGGTAATTTTGACATATTTCATGTCTATATTTTGACCCCACCCTTGCCCCAATTCCAAAGTTAGCGTGCGCGTGCGTTCAGATAACCCTGGGATTAATTTCCCCCCTCCCCCGTTGAAAAGACTGAGAAAAATTTTTTGCTCCTGATAACGTTACTTCCCTCAAGGATGGCGACATCTCGGGAAAAATTCTCGATTTTTGCGAGGCCACATCTCCCTCTACATGTTGGGGATGGTAACACCTTCCCTACAGAATGGTGACACGTCAGGGAATATTCTCGATGATTGCGCTCCCCCCTCCCACGGCAACACATTACTCTCTATACCAGGCCTAAGGTATAGTATACTAGGCCTATGTATTAGACTACTTGTATACCAAGAGAATTTCATACTAGCTTAGGTTTATATCAGGTCTAATCCTTCTTCGTACTAGGCTTAAGTTATCTAGGCTTCTAATCGGTACATCGATATAATCGAGCTTGATATTCTTTGCCAACGGCGATTCGATGTTTTCTCATGAAATGGAGTAATTTACTCAAACTTTTTATCTTGATTCGCCAGAAAATGTTGAAATAGTTGTAATTCTGAAATTGGCTTCTCATAAGGGACGGAGTTGGAATTTTGATAGTTATTTTTAGCTAAGGCGGAATTTTCTTCAAGTGCCTTCCCTTCTCGAAGTTTATATGATACGAGAGGAGGAGGCTTGAAAAAAATTTCGACTTTCGAGTGATGTACGATGGGAGAACTTGGAAAAAATTTCGACTCTCGAGTTATAAATATATGGTCGGAGGGGAACTCGGAAAAAATGTATTCTTGTAAACTTTTCAGTCATTTCTGTAGATAAAAATTACGACGATGAGTTGATTAGTAAACAGAGTATGTCCATGAAAACTTCGTGTACCATAACAATCGAGTGTTTTTTAGTTCGTAATTTTCAAGTCTTTTCACGTCAACCGGCGGAGTGCAGTGAACGAATGCTGTTTACAAAAAGAAGACGAGAGATTATTATATCATTTTCGTGGTATTTACTTATTACTTATTTGTTATTATTCGGCCACGAGGCTATCGATCTATACCAGGTACAAAGAAAATATATAGACAAGTGATTCATTATGATGCGGTAGGTGATTCAAAGATGATGTATTTATGCGGTAGAAAATAGAAAAATAAATCACGTCGTAAAAACACACGTCTTAATAATTGATTTGATAAATAAAGCAAAAAAAAAGAGCGCACCGCGTACGATATTTGTGGAAGAGCGTCAAATATTATCTTCGAGACATTGTTTCTCCAACTTATCGAGTATAGTTTAACAATGAAGAATACCTACACACGACTCATCGATAGCGCCAATCTTTATTTTCTCAGTCAGAGTTCATTTACTTTTAGTTTTCAAGAAAGAAAAGAGATAAACAAGAGAGAACGAACGAGCCTCCTTAAATCATGAAAATTTCTGACGGCACAGTTTTGAAGGAGAAAATGAATGAAAAATCGATAGACCAACGCCCAATAAAATCATTCACTGTGGCATATAATATTAGATTAAGATGTTTTTTTCCTTTTTTGAAGGCCAGCTTCTACCGTAAATTCGATTAAAAAATTCGCTATGAAAACTGATATCTTGAGTGCAGTGTAAAACTTTTTCAATACTTTTATTCTTTTCTAAAGTGTTCCACAGTTCAAGGGCGACCAGCTCAGATATTGCTAAGGAAATCATTAGCACCAAGCGTCTTCTCATATCTCGGCCGTGAGACCGGTCTGCACGATTTACACCTGTAATAATCTTCTCCGTCAAGTTCCTCGACGTGCTCGCATCGACACTCAGAAGCGGAAATTTTATCGGGTACTAGAATTTCCTCACGATTACGACGGCAACACGCTGGAGAGGTATTCTCCTTACGACTTTCGAGTTTCCTAGGAGACGGTTTTATTTCTCGGGTTTCATTTAAGCGTGGCGTGCAATTCTGCGGTAATTTCGAAACGTTCGTTTTTGGCGAATTTCCCGCAAACGGTAAGGACGGCGATAAAGGCACTTCTTGAGCCCCCATTCCCTGGAGAAGGGCGGGCGTCAGTCGTCTCAGCAGTTCCTGTTCGAATAGTTTCACGAACGTTTTCATTTTCTTTGCACTGATGCGAATACGATGTTTCTCATCGTTTTCTAAGTAAATTTCGAAATCTGGCGATGAGGATGAGTGGGTGCCGACGGAGGTCGATGACTTCGCAGGAATAACAGACTGTACTTGCACCCTATGCTCGGGAAATTCTTCGCCGTCTTTATGCTTGCTTGATAAGTGCGACATATTTAGATTAGCGAACTCGGCCCTGGGTGACGGGTACGGCATTTGATACGGTCTACCGCCGGTACCGCGTCGCTTGTGGACCGCTCTGCTCATGCTGTTGAATATATAAATCGATACTCGTCGTAACGCGAGCATTTCGATGCAGGTCTTTGTCCCATCCTCTGCAAATGCCGCGCGTAGGTTTGCATTCGCGTGCTAAGCAATAATTTTGCACGCTAAATGCGTAAGAACTACGACTTGACGACTTGTTCAAGTTTCTCTCATGAAACCCCTTGAAGTGAGGAATCAGCATTAACAAACATGGGCGAACTTTCACTTCGTTTAATACTTTTTGTATGACCAAAGACAAAACCATCAGTCTACGTTCAACAAAGGGTCGAGTGAGGACTTGAAGTAAAAGCATCCAATTTCATGTATATTGTTACAACTTGATAAAATTGCAATAAAAATTAAGAAAGAACGCGGAAGACGTGTGAGCCACATCAATTCATCGGAATCTACATCGTTTACGACGTCGACGGTATTTAAAACTTTGTCAATCTGGGCCGTATCAGTCATACAAAAATCCGAACAGCCGCAATAAAAGCGAATAATTACGTGACGTTAGATACCAGTTTTATTCGACATTAAATGTTAAACGAACGATAAGCATAATATTAAATTCACGGGTCCGAAAAATCTTATGCATCAAATTCTGGACGGTTTACAAATTTGTTTCCTCGTTGCCGATATCCACAGTCGTTATACTCGATTGCAGAAACTCACAAGCGAGAGTTTCTTTTTCGAAAAGCTATTTCTTAAAGCCTATGGTCCGCGCTCTTATCCACACTCGAAACGTGACATTCAGAGAACCTGGAGCTATTTGGTCTCAACAAATTTAGAATATTTATCGAATCGATTTCGCAAAATCAATGGTACGATTTTAAAGAGAGTTACGCAAGTTCAGTGCAGTATTAAAATGTTGAAAACGATCAACAGTTTATTCGAAAACTGGTTTCGTGTCTCAACCGCAACTGCCGATGGGTCATAATATCATACTTTGAAAAATTTTAGAATGAGACGGAAACAAGTTTTGTATAGATATATCTCCACCTTAATATCATTCTCACTCAGCCTCACCGCCGACAATTTTTCAATATATGATCCAAATCCCTATAATCGCAACCGCGAGCCAACAAAAGCTTCTTCAATAATTCCAGTATTATCTTTCGGTATTTCCTTTATAACTTTTGGGTGATGTACTGCTTTGAGAATATCATCCTAAAGCTCTTAATTCAAATCAATTCTTCCTTAGATCTGTAGTTTAAAATTACCATCCACCTTCCTCGGATAGCTTCACGTCCCCCACTGAAAGGAATATCAGAGTTGGCTTAAAGTTGCGCCACATTTGCCGCAAGTTTTACAAATTTGCCTCCTTCATTCTTAAGAAAGAAATCTTCTGCCAACGCCCAAAAAATGAAGATCATATTTCGTGTCTCATAACTCCGTCTAGTAAAGACGATTGGACTCACGCTCCTCCCATCAGGTACGGTGGAAATTGTTTGAAGTCTCAACGTCGGTCAAGATCATTCGGGGCACGGATATGAGGTGAAAATTCACGAGGTCATCAATGGACGCACTAGCCCGCTCCCTCTCTTCCTCTCTCTTCTATCCGTATTTGGGTCGAGTTTCAAGGTGCCTAATTTAGAACAAAGAAATTAAGTTCACTAGTCCTTACCTTTTACTATGTTCGAAGTTTCTCAATGTTCTTTTCATTTTAAATGGAGGTCAGAATTTTCATGAGTGTCGTCCCCTGCGATAAGTAGTTCAAAAGTTGCGTCTCTTTCTTGATATGCAGAGCCCGGATTCCTCGGCATTTGCCGAATCATTTTAGTGCGTTCCAAAAGTATGAAAATGATATAAAAGTACATATTGGGGGCAATACAGGCTAGGGAAAAAAATTCATTTCGCCGAAAATGGAATAAATGCCGAAAACGGGGTGTTTAAAGCCGAAAAGGGTCGAAAATGACCATTTTGTTAGATATTGTCTAAAATTATAAACTTTCGGACAATATTTGCTCAATCTGGCTTAAAATTCAGCAATTTTAATGACAATTGGAGTTTTTTTTGAAGATATGATTTCTAGTTCAAAGTTGAAAAATTAAAAATTTTGATTAAAATATTGCTAGGATTTTTTATTGATGAATTTAACCCCCATAAATCATTTATTTTGATCAAAATCCCCTAATTTTGATCGTAAATTGAATGATTCTGATCGCAAAATTGTGAAAGCACTGAAAACGCATGCTTCTTCCTTTTTTTTTTTTTTTTTTTTTTTTTTTTTTTTTTTTTTTTTTTTTTTTATTTTTAACGAGCTCTGAGCTGCTCAAGGGCCATTGGCTCGGCGGTTGAAATAAAGGAATGTACAAAGTTATAATTTAAACATTACAAGAGTGGAACTGTGGATGTTGTGAGAACGGTAATAGAGTCTTAATTTTTTTTTTTTTTTTTTTTTTAAATGATGGAATAAAATTGAGTTTGACGTAAATAATCGAGGGAGGGAGTTATTGTTTCTGATTTGTTTTTTAGTGCTTGGGAGAGGGAGGAAGGAACATTAAAGGAAGAGCGGAGAGGAGAGAGAATGGGACAAGAAAAGAAGTGTTCGATTTTAAATGCTGAATAAAGCCGAAAATGCAAAATTAAGGGCCGAAAATTATACTCGTACTTTTTGTGCCGAAAAATCCGGGCTCTACCTATCATATAATGGACTGGGAAGTCGAAATTTTTCGTAGCAGATCGGAGCTCGGAATTTTCCCTACCAAATCAGGTCAAGATAATTGATGACGTCACAAAGGTCGGACGCAGCCCCATCCTTCCAACAATCTCAAAGCTCCTTTCATTTGCTATTCGCTGGTTCTTTTAACAATGGGTTTTTCGGAAAAAATATCCGACATACGGCCGGCCGGCAACCTCAAGGTCATTTAGAGGTCGACCTCCTATCATATACAGCTCGGAGGTCGACATTTTTCACAAGTTCCCCTCCTGCCCGAGGGTGTCTACCAGAATTGAAAAATGAAAATAGTTGACATTAGTTGACTTTTTGTCGATATTTTATTTGACCCTAAAAAATATCAACCCCCCCCCCCCCCAATCTAATATCGTAATTTCGGGATTTTTTTAGTCGTTTTCAAGAATTGCCAAAAAGGGTCGAAAATGACCATTTTGTTACATACGTATTGTCAGGAATTATAAACTTTCGGACAATATTTGCTTAATCTGGGTTAAAATTCAGCAATTTTAATGAAAGTTGGACAGTTTTTTTTCGAAAATATTATTTTCAGTTCAAAGTTGAAAAATTAAAAATTTTAATTGAAAAATTGCTAGGATTTTTTATTGATGAATTTAATCCCCAAAAATTGTTTATTTTGATCAAAATCCCGTAATTTTGGTCGTAAATTAAATGATTCTGATCGCGAATTTGTGAAAGCACTGAAAACGCACGCTTTTTCCATTTTTTTTTAAAATACCGATTAATGCCGAAAATGCAACATTAAGTGCCGAAACTTTTTACTTTTTGTGCCGAAAAATCCAGGCTCTGTTGATATACTTACAACACATCTGGATATTCATACCAGACTTTGCCGAGATCGGCGATTGGCAGAAAGTTTTTCAGATCCATTTTATATTCTATTTTCTAGCGGGCAACCAACTACCTGTTTTGCGAGAGAGGTGGGGGGAGGCTACTCGAAAAAGTCCGCTTTTAACTTTTGTGACGTAATGAAGAATTGTCAGTTATTGAGTACATTACTAAATAATCTAATCATTTGGACTTTAATGTTCGTGGTTTTATCAGGAAGAAGCAAATTGCACGGGCTTTAGTCGCCACCATTACTCATCCCTCGCAATACAATTCATGGAAATATGAAGAAAAAATATATTCGGTTGCCCTTCTTAGGCACCATTTCTACGCCAATCATTCTGATGAAATCTAATGGGTTATCAATTGAATCATTATTTTCCGTTGAAATTACTTATTGGAAAGCATGATAAGCTGCCTGAAAATTTTATGAAACATTCAACATACACGCAAGATTTTTTAAAACTACCTACTTCCTTGTCAAACGAAAGGTAATTCTTTTCAATTCTGCATTCAGAATTTTTTGTCGGTCTTTTGAGATATTTGCTTTGTTTTAAAAGCTACATTCCACATTTATTAGCCTGTGTACAATCGACGTCTTGTCTTGCTTACATTCCATTTTATTTATCAGCCTTTTACGATATTCAAGCACGTTAAGCTTCTATACTTTAGTTCTGCAAGATGAAATTTTTACTCAGAAGCGCAATATTTTGCTCTTTGATGGTCATTACTATCAAGGCGTTGCCAAGTAAGCAGGATGAATCTGAATCGGTGAGTTACAGAAATTTTTGTCCGAATATTATATGTGGAACATATCTGATAACAATCCTGAACTTTTGGAAGGTCGAGACGTTCAAAAGTAAAATGGAAGCGACGATAACCGAAATGCCAGATCAGCAACAACTTGGCGCTCGAAAAGTACACGAGGATTGGTCTGAAAAGGCGCTGAAATTGGAGCAAAAATTAGTAAGAACCTATTTCATCCATAAAATTTTACCTCTCTGTTCACCGTTTTCGAGTACCACAAGATACAGAGATATAAAGAGGACAACTGGGTAAAAAGAGAGAAATTTAGAGCTGAACTGAATCTGGGTTTATAGCTAAATGGTGAATAGTGGAGGGGGAAGGGGGGAATTTTCTAAATCAATCAGTTTAAATAAATATTCCTCTGCTTCGTTTTTTGGGAATTCTTTTGTCCCTTTGTCACCATTGAAATCAAATACATTATTGAGTATACCTTATTACCTATTTGCTGTCCATAGGAGATGACTTTATCTATTGTTTGTAATATTGTTATAGGCTCAGCTCGAAACGACGATAAAAGAGATAGGCGTCGTGAGATTTATGAAAGTAAATTTTGGCAAATTCATCGAAAGTCGTTGCAATTCAATAAAAAAAGTGCGTAAATCAGTTAAGGAGTTCAAACCACCACTCGATGATGAGCTCCCACCTGAAATTATTAAAGAGTGGAAAAAAGCGAAGGGCACGCACCGAGAAGTCAATGTTGAAAAGTTTATCGTCACATTCAAATATACCTACCAACAAGTTAGAGCAATCTTGAAGAAAACAAACTCAACGGACCCTGCATTAAAGGCCTTTAGGGAACTGTTTAATACAAAAGGTTCATCAGCTGAAGATGCAGATCATAAAATCGCAATGGCTTGTGCCTATTTAAACCGCCAATTGTCAGCGGACATATACCGCGATGATTACTCGAAAAAGATAAGCTGGAAAGACGAGGAGGCAACTATAGAAGCGCTGAAAGAATGCGGAATATTGGACCCAGATCCGTTGAAAGTTGCTCGAGTTTTGTTTCACTTGAGATTGAATAATATAGTGTAGCGGCTCGTCACAACTTATATATACGTACTTTGTACATGTACTTAGTCATTGTGTATGTTTTTCTTCTTAGTTCGATTGAACAGATTGCCTGGTAGGCATGCAGTCTTATTTATTTCTTTTTTTATTCTACTAACACGTGCCCGAAAAAGGCGCGTGCTTAAAGTGAGAATGGGATGTTTGAAAATTGATCCTTACGCTACAGAAATTAGTTAGAGTGCTAAAAAGAATGCACAGACACTAATGAAAAAAAATGAGAAATTGAACGACGCCGCTTCTTTTTAGGATTTTTTAAATTCAATTGGTCACTGCGTCAGAGAAATTGGTCCCTACGCTTCTTTTTAGGATTTTCAAAATTGAATGAAAAAGTTGAGAGGAATTGATCCCTGCGCTTCTTTTTAAGATTTTTGAAATTCAATGGAAAATGAGAGATTTTAGAATTTCTCAGGTTAACTAGAAATATTGAAAAAGTTTCTTGCGCTAGGAAAAAAAACACAAAGGTGAAAAGCGCACCATCAGATGGTTTATTGGGTCTTTTTGACAAATTTTTGATCAAAGACTATAAATTCAAACATAATATTTTTCTAAAAGATTTTTGAAATTCAATGAACAAATGAGAGAAATATTGGAATTTTCTGGGTTTTAAAAAAGTTTCTTGCGCTAGTAAAAAAAAGCACTAATGCGTGAAGTGCGCTAGAAGGAAAAATTGAAATTTCTTGTATTTTAGGAGTGTTGGAATGTAGATCTTACAAGAGAGATTTATTTACGCTAAAAATAATAGAAAATTGATACAGAAATGATACAAAAACTCTCAAGTTTTCAAATTAGCAAGAACGTTAAATAGTGTGAAGTGATTCATATTCGATATAAAAACAGCTAAATATTCACGATGAAAAATTGAGGAAATTTGACAATTTTTCGAGAGGTTGAAAAATGAGAAAATTGTGCTCTGCGTTGGAGAAATAAGCAAATGTGCAAGAACATTATATCTTAGGTTGAAAAATGAGCTTTGTGTATAGAAATCACTAAAATATCCTCTAAAATAAAAGAAATTAGGTACCAATTTCATCAATTTCCAAACAAGTTTTTCTACCAAATCTCCACTTTTTCTCAATTTTCTCATTTCAAAAACCAGAAAACCACTCACTAAATTAAAGAAATAAGCAAATGCGCTAAAACGAAAAAAATTTGAATTTCTCATATTTTAGGAGTAATGAAATGTAGCTCTCACGAAATTTTTTTATAGTAAAAAGATATTCTGAAATTTTCGAACTAGCCTGGAAGAAAAAAGGGTGAAATGATTCGAGATTAAGGAGTTTCACCGAAAGATTTGTCACCTAAAAAACTTCACCGATTAAGATTCATCTACAGAAAGTTCACCTACAGATAATTCACCTGATAGAAGTAGTGGTTCACCACATGGTAAGTTCACCGTGACGAAAGTTCACCGACAAAATTCGATTATATTTTTATTAAAGAAGTTGATTAATCAGTTTGATTTAAGTTTGGTAATAATAAAAAATTAATTTTATAATTTTATTTTTGATATTTTATTTAATGAAATTAAATTGTATATCATTTTTGATATATTCAAGTATTATTATTTTATTTAAATAATTTAAATTACTATAATTTTTAAATAATCATTTATTGAAATAAAAATAATTCATTAAAATTTTCAAACAAATTTTAAATAAATAAATTGATTTATTAAATTAAAAATTTTATTATATATTATAAAATATAATTTATTAATTTAATTTATAAATATTATTAATTTAATTAAATCAATTTTCTCTAATAAATTATTATTTATTTAAATAATTTTGTAAATAGAATTTGGTATATCAAAGCATCAAATAAAAGTCGAACAGCTGATTGAAAAAGGTAAATTTTGTCGTGGGTGTCGGTGAACTCAAAAAAGGAAGATGAACTTTCTTGAGAAAAAAACTGACAGGGTCGGTGATGTGTACATTCCTTCAAAAAGACTTACTCGGTGAAAAATCTTTCGGTGAACTGGTCGGATCCCAATGATTCATATTTGGTTCAAAAACATTCAAATAAACAGTTGAAAAATTGTATGATTTCTAGGATTTTTTGGAGAATGAATAAATTGTGCTCTGCATCAGTATATATGCTAGAACGAAAAATTTGAATTTCTTGCATTTCTATGAGTAGTAGAAAGTAGCTCTCACAAGAGAGATTTATTTATGGTGAAGAAATAAAAAATTGATATAGAAATGATACAAAAACTCTCAAATTTTGAACGAGCAAGGAAGAAAAATATGGTGAAATGATCCATATTTGGTTCAAAAACAGCTAAATATATAGTTGAAAAATTAGAGAGATTTCTAGGATTTTTTGAAAAATGAGAAAATTGTGCTCTGCGTTAGAGAAATCAGTAAGTGCGACAGAGGGAATATTTCTTATCTACTACTCTCCAAGTTGAAACTCTTTCTCACCATGAATATTGAATTCAGATTGTCTTAATTGATTCTCATGAAAAAATACCATATTGAAGAAGAGCGTGAAGTCGTCAATGTACTCGAGTGCTTGAAGAATACTTTAGCAAAAGTTGACTCCCGTGAATTTTGAGGAAATTCAGGCCCACCCACTGTCGCCCCCAAAATGACTGAAAGTTGACTAAAAATCAACCACTACTTTTCACTATCGACTCATCTTCGACATCAGAATTGCTTAGATTTCAAAAGCACAATCTGTTAGGGTTTCTCAGAATTGAGGTGAAAAATTGGTCGCCTTTTAGTGTGAGATTTTCAAACCGACTAAAGATCAACGTCAAAATTTCGTCAATTCGACCACTGGTCAAGCATACCCGAATGCACATTCTGTCTGCGAGTAGAGAAGTCAGACAGAATGCTACGAGAGAATGATTGTGTGTCGACACTAGATCGACGTCGATTACCCTACCCGACCTGCTTACATTACCAGAAACTCGAAAATTGCCTGTCTATCGACGATTTCAGGCGATAGAGAGATGTTAAGAATCCATTTCAAATCAACGTCGATATGAGGTCGATTTAAAGTCAACCAAAATCGACCCAACAGAGCAGTCGATTTCAGGATTTCAGGTTTGATGAAAAAACTTGAAGAGTCGACCGTGGAAAAAAAGTCGAAATGAAGTCAATAGTTGTCGATCACATATCCACCTAATATCGAAGTCGACGTGAGGACACTGTCTTGATGCAATTCCAACCCGGACTTTTGAAGAAATAAATACTGGGTCGACTTTCATCTTACATGAATCCATTCATTCAATAAAAAATTATACTAGAAGACAAAACAATACTTATCCACCACGTATTTCAGGAATCTGAATAGTTTCAATACTTCCAATGCAACTTCGGTTTCAAGGATATACTCGAACCATCGTGAATCAAAGGTTGAAAAAAGAATGAGCACGAATAAGACAACTGTTGAATAAGCGAAGACAGACGTGATTACCGTTTTCCGAAAGGTAAAGAGGAAGCGTTTTGCCCGTCAGATGTGCGGAAATGATAGATGGCGATGAGTACACAGCAGCATCTGCCTCTTTTGAATTCTATAGAAAAAACGGCAAATGTATTGCGTAGGCCGAATTATACGGCTGAACAATGAAACGTACTCGAAAGTCCTATTAATATCCTGTGTGCGACATCAGTCATAAAGTTTGTACATATTAAAAATAAATATTTGACAAAACAAAAGATGAATTTCAATGAGTATAACCTAACGCGTTCGGTCGACGTTCGTTTTGCAATCCTATAAGCAGTGTTTCATAATTAACGTGAGTGTATATTCTCCATCGATGAGAGGGAATGAGAAAATACACCGAAAATCCGCCTAAGTCACGTACATCGGTTCGCACAAAGAGCCTGAAACTATATTCTATTCTCTTCCATTGCGCAAAGAAAAGTTCTTATAGAAGTTTAACGCGACATGCACACGATTAATAAGCGGCGTCAATCCAATAACGAATCCGGCGTGACGTGAATAATCCATACAATCGGTTATATAGACTTAGACTGGGTCTGTTAATAATAATTAACACCTATTGCAGCAAAAAAAAAAAAAAAAAATTATAATGAAACAATTTTTTTCTATCTTTCCTTTCTTTACGACAACAAGAGCGACAATAACAACGACGCCATAAATCCAGAATTTTTGGCACAATTCGACGTCGATGTTTATTCCCATCGAATCGAAAAAAACGAGCGTCCGTCTCTCTCTATCGCTATAATAAGTGACTTACTAAACATGCCATTACTCATAAACGTTGCGTGATGCTGAACGTATACAAAATGAGAAAGCAATTCTAACCGGAATTCGAATACAGTAGTGTTTGATTTTGTATTTATTTTCCTCCCTCTTTCTCTCTCACGCCTTTCAAGTATACAACATAATTGCATCGTGCACTACTGAATTAGCATTTTTCAGGTTTCCTGCTCAGCATAAGAATAGACAAAAGTAGCAAATTCAAGATCTTCGAGCTGATTACAAGATGTTTATCTTACAAACTTAATGGAATGAAGTTACGCCAAGTTCGGTTCATCAATACACAATCAAGGTACAGAATTAAAAGTGAATAAATGAAAAAAAAAAGATTGCCTTCATGGTAAGCTTTGAACTTTCTTCCATACCACGTTGAGTATTATTTTACTTCTCTGTTCAGGGCACAAAATTAAGTCGAACTTTCTGAAAGTCCTCTTTCTGCTTAGTGAATTAAGGGTACCTCGTGAAGTTTGTTCCTTTCGAGTTTTTTTTTCGAAAAAATTGGCGTGCGCCGTATGATGTCCAACCAAAACAAAAATGGTCGAAGTCCAAAGTCCCAACATCACTGGTAAAAATGGTCCAAGTCTCTCTCCCACCAATATGTGATAAAAGGGGGACTTGGAAAAATTTGACTCTCGAGTCATAATTCAATATGATAGGAAGGAGACTCGGGAGAAAATTTGAAAAACGTATTAACAAGAAACTTGTTCTGTGGAACTCAGGGAAATCTTTCAAGTATTCCACCCATCATACATGGCTCGAAGGTTTGACTTGAAAGAATTTCGACTCTTAACAGTCATAATATATAATAAGGGAGGACCTGAAAAAATTTCGCTTTTTGAGCCCATTATATGATAGAAAAAAACTTGGAAAAATGTTTACTTTTGAGCCATATGTTAGGAGGAGGATGTCTTAGAAGAAAATTCCGACTCTCGGGCCATAATACATGATAGGAGGGGGACTAAATGATACGAAAGAAATTTCGAAAAATTTCTACTTTCAGGCCATGAGTAATTATTGAAATCACAAAATTCTTTCAAAAAATTAGAAGCCATTGCAGACGTTGCAATGGCAGCGGGGAACCCGCAATTCCTTAACTCGACCTCTTAGGTGGTGTGGAACTGAGTTGATAATCCTGTCATATAATTCAAATCGAAATTATCATTCTACATTCCCTCCTATCATATATAGCTCGAGAGTCGAAATTCTCCTAAGTCCCCCTTCTATCATATGTAGCTCGGAAGTCACAATTCTTCCGAGTCCCCCTACTATCATATATAGTTCGAGGCTCGAAATTCTTCCAAGTCCCCCTCCTATCATATATAGCTCGAGACTCGAAGTTCTTCCTCTCCTTTCATATATAGCTCGAGACTCGAAATTCTTTCAAGTCCCCCCCCCCCTATTATATATAGCTCGAGACTTGAAATTCTTCCAAGTCCCCCTCCTATCATATATAGCTCGAGACTCGAAGTTCTTCCAAGTCCCCCTCCTTTCATATATAGCTCGAGACTCGAAATTCTTCTAAGTCCCCCCCCCCCCTATTATATATAGCTCGAGACTTGAAATTCCTCTAAGTCCCCCTCCTATCATATATAGCTCGAGACTTGAAATTCTTGTAAGTCCCCCTCCTATCATATATAGCTCGAGACTCGAAGTTCTTCCAAGTCCCCCTCCTTTCATATATAGCTCGAGACTCGAAATTCTTCTAAGTCCCCCCCCCCCCCCCCTATTATATATAGCTCGAGACTTGAAATTCCTCTAAGTCCCCCTCCTATCATATATAGCTCGAGACTTGAAATTCTTGTAAGTCCCCCTCCTATCATATATAGCTCGAGACTCGAAGTTCTTCCAAGTCCCCCTCCTTTCATATATATAGCTCGAGACTCGAAATTCTTCTAAGTCTCGTAACCTAACCTAACCTGCGGACGCGGACGTTTTCTCGCGGACGTTTTCTGAGGATGTAATCTCCTAACAAAATGGATAGCGGGTTCCCCGCTAAAATAGGTCCTTTGTTCGCTTCAATTGACGTGGGTGATGAAAAACTCACGGGTTCTTTAACAGGTCAGGAAATCTGTTTTACGGGAGATCTATGACATCATCAGATTGTGACGTGACAAGGCTGACCTACGACGTCATCAAATTGTCGTCACAGATCCAGACTCGAAAGCTATGTATGATACGAGGGGGGGCCTCAAAAAAATTTCGATCTTTAAGCTATATATGATAGGGAAGAGACTTGGAATAATTTTGACTCCTAAGCTATACATGATAGGGGGTAGGAGGGGGACTTGCAAAAAATTTCGACCTCCGAGCTATATATGATGGGAGGTCAACCTCTAAATGACCTGGAGGTCGCCGGCCGGGCGGACGGCGGGCATTTTTTCCGGCCCACGATAAAACAGGTTCCCTGTTAAAATGTATGACGTCATCAGATTGTGATGTCACAGGCTTGGACTTTGGAGCTACATATGGTAGGAGGTCGAGCTCCAAACGACCTTGAGGTTACCGAGTGGCTGGACGACGAACATTTTTTCCGAAAACTCCCCCCGATAAAACAGGTCCCCGTCAAAATGTCAACCTCCGTGCTATACATAATAGGAGGTCGACCTCCAAACGACCTTGAGGTTGCCGACTGGCTGGACAGCGGATATTTTTTCCGAAAACCCCCTTGTTAAAAGACCCCGCGAATAGCAAATGAAAGAAACTTTGAGTTTCTTGGAAGGATGGGGCTGCGTCCGACCTTGAACCAATTTCGTAAGGAAAATTCCGAGCTCTGATCTGCTACAAATGAACCTCCAAAAAGAAGGTATACTCGGAAAAATGTGGAGCTCTGAACCTCTACAAAGATTAAAACTTCAAACTTAAAATCTACAATCTAAGCTATACACAGGAAGTCCTGGGCTAAGATGGAGTCTTAGGCTTATCGCATAAGCTAGGTCCACAGGAGCATAAAAGGCTAAGACACTATAATGTTCACATTAACTTCGTGCTATGGTGATTACGTACTCAGAAAAGTTCGCATCTGACCATTGTGACGTCATCAGTTGGCATAATGTAGGGACTCGAAAAGAAGACGGCTCTCTTAACAGGTGTTCTATGTGTCGAATTTGATATTGGATTTTGAAATCAAACTCAAGAGTCCCCAAACGTCAAAATTTCCTGAACCCTTCCGCTTGATAATCCTAATTTTTCCAAGTCCAACTCTTTCGATGATTAAAATTTCTTCTGCCCTCTTATCACATATAGCTCGAAAGTCGGAATTTTAAAACTCCAATACCTCAATTGGGGTAGGTCAGTTTCAGCCAAACAGCGGGACATCAAAATCTTGAAAAAAAAAATATAAAATAGCTGTCTGTCAGAATTTTTACTTTCGTGTTTTATATTATGAGAAAAGAACTTTGAAAAATATCAAGCATAATTTTTTCCAGATGAGACGTAAAGATTTTCAAAAACATACCCCCCCTCACACAGGAAAGGTTCTTTGTTCAAAGTTCCAGTTCCGATCCTTTGTAGAGGGGGCTTGCAAAACATTGGAAGCTATGAACCTAGATAGAAGGGAGCCCAGAAGAAGGTTGAACTCTGAACCTCGAACTGCCGTAACTACGGAGTCTGAAACTGAATTTCCCATAGGAGCTGACCTACAACTAATATAAGTTCGGCCCAAAGAAAGATTTTAATGATTTCTACTATAGATCCTTATGGAGTAAGGACTTACGAAAATGAGAGCGTATTACGACATTTCCTTGGAAGAAAGGGACTTTCAAGAGTTTCACCTACGAAAAAAGGAAAGAGAAGTAATTCATGACAGATGATTGAAACAGCGATGATTGCGTATTCCTCGCCGCCATTGCAGAAGGTTCGATGGTCGTTAACTTTTCTTCATGACCCCTCGACGATATCCAAATCTTTTCTCTACAAAAAGAGTATTTGCAGAAGCAAGAAGTTTTCAATACTGTCCTTTAGGCGTATAATTCAAACATTTCATATCCGTTAATTCGCTTCAAATTTACCCAGAAGTCGAAAATGGCACAATCTGCCGTAGTTTTGAGAAAGAAGTTTTACATCATACAATATGCAAAAGCATTGCTCAGAAATACGGAATTCTGTGAGGTGATGCATTGAAACGACAAATTAATGTTTCAAAAGTTATTAGACGTTAGCGCCGCTAGTTTTACATCATTGAGTTCATTACTCCGCGAGGATTACCGTGACTCCATCAGCATTAATGTGGAGGATAACTTTTGAACCATTCTGCGCACTACATACAAGAAGTTGAAATACAATTACAGTGCATTTTCCGTCAAAACGCAGACTGACGGATTTGAGAAAGTCAATTCCATCGCGAGCAGTAGAGCAGTTTCATTTAGCTCTTATTGTCGAGCCAGGCCTCGTTAACATTTAAAAACAAATATAATGACATTTAAATTGCCGTTTATATTTGATTTTGATAACTTAATATCGTCCCGTCTACGTTAGTAACGCGATGGAAGCATATGCCAGCCTTTCTTTCTTTCCATAATCGTTAGGGCGGAATTATAACTATTTCACAAAACGATTACGCACAGGTAGCTGGAATAAGAAAAATTTCGTCTTTATATAGGCTACCACCTTCGGACATTAGAATCGAAGATGTCTCCGACTTAGGAGAATTTAATGGAGTTATCGTGGTGTAGAGAAACACATAAAATTTGAAAGAAACTAATTTTTATACGCCACGCTGCTCATTAATCGTTTCTGACTGCTCATTTTTTCTCTTTTTCATTCACGAGAAATGCATAATAGCCCAATGTTATAGAATACAAGTGAGCTGTAACGCTTTGGCGGTTTCGTAGTCTATAGGAAATGTTCACGGGAGCAGAGAGTGTGTCAATTTTCCGATGTAATTTTGAAATGTTGACACATAAACATACCCGTATTAGGGCTTCCTCCCACTTCCTCTTATCGATTATGATGATATTGTTGCGTTCGATTGCGAGACACCGAAAAGTCAATATACGTGCTGATATCTCTCTCATTCTATCGTAGCCTAAAATTTTAAAGACGTTAGAAGTTACGATCGATTGGCGAGGCTACATATTTCTATTTGTCGTGATTTTGTCGTTCTTTACTCGAATATGAGAATTCGCAGCTCGAGTGATGAGACAGTCTTATTTTGCAACCAACTACTCGTAAGGTGAGTTCAAATAACAAAAATATTTCTCTCTATGTAATTCTCTCAAATCGATTTATAAATCTCACCACAGACGAAGCTAGGGCGGCTAGATTTTATCGGAAAAGGGGGAGAACTATTTATGAGGGGGATCTGGAGACCAGGCTTTTATGGCTGAAAGACTGGCTTCGAAATATCATGAAATTTTTTTCCCCTTCCTCGAAAATGTTTTAAGTACGCTAGCTTGGTCGATGAACTCTAAAGACAAATGCTTGGAAAACGAAATTCAGTTTCTGATTTAACTCGCTGATGATGTTATTCCAAAAAAAATTTAGAACTGAAATCTTGACGAATAAATTCAATCTCTTATCACATAAAATTTCAAATTCTTTCAAGACCCATACCTATCCTAAATAACTCGGAGGTCAAAGTTTTTGAAGTCCCTTACCTTAAACATCAAATCTCTCTTTTATTAGTTTAATGGTCGAAAGGATTCTTCCCATGTTCTCACCCTCCTCTCCCATCCCTTGTCAAAAGTTCTACCACTGACATTTCAATTTACATCACTTCTCGTCAAGCAGTTTTTATTTCCTTTAGATTTTGTTAGACCACTAAAACAACATTAAACAATTAAATACGTTTTTGCACCGAATGTCTAGAAGGGGAGTCCTCAAAATGGAGTAAAATTGCTCGATTCAAATTAAATCGACGGCCAGGTTGTGAGAGATATTCTGCAAATGCTCAAGATTTTGTACGGGGGAGAGGGAGGAGAAAGATACCCATCTAGGCGTTCTTGGATCCTAGTACAAAGCTGTCTGCTGGTCTTTCCAAAGTAGACGGTAGAGTAGCTCGGATAGGAGCAGGACAAAGACAGAAAAGCTTGACGAGACGGGTACGCTTAGAAGAGATCCCACTCAGAAAGAGTCGTCGAACATCCATTTGTGTTCCCTCCTCAAGACAGACACTTATCGAGAAGGAAAAGTGGTAGCGTAAGTTTTAGATATAAGTAATCTTCAGGCTAACCAAAAGATACCATGTTCTAGACCTCTAGAAAGGGTGAGATGCTCAATAATTCTGACTTATTAAAGAAAGCGAGGGTGATAGAGGGATAGACAGCAAGAGGTTGGGGGGGGTGTAGAAAGAAGACGTACGGACTTCCATGCAAGTATTTCATCAATATGGGATTCAACTTCAAGAGAAAACTCAATAGAAGGATACCCGACGGCTTAAGAAATGCAAAGAAGGTACGAAGGTCCGTGGTAGAGCCTCTCCAGAGACACAAAACATCATCGACATAACGGCGTCAATAAAAGCATAAGGAGGGAGGTGAAATCCAAATTGGAACCCTTCACTTTCGAAACGTTTTAAGAAGACTTTGGAAACTGATAAATCGAGGAAAGAACTGATATTTTTGGAGGTTTGTTCGCCAAAGTAGGGAGAGAGGCACACCTCAAGGGGGTTTATAAACTTGACAAGAATAAGGACAAGAACTTTCACACCTTCTCTGGATTCTCTGGAAAAGTCAAAAGTGAAGAGAAGAGGGACTTCTCGAAAAAAGTTCTTTACGTTGAAAAAAACAAGGATGAATCGTCAAAAGGGAACACTCCTCATAATCGCTAGAAATTCACTAACAGTTGCAATATACATTTGCTGGAGACCAAAGTCAAGGTTGATTGAAGTCAATCATTATACATCAAAAAAGAACTAAAAATTGATCTAACAGATCAGTTGATTTCATGTCAACAGAAACATTTGGAGAAGTGGTCTGGAAATCAATGTCAAGTTGAGGTCGATTCAAGTCAATCATCTTACATTAACCGGGAACAACAAATTGACCTGAAATCACCACCACAGAGTAGTCAATGTCAGGTCAATGGAATATTTCAAGATTCAGACTGTATCCGATGGCCTAAAGATTAGGACAAATTTATACTTTTAGCCATCTAAAACTCCATAAAATTTCGTGTTTTTTACATCATTCGAGATGATTAATTCGTCTTTCTTTTTTCACGCTTATTCTCGTTAAGTACTTCGATCTTAATAAGATAAATTTTGTTCGTGCAGAGATTCTATATTAAGATAAAATTATAAAAAGGCTTTGCTCGCACAATCGAGCAAAGCCTTTTTATAATTTCATTTTACTTCGATCTTATTTCTCTGTATTACCATATCTCCCCGTTCGGTCCGAAGATGATACCTAACGTATCGAAACGTTACTCACAATCGTAACAATGGAGAATTTTTTCTAGTGTACCTAGTGGCTAAGCCAATGTTTTTTTCAATCCACGCTCAAATTGACAGAAAATCTGGTCTTCATATTATATTCATCATAGACGAGGGTCTCAATTGACGTAAGTACAAAATCAAGGATCATGATAAAAGTACTATAGGACCCAATTTTGTCGAAAAATTCCTAATTTGACAGTAAATACTCGTAAGAAGTGGGCTAGACCGAAGTTCTGAGAGGTATTATATTTTCAACGAACAATTTACGATACGGCTGTTCGTTTTTCGAAAAACTTCATGAATGCACGCGAATCAGCTCTAGTAACTTGATCGAGCCGAAGATCTCATTCTCCAGATTGTTGATAAGCAGAGTTCTATCCTGTACGGCAGTGCTAGTCTCTCCTATAAGCGATTCACACATGACGTAAAAGAACGCGTTCTTATCAACTGGGGGGCAAAATAACACAGGCTCTTACGGGTAGTTTTTGGAATAATCGATTTATCATGAGAACGGTTGAATTTTGTGAGAAATTGGAGAGAACTAAATTCATTTTTCTTGTAATTTTGTATCTGATGGGACTATAACAAAAAAAGGGATCTCTTTCAATTGAAATCACCTGAAAAAAAAGGCTTTTTCTCCTGATCCACCCGGATAAGCCCCCGAGTTGGTATTCTCCGCATCCCGCTCCATCCACACATTTATGTAAACAAAGCCAAAGTGTGAACACCTTATTTTTCTCAAGTGGCAAAAAGGGTGTACCTTGAGCAAGATGACATACGCAACAAGACGATAAGCTGCAAGAAGAGAGTGAAAAACAATACAATAACGAACAGAAATCAAAAAATTGGTTTAGCGATATCTTAGAAGTGAGACCCAAGTTTTCCCACTATTTTCGAAAATGCGCAAAATGATAACAGATAATTACGAACACATTGCATTAGAACACAACCAAATAATCGCAATCGCGAGTTAGAATAAAATCAAACTTACTTGGAACGTCTGACGTGAGTTTCATCTTGTCCAAGTTTGTACTGTCTTTATCATTGTAGATGATAATGCCGGATGCATTACTACGAAATGCATTTTCAACTTTCTGCTGAAAGCTGCAAGCGCCTCTCTTGACGAGTGCGATCCACGGCTCGTTATCAGGTATCGAGCCGTTCGACGCCTTTATGGGCAAATGACAGGCAGCAAAAGGGTCCTCGCCCTCTCTATACATCTGAGATCGCACGTGTACGAGCACGCCGCTCGCCTCTTGGATGTGAGCTTCACCGAATTTTCCGGCTTCCGCTTTTTCGGAGAATCGCGTGCCGTTCTCGTCGTAGAATGTAATGTTGATAAAAGCGGTAGTAAATGAATCTACTTTATCCTCGATAGCTTGCTGCATTATTGGATGGTTGTTCCAATCGGGTCCGATACAGAAGCACTCGACTGACAATAACGATACCATTAATACATACCCGAAGCTAAATTTCATCTTGGGAATTTATTAATTAGTAGAATACCGAACATTGGCCTTTATAAACACGTAAATTTTCGCGGCGTACCACAAACGATAATACACTGCATGATTGGTCGCGGCGGCCGGCGAGAATAAGAATGAAAATTATTCCAATAATAATAATAATGAAATTACTTATTATGCAAATAAATTCTCATAAAACGGTCCGGGCGAAAATAACATTTTTGCACATGTCGTGAATATAATTGTGTAAAGGACTCAAACGACAACAACGATCGACATGCTGCTCTCGTCGATTTCGCGCGAGAAGTGAACAGATTATACTCGAGACGACGACCGAACACAGGCAAGCACTCACTAGTCGACGAGCAGACGTGAACACGGACTCGCGTCAACTCAGCTGATGTTTACCCGCCATGTCCTCGGCTCAGTGTGACCACCAGAAAGAATCCAATAGACTCTTCGTTTGACTGAAATTTTTTACTCTTTTGTGACTCTTTCAAAACGAGTTTTTTTCTCATTTTTCATTGCGAATTCTTGTTTTGAAAACAAGTCTGTAAGACGGTCTATAGGGATCCAGAATTTTAAAAGATCGCGCACGTGAATGACGAAAAGTTCATTTTTTCGATACGGCTTTTCTGTATCCTCCAGATTTTTAATAAAGTTCCTGGGGTAATTTTTTGCGCTGACTAATAATGCTACTTCTCTTTGTCTCAATGATTCATTCCTATCCAAAAGGCTCACAACAATCCTTACGAGCAAAATCAAGCTAGAAAATAACAGAGATTTTTAGTGTGGTGAGGGTACCGACAATGGTCAGCTACGATGGCTCACTCAGCTGATAAGTAATTTCAAGCAACGGGGCTTGTTTTACTCCAGGGAAAATGTCCGTCGGGTCGCTCAACTGGCAATAAAATTTTCAGCTCTCAATGATAAACCACATCGAAAATCGACTGGAAATTTACCTCTTTTGAAGTCTTGGTCGAAATTGCATCCATCCGGTTGATGTTGACTCATTTGTCGTGTGGATTTGAAGTCAGCATTTTATACTTTATATTGACTACCTAGTAAAATCGACTGCTTAGTTGCAGTGTTGCACTGATTGTCTGTCGATCCATAGTACCTTGGGAATTGATGGTCAACTTAAAATGAGGAGGTATTTGTAAATAAGGCCATCTCGGACGAGAGCTCTTTTCAGTTTTTACAGGTAAAATACCTTCTTGAATCGACGTCTATTCTTGAGATATAAATTTGTCGACTAAATCCTAACTCATTTGCAACATCAATTTTGAATCGATTTCTACAAATTTTCCATCAACCTAAAAACCTAAAATTGACTGCTCGGTATGAGGAAATTTGTCCTAGCGAAAACTGACCGACAGAAAAAGGTCACTTGAGAAATTGAGCAATGACGAAAGTTGAAAACGTGAAAATTATTAGTGCGAAAAAAGTCGTTTGAGAAATTAGGCAGTAACGAAATTTAACAGTATTTAAAAAAAAATTGAACTCCGTGTCATTCGTAATTGTACTCTCGACAAGCTCGAATAAACCCAGGACATTGAACATGATATATAAGAAATCGAAAGTTCTTCTTACTGAATGATATACTCGTGCGTACGGTGCGTAATACTGTAATTTTATCACACGTGTGTACATCAGGAAGGAAGATGATGATAATACCACCATAAAATATGAGTGATACTTTTCGTTTAATCTTTGCTTTTTTACTTCACGAAATCATTCGTCATCTCAGCCCAGGTCAAATTATTCACCCGATGAGGATGACGTCGACAGTGGTGACTATTTCTTAACTTATTCAAGGGGTATCCCTCTCAATCTCACTTATTACGATTTATACATTATAGCTTACTTTTCTAATTTAAAACATTTTAATTTTCCAGAATTTAAATTTTTATAACACTCAAATTTCGTAATGTCCAAATTTCGCACGATTAAATTTTGGAAAATCTAAATTTCGCCACGTTCAAATTTCGTACGTTCATTTCTCAGCAATCACAATTTCTCAATTTTCGCTCGGACAAATGTCATGGACTCGACTGCTCTGTTGCCTCGAGTAACAGACAATTGAAGACTTTTCTGTCAACGGGTTCTCAATAATTATTTGTAGTGCTCTGGATATACTTACTGGTCGACCTCCCCGTCCACGATGACGTCAAAAATAAGTACCTTTTCAAATTCGATGGTACTTGAGAAAAGCAAACAAACCTTTTCTACAAAGATTTTTATATAGAAAGAAAAATAGGATTCGATCATTCGTAAATATTTAAAAAGAAAAATATGAGTGAGAAACGGAAAGTACATTTTCAAATAGTTGGAAACTTGTAGTTAGATCCTGATTACCAATGTTGGATTCAATATTTATAACTCAATTTTGAGTATTAACTTGACAAATGATCAAATTGTTACTCGTATAGTTTCAAGGGAATTGGTAATATTCTTAGCACTATCGCCGAACGATATTAATAACGATGCTATCCCAGAATTGCCGTACTAAGTTGATTTTACTAGGTCTGAATGTTCTGATCTACTCTCTTGTGCTTTTCATTAGAAGGATCTGGACCGCTTGCAGGAATCTTGAAGAAGAATTACAGAAATTCTTCATAGAATCAGGGCGATTACTTAATTCTTCTGAATCGAAAATCAGGCAAGCAGATTAGAATTATTGAAATTGAATTTTCACTTTTCTCCTTCTGAACAAAAGTACGAGAGTAGATTACGAGTAGATAGCAATTTTCGCATAAATCTTTTTAATTATTTCGTATCTAGAACAATATTGGTAAAGAAATATTTCCATAAATGATTCAAGTCGCACCGAAAAAAGTGGTTGCACTCATGGTTTCGAGAACGCTTCACTTATCAAAAGTTCAGAAGAATTTATTAATCTTCAAATAAATGATTTGCAACCTTACTGTAGAACATTATGTTTCGATTACAGAATCTTGTATACTTCTATACTTTTGATTTGTAATGAAGGAAGGATTCTACTACATTTCCTTATTCCAGTTCATTTTAATTTATTACCTATTATACGTTTTTAACATGATTACCTAAACTGTTTTCAAGAAATAGTAATTTCTCTAACCAGTACCAAAACCATCTCGAAAACCAGACAAACATTTCAGAGATGAAAAATAATTGAAAAAAATTATTATCGAAAAGCGCCGCTTTTTTTGGAAACGGAAAGCATACGTGAAAAAACGTGAAACGAATGTCAAAAAAGCAAAAAGTAGTTCTTTTTTTGTTTCGCCTAGTGAATTTTGTAGGTTTTTCGGTACAAAAAAAAATGGCTTCTTGCATGAATGGCAGGGATATCGAATAGAATTTCAAAAATCGTTTTTCTGTTTTTCTTCTTTAATGATAAAGTGAAAAGTAAAAAGCGGAAGCATTTTTTGAAAGTGGAAAGCGTAAGCAAAACGCGAAAGAAATGTCGAGAAAGTAAAACGCAAACATTTCTGAAGGTTAAAAACGAAGTCGAAAAGCGGAAGCGTTATTGAATCGCCTTGCATCTCTGAAATCTCTAGTATCATCAAAAGACTAGCACTTAACAGAATAGGCAGCTGTGAATTTGGGGTCATTCATTCCCTGAACTGAAAATATATAAAACAAAGTGCTGAAATCAAGATTATAATTAATGCGAATTACAAATGTCTAAAACAATAAATTCGTGTAATGCAATAATTTTTTAAACACACGACTCAAGTACTTCTTGAAAGTTCAGTATCCGTAACCAAGTGTTTTACAAAAAATAAAATAAATATCGATATCAAATACGTTCACAGAAAAATCGCCAGTCAGAAATATCGTAAATGAAGGAATGCAATAAATTGGAAAAGTTATACATCAAATTACAATAACTATAAGAGAAAAAAATATATGCGTGAAGAAATTCAAGAGCTAATAAAAATGTTCATAACATGCAATAGGTTACGTTATATGGTAAAATTTAGGACACCACGAAAAATATTGAATCCATTTTTTTTTTTCTAACTTTCAGAAAAAGCAATCACTTTCACCAAATGAAAGAAAAAACCTGAAAAAAATTGGTAAAGTAAAGCATTTTTGGGTAAGATAATGGGGTGTGTGTTTTTAGAATTTTATTCGACGTTACGAAAATTATAATTAAACGCGTTTTTTAATATCATATCACAAAAATTCCTGTAATATTGTTATACCACGACATTTGTACCGATGAGAAGATGAAGAGGAAAATTAATAACCACATCTTGACCGACGGACGAGGGTAAATTTATACGCAGCCATCATTGCAATTTCCTCCTTTCGTTGATAAGTAAACGATTAGGTATGCAATTTTTTATCAATGGGACGCTTAACGTTTGGACTTGGCCAACTGCAAAAAAATTTACAACACTGATAAGAAGACCGAAAATGATATTTTAACGTATTTCAAGTCCTATTGTACCTGAATCTTTTCAGATTATTGTGCAACAAAATGGAATGCTTCCAACGATAAATGCTGGGATATTTATTCGGATCAATTTCAACATCGGAAATCGCCTCCAATACAGCGTTGTCCATACTCGTTCCTCGATTACTATAAAATGATTGAATTCAATGAATATTACCAATTTACCATCGTTTCAAAATTTTCATGTTGTAAATCATTCATTAAGTGTGAAAGAAATTGGGAAGAATAAAATTTTTTCAGAAAGCTATCTGAGAAAATTCTTTGGCATTCAGAGAAAGGTATACGATTCAGAATGAGTTATGTGCTCAAGTATTGCTAGGAACTTACTCGTAGATGAATAATTCTGGTCCTTCATCTGGACTTTCCATTTCCTCGTCCGAATTGTTGAGACTATTAGGAGCGGTGTTGAATTCTCCTTCATCGTCACTATCACAAATTTCATGGTCTGAAATAAAAGATACGAAGCAAACAGAAAAAAATATAAATTTTTATCATTTTATTTCGAAACTGAATTCAGGATTGTCTGTAGAAAAAATTGAAAACAATTCAAAAACTTATGCAGAAATATTGTCATATATTTTACCGAGAATACGAAATTTCGTTTCCTTATCACAGTCTATTGTTTCACCGGTAACTTCAGTCTCGCTTCCTGCACCAAAAAAAACCATCGTTTTGATATTTTGTTCACATTATGCACTTTTATTCGGGTCAATATTCAACTTACGTGACGGAGAAGGATCAATTTTTTCTTTACGAGGTGATTCATCCTGCGTAAGAAATAGCTTCCGTCTACGTCGAACGTCACTTCTACCACGTACAGTGCGAGTGTTACTCTGTTGGTTAAAACAAGAACAACGCTCCATGGAAAACCACTCTTTCGAACAGTGAGGTCCAACTTCGTCTATCTCTTCAGTCTTCAATAACTTGATCACAAAGGTATTAATACATTTCAAGGTTCGTATGATAGTATTCAATTCAACGGAAGACGAAGGGGACATGGTAATACAGTGAATCAAATCACTGCTTTCCCTACAAATCAAATGGAAAGAAAAAAAAAAATTAATCATGTTAAACAAAAGTTCCACTACAGTTTTTACGATAGGTAAAATTCTGACTATCACACTTTCTCAGGACTCACCAACATATCGTCGCAAAACGACATAAGAATAATACTTACGTGTCGTGCACAAGTTGAAATATCGAACCAACATATTTCAAGATCTGTATTTTCGAAGGTTTCAGACTTGAGCGAATCCAAAATGCGGCTCTAGCATGAATTTTTTCGAACGGAAAACTGCAAAACGCTGTATCTACCATAACGCAACTATTAATGGTTCCCGAGAAATTACGAATTCTTTTTATCAATAATGGCAAGTTATCTTCCGCTAGCGTATTTTGATGGAAATTTTGTTCGAATTCGGAGATTAGATTTTTAGCAAAACTCTAGAAAGTAATACAAAAAGTCAGTTACAAACACTGCGACGTGAATATTATAAAGATTAAACGATTCTGATATACCGAACATAAATTATCCATGCACAAATAGCGCGAAGTAACTGGAGGTGAATCACCGCTTTCATGAATGGTACTACTAGGCCAGAAGTCAGGACTGACGATTGAAAATCTAGAAAATGCGTTACACAAATCGGACATCGGCGTGTTCATAATGAAACTATTTTTCTCTGCTTCGAATGTCTGAAAAAAAAAAAAAAAATTACTCGGAGAACATAATTTCGTACTTAAAAAGCCTCGTTTTTCGCATCAAGAGTTTGGTTTGGAATTGTGGTCAGATAATCACACGATAAATATCGAAAATGGAAATAATGTTGCAGTTCAAGTGAAAATAGTTCTGTCACGCACTTTCTAGTTGCGAAAGTATTGAAGAAAAATAAATGAACTAAATACTTTAAAGCTGGCCAACCGTGACCGTTTACATTCAATGAATTTTTTATCGACTTTGTGTATGGGAACGGTACAATTATAATACAAGTTCCGATATCGCTACACGTATTCAACTTACAGTGGTAACGATGATATTGTGTAAATGTTTTTCTAGTAACTCCAATCCTTCTTCGCTAGCTAAATCAACGTAATCATCCAGAAATGGCCAATATTCTTTCCACGATACGTGATACCTTTTCGCCAACGTTCTGAAAAAATATCATATTAGTTGAGCGTTCTTCCTCGATAGGTTAAATCATTGTCATTACCTTCCAACTTTTTCAATGACTTTATCGCAGCATAAAGGACTGCGTAATAGAATACCCTTTGAAACGTGAGGCGTACTCGAGTTGGTACTCTTAATGGGCGACTTCCACGTCTTATGAAAGATGGAAGCTTCATCAAAGCTCATGGGCCCAGCCACTGCTTTGATTTCCATCGTAGGACTTAATGGTGACGTGGCCTAAAATATGAAAATCAACAATACAAGTTATAGCGAATTTGAAAACCTTAAATGCTGGTTCGCGAGATTCGATATAAGCATGCAAAAATGTTCTATAATCAACCAAAAGAAGCATAATACAGCGCTAGTCATAATGCAAACCAAATCAATTACCAAGGGGTAAACAGGTGGGCTTTTGGGAGAAAATGGTTTACCGATAATAGGTTGAATTACATCTTCCTCCGATCTCCAAACGGGTACGTAAAATTGTTCGTCGAGTAATTTATGAATTTCGTTCGCGTACCAGGAGGCAACTGCAGACCCGGACGGTTTTTTTGGTAACTTCGCGCGGAAAAATTTACATACCATCTAAACACAAGAAAATATTAAAATATTTTACAACAGTTTCAATTTCATTCACTTAGTTTCAAAAAGTTTTCACGAACATCTTTTGGAGTTTGATCATATTTATTTTTCACGTTCAACATCAGCTGTGGATACTTGATGAAAATTTGAACTACTTCTAATGAACCATGTTTGACGGCGAAATGAAGGGGAGTTTCATTCAACGCTTTATCTGGTGTATTCAAGTACATATCCAGCAAAACCTCCGGCCGCACCAGATAGGATTGATCACCATTCGCCCCATATAGTAACTGCGTAAATAACTTATCTGAGATCACTTCTAATACACACTCCGCACACTTGTAACTGTTGTACATGGCTGCAACGTGTAAGGCATTATATCGAGCTCCTTCCTGAAATTGTGCAATTCGAATAAGTATGATTACGAAGGTAAATAAAAAAAAGCTCGAAGACTGACCACTACCTGCATAATGGTCGGAGTATCCCCGATTCCGATTAAATATCGAGGATTTTCCCATATTAAGATCTTCACAGATTTCACATCGTCAGATTCAATAAGCTGCCTGAAGGGATAAATGTCAGGACGTTTAAGACTCCTGAACGGAGTGCTCTCAGCCATGACACTTGGATTACCAGGACCACTAGTTGAACCATTACTAGCAAAATATGTAGCTTCTTCTTCGGAGGCAAAGCACTTGAATCGTGCATTCTTGTACTCTTTGATCACTTTCTTTGCATCTTCATAAGACGTATACACGTGTACGTCATCTGAAAAATCATGATGAGAATCAATTTGAGACGTTTACAAACACACACTCGAATAACCAAATGCATCGTAACGTACTTATATTTTCTTTTTCATTATGGTCACTCTCTTTCTGAATGTATATACCGTAGAACTTGGTCGCGCTCATATTTATTTCAGGTCCTAAAGAATGAAATGTGCACACTTAACGATAAGAGATGAAGGAACAACGTTTTCACGATCACTATCAAAATAAAATAACAACCTGTCCCTCCAAAGTAAAAGCTCACATTTACAAGTTTTAATTACAGTGCCAAATATTATCACTTACTTGGAATTTTGTCAGCATGGAGAAACACGGTCAGCAGCTCCTAAGGCTCTAGAGTTTAATGACTCAAAAATAGGCTGCGACCATGGGGAATTTTTACAATACTTCGAGTAAAGCGGTTAAATTTGTAATCGAACAAAAATGAAGTAATAATAGTACCTTTGAACCTGGACGTAGTGAAAAAAGTCCAGTGTTTTGGAAGAAAAGGACAGATTTCAAAAATCAAAAGTATTTTTTTTTTCCAACGGTCAAGTTCTGATTGATAAGAATGCAGTGCGCGGCGCGCTGGCAAAAGAAATCTAATACTAACGCTCTCTCCTGTTTTAATTTTCAACTTCCGCAGTCGCGATGACGTCATGGAGACTTGTCTACCTTATGCCTTAGTTCCTTTTACTAATACTGAGGCCCTTCAGCTAGGTACGTATAGTAAAAGCGGATAACCTCCTGCAAAATTATTTACATCTGTAAAGATTGCAATGAATTGCAATTTTAAGCCAGAAGGTGGAATTTGATGAAATTAAATTGATATATGTAACACCTTGAGAAAAGAACTGCCCAGTGTCCACAACGCTTGTATTGCACTTGCAGAAGGAAAATGTAGGCCTATACAGTCATATTCAATATAACTTTCCTTTTCTATTGCAATACAATTGCGTACAATTTATGGTGCGTGCGGTTCTGAAGTTTAGATCAAATATAGTGATCTGATATATAGGGCATATTATAACCATCTGCAGCGATCAAATAACAAAAGAGCCGCAATTAATAAGCAAAACAATTGAATGAATTTATTTCTTCAATATTATAATAAAAGATTAAAACTAATCCGAGTTCATTGTAAGAACTGGTGGAATGAACACTTTATATTATGAACATCAATAGATATAGGTATTCTATATATTTGAATCTGAACACATGCGTTTTACAAAATAATAATTATCCTTTATTAGGTATAAAGGGCAATGAAGGAAAACCTGAGAATGAGATGTTATTGCGATAAATAGCCTTACATAAATTCTAATACTTAAAACAGTTTTGAAGAAAAAAAAAAAAAGAAAAAAAGTTGAGACATGTGTCATAAATCATAATTATCATATATAATAACAATCTCATCATTTCAGTGATGCTTGTATTGATTTTAACATTCAAATTTTGGTTCTTGATAAAGGTGATGTTTTGCAATTGGGGCTGGCAGTACTGAAGTTAAAAGGAAGAAAGAAAAAAATCAGTTGAATATGAACTTTATCCTCTTTCCTATTCAAGCCTTTGCAACTCATGGGGCCTTCAATCTTGATGACGGAGAATTGGTTAAAAAAATTTTGGAACATATACACAACATAAGATGCTTGTTTCTCATCTTTTTTCTTTGTTTTTTTTTTCTATAAAGTTCTTACGTATACCTACCAGTATTAACTCAAAAATGATATGAAGAATATCAACACGTAAGTGGGAATTTCAAAGACTTGGTCTCAGAAATAATGAGGTAAGTTCTCTAATTTACTAGGTGCAACAGTATCCCGGAGGAGAAAAGAAAGAACAGAAAAAGAAAGAAGAAAAAATGATAGGTATCTAATAACAATAATGATGAATGAATGTTTATAACTCAAAAAAAAAATAAATCATAGATTGTACCAACCGACAATGAAAAATTATTGCGTTGTCATGCAAACGGACAACTGAATGTACCTAGGTACTTAAATATAATACATTTTATGGAAGTTTTAAAACATATTTTCAAACATAATTATACCAGAGAAATCGAAGTTTCTGGGACAGTCAGCGCTAATATCGCGCATAACTAGGGTACTATAGAGGGGGGGTATGGCAATACGCCATTTTAGCAGCAAAAAGAAGGCTCTCAAGCACGAACGCGTTCGCGCAGTGTCGCGGAATATTCGGCAGGGCCGGGCAACATCGGTCACGTTCGTTTTCTCGCGATGCTTTGCGACACGCATTCGTACGTCGAACACTTCTTTTTGCTGCTAAAATGGCGTATTGCCATACCCCCCTCTATAGTACCCTAGCATAACAAGAACGGGACAATCGATTGGCGTTCCAGGTGGTGGACGGAAGCATCACAATTTTGATATGAAGGTAATATTTAGAAAATTTTACAAATTACGGACAACTGAATGTACCTAGGTACTTAAATATAATACATTTTATGGAAGTTTTAAAACATATTTTCAAACATAATTATACCAGAGAAATCGAAGTTTCTGGGACAGTCAGCGCTAATATCGCGCATAACAAGAACGGGACAATCGATTGGCGTTCCAGGTGGTGGACGGAAGCATCACAATTTTGATATGAAGGTAATATTTAGAAAATTTTACAAATTACGGACAACTGAATGTACCTAGGTACTTAAATATAATACATTTTATGGAAGTTTTAAAACATATTTTCAAACATAATTATACCAGAGAAATCGAAGTTTCTGGGACAGTCAGCGCTAATCGCGCATAACAAGAACGGGACAATCGATTGGCGTTCCAGGTGGTGGACGGAAGCATCACAATTTTGATATGAAGGTAATATTTAGAAAATTTTACAAATTTCTTTTGTTTAATTTTTCCTTTAAGTGGCTTTATTTTTAATTATTTTAAGATTATTCAATTAACATTCAAAGAGAAAATCTGTCCTGATCTTGTCATTGATTCGGTCATTTGCAGTGCTGATAGCGGGGAACCGACCCAATTCCGCAGAATTTTATCGGAAAGTTTTTCATTCTACAGTTATTACTCAAGAGGATATTTGAGTAGGTACTCGTGTATTTTTCAAAACCTCTTTTTATTCCATCATGTGCTCCTTTGTCAATGTCATTGGCCTACCAGCTGTTGAGAAGAAGGGGGAGTGGGAGCACTTGATAGATGATGATTAAAAATCAAACTTTCCTCGTATAGGCTAACGAGCTGTTTTTTTGAAAAGAATGCTGATTTGATGGTCGCAATTTTATGGAAAAATTATGAAAATGTGAATAAAAAGAAGACCAAAAAAAAACAAAAACAAAAATTTTCCGATACGTTGATTCATAACTATTTTCTGGAATCAGGCCAAGGAGTAAATGAAAAACGGTTCACTGTTATAAAATTCCGCTTTAAAATCATACATACGCATTTCATAGAAGACACCATCAGGCGCATGAGAATAATGAACTCGTTGAACCCCAGAATCTTTTAAATTGTATATACAAACCAGGCATTGAACCACGATTTGAGAATATTGCTTGGATGGGAGAACGACATATTTGTTTTCAAGAAATGCAGGATCGACACTATTGGCGTTACTGGGAAGTTCTTCTTCACAAAATGCGTTTTGTCGTTGCGATTCCCATCGTATTGTACCATGCCCTGATGTTGAAAAAGAAAAATAACAGTCAGTATAACACACTACGGATTACTATCGCTAAACCATATCTCCTCCCAATTAATATCGATAGTCGACACCAATTGAGCTGTTATTTGATTGACATTCAATTTGAAATCTTCGCCGATTCACGGTAGAGTATGTCGACTCTGGATTTAAATTTACAGCAATCGAATACAAGTATTATTATTGCACTGTGCTTCCCTATTATTGGCTTCTTGAACTTCTGGGAGAAATATTAATTTAAAAAAAATTGACGTCAAAATATGGTCCATTTTTCTGAACAGAGTCGACTTTGACCTCTCACTCAAAATTGATAGTGATCTTTTCATACCTCTTCGGTCTCACTCAGTTACCTTCTCGCCCCATGACAAATATCTCCTGCTTACGGACTCTCTTTCCTTCCTCCAGACGCTCTCAAACATCTTTACTCTTCACTCCTTTGCCTCAATCAATACTCAAACTAAATTGCAAATAATTTCACAAAAAGCCCCGATAACATCCCCCTCCCAGTAGCTGACCACAAAAATTATTACCTTTCTCTAATTCTACAATCAAAGGAACTCTTCTTAAAAAATCAACCACTCAATAAACCCTACTTCAATTAAGAAACTCTCTCATCCTAGTCATTCGCTACGTGAGAAAATCAAAATGAAGAAGTAATATTTTTCTAGTCTCAGAATAAGACAGACTCAATTAACCCACTCCTACTTGCTAAGTCCACAATAATCCTTTTGGCCTCTTCTTGTCCTTGCCTAGCTGCAAACCTGTGGGTCTGTTACTTTTTTCTCTTGTTCCCACTTCCTTTCGCTCCTCCGTCCCTCGTTAACATCTTTTCAGCTGAAAAAAAAAAATAAAAAATATACAAAGTAGAAATAAATATGAACTCCTTGAAGTAATTTTATCAACTGTCTTCTCCTTCTTCGTTTAACATACTTACAGTATTTTAGGCCTGTGTTCTAAGCCAAAAAATATTAACTTGAATATAGTGAAAATAAATAGCGTAGTATTGTGCACTGTTGGTGAGCTGAGGATTTATTGTAAGCATTTAAACTATAGGCTAGAATTTCAACCCTCTGATGAAATTCTAGCTAGACGTGGCCTTGACCTATTTTAGAGTTTTGAAGAAATTCCCAGTTCTAAGCAAATATAACAGAAGGCTACTAAGTAGTCGAAACGTAAAATAAATTTTACGATTTTTGGACAGGTTTTAGCTCTTTATTTAACTTTTTCCTTGAACGTAAAAATTGGATATTTTAGCTGTAGCAATTGACGACATTTTCATGATCTCTATAATTAAGGGAGGGAAGACCTGAAATTCTCTGCTATTTTTTTTGAAATCTTCATACTTAATTCGAACTCATATGACGATTCTTTATAGCCTATATTTAGGTAACTAAGTACCAAAGGAAACTTTTGATTTATTATTTCTATGTATAAATTATGCTAATTCAGTTAAACGGGTTCAATAACGATAATTTTTTTTTCAGCATATTTCCACATAGACTGCGTATGGTACTGGTGATTACTGGAAATCAGACATTCGATTGAAAATTGCTCACTGTATTTCTAGTTATCACAAAAAGTTTTCAACCTTTTTCTTCAACGAATTATAAGCAAAAGTACAAGCAAAAACAAAACTTGTACAAACCTCATCCATAAAATTCACATCAACGTTATGACAAGTATCTAAGAATTCTTGAAAACCATCGTAAATAAGTTGATTCTTTCCAGAAGCCCTAAATATTCAAGTTAATCTTACCATCGTAATAATTTTTATACATTGTCTCAGCCGCTTCTATCGGTTTTGCAACTTCCGAACGGATTGCGAAAACTCCGTTCCCAACATATGTTGACACCAAATAATAGTATTTTCCATTCGGACATTGCGAAAAACGATACCACACATCATCGTCTGGATCCGAATTCTCCGAATAACGACACGCGAGAACATCGACTGGACATTGGAAATTGAAGTAACTAACTAGATCCACAGGAGTACTATTTTCGTCGTCGTAATCCTTATACTTGTATCCTCGAGGTCGCTCCAATTTGCAAAATGGAACTTTGTAATCTGTCCACGGGTATGATGCATGATTATTAGCTGAAAAATCAAACTTAGTGATAAACTCATACATATTTTAAAGGAAAACACTCTATTCTATAAATTTTTTAGAGCTCTTTCGATACTCACCAAATTGTTTTCAACAGAAAACCTGTTTTACTAAGCTTTACGAAAAATGTCCACCGTCAGATATTTTTCCTCGGAATCGTGCAAGTTTCAAGAAAATTGAATATCTTACTCGCACAAATAGAAACTACATACGACAGTCGTAGAATTATCATATTTTTTCTTCTTTCAATTAGGAACCTATTCCATAGGGCGAAGGACTTTAAAAAAAAAACTGGCCTCCTTCCGCCGGCCCTCCTAAAAATCGTGGTCCTGAAGGAAATGGGAATTGAGATCGGAATCGGGAAAAATATCAGCTTCGAGCTTTGGATATAAGGAGAGGGGCGTGGAAAAAATTGAAAACTACAAAATAATAAAAGTCTAGTCTAGGCGGATTTGGAAAATATCGTAACAGAGAATGGCTCTGACCTACTTTAAGGGCTCGGAAAAATTTTCGAAAGTTGATCATAGGTATCGAATGACTTGAAGAAGATGAAAAAAAGGAAAATACGACGTGGTGGGAGAGGACTTGGAGACTTTTGAGCTCAAAGTTCGAATTTCCCATGAAAGAGGTTTCCACCAACGTAGTCAATAAAACCAGTCCCCTTCCCTCTCTACGAAAATGAAGCCTGGAGTTTTTTTGCTGATTCCTAAAGATAAGAATTTGAAAAACTTCCTTGAAGATAGCTTGTAGCAACTTTTGATAATTAATTGAGTTCGTAGATTATGGATTATAATACCCTCCTCCTATCTCTATTTTTCTCAAACTAAGTGAAAATTTGAATTGAGAAGATACTAAAAATAAAATATGTTCACTCACTGTTCAGTTATGTTGAGGTACACATAGTGCACCTCGATGACCCTCATAGTTGGAATGGGACTCGAAGAAATTACCTACTTACGCCATCATAGACCAGAATAAAATAAGATGAAAGAAGCTAGAAAGAGGTTTTGACATTATAACGGAAGGATTTTTGGTATACATTTATCAAAAGGAGGGTACTGAAAAAATTATAAACAGCATGATGTCAGCAATGTACCGATCTTAGGTAGGAACTTATAAGATTACGAGCTGATGAAAGAAAGCTTGAGATCATCGGTATGTGACATCGTCAGGCGATAATTTTTGGTTTTCTCTAGAGCGCAACGGCAAGAAAAAAATAAACAAGCTTGAGTATAGGACAAGTATTATTTGGGGGAGATGTCGTATGGGACTCTAGACAGCTGACCTACTTTGAGGAACATGAAGAAATTTTATTCCATACAGTGCATAGGCAGAGAACTTCCAACGTTCGATCTCAACTCAAGACCAGATACAAGAGATCAGTTACGGGGAAGGGGGAGAGTCATCTGTAACGTGCTTAAAAGATGAGAGAATCAATTTTTGGTAAACGATTAGAGATAGCATAGATTGTGGGTTCCCGGCTACAATTACAAGAATCGTAATACCCCTTAGATCAATTCAATAAAATTTTGATATTCAACAAAAAATTATTGAAATTAAAAGAGAAATAGATTATCGAAGAGCCTAAGAAACTTTTTTTACCGACTTTTCATTTGTGAAAAGTGGAGGTATTACACCGAGGAGGAAACAAATAACTTTTTCGACGTTTTCTACTCGTATATCTATTGTTCTTATTCTCTCTCACGATTGTCCCGTGTTTTTTTTTTGTGTCATACCTATTCCAGTATTTTTGGTCGTAGCCTGAATACTCGAGAATAGTGAAAAATAATCTCAACATCTTTCTGATGTTAATGTTATAGAAAAAAAAAAATTATTGAAACGTGTCAAATGAAGCCTGAGAAAAGATTTTAAAATACGAAGACAAGTACCTAGATTTTCAGGAAGGTGGTTCCCAGATCAAGATTACAGTACGTTCCTCATCCTCATTGGCTGATTTATATCAACATCAACGATTGCGAAAAAATATACGAAATCATGAACCTTGAATTTTCAATAGTAACGCAGTGAGCACTAATGAACGATTTCATTTTTTTAAATGAGCCGAGCTCGTCTCGATTGAATTTATTTCAGAAAGGAAAGTATTACAAAAAAATATATTACTACTGTCTAGCAATAAATATTTTATCAGAGTTCAGTCGTATCCGAACGAAATTCAAGAAAATGATCTTTATCGATCTGGCTTGTAACTGAACCCCATAGGGATGTAATTTTATAATTTTAATTAGAAATTTAAAAAATTGAACAAAATTAATTTTATATTGGAATTTTAATTTTCAAAAAATATATCTAAAGATTGTTAGGTCTGATTTTGTGTGTCGTCCCTACATCGACGTATAGCCTTACCAACATTTATTAAAAAAAAAAAAAAAAAAAAAAAAACTTGAGAAAATAAGAATAACATAGAATAATAAGAAGAGATCTATGTTAAACTCACTCGTCGCTGATGCTAAATAAAATCATTCAAGCGCTGAGCTAAATACTTTATACAATTTATACCTAGGCAAAGCGACGTAGATAGAAGTTTATAGAAACACAATATTACCAATCAGATGCCTTACCACTCCAATATTGTTCATATGCAGCGTCAGCGTCGGCATAGTTGTAAACTGCATCCGTTATGTAGCAAAAAAATATAAGAACCGAAACTGAAATAACTATCGCACTTTGTGCAGCGTTCATGGTAAAGCGCGCAGATTCAAAAAGTTGCAACAAGATTCTGAGAGCTACTGGAACTATATTACAAGTACGTCTAAAGAAATGAGAATAATTGGAAATTGCGAAGAAAGTACGCTTTTTATACCAAAAAACGTCCTAAAACTTCTCAAAGCACCCGTACTTCTACAAATAATGACGGTACACATTGATGTCTGTTCAACGAGCAGAAGTTTATTTTTCTCGACTAGGTCTCGACTAGGATGGAAAGATATATGTGTTCGTATTTTCTAGAAAACAAGAAAATATGGAAAATAATTTCCATTTAAACATCTAACACCTGAAGACATATTTCAGGAGTGCGCAGTATTTAAATTCTGTTGTTGGTACGTTCTCAATTTCAACACAGTTGAGACATCAATATATTGTTTTGTGCTAGAATCTTCTTCGATTAACCTTGAGACATCTGAATATTTCACATCATTGAAAATAAAGTAGGTTACATTTGTCTGAGCTTATTTTTCTACGCAGGTATTTTGTTTCGAGAACGCTTGAGAAATGACAATCCATAATTTGAAATAATTTTATAAATACCAACGACTCAGATGATTATTGAGTAAAAGTAAAATTAGTAACATTCGGGGGTGAAGAACACAAAAAATTACATAGGTTTATGTTGTAAGTCATCATTACAAGTTCTTCATCACCTAGAAAGAAAATTAAATAGCACGCAACCGTTTTTCTTCGTTTCCCGTAGAGGTGGGGAGCCGGCTTCAAGCGGAGCTACCGGAGCGGCTCCACTCCAGTTTTTTCAGGCTGTGGGGCCCGGAGCCGGCTCCAACTCCAGGGCCAACTTCGGAGCTAGGAGCCGGCTCCGAGGGTTGGAGCCGAGCTCTTCTCGGAGCTGTGGAGCTCCTATTGAAAAAGTGGCTTTGGCGGCTCCGGCTTCATATTAACTAATATAGTTTTTTTTTAGTTTTTCACGTATTAGTTGAGTCCTCTGCTTTTCACTTTTCAATTCAATTGAAATCGACTTAATCAAGTGAAAGGATTGACAACTGCGCTAAGCGGTAAAAAATACGGTTCAACATCAGAGTGTTACGCTTACGGCGATTTATAAGCGGCATTGAACACGTTCGCGCAATGGGGAAAGGTGTGACGCGTGTATTTTAAATACCAGTGGTCAGTGCCGCATACGGCGAACCTTATCACATCTGTGGACGCTTTTTTCGGTCGTTTTATACACGCTAGCGCAGTCCACATAATAATATATAGTCAACTCAAAGGTCGCCGGCCGTTTACCGCCTGTATAACCTAGTACTTATGTAGGGCTTTTTCCCAAATCGTTTGCGTGATTCTTATCGACAATTATTGGTCTTACGTTAGGGAAATTGAACATATAATAGCATATCTATACCCCAAGCAATATGATCTAGCTCTAGGGGGAAATGCCTTATATACAAAGTACAAAACTTCTTTAACGACATCGGATACTCTCTAGTCTTGAGGAGTCTCACTTGCTCTCATGGCTTCTCCTTTTCGAATTCCAATTTCTCAACTCCCTCCGATTACGACTGCTCACAACAAGAAAGTACCAAATTTTCCAATTTCTTTCCGAAGTATATAAGGCTCGGAGCTCGAAGTTTCAAGTTCTTTGAATCATGTACATGTCAAAGTTCCAAATCCTTTAAAATCTTTTTTTTTCTCTCTCTTTTCCTTTTCTATGTGGATTTCAAAGCTCAAAATTACTTGAAAAAAATTTTAGTTTTAATATCAAATAGGAAATAACCTAATGAAAATATTTTGGTAACAGTTCACTATTTGAAAAATTCTTTCTTTCTCATCAAATTAGGTACCTAAATAATAATAATTAGTATAGGTATAGGTCTGAAATTGATAAAAAAAATGGTACTTATTATTTTTCCAACAAAATGAGAAATTGAGAATTTTTGGAACTGGGTCGCCTTTCGGGAGTTTTACCCACGTATGAAACTCAATTTTTCCGCAATTGAGGTCTGGAGAAAATTGAAAGTAGGCCGTACCTGCAGTGTGCAGCATGCAGCCAGGTTGCTGATTGTAGCGCTCCAATCTGTATCTCAACAGTGTTACTTACTGGAAATTGGCGGGAAAATGTGTGATTTTTATCAGTAAGTCGGCTGTAATATTGTAATTTCCATGTCTTAATCCTGTGCTTTGAGGTTATATTTCATAACTCAATAGATTTTGAACCGAAAGGAATGAGAAACTTAATCTAAATTTTAAAATCTCGAAAGAATACAAGTAAGTTGCTCGGCATTTATGCAGATGAAACGGATTAGCTGACGGTTACGGAATATCGTTCATTGGAAGGTACAATACCTAATCAAAGAATAATACAAGCTCGCTACTCAATCCTTCTATCCTCTATGTTATAAAGAAAATACGAAAGTATTCTAGGAGGACAAATTGCAGTCATTGGATGGCGCAAGACCAATTATTGCAGTATCAAGAGTCAATAAAATTTCAAAAAACTAAGAACTAATTTTTCAATTCCTGTTCACATCTCGAAATTATGATATTCGAAAACGCGATAATCATATGACTTTCCCTGCTGCAATAGCGTATATATCATTTTCATACGTTTTTTGTCATTATGGTAATTGAAGACCAAAACATTTAATAAAATCAAACCGTCGCAATATAATTCATGAAAGAACAAGCCTTATTTTCTCATCTAAATGATTTTTTAGTTTGAAAACGTTAACTAATCTGGGTTCCATGTCACCGTCATATTCGTATGATTTTATATCGTCTTTCTGATCAATTCACGTTACACTTACCTGTTATATTTACAGGCGAACAGAAATGCCAAAAGACGAAAACGCGGTGCTCAAGTATCTCGAAAGGGTCAATCGTCCTTACAGTGTGAACGACGTCGTACAAAATTTACACAATGAAATCACCAAAAGCGCTGTTCAGAAAACATTGGACCAACTAGTTTCCCAAGGAAAAGTGAAAGAAAAATGTTACAACAAACAGAAGATTTATTCTATAGTTCAAAAGCTTGATCAAAATACGAATGTGCAGCAAGAAGTACAAGAATTAGAAGCGCAGGTATTTTCTAGGTCTAATCAAAATTTTCAGAAAAACTATACCTATTTTCTTTTAATAAACATTCGTCGACTTTGATAGATCCTCGAAAAAACCGATTTACTGAAAAAACTCGAAAAAGAATTCAAAGAAGTTGACAACGAACTTTGCACTCTCCAAAATACATTAACAACGTCGGAAGCAGAGAAGAAGAAAGCCGAGCTTCTCGAGGTGGTCACAAAACTGGAAGCTAAATTAGCCTTACTTTCAGAAAATAAAATCTCCATCACTAAGGCCGATCGCGATAGAATAGAAAAACAATATGAAACTGTTTCAAAAGCTTACCGAAAAAGAAAGCGAATTTCTCTCGATATCCTAAACGCTATTTTAGAAAATTATCCGAAAAGTAAGGCGGCATTAGTTGAAGAAATAGGAATGGAAATGGATGAAGGTAACAATATCGTATCCATGTTGAAAAATTAGGCGCTGAATGTGATTTTGAATAGGGAATTGTTCATCCAGTTAGGTATAAGTATACTGGTATTTAATTTGGAGAGAAAAGTGGAAGTTTTGTATCGGCACTTAGTCTCCCATCGTCTAATCTCTGATTATTTTCGTTACCTGTAGTTTACTGTCATGTACCTATTTAACCAATTTTATTCAATACTGTATTTTAAAATACGTTGCTCTTGTTTACTTATCAAAATGTTTTTTTTTACTAAAGACTTGCAGTACCGTAAAAGTTATTCTAGAAAAAAATGAGAATTCTATGATGTAACTTATATTTACAAAAATGGGTGCAACTTTTGTTTACATTTGTTCGACACGTTTGGAATTCTGCAAGAAATTAAGTTCAAAAGAGTCGGGTGTTTTTCACTCTATCTAGGTGAATGACATTGCCCCATTAATTTCATCTTATCCCACAAGAACTTCTTGTCGTATTTTCGTTTTTTTTTTTTATGAGTATTATATGAATTAATAATGAGAATCGGTAATTGCGTTTTTAATCATTTGAGACTAGAATATTGGGCGGGTAATCTTGTTATACCATCTTAAATATTCAGTTTAGTAGAATTGAAGCGACGAATGAAAATAAATTTTATGTTCATTGTTGTTCACTTTGACGCATTCATCATTCTTCATTTACACACATGAGTCATTCGCAAAATCATTTCGATTTCATAAATTATTTCTCCATCTTTTTAAATAGTTCAAATTGGAAGCATGATATACATAAAATTTCACACTACAATTTTATTGAAAGTGTATGATGGTTATAAAAATCGTTTGAAAACTACAATAAAACGTTTAAAATATAGAAAGTAATGCGCCAAACCAATAACTAGGTACAGCACAATTTGATGACATCAGGTTTATAAGAATAATAGACGGATTACAATAGTTTATAGTCATTAGAATACATGAAATATAAATTATAATTCGTTATTATAAATTACGGCTACAAAGAATATACACATAAAGTCTAATAACAAGATGATAAAATGAAGAGAATCGAGAAAGCATGTTTTAAAGTGCGAATGAGTCATCAAGAAATGAACAAACTAGAATTTCAGAACATTATCCGATCTAATCTCTTCTCATTTTCCTGAAAAAAAAAAAAAAAAAAAAAGATAGATATAAAATGTGAATCAAGAGAAAACTGGTACTTAATTCGTTAAATTTTTTCTGTCAACTTCTCAACCCGGACTTGACAGAGAAAGAAACGCTGCTTGTGTAAATGCGGGGAAGCTTGATCATGGAAGATCCTTACTTTTTAAAGATTTTCAAATCTCAAAAATCGTTAAGATACCTTCTGATAACCTTGAGTTACAAGGAATACTAAGGACCTAGGGAATACTAATCCTTTAGCATTTTCAAAAAAACTTGAAACTCGATCAATTAACAATTTTCATGACTTCAATTTTTACGTCTAATAGACGTAACCAAATCTCATCTCCACTTTTTAGGCGCGCAAGAGATAGCGGTCGATGCTAGCGCATCTGCTGTCAAGTTCGCATTTTGGGAAAAGGGGGAAAAAAAAGGGCGAAAACAGTATTAAGATGAAAAACATGAATTACTAACATATGTAACGATGGTTCCTTGTATGAAACATTACTTCGATTCCTTGTAGATCGCGACTGACGAGAACTATCATCTAAATCTGTAAAATGAAAGGGATTAACTTGATTGACACTGAACAACAAATTATAGATAACAAAATACGCAATATCACACCTGAATTGGATACATTCGAGTCGCTCAGAATCTTCCTACTGAAATAAAATAAAAAGCTTCTCAACATTCAACAAATAAATATGGTGTTCAATGAATTAATTAATCGAGCAAAACTCACGAAGTTTTTCTCATTCTCTTAGTTCCACGAACATCCGCGATCTCGGAATCTTCCAACGTTAGGTCTACAGAACAGAAGCAAACAAGATTCGTCGATACGTACTCATCATGAATGAGATTAAATTCATCATTTAGCTCAACTAACCTTCAACTTCTACGCTATTCTTTTGTTTTCTGGTTCTGGTACTTTTTTTGGGAACTGAATTAACTTCCGCTATTTCTGAAACGTTCATAAATGCAAGACCATAAAAATTAATAAGAATGAATACTTCATGAATACAATATTCATTGATCGATTCTAAAACTTCATCTTTCAATTTGTTTAGATTATCAACTGGTTTCCAAACTATATTTAAAATTTTGTAGACAATGTATTTTTTTCCCCGCAGACTTCTTTTGGGAATTATAATCTTACTTGTTTCTAAACTCTCGCTGCTTGTAGACGTTTTTACTGATTTCCTTCGACGAACCGAACGCTTGCCTAAAACAAAAGAAATTCATACCTCGTAATATAAAATTGCGCAAAGAATCTCCCAAGAATTTGATAGCATGCAGTTGATACATTATGATTTATAAGCTTTCAGAATTAATCTTATTCTTCGCCTTTTAAGAGAATTGATTATACTTTGATTGCATGCGACAGCTGAATGAAAATCATATTTGAATACTTCATAATCACAGTATCTAGAAGCAATTTGTACGAAAGTAAAAAAAGAAACCTACTTCCGTCAAGTCCGACGCTACTATTGTGGGAATTATTTTCATCAGTTTCACTGGAAAAAGAATCTAACATAAAAATGTATACTTGATAGGGAAGATTTCTGCTCAATAAAGATACATCGAACAACATATTTTACCGTGAAAGACGACTGAACCTTCGTTTTGAAACCTCTCTTCGTTTACGTTGCGTTATCATCGGTAAAAGAACAGCATTTTCTCCTTCGTTTGAACTAGAAACAACTTCATTGTTCTCCTCAACTTGTGAATCAAGATTTGCACTTGTTGGTCTCGTCGTATCTGTTGAAACATTCAACTGACCGCACGATATTGATGGACTTTCGCACGGTAGGAAACATTTCTTCTTCTTATGAGCTGACAGTAGATGAATCTCATCAGCAGACAGGATCGATTCTAGGGGCTGATTAGCTTTAGAGTTGTTATTTTTAGGTGTGTTACGAACGTAATCAGGAGTGAATTGTATTCTGCTATGGTAACAGCTGGAATTGTTTTGGCTTGACGTAGGTTGCGATCCTTCTTCGTGAGTATTGACAGACTGTCTTTGGTACATCCAGCTACTGCCTTCTAAAGGATCTTCCGATGTAACGACACTAGATCGTATTGGCGTGGAAATTTTCGGAATGAGCACTTCAGGCGACCAATGTTGGTTCACAATCTCTCTTAGATGAGTACTTCGACGAACTGGACTCTGCTTAGGTGTTTCCTGCGAACAAATTTTTATAGCTGACTGGCAATATCGAAAATTCGCTCCCAAAGACGGTTTATTTACATTAATTAGGGAATTCGAAAAACTTTTTCAGGAGATAAGGAATCTTGGAAGATGAGATCAACTTTTCTAAGGCGTTGTTCTTAGAGCGTCGACAGTTCTGCAACCAGAAGTTTGAAAAAAACAATACTCAAACTTACACTTAATCTGATGGATGAATGTCGTAATAATCTGGTAACATCTTCTAAACGAACTACAGGTTCTAAACGAATATTCACTTGATTGTCTTCCACAACAGGAGGCTCATAATAATTTACTTCACCAGAGGTAGCAGGTAGGTCTGATGTCTGCACTCCTGCAGGTCAATGACAAAATATTATAGAATACATATAAGAAAATGAAATTATGGAATTAAACGTATCACTTACGCCGTCTGTTCGATGATATATTCAGTCCGTTTCTCAGACCATTTTCACATCTACGGGTCAAATTTTCAGGACTAATATTCTAGAACACGATAATTTTGCAAACACAAATTATAATTTGAATAAATTCGGTGACAGAAAGCAATAGTTAGAATCGGTTACCTCCTCAGATTCTTCCAAAATTGGAGAACTTATATTCACATATTCAAACATAGAATTTCGAGTTTCGTCTGCATAAATATAAAAAAGATTGTGAAACCCTGAAACCTTGTTAGGATATCGTGAATGATTTAACACAATCGCTTACTCGGAAAAGGCACTCTTCGGAGATTGATCGTCGGTTTCTGTATGACACAGCCTTTGACCATCGGATTTACAGTCGACACGGGTTGATTGGAATTATTACCTTCAACAAAATCAATCAAATGTAAAATATTAAACATTGTTTTCGGAGTGTGTCATGTTGAAATAAAATAAATAATCAACTTCCCTACCGAAACTTATATTAGCCGTGGAACTCCTGGGAGGTAAAGCTTCAGTACTTTCTGAAACAGCAAGAATATAAGGTTCATAATTACTACAGGTAGAGTAGATGTATTACTATTAGGTCCTCGAGAGATAGCACTATATCAATTACTTCTTGCAGAAATACTTCTTTTCAAACCGTCGTATTTCATAATTTTCTTAGCAACATGATCAGATAGTTCGACAACATTTGGTAATATGCTATTTTTATAGTCTTCTAGATCTGATATTATTTCTTGTTCTAGGTTCCAATTCTCTTTCTAAAAGTATTTACGGAGATGATTAGATGTTTGCTCAATTGTGAGAATGACCAAATGTACGCAGAAAATTACTTTCAATTCGGCTTTTTCTCGAAGAACATCGTGATATGCGGATTGAATTTCATTTTTTTCTTGCAATAGTCTATTAGATCTTTCTCTTTCGCTTTGCAGAGCTCGTGCGAGGTATAAATTCTTGACTTTTACGGACTTGACCGCTAAAATAACTAAAACGAGCAAGATTGATCGACTTATATCGTGATAATGCAGATCTCACAAGCCATCAAAAGTAGTACAATTGCAAAATACCTGAATCATGACGTTCTACGAAGTCGACGATTTCGTTTAGGTATTTCGTCGCTTTTTTGACACTTCCTCGCACATTAAGTAGGGTCGAACGAGAACGGATTTTGTCCAGTTCTCTTTTCAGCAATACAACATGTTTGTCACGGCATTTGAACATTTTCATGGCAAAAAATATGAATAATAACCTCGATAGAACTTGAAAATTAATCGCAAGAGTTCAATTCTTTGAGGGCTCAGCTTGTTTCTGAAAATCAAGAGCAATGCAATAATGATAATAAATTATTATCTATCTATTCATTTTTGAATCAGGAAAAGACGTTTCATATTGTTTTGGCAAATCTCTAGTTTCCACGAAATCGTGGCCAGCCAGCAGCTTGCAGTAGTAGGGTGAGCCTGCTCGGTGCTCACTCACTTGTCACGGCATGACGACACAGCAACAGCTGCATGACCGTGAGGGCAGAAGATAAAATTTAATGTTTTCTTTTTAACCGCCTTTTTCGTCTTCACAAGAAATTATTGTTAATTATTATTCGCCTTGATCAACAATATAGTCCGACTGAAACAATTTATTTTATTCTTCCATTTTATTGTATGGCGACATGGTAGCCGAGCGTTCTACGTAATCCAATAGTATCTTAGTTACTGACCATGGCTGATGCCAATGTTATTCGTTTGAAGGAATTTGAAAGCCGCCTGGAAATGTTGAACCAAACCATCACGAAAGCCGATAAGCTCTTGTCAGATGAACAACCCAACCTAAAAGCCATCCGACGAACTTATGCCCGACTTGTAGAATTTTCTTCTTTGATTGAGAAATTCAAACCCACTGGAAACCAGAAAGATACAGTCAGTTTCTCGAATGCAATCGAACCTCTAAATCAAGCTCGTATGAGAATTATCGACCTCAGAGATGAGATTGATGAAAATAGCCCGCCTGAAGAGCAGCAACCAATTCAAAGCCTAGCAGCTTTACCTAAACTACGCTTGACGCCTTTTGATGGAAGCATTACTAGATACCCTTCATTTATCCAAGCCTTTTCGTCAGTTTTTGATTCTCGTCCGCTCTCAGAGGAAGACAAATTGATATATTTACAATCATATACTACCGGTGAAGCTTTAGCTGCCATAGAAAACCTTCCACCAACAGCTGAAGGCTACACCAAGGCAAAAGAAATATTGGAAAAAAAATACAATCAAACGGGAAATGTGATCCGAGCACTCTACCAGAAAATTGTCAATTTATCACCGGCAGTCGACGAAGCAAAATCTCTCAGAACAACATATAATAATATTGATAATGTATTATCTGCTCTTGAAGTTCAAGGTGAGAAATTTGAAAACAATGTTCACCTGCAAGACATCGTCTTTAGTAAAATTCCCCAGAATATACTGTTTCAGCTAACACTTGAAGGTGAACTGAACTTGATAAATTTCCGTAAACGTTTAGACAAACTTCTCTCATTGAGAGAAGCGATTATTTCTTCTACAATTATTCAGAGCAATACGCCAAGTTCACAAATAACTTCAAATTCTCTTCCCACCAACAAAGCCGCCGTATCAGCTCTATTCACAGCTTCAGATCCAAACAAAAAGAATACAAAGAAATCGCAAATGAGGTGTGCTTTCTGTTATCGTTCAAATAGTCATTATTCAAGTGATTGCCTCAAGTATTCAACAGCTGAAGAACGTAAAGAACGAATAAAAGGTTCTTGTTACAACTGTTTAGGTACCGATCATATGATGAATAAATGTAGAAGTAAAAAATTATGTTATCATTGCCGAGGAAAGCATCATTCCAGCCTTTGCTCAACCAAATTTCCATCTAAAGATACTGCAAAAAAGTACGAAAATAGTGAAGAAAAAAATTTAGATTTACCATCTACATCCGCTACCTTACCAAAAGATCAGCAAACCGCCACCGCTAGGATGTTTATCAGATACTTGAGCACGTACCTAACAGCTTGTACGCAGATACGCAATGAAAAAACTGGGTTTTCAGATTACGTTCGTATTATATTTGACTGCGCTTGTCCAGAATCCCTCATTTTAGATGAATCCGCTGATTTTCTACAACTCGAAGCAAAGCAAAAAATACCCGTCAAAGGTTTTCTTGACAAGCAACCAAAATGGATCGAAACAACGACAGTCTTCGTGAATTTTCCTGCAGCAAACCGGACAATTAGGCTCCAAACTACCCCGGAAATAGCTGATAATATACAGAGTGCTGACCATAACGAATTTTTGAAGCATTATCCACAATATGCCAAGTACAATTTTGCCGATGAAGGCAACGGGAAAAAGCCTCAAATTCTCATAGGAGGAGATTTTTTCTTCTCTTTCTTAGCCAATGATTTCAAAATTACCATCGAAGAAGATCTTCACCTCGTTTCCTCCATATTTGGATGGATGATCACTGGCATCACAGAAAAACTTAACGGACCGCGTCTTCTCGTCACATCAAGCTCAATAGAGAGACTTTCCGCTCTCGACGTAGTTGGTATCAGAGATGCTTACTCAACAGATATTGAGGAACAGGAACGAGCCTTACAACAATTTTATCAAACTATAAAATTGGAAAATAATCGTTACGAAGTAGGATGGCCGTGGCGAATTAACCCGTCCAGTCTACCAAACAATTTCGGACTCTCTCTAGGCCGTCTCCGAACTTTATGCAAAAGTTTAACTGGTAAATTCATGAAGGCATACAATGAAATCATCCGCACTCAAATTACTACAGGTATCCTTGAAAACGTGACGGATCCTCAGAGGCGTGCCGATGTTTATTATATCCCTCATCAAGGTGTATTTCAACCCGAAAAATCGACGCCACTTCGAATTGTCTACGATGCGACTGCAAAAACAAAAAGAAACGCTTATTCGCTCAATGACGCAGTTCATAAGGGTTGCCTGCTACTCGAAGCTCTTGTCGGTGTGGTAATCCGTTCCCGCCAGTACCTAATATTTCTGTATGCCGATTTTGAGAAAGCTTATCTCCAAATTGGTCTACGAATACAAGATCGAAACTACGTTCGTTGCCTATGGTTAAAGGACCACACTAAACCCCCTGATGTTGAAAATTTAATGCACTTACGGTTCACAAGAATTGCCTTCGGAGTGAAAGCTTCTGCATTCATTTTAGCTGCAACAATAGCATTTCATATTAATCAAAATACAAGTCTTAACGAATTTGCTGCTCAACTTAAGAGATCATTCTACAGCGACAATCTTGTAACAGGCGCCGATTCGATCGAAACAGCTGTCCAATTAGCGCAAACTACAATTAACGCATTCAAAGAGTGTTCTATGAATCTCCGCTCATGGGTGTCATCATCAGAAGCAGTCGTCAACGCCATCCCACCACAAAATAGAGGAACAAAGTCTGTAATTTCGTTACTTGGTCTTCAATATGATGCTCAAAATGACGAATATTCAATTGCTACGCCAAAAATTGTTTCCGGAGTTCCTACTCTTCGTTCAATCCTAAAAAACACATCGAAAGTATTCGACCCACTCGGCCTTGTATCACCACTTATCCTTCAAGCAAAAATGCTCCTACAAACGATTGATAAACACGCAGATCAGTGGGACACACCTCTTTCGAACGACTATCAGGAAAGATGGAATGAGATAGAGTCCGATTTAACTCGACTCTCATCAGTCAAAATACAGAGGTATGTACCTAACAATAATACCACTACTCTGCATGCGTTTTCAGATGCTTCGGCTCGAGGTTATGGATTTGTAATCTATCAACGAACTGAGATTGACGATTCAGTCTACATCAACATCATATTTGCTAAAGCTAGAGTCACGCCTCGTCGGAAACTCACAATTCCCAAATTAGAATTACTAGCAGCGTCACTTGCCGCCCGAGCAATCGCTTTCATCATTAAAGAATTCAGAATACTATTACCGAATAAATCAATACTTTGGTGTGATTCGAAATGCACCCTCGCACGAATCTATAGTTCCAAAATTTTCTCCCATTTTGAAGAAAATCGCCTACAGGAAATTCGAACCGTTCCTGACCTCATCTGTCGTTATGTACCGTCAGAATTGAATATTGCGGACGTAGCATCAAGAGGCTCCACACTTGCCGAACTTAAACAATCACCATGGTTTACTGGTCCTCATTTTCTTCAGTTACATTCAAATCAGTGGCCGCCATTCAATCCTATCGATATTAACGCCTTTGAATCCAACCTGGAACCAACAAACTCACAAAGCATCGATGTTCTCCATATAAAAACTGAGCCAACAATAACTCTACTCAATATCACACTAACCGATTTTTCTTCTTTCTCAAAACTGGTTCGCACTACGGAAATATTGATTCGTTTCATCAGCTTCAAATCGCCAACGTTTAAGCAAAAAATGGGACTCACGAATGAGAACATAAAAACAAAAACAATCCAATGGTGGATACGAACTGTCCAAAAAATCGGTTTTTCACGAAATCTTTCACGACCTGCAAAACGAAAAATCAAATGATCTTGTCAGAAAATTGAATTTGAAAATCGATGAAAACGGTATCATACGTTGCAAAGGAAGATTTAAACACGCACCATTGTCCGAATACGAAAAGGAACCTATATTGCTTCCAAAGGCCACACAGAGTCATTTTGTTCGTTTAATTATACTACACTATCATGAGGCAAACTTCCATGTTGGGACCAACCACACGCTGACAGCAATCCGTCGAATGTATTGGATCATAGATGGCCGACGATCCGTATTTAATACCTTAAAAAGTTGCGCTCCATGTTCTCGTCACACAGCACGACCATACAAACAACCATCAGATTCTGAACTGCCTCCTGTTCGTCTTACACCAACCGAAGTACCTTTCGCGAAAGCTGCAATCGATACACTTGGTCATTTATTTGTGGATGGTCACAAAAAATGGATATTACTGGTAGTATGTCTTGTTACACGCGCTATAATACTGGAATATCTGGATTCTCTACAAACACGCGACATCTACCTCGCCTTACGTCGATTTTGGGCAAGACAAACTTCACCAACGTTTTATTATTCAGACAATGCTGCACAGTTCATTTTAATCGAGGAAGTCATACGAACGAATACGGTCCATGAAATTACTTGGGAACGGATCTCTCCTGGTGCAAGCTGGGCAGCAGGTGTCTATGAACGCCTGGTAAGTCCAGTTAAACAATGTCTCTACCGTACTCTACAGGGACGATCACTGCAATCAACACTTTTCCAGACAATTCTGCTCGAAATAGAAGCAACAATCAACTCAAGACCAATTACTTACGTTGATGAAGATAACAATTTCCGCCCTTTGTCACCAGCTGATTTCTTGCGTTTGTGGCGGTTCTCGTCAATCAATCAAAGATACGTTTGCTCTCGACCAATGTATTATATTCGACTGACTATGTTTACAACGTTATTACAACTGTCCGATATCGTTATCAGTGCTGCCGCCACAATTCTCCCCCCCTTAGAGCGGAGCTTACATAAAAAGGAATTATTCGACAATCGACAATGAGCGGTACTTGAATTGAAAATATATACAAAAAAAAAATAATACTAATAAAAAATGAGATCGAGAGAGCGAAATAAAATAACAAATAATACAACAAATATCAGAGACTAGAAAAGTACACAGATGTAAAATTGATTTTTTGCGTAAAAATCGTGAATTTTTTTTTTTTTTTTTTTTGATGACACGAAAACGAAAAATAATAGGTGTACATGATCGAGGAGATAAAAAAATATATACATTATTGCTTATTTGCTGACGAAATCATCAAATCGAACAGGACGTTTATGAATGCGTGTTGAACGAATTTGCTGAGTGTTTGGTGAATCCATGGAAGTATTTAAGACCTGAGTATTCTGGGCTTGCGACGGTATTACGATTGGTGATGTAAATGTTATTCCCGGATTAGTGGAAGTTTTTTTCTCGCGGGTGTCGTCATCATGATGCGGACCCCAAGTCCAGTCTCTTTTTAGGTTCGACTTTTTCTCAGCTTTAGGTAATGGTGCTTCTTGATGCTGAGCTATTTCGTAGGCCGGTTTTAGCCGTTCAATAGATACAGTGTCTCGTTTATTACCAAACTGCAACTCAAAATATTTCGGACGTCGGCTAATGATTTTGAATGGGCCTTCGTACGGTGGTTCTAGTGGATGTCGAACTCTATCTACGCGCATGTAAGCTTTATCAGCTGTTGATAAATCTTTGTGAACGAAAATTTTATCTGACTTCCGATTTCTACTTGGTATAGGTCGAAGTGTTCTGAAAGATTCGCGTAGTTTTCGTACATACTCTGAAGCATCATGTATTTGTTCACCATCTTCATAAAATTCACCAGGTAACTTGATGGTGGTGCCCATGAGCATCTCGGCTCTTGAGATACCAGAGTCATCTCTAGGGGCAGACCGCAATCCGAGCATTATGACGGGTAAATGAGGAAACCAATCATTGTGCCGGCCTTTGAGGGCGGTTTTCAAAGCTTTATTTACAATTTCAATAGCGCCATTAGACTTTGGATGGTAGCTAGTTGTCTTAATATGCTGAGCTCCAAGCATTTTATTCAACTCGCGAAATAATTTTGACTTGAACTGTGCTCCTCTGTCGGTTGTCAACCTCAATGGGACTCCATATCGCGAAACCCACGTATCAAAAAAAGCTCGTGCAATCGTGTAAGCGGTAATATCTTTGAGAGGGGTAGCCTCAATCCACTTTGTCGCTCTGTCCGTGAATGTACATATGTAGGTATAACCTTCAGATTCAGGTAGAGGTCCTATAATGTCAGCATGTACATGTTCGAGTCGATTACTGCTTGGGAACTCATGTAAAGGAGGACGGGTGTGCCTATGTACTTTCGAAATTTGACATTTGTGGCAAGTTTTACTCCACAAACGAATATCGCGTGTCATATTAGGCCAGTAATAACGGGATCTTGTGAGTCGAAGGGTTCCTCGCTGGCCGGGGTGCGATAGATTATGAAGCTGGTCAAAAAGCATTTTTCGCAATTTTTTTGGAATGAAAGGTCGGGCAGTATTTTTAAAATAAGAACATAACATAACTAACCCATCGTCAAGATACACTTCGCGTAGGTTATCTACTCCTTGATGATTGTTCTCGCGCAGACTCTTGATTTCTTCGTCGTCTGCCTGTTCAGTCGCAATTTTTTGTACCGTAATTGGTGCCTCCATTTGCCCAACTTCCAACCGAGAAAGAGTGTCGGCGACAATGTTGCTTACGCCCGAAATGTGTTGGATTTCGTTTGTGAATTGAGCGATGTAGTCCAGCTGTCGGGCTCTTCTTTCGAGTTGACACCTCTGCGACGTACTAGTGAACATATAGATTAATGGTCGATGGTCGGTTTCTATGGTAAACGTTCGACCTTTTAATAAATATTCGAAATTTTGAATAGCTGCATAAATCGCATATAATTCTCGATCATACGTTGACCAATTTTTTTGCGTCTCATTCAATTTAGAAGAAAAAAATCCAAGAGGTTGCCTACCTGAGGGTCCTTCTTGTTCGAGGACTGCACCAACCGCAGTTTTTGAGGCATCACATACCAGGTAGAGCGATGCATCCGATCGCGGGAAATGGAGCATGACTGCTTCGATGAACGCCTTTCGTACCTTTTCAAATTGATCACTCAAATCGTCGGACCAATCAATAGGTGTTCGATCATTCTTTTTTGTTCTACCTTTCAGCATATCGTTAAATGGTGCTAAATAGTCGGCAGCTTGCCTAATGAACCTGCGGTAAAAATTAAACGTACCAATAACTCGACGTAATTCATGAATAGTTCGAGGTTTTTTCATGTCCTTGAAGGCGCGAATTTTTTCGTCTGTAGGCTGAATACCTTGTGTGGATATACGATAGCCTAGAAAACAGAGCTCCGATTGGAAAAAAAGCGATTTTGTCAAATTAATAGTCAAATCGTGGTTAGTTAACCGTTCAAAAATAATTTCCAAGTGTTTCGCATGTTGTTCTTCGGAATCTGAAAAAACGAGCAGATCATCAATGTACACAAATACAAAGTCCAGGCCGCTTAAGACTTGATTTATAAACCTCTGGAAGGTCGATGATGCGTTTCGTAGGCCAAAATTCATCCTTGTATATTCAAAGAGACCTCCGGGAGTAATTACCGCTGTTTTGTGGATGTGGTCTTTAGCAATAGGTATGTTGTAGAAAGCCCGAATTAAATCAATTTTTGAAAAAACTGTAGCCTGTTCCAGAGCATCGACGAAATCGATCATGATTGGTAAGGGATATCGATCAGGAATTGTTGCTGCATTCAGTTTGCGATAATCGCCGGCTATGCGAGATATTTTACCTTTTTTTCGAACAACAACTATGGGTGAAGCCCACTGCGACCTTGATGGACGACATAATCCAATTTTTTGGTCCTCATCAAACTGTCGACGAACGTGTTTTCCAGTAGTGATATCTAGCCTTCGGAATTTTTGGTACACTGGTCTTCCATGAGTATAAATGTAGTGCTGTACATCGTGTTTGGGTTGGGTTTGATATTTTGGTGGTTTGACAATATCTGGAAATTCTTGAAGCAATTTATAGACCCGTACATCTTGATTTGGCATCAAAGCTGAAACGCTTTGTTCATTTGAAAAACGTATGCATCCTTCCACCCCGCACAATGTGTCAGCTTCGAGAAGACGTTTACGTGTAAGATCGGGTAAGAGGTGAAAGTACTGCAGAAAATCGGCACCTATTATGGGCGTGGAGACATCAGCGATAACAAAACTGTAAGTAAATTTGGAAGGTAATCCGAGATCTAGATGAAATGTATGTAAACCATATGTTGCTATAGGAGAACCATTGACAGCGAATAAATGGTAATTGGAACGCTGATAGGTACCAGTGAGTAGTCTACGTGGAATAACCGATACATCTGAGCCACAATCAATAAGGAAGAGGATTCCAGAAATTATATCTAAAATGAATAAACGCGGCGAAGAATGCGTTGAAGGAGAATTTGCCGCAGTGATTTCCTTCGAGATTAGTTTTCCGACTTTCCAAAAAATTTGCATCCCTGTTTGCAATTTTTGGCCTTCTGATGGAATGTACGATGATACCAGCATTGCTCTTGAATTATTTCTGGCTCCCACTGTCTATTATACGAAGGTGAGCGGTGTCGCGATTTTGATCTGTCTCTAAACTGACTTCTGCCACGATATTCTGAAGTTTGTCTATCTCGTTCATCCATACGTGATTTAATAGCACAAATTTCGTTTGACATGGCGGTAATTGATGCTACTAATGTTGTAATTAAAGGTGAATCTGGGTTAGCGGTATGTTGTAGCGCAGCTACTTGATGAACTTGTGGAACTTCATTTTTTGGTAAAATATTGTAAAGAATGTCAGCTGTCTTTGCTAACTGAGACAAGGATAACTCCTCACTAGGTTCGAGGTGTGGTCGAATTGTAGTCGGTATTTTTTGGAGCCAAATATTTTTTACGAAATTCTCACCGGCGTTGATACCTGCACTAAGACGTTGAATTTCTTGAAGGAGTAACGTTGGTTTCATGTTCGTGAGGATACGTCCATTAAGTAATCGTTCGAATTTTTTTTCATTCGATTCGGCGTATAATGCTAGAAGTAGGTTTTTCGCCTTGGTATAAGGTTGCGTTTCTAACGGAGAATCGATAATAGATTGGATATTTTGAAGACGTACGATATCAAGATGCTGAAGTAACATTGCGAATTTGGCCTGTTCGGTCGTAATTCCATTAGCAATGAAAATTATTTCACTTGCAGAAAACCATACTTCTGGACAAGAATGATCAAAAGCGGGCAAGCGAAATTTTGTCGGCAAAGCTAAATTCAGGAAACTGGTCGTCAGTGGTTCATTATTCAGTGGTTCATTATTCGTTGGTGGTAGCGTGATTTCCGGGCCATTGATAAGATTAGAATTCGACGCCTGATTTACGTTTAGTGTCTGGTTCGCCATTATAACGCAAACATGAAATAATTACAAAAGGAAAAAACGAAAAACTTTTTTGATATTAGCCGTATAAGTATGCAAAAGACTGCAAGTCACGAAAAAACACGGTCGCCAATTTGTGGCGGTTCTCGTCAATCAATCAAAGATACGTTTGCTCTCGACCAATGTATTATATTCGACTGACTATGTTTACAACGTTATTACAACTGTCCGATATCGTTATCAGTGCTGCCGCCACACGTTCAAGGTATCGTGTCCCAATTGATGAACCATCACTTCCAAACCCAGATTCGATGTCTCAGAAAGAAATAGCCGCTCTATCCCGACAAGCAAATGAAATAATTAATGAATACTGGCAAATATGGTCAACGATGTACCTGCAAACTTTACGAGAACGCCATACGTACGATCAAAAACACTTCAAGGCAAGAACAACGAACCTCGCTCCTCGAATCGGTGATGTGGTTCTATTGGAAGAACCAAATCAACCACGAGCTAAATGGCACTTGGCGAAAATCGTCAAATTATACGAGAGTAAGGATGGTCAATTCCGTTCGGCTTTCGTCCGTACGGCTAACAATCAAATACTTCAGCGTCCGATGGAAAGCCTTTACCCGATGGAAATAGCAAATACAAATTCAAGTCCGACTCAGGTGTCACCTCCAGACAGCATCGAAAACATAATCATTCCAGACGACATCGAAAACATTATTATTTTGGACAATGAAGAAACCAATCAATGAAGAAGCATAATACTTACTCATTTAGTTCTTCTGGTTATCTACCATAACTATTTCATAATTATTCATAGTAAGTTATTAGTTACCATTTATCATAATATTATTGCACTATTTATTTACTAGAGCTAATTCCCAGCACATTGCTGTGTTTACATTTACATTGTATAATCATAGCTTAGGCTACAAAAAAAAAAAAAAAAAAAAAAAAAAAAAAATTTTTGTGCCCCCGAGTGTCACGGCATGACGACACAGCAACAGCTGCATGACCGTGAGGGCAGAAGATAAAATTTAATGTTTTCTTTTTAACCGCCTTTTTCGTCTTCACAAGAAATTATTGTTAATTATTATTCGCCTTGATCAACAATATAGTCCGACTGAAACAATTTATTTTATTCTTCCATTTTATTGTATGGCGACATCACTGCCGAACAAGAAAGTGTGTGACTGTGAGCTCTGTTATGAAAAACGACGATCCAGAGAAAAGATTTGACGCAAGTTCAATTCAATGATAATTGTAATTATACAGAAATAATCTCACCGGCATTAGATTCTTTTCTCGGGATTGTTATCAGAAAAATTTTGCCGATATACGTCAATGATTACTTTGTTGCGCGGTAGCTCAAACGCACCATTAACCGTCCTAATATGAGAAGAGCAGAAGACCTCGATCATGGTGTCGCTTGTTCAGTCTATCTCAGAACGAAGTGATGTTATTAGTCTATGGTCTATCTTTGTAAGGATTTTGAGTTGGGTACAGAGAAAATGAGTAAGAAGAAGATGATACAGGAACCTAACGTATAGATATGCAACAGTTAATTGTCCGTAGTCGAGTATCGTGTGCTTTTACATAGGTACCGATGAGTTGTGTAAAGAAAAAATCAATTCTCCTTAGATTATTGCCCTCTCGATGAATTCTCCCACTCGATGGGTTTCACACGGTGAATTTTCTGGAACCCCTTCATGTGTATCAATACCCAAATAATGGTTAACCTATTGAATCTATTTATTCTTCAACTGCGAAGACTGTTGTAACCTTTGAATCAAACTGTATATATCCCAGGCAATTTCTCCAATTATCTATCATTATTGTTATCGCTATGGTATAATTTTCCTCATGTCTCGCATGGACTTTTACTAATTTATTTATTTAATTATTTTTTCTGTTTTACCAATTTTTATCTCTTTGGACAAAATTTTATGTTGGTTGTGATTCTCAAATTTTATTCGATTATACTGGTGAACTGTCTGTGATAATATTTCGTGATTAGTTACGTGTCTATGTACCCAAACTCTCCTATATAATAGAGGTTCTTGTCGACTTACCGAGACGAGAGCCCGAAAAAGTAATGATTAATAATAACTAAATGGCAAACTCCTCAGCTCAAATATCAAACTGAATATTAGGACCCCTATTCCAAGATTTTTTTGAATACGTGATTGAAAAAATTCGATTTTTGAATGTAGGAATGTTTAATGCGATTACAAAATCAATATTTATTCGGTTTTTAGTTTTCTAATCGGGTTAGTGTAGTTACTATGCGACGTAATATTTGTTCTTGTAGGTATATTATTTTCTGGGTTGTTGAAATGGTTGCGTGAATTGTCTACATTTGTGGTTTCGGTGAATACGCTTTTCTGAAAAACTTGGTTTGTTTTCAGCATCTCCGGATAAAAAAATTATATTATACGATACCGTACATTCAATGTTATATCTATCGTACCTACCGTGGAATTTATTCTAAATACAAATTCAATTTCTCAGGGGAAATATTTTTCTTTGTTTTTCATGGGCTCAAATTTATATATGACAGCAGGACCTTATAGAAAAAAAAAATCAAAATGGGATACTAGTGCGGCTTTTGTACATGGTAATACAGATTCTTTGACTATTTATCCTACGTAGGATAAATAGTCAAAGTACAGATTACAGACACACGGTACACAGTAGGACACCTACCGGTATAGCGACGATTAGAGGAAAAATACACTCAACACTCTCTAGGCGAACAGCTAGCAAACTATCATTCTATGAGGCCTCAAGGCCAATACTACTCGTTCAATAAAATAAAAGCTTCGGTTTGAACCTGGTTTGAACCATATAAACAGGAAGGAGAACTTCGGAGAACGCTCAGCGTCATCGGTTATCTATGCTCCACGAATAGAATTAAATCCAATAGTACTGACAATTACAATTATTATTGTGTATGCGTTATTTGATGAGAACTGAAAAGAATTGTTATTAGAAATAATGCACTGAATATTTTTAGCAGGTGATTTATCGCTACTTAAGTTAGTTTCTTTTAATTTCTCGTTGCACCAGTTCTGAAGTGAGCCCAAAAAAATTGTTGGTAAATTTTCATACGGTATGCCGTACGAGTGTGTTTGTTAAATACTCATCTGTTTGTCATTTAGAACTAATTCGTGAAGAAACTATGCCGGTTGGATTATGATGCTGGATCGGATTCCGTTATTCTGGTCCGTATTTTGTCTCCCAATTTCATACTCTCAATTCTAATATAGAAGTTTAAAAATTGTACCTATCAATAGGTGTAAGTAAGAATGGAATCTCTAGTAGACACTGTCATTCTTGAGAGTTTATTGGGAACCGAAGAAAAACGTTACAGTGATGAAGAATATTTTTTCTTTCTGGAGTTCTTCCGTTATTTTCATCCCTATTTAGTAGAGGAATACGAAACTCGAGTTGCCAATTCGATGGGATACATTGATTGGGATTTTGTAGTAGGTCCGATGATTCCCATCGACGGTTCTAACGCATCGCTTCAACGTCGTCAAAAATTGCAATACAGAGCAGTCCTGGAAAAAATTATCTCTGAATTACAAGGAATGGATCACTATGGAGACGAATCGTTACTGTTGGAAAAACAAAGCTTTATAGAAATGCTAAGAAACTTTGCTAGAAAGATAATAAAGTTGAGAGATCAAAACTTGAATCGGCACGAGATGTATCAAAATAAGTCGAAAAATGATAAACGAAAATATATACTTCACGAAGAGGTACTGGATTTGTGGCGCAAGATTATTCAAAATATTAGTTTTTGTATGGACAGACTTGGCATAAATTACGAAATTTTGAGAATGAAAGCGCTTAGGGAGCCTGATGAACCCAAATCTAATCCGTTTGTCAAAACCATTTTATTTATTGGCTGCTCGGTTACGGTCCTCCTTCTCCTTTCCCGATTCCTCCCTTCCTCCTCTTCCGCCTCTCTTTAAACCATTAAATCCCTGCATTAAATTACTCGTATCTGTACGATTATTATCATTATAAAAGAGAATTAAGTATCAGAAACTTTGAGGGTTTTCCATGAAAACATTCGAGTAATCCTTCACTTTCTTCTACGTGTACGAAGGATTATGATTAAAAAGCTATTTTAGGTATTGAACATTTTTATAATATAAAATAATAAATCAGGTAAAGTAAAAGAAATATTTTTATAACAACGTGTTTTCTTTCATAATAAGGTGATTTTTGATTTTCAATTCGTCGGTATGCGAATGAGAATGGGCGAAAGTGGTTTCAATCTTGCGTGTACAACGAGTATATACTTTTCAGAATTATTTTAACAAACGCGCTTCCATTAGATAAAAGTTTTTCAAAAACCAAAGACTGTTCTTCCTCTGAGCAGTGAGCGCTATGACTTAAATATCGAGTATTATTCATTGGAGATAATTTTTATTACTCGTCTGTATTCTCTTCTTTATCGTTATCTGATGACAATATTTTTTGGGGGAAGGGGGGGGGGAGAAATGATGTACCATTTTCGAGTCTTCCTCCCCTACATATATAGCTCCCAGAACCGAAACCTAAAAGAAAAGGGAAAAGAGGAAAAATTTCCAGACTGCCTAATGAGGTTACAGAGTAGATTAGCTTCCGCCAGACAGTGGATGTCCATTAGGAAAAAATACATAGGCCAGCTGCCCTTGAATGAAAATTTTAACTGGGACTCTGTTCTGTTCCTTTTTCGTTTTTTCAAAAAGTTGGGGAACTTATTTATCCTTACAAGTTAGATATACTTGATAATCAAATTTCTATTTTCCCCGCGTGTTATAAATAATTATAGTTTTTAATATCGGTAGAGACTTTTTTCTTTTTTTTCTCTCAAAATAATTCTGAGAGTCAATAACTTATTAACAGAAATCCATTATTATGACCGTTTCAAACTTAGAATTCAATTTATAATAGGTACTTAAAATGTGAAGCAGCTCCAACATAACTGTTATCCTTTGGCTGTTATTCAATGGTCATAATGGGCGTCAAGGTGAACGCCGAACGGAACTAGGACGGAACCAACCCTCTCTAAAGGAACTGCCCCTCACCAAAACCACTGTTTCAAAATCCTGCTAGGCCAAAGGCCCAAAGCGTCAAAGCACAGAAAAGACTGTGACGTGAGAAAAAGAAACCCAAAGTTCGTTCGCGAACGACTTTTCTTCGTGATTATTTTTTTATACTCGTTGGAGGTGTGGGGAAGGGTCACAGAGAAGGGTTGAGCTTGAGATGGCGGTATTTTCATTATCACGCTAGGTGATTGATAAGACGTTTGAGATGAACATGTACATGATTAAGTACTGGACGATCAATTTCAAATTTTCAATGTATTTTGATTCTATGTTGACATGTTCGGTAGGCTTTAATTCCGGAGAAAATGTAATAATACGTTATCAAGACAGTGTATCCTTACAAGATTGTCCGGTAGTATGCAGTAAGTCACTGAGTGAGTCGCGTTCCGTCATAAGTTAACTACTGTTCGTCGTTTTCGTGACGAATTATAATTTCCTTCGAACCATCAATCGCGCGTATTTATCGAGCTATGCTCTCGGACAAGGAAAAAAGCTGTGTTCTGGAATTCTTTGAAGATTTTCCGTCCACTGATTTGTTCGCTCTAGCGTTGCTAATATCAAAACGTAATCTTCAACCCTCTAGTCGCAACGGTAAAAGCTAGTCTTTCCGCCAATTGATCAGCTCATTTAAATAGATTACTAAGGAATTTTGGTATTTTGCAGATGCTATGGACATAATTTGTCAGCATATAGATTGCCTCGAATCGTTGCTGGAGAAGAAGAAAGTATCAAAAGCGTATATATGTCATTATCTACACGGGAAGAAGGTTTCGATCACAATGTCGTGGGACAAACCGGCATTGATTCGAAAGCTTTTGGAATACTGGACCAGCATCGGACGATTATCGTCTCCAGAGAAAGTACATATCTGCGCATTTTTACGATAAATTAGATTGGAGTGTTCGTAGGGAACCCTGCTCTTGAAAAAAAAAAAAAATCCGATAAATTAGAATGCATGCTTCTTGAACCATTCACGCACAAAAATATCTATTTATTGACCGAAATTAGATTGTAGTAGTTTTGCCATAGTGAGGGTGGTGTCGGTAGAAGTTTTCGGCAATCGTCCTCCTTTTATGAAGTATTCATATCACAGTAACGATATCATTTTTTTCTAATTTGAAACTACAAAATATACGAAATATGGAAGGCAAAGTCATAATAAAAGAGTTCTCCTTATAAATTCCTTCAGTTTGGAGTATTTTTAATTTTTAATGTTTTCTCCGTTCGTCAATATGGAGAAGTATTAGAAGAAAACGACAATATTCAAAAATGTACTCTCTAATAAGTCAAACAGGTTCTGTTCTAAGACTGCTAACAGAATATGAGAAATGCGCCAAGATGATTCTCTGAGGACTCAGGTCACGATCAACTAATCCTTCTAGGTTGCTGTTTTTTAAAAGTGAGATTTTCATGTTACAGGACCAACCCGTGTCTACAACACCAGTCGTGATGGCAACTTATTATAATGAATTAATCTGCAAATTTGCCGCGTGGTTTTACGCGATAATCAACGATCCATTGTTGACGGATTTAAGAGCAGAACATTTCTTCGTTGACGCTGAATTAAAAATCTCTATAGTTATCGGAGAAAATACAGAAGTGGTGGAGGCTGGAACTGCCGGTGATGTCGTTACAGCGTTGTATCAATTACAGTCAACCCATCATCTTCAATTTTCGCCGAATTTGGCCCCTGACGCATTTAAATATCAAACAAATGTATATGGACACATAAGGTTCATCGTTGGGGGTACATTGCACTCGAACAACATTAGCCAAGTTGTCGGGGTATTCGAACAGGCTTTCCTTCTAGTACGAGATGGGTCTGCCGAGGATAACTGGAAAATACGTAGCAGTCAGATAATATTGAAAAATACCACAAATAATTCCCTCACCTCTTGACTAAATACTCAAAAAAATATTTTACCATTACACTGTTCCTCTTTCTTTCTCTCTTTCTATTTAAGAAGCTGAACTTTTATTCATTTTACCAGGTTGATGACCTATCGTGATATTATTTGTTCGATACTCTGGCGCTGGCGGTCTTTTTAAATTTATAGTCATGTTATGACCACGTTTATTTATGGATAAGGTGTGTAAGCATCACCACAATAATCCGAAGACGAGTATCTCCTTTGATTCGGCTACCTTTTCCATAATGAGGTTCAAATAAGCTAAGAGGACTCCGCATATTTAGTTCATTATATTTTCTCAGATGTATACAGCCAAGTGTCTGTCTTCGTGGGTGAAAATTTATCATCCAAACGTAAGTGTTATCTTTTAACTTTTAATAATTTTTTGTCAGATACGGGTGAACGATCGTAAGAAGTTTTCTCCTTGGACACGTTAGTAGAGTTTCTATTATTTCTATAATAGATATATCCGAGTGAAAAATGGTAGCTCAGTTGAAAATCTATAAAAGAACATTTTTGTAGTACCAGAATAAATGTTTTTGCTTGAGATTGTTATCGTTCAACTAGGCTACTTTTTACAGAGGAAGCTAGAAGGATCCAATATATTTGGTTGCGATATGATTTCTAATCGTTTTCTCTTTTTTTTTTTCATTAATAATGTAAAAGTTTTGTCTTTCAACTACTCGTTAAAGTAGAGTTTAAATTAGATCACAGAAATCATAGTTTACGATGTATTGCCGAAAGGACGAAGTCGGTATTTCCATGAAGCTGCTACAAAAATTTCGGCTGATTATTTCTGTCGATATAACTATTTTACCAAAGTTATTTTAAGAATTTTATTATAGATGCATTTGTATTTATATTTCTTGTTATTCTTGTCAAAACTGGTTAAATAAACTTTTTTACAACTCGAAATTGATTTCACTTTTCCTGAAAAGCAGGCAGAAATCAGGAAATGGAATATCAAAAAAGTATTTAAAAAAAAAAAGAAGAAAAATTAGAAGTCGTTTCGGGCTTTGGACTTTCATTCTTTACCTTGGAGAAGACGACCGCCAACACCGGCACGGAATTTCATCAAACAGGAAGAAAAAATGATACACCTGTCAAATCTTTATTTCCACTCTTCTTCATGTTCGATAACATTTGAAGTACAGATTGAATCGCAATCTTCCGTATCATCTTCAGAATAATTAGAATAAGATTCGCTATCACTTTCATCAGTCTCTTTAACGATGGCAATTCCGTCTTCGTTGTATTCGATTTTGTATCCCATTTCCGTCAATTTAGTCCTGTAATGAAACGACGATTGTATTTATCAACATTCTGAGATAACCCACAAGGATATTCGAACTCATTCAAAAATTTGCAATTTTAAAATAAATTTGGTCTTAGAGATATGAACGAATTTCAAATACTCACCTTAAATGTTGTTCATTGTTATTACAAAGATTTGTCACGTGTTCAAATAGAAAACTTATTGGTATTTCACAGCCGTCGTCGGTCAGGTAATCCGAGTATATGGATTTCTTCATCAATACGTTATGAATCCAATACTTGATTTCATCAGTCAGCTTCTGTTCGTTACTGCGTTCGTCTTTCGTAAATGGATATTTGATATTCTCAAATAATTTATACGGAGTCTCGGTAACCTAAATAACGAAAATCGCAATTAAAGAAGCACATTTGTCATTATTCAGCATTGGTTTCAAAAAACTCACTTGATGAGATCTTGGATTGCCATTATCGGATTCCAATCTTGTAAACACAGCCATTTGTGAGACACAGCCCAGATGCTGCGTTCCTTCGGGTCCTTCTCCTATACCCCCGAAACTGACTTTGTAATCGTCATAAGTTAGTACAATATTGCAGCACCTGCACAATAGTTATAAGTTCAAGCAAAATAAAAATGAGCATAAGTGACCAGGATGGAATGGAGCTGAAAACCGGAACGATTTACAAATTTATGGTCCTCATCTTCTGATAATTTTAAAGAAAGTATTATATTTTGAGAACGAAATCGACATCATCAATACTTGAGAGAGTAAAGTAAATAAAGTACAAGAAATGTTCATTCATTATCTTTTCGTGTTATTGTTACAGATTATCATTCAGAATAATTCTACAGGTTTTAAGAAGGGCTCACCATTCTTGGAATTCTCGTCTGGTCCATTCAAATTTGTGGTCAGGATGCCTGAATCCTTCCAATTTAAACAGCACATTGAACTCGGAATTAGGTGTCGTAATTATAGCTATCTTTGGTCGAATGCACTTGAACACAGTGAAGGGGACTCGTTCTAACGTCTCAGGAAACAAGTGTTCAATTCTGTACGACGTATACGCTCACAAAATTAATAAATTTAGGAAAAGGTCGAATTCGAAAGTGACAAAATTGTAGCATTAATAATACTTACAATTCAATGCAGATGACAGCATCTACATCAATCAATCGCGAATCAGGCTCTGCTATACTTCCGACGTAAAGATCTACAGTCAGATCACGACTGAAAGAACTCAGGTAGTGGTGTAACATCGGTTTAGCTTCATATTTGCATTTGTTCATCAGATTTTCATCAAGATCTACACCGATAATATGATGGATATGATTCAAAGATTTCAAATATTTGAACGATTTGAATTCGGCGCATCCAAAATCCACCACCTGAAATGGTTGGTTGGTCTTTCTTGAACCACGTACGGGAAACAGTTTCTTGATTGATAGAAAAACTCACCTGAGTGACTTCATTTCGCCACTTCTCCTGGTTGAGAACTTGTACAACAGTGAGGTATCTCTGAATGTAAACAGGTGGATTGAAAGTGAGTGACTCGCCAGACTCTATGTCACCAACCGGCGCAGCGGTTGTATTATTTTCTTCTTCTTTCTCCTCCGGATTCATCATCTCTCTATTTCTTCAGAGTGTTAAACACGAAACAAAAAATAAATGAAGGTTTATCTTATTACTCGTAGGAAACATCATTACTCACGAGACGAGAAACCTATTTCAATGTCCAAAGTTCGAACTGAGATTTGAACAGAGTGACGCTTGATAAAGTTTCAGCTGGATGCGTGGAGTGATAACAAGCAGTGTTGCCATAGCTCTAAACAATGTTTTAGAAAATAGAAATAGGCTAACCATTTTCAAACGAAGGAGAGAATGAGATGATGTGGATTGGATTGTAAAGTTCCACAATTTCTCTTTTTCATAACATAATTTAACTGTCCAAGTAGAGATTTTGAATACTTCAACTTCACGGGTCAATCCCAGAAAAATGATTTTTCTTCATCTTCAGCGCTGATATGAAGACCGAGAAGAAGCGGAAGTACTGAGTAGAGTAAGAGGGTCATTTTCTTTCTCACTTCTCAGTCACTAGAGAGTGTATGACCGAGAATTTTAGAAACTCTTCATTTCCATGCGTTAGAATTTTCAAATTTTAATGCTAATTAATTGATAGCGAGATGGGAGCTGTTCCTCAAAAGGGTTGCACCACAGATATGAGTCGCGCTTCCTATCTCTAAATTTTTAATTTTTAATGAAGGTATTCAAGGAGTTTTGGAAACGCGAATAGCAGTTTTTTTCGACTTGTGCTATAATTATTAAGTATGCAGTATCCACTACTCAGGAATCATGTTGAAATAAGCAGGATACGAACTCCTCAGTTAGATTTGAATGAATTATTCAAGTAGGTAAACAAAATAATACTAATAGACAATATAACTACATTTCGAGAAAGAATTTTCGACGAATAAATTATTTATCAACTGGTTTTTCAAAGAACACGTCTCTGTCTGCGTTTTAGGCTCCTACCAGTGATTTAGTGTTTGCTCTCTAATCAATGTTTGATCCCTCGAGTTTTGTTTGAATCTTGATCAGTAAATTAGTTCACAGATTCACCCATCTTCTACAACGTTCGCTAAATTTCTGATTTTCTAATAATTCATTTTAACGTTAAATGAAAATTAAAAACATTGAGTAATCTTGTCTTCTTTTTGATAGTTTGTCACTCCTTGGTATTTTTTGCTAAAAAAATAATAATAATAAATCAGCTAGTAAGTAGCCTAACTAAAGAATTCTGACGTAATCTTTTGCCAATGATTCAGAGAGTACCTCACTCTATAAGAAGACACCAAGCAATTGTTTAAAAGACTCTACTTGCTTGATTGTCAAGCAAAGTGAGATTGAAGTATAATATTCAAAATGAAACTCCGGAGAAATGAACAACTCATCTGAATGCTTTTTTTAGGGGGGTGAAAAATATCTTTCTCTGAATTGCTGTTTTGGAAATACCGTATATCTCATTCTGTACAGAAAATGGTCACTTCCACGATACGAGAAGAAAGTGTTTCACAAAATCATTCAGTTGAATGAGAACCAGAAAATGAAATTTCGAAATCTAAATAATTCAGAATACATAACCATTCGGAGATGAAAAATGAAATGAGCAAGAGCAGTCAAAATCTTTGTTAAATGATATTATTTGAAAACTAGAGTAAATCACAAAAAAGTATATCAAATAAATTAAAATAAGGCCCAAAAAATGAGAAAGAATTTACAGTATTCAAAATACTGTAGTAGGCGCGGATTCAAACAAGTACCTATTTGTTGTTTGTGCGCGAGAGAATGGGGGGGGGGGGAGATTGAACGATTAAAACCGTTCAACTTTTTCGGAACATACACTTTTTTAGCTTTTGCCTAAAAGCGCAGAGGGAATCGTGAAGAAAAGGAACAGTAAGAGCGTATGACTGCCTTCGCTTTTAACCTCTTTCTCAATTTTTTCATTTTTCGAGCGGAGGGGGTATGGACCCGCGCCTACTGTTGTCGTGCTTCCCGTCATGAAAATCAACTAATCCCTTTATGGGAACTTTCAAAGAACATATTGACAGCTGGAAAAACTTTTCATCAACCGTAAAATTCGGCGGAAATTACTATGGCAAAAAAATATGAAATAAAATTGAACAGAACATTTGAATGATAATCCGCGTACAGAAACACAATTGCATTAGGCCTAAATAACAATCTTATCGATAAAACAAATTTCAACATCCTAGAAAAATGACTATTTATTATGAAACCTTCATTTGATTTCCATCCTACATCAACAGTAGGTTTAGTTCCACTCTCAACGGGCTACAGCCTATAATTTTGGAATGTTAGCTCAAATGGTAATCTAAAGTCCTGTCGAAAGAAATATTCAACATCTAGGCCTATGCGTTTTAGTAATTATTTCGACAGAAACCACATTGTTAAATTTAAAATCACATCAGTTTAATTAGTACCTATCAAGTTATTAAAAGCTTGCGTAATGTTACGTATTTTCAATCTAATTGAATGTTATCGAGACAGATTTTCATTTCTTTTGATGCACATAAAATACCGTTGCGTTCTATACTTTTCCACAGGTAAATTGCGGACAGAATTATGAAAGTCAACATACTGACGACGATTATTAATAAGACTAATCCGATTAAGGAAACAAAAAATTGATTGGCAAAATAGAAAATAATTAACAAGAAGATCACTACAAAAAACGAGCACCACTTCGTTAGCGATATTTCTCTGCGCAGATTTTTTTCCGCTTCGACGCAAATATTATAAGCTTCGCTGATTGATTCTTCGGCTGGTTTTTTGCTGATTGTCATCCTTCTGTCATAACCTATCATTACGGTAGAAAAAATAAGTCCTAGGAAAAATAATTCGAACTTTTAAAACGAATGAACACTAAATGTGAAGTCATTACTTGAATTATCGCCCGCCTCGTTCGCTCTTAACGATACATCAAAAACGGCTAAGATGGCTTCATGATCCGAATAACTAAAATTTTGATTTGGAACTCTATCTTCGAATGGGGTGCAATAAGATCGGCAATTGACCTAAAGTAGATAAATTATCTTCACTTTTCAAATTCCTCAATCGGGCACTTTACCGTATTTGCAAACGAACCTTAACATTTTGCCCGCCACTATAGAGAATATAATCTATTCGTTGCCCGTTAGGTTTTTCTTTGGGCACACTCATTTTGTAGTAACTATTGGAAGGACAGCCAAAGGTAGCTTCATATTTCACGCTGTCTACCTAAAAAAAATATATATTCATAAGAAGTTAATTCTGGTACCGCCATGAAGAAATTGAATGCAGCTGAATGGTAATTTAAAATATCTGTACTTGGAACGAATCCTTTAAGCCAGCGTAATTTGTGATTATACGGTAACAGAGATCACCAGGTTCGGTATTCAAATCAGCAGCTAATACGGCAAGGTCTGCATCACGAGAGGATACATGAATAAACTGTGCCACGTCAAAAGCTTGCACAACTTGATGAGCAATATATTCCATTTTGTTGTTGTATTCTGCGTGTGTCTACAACAACGTAGAATGGTTGGTCGAATAAAAATTCCTGATCTCGGCGGATCCGTTCCTCTATTCCCTCATATGGTTTTAAGCACAAAGATGGAAAAAAGAGACGCTACGATGAGGAAGAGAATGTCTTCAATGTTGAATCGAACACGATTTTTTTTTTCCCCAACAGAAACGCATATGATTTAGGTACTTTTTTTATATACTCAACTGCAGTTTCGCAGAATAACAATATATATATGTGATTTATTGTTCTGCGAAACTGCAGTTATGTAAAAAAGCTGAATCACCGTGCTTCACAGTAGAACAATTCAGGCTAATTACTCATGTTAGTTACTGACCGTAGTCGAACGCTTTCCATCTAACCGTCGGATTTCATTTTCACTTACCGACAAATTCAGATTTTCAACTTCAGGGGAGTCTGAATTTAAAGAAGAAAAAAAAACAGCACTCTTGCTCCTCTACTTCGTTCGAAGATGGTCAATAATTGATTCTGCTGATCACTTGATTTCATTCATACAATTTCCGAAGAGAGGGATAAGGGAGAAACGGTCCACCTAAAATTTGTATGAGTTCTAAGTGACATACTAACATGACAAGTGTAAACGTTCACTCTGAATCCGTTAACATACAGCCGACACAGGCCAATACCTTTACCACCGTACCAGTCTCCGTGCGATATCTTGTGTACATAGCCGTTAACCTGCCATTTATGAAACAAAGCTTCTACGATTGGCCATCGCGAGAAAACGCAGATACCTGAGCCTAACACTCCACTACAAAAAGGTACAGACGCGCGTCAAGTTAAGCACTCTTCCTCATTATTCAAACTTTTATTTTTTTCTTTATCAACGTTACCTGTAGAAATAATGCGAGTAACGAAATAATTTTTTCGCATCTTCTTGTAACTTTTCGAACAGGTCTTGTCCCCAAATTTCTTGTAAACATATCACATCAAATCTGGTAGAGCTGAATAAAGCTTTACTAATTGCGTCCATACGAACATGGTAATCCTTGCACGCGAAAGGTAACGGTATACCCCTAGAAAAATTCCAATTTCATATCGAATGCACTTTATTGGTTGCTGTTCTAAGCGTGGGCTTTATTGTTGTCAAGAAAGGACGATTATCCGAAAATAATTTTCAATTAGTACGGGCCAATTAAGGAGGAAAGAACTTTATATGACGTAAATTGCTAATTGGAAAAATAAATAAATACAAGAGATTTTTATCCTGTCGCTGACCAAAGAACATGAAACGTACCAACAATTGAAAGTGAGGACAGATAATGTTGTAGTATTTGGCCAACCCTCACTCATTCTCCGAAATGCTTTGTAACCGTTTCCTAGAACACAGACAAAATTAAAGACATTAAAATACGTTCGTGTAATGTCTTCTAGTTTTGCCTCTCTACAACAAGATAAAATTCCGATCAAGTAAACTACCATATGACCATTCGATACATAAAATGACTGGACTAAAAAAAAAAAAAAAGATATTTATTCTACTGTTCGAAAATATACTTAAACAAAAATAGAAATAATGTACAATAGGGACATATGAATGAAATACAAAAAAATTGCCCCAGTTCACCGATAAAATTGAAATACCAACACAAATTGGGGTCACAGAGTGCAGTTAACCGGAATATAATAACATAAAGTACATAGCTACGCGTACTTAGAAACGATCTTTTTAGACACGCGAACTGCGAAATAATCATAATAATATTAAAGCACAAAGTTTCAAAGTGGGAGGGAGGGGAGGCAAAACAAGCGAACTACAATTACAAGATAGTATCAGTTAGAAAGGGCTAAAAAAAAGGGACCACGGTAATACAGCGTAGAGAGTTGAATTATTAACAATTACGAAATGCTAGGTATCATGATCGTGAAAATTAAATATTCGTATATTCTATCATCAACATTTAACGTGTTTATCATCACGGTGACTTTTCTTTCGAACTAGGAGGATCATCTTCTTTCGTTGATCGCCGACTTTTTGATCTCGTCGATGTATCGGAAGGAGAACGCGACCTCCGTCTTGATTTCGACTTGGATCTGGATTTCTTCGATCTAGACGTCGAGCGATGTCTCTCTTTCGATCTTCTCTTATGAGATTTGGAGTGCCCTCTTGATCTGGAACGTTTTCTATCTCTCGATCGTCGTCTCGAAGTCGATCGTCGATGATGTCGAGCTCGATCTCTATCTCTGGATGTAGATCGTCGCCTTCCCCTTGACCTCGATCTTCTGTTACGAGAACTTCGCGAATGGGATCTACGCTTCGATCGGTGCGATCGCGATCTCGATCGATGACGATATTTCGACCGAGAACGAGAGCGTCTCCGAGAACGCGAACGAGATTTTCTTCTCGAACGCGAATTACTACGACTACGTTTCTTATCTTTCGACAAAATACCTATAACGGGATCTATGGCGGCTGATATCATACTCTGAGCCTCTTTAACACGAGTCATAGCTTCTTCAATTTCTCTCTGCGCAGCTTCGTTACTCTTAGCCATTGGTTTGGCGATAGCTTGGGTAGAATGGTACACTTGAATCGTTTTACCAGCTAATTCGGATCCGTTCAGTTTGAGTCCAGGAATAATACTGCTTTGTTCAGAGAATTCAAGCAAAGCGTATCGACTACTATCATTATCGCGCGTGCAAAATCTAACATATTTCACATCACCAGCTTTTTGGAAGAATTCTACCAACTGGTCGCCAGAAATAGATTCATCCACGTTAATCACAACTAAAGTTCGCCGAATTTCTTCAATACGTCTCGAATCGTATGTTATCGGTAATGGTGGATATAAGGGTAGCCCGTGGGCTGCCAGTACCGGATCGTTCGTCGTTATCACTTGATTTGGTGGAATACCTTCGATTTGATTGACGATGTGCGCGGGTAGTTTCGGTTCAGCAGGATACAATCCGGGTATAACATTCGCTTGAGCCGCAATATCTAAGGCTCGATATTCGTCTGGTATTTCTCCACCTTTTGCCTGGTACGGTGTTACGATTAACGCTCTGTCGATGAATACGGTGTTCGTAAGATGCTGCGCCACAGTAACACAAGCAGGATCGAAATATTTAACGTAACATATACGCGACTGCACCGGTAATGATACATCTCTCATGGTTGGGTACAGTCGTATATCTTCGACTTTACCGATGTATCCGAACAGGGCATGCATCTGATCACGGGTCGCTTGGGGAGCGATATTCGTTACTTGTATAACTTTCGTCCCCATACCGACGGATATAACTTCCTCAGATTGACCGGTCATGACCTGAAGCGATTTGCAAAAGATTATAAAAGATAGAAAAATAAGTTGCACTTACATCAAACAGAGAAGTTATTAGCTATACATAAGTGTTCCACGTGAAAATCCAGCGTAGCTTTCAAGTTGGAGTTCCTTTTGAAAAACCACGAACGAACAGGATAAACGACGTTTAAATAACTACATGATTATAGGAATAATGACTGAGACAAATCAGTTACAAGCAGCGATACGAAGACAAACGTTACAGTAGTAGACCTGAAGAAAAGCTTGTAATAACTAAGAATCGCCATTTGATGATCGATGTTGACAATTTTGCACACAAAAAGGAGAAGCGATCATCATAAATCTGTAATTCAACGATGATTGGTTAAATTGAAATGAAAAAGAACGAATCAAAAATTTCGTTGTCTCTTCAAATTTTTTGAGCTTTTTATGGAACGAGCGCGCGTTGCCCATAAAGATGTTTCTGTTGATCGTCAATGTTGTTTAAGGGTGGTGCATGATTTGATTCCAAAATAAAAATACTCATGAAGATCAATTTGCAAGTACCAGGATGTAATTTCGAAATTAATTTTTATTCTATTATACAAAAGTGTGAAAGAATTCTTCACACCTAAATGAAATATGATCGAGTCATTCTTTGCGCTGGAAAACAAAAATGCCGAGAGGAATCATTCAATTTTTCGAAAATGACCATATAAGGAACAAAAATTATGTTATTGACTCTTATTTCAAAATACATTTCTTGATATGACTGAAAATTCTTGACGCCAAAGGTCAATTTAATCATTGCGGTTGATTTGGTTGAACGTTGCCAGTAATGAATTTTCTCAATAAACCTTCAAATGGTCCTGATATGTCAGTCTGAAAACGCAAAAAACAGCTACGGTATATGTAATCTTCCTAATGGACTTTTGTTCAGAGATGTTGCACGAAAACGAAAACGAATCACGACAATAACGAAATTTTTTGGGCTGAAATAACAAAACAAAATGCAGTAATGAAAACGAAAATAATTCCGTTTCAACAGAAAATTTTGGAAAAGAAATACCGAAACGAAATTGGAGACGTCTGAGCGAAATCAAGGCATTTTGTACGAAAGCGAATAATTAACGAAAATAACGAAATTTTTTGGGCTGAAATAAGGAAACGAAATTCAGTAACGAAAACGAAAGTAATTTCGTTCTAACAGAAAATTGCAAGATAACGAAAATAAATACTGAAACGAAATTCAAGGAATTTCGTGCGACATCTTTGCTTTTGTTTCTCAGTTTTTTTACCAATGCCTACCCCAATCTTTTGCCCTAAATCTCTATTATAAGATTTCTGAAATTGGTCTCGAATTTCTATAAGATCAATTTCACTGCGGCCAACCACTATTCGAATTAGAGTTTGTTCGTCGGTCCCATGTCCATGTACTGATTGCCAAAGTCGTGTTGCATAATACCCTATAGGGTCCATATAGAAATAAACTGAAAATAAATTGAGAAAATTCTCTTTACCTACTCTGGAATAACTACAAGAAATAACGTTATAGTCTACTTCTGAATGATTAATCAAGAAAAAGGTATAATAAGAGGGCATAAGTACAGACTCCCTTCTGATTGAAAATTGTGCATCTGGATTAGAAAGAAAAATACTCTTTAGGGTAAGTATTTGGATAATTTAAAAAAAAAAAAAAAACGGTAATAGAATTCATTATTTATCGGGATCAAGATTGTAATCTATTTATTGCAACATTAATGCGTTCAAGTAGAGGAGAAAATAAAAGTTTTGGTGTCAAGTACTAATAAGCTAATGAACATTTGCCGACTTGTACTGAATGCGCTAGCCCAACGATCATTGAGGGAGCGTCTTTCAACAGATTTTAACGCCGGTGTCGTACTTGAAGGGAGAACTTAATTAGAGAGAAAAAATTCACTATTTAGGATGGAAGTATAATGGCTATTTTTACCTACCTATACTTCGATAGGTATCTTTCTTGGTACCGTGGAGTTCATCTTTGAACGTTTGGTCCAAATCTTTGCCACCATTGATATCTTTGAATTTTCGAATTACGCATTTCAATTGTTCTAACGGAGTTTCAAACAGCAAGGCATCTAAGAAATGGCGATCATCTTCCCATTTACCAATACCTACAAAATTTGTATGGTTTTTATTTCATTGTGGCAATGATTAATTTGCAAATTTATAATAAAAACTGCTAAATCTTACCTTCCTTTAATTTTTCAGCTGTTTCTTGGGCTTTTGTTTCGTCTACAGGACAATCCGGCTGACGTTTTTTCTGCAAAACCAAATCAAAAGTTCTGGAGTATCTCTAAACCTAGTCAATTGACGTAGGCCTACCATAACAGATAGAAGAACGAAATAGGTCTACAATCAATTTCATAATTGAATTTAAAAATTTTGGCAACTCATATTACCTATGTAAGAAGATACATAGGTAATACCTATCCTTTCAATATGTCAGTAATTATAAGAGAAAACAAAAGGAATAAGTATAGAGAGAACATATTCATTTAGGTATAGTTTTCAACTTTCTCAGGAGAATACCCAATCGAAATATTTCAAATGATGAAAATTCAATTTCTCATCTTTTTGGGTCTTATTAATCCACTTTCACTCATATTATTTGACACACCGATTTTTGAAAATTACTTTCATGGGGAATATTACACACTCATCAATTCTCTATAGTGGAATACTCGCCTGTAACCATTATAACTTCTCAAACCACCCTTACGTCCACGAAGGTCAGTGGAGAACTGCCGGATTCACTTTCTGGACTGATAATTCCTCAACTTTCCCCACCGGGTCGTCTCATAAGCTACTTATAGCCGAGCCAGATTTACTTTGTATAAGTTTATATTTATAACTTAGTTATTAAAACATAGGAGTGAAGCGTGATAAAACTCAACGGACGTTTTTAAGATTGTTTTTTGCCATAAATATAATTTACTGCCTCTTATAATTTTCTTAGTACTTATCTTACCGTTGCCATTGCCAAAAGTACGTTTTTAAAATCATCTTTGAAGTACGTTTTGATATCTTCTTCGTAAAGACGGTCAAAAACTGGTCGTGAAATTTCAATAATATTGGTCCATATAAGTAAACACATAATATTATAGACTCAATCCTCTTAATTGAAAATCTCACTTTTCTTGTATAGATCAGTAAGCTCTGTATGTTTTTCAGCCGACACCGAATATGCGACCAATATTTCAGTCGCACTTCTCTCTAATTGGTCTTGAAATGCTCTTCTGAGGTGCACAGCCATGAAAATACCGTCGCAGACGAATAAATCCTTACACAACTGCTCGTACGTGCCCTTGGTTCCTTCACCTATGGCTTCGACTATGTACTATTGAAGAGTAAACCGTTAAAAAGATCAATTTTAGAAGTTTGAAGCTGATTATGAAGTACCGTATTTCATACTCACTTTCTTATACGAGACGACGTACGATTTTGAAATTTCCATACGTTGCGCACAGCTGCGATTCGACAGTATATCCCCCATAACTGTTCTGTCAGCTCCTCCTCCGTACCTTTCAAGTGCATTATGTAGAGCCTCGGCATCTTTTTGAGCATCGAATTCCTTGAACGGTACAATTGTCGGGGTGCTCTGCCAAAATTTAACTCTCATTACCATCAGACCACGTTGAAAGGAGGTTCTCTGCTTTATTGCCAGAGAATATACACGTCATATTGTACGTGCTTTCTAGAAACAGGGCGAGAACATTTACCTGAATTAAACGAAGTAGATCAACGGAAACTAGGGCAATGAGATGCAGAAAAATTTTCATTGTAAAATTCATTCCCAACTTTCATCATTGATACGTATACCTACGATAAGAATAGGTAGTCTAAAAATTAGGCTACAATTGAAGTTCGACAAATCAGGCGGTGCCCTTCTTTGTTTGCTGGGTAATTTTAGACGATTAATATTTTGTTTATTTTACGTGTTCCACAAATGTAGTTTGTTCGTAACACGAAATATCGTCAACGATTGCGTATGCCTATGTAAGTAATACATTTTAATAGGTATGCCAATTTCTGACGTGTGAATGGTCATGTTTGATTTCCCTATACCAAAATAAATAGAAGTGTAAGATTTAATCCATAGTTTATGGATATTAATCAATGAATGAAGGGCATTAACGAAACGAATATTAATCGAGTGAACCATGTGTTTGATCCGGGTAGGAAACGTGTGGGTATTACATGACGAAAAATTGTGAAAAAGTCGACAGCAAAAAATTACAGGCTTTCCCTTTCGGGAAAAATATTGAATCACCGTCGATATGTCTTTCCATCATAATAGAGCCCAGCGTAATGTATGTAAGAGCTATTATGATGAAGGTCAAGGATATGGGTCCCAAAATGGCGACGAACGTCATAAATTTTTTCAAGTCCTTATGACGTCGTCATCTTGCGACGTCATTTTCGTCACGCGTTTTCTTCTAGCATTAGCGTAGCCTAGTATAAGAAACAGGACAAGTTAGTTTCCTAGTAAGCATAACATATGAAGCCGTAAGTATATCGTAGTATACTGTATGTTAGGCCTATGTTACGCCGTCAGGCCTAGTTTGGAAATGTCTTTTCTTCATAGTATAGTCTCGTAAGTATGTTGAGCCTTGAAGGATACAGATCCCAAAGTAGTGGTGAAGGATGAAAATTTTCAAGTTCGTAAGACGTCATTTTCGTATCGCGATTCGGTAAAGCAAATTTTAGATAGACTCCCAGCCTTGGACAAATCCATAGCAAAAACGAAATTCTAATTCAAATTTTTTGAGCGCCGGAAGAAGGTTTTATTTGGAGCGCTTGAAAACTGACTTGTTGGATAAGGCAAGTGCTGAACCACATTAGTATCCACGCACCCCTACAATCTTCACACTTCCTACAATTGACTTAGGTGAATTACTCATTTCTTCAAAGAGCCAGAGAAAAATCCATCGAAAATAATCTATTTGAACTTTTGACAGGGAACCGTCTTCATGGGAGGTTATATTAGGAAAGACGCCCACTGTCCTTCCGGCAAGCGTGAACTACGACCCACCATTGGGTTACTGTAGCTATTCGAGAAGAGGGAACTCTGACCCAGTTCAGGGACTTGAATGAAGTTTGCTGACAGAATCATTTTTCTCACGTATAAAGCAAAAAAAGACATTCTCTTATTTGGAAAAAGTAGCAGAGGATTTCTACCTTCCAAGAAAATTATAAATCTTTCTTTACCTCATATCACACTTGGGAGGACAAGTACAGAACACTTCATTTTGTTCTTACAACGGGCAAAAAATACAAAAAATGAAAAAACACAAAAAATGAAAAATTATAGGTACTAAACTTGTATACTGACTCCAATATGACATTCTATTCACTAGTCGTTGTGGACTCAAGTGGTAAAAAGAAATTTATAGCTATTAATATTTCATTATGGTTCTGCCCGCACATATTATAAATAAGCGTTTTATTAACGTCTCGACTGTCCAGCAGCCTTCATCAGAAAAGCAACAATACAATGAGATAAACACCGAGAAAACATCGATAAACAGCTTGAAGATGAATCATAAAGACAGAACAAAAATAGATATGTGGATCAAGGATGCAACTATGAGAAAACTGTATCATACATGGTAAACAGTTTACCTATCATCCGAAAACCCTTCGATTTTCTCACACATTTTCAAATTTATTTCAGACCTACCTCCTTCCATCAACATTTAAATTCAAATCAATTTTTTCTATTCTTCCTTCGAGGTAAGGCCCAGTGGCCATTCAGCTCTTTCCAACCTCTTCTTTTTTTCCCCTCATTACATGAATTCAAACTCGGCTCCAATTCTCACAACAGACTAGCGTGTCGAAGTAGTGTTTTTTTTTTTTTTTTTTACACTTACAGTGGAACTTCCCTATAACGAATTTATTTTTTACGAAAACTTCCCTATAACGAACTTCTTTTTTACAAAAACTTCTATATAACGAACTTTTTCGCTGGTCCTTTGAAATTTCCATATAAAAAGCAATTTTATACAACGAAGAAAAACTTCTATATAACGATTTTTTTTCACCATAAAAAACCTTTAATTATGTGGTAAAACGTGTAACATACAGTTCTTTGTTATAATTTCTGCATGAATATTGGGTGTACGGGTGAGAAACGTGAGAATATTGGACGTATTGGGTGGGACTTCCTTTACATTTTGCAAGGATTCACCAGTATTGTTCAGATTTGCACAAAGTTCAGCAAGACATTTGCAATTACTGTGTTCCTCCTACACCGCCTACCTAGAAAAATACATCTGTATGTATGTATTGTAAGTATGTACAATAATGTACATGTAAAAAAAATAAATAATAAATAAATAGAAAAAAAAAGTATTTCTATATAACAAATTTTTTCATTGTCCCCCTGGTACTTCTTTATTGGGAAGTTCCACTGTATATAATATGTATATTTTTTTCCTATTCCTCTTTATGTATTTTTTCTTCTTTGTTTTTTTTTTCTAATAATTATTTTTTGGTTAGATGTAGTAAAAAAAAAAAAAAAAAAAAGAAAAAACATTTACATTTCTCTTATTCATCATGACCTCTATGGCCTCCCTTAATTTACGCTTCCGATTATTTTTTTTGTCTTGCAAGAATACTGATCTTATCAAAATTAAAACCATGTTTATTGATCTTAGCAGTACCTTTGTGAAGATTAGAACTAGATTTTTTATTAATCTTCTGCACATTGTACTCATGTTAATATATCCTTTTTTTGAAGATATTGATTTGTCTCCCCACATAATGACCAGCCCAATCACCACATGAGATACTGTAAATCAAATCTGAAGGATTTAATAATAGGATTTTTAATTTCGGTAAAAAATAGTTTAGCTAGTGTATTATATTTTTCAAAAACTAGATACCAATTTCATTTTTTATACTTCCTAAATGTTTTTTCAAAATTAAATTATTTTGGCCTACAAAAGGAAGAGAGAAAAACTTCTTCTTACAATTAGAATGTTATACTTATTTACCACATAATAAATACAATTAAAATGATAACCATTATTTCTCAAAACATCTTTAAATTCTGAAATAATTTCATTGTGGAAGACAGGATCTATAGATATATTCAACCAATTATTCATCATCGAGTTCTGTTTGTAGTGAAATGGCTGGTTTGAAAGAAAATGGGTCATTCCACCAGTAGAAGTAGGATTGTTAAAATATCGAGAAAGAATACTGTCATTATCACAAATAAAAGTTAGGTCCGGAAAATTCAAAGAAGTAGGGCTTCTTTCAAAAGTGAAATTTATTATGTTCATTAAAGTTAAGTATTAAAATAAAAATTTCAAAATTAGATTGTCAATAATCCACATAGGTATTTCTTAATAAATTTGATCTTGTCAGCTCATCTAACACAATTTCTGAAATTATAGCAATTTTTAGTGCGCCACCATCATTATTAAGCAGAAAGGACCATTTTTTTTTTTTTTTCAACTTCCTGGGAAAATTATGAGTAGGAATGAGAGCATGGCCATTGGTATGGCTAAAAAATATGAACAACATTCGTCTGAATGGTCTGATAAATCTGATGCATCTCCCACATAGTTTTGGAATAAGAAATAATTCTTATCAAAATAATTTTGTTTACATTTTTCACTTTTCACAGTAAAAAATTATGACCAAAATTTGAACCAAAATAGGTACTGAAATGCCCTAAATTTCACAGGGGATAAGTTGTGTTTTCTTCGCCGAGATGCCCTAATTTTAGCCCAATTTCTAGTAAGTTGAAATCTGTTGTGCATGCGTTCATTAGAATTGATTCGCAGCTCTCATTATTATTACTTGTAGAACGCAAACGTTACACTCTACCATCATAGTCAAATACCAAATGAAAAATTGATAATGTCTGCCTTCGAAGGGCTATAGATAATAATAGACAGGACAGTAGGTGTACCATTATTCAAGTTATTTTTCAGCTGAACAAAATTCTTTCCCGAATTAAAAATGTTCTATAATCTCGATTATTATTCTTATAAAGGTGAATGTTTAATGCAATCATGCTAACGTTCTACTCAAATTTATAGGTGAAAAATTGATTCGTGATCCTTCTCCATAACGACGATGGATAACGTAACTGTTATTCGAATGGAAGCTGGCGATGCGGACGACGTACAAGTGGTGCTAAGCATGTTTGTTGAATTGGTAAATAATTTCTTATCACTGACTTCAAACACGAACTCAACAAATAAAATTAATACCCTTGTCGTGTTTCAGTACAACGATTGTTTCGACTTCAAGAGTTTCGATAAAGACAATATAATAGAACGTTTATGGAAGATCATCTTCAAGCATCTGAATGACCCGCAAGCATCGCGCTTGTACGACATTTGTTTGAAATCTCTTCGAATTTTAAGGTTAGCTCACTGAGCAATGGAATAAATTCTATTTAACGAGTGTAAAAGAGTAGGTAGCTGCTCTCTTTGCATTTTTTGAATGAAATATTGTAGTTACCCGTTCAATTTATAGTCATAGGCTGTTTCGTCCTATTTTGCTCCACTTGTTCAATATACTGTTACATTTATTCCTTCTTTAATTTTACAGCCGAGATAAAACACATCTAGAGAAATTGATCAATGAACAGCGAATCGAAACGTTATTACAGCATGCGGCCTTAAAAGGACATAATATCGATAAAATGGGCTCTTGGAGAAATTTTGATGGTAAACTTACATTCTATTAAAGTAGTATTTTTGTTAATCTGACTAACACTTCGTAAGATGAAACTACTTAGATAATCCACATTAAAATAAAATGGTATCCAACTTTGAATATCTAAGATTTTCAAAGAATTATTTTGCTATTTTTTGTTTACATGAAAAACTACTAAATTACCCATGTAAGGAATACAATCTGTATCGTATCGCAGAACATATAAGGATACTTGCTGAAAGTTTCATCATCGTCAATAACTACTATGTTGAACGAGGGTCTTTAAATTTGAATTATTGTTGGTGTTACAGTGATAGTGGAAGCTTTGAAATGTCTCTGCAACCTGGCGTACAACTCACTGAAAGCACAGACAATCTGTTCAGGAAATGGGACCCTAGATGGTATTGTAAGACGACTACGCATGCATCCGGATGCAAATTTGCCACACCCTATCAAATATTTTGACGTGAAATTATTATTTCTAATATCAGCGTTGTCTGCGGACGTGCGGTAGGCATTATTGCGTTAAATCTTCATATCGTTGTAAAAGATGTATTCTTACGATGAGTATCGGTTTCAGACCTCGTTTAAGAGAAGAACTTCATGCTCTCACCTATTTGATGGAAGCATTAGATTTTATACTGAAGGAAGGGGGTGGTTACTCGCAAGATAACCAGTTACAGTACTTTCCAGCTCTTGATGTAAGTTTGAAGACTTCAGTCGTACATTGTCCGTTTCTTAGTAGCTAATTTGTCACTGATCTGTCGGCATGGAAATTGCAGGAAAATGCGGTCGAGCTCTCGTGCGAGATTTTGAAAGTCCTCTTCAATTTGACCGTTAAAGTATTATCTGTTGGCACGGAGGAAGAATTCGAACGTGCTGATCGATTAATTACGATTCTAAGAGAACTTCTACTGTCGTCTACGCCACCGCATATGCAAGATCTTCTCGTGAGGCATATTATCAATCTGTTGACAAACATGCCTCATAGTAGCTACGAAATGTTGATGCCTCAGGAAGAGGTTGAGTATAATGGCGAAGCGGTGGATGTTATGATAAATTTCTTGGATAGACAATTATCCAATCCCGATGGTTTGACTTATGAGAATTTATCACCACCTCTGATAGTACTAACCGAAGGGTCAAGAGCACATAAGGTTTTAAGAAAGCACATTCGCAGTCGCGTCCTTCCTCCTTTGAAGGATGTCAAGACGAAGCCAGAAGAAGGCAATAAAATACGAAATAAATTATGTCGTCTACTCACTGATATGAACACCAATTTGAGAGACTTAGTTGCTGAATTCCTGTTCGTCTTATGTAAGGAGAACGGTAAGTTATCCATATTGAAATTGATTCTCTCTTCTATTGAGTGTGCTGCGTATCAGTAGCCAGTTTTTAGAAATTTAGTATCCTAGAAACGAAATATCGCTGAGATTGAATTTTTATTATTAACGTCCTTAGTGAGCCGGTTGATAAAATACACCGGATTTGGCAATGCTGCTGGTATGTTCGCTTCTCGTAATTTACTCGCAGAGGCTGTGGCAGATACCGATTATTCATCTGACAGCGAGAACAGCGACACGGAAGAATATCTGGAATTCAAAGAGAAGTCAGTTTATCGAGATTATATTCTATTTAAAATTCACGCTGTAGAAAGAAAATCTTAATTGGAACTCATAATTCCTTGTGTAGAATAAATCCAGTGACGGGTTGTTACGAACCATCAAAATCGAATGCGTTAAAATCGATGACGGAGGAGCAAAAAGAACACGAAGTCATGAAGCTCGTCAACGCGATGGATAAGTTGCAAAGGTACATTTTATTAAACCGAAGTACGAGTTATGCGTGTGATCAAAATGAGTGAACCTGTGCTTTTTTTTGCAGAGGGGGTATAGTCCAGCCATGCCGAATTGGTGAGGATGGAAAGCCAGTACCCGTAGAACATATATTGCAGTTACAAGAGGAAATACCGAAACAGCAAGTGAAGCAATGAACTCAACCAGTATTATTTTCATGTATTTAATTTTTTCCTTCTCGTAGCTTAATAAACCAACTAGTATACCTATACTTGTAGGAATTAATTAGATTTTCATTTTTAGCAGATTTCGTGAAAATTTTCTCTTCAATTGTGGCAGAGAAATTGGTTCTTCGTGCCTCTAGGTAGAGTCTGTGTGTGCAAAGTTGAATTGACGTATACTGGCCAATGAGGTCATCTGAGCAGTTACGCGAAAGTAACTAAAAATAAGAGAAAAATTGAGGTTTGAGAAATTGGACTTCTGTTCAGTTTTTGCTTTTGAAGGAAAACGGAATCTTCTGTACAATTTAAGAATTCACGAACGACTACATGAAGCTTCCTTGGAAAGAAAAGATATTCATGGGATATTATAATTCCCATCATTTTAATGAGAGATGGAATTTAGTTGATTTTCAAGTCTTTACCCTTCTCTTTTCTGAGGTAACCCCTCACTATTTGTGGAAAAAAGTTCGAGAGAAAATCTGTTCATCTGAGTCATCAGAACTTGATATTTCACGTCTGTCCACGTAACAACTTTCTGTTTATCCACATTCAATATTTCGATAAGTTCATTGATGGATTACAATGAGACCAAACGCTCTTTCAAGCTCTTCATTTTTGGTCAGTTACTCATAGAGGGTACTCGTAGTATGAAGGAAATTCACTTCGCTCAATTTTCCACAGAAAGGAAGCGTTTTCATTTCAAAACGAGTATTCGTTGCATCTCGGACGCTTCAAGGTTGGTGGTCTCTTTCTTAAGAAAAATTATGATCGAGTGCGGCAGATATCTTTCGATATGCCCTCCAACTTTTATCTCAGGTAAATTAAAAATTGATCAACTTTCAGCTTTCATGGGATAGTATTAGTATGCGATTTTGAAGATGGTATGTGGATAGATTCCTTCCTTTGAATAGTGAAAAATAGAACAAAGAAAAGAGAGAAAGAGAGAGCAAAATAATTCTCATAAGATCAGGTGATTTTGTTATGAATTTATTTGATTTGAAGTATTAAAAGCTTCCTTTGACTCATGCCAATTCTATTTCTTATGGTAAAACTTCCTTAACTTTTTGCGATTAGTGAAAAACGATTTGTTGAATTAACGACGAAGAAATCCTTTTCGCTTCTGAATCGATCGAAAGAGTGATGAGTTCAAGTGAAATGATATGTTAGCATGCATTGAACTCTCTAGTTTCTTCTGAGGAAACCGTTATTATAGACATTGATATTATTTCATTTCTAGTATAATTCTTCAAAATTTTTGTTGTCTCAGTGATTCTACTTCTACGGATTATCACTGTACCATTTTCTAATTAAGAGAATTTATTTCTCTTTTTCGTGCTGATACTAATCAGCACTTATTTATCCAATTTATCTTTATATTTTCTTGAGTGTAAGCTTCTTATTACTTATTTCTTCGTTATCGATGTTCATGTTGTATGTGAGAAAACCCGCTCTAGTCCACATAAATTATAGTCTCTTCGTGTTTTTCATTTTTCGATTCTAGGCATTTCGTTCTATTCGTTATTCTTGTTATGTACTTTTTTAATGTATCGATATTTCTTCAATATTTCTTTATTTACGTTTTGTTTACTTTCATATACGTACTACGACTTTTTCCTTCATTATTCTTTTCCTTTCCTTTCGATGGACATTTTTTTTCTTTTAACATATCGAAATAACAAAAAAGAATTGCCCTTTAAAGTTTCATTTTTGTCAGAATAATTTTTCCAGTTATTTAAAAGAGAAAAAATGATAATAAAATGCACCTTCGTCGCAAAACTTTTCGTTGGGAGCAATCTAATTAAATTAATTTTAAGATGATCGATTTTAGTTCTCTCGTCCTCAAGACTGTGGCTGTTGTTTTTTTCACACACCTCCCCCCTCCCCCTTTTACTCATTTATATTATTTTGGTGAGAATTTTTGAATGAACACAAGAAGCTAGTTTGAACGTGTGTGTTTTAAGACTTGATTTTACATTCCAGTAAGGATCTATGTTAATATTGAAATTTTCTCTAATTAATTTGTTTATCGTTTGTTTATGTTTTTATGTGTTACCTTGCAAGGAGTGTTTTAGCTTTTTGAAAGTCTTATTTACGTAAACTATCTCAATTTTAATCTGTTCTCTGTTCAAAGTCTCATTTGAGGTTGTATTTATTTGTTTGTTACGTATTATAAATTTATCCTGATTCTATCGTTTTCGAATATTTTTGGGTTACATACTTTCTGCGAAAGAAATATCTTCAAAGTTTTTTCCCAATATTTACTCCTTCACCCTATACGTGCAATAATCTCGGCGTTTCAAGTACTTTAGAGAGACAGGCGTATCTTACACATCTCTGAAAGAATGTTTTTTCTTTTTTTCCCCATCTGAAATAGTCTCATTATGATACTAGGTATCAAATATGGTCTGGACTTTTGAAACCTTTAAGATAGACATATCCGTTTTACATTTTAAGAACGGATCCCTTCAGCATATAAAAAGAGAAGGCTTACAACTTAGATAGGTATTCAAAATTCTTCATAAACATACCTATTATATATTTCAACACCTTGACCAGGGTGGTTGGAAAGTGCAAGGGTGCAAGGGAATACGAAAATCAAGACTGAAGTGACACTTGTAGACAAAAGTCAGGAGAATGGAATATTTTTAATTTCAGTTACGCCTCGCATAGAACCTCGTGAATTTGAAAACTTCAAAGATTAATTTTTGAAACGTAGAAGTCAAATTCTATCGATAGCGAATAGTCGTATGAAGTTTCTAACGAAAAAATTACGTGATTATTTTGAGATTTGGTTAAATCCTAGTTTTTAGATCGCAGTTGTTTTAGACTGAATGATTACTATCGTTCAAGTTTCTGTCGTCGATACAAGAAATTGAAACACGAAAAACTCGAATAGAACGGCATGTAAGTTTCGTATTTTTTAGGATTTATTCTAAGAGAATAATCATGCCGAAAGACCCACATAAGTGCTGCAATTTTTCAGGTCCTTGGAAAAGAAGAAACAGTGAACGTTGTAAAAAAGAGAGATACATATTGTAAGAGTCATCAAGTTTTCGCTCGTTTAATCATTTCTTCTTCCTCCGTACTTACTAGTAGAAGTCTTAGAAAAAGTTTGTTTCAAAGCATCCAAGGTTCCCTTCTGAGAAAACAGTTACTGCACCTCATAAAATCTTCTGACCATGCATATATACGAACGATCTCCAAGATATTTTTGGAACGTTTTAAAATTCCAACTGTTGAAGTACAACCAAGAAAATTACTTGTATCATTTTTTTTTTAATTATTTTTGGACGAAATGTATTATTCTGGTTCCGAAAAACGTAATCCGAATTATTTCTCCTCCATTTCCCAGCAATGACATCACAGTAATTCCATATTTTAAACTTGATCTGCTCTCCGAATATCCCCAAGATAGGATATCGGGATCTCTCCGATATAAATATTTACATACGTAGCGTATATATATATATATTCTATGCGCAGTAAGTAGAAAAAAAAAGTTCTAGAATAACAAAAAACGTGTACGATTACGAAATCATTTGGGTGAATATAACGTAATATGAATTTTTTGTCTCCGCCTTCCTGTGAGTAAAATGCTATTTTGGTATTGCGAAGAGGTTCGCGTATAAAATATAAATTTCTGCGCCCCGATATAGGGTATCAGAAGTCTTACAGAATTTGTACGAGTTGGTGATCCGTGTTTTTAAGTGTTTTTTCGCGAAAATTCATATTTCACATTAACGATGGCTTTAGAAAGACAAGTTCGTGCTAAGGTAAGGAAATTTAAATTTTTCCAATTTAACTTTCGATTGTGTTCGTAATATTGATCGATCGATTATTGTGTAAAATTCGAGTTTTTTTCCCCCGTTTTTTTTCCAGTGCAACAATATTTGAATTTAATACTTAAATTATCATCTAATTTTTTAGATCGCTGCCAAACGTGATCCGTACCAGGACAAAGAAGCCCAAGAATGGGTAGAAACCATCCTTGGTAGGAAATTCCCAACTGGTGTACTATACGAAGACTACTTACGCGATGGTACCGTACTGTGCGAATTGATGAACAAGGTCAAACCTGGTGCCATCCCCAAGATCAACCCAAGTGGAGCTTCTGACTTCAAAATGATGGAGAACATCAACAAGTAAGCAAGATTCAAAATTATATTATTGATCGACTGTGCGTAATTTTGACGATCATTACGATTTATATAAATATATTTTTTTCTTCAGATTCCAAGCCGCTGCCAAAGCTTATGGTGTTTCAGATGTCGACGTCTTTCAAACAGTAGATTTATGGGAAAAAAAAGATATCGCCGCTGTCACCACCACAATTTTCGCCCTCGGCAGAACGGTAAATTTTTATTTCAAAATTTAAACAGATTTTTATTGGTTCGTTTGAGGCGTGATATTTTTCTGTCGAAAGTAGAAACGTAGGGTGAATTTTGATTGAGAGGAAAGAGGTAGGATGAAAATTCACTAGACGCTAAAAATATTCAATTGTTGGGGATAATTTATTAACATTAAGGATAATCATTACACTAGGTAAAATACGCCCCCTCCGAAAAAAATAATAAATCACTTCTTAACATTAAATTCTTCAAATTAGACTTCTCCAACACTCTTGAAATTTCACTCTTCTCTGGATATCATTTCCTCTTACTTACTTCTCGGGCGAATCATCATTTGATTACGAATAATAATCTCTGTCTTCTTTGTCTTCGATATGTCATTCAATAACCCTGTAACGATACAACAGAACTAAATAATGTTTTCATAATTTCGTTACCATATTCTCGAGTGAGGAGCCTTGAATTTCGTTTGAATACCGATCGTTTGATTCTTCTCTTATTCTATTAATATCAATTGAGGAAGAGAAATCTGAACATTAGTTTCGAGGCTTAAAAGGTTCTGTAGGTACTCACTTCTGTCATGAAATTTATACTCAGATCTAAAAAAACGATGGGTAGATCACTTTCTTATAAACTTTCAAATTTAAATGGATTTTGATTCGCGTTCATCGATCGTGCAAATATTTAATTTGGGACATTAGAAAGATATGACTGAGTTCAATGTCAGGACTTGAAAAGAATTAGGATTAAAGGATTTTTTAAATCTGTCATATCTTGGAGAGGTTCCTCTTCACTGCTTTCCAATCATCTATCAAAAATAACACTGGAATGTGTTCTTGGATCTGAGATAGAGTCTAAATGATTAGGTATCTGGTGAATCCATACCAATCAGAGTGTCAAGTTTTCTACAAATTTCATTCGATTACCAACTTTGATTTTCTTTGTAATAATCTGGAATTTGGCGAGACGATTAAGTCATTCTACATTATGAGTCTCAATACGCCATCCTGATGCGAATTCCAATGTAGGTACGAGTATTTACATAAACAAAACGTGCCAACATGGTTACAATTCAATTTTACTCGGTTGAAAAAGTCAAGCCTACTATAAAATATTTTATGAATTACCAGTATTATCTCATTGTTTGTGTTATGTACCTACCCAATTCATTTTGAAACACTCGAAGTTGGTATTCCTTAATTTGAGTTCGAAAAAACCCTGAAACGTAATGTTCGATAAACTTCCGAGTGATTTTTCTTTGATGAATTCACATGTTCAGAGCAGTGATGATGATAAGTTCATCTGTTCAAAGGTCACGATATACATCATTTCATTCCCGAATCATTACATAGAAGTACTCATCTAAAAACAAATTTAGGTACCGATATCATTGGTGAATAATCATTTCTTGCGATAAGCGGATAAGCTGGGGAAACGATCTCTTTGATCATTCCAGGTTCCAGGATCATTCCAGAGATTAGGTGCAAAACTCTTTTCGACCCTCGCCTCTGCCATAATCATAAACATCCATAATTCCATACTGCCGTACAAAAAATAATTGACATGGTATGTAGGTATGTGAGCTCTGTTATCAAAAACGACAGTCCAGAGAAAGGATTTAACGTATGTTCAATTCATTAATTCAATGATAATCTCGTTGGTATTAGATCCTTTTCTCAGGATTGTTATCAGAAAAATTTTGCTGGCATCCGTCAATGTCAATCATTTTTTGCACGGCAGCATGCCTACTAAGGAACTATATAAGATAGGTATACGCAAGTGATAAGAAAGGGATCATCGCCATGTTGATAAAGTCGAAGGAGGAGCAGTCTTAGAAGATTTCAGGAGGGCCGTGTGAGAAAAATTTCATGTCAAACATTGAATTTTGGTTAAGGGTATGCTCCACCTTCGATGAAATGGTAACTTGGAATACCTCTCATGAGTCTAATATTGCACAGAATGCGATGAAACTTCGGAGTTTTATTGTTCAAGGTTACAGAAATACCGCTAATTAGTTTATAAGTAGTGTATATTGGAAATTATAAAAAATAATTATGAATATTACGCGCTCAGAACCAATTAGCGGTATTTCTGTAACCTTAAACAATAAATCTCCAAAGTTTCATCGCATTCTGTGCAATATTAGTCTCCTGAGAGGTATTCCAAGTTACCATTTCATTGAAGGTAGAGCATACCCTTAATTAGAAAGATCATATCAGTGAAAACAAGAAATTAGGAAATTTCCTTCATTTGTTGTAGTTTAAATTCTTGTATTCGAAATTTGATGCTTAAAATCTCTTAGGATACTACTCAGATTGCTCCTCCTTCGACTTTATGAGTGTGGTGACGATCCTATTCTTATCACTTGCGCATACCTATCTTATAATTATAGTTCCTTATACCTACTGGAAAGAAACAATCTTTATCATTGCAATATAACAACGATCTAGAGAAAAGGTTCTTTTGGAATTCACAGAAAAATACTCTTCTTATGGATTGTTATCATGTTGTTTTCCATTTGTTACGTCATGGTTAGGGGGTAGGTTATAATTAGTTGTTATTTTGAAACAGAATTCTCTTCAATAGTAATGTTGAACGGAATTGTCATCGATTTTCTTCGATCGATAACAATTGATCTCGGATGAAAAAATCTTTTATCAATGATGGCTCTTGACAGTTGACTTATCGGTAGTTCGTTTGATGTCCGACCCGGCGCCAGAACTGCCGTACAAAGCAAAACTCCGATCAATGGAATAAGACTTCTTTTAGCCTTCGGTGGATTCCAAAAGCCTTATTCTCATAATCGTGGTTTTGCAGACACATCGATTGAACTTTGTACGGCCGTCACCTCCTTATCTCAAAATAATTATCGATGAAAAGAAAATGACTTAAGGTATGAAAAATTCATGCCAATATTCAGGACTGTTCCTATTAGAAATTCAAAATAACACTCAAAATGAGAGAATTCTGGTAGATTTTCGAAAAACGAAGGAACCCCAAGAATTTTGTTCTATACTGACCATCGTCAATCATTTTACGCCTACCCTGTATCACCTCATTTTCTCTATTTTCATGACTTGAACAAAATTTATGAATCATTCGAAACGTTCATATTTTCTGCCCCATATAAAATTCTATTCTATCATTCTTGGAATCGTGTAAGGAATTTTGGCACCGATATTTTTTATTTATTTCAATTTTGACGGGTGCGGTATAATTAGCGTTTTTCGTCCATCTATTTTATTAATTTATTATCTCCACGATGATTAACAATTCCATACGAAGGGGCCAATTGTCTGAGATTTTGGTTGAGTAGCCCGAAAGAGCGTGACCATAGACCCATTTCAATGTTGAAGGTCGTCTTACGCAATATGTTCCAAAATACTCGTATTTTCTGCTGTACAAACATACTACAAGTAGTACGAGGTACACCTTTATTTGACAGCCCGCGTGTTTAAAGTATCCGAAGTAGTTATAGGGTGTATTACTTAACGTATATTTTTGAAATATTACTGGCAAGGGGCCAGAGTACTTGCCAAAGTGATGTTTTTTGTAACTGCGTCCACTCGATGATCCATTCTTTAAAACGTTGGAAACACCCTGAGTAAATTTTTCTCTTCTCCTGTGTCGTTTCAGACCTACAATGACCCCAACTTCAAGGGACCCAACCTTGGACCTAAACCAGCTTCTGAAGCCAAACGTGAATTTAGCGAAGAAACATTGAAAGCTGGTCAGAGTATCATTGGTTTACAAGCTGGTAGCAACAAAGGAGCCACACAAGCCGGACAAAATATCGGTGCCAGCCGTAAAATCTTATTGGGCAAGTAAACGCGAGTTATTTAAGAAAATTCCGATACTCTTCATTAATGATTACGATACATTTTGATGTTTTTTTTTTTTTTTTTTTTTTTTCTTTATTTATTAAGTCGTCATCATAATACGTATATTTTGTCATAAAAATTTATTTATTTCAATCGTTTAAATACTTGCAAAAATCAATATTTATATAGAGATTCGAAGAAGAAGAAAAAAAAACACGTATTTATGTAAATCCTCTCAGTATTGTATAATTTTTTTTATGGTACAATTTATGTACTTGTGATTTCGATCGGAGTAGAAGCGGAGTTTTTTATATTATTATTTGATGTCTAAGATTTGAAAAAATAAAATTTTTCAATTGAATGTGCTTCTTTTTTTTTCTTTTGGTATAACGAAAATTTGAACGAACGAGGTGAAGGAACTGAAAATTAGACCTCGTGACAAGACGGTGTAGAGGGAGTAAAATAATGGGGGTTCATTGTTTTGATCCGAGTTCATTGTATTCTACAGCAACATGAAAAAAAATTTTCTCAACTGAGTCATTTCTCGCTCTGAACTCTAGTCAGAATCGAAGATGAAGGTAAAAAACTTGAGTATTTTTTTCTACCAATTCCGTACGATTTTAATGGATCACCTCGAGAACTTGTGCAAGAGTATTGGGTAGGACTGCCTGCTGTGGAAGTACAAGTCCTACGTTCATCGTATAAGCTTGCCTAGAAATTTAGATTTTTCCATATAAGTAGAGTACTCACGTATGTTCTCGCGTCGTTCGAGCTGATAAAATTCTGTATGAAGTTGAGGCGTACTCCTGAGATAGAAAGCAAAATATAACGAGGGAAAATAACTACAAGGAGTTCAGAAGACTGATCTCTCCTCAGATCAAGGGGTGAGCAAGAAAAATTCAGTCCAGGAGTTCACACGATAGATCTCTTTTTCCCGATAAGATGAACTGGAATCATTCACGTCAGGGGTTCACACGACAGATCTCTTCTTTCAGAATTTTCAGAAATATTGAAAAAGTAGCTCGCGCGAGGGAGAAAAGTCAAACGCACCAAAACATACATGAGTACTCTACTCATATAAGTACTTTTTGCTCGATAGTTGAATATTCCCATCTGTTCCCAGCCAAAACTTCTTCAAAAAGGTTAATGAAATCTTTTAGTCACGTAATTTCTTTCTATTCGAAACAAATGCTCTGTAATATAAGTCTAGTCTGAATATTCTTAAAAATTGTATTGATGAAACAAATTCGATTTATGTAGTACAATCGCGGGACTTCATGGCTTCGGTGCCAAGAAAAAATAACGATGCCACCGACGCGCGACAGAAAACACAGATCTCAGAGGATCGGTTCATTTTAACGGTTTATACTATTAAACTTTCTAACCAAGGTTACAAGTTCTCGACCACGCTTCATGTAATTCCGTGCACTTCAAACACTCTCATTTTTAGCAGAAAAAAATAAAAATACTATAGAAAGAGAGACAAAGGGAAGAGGGAATAGCGTCCCCGCGTATCAACTGTACGAATGTGGCCAATTTCTCATGCGTCAGTCAACTTGGTGTGTACTGTTTGAAAGTGATGCATCATGAAATCCATGAAACCGATGTAAAATGGCATGAAACGAGGCGCGATGACAACGACAAAAATGCTCGTATTTTGTCGAAATTTCGTTCACAGAATTTCTCTATGATTCATACTCATTAAATACTCGAAAAAATGGTGTAACCTTGTTCATCTACTGCGGGCGTAAAGAAAATAGTTTGATTTTCGATTGAAATTCTATTTGTAATGGTCTTGCCGTGGTTATAGTGAAAAATTGGAACATTTTTCATACGTCATAGTTCAATACAGTATTCTCTCGTGAAGGATGTATATAACGAATTTAGATGCTCGTAATAAGTAGGATGACAACTTTTTTTTTTTAAATTCCACATCATCACCGTCTATTTACGGCTCATGGTATGCAAATCTATTAACGCTGATGGTATTTTTAGTTTTCATGCCATGAAACCACGTGTACCGGTAAAATATTAACCACGTTTTATCAAACTCTTTGTTCTCTCTCTGAATGAACGTATATAAATTTCCTAAATTGGTACACTGTACAACCTACGATGAGTGAGTCAGTCAGAACTGTTGCCAGACTATACAAATATAGCGATGAAAACCTTACAATGGGAATGAGTACGGTTTTTTCACGCACAAAAACCAAAAATGAGGAAATGATTAAAGAAGGAAAAAAAAGTATATTGAAACACTGGACTTCGAATCGAAATTAATAGGAATGAAAATATTATTCTCGATAGTTTTTTCATCAATTTCACGAGCTTGGAAGGATTCCGGCCCCTTAGGTTGTAGGTGGTGGTTTATTAGAGGGAGGATTCATTGATTAGGTTGATAAAAGCATACGAGGAAGGGTATTAATGTTATCAACAGAATATGAGAACAATATCTTATCGTTGAAAGACACTTCTCGCTATTTCACGAAATGATCAATGGACGGGTAGGCAGAAATAGACGATTGATCAAACTAGAGGAGAGTTCCAGACCTGAATCAGTCTTTTTTCTTTTTTATGTGGTTGAAACTTTCGAAAGCTCTGAATTTTTCTTTCTTCTGAAATCACACTATGATTTTTGTAAGTCTCCTCTATAAGATCTCGAACCAAAAATCATTCTTCGGTGACATTACACTCTCTTTCTGACACTTTCCACGTTTTTAGGGATTTCAAATGATAACCGGCCCTGATAATGTATACCCCGAGGCTGATAATTTTTACGAGTACTAAATACCAAAGTACATTGATGACGTCATACCCTTCTTCAAGTCAACTTTTTCCTGGAACGAAGCTTGAACCTAGTTCATAGTGGAAAGAGAGATTTACTGCAGTAAGAAGAGTAGTGGCCTAAAACCTTTCTTTGGCCCAAGCTTATATTAGTTGTAGCCTAACTTTCACGCTTTGAGAAAAATACTCCATAATTACAGTCTAGCTTAAAATTTCAGAGCTCAAACCTTCACAGAGGCTCATGACTCATATTTTTTTCAAGCCCCCCCCCCTCCCCCGTCTCCCACGATAAAAGAATGGTACGCGTACGTTGCCTGAAGTTTTAACCATCACAGCTAAAGATTAGTCCCAACATAAAGAGTCATAGGCTAAAATGCTTGGCTGGGTGTAACTTACGTTTAGCCTAATAATCCATACTTAAAGCCTAGCTCGCATGTTTATAGCTTAAAATTTTTCCACATCTACGAAGGTTTAGAGCTCAAAGTTTTTTCAAATCTTTCTTCACTGTAATGCAATTTTAGAAGTAGGATTTGAAATTAAAAACTAAGTACCCAAAGAAGGCAATTTATACACACTTGTCAGGTTTTTTAGAGACAAAGCTGTTTGCAATTCCAAAGTTTGTACATAATATAAAACTGCAATAAAGTAGGCCAGGCGAAGAAAGAAGACAAAAGTTTCGACCCATACAATTGCGGCTTTTAGATGAATCCTACGATTCTGAGTTTCTTACCTGTACTGCGATTATTAGTTTTCTCTAATCCACTAATGACCAAGGCGCGGATGAGACTTTCTTATCAGGAAAATATAAATATTCAATATTAAATAAAAATACAGAAGAACTTCTTTCCAAAGGTACCACGTCATGTCCCAGCGTTTATTCCCCAAAAACGGTGATGAACTACGTCGACCGAGAATTTATGTCTTTCAAAATCTTGGTTAAAATTGCGTCGATATATTATTGAAATCGACCTCACGTCGACAAATTTTGACTCCGTTTCGAATTATTATTTCAACTTCGATTTCGAGTCGATGTCTCCAGATTTTTTATCGGTCTGAAATCGACCAGACCGATTCGTAAAACTCAGAAAATGTGTACTAGCTGACTTCAAATCGACGTCAATACGAAATTGATGTACCTTCACCTCCTTTGACGTGTTTTTCTTTATCCTTTTGATGGTGTCTCACCCTTCTTCAATTTCATTAGAGGGTAGAGAGATGTCCCCCTTGGGTACTGGGAAGGTTGACTCTGGCGTATAAAGACTGAACGTCCTGGGGTCGGGTAAAGGCGTCTCAACAGAGCGCATACTACAATACGAACACACTGGAGGGTGGTGGCGAGCACCACGAGCACCAATGAATCAAGAGACAATTGAGCAAGCCGAGGTAGCGGCTACGGCTGGATACTCTACAAACTCCGACAAATTTATCATTCAATCTTCAATCTAGTTTGTAATGGGAACTTGAATCCTGAAATTTTTCTCTGAGCGCCATGCTTATATTAGTTTTAGCCTAGGTTTCTTGCATAGAGGAGAAAGTTGGATGAACACTCCATAGTTAAGCCTAGTCTAAAAGTTCAGAGCTCAACCTTTTTCTAGACCACCTCTACAGAGGTATATAGCTCCAAATGAATCCAATGGGGAGGAGGGAGGGCATTTCCGAATCAGATCCTGGGTTCCCGAAAAAATATTCTAGGTCCAACAACGGGGAAGGAGGGCAACTCGTGGAATTTCTATTAGCGGTAGGGGTTCAGCAAAGACATGAAACGATCTGCGAACGAAATTGAGTTGACTTTTGGTCGAAGTAGGGAATTGATATGGAGTCGACGTGGTCCATGCGGCAGTGAAACACAAAAACTTGAGTCGAGACTTCCTCACGTCTTATCATAAATAACAGTATAATTCCAGGTACAGAGCCTATAAGTGAAAAGATCATTCACTGAAAAAGTGCTTCAAACTGACACCACAATCACTGCTCTTCGTTAAGTAAGTCTAAGTGTAAAATTGTATTCCAGTCTGCCGATCCATTCATGGAATATAGACTCCCCATTACGAAGGGTGTAACTTCTCATAATCACTGACATCACTTCTTCTTTAGTAAAATTATTTGACTGGTACACACTACATCCATTCCTTCTTCATTCCATTCTCTTACTTTAGTGTACAAAATTTGCAAGTAACGCAACGCATTATGTCTCCCAAGAAGAAACGATAAAAAACTGCGAGTACACGTCACGCGAACACTTTACGTTATATTTACAGTTGTAACACAGTATTTCAAATACGAGTACTAGTGGTTACTGGCATGTCTCCAGGTTGCGAATATGAATAAAAACATAACACGTCCAAAATAAGACGTTTCTACTATCGTTTCGACGTAAATTTCAGAACGATGAAAATCTATAGAAAGCTGTCAAAGACCTCAAGGTAATTGGCAAAAAGTATAACTCGATCCTCAGAGAAATGTTGTTGAACTAAAGAAAATATTTAAGAGGACTGTCTGGCCTTCGGATTATAACGCTATGATGTAGGATTCACTTCGGTGACTTACGTACGAGTTTTAGTTTTGAAAAAGTCTCAATATTGTGTTCATTAAGACGTAGAGATGTGAACTTTATTATACTTTGATACGTTGGGCATGCGATCGTGTAGAGATTGTATGTAAAGACTTTCCGATATCAAGCTAGAGGTAAGAAAAAAAGGAACTCGGAAAACGTTTCAGCGTCTAGCTACGAATTCCGACTACCCAAACGAGCCTGGGCTTTGATCAAGTTTAAAAACTTCGAAAATTTTCGACTTTCAAGCGATGTGAACAGTAATAGTTTTTGAAAAAATTTCGACTTTCTCTTCTGAGCCATTTTTGAAACCGATATTATCAAAATCAAAATCGATCCTAATATAGATTATTGTAAACGAAAAATTCTCAACTCACGAAGTTGATAGAGACCTCGTAAGCTGCGAGTTTTTTATAAGTAGATGTTTCCGTGAAATATAATATAGTTTGGAAGTCAAAATTTCTCTCATTTTAACCCCTCCTAGTATTATCTCGAAAGTGAAAATTCTTTCAAGTCCAATTCCTCTTCATGTCATCTACAGCTCGAACATTAATTTTTTTCCAATCCCTACTTTCGTGTCTTATAATTTCAAAGTTGATATTTTTATAAATTACAAATTTAACAACACTGAGTCACTATGCGCCTCAATATCCGGGTCTCTTGGTTTCTTTTTCACATTGACTGCTACGTGACGAAAATTTATAATTTTTAATTTTTTTCAACAGATCTGGAGCATCTTTTCCTACCAAGATGTAAAGCTCAGGAAATCTAGATTTTTTCTAAGTCATGATCTAGAAACCAAGAGATCCGCATAAAAGATCCGCATCTTTGTTCCACTCAGATCTGGAACCTGAGAGACTCGATACATACGGGTATAATTATATCATTATTGAAAGAATTGAGCAGAAGAAACTTTTTCAAAGACTGAACAAAAATTTGAAAAATGCTACGCAAAAATAAAATCATAGGTGAGACACAATATTATGTAATACGTGCAGTACCTATCAATCAAACGATATATCGATGTTAAAAGATCATCTTCGTATCACTCTTGACGAAGACTGCACAAGAAATAAAATTTGTCAGCCAAAAAATAAAATCTCGAGATACAGAGAATGGCTTCTGTCTTGCCAGAGGCAAGAGCCCCAAAAAATGCCACAAGGTGGACATCGTCTCTCTCAAAGAAAAAATCTCAAGACAGGTCGTTAATAAAAAAAGGAGTGGAAAAACTTGTTATGAAGTTTCCACACTCATCAATTTATCCACCACAAAAAGTGAACCATAGACTTTATTGGATATCCTTCTAATCAACCCTCGTGAATCCGCCATCGTTATCAATTTCTTACATTTGCGATTAAACGTGCTCAATTATGAAAATGAAAATATTAAATTCTAATAATTTTGGCTGAATATTTTTGTATGATGGGGATGAAAAGAATCAAAAAAATGTGGACAGCCATTAAATGGGAAAAAAAATTTCGAATTTAAAATTTCTAGTACTTTGATATCGCAACGAATACGATTTCGACTCTGGGATAGAATGTATGAAGTATCAAACAAACTAATAAGAACACATTAGTACCCTTGATCCACATTTCAGAACGAATTCGGCACAGCGTTGAAAACGAATTGTGAGTAATAAATATAACTGGCCTATACGAACGACTCACTCCATCACTCCATGCAGAGAAAGAATTCCTTGATCTTCGAAATAAGATTTGTAAACTTGCCAGTTATTAAGAAAGCACTTTCTACTATCGTTCGCAAATACGTATGCGTTACTATAATATAATAACTTGACCTGCTTGTCACCCTTGGTGCACATTGAACCTAACTGTTTTCTTTTCATAATAATTTTTATATTTATCTACAGAACAAAAAGAAAAAAATACAAAGTCATCATAATCTAATTATAATTCATAAGTACATATTAAGAATGAACGTTTTAGGCCGGACTGATATTCACAAACCTATTCGTGAAAATCGAATACGTATACATTATTATCTATAGTTCGGGATGCGAGGAAGTGCGTGTAAGTAATTTGTTCACGAATAAGTTCAAAAGACTATCCGCTAGCGCTTGTTCTGATATCGACAAACCGCCTTGTATTGAGATTTGACGCGCGAGCTGAAGCGATTGCTTTACAAAATCTAAAAAGACGGAGAAATCTCCTTGAATGACCTGGTTTCATGTCTGTACAGATTAACGAAGGGGCGAGCTTTAACTCCCTGCCCATCTCCAGAAAATCTCAAGTCCGCTAAAGGTGTAATACCAAGAGCTTCCTTATTACCACCAACACCCTTTCTCACATATAGGAGGAAACAGAAAAATGCTCTTCGATAGAGAGAACTGAGAAAAAGAAGAGCAGACGCCAAAATCAAAAAATACGAACGAGTTTCCTACAAACTCTCTGCAATGGCTCTTATGAGGGAGTTTATAGTAGAAGCTGGAGTCAGTAAGGTTCGATAGTCTCTACAGTGATCTCGATAAAGACGATGGGTCTTCTCGACCAGAGAGGGTCAATCTTAGTACCAGAATAGCAACTCTCAGGGAACACTTTAAAAGTGTAAGTATGCTAATACACGCCAATTGATATGACTATTTGGGCCGGAGCGCTACGATCGATAAGAACGAAAACAGGATCGCTATGATTCTCCAATCCGAATGTCAACTTTGAGTAATCTTAAAATAAGTCGAGAACGACAGAAAAACTAAGAGAGAAAAAACTTTGTGCGCGTAAAATCTTTCAAAGTTCCTTTCTCATAAAAATATCGATTTAGATCGATTTGAGAAAATCTCCCGCCCATCATACGCGCGCTGCCTATTGATTGCCCCATTTTTGTTGTGCGCGATACCCAGCGCTGACCAACCCTAACTAGTTTTGACAATTGTTCGAACGTGAGTGAGTGAAGGAATCTCATGGAATTTCTATTAGATGCCTACGATATTCTTTATTTCAATAAGAATTTTCCAGTGTAATGATAAAATGCATTGATATTGGAAAAGAAATGTCGACCCTCAGACTAAAAGGGTGGGGAGGCAGGGGTGGAAAAGAAGTTTGATTTCCAACCTGCATTAACCGAATGGAGCGGAGGCTAGACATCAGTTCAGGGATTTAAAAAAATTTTGTTACTTTTGTGCTACACATATGAGTACGGTGACCAGACATACTTGGAAGTACAGTACTTATTTTTAGCTGAATGTACTTCCATAAATTCTGTACTTCCAAGTGTACTTCTTTGTGAAAATTATACTTTAAGAAAATACGGAGTCGAAATTCGGCTATCGCCTTGCAAACACGGATATTTCATCAAATCTGACTATTTTCAATTCATTTCAGTCTCCATTATATTTCTTTTTTTCTTTAAATTATCAATTTTGAAAACATGCGCTACTTTTTTGGAAAAGAAAAAAATCTTCGTGCCATCATTCGCCTTTTTTTTTCTCTCTTTTCTTCAGTTTTTTCGCTATAAATCGTGAATCTTTGGAAAAATGTACTTCTTTTTTGAAAAAAAAAAAAAATCTGGTCGCCGAACATATGAGGACGCGGATTCCGGAGAATTTCCACTTCTGCGCTATACATGGACATCAAATTGTAATGGTTATAACAAGGCAAGGGGTCTCCACTTTCTTTGGAGGCTTTGGAATACTATAAAAAAACTCTTTGGTGCGTAGGAACCAATTTTATAGAAGAATTTTCTCATTAAAATTTTGACATTCGACTAGCACCGATTATTTGGTCGAAATTAGGTCCTCCTTCTGATATGTGTAACTTGATAATCGGAATTGTTCCAAGACCCTTCATCTCATAAATAGATCAGAATTCTAATTTCTCCCAATTCCCCTCTCCATTTTCCTGTGTACCACAGTCTTCATAGTCGAAATTTCATGATGTCTCCGACCCGCTTCATTCATAGTTGAATGGTCCAAATTATCCTGAGTACCATACAGCTCGAAAGTCGACATTTTTTCAAGTACTTAAATTAGGTGAGCATCCGCTCCCCTCGTAACCACAAATTGTCCAAAGAACGGCGGAGGCCGTTTTTTTTTTCTCTTTTAAACAAACCGCCCATGAAACCCTCTCATATACATGATGTATAGAAAGTCAAAATTTCTTCAAGTCCTCCTATTTATTGAAGCTGGAAAGTCGAAATTTCGTCAAGTCTCTGAAAAATTCGGAGGGATCACGCTCTTCAGAATCATAATTTGCTCGAAAATTTTTAATAGAGCAGGTTCTCTGTTGAAATTTCAACTTCTGAGCTAGACTGTCCTTGGGGGCTAGTTGGCGGTTGGCGCATGGGGTCCGCGTATACTATTTGTAACAACAATGTGCGTGCATAAAAGACCAACGCGGGCTAAAACGTATTTCTAACAGTCAACTAACAAATCGGTCACAGACAATAGACAGTGAAGAGTGAAGAGTGACTTAGAAAAGTTTTGTTTGTGAGAGAAACTGGAAAAATGTCGACTTCTTATTGACAAGCGAGACTTGAAAAAATCGTACAATTGGAGTAAATAAGTAGAAGAAAATGGAAATGATAGGACTCCAACAACAAATTTCGAACTTGGTAGGCTCCGACGAGAGAGAGAGTGGGATTCGGGGATATTTTCCCCGGGCCCACTTCTTTTCTTAGTGGAGCTGCGAGCCATGCGCATATTATGGGAGTAGAATTCAAAAAAACTGGAGATTTATCCAAAAAGTTGATTTTAATTAATTATAAATAAATATTGAAATCGTAGAAGTCTCTGACGCTTAATTAAGGCAATTAATTGAAAAGACCTAACCAGGAGCAAATAAAAAGAGATGTGAGTTTTTTTCCCAGTTAAATACTGTAGATGACTTTTATTTTTCGATTTGTCAGCTATACATTTTCTGAAAATTTTCCAGTATTTTAATTATACACTTATAACTAAGATTCGGACCATTCTTGGAAAAACCGTCACGGTTTTCGAAAGGTTTTCCGAAGGTTTTTGACTGGGCCTACGCCAGGAAAAATCGTCACAAAAACTGTCACTTGTCACGCTTAATAACGTCATTAGTGATCTTGACCTTCTTTACTTTCATTATTGTAGGCCTCACATACAGTATACTAGGCTATACTAGACCTGTACTAGACTATACCACTTACCAGGTGTCTGATATCGTAGCTTGTTCAATAGTACGCTTATACTAGGCCTCTCATATCCTTGCGAGTGTGTCCGTCAGCCCTTTAGCTAGTTGACGTCACGAACAGTAAGGGAAGACCCCGACCGTTTTTTGACTGCGACTATTCCTAGAGAAATCGTTAATACCGCGTCTCGTGTTTGTCACACTCGATGACGTCACCAGTACCTTTGACCTACTTTAGGGACTCGAAAGAGTTTTGGCCATCACTGCTTTCAGACCTATAATCTTCATTTTTATTATTCCAGGCCTATACACAGGCCTTCTTTGTGTGAGTTTGCTTCATTTATAGAATCCGTTAATGGTGATTGTCGCGTACTTGAACGAAATTTAACAGAAAAGAAAAATCGTACATTTGACTCCCTCCTTTAAGCTCAAAGGCCACGGCTGAGAAAGAATAATGTACTAATGATGGAATTATCCAGCAATTCCAGCCGCGTATTACCAATTACAGTAAAGTCGAGTTCAATTGTGATGAATTGACTCTTTTGGAGAGGGGATTAAAGTTTGGGCTACCCCCTCTTAAAAATCAAGAGATCCTGGCTAATGTTGTGGCTAATTTAGTGGTGAAGATTGGACGTGGCGTGAATATGGTCTGCACCACCTTCCTCCCTCGCATAAGTGATGTGGGTAGCGTATTGATCAAAGGTTTGAAGAGGAAGGTCAACGAGGAGGGGTTAATCCTTACAAAGGCAGATAAGGGTACTTGCCCTCCTTTATGGTTACCCAAAGTACACAAGAAGGATATCCCGATGCGGCTGTTGTGTTGTTTATATCTTCACCCACGCCCACGTACTCCTTAGCTAAATATATATGGATAGTTTAAATCTCGTACCGAGTTTGCTTTTCCCTACTCAGTAAAGAACTCAGGTTCCCTGGTGGATAGACTGAAGGACGTAAGTCTTCCTCCGGGATCGACTTCATGTTCCTTCGATGTTGTAGGGTTATTTCCTCACATCTCCTAGGCCGCCGCTATTTAACATATGGGCGATTTGCTCGTTAAATCTGGTGGCCCTTCATGAAGAATTGAAGGAATTTTTTGACCTTCTGAAGGTATGTTGGTCTTCTAATTTCTGTTTTGATGAAAAATGATTCGAGTTTTACGAGGTAGTGGGGATTCCTAGGGCTCGCTCATTTCAGAGGTGAGATTGATCTGGCTTCCACGCGGGCCCGGTGTTTTTGAGTGACATCTATTATTGGCATAGATTCGTAGACGACGTCTGGTGGGCGTGGATCGGCCCTACAGAACTTCTGAGTGAGTTTTTTGCTTATTTAAATACCGAATACGCTTCCATAAAATTCACTGTGGAAGTTGTATTGGTGGCTCATCATCATTGGATTTGTCCATCTCTGTTAGAGACGGCGCGGCGTCCGTTCGTGAGTTTGGAATTCACAGGAAAGAAACTTCGACTGATATTGTGATCCACACGTCATCTTCTTGTCCTGTTCTCCTTAAGATTGCAACTTTCAATACCTTAATCCATCGGCTGGCTCATATTCCCTTGATACAGGCTACTTTCCATAAGAAAGTGGTGACAATTAAGCACCTGGCCAGAGTGAATCGGATTAGGTTGGACATTGACCACACGTCCCGATACTAGAAAATGCCTCGTATATACCACCTCCCCCCTAGGTATTCTCATCTAGATAGTAGAAAACGTTGGATTAGACTTCCTTTCCTAGGCAAGTTTTTTCTGCAGTTGGGCCGTGTCCTCCATCCCTTTGGACCCGGCCAGATTTTCACAATTCCAATACAGTGAAAAGTTTGTTTATTAAATTAAAGGACACTATTCCCATGCCTGAGACAAGATTGCCCTGGAGTCTATATAGGGATGTCTGGTCGCCAGCTCCAAATTAGAGCGGCTGAGCATAAAAAAGTATGAGAGAAGGGTAATTTGGGTGAGTCGGCCTTCGCTGATCATTTAATTGAAATTGGCCACAAGTTCAAAAAAAGATCTGAAGCCCTTCTCCACAGGAAGAATTCATATTTTAAACTTTAGCCCTCGAAAATATTGAAATTATTCGACACTGGAATAACGAAGACATCATCGTTGTAAACAGGTATATTCCGGACGAGGGGTTAATTAGGCTTCATTCTCGAGATTTGGAAACATTGTGACCTGTGGTACTCTAAGTTACCCTCTAACGCACTAGGCTGAAGTAGGTTCAGCTACTTAACTCAACATACTCCCGATTATAAGTAGTAAGCTAGGGCCAGGATGAACACTTGTATTTCTACGACCTGTTCTTATAGACTACATAATTATTAGATCGTGAATAACTGTTCAGTTGATTGTGTTCACTACTATGGGAGTTTATGAGCTGCTCGAGAAATTTTTTCGATTTAATTAAACTTTCAAGAGAATGTACACATATTGATTTTCATTAGCGCAAAACGATGGGGAAAAAAAAGCACATTGAAGCTCGAAGTAGAAAACGCGTGCGGGATCATTCGTGACTCCCCAACTTCGCCAAACATCGATGAAATTTTGAAGTAATCGTGTTTCCTTGAGAAGTCGAACCGAGAAGAAAAAAAATAATCATACCGAAACGGATGAAGAAATTGGTAAGAAAAGTTGGGAAAGAAAAATGACGAAGGAAAATGTTTAAGTCTGTTGGGAAATCAATGAAACACGCATGACAGATCTTGAATGTTATCTTCTTCTTGTTTTCCTTTCTCTTCTGTATTAAGGTCTTAACTTTCTTGCCCGCCATTTTCCGTAAATTTACTCCGTCTCGATGTTACGAGAAAAACCACTAATCACTTTCTCGCGTCAAGATAAATGCTTGCTCTCTACAACGTGTGCGAGTTGATTAATTTACGTACAAACTTTTCGATTCTTATTCGAGCCATATTTTACTTCATAAAGAAGAGCCGATGCGCTCACCTGACTACGAAAATGTTTCTATCTTCGCTCGGACCCTCTCGATGGCGTCATTATTCTAAAAATAAATCGTTCTCAAATGCGTAGGTCTATGTAAATATTTGAAAAAAAAAAAAAAAAAATGAACGCGCGTAAAAAGAATATAGTTTGTCGATGAAAAAAAAAAGGAATAAATCCGCTGATTTTTTGCCAATTATTTACAATATCAAGTTCGATGCAGTAAAGACCCAATAATCAATGTAGACTATATCGTTTTTATTTGTTATTTCATTTCTCCGCCCCGCACGTCCCCCAATCTCTCCTCTCGTAAAGCGGGCGCAAAAAAAACTATGCAAGGTTGAATAATTAAAAACAAACCCTTTTTCACTGACCCTTGAAAAGAGTGATAAATAAAAAGTCATCTCATACTGTACCATCCGCACACATGTACAAAAAGATGTAAAAGCGTGTCCTATACAGTTAGCCGGCCGTAAGGGAAAAATTCTTCGTTCTCAGCGTTTTACACGTCCGTTGTAGCGAGCGAAAGTAAAACATAATTCCCAATAGGTACGGTTAAAATATTGAATGTTTCTACAGACATGAATGATAATATCGTTCGCTACCGAATCGTTCCGCTCTTTCCATTCCCAAAAGATTCAAAAATCCTTTTCACGTTATTTTTCGATTTTTGCGATTATAAGGCGTTTTTGAAAATTGACTATTATTCGCTGAAAGTACGTAATGACTGAGTCCATCGGCTTAAACGATATTACCCACATCGGGCTGTCCATCGTTCTTTGTGGTCTGTTTCTCTCGTGCTCGTCATTGCAAAGGGAAGACGCTTCTAAATTTTCAACAGGGGCGTACGGAAATAGTTGCTTTGATGTGAGAAAATTTTCAATTTTGTTCTTACGCTATCCATCATCAAACTGTCATATAGGTCAAGCAAAATCTGCGCAAAAATTTCTCGTTTATATAAAAATTTTAAGAAGAAAGAGAGCTACTTTCGAGAAATGACGAAGCATTGCGTTTTCGCTGCGACTATTTTTAGTGAGAAATTAACGATGCTGTATGGGTTGCCTGTATATTATTTACGCGGTGTTGTGATCCAAGAACTAAAAATTTAACTGCTTCCGCTCTGTGGAAGGATGAGCATTGTTTCTTGTAGAGTCTCCAATCGATCCCATTTCGCTTCGGGTGAGTGTGCTCTTTAGAGGTTGGCGATTGCGACTCCCACTCAGTGTAATGAAAGAGTCGTGATGATAAAAAAAAAATTAACCTGTAGATACTAACACAGGAAGATAAGGCTCAAAAATAAGAATAAATGGAAATAAATGCCGGCAAAGATTTTTTCGTGGATTATGTTTAAAATGGTCTCCTGGTAAACATACTGAAAGTCCACAGCGCAGCGATCAAAGAGCGGGCCCTCCCCCAAGAGAAGTCAAAGTACCACAAAAATTAGTTTTCTGAGAATAAATCGAAAACTAAGCATCAGAGAAAAAAAAGTTTCGAACAAAAGTTGTTCCTCATCAAATTTCGTATAAATTTCACTATGTTATGTATGTCAACTTAGCCCGAAAACTCGAGCTGAAAAGTTGGTTTGAAAGTTGAGCGATTTTCTAAAATTTTTGATTTTAATGTTAGTGTAGTCAAATTAGACAGGTTTCGGGAAAAAAAAGAACATTGCGACATAGTAAATGTCTGATTGCTGGAAATGGTCAAGAATGAAGTCCAAAACAACATACTAACTTCTCCGCGTTTTTCCCCAAGAGGATCTTTTTTATGGGGGTTGAAACCCCCTCAAAATCAGTTTTTTGTAAATATCCCGCTTAATACGCATTTTAGAGAAAAAAGTCATCAGTCAAAAATTATTCCTCGTGAGATTTCCGATCAGACTACGTATTTCATTCCTAACCTACACGTGATAGTTAGCTCAAAAATTCATGGAAATTGAGCCTCCGCCATACAAATCCGTGAATAACGCGCTTTTTGCCGAGAGATGACGTCGTTGCGCCGGTGGTTACGCGCGAAGGTAACTTTAATATTTCGCTAGTACATACGATGAAACGTATACTAATCTTATTAGTTTTAATTAATTGTCACAGGGAATTTGCTGCACGATGATATTTTGAGAAAGGTATAATCAACTGCCTATCATACATGAAAATAAAGTTTTCCATACATGGACAGACATTTTAAAAATCATTCTTATGCATGTATGATATGTAAAAAGCTGAATGGGGGCTGTAAACATGCGAGCCCTTCCCCCATTTCGATTTTTCTAGTTGGAGTGGGTGGATTCGTTTCTACCGGGTTGTGTCGTAGAGTTTTCCGTTCGTGCTGGTCTTCTTCTCCCTCCAACCTTATGAGGGGGCTGTATGCCAGGCCAGGCCAGCACGTCGTACTCCATTTTCGGACTGAAAACAGGCTCAATTTCGTGTGCTACGTTTTTGCTGTATTATGCTCTCATGTTTTCCATTCTGGTTGTTTCAAGCGATGGAGGGAATGGATGTGGTCTTCTGTTGTGGACTCGCGGTGAGATTTTGACTTCGACCCGCGTACAATTGAAGTGGGCTAACGTGTGGAATTGTTTCAAGCATTGGAAGGAATGTCACCAAGAAGCTTGTTATTGTTGTGTGCTCCCACAAATTCAAGAAGAACCGCCGCAATACAAATCCGAGAAAAACGCGCTCCTTGTCAAAGTTGGCGTAGTCGCATGAGGGTTTCACGTTGATAGTCGATTGGGTCAGGCAAACTTGCTCCGCCATTACAGGCGATCTCCCGAGAAACTTGTTTTGCGGTGAGAAATTGACTACATGAGTCTTGCAATTATCAAAACAGAGAAACAAGAGATAAGAAGGTTCTTGGTATCATTCCCTATATCGCCTGGAACAATAGGAAATTCAGCAAGTTTGCCTGGATTTCACGAGGAATAATTTTTGACTGATGACTTTTTACTCTAAAATGTGTATTAAGCGGGATATTTACAAAAAACTGATTTTGAGGGGGTTTCAACCCCCATAAAAAAGATCCTCTTGGGGAAAAACGCGGAGAAGTTAGTATGTTGTTTTGGACTTCATTCTTGACCATTTCCAGCAATCAGACCTTTACTATGTCGCAATGTTCTTTTTTTTTCCGAAACCTGTCTAATTTGACTACACTAACACTAAAATCAAAAATTTTAGAAAATCACTCAACTTTCAAACCAACTTTTCAGCTCGAGTTTTTGGGCTAAGTTGACATACATAATATAGTGAAATTCATAGGAAATTTGATGAGGAACAACTTTTGTTCGAAACTTTTTCTAACAGGGAACCTGTTTTATGGGGAGCTTTTTGAGAAATTTGCCGTGCGCCGTCCAGCGAAAAACTTGGAAAAATTTCGACTCTCGAGCCATATATGATAGGAGGGGGACTTGGAAAAATTTCGAGTCTCGAGCCATATATGATACGAGAGGGACTTAGAAAACTTTCGATTCTCGAGCCATATATGATAGGAGGAGGACTTAGAAAAATTTCGACTCTCGAGCTATATATAATAAGAGGGGGACTTGGAAAAAATTTCGACTCTCGAGCTATATATGATATGAAAGGGACTTGGAAAAATTTCAACTCTCGAGCTATCATACATAGCTGGAGATTCGAGAAAAATTTAGACTCTCAAACTATATGATACTAGGCTTACAGTAGGTCTAGGCCTTCTTTATACTAGCTTTATCTAGGTCTGGGCTTCCTTGAATTTCCAATACCAAATCCCATTTGACTCATAAAAAGGTTCCCTGTGTTCCTCGTTGAACTTCGTTAAAGAAGTTGTTTTTTTCTCTGATGCTTAGTTTTCGATTTATTCTCAGAAAACTAATTTTTGTGGTATTTTGACCCCCTTTGGGGGACGGCCCGCTCTCTGATCGCTGTGGACTTTTAGTATGTTCATCAGGAGACCATTTTGAACATAATCCACGAAAAAAACCTTTGCCGGCATTATTTCCATGTCAAAACCTAATCTGCCTGGGCTATGCGAATCTGAATATATTTACAAATAACGATACGTGTTTCCTCTGCGCTCTCTGTTCCCAAAGTTTTCACAGGAAACCTGTTCTATAAGGGGTCATTTCGGAAAATTTGCCGCGCGCCGTCCGCCATACGCCGTATGATGTCCAACCAAAACAAAAATAATGTAAATCCAACATCATTGGCAAAATTGGTTCAAGTCCTAAGATATATAGATTGGAAGTCGAAGGACTTGGAAGAAAATCTCGACTCTCGGGTTATGATACATGATAGGCGGAGGACTTACAAAAATTTTTGATTTTTGAGCCATAGTATATGATAGGAGGACTTGAAAAAATTTCGACTCTTGAGCTATAATATATGATAGGAAGAGGACTTACAAGAAAATTTCGATTTGCGAATCCATAATATGTGCTAGGAAAGAGATATGGAAAAATTTCGACTAATTTAGACTTTCGAGCCGTAGCATATGACAGGAGGACGACTTGGAAACATTTCGACTCTCCTGCCATAATACCTACATAATGAGAAAAGGACTTAGAAGAAAACTCACGGGTTCTGACGGACATTTTTCCCGCGAAAATCCCCCGATAAAACAGGTTCCCTGTTAAAATTTTGACTCTCGAGCCATAATATAATGATAGAAAGAGAGGAAAGGGACTTGAAAAAATTTTTACTTTCAGGCTATTTACCCCATGATACAAGGTGCTCAGAAAAACCTTGAGACTTTTCAAGATTTCAATTTGAATTCTCAAAACCAAAACTAAATCGATTCATAGAATTTGTTCGACCGGTATGACTTTGAATAGTCCTTCATTATTATGCTGTTCTTTATTGCAGTATTTGCCAAACAGTGACTTGCCATCTTTTTTACCCCTTGATGTTTCGTGTCGAACTTTCTCTCAGTCTCATTTGAACTTTTTCTATCGAGAGAAAACTTGACTTTTCTGTTTACTGACATCTTTCTCTTGAATTTCGAACCTCGTATTACTTGTGGATACTAGAAGGTATTCAAATTCATCTCCTTCCCTTTGCGTAAATACACCCATAACTTCTTCCCCCCCCAAAAAAAAAAAAAAATCAAAAACTTTCATCCTTACGAGTTTGAGATGTCGTTTCAGCATAAAATGAACTTTCTTAATACGAATAAAGTAATGTTTGTCGTGTAAGTATTGAATGAACATGGTTTGTCAAGGCCTTGAAAAGTATCCACTTCAACACGTGGTATCCTTCCTCTTTCAGACATTGAAAAACTTGTGGACAACTCGAGATGAACTTATTCGTGGACTACGTATGTGTATAGGAGAGTGAAACTTCTCTTCTTCCTCATCCAAGTCTTCCACAGAACTGGAAAACTTTTTTGAGAAACTCGGATAGAACAATCCAATTGTTCGAGATGCTAAGTGAAAATATAATAGCAAATAATAGTTTCAAAAAATTGAATTACATACGACTAGAGATTAAAATGTCCTTATACACTCATGGTGAAAGAGACCTGAGTACTTTACAACCTTGCAATCATGAAGAAGCTGACTCTCAAATTTTTGTGCGTGTCTGCTGGTTGACACGGATATGGTCGAACGAGCCGTTTCCCACTTTTTCACTTCAGAAGCAAATGGACTACGTAAATTATACATTCATTTTGGCGCAGGGAAAAATTTCAAGATCATCCCTGTTCATATATTCTGTGAAAAGCTAGGAAAAGAAAAGTCGGTAGCACTGCGATCTTTTCACGCGTTTTCAGGCTGTGATACCACTAGTTTTTTCCTCGGAAAAGGAAAAGCTACTATGCGGAAAAAATAATTTGAATTTCCGGAAGTTAAAAGAAACTTCTCTGTTGATGTCAAGACCCCCCAAAAAAGTGATTCCGCCGCTTATCGTTTCATTATTGGAGAGATTCATCATACTTTGTTACTGTCGTACTAGTGAAGAAACCAATGTAAATAAGGCTCGTAAAATGTTATTCACTACTGGTCTGACCAGAATGGAAAACCTACCTCCTACTCATGATGCTTTCCTCATACACATCCTTTGAAGCACGTACCAGAATGGTTTCCTTTGGGGAACACTCGGAAATGAAATCAAGCTTTCCAAAATTGACGACTGGGGATGAAAATCGACAAGTCAACAATTGGTGCAAAAATTGGCGAAATTTCGAAGACTTTACGAGAGTTCATTTCCTGTCAATGCCGACAAGATCGACGTTTAAAAAATAGGTGTGATCGCAGCTCGAAAAAAAATGGGTACTGACACGATACTATGAAAAACGTGCCATGGAAATTGTAGCGATTCTGAAACCAGAATTTGAGATCGTTTTAGTTGGACTTCGTCAAATTTTCTTACTGTTGATGAATCAAGTACGTTTCAACTTATTCCCCTATATTATTTTGTGTACCTAGACTATAGATATTATTATGTAAAACTATTCAACTAATGAACGTTAAAATTTGTCTGAAATTTGAAGAGAGAGGAGATACCGTGTGTTGAAGTAGATATTTTTCCACGACAAACACTATTTTATTCGTATTAAGAAAGTTCATTTTATGCTGAAACGACATCTCAAACTCGTAAGGATGAAAGTTTTTAATTTTTTTTTTTTTTTTGGGGGGGGGAAGGAGGTATGGGTGTATTTACGCAAAGGGAAAGGGATGAATTTGAATACCTTTTAGTATCCACAAGTAATACGAAATTCGAAATTCAAGAGGGAGATGTCAGTGAACCGAAAAATCAAGTTTTCTCACGATAGAAAGAGTTCAAATTATCGACCCAAAAATTCTGTCTTGAATCGGCCTCTGGAGAATAGTGAATAAAATTTTGCAGCTTTCTACTACTAAATCTTGACAATAGGTCATCTTGGTTTAAAAGAATTATATTATACTAAATATATTTAAATCTACCTCAATAACACAGATATACCAAATATATACGGAAAAATCTATAAATTCAACAGAATTGTGGCTCTCTGAATGCTCACTAAGGGGGTGGAGAGGATTCAATCACTTATACGTTCTTTCGTAGAGGTCTGAAGTCCCCATATTTGCAGTTCTGCATGCCTCAAAATTCCTCTCAGCTCATACAGAGATCGAAATAAAAACGAGTACAAACGTGAAAATTTCTCAAAATTTAGCACTTTTTGGCATCTCCTATTCCTCTTTATGGGTACGTACAAAGCTCGAATAGACGTTTATGAATCATATTTGATCTGTACTACTCGAATATGACATTGAAAATTTAGTCCTGAATGATCATTCCGATCTACAGACAGAAAACCACATTTTTTACGTATTTTTCACAAAAATCGGTAAATGGGGGGATTTTTGATTTGAAATTTGGGGCACTTCTCGCGGTCGGATCTGGAATGTAATAACATATTTGTATTCAGGAGAGTCAAAATATATAAAATCTACCCCAAGAACACCTACATTGCTCACCCTTATTTCACAGAGGGAGATAGTACCTCAAAAGTTTCCTCCTTGCACCTCCTTGAGGGGCTCCCCATTTTAAAAATTTTATTTTGGTATGAATGCTCAGTATACCAAGTTTCATGCTTCCTCATTAATAGCAATTTTTCGTCAAAAATTCAGTTTGCCACACTGAGTTTGTACAATCTCCTCAAGCTTCCCTCGTCCTCTACTTTATCTGGTCATTGCTTATTCTCTCCTCATAGATGGGTTGTTATGGCTGCCCTCATTCATATCATAACCACTGCACTCCACGCTTTCATCACCTTGTTCGTGTACTTTTTTGAATATGGTACTTACCCGGATTATTTTCTCAATATGCGGTCACGGGTTCTCTCCTTTGATTCCACTTTCCTAAAGACTCCCTCCCACAACTCTAGAGAAGCCCATGGTTGCAGCAATCCGCTTTACCATCTCCCGTGAATTTTGTATTCTATCCTATTATTTACTAGTGTGAGTGTTAGGTTCCAATAGTCGATAGTCTTATTGCCCTTTTCCACTGTGAATTTTCATTCACTTTTAAAAGGAATTGATAGTGTCTGACCACACAATTAAGATATCAGCCTAGCGTTTAATCAAGTTTCTGAACTTGTAACCTGTTTTCCTAGTCATTCATGAATACCTGCACCAGTATTGGTGACAGCGGTAATCCCATCGCTAGTCTTCCATCCTGACAGTGGAACTTGTTATCGAATCGCCAGTAGTTCTGGCGCACGATCTTCTCCACTATTTTAGCCTGTCAAGATTTTCATAGTATCTGTTATTTCGCTACTGGACGAAAAGTTCCTCCTTTGGTATCCAAGGATATGAGTTTGTAGCTACTCTCGATTTCCTTCTTGCCCAATCGCTCTGTCAGCTCTCTGTTGATTCTGATGCTTTGTTCAGGTGCAACCGAGTAGTTTTTCTTTCAAGAATCTGGCCACAATCTTCGCTTTCTTGTAATGTGGTCATTAGATGCTGATAACTAATTGTACTCTCGGACGGTTCGCTTTGTAGAGTTTTACAAACCCCTTGAATTTTGTTGTTACGACGTTCATCTCAAGTGTCTTTCCATTGCTATACACATTCTTCTCTTACAACGCAGTTTTCAGCCTTTTCTGGTATTTCTGGGTCGGGTACCTCTTCAGCTTTTGGTATCCATTCTCTGCAATGTACGACTCTACATTTTGGGCGCGTTCGTCTTCTCTATTCCCACTACCGTGTTACTTTTGTCCGCCTTCGTCGAAATCAGGTTGTTCTCTTGGATCTCCATCTTCAGATTTAGGACCTTCATGCGCTCTGTCACTGCTTGGGCTCATATTCTCCGTGATGCCCTACAGTGCTTTCCCAATTCTGGTTCGGGCTTCATATTCCATGATTTGGATTACTTGTTCGCAGGTAGTGGTCGTGCTTTTGAGCTCCCACTGCGTCAATTTCTCTGGCTGATTGTACTTGGTCTCCTTCTTTTCCTGTCAAAGTCATGCTTGAAAGGTGCGTCCCAGAATTCTCAAGACCTAAAACTGAGAAGTCGAATTGAAGTGACGTCAACGTGAGGTCGATTTCAACAATAAATGGAAGAAATTTCGACCGAGAATTTCGAAGAACTAAATTCTCGGTCGACGTCAAATAGACAGTCGTCATATGGTACATCAAAGGTTAGATTTCACTTTGCATTCAAGCGCAATTTTTCCAAAGCTCACTGGCCATATACGTATACTATCCAAATTGCCTCTGGAACATACGAAAAGCTTTTAAAGTAATCATCCGAACTAGATACACTTCGTATGGTCTTTCACTTCGTTTTCACATCTTCATTTTGGAAGTATACGTTGGGCGTTGCTGATGTAAGTAGGGCAAATTTCGACAAAAATGTTTCGTAACTAATGTACGAAATTCCAGATATCGCGTTGCCGGTGGTTAAATTAACTGTTACTGTATTCTCCGGTGAATTGCTTGGCATCAGACATTTTTAGTCAGCCACAAAATTTTCCACCAACGTTGTCGAAATTCATGATTTATTACGGTTGCTATATTTTTCCACCTAACACGGAAAAATATCCAGATGAAAATTGTTGTAGCTCGGTGTTTTTGTAAGTCGATCCCCTCGGAATTCGCGGTAATATTCGGTAATTAACCCTACACGAATTAATATGAGACCTATATGGGGTATAGCGTTCATTAATAAGGGCGAAGTCGTTCGCGTTGAACATATACGAGTAATGTTATTATGAATCAAAGTTTCATATGGTATCGTTGTTTTTTTTTTTTTTAGGAATTTGTACTCGAGTTACAGGTTTGCACTTGTTTAGGAAAAAATATTCCATCGCAAAATGATTAAACTTTTTAAAACTAGATGAAATCTCAAGGTACGAATAGGTGGAAAAAAATTTCAAGATTTACGGGTAATTGAGCAGAAAGCTTCAACTTGAGAGGTAGAATGAAGTAGGTACTTGATGAGATTTGCATGGACCCATATTGAATTCGAACTTGTCTACCACTATTAATGAAGCACAATAACTAAACTTATCACCAAAGTTGCAAGTATCGAATTAACATTGACTGAAATATCATAAAATTAAAAATTTTTCTGTGTTGAGGTGTGAACGGGGCAAGCTTTGTCGGTCACTGCAAGAATTTGGGGTCGAAGAAGCGCGTGCTCCGACATGCTAAGTTTTGAAGACGCGTTGCATTTGCAGCCACAGTCATGAAGAAGAAGATGCACACGGTATGGAATGGACAAATGTAGAGCCACGCTAGCCTACACAACACCTGTGTACCTACCATTCACATACAGAGGACGCTCTGCAGATAAGGAGGGACGTGAAGACAAAAGAAGAAGAGACTTCAACAGCAATTTTAGCTTCAAGTTGTGTCTGAGGAGTGTGGCGGTTGCCAAGATGAGGAGGTTCTGCCTGGGAGATTCTTCCACCACTAGGGCGGTATCCGAAAGGGTCGATACCGGTGTTGAAGGAAACAAAATTGATGCACACGCAATCCGTACCCCTTCCACAAGGGAAGACAGGCGGCTGCATATGGCATAATCCAGTGTGATAACCATAGCTATAATTGAGATCATCAGAGAAGAACAAACTAGCAGCAAGTGGTAACCCCATTTTGTGCTCTCAATATTTACTTATTTAACCTTATGTGCGAGAGCAAAGCATTAGGTCTGTGGACGACTATAGAGCCTTAACCAGACTGCGGGTGCAGACATGAAAATATGTAGGTATCGTTTTGAGTTTTTGAGTAACTAGTCATTCTTCTCACATTAAAGTGACCTCGAGAAATTACGCTGATATTTTTTTTAAATTCCATAATAGCGAATATATAGGGCAACTTTTTTTCACCGAGTAATATTTGTACGAGTATATAGATATAGTGATACCTAAGTTAAATTTCGCTATCATAATGTCGTTGAACGATAATAAGACCTACCTATGCTTCGAAGTGTGAATACTTTCATGGCAATGATAAATGTATCGCATAATACGATGTCAGATAAAGTGAATGAAATTTTTGTACTGTTATTTTAAATGAGTGGCGTGGTTCTATTGTTTATTAGTTTCAAAAATGTAAGAGGTAAAATATTTTTTGAAGAACAAAAAGAACTTGGAAAAAGTAAGTTGTATTTTTCAATTATTTAGATTTCTCCCATTGGGCACACTGAGATATTGAAAAGCATATTTCGAACACATGAGTATTTATTGTACCCATGTTTCTCGTAAACGACGTGTTAAAATTGGAGGAGTTTTTGGTAATGAAGGAACAAATCAATCGAAAATAGGAACGAGGCGAAGTAGCCTAGGCGAGTACAAATGCGAAGGAAGAGGATGAATAGCGTAACTTTTGAACCAAAGAGATATACATAAGATTTTGTAGAGATTCGAGTCAATTTCTTGATCATTTTTAAGGTAGGACTAATTCAAACTATAATTTTCCTATTAGATAAAGGAAAAGTTACGAGAGTTATAGAATTTTCCGTCGCGTCGCTCTGCTCGTACTTCCTGTGTTCATCCAAAGAATCCAAAAAAATGTTCTGGCGTAGCCAAATAAATAAAGATCATGTTTCATGTTTGTCATATAGTTTAAAATATAAGTTTAGTACCTATGCAATATCGAATAATTTAGTGTTGTGCGGAGATTGTTCCGCTCGTTTGCCCTCCTTCTTGATCCAGTGTAAGTCTAGTTCACAATATTTTAAGCTAATAGCTTTTGGGGGCAAACCAGCGGCAAGCTAATAGCTCTTGAGGGGCTCACTCGCGTTCTCCGTCTAGTATAAGCCTAGTTTAGAAAATCTAGTTTGAAATATTTAAAACTAATAGCTTATGGGGAGCTCAGCTCACTCGCTCCGCTCGTTCGCCCCCTCCTTCGTGTGGGATAAGTCTGGTTTAGAATATGTAAAGATAATAGCTTATGTGGGAGCTCACTCGCGAAAGTCTAGTTTGGAATATTTAAAGCTAACAGCTTTTGGGGGCAATGAAGGCTAGTATAATGTAGGCTATAATTTGAAGATAGTAGCTTATTCTAATAGGTTATGGGGAGCGAACGAGCGGCGACGAACGGACGGACGCACGCATATTTCAAGATCAGGGTAGCGATCAAGATTTCGAAATTTTTTCAAATACCAAGGTCATTTGGACGGACGGACGCACGCAAATTTTGAAGTTGGGTAGGGATCAGAATAAGGCTCAATGTACAGTGTAGTAGGTTCCCTAATATACAGTATACTAGACCTATACTAACTAGGATTTCAAAATTTTTTCAAGTCCCAAGGTCATTTGCACAGACGCACGCAAATTTCGAAATCAGAAAAGGAATCATGATTTCGTAATTTTTCCGAGTCCCAAGGTCATTTGCACGGACGCAGGGACGCACGCAAATTTCTAAATCAAGGTAAGGGTTGGAGAAAAGACATGAAACATGTCAATTTGGATGCGAAAGAAACCTGACCCAGCATTGGCCAGTGACTCTCGATGGTTTTCCCTGGTTGAGCAAGATTAGGTTGAACCCTGTCTCAGGATTCTTTGAAACTTGAGCCATAAGCTCAATGTTGGAGAATGAAACAACGGAGCATGAATCATATCCTTTGGACTGAAGCACAAGCTATGTTCTCTGTATTGAAGCGTGAGCCGTATGCTTTGGTTGGGAACATGAACTGTATAAGCTAGAGAACGAGCCATAATTATACCATATTTCGGAGCATTAAATATACATACGCTCGACTGGAGCATGATCCATAAGCTCTATTCTATGTATGTAGTGCATGAACTACATGCCCTATACAATAGAGCGTGAGTCTTGTGCATCTATCGTTGTTAACCAGGGAACCTATTTTTTTTCAAAAACATGTCTGCCGTCCACTAGAACTTTGAAAATTTTCGAATATACTGTATTCATAATTATGGTGTCACTCTCTCCTTCGTTACTCGTAGATAATCCGAGTAGCATGAGCTGAAATACAATGACAACGAATCTAAAATGAACGATCAATAGTCGATTTTGCTCCAAAATGCTCTATGAGAGCTTAAGAATAAGTTAAAACGGATTGAACTCAGGATATGCGGCGTTCTGCACCTCTCAGTCCTATGTATCCAAAATTGTGATGCAGAGCAGATGCCAGTGTGGGTGCTATAACACTCGCAGAAAAATATTGTTACATCTGTGCTGGTACGTGGACATGTGCAAGATACAATTCGCCTTTTGTAGCTTCATTTGGAAGGAAATTCTGTATCATACAAGTTGAGAGATTGTTATTGATACTTAGGGCTGGGGTATAGTGACTCAGGGATCTTTAACGGAGTTGAACGAGGGGTGGCGGGGAACCTGTTCTATGGCGCACGTAGGATCTGAAAAATGTTGACGTACCAGACTATGACGTCATCAGATTGTGACATCACAGGCCCGGACTTTGAAATCATATATAATAGGAGGGATTTGAGAAAAAACTACTCTATGAAATCATCAGATTGTGACGTCACAAGGCTAATCTATGAAGTTATCAAATTGTGACGTCACAGGCCCGAACTTAAGAGTTACATATGATTGGAGAGACTCGGAGAAAAAACTGATCTGTGACATCACAAGGCTGACCTATGACGTTATCAAACTGTAACGTCACAGATCCAAACTTTGGTGCAACTTTGGTGCTAGATATGATGGAAGGGGGACTTGGAAGTAAGTTACTTGAGGGGGCTATGTTTCAGGCTTCATAGACCGATCTTCGAGCTATACATGATATAATACGAGGGGGACTTGGAATATCTCAGAAAGACGTTCTGAGTCTGATGGTGTCTGGAGCGTTGCATATCTAGCTCATTGAAGGGGCTATGTAAATTGGTGTATGAAGCGTTGCATATCTAGTTATTCGAATGGGCTATATTTTAGGCTAAATAAGTAGATAAGATATGTATGTTCTGCGCCACTTGGCTCCAACACCGTTTTTTCTATAAATCAAGCTCATTTTCACATACTCTAAAAAATCATAAAATCCTCTACTTTTATACACTGATTTTTCAACTGTTTTTGAGCTAAATATGAATCAATTCACCCTATTTTTCTTGCAAGCTAGTTCGAAAATATCAGAGTTTTTGTATCAATTCTGTATCAATTTTTTATATTTTTACCATAAATATATATCTCTCATGAGAGCTACAATCTAACTCTCCTAAAATATGAGAAATGTAAGAATTTTTCTTCTGGCGCAGTCAAGCGCAGAGACTAATTTCTGTCAATTTCTGTCATTTTTCATTCAATTTTAAAAATCCTAGAAATCGTCCAATTTTTCAACTGTATAATTAGCTGTTTTTAAACTAAATATGAATCAATTCACCCTATTTTTCTTGCAAGCTAGTTCGAAAATTTCAGAGTTTTTGTATCAATTCTGTATCAATTTTCTATACTTTTACCATAAATATATATCTCTCATGAGAGCTACTTTCCAATACTCAAAAAATGTAAGAAATTCAAATTTTTTATTCTAGCACCCGGAGTAAAATTTACCCATTTTTCAACTGTATATTGATAGATTTTGAGCTAAATTCACCCTATTTTTCTTCTAAGATAGTTTGAATAAAAAGTCAAGAATTTTCATACATTTTGTATACAATTTGTATCAATTCTAAAAGAAATTTGAAGACTTTAAAATTTTCATACATTTTTGTATCAATTTGTATGCAATTTGTACCAATCTAACAGAAATTCAGAGGCTTAAAAATTTTCATACATTTTTGTATCAATTTGTATGCAATTTGTATCAATTCTTAAAGAAAATGCTGAGCTTCACTAATTTTCATACATTTTGTATCAATTTGTATGCAATTTGTATCAATTATGAAAGATATTTAGAGCTTCAAAAATTTTTTCAAACAATTCATTTCTGGTACTCAATAATTCAGGCAGGGTTACAACCATACCTCCTGGCAACCTCTAGCATACAATAAAATAATTTTTCACAATTGTACAACCCTCTAAATTCAGTGGCGGAAATTTTTCCTCCACTGATTTTAAACATTCAAAATTCATTCTAAATCACTCTAATTCCAGTGGCGGAAATTTTTCCTCCACTGACTTTTATCAATTTTAATAAAAAAGAAATTCAGACATTCAAAAATTTTCTTACATTTTCTATCATTTTGACGGTACTTTATAAAATGTGTATGCTCGACAATTGTCATACACTGTTATCTATAGGAAATTCTCACTTTTGAATTGAAAAAAGTGCGTGAAGTATAAATTTTTCGTAAAGTATATCTTCTCGATCCTTTATTATTGGGGTTATTGAGTTACGAGTTTATGACTATGCGAAATTATCATGCCTGAGCGTTGTTTCGTCACAAACTGTAATAGCGGATACGATCAAGAAGTAAAGTTCTGCAAAGAGAATGGCTTGAAGCCAAAATCGTTATTCAAAGCACCTAAGGTGAGTGAAATGGTTCAAGTTTGATGTTTAATGCAATTCGAATTATGAAACATGTAATCACATTGCAGGATCCTGAATTACTGAAGAAATGGCAACTCGCCATTCCAAGACTAGATAAAACGTTAGCTTCCTGCCACTTCGTTTGTGAAAAACATTTTAGCGATGTTTTCATTGAACGGTTCTATCGTACCAAATTAAAGGATGGCTCTGAGCACTTGATACCTAGAGAACGCACTATTTTATTGCCGGGTGCAGTGCCTACGAAATTCCCTGGATGCCCAAAATATCTATCAAAGAAGTCCCCAAGGAAAAAGAAACCACCAATTCGAGGTCCACCAATTACTGGAAGAGGTAAACGCCGAAAAATCTTCAACAATACAGACGATCCAGTATCTACATCGAATGCAGGTACATATTCATGATACGTACCAAAGTTAGAACTTTTTATTGTAAAAACTGCATTATCACATAATATTCAAGAATAACGCTGTTCCTACTCCAAATCTAGAATCGAACTCAGCATACAATGAGAGTATGAGTACGAATCTTGAATCGGAATCAGCGTGCAGTGCTTTCGGATTTACAGATCTACATTGCGCGGAGTTCAAGAGGAATTCGTGGTCCAAAGTTACCGATGTATTTCACAACAAGAACTGCATACGGTATTTATATTGGCCGCCAGAAAAGCATCTTTCAGTGAAATACGTGGACGTGGATGAGACGCTGAACGTACAAGTAAGTATATATAATTTCATTCCTATTGAATCGCTCTGCTTTTCATAATAATGCTAGCATGTTTTTGTTTGAATACATAAATATTGCAGGTAATTTTTGGGAATGTTGGTACCGCTGTACTTGGTTTTGAAAAAATCCGAAATGTCGATCACTTGAATGAACTGCTCGATGTTATCGAAAATTGTATTGTTTGCCCTGGTGCCATTCTGAATAAGTAATAATAATACTATTACAGTGAAGAAGGGCTAATGAAGGCATTGAAAGCTTGTCCGGTATTCTGTCACAAAAGTATCAATTCTCCTGAGTACCTACATACTTCTACTTTTTTAATGAACAAAGTTGTCGATTCAACGTTTTCGAGCATATGTTTTGCCAGAATGCCCACAAAAGCTCTCTTCATCTGTAGTAATAATGTTTATATTACATCTTTTGTAGGTACAGATGATGGGCAGTGACTGTGACTAAAATGAACATCAACTTTTCAGGAGTGGGACTTGTCGAGGCTACTTTTCTAGCAAAGCTGACAATTGTAATCGTGACGATCAATATTGTGGCAATTGTAAGAAGTATGTGAAAGCGTCCGAGAAAAAAGGAGAACAGAACACGAAAATTGGTCGTCGTATTAATCAGAGGATGAAGAAAAGGATGTCCAGATTACAGCTTAAAGTACATTAAGGAAACAATAATGTAGTGCATTATGGGAATATGCTTGTATTTATAGTGCCCGCTATTTTCAGCTCAATATTTCCATTCCAAAATTCTTATTTTATTCTATATTCTGCATGGATGCTTAAAACTAAGATCACCTACGATCAACTTTCTCTGCTTATCATGCTTTCCAGTGGTGACGGTACAAATTATCAAGTTAGAAAGTTATTACTTCCGCGTGACCTTCTACCGTATATTATCGAATATAAGCCTAAGTTTTTTTTTACGTTTTCAACCAGCATAGAAGTTCTGGTGGTTAATTATTAGTATTATTTCTTACTACATGGCTAGTAAACTTTGTACTTCTTGTAACTCCCTAGTGGATGGACGTACATTTACAGTTCACAATTAATTAACGATAAGTTACTACTGCATAAGTTACCAAAGAAGCAATCGAAGGATAGGTACAATTAGGAGAAAATTGTGAAGAGTGGATTTTAGAAAGAAAAATATTATTTTTCAAGTTGCGAGACGATGAGGCCCTAATTCCAAACGTAAAATTATGGACGGCTAAGGCCGCTGAAGCCGATTAATTTTTCTCGTCAATATTTTTCAGCAATTTTTCGCATGAATTATCTTCGACATCAGCTCTTACGGAGAACTCGTCAACAAAATTCAAATCGATTTCAATTTCATTCACGGTTCATCAATTATTCGCAAATATTGACAAGAAAAATTGATAGTGTCGTGCGGCCTTCACATGGATGCTGAATGGAGAATCCTTTGAAAATTTTAAAACCGAATAGCCTAGGAGGGTGAATTACATTTAAACTTACGTACAAGAAGAACCTCTAGTCTTTTATTTGTGTTCATTATCCGTTATAAGATTGTGATTTTAAAAATTTTTTCGAGTGATTCTTCAATCATCGTCTGCGTGTGGATACAGATAATTTTAATTTCGAAACTGGGGTCAAAAACCGGTTACATGACATTCATCCTCCATTTACCTCCGAAATACGGAACGTATTTTTATTTATTTATGCAATTATTTTTATATTTCACTCTTTCATTTATTCGAGTTGAAATAATTGTTGTAATCAATATTTATGGCACCGAAGTGCTTCTTATCATTGTATTTATTCATGATAAATCTGAAGATATGTTTTTTTAATTACTTTCACTCAACAAAGCATCATGATTCATAAATTTTCAGCTCTCTCCTGTAGGTGAAGCATGGAACTTAGGGACATGCGAGTCATTAATCCCAATGCTGAAGGAAGAGAATTTTGAGCCCAGTGTCGTACCCAGGGATTTCTTGAGGGAAGCGGGGCATTCGGCCGCCGATAAAAATTTTCGGTGATTTCTTTGAATGAAAAGTGAGGGAAAATCGCCAGGGAGGGAATTATCCTTCTCCTCCTGGGTACGCCCCTGCTTCAGTAGGACTTTTAAGCTGTGAGTTGTGATTTTAATCTTCAAGCAAGAAAACAAGACTTGTCATCTGAAAGATATGTGAAACGTGATCTCTTTTGGCTTTCTAATCGTAGGAAGTTTTTCTATAAACTGTATTTGCCTCATTTTTTTCATATTAATTTAATTTCTTTTTCTATTTCCTTCTTCAGTTCTTTTAACTCGTATTTATTTTCCGCCTTCATTTCTTCCTTCGCCTTTTCGATGGTGCTTTCCATTCTGTCTTTGATTTCTCTCACTTCATTGGTCAACAATTTTCAAATCTGTTTAATCATATCTTCGTCACCTCATGGGAAACGAAAAAGGGGGAAACAAAAAACAAAGTGAGACGATGACATAGTTCAATTATTGGGAAATATTTTTACCATCGAGTGGCTCAGGACCGTCTGAAATGTCGGCGTACGACGGAGGCCTATGCTCTTTTTTAGGGCATAATTATAAATAAGGAATCATGACAAATTGTTCTATATTATTATAAGCTATAATTAAATAAATAAAATTTAATTTCTTCATGAAATGATGGCAAAATTATTTTTCATAGTAATTCAATTTCTTGATGAAATGATGACCAATATACTAACTGTGTCATCGTTTGTAAAACGTTCCCGTATATTTCAGTTATAATTGTCTTAAAGTAAACTAAAGCTACGGATGACTTTTGTAGTAGACTGCCTTCAATAAATGAATTGAAAATCGATGTAGATGACGTGCTGCGTTTGGGGATGTCTGAAATGGTGAGGTACAATGAAAAATTTAACTCAGTGCCTCAAATTATATTATTTTAGGTGAAAACCCTGAAAGAACGCTTGGTAACGTTGCAACAAAATTGTGCAAACGTGGAAGAGGAAAGTCTGCTTCAAAAAATCGAGGATTTAGAACTGGACGATACTTTGAAAGAAAATATTCGTGCTTGTATAAATGTTGCCAAAACTGCCACAGCGGATGGAAATCGTTATAGTAGAAAGTGGCTTTTTGAGTGTATCCTTTTGAAAATAAAAAATACAAAAGCTTACGAGCATGTTCGTAGACATCATATGATGCCAGTACCTAGTCCTTCAACAATCAGTCGCTATCTCCGAAAATTGAAACCCAGTTACGGATTTCAAAGTGGAGTGTTGGAAATGTTGAAATCAAAAGCAGCGGTAACAAATACACTTCAGAGAGAAGGTTGGTAAAAAATATTACTACAAAACTTGTACTCCTTTCAGGATAGCAATTGGTAGTAGTTAATTCCTGTATTATTGTTTTTATTTCATATAATTGTCCTTGGCTTTTGGACTATTTGTATCAATTACCACTTAATCTTGCAGGCTGTCTATTGATTGATGAGATGAAACTCCAGTCAACTTTTGCATTTGACAAGCAGTCATTCAAGATTCTCGGATTCACAGATCTTGGCAAGCACACCCCACAAGATCAAAAAGAGAAACAAGGGGATCATGCACTGGTCCTTATGTATCAACCTTTTTCTGGTGGATGGGTTCAACCCATAGGTGAAAATCAAAATTTTGGTGGTCAATTTTCATCACATACTTCAAATTTCATAGTCTATTGCTACTTTCTCCTTTCATTTTGTAGGTGCTTTTCTAAGTCGGAATGCGGCTCCAGGTGCTGTCCTGTATGAAATATTGATTGAGGCAGTCGTTCTTTTGGAAAAAAGTGGATTCATGGTGGATGCAATCACAGCTGATGGCGCTCAACCAAATAGGAATATGTGGAAAAAGTTTGGCGTGAATGAAAATAAAGTTCATTGTCAGCATGTGTATGATGATGATCGAAAACTATGGTTCCTTTCCGACTTCCCACACCTTATTAAATGTATGAGGAATTGGATGGCGGATAAACGCGATGGCCAGTTGCAGGTAGATATACCTACTACGTCGTGATACTATTCTTTACATTGTTCCTGTAGTGAGTGACAAAAATATTTTTACTACCAAAAATTGAATATTGTTAGCCCTTATTTCAGTATGCGTGTGAAGGAACGAATTTGTGGAAGGTAGGATCGTTAGTTAACAGTTTACTTAACAGAGAATGCCAACCAAGTGAAGAAGATTGAAATGAAATTAAAGTCAAGAAGAATACAAATTTGTAAAAAGAAAGGTGACACAGATATTTCATCCTATGGACTGTAGGGCTAATCTCAGTCTAATGTGTGGCTCATCAATATTTTTGTCGGTATAGATTGTGATAGTTCATCTCATTTCTGGCTGATGTAATTTCAACAATCTCTTTTGTAGACACCAGATGGTACTGTTAAACTGATTCATTGGAGGGAGTTACTTAATGCAGAGAAAAATCGATTTGGTTTACGAGCTGCCTACAAGCTGACGGAAAAACATTTATCACCAAAACCTTATGAAAGAATGGATGTCACTCTAGCCTATCAGGTACAAACGTTAAGAAATACTACTTTGCCCAACATCTAAAATTCATATGTTTTGCTGATGAATTAATTTCACACTTTGCGGTAGAATATACGTCATTACATGCTCGTACCATTAATTTTTAATATTTCTTCTTATTGGCGTAGTTGTTCGATTACACTATGGCAGATGCCATGGAACTGTATAAAGATAAGAAAGGACATGAATTACTGAAAGATTGCGAACCTACCTGCAAATTTATACGAAGAGTACGTAAGTTAATAAAAGCCATGAGTTCACGGACTCCGAAGGGGGCTTTGCGAAGCTCACCCATCTGTGTTGAAAGAAGAGTAAGATTCTTCAACATGTGAATACTAACTACTCTCGGTACAAATTTATTGATGAACTGATCTCTGATGTTATTCACACAGGTTATTGAAGACTTCCTGATTTATTTTTCCGAATGGGAGAATATGTATCCCTTGAAGAAACAAGAAAGGACCGGTTTCGTTTCCTGTAGCACAACGCTAGGGATGAAGGTCACACTAACTGCAACATTGGAGTTGCTTGACTATGTCACTACAAATCGGCCATACACTTATTTGATGACTGCGAGGCTGAATCAAGATAACTTGGAAGTAAATGCACCATAAATTTCTCTTCTTTACCTTCCATTTACTCGTTCGCATACCTTCAGTTGTACTAAATTCTAAAAAATTGAATTTTCCTTAGAAATTTTTTGGAATGGTCAGAGCGACAGGAGGTAACGATGACCACCCTGACTCACTTAAGTTTTGTTATCTTTTCAAATTATTGAGTACATATACATTGTTGAAGCCACCTAAAGGCAGTAATGTGTCAAATGAAGAAATGTTCTCAACTTTTCTGAGTACGATGGATATGAATCAAATATTGGACAAAGATGAGGACAAATTTTCAGCAAATGACATATGGTCTTTTGCCATGGACCATGGTGCCAGTGAAATCGAAGATGAAGACGAACTTATTGGAAATTACCTCGATATAATGGAAGATTTCAATGAAGCTGAGGAATTCTGTAAAGTGGAGCACACGGGTGGTTACGTCGTTCGGAAAGCGTCGAGAAGATTTACAAAATGCGAAAATTGTTTAATATCTTTGCAAGGAGACAGAGAAGCTGCTGGTAAATACTTAGCCACGAAAGATAAATTTCAAGTTCTCTATGTTCCAAGTCGTGATGTTGTTGCCTTACTGTCTTACTTGGAGAGGAAAATAAATAACGCAATTGGCAGCAGTGAAGAGGGCGTAGGTAATTTGAAGCCAGACACCTTCTTCCATATTTGCCGGAAAGTTGATCAAAATATTGTACAGAATGCTCTTTCAATTGGTTGTAGTAGTCCAAATCATGCGGACACGCTGACCACCAAAATTGTTCATTTTTACTTAATGATGAGAATCAATTTTGTGTTACGAGAAGCTAAAAAGATAGTGAGTAAGATAAGACAAAAGAAAGCTTTAAAAAAGAAATCAAAACTCGTCACCTAGATAACTAAGTGTAATACCTAATTAAGTAGCGACTATTTTCTTTTTAAAAATTATTGGTTATAATACATAAATTTGTGCAATTGTTTAAGCGAACGATTTTCAAAGTTTTCTTTCATTCGGCAATTTATCCAAGAAGTTACTCGCAAACTGTACAATTTTTTATCCCGATTGATTTGTAGACGTAAGGAAAACGTACAATGGAACGCCCGAATCATCGCTCACACTTTTTTTTTTCTTTACTAACTTTTCGCAAGAATGAGTACAATGAAGAAAGTTACAAAAAACGATGGGAACTAACAGGTATTTCGGTAGTATCGATAAGATGAAAACTCTGCAAGTAATTATCTTGAAAACAATTTTGTTCAATGACACAGAGATCTCAAAAATACGAATGATCTTTCCTTCATTCTGTTTCGACGTTTCAATATTTAGCCGTTGAGGAACGAAATAAAAAATCTTATGTTTAAAAGTGGATAGCAGTGCCTTCCATTATTCATGATAATAAGTTTTATTCAAATTATTAAGCAATATTGAGGTTATAATATCTAGATAAATGACGACGAGAAATATGTGAAAAACACTCTAAACAATGATGAATAATACGTATTGCAATTTGCGACTCGGACGGTTGTCGGATGCAGCGCGCTACAGCGGATAACATTGCAAGCTTGTAGTAGTGTTCCGCTTTTTGCGTGGCTTCATGTACGGAGTGCTCGTACTTGTATTATACCTACTAGCCATGACGGCGCGCCGTCGGCGCGCCTCTCTCCTTATCCAGTATTTTTATATCTAGATATTTCACCATTTTTGAAATTAAAAAATATATATTTTTAATTTTTTGATACTTGTGTCATCTAAATTTTCAAATATGTCTTCATATTGCCCATCACTCATAAGAAAAGTAAGAAATTGTCAATGAATTTTTGGTGATGCAAATTTCATTATGGAAAACATGTAAATAGGAATAATTTTTAATATTTTAATAACTTCGGTAAACAATGTAGATATTTATACTCTGGAAAAGAGAAAAAAAAGTAGAAATTCTGTGGATTACTTTTCTGTGAACTTGTATTCAAAATTTTTATGCAAACTCTCCTTCTTTTCATTCTTCTATCCTAATATGTGACCCCGTCTACAGAAACCCGGCTTGATCAATATTATCGATCAGCAGAAAGATAGCTAGGTCACCTGAAACATAACTACCTTTCTGCTGATTGATAATATTGATCAAGCCGGGTTTCTGTAGACGGGGTCACATATAATTGGTTCTAGGTGTCCTCCTCCTGTAATCTACAATGAATAGAAGAAAAACGTTTTGATTCTAAGATTAGTTGATTCATTTTCTCTTTTCCCTTTCACTTTTTCTTCTCGAGGTCCTCAATATTATTCTTTGAGTCCACTCGCCTCTAACTTTCAGTTATTCTCGTCGTCAGTCCTGATTTTTGTAATTCAATAAGTATCCTTCTGTTAAATCGTTATGACGTCAAGTCCTTATCCAGTTTATAATCTAGTCAACTACTAATTTAAATTATATATTAAGGTCTAATTGGCAACCCTTTTTTCTTGTGGGGGGGGGGGAGATTCTTGAAAATTGTGATGTCTTGTCATTTGCCAAGAATAATGCTTAAAATTTTTTCAATTCCTCCTTCTGTCATAATGTCAGAAATTAAAATTCCATATTCCTCTCTCATCATATTATATAGCTTGAAAGTTAAAATTTTCTCAAGATACCCTCTTGTCAGAAATGTATAGCGTGAGCTCAATGTACAAAATTTTATCAATTTCAACTCATCTGGTGTTTCGATGTTGTCCAAGCTCTCTCCTGTCATACATAAATAGCTTGATTCCCAATATTTGAAATGTTTTCAAATCTGACTCCTTTGCGATAGAAAACATTTCTACCAACCACCGTCCATCGTCTATACAGCTCAAAAGTCTTAATTACTTTCAACTGTTATGACCAATATTATTTGAAATAATCAAAACGGACATAAACAGTTATACCATGACTATTTGTTTTGAAAAGGCTCAAAATGGTCATCTTCAATTTCAAGTGCTAATTCTGCTTGTTGGAAGAATTTTATGAAGAACAAAAAATTTCCACCCTGACCAACATTTTTTGGTTAGAACAGTTATAAGATTGATTATTAGCAAGAAGTTTTGACCGTTTGACCATTTCATCCAATAACCATTTCAGATTAAATTTTCAGAGAGTTACAAGTATTTGAGATTTAATTTGACCAAAAAAAAAAAAAAAATGATGACTGTTCAGAGCCTTATATAAACCAACTACATTTCAAACATTAAAATGTAATGGGGCGTTCCATTCATTTTTGTCGTTGCTGGCGAAAAGTTGAATGCGGTATGCCTTTTTATGCAGCCTGTCACATTCTTTCTTCATTATCTCAAAAATATGATTCCAAATGAAAAATTGAAAAATACAAAATTTGATCCATTTATAAATTCCCATCTCTAATTAAGTTGAATTTAAATTTTTGCGTCAAAAAAATCTCAATTCGGACTTACTGAAAAGAAAATTACAAGAGGAAGAGAAAATGTTCTCTTTGCAATTCATATTTCTTCAGACTGTAATTAGGAAAAACGCAACACAAAAAGTTTTCAAAGACACTTGTGTTGACGTCACGCACAAAACGCTCAATATTTCTTTCTTCAAACCGTTCAAATTTTGAACGAATTTTGAACGAAAACGATTCGATATTTCTTAACACTTGCGGTAAGGTAACACTGCACAGTGATATACAGAAACAAAAATCTTTCGTCATTCAAAATGTTCCAACGAATACGACTACTCGGATTATTCGGCCAATCAGGCGTCGTAGGTTTGTACGTTTAGCCTAAACTTCATCATAAACCCAAAAGTCAAAAAATATTTCGAGCTGATAAGCGGAGGCTCAAGGTCGACTATTCGTTTAATAATATAGACTAGCCATGACGGCGCGCCGTCGGCGCGCCTCTCTCCTTATCCAGTATTTTTATATCTAGATATTTCACCATTTTTGAAATTAAAAAATATATATTTTTAATTTTTTGATACTTGTGTCATCTAAATTTTCAAATATGTCTTCATATTGCCCATCACTCATAAGAAAAGTAAGAAATTGTCAATGAATTTTTGGTGATGCAAATTTCATTATGGAAAACATGTAAATAGGAATAATTTTTAATATTTTAATAACTTCGGTAAACAATGTAGATATTTATACTCTGGAAAAGAGAAAAAAAAGTAGAAATTCTGTGGATTACTTTTCTGTGAACTTGTATTCAAAATTTTTATGCAAACTCTCCTTCTTTTCATTCTTCTATCCTAATATGTGACCCCGTCTACAGAAACCCGGCTTGATCAATATTATCGATCAGCAGAAAGATAGCTAGGTCACCTGAAACATAACTACCTTTCTGCTGATTGATAATATTGATCAAGCCGGGTTTCTGTAGACGGGGTCACATATAATTGGTTCTAGGTGTCCTCCTCCTGTAATCTACAATGAATAGAAGAAAAACGTTTTGATTCTAAGATTAGTTGATTCATTTTCTCTTTTCCCTTTCACTTTTTCTTCTCGAGGTCCTCAATATTATTCTTTGAGTCCACTCGCCTCTAACTTTCAGTTATTCTCGTCGTCAGTCCTGATTTTTGTAATTCAATAAGTATCCTTCTGTTAAATCGTTATGACGTCAAGTCCTTATCCAGTTTATAATCTAGTCAACTACTAATTTAAATTATATATTAAGGTCTAATTGGCAACCCTTTTTTTTTGTGGGGGGGGGGGGATTCTTGAAAATTGTGATGTCTTGTCATTTGCCAAGAATAATGCTTAAAATTTTTTCAATTCCTCCTTCTGTCATAATGTCAGAAATTAAAATTCCATATTCCTCTCTCATCATATTATATAGCTTGAAAGTTAAAATTTTCTCAAGATACCCTCTTGTCAGAAATGTATAGCGTGAGCTCAATGTACAAAATTTTATCAATTTCAACTCATCTGGTGTTTCAATGTTGTCCAAGCTCTCTCCTGTCATACATAAATAGCTTGATTCCCAATATTTGAAATGTTTTCAAATCTGACTCCTTTGCGATAGAAAACATTTCTACCAACCACCGTCCATCGTCTATACAGCTCAAAAGTCTTAATTACTTTCAACTGTTATGACCAATATTATTTGAAATAATCAAAACGGACATAAACAGTTATACCATGACTATTTGTTTTGAAAAGGCTCAAAATGGTCATCTTCAATTTCAAGTGCTAATTCTGCTTGTTGGAAGAATTTTATGAAGAACAAAAAATTTCCACCCTGACCAACATTTTTTGGTTAGAACAGTTATAAGATTGATTATTAGCAAGAAGTTTTGACCGTTTGACCATTTCATCCAATAACCATTTCAGATTAAATTTTCAGAGAGTTACAAGTATTTGAGATTTAATTTGACCAAAAAAAAAAAAAAAATGATGACTGTTCAGAGCCTTATATAAACCAACTACATTTCAAACATTAAAATGTAATGGGGCGTTCCATTCATTTTTGTCGGTGCTGGCGAAAAGTTGAATGCGGTATGCCTTTTTATGCAGCCTGTCACATTCTTTCTTCATTATCTCAAAAATATGATTCCAAATGAAAAATTGAAAAATACAAAATTTGATCCATTTATAAATTCCCATCTCTAATTAAGTTGAATTTAAATTTTTGCGTCAAAAAAATCTCAATTCGGACTTACTGAAAAGAAAATTACAAGAGGAAGAGAAAATGTTCTCTTTGCAATTCATATTTCTTCAGACTGTAATTAGGAAAAACGCAACACAAAAAGTTTTCAAAGACACTTGTGTTGACGTCACGCACAAAACGCTCAATATTTCTTTCTTCAAACCGTTCAAATTTTGAACGAATTTTGAACGAAAACGATTCGATATTTCTTAACACTTGCGGTAAGGTAACACTGCACAGTGATATACAGAAACAAAAATCTTTCGTCATTCAAAATGTTCCAACGAATACGACTACTCGGATTATTCGGCCAATCAGGCGTCGTAGGTTTGTACGTTTAGCCTAAACTTCATCATAAACCCAAAAGTCAAAAAATATTTCGAGCTGATAAGCGGAGGCTCAAGGTCGACTATTCGTTTAATAATATAGATTACTATCGCACTCTAGCGAGAATTTTCGTCGCATTGCATTGAGATTTGAGTTCAGAGCACGGTATAAGATGAAGAGGTAATGACACAACGCTAAAATCGTGTCCGCAGTTTTGAAGTTGTACGTACAAACTTCCGCTAGGTTTGCAGCGAACACTCGGGCTGTTTCCCTGTTCCTTCTACACCCCACCTGCGCCGAGACGTTACCGTTGGTACCCTAGTATTGATGAAATTTCCAAGGATTATAAAAAATCCAAGAATTTACTTAGAAGGGTGATTCTTTCAAAATTTTATAGAGTAGATTAAATGGTATTTTTATGCCAAATATGAAATGCATCGGCTGATTCCTGATCCTGCAATAAATTTTTGAAAGTAGCGGCGTTCCCATAAGACTCTGTACATTACCCATCACTTTCATCACGAGCGCTGCGCTCGGGATGTTCAGAACTACTTCAAAATCACGGACAGCGTTTACCACAGTCAGAATACGTTCGTGTCACTACCTCTTCATCTTATACCGTGGTTCAGAGATCATGGATAATACTACATAGTAGTGTAGTTAATTCTTCGCGGACTTCGCCTCTCTGTTTCACCGAACGAATTAAATTAAGATATTTCCATAAGCAACCACTGTACTCTTTTAAGGAGTGGGAAATTATCCACTCTAACGTAAACCACATCGTGCAATATACGATTGCCACGGGAGCAGCCATTACAGGCATAGTAATGTTCTGGAAATTTGGACGAAGAGCCGATGCTCAATTAATCAAAGTAAGTTACCCTCTACATATTTTCAATGTTATAAACACTGTGAGTTAACATCATGTAAATATTATTCTATGACAACAATTGACCGTCAAATGTACGATCGAATAACGATTCGTCAATTACGACGAAATGAGCTAAGACACTATACTATCGTTTCTGGACACTTTATTTCAACAAAAGCTACACAGCATAAATCAATACAAGTTAGGCTTAAAAGAAGACTCTACGATAATAGGGCGACCGGTTAGTCCCTGACTAGTAGCTCGAAAACGTAACGTTACTGCGTGTTCGTTGACATCAAATTAAATTACGAATTAATATCGTACGATGTAAGGCTTGTGACGATATATTCGAAAATTTTCGTCACATATTCGTACTTCTTGTCAGTAAGATTTAATAATTCAACTTCCAGGAAGCTGCAAAAGAAGCTGCAAAAGAAGCTACAGAGGCAGCAGCGAAAGTTATGGAGAAAGCAATCGCGGCAGCTATGGAGAAAATGAGGGCGGAGTTCGACCTCATTCCCAAAAAAAATGAAAAGAAATGAACTTGTTCTTATTAATAAAGTATTATCGATCGTATTAATTCTTAGAATTTGTTCGTTGGTTGATAATTATTTCTGTAGGTATTCGAAACTAATTCAACGCTACTGAGTGGTTCGATTGTTCCATCTATTGAGAAAGAAAGAATCAAACTTGTTCGGAACTAATTATGTGCAATGAAGTAATTCGATCATCACATTTATATTTCTTTAAGGTGATAGATCTCACTGTTTTTCGTCTAAAAATGCATACTGTACAATATTTCTGATATTTCGACTGATAATATGATGACTAAATTCCAATTCACCTATCTAATGTGCGAATATTGATGATCAACTGACCACTACCCGAGTACGTGATGTTAATTGAAAAGGATCAAAATTATCATGAATTTGGTCTTAGAATCGTATCGTATTCTTTTAGCACTGAACTGAAGTTTTTGTTACTTTACAAGTGTCTGGTGGTTAATTACTGTATAGTGTCAGCTGACGATACTCAATCTCTTCAAAAACATCGAGAAAATGAAATGTGGAAGAAACACTTGAAAGGGATGAATGCTTGTTTTTAGAGAATGGGTGAAAAATACGATGACCTTTAAATTACCATTGGTTTGTTGATCAGAGTCAACACCCTATTGAGTAAGGATAATCATTCCGAATTAAGAGAGTTCGATGTACATATCTTACGAATTAAATTTTATCTTTACCAAAAATATATTTCATGAGTGTTAAGATTATTAGAGAATGAATATATTTCAATAATAAACGAGAACAGTACAGTCCATAATAATAATAATAATGCAATTAATAATGATGATGATTGCTGCGTAGAGCAGTGTTGCCAATAAGCTAACCATAGATATAGTCATAACAGTCACCCCCTCGTGAAAAATAATAATAATCATAATAGTAATACATGGAAAAAAAAATCTTAACTTATAATTGCATTTTTTTTTTTTTTTTTGGAGATAATAACGTCATTACAAAATAAAGAAAGCAAAAAATTGACACAATGTGTTCAATTAATTTTTTAAATGGGGTGCTGCAAAATATTAAGACTTGAGTAAGCGTTTTATAAAGATAGACGTACTGGTCTTTTCTTTTCACGTAATGATCTACGAAGTTCTGTTGGTTCAGTAATTGTTACTTTCTTCTTGCTGCCATTTGGTGATGGTGATGGAGTTATTGATGATTTAGAGATTGAGGAACTTCTTAATTGGTTTATATGGCGCTTGAGTACTTGATTTGATGGCAGACGAACTAAATATGTTCGATAACCCAGTACCTTGACAATTGATGCTTTTTTCCACTTAGCTGACCCATGATAATTTCTGGAAAGGACTTGATCACCAACTTTAAAAGTCCTGATATGCTTTTTGGCATCAGCATTATATTCTGTACGGTCAGTGGTTTCTGGTTTTAGCAAGTGTAACCGAGTTCGTAATTGACGACCAAAATGTCGTTCAGCAGGCGTTTGACCACATTCAAGTGGGGTACAGCGATACTGGAACACAATTTGTTGTATCTTCTCATATAAATTTGTTGGGTTTTCACTAAGCATCTTTAAAAGTTTCTTCTTTAACGTTTGGACTGTCCGTTCTGCAATGCCATTGGTTGCTGGAAAATCTGGAGGGGAAGTTATGTGGGTGATACCACATGCTTCATAAAACTGTGAAAATTCATTGGATGTGAAATATGTAGCGTTATCTGTTACTACAGTGTATGGCAGCCCATGTATAATGAACAACTTTGTGAATTTCTCAATTGTAGACATCGACGTTGGTGCTTTGGAAAGTAAGAATGTTTCTACCCATTTTGAGTATGCGTCAATGACAATCAGTATGAACTTTCCGCATATGGGACCTGCAAAGTCAGCATGAATTCGGTGCCATGGTGCTGTCGGTATTTCCCAATGATGTACCGGGGCCTTACTTGGCTGTCGCTGATGTGTAGCACAAGCTTCGCACTCTTTTACCATTTCTTCAATATCTTTGTCTAAATTCTTCCAATAACATATTGATCGTGCAATAGCTTTCATCTTTGTAATTCCACAGTGTGTAAGGTGTAATTCTTTCAATACATATTGTTGGAGACTGCTTGGAATTACTACTCTCTGTCCGCGCATGATAACACCATTTAATAATGAGTATTCCGTTTTTTTAGTATCTTTTCTTTCAGGTTCTTCTTTTAACTCTTTTGCTAGTTTAGACAACTTAATATCTTTTTCAGTTGCTTCTTTAAGGTCTTTTGCAGTCACGCCTTTTGAATTGAAAACTAATGTTTTGATTTGATTTATACAGAACAGGTCGACTTCATCAACTATGTCTGCGTTGATGCATTGAATTGGTTGGCGCGATAAATAATCAACATTTGAGTGGTCTTTTGCAGCCCGATATTGCACACTATAATCAAATTGTCGTAAATGTAATGCATAACGAAGCAGTCGTTGAGCTGTTATTGCCGGAAGCTGCTTGTTAGGGGAGAAAATCTGCTGTAGAGGTTTATTATCTGTAATGAGTGTAAATACATGACCATATAAATATTGATAGAATTTTGTAGTTGCCCAATACATAGCAGTAGCTTCACGGTCTAAGTGTGAGTAATTCCGTTCAGCTTTAGATAAAGAGCGTGACGCATATTCTATAGGATGCAGTTGACCATTTTTCATGTGCGATAGAATAGCTCCCAGTCCGTACGGACTTGCATCTGTTTCTAAATAAAGGGGAAGTTTTGGATCAAATGTTGTGAGAATCTTCCCTTCTTCTGAGAGCTCTTTCTTTATTTCTACAAATGCTGCGTTGCATTCTTTTGACCACTGATAGGGTTCCTCTTTCCTCAATAATCTATGTAAGGGTTGCAATTTTGTTGATAGGTTTGGAATAAAACGAGCATAAAATTGAACCATACCAAGGAACGATTGTAATTCTTTCATATTTGTTGGTGGTGGCGTGTCTCTAATAGCCTCAACTTTACTTTCATCTTTTTCAAGGCCTTTCTCCGATATTATGTAACCTAGATATTTAATTTTTCGGATGAAAAATTTTGATTTTTCTCTATTCAAATGAATATTGAATTCCTTCAATTTTTCAAGGCAGATCTCAAGGTTTTTCTGGCACTCTTCTCTTGTTTGACCATATATTAATAAGTCATCAAAATAGGCTACGCAGCCTGGTAAGCTGCTAATGATTGGAGCCATAACACTATGAAATAAGCTTGGGGCGGTGCTTAACCCATAATATAATCGATTAACTTTATAAGTACCCCGATGAGTACTGATTGCTGCAATTTCTGCGCTTTTTGGATCTAAACTGCAATGTTGATAAGCATGATACATATCGAGTAAACAATAATAAGTACTCCCATGCAAGTTTGTAAATATTTCTTGTACTTTAGGAATAGGATAGTGTGCCGGCTCTAACATTGGGTTCAATGTGACTTTGTAGTCCGCACAAATACGAACTTTATTATTTGGCTTTGGTGCAATCACCAAAGGTGTTCCCCACTGGCTAAATTCAATTTTTTCAATTACTCCTTCTTTTTCCATACGATCAAGTTCTCTATTCACAATGGGAATTAACGCATATGGAATTGGACGAGGAGGTAAATACTTTGGTGCAGCATCTTCTTTTAACTTCAGCTGACATATTACATCGGGAATTTTTCCAACAGTATCTTGGAAAATAGTAGGGTATTTTCGAATAATTTCGTTAGCCGGATCGAGTTCTGTTAGATTAATTCCTAAACTTTTTTTTTCTTCAGTAAATTCATCCAGATTAATAATTTTCAAACTGCGAATCCAAGCTCGACCTAAAATAGGTTGATAATTTTCTCTAATAATGAATAATGGCAGTTTCTGGGTTTCACCTTTATAGGAGGCTTGTACAATAACATAACCTTCTGGATAGAGAAATTCGGTATTGTATACTCTAAATCGAATATTTGGACATTTAATGATAGGACAAGAAATCTTCAATTTTTTAAAATCATCCTTCGAAAGGACTGTTGCCGGACTTCCAGTATCTAATTCAAATTGTTGATATTCATTATTGATAAGAATTTCAACGAATAGTTTTTCTGTTAAATATGACGATAACGGCGGGATATCATAGGTGATTTTCTCAACTGCGGATATTTGGTTTATTTCGCCCATAAAAGGATTATCTTCAAATTCTAGAGCTTTAACATTATTTTTATCAGTAAGAGCTTTGATACAGACCTTGAATAAATGACCTTTGTGACCACAATGTGAACAATGAAGCTTTTCCTTATTGGTACGGCAATTTTCGGTCCTGTGATTATCTTTGCCACATGCCAGGCAAGAATTCGCGATACCAAGTTTCTTCAGTAATTCAGGATTGAACTGCCGTTTTTTGTGAGAAACGCTGGTTGGACGTCGTTGATTATTGTTCCGTCGTTGATAATTATTCTGGAACTTGGTCTTGGATCGAGAGTGATAATTACGGTATGCGCTATTATTTAATCTTGGCCCATAATATGGTTTACCTTGTTGATGTTCTTCTGCTCTTGAGATTCGATTCACTGAGTCTGCGACATTATTCTGGTTTTTGACACCGAAATCTTCTGTATTTTCTTTTCGAGCTGCTTCAAGCGCGGATGCTGAGTCTAAGGTTTGCGTTAACGAGGTATCCGGATCCATTTGCAGTAACTTCTCTCGAATATATGTATCTTTGACACCACGAATGAATTGGGCTTGGAATACTCCGTCGAATGGTTCAGTACATTCTTCAGCCGTGCATATCCATTTACATCGTTGAGCGATTAATTTCAGGGCAGATATATAATCTGGGATTGATTCATTTGCTTTCTGCGTCCTAGATAGGAACTTGTGGCGTTCAGTTTGAATATTTATTTTCGCATCGTGACGTTTTTTGAGAAAATCCAAGATTTCCAAATACTCAATATCTGCTAATTTTCGATCGCCGATATCAGATTTCAGTTCTAAGAACTCTGTTCGCTGTAAGCAGCCTAAAAGAATCGTTTTCATCGAATGTTCGACGCGCCTCTTTTCTTCTTCTTCTTCGTCTGATAATTCTTCGTCGTCGTCTGTTTCAGGTTTGATAATTCCTCGCGTGTCGAGATAATTCTCAAATCGCTCATAATAAGCACTAAATTCTTCCTCCTTAGGATCGAATTTATCAAAAGATATATTATGGCTTACCACCGTATTTGTTTGAGCATTTGATTGCTTCTTTAGTAACTGCTCGATAGCAGCACCTTGGTTTTTGAGCGCATCCATGATCGCAGTGAGGGCGTCTTTGGTCGTCATCTCGATAGATAACTTGGCGCGGAACGTACTATTGCTGAATAACAATCATTCAAAACTGAGTCGAAAAAGACATTACTTGCCACGTAAACGAGCAAGAAAATGAACGAGAATAACTTAGTGAAACTATTTCATCCTCGTCGCCAATTCTGTTAAGATTATTAGAGAATGAATATATTTCAATAATAAACGAGAACAGTACAGTCCATAATAATAATAATAATGCAATTAATAATGATGATAATGATTGCTGCGTAGAGCAGTGTTGCCAATAAGCTAACCATAGATATAGTCATAACAATGAGTTAAATCGATACTCTGAGTGGTATAACCACTGAATGAATAATGTAAACTGTATGATGTTTGTGCATTAAGTTCGATGTTGAAAGTGATTACGAACTGTTTTCTAGTTACGTAGGTACATCAAGAATTGTGAGACACCAAAGTAGTAGCTCACGATTATTGGACTTCCTACAAAAAAAGAACGAGACTCGTTAGTCTGTTATTCATTATGATATTCCAGAAAATTTATTCAGAGGATTAAAAACTTTCATACATTTTATATTCATTTTGTATCAATTTGTCTACAATTCTGAAAGAAATTCAGAGGATTACAATTTTGTATCAGTTTTTTATGAGAATCCAGAGGGATTCAAAAATTTCCATACTTTCGTATCAATTTTTCTTACGTACATAATAAAGAACACATTTGCATCTACATTCAACTATCATCTGTACATCAGACGAGAAATATTATTCAGTATTCTTATGTCTATGAAACTAGCCAGCTCGCGTATAAAAACATATCTCTTCGTGTTATTTTCTCAATTTATAATGTATATTGTGTCATAATAAGTATTGAATGAAAGAGAGTATTTTTCCAAACATTTCAGTTCATTTTCTACGTCTCTCACTTAATTAGAAACAGAATACTTCTCGTAAATCACGCGAATCCTATGGAATGAATTCATTGCTAGACACAACAAAATTTATTTTTTATTGACGACAAATTGATAACTTCGTTGACTGAGACTGCTCCAACATAATGCCTTGACATCTAAGAAATGAAAATTTGTGAAGCATATTCACTCAACTGATTGCAAAAATATTTCTCTGACACGTTGAAGGCTATTGGCTCAGTTAAAGCGCGGCAATCCGGCGGCATTCCGACAATTGAATAATGAATTAATGGTAATTAATGGTAATACCCATCGATGGAGTGTACAAATACTATTATTCCAAGAGGTTTAATTACAAAAGTAAGTTAAATAGTACTAGTAAAAACCATTGTGTGTAATTACTCTCTGAAGTCACTTGAAACATGGACTTATTTTCCAGATAGGATCGTTAAAAGGCGTGCCATTCCTCGAAATAATAGAAGTTTCGAGTAGGAAAGTGCATCTCGTTTTCACATACGACCTCTCTTTATCGGTCAGAAGTGATTTACACGCGGGGCAGATCGTTCACGCAATAGTCCGGAACACCGATACATTCCCAAGAGTCACAGAGGCTGTGAAAATTACAATATTGTGTAAGATATATTCACAACAACTAATAATATACCATCGTTCGTTTTGTCTGGAAGAGAATTATTGAAAGTAGATTTCTATGCGTTGCAGCTTCTGACGACGTACCATGTCGCTTCAAAGAAGTGCCACCGTCGTACTAGACGCAGAAGGCGCCGAGATAAAAAATGGAGCAGGCGAGGTGCTCGTTATGTATTCAGGTAGGACTTTCGCCTATTATAAGGAACAAACGAATGAATGATATTATGATTCTCAGTAATTGTACTCGCAGGTATTTCTTCTACTTATTTTTTCATGCATTAATATTTTGTAGATGATGGTACTTGTGGTTGGGTGAACTTAACTTCCGTTGAAGAAAATCCTGTCAACGAAAATCCTGTCAACGGTGAAGTTGAGTCTACACTAGATGATGTGGATTCTAGTCCGTGGAGTAAAATTGAAACTTTGCGATTGATTGAATTATATAAGGAAAATAAACATAGATTCGTCAGCACCAGCGTAAAAAACCACAAAGTTTGGCTTGAATTCGTTGCTCATTTTCCTGGAAGAACTGTTACCCAAATAAGGAACAGATTCAAGTATTTGAAGGGGAAATTCGTTGCTGTCAAAGATAATATGTCAGATCGCGCGACTGGAAAGAAACGAATTAAATTCGAATACTTCGAGGAATTCGATGAGCTATTCGGCAGAGAACCAAACATCACACCAGTCTCTGAATGTGACTCGAGTGAAGCCACTGCAAATTTTCCTCCTTTGGATACTAATGGAAACAGAGAACTCGTCGTACCCGAAATGTTAGAGCCCGAAGAGGAGGATCCGTTGTTTCTCGATAATCCTAGAAGAAGGGAGAAACGTCTTAAAAAACGGAAAGTAGACGTATTAATTGAGCAACTACGGGAGGACGGAGAACGGAGACAGACCCAGGGTTCAGAAAAATTAGAAATTCATAAGAAGGCTGCATCTGCTCTTGAAAGAATCGCGGCGAGTTTTGAGGCTTATGTCGAGAAAATGTAGTCGATTTTTTAGATTGTCTGATAATTTTCAATCCAATTCGTTTTTACAAGATTTTTTCTTTTCATATTTCATTATTATAAGTTAAGTGCGTTCAACGTGATACTCGTACTTTTTCAAAAATCATATTTCTAGTTCTTCGCATGTGATTCTTAATTGCAGCCGTTTCGCATTTCTTCATAGTTTAAGGTTTTCATTCATGACACAAAGAATAATATTTTCTTAGGAACATCAGAATTGCTAATCAATTTCAAAATTTAAAAGCGTGCGTTCCAACAGCTTCGTTTATCTTTTATCCTATCATCGATAAATTGTTTTACAAAGTACTTTTCAAATGACTATCGTGAACTTCATTTTATTTTCGCCTAGGCCTACTTGAAAATAATACTTTCAGAAATGCAAATTTTTTTTTATTAATCTTATAATGTGGTTCGTTACTCTGGGTATTTGAAATAAGTTATCCTACACTTTTCAATGCAATTCGTTTTTACAAGATTCTTTCTTTTTATTATTATAAGTTAAGTGTGTTCAACGTGATACTCGTACTTTTTCAAAAATCATATTTCTAGTTCTTCGCATGTGATTCTTAATTACAGCCGTTTCGCATTTCTTCATAGTTTAAGGTTTTCATTCATGACACAAAGAATAATATTTTCTTAGGGATTTCAGAATTGCTAATCAATTTCAAAATTTAAAAGCGTGCGTTCCAACAGCTTCGTTTATCTTTTATCCTATCATCGATAAATTGTTTTACAAAGTACTTTTCAGACTATCGTGAACTTCATTTTATTTCCGCCTAGGCCTACTTGAAAATAATACTTTCAGAAATGCAAATTTTTTTTTATTAATCTTATAATGTGGTTCGTTACTCTGGGTATTTGAAATAAGTTATCCTACACTTTTCAATGCAATTCGTTTTTACAAGATTCTTTCTTTTTATTTTTATAAGTTAAGTGTGTTCAACGTGATACTCGTACTTTTTCAAAAATCATATTTCTAGTTCTTCGCATGTGATTCTTAATTGCAGCCGTTTCGCATTTCTTCATAGTTTAAGGTTTTCATTCATGACACAAAGAATAATATTTTCTTAGGGATTTCAGAATTTCCAATCAATTTCAAAATTTAAAAGCGTGCGTTCCAACAGCTTCGTTTATCTTTTATCCTATCATCGATAAATTGTTTTACAAAGTACTTTTCAGACTATCGTGAACTTCATTTTATTTCCGCCTAGGCCTACTTGAAAATAATACTTTCAGAAATGCAAATTTTTTTTGTGGTTCGTTACTCTGGGTATTTGAAATAAGTTATCCTACACTTTTCAATGCAATTCGTTTTTACAAGATTCTTTCTTTTTATTATTATAAGTTAAGTGTGTTCAACGTGATACTCGTTCTTTTTCAAAACCCATACATATATCTAGTTTTTCCTATGTGATTCTAACTCTTAAGCCCTTTCTCACTTTGTTGAGCGTCATTTTTCATGTTGCAACTTACGTTAGAATAATACAAGACATTTACATTTGAAGTTCTTGACTCATATTCTTTTACAAAACGTCGGTAGTAATAGGCCTAAAATACACAATGAAAAAAAAAAATACAAAACGCGTTATTTTTGATGCCATCAAAACCATTCTTACTTGTCAACGTGACTGTACGGTACCATGCCGTATTTTGTTTTTTTTTTTTCAAGAACTTTTAATCATTTCAAGGGAACAAAAGTTCATTTTCAATAGTATTACATACATGAAATAACCTAAAAGAATAAATCACAATTCTAATATTCTTATGAATTTCAACCATGAACGTATTGAAGCATTACTGATGTCCATACAACTCGGCAGTTAACAAGTTTCTAATTTGCACACCAACGATATCGTCTGCATCTGCTGGTGCCACTGGTGGAACCAAAGCTGCTTCCATGGCCCCATCTGCTGCTGCTTGTAATTGAAGTTGCAGGTGACCATTATTCATTTCTTCTAGGAAAGCATTACCTTCCTCAATATACAGGTCCAATTCTTCATCACAATTAAGACATAAATTGTGAAGGACGCATGCAGCTACAATGGTATAAGGAATTAGGTCTGTGCGATTCATATCCAGATAACGAAGGCGTCTGAATCGACCAAAAAGTAAGGCAAAGCTCCTCTCAATAACTTGCCTCGTCGATGCATGACGAGTGTTGAAATGTTTCTGTGCCTGTGTAATATTTGACCTTTCGACAAATGGAGGAATACAGAATCTTTTACAGGGGTACGCCTTATCTCCAATAATATATTGTTGCTCGTTAAAGTATTCACCATACTGCGTTGACATCTTGTGGTATATGGGGGAGTTTTTGAAAATCCGACAGTCACTCACTGAACTTGGGTATCCGGCATAACAATTCAGAAATCGTAATTTATTATCGCAAATAGCCTGCAATGTTACACCGTAAAAACATTTGCGGTTGATGTACACGTGACTATCGATTTTTGGTGCCTTAATTGGGACGTATGAACCATCCACAGCACCAATTACACCTCGCACACGAGCAAACCTTCGAAATGCTCTCTCGTTTCTGGTTCTTTCTTCTGCATTTGGCCAACGAATTATTGCCGGGGCAATTACATTTAAGGCATGTATGACGCGATAAAAACTGACGAACAGGGAAGACTTCCCCATATCAAATTTCTTTCCAACAGACCTGTAAACAGAAATTATCAAACAGAAAGATGGAGAATGCAGTAATGATGAATGAACCGAAGTAATAGATTTATCGGCGTTCTCTCACCTATAACTGTCCGGTGTGGCTAATAGCCATAAAACGGCCAGTACTTGATTTTCAGCTTTAATCTTTTTCCGACCAGTATTTCCGCTTGCGGTTAACATTGGACCAATGAGTTGTAGTAACTTTTCGTACGTCGTTCGAGTAACTCGAAAATCGCGTCGAAATTCAATTTCCGAAGAAATGGGAATGGTAACTTCTACGAATAATTTCAACCTCGCTGGCACCTCTCTTCTATACGATTGAACTAGTGCTTGTAACTCATGATCCATCAATCCGGCTTCCTCGTCATCATCGTCGTCGTCGCTTTCATTCTGAAATAACAAGGTATACGAAGCGACAACACTTTGTGTTAACGCTGAAAGAGGTAAGAGTGGTAATGCCATTGTCAAAATATCATTATGATCGCGAAAAACAAGCGTCAATTCAGCTCAAGGAATAAAATTATTCACAAATTAATTCTTTTCCTTTTAAAAATGATCAAGAAATGATCAAGTGATAAGGGTACCGTAATAATCCACCTGGTTGTGGGTTTGTAATCCAGTCCCGACTGCGTTAAGATTTTTCTTCCTCGGTGGAGCGCAACCATTATTTCTGAACGAGTTTTCATTTCTTACCCGGGTACGCACTGCGTCGAAAAAACGTTTCTGAACGACTTAGCTGTGAAAAATTCTGTAACCAGTCATCGGTTACGCGTTTCTGAACGCACCCCTGTTGTCGAGGTATTCCGTGACGGTGGAGCAGTCTCAGTCAATGCCAGTCAACAAAGTTATCATCAGCTGTGTGACGCACGACTCTGTCGTACGCCACAAGTTGGTTGAAAAATTGAAAAATTCGTAAATATTTGGAATAATTAACTCGCCTCTACGACCTAATTCGAATAACGGTAATTCACTTCGCGAAACCGCGAAATATCGCGGATGTTTAGACTACGAGAATGACATACGACGAATTGTATATACAATGTTTAACGATATAAGAATCAATCATATGTACCAGAAAAATTTCCACGATATTCAACGGATGTTATGTCTAAAAAAATACTGCAATTGAGAAAATAGGCGTTTGCTGAAATATGTATAAAATGTATATTGTCGAAACCCCACATCCTCAGGATGTTTAGTCTATCACTAAAACTGTACATATTACCGTTAGCTGTACCAATTAATTTGCTTCATTTTGTTCAAATTCCATTACTCGTTCAATGACATATTCCCTACTAGGCATATTTGTACCTGAACTTTTAGTATATAAGCTTAAGCTGTAGAATGAAAAGTTAGTTACCCAACCTAATCTAATTTGAGAATACTTGAAAATTAATATTGTTTGTTCGTGTAAAGTTCGCAATCGTATTAATCGTTCGAAAATACATTAGTTTTCTTTTTGACTAGAAACCAGTTTATTCGTAATCGCACAACTTACATATACATGTACATTTTTTCTTTTCATTTTTATCCTCGCCCGCGTTTTCCGACTCTATAGTTTCGTCAGTCTTCAACACGATTTTTGGATCGTCATCCACATCGTCCATCACAAATGGCGCCCAACTTTTGAACCCGTGATGCCAGAATCAATTGTAAAGTCTAAATCGTTCGTCACGTTTTCGCTCTCAATATTTGCTACTACAAGCGCAACTTGCCATTTGAATTCATCTGCTGAAAACTGTAAGTAATCAAATCGAAATTATTCATTCCAAACTTTCCTTTCCTCTCTTTTCGTAAATGTCGTGGGTCTATCACTTACGAACCGATGAAGCTAATAATCTCCTAAGAACTTTACGTACATCTGTTAATCCTACTGCGAACTTAGAAGAGAAACGTAAAGGCTTAGCTCAGTATTTTAAAACTAACCCAGACCTCAGTGAATATTTAAGATTACAAGCCGAATCAAGTAGGCAGCAAGGCACTTCGCTCTCATTAGATATAACTGAAATTAGCCGTCTAGAAGGACGCACTGATCCATTCTCACAGTTTTTACAAAGTAGATCTCCCGCCAAGTCTGCCTTTAACATCGCTTCGCCCATCAAAGATCGAGACGATACTCATAATATTTCCTTCTCAGAAAAGCTCGAAGAACAAGATGAGAGTCTTAATATCTCCTTCTTAGAAAAAATTCAAAACCAAAAGGAAAATCTCGTTCCACAATCTTCAAAAAGTGTAAATAATTCAAATCTTAGTGAATCTTTTAAGAATCTACACATCACTAATCCTCCTACAATGAATTTCGAAAAACTCGACGAAATCCTACAAAAAATTGACTGCCGTGAGAAAATTGGTCTAGAAGTTGAAGAATTTCGAGGAGCTGCTCATGAAGATATTTCTGAACACTGTGATAATGTAGATAGAATAGCACGTGTAAATAAATGGAATGAAGAGCAAACTATCCGACATTTTTCGCGCAAATTGAAGGATGAAGCGAAAGAATTTTTTATGCACAATGTTCTTGGTGATAATAATAATCACGTCACGTGGGCTCAGATCAAGGAAAAATTTAAAGTAGAATATGGAAAGGACGAAAATACATGGGATCTACTTATTAATAAAACCAAGCAAAAGACAGGAGATTGTCCAGTAGCGTTTGCGAGAAAAATCATCCGATTATGTAAGAAACAAAATCCGAATATGTCAGAGAAAGCGATATCAGCGAGAGTCTTAAATTGCCTTCTCCCTGAACAACGTAAGGCAATTCAAAATCTGAATAATCGTAGCATAAATAACCTCCTAGAAAATCTCGAAGTCGTAAAAGATAACTTGGAAAGATATAATGATTCCAATGAAGATAGTTTAGTGCTAGAACTTAAAACCCTTAGAGTGCAAATGGAAAAGCTAGCGAACGATAAGAATAAGAAAGAAACAGGAATTCAAGAAATCATTGCCATGGTTCAAAACAAGATGGACGAGGAGAATCAACAGAAGAAAGAAGAAGCCAAAATCCCTGAATTAATTAATAAAATTCGTGGGCAAGATTCTAGTCGACCTTCAGCTACTCAGCAAATCGTTCAAACACCGATACCTAATATTCAAATGAATCCTGTTGCTTTCTTTCCTCAACAACCCTATCCCACTCCCCAAGAAACTACCCCTTCACAAACAGTATCAAACCCTTTCCAAGCAATACCCCCATCCTTTCCCCCGCCTCCAACCTATTCTCATTACAATCAAAATTTCTTTCGTCAATGGTATCCTACATATCGCCCAAGGTATCAAAACAACAGTCACTTTTCCCGTGGTGGATCCCGATTTCAAAATAACCGTTTTCAAGGTAACCGTTTTCAAACATCATATAACAACTCAGGCTGTTATGTTTGTGGACTCAGAAATCATTTTGCCAAGGATTGTTGGAGAAGAGGACAGTTTTCATACCCCTCACGCAATAATAATATCAATTCTTCCACGAATAGGAGTGGTAACAACTCATCTCAAAAAAACGAGCAGTAGCGACGAGTCATAAATTCTACCAGGGAAGACAGAGAAACGCTCCACAAAATTCATTCCGTAAATCACCGTCTCATACGAATACAAATAGTAACCTAGTTAAGGAAAATAAATTGAAGAACACTGACCTTGCACACGAAAATATTTGCACTTTCGCTCATCTAAATTGCAGCATAGATGTTAGAGTAGGTCAGGAAATCTTACATGCGTTAATTGATAGCGGTGCGAACATCAACTTATGGAAACGGAGCTGCCTACCCGAAAATTGTATGATAGACAAAAAATCAATCGAGAATATTTGTGCCTCGTCGCAGTCATTCACAATGACACATTACGGTAACGCCGAAATTACATTCTTTATTGGTAAAATTAAATTCAAAGAAACATTTCGTATTGTCGATGAAATCGATGAGTCAGTAATATTAGGCGGTCGCTTCATGATTAAAAATAAAGTTATCATAGATTACGAAAAAGAAGAACTTCGAGTACGCAATGCCATTAAGATACCTATGAAACGAGAATATATTGACAGTCTCAAAAAAGGCCTTACAAAAGATGGAAACAAAATTGCGTTGAATTATTCCATAACTGTTCCCGCTCGTTCTTCCACCCAACTCTTCATCGAAAATACAGAAAACAGCAAGTTTCGAATACAACACGCACTACTTCGACGCGGTTTCAATATTTTCCAGCCCAGTCAGCATATTCTACAAATTACCAACGAAACGGTCTCAACAGTCACCTTACGCGAAAATACGGTATTATGTACAGAAACGCCGGAAAAACGACCCTTCGGCAATAAGGTTAACACAATTAATAAGACAGAGAAAGATACAAATGTAAAATCATATATAAGAACGAAGGAGAACGGAGAGAAGGGAATTTTCGATCGTAATGGAATTGAAATCAACTGTACGAAAGGATTAACTGAATACCAACGAGAAATTGTTTTGGAAATGTTGAATGAATTCGGAGAAATGTTCACAGAAAATGAAAACGACACAGGGTTCATCACAGGAGTTAAAGAATGCGAAATTTTCACAACAGATAACATTCCGGTTGTCTCCCGCCCATATCCTATAGCAGAAAAAGAATTCAAACTCGGTATGGACTTACTTAAAAAGTTAGAGAAGGCGGGAAAGGTACGAAAATCTAACTCCTTTTACTGTTCACCAGCTTTTGTCAAATATAAAAAAGATAAAACATCTCCCCGTTTGTTAGTCGATATGTCAAAAGTGAATAAGAAGATAATCGCCTCTGCTGTCACGAATCCTAGACCTCAAGCAATCATAGAAGCCTATCAGCAAGCAAATTGGTTCTCTTGTGCAGATATTTTTTCCGCCTATTACCAAATAAAAGTAGCCGAACACTGCGCACATAAATTAGCTTTTATGTTAGCAAACTCTGACCTCTACGAATTCTTGGGTCTCCCTATGGGATGTTCCGCTAGCGCAGCAGCTTTAGTAGCAGCCTTGAATGAGATTCTCGAAGAAGAACTATGGAAAATTTGCACCGTATACATGGATGATATAGGTATATACAGCAAAACATTCGAGGAACATGTTCGACATGTACGACAAGTTTTACGGAAGCTAAGAGAACACAACGTTAAGCTCCGAACAACAAAGTGCAATTTTTTCAATCGAAGTATCGAAATCCTAGGCTATAAAATCGAAGGAGGTACTGTGCGTCCCACTGAAGGCAACATAAAGGATTTTTTAAGTATGAAACCACCACGCACAGTCAAAGATGTCCGCTCCTTCATTAGCAGCTTTAGTTATTTTCGCAATTATATGAATAACTTCACGCAAACAGCCAAACCAATCAGCGAACTTATACGCGGAAAAGGGAATTTAAAAAGTTCTAATCGTATTACGTGGACAAAAGAATGTCAACAAGCCTTCGACGAGCTGAGAAAACAAATTACAGAACGACCCATACTCCAACTTTTCGACCCAGCAAGAGAAACCTACTTAATCTGCGATACGTCATCATACGCGACAGGAAGTGCTCTCTTACAAAAAGATCCGAGCGACGGACACCTCAAACCCGTTGCCTATTATTCAGAGAGATTACCAGAAAGAAAACGCCACCTATCCTCATACGACTTAGAATTAATAGGTATAACTATGGCACTTAAAAGATTCCGTAAATATTTATACATGCATAAAGTCTATATCTATACAGACCATCGTAATCTAGTTAACTGTAAAATCAATGAAGATTCTATGATGAACCTTTCACGAGTAAGACGCATTACCGATATCCTCAACAGTTTCGATTATGAGTTGATATACAAAAAAGCGGAAGAAATTCAACTCGCCGACTATCTCAGTAGAGGGCCAGACTTCGAAAAAATTCACTCGATATTACACAATGAAAATGAACCTAAATTTGTAGCCCAGCAGGAGAAAGATCACGAAATCATGGGAATTAAGATTGCTCTATATAAACGGAATTTTCCTACAACCTACACGGATGAGGAAAAGAAGAAGTTCCGTAGAGCTTCCCGCAGGTTCACCTTAGACGAAAACGATCTCGTATGCTATAAAAAATATTCTAGAACTCAAACGCTGCATCTGCCAGTAGTTCCCCAAAGTCTACAAGAAGAAATGATCAATGAAGCACATTCTGGATTGATGAAGGGCAATCACAACGGAGTATGGAGAACTTTCAATAAACTAGCCAACTACGTGTACTTCAGAGGAATGAAAACAAAGGTCGAGGAAGTAGTAAAAACATGTGAAAGTTGCCAAAGATACAAAAAGTCCAACATCAAGTATGGGAAACTCAATGAAAGTGTAGAGAAAAAAGAAACGCTAATGGAAAAAATTTCTACGGATATCTTAGGCCCCCTTCGAGTAGGCAATCGCCAAATTTTTATAATCACAGCAATAGATAATTTTTCCAAATATATTTTTATAAAGGCCACCACTGTTGTAAACTCAAAGGTCATCATTAATTTCTTCGACGAAATAATCGCTCACTTCCCACTGCCAAGGGAAATCTTCTCAGACCAGGCTCAATATTTTAAAAGTAACGAATTCGCCGAATACTGTGAATCTAAGGGCATCAAACAAAGACATTCTATCGCTCTAGTACCCTCTACAAATGCCTTAATCGAGAGACCAAATGCGTGGGTTGCCGACACTGTAAAATGCCTTTTAGCAGACGGTCACTCAAAGACCGACATTTTTAAATGGGTAAAATTGATTCAGAGAGCATGGAACAACTGCGAAAACCCATCACTAGGAGGAGTATCTAGCCAGTATCTAATGTTTGGACAGCGAGATAGATATTGGAATCTAAAATACGACATCCCCGAACAGGCACAAAATAGAGACGAAGAATTAAAGGAGTTGCAAGAAATAAGAAAGAAAATCCCAAAGATCTTAGAGGATAACTATAAAAAGTATATTCACTATCATAATCTGAGGCGTAAAGAACTTATTTTAACTGAAGGAGATAAGATCTTATTAAAAACTCATAATCCGAACAAAATGGATCCCTTATGGATAGGACCATTCGAGATTACGAGAATAATTAGTAGATCAGTATTCATAATAAATAAGAATGGAGAGAATAAAAAAATACATGCTTCACAGATTAAACCATATTTTGAGAAAGAAAAATGAAGAAATTAAGTCAGGTTCGTGCCCACCCACTACGAAGTGATAAGTTTCCTGTGGTATCTTCCCTTTCTTCCTCAAACAAACTCAAATCCGCGCGCAAAACAATTCCCCTGTCCTTCCTCTTCCCCCACTCGAACCTATCCATTTCGATTTGTTACAGATGGCAACTGGACACACAAATCATCACATCAGCCGGCAAGACCATCCTTGTGTATAACCTGATATTTTGAAGATCGTATATATGTACCACAGCTATTCGAGTAAATTTCAATGGAGACCAATGAAGTCATATTTGGAAAAATTAATATCTAACAAGGTCACTGGACATTTTGGAAAAGTCACCGTCAAAAGACAAGAAGATATACACTATCTCCTTTTAACGGAAGCCAACGCCAGTTCATCATTTGCATAGGGTCATGGAAGTAGAATAATTTAATGCATTTTGATTATAAAAAATAATAATAATAATAATAGGTATGTAATAGTAATAATAAATAAAAATTTAATTGTAATTAACGATATTAATTAAGCTGTATATTTAGCCACATCGATATTTTACAATGTACTGTTATTCCATTTTAATAGGTACGAATTCAATATGAATTATGCTAAGTTTTCAATTTTTTTTTTGTATATACCGGTTAACGCAAGTGAATTCTCCTTTTTCACCAAATATTGGGGTTTTTTGGGTTTCTTTTTGGGGGGAGGCCGATCTGTGACGCACGACTCTGTCGTACGCCACAAGTTGGTTGAAAAATTGAAAAATTCGTAAATATTTGGAATAATTAACTCGCCTCTACGACCTAATTCGAATAACGGTAATTCACTTCGCGAAACCGCGAAATATCGCGGATGTTTAGACTACGAGAATGACATACGACGAATTGTATATACAATGTTTAACGATATAAGAATCAATCATATGTACCAGAAAAATTTCCACGATATTCAACGGATGTTATGTCTAAAAAAATACTGCAATTGAGAAAATAGGCGTTTGCTGAAATATGTATAAAATGTATATTGTCGAAACCCCACATCCTCAGGATGTTTAGTCTATCACTAAAACTGTACATATTACCGTTAGCTGTACCAATTAATTTGCTTCATTTTGTTCAAATTCCATTACTCGTTCAATGACATATTCCCTACTAGGCATATTTGTACCTGAACTTTTAGTATATAAGCTTAAGCTGTAGAATGAAAAGTTAGTTACCCAACCTAATCTAATTTGAGAATACTTGAAAATTAATATTGTTTGTTCGTGTAAAGTTCGCAATCGTATTAATCGTTCGAAAATACATTAGTTTTCTTTTTGACTAGAAACCAGTTTATTCGTAATCGCACAACTTACATATACATGTACATTTTTTCTTTTCATTTTTATCCTCGCCCGCGTTTTCCGACTCTATAGTTTCGTCAGTCTTCAACACGATTTTTGGATCGTCATCCACATCGTCCATCACAAGCTGATTGACCTTCCTAGAATGACAACTAGTTTTTGTAGTCTTCTCTTGTCTACGTGTATAATAATGGATTTCTCCTTTTGTATATTTAAAATTGGTTCAACTGACATAATTTGATTGATTTAATTCATCTTATTTTATCAGTGTTAAGTTTGAAATGATATGAAATCCGATACGTTCCTTTCTTTTTTTCTTTCTCTCTTGAATCATTCTCAATTACCGTATACTGTAAAATTATACGTGTTGTCTTCGTGTTGACGTGTTGTCTTCGTGTTGACGTATACAAAATGTATTTGTGAATTCAAAATCGATTCAAACGATTTCGCTTCTTAGATAATTATTTGAAAATACTTCTCAATACTAAATTTTGGTGAGTTGAAGAATTTCGAATCTCTGTTAATACAGTATACAGTACTCACATCTCCTATCAGTTTTCTCCTTTGTCTCACAAAACGATATAACGAAAATCATTTTCAAATTTCATTCGTTGAACTTGTGAAAATTTTTCCTTTTTTTCATAATTATCATATCAATTATCCATCGAAGGAAGATGTGTTGTATGTATACAGATATCAGAGACAAAAATAATATCATGAAATTGAGAAGTATTATTTCTTATTCTTTATGTTGAACCAATTTCAAATACTTACAGTAATCGAATAAATTCGATTGTGAGAAATACAGAGGACAAATTTTTGTCTTCTTTGTATGTCTTTTTTTCTTATCATTATAATTCACTATCACCAAAGAGACATACATGTCTCTTTTCTTATCACTAAAATTCATTATAAGACTCAAACAAGTTCTTTCCTTATCACTAAAGAGACATGCATGTCTCTTTTCTTATCACTAAAATTCACTATAAGACACAAACAAGTTCTTTCCTTATCACTAAAGAGACATGCATGTCTCTTTTCTTATCACCAAAGCGACATGAATGTCTCTTTTCTTATCACTATAATTCATAAGGACCTAGAGGTATTTGCAAAGAGGTGTGAGTTTCGGTTGCACCACAATACGGTCTTATCACTGATGGTGCAACTGAAACTCACACCTCTTCATTGTTGCGAATACCTCTAGGTCCTTATAATTCACTATGAATCCTTTCCTTATCATCAAAGAGACATGAATGTCTCTTTTCTTATCATTTTCAGCGACCAAGTAAGTAAATAAATAAATATTTGAGTATAATTTTATTTGTTGAGTTGTCGGAAGGTGTACCTCTGATAATCTTGATTGATATACTGAAAGAATACAGATGAGAGAGAGAGAAATTCAAATTTATCACACTTTTTCTCATCTACAAAAATTTAACTCAAGAATCCTTTTTTGCTAAAATCACCACATATTGTACACTGATTATACCATTTTTCTATGAAATGCCAGGTTTTTTCTTTGCATTTATAACACACAAGTGTGATTTTATCTTCAGTACTTATCACCATAGAGAGAGTGATTTTACATTGAGTGCATGTTCTAACTTCCTTTTTTAGAGTTGATTTAATGTCTTCCTCTGTAATTGAATGTTTAGTTGTTTTATTACAGAGCCTACAATATCTCATTGCAGCTTTCATCATGTTTGTTAGTTAATCCATATCTAATAACTTATACTATTTTTTCAATTTCTTATAATTTTATTCATAAACTTAAAAATTGACACATGGGGGCGGATGGTGTCATTGGTAGGTCAGATTGAAGGAGTACTTCACTCTGTTTAACATATTACATCAATGAAATTTAAATTTGCCGCTCATGGTTGAAAGAGTCCTTCATTCTGTTTAAGATGTACTAACTAACTTTGAATTTGCAGTTTCTGGAAAATACTTATCAACATATTTTTCAGTGAATTCAGTCAAATTTTTCACTCCAGTAGAACTTTTTTTATTTTTATGTTCAAGGTCTTTAGATAGACTGGAAGGTTGTTGTATAGTACTAGTTCTAGCTTTATTTTGATGACCAAGGTTTTTAGATTGACTGGAAGATTGTTGTGTAGTACTAGTTCTAGCTTTATCTTTTACATCATGCAGTTGGCTTGGATTTTGACTATATTTATTGACATCAGATTTAAATGTGTATTGACCCAGACGGTTCCTAGACATTTCATATCTTATCTTCCTATTATTATAAGGTATTTTATGTTCTTTTAAATATTTTAAAATAGTCTTTTCTGTTATTTTATATTTCAAAGAAAAACTTCTGACGCTGTTCTTCATGAAATTGTATTCTTTTAGAATTCTAATCAACTCAATAGGAGTCATTTATTTATATAAATTTTTTATTTTTACAATACCATACTACCATACAATATTACCTTATTTCAATACCATATTACCTTACAATATCATCATATTACTTTACCTTACAATATTACCTTACAATACAAAATCATAACATTTTATTCTAGTAAATGGAAAGACAAATAAGAAGATATATGCCCTCAAAAGATGAACTAGAAGGTTTAGACAGAATAATTTCAAAAAATAAAGAATTGGAAGATTTAATAAGAAGTGAGGAAGGTAATCTAGATAGAATAATTCGAGCCATTGATGGTTTTAAAAATATAAATAGTAATATGAAGACTATTATGAAGCAGTTCTTTATAGCTCTACAACAAGTAAGTATGACTTCTGATATTTATAAATATGCCAATTTTAGGAATCAGGAATTAATAGAAATGTTATTTGAAAGGGAGAAAAAATATAAGAGAATTATAAAATCTCAAGCTGAAAAACATAATGATAATTCAGGGATTGAAGAAATGAATAATGTCTTCTCAACCATTATTGTAGATTCTAAGGATAAGAAATTATCCAAGTATATGAAAAAGTCCTTGAAGGATATAAAATTTCATGATGATTTCAAATCTGTATTTTCACAAGTGGGGACCCAAGACGCAACTGGTAATGAATTAAAACAAATGAAATCTGACCCAAAAAAAGGACCTAGATTTAATAATATTAAGAAAATAACATCTGTAAATGTTCCTAGTATAAATAATCGTTCAACTATTATTCAACAAAACTAAATCAGTAGGTTTTCAGATATACACTTTGTTGTCTAGTTGTCAATTTCGGAAGTTTTATTGATTGAACACATTTTGAACAGACAATTAGCTGTTGAATTTGGACAGGTGTTCAAGCAACTTATTTCCATTTTACGAAGTTTTTCAAGAGGTTTATTGATTAAACATATTTTTAGAAGGATTTTGACAGGATTTGAGAAGATTCTAGACAGGATTTTGGAAGGTTTTTGACAGGATTTGGGAAGGTTTTCTGATGGTTTTGTTAATTGGTTGACTATTTATAGACATGATTATGAAAAATAAATTTCTTCTTAAAAAATTTCCTAATTAAATAATTGAAATATATTAAGAGAAAGATGACACACAAATCTCGGGTTATCAAATTTTCACAAAATGAAAGATATTGCTCTAAGTGTAAGAAAGTGAAAAATGAAAAAGAATTTGCATCTCCAACTCTTAAATCAATTGAAAATACCTCTCCCATAATGTGTAAGGAATGTGCTAATGTTAAAAATAAAATAACAATAGATTTGTCTCAAAATGAAAAATATTGTGTTGGGTGTAAGTCTGTAAAAGATAGAAAGAATTTCAATAAAAATCAAGAATGGTGCAAAGAGTGTCAGAGCAAATCAATGAAAGAATATTATGGGAAGAATAAAGATAACCATAAATTAGTAACTAAAGAAAATTATAAACGTAAGCAAGTGAAAACTGTTTGTGAATGTGGAAGAACCATTTCTTTAGTTTCACTCAAAGATCATTTAAAAACTAAAATACATAAGGATTTCTTGGATCTAATACAACAGTTAAAAAAATAATTTTCTTTAAAAATTTTCTTTTAATAAATAAAAAGGTAAAATCTTATTAAAAGAAAAAATGAATACAAGAAATCAGATCACAATAAGCGTCATAAGAAATGAAACTGGGAGACAAGATGCAAATATTGCTCAATGGTTTCAGTTTTTCAAAGTCCATAACTTCTATTCAAATAAAACAACAAGACAAATAGAACACTATTTAAGAAAGTATAAAATTTATATAAGTTTTAGAGGACAGGAAGTGACTTCAAAATTGAGTGATTTATATTTTATATTATTGCAAAAAATAACTCAATCTAGATTGACCCAACCAAATGTACGACAGATTACTTTTACATTAACAAAGGAGGAAATAAATACATGGCTTACTGGAGCTCCATTCCAATTTCATGATGATATATTTAGATCAAATAATAGGAGTAATATAAAAATTGGACCTCAATTTGTAGATGAAAATTTTGCAAGTAGACACGCACAATTTGAAATTGAAAATGAATGGGGGATACAAGATTTAAATGAATTTTTACTTATTATGAAAAATGCTACTTTTGGTCTTCTCAAAAAATGGTTGAGATTGCATGAAGGAATTCGAGCTAATTTCTGTGTCACAGCAACTTATGGAAGAAGAGGTCATACAGAAACTATTCAGATTGAGCCAATGTATTTACAAACAGAAAATTATATATTTCTTCGTAACTCCAACTTAAATGATATATATAATGATATTACTAGGTATATAATAGGAAGACATGAAAATATATCTGATAATTTAGAGGGTACTCAATGGGTTTTAGAATCGATTGATAGTTTCAGAATTAATATTAACAGATATGATCCACTCAGAGCTGGTTCTTTCATTGAACTACCCAAAGTTCTGGCAAGTAAGAAAGCAATTGTAAATATTGAAAATAAAGATGACCAGTGTTTCAAATGGCATATATTAGCTCATTTACATCCAGTTGATGGTAAACAACATCCTAATCGTGTAACAAAATATGAACAATATGAACATGATTTTGATGATGAATTTAAAGGAATAGAGTTTCCAATGAAAGTTGAAAATATTGAAAAGTTTGTTAATAGAGTGAACAAAAAAAATAAACTTAAAGGTGGGTTATCAATAAATGTATATGCTCATAATAATAGATATAAAATCTATCCACTATCAGTAACAAGATATGAAAAGAAAAATCATGTTGATTTACTACTTTTAAAAAATAATAAAGGAAATTCTCATTATTGTTTAATTAAAGATTTATGGAAATTAGTTGCAAGACAAAATACAAAAAATACTAAGAGGAGACATCTTTGTAAAATGTGTTTGAATAGTTTTCCTACTGAAAAGGTATTAACTGATCATAGGGATTATTGTAGATTAAATAAACCTGCCAAAGTAGTTCTACCTGATAAAAGTGATAATATTATTGAATTTAAAAATTATAATCATTCAATGAAGGTTCCATTTGTTATACATGGTGATTTTGAAAGTCTTATAAAGAAGCTTAATAAAATAGAAGAACTGAAGAGGAAAATAGATAAACTTGCAATTAAATTAAATAAAACAAAGGAAGAAGTTGAAAAATATGAATCTTATACAATTAAAATTCAAAGACATCTTCCAATCAGTTTTGTTTATTACATTAAATATGCTAATGGCGAAATTAGACAAAATCTATTTGAATACTTTGGATTAGATGCGCCAAAGAAATTGTATGAAAAATTAAGAGAAGATGCTTTACATATTGCACAAGAATATTTAGATAAGAAAATAAAAATGAAAGATCTATCTGAAACACAAAAAATGGAATATAAAAATGCTAAGAAGTGTAATATTTGTGTAAGATATCTAAAAGATACACCTCCCGCAATTGAGAAAGATCTAAGAATATTGAATAAGAAAATTGATATTGCTTCTAAGATATTATTGTGGATAAAAGAACAGGAAGATGAGTTTAAAGAAATTGTAGACAAAGCAAAAAATAAGTATGAAAAAGAGGGAGGAGATATGAATACATTTTATGAAAACTATGCATTTAAATTAAAAAATATAAAATCAAAAAATGAAGAGAAACTCAACAAACTTATAGAATTTGTAGAGAATAGGAAATATAACATTGAGAAGAAAGAAGAATTATATACAGAACTTTCTAACTTGGTAATGAAAATAAAATTTGAATATAGTAATGAAATTGCAAATAAAATGAAAGTTCGGGATCATGATCATCTAACTGGAGAATACAGAGGAGCAGCTCATAGTATTTGTAACCTCAATTATAAAGTTCCTAGATTTATTCCTATTTATTTTCATAATTTCTCAGGATATGATGCTCATTTAATTATTAAAGAATTTGGAGATGACTATAATGATATTACGTTAATTCCTAATAATGAAGAAAAATATATATCATTTTCAAAAATTGTAAAATATGATAGTGGGTTTAGGAATAATAAAAATGAAATAATTTACAACAAAATTGAGCTTAGATTCTTAGATTCATATAAATTCCCATGCTCACTATCACAATTGGCTAAAAATATGAAAAGATGTCACTTTAAAAATTTAAAGAAATGGTTTGATAAAACTGCACCTAAAAACTTATCTGAGATGGAAAGAAAGTATTTATTCAAATTATTGAGTAAGAAATTAGCTTATCCATATGATTATATGAATTCATTAGAAAAGTATAATGAAAAAGAATTACCGTTGAGAGAAAAGTTTTATAATCTATTGAATGATGAGCATGTTAATGAAGGGGAATATCATTATGCTCAAGAAATTTGGAAATATTTTAATATTAAAAATATGAAAGAATTTACAATGTTGTACAATACAATAGATGTACTCTTATTAGCTGATATTATGGAAAACTTTAGAGAAACTTCAATAAGAATATATAAATTAGATCCAGCTTGGTACTACACAACTCCAGGATTTGCTTGGGATTGTATGTTAAAAACTACCAAACAGAAGTTAGAGTTATTAACTGATTATGATATGTTATTAATGTTTGAAAGAGCTAAACGTGGAGGAATTTCTCAATGTTCAAACAGATACGCAAAAGCAAATAATAAGTATATGGGAAAGAAATATGATAAAAATAAAGATTCGGTATTTATTCAATATTTAGATGCAAATAATTTATATGGATGGGCTATGTGTAAGTATTTACCTTATGGAGGATTTGAATGGAGAAAACCAGAATATTTTAATGAAGAAAGAATTCTAAAAATGAAAGATGATCAGAAAATTGGGTATCTTTTTGAAGTAGATTTAAAATATCCTGAAGAATTACATGATAAACATTCTGATTTACCATATTGTCCTGAAAATCTGATTAATGATAGTAAACTTCCAAAATTATTTACAACATTATTTGATAAGAAAAATTATGTCTGTCATTATTTAAATCTTAAACAAGCTTTTGAAGCAGGATTAAAATTAGAGAAGATTCATCGAGTTATAAAATTTGATCAATCTGATTGGATGAAGGTATATATTGAAAAGAATACAAAATTAAGACAAGAAGCTAAGAATGATTTTGAAAAGGATTTCTTTAAATTAATGAATAATTCTGTTTTTGGAAGAACAATGATGAATGTTAGGAATCATGTAGATATAAAATTGATTTCTGAAGGTAATAAATATACTAAGTATGTTTCAAAACCAAATTTTGAAAAGTCAACATTCTTTGGTAAAAATCTAGCAGCTGTACATATGAAAAGGACTGTAATAAAATTCAATCAACCAATTTATGTAGGAGTAGCTATTTTAGATATTTCTAAAACATTAATGTATGATTTCTATTATAGATTGAAGGAAAGATATGGAGATAGAATAAAACTACTTTATGGTGATACTGATTCATTAATTCCAGTCATAAAGACAGAAGACTTCTATGAAGATATGAAAGAAATGATAGATGAATTTGATACATCAGATTATAAGAAAGATAATATTTATGGGGTACCTCAAGTTAATAAAAAGGTATTAGGTAAATTTAAAGATGAGATGAATGGAAAAATTTTGGAAGAATTTATTGGTCTAGCTTCAAAATTATACTCTAATAAAGTTTTTGCATCAAATAATGATGAAATGAAGAAAGCTAAAGGAGTAAAGAAAAATATTATTAAAAATCAGATAACTCATAATGATTATAAGATATGTTTAGAAAATAAAATAACTAAGACTATTAAACAGAAGATGATAAGAAGTAATAAACATGAAATTCATACCATTGAGCAGAACAAGAGAGGGCTAAGTTCATTCGATGATAAAAGATGTTTAATTAATGGAGAAACTGATACATTACCTTGGGGTCATTATAAAATTAATGTAGAAAGAAATAATTTTATTAAGCATTTGAAAAATATTAATAAAAATGGAATTATAGTAAATGAAACTATAAAACCTTTTAAATAGAGATAAATTTATAGATAATTAATCAGAAAATGGAATAATAAAATTATATTTCTTAAAAAAATAATATCTAGAAAAGTGATCAAAAGATATTAGAAAATTAAATATTTCTATCTTATAACTGATTATTTTTAAAAAAGTATTATTTTGGATAATTTCATCAAGAATATTAAAAGAAAAATCATTTAAATCAATAATATTATTTAATAAATTATAACTTTTAGTTAAATATACATTATCTATTGATTTATAAGCTTTTTGTAAATAATATTTAGAAATATTAAATTTTTCATTTAATGTTTTACCAATTTCAATATTATTTAATCTCATTACATTATGATTTAATTTTTCTTTATAATCATTATTATTAATAAAATCAATATTTTGATTAAAAATATTAATTAAATTAGGATTAAAAGATTTATTTCTTCTTTCTCTTTTTAACCTAGACTTACGATCCATTTTTAACAGGGAACCTGTTTTATGGGGGGCTATTTGAGAAATCTGCCGTGCGCCGTCCGCCGTCCGCCGTGCGCCGTCCAGCGAAAAACTTAGAAAAATTTCGACTCTCGAGCTATATATGATAGGAGGGGGACTTAGAAAAATTTCGACTCTCGAGCTATATATGATAGAAGGGGGACTTAGAAAAATTTCGACTCTCGAGCCATATATGATAGGAGAGGGACTTAGAAAAATTTCGACTCTCGAGCTATATATGATAGGAGGGGGACTTAGAAAAATTTCGACTCTCGAGCCATATATGATAGGAGAGGGACTTAGAAAAATTTTGACTCTCGAGCTATATATGATAGAAGGGGGACTTAGAAAAAATTTCGAATCTCGAGCTATAGATGGTAGGAGGGGAACTTAGAAAAATTTCGACTCTCGAGCTATATATGATAGGAGGGGGACTTAGAAAAATTTCGACTCTCGAGCCATATATGATAGGAGGGGGACTTGGAAAAATTTCGACTCTCGAGAGCTATAGATGATAGGAGGGGGACTTAGAAAAACTTCGACTCTCGAGCCATATATGATAGGAGAGGGACTTAGAAAAATTTCGACTGTCGAGCTATATATGATCTAGGCTTCCTTGAATTTTCAATACCAAATCTCATTCGAATCATAAAACAGGTTCCCTGCGTTCCTCGTTTAACTTCGTTAAGGAAGCCGTCATTTTTATTTATTTATTATAAAATTTCATTAATAATTTTGATATGATTATTGAGTTGAAAATCAGTGAAGTAAATGAATGATAAATTTTTTATATATCAATAATTAAAAAGTATGAAAATTTTGACTCTTTGAATTTTCTTTTATAATTGATACAAATTGTATAAAAATGATACAAAATGTATGAAAATTTTAAAACCTCTGAATTTATTTTAGAATTGATACAAATTGTATAAAAATTGATAGAAAATGTATGAAAATTTTTGAACCTCGGAATTTCTTTTAGAACTGATACAAATTGCATACAAATTGATACAAAATGTATCATAATTTTTGAACCTCTGAATTTATTTAAGAATTGATACAAATTGATACAAAATTGATACAAAATGTATGAAAATTTTTGAACCTCTGAATTTCTTTTAGAATTGATACATTGCATACAAATTGATACAAAATGTATCATAATTTTTGAACCTCTGAATTTATTTCAGAATTGATACAAATTGATATAAAATGTATACAAATGTTTTAAAAAAATTTGAGAGTATGAATTTCTATTAAAAATTGATACAAAAATTAAGAGTTGTAAATAAGGAAATGAGTGGGTAAAAAAGAGATGAAACTGATACAAAAGTATGAGAATATTCATACTCTCTGAAAATTGTTCCGCCACTGAATTTTAATAGTTGTGCAATTGTGAAAAATAAGCCTGGGTTATAGGAAAAACGTCATGTCGAATGAGTGGGTCAATATTAGAGCACCTAGAATTTTGAGTAAAATGGATGAAATTGATACAAAAATGATACAAAAGTTTGAAATTTTTTGGAGTAGTGAGTAAGAAAAAATGGTGTGAAATGATTGATATTTACCTTAAAAATAACTAAATTAACGATTTGAAAAATAGGGAAATTTGATGATTTTTTGAGGGGTGAAAAAATGGCTCTGGCGCATAGAAAAATAGGGGTGGCGCACGAGTGGCGCAGAACATACATTGTATATCTACTTAAATACACCGACCACTGAGCTATAAATTATAGGAGGGGGGCTTGGAAAATTTTCGAGCTCCGATGGCCGACATTTTTTCCAAAAAATCCACCGATAAAACAGATTTCCTAAAATTCCAGTCTTATATACTCAAAGAGAGGAACTAGGAAGAACTCCGACTTCCGAGTTCTACATATCCATGAACGGCCCAATAGTGGTTTTCAGGAGGCGAGGGCTCGAACTTCATTTAATTTTTTTTTTTTTTAATTCTTGTCTCAGGTTATACATGAATAATGAATGAGACTTGAAAGAATTCCGACTTTCGTTCTACATAATATGTGAGGAGTTGGGGGACTTCGAATTCTCAATTTTAAGTGAGTTGGATATTGACGAAAAAATTTAAAAATCAACTTACACCATAGATTTTTTATACTCATCCATCAAGTTCTTTGAGGCAACCCTCATTTTTTTCTTTTCATATAGATTTACGCTTCAGGTTGTTCTGAAATTTGTGTCCAAAATTCTGATGACACCATGACCTGCAGAGTGACTTTAACTCACTTGGACAACTTCGTGAAATTTCAAGTTTTTCCACTAGTAAGCTGGCCTAAGAGTCAACACCACTCATTACGCTGAATGACCCTGTAGTGGCTTTTAGAAGCTGCTTATACAAATTAATTCTGCGTCCCCTTCAAACCCTTTGTTTTTTGGATATACTGGCAGAACAAGAATACATAATGAAGCAGACCCCCTCGGTCTCAGCGGACTAGTTGATATTAGACAGAGAAGAAAGACGTATCCATAATTTGTTGTTTTTCACAGAAGGAGAAATCCCTACCCTTTCTTTTTTTACAATTAAAGGCTCCTAAATTAATCTTACCCACAGGCCAGGCTTGTCAAATACGTGGCCTGCGACATGGTCAAATGCGGCCCGCGTTCAACTTCTAGAATCTGGAGAAATAAAATTAAACTCTAAAATTTAGAATACAACTTTTTTCCTACCATTTTTCGGTGTCATTATACTCGTATTTTATGCAGCGCTCATTGTTCCACTTGTGCGAGTATGTATTGAATACATCAAAGATGAGAAGTTTTTCATATTCTTTAGGTTTAATCTGTGGCCTGCAAGCAAGATGAAGACTGCAATGCGGCTCGTACTACGATATGAGTTTGACATGCCTGCCATAGGCCCACAGGCAAATTGTGAAATTTTGAAGATTTCTGTGTATTATGTCCTAAGTGATATTGCTTCTAAAGCCCTCCGATCGACTTGAAATTTGAGCTATTTATATATTTTGTCTTTTCAGATCACATAACTAAATTTCAGTCCAATCAAGTCCATTCAACATTATATAAAAGATAAAAAATTGAGTTTTTGTCGTTCATAGAACTTGGACGATTTTTTGTCAGCTCAACCAAGCTAAAATTTACACATGTGTTGCAACTAATCAAATAAAAGAGAACTTTCGAATTTCAAGTCAATTTATTAATAAGAAACAAAGTTAGAAACGAAGAAGTGAATTGAGGACCTATCTGTAAGAAGGCGTGTGTCTGTTGGACGTCTTTTTTGCGGAGACTTCGATTTTTGTACGTTTCAGATCATAAACTATTTTTTATGAAATTTTTTTTTTAAACCCATGATTTTTTTTATCTCAGCAAAAAGGGCGTCCGCTGTCATATTTTCAAAGATCTTTACTTTGTTTGTTACTGAATGTATTCGAAATGTCATTGTCAAATCTTATAGAAGAAGAGTCACTCTTTAATTTTTATTATTTTTTTGATTAAACTCGTTGTTGCCGAGATGTTTCGATGATTTTTCTGTGAGGATTTCCTTTTTACTGGTAGGTCCTCAATTGCGGGATTTCGTAATTTTTGCAATACATAATATATGCCTGTAACATTTATACCATTCAAAGGTCGAAATATTTTCAAATTCCACTACTCATACGTTAGTAAATTTTCCTACACTTTGGAATCAGAAGTTGGGAGCCAAATTTGAGAATTTTCAAGGGCCCTAACCAGGTCTAGGCCTTTGCTCTCCTATTTTTTAAACAAACAATGGATAGTAGTGGATGTCTTTTATTAAATAGCCGTGTGTAAGTCTCCTATCAAAATCTATGTTACTTAGAACTTATGTTTGCCTTGACTTTTCTCCTCACCCCCTTAAAATTAGGAAGTTATGCTCGCAAAAAGGCGTTGATGACCGCAATATATCCTAGAATGTTCCTATTTCTTTTCGATAAGAAAGTTTACTATCAACACGGGATATTCAAGGTAAATTGAGGAAATTCATGTCCATAAGGGGCTGAAATGGTGGTGCCTTTGGACTACCCAACGGGTTTCTCTCAATCCGAAACCTCTCTCTAACGTTGGTAAGATATGAGCTTTTGAATAAAAAAAATTTTGATTTCTGATTGCGTATCAGAAATAGGCAGCCAATATGATCTGTATTTTTTGAGCTCTTACAAAAATATTTATTTGATTTAAATGCATTAATTTAGTATTGTTTTTTCTTTCTTTTTTTCAGGAAAAAAATGTATCGATCGACGTACACCGAAGCATGCCCACCAAGAAGCAATAACGTATTTCGAACTCTCTTTAGCCAACTCATACTGAGTTTATTGAACTCGACTTGCGACATAATAACCCAATATCCAAAAGAGACCGATTTTCGCTCCTTGCACTTCGTTAAATTTGATTTCATAATTGTGGGCGCTGGTTCTACGGGTTCAGTCATCACTAATCGTTTAAGCGAGATTCGCCACTGGAATATATTACTCGTCGAAGCAGGGGACGATCCACCAATCGAAGTAGATATACCTAAATTTTCAGCCACAAATTGGCAACCAGCCACCGCTTTTCAACATCTAGCGGATGAATCTCCAAATTTGTGTCGAGCGCAGAGAGATAACCGTTGCCACATTGTACATGGGAGGTTGTTGGGTGGCTCGAGTTCTATAAATGAAATGTTTTACGCGCGAGGTAATCGTCACGATTATGATCGCTGGGCAGAGGTAGGAAACCAGGGCTGGGATTACGCCAGTGTATTACCGTATTTCAAAAAGTTGGAAAATATCGATGTACCAGAACTTCGCAACGAGTACCACGGTATTTCTGGATATCAAAACGTGGGGTATTTTCGTAATGAAACGCGAAAACCTTTCCTCGCAGTACAAAAATTAATATATGAAGGCGCTTCAGAAATTGGGCTTCCTTATGTGAACGATATTCCTTCAAAGGCGATCAATGGCATCGGAAAACCTATAGTTACAGTAAAGAAAGGTGTGAGACAGAACTCAGCTAGATCTTACCTCTCTCCGATTCGAGGTCGCCCGAATTTGTTTATTTTAAAAAGAGCCTACGTCACCAAGATAAAAATTGACGATCATAAAAGAGCTATTGGAGTGACAATTCTCAAGAATAATGTTCTTATCAATGTGTTCGCGCAAAAAGAGATTATTACATGTGCTGGAGCAATAAACTCTCCGCAATTGTTGATGATGTCCGGAATAGGTCCGAGAGAACATTTGCAAGATTTCGGTATTAACACCATACAAAATCTGAAAGTTGGCTTCAACTTGCAGGATCATTTGAGTGTTCTGGGAATGTATTTTGTTTACACGCATCCTGAACCCCAGGAATAATTAGAACCGTCACGAGTGATAATGGATGATCTGAACGATTATCTAACAAAACGTAGTGCTGCATTGGGTAACCCAGCAATCGTAGATGCTATGCTATATTACGACTCGACCAAAAATATGCCAGAATACCCCGACCTGCAGTTCGGGTTTTACGTCTTCAAGGCGCAGTCTTCTGAACTAGCCGCATTTTTCACTGCATTACAAATAAAACCGGAGATCGCGAACGAAGTGATGAAGACTCCGGGCAGCATCATCGTATTTCCAGGGACAATATTACTGAGAGACGGCATACGAGGGCGAGTATATCTGAAACGTGGTAACTTTCCACCTTCGGTCGGGATTGATATGGACTACGTCAAAGATGCGGATTTTCAAAATAAAAGGATGGAACGAATACTCGCTGGATTAGAATTTCTCGAAAGTTTAGGCGCTACCGAATCTTTTCGAAGGAAGAATGTTACGCTACAGAAATTCAATATCGAAGGCTGCGGGGACTCGTGGAAGTGTACCGCGCAGCATTTGTCATCGACCATGCTCCATCAGATTGGTACTTGTAAAATGGGACCCGCAGATGATCCAGAAGCTGTAGTCGATCGGACGCTCAAAGTGCACGGAATAAGAAACTTAAGAGTCGCGGATGCATCCATCATGCCGAGTACTGTTTCGGGTATGACGAATATACCTTGCATGATGATTGGCGAAAAAGCGGCTGATATGATCAAAAAAGAACATTTATCAAATGGGTAAATCTTGATAACTTTCAATTTTATCGAATCTCCATAGTTGTCGATAAAGATATAAAAAATTAGATGCCATTGCAGTCAGAAGCCTGAAGTTTTTTCAAGTCCCGAAAATGATGACGTAACAACTTGAACGCGCTGCAATTTCAAGGAAGCCGTCGTTTTTACCAGTCCTCCTCCTGTCATATACAGCTCAATAGTGGAAATTTTTCCAAGTCCCTGGCTCGAGAGTCGAAATATTTCCAAGTCCCCCCCCCCTCTCCGTGATGTCATCAAACTCGTGACGTCAGCAACCTCAACGAAAGTCTTCTGAAAGTACTCCCAACAAAAAGGATAGTGGGTTCCCGCTAAAAAGTCGAGCCTCACATTTTGGAGGCAAGAGCTAAATTTGACGGAAATGTCTCAGGTTCAGTGTCTCAAATAACATACTAGATATCGAAACCCTTCATTGCATGGCTCGCGGAGCTTTGGCACGTTCTTGACTCCTGAAATCAATTTTCGTCAGTATCTCGAATCCTATTAGGCCTAGAGAAAAACTTTCCACACCAAAAATGTTCATCGTAAAATTTCGTACAAGATAGACTGTTCCACCGTTCGAGTAAGTCAAACCGTTAGCCTAGAAAGTTCATTTAAGTAGTCGAATATCATAATGTTTTTCGCGAATTTGTTGATGTTATAATTGCCTCATACATAGAAAACGCGCTCAACATGTATTCTACCCTCAGTACAATCCACTTGAAACCTATCTGTAGGTAAAATTAAATCAAGGTAGTCTAAGAATTTTTTCATAATATATCATATGTGTACTTCTATGTTTGGTCCATTTTTCAAAAGATAAGGTTTTCGGCCCATAAATTAACTATTTTTCGGGGGGAGGGAGAGAGGACAGGTGTCGGAAAAAACGTCCGCTGTCTGACCGGCCAGCAAAGCGTGTATATAGCTTGAAACATAGCCCCTTCCAGTAATTAGATATGCAATGCTTCACACACCAATTCACTTAGCCCCTGTAAGGAACCAGATATGCAATGCTTTGAACACGATAAGACTCAGGATGTCCTTCTAAAGTATTTTAAGTACCCTTTCATCATATATATAGCTCAGTGGTCGGTATATATAGCCTGAAAGATAGCGCAATTGCGTATTCGACTAACTAGGTATGCAATGCTTTATACACAAATTGACTTAACCCCTTCAAAGAGCCAAATATGCAACGCTTCAAGCAACATAAGACTCAGAATGTCTTTCTAAGGTATTCCAAGTTCCACTCCAATCACATATAGCTTGGAGGTCGGAATTTTTAATAGAGAACCCGTTTCATCGGGGTGGGGGTCAAAAATATCCGCCATCCGGCCAGCCGGCAAAGTTCGGAGATTGAAAATTTTTAAGTCTCCATGCTACCATATGTAGCTTGGTGGTCGGTATATACAGCCTGAAAGATAGCCCTTTCTGGATATGCAATGCTTCAAACACCAATTGACTTGACCCCTTCAATGAGCTAAGTATGTAACGCTTCAAATACCATACAACTCGGAACGTCCTTCTAAGGTATTCTAAGTCCCCCTTGTATTATATAATAGCTTGGACATCAGAGTATACTTATAGCCTAGAAGATAGCCCATTCAAGCAACTAGATATGCAATGCTTCATACGCCAATCGACTTGGCCCCTTCAATGAGCCAGGTATGCAACACTTCAAACACCATAAGACTCAGAATGTCATTATAAGGTATTCTAAGTCCCTTTTTTTAATGAGAGGGTGTGTTTCTCTACATTGCGAGCCATTTAAAATAAAATTCAAAAAATTACAAGCACGCACAAAATTTCTCCAATCATATATAGCTTGGAGGTCGGAATTTTTAATAGGGAACCCGTTTCATCGGTGTGAGGGTCAGAAAAATATCCGCCATCCGGCCACCCGGCAAAGCTCGGAGATTGAAAATTTTTCATGTCTCCATCCTATCATATGTGGCTCGGTGATCGGTAGCCTGATTGGATATGCAATGCTTTATACACCAATTGACTTAGCCCCTTCAATGAGCTTGATATAACACTTCAAACACCATAAAACTCAGAACGTCCTTCTAAGGTATTCTCAGTCCTCCTTGCATCATATAACAGCTTGGAGATCAGTGTATACTCATAGCCTGAAAGATAGCCCATTCATGCAGCTAGATATGCAATACTCATACACCAATTGATTTGTCCCCTTCAATGAGCCAGATATGCAACGCTCCAAACGCCATCAGACACAGAACGTCCTTCTAAGGTATATTTTAGGTCCCACTTGTACGAGTATCATATCATATATCTATAGCTCGGAGATCAGGGTATAATAATTATGTATCGCCTGAATGAGGTCGAAATTTTCAAAGTCCCTCTTCTATCATACATAGCTCGAGAGACAAAATTTTGACAGTAAACCTGTTCTATGGGTTTTTTTTTTTGAGAAAATCGTGCGCCCTTTACCGCGCGTGGTCCGGCAAGAAACTTGAAACAATTTCGATTCTCAAGCTATATGTGACAGAAGAGAAACTTGGAATAATTTCGACCTCCAGGCTATATATTATGAAAGGAGAGGGACTTGAAAAAATTTCTACTCTTGAGCTGTCCCCAAAATAGGTTTAGGTCACTGATGACATCCTATTTTATACTAGGTGTGTAGTAGGTCCAGGCCTCCTTCATACTAGCTTTACACTAAATCTAAGCTAGCTTGAATTCTCAATACCAAAACCAATTTGACTCATAGAACAGGTTCCCTGCATTCCTCGTTTAACTTCGTCGTTTTTTTCATTTTCATATTACTTGAACCATTTTCCTACAATTTTGTTCCTATTTTTCGAACTTTTGGGCGTATGTAATCTAACGCAAACAATGTCGAAGTCTTATAAATTCAAGTGGGCACATAATTATCTCCTCTACTACTGAATACTATAATCATTGATATTTGCCAGACACACTTTGTGCGAAATACACTGCTCTGTTTAGATTAGTCATCCGAGAAAGGGTGTGCAAATTGCAGTGTGTCCAGTTCACTCAATGAGTTGGGGCAGATAACCAACTCCCGTTATTTCAGACACCAAACCTGAAACACTTTCTCTGGCAATTATTTCGTACTTTTTGATCAATGAATGAATGTGAACTTCTGATTTTGTTACTCGTAGATCATTATGACAGTATCAGAGTTTATTTCGACATTACACAACAATATAAATCTAAAATTAAAATTGGAATATCACGAGGACTAGAAATTCAAAATGTTTAGCATGAATATTGAACATACATAAAACAATCCTTTTACAAAAGAAAGAAAAAAAAAATACTGATATTACTTACATAAGTACACGAACATCACATAGACAGAAACTTATTACGAAATCAGAAGGAATTTGAGGGTATTTACAAGTATGCACGACTCTAAGTTGGGGTCATTACTCCGTTAATTTTTCAGTAATAATCTCAAAACAACTTCTTGTGGTTTAAATTTACCCTGGAAATATTGATCGGACATGAAGAGATGAGAATGAAAAATTGGTGAATACTTTAGTGCGAAAGTAATTAATGAAAACGTGGGAAACACACCTATAATATGTGTATCAAGGTAAAATTAACTAAAATAAAGAGATATAATAGTAAAAATTTACTCTATACGAACGTATACTGACTGTTCGACAACTTCGAAGATCTTTAACAAATTGACAGACCATGATTGTCTCTAGTTTCGGGCCAGTAGAAAAAATTGAAAGTCAAGTAAGAAAATGGTGATCTTTGTATGACTACTGAGTGCTAATGACTTTCTTTTGATAGAATAAACTACTCGAAGAACTCCAGGGATCTGTTCTTAAATTGAATTTTGGAACATATATCAATGACCCAAATTTTAGATCTTGTTTCGACCATATTCTTTTTGGAACTTTCACTTTATCTTTGTCTTGAAGAACGGTTTTTTCATAAAAATAAAAACTAGCAATTTGAAAAATGTTTTACTCGAAAAACCGAGTTGATGTCCTGAGATTCAGTCTAGTAGCCTTCAATTAGAGACAACCATGGCTAAGACACGTACAATATCATAAACACAAAAATACAAACAAGTCAATAACGCTTTCAGTCTTGTTGCACATATCGAAAAAATTTACCGCAAATAAGAAGACTAGAATAAATGGTTAGGGGTTGGAGCCGTGTGTCCCGCGGTACCCAAGAGGTACGCAGGATTGGCAGCCGCAGCAGCGGCTCCTAGTAAACTAGAAAAAGGATGGTGATGATTGAGGGATTGATGATGCTGCTGGTGAGAGAACGCCTTTTGCGCGTGATGCATCAGTAAAGCGGAATTCGTCGAGGCTGTGCTATTGCTTATACTATTGCACGAACCAAGCACTTGCGAAGAGGACGTCAACGACCATTTGTTGTTGGTATTATTGTTGGTTTGTTGATTTTCGGAGTCCGATATTTTACCTACAAACACAGAAACGATAAGAACACGATTACACTTCGCGTCAACTAAGCATTTTCGAGTTAAGGAAAGTGTACGATATATATTGCAATAAACGTCCGCCGAAAAAGAAACTGTAACAGAATATATAGTTGTGAAATAAATTTTCGAACGCGCTATATCAGTTAATTGTTGGCAATTACATTTGCAACTATGTTTCTCGAGTACAGCAGCAGACTCACGAGCCCATTGATACCCGACTTGAGAAACAAATTTAAGTGAAAACATTACGCCAGTGCTAACTACAATTCTAACGTTTAATCTAGAAAATTGCCAGTCTGAACTATCGTTTATATCAATTAACGTCAAATATTTCTAGGACACACATGTGATACTATAAAACTCAAGTACGTCGAGTAGCTGAGCGTGTTAGGTGTTCCCCCTTCAAAAGTCGAGCCACAGTTTCCATTTCGTGCGCTGAGTATCCGCTTTTTGCCTTTGTTTAGTTCGCTTCCTCTCTATATATACAGTGTCTATTCCTACATTTTCTTTTCCTTTTTCCTCTTTCTATCTCGTGGAAAAAGCGCACTTTCTTTTGCTTCTCATTTTTGTTAAGTTTTCTCTTAGTTGTTTAACTATAATTTTAAAAGGCGTAACCAGAAGACATACTCGTAAAATAAAAGGGAAATAACGTCACTTTAGACTAGATTTGGTAATCGCTCTTTCTCCTCTTTCTCGTTCGAACAATGGACATTATCTCTAAGTGAGACTAAAAAAGTTCGGTGATTTAAACGCGATAATCTAAAAATGAAGTAAAGTTCGTAGGGAGTAATTAATTGAGAGAAAGAACCTTTCGAGACTTTGATTTAAAGTACAGAATTTCCGTAAATAGGATTGCAAATTAACCTAATTTAAAGTCGGTACCCCATTCATGATGATAATGCAGATTGTTATTTCTCTTTAAAAACAATATTAGTAGCTGATTGTTCATTAACCAACCTCATTTACCTAGAGTATTGTGCCATATACTCGAACACGGCCCAGTCTGGAACGAACAAGAAGGATCATTTTTAGAGCATTACTTCTGTCTTTCATCCAGCAGAACATTTCAGGGTTCTCTTTCAAAAACTCAGGAGGTATCGTATCATTCGCCTGAACACGTGAAGACTGCGAGCCATTTCACAATAGAGAAACATGAGGTGAAGTGGACTGCAATCAGGAATAATTTCAAGCAGGCGAACGCTAAGACTTCTCTGAACTTTGTGTCACCGCTACAGCAAAAAATTTGCACATCGGGTAAAAATTACTTTTGTCCATAAATCTTCTCGGATACCCCCCTGGACGTTGCCAGTACCATATATCTAAATTCCAAGAACATTTTTGAAATCCTCGCCCCCTCACTCTACAGCTTCTTCAACTATACGAAAGTCTACACTCCCAAGACTCAAAACCAGTAATATAATCAGTCTTGTAAATCTTTTCTTATTCAATCGTCAGCGCTGAGATTGATGGCACTTGGTGCACTACGCTAATTCTCAGTCCTTGCGCTGAAGTGAGCGAATTGAATCCCAACTGTATAAACCTCTGAAACTGAAATTTTTACTTTTCATACTCTCATCCACCCCTCTTCAGTTTACCTCTCCCCCACATATTCGGATCGATCTTGCTAATGTATGTTCAAAACTGACGCCTCATTATTATTCCTTTTGGGTTCCATTTTCTACCCACTAATTCTGTTTTACAAACGGATCTAAATCGGATCTCAAATCTGATTACGCCATGATACTGCCGCCATTTCCACCCCTGAGCTGGATGCCGTCTACTCTAGTCTTTCTCATCCCATTCGATGTTGATTTTCGGTCGACGCTCATGGACTGAAAATTTACTTCTTTCAAAGTCTACTGTTGAAATCGACTCGACTAAATGTCGACTTCATTTCAAATGATTTTTCACGTCGATTACACGTCGCCTACGAATCGATTGTTGATTTAAAATCGACCTCTTCGTTGCGTCGATTAACAGTCGATTTGTAGTCCTCCACTGATTTAATTTGAATCAATCTCAAATAGACGTCGATCTGAAATCGATTCACAGTCACCCTTGAAGCGTTACGTATGTTTGGTGACCTCGGTACTCGCAGACAGAAAGCGCAGTTATCATTATAAAACGAGGACTTATAAAAGTTAATTATTGAGCTTGATCAGTGCAGCAATGGTGAAATGGACACAATATCGACATCGATTTTCAGTCGATATTAAAATCTAATAACAAGTGTCGACTCATTTTCGACCTCCATTCTAAAATCCTATCAAAGTGTGCAAGTAAGAAATTTCGAGTGGAAGTGGAAAGTATCGACGTTGTTTAAGTATCGATACTTTTAGCCAAAGTACCGATAGTATCGATACAGTACCGATATTGGCCGAAATGACTCCAAACGACTCGGGAGCGGCGTTGATCTGCTCCGGCCTCCGGAACGACTGAAACCACCTTCAAAACCGCTTTGAAACGGCTCCAGTAAATGTACCGACATCAGACTTTGGACATCGATTCTTCCGAAACCGTACAAGTATCGATAGTATTCCACCACTGATTTTTTGACGTTGATTGGAAGTCTTTTGCCGATGAATAGAACCAGAGCCGACGTTGATTTCCAGGCGTAATCAATCTACAATGATAGGGGTCGACTCAACGGTGAATGGACGATAAAGAAGAGCGATTGATGTCGAGTCGACTTCCAATCATTTTGGGTCGATTTGAGATCAACATTGGGTGGAACTAAATCTGACATGTAGAAGGATTTATTCTTTAACGGTAATGTGTCACTGCTACGTACAATTGTGAAATTCGAGTGAACTTTTGACCGCAAAAATCCTCGGATTCTCTTGCACCTCTTCCGCCACAGCTACTTCAACAATATAAAAAACTATTCCGCTCAAGCTGATTCAGTCTAGTAACGTTTTTCTTAAGTTATGAGACAAAATTCAAACGTCAGCTTTGAGACACTTTTAAAGCATCTAAGGCTTAATTCTCTAAGCTTCCAATCCCTACCTCCGCACTCGACCTGCAAAACTTTTCTTCCTCCTCCTGGAAATCCAACAATAATGTGAACATCTCAAACTGAAATCTAGTTACTCTCCATTCCTCCATTCATTTCTCCATGCCTCACCTCTTCTTCACCTTGTTACTCCAGATAAACCATTTCAATTTCGAAAAGTCCAAAATTTCACTTCTTTCGAAGTCTTCGTCGATATTTGTTAGAAGGTTATTACACCCCCAGAGGGGTTCTCGGTAGGAACCGGAAACGGGTACGCGAGAATCTAGAGAGGCGAGCGTCCTCGAAGTCGAGAGTAGTATCTCAAAGGGGTACCGCGAACGCACTGAGGGACGAGTCTTACGAGCACTGTGAGTCAGGGACAGGTGTTGGTTTGTAGTTATTTAAAAATTTATGCGGATGGCCAACTTAAAATATAGCTCAATCAACGTCGATATTGTCGAATCAATTCTAACTAGTTTGTCACATCGATTTTAATTAGATTTTCAGTCGACTTTTCTGAAATTTTTTTGGATGCTTTGATGCGTCGTTCGACAGTGGATTTGCGATGCTCTGAAAATGTATACCGATTTTGCTTAACTTTGAATCAATTTCACATCGACGTCGCGTCGATCTGGAGACGATGTGCAGTCACCCCCTCGTGGAATTTTGGGAGTTGAAATCCCAGTTATTTTAGGTCGATTCGAGGTCGAACTTGAGCAGAATTCAATGAAATCAAAATCGATACCACTCCTCCTGAATTACTGAAGAATGATGCAGTCGACCTCGTCGCTGAAAATTCGCGTCTCTTCCGTACAATTTCTGACCATGTATCCACTTCTGTTTATCACCTTAGAAACTATTGTCACTCTATTATCGTCGGCCCCTGGAATTGAACTCAAAACAATTACAAAAACAGGTGTCGGAGATTCCCTCCAATCGAACTTCTCGTTATGAAAAAAATCATCCTCTCTCACGATCGTCAAATCGACCGAGTATTTACTTCTTTCAAAGTCTTGTCAATATGGGGTCGAAAAATATTGACTTCACTGGGGCTAATTTGCTACGTCTATTTCAGGTCAATTTCCAATCGACCTCTCCAAATTTTTCTATCTAATATTGACTTGCTCTCGATTTATGATTCTCTGGTGATGTGTGCTGGTCGACCTCAAATCGACGTCGATCCGGAGTCCATACACAGTCACCCCCTAGAAACATTTGTCTGTTTGGTAACTTCTCTACTCGCAGACAGAATACCTGTCCATAATTATAATATAATGAAAGCTTTTGAGGATCTTGATTATGCTTGACCAAAGTCATAATGGTCAAATCGAAGCGATTTCAACGTCGATTTTTAGTCGATATTGTAATCTGACATCCGAGTGTCGACTCATTTTCGACCTCGACTCTGAAACGCTATCAGATGGTGCTTTTAGAATCTAAACCACGTTCGTCCGAAGCGCGACCCGCGACGCTTTTTTCTGTGGCAATAAATTAATATTGTACAATCATCGCCAAACATTTTTTGACAAAATGCAGTGTGGCCCACGGTAATATGTTCTGAATAATTGTTGGCTTGAATATACTTCAGGTCTGGACAACCCTGACCTACGCAATGCGACATCAATCTACAAATATAATAACGGAAATCGACTCGATTTCGACGTTGACATCAAGTTTATGGTAAGATTTCAAGTCGACTTCCTGTCATTTTGGGTTGATTTGTGCTCGACGGTGGAGGGAACTACATCGACTCGAAACCGACTTTTAATCGAATTGAGTCGACCTACCTCCTCTCGTCCCTCGGGCCAATATGTACAGCCAGAATGACAACGTAGGTATCCAAACAATCTTTCTTTTCGAGACCTGGTTTAAGAACCCTCATGCCTTCCTTCTGCACTAGGTGGCATCTCCGATGCAACCACCAACTCCTTCCAATTATTTTCACAGTTCACCGTAATCTCTGATCCATTCGTATCCCTTTCCTAATTCACGTGTCTTAGATAGCTCGTACTCATATTTTTCGCAGATTCTAGTCTAGGAGAGTCAACTTACCAGAATTGCTACTGATTGATTTCAAATCACCATTGCTCGATGATAAACTGGCATTGGAATTCGGCGTGGACGGAGTAGACGGTTTCATATCCTTCGAACATACACCGTTGTTCTTATTATTCTCATTCTTTATCGAGCCGCAAGAGATGCTATCATTGTTCGAAGATTGCGACGACGCTTTTTGTTGAGCCAGTCTTTCTTGCTTACGAAATTTAGCTCTTCTATTCTGAAACCAAACCTAAAACATGAAACAAAATACGAGAAATTAAACGAAGATATCGTACGCCGCGTATCCGATGCAGATAAATTCTAACGCATTAATTTATACATTTTTCTGCATGCCTACTTATTTCACGAACAGGTGTTGGTGTTTATCCGAACAAACAGGACTATTTACGTGTCCTGTTTACTTAGCGGCTAAAGTAAATCGCACGAACCCTGTTTATAAATACGTGTGGATATAGAGGGGTGCGATTTCAATTCATCGAATATTGAACAAGGGTTGTTTGTGGGTTAACACTACATCGTATACTGTATTACTAGTACTGTACAGTAAAATCTCCCTCCTGCCTATAGCTATACTTTAACCTGTACTGTTGTAGTCAAACATGACGCCTGGCGTTTAGACGCAGTCCTCCGAAGAATAAACTTCCAATCACTTATTTATGACGCACTCCAAAGTAAACATTTGACAGTTTGCAGTTCTGTTACAATGAACACTCATTCTCTCAGCACTCCGCGTCGACGAGGCTAATACTGAATTCTCGTGGATTGGTCGTTTCTTGTGACTCGAGAGGAAAAATTCATTCAGTTTTTTTTTTAGATAAGGTTTAATCGAGATTCAAGTTTTTCTAAAGCCGAAAAAATTGTTCGTTAAAATATAATTTTGTACGATATAAAACTCTAAATATCACGTTACCACCAATTTTAAATAGATTTCCTTACAATAAATGCAGTAATTTAGATAATCCATTTTGTTCTCAACTTTGACTTTTTTCTTCTCTCTCCAGAATCCTTAGAATACTCTCTCAAATCTAACACACAACGTCCTCTCACTGCTCTCCTACCCTCGTTGAATGTGCAGAGTGTAGAAGGAGGACTCTTTCCCTCGCCTAAGCCATTATCATGATGCGAATTATGTACGTCGTTATAATTTTTTTCAAATTGGTTAAATTGGAAGGATTTCAGAGCAAAGAACTTTTATAATACATGAAGCGAAAGTGCTGCGTATAGTGTTCGTTTTTCGTAGCGAAACATGCCGTTATCAGAACCATGGCGAAAATGTTTTACCCGTGGCGAAAATCAAGTCAGTGGTGCCATTCGAAAAATTCGTAAACATTCTTTTTGAACGACAACCAATTTAAATTGTAGGCCTAAGTGTTTCTTTCACTACATGTATTATAAAAAGTACTGTTTGTAATTCGTGTCGAAAACAAACGATATTGGAACTCACTTATCCACACTCGCTTTGCTCGTGTGGCTACACTGCGCTCGTTCCAATATCGTTCATTTTCGCCACTTATTACAAAATGTACTATTTCCTTTATCAATAATTTGAAAGAAATCTTATTGATTAAAAGCACGTAACGAAATGTTCACGTCTAAATCGAATGGAAAATGTGACAATCTTCAATTTTTTTTCTTCTCAGTACATACCTGTCAGATTTCAAATGTTCTGCCAAGACCTACAATTAACATTGTTTGAAAAACATGTAATGAACTCAATGAAGCACAGAGGGAAGTTAGTGAGTCATTAGAAGAGGACCCCTAGAAATGGAAGATTTTTTTCGGTGGGGGAGGAGAGGACAGAGTATGAATGCAACAAATAGGAATCTAGGAGCACAGGTCCTTGGAATCTCCAGGGGCCCCTGGCCTGGCTCGAACCCGATTTTTATGAGATGCCCACTTTATGACGTGATCAGACAGATGTACTGCTTAGTTGGGCTGACTAGCTGACAGCCTTCACTGGTATTCCTTAAGCTATACTATATGTTGGGCCTAGTAGAATGAAGGCTAACACAAGTTACAGAGTAGCAAAAATCAAAATTTTTTCCAATTCCTCGAAGTAAGTCATGGTTATTCTTGACGTCATCAGCTCGTGACGTCAGCGTGACGCATATTTCCGACCGACTCCTAGGCTAAAGACATGGAGATGTGAAAAGGGTCGTCAAGCTTATACTTGGAAGTTTCTCAGTAAATTTCATACGGTTAAACTTGGCTTTTCGCTCCTATAATTAGCTTCTGAGCCCTTGGCAATCGGCTCAATTTTTTGACATTGTATTTGCAGTCAATTTGGAATTTTGCTCGAAAACGTAATGAACCGGCTCGAAAACAACAAATTGACTCGGGAGTAAAATAATATGACTCCAGAGCGCTGTAAAACACCTCCGGAACGATAAAAATTGAATCTGAGATGAAATTATAAGACTCCGGAGCGCTATGAAACGGGTCTGGAAAAATTGTCAGTCAAAAAATCCATACAGTGTCCCTTTTCTTAACTGGCTTTGCGGGTGGCCTACTTTTCATCCGCTTAAAGCCGATCAGAAATGAGCTTAATCTTATCAGCTTCAACTCTTATCTCTGCAAACACATACATGTCAATGATAGAAAACTATAAATGACCAATAAATTTGAATACAAAACATGAATCAATGTATTACATCTCATATTTATACATGGAAGTCTGGACAAGCTGAGTTGGATTGGGGACAAACAGAGGGCATAACTAGCATGAGGGGTACTCAAAACGAAAATAGGTTCCCCAACGCCCCATCTAATTCAAAAAATTTGAAAAAATGTTTGGCCAGGATTTTGAAGTCGTCAGAAGAAGTCGGGAAAATCATGACAAAAGAACAGAAGAAAGGGGGAAGAAATTAGCTGAGCCGTTGGTGCGATCCTGGCAGTGGAATTCGATGATCTTCATCATTTTTCAATTTTGAGCAGAACTTATTTTCAGGTATTTGGATGAGATTTATGTCGTCCTTCTGGGAAATCTGGGTTCTGAAAGGGTGAGAATTCTGTTATAGTGAGAACAGGTGGACCTAGATATTCGAGGGCGGGGAGGCCCCAACTTACTGTGGGAATATGAGAAAATTTTCGGAGATGATTAAAGCTTCGAAGAGACTCTAACTTGGTTTAGGGGGAAATGATCATGGATTATTGGGAGGTGTCGATTGTCGATTTGAAATCGATTTTTAGTCAACACCCATCAGCTTCGACCGACAACCGACGTCATATCAGCCGAGCTTTTAAGCTCTCCTTGTTCCTAAGCCTACGCCTCCTCTTCTTTATGGGTTGCCTAAAGTACACAAAACGAACACCCCGATGCGGCCTGTGGTCTCTTTCGTTTTCTAAATTCCTGGACCGTTGGTTCAAAAACCGTATTGAATATGAGTCTCCCCATTCGGTTTTGAATTCGGTGTCCTTGGCTGATGCACTCAAGGATGTAAAACTGCCTCCGGGCGCGACCCTTTGCTCGTTTGATGTCGTGGGTCTGTTCCCAAATATCCCTAAAGCTGCCACCATGCAGCGTACGGGCCTGTTATTGGTTAACTCCAATATCCCTCATAGTGACTCCCAAGAATTTTTCAATCTTTTAAATATCTATTGGTCCTTGAATTTTTGTAAATTCGAAGGGAAATTTTTCGACTTCCCTGATGAAATAGGGATCCTATTGGATCACATTTGGGCTCCCTCATCTCCAAAGTGAACACGTCGCAGTTTGAACGTTACCTTTTTTCCTCGGGCCAGGTGTTACTCAATCATATACACTACTGGCGCAGGTACGTTGATGACGTTCTCTGTACGTGGACTGGTCATCCAGACCTCCTTGGTGAGTTTCTGAGGTATCTCAATTCATTATACCCTTCCATAAAATTCACCTTGGAAGTTGGTGTCTCTACGATCAACTTTTTGGATTTGTCGGTCTCAGTTAGAGATGGGATCCATGAGTTTGGAATATACAGAAAAGAATTAGTCCGCGGAGCGTCATTCTGTCTTGTTGTAAATGAGTTAGCAGATTTTAACAGTTTACTCCACAGATTGACTCTCTTTCTTTTGAGTCAGGCTGCTTTCAAAAAAGAGTTGCCGACTATAAAACACCTGGCTAGAGTGAATGGTGTCAATGTTGATGTTGAGGCGATGGTTCGGAAGAAAATTACGAGGAAAAGCCTTGATTCCACCACCTCCCTCCCCCGAGACATGATCCGTGATCGGCGATTGCGATGGATCAATCTCCCTTTTCTACAGAGGTTCTCTACCGAATTGGGTCGGGCCCTTCGCCCGTTCGATTTCAGACCGGCCTATTACAACCCCACTACCGTCAAAGGGTTGTTCGTCAAGTTAAAGGACCGTTACCTACGGATGAAAGGAGTGAGGTTTATATTTCGTAAATTGGAATGCGAAGATTGTAGAGGTTTTTATATTGGTGAAATCGGCCGCCAGATGAAGGTGAGATTAGGCGAACACCTGAAGGCCTGGAAAAAGGGACGTTTGGGAGAATCAGCATTTGCCGTCACTTGATCAACAGCGGTCATAGCTTCCGTGAGGGATCCGCAAGTCTCCTCCATAAGAAGAATTCATACTTTAAACGGATTGTCCTCGAGAACAAAGAAATAATCCGTCATCTCAATACTGATGATATTACTGTGCTAAACACGAACATTCTGGAAGATGGCTTGATTGAACTCGTCTATGACTCACATTATGAACCGATCAACATTCATGATCCGAGGTTTCTTCCCCGTTCTTGTGTAAATACTGTATATATTTTTCGGTGAGTAAATGTCCGGCTGTTTAAACTGTAGCATGTATTGGAAACTACTAAGATTATTAGATGTTCATCAGTCACGTCCGTGTGAAGAGAACATCTATAAATAGTTGCGTGATTTCTTGTTCTTGAAAAGAAAGGAAGGAAAGGTTTTACAACAAACACATGTGCCTAGGTTTAGACGAGCTGTCTGCACTTTCGACGTTTACCATTGTAATTGAGCGATGATTGTGTCGTTCTACAGTCAACGATCTTTAACGCATGTAGAAAAAATCCTGTACCGGATTATAAGAAATAGGCTGGCGCGGGTAGCCGGGTCCAGGGACGCGACCGGACGAAACTACGCGCGATCGACAAGGGTAGGTTTCAAACTACTCTGTTTAATAGTAAATCAGTTTGGCGGAATTGTAGCCGTTCATCGAATTACTCGTATCGAGCGTTGATATATTTCGGTTGCTATATTTCTGTGGTTTGTTGGATTCTTGGTATTGTTAGTGATTGTGTGTGTGAATTCTTGTTGTGAATATTACGGTGTATACATATCGAGCTTTTGATATTGTATTGGTGAGTGGTTCACTGAGTATATTTGTAATTTACATTCGTCTGCTATCAGTTCGGGATACTTCAATATAAGATTACGTTAGTGTTATGTCTTGCGGCACGCACATGAGAAGGAATCAGTAGAGGTGGGTGATAAATAGGATTTGTGGTTAACACTGAGTATGACTCAAGGTGGCCTACTGCTGTATTGTTTGCTGACGTCTGGTGTCCTAGGTGACGGCAGTGGGAAGGCTTATCGCCGGTTCAGGGCGGTCCTAGAGTGGCCGTCAAGGATAGGACCTGGATAGTTAGCCGATGGACCGAGCTGACCTAAGGGTAGAATAGGTAATGCGAGTCTTGTCGGTGGTCAGGGGAACAGTCTGTTCTCCTGATGAGCACTGGAGCTGATCCTCCAGTGGAAGCCCGAGCAGGGGCTGGGACCCTTGAGGTCAAAAGGCCATGAGATGGACTTCATGGCAGGGACGGGGCGTCATCACAGAGTCTCTTGTAATGGGGCTTGTGCGGTGATTGGCATCGGCTAGTCAGGTTAAGGGGTACCGGCTGAGTTAGGTGCCAGGGGCCTTGTCGCACAAATCCGAGGCTGGGGTTGGCCGCCCCAGATAAGATGGTAGTGGACTCGGTCCTGCCCCACTAAAGTGGACACTGCGGGGCAATCGTAGGGTTGCTGAACCTGTAGCCATCAGGCTGCTATTGGGCGGCTGATGGGGACTCGACATTACATAGGTAGTGAAGGGGAAATGATCAGAAAGTTCTACCAGTGTGACAACTGGGGCAAGGCCCTCTGTTGGTGTCAAGACGAGAGAATAAGTGAAGGTCTGGTCAATTCCCCGTAATGTTTGAAGGCACAGTCTATGGCAAAGGTCGTGCGTGACCGCATGTTAGGTAGGTCGTGTAGGCGTATGTTGCAGGTATACTCAAACGAGTTTTAAAAACCTTTTACAGGAAGTTCAATGAAAAGGCGGAGTTGGCTCAGCAGAGAGATTTTTCAAGATCGGACTGACGTAAGTGGCTCTTTGGTGTATGTTAGGTTGTATTCGTGAGGGGGCAAGCGCTCCGGCAATTTATTAGGGTTACACTTGTCAGTTGCTTTCATTTCAGTCTCGATGATGGTTTACTTATTAACCGAAAGCGCTCGGCTTTATTTATTTTCTGCGGTGTTTGTAGTTTTTACTCCTCTTCGGAGTATTTCCTTCTCGTCGTTATGGACAACCGTAATTTGGAGGAACGAATTCGTTCAACTACTTTAGAGACTTGAAAAAATTCGACGGTGGAGGTATACTTGGTTTTGATTTATTGTAGGGACTTACTATTTTAGAAACTTATAAAATGTTGACCTTTCACCTCTATATACATACTTGGCAAAATTTCAACCTCTCATCTCGATATAAAACTCTTGGGCTGGAAAAAATGTTGACCTTCAGAGATATATGAGAGGCGGTTCTGAAAAGAATTTCATCTCTAGTTTCAAATATATGAGGAGGAGATTGACCTATTAGAGGATTTACTTTTAAGGTAGCGAAGAACAAAGTTCAACAACTGCTTCATTCTCAAAATATTCAAATAAATGCTTAATCAAAATCCGTACACTCGCCTATAGAACAGGTTCCCTGTTCGCCTCAATTGACGCAGTTGACTCGCGAGCTGCGAGTTTTTCATCTCTTTATTGATATTTTCAACTTAGACACTGCTTCTCGATCGTACAAAGTTACTTGTTTTGTAAAATTTTTTGCACTTCTCATTTAAATGATCCTAGGAGTCGAAAAACTACAAAGTTGATGAACTGTGACTAACCCATCCTTTTGCAGCGATCTGTAGAATAGGACTCGATAAATTATACAGAAACACATCGAGACTCATATACCCCCACTGCATTGATTAGAATACCCACTATATATACTTTATATACTATTGAATAAGTGTATGGAGATAATTCAAAGCCCATTTTACCGATGCATGTTTATTTTTATGATCGTGTCGGGTACAGAGGCGAACAGTTGGTGTATCGCAATAATCTCTTTATTAACGACGATATTTTTCAAGGTACCCCGGAACAGGGTAACCGATGTCGGGTTCGGACGATTAAGTCTGAAAAACGTACGATTTGGAAACTAGCCTCGCGAATACGACAATACGGACCCTCATTTTTTCTCTCCCCATTCCTCAGTCGTTTATACGCCCGTCACACAATAGATAGCCGCGTACACAATGCGTAACACAGATGTTACAATTGTGACATCTCGCGACAAAAATCATTCGATTTCAATTTACAAGATTTCCTGGCTATTTATTTAATCATCTTCGTCCGCGATATATAGAGTGTACGCGGGGCAGTATAAAGTAGTGTTTAATGAACTTGTTCGTATTTTTTTGTTCTTGACAAACAACCGAACGCGCGTTGAAGAAGGGTTTGCTAACAGGACGAATTTTATTGATAAAAACACTCCCCCAGGGTAGCGTCTATATTCGCATCGCTATAAATTATATAGCGTGTTAATATCAATTTATTATCGATAATTTTACGTCAAACGGTTTCGAAACAGGTACCTGCTACCTGTATACGCTTTGGTCATTTTTGGTCGGAATTTATGCATAAGTATCTGCCCGCTAAAAGACTGCGTTCAAAAGCTCACGGGTGCGCGAGAGAGAGACAAATATTATCGCGATCCGACTTTCGCATTCGAGGGGCGGCTGACGAGCGCATCTGTTTACCCTTTTGGTAGGTAAGTATCCGAAGTCCGTATCAGTAATGCAGACAATGATGATTAAAAATGGGTTGAAGCATCACGCTCGCTTCATAATGAAGTGAGAGGGGAAAACAGGAGTTTGGAGTGACGCTTCGACTCTACTTGAATTTATAACAATTAGCGTCAAATTGCGTGTTAATTCCTCTGCGTCGCGTACGTTTATTTATTTATTGATACAGAAATATGTAATTCTAGATTAGTTCTTTCCTCAATGGTAGGACCATATTTTTTTCCCCAGCATGGTCCCAGTAATTCGGACAGTCGGAGGGGACGAGTACAGAGAGTTGATACTCAGTGAATCAATGATCAATTATTTAGATGGCACCAGTTTTCAGTAATTCAAGAATTTGTGAAAAAAGTACTAAAAAAATTGAATTAAAATGATGCTTCATTCATTCGAGATCAGTAGCAAGAACTAATGGGATGCTCCAAGTTGAGGCACATTATCGAACAGATAAATTTATTGCATTCAAATTACACACAAATTGAACGCTGAGCAGCATTTTGCCAAAATGAAATTTTTAAAGCAATCGTAAACGTCACTATAAGGCAAATCGAACAATAAGAATAAGAAAACGAGAAAAGGAAGGAGGAAAATTATGAAAATTCATGCGACTAAAGCGGTGTACAGTTCTAATAAACTCATCTTCTGGAACATACTGGCTAAGAGGTAAAACTTCATTATTAGGGCAAGTAAAAATATTTTTTTATCCGTATGAAATATTTTTTTTAAATCTCAAAATATGTGGAAATATGTGCTAATAATTTTTTTTTAAGAAAACGTCATTTTGAGTACAAAAAATTCTAAAAATCAATTAAATAAAAGAAATATTAAAAAAGACTTTGATTGCAATTGATGAACTCATGCCTGTGCAGGTTGTTGAACAAAAAACTTTGCCTATTATCTCTAAAAATGTCCAAAATTTCAGAATAAGTTGCGAGAAATCGAGTTAAAATTAGCTCTTAAAGAAAACATGGAAAATATGTGAAAATTTTTTTTTTCACAAAATGTGTAAAAATATGTGCTATTGAATTTCAATAGGGCACCCAGGGTATGCTGAAACGGATGATTTTCGAACTATTTACGTCATAGCTAGAAGCGAAAAAAATCGGTGAAAATATTTTTACTTGCCCTATTCATTATTATTCTTGTAACGGATTGTTTCAATGTTTTAGCGAACTCTCATTATCGAGCAGAGTAATGGAATCGGCCAGTTCTGCCAGATATACGGATTGATCCGTAGAAATACGGATTTTTATATAGATTTAGCGTAAATTTTGAGCATAAATACGGAAATTCCCAAATTTTTCCGGAGTATCAACGTATCTCCGAAAAGAAAATTTCCCTTCTTTCAATGTAAGTTTGATGAAAGATGAGGAAGTTTCTCCTGATCGTATTTTTCAGGAAATACCGATTCCGCTGTCCATGATGATACTACTTGAACAGCAGATCTTTTGCGAATCATGTTTTTACCAGTAGTTGTTATCTGTTGATTTTCAATTAAGGCTAGCACTTCAGAATCCTGGCCGGATCGAACACTCAACTCATATTGACCGCAAGGTAACTCATCAAAATGTATATTATCAAGAATCTTGAGATTATCAACGTCAACTGTTTCAAACAGCCATCAACCAATCATTGAAAGCCCCAAGATCGATTGTATTGCTGAAAATTGTACATATGAAAGGTCGATGATTGGATTTTTCAAAAAATTCTCCCTCTTTTGTATTCAAATTTCTTCACATCTCGAGCTCTTTACATAATACAAATATATATACTGCACGAAAATAGGAATTTTTCCTAGTCCACCTTCTTCTACAATATAGCTAAAATGCTGAAATTTGCCCAAATTCTTTCCGCCCTCCCACATGTTTGTTACTGGATTAGATGGTCACAATCCCTCTGAATATTTTGAAATTTGAAATTGTTCTTCGGGTTCCCTTCTCCTCTTATGAAACATATCAACCGTCGATTCAATGTCAAATTTAGCGGCAATCGAAAATCAACTCAAAGTCAACTAAAAATTCACTTCTTTCAATATCGTGGTCGAAATTGTGCCAATACATTATTGAAATTATACTGTACGTCTACGCGATACGACGTCGAACTCTATTTCGACTCCGATTGTTCTTCAAATTTCATGTAGCAACCTGAAATCGACCGCTCTGTTCCGTCGATTTACAGTCCTTTTATATCGATCTTAAATCGACGTCTGTACAGTCACCCCTTGGAGTATCCCGTCGATTTGGAGACTCGGCTACTCTTAGACGGAGGGCGTAGTCATGTTTAGATGTATGGAAATCTTAATCATGCTTGTGACCAACACACCAATGGTCGATTTTATGCCGCCATAAAATCCGATACCTCCAGTCTTCTCATATTGAACCTGGATTTTGAAACCATATGGGGTTGTGATTGGTGAACTTGAAATCTAGACAGTTTTGACGTTGATTGCAAGTTTTTACCAATGAATCACGTGTATATAGTCGAATGAAAATTGACATCAATTTTCGATCGACATTAATGGAATCGACTCAATTTCTACGTTGACAACGAGTTGGCGGAATAGAATGTCGAGTGGTCGAGCTTGAGTCGGCTTCTAATCATTATAGATCGACTAGCGGTCGACATCGAGCGGAATGTTCGGTCGAAATAACTAGCTGATTTGGTATCGACATGGTTCATCGGGATTTCACTCTTCTCATCCCGTTTTTCTCACATCTCCTACCCAGCGAATCCCATAAGTCAACTCCTCCTTTCATTATCGCACACCCGATTCTACATTTTATCTTAACATCAGTCTTCTGATTTCGGCTTGAAACAACTTCCTTGAGCACGATGCAGTTGATCTTCAATCTAGTAGTAGGAATCGATCCAATTTCGACGTCTATAATGAGTCGAACGGTGCATACCTCCGGTTTCCTGTGACGTCACAAAGTGAGTTCATGCATAAACTCTACTAAGAAAAACACAGCGAGCATCAAATGATCATTGGACCTTGTGTTATCCTCACGGGAAATTGTTATATTCGTCAGAGACAAAGATGCATTGTTTTGCTATGCGTGTGACGTCATTGAGGAAATCGTCTAGGCCTACAATTATTCTTCGAAATATTTTTTTCTCCAAAATTAGCATTTATATTAAACTATTCAAAATTTTGGTAAGAAAGAGGGGCTTGGAGAAAATTCGACAAAAAAAAAGAACTTACGATTAACTTGAAAATGCTCCCCAGAAAACAGGTTTCCTGTACTTCTTATTGACTTCTTTGAAGATCCCGTGAGTTTTTCTCCTCTTTTTTTCCACACTTTTTTCCCTCTACCCCCTACTTTGGAATCGAAAGGGACAAGGGAGACTTAGAAAGATTTCAACCCTCGAAGAATTTGGACTTGAAAAAATGTCGACTATGTTGCGCTACGTATGATACGAGTCAAGTGTGGGAGAAGATGAACTTGGAAAAGTGTCGACCATAAAAAAAGTAGGAAAAAATTTTGACTTTTTGGATTAATATAGACGCGGTGAACTGTAAGTATCTAACTCAAGGAGGGGGGGGGTGCGAACGAGCGGACCGAGTGAGCCCTTGTTCTTGTATTAATATAAGCGTAGTGTAGTGTAAGTTGAGCTATCTAGTCCAGGGAGTGCTCATTCGCATCAACATTAGTGACGTCATCAGCTTGGGCTCTCTCTCTCCTCCTTACTATCTCTTTCACTTTGCTCGTAAGCCTCTTAACAGTCTTCATTATACTTGGCCTAATAGTAATACTGCTCAAGTCTCCCTTATACTAGGTTTCCAACTTTAAGTCGTGGGTTATGACGTCATACTTGCAAAATCGAAAGACTCGTGTTTGGCTTCCTAGAGATTTAGGAATGTTACTCGGAGCAATATGCCACTTTTACTCATCCAGTATTCCATCTACAATATCATAACAATTGATTTATTTGAATTATTACATATTTCTTTTTTATAATAGTAATAAAAATACTACGGTTCTTCATTCGCTTTATATCCAGTTTTGATTACTTTTTTGAGTATTGTTGAATCATTCGAAAATAGACGAATTGTTCTTTTTTCCATTTCCATTTTCTGTTTCGGCAGTGTATTTAATTTTTTTTTTTTCGTGTCTGGTGAATCACAACGACAATGAATATATTGTCTGCATTAGAAAACAAATGTGTATTTTTCACGCGTTTGTAGGTTTGATCTAACACTCGTTAACACGTATCACGTATCACGCATCGAGGGGAGATGTTACAATTAAGAGAGGTCGTAGATAAATATTAAATTATGAACGATTCACTGAGCGAGAAACGGAAGAGTAATGGTTAAAATACCCGTCCGGGAGTTATTACTATGCGAGGGTGAATATTATTCTTTTTATCCAGTACTTGTGATTTTTTTTTTTTTTCATCTCTTCTATCTTTGATAATGAACTTGTTTCTGTCCCGTTCTGTATGTGTCGACAAATTTTCGAAACAAGTGCTGGGCGGCTAAATGTTCCGTGGAAAGATGATACTTTTTCGATTGAATATTATATCGGGTGGTGCGCAGAAAATATTTTCTCGCAGGAGATGGATGGCCTTTCGCGGTCTGGAAGTCTAATATGGGTATTTTTTTGTTTACTAGTATAAATGCATACAAGATGAATAAAGGGAGGGAAAATAAATCGATTTCAGATAAAGCACATTATAGTGTAATCTTCATTTTATAAATAAAATTGAGAATATTGAAACGATAAATATCGTGCGAGTTATATGTATGCATTGTTGCTCCATTTCATATTCCATCTAGACTCTCTAAGATATGTAAGAATAGCCTTAAACTTTACTTTATTCAAAAAGCAGAATAGTAGAAAATTTGGGATCCAATTTCCTACACTTGCTCTGTTATTTCATGATTTCAAATACTATTTATTTCCACTTAAATGGCTGTTGAAAGGGAAGAGAAGACAGATATTGAGAGTATTTCTCCTTGATCGACAGACATAAGAAGAGACCTGGAAAAATTTTCACTTTGGTGTCTAGGGATTCACAGGCGCGCACCGAAGGGAGGAAATGGAAACTTCTCCCCCCGAATTCTAACGCGAAAAAAAAGGTTGTTCAGTCTCATTTTCTCTACAACACCTTTCTTCCTCACCCCAATTTCGTATCATATAGTTTGAAAGTCAAAATTTTTTCCAACTCTTTTGATAGACGACACTTTTACAAATCTATCTTCTCCCACACTTTACTCGACGGTCGAGTCTTCCTTCTATCATACGTAGCGCAACATAGTCCACATTTGTTCAAGTCCTATTCTTTGAGGTTTGAAATCTTTCCAAGTTCGCTTCCAATATCAAAATAGTGGGTAGTTGGAAAAAAGCTGAGGAAAAAACTCACGGGTTCTTTAAAGAAGTCGGATAAGGAGTACAGGAAATCTGTTTTCTGGGGAGCATTTTCAAGTTGATCGTAAGTTTTTTTCTTTCTTCTGGCTAAGATCGAAATTTTTGCAAGTCCCTCTTTCTTACCGAGATATTTATGATAAGAGAGGGAGTGGAGACTTAGAGAAGACTCTCATTTGGATTTGGAAAAATTTCGATTCTCGAGCCGTTACGAGTATGATAAGAAACTAATTTAGAGAAACAGATTTTCTTGCTGAGCCAAATACATAAAGATCATATTTCATGTCTACTTGTAAAAAATGACCTCATCAAAGGCCACGCCTGCCTCGTAAATTTTTCTTACAGAGGCGTACGTCCCCCTGTTCTTGGGTTAATATAGGCATAATGTAGTGTAAGTTTTGCTATCTAGTCCACGGGAGGCTCACTTGCATCAACATTTGTGACGTCATCAGCTTGGGCTCTCTCTTCCTTACTATCTTCTATTCTCAGAATCACCAACTCGGCTCGTGAGCCTCTTAACAGTTTTTATTATACTGGGCTTCTGCTCAAGTCTCCCTTGTACTACGTCTCCGTCTCCAACTTCAGGTCACGGCTGATGACGTCATACTTGCAGATTTCAGAATTGGGGCACTATTCCTTAGACTCCATCTACTGAGCTATACAGTATACTAAACTATACTAGGAACTAAACAAGGCCTATACTATTAGCCTTCATAAAATTAAACCCGACATAAAGTACAGCAGTATAAAAGCGGATACGAAAACCACTTAGGGAGGGAGGAGATTTGGAAAACAGGCTCGGGATCACGTTTAATGACGTCATAATTTATTATAAAATTTGTCATCGATTTTTGGTCGACGTTAGATATCGACCAAAAATCGACGTCAAACCGGCCGAAAATTACTTTTTTCAAAATCTTGGTTGAAACTGCGTCGATATAATTATAATTAAAATTGACCTCGCATCGACGTTGATATGGGGTCGAAAAATATCCACTCCAATTCGATTTATTTGCGCCACGTCGATTTCGAGACGACTTCTTCGAATTTTTTATAGACCTAAGATCAACAGCTCTGTTGTGTCAATTTCAAGTCGGTTCGTATTTCTCTGATCGACTTTGAATCTAATTCGAATCGATGTCAGTATAAAACCGATTTCTAGTCGACTTCTCCAAATTTTTCTATCGACCTAAAATCGACTGGCTGGTGTCCACGTGCGTCCCAAGCAAAAATCCGATATTACATTTGCGTCCCACGGTAGAAGTGGAAGATAACTACTTGCGTCCGAGGAGGAGGAGCTTAGGATATCGGTTCTATTTGGGGCAGGCATGGTTTCGTCATATACAGGCTCTGGGTCTACAGCGAGTATATAAGACACGTACCGGGGATGGTGCCTTTTTGAGGTTTTTCTTCGGATTACCATTCCTGAAACCTGAGGATGTAGAGCTGTGCTTTCATGAAGACATATCTGCAGCCCTACCCCGCGATGGTCGTATTCAGCAATTTGCGGAGTACATCCATGACAATTATGTGGCCGACGATTGTCCTTTTCTTCCTAAAATGTGGGCAGTCTATGATGCTTCCTTCATTAGAACAACCAATGCGTGTGAGGCATTTCATAGTAAACTCAATCGCATGTTTTACCATTCCCACTCTCACATATTCTTTTTGGTGGAGGCCTTCGCGGGACGCAACTTGTACATCCATGCTTCAACTGTGGGACGCAAATGAACCATAATGTCTATTTGTCATGGGACGCAACAGTGGTAAAAAGGGGTGTTTGGGACGCTCTGTTGGGTCGTGGTAATGTGCGTTGGTCGACTTCACTTCGATCTTTAAAAATCGATATTAATCTGGAGTCGACTTTAAGTTCACTTCTCCAAATTTTTCATCAATCTCAAATTCGCCCACTCTGTTGAGTCGATTTCGAGACGATTAGTTGTCCTCAGTGGCGCGGGTGTAGCGAGAAATTCATCTGGGGAGGGGATGGGCGACCACGGTCCTGAGGCAGGGAATGAAAATTTTTCTACTCCAACAGCACCAAGCGTGAATTCTGATCCTCTCCCTGACTACGCCTCTCATACTTCTCTGGTAATGTACGCAGTTCGACTTTAAATCGACCTCGAATTGACGTCGATCGGGAATCAATTTTGAGTCGACTTCTCTTAAATTTCTCTATCGACCTGAATTCGTCTGCTCTGTTGGGTCGATTTTGTAGCCCTCCGCCAAAGTACGCCGGTCCCCCTCAATTCGACCTTAAATTGATGTCGAACTGGAGTCGATTTTTGGTTGACTTCCCCAAATTTCTTTGTCGACCTCAAATTCGCTTTCTCTGTTGAGTTGATTTCAAGACGATTTGTAGTCCTCCGGTAAAATGTACGAAGGTCAACTTTAAATCCAACTCGAATTGACGTCGATCTGGATTCACTGTCAGCCCCTTTTAACGGTCTGTCCATTTGGTAACTTCGCTATTCGCAGGCAGAAAGCGTAGTCATTATATGTGAGGACCACTGCAGCAATGGTCGAACGATTTTTAGTCCACATTAAAATGTAGTACCAAAAGTCGTCTCATTCTTGAGCTCGATTCTGTTCTGAAACCGTATCGAATGTGAGCTCAGAATGTAAGAGATTTTGAATAGCGAGTCGGCGTAGTTTATCGGATATAATCAACTGAAAGGTCCGTTTATGATAAAGGCTGCCTATATGCCTGTTTGTCTCAATCAACGCAGTCAATGAATAAAATTCAGCTGCGAGTCTTTTTCTTTTATTGGTCATTTGCATGTCTAATATTCGAATACTATAAATATCTGAAAAGCAATAAGAAGTTGTGCAAATTTTCAAAGGAGAGGATGGGAATGAAATAGAAGACAGAATCTGAAAAAGGAAAGAAAGACGTCAATTGTAATTTATAAAATTCAACTTATTGTATTACACATTCAAATTTTGTGAAGAAGGGGCGCCCGTAAATCATGCGAGATATTTGGGAGAGGGACGAATAGAAGTTCTAGCGACTAGATCTAGCCGAATTTCACCAAATCTCAAGAAGTGGAGGGAGCACTTTTCATCTCCTACAAGGTTACAGTCTAAGGTTTAGATTCAAATAAAACATGGTTCCTCTATTAGAATATGGCTTCATTAATAAATCTAAAGCAATCTAGTACAAATTAACGTAGGTACATAGTTATATGAAAGACATACATTTTCGAAAATCTCACGTCTGATTAGAGGGAGGGGAGGGGGATCGAATTATCTCACGTATGCGTAATTTATGGACGCCTCCAAATCAAGGCGACAAAAATAAGATGATGCTCGTAGAATTAAAAATCCAACATCCCGACAAAGAACAACAATCATCATTACTACGAATCAGAATATTTTTTTATTTCAGCGAACTGACACCAAAACTCCAGCATACCCCCATTCAAAAAAACAAGCAATATATTCTAAAACACTCCATCAATGAAGGAAAAAAAAAACAAGTGTACGTGACGTTCGCACGCAACACAGCCAACAGCATCATCACCAAGTCAAGTCAATCGAGAATAACGTGTAAAAGCAGACATTAAGTATAATTGAGCGACAACTCGGAAAAGCTCCCGATACTTTATAATGTATGAAATTATAACGACTATCATAATATCATGTTCGGATACAGTACGGCTTTACGGTACAGGAGAGCATCAGTCACCAATAAGTTTTTGTAAGACGTTTAAATCGGATAACATGCTTCTCTTCGAGTCACGTGTGATCGCGACGTTCCTTGCGAAACAACAACAGTATCAATTTTCGAGGGTTGATAAACGTCGAAATGACACTTGTACAGCGGACAAAAGAACTGATCGACCTTTCCTCGTCTAACGGAAAATTACACTTCGGAAGCGGGCGTAGAGTCGCGTGCGCGCACCTTCCTTATACACACATGTAATTCGATTGGTTAAGCTTGTCACTATTTACAAATAAGCTTCTCGAATTACCCACTTATGAAAGATTTCACGATAAAATTCGCACCACTTGTAAAACAATATTTCTTCTCGTACATGGGAAAATTGTGGATTACGATTTATCGCTTCGTATTGTTTGCACATAAAAAAAAAAATAAAAAATCGAAATGGTATAACAAAAATATAATATGGATTCCTTACCTGTACTCTGGCTTCTGTTAAATCTATTTTGATGGCAATTTCTTCTCTGGTATAAATATCCGGATAGTGAGTTTCTTGAAATGCTCGTTCTAATTCTTTTAACTGGGCCGACGTAAATGTAGTTCGAATACGTCTTTGCTTTCGTTTCTCCGTCAATGATGTGTCGTGGGAGTAAACTTTGTACGGTAACCCTCCTAAACAACAACAAAAAAAAGAAGAAATAAGATGAAAATGTTCTGGCGGAGCCAAATAAATAAAGATCCTTTTTAATGTCTTTCTCTAACAAATTTTCTGGGGATGGGGGGAGACCAACTCGAACTTGGGCTCGCAGATTTCCAACAGGCGGCTAGGGTTCCTGTAGAGACATAAAAATAGGAGTCCCAAAATTGCGAATTTTCGATAGCGAATAAAAGCATGGTGAGGACATCAATCAGTTTAAACCTCTTTGTGACGTCATGAACATTCGTGACGTCATCAGGGGATGAAGCTAAGGATGAACCATAATATAATATGACAAGCCTAGTATAGCCAAGCCTAATGCAGGCTGGTATTAGTATAGTCTAGCATAGAAGGTACGTCCGGAGCTATGCTGAAATATGCCTCAATGGCCTTTGTTCACAGACTAAAAATCAAGGACGTTAGTAAGCACTTTGAGCGAACACACCGCAGCATGCTTAAATGCTACGGCAGAGCATACAGGACTGTCTCATACATCCCACTCACAGTAATATGTAATGTGAGACCAATCAAATACGACATCACAATCAGATCGATAATCCAGGCAAGAAAGAAACAAATTCAGATCAAAGAGGACGAACTACTCTTTGTCGCACTAGACAAAGGAAGAAAGAAAATAAAGGAGTAGAAAAGGGTCATGGACCAAAATATTACTTCCAAAAGTTGCCACAGAAGTTCCATCTCCAGATTTTTGGCTAACACAGGACCTGAGTGGACACGGGAGTTTCAAAAAGTATCTCAGAAGAGCAGATCCCAAGAGTCGATGCGGTCTAGCGATGAGACACTACAACACGTGTTTTGTGAATGCATATTATTGTATGTAGCAAGACGCCCTGAAGTATTAGACGGCAGCAAAGAGGAAACAAAAATATACTCGTACTTGATAGAAACAGTCAAAGACCTATGGGAAAAAGAGATTATGGAAGAACGCAAAAGAATTGAGGAAGGAAAGAAGACACTAGCTGTCCAGGCAACCGACAAGTTTAACACAACCCCAACTAGCCTTAGGCATAAGTAGATCCACTAGCCTTCAGCATAAGTAATAGCGATAGAATAAATAACCAACCCACATTATAGAATAGCCGCAGAATATTAGCCTTCAGCATAAGAAAACCCCAACATCCCCTTCGATATACTTGTAAGTAAGCAGGAGCGTGTTGATCAGTTACAATAGTTTACTTAGAAGCCTCTCCGTCCGTCATTGAGCACTGCCATTGTTAACTCAAAGTCGGAATATAGGGAATAAACTTGCCCCACTTCGCAAGTGGAGATTGGGGCAAAAAAAAAAAAAAAGTATAGTCTAGGATAGGTATATGCTAGGCCTAGTTCGAAGCTAATATAATCTAATTCTCATAGCTAGTTTAAGACCCGTTTACAGCTAGTATAGCCTAATATACTGTATATATTAGGACTGCAGAACCCAAACTCACCCTTCTCAGATTTCTGATTTGGTCGTGGGCTCGAGGATTCTACATTTATTCACAAAGGGGCAACTCAGCTTCGTTGATTTTCAATAATGAGGTAAGGCACTGAAGTCATTTTATTCTTCAGAAATTACTCTAATCGTGAGACTTACTGCATAAAATTCTTCTAAAAGGTGCCCAGGTTCAATATTGCAAGCATGATTGGGTCCGATAAAGCTTTTTTGTGAAGTCTCTGGAAGATACAAGGACCTAAAAGCTTGAAGTTCGTTCTCAGAGGAAATATATGCCTAAGTATCTGCTTTTTAATGGTCTACACGCGTATCTAGGTGCCAATCAGGGAGGGACGGAGGAAGGATACAAGATCAAATCCATGACATATGAGCAGTAATTTTCTGGAGAGACATGTTTCAGAAAATAAAACATGTTTTAGATGTAATTGTGGGATTGAGTAGAGAGTATGTTGTAGAGTCCATTTTGTCATAGTTATTGTGATGGTAGTGAGAGGTATTTTGAAGACTGATTGAATGGTTTGAGAAACGGGGCATGGGGAGAAGTATTCTGACAAATCAGTTTTGAGATGATGAGGGCACGCCGAGGGGGCTAGAGACGATTGTGGCCAGTCCTCAGTGCCTGGGGGAATGAAGACCAAAATGTGAATTTACTGTTGATCATTCTCAATTTGTTGTTAGATTGATCTCTTCAAAATAAGCATCGAAATTTGTATGTCATTAAAATATAATTTACTTGTAAGTTTTATATGAAATTAGTTATTTTGTTAGAAAGGATCCTTGGCTGCTTTATCCGCTCCATCGTGGAGTTGAAAATTGATGTGGCCTGGAATCCGTCACAAAAATTCGTTAGATTGAAGAGTAATTCGAGAAGGAATCTCCCATATTAAAAATAAGAAGAAAGAGTGAGTCTATTATTTCTGTTTGAGATGGATTTGAGAAAAGCAAGTACAAATTCTACTCAGTTTGGCTGTGTAGTATTCTGTAGGCAGTTTGAAATTTCAACTGTCAAACTATTCGACTTTTGTGACATCATCATTTTTGCAAAATTAATGTTTAGAAACTTTGAATATTTTCACTTGGGGATAACATCATTAACTCAAGTTAGAAAAAATTGTCTAGGCTAGAAGGCTGGATCAAGTTCAAAGAGAGACTTTAGGAGATCTATATCGCACAATATGATAAATATTTCATCCTATGTATTGAATACAGATTGCTAAGCACATCAATAAACACTCTCACACAGCTAATTATAGGAATTTGTCTAGGTTAGATTACAAGAATTTTTCTTGGCTGGATCAAGTTCAAAGAGAGCCATCTGTCCTGTATTGTACAACATGATAAATATTTCATCCTATGTACTGAGATCTAGTACAGATAATACAGATTGCTAAGCATACCAACAAACACTCTCACAGGGCTATAGCCTCCCTTACAGTAACTTTTTTCTTAACTCGCTTTCTTTAAGCCTCGCGTTCTCTTTCCACCAAAACTTTCCCAAACAATTTCAATTGGTTTTGTATGCAGAGACCTTTACTCATTTAAATATAAAGAAAGGGAAAATGGGACGAGCTGTTTTCCATAGGGCCGCAAACTTTGTAGGTTTCCCGCAATGGCCCTCTAAATTTTTGTAAGAAGGCCGCAGAAAGGCTACTCAGGGAAGGGTCCACAGTCTCCTAAATTTTGAGAGACGCTGACCTAATGTCATGAAATGAGTCAATACAGTCTTGAGCATTTGGGCTATCGGTCGAAACTTCATAACAAGTATGATATGGTGGTATAGTTTTTCCTTGTATTTATGGTATATGTGGGATTATTTTTATATTATTTCTAATACGTAGGTTGTAAAACGAAATAATTTTATGTGTAAAACGCTACTTCAATTTGCATTTTTTTTTTTTTCAATTACTGAGCATTTTTGGATATTCAAATGACTAATGATTAGAACACTTTTCAAACATCCATCATGAATTTTTCAACAGCTACTTCGAGATTTATACTTCAATGCCTCTTTCAACAGAGAACCTCTTCTATGGAGGGGTCTTTTCGAAAATTTTGGCGTCCAGCCGTCCCCCGGAAACTGACCTGCGACATCATCAGATTGTGACGTCACAGGGTCGGAAGTCGAGATAAAATGTTTTCCTTCGAGCTGCAATAAGTATAGGTATAAGCCAGTGGATTTCAACCTTTTTGAGGGGGCGGCACATTTCTGATGACAAAAATTTTTCACGGAACACCAATCAAAAATATAGATTAAAAATTGTTTGAAATGTATGACAAAAATGTGTCGACAAGAACTAAAAATATGTTAAAAATCTCCTAATGCGAGATTTGCGCTTGTGATTTTTTACATATTTCGTCAATACAGGGGCTGATTTTTGACAAAAAAACGCGCTTTCTCGTTCGACAGATAGAGGGCGCTCCCGCATCTTATACTTTTTATAAGAGTAAGAGCTCAAAAGCCCCGTTCGCAAAGATAGTAATATGGTAAATGCTTTTAACAGGGAACCTGTTTTATGGGGGGGTAAACTGAAGGAAAATGACGGGCGCCGGGCGCCGTCCGGCAAGAAAAAGGGACTTAGAAAAATTTTGATGAAGTGATAGGAGGGGGACTTATCCTCTCTGCTTCATGCAGTATATTATACTAGGTTTATACTACGTATTATACTAGGCGTATACTAGGTCCAAGCCTCCTTTATACTAGGTCTAGGCATCCTTCATACCATAAGCTTACAAGATCTTTATCAATAGCTTATACTAGCAGTTTGTCCTAGCTCTGTACTAGGTCTTAGGCTTCCTTTATACTATAGGTCTAGGAGGTCTGTATTAGTGGTTTTACTAGCTCTGTGACGTCATCAGATAGTGATGGCACGATGATCGTGACGTCACAGATCTCCATCGTGACGTCACCAGATCGTGTGACGTCATCAGATTATGACGTCATCAAATCGTGACGTCATCAGATCTCCGAACTGATAACAGGATAGGCCTACCGGGGGTACCACACAGGCTGTAAAAATAAATAGCAGGAAACCTGTTTCATGGGGGCAAGCTGTAACATTTAGTAAATTATAATTGGAGAATTTTAAGCTATAAAAAGCAAAAAATGACACTCACATGATTACTCCTATAAAACAGGTTCCCTGTTTGCCTCAATTAACAGAGTTAATGAAGGCAATTCCGAGCAGCTAACTGTGTGGGCTGCGAGTTTTTTTACACAATGCCCGATATTTTCACGAGATGTTGATCCAAAATTTATCCAAAACTTCAATTCCTTTGAAATCTCGCGGCACACCACTGGTATAAGCTATATACACGATGATAGAAGAGACTCAGAAAAGTTTGGACTCTTCAAAATTTCAATTTCAGTTTGAATTCTCAATACAAGGACCAATTCGATTCATAGAACAGGTTCCCTGCGTTCCTCATTAAATTTCGTTAAGGAAGTCATGTATTATTGAGTAGGTTGAAGTCTATACTCGTACTAGTCTCAGCTTGCTGTTTAAAGAAATGAAGGGATGAACCCAGCTAATTTGGTGCTTTCCTCTTCCTCGTGCGATACAATAGCTTATTTCTTGTATGGCTTGCAATCAGCCCTTGAAAGAGAGCAAAAATGGACAAATTCTTTCGCGACTATAATATTATTGTAAATGATTCCAACAAATCTCTTGATTTTTAAAACGTTGGGACGTACAAGACGTCAATCTTTCGCTCGACTTGTAGAATGTTTAAATTACAAACAAATAATCTCCGAATTTTCATGAACAAAATCTTTGTATCTTACCCCTATTTAATTCCTCAGTCAAGGTCAAGGTGTTCACGAGGATTGGAAAATGATTTCTGGGACTTTTCGGGATCTTTCGGGACCTTTCCGAAATATATTTTTTTCTCTTCACGGCCCAATTTTCAGCATTTTTTCATCGATCTTCTTATTAGGCTTGGGGAAAAATTTTCTGGGTTGACTCGATTAAATTCCGAGGCAGTCTGGGTTTCTGGACCTTCTTTATAAAATCCGGGATTTTTCCGGGGCTCTCTGCGACCGGTAGACACCCCTTTTTTTTTGTTGGTATTATGTTTGTAAATTTATGCTTGAAAATGTAACAGACGTATTTCTCTAGGAAACATATTAAAGCATCACACTTAGAAACAGAAGAAAAGAAGATAGCCTAATCGTCCGGGAGCGACAAATATTTTCTGCGAAGTAAATACTAAAACTCGGAGCGAAACAAACTGGAAAATTTATACTGTAATAAAATGTAAGAGTATAGCGTAGGTAATTCTACATTTACCTAAAATTAATGCCGAAATAACCGCAAAATGTCGGCTGACAACGTTAGTCCCATTTAGCTGAGAATCACTGGAATCGTTTTTCAACTTTATATTGATCGCCCGCAAGAGTACGTGTATACTACAAGCACTGCACCTTCGTCGCGCGCGCTACGTCACGCTATCGCAATTTTCCGTACGCTTTAAAGGAAGAGAGAGCAAAAATGCTTCTGGAAACAATGCATAGTACGTTTACGAGAAGGGGTTCGTTCGCAATTGGAAGATTTTCATTCAGCTAAACGTCAGCCATGAACCGAAGACGAGTGTCTTTTAACGAGTAACCGACTCGAACTCATTCCTTTCCGTCTTGGGTAAATAAAAGGGAGTGTTTACTTAATAATGGCGGATATTTTTACAAGTAGTTGTAGCATAGCGAGACTCCCTCCTACTTCTAATTCTACGATGTATTACGGCAAGTTTTGTAACGCTAAAAAAAAAAAAAAAAACTTTCATTTTTTCATTAAAAACTGGACGATAATTTTCGGGTTTACCTGCTCTCGCGGATGTTGATAAAAGAATTAATTAGTACAGCCAGAAAATATAAGCTCGAAAGTGTGTTACGTATATAATTAATGCGGATTTCGTCGTTTCTTTTTTCCTTCGCGCGAGAGGTCCTGATATTTTTTCCATTTTAAATTTTAACGCGGTCTGAAAAATATAAAGGTACCTAATACTTTCGCGCGAACAAAAATACGCTTGCGGTAATAATTTAGCGTGCAAGGTATACATAACGAAAATGTTGGTTTCATAATTGGAAGACAAATTTTCGCTTAATTTAAAGCGTTGCAGACGTTATTCGTGCAGCTATTTTCTGCCATCAAGAAGTATATGCGAAATTCTAGCCGTGGTTTTCTCCAATCACGCTGACTATCGCAATATAACTCGCAACCCCTCGGTTAAACAAAAGGATATATAGGGCGAATTAACGACGAGACTGGAATGCTTAACGACTGCTCTTTAAGACAGAGAGAGAGACGGAAAAATGAGAAAAGGACCTTTCTGAGGAAAAACAAAAATGAAAACGTACGATATAAAAATTTTGATTGCGTGGCGCGTATTTCACCGAATATACGTAGCATAGCAGTCACTTATCTTCTTTACGAATTTCTCTGGTTTTTGTTCCAACACTGTTTCCGAGTTCGTTTCGAACGCTTAATCATATTAGAGCCTCCCTTTGTGACGCTGACGCTTATGGTTTTCATAAGTGCGAACATATGAATAGCCTCGTATAGTATTTTCAACATGTTGCTTTTTATTACAAATTACCGTCTTTCTAGATGAAAAAGCCTCCATTTTTCAAAAGCGTGCGAGTATTTTTAAACTTGCCGAAAAATATTTCCAAGAAAGAACGCGAGAACTGTTGCAAAACTATATACAAACCAACCTTCATTGTCAAGAGCCATTTGACGCGGAATAAAAATATCAAAATGTCGAGCTCACCATAAAATTACGTAAAAGTTCATCTCAAAAATTACTCTTATACGACAGAAGTACGAGCATCTAAATTTACCATGATATATGGATCTACGGAGTCGTTTGTTTTTCAGTAATTATGAATGATGAGAAAATAAGGACTTTTGAAATTGCTTCTTTCAATTTCAACTAATGACATTTCATCAGGAGAATACCTAACTTCTAGGGGTTATTTGCCGAGAACGTAATTATTTAATCCAGGAATTTATAATTTTTTTCTTTATACATTTCAAGGGTCTGTTAGTAAAATTATCAGTCATCAACTAAGCACATCTTAATTAACTAGTTGCCCCGAGTCTCAAATGTGGCAGCTTTTTGTCTTGAATGTGGGGAAGAACTTCCGAAAGGATAGGCCTTATCATCGTGAAATATGAGATACCGATCGAGTGAAAATCCGTTTTCGAGCTCTTCCAAAAATATTTCATAACTCACTCAGGCTCGCCATTCTCTTATTTATCCTTCACACATAACTTAGTAATGCCAACACAGTGGCAAGCTACCGTTCCTTGCAGCCTGTAGGATATTGCTTAGTCTGTATCAGCACCCTCTAGACACTGTTGTAAAATAAAACTAAGGTTTCAAAGTTTTCGGGCCTTTTCCAGATAGCTGGACGCGTATGGTATCCTCTCGCCTTCGGCCACCAGAAGTTGGGGTCGCAGATGGTACTTTTTGTAAGAGATTAGGATTTGCGGAGAAAGAAAAGCTTCTCGCCAGATTATGTGAAAATCAACATAGAATACAAAATACGCCCACGTAATATAAATATGTTAGGTGAACCTACCGCGGACAAACTAGCTCAGTATCTTTTAAGAACATCGGCTTGCTCGTTCAATCACTTGTAAGTACTTCCTTTATAGGAAAGTCTCATAAAGTTGCAGACTCTACTCAGAAACTCCATTTTAGATCTTCGAACAGAGGTACATTCTTTTTTATAAGTAGTCGTCTGACCGTTCTCAAATGTATCCTATAGACTTAGTTTTAGGAGATTCTATTCTGCGTCTCATCCTATGAAGTGTACTTCAAAAACTTGGAACCATCATGATATAACCTAAAACCACATGATACATATATCTTAGAATAACCCCTCTTTCAAACCCAATTCTCTGTTCAGTACTTTTCTCTGCCACTTTCAAAATCATAGTTTGAAAGGATTTTACCGGCGACAAAACTATGCATAGTTGTCAACGGCAGAATACTACATTGGTGGTAGTAAATAGATACCGAAGTAGTCTACTCAACCACCATGTCCAACACCGCGAGTGTCTTTAACCTCGTTAATTATCATAAAAAAGGGATCAATGGGACTCATAACGAGTGTCGTGAGGTGTAAATAGAGCACTGTATACAGAAAAATCCTCAAGTGTACAATTCTACTTTATTAGTTAGCTTACGAGAGTACTTTCAGGTACTACCCCATCATCTGTTGTATCGCTACTGAAGATCAAGGCCTTAAACACGAGTTTTTATAGCATAACACTGTGATCCTATTGGCTACAACAATACTGTATTGTGATTGGTTCACTCTGTTGACCAACATGCTGCGTTTTATTGGCTATCAGGTTTACTGGTGGAGATATTCATGAATGACATGGAGAACAAGATATTGAAGGGCAGCAAGTTCAAACACTGGACCAAGACGTGTAGATGATATCCTAATTACTTGGTCAGGCACTAATAAGGGGCTCGAGAGCAGGTAAAATGGACGCACCCATTTTGTTTTCTAAATGAATCTTACACCTTTTGGTTAATATTTTGTTTATTGAAAAACAAGATGAATGTCTCGTCGTATCTGCGGCTGAATCACGTAAGCTAAGTTCACTTAAAAAACAATATGGATGCCCATTTTACCTGCTCTCGAGCTCCTTAGCACTGACAGACAGGTGGACCAATTCCTTCTTGAAACAAATGCGATGAACGAAAGCATCAAGTTCACAGTAGAAAAGGGCAATGAGACCATCAACTATTTGGACTTTCGGATAGAATACAAAATCTACAGGAAGCCGACGCTTACGGACTCTAGCATCCCAAATGCTCAAGTGAACGACAATCCAGAACTACTGCTATCGGGCAATTTCTGCCAAGAGAAGAAAAAAGAAATCGAGATAGTAAAGCAGATTGCAAAAGCCAAAGGCAACCATAAATAGATGGGGGAGGGAGTTTTCGAGAAAATGGAAACCCAGAAGAGAAACTTTGGTTGCACGACGAAAAAGTACTTCGGATCAATACCATACATAGAAAGTACACAAATCAACGGTTATAATATGAAATGGGGTATCCATAATAACCCGTGGTGAAGAGAATCAGCAATGACCAGATGGAAGAAAAGGACAAAGAAAGCTTGAGCGGAGTGTACAAGCTCAGTCGTGAGCAGTGCGAAAGTATCTACATCGGTAAGACTGGGAGAAAGTTTGGGATCAGGATGAAAGAGCACGGAACACCGAGGAAGAAGGAAGATGGAAGTCATTGCTTGGTAAATACTGTAACAAAGAACAGGGCAGTGGAGAAGATACAAGTAGAGAATCTCACAAAGAGAAGAAAACTCTAGGAACAATTGACAGTGAAAAATTATTCAGCCTGGTGATTAGACGACAAGAGAAGAACAGAACTAGCCAATCAGATGGCAGCAAACCTGATAGCCAATAGAAACGCAGCAACAGAGTGAACCAATCACGACGCAGTATGCCATAGCTAATAAGAGCAATGTGTCATATTGTGAGAATTAATTTGTTCCAAGAGTGAATCAATCACAACACAGCACTGTTATATAGCCAATAGGATCACAGTGTTATACGTACTATTAAAAACTCATGTTCAAGGTATTGACAACTGATGGACAATGAAAATCCTTCATACAAAATCTACAGGGAGAAAGCGCGAATTACGGTAAGCTTACTTGAGGACTACTCAAAATAGGAACGTCACCTCCAGCATTTCAGAAACAGACATACACAAGAGGAGGATAATTGGTCCAGTAGAAGCTGACACCTCGCTGTTCCAAGATGTTTACTCAATTCTAATGTTGCAATTTTAGATAAATAACAGAAATTTTTGGGATTTTCGAGAGTAAAAATGTTCCAAAATCCTACTAGCCGCACGCATACAATTTTAAAAAAGAAATGTTTTGAAGTCATCCCCCTTATACTTGATTGGTAGTTCTTACTAAATTCATAAAGTTCATCGAATTTGAAAATTAAATCATTCTTACAATTTGTTTTCAATATGAATGAATAATTTATGAAATAGGTCCGTATAAAATAGACTTGAAGGTGGGAACATTTGAGTTCCGACGTTCCGTACAAGAAATTTCTCGGACGTGATTTCTTAATACTACTGTCTTTGAGCCTATATCAATACCACGTTAAGGTTTTGCCGTGGCCAAAGTGGAAAAGCCACAAACAAGGAATATTTCTAAACTTAGGTATATGTGTACTGGTGGGCATATTTGTTCTCCTCTAGATGAGAAGAATGAAGCCTAAATCGGCAACTCAAGGCAGGCGACTCGATCAAGACCCACGATGCGTTTTATTGAAAAAGATCGCTTTCAGGGACTCCAACTCATGAAGGTGAGTAATTTTTGCTAATCTATCTCCATTGCCAGTTTGTAGCACGCTCAACACTGAAATTTTAAACACTTCACGTTTTAGAGTCCATGAGAAATTTGGTGGGCCTCATTATGTATGAGGCGACGGTATCTGATCCTAAGAAAATTGTATCAAAATCACATGAATAGGCAAAAGACTTGAAGTTGGCAATAGTAATGACATTCAAAAAGCAGCAAATTATTTACTGTCCTTTTTTTTTCTGGAGAACGAGAGGAAAATATTGAATTTTGCTCTCTTGCTTTTTCATTATGAAAATTAACGAAATGGAAACGGAAGAATGATAACGAGCTGCACAGCGGCGTTGCCAAATCACCTTTCAATATATCCGAGCCGTCGCATTTTGAAAGCGCGCGAAGTCGGGGGACATACAGGGTGGGCCCTAAAATCACACTTGGTTAGATTCAGGCCAGGGTCCTTATAATCACCACTATAAACTAAAAAGTTGTGCGCGTGACAATGTCTATTAAGACTCATTTTCAAATTGAAAACCTTTTCGTCAAAAGGGCGTCTGTCCCATAAGAAATACATTGATCAGACGCCCTTTCGACAAAGAGGTCCTCAATTGATAAACGCTAGGATCAAAGATTTTCGTTTTGATTACTATTCTAATCACATAGAGACAGCCGAGCCGTCCCTTTAGCAGCAAGAGCGATAATCACAAAAAAAGATACAAAAAATTTACCGTAAAAAGAATTTTGAACTGCTCGATAGGGTTCATCGGGTTTTCAAAATCAGCCACGGATCTTTCTGATCAAGTTCCCGGCCCTTCTGCCTCAATGAATCTCTAAATTCAGGTTACTAATGGGCAAGCGAGTTTGAAAGTGTAAGTAGTTACTGACCACAACGAGGAAAATTTAGGTAATTTTTTGGAATTTGCACTCGTGATACCAAAGGCTAACTGACGACGGAATGTGAATTTCTACAAAAGAAACTGAGTAAAAGCACGACTAGTAATATTCCTTACACTCTTTATTTCTCACTATATAAAGCATGTTAAGGCTCTCCCTATCTTCTGAATTCAGAAGTGATCAATCATGAAAGAGAAGTCAATCGTGCGGTAATGTGAAATACAGTTTCAACATCTAGCGACTTGACATTTGAAAAATAGTCCTCTTAGAGAGACAATAAGACAGACGGGTCGCGTTATTTGCATACTTGGTAAATAAGTATCACAAGAACACTTGAGAAAATTAGTTTATGTGGATTAAAGAGAAGACTTTTTGGGAAGAATTACAACAACGCAAAAAGTTTTAATAAGGGAGGATATTAAGGGTCATAGCCATCGCCATCTCTACGAAGACTTTAACTCCATCAGAATATTTTCTCTTCGTGAGAGATAGAAAAAGTACTTTTCTTTTTTTGTACGCCATTGCCCACCCAAACTCTCCTTCAAATGTATTTGGAAGTTCCACTAATTGTAACTATGATGTCTTCAGTCATGAAAGTTGTGCTGGCTATTGATATTTCCTCTAGTTTCAAATACTCCTCCTAAAATTGTTGTGTTACTCTCACAGACAAAGAGTTGAACGAAAGGTAGCAGGAGGCCGGTCATTGTTTCTGCTTAATGGGGAGAGAAAAATTTTGTATGGAATAACTCAGTCATATGCAACTATTGCCACAGAAGTTTTTCCAAATTTTTACCAAGTTTTGATTGCATTTGAAACGCGTGTAAGTACTAAAATATGAAAGAGGTTTAAAAAGAGTGAATTGTAATAACCTTGTCTCAGAATGATGTCATGAACGGGCATCTAGAGAAATTGATAGAAAAGTCAATTTTTCCGTATAATCGTGGGTGGCAGCCTCAATGAAAACATTTTCTTCCAAGGAAAATGAAGTTACAAATAGTGGAAATGATTCTCACACCCATACAGTAAGAAACAAAACACTCTCCAAATTAATAGAAATGTCGAATATGTCCGGCACTGCCGTCCAAAATTTGAAGAAAAATTCAAAAAATAAACAAATAAATGATTTATTTATTTATTTATTTATTTATTTATTTATTTATTTATTTATTTATTAAAAACTCGACGTTTCGACAGTACAACTGTCATTATCAAGGGTTATAACGTGACCATCATTTATTTGTTTATTTTTTGAATTTTTCTTCAAATTTTGGACGGCAGTGCCGGACATATTCGACTTTCTATTTATATAATCCGTCCGGACAAATTAATTAATTCTTAAAAACTCTTCAAATTGTCTTCCAAAGCTCAAATTCTATCAACATGAAAATAAAACTCAATTTTCCGACTGGATTCTCTGTAAAAATATTGTAAATCTAATCAATCTGAAGACTACAAAAATCAAACTCGTAAACTAAGCGGCCTGAAATGAGAGCAATACCTGTTCGAATTTTAGGCACGGTAATGGAGAACTAAACTCCGCACTTTTTGATAAAGTATGAAATTTGGTGTATTGCTTTATCTCACTGTCATAATCGAATTCGACCGGGATACACGTTTGTGGAGCCGTTAAATCATCCAAGGAGGGCAATTTCATCCAAAAATGACAAAATCCTCCTTACAATAAAACTACTGTATACGTCGTCGATTTTCAGCTATTGGAAGCCCCAGCGACGGGTTTCGAAATTGGACTTTTTTGATTTTTATTTCTTTCTGATAAAATTCTCAAAATTTTGTGGCTTTTGAACAAATTTTTCGTGAAAAAATTATTTCATAACGGCCTACTTGCTGAATATTATCATTTATGTAATATTTCAGTATATTTGCCGCTCAGGGTGAGGACAAAGGGGTGTGAAATTTTGTGTGACGCTTAAAACGTTTTTGCTTTGAGCTCTGCACGCAATTTCAACAAAATTTGGTATCATTGATCGCAAAAACTGCTACAGTTTACTGATTCTCAAAAAGAAACCATGGACCCCCTTTGCTTAATAGGTCTACGGCCAGACTATAGTGCCAGTTTAAAACAACAAGGTGTACAAGTTTTCTCCCGATGTATGAATCTTTATCGGTTCGCTCTTGAATTTCAAATTGTGGTAGTTTTGCCTAATATTTTGTAAAAAAAATTACTCCTTTTAGGTGGTTCCAGAGGTCCGCAAATGTGTCTCCCCATTGTATTCGATCATTGACAGCGAGATGAAGAAGTATACCACATTTCATGCTCTTATCAAAAAGTGTAAAGTTTAACCTATTTTTGACGCCCGTCGTCTCCACTGTTTCAGAATTATTTGAAAGCAATAGGCCTATCACCTTCGCTCGGCTGCTACATAATATTTAAACAAAAAAGCGATTCAATGCAGTAATCTTGAATTCAAATGAGAAAGTTCATATCAAAAAGAAAGGTAATGATTTGCAAGATTAAAACCCCAATTAATAAATGTACGGTGAATTTAAAATTTCTTAAATTAGATGATCATCATTTTTAGGTTTGTATTTGTTCGTTTTTTGTTGTTTGTATTATTGCCCACCTCTCACCAATGAACTTCAAGACTTTTTGACACCCTGTAAATCACTGACCTTCTATCTCACTATCCTCCAAAATAGGCCATATTTGTTCAGCACTTGCCAGAATTTAAATATCCTCCTCCACTAAGGATACAATTATCTTTGATTTAGTGATCCATTGACCAGTGCCAACACTTCTCTTCCCACATTAGTTATCACCCAAAACTGATTCAGAAACTACAGAACGATTTTTCATCGAAGGAAGGTATTCCATAAACGACTATTAATTTGAAGTTGAAAATGTTTTATATCATAAAAGTTCATGAAGCCGTTCTTAAAAAATTTTCGATAGTTCGAAGAATTTATAGGAGCAAGTAAGAAGTCTGGATGTCCACTGCTTCCGCATGATGTGGCCCACGCTGATATAGGAATATGTTGGTCACATGCTCGTCAAGTTTATATTGCAGAATTCAGAATATTTATTTGCAGAATATGCATGTGTATAGCAAGTAACCGTGTAGTTCAAAGTAGGCGTCTCTGATCAAGAAGTTCGTTTCTGTTGCATTAGACTTCATTGATCAAAACCTTTTAGGCGGCGGGGGAAGGGGGAATTGGATGACTCTTGGCATAGTCTAGAAAGGAGAGGTTGAATTTGAGTTTTTTTTTTCAACATAATAACATAATGAGAATCAGAAAAATTGTGAAATCAGCCCGTGACATTGTCGAAAAGTCAGTTTCTGCCCAAATCGAAGGTGACTTTTATTTGACATTCCAACATTATAAAGATCGATGATTTCAGCCCATGACGTTGGTTGTCAAAAAGTCAACTCCTACCACACTTACTGCAACTCGGTCTTCCCATTCAGTCAAAAATATTGGTAAATTACGGTATAGTACTAATTATGAGGAAAAAAAAGAACGAAATTTCTGTAAAAAAGACGCAAAAAGCCAAGTTGTAAAAACGGGAACCATTATTGTTTCTAAGACCTCGACTTTTTAAAATGTACAAATTCTATGTTAGGTCGCTGATTTATTGATAAATTCGCAATTCATCCTTTTCAATGTAACCATTTGATCACCTAGAAACTCACCTTGTAGATTCATCGAAGGAAACATCGGTGGTCGCTGATGCTCCTGATGCGTTCTCGAACCCATAATACCGCATTGGCTCATCGATCCACCCAACGAGTGTCCCATCGGTGGACCCGTATTCGTACTATGATTATATGAGCGCGCCATAGAAGCCGCCGAATATCCGTAAGCTTGAGACATCTGTCTACAAGAGGCCAGGTCACCGTAGGTGCAGGATCCCAAGCTCATGGAATCCATACCGGTGCTTGATAAGGAACGGGCCGTCGCGTCAAAGTCCGCGGCCGCCTGATTCAGATAACTGTAATCCATCTCGATTGTACTTAGCAGACGTCTACTGCATATCACACGTAAAACACTGTTCGTTAATTCTTATTCTAAACACACGAAAATAGTTTATACGCGGCGAAATTAAATTTTACCGCTAATGTCATTAAAAATAATCGCGAAATTCCGACGTCGAGTACCGCGCAAAAAGCCGACAATGTAGTTCAATACGAGAGAAAAGGGTAAAAGCCAGACATTTACTAATCGAATTAAAAACTCTATATCGAATTATGCGAATAAAATGATAAGGAAAGAGGAAGTGACGGCACGTACCGCGAATTTTCTCTTTTCTCGAGGAAAAAAAAAAAAAGCAAAAATATTTGGGTGAAAATTACCTTTTCCGAAGACGTTGAATAGAAAGAAAAAGGAGGGAAAAAGAGAGAAAAAAAGGAAGAAAATCGTGTAATAATTTAAAAGTATTTAACGAATACGTTTCCGCGGCGAGTTACCAAATCAAATGATCGTCTGTAATTCAATAAGTCGGCGTTTATAGGAAACAGGGTGAAAGCTTTGAAGTTTAAGCGGAATGTAAAAAGTCGGAAAAGGGTGTCGGGGACGTGGGCGGAGCTTCGTTCTCGAGCCCTCTCACGTTGTCACCCTCGTCGAACAATAAATTTCCAACTTCTTCCCCCATTTTTAAGAAACGTTTTCCATTGGTCGTTCGTTATACATATTCGCGCTTTTGCTAATGTCGCGTCTCGTTTTCTCGCCGCTTTACACATTGGCTCTTCGCGATTCCTGCGCGACGCTACCGCTCGCAAGCTTCTCTTCGAGTCTTTCTATATAATAGTTTTCCGCGAACTTTTTTCTTCTTTTCTTCCTTTCTTCCTCTCGATACGGTGTTCGTTTTTCTCTCTCTCTCTTTCTCTGCTCGTCGTCTCAAACCGAGAAGACATATTTTCTCGTTCGTCTGGTCAATATTTGACAGTATTGTTTTCACAAACCTCTTTCGCCTTCTATATAACGAAATAAAATACGAGAATCTTCGCTGTGGCCTGCACATACGATAGGGGTAGATGAGCGATTTATTGTATTTCGAAAACGAATATAAATATATTGACTAGACGAAACCATTACTCATCGATTTTGGCAATTTATTCGAATTTATATTTGTACAATGTGCGATGTGAGCAAGGAAGGAAGGAAAAAAAGAAAAAAAAAAATGAATTAGAATACAGTTTTGAGAACTTGTTGCTCATGAGAGGGACGGATAAAATTCGATGAATTATTTTCCTTTCGTAAATTTGATTTATAAGTTGACTATCGAGCATTATATAGTTTCCAAGATTTGTATTCACGTTGAGCCTCATAGAACAGTCTGAGCTTCCAGATAAAGTGAACTAGTGAGGATTTTTATGCTCATTCTCCATGCGGATGGCTCACCATAGGGCAGATATGCAGTAACTTGATTAGCTACCGAGCAATATTTTTTCAACACCTTGACCGTTTTCAATTGCTGGTACTCGCTTTTCGCTAGTCGGTATGTGAGTCAGCTCTAAAATATTTGCATGCGATAACTTTTACCTAAAAAAGTCAGACAAAATTTGCAAAACGAATCCTGAGAAATACAAATAATTTTTATAAATTTTGAGAACCCAAAATTTTACGTTCAGCTTTCCTTTATCCACCGTGCTCAATATTGAAGCGAACACACGTCGAGTAGCAATTTAGTAGATGTTTCAGCAGCTCTATAATGGCGACTTGTCAGCACTTCCTCAACATTATTATCCATTCATAACTCATGAGCACCTCTTAGTGGATGTATACCATAATAATTGCCAACCAGAAAAGACCTTGAAAGTATTTGAAGAATTGATATTGCAAATCGCAAAATACAGTGTGGATGTGCTGCAAAAGGGCAATTTACAGAAACTGGACAAAAAGGTGATCGCGTGTTTTTCAACATGAGAAGATGTACACATAAAATTAGTTCTATCTCTCTCAATATGAGTTACTATTAAGAAGTGCGGAGAACGAAAGTTGTAGCTATCGAAATCTTCTTTCCAGCGAACCCAACTTCGAATTTCTTGCCAAACTTTTTTCATCACTGTCGCCTTCTCATCTCAATCCACCAATCAGAGAGTCCGCCATCAGATAGCGCATCACTCGATGTATTCGCGAATAGAGAAACAGAGCTCTGTTCGCAAGAGAAATCCAATTGCGAAAATCAAATAGCCGGCAATTAAATTATTAGTCTCTTCTTCATATGATCAAGAAATGGAAAGCAGCGGTTGATTTTTCTCCACATCTTCGACGACCCAAGTCTTTCTCGAATGCACAAATGAATGAAACAAGCAGGAAACCCGTTTTTGATATTCCCTTAGAATCAATTATGAGGTCGGAATTTTTACAAGTCCTCTGCTGATATACACATCTTGGTAGTCGAAACTTTTCCAAGTCTTGAGTAGATCAAAGACCCACCTTCTTCAGGACCATCATTTACCCCTAGCGTCATATCCTCATAAAGCTTAATTGGCTGAATAGTTGACATTTTGTCAAGTCCCTCTTTTGATACGTAAAACTTCATAGTCGAAATTTCTTCACGCCCTTTTTTCATATCGGAATTTTCCCCAATATCATATGGCATGCACCACTTTGCCTGATTCTTATTATAATGGTACTAGCTTTATATTGGTTTCATGGCAGAGGAACAGATGTAATCTATTGCTCATTTCATTCTCAATACAAAAGTTCTTTACTTCCGCCAAAAAGTCGCCGAAGTCACACCGCACGTCATCTTACACGCGCATGCACGAGAGTTCTATAATCTGCCATGCGCCGAAAACAACCTTTCTTGTGGTAATCGCTGCACCTTTTCTTCGTCAGAACCTTTTTTTTTTCTTTCTTTTTTTCTTTCTTTTTTTTTTTGGGGGGGGGGGGGTTTCCCCCCAATTGGAACTTACTCCATGAGGCGAGTTTACTCGCGATTAAAGACAATATTATAAACTAGCCCTTACAGAGAGATCGCTCTCTGCAAGGGATTTTATCATCTTATATGTAGTTTATGTCTAGTGCTTCCATACTCAAGGGTTGCCCTCAGAGACTTGTCGAGTTGACTTATGCACTGGACGGGTCTTCATCGGAACCTGCTTTTTAGAATCACGGATTCTGGGTCAGCAAGTGTATCTGTTAGGATGTTGTAAGACAGAAATTGTTCTCCGACCAAAGTTTTCTGTTCAATAGTCAGAATATCTGCTAATGACTTCGAATTTGGCAGAGAGATCTCACTTCGAACTCGCTTCATGACTAGTTCTCTGATTGTTGTGGAATTGACTGAGTACGCCATTGGACATCCCTCGCGGTATAGCGTGGAGCAATTAAGCAGGCCCTTGCGAGGTATTCCTCCACTTTCCATTTCAATAGCGCTGCTTGAGTTTCTGCCACACTTTCTGCCAGATTTTGCGAGCATTAGTGTTTCAACTCGTTTGGTCCTCTCAAGACTCGCACATGTCCATGACGGCTTTTGCAATGCACCCCATATAGTTTTTGTTTTCCGGAAATCCCACAGTCTGCCATCAAGTTCACGAGACCGAGTAAATATACCTGTCAAGGTGTGGCTTATTTTCGACGATGTTTGACATGGGAAGTTATTGGTGACATGTACGTTTAAGCACTGCACTTATTTACCTGACGCAAGAGACTTTGTCAGTATTTCTGACCCAAATAATTCTAAAAAATCATCAAATTTTCCAGCTGAATATTTGACTGGTTTTGAAGCAAATATGAATCATTTCACCGTATTTTTCTTCTCAAATAGTTTGAAAATTTTCGATCTTTAGTATCATTTAATCACTTTTTCTAATCCTCATCGCAGATGAACCTTTTTGAAGTCATACAATTGAGGTAAACATCATTCACTTCTGCGCCAGCTTTCAAGTATCGATATGAATTGGCGCACTGTACTTATTCACAAGCACAAGAGGCTGTTTTCAGTATTTTTGAAAATCCTCCAGTTTTCAATACTAAATATTTAGTTGTTTTGAAAGGAAATGTGGTTCACTTTACTGTTTTGCTGCGTTTTTTCTTCTCTAATGGTTCAAAAATTTTAAAACTTTGTATCAAATTTTTATCTTTTTTCTCCATTGTAGATGAACTTTGTAAGTTCACAAAATTAACCTTTATCTACTCAAGATCCCTAGTATTCAAAGCTCTCTCTCCACTTGTATATTTTGTAGTGCGCCACTAGTGCTCTTTTCAATACACCAGAGGTTTCTTTCAACATTTCTGTCTATTCCAAAGTAATCATAAAAATCCTCTAATTCTTCTAACTGGATATTTAAGAAGCGCAGAGACCAATTTCTCTCATTTTTTCAATCAATTTTAAAAATCTCTAGAAGAAGTGCAGGGATCAATTTTTCTCATTTTTTTCATTCAATTTTCAAAAATTTCAAAAGAAGCACTGCGAAGCGAAGAGGTTAATTTCCCTCCATTTTTATTAAATTTAAAAAATTTACAAAAGAAGCGTTGGGATTAATTTCTCTAGCGCAGTGAACAATTTTCCAGCATTTTTCGTTCAATTTTTAAAAATCCTAAAAGAAGCACGTCGTGAAGCGTAAGAGTTAATTCTTCTCACTTTTCATTCAATTGATGCACTTAACTAATCTCTATAATTCTTAACATTTTCATAAATCACAAAATTCTCCAAGTTCACTTACGAAATATTTAACCTTTTTTAAAGCGAATCGTGAATAATCCTAAAATTCTCACTTAACTTCCCCTATTTTCAGAGAGAAATAGGTCATTTTTCTCACAATTTTCATCAGGTCGAGTCACAAGGTTTTCAATTTTTTGTATTAGATTCGAATAAATCTATTCTGACACACTTTAGTTTTCTCTGTAGTGAGTGAGAGCTACTTTTTCAAAATTTATAAATACTCATAAAAAAATTTAAATATTCCACCTGAGTACCTATGTTCTACCGCATTTGACTAATCTCTATAATTCTTGATATTTTTATTTGTCTCTCAATCCCTCAACAAGAAATTAGCAACAAACGAGATTGAAGAGTTCGTCGCTTCAAATTTAATATTCGTGGTTTTAAAATCAACATTTCGAGTCAAATGTGAAGAAGGAAAGAGTTAAAACTGATAGGAATGTTGACTTTTTTATCCCTCCACCCGAGGAGAATGAAATGGGTTATGTCATCTCAGTGAAATGGAACCTGTTTTATGGGGCACGTGGGATCTGAAAAATGTGGACGTACATATCTATGACGTCATCAAATTGTGACTTTACAGTCCTTGGAGCTGTATACAATACGAGGGGGACTTGGAAAAATTCCGACCTCCAAGCTTACATAGTTTTTGAAGTGTGTTCGCGCAAGGTTCGCGGCCTTGGCGATGGCGCCTTGCTGATAGGGAGTTAGCAAAGAGTGATGTGAAATTAAAGAAATTTCCTCCAAGAAGTGACGTCACGATAACTTGGTCCATTTTGAGAGAAGTAAATTTTCAGTCGACAGAGGTCTTCGATATAGCTTAAAGTTCCAAATTTTAACAGGGAAACTGTTTTATCGGGGGGTTCCGGAAAAAACGTCCGCCGTCCGGTAGAGCTCGAAAATTTTCCAAGTCCCCCTCCTATCCTATGTCGCTTGGGGGTAGAGCCGGTGACATCAAAGTTTGATGACGTCATAGGTTAGCCTTGCAACGTCACAATCCGATGACTTCATATAGATCAGTTTTAACAGGAAACTTGTTTTATCGGGAGGGGGATGGAGTTCGGAAAAAACGTCCGTCGTCTGCCGTCCGTCCGGTCGGAAAAATTCGGAGCTCGAAAACGTTTCAAGTCCCCCTCTTATCATGTATACTTCGGAAGCCGAATCATATATAGCTTGGAGGTCGGAATTTTCCCAAGTCCCCCTCCTATTATACATATACAGCTCCAAAGTCCGGACCTGTGAAGTCACAATTTGATGACGTCAGAGATATGGTACGTCCACATTTTTCAGATCCTATGTGCCCCATAAAACAGGTTCCCTGCCACCCTTCGTTCAACTCAGTTAAAGAGCCCGGTTTTGTCAAATCCCTCTCCATCATAATAGCTCGGAAGTTCAATTTTTTCAAGTTCCGAGAAACAATTTTTAGATCAAGACCAAGTCAACTTGGACGAGTTGAAGAGAAAACCATAGGGAAAATCCTTACTTAACAGCAAAAAACAAAGCTCGTGGCCGTGAATAACTAGGTATGGAAGACTAGCCATAAACTCTGTAAGATTTTTCTTTAGACAAAAATTGAGGATTTTCATTTTCTCTGAATAATGTTGAATCCATTGCAACAGAATATGACCAGAGGCCCTTGTTGGATTACTTGAAAACTATCGGTGCAAATGTTGACATTTCATAGAATCATTGTTATTAAATTTTATGTCGTTTTAATTCTTAGACACGTCGTTTTTACATTTTCGAAAAATTGTCGGTTTCACAAATTGTAAAAAAAAAATTTTCGAGGAAATGTCGTTTCGAGAAAATGTCTTTCGAGAACATGGTTTTCGAGAATTTGTCTTTTCGAGAAAATGCTTTCGAGAAAATGTCGTACAATCCCTTCATACTTGTGTGTTCTTAAGCTTTTCAATTCTAAGAAGCCCCGAATCTTGAATTAAAAAAAAGATCTTGGTGTTTAAATGAGTTACTCGAATACTGGTACCGGATCGTTTTCAGAAAAAATTTGAAAGAATAATTGCCCGATTTTATTTTTCCTTCTATTTCTTTGATGTTGATTTTTATGAAAAAAATTCTTCCTCGTCAAAAATTATTGCAAATTGTGCTCAACTTTCACCGGATTATTTCATCCAATGATTTTTGTTCCATTTATCGTAGGTAGCCCTCCTCTCTGTGATTTATATCTCTGGAAATGAATTCACCATTGATTCATCTACTTCAATTCTCTATATGGGAGGCCTATTTCATCATGTAGAATCTATTCACTCGTACAATATAGGGCTCATTCCCTCATAATACTAAAAGTTTCACAGAGTTTTCTCACCTCTTCTAGACTTTCCCAGAAGACATAATTATGGTTTCGAATGACAAGTATAAAATTTAGAACAACAATAATTATTAATCTCGTAATTTCTTTTTTTCTTTTCAAAACTCCTCACATTCTTTCATCTTGTACAGGTCAAATGTAGTGTAATCAACGTCGAAAGATTCCAGTTCGTGCATTACCTATATTTTATCTTAGTACGAGAAAGTATTTTAAAATTCAGTATCGAAGTTAGATTTACGAAATCTTTGTATCAACTATTTCCTCATCCGGGTAAAATCTCGAACAGCAGAACGTGATCTGATTAACAGCTACGTTTACCTTCGTGCAGTTTTCTTTTCTAGTATAAGAGGGTGTATCTGTGAACTTCATACCAACTATTTTTCTAACATGTATTTTTTTCAAAAACAACCAACTGTTTTTGAACTTTAATGTTTCATCAAATGCTGTATCTGGGCATGGTACGGGTTATCATACGACACAGATTTCGAACACACGAGTACGTGTATTTGGTTTTTTTAAAATTTACCAACCTTCGTTATTCTTCCGGGATTTGTGCTCGTAAACGAATATTATTAAAAAAATGAACTGTTGTTTTCACAGATTCGTACATGAGAGTTTTCGAGAGGCCACTTTCCCACACACATCGGTGCTGCGAAAGAAGGAAAATTCGGAGGAATGAAGTGTCGACTGTTCTCTGGGGATATGTGCGACGAGCATCACACGTACGCACAAGGTACTCGCGGCGCATAACGGACGGAGTGTAATGTACAACGCGCGTAGCTTCACGCTGGCTCGAAATTCGGCACAGATGTTACATTCATAACGACGAGTCATTCTTCTGGCTAATAAAACGAAAGTTGTTATTCTATACTGATCGACTTGAAAAAACAATGCTTCTTAACACGCTTCGTGGTTGATGCAGAAATGAATCGTTGACGAAAGCACGCGATGGGTGAGAAACCTTCGATGATGTGAATACGTCTTCTAAGTTCTGAAGTCTAGTTCAGAATCATATAAGTCGCTATTTCACATGAAATTATCATTGCGCCGCCGACTCACAGAATGTGCGTTTTTTAAATTGTAAGGTGTCTTTTCAGAAATTCTGAATCCTTCCCACTGAATTGAAAAAAAAAAAAGATGAAATAAATTTTTAGTACTTCTCCAAGATTTTTGTTCAAATAGTGGTCCTAAGTTTGGAATCTGTCTGACTTATTTCCACCCATTTATTTACCAATCAACAGCCTTAGGAGCTCGTATTATTATCGACATGAAGTGCGTCCCAGGAATGCGGCCGTCGAACCTCAGCCCGTTTCAAAACCTTTGAGTTGACACTTTTCCAGTCCAGAAAATCTGTAACATTTTTCAATGAGTCCACATTTTGATGGCCCCCAATCGATTCATGGACTTGACTTTTATTGTCCAACTCTGTACACCATACAGCAAAACCGACCATACATGGCATTAAACTGGTCTGATCCGTAGGTCTATTGGGAGGGTCCGATGCAGAAGAGTTTTACCAAATTTCTGGAAGGTTACGCGCGCCATTCCGCAACTCCTCGTTATTTTCTCGACGCAGCCCGCCCGTGTATATTAATAGTTGAGCCTTGGACTTGAAGCTGGTCACCGTTTCCACTGTGTAAGAGTCAATTAAATAGTTGGGTGTTCGGGAGAAGAATTACGCTTGATCATCATCAGTTTGAGCTCATGGACGTAAAAGGCTCTCTTGGCTCCAAAAACTGTGATATGAACGACGGGAAGTTTTCTTTTGTGAAGTTTTGACGACATCCCTACATTGAACATTTCGCGAGTAAATAGGAAAAAAAGTAAAGACTTCTATGGCCTCTAGTTCTAAATTTACGATCATAAAAATGTCCAAGTCCATTTTGATCCTCAGTTGTAGTCCGAAGATCAAAATTTTTTCAAATCTCCTTGTCCTCATAGGCTCATTCATGTACAGCTTCAGAGTAGATAATTTTCTGACTCCCGTTTCCACAGGTTCTACACGTTTGGTAGCCGTATTACTCGCAGATAGAGTATGTTTCATACTACAAGTATCTCTGATGATGTTAGGAATTACTCCCACCTCTTTGAAACCACAATTTGCTGGACGGACGGCGTACGGAGGATGTTTTCCCTAGTTCTGCATCATATTATGTTTCATTTAAAAATTTCGAGTATGGCATATCCAGAATATTGACGCCTCTCCTCCTTTCAAGAGTATATTCCTCTATGTGTAGAGTTAGAATTTCCATGATCCTACATGTTTTTCTTTTTTCAGTGATTGGTAGGTTAAATCTAATTAAAAATCTGGACGATCCATGCATCAGGATAGCTCCGTATGAGATTAGATGTTACACGTTTTTGCAAGTTTGATCTTATTTGCACGTTTTCGCACACTTTCCATATTTGATACTTTTAAAGGATTTCTTGACCATATATTTGGTCAATTTTCAAAATTTTAAGCCGTGTTAGGTCGTTCTTTGGTCTAATTAGGTCCTTCTCTGGTTGTTTTCTTTCGTTAGTGGTAATTTTTATGATCATCCCTGGTCATTTTATGGTCGATTTCAGCCGTTTGTGGTTCATTTCAAATATTTCTGGAAGATTTTAGCCGTTGTTTCTTGTTAAGAGTCAATTATAGTCAACTTCGGTCGTTTGTTGGTCCACTTCGAACGTTTTGGTCTATTTTAGTTGTGTTTTGGCAGTCTTTGGTTATTCTGTGTCATTTGTTGATCAATTCTGAACTCTCTTGTTTGATTTTGAACAATTTTGGTCGTTCCCATGTTGTTTTTTGTAGGTTTTGATAATTTTCTAATCACTGTACTCTTTTTTTATACTATTCTACTCGGGTTTCAAAGTTTTTGGATAATTTCGGTCATTTCAGGTCATTTACGAGTCAAATTTGGTCATTTTCTTTCGTTTTTTTGTCGAATTGCGCCTATTTCGATCGTGTTTCGGTCGTTTTATACCGTGTTCATCGTTTCGCGATTAATTCTGGTCGCTTTTTGGACGATTTTGGTAATTTATATTAATCATAGTATACTGCAAGTTTTTAAAATTTTACTGCACTTTTTTGTTTTTTTTTGCACGTTTTTATTGTATCTTTTAGTATTTTTGCTGCACGTTCGACCAAGTTCAACAGTACGGAAATCCCAACTCTATTTATGTGGTTTCAGTTTCTTCAATGAAAACTAAAAGTGAAAATCTGCCTCCTCTTCTCGTCATTATCTTTCCATGTACACGATGTATTTAGATACTTATTTAAACAAAGAAACAAATTGGATGAGGAATGCACAGCCTCTTCTTTTCTTTCTTTGGGAATTAAAGCTATTACCTTTGTACTGCAGAAATTTGTACACAGCTACTTTCTTTTTTGAAAAATTTTTCCTTAAATATTTTCTTAATTAATGTTTATGTCCACTAAACATAAGTTCAAAATAATTTCTTGATCACTTCCATTTCTCTTGGTTCATGAAGACGACTACCAATTTTTTTGAAATATTTGATGAAGCATGAAAATGCCCAACATTTTGAAAAAATCTTGAGCTAGGATTTGATTGGCAGATCCCCCCGATATCAACACCAAGTCAAAGAACAGCCACTCCTTCTGGTGTTTAAGATTTCTTCTTTATTAATTAGTAATACCAATGATTATGGCTCCTCACCTCCTCGTCAAGCCCTTAGTCAAGAAGAAGGAGGGCGAGGAAGGCTGAGCTCCTGTCTTAATGTAATAAGCCCCCTACACTTCTGGTATAAAAATCACTACTACGTCGAACAAAGAAAAAAAAAAAGACCAAAAAAAAAAAAAAAAAAGTAGTACCTATTGTAATTTACCCCGATGAAGACGACTGCGTCGTCGAAGCGTAGGTGAAAATGAATGTGTTTTTAAAATTTGTACGTCAGTGCCTTAAAATTAAAAATTTTTTTTAAATTTATTTGAAAAGCGTCCTGTAAACCTTTGTTTAATTTTTAAAGAAAAAAAGGTGCGGAGAGTTCAACCCTTCAAACTTTCATGGAGCCTCTACTACAAATTGACTCTAGTTAGAAGCCTCCTCTTCGTGGTACTCTTAAAGGAACCAGTCTGTTTGTATCCGTTGTACGAGCGTGTGACGGCATAGGAAAATCTGTCCATTATTTATACCGATGATAGAGACGTTTATTTTTTCGGTGATTTAGCAATCCCGATGAACCATACCGACTCTCTATTGCGACAATTTAGTTCCGAAATTACTCAAAATTGACTCAAAATCGACCGCTTTACGCAATTTTCTTTCACCACAGCAGTAGTCAGTAATTTCGAACGTGGCACTCGAATTATTATCAATTCCGCGTTCTTTCATATTCACCCTTTCTTACCACCAAAAATAATTGACCATACGTAAGATAGCAAAACACTGGACTACACTTTCGTTGAGTTTTCAACCCTGAGTACCTTGACCATAGAATTTCTCGCCAAGTCAATGATAAATTACTAGAACCAACTAAATGAGAGAATCAAACGATTTTCTGATACTATACTTCGTTATTTATGAAGTTGAAGATGAATGGGGATTCAAAAAGGCTCAAATATCACAGAAAACTTTTGAATAAACTTCGCATATTGCATGAGCGACTGTACAACGTAATATCAAATGAACATCGCATTCAGCTGGCTTTAGCTGTCTGTTGGTGTAATTTTCCAAATACCGCGAAGTCTGCCACTAAGTCCATTTCGCAAACTTGACAGCTTCTCAACAGTTGGTCGTTCTATCGGTGATGCTCGTCGGAAATTTTTCGTTAATGGATTAAAAAGTAATAAAACAGCTAGCGGTGATGTACAACAGCGGCGGTACACTCGCGAATAAAGTCGCGAAAAGGCTGGCGTAATACATCACTGTATCAGCGTGTACCAGTCGTATTTTCATTTTTGGGAATGTGGAACACGTGACGTTTTGATAGAAAAAGGGATGCTGAGCGGGATGAAGCATGTACGCAGTAGCGGGCACGCGTCACTGGTAGCGCACATCAAGTGCCTTGTAATTGCTTCAGATAGATGATGCCTTTTCTCTTTCTTATTTCGCGGTCACCATTTCACCTACCCTCCTCGCGGGGTAACCGCCAAGCTCGCCTTGCGTGCCGCATTCGCGCTCGCATTACCCCCGCGGTCTCGTTTAAATGTTTTACTGTAGAACAAAAAATTAACCCGACGATGCCGGTGTACGTCGCACTAACTCGAAAATGCTCGTTAAATCGTCATTCATAACGTGTAATTGGTGGCATGTTATAATTTACCGATATCGAGTGTAAATTTTCCTCGAACGCCACTAGAGAAATGGCACGCGCTCTGACCGCCCGTCCGCCCATACGAGCGAGTGTTTAGTCGTCGTAGTGATGTTTTCGCAAAAACTGTCGGTAAGATTATTGTTTGAAGAGGATCCGATCCTTGAATATAGATGAGCAGGAAGTCAATTCTACAAACAATTTTTTGTGGTATCTTTTACCGGCTTAATTATTATTATTATTTGAGCTGATGATACAGGGACATGAACTTGGATACTCGACGTTAACCCTCGTTAGTGTTCAAAAGTTGACTCGATAATTCAATTTTTATTCCAGACAAAAAATAGGGATTCTTCCTGATATTGTTATTGAAAGGTAATTTTTTCTGTCAGTATGATAAATGATGAAGAAAGAGAATCGTACGACTGCTACCTGAACATGAAAAATTGGAAAATTCGCGGAAAGTAGTTAATAATTCAAGATATTATGCTGTTTCAAAGAGCCAAAAGAAAAATATCATCGATCCTAAAACAACCACTGTATTGAGGCGGTATATGAACTTATTCGAATAAACATCGAATACCTCTCATATCTTTTCACGAACTCTGTAATAAAATTATTTAAAATTAAGTAACCTACAAAAAACCTAGAAGTGCTTTAGGCATTCGAAAAGTTTTTATTCACCTAGGTTCATGTCAACATGATAAGAATAAACTCTTACCTGTAGAAACGAATTTTGCTGAGTCTGAAAATTATAAAAAAGAGAGAAGGTTTAATAAGATACATTTTCTAATTGAGATTCGGTGAATAAAAAATCACTTACTTTTATAACTACTAAAAAGGAAGAACAATTATGGGATATCAAAAAAACTAGGTAACAAAATGTACTGAAAAGATTTTACTCACCTATCAAATTCTCATTATTACGAGTACCTACGTAAGTAGCTCTTAGTATTGCTTCCTTCAAACGCAAAATTAATATAAACAAAAAACAATAAACCACACAAGCACGTGAAAAATGACACTTGTGGACCTCTGAGAATGTATTCTTCCTATTTCTTTTTTCTTCGAAGTGCTTTCAGAATTTTACTACGTAACATTTACAAGTTGTTTTGAAGGGCGTAAGACTGAGAAAAACTTGGGGACCATAGTACAATTATAAGAAATTTACCGTAATTAATTGCATTCATGACCTACCGGGAAAAATTTTTTCAATGCCATGGCAATTCCATTTTTGCAACAAATAGAACAATATTGCCATTTTTTAAGCGTTCTGATCGGTCAAATTTCAAAAAGAGGGCGAGATCAGTTGTTCTGTCAAAAATCTGGCAAAATGTCAGCCGTATAGCATCAATTTTTCCCGGTGGGGAACTTCTCTAGGTACATTTCAAAATTTCAGGAAACTTTAACGCAACATAACGCAATAAATTCACCCACTAATATTCAAAAATCAGTGCAAACAATAACACTAATTCACATCACAAGATAACACTATAAACTTGAACACTGAACAATACCAAATAAGCACATGAAGCTTAATATGAGATAAGATCATTTTTTGTTTAATTTTTCTTGTTTTCATATGATTGACACCACTCATAGGTAGTCTATACTTGATTACTTTATTTACCTCTGTTTTACAACATAAATTTCACTTTTAAATTTGAAGTCATACAATCTGTCACAATTAGATTGGAATATTTCTGCCTAATTACAAAGTGAGAAGGACGTACATCCAGAATTTTGATCAGCAAACAATTCATCTATTTCATAGGAAGCAAAAAAGACACCTATCCTAAATTAATCAACTTGACGTTAGGTATTTTCAAAAAAAAAAAATTCAGTGGTAGAATTGGTTTACAATTAAAAATTTCTTAATCAAGAACATATTAAAATATCGACGTACATACACAATTTGGAAAAGAGTATTCATCATACATGAAATACAGCTCCAATTTCTCAGATTGTAGTTTCCCCCACTTGTTTCATCAATGAAGTAGTAGTACTTCGTTATCACGATTCACACACTCGCATTAATCGTCTGAAAGATACTGTTTGCCTGATCGTCAATTAGGATATACGTCAATTTGACTCTGTACACGGAAGATTTGAGGAGAGGGTCTGTTTTCATGATGTGGAAACAAGGCGTGCAGATTCTTCTCCACGTAAAAATATGCAATGAATTAATTCAATCACTGTAGCCGGTTAAATGAGTCACAGGAATTAATCGTTTTCGTTTTTTGGTGACAGCAAACGCCACCATGAGTTCTAATTAATTAGTAAGAAAGGTTTAAAATCACTTACCCGCACGGGAACATAACTATCTTAAACAGCATAGGTACCTGGAATGAAAAAAAAATTATCACTTTGGGTCTCGGTATAGAATTAAGAATACGTCGGAAAAATTATTCAGCAAAATACTAATGGTGATACAGTGAAAAACAGTGGAAGGGCCTTCTAAACCCGTATTCAGTTTTCACTCTTATATTCCAGCGCACCGAAGAGCTAGCATTAGACAGATTCTTCTCATCACACTTTACCGAGAATATGAAAAAGATCTCGAACTTTATCAGAACGAGAATTAGCCTGAAAAGCATCTCTTTTGCGAGACGTCTTCCTATTCAGACATCACTATCTGTAAAGTGAGACCAAATTTTTATCACATTTCATAGGGGAATCTATGACCCAAAGACATCTGAATCTTTCATGTACTGTTTTTCTTTCAGCTAGCCAGGAAACATCTTCAGAGGCGAACAGTGATTGGGTAAAAAGTCACCAGAAGACAATCTGAAACTTTCATGATATTCTAGCTATTGGTAAACTGGAAAAAAAAAAGTTTGGTAACAAACTGTGGCATGGCAAAACAATTTCCCTATATTAGCTTCTGACAATTGTAACTTAGATACTGCACTTCTTTTTGTGAAAAAAAAATTGAGAAAGTTGATATTATGATGACTTGCGAACTTTCTCTGATGGGTACAGAACTAGAAATCAAAATGATTCTTACCTTACATCAATACATCCGAATCAGCATTTCCAGCAAATCAAACCGGCAAAGTCTATCATACAGATACACCATCACAAGAAGATACACATATAAGTGCTTGCGAAACAAAAGTAAATACTTGACGACTACCAGGGTTTTACGAAATACGATTTACGAGAATAATAATTATAGTTACGCGACACCATACAACTTCAAGTATAAAACTAATTTCATTGAGTTCTTGAAAAAATTTTTGCAGGGAAAAGATACCTGCACGTACATAATATCTCGCGAAGAAGAACGATTTTCACGATACCGGTAACGAACTACGGAAGCATAAAGTAAATTAGGTACCCAATTAAGAATTACCATAGAAAGTTTTACCGAAAGATAGGAAGGATGATCATAGTAGTAATCAATCATAACATATTACAAGCTCTGAAATCTCCAATTTTAAACAATATCGACGATCGAATCGGCATCATTGACGAGAGAAATAACGCGCGAACTCCAAACTTCGATCCACTATTTTAGAATAGAGTTTCAATTAATATTCACACGAAGTCGGCTATTAAAGCAATAATTATAAACTTGATGGGTCAATGTGGATGAGTCATTTTAAGAACTCAATCAACAATGACTCACAATTACAGATGAAAATACCACTCAATCGGCAAACTCCAAAGGGGGCACATGCTCTGTTGTCTGAACTTTCAAACGTTTCTGCAGTCTGCACCATGATAATTCATAAACACCTATTGAAGCTGGAAAATATTACGTACCGACTAGTACCGACCCCGGATTGCACCAAGAGTCACAGTGATGATGAACAATCAATCATCTGGAGATAAGTCGCAATGAGTTACACAGGAAAGTTGTTTCCTCTCTTCAATTTCTCCCGATTCATCTAATAATCAAGAGGTATAATTAATTTGCTGAAATTCCCGCAAATATTATTTTCCACCTCTTGCGCACACGACTCGTTTTGTAGTTTTGTAGTCCCAATTCATTATTTTGAGCCGCAACTGTAGTTGGCCTCCTCCAAAGAAGGCCGCCGCCGGAACATCATAGCCGGAACATTGACTGTAATAGGTAATATCATTAGTCAATGGCCGGAACCACAGATACCTAGATATTGGACTCGCCAAATTAAAACTCTGTGAGTAGTGAAAACACGCGGGAGCGGTGCAGGTTACACAACCCTGATAACTTGTTAAGCGACCAATCACGGCATCACAAAGATTTAATACTCGTACACATAAATTTACTAGCGTCTGTTGCGTCGTCGCTACGCGCCAATAACAGCCGCTATAATAATTACTAGGTATTCATCAATCAAAAATTATTTGATACCGGTAGATATCTAATGAAGAAAATTTCATTGGTAGGTATTAAGATATGGCCATAATGAGATTTGGTGGAGTTTTAGAGAATTTCTGAAAAAGAATAATATATTATTGTTATTGAATAGGAGAAACCCAAGTCTTGCTGTTGACAGATTAAGGACTGAGACAGATGTAGGAGTAGGACAGAATGATATGCCAGCGCCTGGCGCTGTGATGGCTAATTTCTAAACTCTGTGTGTGTGTGTGTGTGTGTGTGTGTGTTGTGTATACAACCTTAGTACTGTGAAAACTAGTGGGAATGAAAATTCGCTCTGTTATTGTAGACCGTCGTCCCAAATCAGCGAGCGCAAAGCGCCAGTCTGTTACCACAAATCGGCGAGCCCATCACTACAAAACCGCGAGCGCGTAGCGCGAGGCTGCCAGGCGCCGCAGGCGGGCAGGCCTAGCCGCCAGGCGCGCTGTAAGCTTAGAATAACGAGCGCGAAGCGCGAGCCCATGACCCCAAAATCGCGAGCGCAAAGCGCGAGTCCGTCATGCAGCGCGCAGCGCGATAAAAAACAACGAGCGCGTAGCGCGAGCCTGTCGGGCGCCGCAGGCCTAGCCGCAAGCGGCTAGTAATTATAGTAATTTATGAGTTTGAGTAATTTATAAGTTTGTGCCAACTTTGGATGAAGAAAACAATTTTTTACAAAAAAAATATTCTCAGAAAAAGTGACTTATAATAACGCGGCAGAAATGCGACAAAAACATATTTAGCTATTTTGTTTCGTAGATACTAAATTTCTTCTCTTCAGAAAAATAATCATGAGAAGTTCTCTATATTTAAAACTTTTGTTTTGTCTGCTTGTAAAGGCAGTCGAGGAGCTTTCTTCTAGTGAATGGCTTATATGGAATGATCTTTATAGATATAGGTATGCTGACAGGAGAATATTAAAGAAATAGAGTTATTATGGGAGTCGAAACGAGTTGCTCAGAAGCAAGGAGTTTGTACTGATCTAGGAGTTGATTGACATATACATCTCTTGGGCTGGGGATGCAGTCAGAAATCTGTGTCACGAGACGTGATGTAATACTTCATGACATCATCAATGACCTTGGCGTACTTTGAGGACTAGAAAAAATTTTGAATTTTTGTTCAGCAATCAGTGCGCCTTCCAGCCAGTACTATGCAAGAGAATTGAGTTCACTGATTTATGAAAGCAAACTAAGGCGCTAGAACCAAACTACTGATAACAGTCTACTTCATAATTGCCAAATCTGCATCAAAATTAAAGCCTTTGAAATTTCCTATTCCAATTTTAGAATTTTTCACCACATATTATTAGTTTTACAAAAAAATTGTCCGGAAAAATGAACGTATACGTATAACAAAAGATCTAAAATGGGCGTCATTGAGAGAAAGCTTATTTTAGGTCGTGTCCAATCAAATTATATTGGTATCGAGAGGAAAGATGTAGAATGATTTCGAAGAAGCCTTGACACAAATAATTGCCACGAAAACCAAGTTTTTCATTGTATCCACACAAGCTAGTTCAAACCCTATTATTAATGGCTCGAAAAAATGAAAAATTGCTTACATAAAAAAGACGGATCAGAAAAAAAAATACAACAAGAAAGAACGAAAGGCGTTGCCAGGATGATGAGCCTCTACATGACACTTGCGAAAAGAAGAAGTTTCAATTCAAAATTGATAATATTAAACGGGAACACTCATGAGGTGAGGGAAGGAAAGACGAAGGATTTTTCAAATTCTCTCTCGAGCTACCAAAAATTGAAGTACTGTGTGCCAGTTTACATTTATTAAGAGTGGTCACGAAATTGCGACACGGGCAGAGAGTTTGACAAAAAATTTCGGAGAGATAGCTTCAAAATTATCTCCTTTTTTGAACATTGATGAAAAATGAAATTTTCTATGCTTTTCATCGATTATCTCTCTTTCCCTTTTTTTTTGACGTTCATCTTCGCTAGAAAATTATTCGTCGCTCGTCAGAGAATAGTATTCGTATTTACTTTTTATCGTTCCGGCTTAATTTTATCCTTTTAGTTGATTGTAACGGGGAAGTCACTCAAAGAAACATTGGATGAACAAGGATAACAGAGGGAGGGGCGCGGCACGACGTATACAGCACAGTTTCATTTAGTAGTCAACTCTCAGTGAAATGGTTTGTAAAGGATAAAACGAGTTCATTAGCGGTGTAAACAAAAGTGAAACGTTCGAACGACGCAAGAAAAATACCATTTGAATTGGTATGGTACTTTGTATCCTGTAGGTATCAGTCAAGACTAAGCTGTGTAAAAAAGTCTTTTCTTCGTTTGAATTCAAATGAGCTTTTCGCAACCTCAGTATCAATACCCGCATGTAGGGGTACACGATTTGTTTTAAAATTTTGCTTAAAATTATTCTCATTTTGGTGAAAATACTGTAGTAATAAAATTAGTATCGTCTTTGATGACCCCGGAAGCACACCCAGGGGTGTTGTGATCCCCTTGGTTCAATGAAGAAACCCCCTCAAATTTTAAATTCTGGTAACTAAAAAAAAAAGATGTACAAATGACTCCCCCTAAAACGACAAATACGAAGAATCTTTTTCACCATGATGACTTCACAACACTACTGACACTGCAGCATTCAGTTTGAAACTTTTGCATAAGCTTCAACCAAGATTTAAAATTTTCGATCATGTACCGGTACAATGGAGAGAGAGACGTGGAGTCCATCAAAGAAGTTGGACTTGGAAAAATTTCGATTTTCTACCGAGCTGTTTTTCATACTATCTTGAACGTAAACCTTTAGAGAAGATTGACGCTTCGAGTTTTCGTATTAAAATAACCTCCCTCAAAACAGATATCCTGTCATGAGGTTAATTATAACCTCGCTATAAAGACTTCAACAATTGGGATGGCATCATCACAAGCTGAACAGGAAGACGGTGTCTTCCGACTGAGTTCTTTAGAAGTTACTTGCTGAGTCGCAAACGATTTTAATTTTGTATCAGAAAAGTATCCAAGAAAGAGGAGGGTCGGACCGTACGTAAGAGCTTTCAACCTGACCTATCTCATGAGATACGCTACTATTCTCAGGGTCACCTAAAATTTGATTTTTTTCCCTGTGAAGATATGCGTCTCCTCTTTTTATAATTTTGAATATCTCGTGAATGAGGTACGATTATTTTTGTTGCGAAAGCATCCTCAGAAAATTTCTGCATGAGATATGTGGTATCACTAGGAGGACTTGAAAAAAAAAATCAAATGAAGAACAGAGGGAGGTAGATGGCAGACATATCGAAGGAGTCAGAGAAGGAGATTAAATTAAGTAAGGTTGTATGCGTAAGTTATGGAGACAAAAAAAAAAAAAGAAAAAAAAAAGAAAGATATCACACTCAAAAAGAATAGTGGTTTTCATATAGAAATTCTCCAATTCTCCTCTTGACATACACTCATTTGTAAATTATGGCAACCTATAGCCCATGCATCAGTTATGGTACAAATAATCTCTCAATTCTAAATAATTATACGTATTTGTATAAATTATGTCACCAGTTGCGCAAAAGAAAAAGAAACTAATAGGTATCAAAACAAAAATAATGATTATCTAGTCTAGACAGAATTTGTAAATTTAGAAAACGATTTAAAGGCAGCGCCGTCTTTAATTAATTTATTTACTTATTACGAACAAAGCCCGACGCGACGTTTTGGAATATAAGTAACTCATTAAATTCCTTTATCGCGTTCGATTAAGGAAGAAGTTATTCCGAAACGTCGGGATTTGTTTGTAATAAATAAATTAATTAAAGACGGCAACGGCAAGGCCTTTAAATTTTCTTCTAAATCTAATAGACTATATAGAGCTGTATAGTGGAAGAGGTGAAAAATTGAAAACGTACGACTAAAGCCTGTTGCGATATCTTTCGGCGATTAACCGAATTACGCAACTTACTGAGTAAAGCCAGATTACTTCCAAGATATAAGATAAAAACATATTGGGTACGCTCGTTGGTAGGTTAAATACGATTTTTCATTACATTGATCGCAAGCAAATCACTTTGAAGAGAATCGAGATTGCCTCAAGGAGGACATCAACTTGTCTTCTTCCAACACATTTGTGATATGAATTTTCATTTTGAAAAGAAATAAGTACATTAGTTCAGCGATTTTAATATTGAATAATTCTTGTAAATGTTTTCAGAAATTTTTTACTTTATTCCCTGAATACCAATTGTGTTTCTGTAATTGAAGCCTTGACAAGTGCCATCCACAAAATTATTGCGTAGGAATGTTTTTTCCATTATTTTGGGACATCAAATTTTTTGCGGATAGTATCTCTTTCATGATCGTCAATGTGACAACATTAAAGTAAAAAAAATTTCCGTTTGTAGAGACTAAAATGGAAGATACATTGCTAAGCAATAATTTTGTGGATAGCACTTGGACTCCTTTCTTTGTCAAGGCTTCAATTTTCGTTGATCAAAACTTGAGGATTTTATTATAACAGAAAAAAAAAAAAAAAAAAAAAAGATTTAAAACTTACTTGTATCATAATACTTAAGTAAGAAGAGGGATTAAAAAAAAGCGCGTTATCATTTTCGCAGCTAATCTTTTAGAAATTACTTCAACAAAATGAACATTTTCTTCTTGCCTCAATTTAGCTATGCCAAAACCGTAGGTATATTTTCTGTTACTTACCATTTATAATCTCATCGATGTTCGAATAAGTAATTAGAAACGCACAATTATTATTATATCCATACAATGAGGGTAAGTTTAATTTTTGAAAGAAGACGTTGGTAGGAATTTGTTATACAAAAATCGTATTTTCTGATATTTTTTCACTTTTTTACAATTTCCACCATTATCATAAAAAGTGGTCTATAATTTTGTTCGTTCGGGTAAAAAAATTTATCTCACCTTGTTCACAAATTCTTTTTCCTTGATTTACTCACTAGAGGTGAAGCAGAAAGATATCGAAGTAGGCTGTTAATTCATAGATTTTATTATAATATCAAAACTATCATTTCAGAAAAAAATAAAAATAAATAAACTCTACCTAACTCCTTCAACACATATCTTTTTATTTCAGATATGTACACAATTTATACCTCCTACACAAATAGATAATCCTTCGGTGAAATGTTGAAGGATGAAATTCTTTTCACACTCACCTTGAATGACAAGGATCAAGTCGATGAATAAAAGGAACAAATTAACATTGATATTCAGAAATCTCTTCATAATTAATGAATCTCAAAATTCTGATGTAACTTAAGCAATTAAAGTCATTCTCTAATATGCTTTTATGATTTTCTTCTTTCAATTTTTATAAAAAATAATCTCCCAGAACGAAGGAAAAAAAATTATATATCTTATTTATTAACATAGGTACCAGTATTATTAGTTTAAAACAATCAACGACAACGATTATTATCTCTGACAGTTAATTATTTTTATTATTTAAAGTATCTAAACCCTAAACTAATTCAAGTTATCGAGCAAGAGAAAACTGAAGAAGACTTTTGTAGAATACCTCAGAATAATTCCTAGCTAGATAATTATTTTTTTTCTCTCTTTTTTCTTCGTAATTCTTATTGATTTTAATTTGTTTTTGATAAATGTAATCAAGATATTTCTTAAAATGAGAGATTGAAATGTATTCTACTCGTAATCTTTTTTCATAAATCTTGTGAGTTTTTGAACCTATAATTCTAAATACAGAATTGAAGTATGATAAATTCAAACAGTGCTTATGTTTGAGGACTAGATTTAAAGTAATGCAATACGCGATACATTTCTACTGACACTTCGATCAAAGTAACTCACGGTAACACTCGACTTAAGAAAAATGTTCAGCGTTTCCACCCAGGCTGAGCAAAGTTGACTTAAATTTTCATACGTTGCTTATTAGAAATATTCTACAGATTAGATTCGTAGAAGTTCTGGTAGATAAGACGAACGATAAATCTAATCCGCAATCCGAACTCGGAACTACATCGGTAAGATCCGAGGTGAGAGAAGAAACTAGAAAAATGAAGAACTTGAATTTATATATTATAGGATACTCGATTCCGGGCACCCTTCGTCAAATAGAAGATGTGACCTACGATGAGAAAAGGATGCTCATTGCCCATTGGCGCAGGAACACCATTTCTCTCTGATTGGACATCTAATCAGAGAGAAATGGTGTTCCTGTCAGTGGGCAATGAGCATCGTTTTCTCATCGCAGGTCACAGATAATTTCAATGATGACATGCCTAACAACAAACGACATGAAAATTAATAGTGAAATTAGTTGGTGACTTTGAGAACCAAACGCAAAATTAATAATGACAAAAGAAAGAAAGAAAGAAAGAAAAAAAAATGAAAAAAAGGACGACTAAAAATTTCTAAGGTGAATATCATTACATTCTAGGAACACCAGCGAATTTAGCGAATTGTTTAGCCTATATGTTGGAAATGTGCCATAGGAATTTTTCTAGGTACCTATTCATTTTTTTTGTTTTTCAAATTTTATAAATTTAGTGATCTATGAATCTTTTTTTGGTCTGTGACCAGTTGACAGGCCTCGTATAGGGAGACTAGAAAAATTGGGTGTACAGTTGATTCGTAGAAGCTTTCTCAAAAAGCGCTTCACTTCCTTATGAAAGCCTCTTGAAGGGGTAAAGATTGAAAGACGGTTATGATTATTGAAGTAGAGTACCTACGTTAAAGTACCGGTGTTAGGAAAGAAAAAATTCTTTTACTTTCGTTTGGAAACCGAACATCGATCATTGATCTTTCTGACAGCTGATACCGTTTCATGATATTAGAATGAACCCGAAAAATTTTCGTGGCAGGTGAAATTTGATGACTAGATCGTCAATCTCAGTTTGATGACAGCGCCGCGAAGGTGATGTGGGATAATTATAATGAAATTCCAACTTCGAAGATTGAAGATAAACGAGGTAAGTTTTATTCGACTTTAATTTCATTTTCTCGCCCAAAAAAAAATCTAACTCTGTTACTAAGAATTTTATCCACACTACTTCAAACTTTAGCTCAGTACCTATGTTGTTTTTTTCGTATGGAAAAAGCGCTACCTAAGATTGATTTGAGCCGGCATTGAAAGTAAAAGTAGAGTCGACAGCATCAACTTCGTACGAAAGAACTTCATTGAAATACAAATAAAGCTTCTACTAGAATCAAAACCAACAAGTGCGAAAAATTCGTATTCCTTGTAGTCTTCGAAAAATTCATGTCATTCAACTCCTCTTATTCTTCAAATGAACAACTCTTTTTTTTTAAAATTAAATAACGACTTTTGCGGAAGCCATATCGATGAGGGAAAAGGATGTTATTTGATTCAATAAACTATTTTTTGGAACAGCTTGCCAAGGAACGAAATCGAAGTGATAGGTCGGAAAGATATGAGGAGGGATGGATCTTAAGTACATTTTAGTATCGGAAGAATGATAGCCAACTTCCAAATGGAAGGATGAAAGCCGTTTTGAAGAATTGCGTTGAATAGGGATAGGTCATTAAGAGAGTTGGCACATTTGGCTGCTTCAAGAAAGAAGTTTTGTAAATGCTAGGATGGATTCTTGGATTTTTACAGAGTCGGGTGAAGTGTATGAGATAAAACTATCAAATTGCTGCCGGTGGTTTTTGAATGTAGCCAGTGGCGGAGGATTGGACTTTGTCGGAGTTAATGGAGGAAATTCGATTGTGTATTTCCTTTTATGAATTTAGGTGAATCACTTTATTGAAGGTTATTAATTTCAGTAGTGAAAACATAGTCGTTTTTCTTCATAATCCCATCATCTTTCAATTACCTACACACAATAAATGTTTCTATCAGCCGGGATACTGTTCGTTCGTACGACGAATTTTTCAAGTGACTTATTGGTATCTCAAATTCACTTTTCCATGATTTCAAGTCAAATTGATATTGCTTCGCACCATTTTGTTTTTGGGCTAGTTATTGTTTGCAGTTATTTACTCGTAAAATCATAAAGATAATAATAATAAGAAGAAACCGATCGTCAACTTTAATAGATTTATTTATCAATCAAATGTACAAAGTAATTGTATTGTCTTAATAACTACCTAACTGTAATACAAACTAAATCATCAAATTGAATAACTGATGTTGTATGAAACAAGAGAAAAAAAATATATTGAGATACTCGTGGTGTATTGCTTGTAAATTCTTATCCGCCGTAATCTGCGTGGTTATACTTCATTTAATCAAAAGATGAATATTGAGAAAAAGGAAAAGAACAAAAAAAAAATCGATGAGCAAAAAAGGCAGTTGAACTTTTTCTCTTGTGCGATTGTTTGTATTTTAATAACTTTACTTGTAATATCACAGGTTATGTACAATTCAGAAAGTAATAATAAATACGGCGTAGATATTTCAATTTTGAAAATCCGCTCGTAATAGAGAATACTAATAATATAATAAACAAAAAAAATAGTTTTTTTTTTTTTTTCTTTTTTTCAAATCAACTTATTGTTTACGATATTTTACGATATGATTAGAAAAAGAAAGGAGAAAAAAAAATCTTCTAAGTATATAAATGGTACAAGATGAAATTTTCGTGAAGAAAAATTTCCAAATATCAGAACAAATTCCAAATTCGTAATTAACAATCACTGGAAAATTAAAAATAAGGTAACCATAATGAATGGATATTATAAGGTGTATAATATAAAGAAACAAACAATTACCATTACAATAATATACAAATGTTTTGTAAAGGAAAAAAAAAAAAAAAAAAAAAGAATCCGAGAGTCAGTTCTATGAAATTGAGTAAGCGTAACGTATCTATCATACTATATACTAAAATTTCAAAATTTATATAGAACAGAAAAAAAAAAAGAAGTTCATCATGAACGTCTATGTTTCGACAATCATATAATATTTTTATACAAGACTATACAATACAAATTAGAGACCATTTAAATTTAATAATAATTACAATAAGCGTAAATATTTCCTTCATAGAATTTCTTTTGTATCATGGTCTACATTTTCATATTCGCGTATTATGGGTATATTTAAAAAATAATAACGTAGGTATTAAAAAATATTTGTACGATAGTTGATAAACTCGTTAGAAGGCGCTATTTCCAAAAATAAGAGAACAATTAATGATAAAACGTAAAAATAAAATTAAGAAGGATAGCCTAAAGTGAAAACAAAACAATATCCCCTATCACGTGTATCCGTTTTTCAGTCTTTCGCCGTATTGAAATTATAATCTAATAAGAACTACAAAATACACGCGATGAGTACATTTACGAGTGACTGAATTTAAAAGAACAATTTAATTCGCAATAGCTCAATTTATAGATTGCGCATTAATAAAACAAGAATAAGATTAACTCTATTTATTTCAGAATAAAATCTATCTCGTGTAAAAATATTAAAGGTAGGTAAACGGGTTATCAGCAATAAAATAAATCCTCATTTCTCTGTTTACTATTTTGATTTTCAATTATTCTTATCAGTAAAATTAGTGAAACAGGCACGAGAAAAAAAAAAAGAAGTAAATAACCTTGATTCGTGCATTGGAATGTGATTTTTCAAAAATCATATGTGTTATTCTTCTTTTGATTCATTCGTCATGAATGTGCAAACCACAGTACTATGACAACTAAATTGATATCGTACAAGAATTAAAATATCATAATGAATTTAATCCAACTGTATCTGAATATCTTCGACTATTCATTTAAAAAATCGTTATTATGCATTCTAAAATAAAAAGTGTCACCGAAATTATGAAACTTTTTTTTGAAGATTTTCACTTCAAGCAAAGAAAAGATATACTTGAAATAGCGGCTGAATGATAGAAAAAGAAACGATACAAAAGAATATTGAAATATGCTTAAGAGTAAAATATGAACAATAATTAAAAATCTGCAGTTAATATTACGGGGAAGGGAAGGAAGTACACTGAGTGAACATAGTACTAAGAAAAAAATTAAGAAGATAATACATCCTTAAGAGCTTAATGGGTATTTTGAAATGTAGCATTATTAAAGTAAATCTATTAAAAAAAAAAAAGTCGTTTATTAAAATTTGATATGAGCTATAAGTAAACGAGACTAGGCTGACCACGGCTGCGACTTTGGAAAGAGAGATGAAAGAAAAAAAAGTCGCCGTATGTTTCGTTTTTTCCACTACCTACATATATACTTTGATACCTATCACAAACGTCAAAAATACAAAATAGATTATCGCTTTAACACTATTATAAACGTACTTCAAGAAACGACAACAAGCTTTTCAAAATTTCCTCATCTGAGCTAACTATGGAAAAAAAAGTCGGCAAATTTTACAAATTTTTATATCTCTTAGGTCAACTGTTGCAAAAAAAAATTCTCGACGCCATCGTCATAATTTTCCTTCCTTAACACTAGTATTTCAGTCTTGACTATTACGTTTAAAACTAACACGAAGGCGAAAACAACAGTAGTTCATAGGATTTAATGTTCTCCAAACCTGAAAAGATTCCGATTTTATTATTATTATTTTTTTTCTACTAAATAGCACGATAGGATATTTTCATATCTCTCTAACTTGTACATGTACAATATTTATTTTTTACTCGATATAGCCGTAATATTTAAGGAAATCAATACACAGTCAACATGTTTTTTTCTTTTTTTTTTTTTAATGACTAAATACATACCAACATTACTGATAATAATATTAATAAATGCTACGTATTAATCGCATATAGAGGAAAAAAAAAAAAACAAGAAAGAAAATATAAATTAAGGAAAAAGAGAGAGAAAAAAAAGAAGATAAAACATTGTATAGTAGAGTCGTATTTTCATAAGACATCATCAATAGTCCACATCGTGAACGTCGGTTGGACTTTCGGATTTCTCATCGTCTGAGGAGACTGGTATATTTTTCTCAGCGCCGCAATTATGATATATCACTTTGTTCGCGGCAACCACTGAGGCTTCTTTGGCAACAATCCATTCCAACCGATTGACTGCGTCCTTCACCTGCTCAACCGGTGAGCTGGTCAGCGCGCACAGCTGTCTAAAGGTATCGCAATCGATCTTGATCTTGAGACCTTTGATAGCCGATATGATGCAGGAAATTGCTATGGTTGATGGTTTTGTACGCATGAAATCGTATTCTGAAACACAGAACAGATAAAAAAAACTTGAATTTAGTAAGTCGAGGCATAAATACACATTATAAGCGATTGATCAAAGAAGATGAGATAGACCGACTATCTGCTGATCCCCCTCCCGCGTCATAGAATAACTGTGCTTGCCTAGGCTATGACCATGGTCAACATCAATCGGAATCAGGCGTATCACGTCAGATTGAGATTATTGAGTCTCTCGGGGTTGAGGGCTCGCCCTATACGACTATTGGCTCGAACGTATGGATGTAAATCCAGGAAATAAAATAATCCTATAAATGCCCAGACCCAGTTGAAAGATAAGAAACATTTCAAAAAAAAAGGTGTTTCAAAATCGGTACATGGAACCGTAAGGTTGTTCATAAAGTCGGAGTTCGACAACTGGAGCCTAAGGAAGGGATTGAGGTTTCAATTTTTACCATACTTTGACAGGATTGAGATGATCTCAGGACCTAGATACAACCTGGTAAAATCCAACCCCCGAATGTGACTTGATCTTGTCTCTAAAGTGTCGAATAAACGGCAAGACGATTAAACAATTATCTAAGATCATTAAACGCTCCAGCATGACGGAACCTGTTGGAAGTGCGAACACGTTCTAACGTGCGAGTCAATAATCGACCCAAACACAACTCATATCTTCTGTTTAGGAAGTGTTACATAATGTACACATCCTTCATCGATAATTACGATTCGAAGCAATACGAGTAATTATTTCTACTATCGTGTATTCCGGACAAATTTATTCCTCACCACATACACACGACCGACAACTTTTCCTCTGTCTCCTCGTTACTTTACAGATGTACGTTCGCGCTAAGATGTTTGACAGATAATTGTGAATTACACCGGTGGTGCGGAGAAGCCAAAAGTAAGTACTTAATTTTTGAGTGCAACAAACGAGTTAGCTCCACCATATGGCATACAAAAAAAAAAAAAAACGACGAAGAAGAAGGAACAGAAAAAAAAACAAAGAAGAAAAAACCAACAACACAAACGCAATGCGTATGTGTGTACTGTATATTATGCTAAAAAATACCATGTTACGGAACTTCGTTTTTAATATAGGCTGACCTTGATACAATTCGTTTACCCTTACATTATTTAAGAATTTCACTCCACGTCTTATCTTGTCCGGGGATCTTGACCCGATATCGACACAGTATTTTCCCCCTTTTCTTCTTTCTTACTTCTTCTTTTTTTTCCTTCAAAAACATCGTGTACGCGTGCCTCATGCGAACTCGATGTACGCACAAGAACCGTGCATCATTAAAATTATTAGATAGTACAATTTGTACTGACAAATTTATATCATTCTAGGCAGTTTGATCCGAATGATATAAACAAATGGGAGATCACGAACCCTCCTGCACGCTCTTCGACTTCGTCGATGTACATCTGGGTGCTCACTACAGGCATGTATTCGTAATGAACTCCTTCAAATTAATTATAATTCGCCCCTAACTTCACACACACCAGTTCCTATATGAGCAGAAAATTTCACACACGAAGCGAACTCGACCGTAGTGAATGAAGAGTCGTCTCAAGTCGAGCTGTTCACACCAAATTTATAGCACGGCAAACCATGATGGTTGTAGTTGATGGCGGTGACTGACAGATCAAAGGCGAAAGAAAATAGAGTTGAAGTTACCCATTTTTTAGAATATTGCGATTTCGTTGCGTCCAAAATGATTCGAAAGTACTGGTCTTGAGTTTAGTAGAGATTAGCTTGAGAGGAACTAAGAAAACACTCCAGTAAAGGGCGAGAAAAATACGAGGAGGGGGAGGGAGGCTCGGCGACTCCTTAGATATTTTTACGAGTCATTCTAAGACTGAAGACCACTTCGACCTAGAATTGATTTGTACGAGACTCTTGGCGTGGATGTAAGGTTACACATTTTTTTAAGAAAAGAAAATGCAGTCGTCATTTCCTTCCTCTCCCCATCCCCCGTAGGACAGCCTTTGCTAACACAATATAATCAATTTACCAATAGGAAAGAAGCAGAGTTTAATTAAGATTATGAAAATATTCGTGCCCTCCTTGAGGACGTCACATCCAATCAAATTGTTTCAAATATCCTTCTCATGTAATTAAGCTGGAGACGTTTGATGGCCTCGCTAAACACAAGCATATTTTTCTGTCAAAAGACCCTTTGAGAACGTCCTCTACCAGCTGCCTCTAAAATAGCCTGATATTCCTATAGCTTAGGTCGGTCTCGTTTCTACGCGGAGTTCGCTACCAACGTTTGGTAGCCTTGCCAGTCGCATATCAAGTTCAATAGCCCGCACATATGACGTCATCAGCTCTGTGTAGAGTGTATTAATGCTCGCAAGTGGCACTTGCAGGTTACCCCGTGTAAAGCCAAAGTCTCTAGAATCTTACCCTAGCTTATGTACTCTGGAAGTTTCTTAGCCATAGTTTTGGTGAAAGGTTCTTCTTCGATAGATTGATGGGGATTAAATCTTCTTTGACCAACCACAGAGAATGAACGTGACCGCAGGCGTGGATTTAGGTCGACACTTCCGGGGAGGGGAGGGGAATTCAGCTGTCCGACAATTTTCTCTCCTCGGTTCTTTCAAGAATATGAGCTTTTTTAGGATTTCTACACCTAGATATTGGATATTGCTAAGAAGATCGAAATATGATCAACCTTTCTTCCCATAATACAGCTTTCGCTACACCATTGTGCACAAGAGAATGCAATAGCATGTTGTCTATGAAAATCCTCTTCACCAGCTACCTCCACTACAGTCTCATATCTATAGCTTAAAGGTCGAAATGTTTCCAGGCCCCGTTTCTACGCAAATATAGAGTTTGATACGTTTGGTAGCTTTGCTACTCGCAGATAAAGTGTTTTCTAGGCCGACGATCTATCCCTCAAGAGCCCTTATGACGTCATGAGGCAAGGTGTCTATCAACATTGCAAAATGCACAGCAAAATGAGATTTTTGTCACATCCTCCTTCAGGTTGCCTTCTCCTTAACTTCATGTAGCTCCCAAGTCGATTTTTTCCAAGTTTCCATCTCATGTAGAGTCAGAAGCGTTTGCATAGATATAGCATGTTCTCTAAAAAAGTCCTCTTCCCCAGTTACCTTCGTTACAGTCTCATATCCATAGCTTAAAGGTCGAAATTTTTCCAGGTTCCGTTTCTACGCAAATCTGTTTGATACGTTTGGTAGCTTCGCAGCTGAAGTATTTTTTAGGCCGACAATCTCTCCTTCAAGAGCCCATGTGACGTTATGAGGCGAGATGTCTATCAAAGTTGCAAAATGCACAGCAAACCTCCAGGACTTCTCAAAAAATTCGGCTTTATTTATCTCTCCTTGAAATTTAGCAAGAGAGAAAGTGAGCCTTATGAATTTCATGAAAAATTGCAATTTCAGCGCACTTTTCCGGGATCACTTGGACGAATTCCAGGGTTTTCCGGGACCGGAAGACATCCTGTAAGGTAAACTGGATCCCTTTGTCTAGTCATATTCGTGTGTAACACAGTTTATTAATCTTCTGTGTTTATATTCGGGCCAATCATTCACTAGAAGAGCTTGCAGTCCCAACTTATATATACACCCAAAGTTTCTAGGATCTTAGCCTAACTAGCTTGTGTGCTCATGAAGACTCCTCAGTCTCGTTCATCCTTCAAACATCTTCGTCTCCTCGTCCTCCATAACTTCATCTTTTCTGAATCGCTCACAACTCGAATGAAATCAATGCCAAAATAGGAGGAACGCCCTTACAGCCGGTAGTTACGTCAAAACCCCAACAAGGGTAACTTCTAAACAACGGTGCGTATCAATATTGATACGCAGTAACGAAGTATGTTGATTATTATTGTTCCTATTCTATGGAAATTTCATCAGATAAAATTTCTATACGACTTAGTAACGTGCTGCGAACGTTAATTTATACCCCTCGTAACGCGGAAGTGTCGGTATGACCGTTGAGAGCGCGGTGTAACTGACCATGACGGGGGCTCCCTTTATTTTTCCCTGTATCGTACAAAATCGGCAAAATCTTTCGATTGGAGTGCCGTTTCTTTTTTCTCACCACGCAAAAACTGTGTCAGGAAACGAGAATCGGGTGAAAAAGCGTATTTCTCTCAGGTATTATACTTCCTTAATTCTTGGGGTGAAGTTCCTTTCGTCGCAATGAGGAAGTAAATTTTCACATTCGGGAAATAAGACAGATTTTTCGAGGTGAAAACATAGTTTAAAACATTTCGGAGGGTCGACGACGACGCAGACTAGCCGGTTTTCTATTTTTTTTTTTTTTTCCCTGCTGCCCCTCTCAATGCTTGTTACAATATACTTTTAATCCAGGGTGAATATATTGCTGATCTTTGATAAATTCTCCAGGTGCGTTATCGAACGATGCAATTGGCGTGACGACGAGCTACGCGCAGCAGATTGCAATAAAGACGATCGCTCGGCGACGACCCTTCGTAAGTTTGTAACTTAGGCCTTACGTCCGTATTAAATACAGCGTATAGACGTCACGATTTACCCCGGTAACAACAAGAACATAGTAGTTAGTTACTCTCCAGAGCCGGGCAGTTTCTGTATTTTTATGAACAAAATTTATCTTCTACGATCTACCACCTGCCAAATGTATGGGCAAAAGTTGCATTCTACGAGAGAGAGATCTGCCTTATAGTATATAAATGTGTGAAGCAACGTGCTCTGTACGACGTATTGCCCTTATGTCGCTATTGAAAACATGTCTTAATTGTTTCTGTTCTATACGATCAGCGTAGTACGAGTATATAATTTACATAAAATTGTTGTTCATATAAGACCGGTAAAAAAGGCCCGCTTCGAGCAAGATTCGTAACGCTTCCTGTTGCAGTACCTATATTTTTCTACTATCAATATTTACTATTCGTCGATGACGATATTAGAAATTCAAATAATAATCGCTTCGTACGAAAATCTCATACGTAGTACAGTTTTTATTGGGTCTTGCACAATGTCAGCGGAAATGTGGATCACAATATTATTAGATTATCCCAATTCTTCCCAAGCTTCGATACAGCCAGACAAGTGTTAATCTCTTCTACATGTTTAATGAGTATGCGAGGGATGCGAAACAACGGTGATGATGGGGAGAAAAAAAGAAAACATGATGACGATACCGTGAATGACATCTTGCGAAGTCGACGTGTAATTTTCTCTTCGAGCTCTATCGACAACATTTGTAGCGTGCAAAATTTCATATAGCTTTACAAAGAAATCCCGACACTACGTCTGGTCGGTCTTCATGACTATAATTTTTCTTTTCCCCGAAGAACGCAGACTGACTATGCATTTATGAAGAAAGCCTCGCGTTACCTAAATCTCGTTATAGTGGCCTAATTTCTAAGAAAGATATTCCGCCTACTTCCTATAGCGGGGTATTCTTGTGACATACTGATGAATTCCCACGAACTCACGTATGCACCGTCGTCTACATTACACAGTAACGAAAAATGAAAATCACTAACCCTTTCTCTTTCTTCTTTTATTTTCTATTCGTTCCGTCTCTGTCTAGGCTACCCCGAAAGAGGAAATGCTCGTCTTCTGCGGAAATATGCCTTTAATTCTGGGTTGCTTCGATCAATGTAAGTACGTTTCCAACCCCCTTAATCGCGATAATTGTTTACAATCGACCCATATTTATTCTCGATTGAGAAAAATCCAGCGCGAGTAATGGAACTCGAAAACCTATCATTAGTAATTGCGGGTAGGTATACACGAATATTAAATACGAAATACGTAATACAGAGATTATCTTCGGTTCCCACGCGAAATTCGCTTCAATATTATTTTGATCTCATACTTATATACCGGTGACGAATATTAGTATTTTGTGGTTCTTCTGTATAGCAACCGCAGTTATTCAATTGCCCACGATTTTGGTGGTAATTACGACGACGATGACGATCTGATTGGGAAGAGAAAAGATAACCGAATAGACGCCTTTATTGTGTGCTCTGATAGGAGAGGCGGCAAAAGTTTTGCTTTAGAATGCGACGAAGGTGAGAACTTGGGAATTTATTGATTGATATCGTACAATTTTTCTTTTAGGTCGACACATGGAAAGGAAAATCCGGTCTACAATCATGTCAAGGCGAAATAAATGCAAGTACGTGGATATTCGCTCGTATTGCACATCGTTAAATTGAGTGCGTTTTCGCTGATTGCGAGGACAAAAATGCCTGTCAATGCGAGAGCCTATTACCGGCGGCACTCTTTGAAAGGATTGATACGTGTAATTGGCTCCTTTTTTCACGGTTTGTTTGTTGTACCTCGAAAAATTGTACTCGTTTTAAAAATTGGCCGAACGTAACCGTGCACCTAGTCCTTGCAACGACGATACTTCCAGCTTTGCAAGTTCTCGAACGGATAAATTTAGTACGTAGTATCAATATGAGGAGACTTGGTCCACTTCGGAGTGCTCCCACAGCCACTTTGGGAACCTAAACAGAAGCATTCGCGCACGAAACTGAAGGGCAGGCCTCCTAATGGAGGATCGGGTCGAGGGGTAAGCGAAGCAAATATTCTAAGAAAATATTATCCAGGGTCGCGAAGTTGAATACCTATTTTCATATTCTTCATACTAATCATCTTCTTGGCTTTCACATTTGCCCATTCCTACAGCGCATTTTATGTGCCATTGCTGTCTCAAACTTGTCTCGAATACCGCTATATTTTTTTGACGTGAAAATATCTATTATCGAGACAAAGGGGGGAGGGGGAGGAAATAAGAATTTGTATAGCAATAATTTTCAATTCTCTCATGACCTCATAGGGTAGGCGTGGTCTTGAACTACTCATACCTGAGAGATATACAGAAATTCAAGAGTTCTGAGCCAAACCTCACTAGTATATAGAATTACTTAAGAGCTTCTATGAGCACAAAAAATAGGCGAAGATTTTAAAGGTTTTGGGTTCTAAAACCGCGGATCTAGGGCCCATTCAGGTTGGTCAACGTTAGTGACAAAAACAACGAAAACAAGGAAATCGACGGGCGCGATGCGGTAGTTGGGTGGAAATCGATCAAAATCAATTTTCATGTGAAGGTATCTCGTGGGAAATTTCACTAATGCTCCTAGCGGATAACTGGTCTATACATGGACATAGAAAAGTAACTAGCACTGTCAACTTGGAAATAGTACGGATCTAAAATACACAAAGTCCTTCTGATGACATCTTAGATGGTCATCTCCTAAGGGAAGGATTTTGGACGCAGAAAATATTCCACGTGAGAGCAGAAAGATTGCCAAACGTGTGAAACTCTCTATCTGTGTAAAATAAGACTTGGAGAAATTTCAACTTTGTAGTTTCTTACGTGGGAGAAAGGGAACTTGAAAAAATGTCCAACTTTGAGCTATAGATAGCCAACGGAGAGTGTCCAACGATGGACTTTTGGCAGAAAAACATGCTTTATTCGTGAGTAGCAAAGCTATCAAATGCTTCTAGCTCTACGTCAGTATTAATATAAACTAGACAACGGAGTCCACTTCACCCAATGACATCACAGCCGGACAATTTTTGACGAATGGACTTCATAAGCGAGTCGCAAGGGTACCAAACGTGTCGAACTCTGAGGGGAAACGGGATCAACCTTGCTGTAAATGAGGCTGTAGTGGAAGCAGTTGGCGGAGGACGTCCAGAGTGGGACTTTTGACAACAAATTATGCTTCATCTTCGAGTAGCAAAGCTACCGAATGCTTCTAACATCAACATAAAGAAACTAGACAAAGGGATCCACTTCACTAATGACGTCCTAGCTGGACAATTTTCAACGGAAAGACTTTATACGCGAGTAGCGAGGCTACCAACCGTGTCGAACTCTGGGAAGAAACGGGAGCAACCTTCAAGCTGTGGCGGAGGACGTCCTCAGAGGGACTTTTGGCAGAGAAACATGCAATATTTGTGAGTAGCGAAGCTACCAACCATTTTTAACTCAAGAAACTTGGGAAAATTTGACTTTGGAGCCATATTTTTATATGGTTACATAGAGAGCAACTGGAGGAGGATGTGACATTCATAAGGAGGACATGGACACTTTCATAATCTTATTTGTAGATGTGACTGAAGGCCCTTCTTTCTTATACTGTATTCCCTCTTTACAAGATGTAGCAAAGACTGTGCTATGGGGGGGGGGGGGGGAAAGGAAAGAATTGCTGTTATCATTTTATTTCTTTACCGATGTCCAACAGAAACGGAGGTACGGACTTCTAGAAGAAGCCATTTTCTAAGCGAGGTGAGGAGAAAACATTTTTGAAAAGTTGAACTTCCTCCCTTCCAATTCCTGCCAGCAGTTTTGTTCATTGTCTGTTGTAGGTCGATGGGGACTTCAGCCTTGAAAGAACCCTTCAATAAATCCCAGAAGTCGTCATTCCTCTATAAAATGTTATTTATCTGCACTTCTTCCAGTGCTTTCATTTCTATTTCTTCCCCATGTTCGTAAAATATTGTTCTTTTGACTTCAAAACTGGTTCCAGATACATTTGACAGCGCCCTCCTCCTCAAAATTTTCAAATTCTATCCGCCCAACTTGGATTTTCTTGTTGTCTAGCCTAGACATTCCTCTTCATAGCTCAGAAATGCACCTCAATTTTTCCAAAGTCCTTATTTCACATTCTTCTTTCTTATTTTCTCTCAGCTAATCTTCTCAAGTTTCCTCAGAGCTCTGGTCCCCTTCAAGACTTCATCCAGCCCCCCAACAAACGTTTTCACCGAAAAAACGGCTGAAATTACTGAATATTAGGCTTACGACATCCGATTTGGATGCATTTCGAAAGGAATTCAGCTTAGAGGCGAGCGAGGATGGTAGTAGCGAGGATTATTGAGACTTGCGGTCAGTATTTCTGTTCAAAAATCCAAGACTTTATTACCAGAGGCGGATTCAGCAACCGTGTGCCCCGAGCACTTTACGAATATACGATGGGGGTGCGGGCAATAGCACTGTTCAATACAATCAGATACAAATTTTTTCTAGCACTCGGATTTTGTTTTTTTCTGATTCGAGATATTTTCGAGAACAATTAATTTTTATGAAATTGAGAATGTCAGACACAGGGTTGCCACTTCAGACTCGAGTTCAACTCATTTTAACAAATATATTTTGGAAATTTTCGATTTTTCACACCATCGTGTCTCCACCTTGACATATTTCGACTCGCTTTCCGTTTCTGAGCGCAGAACCTTTCTCAGGAAATGGCGATCCTACGAAGGGAACGAGTTTTTGTAGAATGTTATCAAGTTTTCTTCCTCTCTTTCGCTCTAAAATAATATCATGAAAGAACGTGTACGATCTATCATCATCGACATCCGGTTGACTAACACACACTTCAAGTCCAAAGTTTTTTTTTTTTTTTGCGTAAAATTTCACGAGAAATGACGAATTCCACGATCGAGTAGTTCGAATTACAGTACCAATAAAAATAGACCTAACATCCTTTTTTTATTACACTACACGTACACAAATAACCGATGTTTTTTCCTCATTAGGAGAACCCGATCGATGTCGATTAGATCTTATTCTCAGGCCTTTTCGTCAAAGTACGTTCACATGGCGAATGCATCTCTCTAATTATATAACTACTCGTATAGTTAACTGGTTATTTGCAACCACTTCGTACTACAAGTAAATAGAATGGAAAACCAAGAAAAATGGGGGTGAATGAGAAAAAGCGGAATGTTCGATGCGCGATGTTAATGAACCCTCTCTTTCTCTCTTTCTCCAGTGGGACGTTCGGGCAGATGCAGGTAGACGTACTAAATATTATAATTATCATTTTTTTTTCTTTTTTTTTTTTTAAATACGGGAAAATTTTCACGAATGTCAAAAAACTTGGTGATGTTCGTATATTATATCGTTACCTCCTGCTGCCCCGAAGCATTTCCCATAATACGCGATCTACACCACGAGATAGTAAAGATTCCGCACCCTGTAATATAGCTTCGCCGAAAGAGAAGGGAGAGAAAATATCTTACCGCGGCGGCGCTACATAATATTAATATAAATAAAAACAAGAAACCGTTTTTCACCTCGACGTCTTCTTCGTATTTACAGGCAGTTATACGCGTCAGTACCGGAATCAAAGGTGAGAGTGATATCATTTTCCTATTATACCATCTCGACCATTAGCATATTACATATACGATATGGCCACGTTTCACCCCCTTCCCCTCTTCGTCCTTTCGCGCGACAAAAGGAAGTGGTTCGAACAATCCCATCCTCTTCCGAGCCAGTTTCTCTCAAATGCAAATTAAATTATTCTTACAATGACGCCGCGTAAAAGTAAGACAATACTTCTGAACGCAAAAACAAAAAAGCTTTACGAGGTGGGAAAAAAAAAATGTTTTCCGTCGACAGCTTTACGGTTATGCGGTAATCTCGAGAATGGCTCGTAAAATGAAGGATTATACGGTACGGTTTACAAATAATACTGAACGAGGAAGTAACTTATCAGAAAGTAAAAGAGCAAATGATACTCATTGCTCATTTATTACGGTTTTTTTTCTCCCCTTTCTCTTCTTTTTAGCCCCCTTTCTTTCGCGTGGACAGTAATACACTTACGTAGGTATAATTTATCGAGCAAACTGGCCACGTGAAGCGCATAATTCGTGGATGAAAAGAGTTATGAAAAAAGACAGTACCTAGATTGTAAATAACAACAACAACAACGGTGTTCTGTGTTTCTATTATTTTCATTTTGTCTTATAGGCTGGACATTATTCATGAACATTTTTTACGCCGAATGAGTATTATCCTAATTACTGGTGATAGGCTGCGTCAAATGATTACTGATCAAGCAAGCTTACTAGAGGAAGACAGAGGAAGTATGGAAAAAAGGGGAAGAGAGAGAAGAAAATGTTCCGCCTGTCCGTCCAGAGAGGGATCATACATATGGAAAAGTTTGTTTAGTAAAAATTACCTACCTATATGTACGTATACAATTAGAGGAGGATATCGTTTTTAGGTTCTTGAACTTGTGGATATTAAAAGAGAAAGGTGCATTGAGAAGTACGTACATACCGCGTACTACCTTAACGTAAAAAAACGTAATAATGCTAAGGAAGTAACAACAGCTGCAAGTATATTATAAGGTACAAATACGCGTACGTTTCAGCGTCTTTCCTTTTCTTCTCTCTCTCTCTTTCTTGATTGAGTTCATGTACATTATAATATATTGCCCGTTCACCACCGTTAATGTCCTGCTAACACACGCCTGATGTTATTCGCGTTTACCGGGAGTAACGGAGACGAACTCGTGCGCGTAATCAAAGTGATACCGGCCAGATGATGATTATGAAAATGCGACTGCGACGGCAGTGGTGGTGGTGGTGGTGGTGGCGATGCGACGACGAGACGTGTGGTCAACGCATTATAATTTATACACCTAAGACGGGCGGAGGGTGCCTTTTGATAAGTTGTGCACGCTCTTTTTAAAAGTATGAAAAGAAAAACGCATTAACTGTTGTTGTACTTCGCGGTCGTTGAATAATTCGCGAGTAAAAGTCGTTGCGAAAGAAACTGACTGACGAAGAAAGAAAGAGGGAGTCTCTCTATTCTATTCACGAAATTCCTTTAGTGGCACACGCCGTCTGCGCCGAAAAGTACGGGTAATATTGTAGACATTGTAATTATGCGTACCATTTTCCGGATACAGAATGTAAGGTAAATTACATCTATTTCTTTTCAATTCATCCGGCAGCTATCGAATTTTGACTTCTAGGTAATTCAGAAGTCAAGCATCAAATTGAACCTTGGAAATGACACAAATGTCGACTTACAATATGTACCTTGTGACTCGAAAAAGAGTTGCAGAAGAGGGTGTGGATGGAGGAAAGCGAATTGAAGCGTTCGAATTCGTTTAGGACGAGACATAGAATAGACAAATGGATCAAAATTTGATCTTCGGTTTATAAGATTGGTGTTGCCTAGGAGAAATGTAATAAAAAGACTGCAACTCACTTTGTTCGCAGCTCACGGGGTCTTCTTTCTCTCAAGTCCCCCCTCCTTTTTAGTCTTCGATGTAGCTCAGTACCTCCATCTGTCCTTTAAAACTACCATTCGCCAGAAGGACGGCGGACATTTCCCTCAAATTACGCCTCCTCCCTACATAGTTTGATGCTCTGAGTTTTCTCAAGTCTCTAAAAGTAGGTCAGCGTCAAAGCCTTTTGCGAGAACGATTTGCCGGGTCAGCGGACGTTTTCCCCTATCCACAGTTCAATGTCAATATAGTCAGACGTAGTCCCTACCTCCTTGGCTCTACAATGCACTAGAGAAACGGTGGGTGGAAGTTTTCCCCATATTATCCCTACCCCTCATAAAACAGGTTACTTCTAATCATTCTGTCAAATCATGATTTGAGAATTATACATTTTTTTAGTTGAGATTCCGTCATCTGTTTTGTTGGGGAGGGGGGGGGAGATCCTCAGAGAACGGAAGACTTTTGTGACGTTATCATTTTCGAAAAAATATCCTTTATGATGACGATAGGAGAGCGACTCAGAAAAATCTCGACCTGCAAGCTAAATAATTAGGAGGGGTACTTCGAAGAATTTCGATATTTTTTGTGACTATTTCAACCTTGGGAATTTGAGGGGGGGGGGAAGCGTGAAACTCTGCCAATTTTTGCCGATCTGGATATTTTGTCGGACACCATACGGCGCACAGCAATTTTTTCAACCTTCCATAGAATAAGTTTTCTTTTAAAATTCTGACTTTCGAGCTAGATATTGTTTCATGACGTCTTCGTGACGTCACAGGGACCGATTTCTGACGTCATCAGATCGTGACACAGGGACCAATCGAATTACTTTGTCGCGAACCGCTATGGATACTTCAACAAATCAAAATTGATGGAATTACGTAGCGACTATTGGAATCACACGAAGAAAAATGAATTAAAACGGTTCTTCTAAGGACAACCAATAGAAATCCTCAATAGTTGAGGAACTACGAAGTAATTTTGCACTTTTTTCTTACACCTTGTATCTGTGTCAAGAGAGTGCTCTTTTCTTATCCACCTTTCTTCCTTTCGGTCCAGGCCCCGAATTTTGGGGGAGGGAGGAAAGGGGGGGGGGGATATATCCTCTCCCCAAACCTGAAAAAATCTGGAATTGTGCAATTTTTTCTTCTTTCATCTCTGAAACTACAAATTTTATGAAACTTTGCCCTTGGTTTCTGTCTCCTAATAAATGGCCTGTTTTCAACATAATCTATGCCTTTCCTACGATTTTGGAACTTACCGAAGTCTCAAGGCCGAAGCCACCTTCCCTCGCGCTGAAATCCTCCAATTTTTTGCGTCCATACGAGGCCTAAACTCTACTCCCTAATTGCAGGCATTTTTAAACGTAAGAGCCTCTAAAGCACGGGCCTTCTTTCTCCGAAACTGAAAATTGTGTCAGTACTAAGTTCCGAGGCCCAAGTTCTTCAAATCCAGTTGAACCCTCTCCCCTCCATGTACGGGTTAGAACAATAGCGAATTTTGGACAAAATATACGAGATGGCGAGGAAAAAGGGACAGTCGATACGTTCATTGTTGTTCACACTGACGTAGGGAGTTTCTCATCAATTTTTCAGCGATGAAAGCGGAGAAGTAAGCGAAGTCTGAAATTTATGTTTCAATTTTTCGCATATGATCGTCAAATTCAAACTTCACGATAAAAATCACGAGAACACTCAATTAATACAGACGCCTACAAGTGGCTCTTGTCTTTCTTATCATCGCATCAACGTCGATCCATCGTCGCTAATTTCTTTTTAAAAGTCACTCATTTTATCGCTCATATTCATCTCTAGCGGGTTCTTAAAGAGAACGCGTTAATATCCTTCGATCGCGTACACGCACGATCGCCGGAAACTCGAAAGACAGACAAAGAAAATTGCGAATACCTTTCTCACTTGTGCAACAGTAAGTAACCTGTATAACATTATAAGTTCGACAGAAAAAAAAAAACAAAATGTGTGCAGTATGAGGGAAGATCGTTTCTGTATAACAGTAAGTGTTTACGAGAAAGCGAAATGAACAAGACAGAGAGGGTGAAAACGAAGACATAAAACGAGTTCAGAAAAGGTAAATAAACCATTTACACGATATTTAAATATTGAAAAGGAAACATTGTCGTCTTATTATAAGCGAAATGAATTATCATTCGAATTTAATTGCGTTTGCCGCGACACTAAAATAATTAAAACGAACGAAAAAAAAAAAAAATAAAATAAAAATACGCTCTCGTACTACGTTCATTAAAAAAGAAAAAGTACTTCGTCTCTCTTCCTCATGCGTTTTCGTTCGTTAATTGTTTCAGTTTGTATTCCGTTTTTTTATTTACTTACAAAATCAATAACTTACACTTCGAGAGCGAATTTCCGCCTCCACATCAGAACGTTCAATGTTTTGAATACATGTATAATGACCTTAAAAAACATATATATACGGGGTATTTTTGTGGTGCGGAATGCAATCTTGGCAAAGTACTAGCGGCTTTATTCCCTTTTACACTATGAATTCATAAAGTCAAAATTTGTTTCCAAAGTTCTGGACAGTTTACCAGTGGCGAATGTGAAGAATTTGCCAAAGCCTACGGATTTGTAATATCCGACAGCCTATTAGTCTAATAGGGAAGCAGAGCGAGCAGTGAAAACCTGGTACGAGAAAAATAACAGCGACCCTCGATTAACTCTCCTAACACATCGCGCCCTTGGGGCTACAGTGCAGCAGAATGTTAAGAGAGAGATGTCTTCCTATTCTTCCTAACCAATCATGATCAAGTATAAGCCGTGGATGAAATCAAGCACACGGACTCTTGTCTCTAAGACCAAAGCATTGGCTCAGCTTGAGGAACTCTTCAACAGACCAACCCGACTCCAATCAATCTGCCACAACTGATACCGAGTCAACCCATCTGAACCAGTTTCTCGGTACGATTAACCAGTTCAGTCAATGTGGAACGAGCTTAACACAAGTATTTCCATTCGATTTTCAAAAACCACACTCGAAGCTAACGAAAAACGACGAATCATACCTTATTCTTCAAATCCCACGGCGGCTATGTAACTGCGTGACCGCCCTCAAGGAGAGGAAGCATATTCGATATTACTTTTTCATTCTGGTTCGACTCGCTCTTACCCTTTTTGAGTAGCTATTCACATCCGATTGTTCTCGGCCTTTCTCAATTTCAATCACCGGTTGCTCGTTCTTTCTAGAAACTTGTTCACAACTTTTCATACACGACGAGTTTTGCATTCTAACCAGTCTGAGTCATCATAACCTACCACCAGGCTGGCATGTGTTAGAGGAGGCGTGCTCCGGATGATTACCACCGGGAACTCATTTCAGCACGACTCGATTCGGATGATCGCCTCTACACTCGTTCGACGGAATCACCTTCAATCATAAATATACATATTCTTTTTTTTTTCTCAATGAATGGTTGTCCTCTCCTCTCTCAAGAAAACCTCCGTCATCCCTCCGCGACTAAAACGCGAACGAAAAGATGATTTATCGTCCGGCTGTCACACTGGTCGTATACTTCGGAATTTTATTGATCCAAAAACACACTATTATACATTCACTTTCCATTCGCAGCTTCCTGTCCGTCGAGGAATACACGTGAAATAAAAAATTATTCGCAAATTTCATATGTATTTAAATCACGCTTTAATTTTTTTGGCAACGGCACTTCGAAAAAAAAATAAAAATAAAAAAAATTCTTCGGCTTCGCGTTTCTTCTCTCTCTTGTCTTTCAACAAACCGAAAGCGAAATTATAAGTTTAAGAAACCCTGCGGATGGGCATAATTAAATCGAGTAAGAAAAGAAAATTGATAGGGTTAACCAGACTGAACCAGTTAATGGGAAAATCTTTACCTGTTAATATCATAGAACGTGTCGTAAATAACAACGGATTCTTCTGCTTCGCCCCCCTCCCCCGCCATGTCCACGTTCGCGACGACGATGGTATTCGGCATACCGAAATAGTACAAAAAGCGTTCGAAATTATTGGATGCGTTTACTTTTCTTTCTTTTCGTCCAACAGGTTATAAGATAGATCGCTATTGAACGATGATAGAGGGAAAGAAAGAAAAAAAAAAAAGAAGCTACTAACATAGTCCTCTCTCGGCTTATATAAATACACAATATCCCGCCAACGCCGAAAAGATATTCTCTGTAACAAATGTAATGAATACGAAATGAACAACAAGAAGAAGAAGAAGTTCGCGGGAAGTGTGAACCGAACTGGTTGGTCGGATCTACAACGAATGAATATATTTCATCAATGAACTAGAGAGAAGGGTTTGCGTGTTATATTGCAGAAAAAAGAAGTATTCCGTGCATCATTGACTATACACACAGCCGACATACACGATTATATTAATACCCTTTCGACAGAGATACGCCCGGCAATCTCCCTGAGGGCGAATCTCACTCGACCAAGATGAAGACGTTTGAGTTGCATAAACCGTGCCTTAAAAACATACGTGTGTACTTCTCAATGAAGTCGAGAAGCGAAGTCATAATTCACTTTTCGAACACAGACCGAGAACGAGCGGAAGAGCGAAGTAACCCGATAGATCGAATTACGAGGAAAAATCTGAAATCTCAGAAGACATCGGCTCGCGTATTATTAATCTTTTTTCGAATATAACTCGATTCTCCTTATTGAATCGATGCGACGTATCAATCTTATCGCGGTATTAGAATGAAAGCCGAATACGACATTCGAGGAAAAATAAGAAGACCGGACCCAGTACGCAGAAACGAAAAAAATTCGAATCGAACGAGCGCAAAATTCGCGCATAACATTAAAAGACAAATTTCTATCTCTTAATTCTAGACACGAAACTATGCAAACAAGAATATCAATCATGCCAATTACCACAAGAATTTTCGCTATACTATTATAATATCACAACAAAGAATTTTGTAGCACAGTTAGTCTGGGGGAGAAATAATCTCGCACACGGTACCCACTATTACAACTACTACTGCAGAAAAGAATCGAGTAATTTATAGAAGGTGTAATAAAATCTTATAGAAACGCTATGAGAAACACCTATACAACATTACTCATATATCTTATTAATGAATCGATATAGGCTGTTAAACCTCATTCCTTCATCATTATCGCGTACATATACACACACACGAGTCGTAAGAGTGGTAGTGAGATTCCATACACTGCGAATTGAGACATCGACCTGCAAGTACGTGGGAAATATGAAATGAAAACTGTCCGGATACGAGATCTACACTGGACGTCTCGCTTCCCTTAATTTGAGAATAATTGACATGCGTACACATTATTCATAGATCAAGGAACACACACAAGCTCATGAATGAACAATATTCATATAAATCAGTTCGGCACATGAATATGTGAGAGTGACAACCCTGAAAGCAAGATGAGCATCCAGAAGATAGTGGTAGAGGGAAAGAAGCAGCTTGCCTGCTGAAGATTACCTGCATCCTTTGATGGTAAAACAAAAAGAGAGTTGGCGAGAAGAATGAAGTCAATATAGAAAAGTCACTATTCTCTGAACACTCGCCTAAGTGGCATACTAACATTGTTCCTCACTGAAGTCTTAGCTATGAGATTAAACACGCAACGGGCAGAGAAAATGATGCCAGAGATAACATAAGGAATATCGAATTAGCAGAGCAACAAAGGGTATTGAAAAGAATGGGAAGGGGGTGAGGGGATGGACGACGCGACTTAGAATGTCGAGTAGTAATAGAGAACGTTGTTAAGACAATTTCGAAATAGACAGGACAGAAGGGGGGTAATAATACTGCCACTCAACTAGGAAGAAAATGGATATTTTTTTGTCGATGACAGGGAAATCACGAAAATAGAGCGGAAATGAACTGCAATGAATTACAGGATATGAAAATTCGAAAACATCACAAAGTTCATCAAGATTATCCTTCATTTCTTCTGACTGTGAGAGAGAGGTTATGCCAGCGCCAGTAGAACTCAAATTTCGCCAGACCAATCATCGAACGCAGATAGAGAAAACAATTTACAAACTAAACACATCTTTCTAAAATCTGATCAACGTTTCCATTGGGCATGAAAAATTACGACTTCAAATGACCCTTTTCTTAGTTACTTGCTCAAAACTCAGCAAATTCCAATCTTTTTTTTTTCGACTTTTAAGAGATCCTGATCGACCTCCAATTAAAAATCGACTTTTAGGGCGCAGGAAATGTACGCTGGTTGACTCTAAGTCGGCGGCCTCAAAATGATGTTTAAATTTTTGAATTTCTACTTAAAATAAACTTCGATATCGAGTTGACAAGAGGTCAAAATTCGTCATTCACGTCAATCTGCAGTCGATAACTAATCAAACTCTCCGAATTCCTCATCAACCTGAATCCAACGTCGGTGAGCATTTAATAGCCAGTGCTTCGAAAACATTCAAGTTGGTCGACTTCAAAATGATGTCTAAATCCTCAATCCAACTGATTATCGTTCCAATTGGCAATCGATTAGTAGTCACCCGATGAACCATGCCGACTCCAAATTGACTCGCTATTTCGACAAAACATCGACTGAAAATTGACATCTTAGTTCTGCCCAATGTCCACCGCAAGTAGATTCTAAATGTCGCTCTTCCTTACTGTGGATTCATCGGTGACGTCGAAATTGATATCGACTGAAAATCGATCGACTTTCGGTCGATTATAAATCACTCATCGCCAAAAGACCTACAATTGACGTCAAAAATTGGTAGATTCTGCTTGCACAGATAGGGTTTCAGAATCGAGATCAAAAATGAGTCAACTTTTGATATTAGAGTCAGTCAGTGTCCACTGATTGTCGACGTCGATATTGGGTCGATTCGAATCTTCAATTTCTGCACTGGTCAAGCATAATCAAGATTCTCAATGGTCATCGATTTATAATGATGACCGCGCAAACTGTCTGCGAGTAGCGACGTCACCAAACACACAAAAAAGCTTCTAGAAGGCAACTGTACATCGAACCCAGATCGACATCGGTTTGAGGTGAATTGGACCGGCATACATTAGAGCCATCGATTTCAGGTTGAATAAGTCACATGAAATCGACTTTGGATCGACGTCCGATTCGAAGACGACCGACGTACATCAACAGAGAACGACAAACCGACTAGAAATCGACCCAAAAAAGAAATCAGTCTCAGTTCGATAGAAAATTTACAAGATATCGACTTGAGGTTAACTTTGGATCGACATAAACAAGAACTACAAATTAACAAAGCAGTCCATTATTTTAAGTCAACAAAGAATTTGGAGATGTCGACTCGAAATCGACGTGACAAATGAGTCGAGCCCACATAAACCTGAATGCGACGTACTCCAACAATATATCGAATTCCAAGTCGATTTGATGTTGGGCAACCCTCCTCCCTGCAACACTTGCTAGACTGATGAAATTCTGTCTGTTGGGTGACTTCGCCATTCGCAGATAGAATATTTCACGGCTAATGCACTACAATTTTAGGCCGAATCAATTTCATTTCCATCAAATTTTTGAAGTACTTAAATTTTCGCAATTTAGATGGGGTTGTATGGTAAACTATATTCAAACCTGAAAACTCGACTCAATTGGACACCGGCAATGAGTCATTGAAAAGAATCAGGGGACAATTTTACATCGAATTTCAATCATTTTTTGTCGATTGGCAATTGAAATTAAGCGGAACTCGATCGACAATAAATTGACGTCAAGTTGAAGTAGTTTTTGGACAAAAAACTGGGTCAATTTGAATGAAAAAAGATGACTCAGAGACAGGCCCGTAACCAAGGGAGGCAAGAGGAGGCTGAGCTCCCCTAGACGTGTCACTGCCCCTCTAGCCGGAAGTACAATCCTAATAAAACAAAGAATCATCACTACTCTCAGTCAACCTAACATTAATAGGAGCTCCTCCTAAAAAAATCCACTCTGGTTAGGGCCCTGCTAAGAGATGATTCCGAAGACCACTAGAAACCCTGTTCAATAGATGAGTAACACTGGGAACCTTTCTCTGATCGACAATGATTTTGAAATAGTGATAAGACTCTATAAAAACGCAGTACAGGAAGTTCAAAAAATCGAATTCAACTTTTGACCAATTTATGAGAATTGCGGAAGGTAAGAAGCTTTACAAAATGTAAAAATTGGAAATTTGGACATAATTATGTATAATGAACTTTTCGCAGACCTACATGCGGTGGCCAATCTCCGTACTCGGTTAGACAGGCCTTTAATAAACGAGATGTTCCTATGATTCACAGGTCGTGGACTCAACAACTGTGGGAAGAGGGGATACTTCTCTGTCCAAAGCAAGTTCAAACTTTCATCATTTTCTGACCTCTTTTAAAGTGTGAAAGAGGAGAGAAGAGGAAATACCCCCAAATCTCTTGGATTCATTCCCGTCTAATGAATGCCACGACACAATGCTGTTCAACCTCATTCTTCCAAACACATTGAGACATCGACCTGTACGTGGGAAATATAAAATGAAAATTGTCCGGATAGAAGTTCTTAAAGACCGTCTCGCTTTTCTTAATTTGACAATAATTAACGCGCTCACACATCATTCTTAGATCGAAAGTCATAAACCAATATCTACGAGCACGTGAATGAAAAATATTTACACGATCCAGTTTAGCGCAGTTCATGTATATTCGCGTCTGAATTTTTCCTTAACTTCCCCCCTTAAAAGACCACATATTCGCTTAGGAAAGAGAGAGAGAGAAAAAGAAAGAGAAAAAAAAAACACTATGGGTAAGTTATGCGAAAAAGCAAGAACGTCCGGTAGCACGAATGAGTCAATAAACTACACGATATCATCGCACATGAGGATAAAATTTTGTACTATGGTGAGGCTCTGTAAAGGATAGCCGTTCGTATACCAGCTATAATATGTGAAAAAATATACGTATACGGTTTTCACGTACATTGTTACCGCACAGTAATTGTTCACTTTCTTTAATTTTTTGCAGTACTTCAAAACCTCTCGATGTATTTCAAGGTGTTAACACGTTTATTTTTTTAAAATGAACTATTTATAAAACTCATGGAACCGATAATCGTCGAAGGTCGCAACATTTTTTCCGTATAGCGTGCGAAATGATTTCAAATTAACTTTCTTAAATAGAAGTACATACATATACGGCGAATTTGCACACGTAAAAAATGTTGAAAAATGAAATAAAAAGTGTAGCAGCACGTACGGATATAGGCTGTATATCGGTACCGTACCCCTTGGATACAAGTAATACAAAATACAATCGAAGACGTTTTTCGTCTAAACAGAAACCGTTGCATCAGTATGTCTAGCACCTCCGAACAGGGGTTAATTTCAGCCGTCTAGTCCAGGTGCGTTATCTGCATTCGGAGTGTACGGAGTTTAATATCCTACGATGTAGACAATTGTGCCGTATTATGTCTAGGTTTGAAACAGATTTTCCTACTACGGAAAAGAAAGGCGGAGAATATATATGTACATACCTTTTCAAAAATCGTTTACGTTTTCTTTTTCTAAAGCTTTTTTTTCTCCCCTTCTCCCCTCGTCCTCTCTCTCACTCTCGTCGGCCTTTCTTTTTCTTCTTAGGGTGTTGGACCTCTAATTTTATTGTCCTCCTCAAGGTTTACGCACCACGTGCCAACCGTCTAACCGTCTTACACTACATTTACGTCAATGACTAAAGGAGTGCATTATCCTAATCTTACGACGACGCTGTCTTCGAAATTGGGGGATGTTTGTAACGATTTATTTGACGCGCATACAGCTCCTCTGCGGTGTTTATTTTGCGCTTTACCGAAACGTTATAATAGTAATTGATTTTTTTTTCTCCTTCTTCTTCTTCTTTTTCTATTCATTCTTTCAATACTCAAGATCCACGCGTACGGAAGGCACACGCAACGTGTCTACGACTGTTCTTGAGATGCCGCGAGGAGAGGAAGAACGGTACTCCCGGTCAGTCATGATGAACAGATGTACGTGTACACATTAGCATCCTTATTCTCGATACTACTCGAATAAAGTCAAACAACCTGTCAATGATTATTCTATGAAATTCTACATTTTTTGTTATCCGTAACGTGACTCAGAGACGTTCTGAGTTGATTATCTGCTAGACTAAGACAGCAACGATTTCAGGTCGTCTTCGATCCGATGGCACGTGACGAACTGAAAGAAGAATTGCGTAATTTCCTTCTTGACTAGTGTGATATTTGGAAGTACATCAGGGCCGTCGAGAGGGAAGGAGAGTGATTTTAAAGGGGTCCAGATTCACAATATCAAAATTGCCCCTCTGATGATCCTCCTAGTCTCGTTTGGCTCTTGGCGGTCTTGAAGTGCACATGGAAGACATTGAGGTCTCTTTTGAATCGTGTGATATCGCCCTCGTCCACTAGGTCACAACACAGTAGAATAAAATCTTGAAGACAGACACCTTTAAAGACATATTTTTTGGAGTGAGCAGGTGAAGTGGGAGATTCTTTGAGGAAAATCAATTTCATATCATCATCCACTGCATCAGTATCCAATAATTTCTCCTTGAAATGATTTTCGGGCGCCATTTTATATCTCATGTATTTTTTGATGGGGGGGGGGGGGGGAGTAACATTTCCGGATATCAAAATTATTCGTGGCAAATTCACTACTTTAAAATAATTTATTTTCTAAGAAGTCTATTACAAATGAGAAAAGGAGCACAAATATTGGCATTCAGCTACACCCCTTCAGCCTCTGCTTTGGCGCGCCCCTTGCGTCCTCGTAGACGCGAATTCAGGATTTGGCGTTAGCGTTCGGCAAGACCATTTCCGAAAATTTTACAAGTCCAAAAACTAAACTAGAGCCCTCTCGATCTTTTCCTGCTCTCGCCAGGCTACTTCCATCCATTGTCTTCTTCGACCTCTATAATTATCTGTCCAAGTACCCAAACTAGATTACTGTTCCTTCATCGTCTTCGGTTTAATTTCATCGCCAGTTTTTTCCCGAGAAAAAATTCCCTGACTTTTCCCCGACTTTTCCAGGTCTAAAATCTCCACCCTTTTTCGGCTCAAAAAAAAAGAAAAAAAAATTCTTGTGATTTTTGAAGCAAAATAATATTTTCAAATTTTTCTTCCTATCTCAGATTATTTAGCCGCGAGTCTCAAAAAAATCCCTGACCTTAGCCAAAATTCCCCGACTTTTCCATGAACACTCTAAGTCCCCGACTTTTTCCGGTTTTCCAGAAACTGGCCACCCTGAAGAAGCTACTTTGTCGATCATATTGAGAAAGTGAGTATTCGCCTCTCTTCCTCCTTCCAAACTCATATCCCAGCTAACGCTCCTTGCTTTTCCCATCATATCTTCTTACATCTTATTCAATTTCTTGGTCCTCTTATGAGAGACGGTGAGCCAAGTATGATAGTCTTTCTGCCCACCATGAAATCATTCCCTGGCCATTCTTTCATTCAGAGTTCACAAGTTTCAAAAATTCTTCCCCATACTTAAAACCGTCTGGTCATTCAGCTCCGATTCTTGTAAGTGGATCAACAGAAACGCCAATTCCAAAAACCGGACTTCCACCCATAATACAGAGAGGGGCCGCTAGGAGGAGTGGGCGGAACTCGGGTATAGTTTCTTCCAAAAGCACGAAGTCGAAAAGGAAATCACTAAATAGAGAAAAAGAGCTTAAGATTGCATTTACCTCCATCTCAGCCTCTACCACCTATTGGCTCCTTGGTGTAGAAAAAGAGCGAAAGGATTACAATTCCTTCAAATTTTCTCCTCTCCACTCTGCTCACTTCTTCTTTTTTTCAAACTCATCCAGGCTCTCAATTTACGCAAAAGCTGTTCAAGACGGTTAGACAACAGAGCAACAGTCGCTTCAACCTTCCCAAGCTACGAAAGTTACTCGCAACATACACAAGAACAAGTCTTTCCACAGAGAACGGCTACATTTTCCAACCTGAAACTTGTCAAGAAAAGACTTACCCAAGAGCGTTCAAATTTCGCACGGATATATGAGAGATGACGAGACGTTTTTTTTTTCATTGTGCCCAGACTCGTTTGAAAATTCGAGCACCCCAACTGTCTAAGAATATGAATTCACGCCACAGCAACGATCCGTGAATTTTTTTTTTTTTTTTTTGTCATCGCCGTCGTCGTCGTCGCTGTCGTCCCCCCCTCGAGGAAACAGTACGAGACGGATCCCAACTCCACCACAGCATCAGCTAGACGTTCTAATTCGTTTTCAAATACATGGTAATAGGGATCACTCGTTTGTATTGGTCGAAAATTCCAGTCTGCGAAATGAAAAACTATGTCCAGACGAACCCTTCAATAACCGTTGCAAAATTAATATAATAGAAAAAATGCAGACGGGGAAGATGAGAAAAAGAAACTAACGCACAACGTGTATATTATAACACCCTCTTTTCTTCCTCTGATTAGTATCTGTGGGAACCTGCTTTACACTCAACTATAGCTACCACTCTTACCAACGTCATTTTTTCCCTTTCCTTTAAAATCAAAATAAAGTTAATTCTCATTACCTTACAAAAACAGCCAGACGAGTTGAGTAGACTAGTTACAAAGATTTTGTATAAAAAGTTTCAAGTAACAATTATTACCAAAGGCAGTCTTTTCTACCCTACATACATACACAACTCGAGCAACTCTGTGCAGATTAAATGAGAACCAGTAAATGGGGTGAATAAAAAAAACATACGGCAAAGGCTCGAGGAAAAGAAGCAATACCGACAAACGTACTACTGTAAGAAGTAATTTTCAAATATCATTTCAAGTGGGCGCTAAATTATGAAATTCGCAGGCCATGCTATCTTGACGAAATAAAGATCGAATACTCGTCTCGACGTGTGAACGAAACACTTTACCCAGCGATTTTTATCGATGAAAAATGAAAGTTTTACGATCGCGAGAATCGTACGGAACTTCACGAGATCCACGAATAATTTGGTAACCCCATGATTTTTTTTCTTTTCTTCTTCGTCATTGTTGAGACTGGTAAGTAACCCTCTATTGTTCTGGAAGCAATCTTTCCTCTAAATGATTCAAGTTCGACTACGTACGGTGCGCGTACGTGTATGTGCTGAATTGTATATTCCTACCTCACCGAGAACCCATTCGTCTTACAAAACAATTTCCTACGGTGTCTGGTAGGATAATAATTGTCGAATCTCGAGTACCGACTAGACGAAAAACATGTCGCAATTGATCCTTGCCGCCCTCTTTTTTCTCCGGCGCGATTCCGACAACGTCTAGTCCACATTTTCTCGCTGTTTATAACCTATACTGGGCTGTAGCATACCGTGCACTCACTCATTTGCTCCCCGTACATCGAGATTTGCACTTTTTTCGCCAATCTCCTCTCACAATTGAATCAACTGCTGCTTCAGTTCTTTCTCGTGTTCGAAAAGTCACTCTAATTACCTCCCGCTAGTAGCGGAACCTGAATACCGAAACGGGAAATCATGAAAAGCTGATGTCCCTGCAGGAGTAATGTAATCGTTCACCTATATACACAAATAAGAGTACATATAAGGAGTCTGTAAGAAATGCTAATTCTGTAAATACGAAGTACACGTATTTACGTCTTTCACGGCAGACTTGTTCGCCTGGAAAACCGCAATACGATTATCTCGAGTCGAGCTTAATGCACAGCTAGACAGAAATACAAAAACAACGAAGGGATAACGTTCGCACGCGGTTTGCTAAAATATTTTACACCGAAAATATCTCCACCACTTGCTCCTCATTTGACTAATCGTAAATCGACGAAAAAAAAAAATATAGAAATATAATGTTCACGCAAATAAGAATTCCGTGTATCACACGGCAGGCGGTGCTTCTTTACACACACACACACACAAGAAGGGGAAAAAAACCGTTGGAAGATACCGCTAATGTATCTTAAGACAAAAGAAGTACGGACCTCAGAATAAAATCATAAAAAAAAAAACAACCGGAAAAAAATGGTTTCAATTAATGAATTAAAATTGCCAGACAGAAACGAAAGTCGACTCGAGCGGCTCAAAAGTGAGCGTTTTCTCTTCATTCATTTTTAATGGGATTCGCGAATTAATGAAAGTTTTTAGCATTCTTTTGCAACGAGAGACAATCATCGAGAAAATCCCGTTCTATACACGGTGACCACCCGGATATTGGACCTTGACACACGAGGGTGAGTTCGGAGCCGTCCACGAATTAGGTGGAGTATTTAGAGGGAGAGGAAATATCTCGAATCTTATATGGTGGGAGGGAGAGATATATGTATCACCCAATTTCTTGTACCGTAGGAACGCAGTCTGAAATAATCCAAAACTGGTTTCAATATCTAATGCTAACTACGTTCTCAATAGTCTTAAATTGGAACCAATCATGCACTATATTATTATCACGTGAGATGAGAGTGGGGTAGAGGGGTCAATCCAAATCTCACATCAAACACACCGAAGGGGTCGAAAAATTGCCAGAATCTAACGCCTCATTTCAACTCTATTCCTAAATTTTTTACTTGACGCGTTTTCCTAGACGTACGACGTCTCATGAATGGGAAAAAAGATCAAATTTCGAAAAAAAAACAAAAATCGTAGAATTTACAGCACATTTTGAAAGCTTTTTCAAGAGAGGGAGGAGAGCGATTCGAGAACATCATGATAAGAAGAGGTTCATTTTTGCCACATTATGCTCGTTTTTTTACCAACACATGGCGAAAGTGCTAACTTGAATTTTTTGCCATTTTCTTGCCCTATATGTTTTACAAATTTCTCGCTACTCCACATATCGATTGCCTCTCTCTCCGTTCCAAACAAAATCAATGTAGAAGACTCGAACATTATGTCAAGAAACATTGGATTTTAAAATTTAAAAATAAATTCTTTTGAAGTTTAATTGGCCACTGGTTGTACTGTGAAAAATTCTCGTCCTGCCCCACCAAAACTTATCATTTTCTTGCTTTTCTTACCCTGTAGACACCCCACCCTGAACTTAAGCACATGAGCGGGGAAATGAGGGAAATCTGAGAAGAGAGACTTGAGAGTGCGTAAGAGAGATTGGAAAAGATAGGATGAGGCCTCCTTAGAAAAGAAAAACGTGCAATTCAAGGAAAGTTATAGTTTCCAAGCTAGTGAGTCACTGACTTAGGTCGGGCTCAGGAGAAAAAAATTTGACGACGGAACCACTCGGGGCTCGAACTAGGGAATTGGAGGCTAATTTTCTTTGATACTTCCTTCATAACTTTCATAATATGAAGAGGGAGTTCAGGTTGTGCCCTCTCTTCTTCACTATAAAATAGAAGACTTTGACAGTGATTTGTCAGTCGTTAGATTACGATATACAAGGCTGAGGAACCTAGTCTGTCTGATGACGTCACAGAGCGGTCATCATCTTAAGAGATTGAATAGCCTAGATATACATGAAGAGAGGGTTCAGTCTTATCTTAGTATATACCAGATTCAAGAATTTAGTCTGTCTAATGATATCATAGTGTAGGATTTATCATAAGAGATCAAGTAACTTGGAAGGTAAGTGAGGCGAAAGCGTTTAGCTCACCACTGGGCAAGATTCAGCCCTAACTCGAACCCTCACCCTCTTTCCCCCCTCCGGCGTAGTACATACCAATATAGGAGCTTAAACAAGAGGTTCAGCAAACACAGACCCAGTCCAAAGGCATCCACAATCTACATGTTTCAATGATGGTTTCCGAACGCAATAAAAGAAAACTTCATTCCTTCTCTTTTTCTCGAAACTTGGAGGACGATATAATCCCTTAAAAATCCCCTCAACTTCTAACCTATCAAAACAACTTCTTTCCGAGTCGACGTTCAGAACATAACCTCATAAAATTTGTCAATTTTTCATCGTTTCGTTCGATTAAACCTCATTAAAATCGGACACAACTCGGACGTTCGATGTATATCAGTCCTTCCAAACCGCATCAAATACTGTCAAAATGTTGTTAAACTTGAAACACGGACGGCAGGGTTAACGCGCATAAGTTTCTGACCCTCGCGAAAAGTGTGAACGTTCTCGAGTTATTTTTGAAGACAGAGGGCGATCGTCTAGGAAACTTTTCGACGCCCTTGACACGCCGGAGTATACTTAAACACATAAATATATATTCGATTATTTAAAAAAGCATTCCTTTCGCTATACCCGCGCGACTGAATAAACAATAATTGAAAGTTGCAAAATTTAATAATAGAAGCGGAAACTGCATTCGCTTCGAGAAAACAATGTCGGACGTCAGCGCATTTTTCGGTCGTGCGAATATGGAGGCACTATACGGAAATTTGAGGTTCAACAAACAGCTGATCGATCAGAAATACCCATCAATATTCTCTACAAAACGAAACGTCGACAGTGTGTACGACGCGAATGAGAGCTCGGGATTAGCTCGTCATCGTTTCTTCGTAAATGCGAATTACTCCTTAATGAGCAATGCTCAGGAACGCGAAGATCCCTCAGACCTTACAATACTTTTCGTCCCAAAACTCATCCAGCTCGTTGATATTAATTCTTGTTCATCTCGAGATGGCAGTTTATGATGAATAACTCACATTTTCTCATATTTCCTATACGTCGCAATGTTTGAAACGAGCCTACCTTACAGGGCACACTGTGATTTAGTACCAGTTTATTATTTTTTCTTTTCAAATTCAGCGACACAGACAGCAACCCGAAGATAGCAGAAGCGCGGAAGACGAACATATTCGTTTACACGAGCCCTCCTCCCCCCTCCTCCCTCCACTCCCCAACGGCTAGAAGACTGAATGGAATTTTTAATATAACAAAAACATTATCTTACTGATAAAATAAATTCGGTTTTCAAATCGCATAATTTCTTGAATGGTTTCATTACTAATTCACATACTTGAGAGAAGATCCGCATGTGGGCTGAATTGAACTTCACTCATTCATGTATTAAGTGAATGAGGCTCTTGTTTCTAGAGCATCACGACAAATAAATGGAAGCTAGCATTATTTATCAAAAGCATGAATGTATAGGAACCTCGTAAATTTCTTTCTTTACACAAAGAGATCCCGATTCAACGAACACACTCTCACGAAGTGCGGTTGAAAAACTAGATATAATATAAAAATTCTTAGAACTTTTTATAACAGCCTTCTGATCCTCGTGGACTGTATGACCGCTCTCTTTCCGATGGTTTTTCGAATAAAATCGAATTCGTGCATACAATAACTATACTATTTGTTCCGATTTTTTTTCTTCTTTTTCTTTTTCTTTCTTTCTCTGAGGTCGTCTCGACATTATATAAGATAGAAAACTCGTTCACAGACACAGTTTTTCGAAATAGGTCCAACACAAACAGTACACAATCGTGCTGGCATAAATGTCGCAAAATTCCACTTTCAACATACAGCATCTTCTCCATCCGGATACTTTCCAACGCATCGGTATCGTACAGCACGAAAACGATATTACGAGGATTCTTCAAATAGACCGCAAAAACATCTTCTACAATGAAAAATTAATAACGAAAGGGTGCCTTTGATGTGAGCGCGAGCCTACCTATTGTGCATACAGCTGCAAAAAGTACAACAAAATGATGTTGATATATATACGACAAAAAGTAAAGAGAGAACAAGACGATTAAAAAGATTTACATCCTAAATGCACGCAAATGACGCTAAGCGTCAATAATAAACGACCGATGACCAATTGGCCTCGACCACAGATGCTGTAGCTAACTAAATCTGCTCACTCTCTTCGTAATTCTTAAATCCCGTTCGCAAGAATGACAATGGTTTTGAAACAAGTAAGGTATAAGAATGGTCGAACGAGAAGAAAGGTCATGATACAGAATTAAGCTCAGCCGTCTGGACCCCGTTTCATCTCTAAACGAAGAGACACACGCTTTTCCTCTTTCTCTCTTCCATTATGGTAATGAAATGTATTCGAATATAAAGTTTCGAGATACATTCATCTCTCAAGATTGTTCTCAATTCAAATTTTTCTCAATGACACCAGTAATAATCTAGAAATTGTTGAGTGTGTCACATTCGCGACAGATTCCTCATCTTTCCACACTCTAATTGATACTCAAACGGCAGAAATTCTACATTTGCTTCAAATTTTGTCAATTCACGACGCACACTCGGACAATTTTTCTACTGCAAGAGTCGAATGCACTCCAAGATTGAACGTTTGAAGATATTTTCGTCTTTTGTCACACTTTCTAGACAGATTTCAAAAACCAAAGGGTGCAAATCGAGAAGTCAGGCAATGCTCTACTATTGATCTAAGCGAAAAATGCAGTGGGTTTTGAGGAAATTGTTTCGAGAAGACACCATACCGAATGATCTAATCGAACTCCATTTTTTATATAATAAAATCTCTAGCTGATGCATGCACCTGCACTCAAGTTCTGCGTTTTCGGAATGAAATGACGTCATCAAAGTACAGGAAAATGATAAAAATGCAGTCACCAGCCGCAGACTTGACGGCGTACAACATAGAGTCAGAGTATATTTCCTGTTTTAGCAGTTCTAGTTTCAGGGAAACCAAGTCTATAGTTGATGGCTGCACTCGCATTCAACTTCTCCATTCTTGGCAAGTAATGACATCATCAAGGTACAGAAGAATGATGTAAATACAGCGATCACCTACAGATTTCATCAAACACAAGATGCAGTCCGGTTGTACCTCTTGCTACAATGTATTAGTTTCAGGGAAACCAAGTTTCTAGTCGATGGATGCTTTTGCATTCAAGCTCTGCGTTTGTATCGTAATACAGTGATGTCATCAAGAAACAGAAAAATGATGTAAATGCAGATATCAGCCGCAGACTTCACCGCATACAAGATGGAGTCTGATCATGTCTCCCGTCATAGCGCTCTAGTTTCTAGAAAACCAAGTTTGCAGCTGATGGCTGCACTTGCACTCAAGTTCTGCGTTCTTTCCGTATAAAAATGCAGCCATCAGCCGCAGACTTGGTCCTATACAAGATGAAGTCATTATATCTCCCACTGTAACGTTGTAATTTCAGGAAAACCAAGTTTTTAGCTGATGGCTCACTTTGACGTCAACATATATTGACGCCACCAAGATACGGAAGAATAATGTACATGCAAGTGTCAACTCAAAGCTTGCTTTGAGTAAAATAACCACCCACAGTCCGATAATGATGCCCAGATAAGATCTTAAATTTAAATTTTTAGTAAATGCTAATAGTGATAGAGAAGTTCGACGATATTCTCTGTTTCATTGGTAATGATTACTTGCTTTTCCGCTGTTCATTTACCGAGGATGAAGGCCAAAAGACAAGAGAGGATATCTCACAGATAAACCTACTGTTTATGATGAGAAAGTACTCATCATTTTGAATACAACAATACAGATCTAAGACCGATGCTCTAGCTCGAATTTCATCCTTCAATCCATCAGAAAATCCTCAGATTCAGCAACTGAAAATTCCATCACACAGGTTAGGCCTACTCTCGTTCGGACCGTTTGACATGATAAATCTTTCACAAGACCTGTAGCTCTCACATATCTGTTCCAAATGTTCACACGGAATGAAACAAAACTCAATTGTTCTAGTTTTCTATATGAACATGTAACAATCTTTTCCCAGATGGACCGCGATCTGAATTTTTTTCTCACACGTTCAAAGACCTCCTACGTTACGTAATTCAAAATCCTGTAAGACACCTCTCCCGTCACACGCCGTACGTCCGCAATTCGTTCATCCTATTCTCATAAAATGGAATACGCGTTTCATTTGAAAAAATCACGTCCATCTGCGTTCGGGGCTTGTGAAACACTTTTCGGACACCGACCCACTCGAACAGTAACCACGATTTATAATCCTATATGGGCCGGGTTGAGAAATGAAATGTCGCCCGGTTTTCTTCGCGTTTTCGTGAATTAATCAAAATGTGCTCGCGAAACCTTTGAACCAGAGCGCGCATTATACACGCCAGCTATTTTTCAACGAGAAAAATCATACGCTCCAGTTCCCCGTATCAGAGATGAATGCTATGTACGCGCTTAACTGAAAAAGTTTCCCAAACGGGTCACTCGGATTTGCATGAAATTCTTGCATATCCGGTTCCTTCCACCTTTCCCAAAGGGCTCCGCGAAGAAAACATAAACATTTAACGGCGCGTCTTCGAACAATACTAGTTAACCCTTTTTATCACTTTTTTTCTTCTCCTCTCCGCTCCTTAGGTGAAATACTTTTTTACTCACGACGCGACCTATTCTTTTTTTTTCTTCTTCTTTTACCTGTTATACAGAACGATTCACAAAAAGAACCAAGTGGTAAATTATCGTACACACTTAATCAATCGGGTATGACACTTTCGGAAAAATTATTGCATTCGGTGCAGAAGCCGTAAACGGTTTTTAAACAGGGATTCAATGAGCACTAAAACCTTCTTCATTAGAGCATACACAACGGTATACGTCCGTTAAAGAATTTTCATCTTGTAAAAAAAAATGCTATACTACTTCAATAAATTGTCGACACGTAAGTATACAGACTTCAAGGGAAAAGTGACACAAGTACATTGTATGTGACAGATTTGAAAAGGGGCCTATACGAAGGATTGTACTTTATCCTACTCGCGGGTCGATACGTACCCAGGCTATATCGGGTGGGGGGGGGGGGACATATCACCAAGAATTAGTTCACTTCGACCATTTAAAATACTTGGGTAGCACTTTTGTTCCAAATTTTTGTAATTAATTTACTCGCTTTGTTAATTAACGACGCGTAACTGAACAAACCGATTGTTTCGAGCTAGCAGAAAATGAAAACGGTTCTCGAACAACTAAACTAACAAGATAGTTTTTACCTACATACGGAACGAAAACAATATAATAAATAAAAAATATTTTATAGTACGAAGCCAAGCTGATACCGTAAGCTCGTACAAGCTGTGGTCTGATTGAAGGCCCATTGTATGCTCGTGGTGTCAAGAATAAAGATAAATGACCTTTTTCTCCTATTTTCCATAGCGTTTTCTAATCGATTTTAATTTTTTTATTATTTTTCAAAACTGGAACGTCTAGATTAAAATAATAAATTACGGAAATCCTATATGAAGTCTCTTCTTTTCCCCCTTTTACAAAAATTCGTGAACTTCCAAATGCGAACGGTGCAATCCTCGGGGGTTGTTTGCCGGAATACCTATCGATGTGGTACCCCGTGCAATACGTACTAACGTAATGAGCTGTATTCGACAACTGGAAACGTCTATTGTTAATTTGAACACGGTTCATCTGCGACCCATTTACCACATTGCGCATTATTATGTATTTTTTTTTTCTCGGGGATTTATTGAGTTATTTTTACGAACTTTTGATGCGCGACGTACAGAAAAAAAAAAAAAAAAGGTATATGTGTAATTATCATTGCGTACGTACCATTATCACGGATGACACGCATAAATATTGGAAGAAGAAAAATAAATGGTTTATGCAAATGTACACCGTATACTTTACCTCCAGAAAGGAACGTGTTCCATATTATACTTCCAGAAATATGTAAACAAAAATACGCTACCGAATTATTCAGGTCATTGGAGCACTAGCTCCACGCATTTTTTTTCGCCTCTTATTCCGTACGGCCTTCATTTTACTATTTCACTAAAAAACATTTTCCGAAATGATTCATCGTAGGTACTTTTTTTTTTTTTTTTTTTTCTGACTGAAAACATAATTGTTTAAATGTAAAGTCAACAAGCCACCAGCTGGATTCTATACACCTTCCACACTTCTTACCCAGGTATATGCCCCCGAACAAATTACAGATATAATATTATATCCATAAATATCTTACTTGACATTGTTTCTTCTAAATGTTTTCATTTTACCCCCCTCTCCCCCTCTCTAACCTTATCGTACGTTCACTACAGATATAATACAATTTGTACACAAGCGTTATTATTGCGACGTAGAAGTATATTATCTGCCACAGATATAACAGTAGAAAAAAAAATGGGGTCAGTTTAAGTCTGTTGCTGTTACAGTAATTTGTGTATGTTCACGTAAAATCACGTGTTAACGTTCAACTTTGAAATACACGTTTACGCACGTCTGTGTAGAGCACTCATGCGTGGAGAACTCGTTTAGCATTCCTAACAACAAAAGTATAATATACTTATATATGTCGAGTATGCCCCGCTAACGGCAACAAAATGCGAACAGAACAACTTAGAACGTCGAAAAAGCCCAAATTACTGCGAAAACAATACGTAAAACCGCCGATAACGAAGAATTATCGAGATCGAAAAATACGAGATCAAAGGCCGCATAATGCGTGCACAACTTACCCCGACAAAACAGTACGTAGTGGTAGCGGAGTATAGAGATATACAGGGTGTTCGCGAAATCAAAAAAAACGAAGATGAGTTGCAATCCAAAACTCATCGTAGTTCCTTCAACAGCGTTGAAAGTTTTGAAAGCACTGCACGAGAAGACCAACACTTTCCACAAACTTCTACTTTACCCAATTATTAGGTGTACTTAAAGTAGTGATGACTCAAGTCCCGGGTTCTATTGCCGAAAGGGAACTTTGACAATTATGCCAAATCCCGTTTTGTTATTTTTTATGATAAGGGGTGAACCTAAGAAAATTCATATGTTTTTTAATAAATATGGAAGACTCGCAAAATATCATTTGAAACAGGGATGCTACCCGCTCAAATATGAAAAAAAAAAAAGTTAAAAAGTGACCAAAAAGTGATTGAAAAAGTAAATGGTGAGAACACTATTTGACAATAATTCGAGAACTAATTGAGTGATTCTGTACGATATTTTGCGGCACTTAATCAATTACAAGTAAAAAGAAAACAAAAATTCTTCTACTTTTACTTCCAATTTACAAAACATTGAATTCTCTGCAAGTCGGAAACAATCGTTGATTGCAACATCATCAAAATGTTTGATAGAACATTGATACCGGAAAATTTTAAATCACAGAGTCGAGTACTAACTGTAAAGGTATAAAACATTAAATCGTGAGAAGCAGAAATTGGTATTTCGCTGGAACAAAACTTAGCTGTTTTTTCTCAGTATCGAGGGCTTTTTCCAAAATTCTAAGGCGTAGCAAAGCTCCCCGTGTGCTTTAAAATACCAAAAAGGGTAAAGTATTACATACAAATTGTTTCAAACTCCCTTGAAAATTCTCTGGCTACGCCCCTGCCAAATTTTGCAGGCGGATCAAAGGCTGGATCGAAAATAATGTAGAGAAAATTGAATGAATGTCATCGTGAAGATATTCTTCTCAATTCATGTATTCTCGACATTCAAATTTTGTGCACATCTTACCCCGACAAAACAGTACTTAAAGAGCTGAGGAAAGAGTGGGAGGCGGAGCTTAGAGATAAACAAGGCGTTCACGAAATCAAAAAACGAAGATGAGTCGCAATCCAAAACTCATCAAACTTCTTCTGACAGCGTTCAAAGTTTAGAAAGCACTGTATGAGAAGACGAACACTTTCTACGAATCTCTACTTCACCCAATTAGTTGGAAGTAGTGATAAAATATCCCGTTTTGTTCTTTTTTAGGGGGAAAATAATAGTACAAAAAGAGGCTACAATTTTGTAATAAATATGGAAGGGCCCAAAAAATATCATTTAAAAGTACAAAAAATCAAATTTTGGAGAGAAGTTGAAGTTGGTGTTTTGCTGGGACAAATCTTAGCCATTTTTTCTCAGTGTCGAGGGCTCTTTACGGAGTTCAAAAGCGTAGCAAAGGGTCCAGACGCCCTCTTCCTCCCCGTGTGCTTCAAAATACCAAAAAGGGTAAAGGATTGCATACAAGTTTTTTTCCTACCGTCTTAAAAATTTTCTGGCTACGCCACTACCAAATTTTGTTGGCTTACCGAGGGGGAGATTGAAAATAATGAAGAGAAAATTGAATTCACTGCATTCAAATTTTTAAAGGATTTCGTGAGAGAATTAAGAAAATGTGACTTGAAAAATACTTCGTGGAACGCTCATGATAAACCAGAGCAATAATTCGTTGTTCCGAGAATCCAGATTGAGTTTTCGGTTGGCCCATCCGTATTCGGACGAAAGACGAAAACGTAATAATCGACGACATCGCGATCATCACTGAACATCGTTACAATAAAATGCTCCCCGAACAGAGACGGAAATTCTGGAAAAATATGAACTGAATACGATTGTCTCAACATTTCGTCATCATCAGTTCACCAGATTTTCAACGTAGGAGAGCATTCGAGTGGTTTCGTCCGATTTATAATAGCTGTAATTCTTTTAGAACGTTGTCACCGTCCAGATGGAAGACCAACGTGGGTCATATCCGGGCCACGGGAAATAAGTTAGTGATACCTGCTCCAAAGCCAATTTGCACAGCAAGACTACTTCCCATTACATTGACAAGTGTAACACTTCAAAGAGAATCTGTTACTTGCGACGCACTAATACACACTCATCTCTCAGTATCCTTCTGCCTAAAGCACTTTTGATGAATTCATCCTCTGAAACAATTCTTGTTGCGAGCACCTCAAACAAGCACAAATTCCAAGTCTACACCATCATACCCTACTTTGACAGGGAGAAAAGTTGACCGTAATACAGAAATAATGAGGCTCATTTATACCTATCACATCGGGAACAGACGGCTGAAGACATGAAAATACGACGGGAGTCTTCGATAACGGATCACAGGTTACCTCAAATTTTGGTGTTTACAGTTGCGTAGCTCAAAACCTAAAGCCACTGTAGTTACAAATGTTGAATGACTATAGAGAGGACTTTCACTCTCACCAGACTCATTTTCACTCCATCCAGTATACCAAAAAATTCAACTGCCCTTTTCAGCGCCAGTTTCTGAACTCCATATTCGCGTTCTACGCTACTTCGCGGGTCCTGCAGCAATCTTTTTTCCAACTCTCAATTTATGCGTAAAAGTGCATTACAACTCTCTTCAAAGAGTGATGACGATCTCCACCGAAGCGTACACCACAGCCGAAATATAAAGCTTTTGAAAATCACTTCTGTCCGAAAGCAATGCTCATTACATATTCAAAAAAGTACACCAACTTATTTGTACGCGCACTAATTTCTTTCCCCTCATTAAAAAGTACTCTCACTTAAATAATAATAATACGAAAAAATAAAAAGAGACGTACTACAGGGCATAACTCAATACAAAACAATAGAAAATAGAGCACACCAGATGCTCAGATTAATTCCATAGCGCCTGTCACTTTACGCATAAAATTGCCGCTTTATATCAGTGTAAAAAACCAGGTGTATCGGTGGTTACTCTGTATCAAAATGCTCTCGTTTGTCTATAATAGTAAAAGCGTAGTAATAGTTGTAATATTGGTAGTAGTAGTACTGGATTCGAGTCATTGAATACAGCAGCGGACAATAAACTGTACGTACGAACCCCGTACCTATATACCTATACGTACATACAGAAGTACTTTATAATACCAGTAGCACGTGGTACGAATGCAGCAATAAGTACGAAGCTACGAAGTTCGATTCCACCCTGTAATACTGTGGCAGACCATGGAAGAGGGGTGTTATATTATTTAGTAAAGGCAGCTGGGCACTAAGAATATACGTACGCAGAGTACATACTTACACAAATATATACCAAAAAGTAAACCGAACCGCTCCAGCGCGTTAGGGAGGAGGTGCGTATACGGCTTCCAAGTCCAAAAAATGACAGCTGAGAGTCAACCGTGTTAACAACGCGCCAATCATTTAAAACAAGTAAAAAGCGAAAAGCTGTCGAATAAATTGAATGAATAACACCCGTGTCTATCCAGCCAGGAAGCCTTTATTAGCGCACTGACCAAACGTGATAATTCTCAGTCGTCCGTAAAAAAAGAAAATTCATTTTGGATACGAGCGGCATTAGCATATGCACAGGTAGGCTCGATACAGAGTAAATCGAAAAATTGATCGAGTAACTCGATACAATGAACTTAGAAATAAAAGGGTTCTCTTGATTAACACGTTTAGTCGCGGAAAATCGCGAGTCTTTCAAACCGCGTACTTGGTGTTGCATAAATCAAACTTTCCAGGCGCTCTCGGGTCGGTCGTGTCATTGAAAGAGATCCCAATGACGTTCGTGTACAATAATTTAAATGAATTACTTTGCAGTAAAATAGCGAGAAGCAACATTGTAGTAAGGTAGGTTGAAAAATGCCTTAAAATATATTGCAAATGTACCGTCATAAGTCATTAAGACCACGAACCGACAACACGATGTTGCCGACGACGCACGTATAATAGGAGAATCATCGGGATATTTTTTCACGTAAAAAATACTCTGTGCATTCCTAAACCCAGGATTGCACAAGTCGAAAAGTAATAAAATTATAAGTAATGGTTAATAAACCTTTGAAATACTAATCAGAATAATAGTGCGAACGTCTCGACATACATATGTAATAAGCCTGGACAAATATGCAAGCGGTCGTTATGAAAAATACCTTCCTTCAAACGTAAGACTTCAATATTGTGCATAGTTCCCGAGTGTACATATATACATTTATGTACGTATAAATAAAGTAATCAACAACGTAAATTAGTTTCACGAGAAACTCGAAGTCGCTATTTACAGAAAACCCGAACTGGCTGGCTGATCAAAGCTATACGTGTAATCAGCGTGGACTTTCCGAGAACCAGAATCCAGTCGATACAATGTTTCCACAAAGAAATTCAACTGCATTTGATAAAAATGATTCAGATTTTAGTAGACTGAAAAAGAGGGCAGGGAAGTGACCAGCAAAACGTACCCCTTGTGCATTCTCAGAATACCCAATTCTTGAAATTGTAGTGGACACAAGCGAATACCATTGTGGAAATCTATATCGCTGCTAGTTCGACTGCTAGTCAATGCAGGATCCTATTTCAGCTCAGGTTATTCTGCAGAAAAAATCTATATAATTCAAAGAACGCCTACAATGAGGCTTGGCGAATAAATTATACTAAATAAGATTTTTTTCAAAATCGACTCTAGGGCAGCAGTACTCAACCTTGACTAATGCAAGATATTGAATTATTTTTGCAATATCTCGAGAAATTGTCGGCCGACAAAAATCTGCGATCGAGCGGTTCAGCACCGCTGCTCCAAGAGGAAGAAGGAAAACAAAGAACCCGAAGAATTTTTTACGAGAAAGAAAAGATGCGCGTGAGAGTAAGCCAATCCCCCCCCCCTCCTTCCTTGGGTGTACTCGTAGATTTCTGAATCATCTTTGGGGTACTGTTTGTTAATTTGAGGGAAGGAGCTTGGTCTAGAGGTGTACTCGCAGATTGGTATGCGGGAGGAGGGAGTGTACTGACAGGGTGAAGGAGGAGCCACTCGCAAAACTCAACTTGTCCGTTATTTTGGAGGAAGCAGGGTGGTGTGTATGTATACTGTATAGTCGCACATTTATGAATCACCTACAGGTGTACGGAGGAGAAGGGAGGAGGGTAATCGACAGGGTGAAGGGCGAGTATCCGCAGAATTTAAAATGAGGGGTAAGGGCTCAGTGAAGACATGGTAATTTCAAAGGAGAATACTTTTAGGGACGCGACTTAAACGATGGAGCGTTACGTTAAACTTGCCATGCGTCTTCTTCTACTCAAACGAAAATGATGACAAAATATTAGGTCGTAAGGATGATGCCAGGATTGCTTGTAAGATACTAACGCAGATGGACAGAAAATTTCTCTAGAGAGGGAAGGAGGGGGTGGGAGCACAGACAAAGAAATATCACAAACAACTCATTTAAACTTTCAAAAGGATGTTCATCCCTGGCCTCAAGACTTTCATAAAAACCTAGATTCCTGCTGATAATAAGAAGGGAAGAGGGGATACACAGAACAATTTTAGTAAGGATTCGCTGATAGCTGATTCCCCCAGTAGCGTAGATAAGGGGGGATATATCCCTCATATCCCCCCATTGCTTCAACTGGTGAAATTTGAGGGTCGAAAATTGAAATTTCGAACTCAATGGATCGAAGAGTTTCCCTGGTTGGCCTATTCTCAAATGGAATGTGGTGCTTTTTGCGTCCCATGTATGACATTCGCCTCTACTGGTGGTAGGGGTTCTAAGCAACTTCGTCAGCTCGTAACGCGAAAATTGGAAAATCCCGATAAATCGTTACAAGGTGGCCAGTTTTTCCCGAGAAAAAATTCTCTGACTTTTCCCTGACTTTTCCAGGTTTTTCCAGACTAAAATCTTCACCCTTTTTCCGCTCAAAAAGAAGAAAAAAAAAAAACAATCTTTCGTGATTTTTGAAGCAAAATAATATTTTTCACATTCCTTCAAGACAAGAGTCTGGAGTACTGCGAGTCTCGAAAAATCCCTGACCTTAGCCGAAATCCCCTGACTTTTCTATGAACACTCAAATTCCCTGACTTTTCCCGGTTTTCCAGAAACTGGCCACCCTGCGTTAGGTTTATTGTTATACCAAAGAAAAATCCTCCCCCCTCCTCTCAAATTTCGCTACCGGGGTACCAAATCGGGTGCTCCTCTATGTAATTTTTCCAACACTTTCTTGAACAGAAGCTTAGGAGTCATGAAATCAAACAATATCATATCAATGCAGTAGCTGCTGGAACTACCTTTTTGACTTGCATGGCTGACCGGGGGACAAGGAATTGAAAATCGAGTGAATGAACTTAGAAAGGAACAGGTAATCGAGAATAGGCTCAATATCACCCCTATCGTGGAAGCAATAATAGTTTTTTTTTCCCCTGGGGAAAAATATCCCCCCCCCTCCTGCAAAATCCTATCTACGCCACTGATTCCCCGCTCTCGGCGGTCCGGAACTTCGATAATCAGCATTTACAGTTACAGTTCAATTTTATGTGATCAACAGAAAGCGGTCTCAAATAAAAATAAAAGTCAACTAATCTTGAATGACTTCCTAAGAGGAAAACTTGACAAATAGCAGTGGATGTCTGTCAAATAATAATAAAATAATCACACAGATTCAACTTACCGGTAATACACAGATGTAGAAGAGTCAACGAATGCTTTCTAATCATCTCACTGTAACTACGCATTTTGATTCTCTGCATTATATGATCGATGAAATCGAAACCGGTGACTCCGAGCAGGTCCCAATTCAATTTTGTAACTAGTAAGAGTTCGTACTTCTACAAAAAAATAAGAAAAAAAAGCAACGCATGAAAACAAATCATTTTTCACATAAGGATAGGAGAGGAGGAGGAGGAAAAATGATTAAAGCTCGGTCATGAGTATCGTGTGAGAATATCCGCCACGAAGTTCGATATAGCCGCTGAAACCGAGGAAAAACGCGACTCCGGAAACGAATTATAGCATAAAAATATATCCTCAACATATGTCGACAGAAACACAAGAGAGGATTATCCCGAGCTTCTTCTCTACGTCTATCCGGGAAGTCAAAGGGTAGAAAATATTCAATAATGGAAAAAAATATATAAAACCTACGTACACCTTGAAGTGAATTATACCAAAAAGAATACACTACTCGTACATTCAATTTAAGTTCTTCCAAGTGTAACGAGGTGACTTTTCCAGCACGAGCACACTACGCACATACAACAACAACAACAACAACAGATGACGGATAATAAGATGCACGGAAGTTGAGTCTTTTAGACCGTGAAAGGGATGACGTTGAACTGCAAAGTCTTCCAAGATACGATAAGTAGTAGTACTACTACTCCTCTTTATATACAAAACATACAAAGGTAACAATTATCCGCTGCCCTAATTACTTTAAAAAAAAAGTACGTGCGCAGACCGGTTACGGAAATAGTCATCGGTTTAAGAAAGATAAAAATTGAAAAGAATTGACGAGACATCGTCCAAGAACCGTACATTGACATTAGGACAATATTCATTCATCTATATGATGACTCAGTATTCGTACTATAAAGAGAATAGGAAGATAATTCATTGACCGAGCTCTTTAACGAAGAGGTTCCGCAGTTCTCGTTTCCAAAACTCTTCCTAAGGCATACAAAAATATAATTTTTTCGCAAGCATAACAACAACCCCTTGACCATACGTGCGATCGTTAAGGTTCCGGTCACTGAATTTTGTACCATTTGCTAAGGAAACAATACAGTATCGTATACACGACGATGCTCCCGGATATTTTCACGTTTCACGTATTTTTCTTCGACACTTATAATTTTGTACCAAAGAACATAATAAATTTAACAGGGATGTAATTCGACGGAAACCGCTATACATTCGGATAGACAAAATTATGGTCATATTTATCGTACAATAGGGGAAAAAAAGTCGCCACGCTGTCATTACTCCATCACGCAGTACCATTCTACGAGATTGAGAAGGGTGAATATTTGTGGTTTTTCGCTTATTAGAGTGCTCTAGCTATCGAACCGGTATTTAAGACGATGATTTTTCGTCGTCAAGAATTCTTTCAAATTTCTTACTCTTACATCGATGACAACACAATGTTTTTTTTCACTTGCTGCTGGCTAACTCGCTACCTATAGGCTGCTGTACTTATACGTGTACATGGAAAGGTGTTATCAAATAAAGAACACGTGCTCGCTGCAGCGTCTTTCTTCTTCTCGTGCCGCACTACTTTACATTGAATTACCTTTCAAATGCATCCTCCAGCATTGCAAGCAATTGGGAACATCAGACAACAAAAACACATACCCGTAATTACCTTCCCACCCTCCCGCTCTCGTTACTCTAAGAGAATCCCGAGTAAAGTATATTAATATTCTGAACAAACCGTGGTGCCTTTACTTCCTGACGGAACTTTCTATTATTTAGATTAAAAGGTGTATGAACCATCCGTGTCAGACGATAGGCAAGCAAGCAGATGTCTTACTTTTTTTTTCCATGCGTAAAAATGAACGCCAGTTTCAATCATGATGGATCAAAGCGTCGTTATAAGCCTATATGAAGAAGAAAAACAAACTTTGAGCGGTAGGTCTACTCTTGGGACAATATTTTTTAAATATATAACCTCTTCCGCGAGGAAACGTACACGCAATATCCATCGTACACGCAATATCCATCGTCGATCATTCAAATTAATTTGTATTGGTATTTCGATTCACGATTCAATGTTTACGACCGATGCTGCTTTTCATTACACCCTTTTGTTTATTCCGTCGTGTCCTTATTATCGTATAACTGCGCCTAGTCTATTTTAGAAAAATTTACATCAACTTCATTTCCTTTCATCCGGATTGACGTCCTACCACAATACAGTCGCTGTCAGCGCATATACCACGCAGTAAGGCAGGTTAGAAATCCAACAAATCGTACCACACAGACGGAGATGAGAAGTTGCGGTACCGCAATTAAATGATGCGTCACCTCGCTGCCATCTCTTATTTAACGAGAGTTGAAATAAAAGTTGCTATTTTCCGGTTCAAAAAAGAAAGATGGAATTCCAGAGCAACACCCTTACTTCCAATATCTATTAGACACTTTGGCAACACTTTGCACTGTCCAGACTAGTAAAAGAAAAAAAAAAAAAAAAATCGCTCTTTCCCACGATAATTAAAACGTGAGCAGTTCATCCACCATCGCTTGGTCTTGTCCTAAACCAGCATTATTATTAAGATTAAGAAAGAGAGAGAAGGAAGGAAAAAAAAAATAGAAGTAAACGACCATCACCGGATTCGACACTAAACACACTCAATTACCTTCTCTAGGACCGGTTGACAACGTAACACAGCACTATTTCTAAATGAAAATTCCTCACCATTTTTCTCTCTCTCTTGTTCGCCAATTTATCTCTCTCTCTCCGCTTTAGATGAGTTCCGCAGATTATCAAATACCGGTAAATTATGTGTATAAATCAGCTGACTATCGAATATTCCGATGAATATTGAAAATTTTTTCGGGAAAAATTTAAATAACGAAGCCGTTTTTCTCGAATTAAATCGATCTGAAATGCAGACTAATATCACATATATTATTTTGAATGAAATAATCTAAGACGACCTTGACGATATACATTCATAGATTTTTTCGCGTACCAAGTGGAAAATTATTCATACCGACGCGGTGGGTATATTTATAAAGACGAAAGACGCACACACGTAGTCAGCTGAGACGATATCGTCGAGAAAACCCTACTAAGTTGCTTTTATCGACTTTAAAATCGATTCGTAAGTAATAATTCTTCCGAGGAAATGATCTGTAATGACCTTCAAACATCTTTTTCTCCTTCTTCTTCTTTTGCCCTTTCCTCGAATTTTTATGAATTCGTCTCTTGAACGCGTGCAATATACCGTGGTACAAAAAGAAACCGACTCTGACATAAGGCGAACGTACCACAGGATGTCTCGACACATGCCCCGAATTCCATAAACTGTTACTATTAAACACGTATAAGTATGTACACTCCAGCAGCATCTGAAACAGTAGAACTCTGGAAATCTCGAAGTACGAGAGCAACACGCACACATACACACACATGCCTATATTATAAATTCAGACAACCGTATAGCACAACTCATACGTACAATCGGTACTGCATTTGGTATAAAGGTACTTATGATAGAATAAAATATCGCCGTAAACAAAGCATTAAATTCCCGGATAAAAAGGTTGACGTCTACTCGAAAAAAAAACAATATTTTTTAAAGAGAAGTCCCACCTATTGTTACAACCCCATTCGGTGGGTATATTATTCCTTAGACAGACGTCACACAAACTATTTTCCAAAACGACGCGACGTATAAGAAAAAACAAAAAAGTTCGAACGCGCAGACCAAAAAAAAATAGTGGGACGCGGTGACTGTGAGAACGCATGAAAACGGTGTTGACACTGACTGCAATCAAAACCATACTTGGGTAAGTTATTCAAAAATAGTGACTTTTTATAGCTCAGATATTATAATATCTAACCCCTAAGAAATTTTTTTTTTCACCTCTACTCTTTTCACGGACCTAATTATACCGACATTAAATCACCAGAGAGAAAGGCGAAAAAAGTTTCACGCAATAATGTGCAAATCCTGCGAGAAGGGTTCCGAACCAGACATACCTAATTATACGATTGATTTATATGTGGAATTAAATACTTGTCATCAAACACCTAAGTGTGTAATCGAAGCCGTAGACGTGCGAGATTGTTCGAATTTTAGTTTTCTGTACGCGTTGAATGAATGGCTAAGTCAAATGAGAGAATTTTCATCATCCACAGAAGATGTATAGCCGGGTGGATCGCATCTACCATGCGACAGAAAGAGAAAAAAAAAAAGAAAAAAAAGAGTTCCAGGCAGAGCTGCTTGGGTAGGGCACGAAAAATGGTAGGTACCCATTTACCGATAAATCACTTTTTTTAAATAATCGTTTTTCAGCGTCGCGTTGAAATCATTCAATTTTCAAAATTTTATTCGGCCGACGAATGCAACCGAGAGTTGAGTTGACAATGGGAGACCCACGATAAAAAAATGCACGTTGAATCCGTGATTTGTGACTGTTTAAATCGAGACATTATCTTCGGAAGCAATTGGCCATATTAGCGATGACATTCTCCGGCAATATTTCTTCCGACAGATTGGAAACTCTGACGGCTTTTACATACAATATACACGCTTCAAAATTTGACCTCAGTAAATGAGGAGAGACTTTAAATTCATCCAGGGCTCGAGCACTACAAAGAAATGGAAATTGGCAAACATAATTCTGAAGCCTGAACTACGAACACAAAGAATTCGACAAATTCTTGATTTTGAATTTTAAATAGGAAAAGTCACATCGGTTCAGTTAACTTCCCTCCACCCCTCTGTTCTAGATATTTCCACATTCCCTCGCTCCATACAGCTTGGGTTTAAATATTCTTCAAAATGCATCATAACACACACGAACAAATCTCAAACTTTTAGAATGATCACGAAGTATCGAAAATTTTCTATGCTGAATACAATACCATTCGCCGTCTTTCCACATAACCTCTGATTATTGTGCAATACGAATGTTTGAATACCGCGGTTTGTTGCGACGCCTAACGTATCTTATCGAGCTACAAAATATCAATGTGCGAGAGGGTACACTTGCCTGTCGCAACGGAGCGCGAGAGCGAAACATGAGAGGTAATATCGAAGAAAGACAAATGGTATTGCAAATTCCGCGTCAAAAATACTTTCAATAGTTTGTGTTTAATCCAAAAGTTTCAAATTTGTTTATTTGTGTAATAGAACAATCATCTTCTTTAGATTTCAATCGAAATTCTATAATCTGGCAAAAAGGTCCGCTCAATGTATTTCTTATGGGACGGACGCCCTTCTGCCAGAACCCCACGTCCCCTGATCACATTACGCCCTCTTTCAACTGACATTTCTCCGGAATTTAATTGAAATCCTCCCCAAGTCTCCTGATGACGTCACGGCTTTTTCGAGTCCCTTCTTCTTTGAAGATTTGAGCCAAAAATCTCTCCTAATTTCCAATTTTCTGAGAATGCCTAAAATCAGATGTATCAAAGTATGAAGCATAGGATTTGAAATGAATTTTGAGCTTACTTCAGAATACGAAAAAATTAGAGGTTTCCCAACACTCAAGGTCGTGAAAACATTTAAAATTGAGAAAATGAAAAATCCTTGATCTCGAGGCAATTCTATGTTGAAAGTTAAACATGGATTCTTCAGATGACCAAAGAGAATTATATTCACAAAAAGAGAAGAAAAAACCGCTCGCAAATCTTTCCGTGCGCTGCTCAAGGATTCTTTTTATTCAAATAATTTTGAAAGGGAAAATTTCAAAAATTTTTTTTTTTACTGGGACAAGCAAAAGTAAAAGGAAGACATCTCTTTTTCTAAATTGATTCCCACCTCTCATTTCTTCGGTAGAAAAGAAAGGAGGGACGTCCTGAAGTCCCCCCCCCCCCCCCACTACGTTCATTCAGACAAGCAGAAAACCTGTTTTATGGGAGAACTTTCTGATTTCAATTCCGATATGAATGAGAGTCAATGAATCGGTCGACGTTTTCCCAAGTTCCCCCCTCCGCTTTTTGGCTCGTAAGTCGTTACCGTATATTTTCCAAATACCGCCCCCTTCCTTCTCCTCAAAACCACAGTCCTTCGTAGTTAAAAGGTTAAAATCTTTCCAAGTTTCTCGATTGTACCTTGAAGGTCGACTTTTTCTTCAGTCTCCGAAGTAGGTGCAAAGGTTCCCGTGCATTTTCCCAAATAGCCTCCGCTTCTCTCGAAACCACAATCTCTCGCATATAGCTTGAAACCCCTCCCCTTTCTAGCTGTCAAGTCCTTACCGTGTATTTTTCCACAGTCCTTCGTAGTTAAAAGGTTAAAATTTTTCCAAGTCTCTCGATTGTACCTCGAAGGTCGACTTTTTCTTCAGTATCCGAAGTAGGTGCAAAGGTTCCCGTGCATTTTCCAAAATAGGCTCCGCTCCTCTCGAAACCACAATCCCTCGCATATAGCTTAAAATAAATTAAGTCCCCTGATATACCAAGGTCGAAATTTTCTTCAGCCTTAAAAAAAAGGTAAGAGGCCTTCCGCGCATTTTTCCAAATAGCCCCTGTCGCCCTCAGAACGGCATTTCCGCGGATATAGTTCGAGGTTCAAAATCTTTTCAAGTCGCCGTAAGTGAGAAGCTTGCTGGTCGATATTTTTCAAAGCCCATCCCTTCCTTCCCCCCTTCTCTTCCGCTCTTCATACATATATAGATCGAAGGTTAAAATGTTTCAAAGTACCCTGATGCGATTGTAACTCTAGTCAGAAATTTTACATATTCCTTATCTTCTCATAGGAATTGCTAGAGGAGCAAAGTTTTTGAAATAAGTCAGAAGAGCGTTTCAGTACATTGCTGAATTGTCCCGCCCCCTTCTCGGAACTACACTGCGATATATTCTCAAAGCACCTTCTCCCGAGCATAGAACACATTTCAAGTTAAAAGGAAATTAAAGAAAACCTTACTCGTGAAATCATTTCAGAGCAGATTTCCCATCATTTTAAGGAGTGACTTTAGGCGGTAAAAGATGGTAAAAGTGCAGCATAAAATCACTTTACGTATTTCCACATGACCTTATAACAAATGACCCGTTTAACTTCTGATTAATCTACAGCACAAGTATTCATGAATGGAATACGATTATGAAGACCGAGCATAGAGTTGAATCTGCTTCAAGATAACGCGTCATGTGCAAGCGTAGAATGAATGAAAGCAAGCTTAATCTCTGTTCTCGGAAAATCATCCAATCGTTATTACTTTCGATCGTATTTCTTCTTAACAGGTCACACTCAAGGAGAAAACGTACAGCTTCCTTGCACAAGTTGTACTCGAAGCAATTGAAAGTAGATTGACAATCCATCTTTTTGGTTCACTTCTATCGTTATAAGGAGACCAACTTACATAATTCACAGTGATTCTAGGTAGGATAGAAAATTTCGATAATGATTCGTTAACTTCTAATTTCCGCTAATGGTAATTGCTGAATGAAACGTACTCAGAACTCGATCTAATTTTGTATGCATTAGCACAAAATACCAATGCAGACTAATATTATACTGTATACAGTTCATTCAATATACATTGAGAAGTAACGCATACGCTATTTTATCGGCACACTGATTACACCATTAACATTATATCTGTGCGAAAAATACATAACTGGTCAGCTGATCGTTAAACTTTATCAAATTGAGTTCCTGTACAAAATGACGTCAGAGTTTTTTAATTGTACTGAAAGTGTACAGAGCATGAGAAAGAAAAAAAGGAGTCGCGATAATTTGATTGTGCGCCGAATAGCTTCGAACGTGAACTCTTTGTTACTGACATTCTTATTTCACATTTTAAGACTGAAATTTTTCCGCTCGTACACTCGCTAAAATGCATCTCTCTATTATATCATGTATTATAACAAGAGAGTTGGCGCCAATGAAACTTAACAATTTTTTTTCTTCTTCTCATCATCTGAAAAGATCGTATCCTTCAATAAAGAGTACTCAGCGCCGTTTTCATACCATAACACACATGCGCCAGGGTAATGCTTCTTTTTCTTTCTCTCTCGTTCTCTCTTTCAACTTAAATTCTTTATCTTGTCTTCGTTCTGAAATAAAAACTGATAGATTTATTAACTAAAATAAAAGGACCGGTCCCGCCTCATTCGCCCTTTCTCGTTATTCTTCAAGGAGAAGTGATCGCACTTCATTCACGAAAACCAGATTATAATAGTGAATGTGAGAATTCTTTGCCTTCAGCTAAAGAGCACCACACCATCACAGTCTGGGAGACCCTCTTCGCTTCCCGTTTTACAAAACCATTCGCGTCGTACCTACGGTACAGGTTTGACGTTATTCTTTCCTTAAGTGTAGTCCTTTTTCAAAAATTTGTATGTGTGTGTTACTTTTTATTATTCTCACTCTTCGTTCGAATTCTTAGAATGATTGTAAAAGGAAAACCATAATAAACGGGCTACAATTGGCTATTTTTTTTTTCAATACATCATACAGTAAAATCGAGAAAGCGCCGGAGGTACGCGCTACACAAAAGTCTCTCATACTTGTCTTGTAAAGATATTATAAATTTTATGTCGTCTCCGGGATCCGCTGGTAGTAACGGTCATCTCATCTACATTGGAAAGTCTGTATATTTACCTTTCGGAATTTTTTATAATATGGCACCAAATAAAGGTCGATAACGGCGACAGTCCATATCTACTATAAAAACTTTGAGATTCCATCCCTCCCAGAACAAAAGAAGGAAGACCCAAACGACCCAGGGTGGTAACGGGGAGAAAGCTAATGCAGAAAATGTAATAAGAAGTATCGTTACGCTCAACAAAAAAAAAAGTGAATAATCTTCTTTTACGATCTTTTAAGTGGTCTACGATCGAGTCTGATGTACCTGTATGAGTAGCATTATAATTGGTCACCAACGCATTTCAACATTACTTTGTTACACCTTCCTCAAATATAATTATCCTCCTAGATAACAGGATACAAACCTCGTTAATCATGAAAAGTTCAGTCGAGTTCGATTCCTCGTCAGCTTTGCGGAACGTAATTAATGTTAACATTTTTTTCGTAATTGTAGAAAAGCCAGCATTCAACGCATTCCTTACAATGATAAAACCTTATCTTGTACAATATCAAGAAATCGCCTGAGGTCACTACACTTGAAACGGCTACCGAGTGTCCCGTGGAAGAAGATTCGATCAACAAAGTTTGGCACCGTCAAACCAAACTCATTCGACCATGTTGCACACAATATACGTACACAAGACTACGTGTGGGATCACCAGCTTATGATAAATGATATGGAAGTAATGCAAGAGGACACTAAAAGTAAGTGAAAATTTGAACAAGATACTCTCCTCTAACCCACGAAGGGAAAAATATTTCGATTGTATTCGAGCCAGTTTTATTTGACGGAAATACCGAAGACCGAGACCTTCTCGATCAATTAAACCGCCCAAGTCGATAAAGGATTCGAGGAAAAGTGAAGCGAAAAGGAACGACAAAAATAGGAAAGATGGCAAAAGGCGAATTTAAAATTAGTGCAAACGATACATTCTATAGTACCGAGTCGTGATTAGATTTAATTTAAAATAAAAATCAGTTTTACTTACCCTCATCTGGTGAGCGGTGACGCTGTAGTTGGTGTAGTAACATAGAGTATCAATGGGTATGGTAACATTTTGTCTTATTTTGGCTGCCATTAGTATGCAATCGGCAGCCAGTAACTGAAGGAAATTCTTTGGTAAGGCGCAGTTACATAGGAATCTGTCAAACATATTTACAGCTAACGGGAACACTTGGGATTCGCAACTTAAACGCTCGCAAACCTGAAACACCAGAAAAGAACAAGGTGAAATAATTGTTCGCGAATCGTTAATCTATATTAGATATCATTAACTATACAGACGAAACAATAAATAATTAATTTGAAATGTGAGTATTTCAGAGCCTCTAACATCGCGCACGTCGAAAATTAAACAAAATTGGAATCCAGTGAACAGAATTGCATACCGTTGAAATTTCAAGGGACTACCAAGTCGTATGTTGTACAGCTTGCTTTTAGCAGGCAAAGTGGGAAACAAATTAATGCAAGGTAAAATAAACTTTCAAGTTTTACTCTGAAAAATGAATCATTGATACATTCATTTTCTGTTTGGTCTAACGACTAACAGATGACAAAACTCGAATAAGAGAAATTAAGAGCGCCATCACGCACACAATCTCAAGTAAAATACGAAAAGACCTCATAGGGATAAGAGCTCACCGCTCCTCCCGGTGATTCACGGAGACAAAATAGAGGTTCTAACTTTTCTAAACAATACAAAGAGAACGCCTTGTAGATCCTTACTACGGGCGATTGATACTTGGGGTAAGACTGTAAATTGAGGACACTGCAAGTAATTGACCCGCAAAATTGACTCATAAAAAGATGCTTAATCTCTTGTTTTTCCAACATTTTGAAGGAAGCCTCAAAATCTTCGATTCTCACTAAGAAATCATTGGTAATAAAAATCAGAATATGAAGTGGGACTTGGCCAAGAGCACACAAATATTTTCAATGGTGGTTTCTCTTTCCCTGAGATAAACAGCGATGACCCCCAATCCATTTCAAGCCATCGTGAGGATTCGAATCAAATCGCAACCATGATTATTGGAAAATTCATAGAGGTATGAAAAAGTAATTTCTGATATGAACTTTCCTTGGAGTCACTCTGGCCTCTGACCTCCTAAATCACATTTAATCTACTTCTCACTTTCTTTCCCATCCTTCATATGCGCGAAACAGTCTGAATATGAAGCCAAAGCTCTTCAGATCAGAAATGAATGAATAAACAAATTTTTAAGGGGACAAAGAGGTGAGATTCACTTAGGATTTGATTCCTTATTTGAGTACAAGGAATGAAACTTTAACATTTTCATAATATTATTGCCTGGCGTTTTTTTTTTTTTTTTACAATTGGAATGGCGAGCTGTCTCTATCTCTACTTGTCTTGGTGAGAAAAAATCAATGTTCTTTAGTTCAAATTGTGGTATCTGTAGTACTTGATATCGGATACGATGTCACTGGGTGCAAACGTCTTCTCAAAACGACACGCAAACGCTGCTGTCTTTTCAATTTTACTCCGTGCCCAGGTTCCATCGTCCAATGTCACCGGTGGTATTTGCTTGGAAGCTTTTCACATAGTGTTGTGGACTCCGATAGACCAAGGTCACTTTTGAAGGAGTTATTCTTGAGCTTCCGGATATTTTCACTTGAGTTCTTGGTCCACAGCCTCTGGCCTAGCGTTTGGCTGATGCAAGTTTTCGAATTCTATCAGATAGGTTACCACTGGTTGAGTTGGCTTTGAGTGTCGTCAAGTCCCCCGCTGACTCCTGGATGATGGAGGTGATTTTCTCGGCTCAGCGTCAAGTTCGCTTTTGGAGTTGAATCTTCCGAGAGATTCAATTTCCAAGTTCACTTTTTCCCGTAAGTGACCCTAGTCGGTGCTTTCATTACATAATGAAGGCTTCTTTGTCTTCCGGATTATTTTGGTGCTTAAAATGAACACGATCGGGATGTGATCCGAGGAGAGGTAGACGATTGTTTCAACCCCCAGACCCCTTCTTCATGATGAAAAAGTCCAGTAAGTCGGGTCGTTCCTCTGGGTCCGTGGGCCAGTGGGTAGATTTTCGTGACGTGGCCCCTTTTGTATAATGTACAAATACATGTCCTTCTGATGACGTCATAGCATGATATTACCAGATGTTCCTCCTCTAACTTCCGTCAACATACTCAGTAAGGGAGGATATAGAAGCACGTCTGCAATGCTCTTCAGTAAATTACATAGTTATTCCCATAAAAATGGAGTCGGGAGGGGGGGATTTGGGAGATTAATCTCCCAAATCCCCCTCTCCCTAATAAGCCTCTAAACATATATCCTATTACGTTAAACAATCCTGTAGAAAAACAGGAGGGCCACCTCCCCTATACTAGCCTCTATTTGGGAGAGCCCGGTGGCGGTATATATCCTAATATCAGAACAAAACTAAGTCTGCAGAGTCTTAGCATTGCCTTTGGTGTTGTACGGCCCAAGTTTATGATCTCAGCTTAGCTCGTATGCTTTTATAAAGAGGCTCCTTAAAGTCTAGTAGAATGTGCTCTATTCCTGACAGATATTTACTACGGGACTCACTCACAAAACCAGAAGAAGTCGAGTTGAAAATTCCACCTCAAGTATCTAGAGAAATTGTGACACTATCCTATAAAGTATAAGCATACAATCTATTGAGATTAAGAAGAAAATATCAGTGAGAAAGTGTTTTCCCCTACCCAAAATGTCCACTAAAACTTTGTGCAACTTTTGATGACTTTTATTTCTCTCCTTAGATTGACTGCTGTATCCACTGAAGAATTACGTCTTATCATCACTTACTCCATCACGGTTTTTAAGGTGAAGTCTACGCTTCGTAAACTATTTTTTTTTCTTTTAAACTCTCATACAAGATAATTTCACAGAGCAAAATAAGTAACTTAAGATGACCCTCTTTTATGATAGATGATAGATATTTAAGTGACCCGATAGACACCCTGCTTCAACTTGATTTACAGACAGGTGTAGTCACTTCGATGTGAACGGAACACCTCTCAGATATATTTCTCATCAGCAGGGATGCTGTTGGTAAAATTATCTTCGACTGTGGAGAATTGAACAGCCGATCATCTAATCCATCTACAAACCATTTCACATTCTCATCAACTTTCGAGTATTCAATTGTTTTCATAAATTTAACAGTTCGGTCCGCGTACAGAGAGACTCCGAAGTTTTTTTCTGTAGGATGTCTTCTGCAACTTACAGAATGCTAGAAAATTAGTGGCCGAACAATTAAAACTACAAAAAGCGTTCGTGACAAGTCAAGCTTTCCTCAGTTGAGGCGATACAAAACAACCTCACAGAAAAGAAGTCCTTCGTCTACGAATTTGTTTGTTTCGATTTCGAAATTGGAGGGAAAGCGCGTCCGTATTTGAATGAAAAAATAAACCGCAGCATTGATAAGAAGTAGCCGGCGACTTCTAGTACACTGACGGACCTCCATCGTAGCACGGGTTGAATAAACACCGAGCTGTTGTTGGCTTGTATGAAGAACGAGATTAGGAATGTCTAACAGACGAGAAAAGAAGGTAAAGCCTTACTCAATGAATACAGCCGACGAGTAAATACACAAAAATTCGTCGTACAATCATACGTCGGATAATGAATTTCATTGAAAACGAGTTACGGAAACTCATTCACATACTTTCTCGGGGCGAGAAACGGAATGGAAGGAGAAAATTCTTGTCACTCATCAACTTATCTAATTAGCCTATCGGTTTTTAAAAAACCTACGAAGTATTATTATAATCTGATGAGGAAAAATATATAAAATAAATAAAAGAAGCGAGCGTGATCGCGCCTGATAAAAGAAAGGACATTGATGATCGCGCGCTCTTCCATAAATTTCAACGAGGGATCAAGTCACGAGTCGAACTCGATTTTACATAATATACACTTCGATTTACACCGAAAGAAGATAATATTTAATTGTACGATCCGATACAGATTCCTTCGTACATTATTAATTACTGGATGATACCGTGTTTTTTTCTTCTCCGTCTCGAGAAGCGTGATAAAAATTGCTCAATAATAACCACAATAAATACCGAAAAAAATAAAGAAAGAAGAAGAGTAACAAAGAAAGACGCGCGCGGACGAAGAAGAGACTACGCATACAGAAAGCGGGGTGTGGGAAAAGCAGGTCTTTTCTTCCTTAATGGGCATCGATTCTACGAATTATTCCTCCCCTAATCCGATTTCAATGGACTTGTACTCCCCCAGTTTTGAAATAATACCTTCTTCAAGTACGTACGTTGCCCAGCCACGTCTTCCACAAGAAAGAAAAAAAAGTATCGTTTACACTAAGATAAGGGGTAGCAGAAGATTCGCGCAGAGCAGGTAGCCGTACGGTAGATGCTGCGATGCACCAATGCATCGTCTTCACAAGATATTTCGAATTCCCTTCTTCTTTAGGTCGATTGTGTCTACGATCTTGAGAAAAATTTTAGGTACTAACAAAGAAAGAAGAAAAAAAAAACAAGTGAATCTAATGCGGTCGCGCGTATACACAAACACCTATCATATATACGTAACGTCAATAATCCGTTAATGGCGTTAAAATAAACTCCACCACAACATCAGTGATTTCAAAATCACACAACGTCGAAAACCCGACGGTAATTCCAATATACAATCTCATTACGTATTCTCCGATCCTACCAGCATAATAATGGTATTTGACTATCGAAGCATCCCAAAAATTATCCCGCATACGACAGATGACTAATAATATTTGCGAATTTTCTTGACCCGAAACCGATGTTATTTCCAACCCAGTTTTAATTACGCGTAATTCGAATCTAAGGCGATTTACTCCCTCTACAGCACATAGGGAATCATATGGAAGAAGGCGACGAATCGCTGCTGCTCTATACTAGAGTAGTGTAAAGGAACCTTGATCTTTTTGGGTGGTAATAGCAGGACTGAATCGTATACACGGAGAAGAAAGCGGCACGGTATCGGGAACCTGTTCCATGCGACTTTTTGGAGAGAACTAGTCGGCGGTAGTTCTCTTTTTATAACGCCGTGCGGCTCAGTCAAGGCTGCCACTAATTTTCAACTTGACACATCCAATTTATCACGATACATTTTTTCATTCTACTCCCCTCCTCCTAAAAAGATAGTTTCAGCAAAAGATGTAATCGTTCAACCAGAAATATATACACAACACTATATTTTCAGGTAAGTATATTACAAGGGAAAAACATTACACTCGAGATGGAACAAAAGGATAACTGTACAATATATCTATATGGATATATATTTGTGCATTCTTTCGTACTCGTTAGAAGAAATTCGAAAAAATATTACCAATTAATTGGAAATACATATTCTCCTTTCCGTCTCTCGTGGATGTTCTTTGTTTTCTCTGCTGTGGCTCTAATAAGATACCCATACATTTATAGTTATGCATACATCAAGTTCACCAACCCTAATAGGCGTTTTTTTGGCGGTAAATTTTTTACGTGTACACCGCCGATTATACAGGAAGGAAATAATTTTCGACTTGAAAAAAAAAAAAATCTTATACAAATATTGAACCAAAATTCTGTACTGTACAGTTATGAAAACTATACACGGAATTCCGCGAAAAATGGCGCAACGTATAGAACCATTCGATTTTTTTTTTATTACTTCTTCGCATGTTACAGGATCGGATACCGAACTACCTCTCTCTCGAAGACATCGTATGACCATGAAACCTAACTCACGGAAAAGTCAACGAACATCTTAAAGTCGCCAGATTATCTTGCAAACCAGCCACGTTTTTGTAGAAGTTGTAAAGAATCGGAACGATACCGCACTTCTCTTTCTATACACATCCAAACTGAAAAGGTGGATAACTAATGAAGGTGCCAAACAACGATACTATTCAAGAGAAGTGACTGCTGAAAAAAAAAAAATGTAAGAGACGATTTTCATTCTTTCATAAAATACTTTTACCCGGCCGTATATAAAAGAATTACTTCAAAAACGTCTGATCGATATAATGATAGTAAATCTATTTACGAAAGAAGACTTCAATACAGTCTGAAAAGACGATGCTATAATTTGAACAGACGACGCCGTAACAAAAAAAAAATTTAACAGAGTTAAATTAAATTTAAATAGGCACATCTAGCAACAGTACGGACATTCTTTTCCTTATTACTGTTTGATCTTTTCAGCTAACAGCGTTCCTCAGCCCTCACATTACAATGTAAATTCAATTTTTTCTTCTCTCTCTCTCCCCCTCACTTGAAAAATTAATCTTTTCATCTACGCAATTATGACTATTTCTCGTTCACAAAACGATTAATTTAACGCACATTCTCGAGCAGAGAACTCTTCGAAAAACGGTGTCAAGAAATCTTTGGAATGAGAACGCGGCTGTCCTTCTTCGATCAACAAACGTTGCACACATACAGGATACAGGTTTCTTTATTCTTCGCGAGTTATGCTTTCAATTCCTGGAAATCTTGTTAAAGAGCAAATGGAAACGGCAAAGGCGGGGAAAAACGCGTCGGTAAACCTTTTCTAAGCTCCGGCTGATGTTGTAAATAATGTACGTCGCATTCTTTCAGTATCTCTTTCACGCCTACAAGAGGTACCGGTGGCCCAACACCTATATATGAAATCTCAGATGATAATATTGGAAGGCGCCAACCCATCGTCCACGATCCGCACGTTTCCTTACATACCCAAGTTTTTGATTCCGGTGGTTGCTCTGGCTGTTGTTGTTGTGGTTGATGGCCACTATATGTGTTAAACACGAATTACTCCGAACGCTTAGTAATGAGGCGTTCACATTTTTTCGATTTAATGAGATCGAAGAAATAATTTACGCGAGAAAGGTCGTTAATGAATACTCTTGATACACAGCTTCGCGGTCTAATTCATAATTTTATAGTTTTCATCTCCGGCGTCTCCTTTGTTCCCGACTGTTCAACTTTTTCTCTCTTCATTATTTTTGCTTAAATGTTCTTCTTAAACCTGGTCTCGCCCTCCCAAGAACATGCACCGTCCAGATCTAATTTTAAATAAATTTTTCTAAATTATGAAATTTATATTTCGCGAACCGGAATCTCGCCTTGAACCTGACCCAGACAAAAAACGAATAATCATTTCTCGTGACAAGGGTTACAAAGTAATTACGAACGCAACAATAATATATACGCGGCGTGTCGGTGAGTTTTGTAAGTCAAAAATGAAATGACGTAAAAATGTTAACATATTCTTCTTTGTTACGAAGTATAATCGAAAATATATATCGGGAATTTTGAAGAGCCACCTACTAATATACACTCGATGTTCGTATATAATCTCGAGTACAGTATTTTTCGGTAAATTTTAAAGAGTACTCGTACCCGTACCTTGTGTACCCGCGATTTGCCTCGTCTTTGTCTCGCGACAACAACAAAAAGTAAATACCAGACCACCTGGGCTCTTCGAATATGTGTAGTATGAAGAAAAAAATTAAATTCTTCTTGGTCATTATAACGTCCTTTCTTCTGTTTTAAGCAAGAAGACAAATTACCATTCTTCCATCATGTACATTTGTAGATTTCTTTTCTTCAACTCGTGACCCGATGTATTCGCAATATTAATCGAGATAGGTTAGGTCAAACTTTACTCAGAAATTCAGATAATAACAACGATACGATACGTACAGATAAGGAATTTCGGAGTATTCACGGGCAGAGTGTAAAGAATTTGTTCTCTCATCTACAACACTCAACCTTCTTTACGTATATAACAAGCATGCAATATGATTATCGAACGGTTTCAGTCGTAGGTACATCTGTTTCATCCATTCGAATGCACTGCGATTTCTCAAAGATAACACGGTAAGTATCGGCGATTTTTCGTAATCGTATTTCGATATGCAATTCTTGGTAAGCATCTTTTGATGTCAACGCCTTCCCGCGTTTCTTCATCGAGGAGCTTGTTTGATAGCTCTTCATACAAGGTGACCGCTTCAAAAATTCTAGGATAACTCCCGCAGTTTGCGCATAACAGTGAAATCCATTCTATTTAAATTGTACTACTCGGAAATAACTCTCCCCCCTTTCAATGAAAGTTCTTTTCTGTTTCACTTCATCAACAAGCTCGTCGTTTGGCGCTTTATTTATACAAGGTGACCGCTTCAAAAATTCTCGGACTTTTTGAGCCAACTCTCGCAGTTTGCACGCAACAGTGAAATCTATTCTCGGTAGAAGAGATGAGAAACTCTCTCACTTTTCGAAGAAAATTCGTCTTACGTACTACGAAGAGAAGTCTTACACTGTACCTTGGAAGAACAAAGAGCCAAAATCGAACATTGTTAGCGACATACACCGATTAACCGAAGTCCCGTTGACATAACTGACAGATCAAGTATGTCAAGCAGTGAGGTAAATATCATGTGGATGGCACGATAGAAGTCAAACTGGTTTCAAACTCATGATGGATCTTTCGTGCAGATTGGATAGTGTAAAGGAGGCCTAAAAATTATCACTGTTAAACATATCGTCAAATTTCTAGAAGGGTCAATCCTAAAAAAGTAGTGAATATCGAAAGATAATTTACAAAAGGCCAATAAGTGCTTTACATGTCCTCAAGGCCGAAGCAGGAGAGCTTCCACTTCCAAACATCAGACAATGGAGTTGGCGAATGATCATCATCAAAGCTGAGGAAAACGTGGCAAATTGGGCGTAACTTTGATCACTACCCAAAGCTGAAAAAGTCTTCAGTTTGCGAAGTCTTCCCCCTTCCCACAGAAAAGCCTTCGCGACAGTACTCTACATTCTACATAAGCCACAGCCATATCAACAAAGTCCCGGTGTCTCTTCGGTAATATTCGTGGCCTCCTAAAAGCTGATGGTGTATCTACAAGTTTGTTTTATTCCTCACCTCTTTCCTTCGAAAAAGTAGATGCTGTCAAATCAAATTAATATCGACTTCCTCTATCATCTAAAACTCAACTGAAAAGCTGTCCCTCTTTCTTCCAAGATTACTCGTCATCCTAAATCGATTACTCATTTCAGCCTTTCTATAATTTCAACAACATCTAACGTCAACTTTCAAATCCTAAAGATCTCCTCCTCCCGGCCCCACTAATAATGAATCTAGAGTCTATCGAATCAGTCTATTGTATCCCACCCCTAACATTGGACAATCGGGGAGGGTAGTCAAGTCACTTCCCAAAACTTTGTTTTCGCTGCTCACATCCCTTATCTTTCTTCGAATAACAGAAGGCACCGGCCAATAAGAGCACTAGCTTTGAAAATATAAAGTTTACGAAGACAGAGCGAGGACGAAGAAATTCTATGACAGAATCAAGTGGATAACGACCAAGAGTGAAGCCCTCACTGTTTCAAAGCTCACCTGCCAAAAGTAATTCACTCACCCTCTCGTAACACCCCGAATTGTTTACCAGACTTTGAGGCTCTGGTCACATGGATATCGCCTCCTAGCAGAATCATTTCGTACTCATTTACCAAAAGTAAGCTTAAAATTGTTACAGGAACAAATTCTTTACATGACTTCGAGGCCCATAATGTGATGAGTTGAGGAAATAGAAGATCAGCTACGCCGCAGGGCTAAATAGATGCAAGAAGGGGAGAGAGGCTGCCTATATGAAAATAATGTTCACAACAAAAGTTTGAGGATATTTTGATGAGTCAGAGGAGCAGCCTTCCAGTATAATCATTTCGCGTTCTTATCCGAAAAGTAAGCTCAAAATTGTTGAAACAGGAACTAATTCATCACATAACTACGAGGCCTAAGATTTCATGAGTCAAAGAGATGAAGAATCATCACTGGGGAAAGGTCTTTACGTCTCGACTCGTCAAAAGCTATCGAAACACAGGATCGGATGGATCAAGGAGGGAGAGGGGCGCTACCTACATGGAAATACTGTTCACAACAAAAATTTGAGGATATTTTGATGATTAGCCCCCCAGCATAATCATCTCGTATCAGCTGGTTAAAAACTATCGAATCAAATTACCAGATGGATCAAAGAAAAGGAGAGGCGTTACCTCTAATACAACCGAAAGTTCAAATTCTTTACAGCTACTGGCGCAATCACTTCGCATTCACCCGCCAAAAGTTAACCTACAGAAAGGTTAAAGTTTTCTTCGACACGATCAGTTCTAAGACCTCTGAACATGCAATTAATTCTCGGTAAAATATTTATAAGACATGAGATGCTCACTTGCTGATACAGGAAAGAAAGCGTGCGGGGTTCACTTCGAGATAATAAATATTACAGCTCTGACGCAAGAATTATCGATTTCAATGAATTTTTCTTTCATTCGTTTCATAAGAGCTTCTTCTTTTTTTTTCTTCCCAAACCTTCCTTACATTCGGAGGCTTGTCTCAACTTTAGTACAATTATTTTACGTATCAAGTAGGCAGTATTGTGTCAAGATTAACACAATCAAGTTACCATCGAAAAGAGGAAAGTTTGAGAATCGAAGACACCCGAGCTAAGTTGCTACGCCGCGAAAGAGGAGATAAGTCACTTTCAAAACCCATACGGGCCCCCATTCAGATTACGTACTGGCGTCATAAAGATAAAATGAATAAGAAGTTAGAGATGTTCAGGTTGAACGACGAACGTTGCATAAATCAGAGAAAATTGGCTTGTATATCAGCTCGTGTGAAAGAAATACAGTTGACTGAGTAGTTATCGAGATAATGTGAGAATATAAGCAACTGTAAGATTTCACAGCCAAAAATCACAAAAGAAAGAAGCGAAGAAGCTTAATTGAACAATTTATGAAAGAGAGATCAGAATTGATAAGATTTGGACCAAATAGGGAGGGGTAGGTAGGGCTTTTTCTTTGAAGATTCTGGATTCATGACATAAGTATACACGATTAGAGAACGACTTTTGAAGAAACCGAACGATTTACAGCCCGGCCTGGTTTGGTCCTTGACAGCCCCAAAGACAGGAGAAACTTTTTTATGCACTAAGGAGGGCGGAACACACGCTCTGTACAATAATTAGGAAAGGTTTGCTTGGCTTAAAACCAACAAGACGAAGTACGTATTTATATGATTACAAAGGAACAGGGCTAGTAAAGGAAGATCACGCCCACACTCGACTTCGCGAATGCTCGATAGAATGAAAGTCAAGTTGTAAATTAGTACAAAGTAAGTAGAAAATTTCGAACATCTACCAAAAAATAAATTCGGGTCCTAACAATCCTTTCTTTTTAGAAATGCTACGATCTCGAAATACCGCGAGCACTTGATCGCGATTTTGATAGACATCTTCGGGAAACATTCCGAATACTTCACAAAAGGACTCAACTTCGCCGCTCGTTCAATGTTATAATGTATTTATATGTCAGATAAGATTTAGTTTTGAGTGAACGAACAAACCTAACATACCACTCACTCCATACTTTAAAACGAACTGTCAACAAGCTTGCAATTCTAAGAAAAGGATACAACATTAGTTTTCAAAATACGTAACAATGGGTTACCGTTAATGAAATCCTCTCTCTATTCTCGCACTATTTTTCATTCCATTTAGAATTGTCTTGTCAGTTTCGTTTCATACACGTCCCCGCCGTTTTGACACAGCAAAGCTTTCACCGTTTCGACACGGATTCTTTGAAGGTGATTCAAATCCGCAAGAATTCACCCACATCAGCTTGCATTATTAAGAATCTGCAAGAATCCGTTTTCAACCAGCCAATGAAACTCGAGAATTCGAGTACATGAATTCTTTCTAGAAACTAAATCATATGGTACGATAGGTAAATCAAACTCTCTCGAGAGGCGAAGAAGAAACTCTGTATAAAAAAAAAAAAAGGTCGCTCGGATTACTTCCTGTGATTTTTCAATAATCGAAAGCATGTCGTCTCTCCGTTGTCCATCCAGTCCCACACGGTCCATTCAATCTTAAAGGATGTTTCGAGTCCTACCAAATATCGTCTCCAGCATTCATTGACAAAAACTGTTTCAAAAAATCTTACAATATTACTGCCTAAAGAAACCCGTGGTGACGTGAAACCTTTGAACAAGTGTTACACGAGCCAGATAGGACAGTTTCGGTCTGTTATGTTACCACCCACCCTCATGACTAAAACAACAAGCTACACATTGAAATCCAAACTTGACTACATCGTTTCAAAGATAGTTCACATAAGGTTGGCGATATCAGAGAGAGAAAAAAAAAATTGATAAACGTTGCAGTTACCAGCAATCATCCACCCCTAATTTTTTTCTTCTAGATTTACGACGAATATTAATTAATATTAAGTTAGTTGCTTTATTCAAATGAAGGTTGGTATTTAATTATAATTAGAACCGGAGTACCCCCGCCGAGGAATTTGCATCGTTCGAATAACTTTCTTCGTTTAGCATATGTTTCTTCGATTAATAAAATTATTATCGCATCCGAACACATGTTATAGAAAGATAAAAAAGAGAACTTTCATTCATACATGTACGAATGTGTTGAATGACCTTTACTCGACTGCTTCTGCATTCGTGGTGAAGGAAACAGATGATATCGAACCAATACGTTACTTTGAAATAAAAATACTGACTAATTGAGATTTTTGCCAATGATGCGTGCAATTTTAATCGCTTCTTCGAGTAAACATCTTCACTTCAGCTAAGACGACGCGATATCGTGATATCAGATCTCCGGGTCAACGTTTCCACAAATCGAACGAATTTTTCGCGAGAAAGATGAAAGTCAACTGGAGCGCTGATTTTACCTCGGAAAAAGACTTCAAGGGTGAGAGACAGAAACTGGTTCGGTCGAAAATGATTAATTGTAATTAAAAACGTTAGCGGCGAGACATTTCAATTGTGCCAACTTTTGTTTTCCATTCAGAATCGTGTTGAATAATTAATTTGTTTAACGCACCGCGGTTTCCAGCTTATAATTAAATCGTATAGCACTACTACTCTCATAGATATACGTCGTTCGCTACTGTATCTGAAGAAGCGGAAGGCGAGAAAAAAATGTCACAATTAACAATGTAGCAACATCTGAGGAAGAAAGAAGTTCAGACGTCACCTGATACACGACGACAGTACAATTTTTATGCCAAGTTTCGTAGTTCACTTTTGCAAGCCAGCACAGAGTTTACGGCACGAGGCAGTTACGAGTTCGAAGCACCTTCTTACTCGTTACGAAAGCTGAATCAATTAAAGAGGAAAAAAAAATTCGAATAAACCGACAGATGAAACTTAATCACGAAAATACAGAACACGAGAAGCTCATCTCTCTGTATCTGCTAAAAATCGCTTCTGATAAATTTCGTAGAAATCGCTCTACCATACGTACACTGTTCGTTGCACTACATTGTAACTGAAATCAGCGATATGTGATAAAAATCGAAAAATTTCGACGATTTCCTGCTCAGCCACCTTACACGCGCTAAATTCTAATTCGTACCCACATGTGTTCGCCATCATTACAAATTTATCTAGCGCTAATTCCATTTTTTTAAATCTTACCTCCAACATCCATTTAGTGACGATTCTTCGCATAAATGGCTCGACGTCGGTTTGCGCCTCTTTGAAATAGTCGCAAGGAGGTACGTAGACCTCCTCCAAATCCAATAGATCGCGCATGACCCTCTCGTCTTCCAGAATATTCAGATCTTTCATCGCGCAACAACTGTCTTGATTGATTTTTTCGGTACACATTAAATCCATCCTTCGATCACAACGAATTCGGAGCGATTAAAAAAATTTTTTTTTAATTAAAAAAGCTCGCAAAATACAGTTATTGTAACGAAATAAGAAAATCGCGTGCTAAAACGCCATCGGCGGAAAATTATAAGATTCGATTAAAAGTCACGACGATCCCAATAAAAAAATGATATACCGGCCGGTTCTAGCGCGACGAGTACGAACACACACGTACAGGTATGACAGACAACTAGTGTCGAGTGCGACCACTTACGTATCGGTGTATCGGCAAAACGAAGCGAAATGCAACATACCTACATTAGTGAGAAGTAGTTCCCCGGCAGTCAAGTGAGTCAAGGAATGTCGAGACTCCAACCAAGGCCATCTTCATTCATACGAAAGGCAGACGAACAGCTGATTCCTAAAAACACGGTAGGAGTGTGAGTGTCATACTTTACTGTACTGCTGCTGCTTCACGGAGCGGGAGAAAAGCATTTCGTTCCTTTTTGTTGCTGCATTGTTTCTCTGTATTAGTGTGTACGTACACCGCTATACCGTGACTTCGTAACGAATGATCACGCGGATTTTGGTTTGTGTTAGTGTCGGGTCCACTAAACTGGTGGTAAAGCAGCAAAGCGCTGCAGTACGTAGCCTTTCTCGACGTCGCGCGTCGCTCGATTTATTAGACGTACTGTCGAATGGTTAGGGGTGAACAAGGGGAAAAGAGCGTATGGAAGAAGGGTTGATCATTCAGCAAATCAGGGTGATTGTATCATTAGAGTGAAATTACTCTTTTGAACCATTTAGGAAGAGTACTCTTTCTCTTGTTCGAACTTATTGAAAAATGCTCGTTTTGTTTTCGCCAGTCTAATTGTACATCCCGTTATACTCTTTTACGTACTCAATTGTACTCGTCGACATTTATGAATATTACTCTTTTGCTATTGAAAATATCTGGTCACTTTGTCAGCACCAGGGAACGAAGAATGTAATTCGATTCATAAATTACTCACGGTTTGAACGCAGCCACCAGTATAGATCTGAGAATACTCTTAAGGGTATGCTCTACCTTCAATGAAATGGTAACTTGGAATACCTCTCAGGAGACTAATATTGCACAGAATGCAATGAAACTTTGGGGATTTATTGTTTAAGGTTACAGAAATACCGCTAATTGGTTCTGAGCGCGTAATATTCATAATTATTTTTTTACAATATTTCCAATATACACTAGGTACTTGTAAACTAATTAGCGGTATTTCTGTAACCTTGAACTATAAGACTCCGAAGTTTCATCGCATTCTGTGCAATATTAGATTCCTGAGAGGTATTCCAAGTTACCATTTCATCGAAGGTAGAGCATACCCTTAAAGAGATCCCCCGTTGGAGGAATTGATTAAGTTCAATGAACGCATGAGATTCGTTTGTTCCATCCTTTCTCGCTCTCTACTTTTCGCTAACGAGAATCATTCTTCAAATTACTGAAGGCTATATCAAATTAAAGGAAGTTCTAAGGGATTCAACGTAAAATATCACTTCTAATTTAGGTATCCGAAATAAAACTGATGTAGTTATTTACGTTTCTCTCATATCAAGGACAGCTTCAAAGTTTCATAATCACAACAACTATGAATGTAAACGCATGATTCGTGAAAAATCGTCAAGACTCATGACGTACTTCATCCGCAGAGCATGGGTGCGTCATTTTCGTAGATAACTCGCAAAAATTCATCTTTGTGTATTCATCGTATCAATTTTTGATAGGAAATCGATTGGTTCACCACTTGCAGATGTCGCTTCAACCTACAAATTGGATTTGTGCTACCGGTATATATGCTAATCATCGATATCATAAAGGAAAAGAGCGCGTTTTCTGGACAAATAAGCTTCGATCGTACGGTTTCACAAAAATTTAGATGGTAGCGGGGAACCCGAAAGTTGAATTCGTATCGCACGGAAAAAGAGGTACCTTAAATTAGAAGTTGGGCACGAATGCTGCCGTACGAAGTTGGATTGACGTATATCCAACGTTCATTTCAACACAATTCAGAGTGTCTAGAGCGTTCTTCCTATACGTGAAAGAAAGCTCCAATTTCCTAGATCTGAATTTCTCGCCCCTGTTAAATTCCATCAATGAAGTAGTACCTAGTAGTGTGTTATCACGACTCACACACTCGCACCAATCGTCCAAAAGATACAGTTTGCCTAATTGTCGATTTGGATGTACGTCAATTTAACTTTGTACGGCACAATGCTCTTGCGTTTGCATGCGCGGAACTTTGTTTGAAAGTCGACATTTTTCGAAGTACCCCTCCTATCATAATTATTATGGCTCGAAAATCGAAATTATTTCAAGTCCTCTAACCTTACGTTGATGACGCCATCAACCTCGGACGGACTCGGGAAAATTTCCTCAAGATATTTCCCAACAAACGGGATAGCCGTAGTGGATTCCTCAGCACTCATGAGAAATTACCCCTTTTGAACCCATGGCGAGGGATGAAAGTTAGATGTCCTCGGCGGCATCTTTTCATCGTGAAATGTGTACCGGTAGCATAAGGTGAAGTTTCTTACTTTGACAAAATCGGTCAACATTGCTTGAAATTTGGATTGTGTGTTGATGAATGGCCGCGTATAATTTCGAACGGTTTACGGTGAATTTTTCATTCATCGCGTCGCTGTTAATTTATAGTTCGCCGCTTGGAAATGTTTTATAGGAACAATTTTTTTGTATTATTGGTTAATCCTATCATTGTGTTGAGCATCATTTCCGAGACCCAAAAGATTTTCAAGTCACTGTATTCATTAGTGATGGAATAATTTAAATCATGAGCATAAAGAAACGCGTCTTGCTAAAAAAAGAACGCAAGAATGTCCAGAAGAAGAATTTGAAAATTATTTACTTGCAGATTGTTGCATGTATTGAAACTTCATTAATATTATTACTACCTATTGATTATTATTATCATTACTATTTACCCGCAGCTGTACTGAAACTTTATCATTATCACAGTATTTTATGAAATATAAATCGACACCAAGGGTTCGTTATCAGTTTGAGGTGAGCAACTGTGGAGAGTTTAAGACAATGGAGGTGGGAGTTGGGAAAGGATCAGGGACTTTAATAGGAACGCAGATAGTTAGGACAGTTCGTGACCGCATTGTAATTGTTACAGAGAGAGAGAAAAACGGATATTTTCAAGAGCGGGACACGAGAAGAGGTGACGAACAGATACGTCATCATACTGGCAGTATTGACAGAGCATAGATCTACAAAAAGATAGGAATGGGTGGGACGTGTGTGAGCAATTCTGAGGCGGGAGAGAATGATTTCTTTGTGACTGTTACTTTGATTGGAAGAAGTCCAAGGGACTGCTTTGTTTTCGGTTGCTCTAAATTTGTTTGAATGCTGATTTTTCCAAAAGTCATATCAGGAGTCTTATATCAGAGATCGGTAATAGTTTCTAAGGTCAGAAGCATCAGGGATAAGTACAGGATCATAAATTTTGTGCGATAAAGGGGAATATTTGGCAATCGCGTCATGTTGTGGGAAGTTAACATGACCCAGAAACCATAGGAAGGAGACAAGGTGTAGAAGTGGTTGATAGTGATTACAGGAGTAAATGAATGCGCTGATTTGGGAAATTAGTTGAATAACAGTCCTGTATAGCCAGGAAAGATGAAAAGGAGTCAGTTAACCTTAAAAATTTGAGCTGCGGGTGAGAGGATAGAGATGAGAAAGACAAGAGTATATGGCGTTTGGTTTGGTAGTGAATATGGAAGCAGAATTTTTAACAGAGAACCTGTTTTATCGGGGAGGTTTTCAGAAAAAACTTCCGCCGTCCAGCCGGCCGGCCGGCAAACTCCGAGCTCGAGAATTTTCCAAGTCTCCAGTAGCTACTGTCCCCTCTAAGTCCCCTCCTATCATGTACAGCTTGAAGGTGGGGCCTGTAACGTCGCAGTTTGATGAGTCATAGATCAGCCTCGTGATGTTACAATCTGATGACGTCATCGATCAGTTTTTTTAAGTTCCCCTCCCATTATATATATAGCTCTAAAGTCCGGATTGTGACGTTACAATTCGATGACGTCATAGGCCAACCAATCTACATTTTTCAGATCCCACGTGCCCCATAAAACAGGTTCCCTGCCGCCCCTCGTTTAACTCCGTTAAAGAATCTGGGAGTTTTTCAATCAACGACTGATTATTATGACTCCTTGGATCGAGTACGCGTATCCTGTTTTGGGTCCAGATTTAGATCCGTCGTTAAAGTGGGGCTGGTGGGTTGGAAAATTGGTGCAAGGATATTGTTTCTAGTGAGATATCGGTATATAGTGTTGTAAGTTTGGAGATTATCAGCTATAGATTGGGTCGGTTACCTGGGGGGGGGGGGGGGTACGGAGAGGTGGGAGATATGATAGGGGAAGATGATTCAATGGGAGGTGGTTGAATAGTTCAGATTCAAAAGGAAGGATGAGAAAATTATGTCGACAGAGTGTGTGTGTGTGTGTAGATTGGAAACTGAGTGAATTTAGCTGGGGACGCAACAAAATTGGAAGTGAGAGTTAGGAAGCGGCATCTGAGGGTGGGATTACCAGTTTCAACGCAAAGGCTAAGAGTGGGGCTAGATCGTTGTGCGTTGAGGGCTTTATTTACTTCAGAATTTGTTGAGTTTTTGCATTGTATACTAAATAGTGAGTGAAAGCGAGGAGAGTTTTGGATGGTTAAAATAATTTTAAGAGGGTAATTACTGCTTAATATGAAGTAGGAATATGATCAGTACTGGAATGTAATCTTCTGCAGACGATTTTGTTTTTTGTTTTTTTTTTTTTTTTGGTAAGTGAGGTATCACAGAGACAAGTTGGGTATTTTTTTACGAAAAGGCATACCTACGCTTCGGAAATAATGAAACAGAGTACTCAACACTGCACGGAGGCACGATATCATCAGAAATTATCGAGGGGAAGCAACTCCTCACATTCCGTCCTCATAACCCTCGACTCGAGAATGAGAGCGAAAGTGTCTCAGAAACTGTATTATTGTATCTACTCGTATTCGTGAATGAAATGGCCAACTACAAATTTACCGTGTAGCTCGTCCATGTGCCGACGCTCCAGTTTGATCATTATATGAATTATATATATATATTTTTTTTCTGTTTCTCTTTTTGGCACCATTAGAAGAATCGCTTCCTGTCTAAAAGAGCATGAATGAGTATATATGATTTTCAAATCCGCAGACACGTACCGAACTAGCGTTTTCGACCTTGGTTTTAAATTCCAATATTGACGAAGCGAAGCTAATCGTATGTACACATTTTTGAAGCTTCTGCTCTCCTCTAACGTCAGTCAACTACTTATGTACATGAGCATTGAAGGTTGTTCTCCCATGTGGTATTTTCATCTGGTTTTAAATGAAGTCTTCTTCAAATTGGGGCTGAGTAAAAAGAAAATATTTATGAATCGCGTATTATTCTATTTCACCAGATTAAAATTTTAAAGATTGAGTATGTAAGGAAGAAAATCGTGGTGTTCTTCACCGTGTGTAAAAATAATGCAAAATCCGCGTCTAATTAGCTTCGATGTAAGAGTTCGATATTCTAGTTTAAAAAGGACTGACATCATTCATGAGAAACTTTTCATTCCACTTTACCGTGGTCCCTTGTATGTGTAGACTGAATCTCCTACAACAGGAATTTAAACGAAAAATTTTTGCCAAACTTTCTGATGAATGCTTTCTTTCCCCTTATAAAACTTAAAGCTGAGCACCCATTCCCTGCTCTTTGTAAACGCCAAGGCTTAAAAGTTTTCCAAGTCTTCTGCTGACGTCACACGTTGGGAGCGAACACGGACAAATTTACCGTTCTAATATTTTTCTTCAGGATGAATTTTAGAAAAATTGAAATTATTTTCTGAATTGTAGATCCAAAGACGCAAAAATTGACAACACATAACGAGGCAATGTTACAATAAACAGTTGAAAATACAATCTAAAATCATAGTGGTCAGCTGAATTGAGTCCAATTCATACAGGCTTATACACATCATCTCAAAAATTAATGGCTCGTCATCGCTCAATTATCTACAAACGTTAAGCAATATTGGATTAATTTCTTAAGTACCTACTTGCTGACCAATTACATACGATGAGATGCCACCATATCTCCCATGACTGTCAGGTCCTAATTATTAGCTAGGTTCATTTCTTTCAACAAAAGCGTGGAAGCTAATATATCTAATTCCAGCACCCAAGTCCCTTGCGGTCCGTCACCTACTAATAGTGACAAATTTACGGAAAAAGGGTTGGGAACAACCCCGAAGAGAATCTCCAAAAGTCCGTCGACTGTTCAATTTTCAACAACTTAATAAAGCTTCTTTTTTTTTTTTTGCCTTTTTTGTGTTTGCCTAATGGAAATTTTTTCCTCGAAACTTTTTGGACCTCTCCAGAGAGAATTTCTAAATACGTCACTGCCTAGTAATAAATTGTGCTAAGTTCAATAGAACAGAAATGGCACTTCAACGTGTCACATTTTCGGATTATTAGGCCTGCGAGTAACAAAAACTAAGATGAGTCCCATAATATGATGTACATGTGACCTAAAAACATACAGTATTGATTATCTATCGTGATTGTATCCCTTATAAGAAAATCTCAACCTATTACTCATAGTTGTCGGTGTATCGCTCGAATTATGAAATTCAAATCAATGACGATTTCACTTTCTTGAGGCGTGCGAATCCGTAAAATTACAACATAGTAACTGCTTGACAGCCATTTTCGATATATCTAGACCATTGACTCGAAACGTTTCTCCTTGACTTAGGTTTGCTAATATTTAGAATGAGGATATTTTGAACTTACCTGCGTTAATATTTCTGTGTACGAAAAAGTCATAAAGTACTGCAACCGTGCAAGAAAAGACGACCTACTATGAAAGGAAAAGTATTCTACATGCACTTTATGTCATATTATGCGACAGTCATGCAATAAATCGTAAGTATGTTCGGATATATACGAAGTATAACGTTGTAGAACATTTTTATTTCAACATTAGTGAAATAATATTTAATATTACTATGTATGTTTATTCGTCTAAATTACCGACACGAAACCAAAATAGCACCAAACAAAGATAGGGATTATCTTTGAAAGTTATAATACAAAGTGGTGACCGTATTCCGTCGCAATAAAATTCGTAGGCAATTCAAGTGTAGATATTTCCGTTGTCCTCAATATTATATATTTTTTTTTTACATGCGAAGTACGGAGGAAAATTTCAATCGTTTGCATGGAGTATAATGAAAACAATTACTATAAAATTTGAATTTCAATATCCTAAAATCATTATTAAATTAAGTTTGTCACAGGATTTTTAGGAGTCCACTTTTGAAAAGGTCTTCATTCAAGACCAAAATTTCTTAAATTTGAGAAATATCATCAGCTTTACAAATAAAAAAGGAATCTCACTAAATGTTTGTGGGAAAAAATTGAAAATATAATGTCTGGAAGTTGGCTAATGGCTAGCGACTGTATTTCTGATTTTTGTCTCACGTGGTCTTTTTTCCCTTTGGTCTTTGGAATTTTCGGATTCTTATTTGATAATCAAATTTAATGAAATTCTAATAGGATACAGATATTCTACTGCTGAAAACCTTTTAAAGGATAGCTAACTCAACGATCAGCCGAAAGCCAGCTTTATTGCCTCGGCTGATGGGAAGCCGAAAGCCTAAGCTGTATTGTTTGGCCGCAACACCCTGCTGAAAACATCAACGATTCAATCTACGGATCAGGCACTGATGTTATAAGTTCGGTATTCTTACGCCTTAAATATTTGCGAAATTTACGAAAACCAACGATTAGGATTTAGGACCGCCAAACAACGGGAAAACCGGAAAAGAGAAAAATTGATTTCTTCTTCTTGCATTGATTCATTGATTTGATATAAAAATGAAAGAAGAGATTGAAAAATTCTGTTGATAGATTCATTCAAAAACTCCAATAATCACAATTGCGCTTACAATTACATGTCAAAGGAACCATAAATTGAATTTTTTGTGAAAATCATGGTCAGCCGAAAAAAGCCAAAAAAATACGGCTCAATTCAGCTTTTGGCTGGCAGCCGAAAGTATAGGAAAAGCTGAAGCCAAATACCTCCAAAAAATACGGCTGAATATGGCTTCCGGCTTTTGGCTGGCTGAAGCACCCTGGTTCTTAGATTGTATTGAACACGCTGACAATACCAATCGATGGAGTTATGATATACATTTTTTGTGTCGAAAGAAGAGGTAAAGGTGGATGGTTAAGATTCTGGTGGTCATACAAATAACAGAGAATCTAAAATAGTGGAGGTATACGCTGCTATTGTCATAAAATCAACATCTTTGCTAGTAGAAAAGAGATTCACCTTTGCGAATAAGAATATTGAAAAGTACTTCGTAAATAATTCGAATAAATTCTTTCCTCAAAGAAACGTTCTTTCAATAAAATTACAGACGTTCATTGAACTACAAAAAATTGTGGAAATAAATAATACAGTTGACTGTAATGATGTGTGTACATTCGGTAGAATGAACTGCTCCTGCTATGCGTGGCAATGATCATATAAATCAAATATTTGGAAAATTGTGAACAAATATCATTGAATGTAGCTATAAGACAGCTCGAAAATGAATAAAATTCAAGAATAAGGATGGGTGAGAAATACCCACCCCCCCGAAAAAAAAAGGAGGGAGAAGAAACAAATAAATAATTGGATGAGAAAACGAGGGATGATAGCGAACATACTAGGAGGAAGAGTGAAGAAGAAGCTGAGAGACAGAAGACCTAATGAAAAAAAAATTATGAATTTCTAAATAAACACTGCTTGGCATATTTTCATTAGGTTAGGGAAAACATCGTTGTACAGAAACTCATAGTGTGTTCGAGCAAATTGAATGCCAACTCATTCTAGGTATTCCTTCATAGAAAGTCCTTGGTCTAAGGGAACAACAGAGCAGTAAGGAGTTCAAACATGTATCAAAATGACTGAAAAAAATTCTGATGAGAAAGAAGGTTTTCAATGATCAAAGACCAAGATCACGACCTTTTTTAAATTTTCGACGAAATCTATATGATTGTTTGAATTCTCAAAATTTTTTTATGAACTTGAATCAATATCATAATCATAAAAAATACAAAGATCCCATCTAGTTCCAAAAAATAAAATTAAAAAAATTGGAAAGCAGAATTTTGCTGTAAATAACAAACTATACAGTAGGTATTGCCTTATGACAGAGGATTATTCCGGACACTAGATTAAATTACGAAATGATAAATTAGACCGGTTCTTTTTTTCTCCTCATTGAAGTGCTGGAACGTCGCAAGATTGTATAGAAAATTATATGGTTTGAAGTAAAAGAGAAGAATTTTGTCATTACACGTGCGCTAGGGCGTTGTTTTAATAGTTCTATACTAAATCACAATAATTATGTACTATACGTTTTTATTTCACACGTCTAAGATCTGGAGAAAAAGTTCTGATGCCACAACAAAAACTTTTTTCAGTTACCGGTAGTTTACACATTATTTAGAAAAATTGCTTCAAGTTTGAAAGAGAGTAGACATTTTTCTAACGCAGGTACAGACCGCACTCTTCTGAAATTTGTACCCTCGTGCTTTTTTTTTAGTAAGTTAAAGAGAGAGAGAGGATTTACGAGAGCAGTGATTGGTCACTTTTCCCGATTTATATTGTAAATTGTCTCGAAAATAGGGAAGCCTAATGTAAAGGATGAAGAAATGCTGAGAGGTTAGATACATAAAACCCAATTCCTTCATATCAATTGTCTCCTCATGAGTACGAGCAATGATATTGTATGAGTAGAAAAGATAAAGGCACGTAACAATTTTAATCACAATGCACAGAGAGTTTATTTAAACCACAATATCACAAAATAAGACACAAGAGAAATAAATAAATAAAGAAAAAAAAACGAAAAAGAAACAAACAACAAAATTTAGAGTCTCAATCAGATCAAAAACTTGAAAAAAATTAGAAAAAAGTAAAGCAAATTTTGAAAATTCTAAGCACTGTTGATATATTCGACCGGTTTCGACCGTGCGAAGACAGTCAATATCTGGACATGTTCCTCTGTATTACCACGCTCTTTCACTCACTGCCAATTTTATAGCTTCAATAGCACAATACCCAAATCTTCCCATCTTTTAAAATGCTCTTAGGCCCCCCCCCCTGTAATTAGTCCCTTCTGTCATTTCAATCCCATTTCGGCACTGAACTCAAACTTAGGTCCTTACTTCCCCCTTTTTCGTCCACTCTCTTTTGCTGAACTCCTATCCCTGACATCCCTCTACATCTTTCTGAAATTCCCAAAATAGCTAACTTCTTATGCAAACGAGCCATCAACAAAGTCCTTTCTTTAGAATTTTCCTTCCATAAAAAAAAGGCAGGCCCGGCGAGAGGGGGTGCAAAGGGGACATTTTGTCTCGAGCCCGCAATGTAGATTTTTTTTTTTTTTTTTGGGGGGGGGGCAAAGAAATTTTTAGCGAGAGGGCCCGAGCCTTTTTTCTTTTTTTTTTTGTCCCGGGTCCGCTTCTCTCGGCGGCCACGAGAAAAGGATATATGCAGCCTTCATTCGGGTGATATCTCATTCTTCCTTATGGAAAACTCCGCCGAACTTACTTTTATATTCACCTGTCTTTCTCTCCTCACATGCTTCTCTCCTCCCTGTAAATTCATTTTACTATCTGTACCTGATTCTCTCTCATCCTTACATGCTATCCAGGACCCTCAATCTACCAATCTTATCGTCCAACGAATCTTCATTCCGATACACTCCTCAAGTTCTCTTTTCCATGGCTATCGGGACACATCGACCTTAAGGAATAATATGATGTTTTGCGTTTTTCATCCATAACTGATCCCTCCCCCTCCTCCTCTCGTGATTTTAAATCCTATTCGACCGAATTCATTTTTCCTGTTATGTGTTGAAGAATACCGTAAACAGAATTATCTTTTTTCAGTGACCAAAAAGAGTACTAACTAGTCACTCTACCAGCAATACATCGATCTCATCAGTGTCGAACTGGCCCGCGAGAAGATTCTTGAAAGTTTGACCATAGAGTATTCGAAGGCCGGACAAGCTGGTTACTCGGCCTAAAAAATGCGAGCCAGAATGACACTGGATTATATCGCACGGCACAAAATTTTTGAACTCACTACTCAAAGCTAATGCGAATCCTCCTCATTTCAATACGACTGATCAGAAAGAGGGGCATGTCAATATCATAGTAATGCGAATATTTTTTTGCAGATCATTTTTTCGTATATTACAATATTTGCAAACATTCTTTTCCATTTCCTGTGCACGTAAATACCGTATTTTAGAGGCTTAGGAAAAGTTTCAAATTCTCTGCTTTTCTCTTTTAGCTACGTCGCCGTTCGTAATGTATGAATTCGAGCTATACTAGGCCTATTTTAGATAAGGCGAAAAAAGAAGGGGTGTTGTTTGGTCTTGACCGAGCGATTAATCTTCTCATACTGAGATATAGCGCGTTAATTACAAACAGATGTTTGCAATCTTTAAATTTTACGTCAAAAATACGTCAAAATTAATTTTTCGCAATTATCTATTCTCGAGGGAAACGAAAGAAAAAACTCTGAGTCTAAAGTATACAGTAAGTCAATGAGGAACCCCACGTGCATTTAATCGTCAACTCCCGAAAAAATACATGTGGATGAGAAGGAGGAAAGAAAAAAAGAGAAGAAGATTGGCTCAGTTCAATTATTTTTGATAACATATTCAACAGTTTTTGACCTTTTCACCTGCATAGGTAGTGGTTCGCGCTTCTCAACTTTGTCCTTCGAATTTTCATATGAAGGCTTAAAGATCAATATTATTTCATTGATTAAAAATTTTGAAAAGCACCTAAATACAAATGCTACGTTCGACTGGCTTTTTAAGTTAAGACAACCCGCAAAAACTTGAATGGATCAAGAGAGAGGACAAGTGGGTGGTAAGATAATGAAAAAATATTCCACGCGAAGGTTTCTCGGGTTAGAAACAAAGATGAGTAAAAAAGAGCTTTCGCGAAAAAAGCTCTTCAAGATTTCAAGAAAAAATCAATAAATCTGTGAAGTCTTGGCGCCACAGTTTTGCCTATAAAAAATTGAGAGGCAATGATAGATGTCACTTTCTGACTTAAAATTATAAAGAGAAAAAAAAAACTAGGAATAAAGTAGAAGAAAGTTTGCCGAAATTTAAAATTCTTTTCAAGTTACGTGATAAAATTTTAAACATCACTTTTTTGTCGTCTTAAACTATAATTTTTCCGTTTATAAAGCAGAATCTCGCATTTATGAGTCACATTTCTTTCGTTCCCCTTTTCGCTCCGGTATTTCCGATTCATAACTGTCGAAAAACTCGAAGTCGAACAAGTTTTACGATCCAATGTCACTTTTCACAATCTTAATTTTTCTCAATTGATGACATTCTTTTTTTTTATAATAATTTTTTTTTCTCTATGGAAAAAGAACAGGAACTATCTCTAATGAACATTTTTTCGATTCTTGTCAATGTCACAAACTTTTTCACTCATCTTCGACCACATTCGTGCTATTTTTTGCGTTCCTCTCGTATCTTTGTGCTGTAAAAAAGATTCGACTCCGTGAACTTCCATAAATAATCAAACGTAATTTCATCTTCAAAACAAAGAAAAATATAAACGAAAAAAATGAAAACTAGAAGTTGTTGATAGGCCTACGTGTGAGGGAAAAACTTGAACCTCTGTAGTTCGAATATTTTCTGAACCTTGAAGGCAAATTAAGTCTATTAAAGTGCAAATGTACTATCGGTAATATTCAGTATTTATTCGACTATAATGTCACTTCATTCTAATCTGCGTCATTTTATCAGCGTGTTTTTGGTATCCACCGCGTTTTATTAGTTCGTAGGCCCGTCTCATAAACGATAATATTCCTACCACAATTATTTGAACGTTTAAAAAAATTAAGATTTCAGCAGAAGGAAGGTTCGACAGAAATTAAAAATCGAAATTTAGATCTTAATACGGATAAAATAATATACGAGTAGGTATATATTTTTTTTATCGATTCTTAATTAGAAAGGCGCGGATAGTATGTTTTTCTAGAAATTCTCGAGTATTCTGTACAATTTTTTCATCGTTTGTCTTTTGAGGGTTATCGAATTTCATCATTACTTTTTGGTCTCTTACTATCGTGACAAAGATACCTTTTTTCCAAATTTAAATAATTGGAAAATCGAATCAAGCTCAGTCACCAGGAGTCTTTGAACGTAATGTGATATGGTTTGATCGTTTAAAGATAGCCTTCTAATCACGAACTGATCTTCCAAAGTCATGCGGGGCATTCGTAGATTTGGAAGGTGAATAAACAAGTCCAATTTTTGAACGAATCTGAGTATAAACAATGGCGTAATTTTCATAGTCACTCTAACGAACAGAGTTCTCGCAAGGACTGATGGCGAAATTTTCTTGTAGTTCGAATTTTTCTTTATTTTCATATTTGTCGAGTAAGTCTAGGCCCGTACACTTCCACAAGCAAAGATGAATGGAAAATTTTCCCTCATGAATACTTCCATATGGACTTAGATTTTTGTCTCTGTTTCACTCGGGAAGGATTCGATACTACCCATTGAGAGCTATTTTAAGGTTGACATCTTGGTCTTCATGATGAAACCTTCTCCGTTCAAGGTTTGAGACTTTGTCGACCCCGGCCTCGAATAATTCTTTTGGTGAACATCTGAATCATTTCCTTGAGTCGGGTTCCCAGGAAAATTTTCTTCTTCCCCCACAAAATAAAGTATTTATCAGGGTTCTGTTGAGGTAACCGTAATATTCCAGTTTTCAACAACAAAACATCAGAGATCATTAATAGATGATACAGGTGACATTTTTCAAGTTGGTTTGAAAAATAATTTGAAAATCAAGACCCATAGTGACTTTTAAATTTTAACGATGTCAACTTTCCATTCTCTCTCTCTCTCTCTCTCTCTCTCTCTCTCTCTCTCTCTCTCTCTCTCTCTTTTCCAAGCTTTTGAACTATGCTCTAAGGGTTTATCAACTCGAGAGTTCGTGAAAATTGGAAAGTTGGGGGGTGGAGGTAGAAAAGATTTTTAGTCGATAGTGGAGGGTAAAAGAAGCACCAATAGTTACGAATTCAAGGGCAGAGGGAGAACAACAGAGTGAGAGAGGCGGATATTTTTAAGAGCAAGAGACGAAAAGTGGTATTGAACGGATTTACGATCATATCGACAGTATTGGCAAGCAGGAGGAAAGAATAGACCTAGAAAAGATACAAATGAGTGACATGTGTGTGACCGATTTAGAGGTGGGTGGAAACGATTTCTTCGTGACGGGTAGTTCAGCTAGAGGAAGTCCAGGGTACTAGCTTCTTTTTGATTGCTCCAAGTTTGGTTGAAAGCTGAGTTTTCCAGAAGTCATGCCAAAAGTTAAATATCAGAGGTCGTCATTTGTTTTTGAGGTCATAAGCAAGAGTCAATGCAGCAGGATCACGAATTTCGTGGGAGAGAAGGGAATCTTTGGCGGCGAGGTCAACGCGTCATGTTTCGGAAAGTTGGTGTGGCCCGGCATTCAGAGGAAGGAGACTGGTGTTAAGGTGGATGACAGCGTTTGCAGAGGGAAAGAAAGGAGTTAAATTAAGGGATTAGTCGCTATAAAGTCCTGCGAAGCTAGGAGAAATGAGAGTGAATCAATTAACAGCATAAGAATTTGAGCAGAGGGCTTGAAAAAGACAAGAGTATATGGCTTTCTGTAAGGCAGTGAAAATGAAGGCCACATTTCTCAATCGGTGACTGGTTACGATGCCTTAGATTTAGGTATGCATATCCAACTTTGAGTCCACATTTTCACCCGTCGGTAAAAGCAGAGCTCGTGAGTCGGAAATTCAGTAAGGATAATATTCCTAAGAAGGTAGTATTGTGAGTTTTGGGAGGATCCCGAGCAGCTAACGAAGCTGAAGTAGGCTGCAAGTTTTTCCTGTTGTTTAGATTTTGTCACAAATGCAAAAGGACTTCGAAAGAAGGATAGATAATTTATCAGTTTCCACGCAAATTTTTATCGCTGCTTAAACAATTTGTCCTCACCAAAAGATATCTAATTCCAAAGCTTAAAGGGGCGTCTCGGAAAAGTATGAACTTGTTTTGGAGGAGGAAGGAACATGCATATCTCTGATATCTCCAAAATTTGAATTGATAGAGGTGTAGTAGTAAGCGAAGTATAGACAGACATTTTTCTCTGGTCACCTACAATATGATCTTTCAACAGGGAATCTGATGTAGGAGATTATTGGGTGAAAAATATCTACCGTTCGTCCGACAAATCATGGCTCGTATAGAAATTGGGACTAAAATTTTCCAAGCTAACCTCAGCTGACCGCTATCCGTCTGGGAAATTGAGATATGTACAAGCAGTGGGTGGAGCTGTGACCTAGTTTGGGGACTTCCGAAAATCTTGAAATACTCGTATGACTAGATAGGTTTTCGAAAGTGTGCTACCTATCAATGGCGGCGGAAGATGAAATCTAGCTGTAGAATTTTGAAAAATTTCCGAATATGACCATAAATCTTCGGGAAGAGGGGCGTTGACTGCCCCGCGTCTGAAGAACTTCGATTCCCGGTCGTTTGAGGGCTTTGAAAAAACTTTTAAAAAGGATACAAAGGAATTCCTGCTTACAAGCTATCTACAATTATACAGTTTATGAGCACACCGCATATCAATATAGTGTGATTAATTAACGTTTTCTTGTTGGCCTCGTGACTATATTTATATGAGGGGGGGGGGGGAGCTCTAACCATTGTTCGTCTGGAAAATCGTAGCTCCGACAGCGAGAGCAAAAAACTTCCATTTCTCGACCTGAGAATTTGATGAAATTTCAACTAGGGGTTCAACTTAGTTTAGGACTGGGAAAAATTATCGAAAGCGAACATAGTCAGCTAAAGATGACACTAGATTATTAGAAAAGTTTGCTTTTAATGTACTTTTAAGATTGAAAATAGGAAGTGGAATAAATTTTGGCCTTTGAGCTATATACACACAAGCATAGATGTGAATCGAAAAAATTCCCTGATCGCTTCATCTAATGACATTTTGTAGTTAAAAAAGTATCTCCCTCCGGCAGCGAACAATTCAAGTACCGTACCAAATTTTGTTCGATATCTCGTTTTGACTCTCCCTAGCTATGGCGCTGTTAACGTATGTAGATGCATCTCGGTCTATAACAATATCTGAACATCAAAATACTAGACTGCAACTGAGGACGTATCTGGCAAAAGGGCGTCCGCACGATGTATTTCTTATAGGCCGGACGCCCTTCTGCCAGAACCCACCTCAACTAAGCTTCCTATTCCAAAAAATTTACGGCAGCAAAGACGCAAATATTATCGCATGAAAGACGGAGAAAGGGTGTTCTTCCAATAGGTAAAAAGGTTTCTTATTCCGAATCGTTAAGCCCGTCGTAAAACCTACAACAGCAGCGCCATCAAATCAACCCCACAGCCTGTGCTTCTACCCTAGAGTGCATTGGCGCTCTCGGGTGGTCGGTGGTGTAATCGTTAAGGCGCTGAAGGGTATCTCGTGTATTTATCTGTGACGCATTCTTTGACCGTACAGTGCGCTCTCTTCTTAACAACCCTCGGCGTGCAGCTAGGGTAGCGGGCGATGCGCGGGGGTGAAATATTCTCGCATGCAGAGTTGGTTATCGAACTGCTGACATAATTGTAACATCTTGGCGATGTAAACAAGTGTGATGAGAAAGAAAATTAAACTTCAGGTAAGTTATCTTCATTTTTCATTCATTTATATGCTTATTTTCCAGCTGCGATACTCACCTTTGCATAGTCAGCTAACTATCATATATTTTTCATGTCATTTCCATCTCTCTGTTTCAATATGTTAAGCTTGACCCAGATGATAATGAAGTTATCGGTATCGCTTGAACCACAATAATTGGCTCAATTTTATTTTTGAATCGGAGGTTATGAATTTCTCCAGAATTATTACGTCTCTCGAGTACCTATCTAAGCTAGTTACTATCGATGGACTTCGTACCTACTACGCAAAATTCTATAAAGGCCACATGTGACCACGTTGTTACTCAAAACTACGTTGTCGTATGAGCAATGATCCAAAAGAGGAACTTCCTAGTGCCACAGAGGCAGTAGAATCATCTCTACACTCGATTCGATGCAAAATATTACCTTATATTCATGTAGCGAATGTGAAGTCATTTTTTTTTCTGATCTTTCTTTTCATTTCTAGCGAAAATCGATCAAAAATACTGTTCCAAATTAAGCTTCCGACTTTGGATTCATGATGATGCAGAATATTCGCCCGACTCCCGAAAGTCTACTCCGCGGTTTCAATTTACCCGAAGGTATCACTATCGAGTATGTCGGACCGATGTCAAAAACCACGAATCTACCTGATCCGGTGGAGGATGAGGATGAAGAATACGACGATGATGATATTGAATTTAGTCCGATGAACTATTGTACGATAACGATGGATGATGATAGTAAGAGAGACGATACACCCCGTACACTTGAAACGAATGTCGAATCCGACACGCTAGAAACAAATAAATCCAAGAAAGTCATGAAAAATACTCAAAGTAACGAAAATTCTTCATTTGTTTGTAACGGAGCGACTCGACCCACGGGGAAAGCTAGAAAACGTTTTGCGTGTCACATTTGTCAGAAGACATTTGGTTGGACTACGGATCTGAAACGTCACATTCTCATTCATACCGGCGAACGTCCTTTTAAATGTACTCTATGCTTCGCCACCTTTACGAGAAATTTCTTATTGCAAAAACATAAAGCGAAAATTCATCAGTGTTTATCGCCAAATGAAGTATCGCAATTGAATTCCAACGTCGCAAAGAACGTGATGGAAATCAAGCTAAAAATGAGAGAATTAGAACAAGCTAAAAGTTCTGACGTTGGAAAAGCCGGTTAAAAAGTCGGGAACGGATATGATCGCAGGTTCATATTCATTTTACAATCTGCATTTCACATGAAGCGCCGGAATATAAATTATTTATCCAAAATGTTGAAGTATTTATGTACCTAAGGCTTAACGGCAGAGCTGATTTTTCGCTTCTTGTTTATGTTTCCTGTTCTTTTTTTCAATACCTTCGAAAATTAAGTTATGATAAATGATTCGAAGTCTTCCATTACTAAATACTGACAATAATATTTTAGAGTATCATACTACAGACCTACCTTTTAAGACAATATACATATATATTTTTAAGATACAAATTGCGTGAGGAAAGAGAGAGATTATAAAATCAAAAACGTTCTATTCTTAAGATTACTTCTAATTATAAGATACTCGTTTTATTTGCTGATTAAGAAATTTATTCCTGTTCTTTGTTGTGCTGTCATTATATATTTGTACAGAATTATTATTTCGTGAATAGGTAGCGTAGGTACCTATGATGGTTTTGATATTTCGTCGAAAGAGGAGATAAATAGGTAGTCTAGAAATGTTTATTAATTAACTTTTCAATCAAGTGATTTCTTTGCGTAAGGAATAAGAAGAAATAGAATTTGATCGAGACTCTTCCATCGATTCATTTTTTAGCCTTATTCTTCATAATAATACTAGATGTTCCAAAATTTTTCAGTTAGAAAAATGACTTTATTTTGCATACGCATTAATCCGTAAGGTTGTATTCTAGTTTTAAGGATATTTCCGCGTTTGTAGGTATTTATTTGTGAAAAGATAAAATGTATTCTCAGTTTCTTTTCACGTTCGTTGGTAATGTTTGAAGATTTAATAATGCAGTAGAACGACATAAGATATCTAAACAATAGGATAATGCATGAGGAATGATTATTTCTATGTGATGACGTAATCATGACAATAATTAATGTACCATATTATGAAAATCTGCGTGATTTTCGAGAGAAAAAATATGTCTTCCATAAACAACGTAACTGGTGTATAAAGGTAAATAATGTCCAATCTTACTTGTTTTTTCCCCTTTATTCTTCTTATTTTTTGCGTGCTTTTTATTTGTGATTATTCTACATATATTTTAAGATAGGCTATTCAATGTTGTTTATTAATTTTCATTCGCTTAATTTTTTATCTCCAGTTTATTAGTTACCTCCAAATGTCGTTTAGTTTAGTTTTCGGGTTTTAGAGCTGCGTTCTAATTATAAAATTTCTGTATTTTCGGAAGGAATACGTTTTTACTGGTCGTTATTCTTTGTGTTACGCGCGCCAAGTCATAAGTTGAATTGTACATAGAATAGATTTCAATATCAAAATAAGTTACATATAGTTGGTTCAAAATGGTCTCATAGCCTGTAGACCTAATCGTGGAAATATTTCCTCGAATTGCTCTTTATTGACGTTTCATATTAGTAATCCTTATAATTTTTGATGTTATGTCTTGTCAACTAATTTGCGTAGCATCAAGGCTGCATATAATTCTATTTTCTGGAAAATAATACTGTACTGGCTTCAGTTTCATAAATATTTTCATTCATTTATAGAAAATTTTTGAATAATCATTTTTGAGATTCAGTATTGAAAATTGTACATATTTTTTACATTCATGTTTTTAATCTCGTTTTTGCGTCGGAAGAGCGAAAAATTACTTCCTTTCTGATAGAGGGTACATCCACTGAAATTCGTCCACCTCCGTAGGTTCCGTTTGATAGAACAGTATCCGAAAAAACAGCGATATTACTTTTAAATCTTTCTTCGCTTCAATTTTTTCTGTTTTCTTCTTTTCATAGTTTAAAATGAAATAATGTTTCACGCACGATAAGTTTGGGAACTTCCATGTACCTAATTAATATTGAAGATACTTAATTTAAAATGTTTAGAAGACTTTTTTAATGTCTTCAATGAATTTGTTTGATTTCTGTATTTGCTGTTCAATGATAATAAAGCTGAATAACTAGAGGACCATTCTACGATTTTCAATATTGTTTGCTTCGTAATTCTCTAGATTTGCTCTTGTTCAAACAGGTTACTTTTTCTACTCTTTCTGAAAAAAAAAGAAGAAACATTCCTAGTCGCTACTGGATTGGCCGACAGAAACTATAGTCTTCAACGGTTTTTTTTTTTTTTTCTAACTTTATTAATGCCGTATTCTCTAATCGTTCTTTTTATCGCATGTATGTCTACATGATGGCTGTATTGTATGTACTTTTGATGCCTAAATCTTTCATGTCTTCAGAGTACACATTTAAACAAAAACTTCCGTTTTATAAAAATCCATTTATTATTATCATTTTTTTTTTTAGAATAATATGCATCACAAAATAGAAATTTATCGTTAGTAAATAATGAAACCTATAAATTTTAACTAAACCAGTTTGTACAGCTTTTCTTACAGTATGTACATCACACAATTTGGAAGAAATATAAAAGAAATGAAAGAAGAAGGAAAAAAAAAAAAAGACAATGACTATAAATTCCATAATATTGTTTAGTTTATTTTCGTATCATATTTTGAACTGAGCGACTTCATCATCGTTTCTTCCCCTCCGATTTACTGTAAGAAATATCGCTAAGGAATTGCATAAGTTGAACAGAAAAATAGACGTTGTGTATTTTTTGTCATGGAAAAATATGAAAATGGAGCGAAAAACTTTCTTCACCATGTAATTCAAGAGAAAATGCTCCAAACGATAGTTTCGTACAGCGGAGAAAATTTTTCGCACGATCATTCCTTAAACTCAATACGATACTGTACTATAAATTTGAATTATTTATTGTAATAAAAGGATACACTTTATCTCTTGTTTTTCTTTCGTGACCTTTGATGTAGACCGTGCTCTGTAATCAGTCGATCCACATTAAAGCGAGAAGTTGCCATGAAAACATTATTTTGTCTCAACTTACTGTTTGATGATGTTTCTCCGAATATAATGGTGCGAGTTTGGTGTATTCTTCTCCATTTTGATGAGATTTGGACGCTGAAATGTGTAATACCATACATTAATACTACATGCGGATGGTTTTTTTTTTTTTTTTTAAAGGGAACTGATATTATTAACAAATCAATGAGAGACAAAAATCCCCTCTCAAGATACCGGTATCCACTTTTGGAAGTATTTTTTAAAATGAGAAAACAGCTGAAAATCACTCAACTATAGAATACTCGTCTATAGACAATAGCATAAGTATTTCAAGGCTAAATTCAAATCCGTTTTCCGCTAAGCTGTCACGTTTTTGGATTATCTCGAGAAATATGAACAATTTTCGTCAGGTTGGAAACAAATGATAATTAGATAAGAGTACAATATGAAATGTGGCATGAACCTTTCTTCATCACATTCATATCATAAAGTTCAAAAGGATTCAATGTTCTTCAAACATGTATCCATGATGATGATAAGACTATCGAAACAAGAATAATTCGCATGATTACACAAAAAATTTAATGTAGGTACTCGGGAAGAACAGATCTGAATCCAGTTTAGAAAATACTTCTAAAATCGTCTCATGAAAAATATTCATCAGAAGTCTTATTGATCATTATGAAATTCAGCGTTGGCTGATAAGGACGTACATTTTCAACATTACTAATTCAGTTACAACTTTGTTCTAATTTCAATTGAAACGCGATGAAATGATTTTCATATTATCAATTCAATTTTCCACCATTATTCGCGAAAAAATCTTAAAGAATTTAATTTTACTTACTTCGTTCGTCAGCTTTTTTCTTCTTGTCTAAAAATAGTTCCTCCTCTTCTTCTCGAATCTAATGAAAAAATGAAAAAATTATGATTTGCTTTAAGCGAATCAATTGCGTACATTAAATGCGACACGTACTCGTTTTCGACCATCGCGTTTCTTCTCTTTGCCGGGTTCCGATAGATCAATCACAACCGACGATGACCGTGTCGCCCGCTTAGATTTCGAGCGTTTCTCCTTTTTCTCCGTCGAACTGTATGGAGACTCGGGTGAATTACTTGAACTCCTTACTTTGCCCGGCTGTGAATGGCAGATGGGTAAAATATTTCGTAAATCATACAGAACAATATTACATCGTATTCGAAAGATTTGTTCCAGAAAAATACAGCACGGTAAGGAAATTTGTAACATACATCATAACTTTAAAGTAATATAACTATAAAATTCTACATGCGATCGTTTCTTCTTCGTCATTCTGTAGTCCCTGTTTACTGAACATAATGATGATTGGTAGAGGAAAATGATTCACCCTCTCTTTTATTTGGAATTACAAGTTCCACTCCGCGAGCACAACATTGTAATCATCGATGAATTAAAAAACAACATTTAAGACCGACGAGCTTTTTGTACACATCGCATAAGTTATACAAACATTGAATGGTCATCCGATTATATGATATAACATAACTCGATAGAATATTCACGAGACTACGAAAACTGATAATGAAAAAATGCACGTATCGACCATTTTGAGAGTAGTTCAAGCACATTTACTTAATTCATTATTACTAGTACAGATTTGAAGTGAAATTGATAATGCACTACTGGAGAATCACTTTTTTCATAATGCCATCTTCTGCGGAATTATATCTCTAGGAGGAGCTTGGAATAGGAGATAAGTCGAAAAAAATTCATCTGATCTGTTCGCAATAGACAGTATTGCTTCCTCTTGGGTTGAATTTAGTAGCTCGGAATTCCGAAGTAACTGGATACACGGTGAAGAATATTTCGAGTGAGCGAACTACAGAACTATATCTTTCTTCAGCTAACCTCATCATACACGTTTCGAAGAATGTCCACTTGAATGCGTCCTTTTTCAAAAACTCATTTTTCGTTCTCGACGGTATTCAACGTACGAAATTTGCAGGAAAGTCATTCCCAAGTTTACATGCGTCGTTATATAATACTGAGGGCATTTTAACAGAATACTGGCAAATTCATCGATTTCGTTTTCCGATTACATCAACGCAACGTTCAACAAAAACAACCAACAAAAAACAATTCTGACACGAACCGAATTCATTCATCCTGTTACATCCTAACTGGAGTTACGAGAACCATCTTCTAATTCGAATTTTTCGCAATTATGCTTACCTTCCCAGAGGATGTAATGTTGATCTTTCTTCGTTTGGTTTCTGAAAAGAATGAAAACGAAAATCAAAAAACTATTCCTTTCTTTTTCGCAAAATATTATTTTAGGATGATGTGACCTTACCTCCGTCTCCTCGGTCGTATACGTCGATTGTTTTGTGTATCGCGTACTCGTCTTCGTGAGGAGAAGGGAAGTCGTGCCACGAATTACTGGACTCACTACGATACGAACCTGATTTACTTCGAGACACTTCTTCTTTATATAATAACTGACGGTTTTCATCCTTGAAAGAACAAATGTACAGAATAAATTCGTTTCTTCTGTAAAATTATCACACTATATCATAGAGTAACGTATTGAGATGGAAACTTGAGAAACTTATGAGTTAAAACCCTCATATGAACGAAATACAATAACTTGACCTAAGACACTAGAACTATGATCTAAAATTTAGATCATTTACCTTTCGTTCATCGTCGCGTCTTTTTTCTTTTATCTTTTTCTCCGTTTCTCGTCGTTCTTCTTTCGAAGACTTTTCATAGTCTCTATCGATAAAGTTATCACGATCTTTCACTAATTCAAACCTGCAAATAAGTGAGGAAAAAGCATTCTAATTCATCTGCATTCCTTTTTTTAAATTGTTTGAAAGCAATTACTCACGTGTCATCTCCTCTCAAGTCTATAATACGACTAATTTTTTCCTCTCTCGAATCATGAGTTCGGATTTTATCGCCATCCCGGTTCTTATCGGCGTCGTGAGACAAATTCTCTGAAAATAGAAAATATCGTAAAAATATTTATCTAATAACGAGAGAGATAACATCCAACACTTACCCCTAATTTCATGATGATTGGTTCGCACTTCGACATTGTTGACAACGACGTTAATAGGACTATTGAGAGATTGACTATTGCTGGCAGTAACAACAGACGGTGCGGATTTGACTTCATGCGAAGGTTCCACCTTCACAGCTGCAGCTGGAGTGGCTACCTAAAAATAGAATTGGGAGGTTAGAATAATGTGGTTCCAATGTTGCGACTGTAAAGATGTGAAGAACTTACATGATGAAAATCTTGTTCTCGAATAAAGTGCGGACTCTTAGTCTTTAGAAGCCCGTTATAGGAGACCGCTAGCGTGGTTAATCCCCGACTCTCCTTCTTTTCGTCCTCAATGATTTTTTCAACTTTCTTCTCAATCATTCCGGAAAGTTTTTGCATTACTGGGAAATGAGGTAAGATCTTGATGAGAATGATCAAAGCGTTTCTAATTTGAACGTAATCCTTTGATTCCAAACACACAACTAAAGCCTAAAATATAGGTCGTCAAATCCATTAGTACAATTTCAATATTTCATTCAAGTTTGAAGAAATTGCGCGCACAGTACCTTCGTGATTTTATAATGCCACTTATGACATACGTGACGATAGTTCTCATAACCAACTTGATCACTAGCCTCTGAAAACTGATTGCTAACGCGGAATTTCGTAATAAATCCGGGATATTTTGCGCATTCCTGTAAAATAAAATAAGTACAAATTTGACAACGTGAAGAGGCTAGAGGATTTTTAGAGATTAAACTAAAATATGTTTACGGTCTTGAATATTTCATCGCTGGAGTGCCACTTCATAATGGTTTCTAACATTGCACACAAAAATCGACCGTATCGTCTTGCTTCATTTTCGGTGCATAAAGTAACGCAATGCACAATATCACAAAATAACTACAAAAAAACGAAAATTAATACAATATTGCGAAAATAAAAAATGACTGAGTACATGAAAATAGTTTACGTACTCGATCGTAGCATAACAGTGTTGAAAAGTTAGGCGTTTTCAATGAATGCAAGACGTGAATAAATTTTGCGCAGTACATCGCATCCATCGTCGTAAATATACACCGGGGAAACAAACAATGTTGTAGAAACTGCGTGATGGTTTCATTCTTGCCAGTCTTCACATCTCTCGGCTTAAACCATACGTCTTTTTCCTACGATAGAGAATGGAATTTTAGAATTTAGATGAACAATACAGCAACAAAATATTCAATGATGCTTACCGTTCTTAGCCGTGATAGAATTTTCTGCGTGTGCTCATTCTGCTTCTTCACCTCTTCACGGAGTTTTTCGATGAGACCGTTATTTCGTTCTTGTTCTTTTTTAATTTTAATAGGCGCCTACAAAGGTAGATAGAGAGTTATTCGCTGAATCCTCACTGCCTAATACAGCGATATGATAGAATAGAGTGACTTACCAATTCTTTGTTGTTCTTAAGGTCTACGTTAGCTGCAAATAATTTCTTAATTTCTCTTTCGTACGATTGTGAAGGCACCTCTAAATCGTACAAAGTTAATGACCAGAAGAGAATTATGAATTTTGGAGAAATATTGTCCCAAACTTTCGTCGGATAAAGTGGCTGTAGAGCAGCGTATAATGGCGACGTAATTGCAGTTACAGAACTGTAGTACTTTTGGTATTTGTCTTCTTCAGTCCATTTTTTGTGATTCGGATCAGCTTTTCTCAGTTCGTCAAATTTGGCCTAGTTTGACAAAATGATAATATAGTCACGATAATTATAATTTCATCAGTACAAAACTAATCGAGACTCACTTGTATCGCGTTATTAATTTTTGGACGGGACAAGAAAAATGTTACATCGGGACGTAAATGATAATCCGTCAACAGCGATTCGATCGAAGGTAGTCTGGTAACGTAGTCTTCGATGCTCAACACCCCATTCAAAAATGTCCCAAACTGAACCAAGGTATCTTGACACTGAAAATAAATTTTACATTTTTTGTGTCACAAGTATACACTGCGAGGAAATATTATATAAATGATTTTATCGGGCAATTATCACTAAAAAATTTTCAAAAAATTGTCCCTATCATTCATTCATTCTTTTTACCAATCATCATTCTTCTTTGTAATAATTTTCAAAATTCTTTCGTACCAATTCTCAATTATTTTTAAAAATGTTGTTTATTAATATGATTTTTTTTTTTTAGTAATAATTTGCTGACGGTAATACCAATAAAATGATTGAAATGATTTTTCCAAGTAGTTCCACCAGGACAAGCCTTTCCAATTTTCAAATATAATGCAAGCGTGAGACTTACCTGATCATAAAGATAACCTGCTAGTTTCACGTTAGTATCCTCTTTGTACACGATGCAGTCCCTTTGCTGTCCGATTAACAGACATAAACTAACGGCTAAATTATTTTCCATCAAAGCGTCTTTTAATCGCGTACTAGATTTCTTTGTATTCCTGATGTGGTTAAAATAACCACCCTGTCAGAAAAGTATAGCATGAATCGAACAGTTTAAAAATCTCAGTCGTACATCACGGGCTACTTACCTCAGTTCGTAAAATTTCTCCACCTGAGAACGCGCTTAGTTGATCATTAGTCATATCTTCAGAAAATTCGATACCTGACATTTTCTGAATGATTTCTTTCAATATTAGCAAATCAAAACTGAAGAAATAAAAATAAATCGATGAAGCGAAGAAACAGAAGATCTTATTTTTATTCTATCAACCAAACTCACCTTTTATGACTTTTCATTTGATTACACACGTATTGTAAAATACCGACTAATTCGATGTTGTATTTCTTGTAGATAGAGCCACAAAATACGGATAAGTTGACTAACCAAGTAGCAGCCATACCGTTGGTCTGCTTATTATTAACACGATTCGGTTGCATCAATACATCAATGATACAATACGCCAAGAAGTCATACGATAATCCAGTCAGATATTTCAACGATTCGACGACTAGCATGATTAAATTATCGAACATGATTATTTGATTTAGAATCTAAAAAATAAAAAGAATTACAGTCGTAAATTACACGCTCAAACATCATCTGATCTATGTATGTTTCATATTGCCTCACTTACATATTCAATTATAAAACCAGGACAACAATGTGTCAATTTCCCGATTTGTCGTCCCGCTGACTTTGTCGTCTCTTTCGTAATCTTCTTCATAATTTCTTTACACTTCTTCAATGCATCACAGTTATAGTACAATATTACTGGATATTTGTAGGTAGTTTCATTTTTCCAGCGCGCGTACAGCGAATATCTACACAGAATTTATCAAAATTAGTTCACAAAATTTCTGTCACTTGCGAACAAGATTCTTTCCCTACACACCCACCTAAAATTATACGGATATAATTTGAGCACATCCCATATTTCGTCAGCAACGCAACAATTATAAGGCATTGCTGATAAGGTTGGTAAAATTGTCAAGTCTAATACAGTCAATATTTCAAAATACAAGGAATCTTCTGTAGGAGGCGGACCTCGTTCAGTCACTCCAGCCTGAAAAATGAAAACACCTTATTATCAGATATCTCTTAACATGTCTCCTGGCCTACTATCAAATCATTTTATTACCTCAATCAATCCTAGTTTTAGAAGACGAATGACTTTATAAACCAACTCGGGGTCATAACTTAAATAGGAACCAATAGTGTAGAGCATCGGAAAGATAACAGTTCTAAGGTCGGAGAATTCGGTAACTTGTTTAGGAGCTAGACTATTCGATATGCTCTTAGGTGTCATGTTCGATAAATTATGTTTTGCTTCGTAATATCTGCGAAATAATTAGAATATATTACTTACGAAAATGAAGAAAAATATACCTTTCTGAAATCACTAAGGTTTGAATACCAACTTTCTATAAATAGGATCTATTAATAAATGAATGAGTTGGCAAAGGTTGTACGATATGGGATACTGGCTCATAACGTAAGTCTGAGGTAACTTCGAACAAATCTTCTTAAACGTCGTCCATTCTCCTATTCGCAAAAGAGCTTCCAGCAAACCGAATTTCTGATTGTTATCCCTCTGGAAAATCAATTAAAACGAGCATAAGAAATCTCATCACCCACTCAAGGGCGAATACGAGGACAATTCTACTTTACCTTGTATAATTCTTCTTCAGTCATCGATATATCCTCTACTTCTTTCTCTTTCGTAGAGACAATAATAGCACTATTTTCTCTAAAACGTTTCGTAGCTTCGTTGAGCTTTACTTCCCATTCCTTTCCTATAGTACCATCGTCAGGTTGCAACTGTTGCAAAAAACATTACGATTAAAAAAAAATTGAGCTACAAAAATTTTTCATGACTATACGGTAATATATTCATACCCAATTATAAATGTCTTCTAACAAGATAGCTTTATGTTGTAATAAAAAAGCTGTAACAATGTACAACTGTCTAGGCGTGATCTCACGTGCTTCGATGTAATGAACGAATTTGAAACCGAGAACATCGCTCAGAGTTTTAGAATGTGGCATGTATGACATCAACAACGGAATATAAAAATCGGATTTATCTACATGATTCTCGAAAGAATCTAAAATAACGTCTAGAACACGATTCGGATCCAAATTGAAGCAACCTTGGATAAACATGAGAACGGATTAATGTTGCAGATCATTTCTGACACAATTCATGATTTATTCATAACGCCAATTTACCTATTAATGACTTAATGACTTCCATCATGTAATCGGTGTTGATTTTATTGCCTTCCTGATTCAATTCCGTGATTAATTTTGCGTATCCTTCGCATTCTTCGCGGAAAAGATTAAATTTCTTTTGTTTGTAGCTAAAACAGATTATAAGAAATTGTAATGAAACTAAATTCTACTACAGACGCCAATTAATAACGACTTGCAATCAACTTACTATAATTTAGTTTTAATTTTTATGAATTTACTATGAAAAGTTCGATTATCCAAAACTTTCATTTCTTGTAAGGTATCAATCTCCAATCTCTCTTTCAGTAATTTATCTGAAACAATCTAAGTGAAGACAAAATAGGCATTGAATAACGCACGATTGAGAAGATGCAACTCGTGAGAATTCAAGATAAGACAATATTACCTTTTCGGTGTGTTTTACAAAGTACGCTAGATTGTTCCTTTCCGATGCCGGCGATTCTGGTAAACATGTTTCAGTGTCTAGTATGTTATAAACGTCCAATATAAGGGATGCCATGTCGATATGTAAAGACTGAAACACCCGAAAACACATTTACTATAACTCGAGAGCTACATTTCAGAGATGGCAATTTAAATTCAAAAGTACTCACGTTAATGTATTCGATCGCAGTAATGACTAATTCCTTTTTCACATTTCCTTTCACGCTATGACAAACCATTCGGTACAATAGTTTTACTAATTCTGCAACGATTCGAAAGAACGATAAATTAGCAAATTATCATTACATCGTTTGTATGAAGACAAGCAGCCTTTTCGGCATCTTACTTTCAAAGTTGGAAGAGTCAAGCAGAGTGGTGTTCGGTCCATGCTTCGCAATTATATTTTTACAATCATTGACGCTGAAATTAATTAAATCACAACATTAAAATGAAATAACGTTAGTCCTGACTTTATCTGCATCGGTAAAACATCGTAAATATCTACTCACATGTCGGAGATACCAGCGTTCTCCCACAATTTGTGATAGTCAGAATATATTTTCGACATTTTTCAATCTCTATATCGTCTACAACAAATGTTGAAATGGTAATAATCAGCGAAAATGGGCAAAAATAAACATATTATTCCAATCCATCATCAAATATCATTTTGCTCTCTCCTTTCGGTCTTATAAAATACGAGATAAATCGGAATAATAAAACTTATTGACGATGCATAATGCTTAAAAAGTCAAAGGTAACTCAAAAACAATACATCGATCATTTTTGTTCTACTTCTGCTTTTAGCAAGAATTTAAATTTCAATTGATAAGTTAAATACGTCTCTCGTTTCGAGAAGATGAAAATCAAAACAACAGAATAGACACGATCATTCCATGGTCAAAACTCAAAACTCTTCGAGTAGGTAAAAAATAATCTTCCTCCCGCAATGTTTTTTTACCTAATGTTATTTTTTCGTTTTTGGCTTTCTTCTAGCAGACTCGAAGCCCTTCAGCTATTCAGCATATTTCGCTTGACCACTGGGAGCGCTATCATAGAATCAGGCACTCTCTTCTATTTGAAAATTTGAAATGAAAATATTGAATGAAACCCGTGATTCCGTGAATTTATTCCTTTTTCAAGATCACAAAAAAATTCTAACAGGGAACTGTTTTATCGGAGGGTATTTTGGTGAAAAATGACGGGCGCCGGGTGCCGGGAGGTAAAACGTGGGACTTGGAAAAATACGTATGTTAGCCTGATAGGAGGGGGACTTGAAAAAATTTCTTCCTCTGAGCTATATAATTATGATAGGTGTTTCAGGCTAGTTTAGTATAATGTACTGTATATTAGGCCTAGTTAGTATAAGCTCAGTTATACTGTATATCAAGCCTAGTATAACAAAGGCTAAAATTCGAAATATTTTAGGATAGTCATTATAGACCTAGTATAGTATATTAGCTGGCCCAGTATAATGAAGGCTGGAGTTTGAAATTTTTTAGGCTATATATTATCGGCCTAATATGGCATATTAGGCTTAGTATAATGAAGGCCAAAGTTCCAAATTTCGTTAAGTCCCTAGGCCTAGTATACTTTATGTCTTTATATTAAGCGTAGTGAGATACTTTCAGGCTAGTCATTATAGGCCTAGTGTAGTATATTAGGCCCAATATAATGAAGCCTAAAGTTTGAAATTTTTTAGGCTACTTAGGCCTAGTATGGTATATTATGCTTAGTATAATGAAGGTTAATGTTTGAAATTTTCCAGGCTACGCGGATTATAGGCCTAGAAGTATAGTATATTAGGCCCAGTATAATGAAGGCTGAAGTTCAAAATTCCTAGTATAACAAAGGCTAAAGCTATTTAAGAATGAGAATACACAATAGTGACACCCATAAAACAGGTTCCCTGTAACCCAGAGTGGCTCACCAAGTGGGCTGCGAGTCTTTTTTTTTGACAGAACCACTAGAGAAACAGCAGCGCCCCTCTAACAGAGCTTGTCAAATAAACCTTGAGAGGGTCGTTGTGGTTCCCTTAGAGAATGGGTCTGCCAACACAGTTCTAGGTAGCAGTTGTGGTATGAATATTCAATTGAACCGAGTTCTGTAAAAACCGATCAAGCGACATTACAACAATCTATAGAATGAGGTCTATTGTACAATTACAAGAAATATCTTCCTCCGAAATGTCGTCATATTGCTTGACCGGCTTTTACAGAACTCGGTTCAATTATCCCTTCGAAATTTCTCCAAGTTCTCCTCCTATCATATTATACGAGAGGTCGAGAGTTGAAATTTTAACAGGGAACCTGTTTTTACATGGGGGTTTTAAGAAAAAACGTCCACCATCCGCCGTACGGTCGGTAAAGCTTGGAGGTCGAAAATTTTCTGAGTTTCCCTCCCATTATATATAGCTCGGTGGTCGGTGTATATAGCTAGAAAAATAGCCCGTTTGATTAACTACATATGCAATGCTTCATATACCAATTGTCTTAGCCCCTTTAAAGAGCCAGATATGCAACGCTTCAAACACCATAAAACTCAGAACGTATTATTCTAAATCCTCCTCCTATAGTTTACCTATAGCTGGGAGGTCGATTCATATACCTATAGCTTGGAGGTCGGAATTTTTTCAAGTTCCCTTCCATTATAATAGCTCCAAAATGTGGGCCTGTGACGTTCCAATTTGATGACGTCATAGATCTCGTACATGAACATTTTTCAGATCCCACGTGCCCTATAGAACTGGTTCTCTACCACCCCTCGTTCAAATCTGAAGTGTCACAATTTCTTTGACGGATTCCTCCGCCACGCTTAAAAACATTGAAAGAAAATGTATATGGAATAAGAATAACGCAACCGAAGAAGTAGAATTTTTTTGACATGTTCCATGTCTTTTCTCTCGCCAGACCCCGATTTTGAAACTCGCGAGTACACCCCCCCTCCCCCCTCCCCCGTCAAGAGAAATCTCTACCCCGTGGGTGATTCAAAAATTCGCGAGTACACCCCGCGTAATAATAATAATTAATAATAAATAAATAAATAAATAAATAAATAAATAAATAATTAAATAAATAAATAAATAATTAAATAATTAAATAATTAAATAAATAAATAATTAAATAATTAATATAATTAATAATTAGAAAATCTCTACCCCGTGGGTGATTCAGAAATTCGCGAGTACACCCGCGTATTAATAATAAATAAATAATTAATTAATTAATTAATAAAAAATTAAATAATTAAATAATTAAATAAATAAATATTTAAATAATTAATATAATTAAATAATTAAATAAATAAAAAATTAAATAATTAAATAAAATAATAAAAAATAATTAAATAATTAAATGAATAAATATTTAAATAATTAATATAATTGATAATTAGAAAATTTTCTAAGTCCCTCTTCCTATCATATATGGCTGGATAGTCGAAATTTTTCCAAGTCCCCTAGACTTGAATTGTCTCATACCATTCCAATACAAGAGCGAGACAGGGGCGAACGAGCGGAGCGAGTTCGCGCTACCTCATATTTCTCATAGAAGACTTGAATTTTCTCATACCATTCCAATACAACAGCGAGATCGCTCGTTCGCCCCACCGAAAGTTGATACCTCAAAATATAGAACACCCACAATTACCTCAAAATATTTCTCATACAAGACTTATACGACGCCAAGATAGGTAAAGGGGTAAACGAATAATATCTCACGAACACTTGACCTAGTACAAGAATTAATAATAAATAAATAAATAAATAAATAAATAAATAATATTAATTAATTAAATAATTAAATATTTAAATAATTGAATAATTAAACAATTAAATAAATAAAGGCTGGATAATCGAAATTTTTCCAAGTCCCCTGGACTTGAATTGTCACATACCATTCCAATACAACAGCGAGTTCGCGCTACCTCATATTTCTCATAGAAGACTTATATGATGCCAAGATAGGTAAAGTTTTTTAAGTCCCTCTTCCTATCATATATGGCTGGATAGTCGAAATTTTTCCAAGTCCCCTAGACTTGAATTGTCTCATACCATTCCAATACAACAGCGAGACAGGGGGCGAACGAGCGGAGCGAGTTCGCGCTACCTCATATTTCTCAAAAAAGACTTGAATTTTCTCATACCATTCCAATACAACAGCGAGATCGCTCGTCGCCCCACCGAAAGTTGATACCTCAAAATATAGAACACCCACAATTACCTCAAAATATTTCTCATACAAGACTTATACGACGCCAAGATAGGTAAAGGGGTAAACGAATAATATCTCACGAACACTTGACCTAGTAGAAGCCTAGACTGAAATATTTCATGATGACTGATAAAATATAAAAGACATGGAACATGATTTTCATTTATTTGGCTATGCCAGAAAATTTAATAATACTGCAATATGACCAAGTTACAAATTTTTTTATTTTGCTATCGTTTTAAAATAAAGGAGCAAGGACATTTTTTTTTTTCTATTTGCAATGTATAAACTATGGAATCGAGCTCGTGACTCACTGTGAAGTCGTTGAGCACGTTGAAAAAATAACTATAAGATACCTACTGCATGACTGATTCCAAGCACTGAAATGGAAATTTAGACGATACATTCTGCTCGTATTCAAGATTGAAGAGTGAAATCGATACAAAATCGTAGGATGAGAATATTTCATAAACTTACTCGATTCATCGGACTCCCGAAAAAAACACTTGTGAAAACAGTCTAACACGCAGCTATGAAAACAGTACCGATCATGTGGTTTTCAGATTTTGTTACGTACTACTTGAAAATTTGAAAGTTTGAAGCAACGAAGAGGAAAGAAAAAAATGACAATACCTCGAAATTACGTATCAATCCGACTGCACAAGCTACCATTCCCGTCTTTTGGGTGATTTTCTTTTTCCAGCCTTTATTGACTCAAAAATAATTTTGTTCTTGAAATTGAAAATATCATTGTACCTATTACATATTATATTATTTTTCTTCAATAGCTCGCATCGCAACATAGAATTCTGCTCGTTTACCAATCTTCAAACTATCCACTTATTCATAACCGCCAACGTCTGACTTGTCCTTGTAAAACTTTACTGACCAACAATAAATCTTTCTGTATAAAATCACATTCCGTTACTGGTCATATTCCTACCTGATTTCACCAACACAAGCCAAATCGTTCCTATCTGTCACACACACTTTATGACTTTCAGGTCCTTACTGCCAGCATTACAACTCAAAAGTTAAAAGTTTTATTCATGGACCGTTTTTCTTTTCATACTTGTTCGCGAATGCACATTTGTATGTTTTATGCTTTTATGCTCTTGTAAAACCCATGAACGTAGCATGCCACAGCCCTTAGCATAACTCTGACCCATAAAGTGTGAAGCTTTAAAATGATTGTAGGTGTGGTAGTCAATTTCAAAACCATTGCCATTATGTGTAGCTATTGAGTTTGAAGGAGCTATTTTGAATTAAATTTTGCTTTCTGTTTTTAATACTCTTCTATAATCAATCCCATCTTTCTTTTTTTAATTCACTAAATCCCTGAATGCTATAGAACTTACTTTAAAATAGGGTTTGGTTAAGGTGAGCGATATTTTTTTTGTTCTGTCTTAAATGCAACTGAAGTAAAACTTATGCACATTCAAAATAGGGTTAGCAATCTGTTTTTTCTTTTTGTTGTTTTGTTTTTAAATTGTGACTCTTAATATAGGTTTGGTTAAAGTAAGCAATATTTTTGTGCCCTTATATGTGGACAAAAGAATGTGCAGGAGCTCAGCCTGTTTCAAAATAAGAAAGTTTTTATGAACAATTTTCTTTTTTCTGGAGAGAAGCAATTCAAAATCCACAAAATAAGATACTTGTATCTGTTCATGGGGGGCCCTCTTTTACCAGTCTTATTTTTTGTGGTTAATTACCGCGCCGGTTCGATTCATTTTTTTTTCATAAATTTCTCATCGAAAGAAATTGTTTTTTTATTTTAAAATAATTGGTGCTCACCTTGCTAGCGGCTGTCGTCGACGTGTAGCGACGACGCAACAGACGCTAGTAATGTATATTTCTTGAATTACAAAAAATATAATGTATTACACACCGTAGGTATTTTAAATAAATAAATCGCGAGCGCGCTTTCGACGGATCGTCATTATCAAGCGAATGGAAAGGAATGAACGATGCAAAAAGTACGACAATTGAACGTTAAAGAAAGTACAAAATAAAACGGGGAAGAAAGTAGTAGTACTGACGGGTCTTTGGAACACTTTCCAGTCCAGGTTAAATATTGGTAAAACTCATACCGTATCATCTTCACAGAAATTATACTCCTTTCACTTGTAATTATTTTAGGGCTCACAAACATTCAGGAAAAAATTGATTACCATTATTTAGCCTTATTTAAGCTCTATCTGATAGAAATAACAGTACTGAGTGGTCTTTAGGACACTTTCCCGTCCAGGCAGTGTGCGTCCAGGTTAAATATTGGTAAAACTCATATCATCTTCATAGAAATTATACTCCTTTCACCTGTTATTTTTTAAGGCTCACAAACGTTCAGGGAAATCATTTTACTGACGGGTCTTTTGGATTGGAAAGTATCTTAAGATACTTTCTAATCCAGGTTAAATTAATCACCCTAAAATTTTATAGATTTTTCCAAGTATTTTAAAAACGAATAATTGTTTACCTAGCCTAAAAATTGCTATTATTTTTACAAGGATCTTTAAACCTATATCCATTTTGTCCAAAAATTGATATCATTAATCAACATAACGTTTTTGTGAAATATGTCCATCACTCATAACACTTTCAACCAATTTTTCCACTCTTTTACCCAATAAAAATCTTCTATACACATGACTAGCTTGGCACAAAGGTCTGCAGTGACATGCGAGAAAAAATATGTATTGGAGTACTTAGTATGATTTTTACAATTTCATATCAACGTTATTGAGTATTTAATTTAATCTTCATTCACATTTTATTCGTGAAAAGAGTTGAATTGCATTAATAAACCTTTGTTATCAAACATGATGAATCATTTTTCTAAATTTTATAACAGACTGATACACACATGACTGATTTTTCATCGAGATTAAAATCATCTTTGAGGCATCGAAGCATTTCATTTAGAACTTCTTTTTCTTCAAAACCAAAAATTTTCCTCGGAAAATGAATATCGTTTGATAGTACGATGAATAAATTAGCGACCGAAGAACAAAAATCGTCTTTGGAAATATTACATTCTAACGCAGAATTCTTAATAATTAACCATCGCGAGTCCGTACAATTATCCCATATCCACATCCACTTCCTTTTGTGGTACTATAGTGGTATCCATAGACAACAATTGGTTTGGATTTCTTGTCAGGAGTCGGTTTCTGATAATGAAGAGCAAAGAGACTCTCTAGGTTTTTGATACGACCTCTAGTTTTCACTAAAATAAGAAGTCACATAAAAATGAAGGTAATCATTGTGCTATAATTGTTCATAAAAATGTTCAATAAAATAGAATTTGAATCATAGTTTGACGTCCATATTGTAGAAGACAGCGAAAAGTTACCGGTTCTCAAATATCTTTGTGAAAAATTTCCACAGTTTCTGATAATTTTCTTTCATACTGATAGTATACCTAGTCGTAAAAATAACTAATCGTAACCCGCCAACAGGAAGTATCTAATAAAAATACAACATATGATTGTGATAAACAGATTAGATTCAGTTGTAGGTTCATTGCGCATGACTTTGTAGTGCTTATATTTAGGTGTAAAGTGCAATAGTACTCCCTTTCTCTTTTATGGCGATTATATTCTTCATATATGGATGCTCCACAACGATATGAATTTCGTGCCACAAATCTAGCATCTCTTTGTGGAGTTTGTTTCTTCCATCATTCATATTCTGATGTTTTTGATGCCGATCAAAGTTCTCAGTTCTTGTCTGAATTATTTTCGAGGTCATTTTTCGTAGCGTGTTCAGAAGGATTAATTTTTCAGGCGATGATTCTATCTCACAGCAATCCATCATGTCGTGTACCTCAGAGATAACTTCATTTAGAACTGCTCTGTATTGGATTCTTTGATGAAGGTGAAGTGGTGCGTTGATAGAAACAGTCGGATCGACTACAAAATTCTATCATCTCGCGTTCTGTATTCGTTCACTGAATAGGGACGGAAGTAACGAAAGAACACCAGGCCTCCTAATAGACTTTCAAAAGTGTAAGTGTAGATATACTAGAGGTTCCATCGACCCTCACCCAGACCTAGTCCTACCTAGTATATTACCTACCTTAACTTACAATTTGTAAACCAACCTGACAATCGAGAACAGTAACTTTGGAAAACGAAATGCGCACCGATGTAATCATCCTGTTCTATCATCCAATTAGAATAGCTTTTGCTCAGAAATATTTTCAAGAATTATTTAATTCTAAATATAGATGAAGTACAAAGCTGGACGATATTTACAGGGAAACGTTCATGAAGCATCCAAAAATTTAAAAAGAAATTCTTCTCAAACTTACTCCATAACTGATGCAACGGTAGAAATCAAAACAGGAAAATTATAGGGTAAATTTAGTTGTCTCATATGAGCCCTTAGATTCAGAAGTATATGTAACGTTGAACGTCTTACCAACTTCTCATACCTATACTCACATTGTCTTATTTACACGTATATAGTTGATCAGAATTGACCTTGATGTGCCATTTGTAAGTTACTTCATTCCTCATTGAGCTTTAGTATGACTGTGTATGAACATAGCAATAGATTGATAGTTTGCTGTGTGCCCAACCAGCCATAGAGAGCGTAATTTCTTTCAGCTGTAGTCGGTAGTAACGTTGTCCTACACTCCTACTGTGCCTTACCGCGCCTCTTGTTCATTGGGCTGGGCACCGATTTATTTATTTATTTATTTTTTTTTTTTGTATAGAATTTTATATTTTTCTTACTGCATATAGTCGAAATAATTATTGAAATCAAGAAGAATGAAAAAAGGATAAGGATATAAATTGTACGCAATCGATATAGAATTGAATATGTAATTTTTCTTTTTCTTTTCATCAGAAGAAGCTGAAAACAAAGTTTCTTACAAAAGCGTATAAGAACAAAAATCACAAACATAATTCACAACCATTTCAACAACACAGAAAATATACAAAAACAAAAATTACATCGTAGTAATTGCACTAACCCGACTAGAAAACTAAAAACTGAAAGGATATTAATTCTATTATCGCATTAAAAACATGTAGGTATTCAATTTAAAACAATGATCTAGAGAACGATTAAATACAATATTAAATTTTCCAATCAGATATTCGAATAAATTTTAGAATGTAAAGACCTTGAAAACATTTTGAGACTTGAACGGAGGAATAATTGCCCTTCCATAAACATAGACGCATAGCAACAGAAAAATAAATAGAATATGAAAACTGGGCAGCGGTTTGATTTCCGTTGCAAACAATTTCTTTGTTTTCAATCATCTTCGTCCAGTATTAACTCAAAGGTATAATCCATTTCTGCAACGCACTAATTTTTCGGTCTCTTATTGTTCTTTTCGAATTTAAAACGTCGTACAAAAATTTTAAGGATTAGGTAGCCGAATAAATTAATCGAAAGCCCATTTAATTTTCTGTACGTAGGGTGTTTTAGATTGTGCGGTATTGAAGGACGAAAATGAGAAGAACATTAATGAAATGGAGACCTCAAAATCGCGCGGGTACCTATGTTTCTCTTCTAAAACTTTGGTTCCCCTTCGATTGCTCTGGTGAATAATTGACCATCGAAAGCTTCTAAGTAGTAGACAATTCATCCGTAACTGGCGTGATGATATAGCAGTACTTAGCAAAATTCCAAGATACGCTTGTGTTGTAGCCTAAACTCAAAATTAATTCTGGTAAAAGAAGAAGCTTCCACACACGCAGATCCTTCCTACTTTGAGGTGAGAAAAACGATTTAGAATTTTTACCGTCAATTTTGCATTCCCATTGAGTATTTTCATGATAAACGGTAATACGTATTTCTTCAAAAAATTATAAAGATTAATTTCTGGTTTGGAGAAAGGCTGGTAGCTCGTTAATAATATTCAATAAAAAAAACAAGATTCGTCCAATAGTTAGATTTTTTTCCCTTCGTATTTTTTTTCTTTTTTTAATCCTAATTAGGATCGTCTATTACCTAGAAAATTATTGTAATCTAACACTAATGTGGGTTGAATACTTAATAATTAAACTCGAATTAAAACCATAAATATTTTCAAACTTTCTCGCGATTTTGTTTGTTCTCATTTTTCGCTTCATTACAAATATTTTTAATCAGGTAAAACGTACTATTAATTTTTTTTTCTTAAATAAGACTATTTACAAAATAAAATACCATGGGACGAAAATTAGAGAGAGCGAAGAAAATATTGCCACGAAGGATTGAAGATCGCCCATACTTACTACTTAATCACAGCATTAACAACTATCTGCTTTTCCCGATTTTTGACGCCTCAATTACCTACCACACAAAAAAACTATACACATCCAAAAGCTACAAAAAAAGTCACTTCCAATACAAATTGATTTTTCGAATCTACATCATACATTGAACTCAGCTCTTCTAACGACAGCAAAATGTGTTGTTTGATAGTTATTATGTTTATGAGAGCCACGTTCTAAAGAGCCAGTCATACAATATCCCATGTTGAAGTCGGCTATCGTAATATTGGCAGTAAGGGTGAGCTGAAAAAAAAGAAAAGCAAAAGAAAATCGTATTTTAATAAGATTCAAATTCAAAATCCTACGCTTGCATTCGTGACTGGAAACGGATAACATTTTTCTGAATACGTAACTAGATTATATACGTGCTTTAGCGATAAGGCAAATACAACTATTGTCTATCTCTGTGAGGAACTGAATTTTTTCGTACTTCCGGATTTTAAGACGGTAATAAATGCAGGTAGGAATTTTTTTTTTTATATTTCTTGCATTAGGAAACGTGCAAACGAAGCGATAATAATGGAATTGAGCGAGTACTTAAATTCTAATCTTAGACGGAGAAAAGAAAAGGGGATTTTACGAAGAATTTGAGAAAATAACCGATAGAAAAATACATCAATTTGTTCAAATTCCTCTTTTGTTTGTATTTTCTGTCCTCCCTTATTGACGAACTCGCCTGTTCGCCTGTTTTTGAAACAGTAAAACAATCACGTGTAGGCTGCAGCAAAAGTTTTTTTCAAAGTAAACAGTACCCCTCTCTAGCATGATTACGTTAACTCAAAATTAAATTCTACTTTAACGTAGTAAAACCAATACGTGAACGTGGACACAAACCAAATAATAATTCGCCAGGCGTCTTCGTAACGTGTACGAAAAGATCGGAATACGGGGTACAAGTTGAGGGTCACATTTTCGTTCGCGGTTCATACCGGTGCGCGTCCATGCAGCCTGCCATTGACAGAAATGCTACCAAAATATACTTAAAAGTCCTTTTACTTTTCTAGAAAAGTCTCGTTTCAATGTACTCGAATGAACTTTAAAACGTCCCACAGTTTTTTTTCCTCCTACTTTCAATTTGAATGGTTGATGAATATCATTCAAATACAATCTGTTCTTATCGGAGGAAAAAAAAACGTCCTTTTCTTACACAGAAAAAGTAATTAGAATTCATCGGTTTCCAACAAATCTAAATTCAACGTCTGCGCATCGATACAGGCTATACCATCACAAAACGATAATGTCGGCTTTGTAAATTGTGATAGAACTAATTTCATTTTAGATCAAAAATACAGCCAATTAAAGACGAAACGCAATTAAGATGCAAGACGAACCACGATAGCATGGCTCTTCTCTTATATAGTGATGGGTAACGTACGGTTCTATTTCCACTAATTTAATTAAATTGTAATCTGCGACTCGGTTTCAATTCGGAAAGTTGAACACACTATGCATTTCTATGGAGTAAAAATATTTTCAATTACCTATTATTTAGCGTGTTGTCTAGAGGGAGGGTAGATTGAATGGAGTGTCTGAACACTTATTTTCCGTTTTTATTTGAGTGTTATCCCTCCAAAATACCATGCGCTTTGTAATGTTTTTGTAAAGTATTTAGGTACTTGCGTATTGGTGTACATATACTTATTCTTCAAAGGAAAAGAAAGTACCTAGGTACCGTGTATTAAATTTTTCACAATTGTCGCAACAGGGGTGGGGAGGGGCGAATGTTTTCTTTTTGCAGAAAATCTAAATCCCGATTCACGACTGTAATATCTAGTACGGCTGAAGTTCATTTTTCCTTAAATGTGTGTAGGAATGGACTGCGTAATGGAAATCTCAGAAAACATTTAATCGAAATATTTAATTCAAAAGCTATAGGCCTACCTATTTGAAGTTGTGTATCGTTTTATTTTAAAAAGATTGGATGAATACTTTTGGAGTATCTTTTAATTTCGACTTCATATTTTGAATCGGAGCGTGAGGACAAATCGCTTTCCCTTCTGCATCCGAGAAAGCTTATTATCAAAATTGCACAGTTTTCCAAATTCGAAAACCGTTTGTGGTTGCTATTTAGCAGTTCTCTAGGAGGCAGTTTTACTCATTTGACAGCCAACTTATGAATTTGAAAAAGGTACTTTCAGTTTCCTCAAATAGGGAGTAGGTACCTGTCATAAATTGACAAACCTATTTAACGCAAACGGCTTTCAAAATAACGCACAAATCAGACGGATTAGGGTTTCCAATCTAATCTGCTGTCTCTCATACCTTGTAAGTACTTGAGTAGGTACGGTACAACATATTTTCAGAAAAATCAAAAAAATGGAGGGAAGCTGAGGTAGGTTGTGTTTTGTTGTATGTTTTGCGCAAAATTCGGTTTTGATAGGGAATTACTGATCTTTGGTATCATACTAGCTGCTTATAGTCGTTATTCGCGTATTTACACAATATACATATAGCCACGATAGACAGAACAGCATAGTTTCAAAGAATCAAGTCCCTGACCGAGTAAGTAGGGTTGACTACCTATGACAAAGCGAGTTAAGGGAGCGCCCCGTTTCATCACTGACAAGTAAGAAGTTGAGAAGTGGAATAATTTATTGCGATTGGACTTTTTCAAAGGTACTTACCTAAGAATAGTACGGTTGATTGGTCGAAATGAACTATCACCTCCTTGAGAGTAAGAGGTCTCCTACAATGAACGAAAGTTGGCGGCAAACAACAAGAAACAGGCAATTCAGTGATCTGATTGCCACTTTTTGGGTTCAAGCTGGGTACGAGCTCGGAACCAGTTGCAATCGCTTTTTTTTTGTAGTCAGCGTGAGTTTTGTAAGAACTCACGTTTTTAAGTACGTTTCATGACGTGGTGATCAAGAAGAGTGCGTGATGTGTGAGCGACTGAGCGGTAGGTAATGGTTATTATTTGTGTTTTGATATTACAACGAGAAAAGTAGTTTTTGTATTGGAACGTAAAGGAGTTGGTAGTCATTTTTTTGCTTTTTGGGTTCGAGCTTGTTAACCTTGTTTTGATTTGCGATAATTATGATCCGATATGGAGTAATGTTTGGAGATCGATTTGCAATTTATTTGCGATGTGGTATTATAATACAATGGATTGAGGATAACTATTTATTCAAACCTGCTATTTAGAATATTTGAACTCTTTTACACCTAAAAGAATAGATGTAGCCTCATTCTTAAAATTACCAAAAGACAAAGAATGTGGAGGAAAAATGTATGAATGTGAGATTCACACAGGATATTATACCCCTAGAAAATTTAATAGAACTATATATGTGGACAAATGTCCCCCTAATGATGACTTACCCATTATCAAGTACTTCCCTGATCCATATGTCTTGAAATATTGGGTGAAGACTTTAGTACCTAGCTGAGGAGGGCTCTAAAATTATCCTTAAATGTATTTATGATGAGCAACAATTTCCAGATTATAAGATTTGGTATAAAGGGGAAAATGAAATGGTAAAATTTAATGAACGAGTTCATCTCAACCTCAATAGTAATGTTCCCTCCATAAAAAAATCTGAATTTGAATGATACTAATGTGTATACATGTGTAAGCCCTGAGAATGAGTTTTGCACAAATGTGACCCCGTCTACAAAAAACCCGGCTCAGCGTTGAATATCGATCAGGAGAAAAGGATCTTTTACAGAGGAAGAAAGATTACTTTTCTCCTGATTGTAATCGAACACTAAGCCGGGTTTCTGTAGACGGGGTCACAAATGTAGTTGTTGTTAAAAAATATAAACAAAAACCTAAAAAAAAAAACATGAATTAGAACAAATATTAAAAATTTAATAAAATCAAATTTCCTTTAAATTCTTTATTACTTGCAAGGCGAGACCAGTGAAAAACCAGCTGCTTACTGAAGCAACGTTACGCCCTCGCGCTTGTGCTCGTTGCGGCCATAAGACTAATATATCTGAGAGAGAAAAAGCATTAGAAAGAGAGACTGGTAAAAAACCAGCTGTTTACTGAAGCAACGCTATACTCTGTTCACATTAAGGAAGGATAGAAATATGACCTTGAGAACGGAACGGTAGATTAAAATTACCCGGAGCGTTCCGTTCTCGAGGTCATATTTCTATCCTTCTTCAATGTGAACAGAGTATAGGCTCTCGCGCTTGTGCTCATTGCGGTCATAAAAGAAAGCATGTAACTAGGTTTAGCTTATACTTATTGGCAACCCTGTATCTCACTGCCACTATTCGATCATTCCTTTGTAAACAGACCAATACATAATATCATCTTGTCTCGCACATCATCTTTTTAATTAAAGTAGTTTATTTAATTATTCTTAAAACTAACATAAGACTAATGTAAAGAGAAGAGGGAAGCTATGCTCGCGCTTGTACTCCTTGCGGTCATAAGACTAATGTGTAGGAGAGAGATATGCATTTGACTAATGTATCTGAGAGACTTCCACTCGTTGCGGCCATAAGACTAATGTATCTGAGACAGATGGGTGCTTCTCACTGGTATCCCCCCTGCTCCCACGGACCCAAGATTCTCTGCTCCTTTTTCTTCTTCCTCTTCTCGGTCCTCTCACTCACTAACTCAGTCCTATTGACACTTCTTGCGACAGAGTTTTTCTTTTCTTTTTTTCTTGTCGTGAAAATAGAAAAGTACATAGTGTAATTTATCTGGTGAAGTTATTATTATCCATGGAGGATGGTAGACGATGGAAAAATTCATTACACATACCATAGGTCACATGAGTATAGACGACAGCACAGGAATTAGCATATCTACTCTGCATACAAAGGGTAGATGTGATATTAACGAGCGTGTGTAGAGCATGCACTTTTCTCTCTCTCAATTTCATCATTAATGTCAATCTTTCTCTCTCCAATGAATCTCAATTTTACTTCGATTACGCACATTGATTATTTCGTATGTAGCTTACAATCACATAGAATTTCTATCATGAAAGCTGATCAGCTATATTCGATTGAATCAATGATTACCATTGAATTCACTTATCACGAAGTACCCAAGTTGAGAACTTCATGGCATTCCACGCAAAGACACGTTTCAGATCAAGATGGACTTGACGTTTTTGTACCGTACTTTCGTTGTTCTTTTATGTCGTAAGTATTCTTATTTCTTAGAACTTTTTGGCCTGGCTTAGAATTAATACTAATACTCCGTTTTTCTGGCATTTATTTCACAGTTGACGTCACAATTAGTACGCCAGTGAAAAACGAAGACAATACACAAAATGGGGTAGGTACTCTCAAAAAAGACGAAAGTTGGCTTGTTGAAGTCTACTCCGTTCAGTTGTCGCTCAAGTTATCGTATTTCTTGTACAGATTAATTTTATTCGAATTTTAAAAGGTCTCAGTTCTTCGCTTCATAGACGTCTCGAAAGGAGTAGGACACTCTCCGCTGATAATAATATGAACTTTTCATTTCAGGGGTACGACTTAGGCCATGTTGACGTACAACATAGTAGTTCAATGGATTGTGCTCCCTTAAATTCTTGATGCTAATTAATTTTGTTTTCATTTAGGGCATGATGAAAGAAATTGAATCGGCTATGAATGAACTAGGAATCAAAAAATCTTTTTCCGTATTATCCAAGGCGGAGTTGATCTTGATAATGGCGAAATTTTACGATAAAATGGTGAGTGGATCGGCCAGCGCGGCATTCTCGAGTACTAACAAAAAAAAGCTCACGCAGAAGCGTAAGCATCACCGACTTTTCAATAATTTGCTATAAAATCATTTACACATGCTCCCCATACCTAAACTTCATTGTTTCTCACTTGTAAGCTGATTGTGATAATAATGATTTAAGGTATTCCACTTTCTCTTCTATTGTTCAATTCATTTCTAATCTTTTTAATGGGTTCTATTAAAATTAAAATATAAAACTTAGGTGATTTAGAAGAATCTTAAAGTATTAATCTGACTGTCCATTTCCAAAAATAGGTACAGTAAGATATTATAAAGTCGATAATGACAAAAATCAAAACATAGATGAGGAAAATTGAAATGGGCAATGAAACTTCCACTTTGTCTTTACCTGAATTGTTCAGGCTACGAGCCTATTGCGATAATGTAGAAGAAAAAAAAAAAAAAAAAAAAAATGATATGTATACCTGCATAACGCAGTAATTATAAAATACACGGCCAATATTCAATCCATCGCTTACGTGCAACGTTTGTTTAACGTATCCAATAAACGTCGAATTTTTTCAATCATATATGACTGGTAATGAGAAGTTTTTGCAGCCAATAGGTGTCTTATATTTTGAGATTTACTCAAGAACCACTAGTCCAACCGATACAAAAATTACAGAGCAATAAGATTGAATAAACTATGACGTAATGTAGTGATATGAAGATAATAAGATTGATATTTTTTGAGAAACAACACTAAGAAATTCGAGGAAAATTGAGAGTTACTCAACTACTCGAGAAATCTAAGAAAAAAATTCACATTCCCAACTTCAGATAATCCACTACAACTTGGCCAAATTTCATGAGAATCCAACCAGTAGTTTTTGAGGAGTTGCGTGGACAAAAAAATCTTATATATATAAGGAAACCTGAAATTTTCTTATTAGGGTAGAAGTGATCTAGGACCTCCAAAACGTCGAGAAAATTCATTGCCCCCTCCCCCTGAATACTTTGCGTCGGGTGTAATACCTCACTTTTTACAAGTAAAAAGTCGGTAAAACAAATGAGTACGACGTTACTAGTTCATATGATATACTATCTAGAATTTAAACGACCTTTTTTCGCACACATACATGGACAAACGTCGGTGCTTTTTGAAAAGAAGCATGGAATCAAGAATTTGGACAGCAAATAAGACCTGATGGTTATCTTCTCCTCAACTTTTCCACTCTCACGTTTTTTATTTTTCATGTTCAGTTATCTAGGTTGAAAGCATCCTCAAAAAAGTTTTGTTCAGGAGACACTGTATTTGAAAGAAAAGAGCGTGTGTGACCTACGTTCGAGTACTGTGAAAGATAAGTTGGACGTATGATACACGCGTAGATCTAGTGACTCGTCTTCGGTATAGTCGAGGCCGAAGGTAATGACGCAGATGTGTCATCTGGTCTTCTTCTTGGTCGCCTCTTTCTGATATTTTTCTGAATTACCGTACCTTAATCAATTTTTATCGTCATCCTTTTTCAAGGATACTTCTTTTTCACATGGATGTAAACTATCTGTTGTTGTGTTCTCAGGAAAATCAAAAACACGAAACATTATCAGATGTCAAAGAGCTTAAAGAAAAGATGGCGTTACAAGAGGTGGAAACACATGATCTCCGTCTGAAACTTGGTACCTTGACTGTGGGGGAAGCATAAACGTCATCCTGAGGAACGCTATGAAGTAAATTCAAAAGAGGATGATTTAGACAAAAACAGGTGCAGTGTCACTAGAGACCGAAATAAAAACGTTGCGCACAAAGCGGGGATAGTACGTGAGTACCAAGGTAAAACTTTTTCCGAGCAGTTTTTTCCAGTCATGGAAGACTACGCAAAACTATTGACGGCGTGCACTTTCTTCATTTCGAAGGGAAATGATACTCATGTATACCAAACACTTTCCGAAAAATCGTATTCATATTTAGCAGGGGACTCACAGACATTTATTGACTGGGGTTGTTATTGTGCGGAGCAATTTGGCAAGCCAACGCCAGAAGACGAGAAAAATGTCGTAGAAATATTTTTTAAATTATATAAGAAGAATGTATCCACTAAGTTTTTAGCACAGAAATGTGAATACTAATTTTTTCTTGGTCTGTGTGTACGTAATTTGGATTTGAAATTGCTCATCAGATGGTACCAACGATGATTCGTTTCTCCTAGTTACTTGAGAAAGAGTAAAACTTTCTATGTTAGGAGTAGACAATAGAATACCATGTTCCATGTCCCTTAGGAACTCGAAATAGAATCACATATTCTCATTCATGTGGTTGTTTAAAAATTTGAATTTGTTGTGTAGTGTTATTCATTGAATATTACCTCGTCGAGTGATGATGGAAAATGTGAGCAATCAAATGGTTAGCTTTATACCTTGCTCATGTTGAATCTTAGTAATCTGGAGATGAGAACCTTTATTGTAATAACAAATGTCTGCTAGGAAGACGCACGCATTAGATTACCCATTGAAGCTTGTACTGAAAAAGGTAAGGCAGGATCTACAGACTTGAAACCATAAAGAATGTGATGCTGGAATTTCGGTTGAGTACCTAATGGTAAACTAAATATGATACAGGTTTTTTCGGTTAAATAGTAGTACCTATTTATTAAATGTGAGCCAGGATTTTTTTAAAAGCAACTGATTATTGATTCTTGAAACCGATTTTGAGTTTGTTGAAAGTTCATTGAGTGTGTTAAAAATCGGTTCTTGAATCGATTTTACATTCGTTGAGATTTGTTGAGCATGTTGAAAAAACGCTAAATTAGAGTAAATAGATGTGGATGTAGTATATAATTAGTGTCATACACCCACACATTTTTTTTTCGAAGAAAAAAAAAATGGATAATGGATATACTACTTGTAGTGTCACAACAGGAGTGGGGTCTAATCCACTCCTTACTCTTATCAATTCTTATCTATACTGTATACTGTCAATGAGATTACTCTGTACTATTTTTCTATATCCAACATTCAATACACTCTACGTCTTCAACACGTACATTGCGTTTTCATTAATTCCATAACACTACTGTTGGCTCTTTGAATGACGTTCTAGCTCTGCCTTTTTTTCAAAAACTTCACCATATTTGTGTAAAATAAAGTTTTTCAATGTTCTCCTATAAGATACACAAATTTCAGCCCCGTCCAATTTGTTGTCATGTTTCAAATATTCCGTCCTGATACTACTGCTAGAGACGGCTATGCTCAAGGTGTTTGAAAAGAGGTGTGCTCAGTGTGATTGTAAACAAAACGCAACCCGCATGCACATTTGAAAATACACGGGACGCCGTTCTTACATTGTTTTAAATGGAGATCGGCATGCTGATGTAGTGGTACAGTTTTAGAAAAATATGAACAAATTGATTAATCAGAGAAAGAAAAGAAGAAGAATAAAACTTAATACCAGGACGTGTTGTTGTCAGAATTTGGAGTGGACAACCGAATACCCCTGTAGCTCTTCTAACAAATGAAGTCATTCTCCATCAGGCACTGTCAAATGACTCAACAGTTATCGTGCTGATAATTTCCTATAGAGCTGCAATGTTTAACGATGTGTCCGCGGTTTGCGCGTTCCTCTCTTGATGGTGGCTGTTTGTATTGTTACTTATTTGTTTTCAGTTTGTTCAAATTTCTGGTTATACTCGTACAGTGCTTACCTATAAAACGTTAGGAATAATTGTGCTACCGCTGTGATATCTTCTATCAATCGTGACCTAACATTCTGTCCTATGTAAGTAGGTTTCAAAAAATTTCTTTTCAATGAAATTTGCTTACGTTCTTCTCTAGATAGGCCTATTACTTATTTGCGTAAAAATTGAATTACCTATGTTTTTCCCAGTGTAATTTTTTGTAGAGAACAGGCTTGGTGAAATTGTGGTTTCAAATACTTCTGTTCGAAGTTTGTGGCTCTTGGGAAATCGTTTTCTATCGATAATAGTTCAATATTCGCGTTTTGCGTACGGTATTCAACATTTTGTGAAGTGTACGTCTTGCTTTACTCAAGAGATGATGATGTTCCCACCGAATTAGGAACCGATATCAGGTGGGATATTGATTATTTTTTCAGTTTTCTATCTGGAGGAGAACGTTTGCAAATCATAACAACTGACGTAGACCTATCAACTTTCCCGATTATTAACCAAAAAGGAACAGACCTGCATTCTTAAATAACTTTGCAACGCCAATGCAATTGCCACCAAAGGAGTGGTCTTAACTTATAGGATATTATAAATAGCTGAATGCTCAGTTTGCACTTTTTTACTATTTTTTAGAAAATTTACGTTCGAGGGACCTAAAAAAGATTTAGCATTACTATCAAATTTCCTGGTGCTGTCTGTCCTCTGTAAGCCATGCTTGCGTTCATGTTTTTTCATTCTGAAGAGTTTTGGTTTTATACATTCAGTTTTCATCTATCTGAATCGCACGAATAATTTCTACCATTCCTAATCCTTTACTCATAGAGATACGTGAAGTATTTATGAAATTTTCTTCCATTTTTCAAGTTTGAACTGTTCCTGTGGGTAAGTGATCCCAATTTTTTTCCCAAGGTGGGATTTTCATGACGTTTTGTTTGATATCGACAAATTATTGATAACCGAATGGCACGCAATTGACTATTTCAATGTCTACAAATTTCAAATTAATTCAAGTTTATCAATAATTAATTTTTGATAGAAAAAATGACCTTTATTATTTAATTTTCAAAATATGAAAACCCAAAGCTCGTCATAAAACAAGAGGTCGCGGGTTCGATTCCAGCTTGGGCCAGAAGATTTGTTCGTCATATTTCCTATTTCTACCTCACTCTTGTCTTACTTTAAAATTTTATTGAATAACTTTTCTCTTGAATTTTCATTCTAAGTATTTTTGAACGACATGCGAGATTTTTTTTTCTTACAATTGTTGAATAATGTTCACGCATAAGATTTCTTCGAAGAGGCAGTATTCGAAATCATTTCATGATAGTTATGGTTTTAACTGGCTTTTGGCTTTGCCACCTTAGGTCTGTATGGCGGGAAGCTTGAGTCACCTCCCCGCGGTGCTTCTAGGGTAAGAGCGCTACTTTTCAAGAAAAGCAACTATTTGTAATTTTGTTATTTTATGGCGCCGGCAGACGCTCCAAAAGCACAGGCGAACACTGCCTGAGCTTTTGCCTAAATTTTTAACGGGAAACATACTCGTATTCTGTGTATTACTGTCCTAAATTTCAGGGCCAATTCGTTAGACTTCTTTGTTATTGGTTGAACAGTTTTTTATGTCATATCAGGAGGTAGAGAATGGAAGTCCGATATTGTCATTCATGAAGAGAAAGAATAGTTCGACGATCGAAATTTCTTCAAGTCTTCCTCTTTGAAAGTCAGTTTACATGGTCAAAAGAAATGGAAAAAAGGGAAAAATTGAAGCTAAAAATGTTTCCAAGTATCATAGTCAAGAAAAGTTTATTTAGATTTCCAAACGGATGCGGACCTAGAAATTTCAGAGGATTTACGACCTCCCCCCCTCAAAAAAAAATAAATAAATAAAAATAAAAAATACTGAGTTCTCCGCTAATAATCTTTTGATAATGCTGTATGAGATTTGACTCGATCAACTGAGCTTTGGAGGAAATTACAGTGAAAAATGTCTTCAAGTATTTGACGTTTATCAATCAAGAAAATCTTCTGAAACATAGGTATACACTATTTTTCATACTGTTATATTTCTATGAGTCTGCACTTGGTTCAAGTTATCCGATTTAAACTTTTTCGCCAAAAGAGGAGGAAACTTTTTACCATCTTCCTCTAATATGCCGTTATAGTCTTCATACAATTTTTTAAATTTCACTACATAATCGAATTTTTTGTTATAGAAAAGGTAATAGTGTACATATTATATTCTGTACTCCTTCCTACACGCGGTATGGATTTTTGATGAAATGTATTTGTTTTCAAAATATATCTTGGTTTCTGGCACAAGCGAATTTCCTCCACCGTTTTGTTGTTTTAAGGGTAGAAAATTGTTAAACTGTTCAGGCTTTTTCCGCTGAAGGGTTAACGAAGCGTAAATCAACAATATTGTGTTCAGCCGACCAAACATTATTGTACGACTACACCGACAGTGTTACGATTTTTTTTTCAATCCGGCTTTAACATTACCAGTTTGGGCTTAGGCTCGAGATACTGTAATACTCGGTTTTTCGGTATAACTCATCCAAGTTTTAGCCACGTTTCCATCGTACACATTTACGTCGAAAAGAAATTTGTTTGGGAAGAGGATTTTGTATTCGTGTAGTACAGGATTGTGCACTTTCAATGTGTAAATAGGCTACTTGTAATGAAGGTTTTTGAATGAATTTTCTTTCAAACACGTGCTGGTGAATGCATCCTCGGTCTGTGAACAAATTCGAAAAGGCTTCAGCGCAAACTTGAGCCACTTGAACAGGAAATTAAATTCATAATAGGTTTATTTAATTACGTTTGAACGTGTTTTCTTCATTTTCTACTCGCGCTGTAATGATAATAGATGTATCGGTATAAAGAAACGCTTGCCATCAGTACCTGTAACACTCTAGCTGAAGAATGTATAGTAGAGTATTATTCTCTGATGATACGAAATTCCTCTCATTTCCGAGTAATTCTTTCCTCTCAATGAAACTTTATAGAGGTAAAACCGAGGGTCGAATTCTACGAAATGTCTTTTGATAAGAAAAAATATCTCCTCAGCAAAAAACAAAAAAAGGGTCAGTCTTAATAATTTTTCTCAAAATACCGTCTTGTCTTACAATTTTTCATAATTACCCCTTATTATAAATTATGTACGCTTTTAAATCGCGAGTCGACTATGGCGGCCTTCTTGGTATTTTGAGTTTTCGCAGAATTTTGAAATCCCTTTATCTATATATTTTCTATTTCTGGCTCCTTGTGGCCTCAAAACAGGACAATAAAAACAGTATCATATTACTGATATAATCCACTGAATTCAAAGAAGTAACATCAAAAACAGCACAAGCCTGAAGATATTTCTGGTTTTGATTGTCCGCGTCAAATTGAGCAGATACGCTTCTTAGCCTCACATATGCGTCTAGTAGAGTGAAGAGTTTGAAGAGGCCGGTAAAACTAGCTTGAAGGTCAAGTTAAAGGGAGGAGGAACTTGAAAATTTTTCAAGTCCCTTAAAATAAGTCGCGGTAAATAACTGTACCACAAATAAACAGTAGGTAATAATAGTTTGCAATATAGGAGCAAAGAGTGGAGGACGACCCTGTACAAAATGTTCCATGACGAAAAAAAGTTGAACGATATTTTTTTTGGTTGAAATGTTGTTTGGACGGAAGGTTGTGGAACCTCTAAAACAAATACCTTACAACCTCTTTTCTCAAAAAAGACCCTCGGAAAACGCTCTTCAGATTGTAGTCCATGCGAACCTTCCTGCTTGTGGCTTGTGCGAATTCCAGTTTACGGGTTGAGCATGAATACTCGTAGAACGAAAGTTAAATAGATTTGTAATTTTAGATTTTGTCTTTGTATAATAGATTCTTTCCTTAGCTAAAAACTCACAATTCTTCCTGGCCCTCCTTCCTTTCTTGAGCGTTCATTTCTTGGCAGAGTGAGGCCTCTGATTAAGAAGACGATGAGCTCTACAAAATGCCAAGGAATTTCAATAGTTTTGAAGTTTGCCTCCAGTGAGTTGAGACTATTGTCAACCGCCCTAGGGTCTTCCCGTAGGCCCTATCAACACCAGGATGCTTCGCGCTTCGAAAGAGAGCGAATACAAGTAAATTCAGGCTCCTGACGCGGCTGAACTTTACATTCCTCTTTGGTCCGCTCAGGAAGTGAAATCAGCTTCTCGCAGCGAAAGCGAGCGAAAGAATTTAGGCTCTCGACGTGGCCGAACGTTAATTTCTCTTTGGTCCGCTCAGGGAGCGCAATCAACTCCGCCTGTGTACGGCGCTGGACGCACCATGATGCTCCTCGCGTCGTAAGCGAGCGAATAAATTCAGACTCTCCAGTCTTCACGCGGCCAAACTTTATTACATTCTTCTTCATTATAGCATGTGTTTGGCAATGATGGTTAGCTAGCCGTTAGCTTTTAGCCGTTAGCCGAGTGATTTTTGCACAATTTTAGCTAGGTATTAGGTAACCGGTCAGGAAAAAATTAGCAGTAGGCGGCTGTTAGCCATTCAAAATCAAACTTCTAACGGCTTACAAAACAGACTATTCAAAATTATTTTATTTTTGGCTCTGCCCGCACATATTACAAATTATCGGCTTAACGTTTCGGCTGACCCGCAGCCTTCATTAAAATAAAATAAAATAAAATAATTTTGAATAATGAAATTTCCTTGCACGGAAAAATTGTTTTGGATTTTACTTAAAACAGACTATTTTCTTCCTATTCTAAGTTTCTAATTCCTATTAGTATTAAGAAAAACCACTGTTAAAACTTTTAAAAAAATAAGGAATTATTTAATAATCTTAGCTTACTACAAGTAGTTTCAAAAAAACTTTTGAATAAAATAGCAAAATAGCAAAAAGTATGACTCCTATTCTAATATGGTCTTTATTAAATTCGTCATTTTAGCGCAAAATTTTAATGTGATTTGACTTGCATGAGAAGAAAAATTTGATTAGCCGTCAATCAGCTGTTAGCTAGTCGTTAAAAGCTGTCAGCCATTAGCTGCTAGCAGAAGCCGTTGCAAAAATTTTCTTAGCTTTAGCCTTTAGCGTAGCTGCAGGGCTGCTTAGCTAAGTTGAAGCCATTAGCCGTTAGCCAAGTAATTTTTATCCAAAATTAGCAATTAGCTTAGCCCTTAGCCATTCAAATTGGAATTGCTGACGGTTAATATTTTCTCTTCCCCACAACTCACCCTTCCACATTGGCGTGCCCCCTCCCCTACTGTCAGCCGTTAGTTTTTAGGTCTTAGCCGTTAGTCATTGCCAAGGGTGGTAAGCTTAAGTTTTATTCAAGTTTTAAGCCGTAAATAATCTAAAGCGAAACGATTTTTCATTCGCTTAATTAAGCGACTTAATAAGCGAAACGATTTTCATTTGCTTAAGTAAGCGAAACAAAAACTTAAAGAAGGCAAAAACATATTTTTTCTGAGAAAAATATGTTTTTTCCAAAAAAACATGTTTTGTCCCTTCAACTCTGAGCTTAAGGTTTAAGCGATTCAGCTCAAACTAATTAGGTTTTAAGCTAAAACTTCTAAATCTTAAATAAGCCTTAAGCTTACGCGAAAAAAAATCCTATTCTAAGTTTAAGCCTCAAGCTTAAGCGAAAAGAAATCCTATTTCAAGTTTAAGCCTTAAGCTTAAGCAAAAAGAAATCCTATTTTAAGTTTAGGCCTCAAGCTTAAGGGAAAAGAAATCCTATTTCAAGTTTAAACCTTAAGCTTAAGCAAAAAGAAATCCTATTTTAAGTTTAAGCCTTAAGCTTAAGCGAAAAGAAATTCTATTTTAAGTTTAAGCTTTAAGCTTAAGCCCTAAAATCAAATCGCTCACCACCCTCGGCCATTGCCCAAAATTAGCTAGCTGTTAGATAGCCAAAGAGACTGGGCTAGCCATTAGCTGATAGCCAAAGCCAACCAATTTGAAGGGGTAGCTTTTAGCTAAGTTTTTAGCCGATAGGATTGGGTAAGCAGCTCTGGTAAGCTGTCGGGAATGGTTTACCATCCCACTCTTTGCTACTAACACGAGCGAAAATAGTCATAAATTGTCAATGAGGAAAAGAACTTGTATCGGTTTGGCAACACTGTCTATCACCAATGTTCGAAAACACTGTGAACTTGTTAATCTTTGACTATATAAACGACAAATTAGTGGTCTAGTTTGTAGTTTATATAGTCAAAGTTGTTAGTGGTCATCTCTCGAGACGTCATTAGCCTGTCATATCGAAGTGTTACAATCTTTCTGTTTTTCTTTTGTGAATTATGCAATCCTTTTACATGATAGCACCTCTCTAGTCTCAAACCGATCATGCTGAAAAGGGACCTGTTTGTCCTGCACGGATTATTTATCAATTAATTATCCGAAGCGAAGACAACATGTCTTGTGTGAAGACTGCTCATACTTTGATGAGGAAAGATATTCATCATTCATAAGATCTCTTTGCTATGTAGAGGATGCTGTAGATTTTTTCACTTTTTTTGTTGGTTCTTCCCATTTTTTGGCTGTTTACAGATTTGCTGTCGAAACATTCTATTTTGCGATGCGATTATATTTAATCCTTTACTTAACAATCTGAACGGATTGTGAAGAGGAGACATTGGTACAAAATGATTTATCTTAGTCGTGATTCTGTATTTTATAAGTTTCAGTTTGAAATAATATCCTTTTCAATTACTCTATGGTGTAAAGTGAACTCTCTCTCTCAACAGTAAAGTAATGCCGCGTTTTTGTCCCCTGCAGACTGAAACCTTTGGGAGTAAGTAGAGTTCCTAAACCACTGGCTATTGGGGGTTGAGAAGCAAACGATGATTTAAAAATATAATTTTTGAATATACAAGTGCAAATCTATTTCCCTTACAATCTTATGATGCGAGACGAGTTATAAAACGTGATAGAACTGTAAAATATAAAATGGCTGCTATGTAATGATGCTGGTAAGATAGAATAATGTTGGCAGCTTGCACAATTCGGTTTCATTTGTCTTCCAAATTTCATAGTTGGCAGCTTGCACAGTTGGGTTTCATCTGTCTTCTAAATTTTGCAATATCATTCAAGTAAACGTCAGTATTATTGTCATGAAAATTCGGAGCGGACAAACCAATAGACAACAAGCATAAGCTGAAGAAGAGGTCCGAGCACATTATACAGAAAATTTTGCCGCAAAATGAGCCACTGTATCGTAATTACGATGATAGGCAATTTATTTGAGAATGCTACGCGGTATTTTATATTGCTCTCATATATGATTTTATTTTTCATCGTCTCTATTTCCTCAACTTTCTCGGCTGAAGATTCGAAAAAATGTACGCTATAGCATTACGGGTAACAATATCAGTGTTTGAAATCACAATTATCTTTTGTTTCTCATATACGAATGATGCGTACTCTAGAGAATTTTCCTCGTACATATATGGAAAGTAATTTCACATCATTCGCTCGCTATACGGCTGACGTAGTGTGGTGAAATAATGCAATCCATCTCCGCCGTAATAAAATATTTTTTAATCTTCGTGGCGCGTTTCAAATTTTTCATATTGCATGAATTTCCATTTTCTTTTTTTTTTTTTCCTAGTCAATCTAGAGAAGCTTCCCTACATAATATCTGCTTTATTTAGACCTGATGGTAGGTACGATGGATAAGGCGAAGTCCCCGTCGAAGCGATATTTCTTCGTCTCATGATTTGAGTTACCGCGTGAAAGATAATTATCTAACACGTCGAATTCGGAGAATTGGGACACACGAAGCAATCAACGGAATAACCGAAAACTAACGAATGTACAGCTAGAAATACCATTGTAGAAGCCGTGCACGAGTAAAGGAATTAGTCGGTGCGGTTTTATTATTACGTGATTAAAATACCGCAAATCGTCGTTTCGATCAGATTCGAATCCCTCATTCGCTCATCGAATTATATTCCCACCGCTAATTTACATACTGTGTACTTATACAGTATATTAGTGCGTCACCATTCGGGTAATGAAAACCTTTTTTGAGGGCCAATGAACCAGCTGAAAATAAACAAACCTCATACCATCGATGCTTACTTTTTTTTCTTTTTTACCCGTATAATTAATTAGAACTAGCCTTTTATTATTAATTTATTCAATGGTCCACTTGAGCTATCAACACTTTGAAGAATAAAATAATGTTTATTCTTTTGCAAAGGCCGACTCCAAACCATCATGTCGTCACTTTGTTCTGGATTCTCTCCGTCATATTCGTATATTATTTAGCTCATTTTCGCTTCACATAAGGTGGAATTTCGAGAAAAACTGTCTGGAACTTTTTATGTTTTTTTGATTTCGGGACTTGCAGAAATGTTGACTTTCGAGGCGTAGATATAATTATTACAACTTCCAGTGAAAGAGAACGTGAGAACTATCAAGAAGCTACACCTTAGCATATCTACCCTCTTCACGGCTTTTCATCAAGTAGCCGTAAAGGTTCGAGGAAATTGAGTAAATATTTCTAACTCCTTTTCTATCCATCCCTACTTCGACTCGTCTTTAAATCTCAGTGTATTCTCAATCGATTCCTCTCATTTCTCCGAGGCTTTTAGCCCTCACTCGATTTGACCCATAAAACAGTCAATCCACACTCTTCTATTCATTTTGCAATCTTGTTTGGGGATACGTCCTCAAAAAAGTGTCCACGCTTATCTGAAAACCTAACCTAACCTCATTTAGGGTCTTGCGGAAGTTTTTCACTTGAAACTCTTTAGAGGAGGTGTAAGACGCGACGTCATTCAGGAGATTCGATAAAATTGTGACTAAAGAGTAAAGAAGGGAAATACTTTGTAGATGACTTAGTTGAGAGGCTTGTGTCAAGCTATAGAGTGGAATAGGTCTCGACTTAAGAGCGGAGAAGGAGTTTACTTGAGCTGTTAGAGAGATCGTAGTTCACATGTTCTAATTTTTTTCCGGTCATCTTCTCTAGATTGATCTTTCATCACAATATCGTCCGATTAACCTGCGTTGAAGATTTCCTTTTCTCAAAAAACTTTTCGGTCAGAGTATTGCAGCCAGGTGAAGATCGAATTTTCACTGATAAGAACAAAGCTGAAAGCCAGCTTCATTAAAACCATCCTAAGCTGAAAAATCCAAATTTTTTCAGTTTTTTTCTAGCTTTCTTAATTCCCCTCTAAATAGGAAAATGCACTGCTTGAGTGTTCTTCAATTGCTCCACTTTCTAGGTCAGATTGGCTTTGCTAAATAATTGATAAAGATAAGAAAAGATTGGTTCCGGTTCAGATCACTGTGTTCAGCCTGGAGTGCAGTCATCCAGTAGACATGAACACAAACTGGAGAATAGGTATCTTCCCCAAGTATGTCAAAGCCCCAATTTTCCTGATCACTTCATTTGAACTTGCATGTTGATCAACAGAAAATCAGCTGAATTAAAGCAAAAATCAGCTGAATTTTTTCAAAGCCAAATTTTCCAAGGCTGCAAATTTAAGCCAAAAACCGAAGCTAAAATTTTCGGCTGCGATACTCTGTAATTTCCGTATCTAATTTCATTCTCAAATTTTAGAGAGAGAGAGAGAGAGAGAGAGAGAGAGAGAGAGAGAGAGAGAGAGAGAGAGAGAGAGAGAGAGAGAGAGAGAGAGAGAGGGGGGGGTGGAGAGGGAGAGAGTTGCAATCAGGTTGAGAAGCTAATCTTGAAAAGTTCTATAAATGAAGCATTTGTATTGTACCTCAAATTTTTTCCGGATTTCTGCTACATTATGGGTTTGAAATTGTTAGACTTTCACTTTTGAAGTGCGTGGGTGGTGGGCGGAAGCTTTTCGTAAATCGATAAAAATCGCAATTTTCATGCAAATGTAACGAAATATTCCGCTCTGCAAACATCGTTCTCTCAATTTTCTTGTTAAATGGCCTTGTTTTCGAGTTATTTTGAGATTGGTCAGTCAACACTCAAATGGGAAAATCATCCTGATCCCCTTATCAATTTGGCCGATTACCTTGCTCCTAGCGCTAAATGGTTTTCTATCCGAATTATTTATGGTTAAATCGTTGGTTTCAATTTTCTCGATTGTATCGCTCCTAGCGTAATACTTGGGGGAAGTTTCGGTAATTTATTGATACTTAAAACAATAAATAAATTACGAGACGAAAGTAAATTTTAAAATACCGGGAATCAGAGTTGGAAAGTCAAAAGATGGAACCTTGAGTTTCTATTTTAGCTCTCGACTTCAGAAGATACAACTTTTGGCTTTCAACTTTTGCTTCTCCTGCTTTTGATTTTCAACTTTTTAGGCTTTTGACGTACCTGCAAAACCACGATCATGAGAATAAGGCTCTTGGTTTTGCCTACTGAAGGCTAAAATCTCATTCCACTAATCATCGTTTTGCAGATATTTGTCCGTCAATTCAACTTTGTATGGAAGAACTAAACTAGGCTACAATTTGGCAACCTCGCGTTGATTTCTAAAATCTTACACAAGTCGAAACGAGCAAGCACGAATCTATTCCTTTTCTTCCTATCCTGAATCGGATACTACTTTGAAGAAGATCGTTCCCTCCCCTTCGAATCTCTGGAGTTTCGTATCTCCACCTCTCCTTCGGTAGACTTCACTGACACAAATATTTCATTAACATTTAAAGTATCTTTGACATGAAAGAAATGAATAATTTTCAACAAGAAGAGGTTGCTTAACATTTTGTTTAACGTCATCAAGAAATTTTTTGTAACTCCGAACTTTTGCTTCTCCAGATCTGCCTCTTCACCTAATTTTTGTAATAAACTGAACCTGCTAAAGAATTACGTCATAGAGTTCTATTGGGTTCAACTAACCGAAAAAAACAATAATATAAATATAACTTGGTTCTTTCTAATAATACGAAGATATTGAGTTCTTTAACGGGGAACCCGCTATCCCTTTTGTTGACGGGCATCTTACGGAAATTTTCACGAGTGCGAGCACATCCGAGGTTGATGACGTCATCAACCCAAGGGCACTGGACTTGACGTGGAACCTATAATATGATAGGCGCCGTCTGGGGAATCTGGAGACTTGGAAAAATGTTGACTTTCAAAAAAAGTTCCGCAGGAGCAACCGCGTCCAACTTTTAATTTTGAGTACCTCTTTTTCCGCGGAGCACGGAACTTGCGGGTTCCCCGTTGCCATTTCAAATTTTGCAATGGTATCTAAATTTATTTTACATTTGCCACTCGAGTAGTTTAATTCTGGTCGCAAAAATTATGAGGCTCCAATATTGTTTCATTTTCAGCGCTTTAAAAATACGTTAGGAAATAATTTAAGAGTTTCGTACCACTGAAAAGCTGTGGGATGCTTGTGAAAAATGGTCTAAAAATTGTGTACAGGAAATATCAAAATCACCTTATGTTGAAAACTGAAAATACTGGATTGAATATTTTGATATACTGAACATTAATTAGACCAAACTTTTCGCGAAACTTTTGCGCTCCTTGCCATCATTCGTTTTCACAACATACACCTTTCTTTTTCAAACTTTGCTGCATGTTTTCCTCACTTTCTCTTTCCTCCTCTTTCATCGGTTCAATTTGGTTCATACGTCTGTCCAGTTTGTCCGATCGCTATCCCAAACGAGGACAAAACATTCGAAAAAGTTTTCAATTCGAATTCCTACAGGAATGTTTTTTTTTTCTCCTTTCTCGATAGCGTTCCGCATTCTGGGTGAAAAAAAAAGAGTCCCTCGAGGTTTTTACACAAAATTCGTTTTCAATTTTGCATGAATTAAAATTACAAAACTACGCTACATATAGACCTATGACGATAATACGTCCCGCGAGTGAACCACTCGCTGTTTTTTAAGGGCCACTTGTAGAGCGATACACGTAATTTTACTTACTTGGTATGCTATGGCGACGTGAGTTGAGGAAAATTTATTTGTGTTGTATGCGTAATCTTCCGACCGAAGTAGAACTTAGAAAATCCTCTTTGTTTAATATCTACGCATAGCTGTTGTCCACCGTCAGGTTCTCGATCTCATTCCAATAATACTTGACCACGAAAAAATTGGGAAAATTTTTGGAGTGCAAGTTTTGTTAAAATGGACGCCAAATATGAACTGTGTAAACAAGACTGATATAAAAGCCTCCGAAGAAGGTGCGGGGGAAGAGGTACCCGGTATCGTTCTTCCTAATAGAATACGGGTACATTTGCAGTCTCTCACATTATTACGAACATGAATAATAAATTAAACGAATTCGTATCAAAGTGCTGTTCACCAGACGCGGCTATTAATTGAAAAGTGCGCGGTGAAAATGATAATAGATTTTCCCTCTAGTGACTCGAAGCGATTTTGATTTGTGTACAATAATAAAACAACAGATAGATCACCAACGCGGCATTATTTAGATAAATTCAGAGATATCGGAGAAATTATTTCGTAGCGATAGAGAGAGTTACTCTCGTCATTTTGGTATAAAAAGCACGTCCGTGCAAAACTCCTACGATGAAACCCTTTTCGGGACCCTATTCTTGAAGAGCAGGGGTCGCGGAGTGCGAGGACAGAGGCTATACGTTCGGCTACGGTAAATATTTAAATCTTACGGATTACTTAGTGGGCTCAAAATTGACTCTTTTCTTTCGTATACTAAATCAATAATGGTGGAAAAAATTACGTAAACACTTAATATGTGGGAAACGTTTCCGTTTGTTTTTCGGGTCTCTTTTATTATTACTGTCGTATAGTGGCACGTGATTTTCCTTATACTCTTCGCTCTCTTTATTTTCGTAGTCTCGCGGAGGATTCTCCAGAAAACTGGAATAATTAATGCTCTAAATTCAACAATACATCCAGAAAAAAGAAACGTTATAATCTAATGAATCGCAGAAAACACTCGAGATTTCATTATTTTTGTTGGAATGGAATTCGCTTAACATTTTACGAGAAAATGAACGAATTGAAGATAGCTACTTTTTAACCGCGTATACTTGATAAGCCACTTCGAGGCTCGTTAAAACTGAAGTACATTTTATACATCGATGGTCTACGATATCGTTACTTTGTAATGATTCCATGAAAAGAATTGGAGTACTTCTGTTCTTTTGGTGACGTCAAAACGCGACGTAAGATCGGAAATTAAAATTGTCTCTTCTGTAAGTCACTAATATCAAGGACTCTTTCTGAAAGTAAAAATAAGTATGCATGCTTCGAACAAAGACTCAGTGTGTCTCTCAAAGAGGAGAGGAAAGGGGGTCAGTTCCCACACTAACAAGCTGTATTTGACATTATGAACCTGCATGGATCTGGCATTTTAACCCCTAAAAACTTTGAATGGTCAAAACCCGTGCAATATTTTCATTCCAAAAAATGAGATACATAAGTAAGACGACATTTACTCTCTCATAATATTTCTCTTTGTTAACACCACCTATTCAATGAGTATTCAATTATACTGTATTTCAAACTGCATTTATCAGATCATTTCAACCTACATCCACTCTTCTCTATCAACTCCAACATCACTTTCATCAAGATACCGGGGCATATGGAGCTATCAGGACGCGAGGTTCTAGACTCGGCGTCCAAACAAGCCTTTAGTATGCCTTGTAACAGCAATTACTTTTAGTGGGGAACCCTCTATCCCTTTTGTTGGAGGTACTTCCAGGAAATTTTCGTCCGCGAGCGCGAGCAAGGTTGATGACGTCACGGAGAGGGGAGGGGGACTTGGAAAGACGACGGCCTCCTCGAAATTGCAGTGCGTTCAAGTTGTCACGTCATGATTTTTAGGACTTGGAAAAACTTCAGGCTGTAGGGGACTCGGGACAGCGGGTTCCCTGCTGCTGTTCTATGGGGGGCTTTTTGAAAATTTTGCCGTGCGCCGTCCAACAAAAAACTTAAAAAATTTCGACTCTCGAACCCCTTCCTATCTCCAAGTCCCCCACTTATCATATATAGCTCGAGGGTCGAAATTCTTCCAAGTCCCCCTCCTGTCATACATAGCTCGGAGATCGGAATTTTTTCAAGTCCCACTCCTATCATATATAGCTCGAGAGTCAAGAAAAATTTAAACTCTTGAACTATATTATACTAGGCTCATGGTAGATCTAGGCCTTTATACTAGCTTTATCTAGGTCTAGGCTTCCTTGATTTCTCAATACCAATCCTTTTCCCGGTTGAACTCGTATTCACCAACTCCACCACGTTCTGTTCTCCGAACCCTGATGTCCGCACTGTCAAGAAAAGTAGCTATTGTTAAGTCTCTTCTTTCCATTGGAAAAAACAGAAATTTGAGTGTTTTTTGTTGTTTCATGATCCTCTTCCTCTTCTCAATTAGAGTCACTGTGAAGGTCCGCACTTCCAATTCCTTACCACTTGATTTATGTTTAGTCAAACATACCGACTTTCAAGGCCGTGATACTTTTCTTACTTCTCAAAAACGGTTCTCTTGATTTGATATTGCTTGGAAAAATAAATTCGAACAGAAATTTGCGTTTTTGACAACACGAAGACTCATCATACTTGATTTACAAATGGAAGTAGATGTGACGCGTTATGTCTTCCCTAATGAGTGATGGACTACAAAAAATGTGGCCTTGCAGCGTGTTCTGTAGTTCCATCATCTGCCCCTCTCTTCATTTATAATTATTTCAAATTTAAAAAAATTTGAAATATCAATTAATAAAATAATTATTAAAAAATAATTAAAAATAAGAATAAATTTAATTAATATAATAAAATTAATATAAATTTTTATAATATTTATTAAATTAAAATAAAACAATTATAAATTGTAAATTGTAAATTCATATTAATAATTTTATTAAATTTCAAATATAAGTTTAAAAATTAAGTATTAATATTTTGGAGAGTAAAGAAAATTTTATAATTATTCAATTATTAAAATTATCTCCGTAACATTCTGAAGAAGACGCCGGAGTTTGCGTCGAAACGTAAATATATTTACTCATCTCGGGGTTCGTTTCTTTACTGTGGGAGCAGAGCCTCAATTATTTGCTGCATTATATCATTTTCTCTACACGAATAAAATCTCAACCTTTAAAATTATTAAATAATTAATTCCTAAACTTTTGTTTAAAGGATCAAATATACTAAATAAATTAAATGAAATATTTTATTTAACTTTAATTTTTTTGTTAATATTTTCATTATTTTATTTTGATTAAATTTTAATGATTTTTTTTTATTATTATAATAAATTTTAATTATTAAAAATTTTTAATTTAAATTTAATATATAATTATTTATATTTAAATATGTTGATGTTTGTGTTGGATTAGTGACGCCCCATGGAGAGATCAGGAAGATGAATTATTCTCTATAAGGTTAATTTTATGGTGTACTGAGAAGAAAATGGCAGCACTTCTCTTCCTGCGCCATCGACTTAGGTTCAGTATTATTTTTCATCAGCCATACCTTCACTTTTCTCTTCTCTTCCATTCTTTCAACACCTGCTCAGGATTGTTTTGTTGGAACTAAATACGGAGCAGAATTCAAGAAGGGAAGCGATTTAAAAGTATTGACTTTACGAAAGGAAAAAAGAACCGTTCCTAAAATCAATTGGCAAATGATTTATGGCTCCATATTTTGAAACAGTAGCTCATTATATGGATGTCCGTTCTGGCGAGAACTTGTGATTCGAGCCGACCATCCGCCAGAATCGCTAACAACGCAAGCAGTCATGGTACTTTTGCAAATTTGAAAACTGGAGCGGAACCTGGGTATATGGGAGAAAAATGGAGAACTTGGAATACCTAACTCTCGAATGGTGTGGAATCAAGGATTTTATCACCTCATGCAGTTTGTAGAATTTTGTTCGTGGATCATCTTTCTGGGAATGTCAAAAGCTGAAATCTGCTTCATTTAAGTGCTAATTTTATTCTTTTTCTTCCATATACCACCTCTCCCGCATAGCAGGGATGCAGTACAACGGTGAGTGCTGTTCGACCCAAATAGAATTTCAATTTGTTAACAGATTGGTCGAGATGGAATTTAGAGCTTTTTCTGGCCTATGATTAAGTACTGATGAGTATGAGAAAAAATTCGATAGAGGAAGGTAAAAAAATTTTTGAAAGGAATCCACGAAACAGAAATAAAAACACGAAGGAATTTTTTTTAAGGCGACTATAAGTCACCTACAAAAAAAAGTCGTTCTGAGGCTATAAATAATCCAATGAGACAGATTTCACAACACTTCCTCAGGTGAGGAATGAAGAAAGCTCGAAAAAGAGGACTCATATTCCTTTCAGTATATTTAAACTTCATCCGGACTGTTGGTTCAGCAGTCGCTGCTTCGCCTTCGAGACTAATTTTCTAATATTTTTAATCATAACTCGTCGTCGTCAAAAAAAAAAAAGTTCTATTTATGTCGCTTTAATGAACTAGGAGCATAAGGATGAACATAGACTTCGTTATTTTCTCCGAGACGAGTAATTTTCATCAAAGAATATAAAACCAAAATAAGCCTTCTGGTACTTGCGCGATTCAAATTTCATTTAGTAGTCGAATGAATGTCGGATCACATTTGACTTTGTCTCATTTTGCGCCATAAATAAAACCATTAACGTCGCTTAGCACTCGACAAAAAAGAATCGAGGAAAGGATGAACCACGAATCGAACATCTATCAATTTGAAATTCGTATTGCGTACAACGCATAGACAATAGCGGAAACGGAATAAAACGAGAAAATTTTCTCCCATTGTTTTCCGCTCTGTAATGAAAAAGGAGTACGCCGCGCCGCGAGAAATGATTTTTCTTCTCGCAAGGAAAATTAATCAGTTTACATTCCTCCGCAGACAAAAAGTTCGAATGAAGAACGACATAAAAGAAGATAAGTCTACCCCATACTCTCTGTACGTATCGAGCTGGGTATTCTTTGGTGAATTTTATTTAGTTTACCTTGCTCGATTCCTCTCATCGTCGTTTTTACCGATTACACCTCTTATATAGACCGCTTCGGCATTCGGGATAAAAAGGCTTGCTCTAATTAATTACACGGGTAAACGAAGTGAGCGAGAAAGAATGAAAAAAGGAGCATCGATGCTAGGATTTGTGTATGTTTTCAGTTTCATTTCGCGTTGGTCCATCGCACTCCTTAGAAAAAGGTTTTCATTATCTGATTTACGACGTATTGACATTGGATAAATGGTAGACGTACATAAATTAGAGGTTTGATGAGCCAAAAAGGAATTTGGCCGCAATTTTACTAATCTGGACCAGTGTTATGTCCTGGGCCTGAGAGAAGGGGCTGAGCCCATAATCTAAGCAACCTGACGTACAATATTTTAGGTTTATACTCGGCTAAGAAGAAGTGGAGCAAATGAGCTCACGAACTATTCGCTCTTGGTCTTTTCAGCTCCTCTCTTCTTGGACAAAGACCCGAACTGTTCAACATGTGAGTATTTTAATCAAGATATCCGGTGCCCTGGAAACCCGTTCCCTCATGTCGTCAAAATTTTTTGAATCATATTTTTGCTTTTTATTGTACTGACAGGGAGGTCGGAAAGTATTCGAGTCCATAAAATCATGAAAATGTGGTTGAAAACTCTTAGTATAAAAAGTGATAGAAAACAACACTCTTGTAACGCAGTTTAGCGATTCGTCTCTAGCGAAACGTTCTTACTTGGAATAGCTGCTCATTCACTCTTTCATGTAGCTGCAATAAAACACCCCATAATTCGGGGTTCATGCTAGCCACTCAACTCTGGGGCTGATGTTACATACAAGCAAAAAGCAAGTGCGCGGTTTTTATCTGATCCCATTCGAATTTACGACAAATATTTGGTAAAAATATCATTCGAGGCTTAATTATAGCTATCGATGCTTCTATATGCATATACAAACCTTGAAATCGGGATCAGCGCATTTTTTAAAGGAACCAACGATGTATAAATTTCCAGAATCCATTTCTATCATTTTTGCTTGAGCTGTATACCTGTAACAAGTGTATACAAATATATTTTTTTTTTATTACCGTACTTCGATAAACGTCGTTTACATTGCTCTTCAGATAGACCAATATGAAGACAAAAACGTATTCCATATCTAGTAATGGCTTTCTAAAACGTATCAATTCTGCAGCACTACTGTCGTAATATCGAAGCCCTCTTGTTTGTTGAGCGAGAAAAAGGCAAAATGTCTTCTCTTTGCGCTTTTACAGTATCTCACACGTGTACCTTATTTTATAGTTGAGGTTTAGAAAGATAGTTTCCTGAAAAGCAGACAAGCGTAAAATCTGAGATTTTCACCCTCGTAGAAAACGACGCAGACCGTGCACAAGAAAAATGCGGATTACTAATATCCCTACTCGCACGCCGCCGTACAAATGAAAAGCTGATTCGAATTTTGGTTGGTAATCGGCATGCAGAACAGTCGCGCAGATATCTCAAATTGGACTTGAATTTTGATGAAGTTATAAAAGGTCGAAGAAATGAAGCTTATTAAGCACATACTGCAAACAGGCGTACCTCGAGAAAAGGCTATTGAAAATTACGAGTTCATTAAAATACGTTTACTAAACTCAAGACTCTGTAAGGCCTACTACGACGGCGAGGTTTATGATTTTGTCGTCGAACTTTACGGTTCTTTGGGCTGTGAAATCTCTTCCAAATCAAAAGCGTGAAACGAGAATTTCGTTGTAATTTTACAATCCTGAGTGTGTGATACAGTAAATATGCAATTAAAGAGAGGCACGTGGACACATGACTACCATTAAACTTTATTCGTCAATTTTTGTTTTCTGTTCCGCTTTAGAGTCCAATTCGAAGAAATAGAAGAAAAAAACTCTCAGAGAGACATAATCAAATTACAGTAGCGCGAAGCAGTGGCCCGAAATTTTGAATTCCCGTAAAATAAATTAAACTCTCGAGATAAGCTAATTGGTGAATTTCTCTTGCGTTACAATTATCATCATTGTACCCATACAATATCTTTCGAAACGATAAACTCGGGAAATAAAACAAATAAAACTTTCTTCTAATTTTATTGCTTACGGGTGGACGCGGGCTCCCGCCCAACTTCTCGTTCTAGTTCGAGATTATTTTCTTTTCCGTTGTTGGTTTTCTTTTATATTTCCGTGGTAATTGTGCTATATGTTTTGTTTGAGAAGTGAGACACTTTTTGTTTTTCTTTTATATTACGAAAGTATAGTTATCATCACTTGGTAGAAGTTGAATTGATTCGTTTCATCATTAAAGGAAGTTGACTAAAAGAAAAACTTTTAGGAAGACAAATTGAAGACGTCGTATATTGCATTTTTTCCAACAAATCAGATTTTTTAAGTGACGTTCGAATATTTACAGAACTGGCAGCAGTGACAGTGGAGTGTCTATAGGATTCTCGCGTCCCTTCCCTGAGAAAAACGTCCCCAGTCCCCACTGGCTTTGCCACTGCTCCATGATGGGAAAAATCATTTATTTTGAAGTATCGTGAGTGAAATTTTATATATCTGAATAATTTTTGCTACTTGGAATCTATTTAGCATGGGCTATGGGAGACTGAGACACAAAATAATCCTCGAATGAAACAATGGCAACAATTTTTTTCTCATTTGAAGCACCTTTTACCGTGAAAAATAAAAGCGAAATTCTTGGATACAACTTTGTACTCTTATCTTAAAATTTCTGACACAAATCACAAACTGCAAAGAATTCAGCTAGCAAAGTGTACAATTTACATAGCTGACGTCACAAGAAAATATTCCATTGCCGAGATACTGCTCCCGGTTTATGAGGACCATAAAAGGTCTATGTTCCTTATCTGTGTGATTCCTTACAACTCATTAACATCCTTTCCTTGCACGATGTTCTTATAGTAGATGCTCTGTAAAATCCCTTGATCATACTCAATAGATGATATTGCAATGCTCAAAGTGGATCCCCGAACTAAATAAACCAGTTTCGTGTGATATCACGTAATAGATATTGTCAGATAAGAAGGTCTTGCAAAATGCTGTTAGTTTATTGATGCTCATGCTTTGTACATTTTTTACATTTGATTTCCCATTGAAAACTTTTTTCCTGGAAACTTACCAATATTTTGCAACTAGAAAGCTCTCAATTCATAATCTAGTCTTCAAACCACACAGGAAATCGGGCCCAGATCAAGGGGGGGGGGGTAAGGTAGCCATGGCCTTTGACTCCATCACTTCTATTTATAAGCATTTTTATTTTTCTTTTAGGGTTATGGATCTCATCCATAATTTTATAATTTTGGTCCTCAAGACGAGCCCTCTAGATCCGGGTCTGAAAAAAAGATTCACAATCCCTGGCTTCAGTGCTGTTTCCAGAAAATTACCAGTGCAGTGTCACTTTTTGTCCAGAATATTTTATAATTGTAAAAAATTTAATTTTTCGCTACTATTTCCCATTGAAACATTGAAAAATTTCATTGGAACTAATAACCTATTATTTTTATGGCCAGATGAATTTCATCTTACCACCAGAGGACAAATTATTGTTTCATCTCGTATAAGACCTCAAAAGCAGCTACTGACGTTGGAATCGCCACAAATTATATAAGAGGGAATGAATAAGCGCGGCTATCTCAGAAGAATTGTTGTTGTGTGAAGGGGAAGTGTGAAGTGAGCAGAAGTTAATGGTAATGGAGAGTATTTGAGGGGTAAAAAGAGTTGGCGGCTACATTTTGTAAAGAATTGGGGGTGGGAATAAGGTCGGCGTCATAAAGGGAGGATACTAGCAAAGCGGATCCACCGCAGGATGGTGTTTTAATTTCTATCTTTTCCAATAGATTACTGTATCACTATGATCATCCTCTCGTCCAGTTTCCATAAATTGCCGCCTGTAGCCCACAAAATGAATACTGAGAATCGATTACATTTAATTTCTGAATTAGTGTTCTTATTTCAATTTATTTACCAAGTAATTCCTGCTCCCTATGTTTTCTAATGTGACTCGATGCTTAATAAATTAATTTCAGGGTTGCCAACTTTTATTTTTGTTTTTAAAAAGAAAACAGAACACATGTTTTTTCAAGTTTAAAACAGATTTTTTGTTTGAAACATGTTTCAGTTTTTGATCACATGTTTAAAACGTGTTTTTAAATCATTTATTTATGATTTGAGATTGAGACACATTTTTGGAATTTCAACTATCGTTTTAAAAACGTTTTAAATGTTTTGAACATTTGTTTTAAACAATGTTCTAATCTTTTTGCACCTTTTTAAACCTGGAAGAATTGTCAATTTATATTTATTTTTGGTACAGCATAGTGACTAAAATAGGGAAGAAAAAACAAGGTTTTCAATGTTTCTAAATGTATTAAAAAAAACAAGTTTGATACAAGGAAAACACGTCTTAAACATATTTCCGTTTAAAACACAATTTCGACTTTTTGTGTGTTTTGAACATATTATCTTGAACATTGTTTGTTCAAAATATTACAACCCTGATCAGTGTTCGGACTTTCCCGGGAATTCAATTTGAGACTGGAAATTCCCAGCCATTTTGCGGGAACGGGAATCCCATCGGGAATTCCCAATGGATTCACATTCTACCTTGTTTTCTCATTATTTTGGGCCAACTGCCTCTTTTTTTCATTTGGTAGGAGTAGAATGACGATGTTTTTGACAAAATAGTTTTAAATATTGATTAGAACATAATTTAAAACACTAGTGAAAAAATCAACATTTTTATTTAAAAAAACATGTTTTTTCCTCATAAAAACATGTTTTTTCTGAAAAAAAAAACATGTTTTTTCATAATCGGGGATTCGTTCCCGGGAATTGGGAACGGGAATTCCACGTCCAAACACTGACCCTGATTGGTTTGTCAAACTTTGAGTAGTTTTGCCCTAACATTGTGGGGATGACGCAAATTCGACCTGGATATGCCGTAGTGTGACGTCATTATGAAAATAAAGAAGTAGATAGTTTTGAAGGTGCAGTTATTGTCGTATTCGGGTCGACCATTCGTATAGGAACGTTACAATCAGAAAAATTAGAAACAAAAGTGGGGTGATTTTTCCATTCAAATATTCATTGGGAAATCTCAAAAAAAGATGGCCAAAAAGTTGAGAAAACAAAATCTTATAAAGCATAAAATTGTACCCACAGTATCCACATCTCTCATAAAAATTGATTCAGATCGATTCAAGGAAACCTTCTGCCTATAGTTTGTCGCGGTTTTGTGATACACGATACTAGCGCTGTCCGGCACTATTTGGGCAGATGCCTTGGCTCTTCCTCTGGTTACGCCACTGAACAATAAGTCGGAAAATTTTCAACAGAGAACCTGTTTTATGGAGGTGGGGAGCTAAATTTAAGAAAAACAACGGACACTGGGCGCCGTCTGGCAGAACGTGGGAAAAATTTCGACCTTGCAGCTATATATTATGATACAGGAAGACTGAAAAATTTCGACTCCAGCTATATAGGAGGAGCATATAGAAATAAACGAGGAACGCAGGAAACCTGTTCTATAGGTCGAAAAATAATACATGACGCGACCCGCATTAGGATGGCCCCTTCAAGTAACTAGAATGCAATGCTTCATACACCAATTAGCTTGGCCCCTTCTATGAACCAGATATGCAGTGTTTCAAACACCATAATTCGCTCTTCTACCACCTATTACGGCTTGCGAGTGGAAAATTTTTCAAGTCCCCCTTCCATATATATGACTCGGATGTCGAAATTTTTCCAAGTCCAACCTTTGAACTGTATATGATAGGGGTGGGGACTTGCACCATTTTTGCAGATGATATTGGACTTAGAACTTTGGCCGGACATCATACCGCGTACGGCGCACGGCAAATTTTTCGGAATAACCCATCATAGAACAAGTTCCCTATCAAATATGATAGGAGGGGGACTTAGAAAAATATGGACTGCCGAGTTCAAACTACCAAGGTGTTGAAGAACAAAGTTCAATTTTTATTCGGAAAAAGTATAAATAAGCAGGTTCCCTACTTGTCTCGATTAACACAGTCAATAAAGGCAACCCCGAGTAGCTAACAAAATAGGCTACGAGTGTTTTTTTATATTTTGTACAATTTACAATTATGAACCAGTTTCACGAAGATTGACAGTGAATTTTTCGCTACTGATGATGGCAACATTGCTGAAAGCACTTCAACTTTGTCAACCTACGGTCGATTGGAAATTATTTTAATACATAACATTATTCAAAATATCTCAGATTTAATTACGTCTTCGGATATTGAAGGAAAAACTTCAAGAGGAAGACGTAGTAAAAAATCAACCTATAAGCTTTCAAGGAGGGAGACTTCAAAAAATTCGGATCTACCGAGGAGAAGAATTGAAAAAAAAAAATCGACCTTCAAGATAGGTATATATTTACAAGAGACAGGAGGGAGAGGGAGATCCGACTAACGAGCTATAGGTCCTTATAACATGAAAAGAGAACATATAAATAAAAGCTATTTTGAACTTAGCATATTCACTTTTGAATATGATCGTGGAAATATCGCGGTTTATTCACTTGTATCTAGTAATTATATTTAAATTCCATCTCGAGCATTTCAAACTTGAATGATGCGTTGCCTCAAAGTCTGCGCGAGCTCACTCACGCAGACAGAAAATGTTGACTTTCATCACGTAATGAAAATTGTAGCGAAAAGGGTGTCAAAAAACGAAACTTTTACTTTTCGTATCGTAAAAGTTTTTCCACGTCTGGTAAAAAGGCAGAAGTTGTATCCTGAATATGAAAACTTTATTAACATTATTACTTTATTAAATTGGAGTAACTTAGACGGGCGCGCGCCGTAAAGTGAGAGTGCGAATGTTGAGAATTATTCTAAAGGTGTTCGTTTGTCGAATGCTGACTTTTCAACTGTTTAGTATTCACAATATGAGATCTTTTACCCGTTTCGGCATCAAACTATGTTTGATTACAGTGTGAAGGGACTATACGGAATCTTTGCTTTTTTTTACGGTATCCATTGGAGTTTGAAATATGATCGGCAATACGGGGCAAAAATCAGTTCTAACGCGTGAATTTTTCCTCGTTTTTAATTCCGCACAAAATCCGCCTACTTCCGACTACGGATCCTGCATCGCTAATTCTGAATTTTAAACAGCTTTGTAGCGTAATTTTTGTGTTAATTTTAATATAAAAAAGCGTTTATTTGAAAGAAAACTCGTTCGTTTTTTCTTAGTTTGTGACGTCAACTTTTTCTTTTGCGAGAGATTATTGGCTTGTTAGCAGACAAAGGCGCAGAAAAAAAGGTAATAACGATATTGAATTTGGAAGTAAACTGCGTCTATTTCATTTTTATTGCCTTTTGTTTGAATTCAAGTGCCGTAAGACGAAAACGTCTTCATTTTAGCGAAAAAACAGCAAATTTTAATGTATGAGCCGAAGAAGTAATCGACTGTAAAACAGTTTGCAAAATTCATATCAGGTAAATACGGTGCGTCTTCTTCAAACATTCTCGTATAGTCGCGAATTTGGTTCGTTCTTCCAAAAATACTGTACAGAAATGGGAATATATGATTTTCTTATTTTTACACAAACTTAAAATGACCATAAAAGTTTTGCCATAATTTTTTATTACCTTCCTAGGTAATGACAATAAATTTGACTCGAGAGCTCTCGAACGCGTGCACCGAGTTTTGGAATATAATGTACGAGTATTGTACCAGAGGGAATTCATTTTAATAAACTATGACCCTGTATTTTTTTGTTTGTCATATCGAAAGCTCTCTATACGACTTTGGAACGGTACGCTCATGCAAATGTTGCTCTTTCTTCTTGGCAAAATGAACATACCGATGAATCTTACATTAATTGCAATTTCAAAACGTCACCGTTGTAATAGGAAGATGTTCATCGTCTTTGGGTGGCGCACACGCGTTTATCTTGAATCAATACACGTATTCTCATTTGACGAACAAATTTATGAAGGTAACTTTCTTAGACAGCTTTTATTTAGGGTCATACTTTCATTCTGCGGTATTGATTACTTAATTGTGTCTCAAGAAAGATTTATGTTGGTATGTGTTACGAGTGGACTGCAGTGTCGTCTCTATGTTGGTCTTACAAACTTATTTTTATTGACACTGTACTATTTGCAGTAAGCTACGTTAGCATGACAAAAAGCAATAAAACTCAACTTACGCGTACATCTAGAACTCGCTTGCCCTCCCTTTGCTAGCATTTTGTATACCTAACTTGTCTTTTACGCTTAGATGGGTTAAAGCTAGGCCACCATTTCTCATTTCCATAAAATATTACGTGTTCAAAAAATTTCAAAATTTATATTTTCTGTACAATTTTCACACATTATTCTGATGGTTTGAACTACAAAAATATTTTGGTACAAGATACAGGAAAATTGAAAATATATTTATATTTTTTACTTTATACTGGAAACGAGGTTTGAACCATACACTTGTATCTAATATTCCAATTGTGACCTGCGATGAGAAAAGGATGCTCATTGCCCACTGACAGGAACACCCATTTCTCTCTGATTAGATATCCAATCAGAAAGAAATGGTGTTCCTGCACCGATGGGCAATGAGCATTCTTTTCTCATCACAGGTCACAATTGCAAACATGTACACTCGAAAGTTTCTGTCTTGGTACTGCTTGAGGCATCATCGTTGAGAGATTTACAAAAACACTTTAAACAAAACTCCCGTGATAACTGAGAATGATTAGATTACAATGTTTTTTTTTTTTTTTTGGAAATGGAGATATTGGTAACACTGGTAAGAGGGTTAGACCGACTCCCCAGTGACATACCCCGCTCACGCATCCACGCCTGCTCCTCATCTTCAAGTAAGGTGCGCTGAGGTCTATCATCCCGCCCTTGATCGCCGTGCGAAAATGTTGCCTAACTCCTCAAGAAGGTACTTGTTGAAGCAGCCATAGTCGTTTAGCACCTGCGTCCGGTGATAGTTCAGCTGACTCGGATCATCCGCTCATCAAGGTCACGCATTAACACACGGGTCGTCCGTTTACCCAGCTCACTCTGAGAAATTCTTGCTTTCCATTTTTCAAGCAAAAAGCGCCTGGCCTCCTGCTTGACCCATAAAGCCTCTTGATCGGTCGTTCTCTTCTTTTTTGCATTGAACATCAACGTTCTCTCCTCAGCTACGAGCTCGAGTTGTGGTGAACGTAGTAATACGCAAAGAGCCTCTGTCTGTCGAAATTGGGGTGTTTCACCGAAAGATTTTTCACACAAAAAAATTCACCGATTAAGATTCACCTACAGAAAGTTCACCTTCAGGTAATTCACCTGATAGAAGTAGTGGTTCACCACATGGTAAGTTCACCATGATGAAACAATAAATTTAATTTAATTATTTTTTCAATTTTTAAATTATATTCATTTATTAATTTTTAATTTAAATATTAAATTTAAATTTGTTATTATTATTTATTTATTTATTTAATGTAGTTTATTTATCATTTTTTATTAATTTATTATTAGTAAAATTGATTTTTATTAATTTAATTTATATTAATTTTCATTTTTATAATAATTTATTGAATAAATAATATTTTTCAAAATTATTTTTTCATTTATTGAAATTTTTAAATTCTTGAAATTTAAATTAATTATTTTATTATTAAGATTAGAAATATTAATGATAAATTTTTATTTAATGTAATTAGTTTATATTTTTAAATTTATTATACCGTATTTTAAAATTTTGATTTGAAAATTCAAATTTAGATTTCATCTTCAATTCATTCAATAAATATAATCATTATTTTATAAATTTTTATTTTATTAATTTTTATTTCATGTTAATACTGGTATTAATAATTCTAATTGAATTTGGCCTGTAATTAATCGCACGCTACATGAAATAAGATTGCACTTTTAAAGAAATGCTAATCACGGAAAAATGATAACTTGTACGTTTAATAAAATTGTATACGTTGAATGATTAGAATCACGCTAAATACAGCAAATATCCCGGTGTAAAAAATTCTCTTGTTCTAATTATTGATTAAGGTTGGAAAAAAGCAATATCTTGATAGTAAAAATTGAATAACGTGTAGACAATAAGAAAGTATTTTGATTCTTTTTAGCGAGGAACCCGCTATCCCCCTTGTTGGGGGTACTTTCAGGAAATTGTCGTCCGCGAGCGCCAGCGGCCCGACGTTGATGACGTTACGAAGAGGGAGGGGGGGGGGGACTTGGAAAAATGTTGACTCTCGAGCTATATAGGAATCAAAATTTTTTCAAGTTTCTCGCCGGATGGCACACGACTTAAATTTCGACTCTTGAACTATATATATGATGAGAAGGAGACTTAAAAAAATGACGGCTTCCATAACGAAGTTGAACAAGGAACGCAGGAAACCTTTTCTGAGTCCTCCTCTCATCATGTATAGCTTGGAGGTCGAAATTTTTCCAGTCCCTTTCCTGTCATATATGGCTCGAGAGACGGAATTTTTTAAATTATTTTTTGTAGCTTTGTTACAAAAATGTTATCATCTTCACAATAAGTTAACGTACATTTTTATCAACATTGACGTTCTAACCTACCCATTAAGTGTTCAATATTTAACGTGAAAATCTACTTCTGTTAACTGGCATTCTATTCTTCATACGGGCAATTATATATTCCCCATTAAATTTTAAAATATAAATTTAAAAAGTTATAGTCATATTATTTTGAAAAAATTGAGATCTTATTTAAATTTTATATCGAAAATATAATGTTTCTTTTCTTTTTTAAATTTTAACATTTATTTTGTAATAAATTGAGAATTAATTTTTTTATAAATTTCATTTTCTTTATAATAATCGATTAATTTTATCATTTTTCATTTCAATTATGTATTGTTGTAATAAATATAAATATTAAAAATATAATAATGAAATAATAATATTTTATGATTATTAATCTTAAATATAATATTCAATAATTTATTTATTTGAAATTTTGTTTAAAAATTTTAATAAACGATTTGTATTTCAATAAAATGATGATTTAAAAATTACTAATAATCTAATTTCTTTTAATTATTATTAATGGATCTCTCTCATTTTAAATATTAAATTAATAACTATATTTTTTTGTTCATTATTTTATTTTATTAATAATAAAAATTAATATTTTATATCCAATAAATATTTGAATAATATTAATATTCAAAAAAATATTTCTTGAAATACATTTATTTATTTAAATTTATATAACATAGGTAAAATTTATGGAAAAATGAATTCTAAAATTATTTATATTAATAAATCCAGATTCTAATCTATTATAAACTTTTTTAAAATAATTTAATTTATTAATTATAATAATTTAAATAATATTACAATAATTATTATTAAATAAAATATTTTAAAATTCAATTTATAATAAATAAATTAATTATATTTAAAATTAATTCTTTACTTTAAACTACTTTTAAAAAAATATATATTTTTTAGTAATTAAAAATAAATAATAATAATAAAATATATTTAAATAATAATTAATTTTAATATTAAAAAATTTTAAATAAATATTTATTTTAATATTTAAATTTAATTAATTAATATATTGTGCGAGCTTGTGATGATCTTGTTTCTTTCCTGCACGTACCGGTGTATCAAAGCATCAAAGAAAGTCGAACAGCTGATTGAAAAAGGTGAATTTCGCCGTCGGTATCGATGAACTTAGAAAAAACGAAAGATGAACTTTCCTGTAGGTGATGTGTACATTCCTTCAAAACGACTTACTCGATGAAAAATCTTTCGGTGAACTCGTCGGATCCCGCCTCTGTCGAGACAGTATGGTAGACACTAACACACCTTAGCGCAGCTCCTTTTTGGATCTTTACCATCTTCATGGAATCGGCTCATATTTGAGCACCATATAGGAGGATCGATAAGGCGGTGCTCATCATGATCTTTCTTCTTGCTTCTCTTGGCCCTCCTAAATTTCTCATGCGGCTTAGGTATGAAGCTGCGAAATGGTGCCTGAAGTTCAGTTCTGAGTCAAATTAGATGCCTAGAAAATTCTTAAGTTTTGTCTTTCACTTTGCTCCAGGATCGGGAAGAGCGTTAGTATGGAATAACTACACTGTGGTTGCATTTCACAGAAACTGATAAGTCAGCGATCGAGTCATCGAGAACGTTTTCATAGCGGGGGAGGCCGTACTTTAATCCTTTGTTGAATAGTGATTTTTTTCAGGATTGAAGCTGACATCACTTTTGTTAATCAGCCGAAAATAGAACTTCTGCGAAATAAACTGCCCTTTCTCCCTCTCCTCACTGTTGCTTTTCATTAATTTCAGCTCTTCGAGCTTTGCCTCTTTTCGATTCTTGGATTTCATCTTATGTCGGCTGCGTACATCCTCCATTTTGGAGGAAGCAATCCATTTCAATGGAAGTGTGGGATCCACCTTATCTCAAGTGTATCAAATAAATGAAACGGGGTGGCGATGTTTTTCTTCCTCTGCTATTTCCTGATTCACAGCATACCCATTTCTTAGTAAGAAAATATTTTAATACATTGAAATATTATTCAGAGTATCAAGGTATGTGTTGTCATATACAAAACCGAATCTCAGTTAAATCTGAGATGTTACGGTTTCTCTTGTGGAAAATATGATATGCAGGTGGTTGTTAAAAACAAGGCTTTGAGAAGGGCGCACGACATCTTAAAAATTATTGAATTTCCAGTGCTTTCGGGACAATTAAAAATTGCACGAGTTGGTAACAATAGTAAGAGAGAGTACTTTGTCAACGCAAAAATTAAACTAGAAGAAAAGGCCACCTATAGGTGTGAAATTACGACAGTAAAATATGAAATATTGCGCATGTACTCGACGGTTTGTGCTCGTAAAAGAGTCACACAATACGTAAACGGATCCTTTAAGGCTGAAATAAAGGAAAATGCTCGTTTGAGTCCAGTTGAGTATACGCACCCTTGTAGAAGAGAAATTTATTCGCAATAACTAGCTGTCCTAATCCTATTCAGTTTGCTGCTGATAAGTACACCGCGTACCTAAGGTGCTTACATAATACACGAACGTACTTGTATGCGGTATAACATTATTGTACAGCATTTGAAACATTTATTTGGTAACGTTATTGTTGTAGGCGTCTTGAAGTTATTAGAGTAGACAATTTATATTTCAAAATGTAATCTGGTTCACGTATGTGGTGTTGCACCTTTCTACACAGTGTGATTATTATCGAAATTAAGTACATTTTTGGGAAAGACTAAAGAGTTTCCACCGGCACGAACAACGTCAGAGCACGTGTGATTTTATAGATCAAAAGTTATTTTTACGAGGTATACGTGTTTGGGTACTTTGAACTGAAGAGACAGAAGATGCCTTGATGCTCGAGGTCTGAAGAGGGTCGGTTCTCGGCTGATGAAGTGGTAATTTCCAGAACGAGCTTTTCAGTCGAAAGCAGGATCGTGTCGAAAGCCATTTATTTGTAAATAATGATTGACTAGCTAATGCTAACACACTATACAGACTTTATAGCAATAAGGCTTCTGAGACGTGAAATTTTATAAATATTGGAAAAAAATCTTCTGGCAAAGCCCAATAGAAAAGATCATGTTTCATGTCTACTATACTGTATCAGTTTGTGACGTCATCATGTGCTGAAAGTTTTTCCAAGTCCCTTCATTGAGGGGAGGGGGGGGGGTCAGAGCCTTTCTCAACCTTACTGTGTATGTACGTATAGGGTCTAGTTTTTCTGATGATGCCTTTTGAGGCGAAATGCCTCGAATAATGGAAATTTTTTTACAAAGAGTAACACTAGTTATTACCTTTACCTTTCTTCTACTTCAAGTTTAAAAAAGTATCTGAAATAAAAATTTACCTTTTCGTTCCTGTTACTTCAACTACTTTGCATCGGTTACAATTCCACCAAATTGGTGACAGTGTCCAATAGGACGAGGTTGCAGTTCTGGCCCAACTCTCCTCTGCATATAATAAAACCTGTGAACATGAAGATATTAATGTTAAGCTTTTAAAACGTACAGGTTATAAAATGCGGCGACAAAATAATTTCTCCATTGTAAGGTATTTTTATTTCTTTCTGTCTTCCATCAGCCCCTTTTCTAATTAATTTATCGATATATTGTTAGTAAGATTTCTTCCTTGTCTTTGTAATCGTCATCTGTTCCCAGAGTTTTCTTCTCTTCATATGGTTTGCTGTATATATGGCTTTAAAAATACTCCTTCACGACTTCGGTGTTCTTCATTGCAGTGTTTACCAAGCAGTAACTTCCTGTCTTCTTTTTCCCTCGATGTTTTGTGCTCTTTTTTCTTGATGTTGAATTTTCTTCTACTCTCATCAACGTATATGCCACTGCACTACTTGCAACTAAGTTTGTACACTCTACCAGGGAAATGCTCAGTAGCTGTGGTTTGAATTGTCACCAACTTGTGCCTAGGATGGTGGTACGGGCCTACGGGGAACAGCCTTCCAATTTTGCCGACATACACTACAGGGCAATCATAGTAACTTGGCATGTACACCCCACTCTTTGATAGGGGAGGGATAAAATTTTTCCGATTAAAGAGCAGCCTTCCAAGTATAAAAAAAGCATAGAAGACGGGGATTTATTAGCAAACCGCAAGAGTTCACCGTTTTTGAAGGTGAGGTTGCGGAGGAAAGAAAGAAGGACAAAGTTCTTCTTCTATGTTGGTGGGGGGAGGGGGAGAAATCTAGTAGCCCTCTAAAGGGCAATTTTTAACAGGGAACCTATTCTATCGGATATGTTTTCAGAAAAAGGTACAGTAAACATCTCTTGAAGCCTCTCTCGGATCTCCTGATTTACTCATATAGCTACAAAGCCCGGACCTGTGACGTCACAACCTACGTTTCTCAGATCCCACGGGCCTATACAACAGATTCCCTGCCACCCCTCGTTCAACTCCGTTAAAAAGTCTGTGAATTCTTCGTTTTTTTTTTTTGCGGACCATTCCGTCGATATCTACCTTAATATTATTAATTAGAGCCAATTGTTTCAAGATGGAAACTTTTTAATTCCGACTATTAAAAGTAGTACGGGAAAATGAAGCTAAACGGTGGATGTGGGAGTTAAGAGCTGCTAATTTATGTGAGAAAGGGCAATAGGAGGAACCACTCCTGTAGATAACAATCTCAAGAACGTTATTAGAGAGGAAAGTAGTGATTTCTAGGAAATTCAAATTAGAGCCACCGACCTCAATAGCAAATTTGATGGAAGGATGCAAGCTATTCATGAAGCTGAGGAGGTATTGGATAGGACCACTCCAAATACTGACGATGTCATCGACATACCTTTACGAACGAAACATTATTGAGGAGGGGAGCCTTGATTGAAAAATGTCACTTTCGAGTTTTGACATGAAGACCTCAGAAATGAAGGAGCCTGAGGGCAATTCAATGGGGATGCCAATGCCCGTAGGAAGCTTATAGATGGGGTTGTGAAATTTGTTTATGTTAGGGTGAAGGCGGCACTGTAATTGGGTGGGCCTGGAACTCGGAAATCAGGATGTAGTAACTCATAATTGCGCGCCCATGTAGATTGGAGGGGGACGTGAGGAAATAGCCCTTTCACATCGAACGAATGAAGGGTGCTCCCAGAAGAGGGGATATTAGTAATAACTTGGGTGACTCGAGCGTGTCTCTCGAGGGTTGGAAGCCAGTAATAGCCTTGAATCATATATCGAGGTATTTAGCTAGCCTACGTAAGGGGGAAGAAATAAAAGAAACTACAGGGCGCGTATGAGATCCAGTTTTATGGACTTTCGGAAGGATGTAGAGGCGAGAAGGAATAGATGGGAAACTAACACGGCTTTTCTCAATGGGTTACTAGTGTTCACCTTGGATCGAGCTGCAGTGTTGTATTTGTTGAAGTTGAAATCTGGAACTGGGACGGCGCCGATGTAGGTGAGGCATTTGTGGACCTCATACAACGGATTTCCCTCATCCGCCTTGGTGACTGCGATATTCTCTTCCTTTATCTTCTTCCTAATGGATTCTCTTTTATCAATAAGGGGAAAAGGTATTGTATGGATGATATCGACAATTTCGCGGATCAAGCCACTGGGAAGGGGTGGTCTAGAGATAGCCAGATCAGTCATCAGCTTTTCTTTTACGTTCTTCTCCGACTGTTGTGTTATTTCGTGACTTTGTACAGCTTCAGTACGACGATGAACGCCCGTTCGAAAGGTCTCACATTCTTATAGTTGTGAAAACTATTCCCTGAAGATGAGGTCGGGTCTTCGGGTGAAACTAGCTGGCTTCCAATGACCGATGCATATGAAAACCAGTCTTAAAATTGAAAGTCCTGAAGATCTTAGCCAGGTCGCTGGTGAATTTCCCCAAATAGGGTAGGTGGACCCACTTGGTCTTACTTGAAGCAAAGAAAGAGGAGGGGAAACATGGCAGAGAGGTCAGCCGCCGAAGGGACTTGGAAACCAATTTGGGCTGAATTAGCTTTTCGACGTCAAGGTGTATGCCATTACAACAGGCAAAATCTTTAAGGATACTAGCCGGTGAATCATCGCCATGTACGAAGCCTCGTTGTGACGAGGGTGACAGAAAGAAGTTGAAGGTCGGAGGAGGTCGATTTTCTGTAGATGACAAAGGAGTGTCCATCCGCCGTGAGGGAGGTGTGGAGGTCGAGAAAGTTGACCTTCAGAGTGAATTTCACGCTCGCTCAGGTAGCGAGAGTTGAAGAACGAAAAGAACTCGTGCAAGGCAGTCTCCAACCCTTTTCATTGGCACAGTACGTCATCAACGTAACCACCAGTGAACAACATGTCCAATGAGGTGGTGCCCTGCATATCAAAACCGACTTTTCCTGTACCCAGTTCACCCCCTTCGACGTCGTAGGAATATTTCCGAATATCCCCCTCAAACACACCATTTTTTCGAGAACTATTTCTATCAAACTCTCGTAAGTAATTCATTTCGCAATCATTCATAACCTGCAGAACTACAGAAATTGCTAGGTACGATGTTTCGAGAGCAATTTGATCTCATTCTGACGTGACCACATCTCAAAATCTGGTTCTATAGTGAATTGTCCAACAAATGAGAAAATTTTCCTCTTATTATTGCACGTACTTAATGTCAAGTCTAAATTTCCGCATTTAACAAAAAAAACACCTCATTATTCGACGCAACTTGGTAACTCTTGACGATATTTCACTCCATTACGTGGAATAATGAGAAAGTTTTCGAACGCGAATGGCCAACAGATGTACGCTTATTATTATTAATGAAAAGGTTATTGTTTTGCTTTGAATTCAAAGAAAGAGAAGCCATTAATGTGTAAGCAAGGCGAAGTGAAGATCATTTAGCCTTTTCTCCTTTGTCGTTGTCGTCGACTTCCGACGAAGTAATCTAGGTTTTCAATAGTATCGCGTCTTCTAAGAGGGTTTTCAACTTTTGTCAAATACTAAATTATTGATCGGAGTGTGTGTGTGTGTACTTAAAGTTTAACGGTGCTGGTGCACGTATTATACGAATGTGCCGAAGCGCATTAGTTCTATTCAACACAAGTTGACCCGTATTAATGACATGTAATTATTTTGGTTCGTGTTAATTGTGGAAAAAGATTATAGAAAAAATATCCTTCGCGTGTTGAAAAAATTCTTTTGAACGCGTTGAAAAATACCTAAATGAAAATGCGATTAAATCGCGTAGGAAAAAAAACAGATTTATTAATTCGAATTCGTGTAAGTTATATTTTCCTGATATCCTGACGTGAACAAATATTTTTTCCATGTGTCACGGAGAATTGATAAATGATATGTATTTCAATTAGCGTGAATATGAATTGTCGTTTGTCGAAGAAAGGAGGGGGGAAGGAGATTTGCTCCATTTTTGAAAACAATGCATAGAAACGAACAATGCGTATTTCCATGTACACGCCTGAGAGACTCCGATTTGGGGAAAAATATGAATTACAACTAAATAAATGAGGTAAAGAAGAAAAAAATGAACAAAATAAAGAACTATAGCGGAAAATGAAAGACGAATACACGCCCGCGTCGACAATTTTTTTCCCTATTTTCGTTTTATGGAATTTATTTTCAATTTCATATTCTCGTTTCGAGCGATGAAGTTTTTCCTCCGTTGAGGTAATTTCGAGAGGTTTTTTTAAATTTCGTTTTCAATTTTGTCAAGTTCACGTTCGTGTTGGCTTATTTGAGAAAAGAGCATACGATGTAATTAGAATACATTTCCTCAAATGAGAATTTCTTAAGGATCACATCAACGTATACTCTCGTTTTCCGTTACTATAAACACTCGGAAATATAGACTTCAATTTCATAGTACGATACACAGCACGTGTGATGGGAAAGAAAAATACCCAGGTTTTTACGTTCATCACTTAGGGAGGGCTGAGTTAACGTTTTTAATCGGCTACCTTTCCATGAATAATATATTCAAATGTCGTAGAGCCGTTGAATATCAGTGCACGATTGTGATTTGTAAGCGCACAGGTCTCACTATGAATATATAAAAGTAGCATACGAGTAGAACATGAAAATTGTAGAATTGAACTGACCCGCGTAAGAATTCAACACGCAAAAAATTTTCCACGCAACGAAATCACGTGTCTTATGGCCGCGAAACTTTCTGCTTTATTGATAATATCTGACGAGTATCGTAGAATGATTTCTTGAAATTTTCAAGAATACGAGTATACTTAAAAATTTCAATTTCATTCTCATGAAGTAAAAGGGAAACACAAAGGCACGTGACAGTTATATAAACAAATTTTTGAAACGTCAGAAAAATATTTAATTTAGAGGTCGAAACTGAACGAGAAAAAATAAATACATAAGTGAAAATTAATTTTTAGAGGGTCGTGAACAGAGCCCGGATTCCTCGGCATTTGCCGAATCATTTTAGTGCGTCCGAAAAGCATGAAAATGATGCAGAAGTACGTATTGAGGGTAGTAGAGGCTAGTGTAAAAAATTCACTTTGCCGAAAATTGCTGAAAATGGAATAAATACCGAAAACTGGGTTTAAAGCCAAATAAGGCCGAAAATGACCATGTTGTTAAATATTGTCTAAAATCATAAAATGACGGACAAAATCTGCTTAATTTTGCTTAAAATTCAGCAATTTTGATGAAGATTGGACTGTTTTTTTGAAAATATTATTATCTTTAGCTCAAAGTTGAAAAATTGAAAATTTTGATTGAAAAATTGCTAGGTTTTTTTATTGATGTGTTCAATCCCCAAAAATCGTTTACTTTGGTCAAAATCACGTAATTTTGGTCATAAATTCAATAATTCTGACCGTGAATTTGTAGAAGCACTGAAAACGCATATTTTTTCATTTTTTTAAAATGCCGAATAATGCTGAAAATGCAACATGAGGTGCCGAAACTTTTAATTTTTAGTGTCGAAAAATCCGGGCTCTGGTCATGAAAATAATTAAAAAAAAAAAAAAAAGACTTACAACTGCGAGCGGGGAACCCGGAAGACCCGTATTCCACTGCGGAAGATCTTTCAAAAAGTACTAAGTCCCCCTCCTATCCTATATAGCTTGGAGGTGGAAATTATTCCAAGTCTCCCCCCTCTCCGTGTCTTCATCAACCTCGGCTCGCTCGCGCTCGCGGACAGAAATTTTCTGAAAATACCCCCCAACAAAAGGGATAGCTGGTTTTCCGCTAAAAAGAATAGGGGGTTCGAACACGACCGGTTTCAATATGGTATACCTATTTTCATCAAGTGTAAACAAAGAATGAGAGAAAGACAATCAGGTTGAGTCATCTTGATATCTGTCAGTCGACGAGTGATTGTAGGCATATCTTATCAACGAGTTGAAGAGTGTCGATTCCATTTAGTTTAAAGCGTGGTGTTGATCTGATTTGTAAGATTTGATGGTTTCGATTTCTTCACGGAATCAACTATATCCTACTGTCTGACTCACTTTCCTCCCTCATACCTTTACAAGATCCTTACTCAAATAACCCTATTACTCAACGCATCGACGCCATTCTTCATACAATAATCTTCATGAAATGATCAGTCACGTTCATCTGGATTCCAGGTCACATCGATCTCCCTCAATATGAAAATATTGATCGTATGTCTAAGAATTCCATCCTTTTACCAAAAATTACTGACCCAGACCAACAATCGAATATGTTCAAAATAGACTTAGACTTCTAGGTTCAAGTTCTGAGTATTGATTTTTCGAGTTTTTAGGTTTTTGATTTATAACTAATTTTTCTGATTCACTATTCTTTGCATAAATTCTTTCTATTTTAATCTTTAGATGAAATATCTGAATCATTAACACCAACTCTTACTTTCTTTTGAATTTTAATCAATTCTGATACTCGTAGTGGTAGTAAATTGAATGATTTTGTTGTTACAGATATAATATCTAAACCAGAATCATATTTAACAGGTCAAATTTGAGAATTTCCAGATCTAGGGAGGCATTTTTCTCCAGTATACTGCCAAGATATTTGAAGTGTTGCACTGTTGCAAGCTCATTTACATATATGTGAGGTGGAATCAAGAAATAGGGTTAACGACCAAAACGAAAAAATGCGTAACAGAGAGTTGAAAATTCCGACAGGCATTCCACAACATACAGACGCGTCAAGCATTTTTGTTTATACTCTGAAGGGGGTTTATTACGTGTCCTATAATTAGTACCGTTTTGGAAAGAACGTGAAATTGTGCATATGAATTTGTCATGAACGGAAAAATGAATTTTTGGTCGTTAACCCTATTTCTTGATATTGATCCCAGGATCATGTGATGGTTGGCAGTGCGAACATTGATCACTATTTCAAAATCAGCATACGTATTGTCCAGCGCAGATAGTGCCTGCTGAAGTTGGGCACTGGTAAACGCGACAATAGTTGCGTCATTCACGTACTGAAACTCGAGGAGTAACACTATGCCACCTTGCTTCTGGCATTTAGCCTATTGAGATTAGATAAGCCTCCTCCATCAAATCTGTATTTTATTTTAAAGTCCATCAGGCTGTCCATTCTGCGCCTTGGTTCATAGAAGACAAACCCTGTGAACACAGCAAACATGGTGTAAGGACACAGCCCTGCTCAACTCCTGTTCTGACCTCAAATGCATCCGTGACTTCTGCATCGCATATAATCCACATCCGTGCAGTAATCTGACAATCTCCACAAAGTTCTCAGAGCATCCAATCTTTTGTAGACTTATCCAAAGGGTTTCTCTGCTTTTTCGAGATCTATGAATGCTATGTGAAGTGGCTGTCTCTGCTCACGGCATTTTTTCTGCAGCCATCTTACTGAAAAAATCATATCTATTGTACTTCTAGCTGCTCGGAAGCCACACTGCGTCCTTGATAACCATTCTTACACTACGCTTTTCAGCCAGTTCAGCATTATTCGAGCCACAATTTTTGAGGCGCAGGAAATGAGTGATATTCCTCTGTAGTTCCCACATTCACTTTTATCTTCTTTATGTTTACAGATTGTCCCTGAAAGCGCTTCTGTAAAATTTTCTCGAAGCTTTCACTCCGCCCATATTTTGTTGAATAGCAGTGTAATCATCTTAACATGCATTCCGGAGCCACTTTGTATCATGATCGGGCGCTTTATTGTTCCTGACGGCTTTTATCGCTTTCCTTACTTCTGCGATAGTGATCTTTCCACCCAATTCTGTATGGATGCTTCTCTGAGGTAGACCATTGAGGACGTCTTGATTGAACAGACGCGTATTGTTGAGGAGCTGCTAGATCGGAAGTCGAGGGTATTTGAGAAAATCGCCGTACGCCGTCCGCCTTGCGCGGTCCGGCAAAAAACTTGGAAAAATGTCGACTCTCGAGCTATATATTTTTTTATATGTACTAGGTTTACAGTAGGTCTGGGCCTCCTTCATACTAGCTTTATATTAAGTCTAGGCTTGCTTAAAATTTCCAACAAAGAACCTATTCTATGGTTTTTTTTTTTTAAAATGTGCCGTCCGACGTCTGGCCAAAATGGACTTGGAAAAAATTTTACTTTTTTTCTTGAGCTGTATAAAATGATAGGAGGGAGACTCGGATTTATATGTATATTTATTTATTTCGGTTCTTTCTTTCTCTTGGCAAGATCTATATGATAGGGGCTTTTCCTCCCTTTCATAAGAAGAAAGAAAGAAAGAAAGAAAAAATTAAACTAAATAAATGAATAAATAAATAAATAAATAAATCAATTAATCAATCAATCAATAATTAAATAAATCAATAAATTGAATGTAATGAATAAATAAATAAAAATTCAAGTCCCCCACATAGCTTGAGGTCCAGCCTGTGACGTCACAGTTTGATGATATCGTAGGTCAGTCTTGTGACGTCACAATCTGATGACGCCATAGATCATTTTTTTCCAAGTTCCCCTCCTATTATATGTAGCTCCGAAGTCCAGGGCTGTGACGTCACAGTTTGATGACTTCTGACATCACGATCTACATTTTTCAGATCTCACGTGCCCCGTAAAACAGATTCCCTGCCAAAGTTCCTCAAGTCCCATGTTTTTCGGGACGGCAGCCAGCCCGGCGCCCGGATCTTTTTCAACAAAAATGATCCCCTTCTAGAACCTTCGACTTTATACTAAGTGGACTGCACCATAAGCGTAAAAAATACGGCTCGTGTGGAGCGAGAGTGCGACGTGATGTGTATTTTAAATGCGTCTGGTTGTCGCCGATTCTTATCACATCTGTGGGCGTTATTTTCGGTCGTTTTCTACACGCTAGGGCATAGCGCAATCCTTATATCATATTAGTCAGAGTATTAAACAAGTTTCATGTTAAAAAAATATTTTCGAGACCTTGAACGCTCATTATCCTGATTTTAAAGGCTAGAAAAACTTACTGGAGGAAGCTTTTCAATATATTTTTTAAACCACAAAAATCACTTCAGCTTGTTTACCCTCCTCCTTACAGTTTAGAAGTCTTCAACTCTAAAAAAATAAAGAAAGCTGACATATGGTGATGGGTACAATAATCTTTAAAATTGAAATTTACTTCGCTGCCATTGTTGTGCTGAATGTCAGTCATGGTTTTTTTATCATAATCTATTCCAACCGTTCATAATAAATACAGCGCTCTTTTCTTCCCAACTATCCTAAAAAAAACAGAATTGTTTGGTTGCGTACTCTTTCTTTGTAGAGGAGTGATTGTGGTTTGTTTTTTTGGAATGTCCTTCATGATTTGGGCCCACAGGACGACTAAGGAGTCATTCTCCCTCGGAGACCCACTTCCAAATCTTTCAGCAAATACGGTGGGTCCTGCGATTGGGCGGAATATTTTGAACAAACGAGATTCATAGAGGAAAATAAGGATTCAAAACCATAAAATACAGTCTTAAGCAGAATATGATATTATGGCACTACTTTCTCTCGTATCCATGGTAACCCATGCCCTACAGTTTGTAGTATTTTTTCGTGAAATGATTGATCAACGCTGAAGATCTGAAGCAGCTTTCGTTCAAAACATTCTTCTAATCAAATCACAGTTACACGAGGTGTACGGCAAAAACTAATTTTATGGGTATACAGAGTGAGCCCAAAAGAGTTGCTAGCACTAAATTCCCTTTAGTGCAAAATTGCGAAATATTAGTTGTATCCTTAAACCTAGAAAATTTGTATCTCAATTTTATCTTCAATTTGCGCCTCTACCCAACTTTCTACGACTTCTTTTGAGGTGAGTTACCTATGGACCAAAATGTGCCAAACATTGACTAATCTGCCAAAATTCTCAAAAATTAAAAATTGTTCAAACTTCCATATTTCATTTGATTAATTGAAAGTGAAATTTCACGCTGATTCCGAAAAAATACCTGAATAACCGGCCCTATCAAGCTTGAAAGTGGAGGAACTTTCAATTTCTCATTTCGACATTTTGGTTAGTGACTCGGCTCAGAAAAATCGTAGAAAGTTGGGTAGGCACGCAAATTGAAGATAAAATTGAGATACAAATTTCGTAGTTTTGAAGTATACATCTAAAGTTTCGTGTTTTTGCGCTGGAGTGAATTTAGCGCAAACTCCCATTCAACTGGTAACATCTTTTGACCTCACCCGGTATTAACGTCTTTTTTTCAACAACTAATTTACCCAGTCTAGAAGTTGAATAAATTATGTGATGGGAAATTCAAGTAAAAACAATTTTCGTTTCAAATATTTTTTGGTAAAATTCCAATTTTGCGAGATATAAGCAAGAAATTAATTTTTTGGGGCTCAAACTTCCTACCCCGCTCGCTGGTTTTTACACTTTCAACCCATCAACAAAATTTTTCCAAGTCTTTATTTATCGAAATTTCTGCATGTCCTTCCTCTCTGAGGACTCAGAAGTTGAAATTTTTCCAAGGCTCACGTTTTGATTTTCATAACATCTGTGAAATTTTCTTCGTTTACTCTACACCCATGTGCGAAACTTATTTTGCAGATATTCAATTGTCGGAAGTCCTCCGAGTCCCTCCTCTATAGGGCTGAACAGCTTGAGATTTTTAGAAGTTCAGCTTTTCCTGATACTTCTAGTCCATCAGCAAAATTCGTCCTCCCTCCCTCATAACAGGGATTCAAACCTCCGAATTTCTCTAAGTCTCGTATTTTCTCCTACCTACTTTTTATACATCACTGATATTCACCCAGGTCTACCTACCCGGAATGTTTTCAAGCCTCACTGATGACTCATATGCAAAGTTATAAGATCAAAAAAGACCGCTGAATAGCAAATATTACTAGAGAACTTTAAAATGGCGAATATATCATTCAAGAAGAAGTTGGACTCACCTTATTTGGACATCCATTACACCTTAACAGTTTCTTACATCTGGTCAAATTTTCCATCCTCGTCATAGTTTGCGTTCTGATGGTCGGCGGCGGTATCTTTGCGTATGCATCGGTCGTCATTGGTGGAGATGGAGATGCAGATCGACATCGTCTTCGTGCCATCGAAAAGCAGCAATTTTCTGTCGGTGATTTCTTCTTTACCGCGGTGGACGTCTTCTTAGGATTTTCTATTTTCCACAAATTGAATGCGGAGTAAATGTCGCCATTTCTTATTTCCGATTTGCATTGAATTTGCGGTTTCTTCATGAAATACGCGTCTTTATTCGTAATGATTGAAGTTTTGTAGCAAATATTGTCTTCGTTACCGGAAAGTTTCGTTGCAGGATTGAGCATCGTTTACATTACGCGGACGCCAATCTCGACGCGGACAACGTGCGATACTGAAGTGTCGGGGAAAAAACAATAGTACAGCTCGACGACGTGTTGTGTCAAAAAGACGCTGTAACGATAGAGACCAGACGCCGACTCAGTGCCGCCGTTTCTTGCAACTGTTTTTCTTTCTCTTACGAGCTTTGGGACTTTACACCGGCGGTTATAGGAAACTCGAGAGAATAATGATCATGAAGAAAAAACGCCGATGCAGTTGAATGCTCGAACGCTGGCTGACGAATATTGCTTCTTTTCTGCCTGAGGGAATAATAATCTTGTAAAAATAAAAGCCTATATTTTTTGGAAAACATCGATTATTTTGACGACGTAATACGTAAGTGTGTTCTAAAAGATTCAAGAATTTTGAGGGTAATTATTCGGACTCAACTCTTTTTATCTCGTTTCTAAGAATTTTCGAGAGTACCAAGCGTATTCCAGTTAAGACATACGGAGGCACGTGTTGATAATGCTGGTAGAACTGCATACTCAGTTCGCCGTCAAAATACCGGTACCACTTGCGGTGGTCTTTCGAGCTTTCTGATTTTAGATATTTTTGCTGCCTACTATGTATAAAGCTCTATAGAGAAACCTGTGGAAAATTGGACGAGAATTATTTTAACACTTTACTGAGTCATTTCTTTACTATAGAGGAAGTAATATCTACAAAATAATACCATAAATGTCATGAATTTAGTAAAATAATATTCAGGTTTGTGTTTTTTTTTACCTATATGTATAGACTCAAAAAAACACCAAACCGAGAATAACAATTGAGTGTTCAAATTTCAAGTTCAATTACTCCGCTCTCTAGTCAAGATTGGCTTTACCAAAGAATTGACAAAGATAAAGGTAAAAAAGATTGGTTCTGGTTCAGTTCCGCTGTTCGGCCGTTCAGCATAGAAGCCTGTAGTGCAGTCATCCAATGGGGATGTACACAAACTGGAAGCAGGGATGGCAAACGATGAATTTTTTTGTCATGTTAAAAAATTTTCAATTTTTTGTTTTAGTTACGTTTTGTCAAGATTCGACTGATTTTTCGTTTGTTTTTGTTTTGATAACGAGAATAAATTTTGTTTGAAAAAAACATATTATTTACTTAATAAAAATATTTTTTTTCCTGATCAGGGCTGCTGCCGAAGCTTTTAGCCATTAGCCAAGAAATTTTTGGTCAAAATTAGCCAATCGTTAGACAATGAAATCAAGTTAGCTTTGAGCCAAGATTTTGACCAATAAAATTGACCCCGCTAATAGCTAACTTTTTCCCCTCAATTATAGATACCTAAAAGAGATAATACGACAAACGCTACGTATAACCTTAGACCATTAAGAGAGGTAGACGGCTAGCGCTTCATGAGAGCTCAAGTTACTGAGTGTGACCAACATCAAATACACGCGCGCTTACGGAGAAATTCTCCTTATAATCAGCTGATCCCATGTATATTGGCGTTCTATCTCTCGTAATGGTCTAAGCGTATAACGTGTGTAAAAATCTGGTACCCAAAAAATGTTGAGCTAATTTATCCCACCCGATGTCGCAGAGACGCATTCAATGTATTCTTATGGGAAAACAATTTTCCATCAATTTAGTCATATATGTATGTGTAAACATGCATCTGAAAGGAAATTTTATCCTGAATAAATTCAAATATCTTGGTTTTTTTTGATGAGCTAAATACATATACAGAGAAAAATAAGTTTGTGTGTCAAATCCCCGTAAGAGCCCATATTAAATTGGCCCAAACTACTACTGGCGATTTTCGTACCTGCGGCGGAACACTGGAACTACTTCCGTACGTTATCTTGTTCTTCTATGTATCTTTACCCTCAATCTTTTTTTTACGTAGTTACACCAAATACACTGAACGACCAATACCGGAAACTTCGCTGGATTTTTATGCTCTAGCGGTCTGGAGTATTCCTAACTCACTTTCATTTGTGTTGGTCATTGGCGTGTATTTGGTGAATTTGTAAGCACTGCACTGCAAACAACGCTCAATGTACTTCTTATGGAGTTTCCGGTATTGGTCGTTTAGTGTATTTGGTTTCACCTCCCTGCTTATGCAGAGAAGAGATGGCTAACTTCAATGCAAAAATTAAGGACGAAAAACGCATATATTTGCCACGTGAGCGTGGTGATGGCTTTGTTATTATTGGTTAAAAAGTGCGCTGCAGCAGCAGTGTTTGCAGCATTCCAAATATGTAAATAATATTTGTTCATGTGTAGTAGTAGTGGCGATATACACCGGCGATTGCAGCGCTAATGTGGCATTATATGCGTCTTTTGTCATTAAAGTTAAATATCCCTTCTCTGTGCTTATGTAAATCTTCAAATTCTTTGACTTGGAGCGTTTCAGCTAGCCTTCCAAATAATCTAACTTTTTGCAACCACCAGCTAAATCATTTACCCTATCCAAGATGGCGGTTCATTGTATCTAATATCTTCTATACCTCAAGTATGACGTCAAAGGACGGAGTTCGCTAAACGTTTTCGGTTAAACAACCATCATCGGAGCGTAAACAAATGCGACTCCTTTTGTTTACGCTCCAATGATGGTTGTTTAACCAAAAACGTCTAGCGGCTGTTTCTCTTGTGGTTTAATATAATTTGCTACACCTGCGGGTGTACACTCTTCTTACCATAAATTAGAACAACGTATCGATTCGACGGAGTTCTTTGTGATAGCAAAAATATCGATTGAGATCGATTTGTTTGGCAAGAATGCTCATTCTGTAAGAAATCGGTCCAACGAGCATTTGGGCTCCCATATTGAAGAAATACATGCGGAGCGAAGATCACTAAGCAACTAAATATGAAAAAAAATCCGGCAAAAAATTTTTTTTCTTCAGATTGATAGCAAAAACTTGACAGATTTGAAATATAAAATAATCTTCGCGAGCGAACCCGAAAGAGTCGCCCTCTACATTCACTATAGCGGCCATTTGTGAAAGCTGCACCAAAAGGTGATGTTTCAGATAATTGGTGAAATTTCTATTTTCATGAGTTTCACATTATTCTACTTGTCAAGAGAGACAGAAAAGGTCTCTACAAGTGGTACTTTTTTCAGTATCAAGAGAGATACAGCGAGTTGAAATAAGAATTTGGAGGAAACTACAAGAGGCTCCTTCCCTCTGAAATTTTGTTTCAAAATCAGTAGTCAGTAGTCACCATACTAATCTTCATGTGTCTATCATCAATAGCCGTTTTGAAATTCATATTTCAACAGGAAACCTAAAAAATATCTGCCGTCTGGCAACCTCAAGTTCGTTTAGAGGTCAACCGCCCATCATGTATAGCCTGGAGGTCGAAATTTTTCCAAGTCCCCCCCCTCATAAAAACTTTACCCTACTGAAAATCGCGACTGCTACAAATAATCAAAGATTGGGGAAGTTTTCAATTTTATTTCCATTTAAAAGAGTCCTCATTTCAGAATACTCGCCACCATTTTACTATAGTGAGCTGGTCTCTCATGCAAATTCGCATTTCCTACAACTCCATGAAGAATTTGGAGGAAACTACAAGAGGCTCCTTCCCTCTGAAATTTTGTTTCAAAATCAGTAGTCAGTAGTCACCATACTAATCTTCATGTGTCTATCATCAATAGCCGTTTTGAAATTCATATTTCAACAGGAAACCTAAAAAATATCTGCCGTTTTCATGTGATCACCTTCTAGTGCAACACCTCTAGCGCTCCTTGCGGAACGTCCGTTCGCGAGCTTCCTGTATCATCTTTTTTAATAAATTGGTAACCTGATGATCTTTGCTCCGCATGTATTTCTTATGGGAGCCGAATCGCTCGTTGGACAAATTTCCTGCAGAATGAGTACTCTTGCCAAACAAATGACGTCATGATAACTTAGTCCATTGACAATACAGCTGCCATTCTGCGAAGTTCTGAATAAGATGTGTCCGATGTCACAGAAACTAAGGTCATTACAATTTGACAGGTTTGCTCTTTTGCGAAGCGCAACGATGTCACGTTAGTGATATCAATTTTGCATAATTTCTCTTAGAGCTCTGTGCAGCGTTGGGAAAACACTGTAACAATCGATCGTTCCTTACCTATTGTTACCCTATTAGTACAAAAAATGGTGGACGTGAATACCCATATGATATAGAGTCCCAGTCTTCTTACTTCTTAAGGCTACTTTCACCAAAGAGCTAATTGTCTATTTAATACCAATCTGAGTTTAATCACCCTTATTCGGGCGCTTATTGCCCCATTAATCAGAGCTTAACCTGTCATGTGACCATTAACGTCGTTGGTAAAACTGGCCCTTAGTTATAAGGGTATTTGCATTGGCCAAAAATTTGTGTTCTTGGATGGAGGATAACTCGATCAAAAAAGAGAAAAGGATCACTATTTAGAAAATTCAATCGTTATCAGAAGCTAAAAAAAGAGGAAGCATCAAAAGGTGAAGTATTCTCTCTACCTGTTCCAATAGTATAGTATTTCCTGTGGAACCAAAATCAGCCAGAAAAACTGCAAACGGTACTGACGCCCCCTCATAAAAACTTTACCCTACTGAAAATCGCGACTGCTACAAATAATCAAAGATTGGGGAAGTTTTCAATTTTATTTCCATTTAAAAGAGTCCTCATTTCAGAATACTCGCCACCATTTTACTATAGTGAGCTGGTCTCTCATGCAAATTCGCATTTCCTACAACTCCATGAAGAATTTGGAGGAAACTACAAGAGGCTCCTTCCCTCTGAAATTTTGTTTCAAAATCAGTAGTCAGTAGTCACCATACTAATCTTCATGTGTCTATCATCAATAGCCGTTTTGAAATTCATATTTCAACAGGAAACCTAAAAAATATCTGCCGTCTGGCAACCTCAAGTTCGTTTAGAGGTCAACCGCCCATCATGTATAGCCTGGAGGTCGAAATTTTTCCAAGTCCCCCTCCCAACATATTATAAAGCTCGGGGGGTCGAAATTTGTACAAGTCCCCCTTTCCATCATATGTACGTAGCTCGGAGATCGAAATTTTTACAAGTCCTCCTCCTATCACATACGTAGCTCTAAGGTCCAAATCTGTGACGTCACAATCTGATGACGTTATAGATCCCTCATAAAACAGGTTCCCTACCACCCCTCGCCGCCAAAGAACCCGTGAGTTTTGTTTCTGAATCAACTTACGAAATCTGAAAGCTCATAAAGTTATATTTTCTTGAAGTCTACCGTCTTTCACTCAATGATTGTTTTTTTTTTCCTCGTTTTAATATCAAAGGGTCAAAATTGTCGTAAATACTGCGCACCAGATGTGTAAGCGTTCCGATTTTCAAGTCTTGTTCCCGTGTCATACCACTAGCGTCAGATCACCAAATGTGTAATTCAAGTACTACCGTGAAAATTTATGCAAGTCCTCCAACAGTCTTTTTCAGAATGTATGGCCCGTGTAGGGCACAAGTCTGAATGTACAAGATCCAAGATTCTTTCCGCACTGAATCCAAAAGGAACGAGTTTTTCACACCAATAAAGCTGAATTTCTGAAATTTTCCTTTCATCTTTGACCTCACAATTTTCAACGTCAAACAAAAATAAAAGATACTTCCCATAAAAATCATTATGCTTCAGAAAAATGAAAGGTTAAAAAGTTATCTATTGTTTTCGGGTTTAAACATTTTTTGTTTTCCTATTACGTATTGTTTTTTCGAGACGCAACGGAAGTACGATGTTGATTAGTAGGTACCTACCCATTTCCTTATTATGAGATACGCGTCTCGTATCTAATAGTGTTGTAGAGTGTTTTTCCAGCATATTTAAACTATCAGAGTGATGATGAGATTGTGCCATAGGTACCTAAGGAAACTTGTCGAAATTTCGGATGATACCTATTACGAGTTTCAAGATTGCGTTGAAATACTCTACGTCAAAGTTTAAAAAGTTGGAGTGCTTACGAAGCTCGATTATTTTACACAATGCAACTTTATTACCTTTTCGGGGTACCGGTATGTGTATTGCGCGTTGAGTTTACTTACTATTACAAAATTGAATATGAAATAACACAATGCACATACTGGTACTACTTGCGGTCGTGTCTTTCATCTATGCTCGTTAGATTAAAACTTGTTCGTTCAATTTTGCAGCTCTTTTTCCTCGAAATTCAAAAATAAGAAGGGGTGCTTTTAAATCAGAACTATTATAGGTATAACACGCGCTGCACTGTTCTGCTGTTTCAATGCGAATTTTTTCATCTGTACAGTTTCCATGACGACGTCGAAAACCGCATCTTAATGTGGATACGCGGAAACAGAATATAACAACTTCGAATCCATAAAGAGAGAGCTCTCCTAATCAAATTTTCTGTACAGAATCTATCGTCATTATTTATAATATCCCGTTCATTACCTCAGAGATGAGCAACGCTATTACTCAATCAGTACGATAATCAATATTCCAGTCGAGCCTTTAATAGTCGTGCTTTCTCCCTTACATCTTTATTAATACCGTCGTAGACGCTTGGCAGTTCATTACGTGTAAGTTTTATCGTATGATGATCGTCTGTTGCATTTAATTCAATTATTTTATGTAAATTCCGTTCAAACACGTGAATGCTATAAAAGTTCAAAGTACCGATACAGAATGGCGTGCTAAGTAAACGGGAGCGCGCACGGAAACGAAATTCGCCGTCATAGAATTTCATATTTTGGCAGTAAAAGGTATTTGCACAAATATTCAGACGGCTGCTGCACTATATTAATGGGTAGCGAGTACCTTTGCTGAGTGCGTATACCGACATATATATATAAATGTCGGAATTCAACCCCTAGTAATTTTCGAAACCATTTTTAAACGTGCTGATACGGAGGAATAGGCTGGATTTTTCTCAATGGGTTTCTATACGAATTAGGGAATTTTGGTCATCTAGAAGATTAAGTAGACATCTAGTGTTAATGAATCGATATACGTACGAAATGATCATTAAATATTTGGACTTTTTCAGTTGCATATTTCAAGAATTCAATTCTGCGTCGCTTTATGAGTACAGTCGAAAGAAGACGTCCATCTAAGAAAGAATGGAAATAGTTGTCTTCAATTTAGGTACTCTGACAACGCTTTGTACGTCTGTATACATTTTTGAATTGTACACTTCATATTTTTCTTTTAAAGTTCAAAGAATTATGCATGGTTTTCCTCTTCTACACGTCAGTCGTAATTATTTCTCTGCTCAGGATAGTCCTCGATTAGAACCGATTTCAGGTAATGACGTAATAAGTGATAGCTTGGATTTTTTCTTCACTCACTCCTGAATGCTTCACTCCGTAGTACTTAATTTTCATTGACGGCAGGAAGTTACTTTCATTTCAATTCCTCGTGAAAGAAAGTTTTTTTACCGCCCATCCGGCAAATTGTGATTTCGCGGGGAGGCAGGGATTCTGACCTACTTTGTGGACTTGGAAAAATTTTGACCAGGCTTTTGGGATGCATCTAATCGCACGTCAGAAAGTGAGATTATAGCAGCAAAAAGCGTGTGTACACAAGCAAAAAAAATATTGACTGTCAGAAAAAGAGAAGAATGACAAATGAAGGGAGGAACGCCACCAAAAATGATTGCACATCAAATGTATTAAATAAAACGACAATAAAATATTTCCACAGTAAAAAATGAATATAGCCAGACTTGACATCTTACAGTTCAATAAAATAAAATCTTGATACATAAATAACAGAAAAACATCTAAATCTCACTATACTTACTGGTCTACACTGCATTATTGCAAGATTAATGCGCGTTTTGCTTTTGCGGGTGGCCCCTCTTTCATTTCTGCCCGAGAGGAAAGCTGCGTGCCGCTGTAGGCGCTTGTAGCAAATTCAGCCGAATAAGCATACCCAACGTATGTTTGCACTGCGCTTTCTTCAAAAAATATGGACAATCACATGTTGTCTCCTTAATATTGCATGCAGGAATAGTAACCGTCCACATACCGAAGTCATGGAAAGTTGTCCATTTCCCAACTAACTTTTTAAATTTTTTCAAAAGTTTTGCGCTCATCGAGGCCTCAAAAGCAGATGAGGTAATACGAAACTGCCGGGAACCACTGACCTGCCTTTGTAACACCTTTTAGTTCGCTACTGCCTATTGGTGTGCCGCAGCTCATATAATAATTTCATTGCATTGTCGCGCCTATTCAGATTCTCACATGCCAGTACATACGACTATGACGAAACATCTAGTACCAAAGCTATAACTCGACCAGGAATCGACCAAAGATCAAATATTAGAAAATATTATGGTTTTCAAACCTTCTCGTATTAAAATAGGCGTTCGAGGTCTGGCTTTCCTATCCATTAAAACTAACGTTCGTTCCTTCTTTTTTGACTAATTTTTTCTGGCGTTCAATTCCATTCTTCTGACTGACCGAAAAAATTGATCCCATAGCTTTTTTAGGAGGGATACTTGGAGAAACTTTGACCATTAAGGCTATATATTTCATTTCAACTTTTAAATTCTTATAAATTTATTGAAATATTACCAGGAAAACCAAAAGTTTGTACAAGTCAAATATCTCATACAGAGGAAGGATTTAAGTATAAAAAGCATCAGTATTTCTTCATTACAGTCAATAAAATTACCAAAACTCCAGATCGCGGGTTACTCATCAGTTATCAGCTCTTATTAGACAGATACCAGCTCCTAGGACTCAAAAAAATCTTCGGAAAAACTATTTTGCGTGCCTGAAGAAGCATGAAAAAATTTAAATGAAATTGAGGCTCCACCGAAGCCCAATCAGAGCTTCTTTGACGTTATTGGCTTTTATAGTTGGTCTAATGAGGCAGTCAGTTATTTGTCGTATTTCTATTTCACATTAGGATTGAAGAAAATGGTGAAATAGTCTCGAAAAGAATGGTATTGGAATGAAAAGTGAACTAGAGAAAATCACGCTCATACGTTGCGGCTTCTGTTCTTCATTTTTTTCCCAGCAGAGGGACGGCAATGAACACTGAACGCAACCAACCCTACTTGTACTTTTAAAAAAAGTAAGGAACCGGAGCTGCTCTTTCCAGATCGAGTTGAAGAGCTCCAAAAATTGCCCAGCTTCAACCCTTGGAGCCGGCTCCTCACCTCTACAAAAAGAGAGGTGACGTAGTATGAAGAGGTATACTCACAAAGAGTAAAAAAGACAAGTACAAAAACCGCAATAAAATTACACTACCAAGCGCTTTCGACTAAACAGCCATTCTTTGTCTTTTTTACTCTTTGTGAGTACACCTCCTCATAATGGACAATCGTAAAATTAAAAAACAAATTGATTCTAGTGACATAGTATCTTACTACGCATCTTGAATAACTTACAACTACAAAATTTGAAAATGATGAGGACAGTACTGGACTAAGAGTCAAAGCAGAACGCAAATTCAGCGTTATTAAGGTATGCAAAATAGCTACACTTATCATACAAATTCCTCACTTAAATAGGGGATGGTGAGGACAAATGATGACGTAACAAGTAATATGGGATAGTGCTACATATCTTAAGTCGTTTTTATAGGGCTTTAGTAAGAAAAAAAAAAATATCGCAAATATTTGCTATAAAAACTCAATATTTACGATTTTCACAGGTTAGCTCAAAGCAAACGCAACCCGTAAAATACCCATAAGACACAATGGTAACATGCCAGTGATGTCACAGAGCCAGAGTTAGGAAACAAGGTCGTTACGCGTAAGTAAGGTAACGATAAGTAACGGTAAGGATTCAAAAATCTCTTGTGCCAGTGAAGGGGGGAATGTTACCGGGCCTTAGTACAAAAAGTAGTTTTTGAGAAACAAATGAATTTGAAAATTCAGTTTCACAAAAATTCCATATAGAAAGTGCCGATTTACAGAATATTATTATCAAAAAGTAGAATGGTAGAGTGTTTTTGATATGCCATTAGAGCGCGTCATAGTTTGTGATATTAGAACTCTTTTTGCGACTATTGACTTTTCAAGCACTCTAGCGATCTTAAAAAGGATGTATTTGCGAGGATTCTGCTGCAGTATAATAAAAAGTATTGAGTTTGTGCTCTCCTTCAGAGCACAAATCAGTTTTTTAGTATAATTATAGGATACTATAGGCAATTTTACCAAACTGACGTATAAATTATATTTATAACCTCATAAACTGCAAAAAACTTATATCTTTCACTTTGTTTGCGATCAAGTTCAGTTTTTGAAAAAAAAATAAAAAATAAATAATGATGATAAATTAAAAAAAAAAACAAAAAATAAAAAAAACAATTACCGTAATTTTATATTTTTACAACTATATTTACTAAACATACAGTCGTTCAATCATAGTAGATACTACCCTTTAACATGGTTTTCTGCACTCTACATACTATTTATATATGAGGAGTTATCTGTCAAAAGGGCACCCGTCAAAGGGGTGCCCTTTTTGCGGATATTCACATTTTTGAATTCTCTGAACCATCTCCTATCAATATACAAAATTAAAAAAAAATGAAAAATTACATGTACGCTTATGGTCACTCAACCTCATCTCCATAAAAAGGGCACCCGAGGTACACATCTTTATGGAATTATCCCAGATTCATTTGTCGATCAATTTGAAAAATAATTAGTGATCTGTAAAGATGAAAACACGCAAAATATTTTTTGTCATTATAGATTTTTTGATAAAATGAATGTGGAATGAGTAGTCTGAACATGAAACTTCAAAGACGTATTCTGAAAATCAACTATTGCTCACGGGTGCCCTTTTGACAGATAACTCCTCATATAGTCATCAGAATGATTCAAAATTTTTACCAGATGAAAAAAAGAGTATACTGAACTCGAATCACCAAGAATAAAATAAGGCCCCTAAATTGACCTCCAGACGCCCTTTTTACCCATTCAATTAGTTTCTAAGCCTGAGCATTTAATATTTATAAATCAATGTAACAAGCAGCAAACATATACATCCAAGGAAAAAGACGCATTTCATCAGTTTTATACTTTTATTCATTAATTGAAAACTCATGAGAAAAATAATAATATTTTTACTGGCAGAAAATCAAAGGGAAAATGAACCGAGTTCTGTAAAAGCCGGCCAAGCGACATGACAATATTTTGGAGGAAGATATTTCTTGTATTCGTACGATAGACCTTATTTTATAGATTGTTGTCATGTCGCTTGGCCGGCTTTCACAGAACTCGGTCCAATTTGAATTCATCAGAAAAATCCATGGAGCCGACGAGTTGATATCCTTCATTGAAAAACACTACTTCACAGAGGCTCTCATGGATGGGTTATACTTATAATGAACAGAAATTCTTTTTGCGCATAAAAAATGGTAGATGAAAATACCCATGTGGGATTGAATCAAAGATGGCAGATCTGAGCGCACCCGGAATAGGAACAGTGTTTTGTATGAGAGTACCTCATTGGTTAGAGATAAAGAATAAAAATAATCATGAGTTCAGTTCACATGAAAATTAACTGAAGGTGTGAACGAATGTGAAAAAGAAATAAAAATCAACGTGCGAATGAAGAACTGACTTTTTTGTTCACCTAAAATCGATGAACTTTAATCCTCCAAAAATAATTTGCTTACATTATCAACAATCATTTCGTCGAGAAATTCCCCTTGTATAGCGCAATACTGAATTAGCGAGTCAATTCAACCTTGAAGAGTGAGTATTTTCTTCTCTTCCATCAACTGATCTAAATTTTGTTACAACCATCAACAAACTTTCAAACATTTGCCACACTATCGACTAAAAGCGTACTGAAAGAACATATCGTAACGCCAGAGTCATTATGAAATAGGATTCTCGTGATGGCGATGCGCAGTTTCCCTCCAAATGAATGTCACTGTGTAATGCAGTTCATCTGCAACACATCATTGATTAACGTGATAGATGGAAGGTTAAGGTTGTTGTGACTTCGTCTTTGAAGAAGTGTTTCAGTGAATTTATATTCCTAGTTTGTACTGATAGGCTTCCGTGAAAAATTTGTTCAAATTTACATTCTTTTTCTTTCTTCATTTTCAGCTACTCGTAAATTTGTATGGCTGCTTACATAAATCGCACAATTTCTATGACAAACGCCGAAACTGGTTCCAATCATTCACGTGGAACCTTCATTGGTAGCAATGGAGATAGCAAACTTTACCGAGAATCTTCACCGTTGCAAATATTCGTCAAAGCGAAAAAGAAAATCAACGATATCTTCGTAGAAATCAACGATTACGTTCAAGATTCATCAAAATATGTATCAGGTAAATAGAGACGAACGTGTGTGGGTATGTGTGATGTTCTATTGAATTCTTGAATGACTTCCATGTACAATTGTGTAGTTATTCGAGACAATGAATCTCTTACCACTGCGGAAGAAGTGGAAAAAATCCAGTCATATGTTGCGAAGGTGAAGGGTATTCGAGATGTATTGGCACGTGATCACATGAAAGTAGCCTTCTTCGGACGGTCCGTATGATACAAAAGCTTGAAATTTACACATTTGAAATTTATCTACACTATGAAGCAAAATGATGATTTATTTTACAGAACTAGTAGTGGAAAAAGTAGTGTTATCAATGCTATGTTACGAGACAAAATCCTCCCAAGTGGTATTGGGCATACTACCAACTGCTTCCTACAAGTTGAAGGATCTGAGAACGGAGAAGCGTACTTGGTTACTGAAGATTCATTGGAAAAGAAAAACGTTAAAGTAAGTTTTCGTTATCAATCTTCATTGTTTCTATCGCTGTATTTTAAAATTTATTTGGATTTTTTCAGTCTGTCAGTCGATTAGGTCATGCTTTATGTGAAGAAAAATTGAACGAGAGCCAACTGGTTCGTATTTTTTGGCCGCGTGATAAATGCTCTCTGCTGAGAGACGATGTTGTTTTGGTCGATTCTCCGGGGGTTGACATCACCCCCAATCTCGACGAATGGATCGATAAACATTGTCTTGACGCCGACGTATTCGTATTAGTAGCTCATGCTCAGTCAACTTTGATGGTCACAGTAAGTACCATTAATTGAAATTCACCTTAGCACTCCCGTAATTGTTAATTCTCTTCTATTATTTTCTATCAGGAAAAAAATTTCTTTCACAAAGTTTCGCTGAAACTCTCAAAACCAAATATCTTTTTGCTGAATAATCATTGGGACACATCAGCTTCCGAGCCTGAGTTCCTCGAACAAGTAGGTTGATACTGTTATGAGCAGAAATGATTTCATACTCGCATTTATACGATCACTTATTTTACAGGCTAGAATTCAACACACTGAAAGAGCGATCGATTTTCTAGTTAAAGAGCTGAAAGTATGTAGTCAAAAAGAGGCTGCTGAGCGAGTGTTTTTCATATCAGCGAAAGAATGTTTACAAGCGAGGTGTAAAGAACAACAAGGATTATCTCTTCAGAGTAAATATTGAACGAAAAAGAGATTTACACGTGATATTTATTGAATAATCAAAAAAGAAAAACAGAAAAAACGGCACTTAATATCACTACCTATTTGTTGTACGAGACCGACGAAAGTACAACAAATAGGTAGTGATATCAAGTGCCGTTTTTTCTGTTTTTCTTTTTTGATTGTAAATATTGAATATATTCAAAAACCATCTAGTATCTTGAGTCGATTTTATGAAAACACACATTTATATTAGGTGGAGCTTTGGCTGAAGGATTCCAAACGAGATATTTCGAATTTCAAGATTTTGAAAAGAAATTCGAAGAATGTATTTCAAAGTCAGCTGTAAAAACTAAGTTTGAACAACATCTACAGCGTGGTAAATCTATTGCCAGGTAGGAAAACCTCGTGTTATAAATTTGTTCTTCCCTTTTGATTAGTAGCGTCTTCGCAGATTATCCGTAAATTTCAAAATAATCAACTTATTCGGTTTTTATCGGGAACATTTCTCTTCAGGCTTCAAATTCTGTCAATGAATTTTTCATTTCTTATTTCACCGTCTTATGTGTTTGCAAATTGAAGGTACAACTATAATTTTTGCATTGTATTGTTTATCAGTGTAGAGTAATTCTCTCGCGTAGATGAATAGGATTTTCTGTCATATATTTATTTGGAAGTTTGAGAAAATGGGATCTTAATCGTTTATCCGATGATTTTTCAACAACAAATGTTTTATTTTTCTCAGTGACATACGAGGCACAATGGATACGCTGTATGAGAAGGCTCAGAAATTGAAACAAGATAAAACCGAAACGAAGAAAACTATTTATGAAAAGTTGAATTATACCGAACAGAAATTACTCTTACTCACTCAACAAATGAAAGAGAAAATTCAGCAGATGGTTAGCGAAACCGAAGAAAAAGTGAGTATTTTATTCTTGTACTCGAAGCCCAAATTTGAATTGGGGTGCAGAAACGAAATACGTTGTGCCACTTCTTTTGTTTAGGTCAAAAGAGCGCTGAGCGAAGAAATTCGTCGCCTTTCAGTCCTGGTTGAAGAATTTAATGCTAATTTTCATCCAGAACCTTTAGTTTTAAATGTATACAAACGTGAATTACACGCACATGTTGAATCAGGCTTAGGAAGTAATCTACGAGCTCGTTTATCGAGCGCATTGGCCATGAATATTGAAAGTAGTCAACGAGAAATGACTGGTAAGTTTGATTACTTCCACTTGAGACCATAAAAACCTCTGAGTCCGACGATTGACTGTGATATTATCAAATTGTATAGAACAAATGTCTACTTTGTTACCACCGGACCGTCGTCAACAAACGTTCAATATCCTCGCTCGCAGACAACCGTTTGAAATACTGTATAGACTAAATTGCGATAATTTATGTGCCGACTTTCAAGAAGATTTAGAATTCAGATTTTCTTGGGGAGTCACTGCGTTGATATCCAGATTTGTTCGTGGGAATACGCGCCATCAATTAGTGGTGAAGAATTCTGCCAATAGTGTAATTGATAGCTATTTTTTCCCATCTATTTGAAAAGTACCATTTTATTTGACACAAATCATTTTTGCAGATTCCTTCTACACCTCCGTCATCGGATGAGTGGTATTCGAATGAACAGTCTTTCCTGAATTACAGTCAAAATACAAAACCGGACGACTGGTTGGGTTCAGTGGCCTCTCGGGTTGCAGTCGCTTCACTCACTTCTCAAGGAACTATCGGAGGTCTTCTAGTTTCCGGTTTTGTGCGTATCACATTGTCTGAATCGCCTTCATCGTGTCTTCAGAATCTCATACCGTTATTTCATTTTACAGATGTTGAAAACGATAGGTTGGCGAGTCATTTTCATTACTGGTTTTGTGTATGGTAGTCTTTATATGTACGAATGGATGACATGGACGAATAAAGCGAAAGAAAAAGCATTCAAGAAGCAGTACGTCGATCATGCAACTAAAAAATTACGTCTAATTGTTGATTTAACTTCGGCTAATTGTAGTCATCAGGTCCAACAGTAAGTTCACGATGCCATGAGCTGAAAAAATCCTATCCTGATATCCTATTGATCCTCCATATCGTATCGTTTTCTTGCAGGGAATTATCCAGCACTTTTGCTCGTTTATGTCAGCTCATCGATCAAGCTACGAGCGATATGGCTGTAGATATGAAAGATTTAGAGAAAGAAATTCAAAAACTTGAAAGCGCTGCCAGCAACGCGAAAGTTTTAAGAAATAAATCTGACTATTTAGCCAAAGAATTGGATATGTTCGAAGAAACGTATTTACGCATGTATAATTAATTGATGCGTGCATTATGTAGTTCGCGGCGCGGTGTGCTCATTACCGAACGATACGATTTGTGATAGCTACAATTAACTATAGATTTAGTGAAATGAACGTATTTCTGTATTAGTTTAGAGACATAGTTCCGAGGGCGTGTTTCTCTCCTGTTTTATTTATTCTTTTTGAGAAGTATTGTTGAAATGTACATCAAATTTTCAATTTTCTTTTATCTTGTGCAGTTTGTAAGTTTGAAAATATCTCATCATTGATAGTTCTCGTGATCAAATAACGTGACTTAGTGTGCATTATTCTGATTATTGTTTTCTAGGTATTTTATTGGTCGTATGTTTTCGATGGACCACTTCATTTGATAATGGAAAGTTTTATTGAAACGATTTTGTTAGCTATTCTTACAAGCTTTTTCGTCGCCAATTTTAGAATAAATTGTTTTAAAGAATAAAGACAATTTTATCAGCTTCAACTATTCCCTTCTGTGAAACGTTATCTCAAAACGAGTGAAAAAGTTACCAATAATGTAGATTTTTTTCACTTATTCGAAATATTCATCTTCGTTCTGTTGCTTTCAAATTTTAATCCTATGTAAATACGGTTGAAAATTTTTTTTTTAATTATTTTGCCTGGTCGTACTCCTGTTCTTAATCCATAAGATTCAAAACTACGTTTTGCAGTATATATTTTTTTTTTATGAAAAATTATTTGTATGATATACCATTTACCAACTTCGTTTCTGAGCATTCTCGACGTAAAATTTTGCTATAGTTTTTGTGTGCGTCATATTTTTAATCGGCTGTAACTTGTGTTTCGCTTTGCGTTTCTAAGTCATGTTTAATATTTCATTATCCTAACTGCCAGCTATCACATCATCTCATGTTGTTTTGACGAAAATACAACTCTAATTTGGTAGAAAATGATTTTTTTTTTTCTAAGTCACAATTTTACTGTTGTAAGTATGAACGGACTTTTAAAATTATCACGTCTAGATTCTTCAAAAACTTGTCTTTTCTAAAATTTATGTGGTACCTAGAAGGTGAAGTTAGTTTTGAGATCATAAAACTAAGTAATTCATCTTGAGATATGATATTTCTTGAGTGAAGAAACTTTGTGTGATGAATTCCTATGGAGATCAAGTTGAATAATTATTCAGAGTTGATGAGATTTTAGATCAAATAGAAAGAAGGAAATTGAAATTATGAAAATTTGAGTAACGAAACTTGGAGCAGTGTGAGCCAGACTGTTTTAGAGCATTGAAAGGAAAATATTCAAATATTGGGATAGGCAGGAATACAACTGTTTTATTTTGATGACAAGAAATTGATCCGTGGTCGAGTAGATCGGAAAATAAAAAAGATTGCGAACGCCACGTAAGTTTTTCAATAATTTTGACCCCCAAGTATTTTACATCCTCCCAATTTTGCCTTCGCAGAAGAGTAGATAAGAGATATTTGTTCAAGCGCACTTGCTGGTTTTTCTCAATAACAACGATTTACCGAACGACTTTTGGATATGTGAGTGTGAATGTGTGTAAGTATCCGCTCGTAATACCGAACTTAGGGGGCGTCCATAAATTACGTGAGAGATTTTCGGGAGGGAGGGGGTCCAGCCAAGTCTCACCAAAACTCAGGTGAGGGAGAAGGGGGAGACCGAAAAATCTCATGTAATTTTTTTCTCACACAAATACATTCTGAAATATAACTAAACTGGCTTAAATTTAATAAAAACTAGTTTTTTTTTGAATAGGTATGAAATGTGATCGAGAGAATTACGTTTTTTCAGTAGATAAACGCGATTAAGCACAGATAAATGTATTTAAAGCAAAAATACACATTTCAGAAAATCTCACGCTAGATAAGAGGGGGAGGGAGGGGGTCAAGGCAAATCTCACAATATCTCACCAAGGGGGGAGGAGGGGTCGAAAAATCACAAAAATCGCCTCACGTTATGGACGCCCCCTTAGCGTATTCGCCGCTTCATCAAGTAGAAATAATTCTGTCTCGTCTCAATCCTTAAACGTTACTAGCAGAGGCGCAGCCAGCAGAGTCATCTAGTCGTGATTCGTGACCTCGTGATTCGATGAGAAAACGTTCTTGTCAGCTGATGTGCAGTGATCTTCATCCAGTCTAGAGCTACATCAGTCATTCAGTCTTTGCACGTCGCTGTTTCTTCAATCTTGTCGGATTCAAGTTCAGACCACCTTTTTACCTTACCGCCATTTTGAAAATTTTAAAATCCCGCATTTTACTTCTAGTCGTGTAAATGGTTTTTTGATCTGCCTGAGGTGCATCTCTTCGTTTAGTTTGTCCTCCTTGCTCGGAACTAAGAGTATTTTCATTTAATTTCATATTACGACCATCTGAAGACAGCGTAGATTACTTACTCCATCAGAGTACTCGTCATTTTTCCGGTATGTACCAACTTCAGAGTTCTCGATTTGGATAAAAAATCCTACGATATGTTGGATAATACTGCGAATGTTTTCTGTATCAGATCGTACAAGGTAATATCACTTTCTGTATTTGCTCACTCCTGTAGTAATGGCCGCTGGTGGATATTAGCAATTTTTTCGAATCTCTTGTTGACATCGCGAGCGCGGTTCTTCGATGATGTCTTGTTTGAATGCACCGACGAAAAAAATCGTGGAAGATCCGCAACAGATCTTACGTCATGTTGCAGCTGAAGAAGCATCTTTAGAAGTGCAACTTGAACAGAAACTTGGGCTGGTTGAATGTTAGTCCACTACTTCATCACTTTTGTCGTTATATCATTTTAATGGATCCTAATTTTACGAACTATTCTCCGTTCAATTGTGTAGTGTATTATCACGATGCAAAACAGACAGACCGTAGGATTGCTGACAAAAGACAAGAAATCAAGAAATGGGACCAACTAATTGAAGTGAAGAAACTAGAATTTGATAAACAAGCGAAAGAATTGGGAGAGTGAGTAATTTCTTATTTTGTCCATTCATTGCCTATCAGAAGATTTTCTTTTAAATTCCGTCCTCATTTGCGCTTTAGAATCAGAAGAGATCGCGAACAACTTCAGAATAGCACCGATCAGTTGAAGAATTACATCAAGTGTCTCCAGAGGGAGGAGATTGAGCGGCAGAAAAGAAGGGAAAATTACATTGCTCGATGGGAAAAGATTATCGTTTGCGAAAGAGTACGTCGCTCAAATTTAATACTAGTATATCGATGTGTATGAATTTTTGAATTTAAATTGGAATTCTCATCGTCAACTTACCCTCAAATTATCAGGAAAAAATGAATTCCTATCCCCTTGTAATTGAGAAGAAAAAGTTGGAAAATGAACTCTTAGCTGCATCCGTTGAATTAGGCGTATTGAACTACCGTGTGAAAGAAGAGAAGAGAAGACGTGAGCAAATGCAAGATATTCGACGTAAGAAGCGTATGCCGTGCATAACCCTCGTGAACTCGCATTGATTTTTTGATAAGTGATACAACTTCCATTTTTCATTTACAGGTTTGAAATTGAATTATGCTATGATAAAACTCGCTCAAGATTACGTTGATATGAAAAAACTTGAGGAAAGAGTAAAATTCTCATCAGAAGAACTCAGGTGAGCATGAAAGTGTACAACTTTATTGTTACCCATCGTTTCAACTTTCCGGTTGTATATCCACTGTGAGAGTGAAATTTCAAATTGTAACTGAATAGGACATTAAAAGAATCTGATCGATCAATCGGATCGAATGACCAGCTCGAAAAACAAGTAATGCGAGGGGGCATTACTACTTCAAATGTTAGCGACATAGCACGAGATCTACAGGAGATTCACCTACCTAAAGTGAGTCTATTAATGACGTTCTCATTTTCATTTCTTTAAATATTTGATTGTCGTAATTATCAAATCCCTCAGAAGAATGCACAGCTTTCACGGCAGTCAAGCATGAGTTTGATTGATGTAGACAATGTTCTTGAGAATTTCAAACAAATGAATACAATCCAGAAAATGTCTCTTGTGCCCGATTTGCCTCCTATTCTGTCACAGACTCTTGAAACAGTGAAAACGAAAAACGTGGAACTGAACTCAGAAAAGCACGAGGTAGGCCCTGTTGACTTCAATTCATTATTATTTGTAGGCGCTCATCATATTCTAGATCTACTTATTTGAATTTTTTAAATTCTAGAATGACGGATCACTCACCATTAATGATTTGCTAAAAACTCTTCGACGTACCACTCCCTTTCAAAGCATTCCTCCATCCTTCGGTTCATCTTCCGTTTTGTCCCAGAATAAAGAGAAGAATGTTACAAAAAACTCATCTGTGCGTGACTCTTTCGAAAAAACAGATCAAATGAATTTGACGACTACAATTGACAATGAGAAGACGATTGAAGTGGAAGAAGCATATGCACATGATGCGGAAGAAAAGTTATCTACGGGTAGGTAATCAAGAGAAAAATTATGATCATTTTCTACTTACTTAGTCGAGGAAAATGGGTTTGAGAGTCTTTTTCTTCCCCTTGATCTGCACAATCGTTTCAATCAAGTGAATCACATGTGTATTACATTAATACGATAGATCGCCTGGTTTTCAGTCCTGGGTGTTATATGTATGATTGTTGATGCCATATTCTTGCAAAGTAGGCCTATTTTCAGCTTTTGAAGATTCAATTTGCGAGAACAAGGGAATATATTGATAAACTAGGGATCACGCAAAAAAGAAAACGTCTGAATAGGTATATAAATTTTTTATGAATCTTGAATCCTTTATCCCTTTGACTAGAGTTCATTGGATTAGGTACATAGTCTATGTTATATGAATCCGAAACTTTGTGAAGAATCCCCCAAAAATTCGATAATTTTTCTATATAACTCGTTAGGGAGATGTAGGTATTAATTTATCAACTTAATAATACGATGCTATCTTTATATATTTTTACAAAATATAGGATCCAACCGTGATTCCGCGTATTCATCTCGTGGTATGTATATTTTATTGTATTGAAAAAGCATGGTTATTCAGAACTACCAAACAGATGATTCTAAATATCTGATTGGAATTGATATACATATTGTAGGACGGCCAATTGGGAATACTCAGTTCGATAACGCGTCTATCAATTCATCAGGATCAAAAATATCAGTTTCAAAATCTATTCGTTCTGCTCCTCAATCCCACGTTGTGAGGAATTTGTATTCTTCATCTTCAGTCAAGAAACCGCGAGTATCGGCTCCAAAAACGGTGTACAAACCGTCCCTCATCCCATCCAAGAGTAATAAACCGTTATCAAGGGAAAGTAATAATAGAACCAGCGTCCAAACTCAGAAACGTCACCAACAGAAGCCTATGACAACAGATATTTTCATGGCTAAGAAAATGCTCAGTAGCCAAGAGGAGTCTTTGAAAGTGGTTAATCAAATACAAAAGAGATCTGGAAATGTCAAATTTCATTCTTCTGTCCATTCAGGCTATTCTGTTGATAACTACCCATCAGTGAAGGGGCCACCTCGAACTCAAAAAATGTATCGTAGACCCGAAATTCAAGGTACGTCAGTTCTCCGTTCTAATAAAGTAGTTTGTTGGAAGTTTATCGAAATTCGTCATAATAATGTTATTTCTGTGAGAATGAGAATAATACAAAAAATTGAAGTCGGTTTTTGTTTCATTAAGTACGTTCCAAATAATATTTTTGTAAGTTGAGTCATGAGAATAGCTGAAATTCCATTTCTTCAGTTTTTCTTGGAGAAAAATTCTGAACTTATTGTATTGATAGTAATATAAAATTAATGAATTTCTCTTCTGTTTTCATTCTTGGGTTCTTCGTCATAGTTCCTTAATGAGAGGGTCGTTTGTGATATTTTTATAAAAAATTTCAAACATTGATCATTACTTGAATGGGTCAGAAACTTCATGGTTGCATTTTCTTCTTTTCAATGTTCACGATGGAGATACTTATTATGCTCGATTGTACTGAATGAGCAATATTTTCATTTTTAGTCCATACAATTGATTTTTCTTTTCCTTTTTCTACCAATATTTCAAATATATATATATTTTTTTTGTCACTTTTCCTAGGTTTAGATGAAACTGCTTACTACCAGACCGCCGAAAATCATCCATCGAAAGATACTCTCGAAAAGGTGAGGAAAAAAAAACCTCCGTACAAAGAGAACAGTACTTAAAGTTTGCTTACGAAAATTAATATTTCTAACTCTAATTACGCCATCTTTTAATGATAATAGAAGAGAATTCTATTTTAAAATTCTATTTTTTAATTGGGTTTATTATTTGTGTGTGAAATTCACAGTCTCCGAGTAAATAGTAACCAATAGAAAAATTGAATTTCCTACAAAACCGCAGAATAATTTTAAAGCATTGCACGTACGCACGTTGCAGTCATTGAATATGATGGTCGATGATAATTTTTAGGTTTTGTAGAGAAGTTCGATTTTATTTATTGATGATGGATCACAATATAAGAGTTGGAATCGAAAAGATGAACAGTAGCTTATTAGTTTATATTTACAGAACAATTATGTAACATCTACCTATTTTGACCAAATGGCGGCACCTGAAGCTCAAGAGAAGGGGTCGACGAAACCCTCATCAGATCAGCAATACATGTTCGCTGAAGACGGTGAACCGAATGATGAAGATATGTTCATGATACCCGATAATCAAGATTATTCAAATCGTAAGTGTGTGATTACCTCTTTTTCCTTGCGTTTTAAGAATTTCAGGAAACTTTTTGCTTCATAACAAGCATCCTCTATCATACTTTTCCTTGGAGGTACATTCTCAGGAAAGTGCGCATCTGTCAGGAACCTAACCTAGAGTGCGACGTCACAGGGGAGATTTGGAAAAATTTAGGCTGAAGAGGAGTGAGGTAGATGGCCGGCCTATTTGAGATACTGTGAAAAATTAAGAGTTTCAAGCTACGGTGTGTGAAGGAAGGGAGCTTGAGAAAACCTCGACTCAAGAATAGGGGGAGAAAATAGAAAATTTCTCTTCGAATGATATGATTATTTTCTATAATTTATCCAGTCGATTCTGACAATGATATCGCTGCAGAGCCATTTGGAGAAACTGTATTATCTACAACAGGAAGTGGAAGCAAATGCGACTTTGCAGGTAATGATTTCGATAAATTGATAAACCGTTCAAATTTGTGTGATGCATTATTGAACTTTTCTCTATCCATCTAGATAATGATTTCATGCTGAATTTTGCGAGTAATAACAGCAATCATTCGAAAGGTAGTCAATCAAACTATGATGCAGATGATGACATTTTTGGATTTGATCGGAATTCTTCAGGATTCGAGAACCCGTTTTCTTTTTTGCAGCCATCTACTCAGAAATCTAACTCAAATAGAGCTCCTACTTTCTTCTTCGATTGAAGGGGGAAATCGATTATGATAACAGGTTTTTCTTTTTTCATAATTTTTACGTAGATAATTTTACTTTTCTCTAATAGAATGAATCTATTACCCAAAATATAACTTTTTTCGCATCAATAATGTGTATTTTATTTTTGAATTTTTATCTCGTTCTGGACTAAGAAGGTCTTTCCTTATCGACAGGATTCGAAGTGTTACAACTTAGCCATTTTTTATACTTAGCAGTAGAGGGTTCCTTAAATGCATTATTCAATCGAAAATCTCACTCACCCTAGTGCACTGCCTTCCATATCGCTGATCTAGTTTCCCTACCGCGTGTAAGCTCTACACATTCTCTTTTTGCGAAGCTTTGTAATCGACGCTTTGATCAATCTACATCTACGTTACTCAATATATCATCACGCTCGAGAAGAGCGAAAAAAAAAACCTACTCTGGAAGGAAACATGGGAAATCATGTACCTCATGTAGGCAGATATCGAAGTCATTTACCATGCGATTTTAATCTTGAACTGCCGTTTTATTTACAAAAGCCCGTTTTAAAATTCATCGATGACTTGAGATGACTAAAGAAATTGAAGTATTCTTGCGAGTTATCATTAATTTCTGTTCTTTTCTCGTTTACATTTTAAGGGTGTAGCTGAAATTTGGTTTTAGGGAACGTATTTTTTGACCTCCCAATTATTAGCGCGATACAGTCGATACTAGCGCTAACTCAGTTTACTCTAGTCTCGAATAGACACCAGATCAGCTGACTGAATGACTGATAGCACGAGTTGAAGACCGGCTGAAAGTAGCATTGAATTCCAATTACTAATCACGTAATCGTTACGAATTCTGATTCTTCTTGTTCACTCTTCATCACGGTACCTCTTCATTATTATTGATCATAATTATCATTCATTCAATCACCACTCAGTACTCTAATATCCAGTGTGTCACTATCATTATCACCGCTGCATGTCCTTAGTTACCAAACTCAAAGTAAGTGAAAAATGACTCTCAAATTCAGCCTTTTCATTTTACTACATACTTTTGTTGCTGTGCTTTCAAATAATGTTTTTTCGTCATGTTCAATTTTAGTTGTGAAACATGCTTCGAAGGAATCCTACGAGAATCGAACTGAAATTAGATGATATCAACGAATACACCGAACTACGAGACAGAGATAGTGAAATGAAGAAAGAAAAAGACAAGAACAGTCAAAGTTTACCCTCTAGCACGAGTATGGGACCTAAATCGAAACAAGAGGTTCAAGACAGAATAGGTTACGTGCCGCATCCTCGATCGAATAATTGATCTTCGAGTATATCGGTACTAATATTTTTCCTGTTGACCTTTTTTTTTTTTTTGTATTAAAATTTATTTTCGTAATTTGTATGTATCTTCTTTCATCTCCCTATAAATATAACAATAAATTTTAATATTGCGCTCGTGCTTGTTCCTTCGAGATAAGAAATTTTCGTACAATTTATTATTTGTGTTTTATGGAGTGTAACAAATTAGGCCCGGAATCTACGTCAATTTGTACTCCTCTAGCTGCTTATAAAAGTCGATATTCTACCTAACCTTCTTTCGTCGTTCTCGGTTTACTCTCAGACGTTATTATCGAAGGTGTGTTGTACTTCTCGGTATTTTCATTCTCTCGAATTCTTGTGGTACTTACTAAGTTTCTTTTTCAGATGTTGCGAGTCCGTACTGGACTGTCGGTAACGTTGTTCGTGACGGTATGGTTGGCATTCTGTGTTTATTGTCAAAAATTGGATGAACTTAAAATTCGCCGAAGTACTCGAAATGAGATCGATTTTAGTCTTGGACGAGCGTATAGATTTCAAAGAGAAGGAATTCGTTTGGAAAAATTTGAACGAAGATTTACGTTTGCAAAGGGAGACTGGATTTCTCGGTAACTCTCATTTTCTGTAGTTTTTATTATTATTTGTTCTATTTTAAGCTTAAACTGAAATTCTCCTTGCTTTTCACGCAGAAGTAATACGTCTTTTGAGGCTCTAGAATTGCCCCATTCAAATGTTCAAACAAACCGAAATTTCAGAGGGATTGCTCGAGAATCTGAAGATGAGGATTTAAATATGATCATGGTGAAGCGATCTAGAGTTCGCGACTCCAGGATGATGTCATTTCTTGAGGAACGTACCTCACCTGGTAAAAGATTATCAAGAAGACGTACGCTCGAAGAGATGAGAATGATGGCCTATCGACGAACCAATGGAAATGATGCCGAAATCAGAAGGAGATTCAGAAACGAACAAGAATTTTCAAATAGGTGGCATGAAAGACTACTCGAGAAACGACGGATGTTATCTCGCAATCCCGAAGGTAGCCGAGTAAGTGAAAGAAGAACTCGAAGAATTGATTCTTCGAGGCTTTCTCCACCCCCGATTCGTCGTAGGATACGGGAGTCGGAAGTATCAAATGCAGTTCTGTCCGCCTTCAATTTCAATACCGTTGGTGCGTTGTTGCAACTACTGTTCTCCAAACTGAGAGAAAATTTCATCGCAATATTTCTGAGCTGTATTTTTCTGCTCGACTTCGTGAATGAGGTCGTCTGGGTGAGTACATTGTTTGGCTTGAAACGTAATCCAGATTTGTTGGTATTTGATTCTGGGAGCTATTCACATTTTTAATTGACAGACGTATTCTCAAACGTTTTTTATTTTGCGAGGAACCTTCGATATGTACCATGAGTAAATCGATTTCTTGTGACCTATTTTGAGGATTTCTTGAGCCTGAGAAAGGTTTGAGAATGCAGCTGTCTGTGGTACAAATAAGATTTTAAACAAATTCAAGCCAAAGGAAATGGAAAGCAGTCGCACTTATCTATCTTTTCTTCTCTTTTTTGCTGAAAATCAAGTTAAAATGAAAAATTTTTCAATGTAAACGAAGAGTAATTGAAAAATTGAATGATCCACTTGATTTTAACTATCTATTGAAGATGCGTATGTCCGTTCAGATGATTTTCGAGTTCTTTCATTTTGTATCATCAAAATACTTTTTCTGCGCATTGAAAGAATTAGAATGTAATATTTCTTTATCAGATACTATTTTTTAGTCAAGTTTAAAAAGTAAATATGTAATTTGATTGTTAAAGTTTGAGAATGGTGTTATTGGATTATGGACGCTAATAAGTTACATGTTTTGATTTTTCTGTTCAGAGTCAAAAAAGTTCAAAAATCGAGTCGAAGAAATCAGCTTTCAGACTGGATACCTCTACTTTGGGAAAAATATTCGCTTGAATGTACATTATTTTAATCATTCTTTCTCGTACAAAATGGTCAACTGTATCTATCAAATGCTGTATTAAATCAGTTAATTACCGATGTTAAAATGGATATTAAAATTTATTTGATGACATTCTATTTTTCTTCTAATCATCCGAGGACTTCAACAACATTTTTTTTCAGAGTAGGGTTAAAATACCCGTGCCAATAAGTAATTGCTGGTTCTGATATCAGGTAATGGAAGTTCAGAAATGTACTTACAAAAAATCAGTAATTCACACGATTTCCTGGCCCAAGATGAGTCGTACTACTCTGAAATACCATGCCTATTTTCATCCAGAAACAAATTTGAATTTTGGTAAAACGAATGTTCTCCTTTCGGTCAGAGGAATGTTTCAAATGTGAAAAAATGAATTTCGAAAGATATATTATACTCGTACTTAGTACATGTAAACATGAAGCAATATAATTATAGGTACCTTTCCTCTTTCTACTGAAAATATGATGGTTAGGCTTACTTATGGAACAAAATCTGAAAATCTGTAGTGTCTTGATTTTCCCCTCTCAATCAGAGAAATCAAAAGTTTCCCCAGATTACCTGAGAGTTTTCAAATTCAGAAATATTGTTACCGTTCAAGTGCTCTAAATTCGTCGTTTTCAGATATTTTAGTTTTCAATAGAAAATTGAAATTGGCGCCGAAAAGTTGAGTGCATTAAAAGGCAACGTCATTGTCTTGACCGAAATAATACTGATAAGCGGATGATAACAAATTTGTCACTAAAATGTTTATTTGAATTTTGACTACGTTCGTACGTCGTCAAAAAATTGTGGTGAATGGTTCGAGTTTCCAATACTTTTTTCTCTTCCCAATCGTAGTAACATGTTACCATCCATGTTTTTCAAAAAACATACTGAACTCGAACAAGAGCCTCGTCAAACTCTGACCGAAGAAGAAATTGAAGCTGATTTACTAATAGGTGAAGATGATCTCTTGTATTCAGGTTAGAAATCCTTCTGTTAAAACCTCTTCAAAGAATTGATTTTGTTTCACGTTCACCTAGAGAAACTTGGGTGGTCGTTGACGGTTTCGATTCAAATTCCTGCAGGCTATCTCTTCACTGTTCAGGTACCTGAGAGTGAAGAATATTCAAGAAAATACCATAAATTTATACGCTTTACTTCCTTCGATTTTCAGAGAATGTCAAACGTATAATATCATCAACTGATGCGTCCAGTGGTGAAAGAGTGAAGACTGTAAACTCTAAGTCATTCCGCACAGTTGAAAAAATACTACAATTGAAAGAAGATCTTCTATCCCAGAAGAGACATCTGGAAGAGAAGTTGGAAAATCTGAACGAATTGAAAAAATCACTCGAGTCATTCGAACATTCGATCAATCCTGATTTTCAGTGAATATGACTGTGTTCGTTTCATTGTATGATGAATTCTGCCTTATTCTTAAGATTCTTTTTCATGTTCGTATATTTTTGTTTGTTTTATTTTATAGATAATTTTGAATAGCATGTTTTTAATAGTTTTTCCTGGAGATTTATATTCATTTCGAGCGAAGTATTTCTCTCAGGGACCAAATTAGACTTTTTCCTTGAGAATTTTGAAGAAAATTTCAAATGGTTGGTTTCAAATTTTCCTCTGTTTCTTCAAGTAAAACCCAACGTCCACGGGACGCGTATAGAATTAAAATGCGATATTTCTGATGTATCGTACTTTTCGTGTAGAATTGGAGGCTACAAGTAGGAAGACGAAGTCGAGTATAAAAAAAAGTTGGAATTTCACAATACGAATGTGAAACTGTACATAGCCTAATAAGGAATCTATCTCAATTCGAAAAATCGGTAATCGATTAAAAAATTCAGAACTTAGGATCGAAGAACTGCGGTTATTCCTCCGGTGTATAAAAAATGAACGTTGATATTTAGAAATTCTGTTCTAGTCTTCTGTGTTAATTTTGTAGATTGTGCAAATGTCCTCTCGCTATTTCTTATCATATTTCTTTGGGTCGTCGACCATGAACGACATTTAAACTCATTTTTCGCGGACCATCGAATCCTTTTTTTTTTTTTGTTTTTGTCATCGAAAGCGACACCTCTGCAGAACATTTTTCATCTTTGAGACCGTGAACTATTGACGAAGGAGATTTTCTAACAAGGTTAATAACTGGAGTCGGAAGTCACGTTATTACGGGCTCCAAATTTGTCGGTTTTTGTCATAAATTTGTAAGACGGCTCTTATTTCAAATACGACCTTCGCTTTAAGATCTAACCAGACCTATATATGTCTTCTCACCGCAAAGATTTAAATATTGCTTTACCTTGTTTACGACTATAAAAGAGATTCAATGTCGAACTCTTTTGTAATACCGGCTCAACCGATCTATTATCTGGGAAGATAAAAGTTTGACGTTATTTGTTGTAATATTGTGTAGAAAGTTTCTCAAGTTCGTCTACGTAGATGTTCAAGCGCGTACGTGTGACGTCATCTTTTTCATAAGTCGATTAGATGGTAATAAGGGGCTATACAAAGAGCTGTATAATGACGATCATTCATCTTCAAAGAATTGTTTGACTTTCGGAGCGATATACATTTATACCTACTTCTTTCTTGTTTTATATTTCGTGTATGGTATTCAACGTGATCAAGATAGAGGGTATTTTGTAAATTTCATCACTAATAGAGATGCTGATAAATGAGATCCCCGTTTCAATTGTACCTACGCCGCCTAGGTACTCCTCGAAAAACACGCAAGCGTACACAGAGAGCTCTGAATATTGTTGAAGTCTTGCGTAAAATTTTCTCTCATCCTCTTCAGAGTGAAGAGCTAGTTAAATATTGCATAGCTGCATTTATTATAATGATTGTCAACGAGGTAACATAAAAGACGTTTTAGAAACTGCATCATCTTGATGAAGTGTGTTTTGACTTTCGGTTGGTCAAGGAGGAAAGACATTATTTAACCAATCCCGTTATTACTTGTCTTATTTTGAAGGGAGATGGTCAAATTGAATTATCGTAATCCTAGACTCAACACCTGCTCATTTCAAGAAGGGTGGACGTCAAACCTCAATGATTGGGTTACAAAATCGAGTAATTTTGACGGGGTTGCCATCATTACCATAGGTACTTCTTTAGTATGCACTCCGTTTGAGATATTTGACAATGCTAGGGTTGAGTTACTACTCGATCTTGATCGCTTCCAGACCGTTTTCTTCAAGTTCGACATTGAATTTTCTTATCTTGATCATATAATACCGGTACAGTTCATATCTTTGTATTTAAAGAGGACGCTTGTAATGATGTAATTATAACACGTGCTCCATTTACTTGCATTATTTTTCACGCAGTACTCGCAATGTTTGCCTATTTATACTATTGGTTCTAGGTTATTTCTTTAGAAGAAAAATATGATAAATATTTGCATCACCATCGTATGTATATTCTTATCAGTCACATTTTACGTATTTTTTCTGATAAACTATTACTTCATCCGCTATATCTAATTAACTTACAAAGTCATTAATTGACGCCGTGTATTGCGCACTAATGCGGAAATGATGAACAGACTAACAATTTCATTGTCAAACAGATAATACGAGTATAGATTACGTGGATGAGTGAATGCCAAGGATGGTCTATATTGCTAATGTTGAAGACGCAAACGAGTATGAGTAAAAATCATAAGTTCGATTAGGCTATTCGAAATATTTTCATTGGTAACTGTAAAGTAATGGTTATAGGTAGGTAGCTCGAATGAAAAATCATCTTCGCAATCGAAAATTTCTTCAAGTCTTGATATTCACCTCACTATTGAAAGTTTTAGCTTTTGATAAAAAATTTCAACGTTGGACTTGGATGTCGGTTGACGTCTACCGCACGTTTCCAAAATATGGGGTGGGTCTTTAAAAAAACAACAACCTAAGAATAAATATTGAGAAATTCTACAATTTTAATCGATGAAAGACTTGCATGTGGATCGAAAGAAGAAAAGAGAATGGAAATCGGATAATTTCGCATGACATTGCGGATGAGTGCCAATATAGACCTACAGCAAAAGAGTTACCGAACTCTTTTTGAAGGAAAAAAAAAATTAGTTGTGTTTGATGAACAAACATATGCAACAATGACAAACTCACGACTCTCAAGAGCCGATTTAATTTTCCAGCTGCTATAGGCAGTTCGAAAGCTGGCGCCACATTCTGTATCTTCTCTAAGGGATTAGAAAAATTTGCCGCTCTCTCGCACGTGTTCCGCTTTTTCTTACCTCAACAGTTTGCATATTCAGCGCCGCGCCGCTTGCTACGTTTTTATTTCAAAAATTAAAATTATCATAATGCTTACATAATTATTGAGGGCGACGAAATTTCCCTTTTTTATTTCTCTCTCAATGAAGAGAACAGGGATTTGGAAAAATTCGCCACTCTAGGCACCTGGCTATCTTTCCTACCCCCTAAATCCAGTCCTGACGGTTCCCAATATTAAAGCCCGTTTTGAAATCTCATACATTACCCACCTCTCCCTGGATAATCGAAAATTTTTTCTGAGTTATCTTCCTGATTCATAGACTCGTTGGTTGAAATTTGTTAAAGTCCCCCCTTTTTTTGTATATATTTCGGAGGTCAAACTCTCTCCAAGCTCCCCTCTCTCCTAAATACAAAGCGGAATGGTAATGATGTTTCCGAGTCTTCCTCCTTTCAAATATTTCTTAAAGGTTCAGAGCCGGGAACTTGACACGATTCGCCAGGACCAACTAGGCGAAGAGTCAACTCACCGTGGTAAAACTCGCAGAATGCAAAAATTTGAGACAATTTGCAAATTTACTAAAAATTATACGAACATACGTCACAGTAAAATTTGCTGAAAGCTGGATAAAATAAAAACTCGCAGCCCACTTCGTTAGCTACTCGGGGTTGTCTCGATTAACTGCGTGAACCTGTTTTACGGGGGAGTCTCTTCGTTTATATTTTTTCTAAACAAAGATTGGATCTTGTTCCTCACCACCGTAGGAGTTTAAGCTCAAAAATCCAAATTTTCCCATGTTTTAGCCCTATCATATTTATACAGCTCGAAAGTACAAAATTTTTTCAAATTCCTTCCTATATGATCGATGTTTGAAATTTTGACGTACACCCTCAACCTCATTTAAAACCCCAGGAAAATTCTCGAGTTTTTCGAGTCCTCCTGATGGCTAAAATTTCTTGGCTGGACCAACCCCCCCGCCCCCTTCAACCCAATTTAAAACCCCAGGAAAATTGTCGACTTTTGCAACTTCCCCGCCCCCATGGCTGAAATTTCACTTATACTAGGCAAAGAATGGGGGCAAAAGAGCAAAGACCTAAAATACCTGATCTTTATCTATTTAGCTCTGCCAAAAGATTTCTATTTTTAAGTGCTTCTCCGAACATATATAGCTTGAAAGTGGAAATTTTTACAAGTCTTTTTCCCATCAGGCCATCGCATATAACTCGAAACTCAAAATTTTTTAAAATTCTCTCTCCTATCATACGTAGCTTGAAATTTGAAATTTTCTCAAGTCCCACGGTGAATTTGTACAGTTCCTGGTAAGGCTATTTCTTTTTTCGGTACGGCGAATTCCTATCACGGCAAATTTGTACCCAGGCAAATTGGTCACAGCGAATTGTCATCCGATTCTCCTACCGTCACAATACGTTCAGCTAAGTAGTCATGATTTTCGTAAGTATCTCCCTCTCCCCCCGACATATACAACTTGAAGTCGAAATTTCATCAAATCTCTGAAGTACGTAAAAGCCCACGCCTTTCCCCGAGGCACAATTTACTACCCCCTCCATATACGTGTATAGTTTGATGGTCAAAATTTTTTCAAGTTCCTCCAAGTATGCATTGGCTTGGTGGTCGGAATTTTTCCAAATCGTACCCACGCAGACACCTCATGCAGAACTCGAAGGTAGTTCATTATGCATTTATCCAAAATAAATTCTCCCAAATACCCCTTTTCTCACCCTTGAAACCTTAATTCCTCGTATGAGTATTAAGTCTAATTTGTGTAATTGCTTAATGTGAAGTACAAAGAAATTTCGTTCAGTTCGTCTAATACCCACCGAATACACCAGGCCCGATTACTGAATTTCTCTTCATGTCTTCTGTCAAATCCCAGAGGAAGCCTAGTGCAGGGGAGAGGATGAGCCAGTCAGCTTAAGATACAGTATATGAACCCCCTGGTTTATTGTAAGTCAGGCCTAGGGTATCTTTGGACTAGGATCGAGAGTGGGATTCATCCTTTACTTTGTGCCTCACGTCAGCATTTGCTGTCCAACTTTGACGTTGAGGCTTGGAAAATCTCCTACTTCATTACCTTGGCCTGAAAGTTTCCTAGGCTAGTTCAATCAGTTGCTTTTTTCTTCTTCCTCTTCCTCTTCTACCAATACCTAGTATCCCAGCCTCATCCTATCTTCAGGGTAGTTTGTGCTCTTCTTCTTCTGTCAATATATAACCTAGTGTGCAAACTGAGTTATTTGGAGGTGGATTTTATTGTGAACTCAGAGGTAGAATGATTTTGGAGATAACTTCGTTCGCGAGAGGTTCCTGATTGAAACTCCGCCGGGAAAGAGTAGAACTTTGTGCATTTTTCATTGTTTCGTAATCCTTTCCTCCCTTTATCAACAGGGAAACTGTCTTATAGAGAGTTTTTTGGGAGAAACGTCCCCGGCAAAGCTCGGAGCTCGAAAAAATCTCACGGATTCCTTAACGGAGTTGAAAGAGGGGTGTTTTATGGGGCACCAAGGATCTGAAAAATGTAGATTGTGATGTCACAAGACTGACCTATGACGTCATTAAACTGTGATATCACAAGCCCAAACCTTAAAGCTATATATGATAGGAGAGGGACTTCGAAAATTTTTAAACTCCGAGCTTTGCCGGTCACCCGGACGACAGACGTTTTTTCCGAAAAACCCACCGCGAAAACTTCGCTGTTGAAGTTTTTCCTAGTCGCCCTCCTATCATGAATAGCTCGGTGGTCAATGTTTATAGGCTGGAAGGTAGCCCCTTCGAGTAAGTAGATATATAATGATTCAAACACCAATTGTGTTAGCCCCTTTAATAAGCCAGATATGCAACACTTCAAACATCATAAGATTTAGAACGTCCTTCTAAGGTATTCCAAGTCCTCTGCTATCATACATAGTTCCAAAGTCTGGGCCTGTAACGTCACAATTTGATGATGTCATAGATCTGGTACATCAACATTTTTCAGATCTCACGTGCCCCCACCCCTTGTTTAATTCCGTTCGAGAACCCGTGAGTTTTTGATAAATTCTATCCTTGGCTTTGTGTCCCACATTACCGTTTTCTACCCCACTTTGATTGTAACTTGACATCTAGGTCTCGGCGTTCTACGACCGCAGGCTCCAGTTTGATCAATTGTCTTTTCTCCCATACTAGTCCTACCCTACCCCTTAGACTAGTTTGCCTTTGTTTAATGTTTTTGCTCAACCTCAGTAATTCCTGAATTTTCGTCTACACGCCTGTGTGGGTGCATTTCTTGTAGCCTAAGCCCAACTCGTACTGCAGAAGGGGAATAACTCCGGACGTCACATTCCCGATGCCGATTGACCTTGACCTGCAAAAAAAAACTACCCTGATGACGTCATAGGCTGAGCAGTTATTAGTATATGATACCCTTAGGGATCTGGAGTGGGTATTACAGTGACGTAAACCTAAATCATAACCTTCTGTATAGGCACAATAGTCTCGACCTGAAGTCGCGCCCTTGATCCGAATTGACGATGAGTACATAGGGACTACCCTGATGACCTCATTGGCTAATCAATCATTGGTACATGCTTTATACTAAGGGATTTAGAATGGGTGAGAGTAATTGAATCCTTAAAACTACTAGCCATTTTAGTTGGAAGAGCCAACCTCCTCTTACAATTTAGAATGGGTATGAGTGGGGCAGCTCTGTTTCCCCTTCCTCAGGTCCCTTTGTCTCGTCTGTATAAAATTGTCCATAGAAATCGGGGAGACCTTTATCTCATTTCGACGACAGATATTCTCAGAACTTATTTAATTTGAGAGGGAGATTAGCGAGTGAATACGTTCAGGAAAATAGCCCGCGAATATTAATGACGTCATAATATCGAGTATGAAACATATTTTTTATTTTTTGCTGTGCAGAAATCTTTCTCTCTCCGTATAGAATATTGATACCATTTTATATATCTTTAGGCTGCATCCGGGTGTGGTCTTTCATTTGGGAAAACTATAATTGTACGGTAAAATAGAGTGTCAGTACGACAACTTCTCTACGACAAAATAGAGAGTCCATACGACAGTTTATTAATTGTAATACGCCAGATCATATGCGACAATTTAACGTGTTAGAACGACAATTTATTAGTACTTGTACGACACTAAAAAGTGTAGTCAGACAAAAGGGCGGATTTCACTGAATTTGTTCACTTCAAGTGCAAGATATGGAAGATCAGCCAGTGGGTGCACTTGTCCCATGTTCAGCAAATCCTACACGTGCAAGCACTACCTGGGAATGAAAATCCGTCTCAAATTGGTGGTACCTCCCTTAGAAGCAAAATTAATACCACTTGGTCAAAAACACGTAAAAGGGGGAGGCCAGCTTTAGCGAAGCAGGCTCTACTTATTCAGGGGGAATATAAAACTGCACGGAATGAATAACAGGTTTCAACAGAACGTATGCGCGCGAAAAAATCGATGAAAATAACGTATTTTAAACTGAATATCTCAGAAACCTGTGTGCGCGGAAAAAGAAAAGATAATGACGTATTTTCAAATGAATATCAAGTGACCAGTTTTTTCCAGATGGAGGGATTCCTCAAACAGGCGAGACGTAATATTGTATCGAAAGTAGCCACGATTTTACCTCCATCAAGTTCGACTTAATCGACAAAGCCATCATAGGCCGCCTTTGAGATCGTCCAGAGAAGGTTGAAATTGTTGTGGTTTCTTCTGTCACTAACAGAAGTTTCCTAAATGGTACTCGTCTTGTTTGTGCGCATCCATTCATCTTCAAGTTTCACAATAATTTATCCGATGATAACTTCATTCTTTCCAGACCTCCTTCCTTACCGTTCGCACACGTTTAATTCAGTCTTTGTACTTTCACTATCTGATGATGTATTCCTGACCCAAGAGGAAACCGGTCTTGTTTAATAAACTTTGAGTGACTGTATTTTCTCACATTTGGCCTAGTATGGGCTCACTCCATGAAGATAGCGTACAGAAGAAAAGAGATGGAAAAAAACAAAGGAAGAGTTGCGCTGATTGCCTGCTACACTATCTCTACGGAGGATCTCCGCATATTAGCACGTTCATCAGCAACCGAGCTCCTTGCTGAGGAGAGCGGTGGTGTTCAAAGCAAACAAGAGAACGACGACAGATCAACAGCCTTTATGGGTCAAAAAGGAGACCAGGCGCTTCTTATTCGTGAGAAGGAAAGTGAGAATTGCTCAGATTGAGTCACGAAAATGGACGAGAAAAGTTAAAGAAAGTTTAGTCGGTCACTGCAAGAGATTCAGGTCGATGAAGCGCTTCCTCCGAGTAGTCTGGCAGCCACTATGCTAAGTTCCCAAAGAAGCATGGAACCAAGTGTCTACATTTGTAGCCACATTCATGATGAAGAAGGTGGAAACGGAATGGAATGGAATGGAATATGCAAATGCAGAGCATTTTCCGTGCGCAAATTCATTGTGACACTTTTTAAAATTATGTTCAACTTGTATTTCGATACCGTTTTTTTTTTTTTTTTTACGTTACATTTACTTATATCACGTTTATTTGTCTTTCCGTTTTGTAACAATTTTTATTATTTCGTGAAATTTTTATTTTCCCTGTCAAACTATAAATATTCTGTGAATACACTGCTTTTTTTCCGTGAATTTATGATTTCCTTACGGGTCGAAAAATCACACCCCTTATTCAGTAACTTTTTAAAATGTTTATTAATTGATAAGTACATTTATTTGATACATTTCTGTATGAATTAGATCTGGCGATGTTCCAAAGTTTTTTTGTCGTTCTGGATGAATTACGCAAAGCATCTTTTTAATCGTGAAAATTCAATTTTTTGCCGTACCCAAGTTGGTGTACAATAATATTACTAGTCGTATAAGCCTACATTTTGTCGTGATTACATTCATTTGTCGTAATACATAAATTTCTGACGTGCATTCATTTTGTTTGTCGTTAGTCAATTTATGCTGGCGTACAACCTATTATTTTTGTCGTACTGACATTCTATTCTGCCGTAGCATTAAATGGCACCCCTTTGATTTTGTGTCCGCTCTACCGATGGTTGTCCTACTTCAACCTCCGAAATCGGAAATTTTTTAACTTCATCACAAACCCAAGAGGCCCACAGGCTAGTTGGTCATCATCTTCTTCTCTAATACATTAATCAAATTAGCCTATTTTATCAATTATCGTCTTCTATCCCAATAATACAAACAGTGGTTTTAACATTAAGCTGAATTAGACGTCTTCCGCGTCTCCTCTACTGCGGTATTAAACACGATCCTTTTTTTTTTTTTCACTCCTGGAAAACGTTTCACATGGTTCCTTACGTCTTTTTCGTCAAAATTCTTTCCACTTTATTAGAGTTACACTGAGACCAGTTATCAGGGAGAGGAAAAGTCATTAGCTATTTTCAATTTTCTCGTCAACCTCCTCGCCTCTCGTCACTGATATTTCGTGAAGGAATGGCCCGGAAGTTGCTCAGGTCAGTTATAAGTTTGGCGACACGAACGTGACAATATTTCGGCGCGCTCGTGTTTGTCGTATTCGCGTACGAATGCTGATTGACGACTCGTGTTGATTCATTTTTTGGGCGCCGCCGTACCGATGAATCGTATTCGATAGTAAATACATCGTGCACTCGACAGTATTTGTATCCAAATCATTCGTACATAAGTGCAAGTAATTCAAGCAAGTGTTTCAAAATAGTGTATAGTACTCGTGTAAAATGTTTCTTTTCCATCTTCCACGTCGAATTCATTTCATTCTTGGAAGGTATTTGGAATGTCGAAGCGGTAGAAGACGCACGAAGTACTTCAGAATGCAAATGTCTGCATGTTTGATGTTCTTACGAAAATTTACATTTAGCACTGATTCTCGATCATCCTAAGTGTACGGAAAATTGGGTCGACCGAATGAGCGAGAGTTCAGAGACAACTGGAGATGTGTATCGGTTTGGGAGCGTCCATTAGACTGTACTATATTTGTTTTTGTGTATTGCGTAGGCGTTCGTCAACATAACCGTGAATTTGAAAACGTCGAAAAACTGGAACGCCACCAGTGGGGGGCTGCTCTTTTCTACCCCACTATGGAACCCGGAAGGTTTTCAATCTTACAAACTGGACGCACGAGGTTATCTTGTTTTTCTTTTTCTCAAGTACAAGACGGAGATAAGTTCTCTTGATGTGGACGTAAACGGTTTTGCGCAACCCTTTTCTTATCTCAATTCGCGTGAGCTCACTCGGACGTGTGTGCGTATTATATCATAGGCGTCTATAGTTTTCTTTGTAAGTTTGCATTGAAAAAATAGCGTGTATTAATTCGTCATCAATACGTTATGTGCGTAAGTTGGTACGCTCGATTGGTAGCACACATCGTAAGTCTTGCTCTCGTGCCGACAGATCGCCAGTAGCAAAATCTGTCCGACCGCTTCACCGTGCGGTGATCTGAAAGTGAATTTTTTTCGGTTTTTAACGTATTATTTCGATTTACGGTCAACAGGTGACTCCGTTTTACAAAAATGAATTTATTATTATTTTTTTTGTATTTGGTGTCAGTATGTGTGATTTCGTCTTTCGTATTTTTACTCGTGTTTTACGACTGGACGTGGAAGAGTTTGTCTAGCAAATGGAAGTGTCGTAAATTACCGTCTCCGGAGCAGAACCCGATTTTTGGCATTGGATTACAGGTCATACGGGTGAAGCACGAAGGTAAGCTTTCCTCTATGCTAAAAGTATTCTTTTTTTCAATCAATTTCCAGGGTAGTAGTAAGACATGGTAGAACTTCGTTCGAACTTTCGAAAGCGCCCGCGTAATCTTACGAAATTTCTCAGTTGGTTCAAAGAAGCGTCGCGGAAGAGTCGGCTCTTTTTCGAAAATTGACCAAAGTGGTTAGGTCAAGTAATGAATTTTCTCTTAGATAGTGCCATTACCCTTCCATTAAAAGGGTTGTGACACTCAAAAATCGAGATCCTGCTATCGATTACCGAATTTTTCATCTTTATCGATAGAAAAAATGTGATTTTCTTCTTTCGTAGTAACCGAGATATGAATAGCAGTCAGTTCTCGTATTCTGTCCTCTGATCATGAAATGAACTAATTTTTGGATTACGTAGGCTCCATGAAGTTCATCATCTCACCCAGGGGGCGGTCACTTAAGGGGAGGGGAAGTTTATAAAACTAATGATTCTTTCTAGTGAGGTTTTGTTTTGTCATCTTCCCCCCCCCCCTCTCAGATAACAGGAGTATTATTGCGAAAAATTATGAAATATGAACGAAACAGTTTAGTTAGGAAGAGAAGAGAGACTCGCGTTGATACAATCTTTCTGAGAAAAAAGAAAATGCGGGAGCAAACTTATCTCCTTCAGAGACACCTAGTGCAGCAATGAGAGAGCTTGCGTCGTTTACAAAGAAATACAATGTATAGATAGATCGAACTCGATTATATCGATTGCTACAGTAAGTTTAGTCTTCGTTCTAGGCCTAGTATACTTGTTTATATAAAACTTACTAGCTTTCGGGGGTTTTCTCGCTCCGCTCGTTAGCCCCCTTGCTTGGTCTAGTACACTGTATATAAGGCCTATCTTGTAATAAAGACTAAACTTAATATCAAAATCAATTTTTCCGTGCAAGGAATTTCCAATGATGATATTTTATTTTGGCTCTGCCTGCACATACGTATTATATTTTATTATCAACGTTTCGGCTGTGCAGCAGCCTTCATCAGAAACGAACATTACAAAGATAGCAAAAACGGGGAGAACACCGATAAACAATGCAAAGATGAATCATATAGACCGAACAAAATTATGTAAACAGATCAAGGACGCAAATACGAGATAACTGTACGATACGCGGTACCCAGTTTATCCGTATCCGTTTTTCGCTCCGCTAGTTCTCTTTGTCTAGTATAAGTCTAGTATAAAATATTTTAGGCTTTTAGCTTTCGGAGGCTCACTTCTAGGTCTAGTATACTGTATATTAGCCCTATATATTTAATGAAGGATAGACCTACTATAGCAGCCTAGCTTAGGCCCAGTTTAAAAGGCGGACCGCGGGCCCCTTCTTGATATAGTATACTACATATCAGGCCTATATAATGAAGGCTAGTGTACTCTACAATGAAAGAATAACCAAAATTCTGATGATGTTTCATGGCGGGTTTTCGTGACAATTTTCTAAGAATAATCCCAGTTCTAAGGTTTTTCGTGACAGTTCTTCAAGAGTAATCCCAATCATAAAAGCATATACAAAGCTAAAACTCGCCAGTGCGCTTTACTATCGAAAATTCTTTCAAATCATGACTTCAATTGCTTAGGCTGGGTCTCAAGCACTCACATTTAAAGAGAACCTGTCTTATCGTTTTTTTTTTTTTTTTTTTTCTCGGAAGAAACGTTTGCCGTCCGGCCCCCCGACAGCAAAGCTTGGAGCTCAATATATAGCGCGGTGATCGGTGTATATAACCTGAAAGATAGCCCTTCGAGTAACTAGATATGCAATGCTTCATACACTAATTGACTTAGCCCCTTCAATGAGCCAAATATGCAACGCTTCGAACACCATAAGACTCAGAACGTACTTCAAAGGTATTCTAAGCCCCCTCCTATCATCTATAGCTCCAAAGACCAACCCTGTGGCGTCACAGTTTGATGACTTCATAGCCAATTTAATCGAATTGAGATTTCCACAAAAATCGACGTAATACATTGAAAGACAACCAACTAATGGCCGATATTGAGAAAATAACGACCGACCCAAAAATGAACAATTACGACCGAAATTGACCAAAACTGATGAAAAATAACCAAAAATGAGAAACGTCAACCTATCAAGTACCAAAAACAAATGAAAAGAAAAAAATTTACGTAAAAAAAAATTGACCACTACTTTTAGTTGAAGTAGATCAACATATTATTTTGCGATCTCAATCATTTTGATTTAATATATCGAGAAAAAAATGTAGTTTTTTTTACCATTTACCATTTTTGCTTATAAGAATTCTTCGGTTAATTGGATTACATTGCCCTGGTACCAACTGTATATATAGCACCAATGTCCGGGTCTGTGAAGTCACAATTTGATGACGTCATAGGTCAGCCTTGTGACATCATATTCTGATGACGTCATAGATAAGTTTTTTTTCAAGTTCCCCTCTAATAATATATAGCTCCAATGTCAGGGCCTGGAAGTCACAATTCGATGATGCCATAGGTCAGCCTTGTGACGTCACGATCTACATTTTTCAGATCCCACGTGCTTCAGAAAACAGGTCCTTTGCCAGCCCTTGTTGAACTCCGTTAAATAGAATTTATTATCGGTTTCCTTTTGAACGAAACGTCCGCCGTCCGCCCAGCAAAGCTCGGCGCTCGAAAATTTTAACAAGGAACCTGTTTTGTTGTTTTTTTTTTTCTGAAAAATATCGCCACCCGTCGTCCGCCGTCCCTTGTCAAGCCGGCCGGCAACCTCAAGGTCGTCTAGAGGTCGACCGCCTATTATATATAGCTCGGAGATCGAGCTTGGAGATCAAAATTTTAACAGGGAACCTGTTCTATGGAAGATTTTCTGAGAAATTCGCCGTGCGCCGTCCGGCAAAAAACTTGGAAAAACGACGGCTTCCTTCACGAAGTTGAACGAGGAACGCAGGGAACCTGTTTTATGAGTCACATAGGATTTGGTATTGAAAATTCAAGGAAGCCTAGACCTAGATAAAGCTAGGATAAAGAAGGCCTAGACCTACTATGAGCCTAGTGTAATATAGTTAGAGAGTCTTAATTTTTCTCGAATCTCCAGCTATATATTCCAAGTCCCTTTCATATCATATATAGCTCGAGAGTCGAAATTTTTCCAAGTCCCCCTCCTATCATACGAGTATATGGCTCGAGAATCGACATTTTTCCAAGTCCCCCTCCTATCATATATAGCTCGAGAGTCGAAATTTTAACAGGGAACCTGTTTTATGGGGGGCTTTTCGAGAAATTTGCCGTGCGCCGTCCGCCGTCCAGGGAAAAACTTGGAAAAATTTCGACTCTCGAGCCATATATGATAGGAGGGGGACTTGGAGAAAATTTCGACTCTCGAGCTATATATGATTGGAGGGGGACTTGGAAAAATTTCGACTCTCGAGCTATATATGATAGGAGGATATATGATGTGAAAGGGACTTGGAACAATTTCAACTCTCCAGCTATCATATATAGCTGGAGATTCGAGAAAAATTTAGACTCTCAAACTATATTATACTAAGCTTATAGTAGGTCTAGGATTCCTTGAATTTTTAATACCAAATCCCATTTGACTCAAAAACAGGTTCCCTGCGTTCCTCGTTTAACTTCGTTAAGGAAGCCGTCGTTTTTTCCAAGTCCCTCTCCTATCATATACAGCTCGAGAGTCGAAATTTTTTCCAAGTCCCCCTCTTATCATGTATAGCTCGAGAGTCGAAATTTTTCCAAGTTTTTTGCTGGACGGCGCACGGCAAATTTCTCAAAAAGCCCCCCATAAAACAGGTTCCCCGTTAAAATGTCGACCCTCGAGCTATATATGATAAGAGGGGACTTGGAAAAATTTAGACTCTCGAGCTATACATGATAAGAGGGGGACTTGGAAAAAATTTCGACTCTCGAGCTGTATATGATAGGAGAGGGAGTTGGAAAAATTTCGACTCTCAAGCTATATATGATATGAAAGGGACTTGTAAAAATTTCAACTCTCGCGCTATCATATATAGCTGGAGATTCGAAAAAAATTTGGATTCTCAAACTATATTATGTATACTGCGCTTATAGTAGGTCTAGGCCTTCTTTATACTAGCTTTATCTAGGTCTAGGCTTCCTTGAATTTTCAATACCAAATCCCATTTGACTCATGAAACAGGTTCTCTGCGTTCCTCGTTTAACTTTGTTAAGGAAGCCATCGTTTTTTCCAAGTCTTTTGCTGGACGACGGACGGCGCACGGCAAATTTCTCAAAAAGCCTCCCATAAAACTGGTTCCCTGTTAAAATTGAGATACACGTACATTTGAAGTGTACATCTAACGTTTCACGTTTTTGCACTACAACAGGATTAGGGTGCAAAATGCCATTTAACTGGTAACATCATTTTGCTCCACCTTGTATATTTCAAATGTACGAAATTTATATCTCAATTTGTTGGATTACTCAACTTTCTACGACTTTTTAAGCCGAGTTATGGACCAAATTATGAAAAAAATTGACCAATTTGCCAAAATTATCAAAAAGTAAAAATGTTTGAACTTCCATATTTTACGAGTACTTAATTTGAAAGTGAAATTTAACGCTGATTTCGAAAAAAAACACCTGGATATTCCTATGAAACTCGAAAGTGGGTGAATTTTCAATTTCTTATTTTAGGAATGTTGGCAAATTGGTGAATTTTTGGCATATTTTTGTCCATAATAATTCAGCTCAAAAAAACTGTAGAAAGTCCAGCTAGTATAGGGGCGAAAATTGAAAATAAAATCAAAATACAAATTTCGTAGATTTGAAGTATACATCTAACGTTTCGCATTTTAACGCTGGAGTGAATTTAGTGCAAACTCCTATTCAACTCCCTCGAGCTATATATGATAGGAGAGGTACTTAGAAAAATTTTGACCTCCGAGAGTCCCTGAAGTAGGTCAAGGTCACTGATGACGTCCTATTTTGTACTATGCTTATATTAGGTCTAGGCCTCGTTTATACTAGCTTTATACTAGGTCTAGGCTTCCTTGAATTCTCAATACCAAAACCAATTTGACTCACAGAACAGGTTCCCCGCGTTCCTCGTTCAACTTCGTTAAGGGAGCCGCCGTTTTTCTAAGTTTTTCTCCTATCATATATAGCTCCAAAAACCAAGCCTGTAACGTCACAATTTGATGACGTCATACATTTTTCAGACCCCCACGTGCCCCATAAGACAGGTTCCCCACCACCCTTCATTCAAGTCCGTTACAGAACTCGTCAGTTTTTCACGTCCTCCTCCCACCATACATCGCTCGGTGGTCGGTGTGTGTAGCCTGAAAGTCCTTCCAGTAACTAGATATGCAATGCTTCGTACACCAATTGACTTGGCCCCTTCAACGAGCCAGATATGCAACGCCTCAAACAGTATTCTAAGTCCCCCTCGTATCATACATGTGCTCCATAAGACAGGTTCCCTGGCTCCCCTCGTTTAATTCGTTAAAGAATCCATTTTTCTATTTTCGAAGAGCATTAGCGTCCAACTTCTAATCTTAGGTAGCTTTTTTGCCGCGAGCCATGAAACTTGCGGAATTTTTCTCCACTAGTCGCTGGATTTTCCGCGAAACAGATAAAAAAGCATGCCCTCGACTGTCCTAAATTAAGAAGAAAGTTTCAATAGGTATGAGTCAAAATTTACCGACACATCAGGGAAGTGAATCATGGGGAAAGCCGAATAATTTTTGCGGACTGAGAAGCAATGGTAGAAATAATAAATTTCTCAACGTTATTCTTCCGTATCACCGTGATCGACCTTCCAATCAGAAAATGAGAGACCTCGATCACCCGAAAATTGGCGTTATTTTTGAAAGATACAAAATCGACAATTGATAATTTGAAACACAAAAATAAGTGAAGAAGCAGGGAAGAAGAATCTGTGCAAGTTAGAAGTCACTTCCATAAGGTAGTAATGGGACTTGAATGAAAAGTACACGATTAACAGTTCTACGAGTATTCATCCGTACTCGATTGGTATTCCGAGCAACATATTATTATTATTATTTTTGCATCACGTCACGTTGACGTGACTTCAAATCCTGCTGTAGATTTTATAGCGCGTATTTTTCATCGCTACCTTAAGATATATCGATCCTCTCTTGTTTCCAGATTTACTGTCTTACTTCCAAAACATCTGGAGAAAAGTTGGCGACGTTATTTCTTTCGACATTCTAGGCGTGCCTCACGTTTGTCTGATGAAGCCGGAAGATATAGAAGTGAGTTACCGTTGAAAATATTAAATAATTGCAGCCACCCGCGCCTCTTTTTCTTCCATCAGATGGAAATTGAAACACGTACTTTTGGCTGTAGCGAATAGAGAAGTAAACCCTCTTTTTTTTAAAATATATAATATTCTGAATATTACTGTAAGGTGGAAAATTTTAAACCGCGATCGCTATAGATTTTGCAGAAGGGGGGAGGGCGTGAATAAATCGTTATTATTATTACCTACCATTATTCATTCGGGAAAATGAAATTACGTTCATCAATATTGGTCGAGTCGCAACACCGAATTCTTTCAGCCGCGAAATTATTTAATGGCATATGAAATAATCGTAATGAAAAATTCCCGCATTTTTCTCGCTTACCCTTCTTCGAGTGGGAAGATTTTTTACTTCGAGCACAATTTTGATGATAACCTTTTCCCTTATTTTCAGCTCATCTTTAATAACAGTCAACATATCACAAAAGGTAGAGAATACGATTCTCTAATACCGTGGCTGTGCGAAGGTCTGTTGACCAGTACAGGTGAGAAATATGATGTCCAGTTCATACGATGACTCAATTCGCATTCCTGCGAGCATACGCGAAGCGTACAGTATAAGCAAATATTTAATGAAAAAAAAAACAAAAAAACTCATGTGTAATTGTCTTCGTACACAGGAAAAAAATGGCACACTCGAAGAAGAATGTTAACGCCGACGTTCCATTTTAAAGTACTGGAAAATTTCTTGCCTATATTCAATAAAAATGCAAATTTGTTAGTTAGAAAAATATCGACCAGTTCGGCTAAGTCGGAGAGTGTGGACATCGATTCTTTAATTTCTTTGTGCACGTTGGATGTAATTTGTGGTAAGTTCACATCTTACCCTCTCCCCTAGAGGGGACATTACTGCCGAGAGTTGCTGGAAAGGCTTGACGACAGGCTGGGGACAAGAGGAGATTTTGTCCCCGGGGCGGTGGTAGGTTCGATTCTCTTTCCGGCTAGAAGATTTTCCTGCCATACTTTCTGTTCTTTTCTCGTCTCCAAATTGGTAGCTAGTCTCATCGCTGAAATAAAAATTGATGAATGGCCCCTTTTATTCACTAAATTATGATGGCCGACCCAGATGGTTGCATCACCCACACAAGACAGTTTCAGAGTGGAAAAATTTTCTAATGTAGAGAATCTGGACTTTCGAATCTCGACGCAAATCAGTGTAGCACAAAAACGGATCATCAGGAGGATTTTAATTAAAGTCGTACTCCACGAGGAAGGAAGGCGAAGAGGCCGAAGATTTAGGGTCTAGCAAATCTCTATTATCTGCTCTAGTTGGGAGAGGGGGGAGACAGGGTGGACAATTCGCAATAACATGATAAATTTGTACCACACATATAGGCAGATCTCTTTTCAACAAAGAACCTGACCTGCTTTATGAGGGTGTTTATGGGAAGAATGTTCCCCGTTTTTCCGGAAAATTTAAATTTAGAGATGGAGCAAAAAAGGTCTCGAAAAATCTCGACCACTGGCTCTAAAGAAAAGGGAAGAAGCAGAAACTTTTGCTTATATTGAAGGCCTCAGGAAAATTTCGACCTTCGAGTTACATAGAAGGGGAGGGGGGAGACATCGAACAATTTTGGTCATTGGGTTGTTTATGAGGAAGAGGAAGCGATTACTAGGAGAAATTTCAACTTTCAAGCTTGTGTATGAAGAGAGTGCGGATCGGAAACATTTGGGCAAAGTAATTGATCCTTATCAATTATTGAAATTGAAGGATACTCCACAAAACTGGTTTTCTACTCATGTCAATTCCCGTAGTTCATGAAAGAAATTTCGCATGCAGCGAATAAAGTGATCTGTTAGTTTTTGTCAATATTCTCCTTAGGTAGATTGCGTGACGTCATCGAAAAGATTTGAAAATTGTTTTCGCCTAAATTCTTCTTCAGAGGAGGCACTTGCGAGGGCCATACACATAGGAAAAAATGACTTCTTTGATGGGGTTCCCACATCCAGACGTACCCGCTGGGGTAAATTTATTTTGCGCATTAGAACATTTTCATATTTTAGCTCAGCGCTGGATAATTATGAGGTTCTGGAAAATCTAATTCAAGGGGATGAAAATTGGAGTAGTCGCCGGGAGAAAGTGCCAGCAGGAGTATCGTTTGAGTTTCTGTGCTGACATTGTCTCTGGGCAATACTCTATGTCAGCGGCAGATTACCCTAACGCAAATTTTTGGGGGCGGCAAATCGAACGTAAAATACTTGGGGAGATGATGAATGATGCGTGCGAAAAATAGAAAATTGAAAAAATCACTTCAAGGGAGCGGCATATTGGAAAGTGCTCCGAAGCGGCAGGGGGCTTAATCCGTCTCTGCTCTATGTACTGATGATTGGTGGACCAAGTGCTCCGAGTGGGGCACAGCTCAATCTAAGGTTAGACACTGAGGTAATTTCGGTTAACGATGGTAGTATGGTCGATGAGGTGGTTTTGTCCTCCATAGTTTATTCCAGTCGATGGATCTCCCCGTCGGCAGCAAAGGACAGTCGAGGAAGATAGGTCTGCACGGTGTGAAAATGTCGTAGGGACACCATCCACCTGCCAGACAACCGACCCGTACGTCTTAGGTACTTTCTACACTCACCGCGTACACTGAGCGTGTGGCTGCTCCAGAGTTAGCTTTGAGAAACCGTCCACGTCCGGTTGACATCGTGAGGAAACTTGATGATATATTTCTCTAGAGGTGCATGCGTGCCTATGGTGAATGTCTCTACATATTCGCATCGGGATCATGACGGCATTTATACATTTGGATAAATTTTTACCTCAAATCTCTGAGGAGAAGAGACTTGATAAAATATTGAGTTTTAACTCCAGTAGAGGGAAGGTAAGAATTTTGTGAATGGAAAGAGGTGAGCCACGTTCGGGTCGTGACGTCATCAAAGATCTTGGTACTAGTGTCAATTGCCAATTCTTGTGCAAGAAAGACTTGGTACGTTATCGTGCTCGGATTCTGAAGCTAACTGTGTATTTCTGTCTGTACATTTTTTTGGACGAAGGGGGGTATTTCTGATTGTCACGTTATTTGGGTCAATCAAGGGATGGAGAGAGTTTCAAATATTAATGATTGACTACCATTCTATTAGTTATAGCACTATGGCAAAGAAGGTATCAAGAAAAGTCTAGTCAGTGAGGGGGTCGAGGACAGTTGAGAATAGGCTTTGCTCAGCGTAACTTATCTTCAGCCTCCGCATTGAAACCCATCCTAAATGCCTCAATCAAGTCTAATCCTATTTAAATTTCACTTTTGCACCCGGGTTCGTCATACTTCCTCTTCCTGCCTCATCTACTTTACCTAAGGATTATTCTGAAATTCTCCATTTCTAAGGTAAGTCAAACCATCTCCACTAATATCATTTGGAGGCTCGAAGGTACGGCTCCTAAATGACTACACCTCTTCATGACTTTTGTCTATCCCCTCCCCGCTCGCACTTCTCGTCTACACAACTCCTAAAATATGCTCAATATAAGTTATCTCTCAAAATTATATTTTTACAGAGACTGCTATGGGTGTTTCTTTGGATTGTCAATTAGGAGAAGCAACCGAATACGTTGCTGCGATCCGAAGGTACACCTCTATCAAATATATATTTTTTTAATTTAATATGAAACAATGTTGATGACCAATTTTTTACCTCAGGGCTGGTGAAATAATACTGTTACGTAATTTGACATTTTGGATGTATAATGCGGTATTGTTCAATAGTTCACCTACTGGAAGAGAATTCAGAAGAATAGTCAAATTGCTTCATGGATTTACCGAAAATGTATGTGCACATGTAGACAGAAAACTCTCGCAGACTTTAAATTTTAATAAAGTGACTACTCTTGTTAATCTTGCAATTGTTTTTAAAAAAATAGGTAATAAAAGAGAGGAAGGAATTACACAGACTGAAGTCCAATCAAGATAGCGAGAAATCAGGTAAGTGACTATACGATCTCAAAGATTGGTCACTTTACCGATTAGATTATCTGTAATTTACAATCTTTCAGAAAAAAGTTCCAGTATCTACAAACAGCGAAAATCTTTCTTGGATTGTTTAATTGAAATGCAGAGAGAAAATCCGAAAGAAATGACCGATTTGGGAATCCGAGAAGAAGTTGACACATTTATGTTTGAAGTACGTTATACCAACAGGAGAATTTTAAAATTCTTCCGCTTGCGACACTATCACAGATATCGAGAGAGGATAGCAAAACACTTTTTTTTTTCTTTCGCTCGTCGGCATGGTGAAGCATTTGAGACAGTTTTTAAACATTATTTCGCCTTTTATTACATTTTCAGGGGCACGATACGACATCCGCTGCTCTCACATGGGCTATCTTTATGATTGCAACACATCCAGAAGTTCAGGTTAGCTAATTCTTAGTAACCCTTTGGTTTTTCAAAATGGATACCGCGTGCACTGATGATTGTCCACCTTTCTACATTTCCAGCAAAGGATACATGAAGAGTTGGAAGTCATCTTTGGTAAAGATGACCGAGAAGCAAGTTTCCAAGATCTTAATGAAATGCATTATCTCGAAATGGTCATCAAAGAAACGTTAAGATTATATCCCAGTGTGCCATATATAGCCCGATTTTTAACAACACCTGTACAAATTGGTAAAACAGTGATAATATTAATGTATTTAAAAAATTATTCAGCTTGATAAAATACAAAATTAAGTTCAAGGTGTTCGCAAATTTGATAAATTAATTGTTGAAGTAATGGTATTAAATTCGTAAAAATAAGCGTTAGACATATCAGATAACGACTATGAGGGATAAATTATAATTATTGTACATATAACAAAGATTAAGAACAAAAATATGAATTACATTAAATAAAATGAAATAAGTTTCCTAAAATCACAGACACATTCGATAACAGAGATTGTACTCGTAGAGAAAATTTGATAAAATAATGACTTATATTTACAGGTAAACATCACATACCAAAGGGAACAAATATCACTATCATTCCGTACCTGGTGCACAGAAATCCGAAAATTTTTGAAGACTACGAGAAATTTGACCCGGAGAGATTCTGTCAACATAATGTTGCTCAACGACACCCATATTCCTACATACCTTTCAGCGCTGGTTACCGCAATTGTATTGGTAAGTACAATCCGCAGACGACGAGAATATTAATAATAAATTGACGAACTGAGATACAGGAAGTATAGTACGGGTGAGAAGGACGATTTCTAAGCCTTAAGTATTTCTTAAAATCCTCTCGCATGTTAAAATTTTTAATCACAATTATTTTTACAGGACAAAAGTTTGCCATGCTCGAGTCAAAAGTGATATTATCATCGATATTGAGAAAATTTCAAGTTCACTCGTCGCTCAAGAAAGAAGATGTGAAAGTACTTCCGGAAGTAATTTTACGCCCAACCCCAAAAATTTATTTATCTTTCAGGCCAATTAAAGATCAACATTAGTTATGTTTGTAGATCATTCAAAGCAATAAAATCAGCTCTTTTTTTGTATTACATTCTTTTTTTTCCTCCTCAGATAACCATCGACTTTTCCCAACATCAAAAAAATTTCTTACGAGTTAACTGAAAGACCGTAATTTCGTTAATGGTTCTAAAAAGAAGTGGAAAAAATTAAGAATTGCTGATTCAACTCAATGTTTCACTCCTTTCGACCCTTCCGGGGCCGTTTTTACTTTAATTTTTTTGTTCGCACTCGAAATCCGGTCGGATTCATCGGTTTTCTGATCTTCATCTTTTTGACATCTGAAAGAAAATAATTGTTAATAATAAACGCTTCAAAACATGGAGAGTTTAACAAAAATTAATAAAAACTCTTTTTCTAATACCTCTTTAGGCTCACTTGAGGCGACGAGCTACAAATGTGGGAATCCTTTGCCGACTCCTTCAACAACATCGCATTACATTTACGACACTGGTATAGTTTAGAATCTTCACCGGGTAAATTGTATTCTTGCCACAAGTCATCAGCTCTATGGAAAATAAAAACATTTTGATTTTTTGAGAAGCGTTCCAACTATAGCGAAAAAAATTTTGAGAACTATTCGTTACTAAGTTTCCGGTTTCTTGAAGACTCAATTTTCTTCCATTCTCGTTCACAGATACAGACGATGTGATCGATCCACTCGCAAGAATAGTCGCCATTTTTGCAGTTGTATTTAAACGATCACTTGTTTCTTCTAGAACAACAAACGGCGACTTTTCTTCCACAGAATTTTTCAGAGTGGACGGAGTACGCGTAATAATGCTTCTATTTTCTGACTTTCCGATTTCTCGAGGACTCGATTTTCGTCCACTCTCTGTCATCGATGCAGACGATGAGATCGATCCATTCGCAGGAACAATCACAAGTTTTGTAGCTGAATTTAAAATATCACTCTTTCCTTCTGGAGTAACCAATGGAGACTTTTTTCCCCTGAATTTTTCAGAGTAGATAGAGTATGCGTAGAAATGCTTCCATTTTTGATACAAAACTCTTCATTCTTTTTGGACGGTAGCTCATGTTTTTTCTGAAATAAAAACGATAAAATAAATAAGGTAAACTCTTCTGATAATTCTGAAGCTTCGATTCAAAATGACGAAAAAAAAATAATCAGAAGTCTCCGTTCTTCAATCGCCAATTTCTTTTTATTTTATAATACTGACCTCAGTACTCTCAGTAACAGTCATGGGTTGAGCTGTACTCCCGAGCTTTTCTATGGATATTTTTGGAAGTGCCGAAGACTGAAATTTACGACGATGCCTTGGTTCCTTCTGAAATGATAAGAGAGCACAATTTCAAGATTCCTGATCAACATCGGCAAGGGTTAGTTTTTCAGAACAAAACAATTCATTTCATGTAAGTAGGAACCTTACGCGATTTCAAATACTCGTGTCTTCGCGTAGTTCGAAGTGTCGAAGTACATAATATGTTTCCACTGAAGGTTCATCAACGATAACACTAATCTATTTCATCACTCTCGGATCCGACTAACAACAGATTGAAAATAATTTGTACTTGTAATTCTGGATTAACTTATAGGTTAGGTTTCATCGCCAGTAAACTTCTTACAGATCTCTTCAACTCCACACTCAGTCGATCTTGGACGGAACGGCATTTTTCTATAATTATGTTATGGAAGTCGTGGGTGACAGTAATACAAATAAGACAAACACGAGTAGTGTCCAGGGCCTGGTAGTGTCTTACTTGATTTTCGATCTGAAAGAATCAAATTTCTTTTGGTATACAATCCAAAACGCAATTCATAGCTAAATTTGTTTCTACTTACCTTGATGAACGGAAAGAGGTCGTTGAATATCTTTCTTAGTTTACCATTTTCTTGAATCGTTAAATTGAGGAAGATGGGACTGTCTTCACAACTACAAATTTGACAAGTTTTCTTTCGAATATTTGAAATCATCATCGTCGATAGTTTTTCTTGAATTCATTACTTCTATAAATTAAGCACGAGATAGGACAGATACCGGTAAGGGAATTTTGTTTTTCATCAGGTTGAATCATGTCTGCTGGACAGCAGCACAGACTGTGAAGCGTCCAATTCAGCAGAAGAATCCAAAGCAAAGAGAAAAGAGGCCGGGAAGTGACGTCACTACACGTTTCGTCTCTTTCGAATGCGATTAGGGGAAATAGTATCTTCCTTGTCTCAAATACGCATACAAAAAGCCTATTTCTCTTAGTTGATAATTTGAACTGACACATCTTGTCGGAGTGATGAGACGAGGAGTGGCTGCGGAGCTTGAAAGTCACATACTACAAACATTATTATTTTTAAATCATCAGCAAATTAGCCAAAGAAAAATTTGCTGCAGTCGTGGTCGTAGCGATTCACGATTGAAAGTGTTGAGATTTTAAGAATGTATTTTGATGTAGCGGTTCAATTTATCTCTGTACGAATTTCTCACTAGATTCGTACTCATATTCTGTTGTTTGTATCTTGCTTTCTTCTCTTCACTCGAGCTTTTCTCGTTACCGAATCTTTCCAAGATGATGTACGCCGATGAAGACGTGAGTATTTCGAGAGCCAATTACTGCTGATTCGTGAATGCCGGCTCTTCATTCTCAACTGTACAAAATATCCTGTCTTGTATTCTTTTCAGCCGTATGATAACGGAAATGCCTACGATTCTTACTCTCACGAGGTAGAACGTCCTTACTTTCCGGCGTATGATGCTCCAACGTCCGATATGCCGGATATGATAAAACAATTCATCCAGTATTTTTATCAAGCCATCAAAGAGGGTCGATTAGATGATATTCAAGAACTTTATGAAAACAGGTAAATTCAGTCGTGCGTTTCTCATCATTGAAATTGTTTTAAGTAAAAAAAAATACCACTTGGTTACAGTTTTCCAAAGTTATCTGAGAACTTCTACGATCGATCACCGTGGCCAGATGAAACATCTATCGGTTATCTTGTTGATAACGACACGGTGAGATTTTTATCCGATCCTTACTTAATTGTGGGACGATTCTAGTATTACTGAAAATTTATTTTGTACAGACTTTCTTAGCTTTATATAAAGAATTATATTACCGTCATCTTCACGCGCATTTGAGCTCATCGGTAACCTTACATCAACGTATCGAATCGTTCTCCAATTACTGCACGTTATTCAATATTATATTGGGTGAGTGTTGTACCTTACTATACATTTTGAACTCTTGCTTTCAAGTGAAATCTAATATTCGATTGCTTGCAGATAACAAGGAACCAATCAGTTTAGAATTACCAGATGTGTGGTTGTGGGAATTGATCGACGAGTTCATCTATCAGTTTCAAGCGTTTTCGCAGTACAAACTAAGACCGAAGAAAAGTATGGAGGAAGTAGACCTTCTTCAGAATAAGAATTTTTCAAATCGAACATGGAATGTTTTGTCGGTACTGAATGTGTTGCATTCTCTTATCGACATTTCTAACATCAAGAAACAATTAGAAGTAAGTGAATTTCGAGAATATGGGTCTTTTTTTTTTTTTTTTTTGAGGCTATATAATTATGAGTTATCGTTGCAGGTACAAGCGAGTGGTGGAGATGCTGAATCTGTTGCTGGAGTCTTTGGAAAGCATTCTCTGTACAAAATGTTGGGTTATTTTTCACTGGTTGGATTGTTGCGGTTGCACTCTCTGCTGGGAGATTATTATCAGGCGGTCAAAGCGCTGGAAAACGTTGACGCCGTCAAAAAAGTAAATTATTAACTTGAATAGGAGCTTTCAAGACAATCAATACTGATCGTTCATTTTTATATATTCAGAGTCAATATTCGTCCGTACCAGCTTGTCAAATCACTATGGCTTACTACGTTGGATTTGCCTACATGATGATGAGGCGTTATGCAGATGCCATTCGCACATTCAGTTCGGTTCTTTTATATTTGCAGCGAGCGAAACAATTGTTTCAGGCTCGCACGTATCAGAATGATCAGGTATTGTATTTATTTACAAGCCCTCTCCTCTTAGTCAACTAGGCTATCAATTTTCATAATCCTTTCCTACGCAGATAAATAAGCAAACCGATCAAATGTACCAACTGCTATCTATATGCTTGGTACTACATCCACAATACATTGACGAGTCAATTCAACAGGCATTACGAGAAAAGAACTTGATCGACAGAATGGCGAGGATGCAAAGCGGAGACTTAGGGGTGAGTTTTTTGTCATCATTTCGTAAAAAGACTCTCATTGGCAATCTCTGAAATTTTCCATTCATAATGTAGGAATTTGAAACTATGTTTTCGTATTCTTGTCCGAAATTTTTGAGCCCGGCGTCTCCGGCGCCAGAGGCAATTACAGAAGATCGTACTCGAGAAGCAACCAAATATCAAACACAGATTTTTATCGAAGAAGTTAGGCAGCAAGAAATGCTTCCAACTATCAGAAGGTGAGATGATGAAAACTCTCAATATTCTTTTAGGGAGGTGAAAATTTCAACGTAGATTGACTTACTTTCTAGTTATTTGAAGCTGTACAAAACTCTACCGCTCTCAAAGTTAGCATCATTCATGCGACCAGCTTTGATAGCGCCAGATGATGATTTAGATCCTGAAAAAGAGCCCATAAAAAGATCGGTAGATCCCGAAAAGGAACTAATAAAGAGATTATTATGTTTCAAGCACAAGATGAAGAATATGGTTTGGAATAAAGGAGCTTCTGGACTCGATGGAAGTTTCCAATCTGGTTCGGAGGTTTGTTTTTTCTAATACGAAGTTACGTATCTTCGTTATTGATTGACCGTTGTAGTAAATTAAGTGTTGTACGTTCACCCTTTTCAGCTCGATTTTTACATCGATAATGGTATGATTCACATCGCCGATACAAAGGTGGCTACTCGTCACGCCGACTTGTTCATTCGAAAGATTCAGAAATTCGACGAGTTACGTAAGAAATTACAAACGCTTCGTGTTCAATAAGAGAACTACACTTTCTTAAAGTTCAGTTGCTAAAAGTGACGTTTTTTCTTATCTTCCTTTTCACAGCATTTGATGTTTTGTCTGAAATTTTGCTTTGAAATATAGAATAGGTTGATATTATTGGTGCTTTGAGTATTTTTTTAGTAATTTGTGACGGAATAGTACGCGATTCGACTGTAGTACAAATTGGAGACGACTTTTCATTAGTCGAAGATATAAAGAACGTTCTTTCGGAGTCGCAGTTCCCTCCAAGTGTGGTAAAAATCAATTTGTAATTATTCTGGAGGTTACAGTCTGAACTTCTGTTCATTTTCTAAAAGTGAGAAAACGAATCTACAATCAGTGAATTTCATTTTGATTGTATTTTGTGCCAAGCCATGCAAATCTAAACGCTCGAAAAGGCAATTGAGAATGACGGGAAGCTGTAGATCTAGTTCAGCATCGTAAAGACGCGCTTAATCGGCTAAACCAGCAACCCTTATCTCACGCACATGCGAAGAAAATTACTAAAAGAACGAACGTGTAATAATAACGCATCATTTCGTCACCTTCCCAAGCTAGATTAGGGCACCATGGAAAGCGCAGTCCGAATATACCGCACTATTGTGGATGGTTGCGAGGCCGTTGGCCATAATTGGCGTAAGTGAGACTGTTGTTATTATTATGATACAAAAATGAATGTGTAATCATCAACGACTCGGTTATTCTAGTTTTTTTCCCCCATAAAACGCTGAATTCTATACCTACAGTCGAAGGTGAGTGCTCGTTGGATTCTTCTCGTCGAGACCCTTCCCTTGATGTATAATTGCCTACGTATCGGTCGGGGTACTTAATCTCGTTTTTCAATTACATTTGTAATTGTACATATTTGCACTAATCCTACCGATCTCTTAGAAAATCTATGAATTCAAAAAGAAAACATAAATTACGAAGAAAAATACTATAATATTAAAAATAATGAATAACACTGTTCACTGCGCAACCTTCACACTACTACAATAGACGCAGGAGATTTGCTTTTAAAAAACACATTAGAATTACACAAAAAGCTGGTACTATAATGACTCACAATTTTTCTTACTTAGAGCCAGAAAGAATGAAGTACATTTCGATAAATGGTGAGATACAGTTTGACGAACAACAAACGCCGAAAATTGATTCAATTTACACAAACGAGAAAAGATGTTTCAACGAAGACGACAGAACTAAAGTTTCTCGATACAGTAACCTTTTCGACTCTAATTTTTGTTCATCCACATAAAAACTTTCATCATGAAGTACGCCGTCATTACACCAAATATTATTTTATCACGCTGCTGCCTGGATACTAGTTCTCGTTCGATATTTACAACCCGTCGGTTCATTTTCACTAGCTGTTTACGTAAGTGCATTATTTCTTCTTCGGTTTTTAAAAATGGTCCATTACTAGAATATACAAGAAAGAAAAATTGAAACCGAGTAAAATAGAGTTGGCTCTAAACTCAAGACGCAATAAATCAATTATACAGCTTACTTCCAAGGATTACTGAAGTCCCGCGCGTTGACAGACTGATCCATGACGAAACTAGTTTGACTTGTATTCATATTGTTATACATATTGATATTATTTTCGCCGAGTGTCACAATGTCTTCATTGTGTTCCGTTTCTTTTCCAAAATCTTCAACAGCTATTGGGAAGAAATGATCTTCCAAAGTAATGACTCTCGGTGGGGTCTAGAATCAAGTGAACGTTAGATAAATAATATCTCAACTAGATCACTTTTTGTAGAAAGAAGTCCATGAGATATTCTCACTTGCACTCTGATCATCCCGGGATCGGGAGGCATGATTGTATTTTCCATGATGAGTTCACGAGGGGGTGCAGGAGTACCGATATGCTTATCTTGCCCTAAGGAAGGAGGAATACAAGTTACAATCGATCACGTTACGATCTTTCAAAATGGAAGAAACATAGTGTAAATCAACCTGCGACGAGAATTCGATCCGGAACCCTCATGTCAATCTTCTCTGGTTGCCACGGAATTTGAGCCACAAATTCGTCTTCGTCATCGCCACTAGTCCCAGCTAATTTAATGCGCTTAGGAACTTGCATTTTCGCAGTAATTTCCGCCGTGAAGTTTGGATCATAGAAATGATCCGTATTGAATCGAGCTGGACTGGCTGCCCGCGCCATTCTGTTAATTAGTTATCTGAAGAAAACGTACAATCACAAAAGCGTTTGACAAATCGGTTTCCAATACTAGACATTGTTTTGAAATCAAGAATAAAGGAGAGGTGTTATCACCAAGTCAGCTTACCCAGTTGATTTATGTGACAAAATCCGAATAATATTACCGAACTGCTACCGAACTAGAACTGCTGGCATTTACAAGAGTTCCACGTTTCCCATATTACAATATCAAGAATTTACAATTACAACTATTCTACTATTACTACAGAAAAAAATCTAAAAATGGATGAAAAACAGAAACTTTTTGTACTGGTTTTGTAGGAATAATTATAGTACGAACGTTGTGTACTTGGTAGTTGGTACTTGTGTACGTACGTCGTACGTATCAGCATTCAGCAACGCAGCAACGGGTATGCTCCTTATCTCATCCTCAGTCCTCGCCCCTCGGAATCATGAGCGTGCGGTGGAGGGGACGACAGGCTAAGACAGGCTACCGTACAGAGCATCTACAGGGTCAAATATTGATGCACTTGCACAATAACGATCAGCGGAATAAGATTCATTTTAGTTAACAAGGTAGGGTGGTATGAGCCTCGTTTTCCTAATATTATTGTTTTACAGATACGCCATTTTCAACTTTTCATGTCAGCCTGCAACAGGGCAGACTGAAAGTCTGTTTCAGTAAAGTTGCGTATGACTCAGCGCGTCTTCAGTCTTGACTATTATTTATAGTACTTTGTATAGCTCAACGTGAGCTCAACCATTGAGCGCTGTTGGCATTGATGAGGATGCAAGTATGAAATACTGGAAAAGCCCCTTTTTTTGTGAGAAGTAGCGCTCCAGTGGTGAAAGTAGTAATACGTGAATATGCAAAAAGTAAACATGGTGTGTGAACTATGAAGTGCGTGCGCATCGATTCAAGCCGGTTCGACAAGATCGGCAAGCGTGTGCGCCTTTCGACCTTGATGGACGCCAAGGCGCAACGGTTGTAACCTTCATTACCGAGTAGTTAAACGCTAACGTTGAACCTGATGATTTAAGTAAGTTGAATTTGACAGTGATGAGTGAGTATACGTTAACTCTTGACGGTAAAAACTAAAGTGTGTCGATACTGCAATTTATTCGCTCGCTTATGATCAACGTGATAAATTTTATCGATCAATTTGTGAAACAGTTTTCTACTAGTTGATACTCTAGAAGTAGCAGTCATAGCTTTTCTTTACATTCTTGTATCTGATACCTGATTGTAAACATTTTCCTCGCGGTGAAAATTTACCTAGTTTTCGGTTCGTTCCGTTGCATATTTGTTCGTAACGTGAATTCAATTTAAGGTCATTGTTACCAGTTACTTTCTAAACTTCCATCATGACAAAGTACCACAAGCCAGAAGCGAAGGTCATTCAAGAACTGAGAGATATTGCTCACAAGCTGAGAATCGACTCGATTACCGCTACCAATGCCTCGAATTCGGGCCATCCAACATCATGCTCGTCCATTGCTGAGGTTATGTCTGTTCTGTTTTTCCACGTAATGCGCTACGATCTGAAAAATCCTAAAGACGCTGCATACGACCGTTTCATTTTGTCTAAAGGTCACGCAGCACCTATTTTGTACGCTGCCTGGGCCGAAGCCGGTCTCTTTCCGGTTAGTGATCTGAAAAATTTGCGTAAAGTTGACAGCGATTTGGAAGGACATCCTACGCCGAGACTGAATTTTATCGATGTAGGTACTGGATCCTTGGGGCAGGGATTATCTGTAGCTTGCGGCATGTCCTACGTTGGCAAATACTACGATAAAGCTTCTTACCGCACCTATTGCATTCTTGGCGACGGAGAAAGTGCCGAAGGCTCCGTGTGGGAAGCGTTGAATTTTGCTTCGCATTACAAATTAGATAATTTGGTCGCTATTTTCGATATCAATAGATTGGGTCAGTCGGAACCGACAGCCTTGCAGCACGATGTGGAGACCTATCGCAAACGGGTGGAAAGTTTTGGTTTCCACGTTCTCGTTGTTGATGGACACGATGTTGAAGAATTATGTAAAGCTTTTTTTGAAGCGTCCGTCACGAAAGGAAAACCTACCGCTATCATAGCAAAAACGCTTAAAGGCAAATTCTTCCCGAATATCGAAGATCTAGTCGAATGGCACGGTAAACCGTTGGGCAGTAATGCGGAAACCGTCATTCAGCACTTGAAGACGCTTATAAAAAATCCTGGAGCAAGTAATATTCAGCGACCCTCTCCCGAAGCGCCGTTCCCGCCTGCCGCTTCAAGCGCCACCATTCATCTCAGTGCACCACCCTCCTACAAGAAAGAAGAGAAAGTTGCTACAAGGTTGGCGTACGGAGTCGCCCTTGCCAAGGTTGCTACGAATAACCCGAAGATCATTGGTCTGGACGGAGACACGAAAAATTCCACGTTTTCCGACAAGCTAAAGAAAGTGTTTCCCGATCGTTACATCGAGTGTTTCATCGCCGAACAGAATTTAGTCGGCGTTGCTATCGGAGCCGGATGTCGAGGCAGAGCCATTCCTTTCGTTTCCACATTTGCCGCCTTTTTCACTCGCGCATTCGATCACATTCGTATGGGCGCTATTTCTCAGGCGAATGTTAAATTCGTTGGGTCTCATTGCGGTGTCAGTATCGGCGAAGACGGACCCAGTCAAATGGCTTTAGAGGACCTAGCCATGTTCCGCTCCATACCCGGAAGCTATGTGTTCTACCCCTCCGACGCTGTCAGCACCGAACGTGCCGTCGAATTGGCAGCCAACATTAAAGGAATATGTTTTATACGTACCTCCCGCCCGAATACCTCTATCCTGTATCCTAATGAGGAGCAATTTGCCGTCGGTCGTGCAAAAATTCTCAAAAGCTCCGGGGACGATAAAATATTGTTGATCGGTGCCGGAGTAACCTTGCACGAAGCTCTTGAGGCCGCAAATGAATTACAGAGTAAATATAACATTCGCGCTCGCGTGCTAGATCCATTTACCATTAAACCATTGGACGAGCAGACCATTATCCAGAATGCCGAACAATGCGGAGGAAAAATTTTGACTGTGGAAGATCATTACGCCGAAGGTGGTCTAGGTGAGGCGGTCTTGTCGGCTGTTGCTGAAGTACCGAACATAATTGTGAAAAAATTGGCTGTTACCGAATTACCCCGTTCTGGCCCACCTAACGTTCTCCTCGACATGTTCGGTATTAGCGCGAAAAGTATTGTTAAAAACGTCGTTAATATGGTTTAAATGCGAATCATGAAAAGCTTGAGACAATCTTGTGAACTGGACAGCTTCGCATTATTGTCTTGTTTCTCAATATTTTTGTTCTTACTCATTCCTGCTTCTTCTGTGAAGCCTGTTTATTTATTTTTAATTGTCATTACTGTTATACTCTTTATCAGTGCTGGTTGAATACAATTTTTCTCTGAACGATGTGAGGAATTTTGTTTTTTTCTTTCGTCATTAAGTTCTCGCGCGTTCTACATCTTATCTGCCTAATTGTTGAATAAATACACCAACAGAGAGAACAATACTTTTCAACGGTTGTAATTTGATCACAATTCACAAAAATACTTCCATAAAAGGTGAACGTTTTCAACTGAACAGTCATTGGGGAAGTTGAAAACGTTTACCTTTCGTGTACATTTTTTTAGTCGTAATTGAATTATGTACCTCAAATTACTTTCTAACCTAGGTCAACCGTTTAAATAGAAAATCAGAATTAAGTCGAAACTTGAAACTATTCGTCTGGTGTATCGAGAATCTTTTTTTGTGAATTTTAATACAGATAGTGATACGGTGCCAAATTCCATAGGTACTTGATCGGTATTCTATTGTAAGTCGAAGGAGCCCCTGTCAATTCAAGAAACCGAGAAGGGATACGATTATAAATTATGGTAAAAAATGGAAAACAGAGCCACCAATATGTTTATCGGAATTCAATGCCATATCCTGACTCGAATCCCCCGCGTCACTTCCAAATTTCATTTTGTAAAAGTCGTTGGTCTTATTTCTCATGTTCAACAGAAAGAAGACTCGAAACAGCGATACGTCAACATTGCGCAATCCTTTTACGCTCAATCTATAGCTTCAATTTTTATTTTAAAGAATTAACGAACTGAAAATTATGCGAATACTTTATATGATTCCGTTCCTGCGTCAATCTGTACTCAGAAACGAAGCAAGAAAAAATTGGCACTCATTAAAACGATGTGTAACCTAGGTGAAACGTGACTTCAGAATATTTAGCCAGATAGTACAACGATCATATTTTTTTTCTTCAATTTACTACACTCTTTTTCTCTCGTAATTGTTCTTTCCCTGTACTTGAAACCGACTTTTTAGAGCGACTGCGATATTGATTTGAAAAATATTGGTGCAGAGTTTGAATACGAACCAATTGGTGAGCGAAATTTGTGATCATAAGAATCCCTAGGTATTATCGAGAGGGCGAGTAATTCCTGAGAAAAATAGATTGGCACATGTCATGGGTTTGTAGAAAGAATTCACAGGTCACCTCAACCTTCTCTTTATCTATAAAACATGCTACTCCATTCACGTGCTTTAGACGATAGCAAAAACGTAATTCGTGATAAAATTGTAATCAAGAAAACATCTCATATTATTAACTTGCACATTTACATTGGTAACCAAGCATTTGATTTATCGCTCTTTCGAAAACCGTTGAAGACGGATTTATTTACTTTCAAGAAATTCAAGAAACGTATCACCATTTTGAGATTGAAGAATTAAGGTTTCAAATAAAAATTGGACTTATTTTGACAAAAATTTCATCTTGTGAGTTTTTATCGAGATGTGAATCCCTACCGATGAATGAAATTTTTTCTGAACTAAAACAGATTTTTTGAGGTACCTACATTAAAAAAAAAGAGATAGATATTATTTTGAGTCAGTAGAACGGCTGTAAAACGAAATGGATTCAGCTATTTGAATATCAATTTTTAGGTTTATCCAATTTTTACATTTTGTTAGGTAAAAATCGAATAAATTTGCATAGAAATAATACCCACTCCGTTCATCAAAACAAAATTTATATTACTGTCTCAGAATATTGCGATGACGTATGAGATGTAATACGGAAGGGTAAAATTAGTGGTTGATAAGTTGAGAAAAGAGAACAGACATTTTGTTGTTAGAAAAAAAAAACAAAATACTGTATCAGATAATAAATAGTATATTCAAGTAGTTAATGCATCAACTTTCTTCAGAAATATTTTGATTAAAAATAATTCTAGCAGAATTATCGATTACTAAATTGGAAAATTGTGAAACTATGAGGCGTTCCTACTATTCTTGTGAAAGGGAACATTTTCGTGTAACCATGTTGTATTAACAAAAAATTTTGAGCTAGCGAACTTGATGTTCAGTTCAAGAACGCATAATTTTCAATTCATGACAGAATTCACTTGCAGATATTTTTCTGTGATGAAGACGAAAGCAACTACTTTTTGTTGAACTGCTAAACTGAATTCAAGACGCAATCTGCGGATCATAGACAGAAATAAAATTCTTTAAATTATTTCGCTTCAAAAAGTACTCATCGCAAATCTTGTCACCGTATCATCCGAGTTACCCAAACGCAACTTTGATATCCTTATTTACACCAAACGAATCAATACGTTCTGTATAAAATAAAGGAAGCCCGTATGACATGAATTGGATAATTTAATTCAGAATTGACACACAAATACTTCCAAAATTTTACTGTTCCCACAATAAGATACAAAGGTTGTTGATCCTTTACAAATGGAACTCATTCTCCTTGAAGGTGGGGAAGAGGAAACGAAAGTTTACTTCACTTCCTTTTTCCGAAGTTGATTTGTTAATTTTTTTAAACGCTTCACTAATCAATATCCCTCCGATTGTTTTATCACGTAAATTTCCTCTCCTGACTCGAGGTAGGGGAGTATTTCACACCTCCTTTCATTATGTTGGGTTAATAAGAAATGATCTCATACTGCTCAACCCTAAAATTTTCTATTTCCCCCTCTTCAGTAATTATTTTTTGAAATGCATCCGATATATGCCTTTTTGATCTCGAGTTAATTAGATAAAATTCTCTCATTTGCGCCAGAAGAGTTCCACGGGATTTTATAAGTCGCATTTACAACAAAATGTATAAAAAGTCCATTATCACGATTATCTCGTAGAAAAATTACTCCGTTGATAAAGAAGTGAACAATTAATTTAATACAGAATCGATACATCACACAAATACTTCCACATTTCGCACACGAATTGAATAAAATCATTGTTTTATGACTAAAATACGAAAATCGCTAATTTACTTCAAACCAAATTCGATTTCGTAATTTTTCAAGACGAAAAAAATAAATAAAATGAAAGAGAATATGAGAGAACGATAAGTTTACGTTTCTTCAGTTTCTAAAACTTGTTTATCAGATTCGTCTATCTTTTGAAATGCTTCAACGAGTTTCAATATCTCACCAACGTTTCTTGTTACGTGAATATCGTTGATAGTTGTATGCCTTAGAATACCTTTGGTGTCGATTATGTAGTGAGCTCTAAAACAGAAACACATCAAAATTACAATCTTGCGTCCTCGGAAAGAGAATTCGAATAAAATAGAATACTCACCTCAAACTATGACCAGCGCTCGGTATATAACAGCCGTAGCTCTTAGCAATATCGTGCGTGTAATCCGACAAAAGAGGTATTTTTGGATAAGCAACGCCTCCATCTTGTCGACTCATTTTTGACCACACCTGATGCGTGAGATAAGAATCGACAGAACATGCGACTACTTCTGTGTTTATATTTCTAAAATCCGATATTCGACTGCTCAGATCGATTATTTCTTGCGAACACAGTTTAGAACTAGAAAGAAAATAATTATACTATTACACACAGGGTGATAATAAAACAAAATTATGACATGATACGAGTATCAAGAGATTTCAACAAAGTCTACTCTTTGGAAACGTGTGAGTCTTCCCTTTGAGCACGTTTATCTCACGTAACACATTTCAAGTTCTACAAGTTGAAGAAAGTATTTCTACGAGATAAAGCGAGTAGGTTTCGATAGTTCAAATGCGATAACAGAACCTTCTTCCAAATATTCGAATGACAATATCTATAATCCATAAATACGAAGACAGCTGTAACCGCGGAAGTAGGAAGGTCTAATAAGGTTTCGTTTTCTCTGAAATACCCTAACTTTCAGCCTGATCAATGTAAATATATTACTGTGAAAATGTTGCTATTGACGCACGTGAATTCGGTAATAACAATAGATTTCCGAACACTTGCGAAAATATGGCGTTAATATAGTCCATAAGCGAAACTATTCGGGGCTAACTGACCTCGAAGAGCATTATAATGGACATGGAGTAAGGCTTGAGAAAATTATACACTTACAAATCTTGAGGGTAAAAGAAGAGCAGCAAATATCGTCCTATATAATCGCTCAGTTTTAGTTCAGACACATGACCATTAACGATAGCTTTAGCTTTCCAAAATGGAGCTGGTTGAGTGACTGCGAAAGTAGGAAAAATATTTTGTTAATAAAATAGACCAATACAACCTTCCTATAATGCATGAACCACTTTTTTACCTAAAGCAATTTCGTAATTGTGGTAGGAGCCAGCCGCATAGCCGGATGCGTTACGTTTCAATCCACGTTTACGATGTAAGGAATTTTTACCTTTTTCAAATTCGTACATACTGTCATCATCATCATCGTCATCATCTTCATCCTCGTCATAGTCATCAGGGACGTCGTCCAAGTCTGAAAGATACAACGAACATTCTTCAACGATCATTTTCACACGTTATTATTTCCGGTTTGTGATCTTACCTTCTGTTTCTATAAGGTCGTCGGCAAATGATTCGCGGCTATTTGAACTAGCAGTTTTGGTTATCGGTAAATTATTGCGTTTATTACCACGCATTTTGATCTTTATAAGATCGACTTGATCTCTCGTCGGTTTCTTTTCTATAGGCTGTTCAAACTGCAATTGTTGCAATTCTTCAATATTTTCTTGTTCCTCAATTTCACCTTTCGGCATAGAGACAATTACATAATTATCTTTATCTTGTTTCGGATCACAGGTCAAAACATTTGTGGTCGGATTTGTGGGATTTACATACAAAGTGCTCCCGGCAGTCGAACTATTATCACTCTTACTCAATATTCCCAATCCATAGGTGCCTTTTCGATCTGTTATCACATTATATACGGCCGCTGGTGGAGGGGAAGTGGTCGCCGCTTGCGGAAATTTTGTTTGAACCATACGTGCATGAGATCTACCAACACCATGTACACGTAACGATTTCAAATCTGCTTTGAAAACTTTCTCGCAGGCTTGACACCAAGCTTTGCTTTTATCTTCGGCGATGGGTCGGAGCCATAATTGGAATTCAGGAAAATTTTGCCACTCTGATTTAAAAGTACAATTCACGGCTGGTATTACGTTATTTCGAGTTGGATTCGTAATTTCGTTGTATGGAGCGTTTGGTGTCGACGTGATCGCGTATACTTCCTCTTCTTTAATTACTTCGTGATTATCCTTCTCCATAATCAATTTCAATCACGATTTGACTGAATGCCGCTTTCGGTTATTAATGAAAAGTCATGAAAAACATACTCACAGGAGTAGAACAACGCCGGTAGGATGAGATTACAAAACAATGTTTTCGAGGTTTCTAAGATGAAGTATTTCTGCGATCCTAGAGTAGATTAAATGACTATGCTGATCAAACACACTTGAATTACTGTCTGTGATGTCAATGTCCTCGATCACGCTTCATCTATCATGAGTACAGAAGTTACCAAACGTCTGCCTGCAGCTTTTTTCTGAGTCCGTGTACGCGTATCCAACTAGCGAAAGTTCCAAGTTACGAAAAGATTAACAATGATGAGTGGTCTTAACTTCAAGCACTAATTCGGTAAATCATTTGAGGAAAATTCGACTTGTATCCAAACTTATATACAGCTCGTGAAAAGCCCACTCTGACTCGGCAATGGCTTCCTCACATATTTTCAAATAACAAGCGAAACACCGAAGCTGAATGTTCAACGATTCCTCTTAACAATGTGACTGGAAAAATTATGCACTCCTTACATTTTCGTACAGTGCGGGTTCTGCACTTCTGCTTCTGCACGGAGTCACAATCACAAACCACGACACCGATAATATTGCATAAATACATCCGCTGTTCATTTCGGGTCAATGACGTCATACATTTTATAAGATTTACTGATACGAACGTACCAGTGCCACCAATGTTGTAAATTTGAAAGTGCCACTTAATGCAAGGTCTACCAGTATGCCAAGTATGATTGAACAGAAAAAAAAAGTAAATAATATAAATAGAAATTGTTTGAAACACGATGTCATTGCAAACATTTCTTTTTCTTCCTAATTTTGTTTATTATTAAAATATTAGCTTGTTGATTCTCACAATGGCGCCATTTTCTTTCAGCTCGATACCGACTGCCGATATCCGGCAGTCGTTTGGATTTCGTATCCAAGTTCTTTCATATTACTAGATAAATTTATGTGAAATCGGATGCCGTATTAGCTACAGCCCATCACATCTGGTATAGATGCATGTACGTCCACGCCTTGTAATAATTAGTAAGTTATTTTAATGATTCGAAGAATCAACATTCATCATTCAATACTATTACTTTTAGGAAACAACTCGCGTGATACCTGCAGTCGTTTAGATTTAACAACCAATCAAGCGAACACCAGATGTATAATCCATTTAAGTGCACGCGTACAAGAAATGCAAAACAGTTGACAAAATTATGCGAGATTGATGTTTTAGTTTTGGTACACAAACATGTACGTCCAAGAAATGGTCCAAAATATAGATAGCTCGTAAGTCTACAAAAGTTATTAATAATTGGCCTTCGATATCAAGTATTGATTGTAATCCTTGAATTAAAGATGAAAATGCATACCTCAACACCTACGGTATCGATGTGCACTTTGAGGAAAACAAGGAAGACAGTGACAAGCACGTTTATGACAAAGTTGGAGACAAGAGATGTACCTAATATGCATTGATTAAAAAGTCGTTTATCCGAGGTGAGTTTGAAAACAAGAAACTTTCAACGAGAAAGCCTTCAATTTCATCTCGAACCCTACTCATAGAGTTTGTTGTCGTAGTGCTTCAAAAGGGATATGATTATTTCACTATTCCGTTTGCGATTTGATAGGATTTTAAACTCATCAGGGAAGATTGTACACCTGAGAAATCGAACGAAGATATGCCAAACGATCTGCTCGATATGGAGAATTGGAGCAACTGTGAAAAACAAAAAGAACTTACGAAACAGAAAATATCTAAAAACCCAAGAGTTCGAGAGCGGACACTAGCTTTCAGGTCGAATTTCATGATAATGAAGAAGGCGATATATTGACCCATGTTTGTGGTATCAATGTGAGGATGAGAGACAATCCATCACAAGTCCGAGTGAGAAAAGTGAGAAATTCCAAAATATTATTACTGATACTGTTGACTTATTATTATTTCTCTTTTTCCCACTTATCGGCGTTCTCATGGAAAAGTTGAGTCTGTGATTGGGTGACGTATTTGGTAATTTTATTGGATCCCAAGCCTAATCTACAAAACTTGGGCGTCATTCTATACTATTCACGAATTTTTGCTAGAAAAAAGAATTTAGGCTTCCTCTTAAAATCTCGTTCAAAGAGAATATTTTTAGTAACATCCAAGGGGAGTCGGTTTCTCTTGATCGCGTTCACTCATCATTTACAGGTCACTTTCTTGAAACCCTTACCTTGAAGAATTTTTAGTAATGGATAATAACGAGGATCGGTTTTCAATTCATACCCTACCTTGCGGGTCGATTTTACTCCTCACACTTGCCAGTTTTCAAGGATTGATTTTTTGTGTCTTATTTCGTCTGTTTGATGGTGTTTATTTGTAGATCGATGCACCTACAAAGTTTATAAAATTTTGATGAAAAATTCGAATTGGTTTTTCGTTTCTGCTGTGCTGTTTGCAATGCCATTCGAAGGCTAAATATTAATTTGTTATTGAATTTTTTTCAGTTTGGAGTCAACCAATCTTGAAAGTTTTATGGTAATTTGATTGTTTCATCACGTTAATATCTAACTCTTTCCCATATACGTGAACTGGTTTTTTACGTTCAGTTTTCAGAAGAAAAAATTTGCCCTAGTTATGTGTATTCAATTACTGTTTTCATTTTTTCATTATTTGCATTAATGTTGTCTGTATCTCAATTGTGCATCTTTACTTTGTTTTCCCCCGTATGGAAATTCTGCTTCCTCTCCATCAAAATTGAAAATAATTTTATCTGGTCTGCAGTTCTAATTGGAGTTCCACCTTCCATACCTGAAATTTCAATTAAATATAGGTAAAAACACTAGATCTTGCGTTGTTTCAATATTAAATTGTTCCAGATTGTTTATCATTGTACTGGCAGCAGTTAATTATTTTATTCGTAAAAGTATGATGAAACTCAAGAATACAGTGTACTCAAAAAGTAAAATGTACTCTCTTCAGTAACTTCTGTCCGAGCGAAGCCTTTTTCATTTTTTTTTTTTTTTTTTTTTTTTTTCAATTTTACAAGTTCTCGCCTGTATTTGGGTTTTAAGCTTGATGGTGAATCAAATATAGATGCGTTGGATCTAATTTCCTGTGTTTAGATGAGAGATGTTGTTTTGAATGGATTGAGGTCATCGGCGAGAGTTGTTTAAATTGATGGTAAAATCTGATGGGTCCGGCAGAGAGGACCTGAAGATAGGCTTGCAAAATGTGGGTGGCTGTTACAGGAGAACTGAGATTATGGTATACACATGATGACGAAGATGCGTTTTCTTTATTGAAATGTCTTCTTCCTCATCTCCAATTTTTATTCCCAACCATTTTTTTTTTCTAAATTGTTCAAGTACCTACTCAAAATGGTCCTTTGTATGGTGTTTCAAGCGGGCGTTGGACTCTTCCTACTCTTACGTAAACATGTGTTACATCCTTAAGATCTGAATGGACAAATATTTTTCTTCCCTTTGCAGATGTTGAGGAAAACTGGGTGTAAATTTTGGAAGGCGTGGCAAAATTTTTAGACATACTCATGAAAGTCAACTATCTTGCCCTCCTCCGTATTTTTTATGAAATCCCCAGGTAGCCTTAGGGTGATTTCCGAAGCAAACTCCGCACAAGATGTCCGTGAATTGTCTTTAGGGGCGGCGCGAAGTCTCAATAATTCCCTATTTCAGACTGCTTATTTCAATTATACCGTCGGCCTCGGATTTACACCCAGTTGTCTTTATGTGTTGTTCTTCAGACAATTTCTTTGTAATTGTAATATCTCCCAACAAGTGAAAAATTTCTTGTATTTTATTTAAATTGTTTATTACTCGTATTGTCACTATCTTTATTTTTTAATCATGAAATCAACCTTTTCAGGATTTCCTTGACCTATGACAACCGACTTAATGATGACCATGCAGTCAGCAATGTGTACCACAAGAACATTGGCTGCAACGCGAGTAGTCCGATGGAAGAGAACGTTATCATTTTGATAGATTGTCATACCACAATTTCACATAATAGTATAAACTTATTTTGCGTGTACTTCTCTTGTAGTTCACAGAATTTCAAATATAAAATCAAATGAACCTATAATTGAGTAGTATTCTTCATTTGCATTATCATTTTTTTCTCTTTCAAAAGTTTATTTACTCAGTAAGTAGGTAAATGAGATTTCCTATGTTGATAGAAAGTTGATTGATATAAACGTAGTTCACACCTATTTTTAAAAAAGACAATTATGTGACTGTGCTAAATGAGCAGTTGAAAAATGAGTCATTACCTAGTATCAAACGCTTTCTAATTTTATCAAGAACTTCTCAAGTACAATAAGCACTTTGTATGATTTTGAGGGATAGACAGATAGCAATATATTCATAGCGCACCCACCACATACTTTTTCACATTACAGAAAATTTTCTTCAGTACCTATTCAAGTTGATAATTGTTGCCCGTAAGAATATTGTATAATATGTCGACCGGCAGTTTGTAAATCCAACTCTTCTATTTTACAAACTTCCTAGACCGTGTACAACGCGCCTAGAGAGTTTATAAATTAGCTAGGTATTGAAAAACAACCGAAAAATTTCTAAAAGAAATACAGTAAAGACGCATCCGTTTATTTTAAATAGGTTCATGTACCTACAAGTTTCAAACATTTTTTCTATCACAAAAAAAAATATAAGGAAAAAAAATGTTTTAATGAATGATTATTGAATGAAGATACAGGTTGAGTGAGGTTCACTCATCTTTCCGTAGTACCAGTAGTGACAGGATTTTATGATAAAACAAGAGGTAACTTACTGACTTGTATTTTGCCATCGAGGAGGTGAAATTATTAAAAAGTACTGGAACACGTACAATGAATCCTTTGTAGTATTTGACATCTTGCATAATCTGGCTCATCGAAGAGGATAAGCCAATTAGTATATGAAGCATCGTATATCTAGTTACTCAAAGGGCTGTCTTTTCGGTTATACTGGATACACCCAAGCACCCTGCTATATATGATACGAGGGGGACTTGGAAATTGGAAAAAAATTACTTCCTATCACATAAAGAAAGAAACTGAAAAAAAAAACGACGGCTCCTTAACGAAGTTGAACGAGGAACGCTGGGAACCTATTTTATGAGTCAAATTGGATTTGGTATCGAGAATTCAAGGAGGCCTAGACCAACTATGAGCCTAGTACAATATAGTTCGAGAGTCAAAATATTTAACAGAGAACTTGTTCCATGGGAGGTTTTTTAGAAATTTGCCTTGCGCTGTCCGGCTAAAAATTTGGAAAAATTTCTACTCTCGAGCTATATATGATAGGAAGGGGGAAAATTAAACGAATACGTTCTTCTACGTTACAGTTATCCATAATAATAGCGAAAATAATAATACTCCAAAGGGAGACTAAACAATGCAAACCGTCGAAAAAATTAAAACAACGCGCGCTTTCAGTTAATAAACTATCTTCCGGACTAAAATGAAAGCAACTGACAAACGGAGGAGAGAAAGAAGGTATTAAGATTGACCAAACGAGAAATCCCGCTATGAATCATAAACCAGTTCAATCAAGCCATCTTCCGGGATCTACGATTCAATTACAGTAATGTCATTGGTATTGAGATCACGCATTATCTTTATAATTATGCTCAAGCACTTACGGTAGGAGTTCTCCTAATGGAGGAGCCTTTCCGATCCCTCACGGAAACTGTGGCCGCTATATTAAATTATCAGCAAAAGCTAACTCCCCTAGGTCTCCCTTATTTCAAGACTTCAGGTGCTCAGCTCCTCCCACCTTCATTTGGCGGCTGGTCTCACCAATATAAAAGCCTCTACCATCACTACATTCCACCTTGTAAAGACCACGCTGGGGTTAATCAGCCTCACAAGCAACCCTTAACATGAGGTAGGGTTGTAAAACAATGGACTGAAGCCCTATGGGCGGAAGGTCTGAGCAAATTGGGGGGAGGACTTCCCCAGGAAATGGGGGACAGATCCAACACATACAAACATCACGGATCACATCTGTGGGGGGAAAAAGTGATGGAATCCAGAATGCTCCTTGTGAGTTTCCTCCAAACCATCACATCAACATCGACACTGACCCCCTTCACTCTGGCCTGGTGTTTTACCCATAATTTATTGGAAAATTTCATCTTGGTCTTACAAGGGACTTCATTTTTGCTAAGCTATGACATAGGGACTTGTACATGACCAGAATTGGGAAACAGTATTATTTTCAGCTAAACTTCAACATTACAGTAGAATGATTATGGGTGACAGGCACTGATGGGTGAACGTAGAGTGTTAAACCATAATTTATTGGGAAAATTCATCTTGGTCTCACTAGAGACTTCATTTTTGTTAAGCCTTGACATAGGGACTCGTACATGACCAGAATTGAGAAACAGTATCATTTTCAGCTAAACTTCAACATTACAGTGGAAAGATTATGGGTGACAGGCCCTGATGGGTGAACGTGGAGTGTTAAACCATAATTTATTGGAAAAATTCATCTCGGTCTTACAAGAGACTTCATTTTTGCTAAGCTATGACACAGGGACTAGTACTTGACAAGAATTAGGAAACAGAATTATTCCCAGCTGAACTGTAACTGTACAGTAGGAAGATTATGGATGAACATGGAGTGTTGACCAATAATTTTTTGGAAAACTTCATCTGGCTTTTACAAAAGGCTTCATTTTTGCTAAGCTCTGACATAGGGACTAGTACTTGCCCAGAATTGAGAAATATAATTATTTCCAGCTGAACTGCAACAGTACAGTACAAAGACTATGGGTGAACATAGAGTGTTAACCCATAATTTATTGGAAAAATTCATCTTGGTCTCACTAGAGGCTTCACTATGATAAGCATGTTCACCCATAATCATTCTACTGTAATGTTGAAGTTTGGCTGAAAATAATACTGTTTACCAATTCTGGTCAAGTACAAGTCCCTTCGTCATGGCTTAACAAAAATGAAGCCTCTAGTGAGACCAAGATGAATTTTTCCAATCAATTATAGGTTAACACTCTATGTTCACCCATAATCTTTGTACTGTACTGTTGCAGTTCAGCTGGAAATAAGTCTATTTCTCAATTCTGGGCAAGTACTAGTCCCTATGTCAGAGCTTAGCAAAAATGAAGCTTTTTGTAAAAGCCAGATGAAGTTATCCAAAAAATTATTGGTTAACACTCTATGTTCACCCATAATCTTCCTACTGTACTGTTATAGTTCAGCTGGGAATAATTCTGTCTCCTAATTCTGGTCAAGTACAAGTCCCTATGTCAAATCTCAGCGAAAATGAAGTCCCTTGTAAGACCAAGATGAATTTTTCCAATAAATTATGGTTTAATACCTTCATGATCACCTATCAGGGCCTGTCACCCATAGTCTTTCTACTGTAATATTGAAGTTTAGCTGGAAATAATACTGTTTCTCAATTCTGGTCAAGTACGAGCCCCCGTTTCATTGCTTATCAAAATGGAGCCTCTAGTGAGACCAAGATAAATTTTTCCAATAAATTATAGGTGAACATTCTATGTTCACCCATAATCTTACTATACTGTAATGTTGAAGTTCAGCTGGAAATAATACTGTTTCCCAATTCTGGTCAAATACTAGTCCATATGTCACAGCTTGGTAAAAATGCAGCCTCTTGTAAAAACCAGATGAATTTTTCCAATAAATTATGGGTTAACAATCTATGTTCACCCATAATCTTCCTACTGTACTGTTACAGTTCAGCCGGGAATAATTCTATCTCCTAATTCTGGTCTAGTATTAGTTCCTATGTCATAGCTTGGCAAAAATGAGGTCTCTTGTAAGACTAAGATGAGTTTTTCCAATAAATTATGGGTCAACAATCCATGTTCACCCCTAATCATTCTACTGTAATGTTGAACTTTAGCTGAAAATAATACTGTTTACCAATTCTGGTCTAGTACGAGACCCTACGTCATAATTTATTGGAAAAATTCATCTCGGTCTTACAAGAGACTTCATTTTTGCTAAGCTATGACATAGGAACTAGTACTAGACCAGAATTAGGAAACAGAATTATTCCGGGCTGAACTGTAACAGTACAGTAGGAAGATTATGGGTGAACATAGATTGTTAACTCATAATTTATTGGAAAAATTTATCTGGCTTTTACAAGAGGTTCCATTTTTACCAAGCTGTGACATATGGACTAGTATTTGGACAGAATTGGGAAACAGTATTATTTCCAGCTGAACTTCAATATTACAGTATAGTAATATTATGGCTGAACATAGAGTTTTAACCCAAATTTATTAGAAAAATTCATCTTGGTCTCACTAGAGGCTCCATTTTTTCTAAGCAATGATATAGGGCCTAGTACTTGACCAGAATTGGGGAATAGTATTATTTTCAGCTAAACTTCAATATTACAGTAGAAAGATTATGGGTGACAGGCCCTGATATGTGAATATGAAGGTGTTTAACCATAATTTATTGGAAAAATACATCTTGTCTCACAAGAGCCTTCATTTTTGCTAAGTATGGACATAGGGACTTTTACTTGACCAGAATTAAGAGACAGAATTATTCCCAGCTGAACTGTAACAGGAAAGTAGGAAGATTATGGGTGAACATGAAGGTTTTAAACCATAATTTATTGGAAAAATTCATCTTGGTCTTACAAGAGTCTTCATTATTGTTGGTCTTACAAGAGTCTTCATTATTGCTAAGATTTGACACAGGGACTTGTACTTGACCAGAATTAAGAGGCAGAATTATTCCCAGCGGAACTGTAACATTAGAGTAGGAAGATTATGGGTGAACATAGAGTATTAACCCATAATTAATTGGAAAAATTCATCAGGCTTTTAAAATAGGCTTCATTTTTGCCAAGCTGTGACATATGGACTAGTATTTGACCAGAATTGGGACACAGTATTATTTCCAGCTAAACTTCAACATTACAGTATAGTAAGATTATGGCTGAACATAGAGTATTAACCCATAATTTATTAGAAAAATTCATCTGGGTTTTACAAGAGGCTTCATTTTTCCTAAGCTCTGACATAGGCACTGGTGCTTGACACGATTTGGGATATAGAATTATTCCCAGCTGAACTGTAACAGTAGAGTAGGATGATTATGGGTGAACAGAGAGTGTTGACTCATAATTTATGGGAAAAATTCATCCAACTTTTCAAGAGGCTTTATATTTGCCAAGCTATGACATGTGGTTTGGTACTTGACTAGAATTTGGAAACAGTATAATTTTCAGCTAAACTTCAACAGTAGAGTTGGAAGATTATGGGTGAAAATAGATTGTTAAGCCATAATTAATTGGAAAAATTCATCTGGCTTTTACAAGAGGCTTCATTTTTACCAAGCTGTGACATATGGACTAGTATTTGGCCAGAATTGGGAAACAGTATTATTGCCAGCTAAACTTCAACATTACAGTATAGTAGGATTATGGCTGAACATAGAGTATTAACCCATAGTTTATTGGAAAAATTCATCATGGTCTCACTAGAGGCTTCATTTTTGCTAAGATTTGAAACAGGGACTTGTACTTGACCAGAAATAGGACACAGTATTATTTCCAGCTAAACTTCAACATTACAGTATAGTAAGATTATGGCTGATTATAGAGTATTAACCCATAATTTATTAGAAAAATTCATCTGGGTTTTACAAGAGGCTTCATTTTTCCTAAGTTCTGACATAGGCACTAGTGATTGACACGAATTGGGATATAGAATTATTCCCAGCTGAACTGTAACAGTAGAGCAGGAACATTATGGGTGAACAGAGAGTGTTAACCCATAATTTATGGGAAAAATTAATCTAACTTTTCAAGAGGCTTTTTTTTTGCCAAGCTAAAACATGTGGCCCGGTACTTGACCAGAATTGAGAAATAGACTTATTTCCAGCTGAACTGCAACAGTACAGTACAAAGATTATGGGTGAACATGGAATGTTAACCCATAATTTATTGGAAAAATTCATTTCGGTCTTGCAAGAGACTTCATTTTTGCTAAGCTATGACATAGGGACTAGTACTTGACGAGAATTAGGAAACAGAATGATTCCCAGCTGAACTCTAACCGTACAGTAGGAAGATTATTGGTGAACATAGAGTGTTGACCAATAATTTTTTGGAAAACTTCATCTGGCTTTTACAAAAGGCTTCATTTTTGCTAAGCTCTGACATAGGAACTAGTACTTGCCCAGAATTGAGAAATGGACTTATTTCCAGCTGAACTGCAACAATACAGTACAAAGATTATGGGTGAACATAGAGTATTAACCCATAGTTGATTGGAAAAATTCATCTTGGTCTCACTAGAGGCCTCATTTTTGCTAAGATTTGAAACAGGGACTTGTACTTGACCAGAAATAGGACACAGTATTATTTCCAGCTAAACTTCAACATTACAGTATAGTAAGATTATGGCTGATTATAGAGTATTAACCAATAATTTATTAGAAAAATTCATCTGGGCTTTACAAGAGGCTTCATTTTTCCTAAGCTCTGACATAGGCACTGGTGCTTGACACGATTTGGGATATAGAATTATTCCCAGCTGAACTGTAACAGTAGACTAGGATGATTATGGGTGAACAGAGAGTGTTAACCCATAATTTATGGGAAAAATTCATCCAACTTTCCAAGAGGCTTTATATTTGCCAAGCTATGACATGTGGTTTGGTACTTGACTAGAATTTGGAAACAGTATAATTTTCAGCTAAACTTCAACAGTAGAGTTGGAAGATTATGGGTGAAAATAGATTGTTAAGCCATAATTAATTGGAAAAATTCATCTGGCTTTTACAAGAGGCTTCATTTTTACCAAGCTGTGACATATGGACTAGTATTTGGCCAGAATTGGGAAACAGTATTATTGCCAGCTAAACTTCAACATTACAGTATAGTAGGATTATGGCTGAACATAGTGTATTAACCCATAATTTATTAGAAAAATTCATCTGGGTTTTACAAGAGGCTTCATTTTTCCTAAGCTCTGACATAGGCACTAGTGCTTGACACGAATTGGGATATAGAATTATTCCCAGCTGAACTGTAACAATAGAGCAGGAAGATTATGGGTGAACAGAGAGTGTTAACCCATAATTTATGGGAAAAATTAATCTAACTTTTCAAGAGGCTTTTTTTTTTGCCAAGCTAAAACATGTGGCCCGGTACTTGACTAGAATTTGGAAAGAGTATAATTTTCAGCTAAACTTCAACAGTAGAGTTGGAAGATTATGGGTGAAAATAGATTGTTAAGCCATAATTAATTGGAAAAATTCATCTGGCTTTTACAAGAGGCTTCATTTTTACCAAGCTGTGACATATGGACTAGTATTTGGCCAGAATTGGGAAACAGTATTATTGCCAGCTAAACTTCAACATTACAGTATAGTAGGATTATGGCTGAACATAGTGTATTAACCCATAGTTTATTGGAAAAATTCATCTTGGTCTCACTAGAGGCTTCATTTTTGCTAAGATTTGAAACAGGGACTTGTACTTGACCAGAATTAGGACACAGTATTATTTCCAGCTAAACTTCAACATTACAGTATAGTAAGATTATGGCTGATTATAGAGTATTAACCCATAATTTATTAGAAAAATTCATCTGGGTTTTACAAGAGGCTTCATTTTTCCTAAGCTCTGACATAGGCACTGGTGCTTGACACGATTTGGGATATAGAATTATTCCCAGCTGAACTGTAACAGTGGACTAGGATGATTATGGGTGAACAGAGAGTGTTAACCCATAATTTATGGGAAAAATTAATCTAACTTTTCAAGAGGCTTTTTTTTTGCCAAGCTAAAACATGTGGCCCGGTACTTGACCAGAATTGAGAAATAGACTTATTTCCAGCTGAACTGCAACAGTACAGTACAAAGATTATGGGTGAACATGGAATGTTAACCCATAATTTATTGGAAAAATTCATTTCGGTGTTGCAAGAGACTTCATTTTTGCTAAGCTATGACATAGAGACTAGTACTGGACGAGAATTAGGAAACAGAATGATTCCCAGCTGAACTCTAACCGTACAGTAGGAAGATTATTGGTGAACATAGAGTGTTGACCAATAATTTTTTGGAAAACTTCATCTGGCTTTTACAAAAGGCTTCATTTTTGCTAAGCTCTGACATAGGGACTAGTACTTGCCCAGAATTGAGAAATAGACTTATTTCCAGCTGAACTGCAACAATACAGTACAAAGATTATGGGTGAACATAGAGTGTTAACCCATAATTTATTGGAAAAATTCATCTTGGTCTCACTAGAGGCTTTATTTTTGTTAAGCCGTGAGATATGGACTAGTATTTGACCAAAATTGGGACACAGTATTATTTCCAGCTAAACTTCAACATTACAGTATAGTAAGATTATGGCTGAACATAGAGTATAAACCCATAATTTATTAGAAAAATTCATCTGGGTTTTACAAGAGGCTTCATTTTTCCTAAGCTCTGACATAGGCACTAGTGCTTGACACGAATTGGGATATAGAATTATTCCCAGCTGAACTGTAACAGTAGAGTAGGATGATTATGGGTGAACAGAGAGTGTTAACCCATAATTTATGGGAAAAATTCATCCAACTTTTCAAGAGGCTTTATATTTACCAAGCTATGACATGTGGTTTGGTACTTGACTAGAATTTGGAAACAGTATAATTTTCAGCTAAACTTCAACAGTAGAGTTGGAAGATTATGGGTGAAAATAGATTGTTAAGCCATAATTAATTGGAAAAATTCATCTGGCTTTTACAAGAGGCTTCATTTTTACCAAGCTGTGACATAGGCACTAGTGCTTGACACGAATTGGGATATAGAATTATTCCCAGCTTAACTGTAACAGTAGAGCAGGAAGATTATGGGTGAACAGAGAGTGTTAACCCATAATTTATGGGAAAAATTAATCTAACTTTTCAAGAGGCTTTATTTTTGCCAAGCTACAACATGTGGACCGATACTTGACCAGAATTGAGAAATAGACTTATTTCCAGCTGAACTGGAACAGTACAGTACAAAGATTATGGGTGAACATGGAATGTTAACCCATAATTTATTGGAAAAATTCATTTCGGTCTTGCAAGAGACTTCATTTTTGCTAAGCTATGACATAGGGACTAGTACTTGACGAGAATTAGGAAACAGAATGATTCCCAGCTGAACTCTAACCGTACAGTAGGAAGATTATTGGTGAACATAGAGTGTTAACCAATAATTTTTCGGAAAACTTCATCTGGCTTTTACAAAAAGGCTTCATTTTTGCTAAGCTCTGACATAGGGACTAGTACTTGCCCAGAATTGAGAAATAGACTTATTTCCAGCGGACCTGCAACAATACAGTACAAGGATTATGGGTGAACATAGAGTGTTGACCCATAATTTATTGGAAAAATTCATCTTGGTCTCACTAGAGGCTTCATTTTTGTTAAGCCGTGAGATATGGACTAGTATTTGACCAGAATTGGGACACAGTATTATTTCCAGCTAAACTTCAACATTACAGTATAGTAAGATTATGGCTGAACATAGAGTGTTAACCCATAATTTATGGGAAAAATTCATCTAACTTTTCAAGAGGCTTTATTTTTGCCAAGCTATGACATGTGGACTGGTACTTGACTAGAATTTGGAAACAGTATTATTTTCAGCTAAACTTCAACAGTAGAGTAGGAAGATTATGGGTGAACATAGATTGTTAAGCCATAATTAATTGGAAAAATTCATCTGGCTTTTACAAGAGGCTTCATTTTTACCAAGCTGTGACATATGGACTAGTATTTGGCCAGAATTGGGAAACATTATTATTGCCAGCGAAACTTCAACATTACAGTATAGTAGGATTATGGCTTAACATAGAGTATTAACCCATAATTTATTGGAAAAATTCATCTTGGTCTCACTAGAGGCTTCATTTTTGCTAAGCAATGACATAGGGGCTAGTACTTGACCAGAATTAAGAGACAGAATTATTCCCAGCTGAACTGTAACAGTAGAGTAGGCAGATTATGGGTGAACATATAGAGTTAAACCATAATTTATTGGAGAAATTCATCTTGGTTTTACAAGTAGCTTCAATTTCGCTAAGTCATGACATAGCTTCTAGAAATTGACCAGAATAAAGCAAGAGAATCATTTTTAGCCAAACCATGATTGTACAGTGTAGAAAGATTTGTTCATCCAGAAGTTTTACTATTTGTGTGAATAGTTTCAGGTTTATGTTTGATTCCTGGATGTATCGTCTGGTTTCCTATTTACATTAACTACTATATTGTAATCAGGACAAAACTCTTCATTTTGTTTCAGCTACTAAGTATTAGGTACCATGAACTAAAATTTCTCTCATATGGTACCCGTCCTTACTTAGGTTGGATTTCTAAAAATTTTGCAATTTGTTCCATTCACTTTTAGTAGGTAATAAACGCAAACAATATGTACTAAAAAAAAAAAAAAAAAAAATGTCTTGCAGTCTCAGTGCCTGAACTTCATGTACTCAATGTATACAATAAATTGACTACAGTCCTTGTGGATGGTAACCTTCACTAAAATATAGAAACCAGTACAGTGTATGAGGAAACAGTTACCACACCCCAAATTTGATTTTTTCAGTGTATCATTAAATCACTTCTCAAGTAGAAGACACTTCCTTTGATCAAGACTCGTCACTCATTTCTTTCAAGCACAATGATAACCTGGTCGCTCAGAAAATTGGCTGCATACTGGATCTCCTCACCTCCAATCTTATCATGATCTCCGAGTTCCGCGCCCTACCTCTTCATATCTGAACAAGAAAATGTGTCTTTACTGGGATGTTTTTTACAAATTTTCCAATGGCTTTCAAATGGGCGCGCCTCCTTCTTCGCTCGTCGCCAACGTTATTATGGGCAAGTTTGAATCGGATCTCCTAACAGGACCATTCTCCCTGAACCTTACATTCTTCTTTAGCTTCGTTTTGTTGACAACATTTTTTGCATTTGGAATGGCTTGTCGTCCGGTCTCAAATCCCTTCTTTCTCACTTAAATTCCATTCATCAGAACATCCATTTCACGCTAGAACTAGATAGTCTCTCCATCAAATATCTCGATCTCACCATTTCTCTCCATCTTTAGAACCAACATCTTTCGCTCACTTTGCCATCTATTGTCAGCCTTCTAAGACTTGATATTCTTATAAATGGATGAATCTTTTTTTCTTAAAAATGACCCAGGACAAAATTTGCACACACATACATATGTAAAGACGCATACACGATGCATCTTGCATTACCCCACTACGCTGCATCACTGTCGTATCCTGTCCGACTCGGCCTGATAAATATTAAAGTATTGATACTGTACGTACGGTTCTTCCGTGCTTCTTTGTAATTGATATACGTTGTAGTTTGGATTGTATTTTTTTGCATCCGTAAAGGAACATTATTTCACGATTTATGTATCTCGCATAAATCAAGAATAAACGATTTCGCGAATATAATTAATTGTCGTCTTACACATATATAAAGAAACATTAAACTTTAGAAAATCCTACAAACGTACTCTATATGCTATGAAATGCAAAGAAAAAAAAGATCTCCGCTGATTTTTTCGTGGTCCGACGGTCCGATGGGGTACAGTACATCCTATGATCGGTAAAACTGATGAACGAGGAAAGGACGACGGTTTCTTGACCTGTATTCTATTTTTAAACGCATCGATCCTGTATTAACCGTGACAGAAGAAATCGACCACACACATCCCAAAGATACACATTGAAGAGAAGAAAAGAACGCCTTTACATCACACGGATACGTAGGGTTCAGTAGGGTTTAATGACCGTTTAATAACGGGAATGTACTCTTTGTACAGACTGGTTGAAAATCAATGCGCGAGCATTTCTGTGTTAACCTAACCTTTCAATTTTCCGTATAGGAATAAATCAATTGCACAACTTTTGAGAACGAAATTTACACAAGATATTTATACAAGGGAGTGACAGATTATTTTATTTGTTTATTTAGAGAGAAAAGACAAATATACTTGTTATTTATTTGTTACAATTTATTTTTATTACTGATCAGTAATTTACATATTTTTTCTCAACTTATAGGTAACAAAAGTGAACAAAAATCGCATTTCCATAAGCGTCGATACAGTGTACGAAAGTTCGTTTCTATCACCACTGTTGGGCTAAATTGATGACATTAGGGTGTGAAACGTTTAACAAAAGGAAGTTTTCGCTGTCTAAAATAAACGTACTTTCGACGTATGTGATTAAAAAAATATCCTACATTACGGACAGCAAGTAAGTATCGCAACTCGTTCAAATTATTACACTCGCTTTGCTCGTGTTGTAAACATTGAACTCGTTGCGATATTCCTTACTTTCCCTGCCCGTACAGTAATGTACTTAGGTACCATTTCATTCCGAATTTTTCAATATTGCACAAATGAGAACAAAAACGACCAATACTGAAATTTATACAAAAATTTGAGGTCGACAACAAAGATACGAGTCATTCATATAGTCAATACTTTCACTCGCGCAGAATGTACCCAGCTTTCTCCAATGACACTCACAGTTGAAAAGTCGTCTTCTGTCCAAAAAAAAAAAAAAAAAAAAAACACGTGGTGGTAACGAAGAAACTAAATTAATGCCAATTAAAAGTCATTTCCAGCTGTATAAAGACACAAGATTTATGGATCCTTCACGGACCCAACATTCATTTTACTTAAATTCGACCTCTGAACTCACTCCGCTTCCTTTGCTAAGGCTCAAACTCTACTTCTCATTCCATAAAAATGGGCGATGAAGCACTTGACGATATGTCATCTCCTTACAACAAATGATAAATCTACAAAATCAACTTTTCTTTCGCTCATCTGTCCTGATATGTACAAATTTCTATTCTGTATTAAATCAAGAAATGTGAAAAAATAATGATCCGGTGAAAAATTTCTCAATTTTTTTTCTAATTGTCGGATTAAATTGCAATTCGCACAAAATGTTGTTTATACCATCCTAAATATTGATACCGAGTTTGAGTGGGATCCGAGTATTACTCAGGAGCCACTCAAACTTACCTCAACTTCTCCTCAGCGATGTAATAACTTTAAGGGTGGTTATTTGGTATATGAGTTATGGAGGTTGCGATTGAACGAATTAACCAAGGATGTGACCATAACACATATTTAATGGGATTTACTCAGCACTACTCAATTTCCACCTCTCAACTCTCCCGTTTTCTTTCCCAAGGCTCAAACATTTAGTTTCATTCTACAGGAACGTGTCAACAACCCCTTCACGATAGTAGATATACAATGTATGTTCTGCGCCACTCGTGCGCCACCCCTATTTTTCTATGCGCCAGAGCCATTTTTTCACCCCTCAAAAAATCATCAAATTTCCCTATTTTTCAAATCGTTAATTTAGTTATTTTTAAGGTAAATATCAATCATTTCACACCATTTTTTCTTACTCACTACTCCAAAAAATTTCAAACTTTTGTATCATTTTTGTATCAATTTCATCCATTTTACTCAAAATTCTAGGTGCTCTAATATTGACCCACTCATTCGACATGACGTTTTTCCTATACCCCAGGCTTATTTTTCACAATTGCACAACTATTAAAATTCAGTGGCGGAACAATTTTCAGAGAGTATGAATATTTCCATACTTTTGTATCTATTTCATCTCTTTTTTGCCCACTCATTTCCTTATTTACAACTCTTAATTTTTGCATCAATTTTGTATCATTTTTAATAGAAATTCATACTCTCAAAATTTTTTTAAAACATTTGTATACATTTTATATCAATTTGTATCAATTCTGAAAGAAATTCAGAGAGTTAAAAATTTTCATACATTTTATATCAATTTGTATCAATTCTGAAATAAATTAAGAGGTTCAAAAATTTTCATACATTTTGTATCAATTTGTATGCAATTTGTATCAATTCTAAAAGAAATTCGGGGAATAAAAAATTTTCATACATTTTGTATCAATTTGTATCAATTCTAAAAGAAATTCAGAGGTTCAAAAATTTTCATACATTTTACATCAATTTGTATCATTTCTAAAAGAAATTCACAGGATCAAAAATTTTCATGCACTTTCTATCAATTTGTATACAATTTGCATCAATTCTAAAAAAATTTAGAGGATCAAAAGTTTTCATACATGTTGTATCTATTTGTATACAATTTGTTTCAATTCTAAAAGAAATTCGGAGTCCATATTTTTGTATCAATTTTTCATGTTTTTAATTAGAATCCAAAGGTCATACTTTTACATTAATTTCTCATCGTTTTAACTAGAATTCATACAAGTCAAAAATTTTCATATTTTTGTATCCAACTTGTATCAATTTTCATATTTTTTATGAGAATTCAAAAGATCTCTTAAATCAGAGAACGTTTCCATATTTTGTATCAAAGTTTTATCTATTTTCATACTAGAAATTGAGAGGAGTCAAAAATTAAACCATGATCAGAATTTCCGTTCATGGTAGAACCTGTCACCCTAAAGAAATCTCAAATAATTATATCAAGTTCCTCAGAAAATATTAAGAATTATCAAGAACGCGTGCAAAAATTTCCGCGCACATTATAAACACGCTCACTTTTTGATCATGATGCTTGAGATTGGTGTGAAGAACCCTACAATTACTCTCAATACCTTAAGGGCTACCACCATATACCCTAGGGGACGATGATTATCTACCCTGTGTTTTCTCTCAACACATTTTCCTCTATTTTTACCCTCTAAAATTATAAAAATGATAGGAAAATTCGAATTTCTCAAAGTCTCAACAAACTTCATAAGCCTCAATCAAGCTAAGGATCGGACCCTGAACGCGTGCCTGAAAAAGATACACGATCATTTTTCCCCATTTTCGTCACCAAAATATGTGAAACTTTTATAATATTCAAAAACATGGCCCACCCTTGTTCCAGGAGATACTATCATACACCCTGCGTGTGCAAAAAACACAAGTTAAAATAGAATCAAAATTGACCCTTTTTTCTGAAAAAATTGATGCTCATTACTTTCACCTTTGGAAACGCGGGAGGATTTTTCACCCACATTCTCCTCAATTGAAATTGTGGGTACTAGAAGTCGCCACGTTACTTTCTCTCCAGACACAGCATACCATTTATGATGCGGATTCCGCAGTTCTGTTGATGTTTCTCGAGTAAAATTTATCAATGAAATCGGTGTAAAAATTAAAACGTGATCGGAAATTCCGTGCACGATAAAGCATACAATTTAATTACAATAACTACGGCTAATACTACTAAATATAATTTATGACATTCATTTTGGGTGTTGCGAGCGATTACTTTTCTTTTTACTCCCGGTTCCTTTAAGAGCCGTTTGGATACGTGTGATGCGACTCTTTATTAATGGTTCCTTGACGAGAGGGTGACTCTTATTCAGCAGGGTGAGTAGGTTTGGAATGTCCTCAGTATAGAAAGAAACAATAGACGGGGCATCCTTAGGTTCTTCACATTTACAAATAAAATTAACAAAATTTTGAAAAGAAATCTTGAAATCGTTCCCGTTGAACATTGCTCAAGGCGTGAGGTGGCGGTGACAATAGCGTGTACACCTTGAAGTGTATACCACATTACACCCTATTGTAACGCTGTGGTGTGTTGGTGGTGTGTTGCGGTGCACTGATCTATGATTTGGTAATATAGCCCTTCTTTCGAATCTACCACTGTAAGTACCCTAGCTATATCACTATTAAACCTAACGCGCTACGCTCAATGATCAGCAAATTCAGTCGTGGTCACCACTTGGATGGGTGACCGTCTTCTTTTTTTTCGTTGCGGTATCCATGCAGTGTGTTGAGCGCGCTCACGCCATCGTGATCTGACGGTAGAATGGGTCCGTGCGCTCTCGTATTGCGTGATTTGGTCGTGAAACCGTATTCACTTTACTGTTGTGTAGGCGTAGCGCGGCCACCTCACGCTGTCGTGACTCCGCTCTGAAAATGCGGATTTTGGTCGTGGAATGTTCAACGGGTTGTTCTCATCTTTGAAAAGTTTTTTTTGCGCAGGTCGAAGGGCTTGTAAATATAAAAACTCATATTCACAAGGATCCAATGGTTTTTCCTTTTCCAGGTATTCTTCGTGTATATCGGCTGCTTTCAAAAAGGAGAATATCATCCCTTTTATGTTAGGCTGTTCTATTAATGGTTTTATGTTTCTTAGAACAGGGCATAGACTCTTGATAGGTGTATTCTTAAAAAATTTTTCGGCGAATATCAGTTGACCTTCCATTGTGGGCCCTAGTTGTTCTAGAAAATCAGAGAGTCTTTCTGATTCCAGCTTGCATTCAGGATTTTCGCTTCTGTAATTCGTCACGTTAACCCGTATATCTTTACGTTCTTCAGGACTGAGTTCATTAGTCAGTTTTATCGATCCCTCTTCCGTGATTAAATTGCCGTTATATGAAAATGACGCTACGCCCCAACTGTGAATATGTCCTTCCGTTGTAAACTTAATGCCAATGCAATATACGTTCAATTTTTTCGGATCGAATAAATATTTTTTTACATATTTTTCTTTGCATTCATACACCGGATTTTCGGGATTGTCTTCCATCTTCGGCTCGAATATATATACACCGAGTCCATTATCAAATACAATGTCTATCCGTCCCATACTTGTAGACTCTTCTATTCCTACTGATATTTTTCGATGGTAATTTGCGAACTTTAACACCAAATACAAATTGAATTGGAACCAAGCTTCTAACCCTTTTCTCTGGTTTACGGTTATTTGGTACGGAATATTTGCATTGTAAGAGTCTAGTGTTCCAGTGAAATTTTTCCAGTCACGTACATCGAGCGCTATCTTCATCATTTCGATTTTTTCATCCAAGTCTCCTTCATATATTTCCTTTATACTTTGGGAAACACGCAGTATGTAATCTTCTCTAAGTTCCAAATTGGTGAAATTCAGAGTAAAAACATCAGATTTGACGTCATACTCTCTGATACTAAAATACCCGCTGTGGAAGAGAAGTGCTGTTAACGCTTGAATATCAAGTTTCGTGAAGTCATTTTTTCCTACAAGATCTCTTCTGGAGGCTCTTATAGGCGGCTCCATATCTTCCTTTTTATCTGCTAGGAAATTGTTTTGCTCATTTATAAAGAATTTGAGAGCCTTTTTCGGAAATTCTTTTAACTTCTCAACTAGAAATTTACTAGGCCCACCTGATTCACTCCAGGAAGTGGTTGACACAGCTTTGGTCCTTATATAGCCTAATACAGAAGCCGGGCTGTAGAGAGACTCATCTTTTTCGCAAAACTGAAATCCGTCGTGCCAGCACCTCATGGTTTCAAGGACATATTCTTTCTTCTTTCCAGTTTCGCGTACGACATCATTGATCAAATCATCGAAATACTGTAGTAGCTCGCTCTTATTGAACCCCACAATTCCTGCGTAATCCGGATCCATCGTTAGGTCCGTTGCCGCGTTCATTCCTGAGAAAAATTCCGATAGTGCCAGTCGAGTGATGCCGGTCACCAAATTAAAATGGATTTTCTTATGCTGAGCTTTTAATGTCTTGTAAAAACTTTGCATACTACGTAAGATACCTGAAGCCGTTTCCATGTCTGGGTAAGCACTTGTGTATGGATTGTCGTATTCGTCGATAAGGATGACTACCGACGCATTATTATACTTTTTATTCAACCTATAAATCAATTCTTTAATGGCAACTTCGATGTCTTGGAACGCACCTAGATCAATCTCATGGTTTCTAGCTTGGTCGTTTATTAGCTTTAACGTGGTACGATTAAATGCAGCGACAGAAGTAGATACAATTCCATCTGAAAAATCGAGTCGAATAGTTGGATAACGCGACCAAACACCATCACGTCGTCGATAAATTTCTGTATCCTTGAATAACTTGTTGTCTCCTCCAAGTTCGAACAATTCCTGCAATGTGTCGACCAAAAGTGTTTTGCCGAACCTCCTGGGGCGCGACAGGAAGTAGAACTTCTCTCCTACCCGCATCAATTGGTCCAAGTACGCGGTTTTATCTACATAACACTTCTGTTCAATTAGAGTTTTGACGCTCGGATCACTTATTTTCGGTAAGGTTAAACACTGTTTTCCAATTTGCGTTGATCGTGATTCGAGAATCCTGGGCGTTGCCTCTGAAGACGGGGCATCTTCGGTATTCAACTTTCCCTCGGTTAGTGACGACGTGAATCCACGACACAGAGCGATGACCAAAACAATCAGCATAAATTCATTAGGTCTCATCATTAATAAGGTAAAATTTGAGAAATATTACGACAAATGAACGGAAGATGTACCCAACTGAATTGGCTCTCTATCGCAAGAATGCATTCTACAAGAATTTGTATGTACACGTATGTAAATGGAATCTTACCACTGTGTGATTAAAATTGCCTATCACTCCCAGTTATTACTTTTTTTCAGTTTTCATTTTTTATCTCACTGACGATTTCATAAGACTACCATTTGCTCGTCCGGTTCAAAATTGGAATGTGCGTGTGAATCAGCTAAGAAGATTACGACAATCAGATTGAGAAGAAAGAGGGAGAGGTTGCAGGGAAACTTTTTTCACGTATTGATGAGTACGAGTTGCATTGATAAGACATAATGATAAGGGTTCAACGTAAAAGTAATTTTGAATAATTTTCCTCAAATAAGTCGAGATAAGACTTCTTACTCGGCTTGTTTTTTTTTGTTTTTTTTTTTGTTTTTTGTTTTTTTTTTTTTGCGTGACCAACCGTCCGTAACATCTTGAAAATTTCATCGTCTTACATGCGTCAACGGATGAGATTTCACCAAACAGTAGCCTTGATAAGCAATACATCTAGATAAATTATGCCAAATATTTTTTTCTTTTGAGGGAGAAGAAGAATAGACAGGCGTTTTAGTGACGTTTGTCTCTCGTCATCATTGTACAGTACTATTTTTTTTACGAGAAAAAACGCGGGTATAGAGACCTCAGACTCGCGCTTGTACTCGTTGCGTCTATAAGACCAATGTATTCTGCGTTTGTACTCGTTGCGCTCAGTATTCGAGAACCCGCTGTATGTCTAGGGATATGCGCGCTTATACTCGTTGCGCGGCCTACATATTGAAATTAAATCAAATTTTTGCGAATATTCTCGAATTATTAAGATTGAGAGAAGAAGAATATGACAGTATAGAATATGACGTAGGTACTCTGTACTGTAGTAAGTATATGAGCGATTGTACTCATAGCGCCCGCAAGATGAATGATAGGAACGTACTCGTTAAGCCTGTAAAGATAGAGTAAAAAGAGGAGAGAAGCTATGCTCGCGTTTGTACTTGTTGCGGTCATAAGACTAATGTCTCGGAGGGATCAAAATTTTCATGAACAGGTGTCGTCTATCTGTGGAATTTGAAGAGGTGTACTGTCGTCTATCTGTCGAATTTGAACAGGTGTACTGTCGTGTTGAATTGGTAAGGCGTTGACCAGTTGACGACCTTGAGCATACAACCATATCATGTATTCAATTTCTTATGATTTCACTCAGTTTCATGTTCTATTTGGTTTACCATCCTATTCATATACTCTTTTTGCGTCTCTTTCTCATGCTTTTCATATCTTCTTTCTTTTTTCTTCATAGGTATAGATTTATGAGACTTTTCAATAAATTTATCAATCATTTTCTTAATGTCAATATACCCTATATCTAATTCACCCCTAAAAACAATATCCCATTTATTACCCAACATATTTTTATATTTAGAATTTGGATTAAATCTATAATTCGAATTTTTAATTTCTCTCAGAATGATCATTCGGTAAGATCCCCAACTTTTAAACTTACAAATTTTAAAATCATTTTCTGTATTCATATTTTTTAAAAGAAACATTCTATCTTTCATTTCAATCGTTCTTTTTAGTGAAGGTTAGTGTAGGTCAGTGAAGGTCAGTGAAGGTTTGTGAAAAGTATAATTTATTTTATATTAAAAATGGATCTTCTAAAAACTTATGCACGTGGACATATGCCAAATCTCAATGATTTAGATGATATTATTCAAGATTATCCGGAGGTAAAAAAAATTTCTAATCAATTTAATAGTGACTTTCAAAATATTGCATTAATGATTGACAAAAGTTCAATCCTCTCCCCTTTTCCTTTTTTCAAAGCTCAAACATTTAGTTTCATTCTACAGGAACGTGTCAACAACCCCTTCACGATATGTCATCTTCTTACAACAATTGATAAATCTACAAAATCAACTTTTCTTTCGCTCATCTGTCCTGATATGTACAAACTTCTATTCTGTATTAAATCAAGAAATGTGAAAAAATAATAATCCGGTGAAAAATTTCTCAATTTTTTTTCTAATTGTCGGATTAAATTGCAATTCGCACAAAATGTTGTTTATACCATCCTAAATATTGATACCGAGTTTGAGTGGGATCCGAGTATTACTCAGGAGCCACTCAAACTTACCTCAACTTCTCCTCAGCGATGTAATAACTTTTAGGGTGGTTATTTGGTATATGAGTTATGGAGGTTGCGATTGAACGAATTAACCAAGGATGTGACCATAACACATATTTAATGGGATTTACTCAGCACTACTCAATTTCCACCTCTTAACTCTCCCGTTTTCTTTCCCAAAGCTCAAACATTTAGTTTCATTCTACAGGAACGTGTCAACAACCCCTTCACGATATGTCATCTTCTTACAACAATTGATAAATCTACAAAATCAACTTTTCTTTCGCTCATCTGTCCTGATATGTACAAACTTCTATTCTGTATTAAATCAAGAAATGTGAAAAAATAATAATCCGGTGAAAAATTTCTCAATTTTTTTTCTAATTGTCGGATTAAATTGCAATTCGCACAAAATGTTGTTTATACCATCCTAAATATTGATACCGAGTTTGAGTGGGATCTGAGTATTACTCAGGAGCCACTCAAACTTACCTCAACTTCTCCTCAGCGATGTAATAACTTTAAGGGTGGTTATTTGGTATATGAGTTATGGAGGTTGCGATTGAACGAATTAACCAAGGATGTGACCATAACACATATTTAATGGGATTTACTCAGCTTACATGCACTCTACTCAATTTTCACTTCTTAACTCTCCCCTTTTCCTTTTTTCAAAGCTTAAACTTTTATTTTCATTTTACAGGAACGTGTCATCGATCACTTTATGACATTACTTCTGCTTAGAACAGTAAATATGATTCGACTATTAGTTTTTCTCGCTTATCTATCCTGGTCTTCTACCCTATATTAAATCAAGAATTGTGAAAAACTAATAATCGCCGAGTGATAATATTGGTTATATTTTTCGGTTCAACAGTACATGTGCTGAAGTAAATGAAAGTGACATTTTCCTCGTGAGTACGAGTATTCGAGAACATTATTAACAGTTTTATCACACTCGTAACAGATTGAAAGTCAATGGTGGAACACAGGGTGTAATTTTGAAAACGAAATTTTGAATTTTACAAGGAGCCAAAATATAGAAATTTAAATAAAGATCAAAATTCACAAAATTAAAATTAATATACACAAAATTAAAATTAATATTTCAAGTCCACAATTGACCCTTTATTTTAACGCGACCGGTTTCGTACAAGTAGCCGTACATCATCAGGCGTAACTGAGCAACATTGCGGAGAATAACCTACGAGTGATACGTAAGAGAATGAAACGAAGGAAAAAAAAAAAAAAAAAAAAAAAAAAAAAAAAAAAAAAAAAAGAAAAAAGAAAACCGAAATGAGAAAATTTCATGTACGAACAGGTGACTCATCTAGCATATAACGTATAAAAGGATTGAAAAAAACGTCTGAGTCATTTAGAACATTATTACAGTGTCGATTTATAGAGTTTAAAGTATAATACTCTTCTAATCGGTTCATCTTAGCTCCTTTCTCACAATATTGGAGGGGGGAGGCAACGACTCCATCGAAGCTGTGGTTTTCTTGGTTACAATGTCTAGCCATGGCTGAGGGAGAATCTGGTGACTTTTTTGAGGAATTTTGAAGATTTTTGAAATCACGTAGATGTTCATTGAACCTAATCTTTATAGATCGACCAGATTGCCCGATATAAACATCGCCACACATACATTTCAGTTGATAGATTCCAGACTTCTCCAATTTCGGGATTGGATCTTTGAGGCAAGATTTGGTTGATAAAATTGGAAAATTCGATCGATGAAGCAGATGAAGACAACATTAGGCGGAGACTTTTTCGTTTGATTAATTTCCGAACATCAACCTTTAATTCATTTTTCTCGGCGATTTGTTCGATAAAGCACGTTTCTTTCTCCTTGGCCTCCTGGCTAAGAGGAAGTCGCAGCATTCTGTTGATGGACGAGTGAACCACAGATAGTTTTTGAGATATAGGGTGAAGAGATCGATTATGAATGGATACACCAGTGTAGTGAGGTTTCCGATATACCGAAAAATTAGGTGTCAATAAGTTGTCATTAATCTCGTCAGTTTCTAATGATATGGTTAAGTCCAGATAATTTGCGAGGTGGTTCGAATGTGTGATATCGAATTTTAATTTTGAGTCATAACTTTGAAGATCTTCAGAAAACAGGTCAAGCTCTTACCCTTTAAATCAGGTAAAAAACCTATCTTGCCTCAAAGATCCAATCCCGAAATTGGAGAAGTCTGGAATCTATCAACTGAAATGTATGTGTGGCGATGTTTATATCGGGCAATCTGGTCGATCTATAAAGATTAGGTTCAATGAACATCTACGTGATTTCAAAAATCTTCAAAATTCCTCAAAAAAGTCACCAGATTCTCCCTCAGCCATGGCTAGACATTGTAACCAAGAAAACCACAGCTTCGATGGAGTCGTTGCCTCCCCCCTCCAATATTGTGAGAAAGGAGCTAAGATGAACCGATTAGAAGAGTATTATACTTTAAACTCTATAAATCGACACTGTAATAATGTTCTAAATGACTCAGACGTTTTTTTCAATCCTTTTATACGTTATATGCTAGATGAGTCACCTGTTCGTACATGAAATTTTCTCATTTCGTTTTTCTTTTTTCTTTTTTTCCTTTGTTTCATTCTCTTACGTATCACTCGTAGGTTATTCTCCGCAATGTTGCTCAGTTACGCCTGATGATGTACGGCTACTTGTACGAAACCGGTCGCGTTAAAATAAAGGGTCAATTGTGGACTTGAAATATTAATTTTAATTTTGTGTATATTAATTTTAATTTTGTGAATTTTGATCTTTATTTAAATTTCTATATTTTGGCTCCTTGTAAAATTCAAAATTTCGTTTTCAAAATTACACCCTGTGTTCCACCATTGACTTTCAATCTGTTACGAGTGTGATAAAACTGTTAATAATGTGCTGAAGTAGACCGTTTAATAAGGAGGTGAAAGGTGATTGGTGGTGGGTCTTTCAGAGATTACCTAAACTCTTCTCCTTGGGCCAGTCAATCGCGCCACCCGTTAATGAAGATCCAAAAATATCCGTTTGTAACGAAAGAGCACTTCTGTTCAAATGACACTAAAATTAAAGAATACAATACCTTGGAAAAACTATAATGTCGGGCATTCTAATGGATGGAACTCCTGTAACTCTCATGAAAATCTTCTTTGGTGCTATAACATGAGCAAAAACTACTTCTCCGCATGTGAAAACGTGACATTTTATGCTTTACACTAAACGACCCTAACGTCCTATGTGTCACTTTTGGCACAAAGGGTCCCTGCCAAAACGGAATGGGTGGAGCTGAATTTTTTTTTTTTTTTTCTGATTCTTGTGATATGTAGGGAAACGTTTATCAGATTTTACGCGCAAATCCCAAATTCAAAAACTTTTAAAGACACAGAACATAAGGTTTAAAGGAATTAGTTTCTGTGGCTGAACAACGGCTCAAAGTTATGAGGTGGATGTCGTCTGGCCGTTGAAGTAAAATGGTACAACAGGTATCGGGACAAATGCTAACGGAGGAATGAGGGGTCTGGGTTAGTCAGGACCACCTCAAAAACTCAATTGGTCTTTAAACGTGATATGGCTTAGAATAATGAGTTTTGATATAGTTTGAATAACTAACAATACGCGGCTAACGGAATTTTTGTCTCCAACCAATCAGCTCTGCCAGACTTCAAGGACGTCATTTCTCTGGTGATTTTCGATCCCTCCAATTGAAAAATTTGCAGTGAGCTCCCAGTCAATAATTTTTGAGTTTGTGGGGTATGTATTTTGATTTAATTTTATATGATCGTGTATAGGTATTGGTAGCATCACCGTGGGTAGAATATTCATTTTGCAGAAGAAGTGAATAAGATGAGCCGGTATTACATCGGCTATTCACAACTATCCTCTAAATTTTTTTCTCCAATTCCCAAACTAGGTTAGAGCTCTAGCTGCTAAAATATTAATACCCAGGTACCTACAAAAATTTGCATAAGGTCAAGGTCGGTAATTTTGAGAATTGTGTCGGACACGTATCTATGTATCCCAACAAAACCAATAGCGGGTTCCAAGCTCCAGGATCGAAGAGAAAATAATAATTTCAGTTTGCATTGAAAATGCAAGAAAGTGTCCAAGTTATTATGATTCACGCATGTTTTAATACCTACATTTATTTCAAGCCACATACACAATCCTTTGTGAATAAGTTGTATACTCAAAGAAAAGGTAAAAGGGTAAACAAAGTGTATGCAGTTAATGGTAGAGAATTGAAAGATACACCGCAGGGAGGACGACGAAGAAAAAGAAGAAGAAAAAAAAAGGTTCTTCTGGTGTGCATTAGGAACACGAGCCAAGCGTAGGGTAAATGTATAAATTCAGGTACAACTAGAGCACTAGAGCCATTGACTATACAGTAGGTATACACTTTGTAAGCGAAGTGTATAATATATTGAACTAGCGGTTGGCGTCGCGCCTCCGGCGCGCCTGACCGCTAGCTGTGTGTTGAGTAGATATCTGTGTTTTATAGGTATCTGTATCTTGTAGGTATGTGTGTTTTGTAGGTATCTTGGAATTCAGATGAATTTTTAAAAAAGAAACAGTGGAAAGAGTTTTGCAAAATTCACAACTATTCAGTTCAAAAATAAGAAAATAGACACCAAAAACTGCGACTGTACTTATAAAAATATATCAAAGTTCCGAGTCGCACAAAAATAAAATCACCAAATTAAATTTTTTACACACTAATTCACTTGAGAGCTGACTTAACGCGTGAAGCCTGTATTCATCGCAGCAGAATACAGACAAATCCATTGACATTTTGCCAGTCCCTAAGAAAACACACGGACAACAGGTAAAAAAAAGGGTAATTTCCGCTAGCCCATACGCAGTGCGCACCGTGTCTAGACATTGGTTCTTGTATGAGATACCGGATGTAAAATCCTTTATGTAGGTGTTTTTAAAACTGTGAATAAAATAACTTGCTTAGTATGGAAGTACAGCGAATACTGTAGTCACAAAATTTCCTCCTAAAAATCTGGAACCGGGCTCATTCGAAAGGAAATTACAGGGGCTACAATTTTTGTTCTCTTCAATTTTTCATAAAAATGAGTTATACTCGAGTTATCACAATAATTCAATTCTCGAAACTGCGCCACTCAACGCGCGTAGGTCTAACGTACATGGCAAGCTACACGACCACGTTTTTTTATATTGAAAAAAGTCATTGTTTTCGCCCTTTTTTGAAATTACTCAGCACCTCCCGTCAAATTTTTATTTTTATGAGTCTATGTGCTGCTCTGGGATGAGGACAATATATCCTGAAAGTTTGAAAGCGATCGGCCCAGTAGTTCTCGAGTTATAAACGGACAGACAGACGGACAAACTTTCTGCTTTATATATTAGATGAATGAATGCTTGAACTCTAGTACTCTAGTACAACGAGAACGAACATTCCACGTATCCAACAAAATGTAAACAGATGTCTCACGTTAAGCGCTGTGTACGAAGTACTCGTACTAGTACTAGGACGTACTCGTATATAGTCAATGGTATTATTATGTGGTAAAATTTTTCCAAACTGAGGGATCGCTATCTGTTTTTTTTGGCGCAAACTATCTAAAAGCGACAGCATCTTAACAATAGGTTTGTACGTATGCTTACAAAGTGTAAATGTAGTGAGGTGGAGTAAGGAAATAGGGTGAAGGACTAAAAATTCATTTTCCCCTTCATGACAAATTTGTATGCATAATTACACGTTCTTCCCAAGATGGTCCTGATTATAGGGCACGTAAGAAACCCCCTTCAGTGTATAAACAAAAATGCTTGACGCGGTCTGTATGCTGTGGAATGCCTGTCGGGATTTTCAACTTTCTGTTAAATGCAATTTTTCATTTTGGTCGTTAACCTTATTTCTTGATTCCACCTCACCTATAGTCAATGATCATGGTGTTTCATTTCAAGAAATTGTGGAAAATATTCAGTCATGCAACGTCATGGAAAGAGTCGATAATAACACTATTTTGCAAGTACAAATGATGTTACAAACTGAAGCAGAGAAAAATCGCGTATGTCACGCGAGAGACCGGGATTATACCTCATCAGAACTTAGCAGCGGAACTCCTGGCAAGTGTGCGGTCACGATCGCAAAGAGTTCGCTGCTAAGTACTACCAATGAGTTCTGCTGGTAACTTACATTGATCTTTTGGGGAACAGATATGTGTTACCAAATACTTATTTGTGATCTGTCATCAGAAAACTCCCCCGAATGTCCAAAAAAGTGATCAAGAGAAAGTTTATTTTTCAATTTATTAAAATCACCTCAAGTGGAAAATATCAATTGGCATGTTTCTTGGTCTTTTGGAGATGTTTCCTTGCAATAGTTCACAACAATCGGTGACAAGAAAACCTTTACAAGAGTCCAAGGAAGACAAATAGGCCTACATGACTTGAAGTAGTTTTAATAAATTGAAACATTCTCTTTTCTTTGGTCGTTTTTTGGGACGCTCAGGAGGGTTTTCTTGTGACAGGTCACGTAATAGAAATTGTTACTTGTACTAGGGCTACTCCTGTACAGATACATTATCTATGGGCTAAATATCATCAATAAAATAAGCTGCTTACAAATAGATCGATACTAGAATTATTCTCGCTCAATGTAAACAAACATTGAATCCAAAGGTGATGTACGTTCTTTATGGGTTCACCATCGCCCCCCTCCGTTTATTTACATTGAGCGAGAATACCTCCAGTGTCCTAAAATAGGTACTGACAAGTTCTGGAGTATTTCATCTTTATGAATAGAGACAATTTTTTCGAAACACAGTAGGCTTGATGGTGGAAGGAGCACGATAGTGGATCGAGAGTATTTGAAAATAAAATTTTACGGCGCATGAAATAAAATTTGGGGGTACTTAATGATTTTAATTTGTAGGCTAAAGGTGCCAAAACATAGGTTACAGTCAAAAATACTGTAGAAGACCCCCGAAATGTGTAGTATGCGGAAATGATCACCTGACCAATGATTGTCAAAAGACTAAATAACAAGGAGATGAAGTGCGCGGACTGCCAAGGCAACCACACGGCGAATTATAAAGGATGCCCAGTCTACGAAAATGAAACTAAGTCTATCACAGAATCTACTGCTCATGTTACAGCAAAGAAAAGACTCCACGAAAAAAGCAAGGATTATAAATTGCCTGCAGATAGAAACTTGGGCAAAACGTATGCCACAGCTCTTGGAAAACAGCTTGAAGCTAATAATGAAGGTAAAACTCAACCTGATAAAACTATCACCAAAATATCACAGTTGTTGCAAGAACTGAGAATATCTGTACAAAACATTGAGGCTAGGGTATCCAGCTGAGAGAACAATAAGTATGCCTTCGTTAAACCCCATTAAGGAGCCCCTTACAAGAAGATAAAGTGATAATGTTAACTAAAATTTTAACTTGGAACGCAAATGGCCTTTTAATTAGGAAACACGAATTTGAAATTTTTTTATAAAGTCAAAAAGTTGTAATTGCGCTAGTATTGGAAACACACTTCATTGGCCGGTACTACATCAAGAGACTACAAAACTACACTATGTACTCCAGCCATCATCCTAGCGGCAAAGCGCAAGTTGGAGCGGTAATATTTGCCCGAAATACAATCCTGCATCATGAGTCCTACAAATGCCAAGAACCAAATGTGCAGGCAGTGACCACTATGACCAAAGTCAACGGAAACACTGTCAGCATTACTGCTGTATACTGCCAACCCAATGCCAGCCCAAGCGCCGACGAGGCCACTTTCTCAGGCTTATTTCAGAACCTAGGTATCGGCTGGATTTTTAGAGGAGACTTCAACTCCAACCATCTAGAACTACATTCAAACGCGGTAAGGCCATGGACAGCTTCAATAGTAGACCTATCACTGGTGTTGAATCAACTTACTGGTCAGACCCTAGGAAGATTCCGGACCTACTTCACTTCTTTGTTGTGAAAGGAATTTCCATGAACTACACTGAAGCCGTAAATAAGAACGACCTTTCTTCAGATCATTGTCCAGTCCTTCTGTTGGTTAGGAGCACGATATTAAGGAAGCCAGCCCCTCACCCTCTGGCCACTAAAAAGACTGACTGGGATACATAACGAGCAGTACAGTACCATCGGACGTGATTGACCTAAGAATAAGCCTATAATCCACTACCGAGCTAGACAATGCACTGAGAGAATTCACCGAAAAAATATAGGTACTGAAGAAAATTTTCTATAAAATGAAAAAGTATGTGGTGGGTGCGCTATGAATATATTGCTATCTGTCTATCCCTCAAAATCATACAAAGTGCTCATTGTACTTGAAAAGTTCTTGATAAAATTAGAAAGCGTTTGATAGATAATAACTCATTTTTCAACTGCTCATTTTAGTCCAGTAAAATTAGCCATTTTAAAGGTCGAAAAAAACAATAAATGGTACAGAAGCGAAACTTGGAAAAGTTGTTGGGAACTTTCTGGTGAGTCTTTTCCCAAGTTTCCCCAACATTCCGGGTGGAGCTTTTCCCAGGGGGGGTACAAAGAAGAATTTTTGTTAATTTTCTAGCTCTCATTCGCAAACAAATGATTTTAGAGAAAAAAAGTTCAAACAAAAATTGCTCCTCGTAAAATTTCCTATAAAAAAGCTCTCTACATATTTTTTCTGTATGCACTGTTACGCCGCTACAGCGCGTGACAAGTGAACACCTCTTACTACTCTGTATAATTGACATTGATTTGCGCAGCACATTGTGTTCTACCATACAAAAATGCGAGTTATTGTTTCTGCGCGTCGAGTGGCCCGGGAACAAATTAATGTGGTTGGGTATAGATTCTTCATCTACTATTTTAAGAGGACATCAACACTTTATAATCAATACCATAATTTATTTTCCATTTTCTAATCTTTTTATTTTTCAATACTTACAAGTAGAAAGTCAGTTACAAAAGCATGTAAAATTGAGAATTTTTGAGTTTACAAAGGATTAAAGTGAAATTTATCTTTTCTTACTTATCATTATTCATTTTTTTTTATAATAATCCCTATCTACGACTTACTGGTACCAACGAAAATAATGTAATAGGTGACTCGCGTCGCGTGGTATACCTGATCTAGATTCTTACATACGGACTTGTCACGCGCTGTAGCCACCCGGAATGTTGGGGAAACTCGGGAAAAGACTCACCAGAAAGTTCCCAACAACTTTTCCAAATTTCGCTTCAGTACCATTTATTGTTTATTACAATGGCTAATTTTACTGGACTATTTAGCACAGTCACATAATAGTCTTTTTTTAAAATAGGTGTGAACTACGTTTATATCAATCAACGTTCTATCAACATAGGAAATCTCATTTACCTACTTTACTGAGTAAATAAACTTTTGAAAGAGAAAAAAATGATAATGCAAATGAAGAATACTATTCAATTATAGGTTCATTTGATTTTATATTGAAATTCTGTGAACTACAAGAGAAGTACACGCAAAATAAGTTTATAATATTATGTGAAATTGTGGTATGACAATCTATCAAAATGATAACGTTCTCTTCCATCGGACTACTCGCGTTGCAGCCAATGTTCTTGTAGTACACATTGCTGACTGCATGGTCATCATTAATTCGGTTGTCATAGATCAAGGAAATCCTGAAAAGGTTGATTTCATGATTAAAATAATAAAGATAGTGACAATACGAGCAATAAACAATTTAATAATAAAATGCAAGAAATTTTTCACTTGTTGGGAGATATTACAATTACAAATAAATTGTCTGAAGGACAACACATAAAGACAACTGGGTGTAAATCCGAGGTCGACGGTATAATCGAAATAAGCAGTCTCAAATAGGGAATTATTGAGACTTCACGCCGCCCCTAAAGACAATTCAGGGACATCTTGTGCAGAGTTTGCTTTGGAAATCACCCTAAGGCTACCTGGGGATTTCATAAAAAATACGGAGGAGGGCAAGATAGTTGACTTTCATGAGTATGTCTAAAACTTTTGCCACGTCTTCCAAAATTTACATCCAGTTTTCCTCAACGTCTGCAAAGGGGAAAAAAATATTTGTCCATTCAGATCTTAAGGATGTAACACATGTTTACGTAAGAGTAGGAAGAGTCCAACGCCCGCTTGAAACACCATACAAAGGACCATATTGAGTACTTAAACAATTAAAAAAAAAAAAATGGTTGGGAATAAAACTTGGAGATAAGGAAGAAGACATTTCAATTGCTTGGCTGAAATCGTCGTTTTTTTCAATAATAAAGAAAACGCATCTTCGTCATCATGTGTATACCATAATCTCAGTTCTCTTGTAACAGCCACCCACATTTTGCAAGCCTATCTTCAGGTCCTCTCTGCCGAACCCATCAGATTTTACCATCCATTTAAACAACTCTCGCCGATGACCTCCATCCTTTCAAAACAACATCTCTCATCTAAACATAGGAAATTAGATCCAACGCATCTATATTTGATTCACCATCAAGCTTAAAACCCAAATACAGGCAAGAACTTGTAAAATTAAAAAAAAAAAAAAAAAATGAAAAAGGCTTTGCCCGGACAGAAGTTATATTTTACTTTTTGAGTACATTGCATTCTCGAGTTTTATCATACTTTTACGAATAAAATAATTAACTGCTGCCAGTACAATGATAAACAATCTGGAACAATTCAATATTGAAACAACGCAAGATCTAGTGTTTTTACCTATATTTAATTGAAATTTCAGATATGGAAGGCGGAACTCCAATTAGAACTGCGAGACCAGCTAAAATTATTTTCAATTTTGATGGGGAGGAGGCAGAATTTCCATACGGGGGAAAACAAAGTATAAATGCACAATTGAGATACAGACAACATTAATGCAAATAATGAAAAAATGAAAACAGTAATTGAATACACATATCTGAGGCAAATTTTATCTTCTGAAAACTGAACGTAAAAAACCAGTTCACGTATATGGAAAAAAATTAGTTATTAACGTGATGAAACAATTGAATTAACATAAAACTTTCAAGATTAGTTGACTCCAAACTGAAAAAAATTCGATAGCAAATTAATATTTAGCCTTCGAATGGCACTGCAAACAGCACAGCAGAACCGAAAAACCAATTCGAATTTCTCATCAAAATTTTATAAACATTGTAGGTGCATGATGAGTGAACGCGATCAAAGAACGACTCCACTTATTTGAAAAATGATTGACACTTGAATGGTACTAAAAATATTCCCACTGAACCAGATATCAAAAAGCTTCAATTCCTTTTTTTTAAACAAAAATTTGTGAATAGTATGGAATAATATTCAAGTTTTGTAGACTAGGCTTGGGATCCAATGAAATTAGCGAAAACGTTACCCAATCATGAACCATCACAGACTCAACCCAAAACGAGAAACACGAAACAAAAGTAATCTTCATGTCCATTCGAAATACGGAGTAACTCGACTTTTCTATTTTCTTGAGAACGCAAATAAGTGGTAAAAAGAAACAATAATTAATTAACAGTCATAAGATTTTGGAATATCTCACTTTCATCAGTCGGACTTGTGATGGATTGTCTCCAAATTCGATATCACGAACATCGGCCAATATAATATCTCATTCTTCTGTGTTATGGAATTCGACCTGAAAATTACTGTCCGCTCTCGAACTCTTGGGTTTTTAGATATTTTCTGTTTTGTGAGTTCTTTTTGTTTTTCACAGTTGGTTCAATTCTCCTTATGAGCAGATCGTTCGGAAGAAATCACAAACTGAATAGTAAATAAGTAAAAAACTCTATGAGTAGGGTTTGAGATGAAATTGAAGGCTTTCTCGTTGAACGTTTTATGTTTTCATACTCACCTCGGATAAGACTTTTCAACCAATGGTTCGTACATCTTTGCCTGCAACTTCACCGTAAACGTGGTCGTCATTGTCTTTCTTGCTTTCCTCAGAGTGCTCATGATACCGTAAGTGTGCAGGTATGCATTCTCATATCTAATTCAAGGATTACAATCAATACTTTATATCAAAGGCCAATTGTCAATAACTTTTGTAGACTTACGAGCTATCTATATTTTGGACCATTTCTTGGACGTACGTGTTTGTGTACGAAAACTGATACATTAATCTCGCATAATTTTGTCAACCGTTATGCATTTCGTGTATGCGGGCATTTGAGCCATATAGATGGTTCATCTAATACTGGCTTCATTGGTTAGAAATCCAGACGACTGTCGGTATCGGGCGAGTTGTTTGCTAAAAGTAATGGTATTGAAAGAACTTTAATCCTTTGAATTATTAAAATAACTTACTAATCATTGCAAGCCATGGACGTACGTGTTTCTGTATCAGATCTGATGTGCTGTAAGTAATATTGAATCCGGTACTTCAATTCCGCATAATTTCGTCAACTGCTACGCATTTTGTGGATGCAGGCATTTGAGCCACATAGACGGTACATCTAATAATGGCTTCATTGGTGAGAAATCCAGACGACTGTCGGTATCCTACGAGTTGTTTGCTAAAAGTAATAGTATTGAAAGAACTTTGATGCTTTGAATTATTAAAATAACTTACTAATCATTACAAGCCATGGACGTACGTGTTTCTGTATCAGATCTAATGTGCTGGAGGTAATATCGAACCCGGCACTATAATCCCGCATAATTTCATCGACCGTTACGCGTCTAATACTGGCTTCATTGGTGTCAAATCCAAACGACTGTCGGTATCCTGCGAGTTGTTTGCTAGAAGTAATAGTATTGGAAGAACATCGGTTCATTGAACCCATCAAATTAAGCAAATTTATAAAATAACTTACTTCCAAAGCTCGCATGGCAAATACTTCAGCCAGCCCAGAAAGGAAATGGCGCGCATTGGCATTATGGTGATAATAGAATGAAGTTTGTAAAAAAAAAATAAATTGTTTCAAACGACGAGGTGTTTCGAACATTACTTTGACAACAAAAATTCAGTCTTTCATCTGTTTTTCAGTCTGTGAATACTGGATGCATTGGCATATGAACCCTGCATACAGGGGCATTTTCGAATTTAAAACATTGGTTGCACTGGTGTTTTTGTATCAGCCATGTCTACTAACGTATGACGTCATTGACCCGAAATGAACAGCGGATGTATTTATGCGATAATATTGTACAGTATCGATCTTTTAGTGTTCGATATTTCCGTCTCGAATGTTGAATATTGTTGAAAAAAACAGCGCTAGCGTTCCCGAAACAGAAGGTATCGATCGGTGATGTGACGTCTCAAGTCTTGCCTATACTCTGTTCACATTAAGGAAGGGTAGAAATATGACCTTGAGAACGGAATGCTCCGGGTAATTTTAATCTACCATTCTGTTCTCAAGGTCATATTTCTATCCTTCCTTAATGTGAACAGAGTATAATGCCTTTAAAGTCCTTCTGGTGGCAACACTGAAATTTCCAAACACGATTTTCGAAGACCTGTGATGCATTTTATCAGGTCTCCCGCCAATTCGCGGCTCGGAGTCCTTCACAGCTGAGTCGTGAACCGAAGATTTTGATTGAAGTTTGAGAAGAAAATTCGATCATGAACCAAGATCAATAATCAGAGGAATCGGAATGAATCATGAGAATCATACGTTGATGAAGTACGTTTTCTTTATCTTGGAGTATTTCAAATTCTCGTGTTAGGTTTCATAGAATTCACTTCTACAGCTTTCTTACTTTCTCCAGTCTACCACTGTACTTCCTGAATGTTATTCTAATTGAGTCATCTCATATTTCAGATACTGGTGATAACTTACAATCATGACTCGTCGATATCCGCAGTGTAAGAAATCTAAGCCAATTCGTTGTTCTGCGCGTATAAGAAAGTTGAATATGCGACCTAAGTTAGATGTGGTGTTTCAAAATTTTCCAAACGTCAAACGATTATCTACAATTGCGACGAACACTGCTGATTTACCAGGAAAATCTTCGGTGCCTTTCGAAAACAACGATGTTCCATTGGAGTCGTTATCGATAAATCATTCGACTCTTTCTACAGATACAAAAACCAAAAAGGGGAGAGTGAAGAAGAGAGTAACTCATTCGCGAGCAGTCGTGAATGATTTGGAGTCATCAGAGCTTCTACAAGAAAACCTATGTACAAAGCTATCAATGTCTTCTGGTCTTTCCATGACTGCCAGTGCAAAGGACCAGAAAATACCAAAAAAGAATTCAGCAATTTTAACGTCTGAAAATTACGGTTTAGAATCGCCCGAACTTTTCAATAGCGAGGCCAACTCTTCGATAGGGGCGCAAAAAATTATGTCGTCGAAGAATTCTCTCATCCTTTCGATGAATTCAAGAGCAAAGAGAGGGAACAAATCCAAAAAAGTGTCTGCATCAGTTCTTCCACTTGAAAACGGTAGTATCGTGCAGTCGGGATTTTCTGATAACGTGGTTTCAAGGGGATCTTCCTCGTCGGAGAACATCAGCTCAATGCTCTTTCCCTCTTCATCAGTAATGAAGAACAAAAAAAAAGAAATTGTGGAACAGTCTGCTTCATTTTTTCATCATAACAAGTGTACAAAATCGTCCGAGCTTTCAAACAATGTTCCTGTCGTATTTTCCTTGTCAGAAAATTGTTCGAAGTCTCTTCCTTCATTGCAAAGAACAAGAGCGAAAAAAGGAACGTGGTTGAGGGAACCGATTGAACTTCGTTCATTCTCGAACCGTCGTAACCTGGAATCGCCGGAAATTTTCAACGACAGCAGTTCAATAAAACCACCGTCATTATCAAACTCTATAAATTCGGATCTTCCATCGATCAACGTGAAAACAAAAAATGGAAGAGGGAAAGAAAAATCGATATCTATTCCGCTGGAGAATAACGACGATTCTCAGAGTTTTGGATCCGCACCAGTAATACCAGTATCGTTACCGATAAAAAATTTGAAATTTTCTCTCTTGGAGAATGAACCTCTTGTCGTTAAACCACAGAATCATACATCAAGTTCTCCTGAAATGGGTAAGAAGATAGTGGATCTATAATTAGGAATACGATTTACAGTCAAGTTACTTTCAGTACTTTTTTTCATGTCTTGAGAACCATTAACGGTACGATTCTAGACTACCTACTTGTAACTTTTTTTTCTTGTAGGTATCGGTAATGTAGAGTTCAAAACGATACCTAGTCAATTGTTTGAAAGCGACGATGAAATAAAAAGAAGGAATGATGCAATATCACGAGAATACGAAGGCACTTCGTCGAGAGCTTTCAACGAGCGTCATGTGTCATTCGGTGAGGAAAACGGGTCAATCGACGATCTCTGTTCGCTATTCAGCGATGTTGAACTTCACACTAAAGGTTTTCAGTTGAGGAGGAAAAATGAACAAAATTGGTATCCTGAAAGTGTATCGACCTCTCATGATAAACCAAAGAGCAAAACAGAATGTAAATTTTGTAGCTCAATGTATTCCCATCTTCCTGAACTTAATTCCAATCCTGAAACTGCTAGTTATTCAAAATCGATCCCCATCTTTCACACAAATGGGACTGCCAATTTGTATGACGTCGACGATTCGAAAGAGTTAGACATAGATATTGATAGTGTTTTGAAGAGTATAACAAGAATAGAAGTACGAGTTCCAGATTATGAACCGTACACAGAGGGCGAATGTTGGTGGGAGGGTTTTGATGAATGGAGCTCTTCTTGAGATAAAAGTACGTCCCTTCGTTTTAGATTTTGTTTCTTAATCTATGATTCTTGTCATTTTTTCTTCTCCCTAGAATTTCTGAATAATTTCCTCGAAACAGGTTACTTAAGTATATATGAGGAGGGTTCTGGCAGAAGGGCGTCCGTCCCATAAGAAATACATTGTGCGGACGCCCTTTTGCCAGATACGTCCTCATATGCGATATTGGATTAGACAAACTGTTAGGTAAGTGAAATAATTTCGTAGGAAACGCTATTAGCCTATCATTATTATTATTTATGATAATCCATCAATATTGTAATCGGAAAAAATAATAAAAATTTTCAACATTCATCATTCTCATCTATATTTATCGTACTACTTTATAATTTTTGAAAGAATCATGGGGGGGGGGAGTAGGTGTCTACACCAATAACGATCAAACTGCACACGTTTCTTTTTAATTTCACGGTAACAACCACAGTTTTAAAATTCAAGCGGAAATCTACTGACAGCGCTCAACGATCTTAGGATAAGTACCTACTTGAAACTACCTTCTCATGTAAGTATATTTAGATAATTCAAATTAAAGTTTACATTGAAAACACAGCATTATAAGTATAAAGCTAAACTCCTGATTCTTGACTATGAAAGGAATTCGATCAGTATTATATAATAAAAGAAAGTGCAGAGTTAGCTAATTCAATGCAATAAGAATGTTGAAAAATTTGGAATCAGTTCTTCTGTACGGCGGTGAGAGAAATAAAATCATGTTCTATAGCTAATCTAATGAAACACCATTTAAACATAATGTCAAAGTGTTAATAAGCTAAAAGTAGTTATCATTCCTTTTGAAGACGAATAATCCTTTAAAATTCAATATTTTTATCGGTTCCAATCGATTTCAGTGATTATGGGCGTGGATGTCCATAACGATTTCAGTTATCAACTTGCTGGAGCTCTTTCTTCCTCATTTCTATATTCATTTCCAACGTACGAATGTTTCTCATCAGATTCAACATCTTTTCGGAAGGATTCTTCTACAAAATCAAAAATAGGTATATGTTGAAAATTCGCAATACAATTAAGAGTCTTACATGGTTTTCATAGGTCTCTATAAAAGAATGTTTGATCGGCCCGACGAAGAGAAATAATGCACAGCTATGAACTTTGCACTTTGGCTTTATAGGGTAGATTAGAAATGATGTTACCACTTTCTCGTAAGTGCTAATGAAAAATTGGTATCGGTAACATATTCTGACCTACCTACTATAGGTAAGTATACGACTAAAACTAACTTGAACATAATTCCGTACATCCTCTTCTTTAAACGTGCGGTTTTCCAATATCTTTTTGTAAGTATTTTGTAAAGAATCTAATTCTGTCTTCAAATCTGAAATTTCTTGATCCAGTCTGTCATTCCGAATGTACTCATCTGCCAATAAATCAACGAGACAGTTTGAATGATTTCAACGAAAACGCATGAGAAATGAATGGGCTGGGTACCACACTCACCCACAATAAGAAAATTAGGAATTTCGCGTTTGAAATCTTTCATAGCTCGTTTGTAGTGCGAAGACTTCAATCTGTGATTTTTCACCTTCAAATCAATTACCTTTTTTGCCGTTCTAACGTCCTCTACCTCTCTAGATAACTTCTGGAAAATGAGGAATTACTAAATTATAAGTTGTGTTCGTTTAGCCACAAAGAATCAACACTTTTTGACGCTAAGTAACACTTTTAGGCAGGTTGGCTGTTCGATTTGTTCTCGAGGTTACTCCGAAGTTTGGTGTTGGATGTTCGATTTACCAGTAGGTTTACCCTAAGGTTAACGCCAGTGTTAAAAATTTTAACCTTCCTCAAGAGTAGGGTTGTCGCCGGAGTTGCCTGTTGACCGTTGTTTTTCTCGGAGGGTTTAGGAAACGTTCGTTTAGTTTATTGATAACCGGACACTTTCAGAGTTAAATGACGTCATAACTTGTAATTTTTGGTGTACCCCGTTTTTACAACAGGTTTAACCTTGGGTCAATTTTCTGTGGCTAAACGAACACAACTAACATAAGGCAGTTTTTCAAGTTATAGGGTTAAGCATCTGCTGATCCTAATGAAGTAAACTCACTTCAAACATGGCTTTCATTTCGTTATCTTTTTGTTTCAAACGTTCAATCCTGTGTCGCAGTCCAGGCTCCATCAGCTTTAATTCCGCTATTTTCATTTTCAAATCTTGTAATTGGCATTTCATTCGAGCTACAACGTAAGCACAACAGAATAATTTTTTTGCCAATTTTATATGTAAGTACTTGTATGAGACATTCGAAATTAGCACTTTTTAAATTTACTTACCTTCTTGATTAGTTATTGACATCATTTCGGACTTTTCTTTCGATTCATCATCATTTTTCGTTTTGTCTGCAACGTTGTTATTATCCATCATGATATAATTTTGATTCCAACTGAACCCTCTGAGGAATAAGTACTCCACTTCGTACTTCGATACCTATCTTCAATCTTCTATTACTCAGGATGCAAGGACCAGGGAAATAGTTTATCAATGCATATACCTACAGGTACGAGGAACAGACTCTGAGTCTCTGCTTCGATCTACGAATACAATGCTGCAGCTACCCATTACAATATCAGTGTGACCAACCTCCCGGCATGCAAAGATTTTTTCCATGTTGACATTTTGTGACAACCCGCCATAGGGCTACGTGAGACTTGTGGCAAAATTAATTTTAATGTAGAGCCTTATGACGGGTTGTCACAAAATGTCAAAATGGAAAAAATCTTTGCATACCGGGCTTCCTAAAAAATAAAATTTAATAAAACAGAGGTTGACCGTTGTTAGAAATTATTTCCTTTTCAGTTTTCAACTTCAATTGAGATAGCTCTATAGCTCCCTCTTTTGCTTCTGCACTAGTACTGGCCCAGAATTTTTCCAACTTTTTTCCTTTTATTTCTTGTACCTACATTTTTACTGTTATCATTTAAAAAAACGATGAAGTTTTATTGTGGAATGATGAGTGCATGCTTTTATCACTAATAGCCATTTTTTCTATAAAATTTACCGTTTGCCATCACTGTACTACTGTATTTCATTTTTCATGGTCTGAAGAAGAATGGCCCATTTCATAATTTTGAAAATTAATCACAGTGGTTTATATTCAATAAGAGACTAAGCAGGCTACTGTTACTCTTTACTTTTATTTTTTTTTTCTTATCCAAAGGTTCCTAACTTTGTAAAATATTTTAAATTATCTTATCAAAAATTCAAGACTGGCCAATTTCCTGCTCTATTTTAGACATTTTAGTTCATGAACCCATGTCTTCACAGTGATGGTAGCCTGAAGACTCTTGTAAAATACAAAGTTGATGGTATCACCGTTAGTTGAAGTAAGGGATTAAGATAGGTATGCTCTAAGACGCTGGAATACGCAAGTGATAAGAAGAGGATTGTCGCCATGTTGACAAACTCAAAGGAGGAGCAGTTTTAGGAAGTTTCAGGCAAGCTGTGGGAAAAATTCAACTATCAAACAACGAATTTTGGTTAATTAGAAAGATTATATCGATGAAAACAGAAAATTAGTGAATTTCCTTAATTTTTTGTAGTTCGAATTTTTGTATTTGATGTTGAAAATTTTCTTAGGATAGTACTCTGATTGCCTTTATCAACGTGGTGACGATCCTATTCTTATCACTTGCACATTATACCTATCTTATAATATTATAGTTCCTCAGTTCTGCCGTACAAAGTTGAATTGACGTATATGCAAATAATGAATACAAGGAAGAGAGGTTATGGGTATATTTGATGTAGCCTCTTTTTCTCGTATTCATTATTTGCATATACGTCAATTCAACTTCGTATGGCAGAGTTGAAGTAGGAACAGAAGCAGAGAGTTCTATAAAATCAGATGTCATTGATTAAATATGTATCCAGAACCCTGAAAATTGAAGTTATTTTATAGGTTGGCTGATGTGGTAACATCAAATAGTAAATGCACCTTGAGTAGATGTAATTCAACTTTAGGGCAAAAGATTATATTTATGAAAATTGTTAGCTCTTGAGCGGTCTCGCAATGAGGACGGTCAAGCTTCATCCATTCATCTCTTTCTTAAATTTTTTGACGGATCAAATCAAGGTAGTGATAATAAGATTTTTTGTCCTAGTAGGGAAATTAGGTAGGTTGTTAGTACGTAAGTACCTGTAGCTATACCTAGTAATCTTACTTTTCTACAATATTTCCATTACCTTCAAGAAGTCATTGCGTCCAATGAAGTTCTCGAGCCCATCCATGACGCAACACAGTGTTAGATTTACTACCATAGTAAAGTGGAAGATGACATAGTAAAATAATGGCAGCAAACTATCGTTCCTCCATCGAGTCTGCGAAAAGAGCGCTCAACAAGACCAAAGTGAGTTTTTATTTGGTCCATTGTAAGTGTAGAAGAGTACCTACCCTTTTGTTCTAGTCAGCGGTGATACCTGTCTCGAACTTCTTTCAGAAACTTTCGCTTCCTTTTTCCCTCTCTTGTCAGTAGAATTGTCTTGACTTTTACTTATGATTTGGCTCAAGAAAATCGAGACGTTGATAAGGGAACAGAAAATAATAATATTTTCTTCATGAAAGGCTGAGTTAGGGGTAATGAAAGCAATGTAGTGAAAAGGGAATTATAGGGTACAAGTATTAAAATATTACAATTTTTACCATCATTTTTTTCTAGACGTAACTGAAAGAGACGGGGTTTTTTTATTCAGTCAATTGCTACAATATAGGTACTGTGTCTACCGTTACTTTTACAAGAATTCACTAGTAACCTATATGAGCGCAAGCCTTGTAATCGTATGCTTATGTATGCAGAAAATATAATTTTTGATATAAGGAGATTGGCTTCAATGGAGGTTCAAGTGAAAAGTAGATGTCTAAGTCTGTGGATCAAGAGGAAGTGCTTTAAATATCTTCAGTTAAATATAGCGTATTTTTATTTGAAGACGCTTATCAGGAAGTCACGGAAAAGTGGTGCGGTAGCAGAGCTGCTAGTGATTCTGTTATTGTCGCAATCGTATATACGTAAGTATACCTCATTATTTTTTAAATTTTCTGTCAAGTAAAATTTCTCGGGAATTTTTTAGGAATTTTGTATCTTCTGCGCATTAAGTTGAACATTTCGAATTATTTACAGATATATACAAAAAATTATTGTACTAGGCATATTATGAAGCCGTGAAAATCAGATAACAATATTTATTAATACTACTATTTTTGGTAAATTAGCCTACGATTTTTGCTATAAATCGGGATAAATATAATCCCATGGAACTAAATCTGCTATATTTGTTAAAATTATCCTAAATACTTCCGCTATTGCTTCACCAACAGCCGGTCCTATTTCCGAAGTTACTTCTTTCCAATTTTCGTTTAGGAAACGATTCATATTGTCACCTAAGAAATCAATTTGTATAGTAATATTCTTTAAATAAATATTTAATGCACCGAAGCGAAAAAAAAAGGCAGAGTCATACAGAGCGAGACAGAAAATGGAAGGGTATGAACTGCACCAGTTCTTTCTTTGGCTTTACAAACGAGAAAGGAAGATGAAAAAATATAGATCAAATATGAAATGAACGCGCATTGACTAGTTTAGTCCCTCAATTTCTCACAGTTGTAGAGGAAGATCTGGTGCCATAAATTTCCATTAATCATGTTTTAAATTCAGGATGTAGGCTTCTGTTTTAAAAATATGGAAATCATATCAGATATGCCCTATCATATTTTATCTTTTGTCGCAGTTTTTCCTAGCTTTGATGCTGATCAGAGCTTTATAAAAAGAAGCTTTCTTTTTGAATTTACTTCGCTCTCTGACTTTATATCAAGCATTCTTATTTTAGAACCCAGAACCCATCTGATATGGGCGTAAGTATATTGTTATGACCACATCTCTGGTGCATTTAATCTTTTATGAAATATTTTTGAAAAATAGAAATAGGAATTGACTAACCTAATAACTTGTCTCCGCCAAATAAATTATCTAGTTTGAAAAATGTCCGACCATTCCCGTAGTCCAACACACCTGTGGTGATGTTCATGTATTTCTTTCCATTTTTCTTTATAATGTAATCCCAGTCATATTTATAGGTGATTCTGAGATCGGCTAAAAAGAGAATGTTCAAGTTTTGCTCACTGCGGTCTTGACGCCGCAAGTATTTAGTACCTAATATAACAATTATTGCGAGGTTCACTTACTTATAGTAACATTAGCATCACCATTCCCTGTCACTGGTAAAATTAGCACTCGACCTGTAACTTCATATTTTCCTATGATTTCCAATCTCGGTATTTCAAAATCCCATTCAATATGCCGTCCTGGCAGGTTGGTTCTATTTTTGGGCCGATAATAAAAGAAAATTGCAAATTGAAAAAAAAAAAATTTTTGATGCATTTTGGACAATTTGGTGATTTGTGACTATACCTTGCTTTTGTGAAAATTGTATGTTCCAGACCGTAGATAGAAGTATTTCTTATTGATAGTGTGATACCAATTTGTCGAATGCCTTGTTTTACATTCAATTCAGATATGAATAAGGGATTCAGTTTTGGTACTCGATATTTTGCATCACCTACAGTCATCAGTATGTATATATTCAGATCAGTTCGTGTATAATATCGTACCACCGAAATGAAAATTTTCGAGGTAGAAGTTCATGTACCGTTGATGAAGTATGGAATGGCCATTTGCCCATGTTTCACAACACATTCGTCCAATTTTGGATCATTTTTACTGCATGCCAATGTGTAGGATGCTAAAATTCAAACATAATTTTTATAAATTAAACTTCTTGCGAAAAAGATCACGAGCACGAAAGTCTTCTCTGAGGATGCGTATTACGCCTGGATTTGTCAAGGTTTTTAATCCCTCCTTCTCGTCGTTTTACTATAAAAGTTCCATGAAAATTTGCCTTTGAAACTGTAGAATTTCAAATTACGACAACATCACCTTCTTTACCATGAAGTTAAGATAAAAACCTTGAACGTTTAATTTATTTGGTCGACATAAAATGATGCCATACCATAAACTTTTCTTAGTAATCGGCATCTCAGTTAAAATACTCCACTCGTATACCTAATTCAATAAAATAATATTCACTGTCTTTCGATATTAACTCATTTTACGCAATGAAATGAAATGCCAAGTATACCTCAAAAAAATGCAGTTGAATCTACCCCTCATAAATTCAAAAGTTTTTGTACAAATTTCTTACATAATTTCATTATTTAATCGTCATGATTTCCTACTTAACATATGCTTGCATTAGTCTGGTTTAATGACTTAACGAGCATATTTCACATTACAAAAAAAAAGAACCGGCTCGGCGAGTTGAATTTTGTCTCGAAGACGAGTCGAATAAGTGGAACCTATACGATATGACTCCTGCACTCATTAAATTAGTGAATGACAATTGAACGGACTTGGGAACGTACGCCTGGAGGTTTTCTATTCAACAAATAAACTACAGGCGAATCAATTTCCAAAATTAAATGTAAATTTAAACTATGCCCATAATAAACACGCGCAGGCCCATTTCTAATTGACCATGAGCGTGACAAAGCTCACATGTATTCGTGGATAGATGGATAACTGATTATAATAATGACTGTGTCAAATTCAAACGAACACCTTGAATAATGTCTTTCAATATCATTTTTACTGTCACATACCTACTGAGACGAGTTTGATTCTCCGAGAAATGTGTTCATTGGCCTTATAATCGATAATGTCAATCAACGACGACGCGAATTGTTGCTAGAGAAAAAGTTATTCATATAGGCTTGTCTTATCTTCAGCAAGAGGGGTGAGGATCATAAAATCTGTAGAAAATTAGGTGGATAGGTACACTAAGGGTGAGTAGCCTCAAATTGGATGAAACAATCTTTGGTGAAAATATCGATACTTGATAGCGAAGGGATGTGATGAAAGTCACACGGGTTCAAATGAGGGTATAAAAAAGACAAAGATTTCAACGTGAAGAAAGAATTCGAGTTCAAAATGATTATCTAGTTCGTAGCTACTAATGCACATTTGAGTGGTCGATCTACAAAAAAGGCAATACCAATACTTTGAACAGAGTACAACCTTTTACAATCAAGTGCCCCTCCTCATTTCGTATTATTTGTCTATTAAATTTTTCTTGTTTGTAAGTACTTATTTTATTACATCGCTAATCTCCAAACCTATCCATTAATTCGTAGGGGTTGAAAAATCTCGGCTTGCTTGATCTACTCTCGAGTCAGACTCTTATGATAATCTTGTAGATAATTTATTCAAATTTTCACCATACTTACGAAGTTTCAGTGCATATATCACAGAAGTACACGTAAAATTTACTATACAAAATAATAATAAGATCGACATATTGAAAAAAAAGAAGACGAATAACGCAGCAGTAACGCACGACTAAATTCCTTCTTAACCTGTCCCAACGTCATGTGCATAACACCGAATAATTATTTTTGCCCGTGTGTACGTAACAACACAGACGACGGTTTAGAATTCGTGTTTGTGTGTCTAGTTTAATCTCACGTCGAACTGGGTTAAGTTACTATATTACTCGATTTGAAGTTACCGACCTGTAGGGATCACCCCACACGTCCCAACTTGTTCCTAAAACGTGCAATTAATAATTTTCACGTCACTTTTTATAATGAGAGTACAGATGAGATTATGCAGCTTCAGACTTCATAGCAGAGATGTGGAAGAAAAAAACATTCCATAATCGGCGAAGATGCGGTGCGGCTAACATATTACCTACGTTGTAATTTACAGCCAAAAAAACGATTAGACTTGATTTCGGGAGTACAACATCGAAAGTGTGTAATGTGTATATAGACCTTATGAGCTTCAAATGGGTCACAGTAGTTATCACTCCATTTGGTCTTCTCTTTCTGCAATACCAGTCATAATTACCGTTGCTAGTTAGTTAATTTTTATTATCTTGTATCGTTCAAATAAAATAGGTGAGGAAGCCATTACCACTATCATTCAGTAATGTTGGATCCTATATGGAACCCAAAATTCTCGTTACTAGGTAAATGAACAAAATTACAAAATCCATCGTTTGATTTAATCCTGAAAATAACAGGTAACATTACTGTCATTGACTTTTCATTAAAGTCCAGGTACCTAATGCTCGTGCTCAGCTGGTAGAGGCCTACAACGTCCTTTATAGATGACGTTCAAAAATATTGAAGTTGAATTTTATTAACGAACAATTAGAATAGTTCGATTTACTATAACTGAATATTGAGGAGTATTAGGTCAAAGAGCCTTGGAAGTAGTTTGAAGCTACCTACCATCCAACCACAGCGATATCTTTCAGAAAAATTGCGAGTTATGTGTCTAGAATGGAACTCTCAAAATATGAAAACTATTTGCAGGGCTTTTCCTCCCGGCCTGTATCATACAAATAATGCATACTTGTTTGCCTGATTTGTATCATAATGGTACTTGTTTCAGACATGGCCGGGCCACGTTCTTGTGAAATCACTTGAGGATCATGAACGTATATTCTTGTACCAATGTTAACAAACATGGTGGGTGAAGTGATTTGCGATTTGATGTTTGAGGACTGAGTAGATCGATAATATCGTTGTTTTTGCTGGTAGAATCTGGAAGTTTTGAGTGTTTGAAGATGTATTTGTGAAGTTGCTTATTCTTTAACCGCTCATGAATAAAAATGTGTTGTATGGGCATTTCAACTTGTAGCGTTTCCAACACTCGTATCCCACTCATGACGGGACTTGTGAACAGTGAACACCACTAAAATTATTACTTATTCTATTAAATGATTAAATATAGCGCTCAAAAATTATCTTTGACGATATATTCATATTCTTACATCCGTAATAAGGCAAAATGCCGTCCCAGTTTGAGACCAGAGGAGACTTGTGACACCTGTGATGGTAGTTTTGTGACGGCAATCACGCATTTAAAAAGCACAGTGATCCCTATTTGTGACCCAACCTAACTTTACTGTGACGCAAATGTGCGCTGTCAAAATCCCGTATCACGTGACAGTATTTTGCACAACGGGAAGAAACGTCCGAGATGGTCACATCAAAAGACGTGAACTGAATAATGAAACCTCAATTCTTAAAATAGGATTATCTTTCTTCATCAGAAATCGGTATAGGCCCTACTGACGACTGACGACAGGTTAGGTTAGAAGAAAATCAAAGTCAGATTGACATTTTTCATACCTACCAGTCAATATTTTGATCCCTTTCCAACATTGATTCTTGATGCGAGTGGAATTTCTTCTGCCCAATTTCAATAATCGTCATGATTCCAGAAACTAAATTTTTGATACCTAAAATATTATCGACTGTCTCGTCTGTCCGTCTAGAACGCGCATTGGTGAGCAAAGCAAATAAAGTAGAATAGAAACGCGTTTTCATTGGTTGTGCTCTTATCAATGACCTTCAGAAGTCTGCAGCAGCCAGGCAGCAGCTGCAATCACCCTTATCAACACACAGCTCAGTACTTGTTCTTACTTCGCGCACACTTCGCGGTATTTTCTTTTGGTTCAGGATGTCTTTTAAGCAGCGCTGAAGAAATATTGTTACGTCTATTCTACATTTCAGGCTCGTGTACCATACTGTCAATCAGATTGTGGATTTATTTTTTCAGTTAATACTCAATTTCAATTCTTCAAGTTTTCAAACTTTCGAATGAATCTTCAATATGAAAAGTAAATCAAAGAAACCGAAAGCTTCTCCCTGTCTCTCTAGTGAGTAATGTGATATCAATTGTATCTTGGACAGAGAATTAAATACCGCTCAAAAATTATCTTTGATGATATCTATTTTTTACAGAAACGTCGAAGATGGCCGCATCGAAAGACGTGAAGAAATACAAGCAAGTGAGTGTATTTTGCCTGTTCAATTCTGTTCATACTTGCCACCTGAATCGAATTTTCATTCCGCATGTCTGTCACAGACTTGTATGGCTAACTTGAAGAAAATGATGGAAGAACGAGCGAAACATCAGCAAGATATGAAGGAAATAGAAGAAAAAAAAGCACAGTATGAGCGTGTCGTGAATGCCGCTGAAGTCCATAAAGAAGGTATACCCATCATTTTTCCTCTTTTTTAATAATTTCCAGCTAGAAGGTCTTGTTCTAATTTATTACTTTGTTGCTACAGAGGTAATTTCGAGCGATCTTCTCGGTATATTATCGTCAACTCCGAACTATGCTGAAGCCCCTCCAGGCAAAGAAGTGTTCCTCAAAGATAAAAAATACCAGTATTTCACCTTCGGTTGGTAATTGCCTTATTTCGATTTCTCTTTACATAGTTGCTGATCGAATTTTATAATTTTAGAATCCATAATCTCTTCAGACGTTGATGGTGATTTGTCCCTCGAATTTCTCCGAACGTTACTTCGGATGAGGATGTTGGTATGTAAATCGATAACAATTTCAAGAATATTAATTGTCACCATCGTGTTACGGTTTCATATCTTCCTTGTGTACTTCCAGCACGTTACAAGAATTTTATCGCGGTTAAGTATGAAACGATTGTTCTTTTTGATGTCTTTGGATCCAGATTTCATCGTGAGCGAATCTTGTAATCATTATTTGATCATGCATTGTGATCGATGGATTCCAAAAATGAAACATATCATCAAAGTGTTCATGAATTGGGGTTAGTAATCTTCTATCTTCAATTCATGTCAAACATCAAATCTTTCATATCGCATTATATTCAGGTGCAACCTATGAGACTGTAGGAATGACGGAAATCGATATTTCAACAATATACCCGCACAATTTACCCAAAAGAAGATCTATTCAGAAGGATGTGCCAGATTTTAGCACCTACCATTTTGAGCATGTAAAGAAATCTCTTCAGCTTTTCTAATCAAAGTGGACATGGCTCATATGTTCATTGAATTTTCAGGTGTTATCTTACCTACGAACAGCTCTTCAAAGTTCGGATCGCTATTCGGAAATCGAAATTCTTCTCCTAGTCAAAATCCTGGTCGCTGTTTCTTTAGATAGTAGTAACTGTAGGATTTTAGACACGATGAAGAAGGTGGGACTGATCCAAATTTGTTTTCAGTGTATCAAGAACTGGAATGATTTGAAGGTGAATTTACGTAACTTTGTAACTTGGTGGCTGGTGTTCGTACTTATTCTTTTCGATCTGAATCCTTCAGGTTGTTGAAATAACAAAATGTATTTACAATGAAAATGACAGTTTCCATAATCAAATTGCTATCGCGACTACAATTCTACCTGCAATCTCCAGGAGCAACGAAATAAGGAGCTGTTTCTCATTCACCGTTTTACGTATGATGATTCTTGGACGGAAACATTTCGATCATCCGCATGAGGTAGATTCGATCATAAGATAATTATTAAATTCGTCGACGCAATTTATGATCTATGAAAGGAAAGTTCTTGATTTCAATCATTCGTTTTTTTAATGTCAGGATGAAGACGTATGGGAACTAGTTCAGAAAATTCAAACTGAGAACGTTTCTGTGGAAGATTTGAGTAAGTTGTACCTTGTCGTTTATCTGATTCATGCTATTCTTTGTGCAAGAAACATGATTTCGAGTGGAAATGCTGTGAGTATCTACCTCTACATTTTTTCAAATCTACAACCGTCGTAACTTGGAAAAAAGCTTTGATTCTTCGTATTTTCTAAAGAAGTTTTTCTTAGTAATTAGGTGTCGGTACTTGAATATTTTCTTTTTAGTCAAGACTGTTACCGGTTAAAATTTTTCCAACCTCAATTTTTTCTTCTAAAGAACTGAGAATATATTTTTTGGTCGCCTTTGGCAATTCTCTCATTGACGGTAGAGCCGAAAATAAATAAATATTTTGATCAATTTCCGTCAGGAGAGGTTCTTTTTCCTCATTTTGGACTTCTTAATTTCGAGGTACGACAATCATAGAAATTATGGTACTTAAAAATGAAACTGATAAGATTATTATCGTTTCGTAGTGTTGACATTTTTTCAATCTTTTATTTTTAACATATTAGGTATCTTTTTGGGGCTTGGGCCTGAATATCGAACGAAGAAAAATGAATTTTGAAGAGTTACGACGAGCCATGAGCGATTCATGATACATTATTTCGTTTCTTAGGTATTGGAAAACATCGACGGGCATTTGGATAACTTGAGAAATGATGTTGCTCGGAAGCATACTACTGCGTTTGACGCGAATTTATTAAAAGCTCGTATCTCTTATTGTCATGCAGTGTGGCAACTTCTTGGTGAAAAAAACAATGAGTTGTGATTTTTTATTTTAAAATTGTTACGATCGTTTCTTCGTTTTCCTTTGAAAGCATTTCTGAAGAAAGATGTTAATTTGTTCTACGATAATTCTACGTTTCCCTCCATTGATTTAAGAAGTGATTGATTTGTTTTTTGGTTCTGAATTGATGATGATTATAAAATAAGTTTTTCTAATTTTTTATTCAAAATTATACGTGTTTTCGTTGAAGTAAGAGTATGCTCTTCTTAATTTTGAAGTCGTTCAATCGGAGGAAATTGCGAGCTTTAAATGTTTAATCATGAATATAATTTTAAAAAAGCTAACCAGTAAATGTAAATCAATTGACATAACATCGTACAGAACGATGAGGAAGTAGTTGTACGCCTTCATTTCACTGCCGACGTGTGATTTTATTAATTGACAGCAAAATTTATGCTTGAAATAGCTGTAAAAAACTTCAAAAATTAGGTTCGATGTTGTACTATTATTGAAAACGAAAAAGAAGAGGAGTATGACCTACTTTAAGGGTATGGAAAAATGTTGACTTTTGAGGTCTTGGGTATTTCCATGATCCAAGATTTCAGGCTAGAGGCCCCAAAACTTTGAACGATGAAATAATTTAAAAAAAAAATTCAATTTCCTTCGCATCTTTGCTCTACTTCTGGGACAACACTTAATTCTATAATTTGCAAGGTATTGTGCAAGATGTCAAGCTCTTGATATTGGTTGAATTTTAACCTTCATTTGAAACTTGGAGATCTTCCATCCGTTGGACTCGGCATAGGTTCATAGAACCTAGTCATGGAGAGAACAGGGGCTCCTACTGAGTTCAATAGCCAACGTCAAAGACTACGACCTACAGTAGAGACTTGAATTCGAGGTGTTATTACGAGTATCAAAAGAGGGAAGGACATGTTATTCAATCTTTTGACACGTAAATCACGGTCTCCTTTCCAATTGACAATTTCGTTCTTTTCCATACTTTTCCACAAAATTAGAGAGTCACTATGATGTACGTACATTATATTATTACAATAATACTGCAAAACAAATTAAAATTTTTCGATAAATGCAATGAATATTTCATTAGAAATATGTATAAATTAAGCTCGTACTTCAAGTTACTCGATATTTCCTACTTTCAAATAATGCCTAACATCAATATTAACGTCTTTGCTCTCTTTTTGTTCTAACGGTGATATAGCCTTATCATGGTACGTGAATCGTAAACCGAAACCAACCGTAACTTCGTCACCAGACTGCAGTCCGTCGTCTGGTGCCACGGTAAATTTAATCTGAACTTTGTTTCCTTTACGCCATACGACGATCTCAGGATTATCTTGGTACTGATTCGAATCACTCACATCGTCATACTCCGCTGTATCGTCTCGCTTGGGTAGAACAACGCTTACTTGAGGTAATTCTATCGAACCATTAGTTTTCGCCTTAACAGGTCGCGACTTTTCCACATGGTATCCTTTTCTCAAACCGGTAATACTTTCTTTCTCTTCGACTTTGGCAATGGGTGCAACAGAAGGCACTGGCACATCAGCTAGCTGCAAGAATTGTATGGTTGTCATAATCTGAGCTGGATTAATAATTTTCAATATTAGCTCTGTTCCTTCTCCTTTCTTCAGCTTCACTTGCTTCATAAGTCTGACTTCTGGAACGTAGAAATATGCAGCAAGATGGATTTTAAACTTTATCGACGCCGGGCCGTACTCGGGCTTGAAAATATTATGTAAACACGTTTCACAGCGTAAAGACCGTTTAATTGACAGTTGCTTATGGACGGGAAACAGATCGTCTGTGTTTTCTGGCTGAAAATCGGGAATGACAAATCTCTGCGCCAGCGATGTCGTATGTAAAAGATCTACGGGTTTCGTAAAAATATCTTCCGGTAAAGGTTCCACATCTTCAGTAGCTTCAGCAGGCGTTATTTGAGGCGGCGCAGACGTATCGTCTCTCCCCAAACTGAGTGGAGGTAATCCGGCTCGTTTTCGTGCTAGCATAGCAGTGAGACCGAATTTTTCGCTGAAATGTTGATAATTACGTCGAGAAGGGTGCAAGAACAATCGATTCTCCTTCTCTAACTTTTCACGTAGAGTTATCATCTTATAGTATTCGATAAGTGATGATATCCTGGCGGAGTGCTCAGCCTCATGCTCCGGCCAGTTGCTACTTGTAGACGTATTTTGGTCGGGAATTTTTGCATCGCGAGTCGTCCACCGACAGAAAAAACACGACAGATAGTAAGATTTTACCGAGCTTTTTGGTGTGGCCGGACTTCCTTCGCCGGTTTGCGGGTTGATTCTCGAAACAGTAGAAGCTCGTATAGTGAGAATGTGGAAACAGCAAGGACAAGAGAAGCAGGCACCGCATCTGTTCTTCTTATGCTTCGCTTCGGACGATGCGAGATTCTCCAGGCAATTTGAGCAATAGATGGAGTCCACTTCGTGACAAATGCAGAAACTGCATCGTAATACCACGCAATGACGGCAAAAATAGAGTCTCGTTAGAGGTTTTAAGGATCCACAGGAACACACGATAAGTACATCTTTTTGAGAGAAGTGTGCCATAACTCACGTTAGTTTGATATTTCGATTGAATTCACTTCGCCCGCTCTTTAAAAAGGAAACGACCAATTTAAGCATAGATCAAACTTACCGTGATCTCCTACGTTCCCACAAGTTTGATCCATCAATTTGAATGTGGTTGATTGATTTACAATTATGGAATTTTTCCCGACAGGGACTCGAGAAGTGAAACTTTGACTATATAGTACTTGTACTGTATAGTCAAAGAAGTGAAAAAGGCGTGATAAGAACTATCGAAAGGAAACTGGAGGAAAGTAGGAAAAGGAAACTGAAATTGAAACTTCATGACGTGTCTACACTGTCTACAGCTCTACACGAAACAAAACAATCTGTGTAATTAGACCTTTCTAACGTATGGCGAATACCCTTTTCTATATATTTATCATATGTCACGTAAACACGCATTGCATGAAATGAGATGCGCGCTAGTTTCGCTAATGGAAGTCGTAGTTGGAAATTAGAATCATACACGGAGTCGTATCTTTCGGTTTCTTTGGATATTGGATACTTGACTCAAGTGAAGAGCTAATAAGTAATAACAACATATTCAGAAACAGAAATAATTTTGTACCAAAATGAAACATCTTCGTTTCTATTCTTGTTACACGCGGAACACTATAAAACAAGTCCTTTGAAAGTTGAAACCAAACGATTGTCGAGTGGAATGCCAAAACGTTCATCACATGGCTCATTACGTGAGAGGTTTAATTGCTTGTAAATAAAACCTTCAATAAATTGACTCCTATAATTGAATTAATCTCTCTTAGGGCGTGAGTAAAGCTGATGAATCTCATTTGACATCAATTTTGATAAATTCAAATGATGATGATTCAGACGATCGACTTCGCTGATCGAAAGTAGGTATGTTCTCTGGACTACACTTTCGTGTAGACGTCAGCGTACGACTCTCATAAGTTTGGGAAAAAATAGAGATGGATTATCGTCATCATTTGCTATGAGATTCCACAATCTACAACATTGTTTCCAATACATCATTCAAGTGTAATAATTTTCAACATAATATTAATATTTTCAAATAAATTTTATTCTTAAATACACGTTTTAATGCGAGCATGCTTGGAAAAATAAACTATCACTAGTTCTTTGCCGACTTGTACGTAGGTAAATTATACGTAATATTAAGGAATGATGAGGCTTCCCTTAGTTCGCATACAATAATTTTGAAACTTTCAACACACTCCAGACAATGTCTATTTACGAGTACAATAAGAAAAGTTCGAAAAAAAATTTACAATACAAAAATACGAATACTAAGAATTTTTTGCCTAAAGAATCGGATAAAAAAGAGGAGAGAAAAGAAATAAGACGAAAAATCATACATCGTGTACAAGGACAAAAGATGGAAAGGAAGAAAAGTACTTCCCAGGAAAGATATTTAACATTATTTAAAAAAATCTAGTGATTGGTATTTTCATAGAAATTGTACTAAGAACTAAAAAGGTATCTAACCGGAAAGTACGCGTTATCAAACATTAAAATGTATCATTGAAGTACTAATTTGAACAGTACATTTTCGAGATTTTCTAAATACAATTGATAAAATAAGTATAAGTAAAAAATTAATTCACTCGTAGAGAAACACGATATCGAGTTAACAGACCTGCGAAGAAAAAATTAATCGTATTGTCGTATTAGTTTATGCAGAAGTATTTCTTTACAGCAGTCGTTTTTCAAGTAGGCGATCGTCACTGAAGAACCAATCCGATCTACAATTAAAAACAATAACGTCAAGTCAAGTACTCATCGTGAGAGTTTTCTTCAAAAAACGATAATCAGTGCAGTATTTACTCTTTCGGGAGGAATTGTGGGGCATTTCCAATTATATAAATAATATTGGAGATTACCATCACCGATTCCAAACTTTAATTCCTCCAGAAATGACTTATTTTCCATCAAGTCTAGAGCATTGAATACATCAAAACCATCCTGAACAAAAATTTCAATTTATAATTAGAAAAAAAAAAATAATAAAAATAAAGTCATGTAAACACTAACGTTTCTGGCAGCAATCAACGCATTCCTCATTAGGTCTACCAATTTCTTTTTTCCGGGTACATTATAATACGAGTAGGCCGCTTTTATTGATCGATGAACCGGGTGATGCATGACTGTTGATGGCAAAGTATAGAAACTAACCATATCTGTATGTGGAAATGAAACAGAATGATGAAATTATTCGATTGAAGGGAACGCGAATGAAAAAATACAGTTGTCTGGTTTCTTTAATAATTTTTACCGGTAATTTCATTATTTTCATCTTGGACTATATAAGTGTCTACAATGCCAGGTTGAGGAGAGAACCAGTGTTCAAATTCTTCTTCGGTGAAAATCGGTACCAAATAGAACTTCTTGAGGTACTACGGAAAAAGAAAAGAGATGAAGTGAATAAAATATAAATTATGTAGAAATTGAATATTAGCAACCACCCTTACTTCTTGTAATAACTTATGAGCTTTTGGTATATCTGCAGTGACTAGTTTACGGAATCCCGCCATATCTGGTTGTTCTGGTAACTTGAACAGTCTAAGTGTTCTTTGCATAGTCATATTGCGACTGAGGTGTGAGAACTTTACCTCAATAAGTTTCTTCGGATTCAAAGATCGATGCCAATACCTACAACGATAATAAGATAATGAAAAAACGAATACAAACAAATGAAAAATCTGAATGTGAGCTGGCAACACTAACCTGCAAGTACCGAGCGGTTTCGGTAAAATTACTCCGGCCGTGTAAACAGCTTGAAAAATTCCCTTCTGATTGACTCTTCGCGTTATTTCGCGAATGAGGACAGGAGCGACTCGTTTACTACGTAACTTTTTATGCACGCATAAAAAATTAATTTCCACTAAACGTTTCTCACTGTAAGAATTAAGCACAGAAAATTTTTTACATAAATACACAAACGAAAGTTCTACTCTAGTGTTCTGGAACAAAAATGAAGCGAAACGAAAAATAGATCTTTTTCCCCCATTAGATCGAATGTTACTTCTGTCCTACGATAAGTTGTTGCGTATGGCAAAAGAGTAACACTATAATCAATAGAATCCTCTCGTAGCATTTATTTATCAAAAATAGTAACTGCACCTCAGGTTCATTCTTGATATATCTACTTCTGAACTTTGGTGCAGAATATATTATTATTCAAAGTATGTTCTGTGAATCTATAGCAAAAAGAAACCAAATAACTCACACGCTATAAATTGACAGGGTAGCTGGAATCGCACTAATGAATCCTACTAATCGTCCGCTCTTTGTAACACGAACTCCGACGTGCCACTCTTTTAACCAACCTGGCGGTTGTAAGGCCCTGAAATTTCATTTTCAGAATATTTACACGATTGAAAATTTTTAGCATTAATTCGAATGATATCAAGATACCATTTCAAAAAGTTCGGAGGATAATCAAAACGGAACATGGCATCTTCATCTTCGACATAATTTTCGTTCAAGAGAGTATAAAGTTCTTTCAGTATCAATGGATCGTCGATATTTAACGTGTCCCACTGGAAACCAGCAGGAAGGGTGTATGGTTCAGGTTTGATCGCATCAACGGACTGATCAGGTTCGATGGCAGTATTTTCCAATACTCGTTCGTCTGTAAAAAGGAAAATGAATGTCTAAGATGACCACGTACAACATGGATAAACTTTTCCGAAAAAAACACAAACCCATTTTAGGAACTGGCTGTGTATTCCAGAACTGATAGGATTTTTGTAGGGCTTCTTCTTGTGTTCTCGCAGGTCTTTGTGAGATGGAGAATACTTCCATAACTCTCTTCAGATCCTACACCCGTAAATTAGCGATTATTAACAGATTATAAATTGATTTTTCGTTAGAGTTCAGAATGAACTTCGTTTACTTGAATAGAGTAACCGAAATCGACAGCCCCATCAGCGACCTCAGTCACCGGCGTGTTCTCTTCGGCTGGTACGACAGCTTGCTCAACTTGAGCTCTAAGCATTCAAAAAGATAAAAGATTCAAACTGATGCATTTGCCGGCAAAATAAGCTTTATCATAAAGTTAAACGTGACAGGCGATGTATAGATAAGAAAATCTACGTTATGAAATGAGGCTCATGTATTATCGAGCAAATCTATGTGAATAAACGATGGAATTACGTCATCTAGACCGTGATCGACTAATTGAAGAACGGTAAACTTACTCGTCGATTTTTTTCTCCACGGCTGCGGTGGAATTTTCATCTTTTTCGGGTTTTTTCTCACTCTTGGAATCGTTCGAACTCATTATTATTTTAGGAAATTCAGTCTTCAACAATGGCCTCTTCGATGATACCACGAATCACCGGCTGAAAAATCCCAAACCTCAAAATGGTGATGCTCGTATTAGAATTAAGTGTCGGTCGTATATCGAAAGAAAATACATACGAGTACAACGAGAATATTTACCAGGCAAAATGAGGAATGTAATTAGGAAGAAGTCATTGCCGCATCCGCACCACAGTGATAGCAAGAAATGTGCAGAAGAGAGAAAGAGGTTCGTGCGTTTGGTTAGAGGACAAGTCATGACGTCACTGAAGTGCTGTAAAAGTACGTCCAGCCAGGGAAAAATACGATATTTTTTTAATATTATGTTCGCCGAAATAATGTAAACCAGTCTGCGATCGAATTAATTTTGTTTCAAAATTAAAAACATATTTTATGATTGTTGTGAAGTACCTTTGCGATCGATAAGGTATTAGGTATGACTATGAGACTGTACTCATGTACATTTTTTTTCTCTCATGTCTTCTCTTCTGATGTCTATTGATCCAGTGATTAGGTATTGATGATTGAGCGTTATTCAAATGCAAACCCAGGTGAGCCTGAAGAGAGAGAGAGAGAGGGAGAGTAGGTTGAAAACATGAAAATCAAATCATTCTACCCCACAGAGCCGAGTACTTATTGACGAATGGCAATTTCTCGGTTATATATATGTTATGCCGAATTCGTTAAATTACCGAATTTATAAAATCGGCAACCCAAAGGCTAATTTTGCCGACTTTATAAAATAAGCAGAAATTTTTGCCAAATTTATGATATCGGCAATTGTCTGCCGATATTATAAAACAAGCAATTGAAGTATTGAGATTTTCTTTTTTATTATTTATTTTTACGAGCATTGAAGCAACACAACGGGCTATTAGCTCGACGAATATTACAATATTATTATTTCTTTATCTTATCTTCCAACTTTTTCTTTTCTTCTTTTTCACGATTTTCTGAGACGAGCAACTGAATTATCGTAGTAAATTGAAGACCTACGTAATATTTTTCTTTCTTTTTCTTTCCAATCGTATTTTTTTTCTTCATCGCGTTCAATTACCATCTTTGAGTGAATAATGAAACTAGTTCATCAACGGCAGGGGTATCGTAAGTGCTCGTGCCATACAAATTGTACCTCAAAAAGATGTGCCTGTAACAAACCGGGGTTGGGGTGCAATTCGGCCTGCCATCCCGGACGTACATGTGATAATCACAAAGACTGATTTTTTAATATTTTCTCCTTTACTGAATTTTCATAATAACGACGATTGACTTTTTCTGATTTTTTATTATTTTTTGCTTGATTTTGATAATAACGAAGATTAACCTTTTTCGACTTTTACATCCATTTATTAACTAAGTGTTCTGATTGTAAACGATTATCGTGATCATTTGCTCTACAAAATTCATTTTATTTTTGGATACTGTTCAACATTTTATACCGATTTCTGAAGTATTATCGTCATTATTTGATGTTAATTTTCTTTTGGTGACTTCAAATTAATTTATTTCAAAATATTCTCGACGTTTATCTTCCAGGTACTTCAGATCGAGTAGAATTATGAAATCGGCAAAAAATTCTGCCAATTTTATCAATTCAACGAGCAGTTGCCGATTTTATAAATTCGGTAAAAATTTCTGCTGATTTTATAAAATCGGCAATTTGATGGATTTGGCGTAACATATACACGGTCATTGAGCTAGATATGAAAATCAATATTGTTGCCTGCCAGCGAAAATAATAAGTTACTAATAGGCTTTTGCCAGAAAAATATAAAGCTCTTACATTGCATGAGACAGTTCTGGAATTGTATAGCTTATCAATTTTGTCGTTGAATTTGATGGTTGTCAATTCAGATCATCAGATGGATTGCATTGCAATGCAATTATTTCCTGTATATTAATCATCACTCATCAGTCATACATAAATTATTACTTTCACGAATGAGAGGGATGTAAATGTTTTAAAACTTATGACCTAAATATGACATAGGTAGTATTTTTTTAAAAGTTTATTTAAACTCAAATACTGTTTCAGGGAACCTAAAACTATAGGAATAAATATTACTGCTCGACTGACGAGAAAAAATTTTTAAATGATTTTGACCGTAGAAAAAAAAAATGTAATGATATTGAGTGAAGAGCTGCCATCGACATATTATAATCGGCAGAAATTACAAACTTCAACTTCCAAAATATGACCTTGAAAGATTGACAATAAAATGACGAATGGAGACAATGACTAAGTATACCTAATTGTAGAGATTTTCGTGTACACTAGGAAATGAATTGAGAAGCACATAACTTTATTTTAAAATTTATTGAAACAAAGTTTATAGTAGTTACTTACCTAAAATTGTAGTAGTTAAAGAGAACTATGAAAAAGAAATTTAAAAAAATGAATACCTCATAAAAAACATATAATACTTGATATAAAAAATTCTTTTCCCTAGGCTTCACAAAATAAATAAATAAATAAGTAAATAAATAAATAAATAGATAAATAAATAAAATAGGTAATAAAAGAATTTGGAAAGTGATAAATATAGGAATATCGGCAAAGAAAACTCTTGTTTGAATATGCCAAGGTGTAGATGGTTAGAGGAAAGTTTGAAATATAAGTAAAATAAAAAGAAATAAATTTTGAAGGGGGAAATTATTTATTGATTATGAAAAGAATTATGAATTATATTACTTTTTACTACATTTCACAAAGACTATCAACGCTGTACAATTATCAGCCTTGACTTGGAAATAGAAGTACCTATACCTTAATATTTGAGCAGGTGATGTGTGTATCTCAAGAAAATAGTTTTCAGACTACCTAAACTTCAATTCATCTTTCCTAAGACAAGAAGTTTTGAAATCATAATACTATATTCTCACCAGAATGTTGTTATACATCCATAACTTTCAAAATTAGAAATGTTCTCGAAACGGATTTATTATCTTTTGATACATTTCATTTTTTCTGATGGACAATGGGTCGAAGCTATGGAGAAGTAAGTAAACGTTTTTGTGTAAAATTATTCGGCAAGGAAATGTACTTATAAATCATAATCGGCTCCTCTTTTTCTGTCACATCGGTTACATTTCTTTTCAAATACTTGCTGGAAACAATAAGTAACTTAGGTATTCAAAATTGAGATTTTTTTATCGGCTTTAAAATGGAGCTATAAGGGTCCAGACGTGAGCCGCATATGTACTAATGTTTTCAGGATAGTTCAGGTTTGAATTTTTTTCAACGTCCCGCTCCTTGTACAAAAATACCAATGGAAATTTTGAAATTCAGGTTAGGGAGAAACTCATTTCTGATTGGTTTGATTTTGGTTATCATTGGAAATTCGTTACCCCGACTGAACCGGACTGTGGGTTAGCTAATTTCCAAGCTCCCTGACTTTTACATTGTAGGTACCGGTAACTGGGTATATATCTAATTTTCTATATTGTGTGTTTTTTGTTTTTCTCTTCTTCTTTTGTACGGTCATGTACTTCAAAATGAGTGAATTATTGTCGTTCAAACAGAGGAAAACCTCAATTAAATCCGCTTCCATAATATTGTTCGTTTCTTCAGATTCTTGAACTTGACGGCTTAAAACTCTCAACTCTGAGTGAACACGTACTAGAGAACACTCTGAGGATAGTCAATTAATTACTTCTCTTTCCACTTATGAAATTAATTTTTCCTATTTTTGTCAATAATATTATATTTTACTTTTTCGATATTATTAAATTTTGCAAAAAGAGGTTTTTATCATCTCTAAAGAAACATTTTTTTTTTTTGTCATAAAAGAATGATTTCTTTGATTTTTTATAGGCTTACCGATGAAGCAAACGCTTTCTCTTGCAGCTGGTGGTTTCTCCAAGAAGGTGAAGACAATGAGGCTTATATGGACTAAGGCAGCTTAACGTCATTCACAGACATTCACTGATAATGGGAATCGAGAGAATGCGATAGTATAGGGCTTTTCCATGTCGGCGCATTGCATACATATTCTCCTACGTGTTATCGAAATGGTAGTATTTCTACCATTGCTCTTATGGTTATGGGTGTTGCTGGATTGCATACTCAAATTACTCCACAATGAAAATGAGTATGCAATCCAGCAACACCCATAACCATAAGAGCAATGGTAGAAATACTACCATTTTGATAACACGTGGGAGAATACGTATGCAATGCGCCGACATGGAAAAGCCCTATATTATGGTATCAGATCTAGTGATGGGCGATAGTCGATAGTTTCATACTATCGATAGTCCCGATAGTTTTTCTTGAAACTATCAATACTATCCATAGTTTGGGTGAAAAATGTCAATCAAGAGAAAAGCAGATATGACAGGGGTGAGATAAGTACTTTTCTCCTGATCGTAATTTTTTCTACCCAAGCATGTCAAGGAATGCATTTCAGTGTTACCAGGTGATAGACACTACACTATAATTGTGGCCCTCATTTCAGAATGAGTAGATGTACATAACAGATGATACTATTTCTAGTACAGCAACAGCATGGTATGAGGTGAAATAATGAAATTACATCAGATATCCAGATATCCTCTTCAGTTTCCCCAATAGAAGGGAATGCTTAGTTGAGCAGTGCTCAACTACTTGTCTCGTGGCACGCCAATTCCGGTTGTAATTGACTAATTCTCTCAGTTTTTAACAATATTTCGTAGTAATCGTGATTTTGATAAGAAAAGGAAAAAATTTCCAAACTATGGATAGTTTCTCAAACTATCGACAATACTATCGCCGTGTTTTTTTTTTTACAAAACTATCGTTAGTCCCGCTAGTTTTTCTTCAAAACTATCGATACTATCGATAGTCTATCGATAGTTCCCAACACTAATCAGATCAAAAGAGGGTATGAATTCCCACAAGAAATACACTGGAACGTTTCAATCATACGTACAAATAAAAAACCAGAAATAAATAAGCAATAATTACATGTTTTTATTTATATTCAGCATCGGGAAGTTCTCATGTCTTTGAAAATGTACCGGCAGTGGACTGTGTTATTGTGACGTCACAACTATCGATATCATGGATGAAAAGATCGATTTTGTCCATTTAGCATTTTGCTCCCATAAGAAATACATGTGGAGCAGAGATCACTACGCTACCAATTGAATATAAAGAATGATACGGTCAAGAGATTTTTTTTACAAGTAGCAAGAAGTTGATAAATTTGAAATATCAACTTTTCTGTAAATTTTAACATCTCATAATCCATGGTCATCTTTGCTCCGCATGTATTTCTTATGGGAGCAAAATGCCGAATGGACAAATTTTCAGCAGAATAGGTACTTCTGCCAGAAATAGCTCACTCACACTTATGCATCTTGCACTCACACTCATGTTGCGTTATCACAAATAACACAGTCCGTTCTTGACTTATTTCTTGTTTTCAAATCTGAACGTTAGATCGAAAGGTTCCTGTGTATTTCTTCTGGAGCATTTTTTTGTTTTGATCATATGGGTAAGTTGGGGTAAGTCGTTGAAAAGCTGACATTGCACTGTGACGTCAAGCCGCGTCCCAGTCTATAGGTAGGTATTTAAAATTCTCGATATTGTGCGCGATGAAATTTTTTAAGAATATTGTTTTGGAAACAAATCAAATATCCATTCTAAGAAGTAAAAGCACTTAATCACTCAATCACACTGTACCAGGGCTGACCTAGGGGTAATTTTTCTCCCAGTCCCTAGAACGGTAGGTACCTGATTTCAGTTTCATTGGACCGAATTTTTCGTGATAAGACAACGTGATGCTTCACTGATAACAGCTCACCCTATTTTACTTAATGTTCAAAACAGAAGTACCTATTCCATGATATCTTATTTTCTTATAAAAATGAGAAGAGACAAGATAATTATATTTCCAGGCGCGGATGTAACAATACTTGGAAAACCACTAAACGTTGTCATTGTGTTAAATGAATGGAGAAAAAGTTGCTTATGTTATTTTTGTTATTCACTCAAACCGCTGATTCAACTGTTGACTTGTGACATCACACTAGAAAAATGATCTCTTGCACTTTGGAAACTGGAAAGTATTTTGAAAGAAAAATTAAATTCTTTAATTGACGAGCTTTGTTCTTACATAATTCCATAGAAAAACAATTTGAACTGCGAAAATAAATAATTTTCTAAGGACTAATTCAATGTTGTTTTCTGATTGATGTGACTTCTTTGAAAGCTAATATGTATGTATAGGTTTTGAATTATCGGTATCGAGAAATAGGTACCCATCATGAGAAAATTCTAATTTGACTAAGAAAAGTCAAGTAGGTCTATTTGCCTGGTTGTTATTGGCTTGCAAAGTAATTTTTTTGCTATTTCTTTTTTTCGAATTTGTGATCATCTAAACTTATACTAGTCATTACCTACTGTTTTTTGATAGGAGACTCCATTATGATAAGTCAGCATCTCTCGGAGTTGGGACAACAATTTCAAGCGGAAAATAAGCATAAAGAGGCATTGGATTGCTATAATATGGCTATTGTAAGTACTTGTTATGAATTAACTTCCAGGTTAAATATCAAAGGTACCTTTATATACCAACGCGACCGATAAGTTTTCAATCAACTAACTGTCACAGTTTTCTAGAATTTGAAATCGTACCACCAGAGATGATGTTGTTTAATTTTTGGAATTGAAGACATTCTTGAATTTGAATGTTCTTTTCCACACCATATAGTTAAAATCACTCGAAGCTAGGATAATTATGATTATGAGAAAAACATTTTCTTAATCTATAATTTGATTAACGGAAGAAGTTTTTCGAACCCATTGACAGGAAAAATACTCTGCGGTGGAATATTATAGGCTGCGCGCAAGTTGTTTTCTGGGCATGAAAAATAGAATTAAGGCAATAGAAGACTATCGACAAGTGGTGGAAATGAACCCGCAAAATGAAGATGACCGTCTCATCCTCAGTCAAGTTTTGATTGATGATGGAAGATTTGACACTGCCATGATAGGTATTCCATCATATACCTACGACGTGTAGATCTAAATATTACTGACGTATTTTACAAAAGTTCAAAAGTAATCACATTGCCTCCATGCTTATGTTTTTGTGGAGAAATTCTCCACGTGAGTGATGCGGACAAACTTCTGAGATTTGGAGACCAGTTTTCTGGAAGAAGGCTTTTTCAGCACGCTATTCGATGTTACACCGAAGCAATTGTCGGTAGTAAATTGGCGACTATATTCATTTTATTCCACCAATAAAAATTGACTGAATACATTTCTGTACAGAGACAAACACCAACTGAAAAAGGAATCTACCGAAAACGTGGAGCGTGTTTTTGGGAAGTAAAAGATTTCGATTGGGCCATAACCGACTATAGAAAGGTAGTGAGACTTGATCCCGACAATAAGGAAGATAAAAAATTTTTGATTCGTGCGCTATTTGCTTGTGAAAGATTTGACGAAGCTTTACCAGGTGAGTTGATATTAGAATATTATGGAGACAGATAAACGCGTCACATCACATTGCATGCACAGAACTAGATTACTTGAGGTGAGTTCTTTACTTTCCCTGATATGATCGGGAAGACGCTCCTAGCTCAGCCCTCTCCCTGCCTCACACTCAAAGATAGTGTGCTGTAGTCCACTATCCTCCTCCTGATCACAATGTGAATACAACTGTTGCTCAACATTTTCCATTTTGCCCGTGAATGTATTTATTGAAGCACTTTTGGCTATACTCATAATTTGGGTTTCGGTCCAACTACTCGCCGCCTAGTCACTCGAGTTTCACTTGGCAAACAAGAAACGACGTAAACTGGTCTGTTGAGTGGTCCTTGTCTTCTACTAATTTTTCAATCAGCTAGATCGATTGGTGTCATAATTTTCATAATCTCCTTCTTCATCAAATGTTTCAATTCTTCCTATAAAATGAAATTTCATTATCCTCTGTTGAATATCAAGATACAAACAATACGCATTGGCGGAATAGAATAATGAAACTTACACCCCAACCCAATTTATCCGCTAAGAGTTGACATCCATCGTCACACATCCCTTCCCAAAACGCGTCGCGACTGTTATTTGTGGGATTAAACTCCAATCCTTTGGCCTATAATCTTGTACCCTTAAACAACTGCCCAGTAAGTTTTTTATTTATGAGCAGTCTAGGAACATTCTCTGGCATCCTGAAATAAGTAGGTATAATAAAATTTTACATCATAATTGGTTCGTGTATGTACTGCTGAAAATAACATTTGGTTGCCAGTACTATCCATGAATGATGAATTCAACTTTTGAACACTAACCCGCGAGTCCACGTATCAATAGGATAAGTGTCAATATTACATCCTATTATGATGAACAGGTCACATTCCATTATTTCTTTGTACCAAAATCTTTCCTCATATCTTATACTACGCGTCTTGTATAATGTTAATTCCATTTCTTGAACAGTTCGGTTACCAGAAAGATCAATGTCAGGTTTTACAATTCCTCCACACTGTTCGCAGTGAGGTATTCCCTCGGACTCCAACTTTTCTGTAATAGAGAAGACTTCATTAAATAACAACTTCAATGACATAACAGCAACTCTTACTTACTTACGCTTAACTCATTCTTAAGAATATATCTAGGCCTAACCTTAATCAGCTAGGTATCAACATAACGCATAATACTCGACTCAAAACAATTTAATATTGAGATGTTTCCTCTTCTTTATGTCTGATGGATGACCCACACATACATTGCAAAATCCAACTGACATTTGTTTATCAAACATTTTTGAATAAAATTGAGGAGTATTGATCAACGTTTCTGGTTATATTATTATGAGGATTACACATCCAACAAATTTAAACTTTTTGAAAATCGCTGAGCTGAAATTATAAAATTATAAATGAATTTTCAACGCTGAATTCAATGCCGTTCTCCGTTTTTTGATAGGACATCCCAATTTTTCGTAATCGCGTGAAATATTCTCGTTTATTCGCAGCTAGCGTTGTTTCGGAACGTAACGTTCCTTCTTGATAGCCGGCGATACTTCAGCTATTGAGAAGATGTGTTACGTTCCGCAACGATGCGCGACGAATAAACAAATAGGTTACGGAAAATTGGGACGTCCTATCAAAAAACGAAGAATAGCATTTCAGCGTTGAAAATTCCTTTAAAGTCTTATAATTTCGGCACAGCGATTTCTATGCTGTTGGGTAGTGTTATTGATGTGTAAACAAATAATTTTCTCTCTGTACACAGTGTGGAAAGTTACTGTTAAACTTTCCTCACTTACAAGTAGTAAGTACAAGAAAATAACTCATTATGCAGTTGACTAATTGCAATATTTGTGCGTTACCTTTGGCTTGTTTCTCAAAATTTTACAATTTTGGACAATGTTTTCACTTTGAGCAACCTGCATAGTAATATTAAGTATACTATTTCAGTCCTATTCGTCTGTAAGGGCTCTGCTAGGACCGCCACTTTCCACGCTACACTCAAAGGTGATGGTGTGTAATAGTCCCATATACCTAAATAAGGGTAAATTATAATTAGGATGCATTTATCGGTAAGACAAGGAAAAGGCGAATGAACGACAAAGTCTGCAGAAGTTGCAGTACCTACCAAATAAATATATTGTACACAATATGACCTCATCGACAAAATATGTAAACGACGTAATATGACTTCGACGACAAAATGTACGCAAGGGATGCAAGGCAAATGAATCCCATTGGCCCTGTTCAGTCAGGAAAGAGGCTAACATGTACTTAGTAATTGGTTTGTTCGAACCGGCAGATGTGAAGAACCGCTCGAAACAAGGTTCACGGTGAGGTTGTTTCAGTATTTTCCTGTTTTCTGACGTCCAATGGTACGCGGCTGTCCATTTTTTCAGTTTAATATCAGGTGACTCAGCAAAGGAAATACAATTAGCGGAAGCTGGATCACGCTGCTTCGACCAATCGATAACCAAATCAAGTACGTGATTGAGAAACTGCTTAACTGGGAGTCTCTCCTGGAATGTATGAGCTTTTTTGATGGTCGCATTTGTCCCCTCTAGGCCATTATTTGTAGCCGGGTAGCCAGCAGCCGCGCCTTACACCAGAGGTGTAAATCTGATTCATGATTCATGTCTAGAGCTGTTCATACATACAAAATAGCTTCACATACATTGTCGTCTAAACAACTGAAATTTGAAGTTCGTCCATTTCCCTTTTTAACTGTCCCATATGTGTCGTCTAAACAACTTTCCTTGGCGTACCGAAATATATTTCCCATTGTAATTGAACATTAAAAAAGATGATTATAGCAGTAAATTAGATCACTCAGCAATAAAGTAACAAAGTAGGAGTAAAAAGGAGAATGAACAGTGTATTAAGTATCACACATTAAATTGAGTATTGAAGAGTAAAAAAGATGTCCAGAACAGTAAAAATAATATTGAAATTTCTATTCACGAATTCATTAAATTGAGCATTGAACAGTAAAAAATATGTAAATACCTAACATCTCTCCCTGAGTGTGTGACTACGTTTAATGACTACAATTGTTGCTTCAATGCCATTATTAGTAGACGGGTAACCTACACCGCTCCCTCAAACCAACTTCTATTTTTTTTTTGACCCATTGCAATCACTTAATGTAATTACGCGAGGATCTGTGTGTTGGTCCCATTTTTTGAAAAGCGGAAGTGATGTTTCTTCAGAAGATCCTTCATCTGGACAAGTCTGTAAAGCCCAAATATCTTCCCTCACAAGAGCACGTTCGCGAGGAGGAAGCATTTTCAAATATTTTTCGCGTGTCCTGTTATACTCTTCTACAACTCTGTTTCACTCTTTCAATTTTTCTTTATTTACTGCGCTCACTTTCTTGTTATTGTTTTGCCATACTTTTTTACAATTCCATCTCACTCTTCTAATGTTCATTTGTTTACAGTTCTAACATTCTTTCTTAATGTTGCGAAAAATCCAACTCTATAAATAACACAGGAATGATTTTTAAAAGTTCATCACTACTTAATTGACCAATCAATTTAAGAAAATGAGATGTACAGAAGTTGGAGCCAAGTCTACTCTAACAATTTCAAAACTCTTTTAGATGGCTTTCCATTTGAATTTTACTAGAAAAAAGAGCGAAAAGAATAGTATGTTACCAATTACCAATTACCGAGTACGCGGTTTGCGGAGTGAGCGCAGCGAGTGACGTAAGCTACAAGGGAATTGGTTAATTTCCAACACTGATACGTACAATATTTTAATGGAAGATGTGAGAAAAATGAAAAGGTAACCCTGAAACAACGGATTTGAACAGTGCGTTGACGTACAGTCCTACTCGCAAACTGGTTTTGCAGTCTAGGCTATATAAGCTCGTGTCACCTCCTTCCCATATGGCGCGAGCTGCTGCGTTTCTCAGGCTGCTCGTGTGTGGGCCAAGTGTGGCTCACGCGGTTAAACACGGTTATTCATCCTCGGATGGTGAAATCGCTGGTTGTGTGACAACGGTTTTACCGGCAGTTCTTGGGTGATGACCTGCGCGGAAATTAGCTTTTTCCGCCTAACCTCTGCCGAAAACAGCCACTCTTTGCTAAGGTATCATAACCGGAGTGGGAAAAGAAACATCCTCGGGAATGGGTCACTTTCCGCAGCGGATTTTGCAGCGGAAAAGCCCATTTTCTAACCACCTTACATTAAAATACGTTGTATAGTCATCACCTTTGAGTGCAAGCTATGGAGAAATTCCCCATAGCAGCGCACACTCTGTCGTTATTGGCAAATAACATTGATATACGCACCCTCCATCCAAGTTTCCATCCAAGTTTGGTTATATTCAGTTGAACAATTGAGACAGTAAGAATTGTGTAAAGAACCAAAGATTTCTACCAATTTTGTGGAATTGATTCCAGCTTTTCGATCCAATGTATCAACATTCTGAAAACAAATATAGGAGCAGAAAAGATGAACCGGTATCTATTTTGGTGAGAATACCGTAATCTATTTACAGTAGTTGAAAAATTGAAAAAGTTCTTCTAGTGACCAACTGATGATGGGATGAAAGTACTCTAGTAAAAGCAACTAATAATGTAAAATTGTATCCTTGAAAAACTTTTTCAATATTGGTGCTCTAATTGTATGTTACTCACTCAATATGAGTTATCCGAAAAATGGTTGAAAAACGTATTTCTGGGAATAATTTCAATTTTCTACCATTAGTGTGGTCTCTCGAAGTACGATAATAATCGAAATATTTTGAATCGAATGAGTGCGCCTCAATCTGGAGTAGGATTTGATTTCAAAAGAAGTTAGTGGAGAGTGAGAGCATGGATCCATCTTTCAACATGACCGACGTTTTCTCAATTCCAAATCATAATTGGCATGCAATTTAATGACTGGGCCGGCGCTACCTGTGTGTCATGGTACACAGTGCATAGCACCGGATTTTTTTTTTGGCGGGGGGCCAAACTGGGAAAAACTGAGGAAAGGGGTTGGATAATTTATGGTTTGCACCACACCGGAAATATGTATGGTACCGGCTCGATATCTGTTTCATGACTTCCTGAAGATTTGCCCGAAACACAATTCTTGTTTTAATAATATCAATGATCCGCTCGCTAACCTTGATAACCTTCCCACATTTGCTATTTTTCTAGCTGAAATACTCATAACAAAACTTGAAAATGGGATCACACCCCTCACGTCGCCTATGGGACCAGCTCACTGTTGAACACGCTTACAAACTCCTCGAATAAATCAGGCCTCCCAAGTTTTTTATGGTTCGATTGGTGAGAGGAAAAAATCGACTTTCAGGACATTACCATTCCTCTTCATAGCAATCGATTTTGAAGACCTAAAGACCACCGCAACAATCTCGTATAGTACTGGTACATAAATAATTTCACCTTCCGGCATAAAAGAAATGGTGAAAAAATTGTGTATGGCTCGAAAGTTTTAGGATTCCCACAAACTACTGGTATTAATTCATTGGGTATACCAAGTAAAAAACATTAATTGCGTTTTCATCTTGTTTAGAAATTCTCATCTTATTCATTAGTGTACATGAATTGATAAAATTTCGCCCCAAACTATCAACAAAAAATACGTCATTTTTAGTATTAGTGGGAGTTAACGTACCTTAGTGTAATGTCGCAGCAATATTCCCTTTTCCTGTAGAAGCCGAATAAAGTAATGTGTGCGAGTAGGTATGCGATTTTTAGGATTCATCAGTCCAATGAAAATGTAAAACAAATGTGGTTTTTCCATGAACAAGTCATAAGAAAAAAAAATAGAAGGATCCGTAATGTTGAGCGCCATGAAATGCTCATAATCAGGAACCCCGGCAGCTGTGACAGTAATTTTTTTTAAAGAAAAATATGAATAGAAATATGGGTCAAATAAGTATAAAATAACTATGACTTTATCAAAATCTTGGAATTTAAACGGTCTAACGAAAAATCAAAATAGTTACCTCAAATTTCGAAAATTGTCACCTGTTACAAAATGAGGTATCTGGCGCACGTTTTGATAATTAATTAGTTTAGCGTAGTTTACATCTTTGTAATCTAATTCAACATAACAATCAACTAATAGGGAAAGTACAAACTTTTTAGAGGGCTCTTGTAAAGCTCAAATATGTCAAATTTCTTCAGTCTCGCTGTGCCGGGCATTTTTCAAGTCCCACTTCTTACTCTAGCTCAGAAGATAATAGGCTGAAAAACAAAATGTATATGCATCAGTGTTTTTTTGCTAAAAAGTGTTGAGCTTAATGTCCTTATTATGTGAAAAAATACATCAACACTACTCTCGTCAAATCCTTTTCATAAAGAGTAAATTTTTTTTTTACGTCTGTTCAATTATGAAGTTCAAATACATTTTGCGCCGAAATATTCGCCTTGAATTTCCATAATTTGAAAAAATGCAAAAAGAGAGTAACATTTGCCGACAAGGGTGCACTGGATTTGTTTTTACCCTATAATCAAGCCACCGAAACCAACAATTTTCGGCAAAAAACTATGAAGGAAATTTCTAGGGTGGAGCTGTTCGCTAGACTACCATATTACGATTTTCAAATCACTTATCCATTGTCTATCTACTGGGCTTATAGCAGAATTTCTCCAGCCCACTCTACCCATTTGGGCTCATTAGTATAGCCCATTGGCATTTATATCTCAAAAATAGAAAATGGGAGGCGAATAACAGACATTTTCTTTGAAACAAACTTCCATAATACAGATTTCCAAGGCAGGAATGAATCTGGAATTCCTTTTTGAATGCTTCAAAAGAAGCGTATATTAAACCGTCTTGAGTAAAATTCACCTGATGAAACCAATATATCGAGTTTTAGGATCAAAGTTGGCTTCCAATGAATGCATAACGAGTTTCAAGAGTCTATCAATATTTTTTCCTTCTAAGAAAGTCAACGCACATCCTCGAATGAAAAGAAAAAGTTTATGCTATGCAGAACATTTGCAGCGAGTGCAGTATTGTTAAAATTTCCGTTTTATGACTCACTGTCGGTATAAACAAAAAAATTACATATAAGTTGGAGAAAAAGACTTACAAGTTGATGTACCGGACCCAGTTATCGTAATTATATTACTACAGTTATTCTCTTCGATATATTTGACCACTGCATCCAGGGTATGATTGGAAAGTACCTATAGATTCGAAACAATGAAGAATCATTAATTTTCACCGGCCTGGATTCAGGGGTAGGCAGCCGCCTAGAGTAGCAAATTTTTGAGGGAGGAAAATTTTTCCTGATCCTTTTTTTCTTCATTGGGAGACAAATGAAAAAGGAAAATTTTGCCACTCAAAATAATTACAGTATTTATCGTGATAAATGTAATTTTTTAAAGTACTTGCTGCAAGCGGCGCTGAGTATGCTAACTATTGAGCTACCGGGTAAGGGTTAATTATAATCGCACATCAAAAGAGAATGTTTGAACAGCAAATCTGTGAGTAGCAGAAAGGAATGAGAGAACAGTTGAAAAATGTATGAAATGAACAGCAATGGTACACCGTAAATCAAATTGGTGGAACATTAAAAATGATCTTTTTTCAGCAGCAAAATAATATTGAAATGAACAGTCGATGCTAAACAGCAATTAAATTTTTCTCACCTCAAATCACTCGGTTTTTGACACAAATATACCCGCCTTCCGGAACATCATGATAGGCAACTTCAAGAGCAGTAAGATTAAGTTCTGAACTTTGAAAAGATGATTCATGTACACGTCATAGCAAGAACACAAAAGTCTTAAGACTTGATGAAGAGGAAGGAATGACTTCGGTATTTTAAAAAACATTGAGCAGTTTTGGCCGGCCAATATCGAAAAGAGTTCAAAAAATATCAGTATGGGGTTTGGAAAATTCGTATTAATCGTAATGACACTTCAGATTTGTTTTGTTCATGTCCCTTTTTTCTAAAACATTTAACGTGCAAACAATCACTGGGTATGCTCATTCGCCTCCAACTTTGTGACGTTCCTCCTTAGGCAAAAAATGTGGCCCTAGGGTAGAAACGTACACAAGGACGCCCGGTGAAGGCAAAGAAAGCTCTGTTAGTGCAATGATTATTATGTTTTATTTCTCTGTTCTGGTCAGGATTCTAGTCTCCTCAACTTTATTCGATTTAATTCCTCTTTCAGATTTTGGACAGATTTTATTTTAGATTTTTGACAGATCTCATTTTGTTCTAGACTTTCAGCGGATTAAATTATATTTTAGACTTTTGACTGATTTTATTTTATTTTTTTACTTTAGCAGTCTACTGCTGAATTAACGCATTTTGCTGTTCAAAATTTTTTCTTGAGGTTGTGTATATTATATTTGCTGCGCAATCCTCAATTTGCTGTTCAATACGACCTTTTACTGTGCATTATTTTCTTTGCTGTGGGATCATCATTTTACTGTGATTACATTCTTTCCGCTGCGTAAACCATCTTTTTTGCTGTGCCCTAAAATCCAACCCTTGAGCTAACTCAAGGGAAGAATACGTTTGAGAGAACAGCAAAAATTTCCAAAATGAACCAGCAGGTTTAAAATTTTCTAAAGCGGCTGAAAGAGTAAAATAATGTGCCCCTGAATACATATGGAGTACACTAAATTAAGAGGACAGTAACTTCGAATCAAGCTAGTTGAAATTCGTTTATCTTTGTTGGGAATCGATATTCCTAAATTGAGGTGAGAGAAAAGCTGCCGTTGAACATTTGAAGGACTTCAACGCGACATTTCTCACGTTTGTTTTTTCTCACTTTGAAAAAAAATTGGTACATCTCTGTTTGGTCGTCTACGAGGCATTTATTATATCTGGAGGGGAAGAATCATGAACTATGGTCAAGGCATATTTTTCTCTTCCCCTTCCTTTGCCCAAAGAAGAAACAAAATCGAAAAAGTTGAAGACAGTTTAATCACAGAGAACGATGTAAAACCCTTCACGTTTGTTAAAGCTCAGAACTAGAACAAAAAATAAAAAAGTCACGGTTCTTTAACGGAGTTAAATGAGGGGTGGGGCACGTGGAATCTGAAAAATGTAGATTGTGACGTCACATGCCCAGACTTTGGAGTTATATACATATAATAGGATGGGAACTTGGAAAAAACTCATCTATCACGTTATCAGATTGTGACGTCACAAGGCTGACCTATGACATCATCAAACTGTGACGTCATGCGCGATGCTTACTTGCAGGTAGAAATAAAAATTATTTAATTTTTTATTTTTATTTATTTATTTTTTTTTTGAATTTAACGAGTTGCTGAGAGCCTGTAATCAGGGCTATGAGCTGAGCAATGTTATTGAGTTTAAGTGTGGTTAAAGGAATTTTATTAATGGGGGTATTAAAAGATGCTGAAAACAGACGGAGAGTCGTCTGATAGTTCTATGTGATTGTGAGGGATGAGTGAGGAGTTCGGAAGCAAGTTCGTAATAAGGGCATGGAAGAGGCATAAGATAAGTGATGAGATGGGTGTGTTTTGAAGCTAGTGATGACCATTTCTTCTCTGCGAGTGAGTTGATTTAAAGATTCTTAGAGGATGAGAATATTTCTAATGTTTCACTGATTTGTCGATTTTTTTCATTCCTTGGGATGCTCTTGTGACCAGGTACCCAGATGAAGAATATTGAATTATAGTTGGCGTAGAAGATACCGATGAGAGCGAGCGTGAGTACAATTTATGTATGGATGAAGAGAGGAGTGGTTGGGGATAACATCGAATAATTGGAGATGATGAAGGATGAATTAAAGGGGATAGAGATGGTGAGAATGTGTGAGTCTTATTGAGAGAACGATTCACATAATAAGTTGGTGTGCTGAAGTTAAGGTTTAAGCGCAATGCTTAAGTGCAGGTACAGGTGAAAAGTTGTGTGTTCCTTACGCTGCTGCGTAGGCATTTTTTTTATTTCTGTAAGACACTTGGAAAAATTTGAATTTCAAGGTGTACATTATCATGGTTTTGGGTCCTGAGGAAATTTTGGATGGTGAGCTATATAGGTTCTTTGACCGTCTCACTTATTTTCGTGAAGAACCCGTAAATTTTCTCTAATATTGACTTTAAGTTCAAATGCCTATTTGCTGAAGTTAAAAGCACCCATCAAATGACTTCCATGTTTACCTGATTCTGCTCGTACGTCCGATCATCCATTAAACTCAGCTCTGTATTTGAATCTGATTCATTCTGGTTGGCTACTGTCGGGCTTGTAAAGGATATCACGACTGTCACCACGATGAGTGGTGATAGTGCCATCTAGAATTTATTTCTCAAATAATCAGTGAATATTAAAGAAGTTCTAAAAAATGGCTGATATTGAGGACCAAATACAATTTTCCAGACGAAAGTCTGCTTTGGTTCTTAAGAAAAGGCGTAGTGTTCGATCGATAAATGACTCTTATCTTCTACACTTACATACTTTCTTCCATATTATGGTATACGTGAATACAAGATGATAATTAATGCATTTCTCGTTGCACTTGAATCAATACTAGAAATTGATTCTTCTGATAGATTACCGTTCATCACTTGTAGATAGCGACTTAACCCGATGAACCACGTCGACCGTCGATTTGACGTTCAAGACTTCTCCAAGTTTTTATCGATTGCCCTATTGCGTTGATTTCAAGTTGATTTGTAGTTTTGTGGTAATGTATTAAGTATCGAGGGAGGCCATTGTAATACCCTAGTAACAATTAAACTTGGGGTCTGACAAAATGAGGGGTGGGATAGATGGGATGGGATTTCTTTTCTTGAAAATGACTGCGTTTTTTGATATCCATGCAGCAATTGAATGAGAGTTTTCTGGAGGAGTCTGTGGGCTTCTGGGGGTTAGCAGAGCACATGGAGAATGGAGATGTTATAATCTTCGGTAAAGATACGCTGTTTGAGGGGAGGGTTAACATGTGAGGTGATAAAAGTAGAACGCTTAAAGCATCGCTTCGCGTGAATCCGTTTTGGACCACAAAAGGGGGGCGGATGTTATGTTATTAATTCTTACTAAAAGGGTTCTGTTGTTGAGAAAAGTTTTCAGTATATTTGGAAGGTGGCCTCGGAGACCAATTCCATAGAGTTTGTTAGAGGTAAGATGTCTTTAGATCTGAGGAAACACTTGCATGAGTTCGAAAGACGATGGAGTATAGAGGAGATTCGTTGGTGGATGGCTGGTTAATTTGGGATTGAAAGTCATAATATTATGCTGTCTTATTTCAGTATAATAATAGAGTTTGTTTTATTTGAAACAAGTTTTGCAATATTTCAGATTGTATTCCTCTGGGTAGGAATTACGTGATATTTTTCCAGATTCCCCTCTCTTCTCCCAAAAATTTGGTAAAATTCGGTTGTAACCACCCCGTCCCTTAAATGGCTTACGTGTTTGAGGTTACTTGTTTCGTCAAAATAGCGAGTCGATTTCGATCGCCTTGGTTCATCGAAGAATAGCTGCAGGGGAAAAATCAAAACCCAAAGGGGAAGTATGAGTTGTTGTGGTGTTTAAAAAATAAGAGAAGGTTGCAACGCGTGTAGTTTCTACGTTATTTGTTTGTGTGTTCAAACGATTGTACAGACATATGTATTAAGGATATGATTTTAAGATAGAGGTACAGAAAATAGAAATTAATGATTGAGGGAAAAATTATGGCATTGGAAATAGTTTTAAAAAACTAGAGAAGGTCAATGGAACCATATTGAATAAATTAAAAATTAATCGCGTCTTCTTCGACAAAACTTTCAAAGAACTTCAAAGAAAACAAATAAATAAATCATATGCTCTCCCAGGAAATGAATGGTCTTGTATAAAACGTCTCCTGTATGCAGAAAGAAGCTGTTCCGGTGCAGATACCCATTAATATTATTGCTGCTGCTCAACTTTTTCCATTTCTGCAAAGATACTTGTTGAAGCACCATTGGCAACTCATGATTTGTGAGAGATGAACTTTTAAATGATCTTAATCTCGGTCCTTTTACTCGTTATGAGATCATGTATTAGCTCACGGAGGGGGTACCGCCCTTTACTGTGTTGGCGACATAACCGAGTACCATTTGGCAAATGAGAAGCGACCAACACGGTTTGTTGGCTTGTCCTTGCCTTCTACTAATGTTTCAATCAGCTCGATCAATTGGCATTCAACTTTTAATTTTCATACTCTCCTCTTCCATTAAATGTTTCAATTCGTCCTATAAAATGAAATTCCAATATCTTTCGCTGAAATACCAATGAAGGTACTCATAAATAACTACATTGGCCAATTCGAATGATAAACTTACGTCCCAACCCAATTTATCTGCTAAGAGTTGACATCCATCATCACACATCCCTTCCCAAAACGCATCGCGACTGTTATTCATGGGATTAAAATCGAATCCTTTGCACTCATACCTTGTACCCTTATACAACTGGCCAGTAAGTTTTTTATTTATGAGCAGTCTAGGAACATTTTTTGGCATCCTGAAATAAGTAGGTATAATAAAATTTTACATCATAATTTGTTCATGCATGTACTGAGACAATTTGCCACTGCCAAACACTCTAAAGGATAATACCGGATACTCGAGTCACAAGCGTACAAGCGGAGTGAAAAGGAACTGACGCCGGTTGTGAGAGTTGTGAATTTGATTTTGTGTATATTGTTTTTGAACCCGAGCATTGACTATTATGAGTTACGAAGTAATATATAGTGAATGACCCGAGATAAGTGAACCCACGCCCTTAGATGCGCTATTTAGATAGGAGTATTCGGTGTTATCGTTTGGAGTATTTGCCAATGCTTTCCATGAAGATGGATTTAATTTTCAAATACTAACCAACGAATCCACGCATCAATAAGAAAGGTGTCAATGTTACATCCTATTATGATAAGCAGATCACATTTTCCTTTATCGACATCCCAAAATTTGTCTTCATATTCGATAACACGCGAACGCACAGTCCAATCTTTGGATATCAGTTCAAGGGCAGTTTTATTACCATAGAGATCAATGTCAGGTTTTACAATTCCTCCGCACTGTTCGCATCGAGGTATTTCCCCGTATTCTAACTTTTCTGAAATACAGTCAATATTAATCGTGTTTCACTTCTTCACTGACACCCTTTCCCCAGTTCCTACATCCCTGTTTCATACAGTGTATTACTCTTACGAAGTTTAAAGTAGGCTACTAAGGGATTCATACTAGGTCTATAGGCCCATACTATACGGGCAAGGAGAGCGTTTTTTAAGGATTTTCAAGGGGGAGGCTATCCCTCCTCGTGGACTGCGAACAAAATCCGTAATCCGATAGGAAATTTCGTGGGGAATTTTTTCTGAAATGCGTATTAAACAAGACTCTTATGAAAAGGAAAAAATCTAGAAGAAAACACATTTTTATAATTTCTGATACACACTCAACTTTAACTTACTTACGCTCCACCCAGTTTCACGAACACATATAACTACACTTACTACTTTTAACATGAATAAACTTCAACATAAACTTACAATATACTTACCGTCACTTAAATTTAAGTTTATAATCTAAATTACGCGGAGCAAATAGCCCTTATGTGCAGCTGAAATACTCGCTAAAAAAACGACGGCTTCCTTAACGAAGTTAAACGAGGAACGCAGGGAACCTGTTTTATGAGTCAAATGAGATATGGTATTGAAAATTCAAGGAAGCCTAGACCTAGATAAAGCTAGTATAAAGAAGGTCTAAACCTACTATAAGCCTAGTATAATAAAGTTTGAGAGTCTAAATTTTTCTCGAATCTCCAGCTATATATGATAGCTCGAGAATGAAATTTTTCCAAGTCCCTTTCATATCATATATAGCTAGAGAGTCGGAATTTTTCTAAGTCCCTCTCCTATCATATATGGCTCGAGAGTCGAAATTTTTCCAAGTCCCCCTCCTATCATATATGACTCGAGAGTCGAAATTTTTCTTAGTCCCCCGCCTATCATAATTATATTCTCGAGAGTCGAAATTTTTCTAAGTTTTTCGCTGGACGGCGCACGCCAGATTTCTCAAATAGCCCCCATAAAACAGGTTCCCTGTTAAAATTTCGACTCTCGAGCCATATATGATAGGAGGGGGACTTATGAAAATTTCGACTCTCGAGCCATATGTGATAGGAGAGGAATGTCTTCTACCTACACTAATAAAATTCGAGATGTTTCTCTACGGAGAAAATTGCCGGATGGGAGGCACCTAGCGAATTGTCGCATAAAATGAAGGTGTTTTTCAACGTCCTTAGTAGACCAAGAAGTGAAGATATTTACCTGGACACAAAGACTACAAAACTGATTTTTCTAGGAAATGTTTGGGACTCTCCTCTAGAAGTAACCGCTAGAAACCCGGTAAATCCACGCTGAGCTTCCCCTTTTACAGGAGGCATAGGGGGGAAAATTGAGTTTTTGGTCAATTACTCAATATCGAGTGATTCTACAAAAAAAATTCCAATAAAAATTGTCCTACATTGAATCTCTTAGTAAAAATGTTCCATAACTTTTCCCATTCAAGTTCATATTTCAACGTTTATTGCGCAACTCACCTACCCACCTTCTTGTCATACGCAATAGGCGTCACGATTGCGCTATACAGTATAGACCGATTCCCCGTGACGGCAACATCTTTGATTTTGATTGAATACTTGTTCTTTGCTGCTGGCTTTGGGGCAGCCACTTGTGAATCTCATAAGAATACACAGGGAACGTTTCAATCATTCAGTAATATTCAAAAACAAGAAGTACGTTAGCAATCGAAGCTACATATTAAAATTTCGCAGAACTTCTAGATCTAGATAGAGATCTCTAGTACATAAGGAACAATCATCTTGTTTTTGAATATCTGTATGTGATCGAATCGTTCCCTGTGTATTCTTATAGAAATCGATATCACGATTGGCCCAATAATCGTATCGATAACAAGTATAGGTACTTTGACGCACTGTCGCTCACTGTTAACGACACTGTGAGGTCACCAGGGAATCGGTCTATTTTGACGACTGACTCCTAATTTTCTAGAACGAATTTGGAACAAATTGAGTTTGGATGGTATTTTTTCTAGCCCCTATCTTTCATGAGTACCATCCCCCTTTTTTTTAATTCCGTATATTTTCAATGCTATGGGTTTTACGACCAAATTTTTCAAACCAAAGTAGTTCCATAAAAGAGAGGGTGGTCCTAAACATTCCATGAAAAATGAGCTCCTTATTCTTCATAAGAACCTTCTTTTTCTGGGTCATTTCTTGATCCATAGGTATCATTATGAGGATTATAGTGGTATTCATCTTGTTGGACAAATATTTTTTTTTTGTGCCTATGGTAGAAAGGTACTGATACTGCTTTCTCCACATTGAAACTTTCTGCAGTAGAAAAAAATAAGGCGTTATGAAGGTGACTAATCTTGCTATACTCGTGCGTTTATTCAACTCCCCCTTGGCTCGTTTCTCAAAATTCTGTAATTGTGGTTGTTTCCACCTCGAACGACCTACATTCAGCACTAGGTAACATTGATATACACACCCTCCATCCATTTTTGATCATATTCGGCGGAACAATTTAGACAGAAGGAATTGTGTAGAGAACCCATGATTTCTACCAATTTTTCCGGAGCGATTCCAGCTTTACGATCCAATGTGTCAACATTCTGAAAACAAATTCAAGTACAGAAAAGATGAACCGGGACCTATATAAGGGAATTCTCTTAATCCAAATTGGTATTGGTAATTTACTCTCGTGGTGGGAATATTGTTTGTTTAATTTAATGTGTTTTCGCTGGGTACTATTTTATCAACATTAGTTTCAATTTTCTAACATTAGTAGCGTCTCTGCGAGTGTAAGAGTAATAATTGAGATGACCGGCTTTTTCTCAATTTCACATTACCTATAATTAGTATGAGATTTAAAAATTCATGGAAAATTTGTGCAGAACTGAATTCTTGTAAATTTAAAAATATCGATGGTACACTAGCTAACCTCTATGGTCTTCCCACTTTTGTATATATTCACTTTTGGCTGAAATATGAAAGTGAGACAAGACCCTTCATGTCGCCTAAGGAACCGGCTCACGGTAGAACAAGTTTACAAACTCCCTGGCGACCAGATGAGGCCTCTCTTCCTCTTATATCAAGTCTTTTCTGGTTCCAATGACGTTAAGAAAAAATCAACTTTCAAGACAATCCATTTCTGTTAACAGCAACCGATTTTGAAGACCTCAAAACCCCCGCAATGATTCCAACATGTTATAGTACCGCTAAATATATCATTTCACCTTTCCAAATGTAAAAGGTGGAGGAATAAATGTACTAAACTCATTTTGAGAGATCCTTAAATTGTTAAAAGTTTTAGGTTTCACAAAAAGTAGGTACTAGATAATACCTAATAATTCATCAGGTATAGTGAAAAGCCGAATGTTGCGTTCACATCTAGTTTAGAAATTCTCGTCTTTTTTATTAGTGTACATTTGTGAAATTTCGCTTTAAACTATCAAGTAAAAAGACATCATTCTTAGTATAAGTGAAAGTTAATGTACCTACCTCAGTGTAATGTCGCAGCAATATTCCCTTTTCCTGTAGGAGCCGAATAAAGTAATGTGTGCGAGTAGGTATGCGATTTTTAGGATTCATCATTCCAATGAAAATGTAAAACAAATGTGGTTTTTCCATGAACAAGTCATAAGAAAAAAAAATAGAAGGATCCGTAATGTTGAGCGCCATGAAATGCTCATAATCAGGAACCCCGGCAGCTGTGACCGTAATTTTTTTAAAGAAAAATATTAAATAGAAATATTGGACAAATAAGTACAAAACAACTATGATTTTATAATTTGAATGGAAATTGCAAACTTCCAAAATTGTAACCGCTACAAAATCTGTTGCATTAATCGAAAAATAAGAAGAACACTTTCTCTTCGTAAAGTCTATGTAGATTATTCTTTCACCAATTGAAATTCCATAATTGTTGAGAAAAATTGGAAATACGCAATGTGAGTGCCAATATAAGATTATTTTGAAAGGAGTGTCGACAAGGGTGGGATTGACGTGTTTTCATCACATACTAAGGACACTGAGACCAACACTCTTCGCGAGAAAACCTTTGATAGACATTTTTAGAGTCAGCGCTCTTCGGTAGCCGATCATACTACAATTTTTGACCCACTTATTCACGCGGTATACACAACTGAGCTACAGCAGAATTTCTCCAAGTCTCTCTTCTCATTACACCCATTGTGGTTATGACCTACTGACATCTATATCTCACAAATGCCTAGACCTAGTATGAAGGAGGCCTAGACCCACTATAAACCTAGTATAAAATAGGACGTCATATTAGGGCCTATCATATATAGCTCAAGGATTGACATTTTTCTAGGTTCCCTTTCTATCACATATATAGCTCGATAGACAACATTTTTCTTAATCCCCCTCCTATCATATATATGTCACAGTGAAATTAGGAAATCAGTGAAACTAGGAAATTTCACGCGCGTTTCGTCGTTCTTAAGCTATATTTGATAGTAAAGGGACTTGAAAAAGTTTAGGCTCCATAGGTAAATGAATAAAAAGATAAATCAATTAATTAATGTCCCCCTCCTATCATATATAGCACAATTTAAAAAAAAAAGCAAAATCAGTCCAAGTCCATTTTAGCCGGACATGGGACGTTGGAGGTGGGACGGCTGACGGCAAATTTTCCAAAAAAAATCCATAGAACAGGTTCCCTTTTAAAATGAGAAGTAAATGAAAAATGTTTTCTTTGATTTACATTGGCGGAAATAGGGGGGGCTGCCCCCCCCAAAAAAAAAATCAGAATTAGCCCCCCCAAAATTGTTCAACGACAGGGTAAAAATCAAACTTTGTGTACGGAAAATTTATTTCATGGGGCGACAGCCCCCCCGAAATCCCGGGTCTATTTCCGCCAATCCATAAAACAGGATTCCGAGCCACGATGCTGGTAAATTAGATAAATTCGTGGTTTCCTTGTAAGATGTTCTATATTAATTATAAGTTAGAAAAACAGACTTACAAGTTGATGTACCGGCCCCAGTTAGTGTAATTATATTTTTACAGTTCTTCTCTTTGATATATTTAACCACTGCATCCAGGGTATGTTCAACAAGTACCTAGATTTGAAAGAATGAAGAAGTATATATTACGAGTATCAAGTATCATCAGAGACGGATTCGGCGGCATTTTTTGAGAAGAAAAAAAGAGAAAAAAAACTTAGGGGCGGCATGTAACCATTGGATCTAGGCGGCGCGAGCCTCAATCCGCCTCTGAGTATCATCAACATTGTTGTAATACTTGAATCAATTCATTTTTGTATGTTAAGGCTGCCCATACTCAAAAAAGTAGAATGCAAATTTCCAAAACTGCAAGAAATTATTTTTCGGTTTTGGCGATTTATACATTTACTCGTTTGAGTATTCTTATCTTCATTCATGTAATACGCTAGATAAAGAACTTTGATTTGAAGTTCGGGTGTCGATTTGCTAAAAACGAAAAATATTCTTGAAGTTACTTCCAGTTTACCTGATCCTGCTCGTATGTCCAATGATTTTTATATGATGAACTCTGCTTTGTGCTCGAATCTGATTTATTGTGGTTGGCGATTATCAGGATTGTTAGAGATATCACGAAAGCCCCAACGATAAGTGGTAATAGAGCCATTTAGAATCTATTTCTCGAATACCCAATGAATTTTATAGAATTAAGTTCTAAGAATTTGCTGACATTGAGGGCCAAATACAAGTTTCCAGACGAAAGACTGCTCTGATTTTTGAGAAAATAAGTAGTGTTCGATCAATAAATGACTCTTATCTTCTAAACTTACATACTTTCTTCCATCGTTATGGCTTGCGTGAATACACGATAATAACTAATGCATTTCTCATTGCACTTGAATGAATACTAGAAATTGATTCTTCTAATAGATTAGGTACAGTGTATCATTTGTACACGTAGATAGCGACTTGACCCAATGGACTACGTCGACCGTTGATTCGACGTTCAAGGCTTTTCCAAATTTTTATCGACTGCTGCATTGGATTGATTTCAAGTCGATATGTAGTTTTCTAGTAATGTATTATGTAGGTATCGAGGGAGGCCATTGTAATACGAAATGAAAAGCCAGGGACACGCACAATAATTTTTATTTATTCTGCTTGTTCGGTAACTTCGCTACTCGCAGACGGAATGCTTGGTCAGAATTATATTATTATGAGGACCACGGGGAACCTCAATTATGCTTGACGAGACGCAATTCCCACGTCGATTTTCTGTCGACATTAAATTTCATATACGTACCTCAATTCTGACTCCGATCGTAGAACTCTTTTATCAGATTGTGCGCTTAAAATCTACGCTATGGCAACGTCGATTACATGTCTTTTACCGATAAATGACGTAGGTATAATCAACCAGGAATCGGCGCCGATTCTGGGGCGATACCATTCTATATGTAATACCTGAGTCGACTCATTATATAGACGTGACGATGAATCTCGATACAAAAATGAGGGGTCGATTATGAGTCGACTTTTAGTCGTTTTGGGTGGATTTAGAGATATATTCATATTTATTCCGTACGACGATTTTGGTAATTTTTCAATTCCCCTGTCCCCTTCTCATCAGACATACGATTTCTCGAAATATATGTTTTTGTTATGAGTACGTTATTCTGTGCTTGATTGCATTATTCTTATTTATTTATTCAATGAGCTTTGAAACTACAAGGTCATAAACACGACGGTATGACATAGTATGAGAGTATATGAATGATAAGTAGGTAGAAATTAAGGTATTAGTGTGGACGCTCAGGTTATTTAGATCATGGAGTGAAAGTCACTTGATGGTAAGGATTGTAAGGTACCACAAATGGTTTCATGGTTGTTTTTGAGTGCTTGAGTGCGGGAGGCGGGTGTATCAGTGAAAAAACGAAAAGGTACGAGTTGTTGGGGTTACAGAAAAACCGGTGAACTGTGGATGCTTCGTTAATTTGGGATTGAAAGTCATAATATGCTATCTTATTTCCGTATATAGAGTTTATTTTATTAGAGCCATGTTTTGCAATATTTCAGATTATAATATTCTGGGTAGGAATTACATGATATTTTTCCAGATTCCCCTCTCTTCACCCATAAAATTTGGTAAAATATGGTTGTCACCACCCTGTCCCTTAAATGGCTTACGTGTTTGAGGTTACTTGTTTGGTCAAAATGGCGAATCGATTTCGAGTCGCCTTGGTTCATCGAAGAATAGCTGCAGGGGGAAAATCAAAACTCAAAGGGGAAGTATGAGTTGTTGTGGTGTTTAAAAAATAAGAGAAGGTTGCAACGCGTTTAGTTTCTACGTTATTTGTTTGTGTGTTCAAACGATTGTACAGACATATGTATTAAGGAAATGATTTTAAGATAGAGGTACAGAAAATAGAAATTAATGATTGAGGGAAAAATGATGACATTGGAAATAGTTTTAAAAAACTAGAGAAGGTCAATGGAACCATATTGATAAATTAAAAATTAATCGCGTCTTCTTCGACAAAACTTTCAAAGAACTTCAAAGAAAACAAATAAATAAATCATATGCTCTCCCAGGAAATGAATGGTCTTGTATAAAACGTCTCCTGTATGCAGAAAGAAGCCATTCCGGTGCAGATACCCATTAATATTATTGCTGCTGCTCAACTTTTCCCATTTCTGCAAAGGTACTTGTTGAAGCACCATTGGCAACTCATGATTTGTGAGGAATGAACTTTTAAATGACCTTAATCTCGGTCCATTTACTCGTTATGAGACCATGTATTAGCTCACGGAGCGGGTACCGCCCTTTACCGTGTGGGCGACATAACCGAGTACCATTTGGCAAATGAGAAGCGACCAACACGGTTCATTGGCTTGTCCTTTCCTTCTACTAATTTTTCAATCAGCTAGATCGATTGGTGTTATAATTTTCATAATCTCTTTCTGCATCAAATGTTTCAATTCTTCCTATAAAATGAAATTTCATTATCCTCTGTTGAATATCGAGATACAAACAATACGCATTGGCGGAATAGAATAATGAAACTTACACCCCAACCCAATTTATCTGCTAAGAGTTGACATCCATCATCACACATCCCTTCCCAAAACGCATCGCGACTGTTATTCATGGGATTAAAATCGAATCCTTTGCACTCATACCTTGTACCCTTATACAACTGGCCAGTAAGTTTTTTATTTATGAGCAGTCTAGGAACATTCTTTGGCATCCTGAAATATGTAGGTATAATAAAATTTTACATCATAATTTGTTCATGCATGTACTGAGACAATTTGCCACTGCCAAACACTCTAAAGGATAATACCGGGTACTCGAGTCACAAGCGTACAAGCGGAGTGAAAAGGAACTGACGCCGGTTGTGAGAGTTGTGAATTTGATTTTGTGTATATTGTTTTTGAACCCGAGCATTGACTATTATGAGTTACGAAGTAATATATAGTGAATGACCCGAGTTAATGAACCCACGCCCCTGGATGCGCTATTTAGATAGGAGTACTCGGTATTATCGTTTGGAGTATTTGCCAATGCTTTCCATGATGAGGGATTTAATTTTCGAATACTAACCAACGAATCCACGAATCAATAGGAAAGATGTCAATGTTACATCCTATTATGATAAGCAGATCACATTTTTCTTTATCGACCTCCCAAAATTTGTATTCATATTCATTAGGACGCCGCTGTACATTCAAACCAGCTAATATCAGTTCCGTGGCAGTTTTATTAGCAGAGAGATCAATGTCAGGTTTTACAATTCCCCCGCACTGTTCGCATCGAGGTATTTCCCCGTATTCTAACTTTTCTGAAATACAGTCAATATTAATCGTGTTTCACTTCTTCACTGACACCCTTTCCCCAGTTCCTACATCCCTGTTTCATACAGTGTATTACTCTTACGAAGTTTAAAGTAGGCTACTAAGGGATTCATACTAGGTCTATAGGCCCATACTATACGGGCAAGGAGAGCGTTTTTTAAGGATTTTCAAGGGTGAGGCTATCCCTCCTCGTGGACTGCGAACAAAATCCGTAATCCGATAGGAAATTTCGTGGGGAATTTTTTCTGAAATGCGTATTAAACAAGACTCTTATGAAAAGGAAAAAATCTTGAAGAAAACACATTTTTATAATTTCTGATACACACTCAACTTTAACTTACTTACGCTCCACCCAGTTTCACGAACACATATAACTACACTTACTACTTTTAACATGAATAAACTTCAACATAAACTTACAATATACTTACCGTCACTTAAATTTAAGTTTATAATCTAAATTACGCGGAGCAAATAGCCCTTATGTGCAGCTGAAATGCTCGTTAAAAAAACGACGGCTTCCTTAACGAAGTTAAACGAGGAACGCAGGGAACCTGTTTTATGAGTCAAATGAGATATGGTATTGAAAATTCAAGGAAGCCTAGACCTAAATAAAGCTAGTATAAAGAAGGCCTAAACCTACTATAAGCCTAGTATAATATAGTTTGAGAGTCTAAATTTTTCTCGAATCTCCAGCTGTATATGATAGCTCGAGAATGAAATTTTTCCAAGTCCCTTTCATATCATATATAGCTCGAGAGTCGGAATTTTTCCAAGTCCCTCTCCTATCATATATGGCTCGAGAGTCGAAATTTTTCCAAGTCCCCCTCCTATCATATATGACTCGAGAGTCGAAATTTTTCTTAGTCCCCCTCCTATCATATATAGCTCGAGAGTCGAAATTTTTCAAGTCCCTCTCCTATCATATATGACTCGAGAGTCGAAATTTTTCTAAGTCCCCCTCCTATCATAATTATATTCTCGAGAGTCGAAATTTTTACAAGTTTTTCGCTGGACGGCGCACGCCAGATTTCTCAAATAGCCCCCATAAAACAGGTTCCCTGTTAAAATTTCGACTCTCGAGCCATATATGATAGGAGGGGGACTTATGAAAATTTCGACTCTCGAGCCATATGTGATAGGAGAGGAATGTCTTCTAGCTACACTAATAAAATTCGAGATGTTTCTCTACGGAGAAAATTGCCGGATGGGAGGCACCTAGCGAATTGTCGCATAAAATGAAGGTGTTTTTCAACGTCCTTAGTAGACCAAGAAGTGAAGATATTTACCTGGACACAAAGACCACAAAACTGATTTTTCCAGGAAATGTTTGGGACTCTCCTCTAGACGTAACCGCCAGAAACCCGGTAAATCAACGCTGAGCTTCCCCTTTTACAGGAGGCATAGGGGGAAAAATTGAGTTTTTGGTCAATTACTCAATATCGAGTGATTCTACAAAAAAAATTCCAATAAAAATTGTCCTACATTGAATCTCCTAGTAAAAATGTTCCATAACTTTTCCCATTCAAGTTCATATTCAACGGTTAGAGCGCAACTCACCTACCCATCTTCTTGTCATACGCGATAGGCATCACGATTGCGCTATACAGCATAGACCGATTCCCCGCGACGGCAACATCTTTGATTTTGATTGAATACTTATTCTTTGCTGCTGGCTTTGGGGCAGCCACTTGAGAATCTCATAAGAATACACAGGGAACGTTTCAATCACTCACTAATATTCAAAAACGAGAAGTACGTTAGCAATCGAAGCTACATATTAAAATTTTGCAGAACTTCTAGATTCTAGATAGAGATCTCTAATACATAAGGAACAATCATCTTGTTTTTGAATATCTGTATGTGATCGAATCGTTCCCTGTGTATTCTTATAGAAATCGATATCACGATTGGCCCAATAATCGTATCGATAACAAGTATAGGTACTTTGACGCAGTGTCGCTCACTGTTAACAACACTGTGAGGTCACCAAGGAATCGGTCTATTTTCACGACTGACTCCTAATTTTCTAGAACGAATTTGGAACAAATTGAGTTTGGGTGGTATTTTTTCTAGCCCCTCTCTTTCATGAGTACCATCCCACTTTTTTTTGAATTGCGTTCATTTTCAATGCTATGGGTTTTACGACCAAATTTTTCAAACCAAAGTAGTTTCATAAAAGAGGGTGGTCCTAAACATTCCATAAAAAATGAGCTCCTTATTCTTCATAAGAACCCTCTTTTTCTGGGTTCATTTCTTGATCCATAGGTATCATTATGAGGATTATAGTGGTATTCATCTTGTTAGACAAATAATTTTATTTTTTTGCCTATGGTAGAAAGGTACTGATACTGCTTTCTCCACATTGAAACTTTCTGCAGTAGAAAAAAATAAGGCACTATGAAGGTGACTAATCTTGCTATATACTCGTGCGTTTATTTAACTATCCTTTGGCTCGTTTCTCAAAATTCTGTAAGTGTGGTTGTTTCCACCTCGAACGACCTACATTCAGCACTAGGTAACATTGATATACACACCCTCCATCCATTTTTGATCATATTCGGCGGAACAATTTAGACAGAAGGAATTGTGTAGAGAACCCATGATTTCTACCAATTTTTCCGGAGCGATTCCAGCTTTACGATCCAATGTGTCAACATTCTGAAAACAAATTCAAGTACAGAAAAGATGAACCGGGACCTATATAAGGGAATTCTCTTAATCCAAATTGGTATTGGTAATTTACCCTCGTGGTGGGAATATTGTTTGTTTAATTTAATGTGTTTTCGCTGGGTACTATTTTATCAACATTAGTTTCAATTTTCTAACATTAGTAGCGTCTCTGCGAGTGTAAGAGTAATAATTGGGATGACCGGCTTTTTCTCAATTTCACATTACCTATAATTAGTATGAGATTTAAAAATTCATGGAAAATTTGTGCAGAACTGAATTCTTGTAAATTTAAAAATATCGATGGTACACTAGCTAACCTCTATGGTCTTCCCACTTTTGTATATATGTAAGATTACTCACCCTGACTCATCCTTCGCACGTAATCTGTTCTCTTTCATTTATTCGCTTCATCTTAGCTTTCCGTTCATAACTTGAACTTTTCCTTTCGCGACTTGTTCGCTTACTCATGTTTGGTCACTGTACTTCCTTTTTATATCGACCTGTATTTCACTTTGTTTATTTCGTTCGACTTGAACGCATCTCGCTTTATGCCTTCGCATTATTCGCTCGCTGCAGCATTAGTTACCAAACGGCTTTTGTTAAGAATTCTCATTAATAAAATTTGCATTCTTTGAAGTCGTGTTGGTTTCCTTTAAAAGATCTTCCGATCTTATAAATTCTTAACATTCATGTCGTTTTATTTCGGCTTTTGAAATTTTTATTCTTTGTGTCCGCGTATATCAGTGCTGACTAACGAATTTATTTTCAATTTTGCTCCTACTACGAACTTCACCTTGTGAAAATTCGTCAGTAAAAACTTTCGGGAAATTTATTATCCTCGTTTCTAAAATTCTAGTACCGTATTTCTTAAAGTTTTTAATTTTGCCACAATGTCGATGAAATTACGGTTTTTTCTTCGTGCCGAACCCTCGATAATGGACAGTAAGACAACCGTCGTCAATATGCATGCTTTGCAATTTCTCGACAATGATTTCGTCACGTATGAGTTTCCTGACCAGTTCAAGAGTTTGACTCATCACGACCGTCTCATGGAATTGCCTACAGCAAAGATGGCCAAACGTGATACCACCAAGCGCTGGACAAAGAAACCATTCATGATTACCCTTCCTCCGGAATTCGCGAAGCTTTACGTCGATGAAGAGGGAAATGCAGTATTTATGGGAAGAATGTTGGATGAATTAGATAATTCATCCTTGTCGACCGATTCATCTCGATCAACGCAACCACCCCAGAACCCAGTCGAACGCCTACCGCCAGCTCCAAAACCGATCACTACTGTTGTCAAGGATGCAGTGATCCCAAAATTTGGGTCAAAAATTGCATCTTCGAATCCAGAAGCATGGATAGCTATTTTTGAAAGAGAATGCCAACGTCTTGAGATCGATCCGGGCAGGTACTGGGAGGTACTTCGATTATTTTTGGAAGATGCCGCAGAAAAATGGTTCATAACTACACGTTTATCCTCGGAATCTACGGCATGGGAATTCTGGCGCAGTTCGTTCATAGATAACTTTAGTCACAAAGGGATTGCGATCGCTCGCACAGCATTTTCGTACCGTTACATCGGTGGCCCCATGACAGATTACATACAGAATAAGCTCAACCTGCTGATCACGTTTAACCCTCACATGCACGAACTTGATCGTATCGCACACCTGATTCTCGGTTTACCACCGCATCTCCAAGAACGCGTAAATTTAGCTGAGATTCCGAATATCAGTAAGTTGTTGAATACTCTCAATTCTCTCGATCGACCTTCGTCACGTGTAATTATTTCGCCTTCCACGTCCTCGTCGTCTCCGTCTGGCACAAATGCCTTTTCGTCACTTCGATCACGTAATTTTTGTCCTTATTGTTTAAAAAAAGGTTTTAAAAGACCACATGCTGAAAAAGATTGCCTTGTTAAACGCAGAGATTCGCAACGTAATAAAGTAAATTCGCAAAATCAACCTAAAGAAAACAAGGCGATCCACTCTTTTGATCTTATTGATTTAGAAAAAGAAATCCTCGCAGTACAAAAAAACGAGTGAGGCCCGCGTTTGTTGTGATAGATGTGGACTACGAGAAAATTTCTGGTAAGGGTCTTTATGACTCTGGCGCAAACGCGTCAGCTATTGAGCTACGCGCGCTTCAAAAGATAAAAAATTTTCAATTCGTACCCTGGTCTTCCACATATAAAACAACAAGCGGCACGGGCAAAACAATAGGTATCACTATGTTAAATATTAAAATTTTTGACATTTCAAAACGCGTACTTTTATATGTCATCGATACTAAAGATTTTTCGCAAGACTTTGTTATCGGTCTGGATTTAATTCAAGAATTTCGTCTTTCTCTCGATTACAATTTAAATTTGTCTCAAGATAACGTAAATAAAAATCCAGAATTATCAATTAACGTAAATAAAAATCCAGAATTATCGATTAATTCTATTGAATGGAATGATTATGTAACGTACGAATTATACGAATCCAAAGTTAAACATTTACGTTCTGATAAAAGAAAAGTTATTCACGACGTAATAAAAAAAAATTTTCCCGTATTCGCTAAAAACGCTTATGACGTCGGTAACGTTACAAAACACGAATGTTCAATTAATCTTTCAGAAAATTCATACGTTTCAAAAAAACCGTATCGTTGTACGTACGCCGATCAAGACGAAATTAATAGGCAGTGTGCCGAACTTCTTAAATATGGTATGATAACCGAATCTTGTTCACCTTTTGCATCGCCGGTAACGATGCAGTTCAAAAAAGATGGCTTGAGTGCTTCTAAAGTAAAGACACGGATGTGCATCGACTTCCGTGCCTTGAATAAGTTGCTCATTCCGGAGAGTCAACCTTTTCCTTTAATCGATGAGATTTTTGTAAAAACTCGGGGCTGTTTGTGGTTCACGGCTCTGGATATAAATGCGGCTTTTTGGTCGATACCGATCCGTAAGGAAGATCGATATAAATCCGCATTTATCACACAGCACGGGCACTACGAATGGCGCTCGATGCCTTTCGGCCTTAAAAACAGTCCAGCCATCTTTCAAAGGATTTTATCTGGTTTACTTAAACGTAAAGGATTAACTGATTTCGCCGTCAATTATTTGGATGATATCCTAATTTTTTCGCGATCGTTTGATGAACATGTTTCTCACGTTCAATCCGTTATTACTGCAATTTTTGAGGAGGGATTCCGGTTGAATTTTAAAAAATGTAATTTCGCGTCGTCCTCTATCCGCTATCTTGGGTATGTCGTAGGGTCTAACACCGTCAAACCGCTCCAAGATAATCTCGCTGCTATATCCCAATTTCCTATTCCCTCATCAAAGCGTAACATCCGCCAATTTCTTGGGAAGGTGAACTTTTATCGAAAGTTTATTCCAGATTCTTCTTCAATCTTAGAACCGTTCCATCATTTACTCCGAAAAGACATCCCTTTCTCTTGGTCTGAAGTGTGTCAAAAGAGTTTCGAAAAAGTAAAAGAGCTCCTCACTTCGGCTCCTATCTTGGCTGTTTTTGATCGCACAAAACCTGTGTTCATCTACACTGATGCCAGTGGGGTGGGCATAGGTGCAGTGCTGAAGCAGATGCAGGAAGACGGATCTCAGAAACCCGTCGCCTACTTCTCAAAGAAATTGTCAAGTAGTCAAATGAAGAAGAAAGCAATTTACATTGAAAGTCTTGCGATACGTGAGGCAATACGCTATTGGCGTTTTTGGCTGGTCGGCCGTCACTTTACGGTGATAACCGACCACAAACCGCTACAGCATTTAAATCTCAAAGCTCGATCTGATGAGGAACTTGGCGATCTCGCCAATGAACTTCTTCAGTTCGACTTTGAGATTTTGTATCGTCCTGGATCCTCTAACGGCGAGGCTGACTGCCTTTCCCGCAATCCGGTCCTTGATCCCTCGCCAGACTCTCACCTTTCTGAACCCATTCTTCCTTCTTTTAATTTTCTTTCCCTCGACGACGTGAAAAATTTTCAAAATAATGTTACAAAACTCGATTCCGATGTTATAAAATACGATGTAATTTTTCGCCCTGTTCGAGGCAAGTTACGAATTGTTTTAGATGAAAACGCTGGAAAAAAGTTGAGCAAAATTGTGCACGACAAATGTCATTCTGGTTCAAAGCATGTTATTTCCACGCTGAATAAGCATTTTACTTTTCCAAAAATGTATCAATTTATTACTTCACTATGTAATAGTTGTCCGACGTGTATTCAAAACAAATCGCGCCGTTCTCGTCGTAGCGCTAAGTTAGGCTTCCTTGGTCCCGCTTCCGCTCCTTATCAGATTATGTCATTAGACACTATTGGTGGCTTTGGCAATAATCATTCTTCCTGTCGTTATTTACATTTATTAGTAGACCATTTTTCAAGGTTTGCATTTATCCTATGTTCTAAAGGCCAAGCTGCTAAAGAGATGATTTCACTGGTTGACTCAGTACAGAAGTGTCACCCCATAGGTATACTTCTTACTGATCAATACGGGGGATTGTCCTCTGATGAATTCCAGTCTTTTTGTGAAGATTCAGGTATTTGTCATGTATTCACTGCAGTCGATAGTGCTTTCTCTAATGGTCTGAACGAGAGGCTGAATCAGACTTTAGTGAATCACATTCGCTGTATGAAGAATGACGAATCAACACCTGAAGGAAAAAGTTGGGTGACCATTGCTAAACAATGTGTTGATCACTACAACCGATCCATTCACAGCGTGACAAAATTTTCCCCTTCGTACCTCCTTAATGGCATTCCTGATGACATTATTCCAAACTGTCTGGTTGATCCTCCTAACCTCGATAATGATAGAAAAACCGCTCTATGTAACTCAATAAAATACCACAACTATAATAAGAAATTATATGATAGAAATAAGAATGTAATCGATTTCAAAGTTGGAGACAATGTTTATGTCGACAACGGCAGTAAATTAAATCGCGATAAACTCGATAAATTACGAATAGGACCGTTCAAAATTACAAATCGCTTATCAAATAATGTGTTTGAGATCGCAGTAGGTGGTCATTCCAAAAAGAAATTGTATCACGCTAGTAAACTTTTACGACCTTGTACACAGTGACCTAAATCCTTCCGTTTCTTTTCCATTCCCAAAGCTCCTAAATGTCTGAAAAAGGGGGATGTAAGATTACTCACCCTGACTCATCCTTCGCACGTAATCTGTTCTCTTTCATTTATTCGCTTCATCTTAGCTTTCCGTTCATAACTTGAACTTTTCCTTTCGCGACTTGTTCGCTTACTCATGTTTGGTCACTGTACTTCCTTTTTATATCGACCTGTATTTCACTTTGTTTATTTCGTTCGACTTGAACGCATCTCGCTTTATGCCTTCGCATTATTCGCTCGCTGCAACATTAGTTACCAAACGGCTTTTGTTAAGAATTCTCATTGATAAAATTTGCATTCTTTGAAGTCGTGTTGGTTTCCTTTAAAAGATCTTCCGATCTTATATATATTCACTTTTGGCTGAAATATGAAAGTGAGACAAGACCCTTCATGTCGCCTAAGGAACCGGCTCACGGTAGAACAAGTTTACAAACTCCCTGGCGACCAGATCAGGCCTCTCTTCCTCTTATATCAAGTCTTTTCTGGTTCGAATGACGTTAAGAAAAAATCAACTTTCAAGACAATCCATTTCTGTTAACAGCAACCAATTTTGAAGACCTCAAAACCCCCGCAATGATTCCAACATGTTATAGTACCGCTAAATATATCATTTCACCTTTCCAAATGTAAAAGGTGGAGGAATAAATGTACTAAACTCATTTTGAGAGATCCTTAAATTGTTAAAAGTTTTAGGTTTCACAAAAAGTAGGTACTAGATAATACCTAATAATTCATCAGGTATAGTGAAAAGCCGAATGTTGCGTTCACATCTAGTTTAGAAATTCTCGTCTTTTTTATTAGTGTACATTTGTGAAATTTCGCTTTAAACTATCAAGTAAAAAGACATCATTCTTAGTATAAGTGAAAGTTAATGTACCTACCTCAGTGTAATGTCGCAGCAATATTCCCTTTTCCTGTAGGAGCCGAATAAAGTAATGTGTGCGAGTAGGTATGCGATTTTTAGGATTCATCATTCCAATGAAAATGTAAAACAAATGTGGTTTTTCCATGAACAAGTCATAAGAAAAAAAAATAGAAGGATCCGTAATGTTGAGCGCCATGAAATGCTCATAATCAGGAACCCCGGCAGCTGTGACCGTAATTTTTTTAAAGAAAAATATTAAATAGAAATATTGGACAAATAAGTACAAAACAACTATGATTTTATAATTTGAATGGAAATTGCAAACTTCCAAAATTGTAACCGCTACAAAATCTGTTGCATTAATCGAAAAATAAGAAGAACACTTTCTCTTCGTAAAGTCTATGTAGATTATTCTTTCACCAATTGAAATTCCATAATTGTTGAGAAAAATTGGAAATACGCAAAGTGAGTGCCAATATAAGATTATTTTGAAAGGAGTGTCGACAAGGGTGGGATTGACGTGTTTTCATCACATAATAAGGACACTGAGACCAACACTCTTCGCGAGAAAACCTTTGATAGACATTTTTAGAGTCAGCGCTCTTCGGTAGCCGATCATACTACAATTTTTGACCCACTTATTCACGCGGTGTACACAACTGAGCTACAGCAGAATTTCTCCAAGTCTCTCTTCTCATTACACCCATTGTGGTTATGACCTACTGACATCTATATCTCACAAATGCCTAGACCTAGTATGAAGGAGGCCTAGACCCACTATAAACCTAGTATAAAATAGGACGTCATATTAGGGCCTATCATATATAGCTCAAGGATTGACATTTTTCTAGGTTCCCTTTCTATCACATATAGCTCGATAGACAACATTTTTCTTAATCCCCCTCCTATCATATATATACTTCGAGAGTCGACATTTTTCCAAGTTTTTTGTTTGACGGCGCCCGGCGCACGCCAAAATCTTCAAAAAACTCCCCACAGAACAGGCTCCCTGTTAAAAATTTCGATTCTCGAGCTATGTGTATGATAGGAGAGGGACTCAGAAAAATGTGTACTCTTAAGCTATATTTGATAGTAAAGGGACTTGAAAAAGTTTAGGCTCCATAGGTAAATGAATAAAAAGATAAATCAATTAATTAATGTCCCCCTCCTATCATATATAGCACAATTTAAAAAAAAAAGCAAAATTAGTCCAAGTCCATTTTAGCCGGACATGGGACGTTGGAGGTGGGACGGCTGACGGCAAATTTTCCAAAAAAAATCCATAGAACAGGTTCCCTTTTAAAATGAGAAGTAAATGAAAAATGTTTTCTTTGATTTACATTGGCGGAAATAGGGGGGCTGCCCCACCCCCAAAAAAAAAATCAGAATTAGCCCCCCCAAAATTGTTCAACGACAGGGTAAAAATCAAACTTTGTGTACGGAAAATTTATTTCATGGGGCGACAGCCCCCCCGAAATCCCGGGTCTATTTCCGCCAATCCATAAAACAGGATTCCGAGCCACGATGCTGGTAAATTAGATAAGTTCGTGGTTCCCTTGTAAGATGTTCTATATTAATTATAAGTTAGAAAAACAGACTTACAAGTTGATGTACCGGCCCCAGTTAGTGTAATTATATTTTTACAGTTCTTCTCTTTGATATATTTAACCACTGCATCCAGGGTATGTTCAACAAGTACCTAGATTTGAAAGAATGAAGAAGTATATATTACGAGTATCAAGTATCATCAGAGACGGATTCGGCGGCATTTTTTGAGAAGAAAAAAGAGAAAAAAAACTTAGGGGCGGCATGTAACCATTGGATCTAGGCGGCGCGAGCCTCAATCCGCCTCTGAGTATCATCAACATTGCTGTAATACTTGAATCAATTCATTTTTGTATGTTAAGGCTGCCCATACTCAAAAAAGTAGAATGCAAATTTCCAAAACTGCAAGAAATTATTTTTCGGTTTTGGCGATTTATACATTTACTCGTTTGAGTATTCTTATCTTAATTCATGTAATACGCTAGATAAAGAACTTTGATTTGAAGTTCGGATGTCGATTTGCTAAAAACGAAAAATATTCTTGAAGTTACTTCCAGTTTACCTGATCCTGCTCGTATGTCCAATGATTTTTATATGATGAACTCTGCTTTGTGCTCGAATCTGATTTATTGTGGTTGGCGATTATCAGGATTGTTAGAGATATCACGAAAGCCCCCACGATAAGTGGTAATAGAGCCATTTAGAATCTATTTCTCGAATACCCAATGAATTTTATAGAATTAAGTTCTAAGAATTTGCTGACATTGAGGGCCAAATACAAGTTTCCAGACGAAAGACTGCTCTGATTTTTGAGAAAATAAGTAGTGTTCGATCAATAAATGACTCTGATCTTCTAAACTTACATACTTTCTTCCATCGTTATGGCTTGCGTGAATACACGATAATAACTAATGCATTTCTCATTGCACTTGAATGAATACTAGAAATTGATTCTTCTAATAGATTAGGTACAGTGTATCATTTGTACACGTAGATAGCGACTTGACCCAATGGACTACGTCGACCGTTGATTCGACGTTCAAGGCTTTTCCAAATTTTTATCGACTGCTGCATTGGATTGATTTCAAGTCGATATGTAGTTTTCTAGTAATGTATTATGTAGGTATCGAGGGAGGCCATTGTAATACGAAATGAAAAGCCAGGGACACGCACAATAATTTTTATTTATTCTGCTTGTTGGGTAACTTCGCTACTCGCAGACGGAATGCTTGGTCAGAATTATATTATTATGAGGACCACGGGGAACCTCAATTATGCTTGACGAGACGCAATTCCCACGTCGATTTTCTGTCGACATTAAATTTCATATACGTACCTCAATTCTGACTCCGATCGTAGAACTCTTTTATCAGATTGTGCGCTTAAAATCTACGCTATGGCAACGTCGATTACATGTCTTTTACCGATAAATGACGTAGGTATAATCAACCAGGAATCGGCGCCGATTCTGGGGCGATACCATTCTATATGTAATACCTGAGTCGACTCATTATATAGACGTGACGATGAATCTCGATACAAAAATGAGGGGTCGATTATGAGTCGACTTTTAGTCGTTTTGGGTGGATTTAGAGAGATATTCATATTTATTCCGTACGACGATTTTGGTAATTTTTCAATTCCCCTGTCCCCTTCTCATCAGACATACGATTTCTCGAAATATATGTTTTTGTTATGAGTACGTTATTCTGTGCATGATTGCATTATTTTTATTTATTTATTCAATGAGCTTTGAAACTACAAGGTCATAAACACGACGGTATGACATAGTATGAGAGTATATGAATGATAAGTAGGTAGAAATTAATGTAGGAAGGTATTAGTGTGGACGCTCAGGTTATTTAGATCATGGAGTGAAAGTCACTTGATGGTAAGGATTTTAAGGTACCACAAATGGTTTCATGGTTGTTTTTGAGTGCTTGAGTGCGGGAGGCGGGTGTATCAGTGAAAAAACGAAAAGGTAAGAGTTGTTGGGGTTACAGAAAAACCGGTGAACTGTGGATGCTTCGTTAATTTGGGATTGAAAGTCATAATATGCTATCTTATTTCAGTATATAGAGTTTATTTTATTAGAACCATGTTTTGCAATATTTCAGATTGTAATATTCTGGGTAGGAATTACATGATATTTTTCCAGATTCCCCTCTCTTCACCCATAAAATTTGGTAAAATATGGTTGTCACCACCCTGTCCCTTAAATGGCTTACGTGTTTGAGGTTACTTGTTTGGTCAAAATGACGAGTCGATTTCGAGTCGCCTTGGTTCATCGAAGAATAGCTGCAGGGGGAAAATCAAAACTCAAAGGGAAGTATGAGTTGTTGTGGTGTTTAAAAAATAAGAGAAGGTTGCAACGCGTTTAGTTTCAACGTTATTTGTTTGTGTGTTCAAACGATTGTACAGACATATGTATTAAGGAAATGATTTTAAGATAGAGGTACAGAAAATAGAAATTAATGATTGAGGGAAAAATGATGACATTGGAAATAGTTTTAAAAAACTAGAGAAGGTCAATGGAACCATATTGATAAATTAAAAATTAATCGCGTCTTCTTCGACAAAACTTTCAAAGAACTTCAAAGAAAACAAATAAATAAATCATATGCTCTCCCAGGAAATGAATGGTCTTGTATAAAACGTCTCCTGTATGCAGAAAGAAGCTGTTCCGGTGCAGATACCCGTTAATATTATTGCTGCTGCTCAACTTTTCCCATTTCTGCAAAGGTACTTGTTGAAGCACCATTGGCAACTCATGATTTGTGAGCAATGAACTTTTAAATGACCTTAATCTCAATCCATTTACTCATTACAAGATCACGCATTAGCTCGCGGCGCGGTTAACGAGCTTTACCGTCTGGTCGAGTTAGCCAAGTTCCTTTTGGCAAATAAAAAGCGACCTACAAGGCTCGTTGGCAGACCCTTGTCTTCTACTAATTCTTAATCGGCTGGATCAATTGGCGGTCGAGTTTTGATTGTCATACTCCCCTCTTCCATTAAATGTTTCAATTCATCCTATAAAATGAAATTCCAACATTTTAGACTGAAATATCTATCAAGGTACATAGAATTCATAAATAACTACATTGGCCGAATTGAATGATAAACTTACGTCCCAACCCAATTTATCTGCTAAGAGTTGACATCCATCGTCACAAATCCCTTCCCAAAACGCATCGCGACTGTTATTCATGGGATTAAAATCGAATCCTTTGGCCTCCAAACTTGTACCCTTATACAACTGGCCAGTAAGTTTTTTATCTATGAGCAGTCTAGGAACATTCTCTGGCATCCTGAAATATGTGAATATAATACAGTTTTACATCATAATTTGTTCATGCATATACTGCTGAGAACATTTGGTTGTCAGTACTACCAATGAATATGGATTCAAGTTTTGAACACTAACATACGAGTCCACGTATCAATAGGATAGGTTCCAATATTACATCCTATTATGATAAGCAGGTCACATTTGTATTTATCGTCATGCCAAAATTTTTCTTCATATTCGATAACACGCGAACGCACAGTCCAGTCTTTGGATATCAGTTCACGGGCAGTTTTATTACCATAGAGATCAATGTCAGGTTTTACAATTCCCGCGCACTGTTCGCATCGAGGTATTTTTCCGTATTCCAACTTTTCTGAAATACAGTAGACTTCAATATTAATCGTGTTTCACTTCTTCACTGACATCCTTTCCCGAGTTCCTACACCCCACTTTCATACAGACTATAGTTTTATGTGCTAGTGTTTGACAAAGTTTAAACTAGTCTACTAAAGGATTCATACTAGATCTGTAGGCCCATACTATATGGGCAAGGAGAGCGTTATTTAAGGATTTTCGAGGCGGAGGCTCTCCCTCCGCGTAGACTGAGACTGAAATCTATAACGCGATAGGAAATTTTGTGAGGAATACTTTTGATTGATGAGTTTTTTTTTCTGAAATACGTATCAAACTAGATGTTTGAAAAAAAGAAAGATTTTGAAGGCGTTCAAACACCCCTGAAAAAGTAAAACTGTAGGAGAAGGACGCATTTTTTATAATTTCTGATACACAGGTCTTTATCAGTCCAAATATGTATATATTGTGACGTTCTACCAGTCACCGAATATCTCTTGACGCCAATAATAAAGAACAATTACAAAAACCGAGCTTTATTACTGGTACCGCAAGTACAACACTTCTAAACACTGTTAAACTGTAACACAATCGCGTTAAAGAACGAGAACACGTTAACTATCGCTTTAAGATTACAACTGAATCGCTCTATCGGGTTGCTGCCGGCTATTTATAGTCTCACCCTTAATTCCCGGAATTCTCGAGATTGCTTCTAGACCGGCAAACAGGTTATGCAAGAGTCCTTACAATCAATCCAGCATATTCCAGATTGTTCACACGCATTTGGCGAACTAGTTAAGCAATAAGTGCGCTTCCTTGCGGCGTCTGCTATTATTAAAAGTTTAGCCGTATGTGCAAGCTTGGTGCTTGCGGCTTCATTTCAGAACGCCACAATATCTTTAAAAAATTTATTCTATACACTAATAAAATTCGAGGAATTTCTCTGTCGAGAAAACTGACGGATAGCTGGCACATGGCGAAATTTAGTTGACCGGGGTTCATCAAAAATTGTCGCATAAAATGAAGGTGTTTTTCAACGTTCTTAGTAGACCAAGAAATGAAGACATTTACCTGGACACAAATAGTACAAAACTGATTTTTTCGGGAAATGTTTGGGACTCTCCCTTAGATGTAACCGCAAGAATCTCGGTGAATTCATTTTGGCCTTTTTTCACGGGGGGGGGGGTGGAGGCATAAGGGGGAAATGGAGTTTTTCGTCAATTACTCAATGACTAGTGATTCTACAAAAAAAAAAAAAAAAAAATTCGAATAATAATTGTTCTACATTGAATTTCCTACTAAAAATGTTCTATAACTTTTCCCATTCAAGTTCATATTTGAGCCGCTAGAGCGTATCTCACATGTTAATAAGCTTTTCCTCCATTTTCTGTTGCGAAAGAAATGCAGTTAGCCTACATAAAAAATATCGAAGAAACATAATCGCATACAAACTTATTGAGTAGAGACGACGCGTTTCGGTGACTACAAAGTACCATTTTCAGGTCGTTTTGAAAAGTACTGTTACGTACGAGTTAGAATTAAAACTACTGTAACAAAAAAAAAAAAATTGAGTCATTCATGATAAGAACCGACGCCGGCGGAATAAAATATGTTAGCGATCGTCGACTCTGGCATAATTTTATTAGCGAGAGGAGGAAGGGAGGAATCATTGCAGTGTTTTATAATCTTTATTTCCTGAAGAGCGGTAAGCGCGTGGAGCGTTTATCTGCGGAATGTAGGAGATGAACTCCAGTATCGATAGAGAAAGTGTGATTTTTTTTCAACAGATAAGAGGCGTAGTTGGAGCGCTCTGGGGTACGTTTTTTGAAGGCCTTTCCATGCTCCGCGGCCTGATCTCAAGTTTTCGGCCAGTTTGGGACAGTCTGAGCACACAAGTTTGTACACACTACTTTTTTACCAGGGAACCTGTTTTATGTGGGGGGAGGGGAGGAACCGCGGTGCGCCGTCCGGTAAAAAACTCGGAATACCTAATTACCTATATATTTCGAAGTCCCTAAAACAGCTTCAGGTCACTGATGACGTCCTATTTGTAAGTCCCCGTCCTACTAAATTATAGCTCGGAGGTTGACATTTTTCCATGTTCCCTTCCTATCATATATAGCTCGAGAGTCAAGCAAAATTTAGACTCTCGATCTATGCTTATAGTAGGTCTAGGCCTTCTCTATACTAGCTTTATACCAGGTCTAAGCTTCCTTGAATTCTCAATACCAAATCCAATTTGACTCAAAAAACAAGTTCCCTGCGTTCCTCGTTCAACTTCGTTAAGGAAGCCGTCGTTTTTTTCGGGGGAGGGGGATATAGGATCCTTAGAAATGGGGAAGATATCTCGGATTCTGTTAATCGAGTAATTCGTAGGATGTAGATTGAATTTCTTTGAAACACGAGAGATTCTACCGGAAAGGCGGCCCAAAAAGGGAATCCGGATCCACTTATGAATGGTGGTGTGATCGAGGAATTGTTTTTTCCGGATAATATTGTCGACGTCAATGTCGATATGGTTAATTTTAGCGATATTTGATGACATTAGTTTCCTCCTTGATCGCTTGTTTAGAAAGAGGGAGGGAGATCAACCGGTGGACCGTTGAGAGGATAGCCGAGTATTTATGCGGTGGGGGACGATAGGAGTTACCGTGAAGGACGACATCGGTGTGAGTAGGTTTCCGAAGTTTGTTTGTGGTTAAAAATAAAAATATTGAGGTAAGGAAATTAATCGGAGGGCCGCCTATTTCGAGAGTGAATTGGATAGATGAGTAGAAACTACTTAAGAAGTTGAGAAATTCATGCAGTTGATTTATAGGACCAGTCAACAAACATAAGACGTATGATTACTTGTAAGCAAAGGTGAAAATTATTTCTTTTTTTATTTTCATTTAGTTTTTTTTTTTAATTAACAAGTTACCAAGAGAGTGTCACAGAGCTCAGTGGTTTTAAAAAGTGTAGATGTGGAAAAAGGAGAATTAGAAGATGTTGAGGACAAATGGAGAGTCGTCTATTAGTGCTTCTATGTGATTTTGAGAGATGAATCAGGAGTTCGGGAGTGAAATTAATTTGGGACAGGAAAGATATATTGAATGATTGAGGGGGGGGGGTGGCAGAATTGCAATGAGAACACGAAAGAGGGATGAGATGGGTGTGTGTGTGTGTGTAAGTCTACAATAACCAACATTAAAAGATGCTAGAGAATCGGAGATGATCAAGAATGAATTAGAGGGGCGAGAGATGGTGAGGATGTGTGTGTGTGTGTCTTATTGAGAAAACGATCCATTGAATGAACTAGAGAACCAGAGTTAAAACGTGATTGTAGGTAGAGGTGAAAAGTCGTGTAAACTACATCTAGAAGGATCTCTCGTTATTGAGTAATTGACAGAAAGCATGATTTCCTCCCTTTAGCGCTCCTGTAAGAAGGGGGAAGCCCAACGTGGATTCACCGGAATTATTGGGGTTACATTTAGGAGATGGTCCTAACAATTCCATGAAAAAATCAGCTCTGTATTCTTCATGTCGAAGTGGCCTTCATTTTCTAGCTTCATTTCTTGGTCCATAGACCGTATCATTACGAGGATTATAGAGGTATTCATCTTGTTAAACGAATAATTTTCCTTTTGTGCCTAGGGTGAAAAAGTACTGATACTGTTTTCTCCACATTGAAACTATCTTCGGTAGAAAAAAATGAGGCTTTATGCAGGCGACTAATCTTGCTATACTCGTGCGTTTATTCAATTCCCCCTTGGCTCGTTTCTCAAAATTTTGTAATTGTAGACAATATTTCCACTTCGAACCACCTACATGGTAGTATTATACTACTTTAGTGTTAACGTTGATATACGTACCCTCCATCCATTTTTGATTATACTCAGCTGAACAATTTAGACAGTAGGAATTGTGTAGAGAACCATAGATTTCTACCAATTTTTCCGGAACGATTCCAGCTTTGCGATCCAATGTGTCAATATTCTGAAAACAAATATAGGTAATGTGTATGAATTGGTGAACTATCAACAAAAAATACCTACATCATTCTTAGTATAAGTGGGAGTTGACGTACCTTAGTGTAATGTCGCAGCAATATTCCCTTTTCCTGTAGGAGCCGAATAAAGTAATGTGTGCGAGTAGGTATGCGATTTTTAGGATTCATCAGTCCAATGAAAGAGTAAAACAAATATGGTTCTTCCATGAACAAGTCATAAGAAAAATTAATAGAAGGATCCGTAATGTTTAGCTCTGCCTTCAAATAATCATAATCAGGAATCCCGGCGGCTGTGAAAGTAATTTTTTTGAAGAAAAATATAAACAGAAATATGGGACAAATAAGTATAAAATAACTATGATTTTATCAAATTCTTGGAATTTGAATGGAAATTGAAAACTTCAAGAATTGTGCCCCGCTACAAAATAGGCATCGCTCGCACGTTTTGATAATTAGCGTGGTTTACATCTTTATCATAAAATTCAACATAACGATCGATTAATAGGGAAAGTTGAAACTTTTTTTAAGAGAGGCAGGTCCAACCTACGGCTCACATGCCAAATGAAGTCCGCGCAAGCTCTCCATCCGGTTCTCGAAAATCTCGTTGAAAAATTAAACAAATTAAGAAAGTGATTTAAGAAAATTTCTTAATCATCAAAAATTTACAAAATTGACCCGTCTCACTTCTTACCAAACTCAAAATAGATAAAGAACTAAACAAATAAATAAATAAAATAAGTAAATAAATAAATAAATAAATCCAAGTTTCCCTCCTAACATTCCCCTCGTATCAGATATGTGTATAGCTCAATTAAGAAAAGAAGCAAAATTTTCCTAAGTCCATTTTTGCTGGACTTTGGTCGTCGGACGGCAAATTTTCCAATCCCTCCCCCCCCCACAGAGCAGGTCCCCTGTTAAAATGGGAGGTAGATGACAAACGTTTTCTTTGAAACAAATTTCCATAAAACAGGTTTCTAAGCCAGGATGCTGGGAAATAAGGTAAGCTCGTGGTCCCCTTGTATGATCTACTATTTACAAGTTAGAAAAACAGACTTACACGTTGATGTACCGGCCCCAGTTATTGTAATTATATTTTTACAGTTCTTTTCTTTGATATATTTAACCACTGCATCCAGGGTATGTTCAACAAGTACCTAGATTTGAAACAATGAAGAAGTATATTATCAAATATCAATGTGTCATCAACATTCATGTCAATAAATTCATTTTTGTAAGTTAAGGTTGTCCATAAATAAGACGAATACTCAAAAAAGTAAAATACAAATTTCCAAAACCGCAAGAAATTATTTTGTAGTTTTTGCGATGTGTACTTTACTCGTTTGAGTATTCTTATTAATTCATGTAAGATGCTAGTAAAGAATAGTAGCAACTTTGAATTGAGCTACCGAGGTGAAATTTGTTCATCTTGTTGCGAATCAACCTTCATGAGTGAAGGCGCGAAGAAAGCTCCCTCAGAGAACTTCAAAGCGATATTCCTTGTTTTTTTTTTTTTCAATTTGAAAAATTAGTACACCTCTACAAAGAATTTGTCATCGTTGAAGGGGCAGAACCGCAAACTACGATCAAAGTACATTTCTCTCTTCTCTTTCCTCAAAGAAGTAACAAGATTAGAAAGTGTTCAATCGTGAGACCTAAAGAACGATGTACAATTCTTCACATTTATTGAAGCTCAGAACTACACGTAGGAAAAAAATGAAAAAAACTTCGGTGATTGAGGACGTTTATACAGCGGTATGCTGGTGATTGACGTCCCTGTTTTCTGGAGGCTTATTTCGTAAAAATGGTACGCGTCCTTTGCTGGATGTCGCCTTCCCGCAACCAAACCTAACCTAACTTGAGGGACTTGGAATAATTTTGAATTGCGAGGAGAATTTTTGTTTCGAGCTATGTTTGGTTGGTGGAAAATTTGAGAAAGATTTTGAATGGCAAAATATATATACAAATTTGAATTTTAGTTGTAATTCACGGTTAGAAAACTTGAAAAAAATTGAATTGGGGGCATACCTATGTGTGAATAACAAGTCTTAAAAGAAACTTCAGGAGTTATTTACAGCATAATAATCATAGTATGGATTGCTAAACATATCGATGTTCACTCGAAGGTTGAAGAACCCGTGAATTTTTTCTAAGACTGACTTGAAGTTCGAATTCCGGTTTGCTGAAGTTAAAAACACTCACGAAATGACTTCTAGTTTACCTGATTTTGCTCGTATGTAAAAACAACTTGTGTACCGGTACTCTGGTTTGTGCTTGAATCTGATTCATTCTGGTTGGCTACTGTCGGGCTTGTAAAGGATATCACGACTGCCACAACGATGAGTGGTGATAGTGCCATCTAGAAATTTATTTCTCGAGTACCCAATGAATTTTATAGAAGTTCTAAAAATTTGCTGACATTGAAGACCAAATACAATTGTTTAGACGAAAGACTGCTCTGCTTCTTGAGAAGATACCTACGTAGTGTTCGATCACTACCAGTAATTCTTATCTCCTAAACTTACATACTTTCATCCATGTTATGGTGTGCGTGAATGCGCGATGATAAGAGAAAGAGATAGAAGTAATGCATTTTTCAACACACTAAAATGAATGTTAGAGACTGATTTTTGTATTAAGATACTAAAAAAGTAATCTTATGATTGTTCGTTTAATGCAGTAAAAATGGAGTAAAAGTGCCGTCAAGGTGATGCATAATTTTGAAGCTGCTGGACTTTTTTTTTTTTTTTTGTTACTTTTGCCTACAAACTCGGTACGTTATAGAGGTATTTACACTGCGCAAAAATCGTGTCTCTTAAAATCGGGGGGTGAACACAGAATTCCTCGAGATTTGCAAACGATCTTAGTCTCTTTATTCAGCGTACCTTTCCACAAAATCGAAAAATTTACTGAGAAAAATAACCTTTCTGAACGCTATAAAATTACTGATTACAAAATTATTCTTTTTTTCTGCCGAAAATTTTTTCCAAATCATAAGATTTTATCAAATATAAGTTAATTTACATTCTGAATATTATCTCTCTTTTTACATTAAGACTGGACTAATCTAGCGTTGGATACTTCGATCACAAATGTAAACAATTTTTTTTGCACGTACTTTCCCATAAGAAAAAATAGTGTTCCAGAAGTCGTTGAATACTTCGGAAAGAAATTGTTTGTAGGTAAGGAACCAAAACCGAATTGTTTATTACTAAGAAGTTCTTACTGTGTAGATATACTTACTTGTTTTAAGAAATTTTCCGTTCTCGTTATATTTGACGAATTTTAGAACCAAATTTGTTCCCATAAGGAATAACGTGTAAAAAAAATTGTTTACATTAGTGATGGAAATATCGATCTCATTCTTAGATATTTTTCAACGATATTTCTACTGGATAGTGCCACATCGAGCAAATATCGATACAACGTGACGTCGACCATGAATGACCCTATAAACTTGCAATGTTAGTCGTTTACAGCTTCTTTCAGAACCTTCCTGAAACATTTTAGACAAATTTGTCATCACAAAATAACCTAAGTAAATAAAAACAGACGAATTATGCAATATAGTATCGCAGAATTTTGCGATAGTATCATGCGATATTATCGACTCTCATGCTGTGCTACGGGCCGTTCAAATGTACAATGTACAAACTACAAAGTTAATCGACGGTCAGGCAAACTGTATCTTTCGGACTAGTGTTGGGAACTATCGATACTATCGATAGTTTTGAAGAAAAACTATCGGGACTAAGGCGCTACAAGAGTGGGCGCGAATCATCAAAAAGTGATTCGAATCACGAATCAGTCGCTTTTCTTAAAGATTCGAATGACAAATCATAGATCGTTCAGCAGTAAATGATTCTAAATCAATCCCCATTAAAATGAGTTGAATCAATTTCGAATCAAATCCGAATCACCTGGAAAAAATGATCTGTGATTCGAAAAAGATTCGATTCAAATCCATACCAAATCATTTCAAAAGATTTTTTGATCCGAAAAGGATTTGAATCGAATCTCTTTCAAATCACGTTGAAAAATTTGTTTGCAATTTTAGGCGTAAATATGCAGATACATTCATTCTATTTTGAACGGCGGATTTCTGTTTGATTCGCGAAAGATTCGAAAAATATTCGAAAATTATTCGATTGATCAGGATTTGATTCGAATCACAAGTCATAAATCATTTTCCAGTTTTCAAAATGATTCGAATACGAATCACGAATCATCAAAAAAGGATTTTAAATCATGATTCGATTCGAAAATGAATGATTTGCGCCCCCTCTTGGGCGCTAGAGGTATTCTCAAGAATGTAAACAAACACGTAATGTAGTGGTAAATTTTAGTGAAGAGGTGCAACTTAATGCGAAATCACATTAAGTCGCACCTCTTCACTAAAATTTACCACCACATCACGTGTTTGTTTACATTCTTGAGAATATCTCTAGCGCCTTATCGGGACTAACGATAGTTTTGTAAAAAAAACACGGCGATAGTATCGTCGATAGTTTGGAAATTTTTTCCTTTTCTTATCAAAATCACAATTACCACGAAATATTGATAAAAACTAAGAGAATTAGTGAGTTACTACCGGAATCGGCGTGCCACGAGACGTATTGGGAAAACTGAAGAGGATATCTGGATATCTGATGTAATTTCATTATTTCACCTCATACCATGCTGTTGCTTTACTAGAAATAGTTATATCTGTTATTGGGATGTTAACCCAAGTTGCGTAAGTTGGTAGCCGTGCTCGAACATGTGGGGGATAATTTTAACGTACCATGCTTCATGATGGGGAATTTGCAATTTTCAAATACGATTTAAATTATTACAATTTGTAATATCAAAAAATTATGTCCTATAAATCGTTTATACACTTCAAGAGAATCGATAACTGAAAGAAGTAATTCTAATGGTGAAGTATTGAGTCATCTACGACTAATTGAAAATCTCGTTTCTTATGGCCGAATACATTGAACGTAAAATCGTCACCCAGAAATTCAAGCGAGTGCGGCGAGAGAAGAAGGCGATTCTAGCGCTACCAAACATAGGTTAACATCCCAATGTACATCTGCTCATTCTGAAATGAGGGCCACAATTATAGCAGCGTCTATCATCTGGTAACACTGAAATGCATTCCTTGACATGCTTGGGTAGAAAAAATTACGATTAGGAGAAAAGTACTTATCTCACATCTGTCTCAGCTGCTTTTCTCTTGATCGACATTTTTTACCCAAACTATCGATTCAAGAAAAACTATTGGGACTATCGATAGTTCGATAGTACCTATGAAAAACTATCGACTATCGCCCATCACTATTTCGGACGACTGGTGCGAGTGTGTGAATCGTGATAACACACTACTATTACTACATCGATGGAATAGCAGGGAAAAATTCAGATCTCGGAAATCGGAGCTTTCTTTCACGTGGGATGAACACTCTACTCTGAATTGTGTTGAAATGAACTTGGATATACGTCGAAATTTTGACGTATATCCAAACCACGACCCAAAAACGTCAATATTGGAAGGAGGGATGCTTGTATCGGAAATAAACTAGTACGATAATTGGATTTCTCATCAGGGTCTCTTTCGTTACATTATTTGTTTTTGTTTCAACTATTTTCACACGCATACCTATTCAAGGAAATAAGTTTGAGTCTAAAATGGGAACACAGAAGATAAGAACTTCTTATCGGGATTAAAAATCCTCAAAGTAGACTAGAATGACTCGATTGATATTGAATTAGTCATCAATTAGCCGCGTCTCTGAAGAAACTGCCAAATAACATTCATTAAAGAAGCTTTTCGCAAGCGTTTTCAAGCAGGAAATAAAAATTGTCTTATAATCCGTCCCCTGTACCTAAGCAGAAAGAGGCTGCTCCAGTACAAACAACCATTAATTAATTTTAATTTGCTTCTAATATAGAGACGCTCGACCTGAATGATGAGGAAGAACTCAAGAAACTGGGAGATATATTCGTAGCGAAGGAAAAATACGTCCGAGCTATTCTTTGTTACACACCCTTGATCGTAAGCTAAACACTAACTCGAAAATTTTAACAAAACTACTCATTACATTTAAACAAATACATTAATTATTCTAGGAAAAGGATCCCTCCAATGCAGAGAATTACAGCATACGTGGAACCTGTCACTATAAAATTAAAAATTATGATCAGGCAATATTTGATTTTTATAATGCTGCGAAGATCAATCCCAACGACAAGATGAGTAAATTTTTTCTCAAAGAGATATTGTTCAATGGCGGGTCTAATGTGACTGTCGGAGCTGGTGAGAAAATTTCTAGTTTAATACCTTATGTACCTATATCGAAGTCTGATTCTCTTGGGTATCTTGTGTAAAAAATTTCAATTTTTGGTGTCTTCCATAATATTCAATATACAATTTTGGAGAAGTACCTAGCTGAAATGTCAACCCATGTATAGAGAAGAAAACTGTTCACTCGGAAGAATTTCGATTAATTTAAATTATCGATCCTAATCGACAATCATTTTTTTAGGTATTCACAAATTTAGAAAGCTAGGTAATGATTGAAGGCCAGTTTTACCTAACACAAGTTAGCTGCTAACCTTGGGTTAAAGTAACTCTAGCGGTCAGGGTTAGGAGCAGTTCAGTTAGCTTGAGGTTAGCAGTGAACTAGCGCTGGTAAAACTGGCCCTGAGAAGCTTTGGGTATGAGATGTAACAGTAAATATTCCCTCTTACTCCTAAATAAATTCAAAGAAGTCAAACCTATCTTTGGTCTAACAAATCAAATATCTTGATTGGGTAATTGACTGAAGGCTAGAATCTTTTCATCTTTTTATTTAGGTAGGTACCTAGTTATAATCACCTCCTTCGTTTCACGGACATTTCGGCGTGACCGTTTCGGCTCGGCTGTTTGTGCGCAGGTGTAAAAATTTTATAAGTCCACTGACGTTGCCCGAAAGACACTTGCTAGTCTTCCACTGATTTGGGGAAACGTTGTAGCCCAAATGTTCAGAGCGTTGGTATTGAATATCCCAAGTCGGTATGAAATGCATCACTATTTACTGTCCCCTCCTAGACATTTCACCACTTTTTTGGAAACGTAGGTTGTCTTTTCCCTTCTCTTTGTCGGCGTTTAATGTATTAGCTTTCACGGAAGCCAACATAGGTCGCAAGGATTTATCGACATTGCAGTTGAACATTTCTATATAGAGCAAGCTTGTCCCCTGTATCCAAAGTTTGAACGTCTCCAAACACAGCGCAATTTTGTAGCTTTCACGCATTGCATGCGTTATCGAATTACTCTGAAGCATCAACATAGCGCCAAAAAGTCCTGACACCATATTTTCGACCCTATTAATTTTTTCTGAGATCTGGATATTGTTCATAATGATGTATTTTTCTACCAAAAAGGGCTCTCGTTGATTCTGAACATTTTTAACGACACCGAACTCCATACGATGGGCTTTGATTTTTACGAAGGAAAAAAATTCGAAGAAGCCATATGCTGTGTTACCGAAGCCATTGTGAGTATGTTCACGAAGAACATGATTACGACCATGACTGCATTAATTGTGTTATATTTATGAATATCATCTGTGTTTAAAGAATAAAAATCCTTCCAAGAAGAATTACTACAAATCGAGAGCTGTTTATTATGAGAAATGTCACGATTGGGATAAGATGATGTCTGATTTAAGGACATTGGTTCAATTAGATCCAGAAGATCAGCCAAATAAGAGATGGTTAGGCCAAGCATTGATTGACACTGGCAAATTTGATAAAATTACTCAAGGTGAGAATACTCGTAATTTGACGATATTTGATGACATCTGAGTACCTATTGAATAAGCACAACTTCAGATCCTAAGGAAGTATGTATTTAGTTATCTCATTATCTACATAACCTTTCAAATCCCCCTATATCATGCATATCACCCCCACCAGTATAACTGTCCCAATTTATACTTCTAATTGTCGAGCCAATAAAAAAAATTTTCTCAAGTTCGGTATTTTAATACGTACAGTTTGAAAGTGAAAAGTTTTTCTAAGTCCTAACGTCAAAAATCAATGATCATCCATAAAAATTTCTTGTGCAATGCACGTCCCGTCGGAGCCATAGTAGATTTTTGTAACCAAATAGCCACCCATAAAATGGGTCGCCTTTGAGAAAATTTCAGACTCTTCTCTCTCGTCAACTTATCTTTTATCTTTTGTTTTTTGATATACTTTCTATCCTATCCTATTTACCAGAATATGAAATATCCCCACAAACAGGTGACCTATGAACAAGTGAATGGATTTTCTATGACGTCTGATAGCAGATTGAAGCTTCCAGACCACGAGTCAACCACTTTAGAAATGATGGAGGCCTTGAGAAATTCAAATTAGGTATTCAAGAATAACGGAATTTTTTAGAATAAATAGTTAATTTTCCTGAAGCCAAGTTTCTCAGCTTCATTTTACTCATATTGCTCTCTTATGTGACAAAATCAATTCCTTCATAGAGAATCATGAGATATAATGTAAAATGAAGCTGAGATTCTCGGCTTCATAAAAATCAGCTTTTTATTCTAAAACATTCTGTCATTTTTTTCAATAATTTGAATTTCTCAAAGGTCTCCATGCATTTCTGACGAGTTTGATTCGTGCTCTAGAAGTTTCAGTCTGCTATGTGACGTCATGAAGAATCGATGTATTGCCCTAATGCGTGTGCATTCCGAAACTATTTTCAGGAAATACCTAATTCTCTTGGATAATTGTTGGCGAAATTCGTCTTTTATAACCCCCACTTTTTTGTAGTCTAAGTCATACCACTAATGAGGATAGGCTCGTCTTTTGCAGGCAGGCAACAGAATTTATCGGAGGTTTGAAACACATTTTCCTATTTTCAGTAAGGAGTGTCTCTGATTCTGAGCTCGTCAATAATTGAGTTAATTCATTCAACTTCTATCTTCATAATATCATATTTATATCTTTAATTTAAAAACAGAGTCTACATATTTTTTATGTATCTGTCCGAAGATACGCTAAATGTTCTATCTGATGTTGAATTGGAGACGCTGGGAAGCTATTATTCAGCCAGATCACAATTTGAAAAAGCACTCCTATGTTACAATTTCGCAATCGTAAGTATGACACCGAAGAGTAACCTAGAACCTAGTTTTGGCACATGTGAGGTAAACGTGCTCTTCATTTACAGACTAGAAGACCCGATGAAACTTACTATTATAAACAGCGGGGAAATTGTTACAGAAAAATGCTAGATCCGTTAATGGCGGTCGCCGACTTTCAGAAAGCTGCTCGAATGGATCCCGAAGATCAGAGTAGTCGCGTTTCTCTTATAGAATCATTATACCGCTGTGAAGGATTAGACATACTTTCAGCAGGTGGTTTTCCAAAACCTCATTTAATTGACGGCAGGATCATGCATTGACTTTATTTTGTTTACAGAGACGCTCCGCATTCTGACTGATACTGACCTACAAATGTTATGTAATCGATTTTTTTCTGCCATGAGATATGAACATGCTCTTCGCTGTTATGAAGAGGCTCTAGTAAGTTCAAATGCGAACCGCGATGAGCATCTTTGAAGTAGAGAGAAACTACAGCGAAGTCCAGAGAAATCCAATAACAAAATTCATTAATTGTAGAAGATTAAACCCGAGGCTTCCTATCTCATACAGCGAGGATATTGTTTTAAGTTCTTAAAGAATTCGCGCTCGATGCTTGAAGAATTCCAAAGAGCAATTCAAATGATAATCAGTCGTTTGATTCCCATCTTCCAAAACCAGAAAAGATTCCTTATCATCTCTCTTAGTAATCAGTAACACAACAATGGCATTACTGAATAGGATGAAGAATGATGAAATATTCAGGGGATAAATATTTACCTTGTCCAAGATTTCATTTTCAATATTTTCATCATCCGATATTCAAGTTCAATATTGGAACATGCATATAAAATACTGAACATTTCATCGTCTGTTAGTGGTTTCAGAGACAGTAATTTTGAGCACAAGCACTCATATTGACAGTAAATATGTAGGAATAGATTTTATTTCATAACTATGAGTATTTAATGAGTAATTAATTTGTACCGGTACGAGAGTCGTATTCAACATTCAAACCTGATGATAACAATAGACCGTGCAGCGTCAGTACCAGTGTACATTAGAATGTACATTTTCATGACGTCAGAAACTATATGCCCATGATAAGAAAGTGGACCAGGTATGTGCTGCTGCTGCATACGTTTGATTGGTTCAATACCATCACAGAAAAAAATATATGGAAACTTCACTAATGAAACTTAGGTTCTCTCATCCTGACTTCTCCGCTCTTATCAGTCATAAAATGAAAATCTGAAACTCCGATTTTTAAAAGTGTGATATCTTTGAATAGAAGAAAGCTAGAAACATGAAATATGGCTTATTTTATTCGTCTTGATCAGTACTTTCATTTACATATAATACTTGAGCCCAACGCCGCACTTTCCGCGACGTAGGAATCCTTAAAAGTGAAGAACATTTAAATGTACGCGGTGACCGAAAGGGTTAGAAAGATCATGTTGGAATTTTCCATTTCAATCCTACATATGCCGATGGCCCAGATAAACGTCGTAAAGCTCAGTAAAAAAAAAGGGGAAAAAAAGTGAAAGTGAAAGCAAGACGTATTGGACGAGGGTTGTCCAGAAGTGAGACATAAGCGGGCCAAAAATTATTCAGAACTTATTACTGCGGGCCTCAGAATACTTTATTTAAATTTTTTAACGCAGTACGCTGTGTATTGCACGGGAGATGAAATCGATTTTTTCTATATTCGAAATGTCTTTCGCGGGCCGCACTTTGGACAACCCTGTATTAGACCTAAAACCTAAAAATGTAACATCATGTATCTTCTCAGGCTACCATATGATAAGCTTATTTGCTTACATGAACTTTATTTATTAGCTTGTAAGACTCAAAAATTGTATGCTTCTACGAAAAATTGTCTAAATTCGCGGAAAAAAAATTTCCAAGTAGCCTAGGTAGGGAATATTTTCATCTTACCGTACTGAGTTCACGAAGGTTTTGTGGCACGAGTATACAAAACTGCACAATCCACTAACTTATGGTTATACACTGGCACTGCTTAGTTTGTAATGCTTAAACGTCAATATTTGTTTTATTCTTTTGTATTAATGATCGTAAAAACGCATAATACGTGCTGAAATCTAAATTACAAACTATGCACTACCTATACTACATTAGTCAGCGGTTGCAGTACGTTAATCAGAGAAAAAATATTTCCGCACAGTGCACTCCTCAAATTTCACGTACATTGCACTTTTTGAGTTCAATGTCGTAATATCATTCAAATCGATTTTTCACGATAAAGTGAACGATCATGTTATATAGTGTTGGAGGTTCGCGAATCAAACTAGGCCTATAATTCTGCTACGATAATGAGATAGAATGCAGATGTAAATATACGAGTGAAGCGCGATTTGCAAAGAGACAGACTAACTTACAAAATAACACGCTTCGCCTGGCTGAGTATTAGCTTCAGGATAGAAAATGTAGGGCAATTTACAAAAACGGATGGCTTTCCGACAGCACCTTTAAACCTTGGACCATACGCAGCACAGACTGAACTTGCTTAATCCCGATTCCCGAAACGTTGAATTCAAGATGACACGTGATACGAAATAAGCATAATTGGAAGGAGAAAAGGCGGTACGGTACGTTGTGGAAAGGGAGGAAGCGCAACGCTGCACTCCGCTGTCAACCGGATTGCCTCCCTCTTCCCCAATCATGATTATTTTCTTATTACGTCCTCTGGCCGAACCTCTCAGGCTAATACGATTGAAACCGAAAGTAAAAACAGTTTTTACAGGGAACCTGATTTATTGGTGGATAAATATTGAAGAAAAACGACGGGCGCCGGGCGCTGCCCGGCAAAACGTGGGACTTGTAAAAATTTCGACCTCCGAGCTGTAGGTGGTACGAGAGGGACTTTTAAACAACCCACAGGTTCTTTGACGGAGTTAAACGAGGGGTGGCAGGGAACCAGCCAATTGATGAAGTATTGCATATTTAGTTATTCGAATGGGTTATCTTTCAGCTATACACACCGACTACTGGGTTCTATAATATGATAGGAGGGGATTTGAAAAAAAATCGAATATTGAGCTGTATCTGATAGGAGCAAACTTGTGTTAACTTAAAAAAATATGAATTTACGAGCTTAAACTTCCAAGGTAGAGAGAAACAGAGTTCAATCTTCATTCAAAAAAGTATAAACCAAGAAACTCCCATAAAATGAGGCTTCCTTAACAATGTTGAACGAGGAACGCAGGGGACCTGTTCTATGGGTCGAATTTGTTTTAAAAATGAAGTTTATAAGCCTATTGAGGGAACCACTATTAAAAAAACGCACTATCAATTCGACCTCTAGGATAGTGTGGAACTGGATTGAGAAAACACCAATTTTCCGAAATTTCCTTCTATCATACTTATATTAGGACCAGAATTCAACATTTTTCGAGCCCCTTTACACGTTACCTTCCTATCATATGTACTCGTACCTTAAAAGTCAAAATTCTAACAGGGAACCTGTTCTACGTTTTTTTTTTTCCGAAAAATTTGCCGTCCGACGTCTACTCAAAATGGACTCAGACAAATTTTGCTTCTATTTATTTTATTTATTTATTTATTTATTTATTTATTTATTTAGTTTCTTTTTTTCTTTCTTTCTTTATATGACAGGAAGGCTGAAGAGAAGTCCCCTATTATATATATCTCGGAGAACAAATCCGACCCATAGAACAGGTTCCCTGCTACCCCTCGTTTGACTCTGTTAAAGAACTCGTGAGTTTTCGGTTTTGGTACCGACCCAAATTTTTTCAAAGAATTTTAACTTTTGGTAGTATCAAAAACTTTTTTGGTTCTGATGAGAATTTTCGAAATACATATAAAGTTTTCGGAAAACTGTTTCTAGTTTCGGTTTTCCATAAAATTAATTAACAGAAAGAAACATGCTTTCTTTTTCGGTATTCAATTTGAAGAGAAAATATTTTTTTTTCTTTCGTTAAGAAAAATAATTTTTTTCAATCTTTCAATTTGTTTTCTCTGTTTTATAGTTCTATTTTGTTTTAAATCAGGGCTGTACATTTGTCATACTTGGAGCGCGCTACTATCGAGTCAATAAATGATGACAAAGAATGGGAAAAACAATATGAAACACCAAAAACCGTCATTTCGAAACTCTTTTTTTTCGGTTTCGGTGTTTAAGTTTTCTGAAACAGTTCCTTTTTTACGGTTTATTGAATCATTTTGATTTGAAAAAAAAAATTATTTGAAAACAATCAGGAAAATTGTTGTCGAGAAATGTTCTTGACGGTATTTCTTACTAAATTAAAGACTAGGATTTGACGGCAGTATGAGTTGTGTAATAAAGGAAGTTGTGCTTCCGAAACGTCGGGTAACTTCTATAAAATATTTTTTGGACGGCAGTGCCGAAAAATCCTCGTCTTTCATTTTGGTTTAATTTTTAGTGCCAAGTATCGCAAATTTTGGAACGGTTTTACAGTTTCGGCTTTTGATTTCCATTCCGATTCTTCAATGCTGCGTTTCTAACCGTTAAACTCGAGATTGACTGCTTGAACGTGGCCATTCAAACCTGGGTGAATGTCGACAACCATGTCCAGAGGCCATGAGAAGGCTGACGGGTTCTCATCCTTTGTATCTAAGAGAGGATAGAATTGAGAAGCTGCAGTCCCTTCTCGTCGTCCTTAGTTTCTCGAGCCTCAAAGCCTTCCGAGGGATTGATCTTATGATAGAGTCGAGAAGAGCAGTACTTCCTTGTTATACCTTGATCCTTGCCCAATTCTTGCATGTTATACGCTCCGCTTTTCAGAGGGGGAGATCGGCAGCACTCTTGTCACAACGCTGCAACGCCACTCGCACATAACCTGCCCAACTCTGCCAACATAATGTACCGCGAGCTATATTTTTGATTCGCATTCCCGATTAAACGGTCGAGCCACCTGCAAAACGACCCATCTTACAAGGTATTTTTTTATGTTTTATAATAATTATGTTTTGTTTGAAGAAAAACTCACCGTTTTGACCGATGTTGAACTCAAGCAGCTAGGAAATCAATTTTTCGATGCGGAAAAATTACACGAAGCCCTTCAATGTTATGAAGTGGCAATTGTAAGTTTTAATAAAACTCAAATTTGATTTTGCGATGCACCGCTCACTCGATACTGCATGATTCTACGTTTATAGAAAAAGAGACAGGAGGCAGAATACTTTCGATATAAAGGAGATTGTCACCGACAATTGGAGAATCTTCAAGAAGTGATTGCCGCGTATCGGAGAGCTGTTGAAGTAGATCCGAATGATGATGAGAACAGAGAAGCACTTACGGAAGCGTTGGAGAGCTACGGCAATTTCGATAAAATCTTTGAGGGTAAGGACATTTTAACGTACATTTTTTTGACAGGAGGAAAAATAAAACACTAAAATGAATTTGTAATTATAAAAATAAAATTTCTGCTCCCTCCCTTGTGGATGATGGAAGATACCACTTGTGACTTATGAGGATTAAACCGATTTTTTGTAACTTCACAACAGGCTGGAAAAAACTTGCACTATTTTGTCTTAAGGTTGAAAAATTTTCGAAATTCTCAGTACTGGATAAGCCTAGTCAACAACTTGATAAACTTGACCGTGCCTATTTCATTCCAAACAAAATTTAGTTTAGTTTAGTTTTGAGTGGCTCGTTTTCGTATTGGTTGAAGCCTGGGTACCTAAACTAATCATAGACAGATTGGATCAATCTAGAATTCCAGAATACTTCAGACTTATTTCTTTAACTTTGCACCTTTTTGGTGTCAGATCTACAAATCCTGCAACCTACAATGGCGTGATTTGCTGCACTGTTTATGGCCTCCCCTTTAATTTTATTCCCTCTTATATATTATTGACAATTTCAATGAGCGAGGCGGATTTCTTTCTTCTTTTTTATTTTCAAATAGGCCTACTGTATTGATTTTCAGATTTGTTTTTTAGAAACTCTTGATGTACTAAATTATACCGAATTGGAAACATTGGGTGATTCTTTTGCCAAAGAGAGATTTCAAGAATCTATTCGTTGTTACAGTAAAGCCATTGTAAGTAAATGTAATTAAGAAGTATAGTAATCCCAACGAAGTATTTTTATAGGCTCAAATCATTGTGAAGGTAAAATAATTTATGAGGATTATTTTGTATGAAAAGGATTTAGCCACGTAGTAGCATGAAAGGGTGTATGGCCGGTTTGTCGTCGAGTGCAATTACACAAACTGATCAAAAAACACTATACAATGAGGAAGAGAACAGACAAAAAAAAAAAAACGGAAAAGAAGAAGAGAGGGAGGGAAAGAGAAAGGCGAGTCGAATAAGACATGAGAAACACAGAAGAATTGATGGAGGCACGATAGGCTTCAAATTCCTCTAATTTATTCATTAGCCAACATCCGTTAGCAGCGTGAAGAAGTTGTGGCCCGATTCAAGTTGGTGCCGGGTTGCAATGGAGAAGGGAAAATCATAACGGGGGAGTACCAAAAGGAAGTGAATAGGTACTCTCTGGTCTCCAGGTCACTTCTTTGCTCACATGATGTGTCGCCATCGTTGTACAGAGGCAAAGCTAAGAGGCAGACTCTAAAACGCATTCTCGATGAAATTTCATGACAGGAGAAAAATCCCTTTAGAGGGAGCTGCTATCGGAAGCGAGGATTATGCTATTGGGCCATGGAGGATTTTGAAGCAGCGCTGGCTGAATTTCGTAATTTGGTTCAGAAGGATCCACAAGACACAACGAATGTCAATTTATTGATTGACCTTTTATTGCAGAATGAACTATACGATGAAGTTATCGAAAGTGAGGAAATTAATATTGTAGTCACAAAATAATAATATTTTGGTCGCAGCTATAATTAAGAGAGTATATTTGTAATTTATTTCTTTTGAAGAAGCACGTTTTCTGAGTGATGATAACGATTTGATGAATCTTGGAGAAAAATTGTTCTCTATGGACGAATACCGTAGAGCTCTATACTGTTATACAGAAGCGGCTGTGAGTACACATACTTTCTCAATTTCAACGAGAATTTGGATACCGGTATAGGTTGTTAAATTCAATTTATTCCGTCATGGTGATCATAGAAAATACGTTCGGAAAGTTCTACGGCCCGTGCTATGGTTGCATACTGTCATTGGAGACTGGGAAATTTAGAGAAGGCAACTGATAATTTGAGAGAAGCAATACACAAAGCTCCAACCGTTTCGAGATATTTGATTGATTTGAGTTCTCTTCTAGTTGAACTCGGGAGATATAAGGAGGCCCTTGCCGGTGAGAAATGATGAGTAATGTCTACATTATTATTGATAGGTATGTACTGAATAAAATATTAATAAATTTCTCATTTTCTAGTTTTCAAAACTCACATGCTAAAATATAGGTTCAACGTCGATGTAGAGAATGCTCGTAGAAAAATAGAAGAACTGGTGGAAAAGAAACGTCTCACTGAAATAAGAGTGAGTACTACAATTATTTGTAAATTACATTGGAGCCTAACACATTAACGAATTAATATCTCATCAATTCCTGATACATATAGGAGTACCTGGAGAGGTTGATACTTGAAGATAAAGCGAGAAAGATTGAAGAAGGAAAGGGAGAAGGTACGTCGCATTTCAAAATCCCAGGAATGAATATAGCAAAAAAAATCTTCGACACATTCGCCGAATTCACGACCAAAAAAATCGGCCAGACGTTTGTAAGTGTATCACAAACCTGTTTTATTGTAACAGTAGTTTTCAATTGCCTGACAGAGCATTATTCTCAAGTTCCACCATACTTTTTTTTTTTTTCTTTTTTCACCATTTTACAGCCATTACGATATATTAGATTTAAATAATCTTTTAATAGCGTCCGTATAATTTTAATAATAAGAAGATTTTATACTTAAGAGTGAGAATAATAACTTATTAAATTAGAATTTATTTGGCGCTGCCTATAATTTTTTTTTTTTTTTTTTGTGAAGGACAGTGCCATATAATTTTACATTGTCATCTTCATTCCAAATTGAAACCTCAGTATTCATGAAAACTAGATAATTATGATAAAATTTGAAGGAAAATGTAAAAATTATTTGGTAGGCCTATTCGTCAATAATAGAACGGAAAAAAACTCTAAAGCCAAAATGAATTTTTGGTCAACACATAGGAATAGTTTTGTTATAATTAAATTATGTAAACTCAATTTATTTCTCTACCAGTTTATACGATTTTTCTTGCAGGATCATCATATCGAAAACCTGAGAATTGCTTTTACTATGTACGAACTCAAAAAAGCTTCCAAATCAGTGAGTACAAGATGTTTAAAAGTTTTGTAGTGAACTTTTTCATCATCACACTCCTAGTTTTCTCTACAGTTATCGTCCGATTGTGCACCTGACTTTCTTACCGATAAGATAACCTTAGACGTGATGACAGATCCAGTTATTACACCGAGTGGTATTACTTACGAGAAAACGGTACTCTTAAGATGTTTGAGGGTATGGCGCGTTTTATTTATTAATATTTAACACTAAACATTATTGGATGGAGAAGAGTCTGTGTAACACAAAATCAATGAAAAGAATCTCGAGAATCTGAAAAGAAATTTAAATTTTTGTCCTTATTAGAGTGATCGAAGAGACCCGATATCTCGTCAAGAACTACACGAATACCAGTTGATACCGAATCGCGCGATAAAAGAGGCGGTAGAATTATGGACGAACCATAGCCATCAAAAAGCTGAATGTAAGCCGCACCTTAGGTTAGCGGGTGGTAGCTGAAAACCGCACGAGTCCTCAGAGTTTCAGTCTTCCAAGAATACCCAAAAAATAATGTTTTAAAGTCACTTTCTGATAATGGCTCGTCGATGTTAGAGTCTTGTTATATGTTGTTAGCTGTCAAAAATAAATAAAAAAAAAAACAAAAAACAAACAAAACGAAAATTGGCGATTCTTTATTTGACTAACTTAAGTGTAGATCAGTAAAATATCAATATGTACGTGCATCGAAATTCGAATTGTCAATTATTTTGAAATTCACTTATAATTAAGACTAATATAATTGTTATACGTTACAGAAAGACGTGAAAAAATATTCGATACATTCATCGATTGCGGAGAAAGAAATATATAGGTACCATTTCACAAAAGAGTTTAGGGACAACAGATGATTACTCGTAAACGGAAACAAGTTCGCTCTTCAAGGTTTAACATAGGCTACATGAAGTCATAGTATAAAGAGTCTGAAAAATCATAACACTAAAGTCACGAAGTTTTTCCATACTTCACGGCATGTTACATAAAATAATCGAAATTTTCGTTTCTCATTAGAGATGCCGGTCCATAAAATGATATCACAATCCTACATTTTACGCGGCAAAGAAATAGGTTTTACATTCAACACGTTTAAATTATAAATATTCTTTTTAAACTTGCAAGTAGACGAATCATAGACTCGAATTTCATTCGTTGAATTTTCGTTCACGAACCAAACCTCGTTATTATTAGCAAGAGCATAGCCTCCTAGATCAGAGGCAAGAGCATTCTTGATAAAACATGCCCACTTATTATTTCGGATATCGAAACAGCTTAGATTGAATTCACCTTCGGGAACGAATAAGTACAGCATATTGTTTAAGCAGCAGACCCTTTTACTGTATGGAATATAATTTATCGTAAGAGACTTTTCTACGCGAATACAGGACCAAAATTCGCAACGACTATCGTACATCTCGACGGTATTCATTGGAACGTTGTTATCCCTTTGCAGCCTGCCACCAACCATGTATAACACAGTCCCTTGACTAGCAATACCCGCCTTCTCACGAGGATATTTCACAGCTGGTATTTTTAACCAACGATTTAAAACTGGTTCAAAGAAAGAGAATTGATTATCGTCGCACGAACTTTCGTACGAATACAACAATGAATTACAGCTTGTTAATGATTCCGGAACTTTTTCGGGTAAATTTAAATCCAACCAACTTTGCGTTTCAGCTTGGAAACTACTGAAAACTATGTCTTTCGTCGATTGGATTTCCGCAGAAACGTAGAGTCCTTCGCCTGCAATAGCACCTTCGTACTTCGTCCACAAATTAGAACTGACAGGAAGTTTAATGGAATCGAAAATAATCCAATCATTATTTTTAAAAGTTGCAATTTGCGTACTAGAATTATCACAGGTGTTAGATTGCGCAAAAAATAACGAGTCTTGTGAATAAAACTTGAGCACTTCATGGTCAAGTTCATGTTTCGGAAAGTGGTGATGAGTTTTCGGCAGTTCAAGTAACGCGTGCAACACATTTCTTACGTCACGACAGCGTAGATTTTTTTCAGATACTATAACAAGCTCCAAAGATCGATCGGAAGGTGTATGAAAAGGTTTTAGTATTGAAGCTATTCTTCGCAGATGTTGCTTACGTTCTTTTAAATCGTACGTAATCCAACTTTGGCCGAATTCTATCAAGAGATTTTTACTTGGGACAACAACTTCAACATTGGAAAGCAATTCTTCAATAATTTCTATTGGTAACTGTACCATCCTCAACGCATAATCAGAAAAATGTCGAGTGATAAATTTCTTCAAAAAAGTATAGAGAGACTGGTCAAATTTAATCTGAGGCCACTTAATCAGTTCGAGCACATCCAGCGTTTCTACGTTTTTGGTGATGTATTCTCGGCACCTTTTGATAAAGTACGGTAATTGAAGATACAAACTCGCGCTGAAGATGGGTATTACTTCATCGCCCTTAATTTCAAGAGCTTCACCATACATACTTTGGAGTATTTTTGGAAAAATGCATTCGTTCACGTACTCGCTAGGTAAGGACAACGTATCTTCCCTCCGTCCAGAGAGTCTATTACTTCTGAAAAGCGCTGCAAAATATTCTGAATTTGCGGCTAGGATGTAACGATGACAGGTGAACTCTTGGTTATCGATTTCAATCCGCAAAACATCACCTTGTTCATTACTCTCTCGGTCTGCGATGAGTCTATCTCGCAAGAAGTCGAAATACTCTAGTTTTTCCGACGAATTGGACATGATCCTGAAAAATTACACGAACAACCGTGTGAAGTATAGATATCGACATAGATAGGCATATAGTGATGATAAAATGTAGAGTATCTACCTATACGTAGTCACTTGAAATTGATTGAAGATTGGCAGTGAGAATCAGATACACGACGCTTCGAATAATCTTGCTTTGGTGATAACATTCAAGTTTTATTTTCGAATTTTTTTGAAACTCAAATTGTCAACTCATCTTGCGATTGAAAATTAATATTCAGACAAAGACAAATATCGATATAGATTTCCATGTCGAAAACGTCATTCTCTAAAATATTTCTCGATTTGGAAGTGGTTTTCAGAGGATCACGAATTATAGTTTGCATACTTATTTCTTTCCTTGAATTTCACCGGTTACGTTGATTGAGGAATCGGCATAGGCCCTTAATCGGCACGAAGATAACAACGGGTCAGCTGATGATTATCAGGTCGTGTTATTTATTTACTTTGGGACCTGTAGACCTTGAATGATTGTCTCTCGGTCTATGACGTAAAATTTTGCAGAGTAAATGAAATGAGCATAATAATTGCCTGAAGTAAGAAAAAAAATAGTGACATATGAGGACCTATCTGTACAAAGGGCGTCCGTCGGACGGACGCCCTTTTTGCGGAGACCTCAATTTTCGTGCGTTTCAGATCATAAACTATCTTTTATAATTTTTTTTTTTTTTTTTTAGCCCACAATTTTTTCCATCTCAGCAAGAAGGGCGTCCGTTGTCATATTTTCAATGATCTCTACTTTGTTTGTTTCTGGATGTATTCAAAATGTGATTACCGTTTCTTATAGAAGAAGAGTTGCTCTTCAATTTTCATCCTTACCATTTTTTTGATTAAACTCGTTGTTGCGGAGATATTTTGAACTGAAACTTCAAACTGATTTTTCTGTAATGAATTTTTCTTCACGGACGCCCTTTTTACAGATAGGTCCTCATATGTTCAGGCGTACTGAACTAGCTAGGAAGCTCAAATTCTTCAACTTAACAAGGAACTTTTGAAGCATACCATTCACCATTTATGATTTTTTAAATACTTATCAATGAAGTGAAAATTTCTGTATGGAGAAACTTGTAATCTTTAAACAAGTCCGATTGAACAAAAAGTTGCTGGGGATTCGCAATTTCGTCTTCCAAGTTATTGAGTTAGGTACTTGATAAATATAAAAATGAAATCGTAGAGATATTTATTTTTCATTCTTCATTATCATTCGTTTACTTGAATAGCCTGCTGTTCTAAATAATTCAATACCGGTACCGCTCATATGATTGATGACTTACAGAATATTGCATACCGGTAGCTGTTTGATTACATGCGAAATTTTAGCCTATATGTACTTTACGTCATTTCATATACATATAAGTTTTACAAAAAGTATCCTGCAGCGAAACTAAACGCAATGCGTACATTAAATAGACCTAATATAATCTTGGTAAAGTGGAATGCTTCGAACCAAAACATGCTGAATAGTTTTAGTGAATTCACAATTGAAGAAAGAATCAAAATTATACGCTCCAACTTCTCATATCAATTAAAGGAACTAAATTTGAATTTTTATCAAACTTTTCGAATAAAATCGCTGAGCACGTCAGGTACCTAACAACAATATTGAAGTCTCGCATATTCAACGACCCGATACTATTCAATTCCTATCATATACTTGATGATACTCAAAATTTTCTCTCCATTTTTGAATTTAAAATAAATTTTCACAATCTTCCAGATGTTTTCGTTAAGGGAGTTTATTTTAAATATAAACAAAGCAGTACGGTAATCGAAAGTCATCTTCAATGATTCATCACAATTTGAATTTATTACTATCGGTACACAAATATCACCAGTGTGGTTATAAAATTAAAAAACTTTGGCGAGTAGAACTTTTCCAAATAATTATACATTTTTCAACATTATTTCTATTAGACTACCTATTTATTACGAACAGTTTGTATAAATGCAACCTATGTAAAAACCTATCCCTATGATTACCGCTACAATACCTTTATACAGGATACCCTTGGTTGCGTAACTTTGACAAAACGAGAAAATTCCACTGGTGGCTCCACCATAAAAAGCAGATTGACATAGTGCGGCCAGCGAGCCTGCTGCAATAACCGTCCCAAATCCAATTAATGGCAAACCTATGTATATAAAAGCTGCTGATAGACCGAATGCAGTTGCACCACTTATCGCACAAGTAGACGATATGATGAATTGAAAAACGTGTTTAGTGGTCTCAACCGCGGACTCGAATGCCGACTGAGTTCCATTCATGGCCATATCGCGAAAGCTCTACAAGACGAAATCTCCTCTATGAAGACCTCTTCATACTATATTCCTCATAAGATGGTAAGAAAATGCGGTGTCGACCCTTTTTTAATTCACAAGCGTCGTAGATTGGAAATAACTTTCTTGGACAGTTGTAGCAGGACTACAGCACACGCTGCTGGAGAAGCATATCGTACCGGTTGTCATAACTGCAAGAACTTTATCTATATGAGCGCAGCGCACCGGTTGTAATAATTTTATGAAATGAAAAGTGCTATACCTAATTACATTGATGATAATTATTAGAATGAAATAGAATTCGCGAAAATGAGGATTTGAAGTGCACCTTTCCTCACGTATTGATAGTATTTCACGACTTCTATGTTTGGCGGTGTACAGCTGTTATCGCAACCGGAAATCAGGTTTTGTCATCCGTTGATTACCAGATTCGTAAGTTCGACTACCTATTAATTATTTAATTTTAGTACCTATCTGGCGTCGTACGACGTGAAAACGATGTTGAGGTGTGTGTGCGTCCAGTTTTCCTCTCCTAAAAACTTAATTTAAGTACAAATTACTGTAGGTAGTATATAGCATGTGATATCTTATCAATATTATCGAGCAGTAACAATACAGCGTTTTAACATGCGAGTCGTCTCTCTCTGTTGTTCTCAAGTGTCCGTTCTTTTAGACGCGTAACCATTACAATTACTCTTACTCGTGTTAATTATTACACAGTATGTACCTAAATAAAATGAAGGGTAAATTGACGTTGATTACAGCCATACTCGTAAAAATTTTCATTTAATCGGTACCTACGTGACTGATGTTTCAATACTTCGGATATCATCGACGCCCGTGAAGAAAGTCACAGTAAAAGACGTAAAACTAAGAATGAAGACGCTAATCAGCAACAATGAGCTACCCACATTCGTACTTGTTACAAACTCATACCCCTTGCTCCTATCCAGAGTTCAAAAATAGCTCATGGGGTTGTACTCGAGTTCCGTTTCCGTTTATCTTGAGAAAAAACTGTTAGGCCTAAGTGTAGGATATAACAATGATTTCCTGCATAACAGACAAATTAGAAACAACGATTTCTCTCTTTCTCATGTTTTGGTCAATATTCCTTTTCGAGGAACAATAACGGGTTTATCAGAATACAAAAATTTAATAAGCACGGCACTTATCGTTGATTTCATGTATAATACCTATAGATATATTATGAATGATCAACTTATTCCAAGTTTCCAACCCTATTTGGGAGGCCGGAAATCAATATTCCCATTTTGGGAGGCAGGGGGGGATAACACAATGCACACGCAGTACGGTAAAGTTTAAGTAGCACGATTTAGGCACGATTCATTAACCTAGTTTTCAGTTCGAAATTTGACTTTGGAAGGGCCCTGTAGTAGTATCTCGCTGTCTCTCGCCGAAAACATTTTCAAGGAGTGGCAACACCACAATTTGTGAGATTTTTGGCGCCATTACGTCTTAGACCATACAAAAGATAGACCGAGCACGCGTTGAACGGAAGATATGATAAGAAAATAAGGCGGACTGGACCTCAATGAAGGCAACGCGGGTGAACGCGCGGAGCAGTGAAACACACCGTACACCCGCGCCGCCAGTCAAATTTGTAAACAAGGTCCAGTCCCTCTTATTTTCTTATGTGTATTCTTATCATGTCCTCCGTTCAAAGATTCATTGCTATGCTCGGTCTATCTGTTGTGGTCTGCACGATTTAGGCACGATTCATTAACCTAGTTTTCAGTTCGAAATTTGACTTTGGAAGGGCCCTGTAGTAGTATCTCGCTGTCTCTCGCCGAAAACATTTTCAAGGAGTGGCAACACCACAATTTGTGAGATTTTTGGCGCCATTACGTCTTAGACCATACAAAAGATAGACCGAGCATCGGCCATATACGCGTGTACAACGCGTTGAACGGAAGATATGATAAGAAAATAAGGCGGACTGGACCTCAATGAAGGCAACGCGGGTGAACGCGCGGAGCAGTGAAACACACCCTACACCCGCGCCGCCCATCAAATTTGTAAACAAGGTCCAGTCCCTCTTATTTTCTTATGTGTATTCTTATCATGTCCTCCGTTCAAAGATTCATTGCTATGCTCAGTCTATCTGTTGTGGTCTAAGCATTACCTACGGTTTTCAGTTCAAAATTTGATTGGGGGGCTAGCATTCCTGTGCTGTCCACACCTTCCCAATATCTTCAATTTCGTATGCCCAAACCATTCGGTACAATATTGTAAGGTTTTCTCATGAAACAAATACCACAATGTTGGTTTCAAAACCAAAAAAAATTTCTGAAACTAGTATGCACGCGTGTATTTTCATTTTTAGTTAAATTTCAATCGGTTTATTTCACGTGTAAACAAGGCTCGAGCGCCCGACGTACCTTGACGTCCATCCCCAGTTTCATCTTGATATTATGTCCCTGCTGATTCACAAACTCACAAAGCACCCATTTCTCATACTCTGAACTCATAAATAATGTGAATCCGTACCTCGGCAACTGCGCAGCCTGCAGAGTGCAGACCATCACTGTGTACTTTGAGAGACTTTATTCTTCTGAGTGTTATCTGTCGTTTCTACGGATACTAATGGACTGTGTTATTGTGACGTCACAACTATCGATATCATGGATGAAAAGATCGATTTTGTCCATTTAGCATTTTGCTCCCATAAGAAATACATGTGGAGCAGAGATCACTACGCTACCAATTGAATATAAAAAATGATACGGTCAAGAGATTTTTTTTACAAGTAGCAAGAAGTTGATAAATTTGAAATATCAACTTTTCTGTAAATTTTAACATCTCATATTAAATTAATACCATGGTCATCTTTGCTCCGCATGTATTTCTTATGGGAGCAAAATGCCGAATGGACAAATTTTCAGCAGAATAGGTACTTCTGCCAGAAATAGCTCACTCACACTTATGCATCTTGCACTCACACTCATGTTGCGTTATCACAAATAACACAGTCCATTCTCCAGATTGGTAAAAAAGAGGTTGCGTTGTGCAAATGTGGCTTTGTTTTTCATGAATGATGCAAAATTGTAAAAGTAGGGTCATCATCGTGTGATAAGCAAATTTAGATAAGAAATTAATCGCAAGACTTACAACTGGATAAATTTGAATTAATTTCTCCATTCTTCATCAGTATTCTTCATCATACTGAATTTCTGCTAGATATTCCCAATTTCTGAATCTTTTCCTCATCGATACTGATTTCATTTTCTAGACGAACCAATCATGATTTATTAGCCAATGTTGGATCTGCTGGCTGAATCAAGTATGTTAACGTTAGGTGATACATTACGTTTCCTCCTCAATGAATTGCCTTCGTTGGAATATCGATTCAAATCCTGACATAAAAGTTTGTTTCAGGGCGGTCGCTTGATAATTTTATCATTTTATTTCGTATTAATTCAACCTACTCTCGTGTGACGGTATTATGGAAGCGAAATCAAGAGAAGACGTGTTAGCAGAAAGGAAGCTTCGTAAAGCTGCCAAGCAATCGAAGAAGCAGAATTCTACGAACAAACAAGGGATCGACTTGTCTAATCATGACGTTGTTGCTAAAGTCAATGAAGTCAAGGAGATGATTGGAGTGTTGGCCATATCCGAGCCGGGAGTTCAATCTTCAATAGGACGCCCTGTTTCTCAAAATATTTCGAGGAAAAATGCTGAAAAGAAAGAACAGAAACCGGTCGAAATAAAAAATAAATCCGATGAAAAAGCTTCTGGTTTGGTAAATGAACTTCAGACATCAGAAGTGACGAAGTCTAAGGCTCAATTAAAAGCAGAAAGAAGAGCTGTACAGGTATATTCGTACTTACAAAAGCACAACTTATTCTTTTAAGACACGTCATTCGTCTGTATCTATTGTAGGAGGCTCAGAGAGCTATGAAAGTGCAAAAGAAAGAAAGTGAAGACAAGTCCAAGGCTGAAAATACCAATAAAGCAAAAGTAAAAGCTGCTTCTGTGGTAAATATTTTTCCGTTGTTTGATTTTATTGTAAATCATTTTATTGTTTGTTCTTATTGCGCAATGTTTCTAATTTCAGCCGAAAACTCGTAAAGAGAATCAAGTTACGAAATCATCGAATGACCCGAATAGGGTGAAGATGGTCAGTCATTTGTACCTTGATACTAATCCTGGCGAACTCGATATCCTCAAGTGAATATCATATTTTCTCACGAAAAATTGAAGGGAAAAGGTTTTCAATTGGAAGACATTCTTAGAGCTACACAGAATTTAATTCATTTCCTCAGTTTTTCATACTTCTATATTACAAAATGAATAACAATTTTCTTCGGACATTCAGATGCTTTCAGAGCTTGAAAAAATGAAGAATTCCAATTAGCGCTAAAATTAGTCGATAGAGCCGAAAAAATGAGAATCTTAAGCACAATTCTAAGAAATATTGACATTTTTAATTGATCGATACATGTGTGGAAACACTTGGGAATAATCAAACCTTAGGATGATGCAACACGATGGAATTTTTGCAAACTCCGAGTACCTGGTACCGGTATTCCGTACCTATGGCAGCCTGCAATTAACTGTTGAAATTTCAATATTTTTTTATTCTACTTTATCTTCTCCCTTGCTCAACAAAAGTGGCTGTGTGTGTAAATATTGCTCAAAATTGCAGTATTCAATATAATTCTAGGGCTTTATATGAAAGTGGTCCTTAAGTTTGGTGTAAAATTCTGGTATTTGCATCGAGTGACAAATTTGTTTTTAAATTGTACCACCACATCGCGCAACGTATGAGTTCGAATTCTTCCAAAAAACTTGACCAGATATGCATTCGTGACAGGTTTCTATTCATATTTCATTCGAAGGCTCCCATATTTTAACTGGGAAAAAGATATGCAGTACAAAAATATAAAATCCCAAAATTAAAACGCGACGCCTCTGATACATTATTATATATTTTCTTGTTTTTGAAGGAAATGTCGTTTCGGAATTCACGCGTCAGTAAAGAAACTTGGACTACAATACAAGCACAAAGTTATTATTGGTAGTAACGCCAGAGTTATAGCTTTTTTGAATACTCTAAAACAAGTCAGTATTTTTTTCTTCTATTTGTGTAACATTCCTCTTATTCTACCGTTGTAAATTACGTTTTGTCTTCAACGCAGGTGCTTCTTGACTACAACTGTGAGCATAATTTTCCTAGAGAATTCGAAATCGTACTCGAGTGTATTTTTCAGTATTTAAGAACGTACCGTCCCCCATCGGTATCCATGACCAATGCGGTGAAATCCTTGAAAGGGCACCTGACTCAATTCCCAAATAATATATCTAGTCCTGAAGTGAGAAACCTTTTATTTACAAATAATTCTGAAGATTTAGAATCAGGAATTTTAAATTTTCTTTCTTGGTGTATAACTGACAACTTCTATAAAAGTCTTCGAGATTTATGAAAAAGTGTATGAATGTAACTTTGTAGTAGAGATTTTCTTTCTATTCTTTACTATCAAACTTCGGAAGCATCGTCCTGAGAGTAATCGTGTTAACAGAGATAAATCACGTCTGAAAAAAATTTTCAAAATGACAATGTTATTTTTGCAGAGACAAAAACAAAACTTATTTACAAACAGCAGTTTCAATGGTTTTTGAGGCGAAATATTACGTTTTATCTTTGAATTTCATGAAAGACATTATTTTCAAATATGCGGTGACTCAAAACTATGAACTTACTGTAACTGAGAACTCGATTTCTAGGCGCGACTCAAACTACGCGAAGTAATCGAACATTACATGTTTACAATTGACAAAGCTGGAGAGGCTATTTCTGGCACTGTACGAAAGAAAATTTCGCAAAATGACGTTATTCTCACATTTGGATAGTGAGTATACAGTTTTCCAATCTTTTTCGTTTTTCTGATTGGTTGTTTTCACTCATTCTCTTGTTTCTAGTTCATCTCTTATCAAAAGAATCTTGAAAGAAAGTTTCGAAAGTGGGATCAAATTTCGTGTCGTGATCGTTGACGCGGGGCCTGTTTACGAAGGAAAACAGTTACTCAGAAAATTGGCCAAGAAGGGTTTACCTTGTACTTATGTTCTATTGTCAGCCGTTAGTTACATAATGAAAGAAGCTACCAGAGTCCTACTGGGAGCGCATGCCTTGTTAACGAACGGTTACGTGATGTCAAGAGCAGGATCTTCTCAGATTGCGTTGATTGCTAAATCTTACAATGTACCGGTGTTGGTATGTTGTGAAACGCACAAATTTTCTGAACGAGTTCAAACGGACGCCTTAGTGTATAACGAATTAGGTGAGATCATAGTTTCTCAACTCATTTTATCAACTGTTCTTCTACCAGTGAAAATGACTTTACAATCAGGACAGGCTTCTCATCTCTAGGAATAATAAATTTTCTGGTCATTCTTCCAGAAATTATTACGATGAGTTTCTGAATCATTTGATTCCGAAGTTGACCTGTCGTATCCATACTGTTAATCTTCTGTTATTTGTATTTTTCAGCTTTACTTACTTAAAATTTTACTGGTGGGAGGCTTTAAGCCGATGTTCATAAGTATAAATGATTTTTTATTTCCAGGGGATCCTTTACCAGTAGTGAAAAGTAACCAATTAAAATCAAATAATTATATGAAATCATTAACGCTGATGTACGACGTTACGCCTTCTGATCTTGTCACTGGCGTTGTGACAGAAATAAGTGTTTTACCGTGTACTAGTGTTCCAGTAGTAATGCGGTTAAACCAACTAATCCATCTGTAATTTGAAAAGGTAATTGTCAGTGGGGTTCGGGGATAAAAAAATTCATAAAAGTGAACTGTGATACTCTTACGTTTTTTTGATTTGCGACGAAAAAATAAAACATCGTGTCATCAAAACGAGTTCATTGTAAACAATTTCATTTTGGAGCGATGAAATTGTTTCACCTTCATCTTACAAAATGTGACATTTATTTTTTGAACACGAGTTTTTGTTTCTGATTTTTCTATATGTCATGTAAAAAAAAGAGAAGGAAAAAAAAAAAAAAAGGAAAAAAAAATGTTTACATTGATAGAAAATTAATATTAATGATGTGTTTTATTTAATAAAGAGTTCCATTTCCTATATCATGCAAAATTATGAATTCTAGAATGTGTCAGTATTATTGAGGCCATTCTACCTACCTCTGCATCGTCTTAACATGTTAGTATAGTAATTAGAAATTTATTCTGATTGCAATTGAGATATTTCAAAATCACAATAGGTCACTAATATAACTTTTCTTTATTTATTCGCTTAAAATCTCTTGTAGTAAGAAAATAAAGGAGTGTCCAGTAAGTCTTGAATCATAAAAGTGGTATTTGTCTTCTGATTTTATCAATAATATCCTGAATTTAATTACTATCCCTAACAAATAGACCTTTTTACAGAGCTGGAGATGTCTTACGGAAATACTGTGTGTTGTGTATATCTTTTTTGTCTCTCTTCCTGAGGACAAAATTTCTAGAATCAAGGTTTTGAAAAGCAAAGGTTTTACAAAATATGATTCACCTAGCAGTTACTTCATAGATGCCACAAATTTGCTGCAGCACAGAGCAAATAGAGTGCGAGAGTATACAAGAAATTTGGATTAAATCCTCAGTTGTCTGATGTTCTATCCAATCTTTACTTATTTTTAAATTATTTATTAGTGATGCCCAATTAAATCTTACAATCTAAAAGCACAATATTCTATGAGCGGTTTTAATTTCCCTTTTTTCATCGTAACATGCAATGCATCGACTATATTATACACTTTGCTTACAAAGTATGATTACACGCGTTGGCCCGTCTTGTGCGTCATTCGGACCTCTGCTTTGGGGCCTGCCTTTATTTCTTGTTTAAAGACTTGGGGGAGCATAACTAAAATAATATGAATTGTTTGGTTTTACAATCGTAAAAGAATGGAGTATATAATATAATTAAGGACTCTTCTGTCAAAAGGGCGTCCGCTCAATTTATGACACACACGCTTTCTTGACAGAAAGGTCTTCAAAATTGTTCATCTACAATAGAACGTTCTTCATTTAACATGTAGGAAAATAAGAAATGCATAATTATGTGATATTGTACCTCTCTGCCGTACAAAGTTGAATTGACGTATATGTAGATAATGAATATGAGGAAAAGAGGTCATGGGTATATTTGATATAGCCATTATTTCTCGTATTCATTATTTGCATATACATCAATTCAACTTCGTATTTCAATTTCCAATTAAAAGTTTCATGTTCGAATTCGAACCTAAAAATTTGTTTTTTTGTAGAGATCAATCATTTCTTAGACGCTACAGTTTGATGTTATCGACTTACCGTTCGTTTTCGTAATTTCAGCAAATATTTTGATACCCATCATTCGACTCGTGTTTTTAGGATACACTAGCGCTACATCGATTGTCGGTTTCTTTCTGTTTCAATGTCGCGCACTAGCGCTCCACATAGCTTGCACAACACCTACTGCTGAATCACGATTCACAAAGAATGTTCTCGCCATTTTTTTCTGTGAGAGAAGTCGAATAGTGAAAACGTGACAATCGACGAACACTTTTTAGGATTTAAGAATCCACCATTTCTCCAGTGGTGTGATTTCATTTAATCTTTCATAGTTGTTAAGATTTCATACCTGTTCTTGTGTTTTCGAAACGATTGAATCATGAGGTAAGTCTTCAACTAATTTTAGAAACTATTTTCTACGAGTTTCCGGATAAATATGATCTTGTTTTCGGCGTTCCTCTCTTCATCGACCATATTCATCTTTCATCGAATTGTTCATCTACTCACCCGGATACATCATGATTCTACTTCTCCTTTTTTGTTTGAAACACTTATTATCTGAAGTATTTGCGACTCGTGTTTCAAAATCATATTTAAATTTTGCGTTTCGTTGTATCAAATCGTTTATAATGTCCTCATTTCCTCAACTATTTCAGTTCACTCAGGCTTCAGAAGCGGCTTGCCGCTTCCGTAATGCGCTGCGGTAAGAAGAAAGTTTGGTTGGATCCTAATGAAATCAATGAAATCGCCAACACGAATTCCCGTTAGTAAAATATTCATAGTCCACCTGTCATCAGATTCGTAAACTTATAGACTCAAATTTCAATGCGCTTGTGCTCTTTCAGGCCAAAATATTCGTAAATTGATTAAAGATGGTCTGATCATCAAGAAACCAGTAGCTGTACATTCTAGAGCCCGTGCTCGTAAAAATACCGAAGCTCGCCGAAAAGGTAGACATTGCGGTTTTGGTAAACGGAAAGGTACTGCTAACGCGCGTATGCCAGAAAAAGTAAGGTTTGCTTTACATTGATGGAAACTTGACTATGAACAACAGTCGTATTCCTCACACATTCCGTATTTTCAGAAACTTTGGGTGAATAGGATGCGAGTTCTCAGACGGCTGCTAAAGAAGTATCGTGAAGACAAGAAAATAGATAACCATTTATATCATCAGTTGTACATGAAAGCTAAAGGTAACTTCGGCAACATATAATTTTCATTTACCGTGATATAATATTCAAAGTCGTGGTACGATATTCTGACTCCTCTTAACAATTTTCCATCGTCATTTTTCATATTGTTCGCCTTTTTTTCCAATAACTATGCTTTCATGAATAACATTTTATAGGGTGACCAACTGTTTGCCTTTAGGCAAACACGTTTGCTTTTCTTACGTGATATTTGCTGTTTGCTCGCGTTTCTGGAAGAGGTCTAAATATTTGCTTTTTTCATAATTTCGAAACTGGAGAAATTTTATTCAATTTTTCAACATTGAAAGCCGCAACACTTATTTTTCCTAGTTGTTGTTGTTTTTTTTTTTCTCTCCAATTGCGAGGAACGAACAAGCAAATTTCGAGTCCGTATAAAGATTTGCTTTTCTACTATGAAATTTGTTTTTTTTTTTGAAGGGAAGATTCGCCTTTCTGAAAAAGTCAGTTGGTAACCCTAATTTTATCAAGTAACGTTTTTCTGTTCGATTACAGGTAATGTCTTCAAGAATAAGCGTGTACTAATCGAATACATTCATAAGCGAAAGGCTGAAAAGGCTAGAGCGAAGATGTTGAAGTGAGTATCATTCTTTGTAGATCGTGAAAGAGAGTTTAAATGTAAATGTTCGACTTACTTCATTTTTCCTTTCTATTCTACAGGGATCAAGCGGACGCACGTAGATTGAAGACGAAAGAGGCACGTTTGCGACGAGAACAACGTATCGCTCAGAAAAAGAAAGAACTATTGCAGTCTTACCGAGATGAAGACAAGGCTAAGAAATAAGTCACCTGGTTTCTTTAATTTAATAAGAATATTTTGGAATAAATTGACACTTTATTTACTCCGATCATTTTCATTCTTCAAAGAAGTTCTGAAGTGTGTTCGATGAAAGTTGAAGATAGGTTTTTCAGGTCATATTTCCCGAACAGAAATTGAATTTTTTTAAAAATCGGCTCTAATAGTCGAGCCTCTGAATTGAACGCTAGAAACTCTTTCATGGTCGTATGAAGTTGATTTCTAGTGGGAGGAACGAAAATTAGCTTGTGATAGAATTCAGAACCTAGCTCTTCTCTTCGTGAGATGACGTTGAGGTGAGGAAATCCTGCATTGCCTTTGTATCGAAGCTTCAACCGAAATAAATATAAAGTACATGGAAAGCATTTTTATTATCTGGAGAAGAAACAGAAAGAAAACGATTTCTAATTATTAAGTTGCGCGAGAAAAAAAAGGAAAGGATGGCTCCCATTTCTAAAAACTGAATGACTCCACGACTGAACTTCTGTTCCTTGAGTTATCAATGATCTTTGACTTGGAAATACCTCCGCCACGTGCATTATTGTTGAATTCAGTTAACATGGTATTTTGTTTCTCTTCCCATTCAAGACGAGAGTTGAGTATTTTTGATTATGAATAATGGTAGAAACCATGTTGAATATGTACTTGCGATCTCTTCTAAAGAAAATTCGTTCATCTAGTTGCTCAAACGGGGTCGTTAGCTTGCTATTTTCCAAATTTATTTGAGTTGAGTACATTTTACTTCATGCTTATAGTCTTGGGGGATCTGGGATGAGAAACGCTGTTTTTGAAAAACCAGGAATATTGCGTCTACTTTTTACGACGGGAATTTTAATGGTGAAACAGAATTTAAAATGGGCTTTTGACGGTAGGGAGCTGAAAATGTTGTTCAGTTTGGTTTTTTCAAACAAGTTATATCGAATTTCAAGTTCGTTTTCGTAATGTTAACGAAATATCAAGGACACGATCGTCCTCGTGCTCTTCGCCTGTAGGAAAATCAAGAAACAATAATTAATAACCACATTATTTCTGCTCTGCAGAACAATAACCTCTGAAATAGGCCTAATTAATCACAAACAACAATTTCCCTTTAAGCCGTCATCTCTCTTCTTAGGTCTGAATATTATAAAGAGGACAGGAAATTATCGTACTATAATAATTGAATTGAACTGAATGGAATTTCAATTTTTGGAAATGAGTGTTGAATTTTTGCTTTCAAAAAATTTTTTATTCTACTTCGTGTTTATACGTGAGGAGGAAAAATATCTGAAGCGATTGCAGCGCGCCACTGATATTTCAGATTTCCAATGAAATGTTCCCGAAGTGCAATTTCATCATCTACAAAAAGCCAATTGATCCAATTAAATGTCACGAACGTAAACAAACAATGTCCATCCATAAATCGAATGAATCTCGTTCATGAATCAAAAGATGATAAGCAGCAAGAGCGAGACAAGACTCTGAAGAGAACTGAGAAGGCAATAAGGCATTCCGGATGAGAACCTCAATGTGAATGCTCAATGCTTCTTCGATCAACGAGAGTCGAGATTGTAATCATCAACTTTGCGAGTAAGATCCTGATTTTGAAATCATGTATTTTTGAACAGCTTTTATGTCTACTTAGTCGGTACTTGAATGCGGTATCTGTTACCCAATGAGCTGAAAAGCTCAAGAAAGTTCAAAATTTAAATTTTGATGTAAGATGTTAATTTAGCCCTAAACATGAAGAAGGTAAGCGAATAGTTTTTCTGAATTCATTCGACTTAGTGCGTTCGTCTAAGTATGGACATCTCTCCATAGATTGCTGATCAAAAATTGAAGGCGTTCTCCATCGGCTCAATGGGAAACCGTCCGATGAGCAAGCGGGAAATCGAAGAGATGAAGAAACGAGAGCAAGAACAAGCCGCTGCCCAAGTATGCTCATTATTTATTTCGTAATTCGCTCAACATTAATTCTAACACTGAATTTGAAATGGCAGGTGTTTGAAGAATTCGTCGCTACTTTCGAAGAAGCACCGGCCAATAAGATGAATAAAACATGGATCAAAGCTGGTACATACGACGCTGGTCGGAGACGTACGTGTTCATTTTCGTGTTAGAATCATTAATTTTACGAAGTATGTTTCGAGTAACGTATATCGTTTGACTAATAGATGAAGATTCTAAAGAGAAAGGTAAATTATACCGACCGACACCGAAATTTGATCCCGACAAATCGAGTGCCCAGCGTGCCGAGGAATACGCACGACAATTGGGTGAAAAGCGACCTGAAAAGCCGAAGAAGAAGAGGGATGGCGAAAAGAAGAAAACTAATTTGGAACTATTTAAAGAGGAACTAAAAATGTAGAATCATTGAATTGATTTAGGGTAAATTCGTTTCTTCTCCGCACTATTGATATCATTTTTCTGTTCCAGGATTCAAGAGGAGCGAGAAGAACGTCATAAATATAAGGGTGCCTTGAAATCAGCTTTAGATGAACCCGAATTAACCAAAGGTAAATTTTTCGACTATCGATTTTCATTGGTTATCTTGTTTTTTAAAGGTCTTCTTAATTTTCTTGGATTTTTATTCGTTTCTAGCCATAATGCTCGATGATGCTAAGCTGGGTTCTTTCGATAATGGTGATCCGAATACCACTAACTTATATTTGGGAAACCTGAATCCGAAGGTCTTCATTGAATAATGCATATTACGTTAAAACATTTGTTTCTGTCACTAAACCTGATTTCCGCGGTGTTTAGATAACTGAGCAGCAATTGATGGAGGTTTTTGGAAAATATGGTCCGTTAGCCAGTATTAAAATCATGTGGCCTCGATCGGATGAAGAGAAAGCCAGAGGTCGAAATTGTGGATTCGTTGCCTATATGAGCAGAAAAGACGGAGAACGAGCACTAAGATGTTTGAATGGTTGGTTCTATTCTATGTAGGGGTGAAGTTTTTTGTTTTCTTAATAGTTATATTTTTAATTATGAATTTGCTACTTTCGCAGGCAAAGATGTGATGCAATATGAAATGAAATTAGGATGGGGTAAAGGCGTCCCCATTCCTCCGTTCCCTATTTACATTCCGCCGAAACTATTGGCTTTGACAATGCCGCCACCTCCATCCAGTTTACCTTTTAATGCTCAGCCAGCTTCGCGCGATAAGCACAAAGTTAGTTTTGTTTTTTATTATCATTTTTTTAATCGGAGAAATTTTAATGTATCCGTCATTCCCCCGGAAAATTGTGGAAAGACTGTGATATAGGGAAGGACACTTCGAGAAAATTTGATCTCATTTTCAGTCGTGAACAAGAAGGCTGAGCCTCTTCATTATTTCAGCCGTCTTCATTTCAAGAGAGACTTGTTTTTTTTTAGGTTCCCAAGGGTCGGGTTCAAGATATGTCGCCTGAAGAAGAGGAACGATTTAATAAGGTAAGTTTACAATAGAAAGTACACCAATCAATTTCGTTGATTTTTTTAGCAGTTGAATAAGTAACTGAATTCGTATGTATCTTATAATTTTCATTTCAAAGTTTATATCGTGGTTTCTAAAAATAGTTTTCTCTCGTTTCTTATAGATACTTTCTCAATCTACCGTGAAAGTAGTCGTTCCTACGGACAGGTATTTAACTGCATGCTGTATTAATTATTTCTGTTACTACTCAGTTTAATACACCCACTTTCTTCATATTAACAGAAATTTACTCATGCTGATTCATCATATGATCGAATTTGTGATTCGAGAAGGTCCTATGTTCGAAGCTATGATCATGAATAAAGAAATGAGCAACCCTATGTTCCGGTAATTGTAGAACAATTAGTCTCGGAGTAGATTATACTCCCTCGATTTTCACTTTTATTTCCTTGTTTTCGGCGTCTATTTTCAGTTTTCTATTCGAGAATCAAAGTCCTGCTCATATTTATTACCGATGGAAATTGTTCTCCATGCTACAAGGCGACAGTCCTAAAGAATGGAAAACCGACGAATTTCGAATGTTTGAAAATGGTTCAGTTTGGCGACCGCCACCTATGAATCCGTTTATTAATGGAATGCCCGATGATTTAGTCGAGGATGAAGTAGATGTTAGAAAGGGCACTTTAAGTATTACCCAAAGAGAAAGATTAGAAGACTTACTTAGAAATATCACTCCTGAGCGTTTAAAAGTTGCCGAAGTTATGATATTTTGTATCGAACATGCAGACGCTGCAGAGGAAATTTGCGAATGTATTTTAGAATCCTTATCCAATCTTAGCACCGCGTTGTACAAAAAAGTGAGTTCTGAATTTGTGTGGTATATTTTTCTTCCTTCCGCGCTTTAGTACTATTATTCAAAATCTCTCTTACTTGGATGCATTTTTAGATTGGAAGACTGTATTTAGTTTCGGATATTTTACATAATTGCGGTGTAAAAATTTCGAATGCGTCATTTTTCCGCAAAGCGTAAGTATCGAGTGCTGAAAAGTTTGATTTTTTCCATCCTTGCGTAAAATAGGAAGTTTTTGAAATTACACAAAAAGAAAAAAAAATTGATCCAGTCTCTTTAAAAAGAGTCTGTCGGTACAAAAATTTCCTCGTCAATGTATTAGAAGTATTCGGTCGACATTGATAATTCATTTTCAATTCCATCTGTAGACTCGAAACTAGATTAATTAGAATTTTTGAAGAAACGAGAAAAACGTATGAAAATATAGAAAGTCGAATCAAAGCGGAAGGATTTCGTTCCCGAGTGATGCAGATATTAAAAGCGTGGAACGACTGGGCAATCTATCCGAAAGAAGTTTTGATAAGAATTCAAAATACATTTCTCGGGCTTTCGCCGACGCATGTAAGTATTATGCAGCCATTCGAGAAGTAATGTGTTTTCTTCTTCTGAAGAACATTCACATGTTTGCTATAGGGTTTGTATGAAGAGAGCGATAGTGATAATGAAGAACAGTACGGGTCGAAAGCTGTAGAAGATTCCGAACTAGACGGAGCTCCATTATCCGAAAGTGGAGATATTGAAGATCTCGACGGTGTTCCTTTAGATGGAGCAGCTTTATTAAAAGGCGCCATGAAACATAAACTACCAGCGATGAAACAATCAGTCATTAATGATGACATTGATGGAGTTCCACGTAATTTAAATTATTTCCTTTTTCAAATTATTACCATTCGAAATTAGTATCTGTACTTAGTATGTAATTCCTTCGCAGTGGATGAAGATCTCGACGGTGTTCCTCTAGAAGATGAGAACAATTACTCTTTAAAAAATCAAAAAGCGAAATTTGATCGATCTGCCGCCTTTGTACCGTCTAGATGGGAAAGTGTTGACCCAGAAGAGGCTGAAGCACAAGCGATGACTACAAGTAAGTGGGAGTTGTTGGAACAGCAAACCACGTCGGCTACTACTTCGCAAGATTCGCCAGACTCGCAGCCTGATATTGGTGATTATCCAGGAGACGAGAATATCGAGAGCAAGTGAGTGTTGTTTTGTATTGAGAAGCACTTGACTCTCTCAGTCCTCTAATTAAAATGTTCATGAATCCTAGTATCCTCAATCGCGACGATAGAAGAGCTAAATTGCGTGAAATTGAGTTGAAGGTTATGCAGTATCAAGATGAATTGGAATCTGGCAAACGTACCTTGAAATCCGGTACTTCTATTCATCAACAAGTCGAGCATTATAGGCGTAAACTTCTACGAAAGGTAAAACTACCCTCTCTGTGTTAATTTCGAACAGTTTTTAGGAACGTTGTCTAACTTGTTATCGAATTATGTTCACAGGCTGAAAAACTTGAGCGTAGTGAACAAGTAGAAAAGAAAGATGTTAAAGGTCGTTTGAAACGGAGCCCCTCCTTTGATGAATACTCTTCGTAAGTTCATTTATCATCCTTATGAAAAAATTTTCCAACATTGTATTAATGTGTTTTTTCTCATCAGCAGAAGTCATCGATCTAAAAGATCGCGTAGTTTTTCTGCTAGTCCTTCTCCGAATAGTAAACGATCTCATAGGTACTTACATCATAACTTGATTCTACTGTTCGCGATAGCTGTTTTGAAGACGGTTACATTAATATTTTGGTGTTCATTCTAGATCACGAAGCAACACTCGCAGTCCAGCTTACAAATCCCAAAAACCATCTTGGTCTCCGCCGCATCGTTCTGGACAGAAGCGGCCGAGAGGGCATTCGCCTTCATCGCCTCGGTATAAAAGACGCGGTGCCTCTCCGGAAACTCCGGCGTCAAAGAGGCGCGCTGTGTCTCCTGATTCTCCGAATCCTGCCCATCGTAGCAGGAGACCAATATCACCTAATTCACCAGCGCCACGAAGTCGATATCGCGATGTTTCTGCGTCTCCAAATTCTCGTAATCGTCATCGTAGCAAAAGAACGGAATCGATTTCACCACCTCGGTATCGTCATGGTCGTGGCCATTCTCCAATTTCTCCCTCTCGAAAACATAAGCACAAACACAAGTACTGAAGATCCTTCTTCCTAATATTGTTCTGTAACTGTTTATTTTTAATGTATTCAAAGAGTGTATTTTGTAAATAGTGAAAATTTTTATTGAATTGCATTAAAATTTTTATTTTGGAATGAAATTTCGTTCTCAGAGACGTAAGCAAAAATCTGATGATGGTCGTGAATATCAGTCACGTCCATTCATTTATCCACCTTTTTATTTTGCCTGCTCTTTGATTTGGTCAACGATTGCTTATTCACTTTACTATAATATGGGTATAGTGATTCACTTCACCATAATTTTGTAATATGTGCGGGCAGAGCCAAAAATAAAATAATTTTGATGAAATTTTCCTTGCACGAAAAAATTGTTTTGGATTTTACGGATTTCACCATTATAGTGATATCATGGTACAGAAATTAGAATCGTAAAAATGTACTGAAATTTGCCTTGACTCCTTCGTTTTGTTTTCACCAATTGCATAAGTTAGTTCCGAGTAGTTTCAAGTTACCGGGAAGGTTCACCACGGAAATGATCCCATCTTGATTTGTCAACTCTAATGGTTATGACCATTAAGATTTCTTCACCCTCGAGTGTACTTACTGCCCAGTTCTCATCTTGGGTCCTAGTACGTGTAATTCCTCGAAATTCGTATATTTTAAATAACATTTCTATAGTATTTTCGAGGAGAGAGCACTTGGAACACACAGAAGTAACTTTGCATAACTTCGATCCTCCGATATTTGAGAATATTCAAGATTAATAGAAAGTACATTTTATTCGGTAATATAAATAATTATGATGATCGTATGTAATTTAGACATTCATTTGTAAGTTTTTTTTTAAATAAGTCAAGCGACACTAGCTAATTCTAAAGAACGGATTTTAAATGGGAGCCTCAAACGAGGATTGGTGCTCCCAGCTATTTATCTACGACGGTGAAAGTATCAATTTCTTCAATACTGCAATATCCTGAAAGCATTTAATTATCAATAATTAAATATATTTTCATCATAAGTCTTCAAAACGAAGCGATATAAATCATTTGAATGTTTTCAGTATAGGGTAATGCTAAGCAGATTATAAGTAAATCAGTTAGCGACCGTAAATACGAATTTAATATTGGCTCCATCTGAACACAATTGATACTGGACAAAAAATTGTGCCTTCGTAAAGCCCTACATGCGTCGGCTAATAATAATATTCAAGTAAAATTTGGTATGAGTGCATTACCTTTCAATAAGATCCATGACCTAAATTACGATGTACGAAGATGAGTCGTCGGGTACTTTGGGTGATCGAGTAGCCCGTCGTTCGACACCACATTGAATATAAATCATGTACGAGTAGCACTCTCGTCTTTTGTAACAAATTAAACTCTCATCTCCAGTTTCATCGCTGTCCTTCCAAGAACCATGAGGGTGAATATCAATACACCTTGTTCATATGATTGTGAAAATACAGTCTTTACTAGATGAGAAATCCAACCCACAAGACGGAAGCTGATTCACATTCTTCAATTCTTGCCTAAAATCCGAACATGAAGAAATACGATCAATTATTTAGGAAACTTTTACTCTGGAACTACCGAAATTACATATCACAGAAACTTACAGTGAAAACATACTTGCATGAACTAGCCACCATTGCCACGTTTTCGCTTCGATATTCTCATAGGAAGTATTGAAACTGCATGAAAGAATTGACATTTTGAATTCATGATGAACATGAAGGTTCACATTCAAATTCAGGTAGAGGGAAATAACAAATTCAAGAAATATATGAACTATTGATTGATAAGGTGGAAATAGCAGAAGGCATTTACAATTTCGAATTGAGTATTGAATGAAAGAATTTAAGGGAGTCAGCTAATCATCCTAATATTGCCGGCGCAGCCAGTAACAGTAACTAGAAAAGTAGAACTCGGAATTCCACTTCGAGAGTTCGAGGAGTCGAGGACGACTCACGAAATTAACACGTTGGGCACAACTCGTAATTCGTATCTTTTGTTTTTTTGGCATTGCAGTAGGACAGCCGCTACCAGCCTGCTGACCGCGGCCCGTAAGTCATGAGCCACGAGCTCATCTTATCACGTCACACTCTGATGCTCACTACTAGCTTGGACTAGAGTGTAATTACACACTAGTACAATTACTTTTCCATTTTATCACGTCAGAAGAAGGCTTCGTTTTCAGGCGGTAGCTGCGCTAGTTGAGCTCTTACGCTGTGAAGAAGTTCAACTTTGAATATTGCTTATCTGCTTTTGCAGTTTCTGACTTTCTGATCGTATTACTCACTTCATCATTTTGTATTTCTGAGGTGTCTGTACAATGAATGTCAATAAGGTTACGTGTACTTTCTCCAGATATTTCACATTCATCAAAAATGTTATTAGAGTTCAATCCTTGATTCCAAGTACTTTCACAAGTCTAAATCGTAGATCTGTTCATCTTTCGTTACCGAACTATGCTTCGCACTTCAAAGCGAGAGATCGTCCGGATCTCTTAAGAACTGTGCGAAAACCTGACGATGGAATTCAGGATGACCGTGGATCTTTGAACGCTAGTATAATAAAGTGTGTTTCAGACCTATGCTGTGCTTTGTTTTAACTTTACTAGTTGATTGATATTCCATGATTGTTCGGTTGTAGAAAAGAGGACATGTTTCCAGATGCCAAAACGCCCCTAACGTTATTCAACGGAGTCACGTTCAATCAGGTTCCCATTTGTAATGTCTGCGTATCCAAAAATAATGCTAAATTCCGAATAAATGACGCATATAGTATGTTTTTCCTTAAATTTTTGTGATTCAGGCAAGAATATCAACATTTTCTGTTTCACAATGTATTTTGTTTCAGATAAGTTGATTATTTATCGTAGTAACGGGATGGAAGGCTTTAAAAAATGTCGTAGAGGAACTAATGTAGCTGCACAATCGACTGCTTTCACCGTGGGTAACGTGAGTATCATTTTGAAACGAGGTGATATTGAGAGAGTTCTCTAAGTTGGGATGAACGTATAATTTTCTTTTGTAGAAAGCTCTTGCGAAAGGTGTCAAAGATGTTCGTCTAAAGATTCGAGGCATCGGACCAGGAAGAATGGTGAGCGAATGAGGTGTTAATTAGGTATATCTTTTTCCTTAAAACAAGAACTTGATGTTGAAATTTCGTTTTAAATATACTTTAAATAAATTCATTCCAAATTCGTTTCATTATTTTTAAATGTATATATATATATCCATTCTCTATGTCAGCTAAGCGCTGAATTGACGATTTCTTTTTGATATTTCTCAGGCTGCCGTGAAAGGGCTACAGTTATCTGGATTGAATATTATATCTATTACCGATGACACTCGAATAAGTTGGAGACCTACGGCAAGACCTCGTAAAGCTCGAAGACTGTAAAGTAAGTTATCATTTTATTTCTTCTGAGAAGATATCGTCAACTAGCGTGGATTTAAAATTTTAGGTGTAGGTATTGTTTAGAGTGAACTTTGGTTCATATTTTCCTGAGTTCTCTTCCTCTTTTAAGAAGTAAATGTCTACGATTGCTACACGAGCTCTATCTATGGAGACAAGCGGAGCAACTGTATTCTTTTACCTCATTATCAGAGCATATTGCCTAGTGTTGTTACGGTATTGAACAAAATGATCGATTGTGGGTAGAATCTGATTTTATAGACTTTTTTTGACTAACCACAACGCACTTTGGTAATTTTGTAGACTTTCTATTTTTTCTTTCGCATTTACGATTTATACAGAATTGAACGAAAACATTATGTTTCTTTACAATAAAATCTGCTAATTTACATTTTGGCCCCTACAAACCCGAGGAAAATATTTCGTTCTTGAGGAAATAATTGATCACGGACTAAAAATAATACGATTCTTAGTAAAACCGTATTATGAGATGTGTAGCCAAACTTTCGAATGACGTCACGCAGCAATGATCATTACAACACATATTAATTTAGATTAAGAAATGTTTAATAATTGAAAGTTTATTAATAATAATGCTGAAAACCCTCCAAATTATAAGAGCAAGTCCCTGATTTCTTATGTATTTCTTGTTTTGAATTTTGTGTTGGATGATCTTTACTCTCTATTTGCCACTAAAGGCAGAGTATGCACTGCTATGCGGAATTCCTCTGCAGCTTTCACTAGAAGGTGATGATGAGTGATAATGACTATACAACATATTTTTATTATCCTCTTTTCCTTCTTCGTCGTAAAATTGAAATGGAAAAACCACCTAGAAAAGTTTCAAGATTGCTAGAGTAGACTCTGCTCCAACTTTTGTATATCTCATTTTTTAAAAATTGATTGTTCAATTAAGAAGTGAAGAAATTTTAGAAAATCATGCATGTGTTATTTATATGGGACTATTATGCAGTATCACCTTCGAATGTAGCGTGGAAAAAAACGCTCCTAGCAGAGCACGTACAGGTAAACAGGTTAATCAACTTCATCCGAATTGAGGGTTTGATTCAACTTTAAAATATTCTATTACATTTAACCTCGCCAAATAAATTTCTAGAAATAAAAAATTTGATTTCATCTGTTTAAACGTTGAAAATCAGGTTGAATATTGATGTAAGGGTACCGTACAGGTCACCTGAGAATCCTATTTGAACGGTAAGGTCCGTTTCGTGGAGTTATATCTATATTGTATCAATTGTCGCTGAAGCGTACCTTGCTGTGGAATTCGCATTAGGATTATTTTTATACATATGATCTGATTTTTTTTTTTTTTTCAATAAATTGTGTCTATCAACTCGCGTATCGAGACTAATCTATTGAAGAATAACTGGATAACTTGGATTTGTCAGCAAATACTCTACTGTAGACAGTAAAAAAGTAAACATTTCTTCATCATGCGTTTTAATTCTAAAAAAATTGCCATTTTGAAAATTTGTTCATATTTTCAAAATACGACATAGCTATGAAATAAATGTAATTAGTTTTTAAATATTGAGCATGTGGAGTCTAAGACTCATCACGGGATTGCATTGTCGTTTAGAATATCTTGAGTATAAAAGCAAGTATTGAATTCTAAGATGATGATTTATTTATTATTTCAAGAATTGTTTTCAAATGACGTCCGATAGCCAATGGCTAATTATAGGATGGAGAAGTACAAAATTTTAAGACATTTAAAACCACATTAGATAAATCGGTGGTATTCCTCTTTCTACCTCAAGTTTCAAAGTATAGAGATAGAAACAAGATATAAATCCGTTAGTGCGTACATGAAAGAAAGAAATTTTCTCGACTTGAAGTTTAAGGACATTCTTTTTTCAATATAAGTGATGAAGAATGCATTTTCTTACACGTCCTGGTACATTCCATGTGTACAAATTTAGCTCTTCATTCCCAGTTTCTCCCATGAAACTACTTGATGAAAAATCTTGTCGCCTACTCAACTTCTATGTGCTTTATTTCACTTTTTGAAGAGTTGATATGCACGCAATAGATCTATTATTTCTCAACCTGTAGATTTGCCAATTTGATGGAGATAAAGGGGTATTTTGTGAGCAATCTCGAATGTAAATATGATGAAAGAGTTCTGTTGCTTAACCTTTTAGAATATTTTGATACATTTTGTGTTGGAAACATCCATAATTTTTTTTTTTGCTCCAGGAAAAATTAAAATTCTAGTTTTAAAATTTTGTTTCTAAAATTTGAAAGTTAAAATATTGAACAAACGAATGCGAATTGAGAGAATTGTGATACCTACCAATCATACGGGTCAAACGAAGTTTTTGATTGAACTTATCAGTTTTAAGAACTATCTTTTAATCTTCCGCTGCGTATAGTTTCCCTTTATTGAATGAAATATTGGATGGAGCGATAATGGTTTGCGGAAATTACTTCCTTTTAGAATATTTTGACATATGTTGCGTTGGAAATTTACATAATTTTTTTTTTTTTTTACTCCAGGAAAAATTGAAATTCTAGTTTTGAAATTTTATCTCTGAAATTTGGAAGTTGAAATTAAATAAGCGAATGCGAATCGAGAGAATTGTGACACCAATTATATGTGAAACAAAGTTCTTGATTGAGCTTATCAGTTCTGGAAACTATCGTTTAATGTTTCACTGCGTATAGTTTTCCTTTATTGAAAAAAATATTGGGTAGAACGATAATAGTTTGCCCAAATTACTTTTTTTTAACGGAAATAATTTGAAAACATGTCTGATGGTGGAGCCTACGTATTATACCTTCAATTTCTTTTATGTTGTTGGGAGCTTATAATAGAACGCCTTTGTCTATTGGACAGCCTATTCTAAAAATTATTCTAAATGAGGAGGTACCTATGGAGTTCAACATAGAAATATATCTCCAAAATAGAACTACGTATTTAAATTGTGGAATTTTTTGAGACTCAATGAGAATAGTTACGGATTTCTTGAAACAGAAGTTTCAATTTTTGAAACATTTGGCGACTATCATTTCAATTTCTGCCTCAGTATAATCTGATACGAAAGAAATTCGAGGTAATTAAATTATGAAATTGGCATAAAGAAAATAAAAATCGTTGAATTCAGTAGCTGAATTTAAACATAGTTTCTTATTTGTAAAACATTAGAAATAACGATGTTTAAAACATTAACGTTCTTCTCATCTATAATAATAATCAATCTTTATCATTTCAAATTCCCTAATTTTTCACAATTATTTTTCATTTTTAGATTTTTTGAATCGAAAAGAATAATTATATTGTGACTGAGTTCTTTGAAAACTGTTCGCGTCCGTTTTAAAATTAAGTCAATTTATTTTCATCATTATTGTTATAATATTTTTGTGAAGAAAAAAATCACCAAAAATTAATAATTCATGAAGGAACGAAAATTACCGATTTTTTGTTTCTTATTTTTGCAGCAACTGGGACCGTGTAAAGTGCGCCTTCAAAATGGCCGACCACACACGTCATCGTCTCTCGTAATAATCAAGTGTTGGTTCAATATGGCGACTTCATTTGAAGCTTTGTTGTTTGATGTGATCCAGAATGTTTTAATATTAACCGGAGTAGCAAAATTGTACGATTCTTTTCTTTATTTTACGAAGGTTATCGAAACGTAATGTTTTAAAATTGATATCAACATTCGTTTGTTACCATCTCATTCGAATACGTATCATATTAACCTTTTTAGAAGGGCAGTGATCGGAAAGTTTTAAGGGGAAGTTGTGTTAGATTTTAAAACGATTCTAATCCTATTTTATGAGTTTTGTATTGGAAAATTTAAGTTTTTTCGTAACGAAAAAGTCGTTTTTATGTATCGCGTGGTAAGATTTACACGTTTATATTGTCCGTTGAAGCTGTAACAGTAGAAAATGGGCCAGGTAAGATGAGATCTCTCGTATTTTACTATTTAGTTCTTATCAGTTCCATTTCTACAATTTTCGTTTGTAATTTCGATATTTCGCGTTAAGAATTCGTTTAATCGCTCGAACAACTCGGGATACACTATGCTCTTCCTTGACCATGCCATGTGGTCGTATATTTCGTCGATATTTGTCCTCTCGAACGCAATTCTCGTTCCAGTTCTTTTGAATATTCTCGTTCTTATCACCTTCATCCTAAATATCACTGCTGTTATCCATTCTGTCGCCAAGTTTTTCATCTGAGCTCGCCCAGTCATCCGAGAATCGGCAATGATGTCCGAAATTTTCATCGAATTCCTCGGAACTCACATTATCCCTCAACATTGCCTTTTGAAGTATTTCTCCCTCAAAGGGTTTCCTTTGCGGTGTTCCACTCATCTGTGTTCATTTTTACACTCTCCAGCTCCTGTACTTTCCAACCATGTATAAAACTTTGATATCCAAGAACGACCCATTTTTGAAAAATGCCTTCGAAATTCGTTTTTTCGAACATAATTTCATTCGTCATATTAAGGAACGAATTTGCAGTTCAGTGTATCCTCGATTGTTCGATCGACCTTTGTAAATCTATTATCCATCATCCAAAAGTGTGTCACGTGTCAAACTTTTGTTGGACTTTGTATTTTAGAACGAATATTTCTTATATAGTAAGACAGTGTTATATTAAATCGTTGAAGAAATCATATGAGTATTTTCCTTCTGTATCTTCGAGCTTCTTGTTTGGAATAAGTTTTACAACACTTTTCTGTGTAACCGTTTGATGGTATTCTATTTATAAAAACATTTTTTCGAAGCCAGAGCCTGTTCACGAATTATGATTCTAAATCACGGAGAACTCGATGATTATTCATCATCTCCGGCCAAGTTTCAATGATCATGTACACTCACATGCTTGACATTAATCGATTGTCATATTTTTTGAGTCTAATTGCTTTGAATCTCTGAAAGAGTAATGAAAAAAAGTAGATCGATTTCTTAGCCTTCCTAGTCTGATAAAAGGTCGTAATTCAATTGATAAACCGACGATCTTACGTACATAGATGAATATCTTACAATGATCAATAAATACAACGTGGCATCGATAAGTAAACAACATTTTGAAATGAGAAAATTATCAAATTTACAGGAAGGGTCCGAAGACTCCGGATCGGATTCAGATCAGAATAATCCATCGGATAGTGATTCGAAATCCGAAAATGCTAATTCTGCCAAATCGAATGCTAGCTCAGGAAGTGATAGTGATTCCAAATCGGAAAAGAGTGCACCGCGAGAAGGACCGAAATCCGATACAGATGATGCCAGATCGAACAATTCCGGAAAAAATAATGCCTCGTCAGGTTCAAATTCTTCGGATAGGTAAATATAACGTGCCTGTTTCGCGTCGTGGCTCTAACGGATATGAATAGAAGTCGTATCGAAATCTGAGCGAGATCTTTTCTCTTTCATAGTGAATCTGGATCAGCGTCTTCGAAATCTGCATCTACCTCGAAATCAGAATCCGAACATACGAAAGCGACTGAAAAACCTTCAGAAAATACATCTCGGAAGAAAACACGTCGTCGAGCCTCATCAGAACTGCAACCTGTGAGTAGTTAACAATAACCTGTTTTTTTCTAAGAACGAATCACGATTTACTCATGGTTGGTTGATCGTTATTTGTAGTTGTGGGAAAAACATCCTGATATTTATGGTATTAGAAGATCAAATAGATCGAGAAAAGAACCCGAAAGACTGACTGCCGAAAGTGACTCTAGCGATCGTGGCAAGAAGAAAAATAAATTGTAATTATAGATCGTCGATTATTAACGTTTCCGTATGAATAAAATTTTTGTTAATTGCTTTCATCATTCGTTTGTAGACAATGGAATTCAGGTTCGAGCACCAGTGAAGAATACAATAGTGATACCGATAAAGAAATTCCTTCTAGTAAACCTCTCTCGAGGTATCGAGTAAAACCTAATTTAAGAGCTAGAGCTGTTCAAAAATTGAAGAAGGCACCGAGTCGAACTAAGAAACGATTTAGCTCGACTGATGATGAAAGTTCCGAAAGCGAGGGGGACACTTCTCGAAGGTAAGTTTTGTCAATTTGAGAAAAAGGAAGATTTTTATCAGCTTCCGATGTTATCGTGAGTTTCTAATTTTACAGACATAATTCTCGTCGTGCCAATACTGTTAGTTATAAGGAAGATAGTGATGAAAAGACTGATTCCGATGACGTCTTGGAAATGGACAACAATGAAACTCAGGATGGTGTCACCGAACCAGAAACGCCGACGGAGACTATCGAGAAAGTGATTGCTCAACGTCGAGGAAAACCTGGAGGTAATACGATAGGGCATTTACGGTGTGAGTGATAACAGAATTTTTTTCGTTGTGTGCAGAATTCTCATTTCAACTCGTATCTTGAGTTCATTTTGGATGAGTAGTTTGAAATTGAACTTGTAAGCTGAAAATCAACTGTTTCTCACGATTGAAACAACGTATGTTAATGTGGGGATATCTTAGTTCTGTTGTATCTTTTATTGAGCTATAGGCCCAGTTCAGAATGACGTCACACTGCCTTTCGCCAAGTCCGAAACTTTCGGTAACCAATTTATCGACTCCTATGAATAACACGAAGGGCGAAGGTCACCATGTTGATAATTTAGAATGAAGGATCTCTTTGGATTCACGAATTTTGTACCTTCAAACTCTTACGTACCAAAGTCTATTCCAGAACATGATTACAGTATTTGAATTCGAATAGTAGATTATTTTTCATTCCTAATTATTTACCTTATGATCTTTGCTTCTTCCGAGTTCTTACGGAGTCAATAATTCGGTTGCCAAACTTTTATTAGTTTTGCCACCGAATTCATTTATATGATCTACAGATGGTGCGGAGTTGGCGCCGAGTGACATCACCGCAATTTTCAAATATTGTGGGATTTCTGTAGATAAAACTTGACGTTTTTTTTGTTTTTTTCAAAAAGTTTTCATAAAAATTAAGAAGAAGTTTATACATGAATCATTCTTCCAAAATAGCGGATAACTGATGAATCCAAAACTCATCCTCTTTTTTGTTTTCAGTCGTCGGAAACCAAACCACGATCTATGCAGTAGAAGAGAATGGCGATCCTAATGAAGGCTGTGATCCAAACGATTTGGAAAATACCGAAGTTCAATTTCTTATAAAGTGGAAAGGCTGGTCGCATATACACAACACGTGGGAATCTGAAAGCTCGTTAAAAGCACAAAAAGTAAGGAACCGAAAATGGCGTTCGATTACTCTCGGATCTATCTATGTTGACTGAAAATTAATGTGTTTCTCATTCTATAAAGGTGAAAGGCTTGAAGAAAGTGGAAAATTTTCTGAAACGAGAAGAAGAAATAGCGTACTTTAAAAAACACACTACGCCCGAAGATGCGGAGTATTTTGAATGTCAGCAAGAATTACAGCAAGATCTGCTAAAAAGTTATAATTTTGTCGAAAGAATCATTGGTAAGATCGTAATCGTGGGTAATCGTCTAATCGTATGTGTTTGCTATCGTCTAAAGTTACAATTCTGCTTGTAGCCGAATCGCAAACCGGAGAGTCCAGGGAATATTTTATAAAATGGCAATCGTTACCATATGCGGAGGCAACTTGGGAAGATGCCGCTTTGATCGAGCGAAAGTGGCCAGATAGTATACGAGAGTTTCGTGAACGCGAAGATTCGAAAAAGACTCCGTCTAAACTCTGCAAAGCCTTGAAATATCGTCCTAAATTCAATCAGCTGACCAGTCAACCTACTTATCTGGGTGGAGGAAGTCCGGTACGTAGTTGATAAGGTCGGTTATCTCGTTAATTGTTGGAAACAATTTATCATCTCATGTTATTTACTTATAGGAATGTACCCTCAGAGATTATCAATTACACGGTGTGAATTGGCTTATTCATGCGTGGTGCAAAGAAAACTCCGTTATTCTAGCGGATGAGATGGGATTGGGTAAAACCATCCAAACTATATGTTTCCTATATTATTTGTTCAATGCTCAGCAAGTGTACGGTCCATATTTGGTGGTGGTGCCACTATCGACGATGACATCGTGGCAACGAGAATTCTCAATATGGGCTCCGGATATCAATGTGGTCACGTATATCGGTGATGTAACGTCTAGAGACATCGTAAGTCGTTGTTTCCTTCGAAAAAAGAAATTCTTCTTTTGCAATTCAATTATTTTTTTTTCTTAATTCAGATCCGCGAATATGAATGGTGTTTTGCGAATACCAAACGACTGAAGTTCAACGCCGTCCTTACAACGTACGAAATCCTCTTGAAGGATAAAGCGTTTTTAGGTAGTCTTAATTGGACAGTATTGATGGTGGACGAAGCTCACCGATTGAAGAACGACGATTCGTTGTTGTATAAAGCGCTCTCGGAATTCGTTACCAATCATAGATTATTAATAACCGGCACTCCGTTGCAAAACAGTCTGAAAGAGTTATGGGCATTACTCCATTTTATAATGCCTAACAAGTGAGTTTAACTGCGACACTTTCATTCTTCGCTTGATTCTCCTTCTTAATTATGTTCTTCGTCTTCAATTTTAGGTTCGAGTCTTGGGATGAATTTGAGAAGGATCACGAGAACGCCGCTAATAAAGGTTACGCGAAATTACACAAACAATTAGAACCATTTATTTTACGGAGGGTGAAAAAAGACGTCGAGAAATCGCTACCCGCTAAGGTAGAGGTCATTTTGTGCAGCTAATACTAAGTAATTGCTCGATTTATTTCTTATCACATAATGTGATTCGTTTTCAGGTTGAACAGATCTTGCGTGTTGAAATGACGACTTGTCAAAAGCAGTTTTATCGATGGATACTGACGAAAAATTACGACGCTTTACGGAAGGGTGCCAAAGGATCAACATCAACGTTTTTAAATATAGTCATCGAATTAAAGAAGTGTTGCAATCACTCGCTCTTAATTAAACAACCCGAGTCGGAGATGAATCGTACTTCCACTGAGGACCAGCTACAAGTAAGAAATCTTTTTTACTGAATTTTCGAATCTTCGGGGTCTCGTTTAATAAACTTCATCATTATTTTTAGCAACTGATACGAGGATCTGGTAAATTAGTACTGCTGGATAAATTATTGATCCGACTTCGAGAAACCGGTCACAGGGTGTTGATTTTCTCGCAAATGGTTCGTATGTTGGATATATTGGCCGAGTACCTGCAGATGAGACATTTCCCGTTCCAGCGTCTCGACGGCGGTATCAAAGGTGAAATTCGAAGACAGGCTCTCGATCATTTCAACGCGGAGAATTCTCAAGATTTCTGTTTCTTGTTATCAACTCGTGCCGGTGGCTTGGGCATTAATCTGGCCACCGCGGACACCGTTATCATTTTCGACTCAGACTGGAATCCGCAAAACGATCTTCAGGCTCAAGCGAGAGCGCACAGAATCGGACAAAAAAACCAAGTCAATATTTACCGATTGGTTACGAAAAATTCGGTTGAAGAAGATATCGTGGAACGGGCGAAGAAGAAGATGGTTCTCGATCATTTGGTTATTCAGCGGATGGACACTACCGGCAGGACAGTGTTGGACAAAAAATCGGCTGGCTCGAACGCGACCCCTTTCAATAAGGAAGAATTGACGGCCATTTTGAAATTCGGAGCTGCCGATTTGTTTAAAGATGACGAGGCTGGTGATGAAGAGCCGGCGTGTGATATTGACGAGATTTTACGACGAGCTGAAACTAGGGAAGAGGCACCGACTACTGTTGCTGACGAGTTGTTATTACAGTTCAAAATGGCTAACTTCGTTGCTGTTGAAGAAGACGAAGAACCTCCTAGTGAGAATGAAGCTGACGATGAAAACAAAGAATGGGTAAGTAGGGAGAGAAATCAGCGATCTCCGCTATTTTCAATCATCTGTTCTGAATTGCTTTTCTAATTTTCAAAAGTCCTAAAAGTATGTGCATCGCGCACTTATTTCCGTAAGTCTCTTTTAACCAAAAATCATTCTCTGATTACGTCACATTCCTCTTTCTGTACTTTCTTCGTCTTCAGGGATCTAAGTGATGTCATGTAATTTTACCAAATCTCTCCTCCATTTCCTTTTAGTCACCCACGAACTCCTCCTAGCCTAAAACTCTTCCCCGGACTATCTAATGTTTATCCTAAGACTTCGTAGTTGAAGTCTGGCTGAGAGGTTCACGCCCAGAGATTCATAGCCCCAAATTTTCTCTATATGTCTCTCTTTTAGAGGTTCATAGTTCCAACTTTTCTCAAAGCCGTCTATGGAGGAACGAGACTTGAAATTGTTGAGGTCATGGATTACGTCTCGAAGGTGGGACGGGGGCGTCTTCAGAGAATTCCCCTCCCTTCCTCCCCTTATGAAAACAGATGGAAGTGCATTTTAGAAGGAACGGGGAGGAAATATTTGTTTGCTTGCTTCACCATCTCTAGAGTTAGATTTGATAATTTCGGTCCTTTTACTTTTTCTTAGAGAACGCTTGTAGATCCAAAATGCTCCAAAATTTAGATCCCTAATAAATTATTCGATGCTTGATTCGCAGGACGAAATTATTCCCGAAAATTTCCGAGCCAAAGTTGAACAAGAAGAAAAGGCGAAAGAATTGGCGGATTCGTATTTGCCTCCAAGAAGTCGTAAGACGTTGCAACAAATCAATCAGTTTGATAGTGATGGTAAAGGAGCCTCTTTTTAAACTATGCATTAAGATTTTTTGTGAAACAGTAATGTGTAACGTATCGATTGTATTTTCCTAGGGGAAGGCGACAAACGTGGCAAGAAGAAGAAAAAAGATGATTCTGCCGCTTCATCTGGCGAAGAATCCGATGAAGATAGACCCCGCAAACGAGGCAGACCACGAGCCTCAGCTAGAGACGCTTATAAAGGTTTTACGGATGCCGAAGTACGTTGGAAGAGTTCACTCGTATTTTGTTGTTGTTTTAATTGTACAATAATTTTAATCGTGACATTCGCGCGTAGATTCGACGATTTGTGAAGAGTTTCAAAAAGTTTCCTACGCCGATGAATCGATTAGAAGCAATCGCTTGTGACGCAGAACTACAAGAAAAATCGTTGGCAGAACTTCATAAGCTGGGAACGTTCCTTCACGAGCAGTGTGAGATCGCGATGAACGAAGCTAATGCTACTGAACCAGCTCAGCCTGAAAAGAGTAAGAACAGCTACTCGATTAATCATTCAAAGTATCGAGTTCGAACTCTAAGTCATCGTTTTTTACAGCTGGTCCCGGAAGAAAAAAATGTCGCACATCTTTCAAAATCGGAGGTGTAGCCGTGAACGCTAAAACGATATTATCCTGCGAAAAAGATCTCGAACCATTAGATAAACTAATACCCTCGAATCCTGATGACCGATCTCGATGGACTCTCGATACGAGGTTCGTTGAAATCTTTATTAATAATTCAGAAGTACAAGTATTTTTTCATTCATAGTGTGTTACTCTCTGTATTTTCCAGAGTCAAATATGTTCGTTATGGTGATATCGATTGGGATATTACGGATGATTCAAAACTTCTACGTGGAATTTATCAGCACGGAATGGGATCGTGGGAGGCAATTAAAAGTGATACATCACTCGGTTTGGAAAAGAAGATTCTACTATCCGAGGATAAAGAACCAGGTCCGAAAGAGCTCCAAAAACGAGCTGACTACCTGCTAAAAGTATTAAGGAAACAAATGAGTGTGGACGATACATCGGTAAGTACTTACAGATCAAGTAAATAATCGTTGCTATACTATTCAGTATCGAACTAACGACGTACGGTTGACTGCGATTTAGGCGTCGGTCAAGAAACGTGGCCGAAAAGCGAAAGATGGACGAGAATCGAAAGCCATATCCAAAGCGTTGATTGAAAACGATGATTCAACAGACGATGATAGTCCACCAAAAACTGTAAATGAGGATGACAAATCTTCACAAAGTGCAAATAATAAAGACGACGACAAGAAGAAACCTAAGAAAGATGCGTTGAAAAAGGAACCGAAGAAAAAGAAGAATATTTCCGGCCCGTTGCATATAACAGCGAATAATGAGCCTGTTGCTATCGGTGTAATCGGAGATCTCGATCCTTCTATCTTCAACCAAGTAAGGAATGGGTACTTTTATGCTGAAAGATTCGAACTTAATGATGGTCATTCAATCCTTTTTTTTGATGTAGTGTAAAGAGATCATGAGACCGGTGAAGAGAGCTCTGAGAGCTTTAGACAGACCGGACGAGTCGCTGTCTCCACAAGAGCAGGTTATTCAAACTAGAAAATGTCTGCTAGAAATCGGTGAACAAATCGATAAATGTTTGTTACAATATAAAGATCCTGAGACGATCAAAGAATGGAGGAGGTAAGATGGGAAATATTTTCGCTGTTTGGTTGAATCGGTCTCCTATACTATACGTTTTTGTTTTAGTAATCTGTGGTATTTCGTTTCAAAATTTACGGAATTCGATCCTAAGAGGTTATTCAAATTGTATAAACATGCTTTGAAGAAACTGAAGGAGAAGAGCGATGTAAGTTTGAGTAAAATGTTTTCTGGATAAAGAATCGTATACCTATACGAGTAACTCATGATATTGTTCGTTGTAGCATAAGTCAGTCAATTCGGATTCACCACCTCCAGTGAAGAAGAAAAAGTACGATGATAAAAGTGATAAGAAATTTCTAGAAAATTCAAAATCGCCTTTGAAGCATAGATCGGATAAGTAAGTTTATTAATTCCGAAAATGTCTATCGTATTCTTGAAATTTTCGGTAACTTATGTGGTTGCGTTTCCAGGACGGACAGAGTACAAGATAATCAGTCACGCGAAATCAAAATCGATCCTTCGGAGAGTAATATTACTCGTGACCTAGACGAAAGATTGAAACATCGCGAGCGTAAGGAACGCGATCGTGAACGCGACAAGGAGCGCGAACGTGATCGTGGCGATCGTGAACGCGATCGAGATCGTGATCGGGATCGGGATAGAGAACGCGAGCGTCCCAAAAAAGATATGCTACAAAATACTTCACTTCCTCATCAGTATCGTTCGCATGACCCGCGAGGCCCTAGTAGTAATAATCTGTCAAGAAATCACGATAATATTCCGCCAGAGAGATGGCATAGCTCTAGTTCCGGGTGTGTAACTCGATTCTTTCTCTTACTGTCAGAGCCTCGAAGACTTATGTTTATCACTTGTGTAACAATCGATGCGTTTTCTGATTGTAGCTATGGACCAGATCCTAAACGGAAGAGGTACGATAACTATCCTCCCAGGAATAAGTCTTTTTCGAGGGATCACGAATCTCATTATAGTCGAGATTACGCCAGAGTCCATCAGGATAAACGAAGGTAATTTGGGAAGAAATTCATTTCACTGTTTTATGTTTAAGAAGCAATAGTTATTTGTCTTTTCAGCTCAACGTTAGGAGTAGGGATGATCGATGAAAGCGTATAAGAAGTTGTATGAGTATTGGAAAACGTCTAGATATGATGAGGAGTTATGCAATGGTGGTTGTGGTAAGTGTTACGGACAGCTGTGAGGTCATGGCTTGTGTGCAGTGTGGGCAATCCAGTGGATTGATGAAAGGCACGAGTTGGTGGTTGTGGCTGGTCACAAAATGGTGTGCGCTTAATGAAATTCTGAGATGTTTTGAGGCGTCCGTAAGATTTTGTGTTGGCTGTAATAAGAGAGGATGGATTAAAACTGCGTTTTCGAGACATACTTTCTGGTCCTACGAGCTATGAAGGAAATCAGGGAGACTCGTAGGATAATTCGATGAATTGTTAAATTACGAGTCCTCCTCCTGGCATATAAACATAGTTCAGAGGTCGAGACGTTTCCAAATTCTTCACTGTTCGAAAATCTGACTTCTCCCATGGCTAGGTTGACAACTTACTTGAATATGTATCGAATTTCAACTCCTATCTTATTTTCTGTATTCGGGTCCGGGCGTCTGGGTATTTCCTTCAGGGTACTTTGCTATACTAGGTGATGTATCAACAGAAGGGAGAAAATAGACCAAAACAGGGTGGCCAGTTTCTGGAAAACCGAGAAAAGACGAGGAATTTTAGTATTCATGGAAAAGTCAGGAAATTTTGGCTGAGTTCAGGGATTTTTTTGAGACTTGCGGTCAGATAATCTGAGATAAAAGAGAAATCTGTACTACTGGAATTTCAACAAAAGTGTTTGCTTTAAAAACCACCAAAGATTTATTTATTTATTTTATTTTTTCGCACAAAAGTGGATAATATAATCATGATAGATAAAATTGGGTGTGTGTTTTGGGTAGCCAGTTGAAGAAAAGACAACTACGATCGGAAAATCGATTGTAATTTTTTCTCCGACCTCCCTCCCAGAAGGTCGAAATTGTTTGAACTACTCGTCTGATGGCAGGAATTTTTTCCTCTTCCTCCTTTCCCTTTCTCATGTATATTACTGGAAGGTTTGAGTACATATTTCTGTCTTCGTTGTGAGGTATGACTGTCTCCAATTCTGGGAAGCCCGTGCTAATGGAGGATTCGAATCCTCTGCTTACTTCAGAGGATATTGTTATTTTTGTTCTATAAAGATGCCCCTTTCCCAGGTAATACCTCATCGCGTATCTCTAGAATGCAATGTATGAACCGCTAATCGAACCGGTTGAAGTTGATTTTTGTACAATCAAACGCTATATTACATAATTTTCTGTACAGGTTTGCCGCGATTCCCGGCGCTCCAGCTTACCCCAGCGCGTATGTTCCTTACTTCACCGAGCAAGCTGCTGCTGCTGCATACATGTACGCTCGCGATAGCCGATATGTGCAAGCTCCGTTACCCGGCCATCAGGATTGGCATCCGATGATGAATCACGAACGTGCAGACTATCACCGAGACTACGATCGAAGGCCCCCGCCCACTTCGAATACTTGATTATTCATTTCGTTCGCAAAGAAAAACTAATGCTGTCTGAAAATTTTCTACGCGTGGGTCGGAGGAGGTTGGAGATGGGGGCAAAATATTTTTGTATATTATTATTTATCTCGCGAATACTTTATTATTGTCTTTGTTATGTATTCGTATCGCTCTTCGAACTTTGTATTACTGTATCTTTATCTTTAATTTATCGGCGTATGCTAGTATTGTTTTTTTACTAAATCGAGAGTTTTATTTTCGTTTTCTATTTTTCCTTTTAGCGATTCATAAAGTAAAAAGAAGCATCACAAATATGTAACATTGATTTGTTTTTCGAATATCACAGGGTTCCTCGAAAAAGAGTTTTTATAAGTTTCTATCGATGAAAAATTGTGCCGCATTCCTTCTTTTTCTTTCTATCCTATCGCGTGGTTATTTTTTCTTCAAATTTCTTTTCTAGCATCCGAATTTACAATGTTAACGATAAAATTCTCCGTTTAATTTTTAACGTATATATTTCATTTTTAAATGGTAGGTGTTACCCAATTTTGCGGCTGTGCATCCATACGCTCTTATATCGTACCATTCATACATATCGTGGTTCGATATGCGAGACGCCTTAAATTGACGTATAGCTGATCGTTATTGATTTGGGTAATTAATATTATATTAGTCGTTAGTTTCGTCGTGTAAATTTAATCTCTCTCGAGTCCCGTCTCCACCTTGAACGGAAATATAATTAAGATGATAGTATTTTACTTAAATTGGAAACATCTTCTTCGAGAAAAAATTATATCTAGTCACCTTCTTCTTTATCTTCTGTATCTTGTTTATCTTATTGGGAAACTAATATAAAAGTGCAAAATCGTTTTCAATCGTCGATTTTTTTCGACGTTGAAAACAATGTAAAGAAAAATTGGAAGAAAGAAAAAAATAATAATTCTTTTATCTTAGTTTTTTTATATTTCGTATATTTGTTTTTGACCAAATTCTGTGATCAAATAATCTGTGTGTATTGTTTAATATTGTATACATTCGTGTATAGTCTTGTAATATGAAGACAGAAATTTTACGTGAAAGGAAAAAATATACGTACGGTTGCATGCGTGTATATATTTGTGTTTTTTTTTTCCTTCTTTTTCTAATATTGAAAAGCAATTTGTTTTTTAATTCTCGTGTGTTATGTATAATAATTTTGTATATAATCGACTTTTCACTGTACATGCATAATTAAGATGCCGATGATTTTCATTTATACACGAAATGATAAATAACTCCGATATTTGGAGTAGATTATTAAATACCACTATTTCCTTATGTTTTGTTTACTTATGTAAATAAAATAGTTTTTAATTATTAGAGAGCGAATGAACGTTGTTTTGTAAAAGGGAAAAAAATCGTTACTTTGAAAAAAAAAAAAAAAAAATAGAAAAAAGAAAAAAGAAAAAAAAAACTTCATTGTACACATAATTATTAATTTTAAAAAAATAAAAATTGAAAAAAAAATGGTATTATTTTAAATTATTCATCTTATTATTACTTTTTTTCTTCCTTTTTTCGCCTGTCCGTGAGGTATTTCTTCGAATTATAAAAGTTTTTTCGTTTATTAATCGGTGTACCTTCAATTTGTTGTTATTGCGAGTAAAAGTTGTTTCGTTCTGAGAGGTTACGAGTCCCACGGTATATTACTATATAGTTGATGGGGGTCACGCATTGATGCGGCATTCACATCTAAGTTGCTCATAGAGAAACAAATAGAATATAACTTAACATGCTTTATAGATTTTGAAAAGCTTATGATAACGTTGACCATAAGAAACATTACCGGAAAAGAAATGCCATATCATTGAAAGCTTATTTAAAAACCCTGAGTTCCGAATAAGTGTGGGCGAGGAAATATCCAACAGCCTAATCATGAATGTGAGAGTACGACAAGGATACCCCTGTCATGTGCTCTCTTCAATTTATATGTATTATGGACAAAATAATCCGAAATTGATAAATGATTACCTCAAGGGAAACGAAGCCGAAGTATTGAAGAAAATTGAAGCCTAGCTCTTTGCAGGCGCTTCAGTGATAATAGCTGAAAACGAAAATGATCTCCAGAAGAGCGCGTTCAGTATAGAGAAAATCGCAGCGAAGTTTAGATTGAAAATATGTATATGATTTGGTCGTAGCCTTTTAAGGGAAGGAACCGGTACTTGGTGAAATTTTAAACGGAAGAATTGAAGACCTTTCTATCCAAAGGGCGTCTGCCCCATAAGAAGTACATTGAGCACGCGCCCTCTTGACGGAAAGATCCTCAATTGTCGAACAGGTCAATAATTTAGATATTTGGGCGTTGAGTGTTGAAAATGTTTTCTTCTCCAGTAAAATTTAAATTTTTGGATTTTTGATGCCTCTATTCCACACAGTCGATGTACGACTCAACGGTTGGAATTTTTCAAAACCTCACTCCACCCCCTCGACCATGCATTTTTCGAAGGCGTACATTCTTTTAATTTTCCCTCTCAATGTACATAACTCGATAGTAAGAATTTTTGTATGATACACTATCCTCACCCTCGTGTGTATGTAAAACGATATACTCTGTTCACATTAAGGAAAGATAGAAATATGACCTCGAGAACGGAACGCTCCGGGTAATTTTAATCTACCGTTCCGTTCTCAAGGTCATATTTCTATCCTTCCTTAATGTGAACAGAGTATAGAACTATTTACTGAGATTGGTACTCACCTTGCTAGCGGCTATCGTCGACGCGTAGCGTTGACGGAACAGACGCTGGTTTTTTTTTTGGCTGATCGATGTCATGCAGGATTTTGTGTACAGAAAGAACAATCAGGAGAATTAGGGCATTGTTGCACTTTTGAAAAATACCTATTCTCCAGCTTGTGTTCATATTGACTGGATGACTTTGCGGACTTTTAAGCTGAACCGCTGTATTTTTATCTGTGACTCTGGTGGAAAAACAGATTTTTAACTAGCAAGACGGCACGCCGTAGGCGTGCCTCTCACGTTGTCACATATTTTAGACATTTTTTGGAATTAAAAAATGTATATTTTTTATTTAATAGTTGTGTCATATATAAATTTTCAAATATTTCTTCATATTGCCTATCACTTATTACAAAACAGAAGTGAGAAATTGTCAATGAATTTCTGGCGATGCAAATTTCTTATTAATAACCTCGGTAAATAATGTAGATATTTCTACTCCGGGGGGGGGGGGGAAGTAGAAATTCTGTATTACTTTTCTATGGACCTGTATTCAAAATTTCTCAGCAAACTCTCCTTCTTTTTCAGTCTTCTCAGAAGATTTTCACAATTGTAACATCGCTTCTTCAAAATTAACAGTTATAAGTTGTAAGGATTATACAATTTTGAACAGCCCATTGTTTTTTGGGACTGCCATCAAAATTTTTGGAACCACCCAAAATGGGCCCAGCGGTACGTTGAAATAGGTCCTGGACTCTTCTGCATCCAGCTCCTCTAATTATCCATATCCTAATAATAGATTTTACGTGTCGTCCTCCTGTAAGCTAAGATTAGTTGAATCATTTTCCCTTTTCTCTTTCACTTTTTTTTTCGAGGTCCTCGATATATTCTTTCGAGTCCACTCACCTTCAACTAACAGGTTATTCTTGACGTCGAGTCTTGATTTTTGTAATTCACTATTCTATTAGTATTCTTTTGTTAAATCGTGATCACGTCAAGTTCTTCTTCAGTTTATAATGTAGTCATCTACCAATTTAAATTAAGGTTTAATTGGCGACCTTTTCTATTTGGATGGGGGGGGGGGAGATTCTTGAAAATTTTGATGTCTTGTCATGTGCCATGAATAATGATTGAAATTTTTTCAATTCCTCCAAGTGTCATATAAATGTCAAGTTCCATATTCCTCTCTCATTATATTTTATAGCTTAAAAATCAACATTTTCCCAAGATAACCTGTTGTCATAATTGTATAGCTCGATGTACAAAATTTTTTCAATTTCAACTCGTCTGGTGGTTCAATGTTTTCCAAGATCCTTTCCTGTTATACATAGCACGATTCCCAATAATTGAACTGTTTTCAAATCTGACTCCTTTGATAGCAAAAATTTTTCCTAACCCTCCTCTATTATACTATCATATAAAGCTCAAAGGACTTGAATTTTCCAATTTTTCTGAGTCCCTCCTGCATTAGTTAGTTCAATTTTCAATTTTAGAAATTTTATCAAACCCAACCCGTTTTTTTCGAGACTCTAATTTTGAATTCAATTCTCATTTCTCAATATCAAAATCAGTCCATTTCATATAAGAGGATCTGTGAATTCCTTGTTTAACTTTGTTCATAACGCCATATTGTTTTTCATTACAACTTTCAATTCACCTTTTTAATTGAATACCTAATATAAATCTGATTAAAGGCTTCTTTACAATATTCATTTAGTCCGCGTCCTTGCAGAATTGCACCCTCCATTTTTTCTGAATACATCTCTCTCACATTAGGCTTAAGCTTATAATTTCCTACCCCATCTCTAAAAAACACACCCACGTATTCTTCATACTCCATCATTTATCTTATCGGCAGAAACTTTTATTTGGATTTTGCTTCTCATCAGTTATCCTCAATAATAATATGATCAAAATGCTCGCACGCCTAAAAACTTCATTCTCTCACCTAAAATCACCTACTCCATCTTGTACAAAAAACTGTTATTATTTCTGAATCCTACAAATAGCTTCTTATCACTCAGATGAAAAGAGCAACCAAACAACAAATTTGGAATCATTAAATGTAAGCCCATTCCTGGTCCTCCTAAAACAGAAATTCCCACCATGAAGAAATTATCTTCGCTCACTTCAGGGCTGGTCACCCCTGAATCATAAATTCTCATCTCCTCCTAGATCTCCATGCTTCACTGTCATGTATAAATCTTGTTACGTTATTAGGGACATAATTAATGTGACAATCGATCACCTCTTTTCATGTCCTGCTCTCCAAAATTGACATACTTCCTACAGGGTGACATAAGTCATATCCTCTACCCTATGTAATTACTCAAAAACAGTTTCCAACTCTTTCAACTACCGGCGTTACTGAATTACTCCAACTTGTACATATTTGTTCTTTTTCTTCCGATTAAAAACTCAAGTCCCTCCAAGTGGCTCTACTCCTTCCAATTTTTTTCCCTAGCCTCATATCGTCGCTCTTTTTTTCACACTCCATTTCAGTTGTTCTTATTTTTAACGCTCGTGGGCAGCCTAAATTTTACCTACCTACTTCTTATGAATCCCTCCCGTAATTATATATGTAGTTGTTTCTGAGGCTCCAACCCATAAGAAATACTCAATAGAAAATAATTTTTCTTCAACTATATGTTCCTGTTAGTGGCAAAGAATATAATACTTAGTTCTTTGCATGCTATTGCCTGATTTAATTCCTGCATTGGTTTATTCAAATTTCTTCTCTGACTTCATGTGTTTGCTTCAAAGCTTTCGCGCTGTTTCTTTTTTATTTCTCCTTGTTTTTTTACTTTTGGATCGGATTGTTTTATTTACAAAATTCGCCAGCAACTGACCATCTGTTCACTTTTTCAAATTTAGTCCTTCATAAGACAATTTGCTTAATAAACAAAAAATTCTTCCCCAACGGTTTTACATACTTAGATAGGTGACCTAAGAATTGTAGCAAGTGATGAAAAAAAAAAAAAAATCAGGAAAAGATAGCATATCACACTCCCTTGCAACAAAATAAGAAATTTGTCACCCTATTGAGTAACAATGAGTATTGTCCTCTCAAAGATTGAGAATCAAGTAGAAGTATCGAGAATCAATTTGTTTTTTACTTCTACGGTTGTCCATTGTGAAGAAGTATACTCACAAAGAGTAAAAAAGCAAGTCCTTTCTATACCTCAAGGATGATTGTTCAGCCGAAAGCGCTCGGTAGTGTGATTACATTGCGGTTTTTGTACTTGCTTTTTTACTCTTTGTGAGTATATTTCTTCATAGAAGTATCCAGGTTTGTCTCTTGTTAGGTTTCCATCGATAGAAAACTTTGTGAAATGAACTATGTAGGTACTTCTTGGAGGGAAATTTTCTCTCGGCCAAGTTTCTATAATCACAGCAGGAAGACAGATAATGCTTATTTTATTGCGGACAAATATCTGCTACGAATTCCACCATGGGCTCGGTCAAATTTCCTATTTCATTTACAAGTAAGATGTTTGACAAACACCGATCACAGCAGTTGGTGCTTTGCATATATTTGTGGCTTGAGATAAATCTGTTTCCTCAGAAAATCTTACTTCTTCGCGCTTTAAAATGAGGAATGAGAAATTGTTATTTTCCATTTGCAATACAGAAGAAAAAATCAAATAGGTTTGTACAACTGCCATCAGGTAAAACGTAGAACATCAATGGCTTCACACAACTCATTCTCACTTGCACAGTGCAAATAATGATTAACACTCATGGACACTTCTATGTGCTTGGCTTAGAAAACAGATTGTACAATCCCTAAATATAACTATAGGCATTATTACTTGAGATAATAAATCAAACTCCTTTAGATTACAATCTCTGGATAAAAATAATTTTACTCTCAAGGATCTCCAGATAATCGATGAAAAGTCTCCGGATAGAAGTATTATCCACGCACGGATCTGAGGATAATTAATAAGTAAAAACTCACAGAATAACACACTTCAAATAACAATTTTCTCCGGATAACTTCGTCTAAGTCCATTAAATTGTCCAAATATTCACTACAAAGGAAAACAGCATTGACAGCACAAAGGAAATCAACTCGATTCTCAAAAAATAGTATTCAACGTGAAATGTCATAATAATAATATTATTATTTTGTGAGTACTACCTACGCACCTACGACATAAATAATTTTTGAAAGTAGTCCTCAACCATTTCCACAATGTTCCGGCATTGAGAAAATGAGAAACAGGCGGATTGAAAAAGCCAAAAAATAATTCGTCAGCCGTTTAGTGATAAGTAGTGATAGCTTCGCTTTAATAATATAGACTTTAATTTAATATTTTAGACATTTCATTTCTCCTTATTTTTTGGAATTAAAAAATGTATTTTTTTTATTTTTTGATACTTGTGTCATCTAAATTTTCAAATATTTCTTCATATTGCCTATCACTCATAACAAAACAGAAGAAGTAAGGAATTGTCAATGAATAATTGACATAAGACAAAACAAATTTTTTATGGAGAACATGTGAATACAGGAATAATTTTTAATAACCTCGGTAAATAATGTAGAAATTCCTATTCTGGAAAATAATGGAAAAAAAAAATAATAAAAAATAACAGAAATTCTGTAGATAACTTTTCTCTGGACCTGTATTCAAAATTTTTGCGCAAACTCTCCATCTTTTTCAGTCTTCTACATCTATCTCCTCTAATTATCCGTACCGTAATAATTGATTCTACGTGTCGTCTTCCTGCAATCTGCAAATGAATAGAAGAAAAAGGTTTCGATTCTAAGATTAGTTGATTAGTTTTCTCATTTCGCTTTCACTTTTTCTTCTCAAGGTCCTTAATATATTCTTTCGGGTCCACTCACCTCCAGCTAACAGTTATTTTTGACGTCGAGTCCGTATTTTTGTAATTCACTATTCTGTAAGTATTCTTCTGTCAGATCGTGATGACGTCAAGTCCTTCTCCAGTTTATAATCCAAGTCAACTACTTACCAATTTAAATTAAGTTTTAATTGGCAACCTTTTCTATAGGGGAGTTCTTGAAAATTGTGATGTCTTGTCATTTGCCAAGAACAATCGTTAAGGGTATGCTCTACCTTCAATGAAATGGTAACTTGGAATACCTCTCAGGAGACTAATATTGCACAGAATGCGATGAAACTTTGGAAATTTATTGTTTGAGGTTACAGAAATACCGCTAATTGGTTCTGAGCGCGTAATATCCATAATTATTTTTTACAATTTCCATATACACTACTTGTAAACTAATTAGCGGTATTTCTGTAACCTTGAACAATAAAACTCCGAAGTTTCATCGCATTCTGTGCAATATTAGACTCCTGAGAGGTATTCCAAGTTGCCATTTCATCGAAGGTAGAGCATACCCAGTTTTTTCAATTCCTCCTCCTGTCATATAAATGTTGGAAATTAAAATTCCATATTCCTCTCTCATCATATATAGCTTGAAAATTAAAATTATCCCCAGATTCCCTCTTGTCATAATTGTATAGCTCGATGTACAAAATTTTTTCAATTTCAACTCATCTGGTGGTTCAATGTTTTCCAAGATCCTCTCCTGTCATACATAGCTCAATTCCCATAATGTTTCAAATGTTTTTAAATCTGACTCATTTGATAGAAAACATTTTTCCTAACCCCCGTCTATCATATACAGCTTAAAAGTCCTAATTTTTCCAATTTTTCCGATTCCCTCCAGCTTTAGTTAGCTCAATTTTAGAAAGTTTATCAAATCCAACCCGTTTTTTTGGGACTTTAATTTTGAATTCAATTCTCAATATTGAAATCAATCCATCCCATAGAAGAGGATCTGTGAATTCCTTGTTTAACTTTGTTTAACGCCATTGTTTTTCATTATAACTTTCAATTCAACTTTTTTGGTTGAATAATATAATCCTGATTAAAATCTTCATTATAATATTCATTTAGTCAACATCCCTGCGGTATCGCTCCCTCTATTTTTCCCGAATACACGTCTCTCACATTAGGTTTCAGCTTATAATTTCCAACCCCATCTCAAGAATAAAACACACCCACATATTCTTCATACTCCATCATTTACTTAATCATCAGAAACTTTTATTCGGATTTTGGTTGACATCAGTTATCCTCAATACAATGAAACTGCTTGCACGCTTAAAAACTTCACTCTCTCACCTAAAATTATTACTGACTGTGATTTCAGAAGAATTACACACTTGTAACTTAGAAATTTATGTCAATAGTCAATTTATAGGAGTTAAAAATTTAAAAACAAAAAGGGCAAAAATTTGAAAATCAACAAACCAATATAAAATTAAACTAAAAAATATAAAGTTTATAAAATAAAATTAAACAAAAATCAAAAATAGTCGAAAAATTCCCAAGGTTAGGTAGTGGAGCAGCAATGGCTTCATACAACTTATTCTCACTTGCACAATGCAAATAATGATAAATATTCATTGTAATATCGACACTATTAGGCCTATATGCCGGCTGGATTATAAAATAGATTGAACGATTCCCAAAATAATAAATCGAATTCCTTTAGAATGGATAAAGAGTAATTTGCTGAAATTGTTGACAAAGAGCATAGATTAGTAGTACCTATGAACATCTATCATAGGTCAGGAATAATTTAATCGAGTAAAAGAAGTATAAACACGAACAGCAATAATCTTGAATCCAAAATGAAAAAACGAAGTGAAGACCTTCTACAGATTAGTTTACAAATCACAACAGAAATGAATTCGAAAGCTATGATAAATTCGAAATTCGAATAATGTTCATCGACATTAATTTGTTACCTACTACTACAACTACAATTAACAATAAAAATTCGTCTTCAATCTTTGACTATTTATCATACGTAGGATAAATAGTCAAAGTCTTCAATGTACGTATGTACACGTCAACCATTTGTTTTCAAAATGTTCCGGCACTGATGAGAAAAATATGAGAAACACGGTCGCTACACACCAGGCGGATCGAAAAAGCCAAAAAACAATTCGTCGGCCGTTTAGTGATAAGTAGTGATAGCTTCGCTTTAGTAATATAGATTGCTGTGCGCTGTGGCAATATTCTATCAATGGATTCTGTATTTTCATTCTTCTTGGTTACTTTGTGTTGTTTGAGCTTCGGCCTTCCCAGGTTTGAAATTGGAGGTATTCAGCGTCAGTTAACTTTTGGTAAATTTGAGTAGAAAGCAATAGATTTTCTTTGCGACTCTGTTGAAATTGTTGACTAATATAATTTGGCTTACCCTTTTGCAGACTGTGAATATACCTATCGGCAAAACTTGTCTGCTAATGTATTTTGGCTATGTATACAGAGCTACGTTTTGGGAGTCTTGCGTTAATTTGAACTCGGACCAAAATTTTGCAGACGTCTGCATATGATGAATTGAAAACACCTACTTATTGTATGAAACAAGAGAAGAAATAAAACGAGGTTATTCTCATGGTGAGTACTCCTTGAATTTTGATTTCCCCAAAGAATGATAGTGCTTTGTATTCATTTTTCTTCTGTGTTCTTGTTTCTTAGGCAAATCAACTGAAGGATGCTTGGATTCAGAATGCTGAAGGAACAGAAGAGCCAAAACCCAACTTGAGTTTTAGAGATTGGTCCACGTCTGCATTAATGCGTGACACTCCACTGAATTTTGAGGTTGAACTGTTTCTAAATTCTTTGGTTGATTCAGAACAAACAATGTTGTGAGGAGTGAATGGACTTCATTACAGTATTTGGTAGACTTGGTCGAACTATCAGCCAATCAAACATGCTGTGAACTAGAATAATGTAAGTTTTTAGTTTTTTACAACAGTTAGTGCTCTTGTAGGTAGATAAGTATGCCAAAATGCTGAACGCATAATTGAGTCCAATTAAAACTGTTGGAGATTGAGTTTTGTCAACTGTGACATATTGTGCAGTTCACACATTGCTAATATTGTTGAATTGTTCCCAAAAATCAACCGGCTTGATACTACAGATGTGATCTGCAATTTTCAGTGTCATATGTACAATATTACTGTTTTGGTAGGTTTATTATATTTTGACAAGATATGAAGTAACCAAATTATACACACAGTTGTTTCCAGAATTTTTGTTTGTCATAAAGAAAAACCTTTCACAGGAACAGATCTCAATGATAGAAAATTGGCAGTCTTGCCTTTACTGTAGGTCAAGCTTGGATGATATAAGTACATATATATCACTTCTTGTCAAAATCATGAGTCCATTGGGCAGATTGCAGATAACACCATTAGCGGTTAGATGTATCCTGGTCATCACAACTAGCTAGATTCAGTGTGACTGTTTTTTTTTTTAGTTTCTCTTCTTGTTTGATTCCAGTTTTGTTTTGAGAATCTCGCTGTTTCATGCAATGTCTGTTGCAGGATATGGAAATTTTGTTGGCTCATGTTGACAGTAGTAGCAGTTCTGTAGAACACATCTATTGTATCAATGGTTACTATACAAACATTTCTCACTTCATTACCTATGGAATTTGATTTTGTCTATCGTCATCATGCATTAGGTAAATATGCGACATAGGTCAGAATAATGCAATTCTGTGTTTTAGAATTTCCTTTATCATTCTGTTTCAGTTTATTGATGGTAGATAGGTCAAGATGTGTTGGTTGTTACTGAAAGTGCGTTAACATTGATTGCTGAGTGCAATGGAGTAGTTTGCATGTCAAAGTTTGTCCTCATTGCAGAATGATTTTCTCAAATCTGTAGTTACCTACTTTTCAACATAGTAAAGTATAAGTTTTTCCATTGCAGATAAGAAGAATGTTGAATTGACCCAGAATTTTTGGCAGAGTTAATTGAATTGTAAGTAAATATGAATTTGACTAATATCTTTACTTGCATTGTTCCAACGCACTCCAAGTATAGATTTAATTTTATCAAAATGGGTTAAAAGACAATGTGTAACTTCTTCCAGTAGTATGATGATTAAGATATTTAGTTATTTCTTTATCGGAGTTCTGAAATTAGAGCATGTTCATATTCCTAGTGCTTGTTCAAAATTTTGATAGCTTTATTGTAGCTTGTATTGTTGATTGGCAAATGTTCTACATGTTTTAAAGCTTAATTTCCTGGGAAGTAGTGGGTTAATCTGAGAAACACTGTGGTTTTACCTAAATTGGGGATGTTCACGCGGTAAACTGAAAGTACTTGATCGCTATTTTGCCCTTGTTAGTTCATTCTGTGGATCTTTTTTGTATTACATTCAAGTTGAACTTGCGCATTGAAGTTTTCATCTAGAATAGATACCTAACGTATTTATTGTTTCTTTCTTGACGGAATTTTCTTCTTCTTGGTCTTCCTCTCTGTCATTTTCCTCTCGGGGTATTACTCCCAAGTGAATAAAAAAAATACAGGCTCCCTTTTTTTTGGATAGTTTGTCCCTCATCTGCAGTGGTGAATAATCTTTATTCATCTTGTTTGATTAGATCAGATAAATACGCCTAGTGTCATCATTGCCGCTAATTTGGAGAAGTAAGTGTAATTTTTTCATCTTACTGTGCTGGATCTCTGGGTCCTATAGTTTGAACCATTCTTCAAGAGTAATTCAGCCTAAGATAATTTGAAACGTTAAGAATCTTAATTCAGACTTGAAAAAGATACTTCAGCTGGAGCTAGTTAACCTTACTGCCTTCACATTCCTGTACCAAACATGTTCGTTTTTTATTGCATTATACATCTCGTTCCGCCAATCACAAAATGCCCTCTGTTTCAAAAAACTGAAGCAGACACTGCTCTAAATATCAAAACTCCCGATAACTTCCTATTTAAAGACAATACCTATAGCTACAAAGTCCATTACAAGTACCTCTTTGTAAATTATCGAGCTCCTGTGGAACTGTACACGTGCGGCTCATGTCCTTGTCAAGGCAAACGGATGTAAGTTGACGCTTGAATATTTTAAAAAGTTTTTACGATCAACCCGCCGACAACGTGCTTGTAAGTATATAACGTATCTTTAACCGAAGCGAGGCGATGATCCTATGAATCATTAAATTCAGTATACGCTTCTGGTAGCCTAAGTACAAGAGCAAAAACACGTTTAGTGCTAGAAAGGAGCACGAGCTCGGAAGGATAACCGTTTTCAATGCATTTGCAAAATTGCTTTTCCTTCTCCGTACCTATAGTCGCGATATTAAAGACTCCAGATACGGTACCGCGTTCTATTAATTACTTCGGTTCGTGTTAAACGAGGCGACACGACTGACAGAGGAGTCTTTTATCGCCCGAACGCATCTGCGCGACGCCAAGAAAATCATAAAGATTATTGTACTGTATCGAAGCGATATGTATGTAGGTTTAGATACGGGTGTAATAAATGTACGACCGAAACTTCGAAAACAGCCTAAAAATGAAGGTCGTATCGTCCCGTAGATACCTGCGTCCGATCCACGAAATGCTGGCGTAGAAAAAATCCGCGAGCGACGTAAAAGGTCGAACGCGATGAATGGTCGCAGCATGGCGGACTCCTAATAGACAGAGGTGCGACGGAGTGCATATATGCGGATAAATAGACGATATTCGAGAGCTCCATCAATGGTTTTACCTGCTGATCCGCAAATATTCGGCGTGAACCCGTTTCTGCACATATTGTTCGCCGTTTACCTGAGAATCCGAATCGAACCGTCGACGTATCCGCAAACCGGTTCGTTAAAAATACGAAATCACAAATAAAGAAGGCTATGTAGCCGTACACGGGTACCTACGTGTGTATAGATTCCGGGTTGTTTTGAATACTCTTACTGGCAATCAGCTTCACTAACTTATAATTAATTTGCGAACTGTAGATATACGAGTTTTTTATTTTCAGAACAGCGGGTACTTTATGGTGTCATAAGAAGGATTTTAGATTGAACCAATTTTGCCGGGGTGTAGTTAACGAGTTATTGACCGAGCCGAAAAAAAGATTTAACTATAGTAAGTGACTCGCGTGTGTCGGATAATGAATGGTTTTCACGAGCATCATTACAGGCCAAGTCGACTGCCAAGATATCAAGAAGCAGACATTCAAGCTTCGAAACGTAACTCGTGTATTCGAGAGTGATGAAACCGATTAAATATCATTGGACGCTGAAGGGTCGTTCTTATAGCGGTAGTCTCCGACAACTAGACAAAAATATGATATTAATACATTTTCTGAGTCGACTTGTTCGTGCTAATGAAATTAGCTCTACATGCTGTGGTTAAATATTGAAGATTATGTTTTATTATTTTCTACTTTTTATGTGTTATCTGCTGTTTACCAGCAAAAATCTGGACGCATTAGTTTTTGAACGTAAAATAATTTTACCAGAAAGAAAACTCGTTCGCGGCTCGAGGAATCTCTCAGTCGAGCAGACAACCTGTCTATGAGGGATTCTTCTTCGATAATCGAGTCGAAAGTTAGAATTTTTCCGAGCCAGCCCCGTATGCAGCTCAGTGGCCGAGATTGTTCTGGACCCTTCTCTGAATGCTATAGATCAAAGTTGGAAATTCATGAAAGAACCACACACCCCCCCGGGAATATTATGTAGCTCGGTAGTCAACTTGTTTTGAAGGATAAAATTTTTTAACTGTCTAGAGTTGGTCAGAACAAACGATATTCAGTCCATCTTCTTCATATCGCCGGTGGTGGAATGCAAAAGACGGTGAAGTTAAACGAAGAATGCAGGAAACCTGTTTTAAGGGGACGAATTTGGTTTCGATATTGAGAAGTCTCCCACCTCGCATGTGTACAGCTCGACGGTCGACAATATTCTGAATCCCAAGATCATGAAAACTGGATAGGACTGCTCTTGGAAAAACCTTCATGGTTTTCAGTAGAGAAAATTGTCGATTTTGTGAAATAAGCAACGCTGTTGCAAAATTCATCGGATTTTCACAAATTAATGCGTGAAATCGACAAGTGCTTAAATGATTCCAGACAGAGAATTCGTGTAAATTTTACTTCGCTTCAATGATGAAGGTCGTTATTTTTGAAACGTCAGCGTTAGAATTTTCAGTTTTGTAGACGGCAGTGCCATTAGATTTTTCTGATCTTTTACAAGTATAAATATTGTACCTACTGATCATCCACTTGGACTATACTTTTAAATTTTGTAACCTTTGTAAGTCAAAAAAGCTTAAAATGAATGTCCACAAAGCGTAGAATATTACGCATAATGATTTTTCAAGAAATTCGGATCTCTTAAATATGAAGAAAGCCAAGTTCAGATGGGTAAGAGATTGGATTTGATTTAAAATGAAAATGATGGAAAATAGAAGATATCGATCAGCGTTATTATTTTTGTATCTTATGTCGAGATGCCACGGCTGTCTCTTCTGCACATATACCTTTTCGTTGTTCACTTTGACTGGTAGGAGCATTACCGATAACCCTTTTCCGGTGGACCCCATCCGCACGAGTTACCATAGGGAATACTCTTGACGTTTTCGGCTGACAAGCGGCGGTATTTTTGTCGCCGCGATAACTGCCCAACACTCCGTCTACTTGGAATATTTACTCTTTCTTTCCGAGAACAAAGCAGACCGCGGCTTCTCAGTTAAACGGAAAATTGTCGCCGATGTTCACGAGAGGGAGGATGGCTGATGGATAGTTTACCCCTTACAACCATTATGTCTGCCTGTTGTCGAAAGTTCCAGATGAACCATTTTGAACGTCGACTTGATATCGACTGAGGATTTCCTTGAAATCGCGTTAATTTACTATTGTTGAAATCGACCTCACGTCGATGTTAATAACAGGTCCACAAGTCCATTTCCACATATAAGTCACGTCGATTTCAAGTTCATTTTCAGTTCTTTGGTAATGTAAGCTGATCGAGTTTGAATCGACGTCGGTTTGGAGTCGGAATAGACATAGCGCGACAACAGCGCGACAATAACGTGACATAGCAAGACATAATCAAAGTTCTAAGTTCTAAACAGCGCGACAAATACAGCGTGACACAGCGCGAAAGTCTCCAGCGCGACAATAGCGTGACAAAATCACCAATTTTTCCTCAACGGGTCTGTCGCGTCCGTTTCGAGTCGATTTTTGTTTTCTAGTGATGTACGCCGGTCGTCTTTAAATCGACCTCGAATCGATATTGATCTAGATTTAATGTATGTACAGTCACCCCCTTGAAGTTCTGACTCCACTACTCGCCGACATGAAGTGTAGTTGTAATCATGAAACGAGGATCATGGACAATCTTCGAATTGATCCAGTTGCCTTTCAACACAAAAATCTAGTCCATTTTGTTGGTCTTCTGGAATTCCTATTCCATTTCTGTTCTCTTCTCTCCAGATACCTTTCGACTTTTTTCATTTTTTATAGCTGCAGACCTACAGTGCAGTGTCCAGTCTGAAGCTTTTTTTTCTCTGACATGATGTAATTTTGGTCCTAATTTGGATAAGTTTGTTCCATTTGAACCAAAAACCAAGTGGCTGATTTTTTTTTTTTTTTTTGTGGCTTAGATCACTATCAACAATTGTGTGTCGTGCAGATTTAAGTTAGTCAGTTGTTGTAAGTCAATACTATTGTAAGATGTAAGTCATTAATTGACTTGAAACTTGTAGACTGAAGCAGTTTCAAAGCAAAATAGCTTGGGAACTGTATAAAGCAGTTTCGCAGCAAATTTGAGTTATTCTATGGCAAAATGTGGAGACATTACCCAACCAGCAGGAATGGTAATTCATTATGAATGTCAAGAGTACCCTGTCTGTTAATTTTATATCAAGTTCACTCTTCAGTTCTAAGTTGTCAGTTAGTTATATCTAGTGCCTCAAGTTGTTAATTGATAAGATTGGTTCAAGTTTCAAGTCAGTCAGTTGCAAGCGAATATTTTGGTCGCCAGTCAGTTGAAAAGTTTGATTCATCTGTCAGTCAAACAATTTGAGTTGCAGATACAAATCAGACACTCAGTTTTATGGTTTGACTTGACTTGAATTCAACACACTTGTTAAAATATAATATCAAGTGTCAACCTATGTTTGACCTTGATTCCAAAACCTTACCAAATTTTGCGCACGTAACCTACAAAATGTTGTATGAGTCAATAGTGAAAAGAAACGGTCAATTTTGGGTCGACTTCCAGTTATTTTGGGTCGATTTACTGTCAGCATTGGGTGGAACTGAATCGACTTGATTTTGAGTGCATGGCGTCTGGTTGAATTTTGGACTGGTCAGCGCTAGAATCGCATATCTGAAGGAACTAACTGTACATACCAACACACTAATATTTACACAACAAACATTGAATCTTCCTGGTTTCCTTATCAATTTTATTGGGAGCTATTGCAGCAATCCTAGTGGTTGACAAGTCCAACTAGATAAGTAGTTGATTTGGAGTCGACAGGGTTCATTGTAATCTCGTGTCTGAAGCATTTTCACCTCCTTACAGTCATCTATCTTCAACACTCTGCTTCACAGTACACGCAATAGTGAATCATGATATATACAAAACAAAAACCATTACTTATTCTTCCTTTTGATTTGGGAAAAGCGGGGTTTGCACGATAATAGTTAATTTTTAGTCAGCTATTATAACCGAAATAAAAAATCATATTAATCTTGACCAATTGACCGTTAATCTATAATTTTCGGGTAATAACTGAAATAAATTTGTGAATCTTTCTTTAACGATATTATTAATCAAGAAACGAGTCAGGAGAACGATCATGAGATCAGTGTTTTTTGAAGAAAAGGAGAAACCTCTTTTCTCCTGATTTCTTTAAGAGAGAGGACGAGCGAGTGTTCTAGAGTGTTCATTTAGTTTGAGAGCAGTGACAGTCACAGGGAGAGAACCTCTATTTTTTAAACGGTTCTTCTCGGTTCCGGTTCTTAGGGGCGCGTTTTGGGATCCGGTTCTTCAAGGTTCCAATTCTTGGCGCAGATCCCAAGATCCGGTTCTTTTCAGTTCCAGTTCTAGGGCCAGATTCTAAGATCCGCTTCTTTTTGGTTCCGGTTCATGAGTCGGATTTCAAGATCCAGTTCTTTTTGATTCCGGTTTTTCAAACAAAAAATAAGGTTCTGTAACCGATTCGTGTTCCGGTTTCCGGTTCCGCCGGCAACCCTGTCCTCCGCCAGGGTTGAGAATCTCTATTATTTTTGAAACGATTCTTCTCGATTCCGGTTCTTGGGCCACATTTCAGGATCCAGTTCTTCACGGTTCCGATTCTTGGTTCAGATCCCAAGATACGGTTGTTTTTGGTTTCATTTCTTGGCCCAGATTTCAGGATCCGGTTCTTCTCGGTTCCGGTTCTTGGCCCAGGTTTCAGGTTCCAGTTCCCTCGCGGTTTCTGTCCTTGGGCCAGGTTCCAAGCACCGGTTCCTCTCGGTTTCTGTACTTGGGTCAGATTTCAAGATCTGGTTCTTTTTGGTTCCGGTTCCTTGTACAAGAAATAACGGTTCTGAAACCGGTTCCTGTTTCGGTTTCCGGGTCCGCCGGCACCCCTGTCCTCACCCAGGGTTGAGAACCTCTGTTATTTTTGAAACGGTTCTCCTCAATTCCGATTCTTGGGTCACATTTCGGGGTCCGATTCTTTACAGTCAGGGTCAGATGAGAAGCAGAACCGGTTCCAGAACCGTCATTTCTTGTCCAAAGAACCCGAACTGAAAAGAACCGGATTATGAAATTTGGCTTAGAACCGGAACCAAAAATAACCGGATCCTGGGATCTAGCCCAATAACCAAAACTGAGAAGAACTGAATCCTAAAATCTGGCCCAAAAACTGGAAGCAAAAAGAACCGGATCATGGGATCTGGGCCAAGAATTGGAACCGCGAAGAAACGTTCAAAAAATAATCGAGGTTCTCAACCCTGGGGGAGGACAGGGTGCCGGCGGACCCGGAAAGCGAAACAGGAACTGGTTTCAGAACCGTTATTTTTTGTACAAAGAACCGGAACCAACAAGAACCAGATCTTGAAATCTGGCCCAAGTACAGAAACTGAGAAAAACCGGAACCTGAAATCTGGTCCAAGGACAGAAACCAAGAGGGAACCGGAACCGGAACCTGAAACCTGGGCCAAGAACCGGATCCTGAAATCTGGGCCAAGAACTGAAACCAAAATCAACCGTATGTTGGGATCAGAACCAAGAATTGGAACCGTGAAGAACCGGATCCTGAAATATGGCCCGAGAACCGGAATTGAGAAGAACCGTTTCAAAAATAATAGAGGTTCTCAACCCTGGGGGAAGACAAGGGTACTGGCAGAACCGGGAACCGAAACAGGACCGGTTACAGAACAATTATTTTTTGTCTAAAGAACCAGAATCAAAAAGAACCGAATCTTGAAATCTGGCCCAAGAACAGAAACCAAGAAAAACCGGAACCTGAAATCTGGCCTAAGAATCTGAACCGCGAAGAGCTGGGTCCTAAAATCTAGCTCAAGAACTGGAACTGAAAAGAACCAGATCTTGGGATCTGGCTCAAGAATCAGAACCGTGAAGAACCGAACCACGAGATGTGGCCCAAGAACCGGAATCGAGAAGAATCGTTTCAAAAATATTCTCACACCTGGGGGAGGATAGGGGTGCCGGCGGAACCGGGAACCAAAACAGGAACCGGTTACGGAACCTTATTTTTTGTTCAAAGAACCGGACTCAGAAAGAACTGGATCTTGAAGTCCGACCCAAGAACCAGATCCTGAAATCTGGGCCAAAAACTGGAACCAAAAAGAACCGGATTTTGGGATCTGGGCCAAATATGGAACGTGAAGAAACGTTCACGTCATAATAGAGGCTCTCAACCCTGGGGGAAGACAAGGGTCCCGGCAGAACCGGGAACCGAAACAGGAACCGGTTCCAAAGCCATTATTTTTTGTCCAAATAACCGGAATCAAAAAGAACCGGATCGTGGAATCTGACCCAAGAACGGTAACAAAAAAAAAACGGATCCTGAAATCCAGCCCAAGAGTTGGAACCAAAAAGATCCGGATCCTGAAATCTAGCTCAAGAATTGGAATCAAAAAGAACAGATCTGAGCCAGAAATTGGAACCGTGAAGAAACGTTCAAAAAATAATGGAGGCTCTCAACCCTTGGGGAATCCAGCGGTACCGGCGGAATCGGGAACCGAGACAGGAACCGGTTCCAGAACCATTTTTGTTTTGTCCAAAGAACCGGATCTTGGAATCAGGCCCAAGAACAGAAACCGAGAAGAACCGGAACCTGAAATCTGGCCCAAGAATCGGAACCGTGAAGAGTTGGATCCTGAAATCTAGCCCAAGAACTGGAACTGAAAAGAAACAGATCTTGGGATCTGGCTCAAGAATCAGAACCGTGAAGAACCGGATCCCAAAATGTGGCCCAAGAATCGGAACTGAGAAGAACCGAATCCTGAAATCTGGGCCAAGAACTGAAACCAAAAAGAACCGGATCTTGGGATCTGAACCAAGAATCGCGGAACCGTGAAGAACCAAATCCTGAAATCTATAACCCAAGAACTGAAACCGAAAAGAACCAGATCCTGGGATCTGGCTCAGGAATCGGAACCGTGAAGAACCGGATCCTGAGATGTTGGGATTTAGCCCAAGAATTGGAACTGAGGGTTGAGAATCCATATTATTTTTGAAACGGTTCCCAGCCTTGAGACGTATCGTTGGAGGAGAATCTTTCCCCTCGTTACATTTTACTTACAAGCCTTCTATCATCTCCAACGTTGTTCGAGTGCTCTGTATCAGCTTGTCAAACGATTCTTCAAGAGATGCACTCAGTGATACAATCTTAGGCCACTGAGAGTTTCGACCATATCACATTAGTGCAAAAGCAGCATAATGTCAGTCATTCCACCGAAATCAGACTGAACGTAAGGGATGGTTTAGCTCGTCGGTTTTTAGCTTGAGATTTTCCCTCCTGTGCAGAGGTTCAGAGCTTGATTTTTATTTCAATCTCTTTCATTGAGGATCAGAACTTGAAACTTTTCAAATCCTGATGAAGATTTTCCCTCCTCGAGTGGGTTTCAAAATCTGCAACATGTTTTTGCAATTACATTCTCTTGAGAAATGGAACTCGAAATTTTTCAAATCCTGAAATAAGGTCAAGGTTATCGATGACGTCATAAAGGTCGAACGTGGACGATCTTCGTGGATCCCCCTCCCCTCCGAGGAAACAGATAGCCTGTTCTCCGGTAAAAAAATGCAAGAGGGTCCCAAATACTTCATAGATTTAATAGTACATCATTGATAATTTAATGATACTAAGTATTAATTTCACTATCCATAAATTACCATACGGTCTTCCTCGATGCCGTCACTTTTCTTCACGTATAGGTTCAAAATTGGGCCAAATTTATCAGAGTTTTTTTTTTTTTTTTTCTAGTACGTGTATATTACGAAATAAATTACATCTATATCAATATCGTATACGTAATACACGCGTAACTAAATATGTTAAAAAATTTTTATGACCCTCGTATTTTCGTTATTTATAGCTTACACGCGTGCATCATCTTCGTGTTGGTGAGAGATCGAGTATCTCAATGCGTGAGCTTAACCTTATTCCTTTACCGTATTCGAAAATTTTTTGACGGTCACGGTTACGTAATTATAATGCATAAAGTCGACGACTAGACTCAATACGTGTACGGTACGTAAAATATTACGAACTAAACAAACACTGGGTAATATATGTATTTTTTTCTTTCGCTTTGGAAATGAGCTTTCATTTTAAAAATTTAAATATATTTTTTATTCTCATTTGAATAGTCTAATCGGTACCAGAAATCGGTGGCGGAGAAGTAATCCAGTGTCCGTCGATGGAAACCGGTATTCGGTTTTTTTTTTCGTCTATAAAAAATTCAAAAATGATATACAAAGTCCAAGTCTATTTACCAAAGTCTCTAATGAGGACGAGTTTTTTCAGAACATTTTTTTTTTATCCTCTTAGATATACGAGAGATGTACCTACTGTAAGAGAGAGTGAAAAAATCCGTGCGTTGACGATTAATCTTGAAAAATGAGTACGATCTGTACTTATTAATTATTCTTTTTTTTTTTTTTATTTGATTAAAATATTCACGAGAACGTTGAACGAAGGACTTCCAAATTTGATATTTTAAATTGTTTAAACGTTCAAATGACATATTATTTTAATAGGCGGGTGTTGTGTACCGGTATTTTAGCATATCGTTTCAAGTTTGTGCACGAAATTTGTTAGCGGTATACGTGCTGATATTTCGAACAAGCAAAATTCGAGAGACTTTACCGTAACGTTCGAATTTTGAAATTCAAGCAAGGTCGAGAAAGAAGAGATTTCCTTAATTATGGGGTCTGTCTAACACGAACCTGCTTGTCTCGCGCCACTTTAGCATACTTTTCGCCATCCGTAGACGAATACTTTCGGCTGGACCGTAGAGTGGAAAACAACTTCGAAAATACAATCGACATGGAAATAGCCGAGATGTTGCAAAAAGTGTAGGAAGAGAAACGTAATATTATACTAGATATAATATTATTATGTCGTCGAAGATTCGTGCATCTTTTCATTCTTTTTTTTTTTTTTTTTTTTTTTCTGATACTAATCGCTCGCTTTAGTTAGTTTGGAAACTAGAATATAATATACTCGGATGGCGCATACTACCACAGAAGCGGACACAGAAAGGGCACATTACCATAATAACCGGTTTCCGAATAGTTTTTATATGTATAATGGATCCTCTCTTCGTTCAATATTCGACGACCGAAGAACAGAAAACTAGTCGCCAGAATTTACAAGATTAGAATTGGGATCCTCTCTATAGATGGTTACAAAATACACGAAAAATTGATTTCGCTTTCTCGCATGTTACGCATTTCTTACAGCATACAGGTGCTGGCCAAATATTATCTTATAATGCCGTTCGACTCCGGTATAATGCGATTCAAAATACTCGTGAAAATCATTTTCTTGCACTTTCTTCTCGTTTTGTAGATGGACGACGAGGCACTTTCAAATATTGGACTACCAACCGTCTCGACGAACGAGAACGTAATTCCAATTTTGATACTTTTGGTATCGTCAAATGAGGTATAATTGAAGAAAATTGGGTGTGATCCATTGGTTAGAAATATCTTTGAAATTATTTCAACAAGAAATTTGAAAACCCTTGGGTGTCAAAGAACCAAATAATGTTCTTGCAAGTACATGCATTTCACTGATTCTCTTCTTCTTCCTAACGAACTCGTGTTGTCGAGTAGTCGCTCAACTAGTCCTTTGGTCTTGTGTTTTGACGTGGCTAATGGATGTGATTTGCCTTTTGCAGACATCGTAGATGAAGTTCTCCTGGGTCCTTGTTCCTCCTTCGTCCGGTCCTCGCTTTCTGAATATTCCTTTGTTGAAAGAACAGTAGTGGCGCCATTCATTCCGATCCTCTGCAATTTCTTCACATTTGTGTGTTAGCATATTCCTGGTGATAGTAGCTCTTGATATGTTCCTGTACCGTTTTCGCTGTCCTCCCGCACTGCGCTTGCCGCTCAGCAATTCACCGTACAGAACCTGCATGAAAAGGCGATGGTCTAGCGTAGATGGTTTCGCACGATGAGATATTCGATTGTTAGGCAGTCAGCACATTCCAGGATCTTGGTATTGGATACAAAATCGTATCTCAGTGGACCACAATTATGTTCCGTAGACGTTTTTGAAGGAATTTCTCCAATGGCTTTACCTGGTGCCGATAGACTGTCCACGTCTCATTGCCATAAAGCAAGGTGGTCAGCATGGTGGCCTTTTGTGTATGGCCGTAGATTCCTATTTCCCGGTAAATATTTTGTGTACCTTCTAAAGCACTTGAGAAAAACTAACTACGTTTCTCCCTCTTGAAGCCCGATTTGGTTCCCGTGAATCCTTGTTTTTCTCTTGGAAGTCCCTGTCAGAAAGGGAATCAACATGGCTTCATCCAGGGCCTTGTCGATTCCCTACGACTCAAGTGTGAAGCCCTGAAGCCATGCTGGTTCCCTCTTCTTATAAGGGCTTCAGAGTGAGGTCCCGGATGAAGCCCTGTTGATTCCCTTTTCTGATAATGAGCTTCAAATCGGGATTCAAGAGGGAAAAACGTGGGTACTTTTTCCGAAGTGCTTCAGAAGGGAACAATGTTTACCGGGTTGTGAACACTCTTTGTTTGAGTTTGTACAGTACTTTGGACGCGTTTCTTATCCGGAGATTGATCTCTGTATCTAACAAATTATTTGCCTGTAACGGTATTTCGCAGGTAGCAAAATTCGTTGACTTGTTCTATTTCCTCAAGGTGTATTCTTAGTGTCGAGATTGTTCCAGTGTCCATGGCCAAAATCCTTGTTATGGAGACCGCAGCAAAGACCTCCGCTACCCGGTGCATTTATTCCACATTATGGTCGAGAATAGTCAGGTCGTCGGCATACTGTAATTCTGTTATGTGTCTGCGGGTTTTCAGCCCTCGGATTTTATGCATACCACTGTCTGTTCTGTATCTCACACCGATACCACAGTCCACCAGCCTGCGATCCATTAGCATCAGCATTGCAGTCGTGTATTTGTTGAACCAGATCAGGGCGAGTACGCAGCCCTGTTGGACTCCGTTGGTGACCGTGAAGCTTTCTGTGAAGCCGCCTCTGTGTATCCTCATTTCATTATTTGAATGCAGGCTAGCTATTATGCGTATCAGCTTATCTGAGCAACCGAATTTTTTAAGAATTCCCCATAGGAGTTCTCTATTCGCCTGTAAGGGTTCGGCTAGGAGCGTCACTTTCCCCGCTACACCCAAAGGTGATGGTGTGTAGGTGTAGTAGTCCCATATAAATAACACAAAAATGATTTTTAAAAGTTTTCACTACTTATTGATCAATTAATTTTAAAAAGTGAGATATACAAAAGTTGGAGCTGAGTCTACTCTAACAATTTCAAAACTTTTTTAGGTGGCTTTCCATTTGAATTTTACAAGAAAAAAGGGCGAAAAGAAAATACATTGTTTAGTCATCATCTCTTTCGAGTACAAGCTTTGGAGAAATTCCGCATAGCAGCGCACACTGCGCCCTTATTGGCGAACTAATTATATCAAATGCTTTTGTCAAGTCTATAAAGACTATCACCATTGTTGTGTTTTGTTTGATAACACTTTTGGAAGGAATATAAATTATCATAGGTATTTCTAGAAGTATTTTTAACGCTGAGTACCATGCCATTTGCTGTTTTTCAATATTACGTCTCATTATCGTGCAATACTTATGTTTAGTTACCGTGGATTGTTGCGACGCGTAACGTATCTTATCGAGCTACAAAATTTCAACACGCGAGAAGGTACACTCGCCTGTCGCGATGAAGCGCGGGAATTAAACATGAGTATTCCACAATTGTGAGAGGTAATATCAAAAAACGGCAAATGGCATGGCACTCGGCGTCAAAAATACTTTCAGAAATTCTCTGAATAGTTCATGTTCATTCCAAAAGTTTGAAATTTGTAATTTTCTCCTGCAATTGTCTCCTGGTGAATATAATATCGATGATGCTGTGGTTAGGTCTGATCCCGGCTTGACTCTCCGGGGGTTGACGCACTCTGCGAGTATCTGCATTCTATCTGTGGCAATTGAAGCAAGGATTTTATCAGTCACTCTTGGGAGAGATAGTCCGTTATAGTTGGAGCAGTCGCTGCGGTTGCCTTTCTTTCTGTATATGCTGACCATGATTGCCTCTGTTAAGTCCTTCGGCACAGCTTTCTGATTCCCAGTGATATGAGCATTCTGCGTAGTTTGTAGATATCGACTGGTAAGCCATCAGCGCCTGGGGCTTTGTTGTTCCGTAGCTCCTGGATTGCGCGGTGTATTTTCTCGGAAGTTGGTACGTCTGCAATAGTGTTTTTTTGCGCATACTTGGGGAGTTCATTGAGTATTGTTGGACCTGCTTTTATATCAGTATTTAAGCAGCTAGCTGCAGTATTCCATCTCCAACGTCTCGTTTGCTGTAGGAGACACCCGTCTGCATCCCTAATACTACATTCTTTATTGTGTTGTGGCCGTAAATTTGCTTTGCATTCTCTAGAGTCATGGGCGTCCGCATATCTCTGGAGCTGTTCCGCCTTTTCCTTATGCCATTTATTTTTAAACGTCGCCTTTGCCGTTTTGAAGTCGCGCGCCAGTCTTCTGCTGTCAGGATTGAGTACTACTATAGGCCCAGTTCAGGTAGTATATTGTATGTTGGGCTTACTGTAAGAGAGTAGTAGTACAGGTCTCGCAAACCCTAGTATTTCTTAGGCCTAGTATACTGGAGTAGGGAAAGTCGAAATTTCAACAGGGAACTTATTGCGCCATCCGGCCAAAAACTTGGACATATTTCGACTCTAGAGGGGACTTGGAAAAAAACTCATGGAATTGAACGAGGGGTGACAGAAACCTGTTTCATGGGGCAAGGATTGTGACGTCAAAAGGCTGACCCTATGACATTATAAAATTGTGACGTCATAAGCCCGGACTTTAGAGCTATATATAATAGGAGGGAACTTGAAAAAACTGATCTGTGACGTCATCTAATTATGACGTCACTAGGCTGACCTATTAAGTCATGAAACTGTGATGTCACAGGCCCCGTCCCCCCAAGCTATATACAATAGGAGGGAGGCTTAGAAACAATTCGAGCTCCGAACATTGCCGGCCGTCCGGACGGCGAACAGCGGACGTTTTTTCCGAAAAACCCATCGATAAAACAGGTTCCCTGTTAAAATTTCCACTCTCGAACCATACTTGATGGGAGGAGGCGTGACGTCATCAGCCGTGACCTGAAGACCTAGTATAACAGGGTTGCCACTTTCTGGAAAACCGGGAAAAGCCTGGGAATTTTGTTAATCATGGAGTAGCCAGGGAAAAGTCAGGAAATTTCAATTAAAGTCAGAGAAAAGAATTTTAACTAAAATTCAGTGAAAATCGCTACTTGAAAAATTTTCAAACACCTTGAACCTGGAAAAATAAACTGCTCTCTGGCCTCTATTCTGCAAAAAAAAGTCAGGGAAAACTGAAAAAAATTTGTCTGGAAAACCGGGAAAAGTCAGGGAAATTTGATTCTAAAAAAAAGTGGCAAGCCTGTATAAGGAAGACTCGAGTAGTAGTACTATTAGACCCAGTGTGATGGAAACTGTTAGAAGGCTAACGAGCGGAATGAGTGATCCCAAAAAGAGAAGAGAGTAAGGAAGAGAGAGCCCAAGCTGATGACATGCCAAGCAGAGTTATGACGTCGTAGGTAATGACGTCACCAATGATGATATCGATATGGAGGCTCAATCGCTCCTCTCGTAGCTAGATAGCTTGTCTTACAGTACACCACGCCTGTATTAATCCGAGAACGGGGACAAACGAGCGGAGCAAGTGAGCTCCTCTGAGTTAGATAGCTTATGGTACAGTAAAACACGCCTATATTGGGTCGCGCACCTTGGGAAAAACCAAAAAGTTTAATTTTCATATTTATATTCGAAAATTTTGTTGTCCTCCCTGTTGTAACAATTGTTTCCTCCTTAGTAGAATCATTGTAAGGGCCCTTTCTCTGTTATCTATTTACCTTGTCATCTTCATCCCATGACACCACCTCTTTCATATAGCCCGCTGAATGAAGCGAAGGCAGCAATGAAGATGGGCTCTTAATTTGTTACTATACTTGCGGGTGAAAATACGTTGAGGCTCCGTACTTTTCCTGCGAGTGAGAATGTCATGTAAGATGTAAAAGGGTTCCTCCCATGTGACCATATGTTGCTCCCGGGGTCACACATGCAAAGCATCTGAGCAATACTGCATCTAGTGGTTGAGTTCCAGAGATGTGACCATCTTGTGCTACTAACTCCATCCAGTCACAGTTAAGCTTTACGTCGTTGTATTGTGACTTGAAAGTGTCATGCCATCGAGTGGCGTACGCAGGGATTTTTTCTGGGGGGTGAGTCAAAAAATGATGTAAAATGCTGATTATTAATTTTGCTCATAACGCTTGTCACATTTTCTGATCTTCTGGGGGGGGTTGCCCCCCCCCCTTGCGTACGCCACTGCCATCTGCTCTTCTGTGGCGCGTTGTGTCCGAGTTACTATAATGTGTTGAGGTCACAGCAAATATTTTGCGCATTGAGAATTTCCTGGCTTCCTTATCAATTTTATTGAAAATTATCGTAACGATCCTAGGGGTTGACGGGAGGAACTATTTTCACCCGCCAACCCTCTGATATTTACACAATAGGCCTTCATTTTCCTGGTTTTCTTATCAACTTAATGGTTTCCTTTTCCTTATCAATTTCATTGAGAAGTATAACAGCGATCCTAGTGGTCGATCAAAGGAATTATCTTCACCCACCAATGTACACACTGATATTTGTATATTAATACCAAACACATTTAATTTCTTGGTCTTCTTATCAATTTTTTTAAAAATCATCATAACGATCCCAGAGGTTGACTAAAGGAAGCATATTTACCTATCAACACACTGATATTTACGCACCCCCCCCCCTATCCCCATAATCTTCTGGTTTCCTCATTGATTTTATTAAAACTATCGTAACGATCCTTGGGGTGACCGGGGGAACTATTTTCACCCACCAACACACTGATATTTACACGATAGGCATTTAATTTCCTGATTTTCTTATCAACTTATTGTTCTCCCTTTCCTTATTAATTTCATTGAAAACTATCATAGCGATCCTAGTGGTCGACCAAAGAAACTATCTTTACCCACCAACATACTAATATTTACTAGTGATTAGCGATAGTCGATAGTTTCATACTATCGATAGTCCCAATAGTTTTTCCTGAAACTATCGATAGTTCGGGTAGAAAATGCCGATCAAGAGAAAAGCACCTATGAAAAATGTAGGATGAATACTTTTCTCTTGATCGTAATTTTTTCTATCGAAGCATGTCGAGGAATGCATTTCAGTGTTACCAGATGATAGACGCTACTATAATCGTGGCCCTCATTGAAATGAGAAGATGTACATAGCATTATTTCTAATACAGTCTGGTATGAGGTGAAATAATGAATTTAATGCTCAACTGCTCGTGGCATGCCGGTCGTAATTCTCTATGTTTTCATCAATTTCGTGGTAATCGTGGTTTTGATAAGAAAAGGAAAAAATTCCCAAACTATCGATAGTTTCTCAAACTATCGACGACACTATCGCCGTGTTTTTTTTACAAAACTATCGTTAGTCCCGATAGTTTTTCTTCAAACCTATCGATATACTATCGATCGTCTATCGATAGTTCCCAACACTAATATTTACCCGACACACATTCAATTTCCCGGTCTCCTTATCAATTAATTGATTAGCTCATCAATTTTATTGAAAATTATCACAGCGATCCTAGTAGTTGACTAAAGAAAATGTCTTTACACACCAACACACAACTCCCATCTAATTCTCGGTTTTCTCATCACTATTATTGAAAACTATCGTAACGATTCTAGCGGTTGAATTGAGGAACTATTTTTACCCACCAACACACCAATATTTAGGCCTACACAACACACATTCAATTTCCTGGTTTTCTCATCAATTTATTGGTTTCCTTTTCCTTATTAATTTCATTGAAAACGATCGCAGCGATCCTAGCGGTTGACCAGTCCGAATTTTCGCTCCAATAGTCTCCAATCCTTTCATATTTTCCAGTTCAATTTTCAAAAACGCTCAACTATTACCTAGCTTGAGCTGAGAACCTTTAGAGCCTCTTAAAAATATTAAAAAAAAAAAGACCAGGTAAAAAACGAAAACGAAATTTTAGCTCATTGCGGTACCGAAACATTTCAAATTCCGAATAAATCTATGAATATAAATTTTATAACCTTGAAACCTGCCTAAAACAAGCTCCCTTCCAAATTTCCCTCTTTCAGAGCACACCAGTTTTCTTCGTACTGAACCCGCATTGACGTCTCGGGCAATCATTAATATTTTAACAGTGATTTGGTTTGCAATTTTGTCTTCGTATAGGCACCTAGTTTTGAATAGCAAATTGCGCGCATCAACCTCGCAGTAGTTTTTAATTGCTGGGCCACATAATGGGTATGACTACCTCCGAAGCTATACGTAAGATCTCGGAAATCAAATTCGCTGACACGAGTAGAAATTGCCGATTAAGTCTCTCGTTTCGGTGCACAGAAGGTGGTGACTAATTTGTAATGCTAATTTTAAAATCGAAACTATGGAAAAAGGAAAGAGTGAACAAATTTTCCTCTGTTAGACTATTATTTTACGTGAATTTGATCCAAAACGAGTTTCAGCTCGAATTCACATCGCGACGTTGCAATACAGCAACGTACTTTCCATTCGACGAGCGTCCGGTTTATTAATCTGATCTAAATCGCCAGTTCGCAACCAGTCTGCCCATTTACTCTATTACCAAACTTACGGCGAAGATGTAATTTTTTCTACGAAATTAAACTGGTCGGTTATGTAAGTTTTATTAAAAAGTTCGTGTATTAACTTAATTAAGAATAGCCATAATCGTTTTTGAATACTGCACAACGCGGCCGCGGCGGCGGTGAAGTCGTCGCGATAGATCCTCCTCGAGCCCGAAGCTACATTTTTCATAAATTCAAAATTGTATACACGCGAGAGAGAGAGAGAGCCGTTGCCACGGGTATTTCATGACAATTGTGTCGACTCGATTATTCACCCCGCTGCACAAATTGCGATAAAAACTGAGTGAAAAAAATATACGACGATACGAAAATATTTTGTTCAATCTCAATTGAAGTTTTCTTCAGAGCGACGAGAAACCGCAAAATTAGTCGACCACGAACGATGAAGTTATTTACATTCCAGGAATAACTTTGACTCTTTTGCGTAATATTTCTCCCTCTTTTTTTTTCTTTCTTTTGTATTCCCCTCCGATATTGAAGACGATATTTCACGAGAAAATTACAAGCACCTGTTGCGAATGAGCGACCTATATTTTTCCGGATTAAAATGCAATTTCGGATCAGATAAATTTCGAGGGAAGCGTTAAGTCGAAAAACATGATATAAAGTTTCTAAAAGGGTTTACCAACAGTAGTACGAACTGGGGAAAAATAAATAAAGTGACGCTGCAGCACCACCGTGTCACGCTGCCGTACATATGCGAAAGAATAAACCTAGTATATATATTTAACCATTTTATATATAAAAATGAAAATACGACCGCGGTCGACCAAAAATTCTATCCCTCAGCGGTTGAACTATTTTTTCTTCTTTATTTCACTCGTACTTTCTCGATTTTCTCAAGCTCCAGCATGAAACACCTGTGTATTATAACTTCTTCCCGTCAATTTCGCTACTCCAACGCATCTCGGAAGCGAGCTGAGAAAATGATGGGAAAATTTCACTATTAAATCAATTACTGTAATATAAAGACGACCAAACAAATTCTCTCGAATATGCGGTCTTTCTGAAAAAAAATTCATCTCAGCTACATTAATTGAGGAAAGCAGGGAGCCTGTTTTCTAATTAAGGTCGAAGTCAGGCTGTTCATCACTTTTGTACACCAAAAACTTCGTTGGAGGAAATCATTTCATAACCTAGTCACTGGGTAAGATACAAAAATTTGGACATGTTCCATATATTTCGGTTAGGTCTACAATTTTTAACCCATATTTCTTGAATGTGAGTCCAAGCATTCATGATTATGACTTCAGAATTTCGAAAGGAGGCTCTAGAGATCTTCTGGCAGAGATAATCATGTTTCATGTCTACTTAGTGTAGGCAAATAAGGAAAAAAAAAAATTTGCTGGAGCGAACGTTTCTTTGCTGAAAATGGTTCAGGATATGGTCCTAAACAACATACTAAAAACCCCGCGTTTTCACCCGGGAGCTTCTTTTTTTATGGGGGTTCGAACCCCCTAAAAAATTAGTTCAAGCCTATATCGTGCAAAATTGAAATTTTATTAAAAAATGTTTCAAACAAAAGTTGTTCCTCGTTACATTTCATACCAAATAACGTATTCAACTTTCTGCCTATACCAATTACCACCTTTGCAAAGGCCGTTCAAAAGAGGACCAAAATCAGGTTTTTCCATATAGTATCTCACAAAATTGAGATTTTATTAAAAAATGGAATTTCCAGGAATGATCCTCCTAGTCACAAAAAAGTGTGACACCAGAAGCAGTCACTATTAAAAAAACGCCAAAAACCAATGACCGTTTTTATGATAGTTTTCTAGGTCATTTTTTTCCAACAGTTTTTCCAGGAGAAGTTGTGAAGAAAACAGTGAAAGTTTTCCGTAACAATTTTTTGCAACTGTTTTTCCAGGAATGGTTCTCCTGGTCACCAGAAACTGTGACAATTTTCTGTGACGGTTTGTCCAGAAGCAGTTCAAGTCAGAAAACTGACAAAAAACAATGACGGTTTTTATGACTGATTCTATATCACTTTTTTTCAACGGTTTTTCTAGGAGAAGTTGTGGTCACAAAACTGTCCCAGAAAACGGTGACAGTTTTCTGTGAATTATTTTCTGACAGTTTTCTATAACAATTGTTTGTGAGGGTCGGTCTTTCCAGAAGCAGTCTCGATCAAAAAACCGCCAAAAAACGATGATAGTTTTCATTATAGTTTTCTATGTAACTTCTTTTCAACAGCTTTTCCAGGAGAATCCGTGGTCACAAAACTGCCACAGAAAACGGTGAAAGTTTTCTGTGACTCATTTTCTGACAGTTGTTCATAACAATCTTTTGTGTCAGTTGTCCAGTAGTAGTCCTCCCAGTCACAAAACTGTCACAAAAAACTGTGACAGTTTGACCTTATGGTCCGGAGGAGGCTTACTAGAAAACGCCTCGACTCCATAAACCCCTTCCCAGGGATCACCTAAATAGTAGAAAACGGTGGATTGGGCTTCCTGTTCTGGGCAAGTTTTCTTTGCAGTTAAAGACGTGTCCCTTGCCCATTAGGATTCCGACCAGTCTTTTACAATCCTAACACAGTTGAAAGTTTATTTGTTAGATTAAAGAATCCCGTTCCTGCGTTTGAAAGGAGTGGAGTATACAGCATAGCGTGCAATGATTGCTCTGGAATACATATAGGGATGACTGGTCGTTAGCTCCGAATTAGAGTGGCTGAGAAGGGAAAATTGGGTGAGTTGGCATTTGCTGATCATTTGATCGAAAGTAGCCATAAGTTCAAAGAGGGGACTGAGGCCCTCGAGAGTTCGTATTTGAAACGCTTGACTCTGGTTTGTTTGAACCAGTATATGAGAATGATTCACATTTTGATGACTCGCTGGTTCAATCATGATTTTCATATCGAGTTCCTCTTGTTTCCGTTGGTGTTGAGTTCAGTCGCTGTTTCTCAAGTTTACGCCTTGAAGATGGTTATTTAACTGAAAGCGCTCGCAGCTGCTGTATTTCGTGTGGTTTTTGTAATCCGCTACTCAATTTGAGTACAATCCCTAGTCGTAATGTTTGCCCATAAAATTAAAGAACGAATTAATTCTCTGATAGTTTCAAATCTGATGATTTGCACCTGCAATTTTTTCGAGCATCGGATGAACTTAATTGATGTTAATTTACCCATCCAGTTAATACGATTCTGTAGGTTACGGACTTTTATTCTTCTACCACTTGATATGACGTAATGGTGACGTGGCTTCATCGATAAATTATTGTTATTTCAGATACTAGTGTAGGCAAATTAGAGCAATATTGAAAAAAAAAACATTTTGCTGGAGCAAACGTTTCTTTACTGAAAATGGTTCAGAATGTGGTCCTGAACAACATATTAAAAATCCCACGTTTTCCCCTTGGAGCTTCTTTTTTTATGGGGGTTCGAATCCCCCAAAAATTAGTTTTTCGTAATCTTTTTGTCTCTTTTGTTTATAGTGCCCTCCTGTCATTAGCCGATCGGCTGTTGGAGGGCACTCTAATAATATAAATATAAATATATCGCGTGAAATTGAAATTTTATTAAAAAATGTTTCAAACAAAAGTTGTTCCTCGTTAAATTTCATACGAAATAACGTATTCAGTTTTCAGCCTATACCAATTAGCGCCTTTGCAAAGGCCGTTCAAAAGAGGACCAAAATCAGTTTTTCCATATATTCTACAAAAATTTTATGAAAAAATGTTTCAAACAAAGATTGTTTTTCGTCAAATTTTCTATAAAATGAGCTATTCATCCTTCAGGAGGTTCGTTTTTAGTAGTTGTTTGAACCCCCAAGATTTGGTCTTTTGCTCGTATTATCTTGCCTAATTGAAATTTTATTTAAAAATGTTTCAAACAAAAGTTGTGTTAAATTTCCTATCAAATAACGTATTCAATGTTCAGCCTAGGTCAATTAGTGCCCCGGCATAGCCTTAAAGGGCCGTTCAAAAAAGGACCGAAATCAGTTTTTTCATATATCTCCCAAAAATTGAAATTTTATGAAAAAATGTTTCCAATAAAATTGAAAAAGGGTTTTCCAACTGTACAAATCTACTTTATTAGTTGCTTTTACAAGATTACGTTCGGGTGTTATCCCATGATCAGTTGTGTCGCAATTAACTGGAGAACAAGGCCTTAACCATGAGTTTTTATAGGTTCCCTCCAAAAAATTAGTTTAAGCCTATGGGCACCATACTTTTCTCTCTCCTAGGAATCTCATCTTTGGTCCTTGCAAGAAGTGGCCTAATATACGAATAAGAATTAAAATAAACAATTTAAGGGGAAGGTGGGTCATTTGCTTCTTCATGTATTCCGAAGGTGCTGCGGTAGAAGCATCTTTTTGTGGCCTTCTTATGGATAATTTTCTCGATCTCGAGGATGATCGATTCTCCCTCCTACAATCATTCACAACACAAAAAGGCTCCGCACCTTGCAAAAAATACACCACCTAGTGTTGCTCTCTCTCGAACGCGCCTCCAATTAAGTACTACATAAGTTTTCGCCGTTTCAATCGGAGTACATCTTGATATCAAAAAGTTGGTCCAGAATAAGCTTATAAGACTCAGAAACTCGTCAAGCAAACTTTTAACAGGCAACCTGTTTTACCGGAGGGCATGTTGAAGAATAATGACGGGCGCCGCGAGGTAAAACGTGGGAGGAAAAATTTTTACCACCGGGCTACGTATGATAGGAGTAGGACTTAGAAACATTTCTTCCTCCGAGCTTTATAGACCGATTCCCCGTGACGTCAACATCTTCGATTTTGATTGAATGCTTATTCTCTGCTGCTGGCTTTGGGGCAGCCATTTTAGAATCCCATAAGAATACACAGGGAACATTTCGATCATTCACTAGTATTCAAAAACAAGAAGTAGGTTAGCAATAAAAACTACATATTTGAATTCCAGAGAACTTCTAGATTCTAGATAGAGATCTCTAATACATTAGGAACATCTTGTTTTTGAATATCTGTATGTGATCGAATCGTTCCCTGTGTATTCTTATGGATATCGATGTCATGATTGGCCCAATAATCGTAATATCGATTACAAATATGGGTACTTTGACTCATCACCATCGCTCACTGTTATCAACACTGTGACGTCACCGGGGAATCGGTCTATATGATAGAAGGTGTTTCAGGCTAATTTAGTATACTCATAAGTACTGTATATGACGCCTAGTCATACTTAATATCAAGCCTAGAATAACGAAGGCTAAAAGTAGAAACTTTTTAGGCTAGTCATTATAGGCCTACTATAGTATATTAGGCCCAGTATAATGAAGGCTGGTGTTTGAAATTTTTTAGGCTACATTATTGGTCTAGTATAGTATATTAGGCTTACTATAATGAAGGCTAAAGTTAGAAATTTAGGCGTAGTTAGTACAAGCCTAGTTATACTTTCAGGCTAATCATTCTAGGCCTAGTGTAGTATATTAGGCCCAGTATAATGAAGGCTGGTGTTTGAAATTTTTTAGGCTACATTATTGGTCTAGTATAGTATATTAGGCTTACTATAATGAAGGCTAAAGTTAGAAATTTAGGCGTAGTTAGTACAAGCCTAGTTATACTTTCAGGCTAATCATTCTAGGCCTAGTGTAGTATATTAGGCCCATATAATGAAGGCTAATGTTTGAAATTTTTTAGGCTACTTATTATAGGCCTGGTATAGTACATTAGACCCAGTATAATGTGGGCTAAAGTTTAAAATTTCTTAGGCTAGTTATTATATGCCTAGGCTTAGTATTATGAAGGCTAATGTTTGACATTTTTCAGGCTACGTATTACAGGCCTAAAAGAATAGTATATGAGGCCCAGTAGGCTTAAGTTCAAAATTCCTAGTATGTATAACGAAGGCTCAAGCTATTTAGGAATGAGAAAACACAATAGTGACGCTCATAAAACAGGTTCCCTGTTTGCTTCAATTAACGAGTTTAAGGAAGGCAAACTCCGAGTGGCTCACAAAGTGGGCTGCGACTTTTTTTTTGTATTTTTTAATGGTCAACGGTTATCGTTGAAATAACTGCCCAAATTTTCCCGGTTATCAGCTATCGGTTAGATGATCTTTCCCTTTTTTTTGGTTGTTGGTTATCGGTCAAACTTCATTTTTCCAATAACACTGTTAAATATTGAAAAATGTTTCGGTTAGAAGCCCTAAAATTTTCTGTTGGCGTTGTTAGAACCCCTGGAATTTTCGTTCGAGTAACTGTTATAACAGAAAAAATGAAAGCTGAAGGTGTATCGGTCAAGAAGGTCAAGATTGATTGTCAATTATGAAGGTTACAGTCAATCGGTCAAGATCAGTATTTTCATTTTGGTTATATAACAGTTGACCGAAAAATAGTTTTTTATTGTGCAAGCCCTGGTGAAAGTTCTTCAGAAGTACATGAATAGATTGTTCAATCTTAATCATGTGAAGTTGTATATCTTCAAAATCCCTGCGCATTCCCAGGAATAATCACGGTCAATTGAAGTGCAACGTGAGTAGACGTCGCGTCACGTCTAGTCACATTAGGGTGATGATGCAGACACGCAGCATGGGAGCCTAATGTTCAAAGAACGTGTAAAATTTGATGATAACGTGTCCTACTGTACATGAACAATATTTATGCCATTTTTCCGAAACCAAAAGGTGCACGTTTGTCAAACTCACCAGTCACCGCTGCAGACTGCACCTGTTCTGCATTAAGCCACTACAAATATATGTGGAAATCGGAGTTAAGATTTTCTATTGATAATGCCAATTCTGTTGATTCTTAGTCCGTGTCGTGCCTTCCGGTTTCCTCCAATTAATCTGGGCTCGATCAATAACAAACCTTTGACTATATAGTACTTCTGATAGAGAAAGAAAAGATTTATTTACGGACGTAATGAATCTTTTCTTTCTCTATCAAACATGGGTCGTAGTTTGGAAGATACCATTAACTTTGTATAGTACTTCGTATGGACTGACTTGACAAGGCATCTGCGGGTGGGTAGAATGAAGCCAATAGTGTATGTGCGGTAGGGAGGCAGAAGGAATACACTTGTTCAGGGATAATTGTTGTGCAGGTTGCATTCACAACGTAACACAATTCGTCAAGGGGCTATGGGTTTGCCGCTAACGCTGGATTCACGAGTTACCTCCCTTGCGATAACTGCTTCACAGAACGCGTGTGGTTCATACAAAGTACTATATAGTGAAAGTAATAAACACGGAAGCGTATGTATTCATCCGGTTGACCACCCAAATTGGTGAAATTTTCTTTCCAGTGTCGAACGTGCTGTATGAAGCAAAAGTGGTGGGCTATCCGGTTAGAGAAACTATTTATACAGAAAGTTTGCTGTCTTCATTCTTGCTGGTGGCAACTTGGCGAGTCTTTATCAGTCTGGTCTTCTGTGGTCTTCATTTTGTATTTTCGTTCCTATCAAGCCGCTTGACAGGCGAAGCAGTGCACGTTTCATCAATTACATTATTGTTCTTTGGTCATCTGAATTATTTTTGCGATAATTTCATTCGCAATCATTTAATTGTGTCGTTCATTTGAAGAGGCCGGGGAATTATCCGAGAACACAAATTCAACGTAAGTAAATGCTATCTTACATCCTTTCACGAATGTGTTGATTAATCGTAGTTAATGGTAACATTATCTTATTTTTCTCAGTAATTATGCCGGACATCAAATTGCAAGGTTGTGACACTGACGAAGTATTCGCTATCGACATCGAAATCGTCAAATGTTCTTCGACCATCAAAACTATGGTAGAAAATCTTGGTTTGGATGATGAAGTGGTTCCACTACCCAACGTGAACGCTGCCACTCTACGAAAAGTGATTCAGTGGTCTACTTATCACAAAAATGACCCTCCAGTCGAATATGATAAAAAAGAAAAACGAACTGATAATATTTCGAGTTGGGATGCTGATTTCTTAAAATTAGATCAAGGAACATTGTTCGAACTTGTACTGGCCGCGAATTATCTGGATATTAAAGGATTACTGGACGTCGCCTGCAAAACAGTCGCGAATATGATCAAAGGTAAAACCCCGGAAGAAATTCGTAAAACTTTCAATATCAAGAACGATTTCACGCCAGAAGAAGAAGAACAGATCCGCCGAGAACAAGAATGGTGCGAAGACAAATAGTGATTTCGAAACATTTTGCCTTCTTATTTTTAATAGTTTTTTTTTGTTACATCAAATTGAGTTTTCTATAACAAGTATATTATTCCGATTACTTACTTTTTCATTTTTCGAAATTTTCGCAAATATTTGTGTACCTTCACGACTTCATCGTCGGAAATGCGTAGTTTCCGTGAAGTTCGATCGATGACAGAAATTTTTTTCCCCGCAGTTTGTTTCCTACGCCAAGGAAACAAGAAATTGAATGTGTGCTAAGTTAATATCAGTATATTAGTGTGTAAAGATGCTTCCTTTAGTGAACTGCTAGGATCACTGCGATAGTGTTCAATAAAATTCATAAGCAAACCAATAAATTGACGATTAGGTGTGTTGTGTAAATTCTGTGTGTTGGTAAGTACCTATAATTTCCTCAGAAGTGCGATTCTCAACGCTGATTGGTCGAAATAGTTGAGAGGGTTAGTGATTGTTAAAAGGGTCAGACGGAAGATATGAAGATACAGAATGAGAGGGGCGGATACTTTAGGGACGGTACACAAACAGAGGTGTTCAAAGAATTATGAAGGAGATACGAAAAGTAGTGCAATGTCGCACCAGAAACAATTTGAAAACACGTTATTCTTTCAAAAGTGCCAATGGTGCAATTGTTCTGATCGTTTTTGACATGTTTCATGTCTTAGCGCTGACCTGACCTCCCACTCCCTTTTCAATGTCTTTAACGGCACCCCAATCGTCTATTGGAAATCTGTGACCCAAGTTAATTTTCTTCCTCCCTCCCCTTCCCCCTAGAGAATTTGCGAAGAATCCTTGATTTGATCCGGGATAGTTGGCTTATTAAACAAGAACAAGAATGAGGGCGAACAAGCAGAACGAGTGAGTCCCCGAAAGCTAGTTAGCGTAGTCTACAGTATACTAGACTTGTACTAGACTAAGAATGGGGATGAACGAACGGAGAAATTTACTCTTTGTAGCTTTAAAATGGACTTAATTAAGCTATACTAGCCTTAAACTAGGCTTAGTATACAATACGGTAGATCATATTATGCTTCTGCTTCCTTTCCCATCGATGCACTTGGAATCCTTGACCTAATCCAGCTAGAAATCTGCGAATCCGAGGGAGAAAGAAGAGGTAGTAAGGTACTAATTTGATGATGTCACGGGCAGGTCCAAGCTGATGACGTCACGGATATTGATGACGTTGATGTCTTTACTTTGCCTTTATGGTTCTACCCAAGATTTTGTCTTAACTGGTAGCTGGATAAAGAGACATTGAAAAACGACGGCTTCCTTAACGAAGATAAACGAGGAACGCGGGGAACCTGTTTTATGAATCATATAGAATTTGGCATTGAGAATTTGAGGAAGCCTAGACCTAGATAAAGCTAGTATAAGGAAGGCCTAGACCTACTATAAGCCTGTCTCGATTTTCGAGCTATATATGATAGAAGGGGACTTGGAAAAATTCATATTATATATGGCTCGAAAGTTGAAATTTTAACAAGGAACCTGTTTTATGGGGGGCTTTTTGAGAAATTTGCCGTGCGCCGTCCAGCACAAAAATGTAAACATTTCGATCATCACGCTACGTATGATAGGAGGGGGACAGAAAAATTTCGACTATCGCGCTATATATGATAGGAGGGGGGACTTGGAAAAATGTCGACTCTCGAGCTATATATGATATGAAAAGGACTTAGAAAAATTTCAACTCTCGACCTATCATATACAGCTGGAGATTCGAGAAAAATTTAGACTCTCAAACTATATTATACCAGGCTTATAGTAGGTCTAGGTCTTCTTTATACTAGCTTTGTCTAGGTCTAGGCTTCCTTGAATTTTCAATTCCATAACCCAATTTCCTCATAAAACAGGTTCCCTGCGTTCCTCGTTCAACTTCGTTAAGGAAGCCGTCGTTTTTCCAAGTCCCCTTCCTATCATATATAGCTCAAAAGTCGAAATTTTTCTGAGTCCCTCTCCTATCATATATGGGTCGAGAGTCGAAATTTTTCTAAGTTTTTTGCTGGATGGCGGACGGCGCACGGCAAATTTCTCAAAAAGCCCCCCATAAAACAGGTTCCTTGTTAAAAATCCTATTCTAATTAATATTAATAAAATTAAAATTAATAATCCAATTTAAATTATAATACAGTGGAAACTCTATATAACGAATCTGAATGGACCACAAAAAAAATTCGTTATATAGAAAATTCGTTAAAAAGAAATTCATTTTTTTTCTTATTTTTGCGAAGTTCCACATTTTGAATGATAAAAATTTCCAAATTTCACCTGAAAGTTGACATTGTTAGAAGGAAATGTTGAAACATTCGTCAAAATTCAAATTTTCTGGAGAAAATATTCAAATGTTTACCAAAGAATTAGAATTTTCAGAAAAAAGTTTGAATTCAGGACAGAAATCGACATTTTTTTGGAAAAAATGACAAGATTTCTGTAGAAAATTCGTTATATAGAGTGAATTGTTCGTTATAAAGAGATTTTTTAACACGTAAAATTCATTGAAGGGGGAGAGACCGAGGAAAAATTCGTAATATAGAGGAATTCGTTATATAAGGGTTTGTTATATAGAGTTTCCACTGTAACAATAAATTTTCCAATTCAATAACTAGGTATGTTTTGACTTATTCAATAATTTTGAATTGAAGGGCAATATGTACATATTAAAATTCAATTTTAATATAATTTAAAATTTAATTTTAGATCTTTATAATTGATCTTTTTAAAATTAACAATTTTACTAAATGAATTATAAACAATTTAAATTGGGAGGGGGGTAGTTAGTGGATGAGAATACAAGCGAAAAATTTGGTCACCTCGTCGGATCCTAACTACCCCCCCTCCTGATATATTTCCCGCACGTATAAAATCATTTGTCTTGCAATTTAAATTAATTTATAAATTAAAATAATATTGATTATCATTTTCATATTTTTTAATAAATGAAATGATTTTTTATTATTTTTAATAACCATGCATAAATAAAATTAGAATAAATAAAATTAATTGTGTATTTTCTATCTAATAAACAGACTCCTCTAATGAATTAATACCGCCAAATTAATTAATTTTAATAAATCTTTAATATAAATTTTATATTTAATAATATTTCAGAGTATCTAATCCTTTATTTTAAAAATGATTTTTATTAAAATTTTTTATAAATATTAAAAAATTTCATATAAAATAATATAATTTATTTAAAATTATTTTATATCTTATTGATAAATTTATTAATATTAAAATTGATTAACTTGAAGGCACTGACGTCCAATTATTTTATTATACACAATGTTTCACCCCGATGAAGACGGCGGTGTCGTTGAAACGTTGGTGCTAATTGTGTGTAATAAAACAATTGGACGTCAGTGTCTTCAAGTAAATCAATTTTAATTTATAAAAAGGCGTCGTATTAAATACGTTATTCAATTTTTATTAATACTGTTCAACTGTTCAAGCTTGCACAATATAATAATTAATTAAATGAATATTAAAATTGACTTTAATTAATTTAATAATTATAAATATTTTATTTAAATAATCAAATAATAAATTTAAATAAAATCAATTATTATTTAAATATATTATGTTAATATTATTCATTTTTTCTTATCAATTGAAATATTTAAACATTGAATTATTTTGATAATAATTATTTTATTAATTCAAATTTCAAGAATAATTTTCATTATTATAATTTTAATAAAGAATGATTAATTTTATATGAAAATAAAAAAAGTGAATATTTTATTTATTGGAAATAATAATTTTTATTATTTTAATGTTTAAATTTAAACATAAAAATTTTACTGAACCATATTTGAAAAAAATTTATTATTATATTAATTTTATCATCAAAACGTCTACAAATTTAAACATTATATGAAATATTGGATCATTAATTATACTGAATTATATAAATTCAAGCTTTTATTGGATTTGTTATTTCAATAAATTATTTTTCATATTCAATTGATATATTTAGGAATTCATGTGTAATTTTATATAATTTAAATTATGGTTGAATATTTCGTTATTTCCAATTTTTCTAGAACAGGTTCCTTGTTGAAATGTCGACTCTCGAGCCATATATAATAGGAGGGGTACTTAGAAAACTTTCGACTCTCGAGTCATATATGATAGGAATTTTTCTAAGTCCCCCTTCTATCATGTATAGCTCGAGAGTCAAAATTTCTCCAAGTCCCCCTCCTATCATAATATAGCTCGAGATTCGAGTAAAATTCAGATTCTTAAACTATATTATACTAGGCTTATAGTAGGTCTAGGCTTCCTTGAATTCTCAATACCAAACCCCATATGACTCATAAAACAAGTTCCCTGCGTTCCTCCTTTTAATTCATTAAGGAAGCCGTCGTTTTTTGACATGTTTCATGTCTTTACCCTGCCCTGACTCCTAATTTGATATTTTGCGAGTGCCCACCCCTTCACCCTCGTTACTCCGTGGAGCTAGTCAGTTTTTGTTATACTAGACCGTGCTCCCAAAAAGCTATCGCCTTGAAATATTCTATTTAGACTTATACTAGACCAAGGAGCGGAGCGAGTGAGCTACTCAAAAGCTATTAGCTTGAAATATTCTAAAGTAGACTTTTACTAGACCATCCCCCCTAAAAGCTATCAGCTTTAAACATCCTAAACTGGGCTTATAAGTGCAACCACCCTGGTATGTACTGAGGTACAGTACACATAATGCAGATTGTGAGCGTATCAGTATTCATTCTGTGTATCCCATTTACACGGCCATACTGACATCCGACAGCAAAATACTTGCTGTATACTGAGAAAGAGAAAGATATGAAACATGATTTTTATTTATTTGGCTGCGCCAGAACATTTTTCCTTTTTTTGGAGAGATTCCTCCGTTTTCCCATGTACCCTTCATTGTATCGTCTTGTTGGTAGTATTGGCAAGAGGGGAACGAAAATAGACCTAGAAAAAGATAAGAATGGGTGAGACATATGTGACCGATTCCGAGGCGTGAGAATGATTTCTGTATGACGAATAGTTTAATTAGAAGAAGTCTAGGGGACCATCTTGGTTTTTATTGCTCTAGGTTTGTCTAAAAATACTGAGTTTTTCCATGAGTTCACTATCAGGGATCGATCGGATCAGAAATTTTATGAAAGAGAAGAGAATCTTTGGAGGTAAAGGAAACGGCATCGTATTCTTGGAAGTTGATGCAGCCCGGAATCCGGAGGAAGGAAACTGTTGTTGAAGTGGATGATAGTGTCGACAGAAGTAAATGAATGCGTTGAATTTGTGAACACCCTATATTTTGGCCATGCGATATCATACTGTACGGTGTACATATATTCGAAAATAACAATTGAATAAAACTACACGCTGTGACAGTCGAGGTTCGCAAACACCCGTGAGCACTGTTGGTACGATCTTACATACTCTTTGTTCGTCTTGAGAGGAAATGAATAATACAATGTTACGTGGGTCAGGTAGAACACAAGTCAGTTGCAGTTTGTCATTTCCTATTGTATTATTGGTACTGTAGGAAATAATATGGTGCTGTTAAGGACAACTCTACAGCTAATGAACATCACTACGTGTGTAAAAAAAACAATACTGGAATGTGGGTGATGGGGCGATATATAAAGGGATCGAACGCACAATTCACTAGGGTAGATTTTTCGCTGCTCTAAATGCACGGAAACCAGTGCAGTCGAATCGTTGGTGTTTTTATGCAGTGATACTCGTATTTTTGGGCGACAATGTATTTGACGTACCTATTTATCGAGTGTTTGGTAGCTTGCTAGCTGAGAGATTCAAGAGAAGTCAATGAAGTTCTCAATTATCAACAATCGTAAATATTTGATGGTTATAATCATCAAGTGGTTGAACCGATTAAAGTTACAGCAACGACCAGTACCGGAAACTCCATAAGAAATATATTGAGAGCTGTTGCTTGCCGCTCTTCCCCATTTACCGCAATGTTAATGCTGAAGTATTAATTTGAACCGTAACGCCACAAGCGATTCAAATAACATTGTAAGCTAGGAATAAGGAATAAGCCCTGCCGCTAGAGCATAAAAATCCAGCGGAGTTTCTGGTATTGATCGTTTAATGCATTTGGTTACAGCTATGAGCTATTGATGCTGTATTGTTGAGTTTGTTCTCTTAGTATATGGCGTTATCAAGTTGAGAGAAATACTGGCCACAATATTGTCGATGGATTGGAATGATTACGAAGGGTATGTTTGTAGATTGAGTTCTGTCGTCGATGTTTAGGTGACGATGGTCATATCGTGAAGTACCTCTGGTTATCCTACCTAGTGTGGGCCTTCAGTGGTCTAGTGGATGTCTCACATGTGGTGGGATGTGCTTGATGGACATTGAGAATGTCTTGGCAATGCGGATCTTGTTGTTGTCCAAGCGTGAGAGAGACGCCCCACGCGGACATTGAGGTCTCGTGTAGTTGCTGGGGTAGCGCTCTCAGAATGGTCGCGGGCCACTGCGGTAGCTTGTGACCCATGATCGAGTGGCTCACAACTCAGATAGAACGCATTGGGACGGAGCTTAACGGTGGTACGCAACCCTTTTTTGGACTCGGATCGTGGAAACGGCAACACCGGTTTGGATATGCCTTAAGTTTGTCTCACAAACTCAAAACGAAAAGTCTGATCAAAGTCCCGTTGCGGTGGTGGAGAGCTTGCTCTGTTCAAGAGACATTGTAAGGAAGAATGGGTCAACCTCCTCCAGTTTAGATAGTTTGGCTGTCACACTTTGTTTATCTTCTCCATTGTTGCTAGGGATAACGAGTATCTTCTTGATTGACTTTTGTGATTATCTTTTGGGCAGATTGATGTTCTGGATTTCAGGTGATATCTGGGCTTTCCTACCAGGTGAGTAGGAATTTCCAGGGCGTAGTTTGTTGGGCCTCATGCATATAATTTTAGCGAATGTTCTTTGATCTAGGTATCTGTTGGCTATTCTATTGCACTCTTCTTTTTTTGTCGTTGCGCTCGAGGCAATGTGAATTCAGTATTGGGAAAGGGAAACCTCTATCTTCTAGTAGAGCCCCTGTAAAAGGTGTGTTTTCTGCCTCTACTTGATTGGGCATTCTCAAAGGAGGCAGCCGATTGAGTGTGGCTTTAGAGGCCTTGGCTTTTTGACTCTCCACCACCGGTTTTGGCACATTGTTAATCAATGGGGCAAGCTTCTCCAGGGCCCTCATTACTGCCTCCTCAATCATTGACTGCCGTCCTCTTTGGTTAATGGACTTGGCGATAGTGTTTGTAAAGAGTCTGCATCTAACTTGAGTCTTTGTATTTCACTCTTCAGATTGGTGCACTTCACCGTTTTTTGAGCAATTTGCTTGTCCGTCGCGAGCAAAAGTGCCTCGCAGAACTGAGCCGTGGGAAATGTGTTCGCAATTCACCCGCAAAGAAATGGATGACGTTGCAAACACGCATACAAAATTTAGTGATGGAATTCAATGATTAAGAGGACGACGACAACGAATTAAAGTACTTGCGAAATCTTGGCCGCACCATAGTTATACAGGGTGGTCCAAAATGATGTTAACAGTTAAATGGGGATGTGGACTAAATTTGTTGTAGCGCAAAAACACGAAACGTTAGACGTATAATTCAAATATACGAAATTTGTATCTCAATTTTATCTTTAATTTGCGCCAAATATGAAGTCTCTACGACTTTCCTGAGCCGAGTTATGGACTAAAATGTGCCAAAAATTTGACGCAGGGGTTCCAAAGTTGTTAATTATCAAGGAATCTAGTTTGCGTTATCCCTCAATTTCTTTCGATGCTTTAGTGAAATTTAGTGCGGAACCCTCAAAAAACGGTTAAAAATTTCTGAGAAACACCGAAATGGGTCAATGGGCCCAAAAATGGTCAAAATTTCCCCAAAATGATAAAACCGCCTAATCTTCGACGTTTTTCTCGATTCTGAGATAAAATTTAGCGCTGAATCTGAATAAAATTGTTAGGAAATTGTGCGAAGCACCAAAATAGATTAATGGGACCAAAAAGGGTCAACATTTCTCCAAAACGAAAAAAATCGCCTAACCTTCAAGTTTTTCTTGATTCTAGGGTAAAATTGTGTGAGTTCAGAAAAAACTGTTGAATGCGAAGCACCAGAATGCCTGAAAGTGCCCAAAAACGATCATAATTCTACCAATTTGGAAAATCGCTTGGTCTTTTAAATTACATTTGGTTCTTGAAGAAATCGAGCTTCGCGAGAACAATGATTGCTCGCGGTGATCGACTGAGGCCCTGCTTATGATCGAAGCTGGTAACAGTGTGAAAACTCACGTTGTTCCATCAGGCGATGGAGTGAATGGTATTAAGATGCTCGTCTTACATTGTGAACTCGTAGTGATTAATTGGCCAAGTGCTTCTAGCAATGAATGCGGGTAAGAGTGCGATCATTTTCTCGTAGCGCCAGCCGAGAGAGTGACGTTTCAGGGAAGCTTGTCTCTCGTTGTCAGCTCGCGGTGAGAGATTAGGTAGGGCCCCCGATACCATGGAGTCAAACGAATGCTCTAAAATTCTCGTGGTTTCTCACAAAGACGCAAATGATGCCGTGAAGTTCTCTCTTTTGTGATAAACCACGAGTATTTCCGTGCATTCACCCGCCTCTATCAAACATGGGCCACCTCGAGCTGCCAACAGAAGACGAGCTTCACGGTATCATTCGCGCCTTTATAAGAAAGCACGAGAATATCCGCGCATTCATTTGCCTCTTTGGTATTTGGGGCCCTATCCATTCTCTCACCGCGAGCTCGTGACGAAAGACGAGCTTCACAGTATTATTCCCTCCCTCGCGTGGACGTACGAGAATTTTCTCACATCCGCCTGCCTCTATCGAACACGGGTCCTTGATCGTTCTCTTACCGCGAGCATGTAATGGAAAACAAAGTCACAAGTATCATTATCTCCTTCGCCTGAAAGAACAGGAGTTTTAGCGAAAGCACCCGCCTTGATCATACACGGGGCCTCAGTCGATCTCTTACCGCGAATGGAAACCAAAGTCGCCGGTATCACAGGCGCGGATCCAGACGATCACTTTGGGAGGGGAAACAATCCGAAAAAAGTTTAAAGGACCTTTTTTTTTTTTTTTTTTTTTAAATTTTCTTCGATACTACAGATTTTTTGTTGTTTTTTTGGTTTTTTGGGGGATTTGGGGGGGGGAAATTTCCCACATCCCCCCCCCGTGGATCCGCGCCTGGTATCATTCTCTCCTTGGCAAGAAACAACAGGAGTTTTTGCGGAAGCACCCGCCTCAATCATACATGGGGCCTCAGTCGATCTATGTTGAACCCAGGGATCATTCGCCTGCCTCTGTTAAACACGGGGTCTGGATCGTTGTCTTACCGCGAGCTCATGACGAAAGTCGAGCGTGACGGTGTCATTCCCTCCTCCGGGTGAAACCCCGAGAAATTCCGGGCGTTCGTCCGCCTCAATCAAAGACTGAGCTTGTAGCTGATCGCTCATCACGAGCAAAACCGAATTTGCAGTATCCTCCCATTGCCTGAATCAAGGAGTTTTTGCACTTTGGCCCGCTTCGTTCATAGGTGGGACTTCAGTTGATCTCTCATCGCAAGCACGCAACAGAAGACCAACTTTGCGTTCTTTGACTGAAATAACGAGAGTTTTCGCACTTTTTACCGCTTTGATCATACGCAGAGACTCAGTTGATCTCTCACCGTGAACCTTCAACGGAAGATGAATTTGTCGTCTCCCTCCAATCCCCAAATGAGGAGAATTTCCGCAATTTCCTCTTTCAGATCTGTCACCCGACGCCATTCGATCTCTCACTCCGCGAGCACTCAACGGCAGACGAATTTGTCGCCATTCCTTCCATCCCCTGAATCAACAATTTTACTGCAGAATGGTTTTTGATTTTTCATTTTGGAGATCATACAGGGCCATTTTAGTATTTTTCTCGGACTCGGCGTTAAATTTTACTTCAGAATTGAAAACAACTTTTGAAGATTTACGCAATTTTTCATTCTGGAGGAATTTTGATTTTCTTTGAGCCCATCAACTCATTTTGGTGCTTCGAAGTATTTTTTAAGCATTTTTTTCAGACTCGGCGCGAAAGTCAACTTGAAAATCGAATTAAAATTTGAAAGTTTGAACAACTTTCCAATTCGGGAAAATAATGGCCCTTTTTGGGTCCATTAATTCCTTTTTGGTGCTCCGAAGAGCTTTTCAAGCATTTTTTTCGGACTCAGCGCAAAAGTCAACTTGAAAATCGAATTAAAATTTGAAAGTTTGAACAACTTTCCAATTTGGGAAAATATTGGACTTTTTGGTTTCATTAACCCCTTTTTGGTGCTCCGAAGAGCTTTTTAAGCATTTTTTTCGGACTCAGCGCAAAAGTCAACTTGAAAATCGAATTGAAATTTGAAAAATTTTGGCTCTTTTTGGGCACATTAACCCATTTTGGTGCTTCTTAGGATTTTGTAACCATTTTTTCCGTTTTCCCCGTCCAAATTCACATATGAAACAATAATTTGATTATTAACATTTTCGAAATTCAGCTCAATACTGTAAATTGATTAATTTTCAAGGCCTATTTTGGGAACCTGGTGAATTTTGGGCACATTTTGGCCCATAACTCGGCTCAGAAAAGTCGTAGAGACTTCATATTTGGCGCAAATTAAAGATAAAATTGGGATACAAATTTCGTACATTTGAATCATATGTCTAACGTTTCGCGTTTTTGCGCTACAACAAATTTAGTCCAAATCCCCATTTAACTGTTAACATCATGTTGGACCACCCTGTATAGATTAAATTATTCACGAAAATATGTACATAATAAATAAAAAAAAAAAATTGTCGGGAGTTGCACTGTCAGGAAAGTGGGTGTCGAGGAAACAGCTTCGGGAAAAAAATATTTCGGGTAAAAAGTCTGTCGGGGTGATTGGATTCGGGTTTTCGTACCACAACCAACCTGTCGCACTGGACCCAAGTAGTCAACTCCAGAAATTTGAAATGCTCGACCAGGTATCACTCTCGATCGTGGCAGAACAGCCATCATTTGAGTAACGGTATCAGCTTTAGTTCGGATGCATTTGTGACATCTATAAATACAAGATCGGATCGCTATATTCTGTTTTAGAATCCAGTATTTTCTTCGTAAGACTGAACGTAGAAGTTGAGGTCCAGCATGAAAGTGTCTCAAATGCTCGTAACGAATTAACATTTTAGTGAATTTATGATTAAAAGGTAGAACGACAGGGAAACGTTGCTCCCAAGACGAATCAGATTTTTGAAGTCTACCTCCAACTCTAATGATACCTTGAGCATCTAAAAAAGGGGTGAACGAGAGCAGTGAGCTTTTATTATCAATGGGCAGTTTTTGTCGTAAAGCCTTTAATTCACTGGAAAAGGATTCTCTTTGAACCATTGATACAAGAGCATTGAATGCCCAGTCGAGTTCGTATAGTTGCAATGGACCAGTCAGATGAGATCCACACCGATGTAGATTCCAAATGAATCGTATTCTCCAAGCAGTGATGCGTAGGCCTAATAATTTCGTATAATCGGAAAATTCATCAAAGATCGCAAATGTGGGTACGGTGATACGAGCCACAAATTTTCGTGACCGACGAATATCAGATGAGTTGTTGGTATTGCTAGGCTTGAAATTCACTTCGTTGAAGAAAGGAGTTGGTGTAGATAACCATTGTGGTCCTTCCCTCCACGTCTTACAATCTTTGAAAGAGCTCGGATTTAGACCTCTGGAAAGTGCGTCTGCTGGGTTTCGATCAGATTGGACGTAGTCCCATAGACAATCCTTTGTATTGGCTACAAATATTTCCCATCTACTTGCATGAGCCGCAAGCCAACATAAAGTAATCTCACCGTCACACCATAACACTCCATGTAAGCCATCTTGACTTTTTCTACCAGTTCAGTCAGTAAGACAGCTCCACATATCTCGATCGAGCCTTGGAAGAGTTTGTTTTTTCAACGGAGCTACTCTTCCTTTAGAACATAGAAGTCTTACTAGAGTTCCATTTTTTGAGAAAGAACGAATGTAAAGAACTGCACCATAACCTTTCATGGAACTGTCACAAAAACCATGTAGTTCAATCCGTGAAGTTTCAGGCACCGCAAATAAGTGACGAGGAATAGAAACCAATTTGAGCTCATGTAGTTGAGACGAAAATGTTGACCATCTCTTCACAGTTTCATCCCAATCAAGACTTTTCTGGTTCTCATCCTTTATGCTCCATACGGCTTGCATAATTAACTTCGCTAACATTGAGACTGGTCCGAGAAAGCCGAATGGGTCAAAAATTCGTGCAATGGCAGACAAAATTTCCCGTTTAGAGAAAGAAACTATCTCCCTTTCTTGAATGAGAAATTTGAAATTGTCTTCGGCAGGAAACCAGAATACTCCTAAAGTTTTGAGCACAAAATCGTCTCCAGAATATAAGACGTAGGATTTCTCGCGAGAATTTCCAATAATTGCTCGCAGTTGGAGCACCACTTTGTTAAGGAAAGTCCAGCAGTTGCTAGAAGCTGAGTTAGCTGCTTACGAATTTCAACAGCGTCTCGAACTGAGTTTGCTCCAGTTAGAACGTCATCAACATAAAAATCCTTTAATAAGACGTTCTTTGCAGCTGGATATTTATGTCCATCGTCTTCGGCTAATTTTTTGAGACATCTTGTCGCAAGATTAGGTGCAGAGGCGACACCAAAGTTACTGTAGTTAATTGTACGTTTTAATTTCGTCATCCGGAGAATCTCGCCAAAAAATTCTTTGAAAGAGAGTGTCTCTGCCATCAACTTCAAACATGCGATACATCTTTGTTATATCCCCTGTAAAAACATAAGCATATAAGCGCGGCTTGTTAAAATCTGTCGTGAATACCTGCTGAGTTACTTGATGAAATTCCTCGGAGAAATGAGGAAATTTTTACCGAGAATCGTTCCTCAAAACTTCATTGTCACAGCACCCTTGCTAGAGGGCAGCACACCCACCTAGGAGAGGAGGTTTCTATAAATTTATGGGGAAAGAGTCACCGAAAATTGCGCAATATTTTCACTGTGTAGCAAATGTCACTTTTTTACGAACCATCGCGCGGGAATTTTTGCTCCTCAATTATCAACTATACTTTATCGTATAATACGGAGTTTTTTTTTTTTTTAAGACAATAGTATTTCGAAGAGTGGTCCACGCGCTGTTAAAATACACGTTTATGGTAGAAAATACTCGTCTAACCAATATTTGCACACGCAGGAAAGAAAAGATGATGAAACAAATACGAAAGAATAGACCCGGGAGTGAAAGGAGAATAATCTCTCGATAACCGGTTTCGCACCACTCAGCCCTGTTAAGATTTTCTGCATTGCATTGTATATTTATAATGAATGAAAATTTTCGTCTCGTTAAAGGAAAAATGCTAAATAGATTTTTTTTTCAGCATTATATTCGATATCCGACTGCTTTTGGTACCGTTTTGTATGATGTGTGTATTTTAAGCTCATCCCTCGGGTGGAAAGAAGACGACCGTAAACGTTACGGTGTTGCTTAAACGAGTATACATATACGTTGACGCAGATGCCGAAAAGAAACCCGCAGTAAGTTATGCCAAGTTGGGCCAGCACATTCCGGCACAAATCACCTAACAGTCTAATACCTATTAATATTTTTCTGTGCTTGTGTGAACGAAGCTGATAACCTTGAAATAACCTAGACTATGCTGAAGTTGTTGGCTAGGCCATCTGATTGTGAACGTGAACAAGGACCTCCAGACAACGAACGAATAATTTATACGTATCGTCGATTTCTAAATTTTCTTAATCGTCGACCTGTAAGAAAAGATAAAAAAAAATAAAAGAAAAAAGAAGAGGTCCTTATGATAATAATTTCTTTGCACGACGTTGTGTACAAGTTCTATGCGACGCTAACGATGATCGCTAAATTTCGTCATACGCAGCATCCCAGCAGGGTGAACATTGCATTGTTTCGAGATAAAACTTCGTTACACTTTTCGTCATAATGGTATCGTATATTCAGATTCTATGTAACGTACCTTTTAAACTTTCACTTTGTATCACCCTTTTTTTTTTTTTTTTACCTCGACGAACTCTTTTAGAAAGGTTTATTTTGTTTTCTACCCTCTTACGATGTGCACAGGAACAGTCAGGACTTTTTCCCTCCTTTTCTTGTTACATTATCGTATATCTTCTCAACGTCCTGTTCATTTATCATGGCTGATGTCTGTCTTTCAATTAGTCATCCGCTCTTTGTCATCGACATCTTTTATAGTGTTGTTTTTTTTTTCCTTATCCTTCTTTGAAAATCTCTGTGTAGGTACTTCTTGGCGTCTCCATTTCTTTTGTCAAATCTTTCTAAAATATCGTGCAGTTTTCGCAAGAAATATCTATAATAACCTATCGGTTGAATGGACAGCGAAACATTTGCATGTAAAAATTCTTTTCTCCGCTGAATAGAGTAAATTCCGAGTAAACTATTCGAGGCCGATGGATAAACCACAGTAAACTTTCTACCTTTTATTTCTGCTTTCCAGGGATGCCGTATTGGTATAGTTTCTTTTTCGGTAAAAGCGAGCAAATTTCTACCGTATCGAATGCAGGCATCGCATTTTCTCCTTCATTCCCCTTGTTGCGGAAAAATGAAACAGAAGTCGGTATAGTAGAAAGGAATACCTTTCCCGTGAAACACTGACCATAAAATTTTGAATTATCCCTCGTAGTGGAGAGAATTCCTTTTTTCTTCCGAAGGAATTAAGTTGCCAACGTGGGAGAGAAATAGGTTCAAACGGCTGACTTTCTCGAAAAATATGTTTTGGACGTTTCACTCGCGATTGATTTATATTTTACTCTCTAGGTTCGCATGTTCGAAACTCGAATATGGATTCTCTACGTGGAAAATGGATGATACTGAAATACTACAATAAAAAAAATGTTGTAGAAATATGATGGAGAAATAAACATCATTTTCGCACACAGGAAACAAAAAGGCAATTCTTCATTTCGTATTCTCCTCTTCTCTCGACCATTAAAACGAAACTAATTTTGAGGATCTTATAACACCATTGACGTAACCTACTGGCTACCACCGGCGGTTGAAGCTTTGACCGAACCAAGAGCCGACTATTGCCACGATTATATCGCTCCTATCTAGCTGAAATAGTTAGTGAATTCTCAAATCTATATCAAACTGGTCTCACGTGCTCTAAAGAAGATCGAATCACTTTTGTTTGATCCCGAAATGTATCCTCCATCTTCACGACCAAACTTCGGGTCTTGCGACCACCCATAAAATTTCAACCCCTATAGTCTCAGCAGCCATCTCTCACCCTCATCTAGTTGCTCTGTCATCTCTATCACGGACTTGTGCTCAGATCAACTTCTAATTCAATGCATTCACCCACTCACAAAGAAATCAGTTTCATGTGGATTTTTTAGTCACGTAGGTATCCTAGGGAATGAAACAGTCGACCCGACCAAAGCCCGTCAAACTTCGACCAACCCTCTGCCTGAACACATTGATGGTTGATTTTCAAAATTTCCTTCTGATATATCATGAAGGTCGAACTTCATCCATTCCTTTCCCTCTCTCGAACATTTATCTCGCAGATCGGAACCCCTCGGCCGGGGCCCCCCTGATTCTCGATAGTTGGAATTATTCCGAGCCACAACCATACCTCTTTAAATCCTTAGCCTCAGCACCCATTTTTCATTTTTACCGACTTGCATTTATCTTTATCATAGATATTTGCTCAGATTACCTTCTAGTTCAACGTATTTACCCGTTAGTCCACTCTCTTACTGACATAACAAAAAAAGGTATTTGGCGTCTTGAGCTTCTCTGAACCTCTCCCCCCCCCCCAACCCACTTGAAACCCAAAGACGTAGAAGACGTAAAATGGCTGTTTGGAGTATTTCATGTTTATTTTTAATTGGTAAAATAATTTACTTTTGTGATAAGAGGGAAGATTTTTTTTGTCGACTCCATGTTTGACCGTTGTCGACTATCCTCATTGATTTTTTGGTAGCATGTACAGAGAAGGAAGCTAAATTTTACAACGAAAAAGAAGAAAAACCAAATATTCCGTACTACATATTCCTCATTTATCTGCTAACCATTTCCCATTTCGGGTTATCCTCCTACTTTTTTTCAAAAGTTCAGTAATTCAAATCGATGGAGAAAATTTGAAAAATACCTCTTTACGTCAAGGGTTTCATGAAATAGTTTTTTTGACAAGTTTTTTTTTTTACAAATACCTCCATCCGTTCCAATGTTGGGTAACCCCCATTCATCTCAGGAGTTCTTATAATATCCACCACGTAAAAATGTCTTATCTGTGCTCATTATTTTTCACTCTGTGTTACCCTCTGACTCGTGTGAAGGGTTCAGCAATTCGAATTGATGGAGAAATTTTAATAAATCCCTCTTTAGATCGATAAGCTTCAGGAAATTCTTTTTTTTTTTTATAAGGGTTTTTACAAATACTGTACCTCCATAATTTCTCGCGTTGGGTCACCCTGGGTTCCATGATCTGAATTTATGTAGAAAATTTGAAAAATACGTCTTCAGACAGTGGTTTCAGTCTCATGATTTTTTTTTTTGCATCTTGTTTGCTTTTTTTTTTTTTTAATACACCCTTTATTGTGAAAATAATTAAAAAAAAATAAACAAATAAACAAAATAAAAAATAAAGATGAAAATAAAAAGAGAAACATGACAAAACAAGGAAGAGAAAAACAAAATTACAGAAATTTAGAAGGAAGAGAAAAAAAAAAAAATACAAAAATACAAAATAATGATAATAAATAAAAAAAAAAATAATAATAAAATAAAAAACAGGGTATTGGACGATGGCAACTAGGCCTTACCTCGTTTAACAAATTTGTTATGAATTATGTAAGTCAAATTGTGATGGATTCCGGATTTATAAGACCAACCACTCTAGGAAAAAAAATTGTCTTACCGGTCCATCTACCTGTCCATTGTTTCCCGCTTTGGGTTACCCCCTGCCCCGTTTCTAGGGTTAGGAATTCGAATTGATAGAGAGAATTTGAAAAATATCACTTTACGGCAAGTTTTGTTGACAAGTTTTTTGTTACAAATACCTCCATCTTTTCCCAGGTTGGATGGAGTTCTTATAGAACCCACGTAGAAATGTCCTATCTGTGCCCATTGTTTCCCACTTTGGGCTTCCCCCCTGCCTCGTTTGAAGGGTTCAGCAATTCGAATTGATGGAGATATTTTGGTAAATCCCTCTTTAGATCGATAAGCTTCATGAAATTCGTTTTTTTTTTTTTTTAGGGTTTTTCCATGATTGCTCCCGTTGGGTCACCCTTCCCCCTTGTCTCAAGGGTTCCATGATTTGAATTTATGTAGAAAATTTGAAAAATACCAGTCTCATAATTTTTTTTTGCATCTTGTTTGCTTATAAGACCAATTCCACAAAAAAACAGTCACGATAGGCCTAACGTACAGTATCCTAGGCTATACTAGGCTATAACTTCGACCCTCGGTACTTTCATTAAACTAGGCCTAATATACAGTATACTAGGCTGGGGAAGGAAAGCGTGAACGAACGCGAGAAACGACGGAAGTAATTTGGAAAACCAGAAGCATTACTTGAAAAAATATTTCTTAAATTTTCCATATTAATGCAAATTCTTTAATCTTTAAGGTGGGATGTCACTCGATAAGGGAAATGATGGAGGTGTATGAAATAAAGAAGTAATGTCAAAATTTATGATACAAAAACCATTGACCTGAAGTAGTATTTTTCGACCGACAAAGGTATTTTTTCTCTTTTCAATATGAATTCAAATTCTGAAACCCATGGTTGGGGATAGGTAACCCAACGAGGGGAAAGACGACTGAGGTATTCAACCATTTCATGAAACTGGAGAAATCGAAAAACTGTGGCGGCTTTTTCCAAGAGTAGTGCCAAAGCCTGATCTTAACAGTGCAGCGTATAAAATGCTAAAACTGTGACGGGTTTTCCAGGAGAAGTCGTAGTCACAAACTGGCACAAAAAACTGAGGCAGTTTCCTGAGGCGGTTTTTTCAGAAGTAGTCTCAGTCGAAAAAACAACAGAAAACAATGAGTTTTTATGACAGTTTTCTCTGTTCAACGGTTTTTTCAGGAGAAAGATCACAAAACTATCAAAGAAAATGGCGAGTTTTCTTGTAACGGAATTTCCAGGAATGATCCTCCTAGTCACAAAAAACTGCGACACCAGAAGCAAACAGTTTTTCCAAGAATGGTTCTGCTGGTCACAAGAACTGTGACAATTTTCTGTGACGGTTTGTCCAGAAGCAGTCTAAGTCAAGAAACTGAAAAAAAACAATGACGGTTTTTATGACTGTTTTCTATATCACTTCTTTTCAACGGTTTTTCTAGGAGAATATGTGGTCACAAAACTGTCCCAGAAAACGGTGACAGTTTTCTGTGACTTATTTTCTGACAGTTTTCTATAACAATTTTTTGTGTCAGTTGTCCAGTAGTAGTCCTCCCAGTCACCACAAAACTGTCACAAAAAACTGTGACAGTTTGATCTTATGGTCCGGAGGAGGCTTACTAGAAAATGCCTCGACTCCATAAACCCCTTACCAGGGATCACCTAAATAGTAGAAAACGGTGGATTGAGCTTCCTGTTCTGGGCAAGTTTTCTTTGCAGTTAAGACGTGTCCCTTGCCCATTAGGATTCCGACTGAAAGTTTATTTGTTAGATTAAAGAATCCCGTTCCTGCGTTTGAAAGGAGTGGAGTATACAGCATAGCGTGCAATGATTGCTCTGGAATACATGTAGGGATGACTGGTTGCCAGCTCCGAATGAGAGTGGCTGAGAAGGGAAAATTGGATGAGTTGGCATTTGCTTATCATTTGATCGAAAGTTGCCATAAGTTCAAAGAGGGGACTGAGGCCCTCAAGAGTTCGTATTTGAAACGCTTGGCTCTAGTGATTATCGGAATAACGGAGACATCACAGGTACATTCCTGATGAGGACTTAATTGAATCAGTATATGAGAATGATTCACAGTTTGATGACTCGCTGGTTCAATCATGATTTTCATATCGAGTTCCTCTTGTTTTCGTTGGTGTTGAGTTCAATCGCTATTTCTCAAGTTTACGCCTTGAAGATGATTATTTAACCGGAAGCGCTCGCAGCTGGTGTATTTCGTGTGGTTTTTGTAATCCGCTACTCAATTTGAGTACAATCCCTAGTCGTAATGTTTGCCCATAAAATTAAAAAACGAACTAATTCTCTGATAGTTTCATATCTGATAATTTGCACCTGCAATTTTTTCGAGCATCGGATGAACTTAATTGATTTTAATTTACCAATCCAGTTAATACGATTCTGTAGGTTACGGACTTTTATTCTTCTACCACTTGATATGACGTAATGGTGACGTGGCTTCATCGATAAATTATTGTTATTTCAGATACTAGTGTAGGCAAATTAGAGCAATATTGAAAAAAAAAAAACATTTTGCTGGAGCAAACGTTTCTTTACTGAAAATGGTTCAGGATGTGGTCCTGAACAACTTATTAAAAATCCCACGTTTTCCCCTTGGAGCTTTTTTTTTTATGGGGGTTCAAATCCCCCAAAAAATTAGTTTTTCGCCATTTTTTTTTCTTTTTTGTTTATAGTGCCCTCCTGTCATTAACCAATCGGCTGTTGGAGGGCACTCCAATAATATAAATATATCGCGTGAAATTGAAATTTTATTTAAAAATGTTTCAAACAAAAGTTGTTCCTCGTTAAATTTCATACCAAATAACGTATTCAACTTTCAGCCTATACCAATTAGCGCCTTTGCAAAGGCTGTTCAAAAGAGGATCAAAATCAGTTTTTCCATACATCTCACAAAATTGAAATTTTATGAAAACATGTTTCAAACAAAAGTTGTGCTGAATTTCCTATCAAATAACGTATTCAATGTTCAGCCTAGGTCAATTAGTGCCCCGGCATAGCCTTAAAAGGCCGTTCAAAAGAGGACCAAAATCAGTTTTTCCATATATCTCCCAAAAATTGAAATTTTATGAAAAAATGTTTCCAATAAAATTTGAAGAGGGTTTTCCAATTGTACAAATCTACTTTATTAGTTGCTTTTACAAGAGTACTTTCGGGTGTTATCCCATGATCAGTTGTGTCGCTTAACTGGAGAACAAGACTTTAACCATGAGTTTTTATAGTATAACACTGTGATCTTATTGGCTATAACAATGCTATGTTGTGATTGGTTCACTTCTTAGAAATTCACTCTTACAATAATACGATATTGTGTTCTTATTGGCTAAAACATACTGCTTAGTGATTGGTTCAATCTATTGTCCTGAATGCTGCGTTTTTATTGGTTACCTGGATTCCTGCCGTCTCATTGGTTGGTTCTGTTCCTCTTCTCTCGTCCAATCACCAGGCCGAATAATTTTTTGCTGTCAAATGTGATTACATTGTTCAAGAGGAAGACTTTCTCCCTCTTGGCTTTTGCAATCTCCATTTGTTCCCAGAGTTTTCTTCTCTTCGTGCAATTTTCCACATGTATGACTTCAAATATTCGCTCTCCATCGTGGTTTTCTTCGTTACAGTGTTTCCCAAACAGTAAATTGCAATCTTCTTTCTCCCTCGACGTTTTGTGCTCCTCTTTCCTGATCTCAAACTTTCTCCCAGTCTCAACAATGTAGATATCCTCACACTGTTCACAACTGAGCTTGTACACTCCGCTCAAGCTTTCCTTGTCCTTTTGTTCCGTCTGGTCATTGCTGATTGTAAAGACTATTTTTTCACCAGTGATAGAAACATTGAAAAGATGGGAATTAAGTAAATATTTTTCTCACATTCATGGCTTACGTGGTACCTAGGTATTGAAATAAAAACAATTACAGTCGCGTCGTATCAAAGACTCTACGGCAGCTGCAATACTCTCTGATCTACCGTAGTACAAGAGAAAAGCCATTGAACATATGACGGTTTTGAGCTTTCGCGAGAAAAGTCCGCCGGAAAGTACTTGGCCTCTCGACCTCCCACCTCGGGCTATGTTATAAAATTATGTGTATATATTACATGAAATATACTAGCCTCATGGAGAAGGATTCAGTTGAGGAACCTACAGGAACAAAAATGCACCTTACACACTTTTTTCATAGCCTAATTACTCTATTCTGAAAGCTGAATAGCTCATTTGATAGGAAATTTAACGAGGAACAACACTTTTGTTTGAAACATTTTTAAATTAAATTTCAATTTTGGGAGATGAATGGAAAAATTGATTTTGGTGCTCTTCTGAACGGCCTTTTAAGGCTTTGCCGGGGCACTTATCGACCTAGGCTGAACATTGAGTACGTTACGTGATAGGACATTTAACGAGAAACAACTTTTGTTAGAAACATTTTTTGATAAAATTTCAATTTTGGGAGATATATGGAAAAACTGATTTTGTTCCTGTTTGAAACGGCCCTTTAAGGCTTTGCCGGGACATTAATTGACCTAGGCTGAACATTGAATACGTTATTAGATAGGAAATTTAACTGAATACATTATTAGATAGGAAATTTAACGAGAAACAACTTTTGTTTGAAACATTTTTAATAAAATTTCAATTTTGGGAGATATGTGGAAAAACTGATTTTGGTCCTCTTCTGAACGGCCTTTCAAGGCTTTGTCGGGGCATTAATTGACCTAGGCTGAACATTGAATACGTTATTTGGTAGGAAATTCAAGGTGGAACAACTTTTGTTTGAAGCATTTTTAAATAAAATGTCTATTTCTCGCGTATAGGCGGAAAACTAATTTGGGGGGGGGGTCGAACCCCCCATACAGAAGAAGCTCCAGGGGGAAATGCGGGATTTTCAGCATGTTGTTCAGGACCACATCCTAAACCATTTTCAGCAAAAAAAAACTTTTGAATTTTTTTCCTTATTTGCCTACATTATACAAACCGGTGCAGATTCTCTTGATTACTTGTTCAATGTGTCAGAAGAAAAGTCGATCTCAATGTTCCTTTGAGTAACGAATATCGAGGATTTTGGCATAAGTGTCACGTTGGAACGAATCCACACCAATCTTTTCGGACTTAGTACCGCCGACATTTCTGGACTCAGTTCAGACATCACATTTTTCGCCCCCGACACTACGGTACTCAATTTGGATATTATTTTACCATCTCGCCCCCCCCCCCGTTTGGGTTTCAATTCAATTGTGTGCTCCCGCTCTCGGGACTCGCTTCTCTTGAATTTCATGAAATAGTATTTTTCGGAAACCTCTATCGTTCCTTCATCGAGTTACCCCCCGTCGTCAGTTCGAGAATTCGATTATAATATAGGAAATATTAAAACGACCTTCTTACGTCGATTTTTCGGTTTTGTTCATGAATTCGAGCTGAAAGATACTTTACCAGGTCGATGCTCTTTTTTCAAATATCTCTATCGTTTTGTTCGGTTCGAAAATATTGAAAATATGAAAAATGCCGTTTTAGGTCGATTCCCTCGGTTGGTCTTTTTGAAATACCTCTCATCGTTTCTCTCGTTCGGTTACTTCTTTCTATCTCGAAGTGTCCGAGAATTCAAATCTATTCGCATAATACACTCGTATGTAAGACTTAAATCGGAATTCTGAACGATGTCGATTATTAAAATTATGTACTGGTATAATTTTGACTCCTACGCTCTTCTGGACACGTGTGTAGCGCATGGTAAACTCTTATACTTCAACAGCAGTCATAGCAATCGTTTTCGACAAGTATAAGAAATTTTACAAGGTGAAAAGGAATCAAGTGAAATTCTCGGACGCTATGGCATTAGGATCGCAAGTGTGTGGTCGAAAGTCTCCGATCTGTTGGAGTCATATTCAAGCGGCGAAAAATAGCCGAATACCCTCGGTGGTGTATTTCGCTGGACAGAAAGGTACGAAGATTTCCTTCGTAGAATAAAGGCACGATTGGCGTCCTGTTCGTTACATTTCAAAACTACGTGACGTCGTCCCAAGGTTTTTTTTTGCTCCTTTTTGTCCCTCTATCTCTTATATTCTGCACTTAGTATTTCGCATAGTGCATGTTCCAGTTTCACAAAATTGAAAACACCTCAACCTTTTTTTTTTTTCTCTCTCTGTCTTTCTTTTGTGAAGCGTTAATAATGAATGTAGAGAATTTCGAGAAGGTTTCACGATTCTACCTGCTATGTAGAAAGAATAGCCGGACCGAACAATACCCATCGGCCTTTCCAAATCTCAGGCAGCCACCCTACGTGAATTAACACGAAAAACCATGGTATAATGTATTTTGGAGAGGGGATGTTCGAAAATAGTGGACAAGAAGAGCGAGCATAGTCGCAGAAGAGTAAATTAATACACCACAGTCGTTTCACGAACCAGTCTCTCTAAGGACCTGTTCGCCAGACGAGGTGAACTAGCGAACCATTCAATAATCGTTGTGTTATTTGGTGAAGTTGGAAGTTTGAATTTATTATCAGAGTACGAATATTGCGTTTTTTTTTTTCTTTCGCATCACTATCTGTCTCGTAATTTTTTAATACGAATTTATCCGACGCGGTGGTGTATCGTACGATTTATTCGCGATTTATCTGTCCGGATGCTGATTCACGTGGACCGCGAGGCAAGGTTTTTTTCCCAGAGAATGCTGACTATTTTCGTGAACGGAAATACCGAGTAAGTAGAATAAAATTAATCATTATTGCAAAAATATATTTTATTCGCGAATTCATCCTATAGTGAAGCAAGTTGGGACGTGAAATTACGTCAGTCAGTGTGTGACGACAGAACTGGACGTGTTTGTTGGATTATTCAATGATGCGGATAAATAGTGAAAGATTTATGGTCGAAACGAGAGGAAAAAAAGAAAGGGAAGAGAGACAGTGAGAAATGTGACCGTATAGTTCTTATTTCGATAATTTGATGCGGGAGAACTGGTATTAATCGAAGTATCGTGGCGAGCAATTTTTTCCTATATTAGACGAAACCGGTTTTCCGAAATTCGAGATTTTTAAAATGTTTTTTCGTCTCCTTCGTTTTTCGGGTTGATCAAATTTTCCTTTGTACGCGTGGTCGACGCTTGAGGTATTTCGCAAATTTCGTGACCTTTTCGCACCTCTTTTCGGTGATCGCTCGAGCCTGCATGTGTTCGTCGAATTTTTTGAATTGCTCTATTCGGACCACCTTCGTTTCGGCGAGTTGATTCTGTAAATACGAGAGGACACGACGCGCATCTCTCGCGTGTAGATTAAGTTTTCCAGGAAAAACGTCGAATAGTAATTCTGTGGGTATACGCCCGCGAAAATTCTTTTTTGACAGTTTAATTAACGCTTCGCGTAGTGATGAAATAATGCCGCCATCGCTGCCGCCGCGTACTTTGCAACGGCAAAAGCTTTTTTTTTTTTTTATAACTCCTCAAGTGCTCACCATCTCCATCCTCCGGCGTAGACGATTTAGTTTATTCGGTTCGAAATTAATTGTTCTACTCGTTCATCGATGTTGACGTTTGCGAGTTCAATTTTCTCGAGAGATTGCTGCGAAGCTGTCGTCTTTTATGGGATGAGTCATACTCTGATGTTGGCAACAGCTTCGAGTGAGGCTTAGTATACGTGGAAACAATTTTGTGCAGGTGTTCGTAATGACTCATTGATCGGTTTTTTCGCGCCTTCTCCATCGAGCTCTGGAATTACGAATTATTCACCAGCTTCCTCGCGTGACGTCACAAAAGAATGTAAACAAATTTTTTCTACTCTCTATTTGTCGAAAAGACGCGAGACAGATGTTGAAAATCTGATGATTTCTTTTTGGATAGCGTTTGTTTGATTAGTTCGCGGATACGAAATTGTACATTTTTTTTCGAAGAGAAACGATTTTATCGTACAGACTTCCTGTCGAGCAAAACGCGAAGTGAAATGTCGACGTTTTTTGCAAAATTCTTTCTTTACATCCTTCGGTTTCGATTTTATTTAGCTAAACGGAGGGGATAAAAATTGGGACCATTCCCAGGTTTTGACATCGATCTTCAGTTTTGGCGGAAGGTCCAACCTTTTTTTTTTTTTTTTTTTTTGGTGGAATGTAAAGTGGTTTTTCTAATATTGTGATGATTATTGAATTGCCCCCCCCCTCCCTGCCCTCTTAGATACAAATTTGTTTCAACCATTTTGAGTTTTGATGTAAGATCTTTTATTTTGAACATTAAGGGAAGGTCCTGAACTCCAGCCAGGAACAAAGCCAGACGAGTATCTCGGGAGTAGAAACGTCCTCCGAATAATCTGAAGTACGGGGAAAGAAGGGGAAATGTCCAAATGAAAAGAGCTGTAGAAACGATCTCTTAAATAGTGATTTCAAAATTATTTCCTCACATCCCTTGATATTCGACATTCGTTTTTATTTAGCTAAACGGAGATGATGAAAACTGGGACCATTCTCAAATTTTGAAATTGATCCTCGGTTTTGGCGGAAGGTGCTAAACGCGTTTCCGGCGTTGGTACACTTTTTTTTTTTTCCTTGTGTGGAATATAGTCGTTTTTCTAATATTGTGATGATTATTGAATTCCCCCCCCCCCCTCTCCTCGCCCTCTTAGATACAAATTTGTTACAACCATTTTGAGTTTTGATGCAGGATCTTTTATTTTGAACATGAAGGGAAGGTCCTGAACTCCAGCCGGAAACAAAGTCGGACGAAATCTCAGAAGTAAGAATGTCCTCCAAATAATCTGACGTTCGGGGAAAGAAGGAGAAATATCCAAATGAAACAAGATGGAGAAACCGTTTCTTCTGAGTAGTTCTTGCAAAATTCTTTCTTCACATCCCTCGGTATTCGACATTTAGTTTTTATTTAGCTAAACAGAGGTGATGAAAACTGGGACCATTTCTAGGTTTTGATATTGAGCATTGATCTGTTTTGGCGGAAGGTGCTAGAAGCATTTCCGGCGTGGGCACCGTTTTTCTTTTTGTGTGGATATTGTGATTATTATTGAATTCCCCCATTCCCCGCCTACGTAAAAGAAAATTTCTTATGACCATTCTGAGTTTTGATGTGGGGTCTTTCATTCTGAACAAACAAAGCCAGACGAGTATCTCAAGAGTAAGAACGTCCTCCAAATAATCTGAAGTTCGGGGAAAAAGGGGGAATGTCCAAATGAAACGAGCTGGATAAACGGGTTTCGTGTAAGTAGTGCAAAAGATCCAGTGGTCCAGATCGTTTCTTTTAGACGTTCTGTACCCTTCAAATACCAATTTTTCGTTCTCATCCTCTTGCTGACTCTCGTGTCTCACAATTTAGAGAAATTGAAATGTGTTGATTGAATTTCCCACCTCTCCTGAAGGAAAAGATATTGAAGCAATGACCATTTTTGAGTCAACTTGGTGCGAGAGACGCCCCGGATAATATCCAGGAAGGGCTCTCAGGACTAAGAATGCCCTCCAAACCCTCCAAATCACTTGAAATGCCAATTTCATATCCCCTCTTGATGATCCTCATATCTTACGACGTGCTGAAATTGAAATATGATCATTAAATTTTTCCCTCCCTTCCTCCTTCGAAAGAAAAGTTATTAAAGCAATCACCGTTTTCGAGTTCATGTCACTTTTGGAGCTTGGTGTGAGAGGAGCCCCAAACAACAGCCAGTGCCTAAAATGCCAATTCTTCATCGTCCTATCCCTCTGGATAAGCCCCGTGTCTTACAACGTAGTGAATTGCGATCATCGACTTTTCCCCTCCCTCCCTCCTCCGAAAGAAAAGATAGTGACAAAATGACAATGTTCGAGTGTTGTTGTCGATTTGAGAGCTTCATGTGAGAGAAGCCCCGAATAGTAGCCAGAGGTGTGCCCAGAAAAGGGGTCTAAGGAATAAGAACGCTCCTCGAATCAACTGAAATATCAATTTTCCGCCCCCTTATCCCTCTCAATGACCCGCATGTCTTATAATGTGGCATAATTGAATTATGATCCCTTTCTCTAGTGAAAGTAAAGTTGTCAAAGCAATAGCCATTTTTGAGTTGATGTCGCTTCTAGCGAGAAGCCCCGAACAGTAGCCACAAGTATATCTAGAGAGGGGTCCGAGAATTGCCAATTTTTGTTCTCTTATCCTTCTTGATATTTTACATGTCTTACAATGGAAGTTGAGTCGTTTTTCAAAACTATGAGATAAACTTGAATCTGATCTTCTCAACAACTTTATTCTTCCTCAACCTCACGTTCTCACGTGGTTTCGTTACATCGACAACATTCTTTGTGTCTGGAATAGCTCCTCGTCTGATCTCGAATCTCTTTTCTCGCATTTAGATTTTATTCAGCCGAACAATCCGATTCACTCTCCGAACAGGTAGGCGGCTCCTCCATCAATTGCTCCACCACCTTTTCCTCGTTCCTTTATCTTTCGTAAGCCTTGCAACACTGGGGAGTTCTCATCAATGGCGCATAATTCCATACTTCTCTCACAAATTCTCTGCCTTATTCGCCTTCATTCACCGTCTTCCCGCTATTCCTCTCTCACCTCGTGATGTCAGCCCACATTAGCGAACAATGGCGTGCCTCAATAATATCTCTATCGATATTGTCAACCTCCCTGCCGTCGCCCCCCTCCCCCTTGTAAATTCCACAGATACCGCTGTGTATTTTATGTTCTTCTTACTGTAGGGTACTTATCCTCTCTCAAGGATAAACTTTCCCCCAAAGAGTGTAGTGGAGTTTATCGCGCCAGCTGTACAGCTACCATAACCAATTGTTCTGCTACGTGAAATTCCGGAACACTGTATCGATACTAACCATTCCTTTGATTTTGTCGAATCGAAGTTCAGGCCGCCTTCTCAACAGACTCAAAGAAGTCGAAATATTTGCCGTTGCTTCCCTCTCAGGCGATTCTCTCCTTAACGATTGCACTTTTTACACTCGTCAATTCGTTTATTGCTCATGTCTACTATCATGTCTCTACCTGAAATGATCTCCTTCTCCTTTCTCTTCCTTCTTTGAACTCTTGTCCACTGTTTGTTTTTTACATGTTTCGTGTAAGTTTTTGGTCATTCGCCTGCGCATAGTCGGCACGAAATACGTGTAGTGCATTTTATACAAAGTTTTTCCGTTACATGATGTAATTTATTTTTACTCTACTACTGTAGAATTACCATTTTTGAGTTTAAGTTTGATGCGAGAGAAGTCCCTGAAAGTAGCCAGAAATACAGCCAGCGAGGACGTCCTCCACGTCACTTAGAACCCCACCCAATTCTTCTTATCCATTCCCACTTTCTCACTCCCTTGTTTTACAACTTATCGGAACTGAATTATGAAATTGAATTTCTCCCCTTCTCCTAGAGTCTGTATGGCAGAAAGTTAGTTTTCACTTACTTCAACGCAAAGGTCAATGGAGCGATAAGCATATCTGAGCTACGAGAGTAGGAACGTTCTCGAAATCTTCTACGTTTCCAAGTTTTCGCCGTCCAATAACTCTTTATTTTACAAACTTGTCGAGGTTTGACACCCACCCCCCCTTCCCTAAAGGTCTGCTGTCTGCAAGCAACAAAGTATGCTACGGAAGTCCATCAAGCATGAAGGGTGGTGAAAGATAAAGTCTGCAAATGTCGACTGAATATCAACGGTGACGTTGTTGATTGAAAATTTGACAACTACTATTTGAGGCCGATTCAAAGTCAACTCGTCCAACAATTTATTCGAAGTCGATCGTGTATCTGGAAAGGTTGATTAAAAATTGGTCTCAAATTAAGGGGATACTAACCAGTAAAAATCAGATTCAAAGTATCGCGAAGACATACAGAGGGCCTAGAATCTATTGTTCAAACATAATTGTGAATTTGAACGGTCCTCAAGATTTCACGTTGTGGCTGCTTGCTAAGGCTTCCTATCCCTTTCAACTTCAGATGGCGTCAACTTACAACTTTCACTGGCTTCTCCCCATTTTACCTAATTTACTTCCATGAGCCGCATCTCAGCAAAAAAGTTTTCAAGCATGTGAAAGATCTAAAAACTCGACCAATACTTCTGTTTACCTTTTCTACTCCCTGAACATACCAAGTTCACATACCGTCACTATTGTCATCCTTTGCTTCGTAGACGATTCAAAGCATATTCCATGAACAACCAAATTTTCATTCACCGTCTCCGCAACTCCGTCACAATCGTGACACCGGAGATCCAGACTATCCTCCAATGCCTAGAATAAATTCGGGAGCTTCTAATCTCTTATCCACCTTAACAGCAACTCCACTTGTCCCTTCTCCTTATTAACCTCTTATCGCATTCTTACTCCTTATTATCAAGTGTGTTCACGGCGGAATCCTTGAAAGCTGTCACGAGAGCACCGCGCATTAACCCCCGATTTCTCCTCTCTATATTCGATCTCGCCCATCCGAATAATGAACCAATGGATTGCCCATGGGCACAAGTAAGTCCCGTTGAATAAATCAATTATCCTCCTCATAGTCTTCGTCTCATCAAAAACACCGTCGTCGCGATGTTCACCTCAGACGTCACCAAAACGGAAAGTCTTTCAATACGCGCGGGCCCCTATCTTTTCTGTATTTCGTATAATTTTCCATCGTTCATTTATGGTTCTTATAATGCAATTGCGGAAGCTCCCTCGACCCATGTTAATCCGGCCCTGGCAACTAGAGAGGGATACTTCTCACTGCAACCTGTTCCTTCGAACGGAAGTAATGTATAACAGGCACATTCGGTACACAAGGTCGAGTATCTTCATCGATCAAATTAGACGAAAGGTGTGTGGACGACGTCCAAATCTATAAAATTGTTACTCGTTCGACGGCGACCAGAAAAAAATTCTCGCGTTCATTCCTATTCGTATTTCGCATCTTCGGGGGCCCTCTATATATTCTCATACCGCGGATACGTGATGTCCGCCAAATTTATTACGCCGCCAATTTTTCCTTCGTACGGTTCCTTCAATACGATTTGGTTTTAATTATGAGAACGAGTGATGCGCGTGAATGATAATGAAATTTAACTCGACGACAGATTTACACGATGTATTTGAACTCTCACACACTACAGCGTTGTTCGAATATACCACGACACTTACACCTTCTATATTTTTGTGTGCTTTATTGAATACATTCCTACCGCTTCGTAATGATTGTTCGCGAATCTAAAGCTTTTTTCTCCTCTCTTCTATTCTGCCTCCTGGTCGTATGGTGGTATTATGTATAGGCTCGTGTGTTTTACAAATAATTATTTCTTCTCTTTTGAGTATTGCTCGACTCGACCTTGGTACCCGAGACAAATGAATCGGTTTTCTTCCCGTGTAATTGTGCTGCGCCGGTCTTATGAATGATCGCAGAGGGTGAACGAGCACAACGCAACCAGTTTCACTATCACTGTATTGTACTTACTTTGTGAATGGGGGCCTGCGGTTCGGTTCAGGGTGCTCGAGGGGTACGAATTAAAAGAGAACAATGCTCGAGGAATTAAGACAATGAGAAGACGTGTTGGAGAAAAATTTCGTAATTAATCTGTTATATGTCGAGCTTTCTTGTAATGGACTGCAGCGCTATTAGTATTTTTTTCAATTTTGTGAGATCATCGAGAGGCACTTGTTTTGTAAATTACGATACAGAATCAATCTGATACACGAGTCTAGCGAGTGGTTTAGTCTAGACGCACGAATTACATAATGGTAAAGAGCGTGTGTAGTATATAAGAACGGCTTTATTATATGTCGATAATTTACGAGGTGTATCTGCTTTGACCGATTTTTTTTTTCTTTATTAAATATTGTCAAGGCTGGAAAAATTGTTAGATTTGATTTTCGCGACGCGTGAATACGAGCTTACGAACGAGGAGCAATTAAACGACGGTTTATTGGAACCAGTTCTCTTCCAACGTCTTGTTGTTCAGCGCTCGCGAAATTTAACGCATTCAGATACGTAATCAGCGAGGTAATCGAGCGCGAAATATGTCATAAATAAGGTGTTTCGAATGATCGTTTAGATGTATGAAAATCATACGGGTTGGGTGAGAGCAGCGTTGAAGGATCTAAGAGGTCGTATACCTATTGATGAGGTGAGCATGTGAAAAAAGAAGAGTGGAGACGGAGACGAAGCTTTTTCTAATTTTGAAGGATTCCTGTATGTGAACTGATACGAAACGAATCAAAGCGGGCGGTGACAAGAAATAAAGATGAATCACAAGTCGTTGGTAGGAAGCTCGAGATCATTATTGGGCAAGAATCTCATTCGAATGACGAATGATCTCAACGTACTCTATAGAGCCAAATGTCTATGGGAAGAACTCTTGGAATGAAGTGGAACAGTTTGATCCAACTCAAGACTGTGGTCAGATTCTGAAAGTTGCTTAGCGAAGGCTGTACCCTTTTGGAGGAGGGGGGGGGGCGTACGCGACTTACAAAATTCCCGGCTTGTCTCCCTATGTAAAACGCCAATAACCAGGACATCGAAGCTTACAATACGGACACCATTTCTCTCAAATTAGGAATAGGATCTTCAGAAGGTGGGGCAAAGATCAAAAGGCTTGAGGAGGTGGGTAAGTTATCCTATCAATATCAAGCTCAAACCCATTAGAAAGAGCGAAATGCTTGATTACGGAAACTTCAAGAAACGTCCGAGAAGAAAGGGAAAGAAGACTGTTGATAGCCTAGACAAATTCTTCTACAGTAGTAAGGAAAAGGGAATTTGAAGAATCGCACAAATTTTCGCCTCTCTCCGGGGGTTTTGAACGGTTCGGGAGTAAAATCAGCCACGAGTCACAGAAAGGAGCGAAAATTTGTTATTTTTATTCTTACGATTGAAATTATATCCATGAAAAATTCCATTTCCTGACCCCTAACATGAGTTGATGACTTCACCATCAAGTCCTATTCTCAAGTTCCTCCTCCTATACTGGGTGGCCCAAAAAGATGTTGACAGTTAGATGGGGATTTGAACTGAATTTGTTGTAGCGCGAAAACGCGAAATATTATATGTAAATTTCAAATCTATTGGTATCTTAATCCTATCTTCAATAATATGGGCCTCTACCTAACTTGCTGCGACTTTTCTGAATCGAGTTATGGAACAAAAGTGCCCAAAAATTGACCAATTTGCCAATATTTTCAAAATAAAAAACTGAAAATTCCCTCAATTTCAAGCTTCTTAATGGTTAGGAAGCGTCCATAAATTACATGAGGCGACTTTTGTGATTCTTGACTCCCCCTCGGTGACATCTCGTGATATTTGCCTTGATCCCCTCCCCCCTCTCTTATCTCTCGTGAGATTTTCCGAAGTGTATATTTTTGCTTTAAATACATTTATCTGTGCTTAATCGCGTTCATCAATTAAAAAAACATAATTTTCTTGAATTACGTGAGATTTGTTGGCACCCCCTCCCCCCACGTGAGTTTTGGCGAGACTTGGCTGTATCTCCCCCCCCCCTTAAAATGCCTGTAATTTATGGACGCCCTCTTATTCTTACGATTGAAATTATCTCCCTGAAAAATTTAATTTCCTGACCTCTAACTTGAGTTGATGACTTCACCATAAAATCCTGTTCTCAAGTTCCTCCTCTCATCCTGGATGGCCCAAAAAGATGTTAACAGTTAGACGGGGATTTGAACTGAATTTTTTGTAGCGCAAATACGAGAAATATTAGATGTAAATTTCAAATCTACAAAATTTGTATCTTAATCTTATCTTCAATATGCGCCTTTATCCAACTTGTTGCGACTTTTCTGAATCGAGTTATGGAACACAAGTGCCCAAAATTGACCAATTTGCCAATATTTTTAAAATAAGAAACTGAGAATTTCCTCAATTTCAAGCTTCATAATGGTTTGAAGTTTGAATAATTTTTAATTTTTGACAAATTTGGCGAATTGGTCAATTTTGGTTCATAACTAGGCTTAGAAAAGTCGTAGAAAGTTGTGTAAGGGCGCAAATTGAAGATAAAATTCAGGTACAAATTTCGTAGATTTGAAGTTTACGTCTAACATTTCGCGTTTTTGCGTGCCAGAACGAATTTAGTTCAATTCCCCATTCAACTGTCAACATCATTTTGGGCTACCTAGTATAACAAAGGTTGATGGTCAAAAATATTTAGGTTCATGCATATTTTCCCGAAAACGATGATGTCACAAGAGTCAGATATCTTGAGGGTCGAAATTTTCCAAATCCCCTTAATCTCTGCTCCTATCCTATAGGTATGAGTCTTCCTCTCATAATCATGTAGCTCAAGGGTCAAAAATTTAATAGGGAGCCTGTTCTATCGGAGGGATTTTTCGGAAAAAATTTTCGCAGTCCGCCGTCCAGCCGAGCGGCAACCTCAAGGTCGTCTACAGGTCGACCTCCTATCATAATATATAGGTCAGATATCAAAAGGTGTTCCAAGTCCTCCTACCAACTGTAACTTCAAAGTCTAAGCTTGTGACGTCATACATTTTTCAGATCTTAGAGGTTGTATGACACCCCTCGTTCAACTCCGTCGAAGAACCCGCGAGTTTTTCCATGTCCCGTAACTCAACTTAGGTAGATGAGATTCAATAAAATTCACTAGCCTAGTCAATATTGAAGATTTACGTTTTCTTCTTCTTGATCCGCCCATCCGAAGGTTGGCGATCCACTCCACGATCCGACTCTGCTCTGAATATCTGCGGAAGAACAGTTATGCCGACGCAAGAGACGTTCTAGCCCCTTGTGGAACTCCTGAGGTCGGGGGAAGGTCAATTTGGCATCACTTGATGAGAAATTGTATAAGAAATAATTTTGGTCTCATGTAATAATTTTTTCGTAAACCGTGTATTTTCCGAGAACAACGAAAATTTCGAAGACGTTTTGTCCCCCTTTGGATGGATTTACGGAAGTTTGGGAGCGGTAAAAATGGGCATCAGTTGGAAAATTTTATGGAGAATAATTTTTGTGTTGCGTAATATTTTCATAAGAGCGTATTTTTAAAACAGAAATGTTGAAAAACGTGGTCCCTCCCTTGTGGACCGATTACCACAAGTTGGGGGCGGTGAAATTCGGTGCCAATGGATAGGAAATTTTACGAGGAATAATTTTTGTGTGTTGTAATTTTTATTTTCCGAGATGATCGCAAACAACTAAAAATCCGAAATTGTTTCGGTCCCCTGTGGACTTTTATGGCTCTGGGGCGGAAAAATGTGATGACACTACCCGGTAGGAAATTTTATAAGGAACACTTTTGTTGTCTTGTAATTTTTTCATAGGCGGCTTATTGTCCAAGGTAATCGTAAAAGACTAAAATTTGGAAGACGTTCCGGCCCCCTGTGTGGTTTGCCAGGGGACTGGGTGCGGTGAAATTTCAGGGTATGTTCAGGGCACGAACACATTTCAGCAATAAAACCTTTGTCTCCAATTTTTCCGAGTGAAATGCCATTTTGCCTGGGCTACATAGCGTTAAGAAGGACCAGTAAATGAGGCGCGTTTTTTTTCTTCGAATCCTTTGAAAATGAGTATTTTTCTTATCATTCAATGACAGTCATAGATGCATGTAGTCCCTGATGTTGTTCGATTCTTGCGCATTTACAGAAGCAATCGTAGACTTATCTCCCTCCATATTCTTTACAAGACTAATAATGATGGGAATCATCGTCACAAAGTCGTACCGCATCGGTTTTGTTTCTCCTTCTCAAATCCGTAACAATTTTAATTGTAAACGTTTAATAAGAAAGCAGCAGGTCGCGCGTTTTGGAGGCATACGCGTATTCGTGAATTTCGTATCTAACAAAAACAAAAGGATGACAATCGTCGAAAGAAATGTTGTTGCGTTAATTAAATGTAGCGTAACTTCGAGCACCGCCGACGTGTATTCTAAGATTTGAGCCACGCTACAGGATTTTCAGTCATTCGTAAAAGACGTGAATACTAAATAGCCTCGGACGCTGTATTACGCATTCGAATACGTTGAATTTGGTTTAAAGTTGACGCTCGAGTGGGAATATATACATACATTTTACGGTCTTTTAGATCTTTTGAGTTAGCTGAAATAGGGTTGAAATTTCGTTTACCTCTGGCCCCGAAATCTGAGAGGTTGTATTCTAATGAGATCTTGTTTTCTAATTGGGTAAGGTTGAATTTGAGAAAATGAGTTACTATACAAGTGCTAGAGCAAAAAGAAGAGATTTTTAGGCATTTCAATGTTGCGTCGTCTTCTTCTCAACTTTTGAACGGTCGAAGTTTGCTTTTATTGGTTAAGATTCTAGTCTTATCATGACAAAGTTCCTAGGAGGGGGGGGGGGGGAGTTAAGTAAATGAGTTCACAAATCTTGAATAGTTACAAAGGAAACGACGAGAATTTTCACTTCGGTATTTTTAGAAGAGATTGTTGACATTTTTCTGGTGAGGGAAATATTGAGAGGAAAAACTTCCATCATATTTGAGAATCATGCGAGGGTAGGAGGGTAGACTTTGAATTGCAGACTCAAGAGGCTCTCTTATCGATTGATCTCTTTGAAGGTTGGGTCCACGTATTCAGAGTGAGCTGCCGAATCTAGTGAAACTGAAATTCCGTCTATTTGAGTGTGCTGAATAAATTGTTACCTATTCGAGATTGATGTAATAAAAAATTGCGACGTTGTTGACCTCGTTTTCGATAATGGTGATTAAGACGGTCAGAACTCTCCACAAATTTGCCGGAGGGGTAAGGGAGAGAGGGCAATTCAGGATGTCTAGTTTCTGGAGAACCGGGAAAAGTCGGTGAATTTTGTCTAAGGCGAGGGATTTTTTTGAGACCCATGGCCGAAAAATCTGTACTACTAGGGCATAGAGCATAAGATTTATACAGTAAATATTGTCATACCCACAGCTTAAAAAAGTTGGGCTTCCTCTAGTCTACTCGCCTCCTCAAATCTTCACATCCTCACGTAATTCACAAGGAATTCCAAAGTGTTGTGCGTGCGATTGTTTTTAGTAGTTCAAGTTGCTCTGAATTATTTGGCAAAAGTTCCTATAACACACCTTGTATAAATCACGCACCTTGAGTTGTTTGAGCGCGCGAGATCGAATACGAGTATTTCTAAACTACCCGCGTGAATACGTAATACGAAATCGCTACGAGCTCTTTATTACGTTTTTTTTCAATGATTCATTTATATGGTGACATATTGATATTGAAATTCTTCAACATTTATACTGATATAAATCTGTACCGCACGAGTATGCCACACAACGAGACCTCGTTTCTCAATAAATAGACCTGCTTTTTAATCTACAAAGTATCTAGTTGACATCGCCAGAATACGTACGTGATCGTGATAAAGAAGTAGATTCATGGCCAAATTTTTATAAATTTTGTAAGATCGATGTTAAAAGTCTTTCGTCGTAAAATAGTCGACTAATAATATCTACGAAATGCTGATTTGTGGCCCGTATGTCTTATGTCTATCTTTATATCCACGAATGCGATAGTTTTCAAGGTTTTCGGCACCGCTACTGAGAGAGGTGAATTTAGATAATTCAAAATCGTACCAAATATCCCGTGGATTCGTAAAATATAAGATGTTGTCAGGGGGGGGGGGAACTGTAACTTTCATCTTGGAACCAGTGAACCACCTCCTGTTCTCAACTATCATCAACTAATGTTGAAGAGCAATTCCAACTATTCGTGAGCAAGTGCCGTATCTCCCATGAAGCTAACGAAGCTGAAGCTTCGGGCGGCAAAATTTTTAGGGCGGCAAAATTTTCAAAAAAAAGGTTCAAAATAATCTGAAAAACATTCTCGAATTCTTTGGTGGGGGTTAGGGGCGCGGATTAGTGATTAGCTTCGGGGCGGCAAAGAGCTTAATCCGCCTCTGGAGCAAACTTTAGGAGGACACCCTCGTACACGTCACTCTTCCGCAGAGAGCTACTGGTCAACTTTCTATTCTTCGATGGGAGCAAAGGACGAAATTTTTGATCAAGCGCCACAAAGTAACTATGGCGGGTTTTCGTGACGATTTTCCCGGGAGTTGTTGCAGTCAAAAAAACCGTTAGGGTCTCCTCTGCTGTTCGGTAAGCTGGTTAGCTGAAGGGCTGATGGACGCGCTCGCTGCTTTCACTCTAGTAAAGGGCTATGATAAAACATACGAGATCAAACTTTTAGTATACTGTATGTTGGGACTAGTTTGATGAAAGTAGTGAAGGTCGAAATTTTTCAATTCCTAAAAGTAGGTCAAGGTCACTGATGACGTCAAGTGCGACAAAAAACCGAAGCAAGCGCTTCATCTATCCCAATCTCTTGAAGAGACCGACTAAGCTTGTCCCGCTCACGCCTCCACGTCTCACATTCAAATAAGGTGTGCTGTGGTCCAACATTCCGCCCTTGGTCGCAGTGCAAAAACGTTGCCTGCTCAACTTTCTTCAACTTCTCATGAAAGTACTTGTTGAAGCAGCTATGGTGAAGGTTCAGGTGACCATGGTCTCGATTCATCCACTCATTAGCGTCGCGCATCAACACACGGGTCGCCCACATACCCTGCTCTGAGCAATTTTTCGTTTTAATTTCTCAAGTAAGGAGTGTCTGGTCTCTTGCTTGACCTTTGGAGCCTCTTGTTCGGGTTTCTTTGAATACCATTGCTTTCTCCTCAGCAAGGAGCACGTGTGTTGGTAAACTTACTAATACGCAAAGAGCCTCCGTCGAGACTGTGCGGTAGGAACTAACACATCTTAGCGCAGTTCTTCGTTGGATCTTTACCATCTCTCTCGTAGGTCAACACTATGTAAATTGTAAGTCACTAAGTTGACAGCGATTAACTTGTTTCGGAGCCGGATAAAGCAGATTCGGAGCAAAGTGGGGTTATTCTAGAGCGAAACGAAGAGGTTCGAACCCATATATTGATCGATCAGCAAAAATGGTATTTTCTCACTGTGGTCACAAATACCCTTTCTGCTGATTTTATGTCAACGTCACTCTCCTGTTATCAAGTTGGTCAGATGTGTGGAAAAAACTCACGGGTTTTTGAACAGAGTTGAACGAAAGGTGGCAGAGGACCTGTTTTATGGAGCACGTGGGATCTGAAAAATATAGATTATGACGTCACAAGGTTTTCGGAGCCGGATAAAACAGATTCAGAGCAAAGTGGGGTTATACTAGAGCGAAACGGAGAGGTTCTAACCCATATATTGATTGATCAGCAAAAATGGTATTTTCTTACATGGTTACAAATACCCTTTCTGCTGATTTTCTCTCAACTCCACTCTTCTTTATCAAGTTGGTCAATGTGCGGGAAAAACTAACGGGTTTTTGAACAGAGTTCAAGGGGGGGGGTGACAGGGGACCTGTTTTATGGAGCACGTGGGATCTGAAAAATATAGATTGTGACGTCACAAGGTTGAACCATAATGTCATCGAATTGTGACGTCACAGATCCGGACTTTCGAGCTATATATAATAGGAGGGGAAATTGGAAAAAACTCATCTATGACGTCGTCAGATTGTGACGTCACAGGCTCCGCATCCCAACCCATATATCATCGGAAAATTTTCGATCTTCGAGCTTTGCCGGACGGTGGACGTTTTTTCCCGAAACCTCCCCCGCTCCCCGATAAAATAGGTTCCCTGTTACAATTTTAGTCATATTAGTCGGTCATTCAGGCAGTCGAAAAATTTGATTATCCAGTCGTTCATTCAGTTAGTTTCTTGGTTTTCGCAAGGGTGTTGGAGGCATAATTATTTTTGGAGGCCTTCGCCTCCTGAACAAGTACAGAAAATGTACCTCCAAGTGCCTCCAGCGCAATTACTAAAATCCGAGAAAAAGCCTCCGGGGGCAGTGTTGGAGACGCCTCCCCGGAGGCACTCGTAACGTTGATCAGTGTGACCAGATGTAGTATATTGGCCTATCAATGTTGCCAGATGACAGATGATACTCAGGAGTATTTAAAACTTTGGCTTTTATTCGAATCGAGCAGCGCTAGCATCAAAGTGGCTGAATGAGGTTTCAAGTAATAGAATACTATGGGAAAAAATGCTTCCTAAAGGGTCTTTGGAAGCACCTCCAAGCCTCTAGGTGGAAGCAAGGTACCGCCAGAGGCAAAATACTCCGCCCCTCCAACCCCTTGGTTTAAATCCTCACTATAGCACTCCGGAGGCACTTTGAAGGTAACTCCAAATGCCTGCAAGCCTCTAGTGAGCCTTCAAAATTTCAGCTAGCCTCCAGAGGCAAAGTGCCTCCAGCCTCCAACACCCTTGGGTTTTCGGCGAACTTACGACCTTGAGAAATTTTGCTTTCATCTTTTAGAAAAATTTATGTAGCTGTCCTTAATTCAGCTGATTTTCGGCTGATTGATGTCATGAGAAAATGTGAGTCCAGATGGAACGATTAGGAGAATTGGGGTTTTGTAATTCGGCTGGAAGATTCCTATTCTCCTGTTTGTATTCATATCTGCATTGGATGATCGTACTGTAGGCTGCTATGCTGAATGGCTGAACTGAACTGGAACCAATCTTTCTTATCTTTTTGTTACTTTGTTTGAGTTTCAACGTAGTTCTAAACGCTCAAAAAAAGAGGGCCTATTCCCGCTTTCGGCTTAGGAAAGTTTAGATGAAGCTGCCTTTCGGAAATTTCTTGCAAAAAACGGTTAAAAAACCTTAAAATGGTTTGTCTAAGAATAGTTCCAGATGGAGGACATTTGAAAACTATCAAAAAACCGTGACTGTTTTTCGAAGAGGAGCCCCATTCGTATGAGCTTCAATTTTGTATGTGTATTCTTCGAAAATTTCATTTGATCTAGAATTCTGGAGTAGTGAAGATCAAGGTCATCCTTCATGTCTCTTACTAGCCATGACGTTGTAAATCAGCAGAAGTTTTCAAAGTCTATCCCCTTTTCCAAACGTAATATAAAGAGGAGTCGATACAACAGCTTACATCAAAAAAGGGAGAGGCGAAGCTCCGGTATTTTGACTCATAATATTCTGGACTGACGGGAAAGGAGTTCAGAATCAGGGAAGACAACTGCCCTCAAAGCCTAAGACGGATACCAATTTTAAAATTGAAAAGGAGATCAGTAGAGGACAAGTCAAAAATATTAAAACCTTCCCTAGCTTTCTTGACTTTTTCAGTTTGTAAGTCGTATTTCACTTATTTCGGCTTTGTCATGCGGGAATTTCAGACGTGACTGGAAGAATATTGCTCTAAGGTCTAGAGAGATTTTGGAAAAGCTTTTGTATGACAAGCGGATTCCAGGTCATGTGGGTTACGGATGCAAGTTCATATTAATAAATCTGGTGACCGTCAATGTAATTTCTTCTTTGTCTTCCTCTAATTTTTCTTTGTCAAATTAATCTGTTGGAAATCTTGTCCACTCCACGAGTAGGTCGGTTACATCGCGATATTTTCTCGTGTGAGACGTCTCGTCTAATCCATTCCAACGCCTATTCGTGACTGGATTTCCATTCGACTTCCTCGGTAGTTTATCTTGTATCCTAATTGACCTACTGTCCGTTCGTGTTGTTCAGCTATTGAAAGCTGTGAAACGAAATCAATCGCTCAGTTTCTGAGGTAAAAGACGATGAATATTACATTATCGTATGCACGTGTAATTTGACTAGCCTGCGTATCTTTCTGGTTTTGTGCTTCTCTCTGACGCACAAGTCTTCCAAATTCATTAATTTGGAATTTTGTGAAAGCGATCGTCGGTTTTACGCTGTACGCAAGATATTATGTAAATGTTGACATTATAAGCACTCGTAGTCGATTCTACATTTTCCCATTTTTTAAGCTGGTTTTCTTGTTCTTCGAACGCCCTTGAAGGCTCATTAGAGTTGCGCGTACGATTACAAAATTGTCGAGATGGAACTAGAAGAGTGCGACCGTATAGGTATCTCTATCGTGTACAATTTTCTTACAAGTTGCTCGATGATTTATCGTCAACTTTTAGTGTGTGAAAAGAAAACATCGCGAGCCAGCTCGTGTACAGCTTTGCGCAATTTCAGACAAAATTCTCGCTAGTCATCCGTCAGGAGAGAGAAAAAAAAAGGATATACCGAGTGAAAACAAAAGGAAGAAAAAATGGACCAAAATGATCCTCGATTAAGAAAGTCGTTACGAAAAGAGGGCAATAAAAACACGCTCGGCATCGTGGAAGGAAAAAAGGGATGTACGACGATATTAATTTACAGACGACGCGATCATAAAGTACGCGGTGAAGCTATATGAAGGCTATTTTTTAGATTTATATATATTGCACGCCCTTCGGAATGCATTAACGAGATTTTCATATCTCATTTTCGAATGCTGCACAGCATACATCGTCTCGTGTGGAAAGCCCGTCTCGGTTCCCACTTGTAGCTTGATTTATTGGTAGTCGTGGTGGACAAGGAATTTGTAGCGTTTATCTCGGAGCTGGCACGAGCGCTGCTCGGTGAAATTTGAATTTCATTCTCGACTATATACCGACTGACTGCTGGGGCAGAGGGATTTGAGAAAGATACACTGGTTTCATCGTTTGCTCATTTTCTAAAGTTCGAATTATGTATTTACATTTTTATTTATTTTTACGTGTTACAGATAGGCCTATACAGTGTTATACCAGAATGGTTTACGTTATGCAAATAATGACGCCTAATTTCTCGTATATGCGCCACATTTCGCCGAGGCTCAGAAGAAAAAGAATTGTTTCCGACAGTCTCTCTACGTTCACCAACGCGTAAATTTTAATAGGAGCATTACACTCTCGGCTTATTTGGTGAGTTCGAATTTAATGAAATTTATCGTCCTACGATCGACTAGATCGTCATCGTACGTCGTATACGTACATATTATAAATATCGTATATTTATTACGTAGTTTAATATTCGCTCAAACTGAAATAATAAATTGAGTAACTGATGCATACGCAACTGAATCTACTTTTCCTTTTTTTTTTTTTTTTTTTTTTGAACATGAGGGAGGGAGAGAAGATAATTTTGTGGGTGGTTTTTGTGTTTGAGTTTTTTTTTTTCTTTTTTCTTAATGTATGCACATAATTTACGAGGTGAAGGGAACCGAAGACACGGCATGATACTCATTTGCTTTATATTTCGAGGATTATGGTTTTACTGAAACAAAGGAGTTACAACCTGCGGGTGGAGCGTATTTTAGTTTAAAATATATGATGGATAAGGAAAGTTCTGAAATTCGTTTTTCTCGAAACGTTCAATCATTCGCAGGAAATGGTATAAAAGAATAATTTCTTTTTAAAAATTATCATCTCTCGCTTTTTGACGTTTTCATATCCTTACAAAATCCCTCGAAACCGAGCTACCTCTCTTTCTTGCATGTCTCTGATGTTAGGTGCTGAAGTGAAAAAATTTCAACTTCTGGTCACATAGAAGAGGGTGACTAGAATTGAGACTGTCTTTCTCAATGATTATTGGGTTGAGTTGACCTTCCATTCTCTTACACCTTCATTCGAGTTTCGAGACGCAATTTCTAAGACAAAAGAGTCTTAATCATTTTCCACGAAAAACCCGTCTTCTTCCAACAAAAGCTTTGACCTGCTATTCCGATAGATCAGCAGGTACCGAGGTACATATTCGGGAGAAGACTTACAAAAATGTCGACCACGAAGAGTAACTTGAAAAGTATTAGTCTTTGAGTTGTATACGACGAAGAGGGGGGGGGGAAGTACATTGAGTAAATACTTTCGACCATATACTCGTACATTGATACGCCATACTGATTAGAAGATGGAAGAGATCGAGAAAGATCTCGCCTATATTTTTTATTTAAGACCCCTGGTCCAAGCGCGAATTTACTCTTTTTCTTCAAGAGAGAAAACTAGAGAAAGAAAAATGTCAAGCACAAGGGCAAAAGAAAGTCGTATGGTTTCATTTTTTCGCAATTCTTCCCCTCCCGATTCGAAAAAAAGATACAGAAATGAAGTCCGTAGTACAAAAAGTTTGATTTAAACTAATTATTAACTTCTCCACCACCCTTATTCCTAAAATATTGACCTAAATCCTCGCCCACTGTCCGTCCCATGCAGGAGTTCAACAAAGGCTCTAGCCGGGTGGGGGGGGGGGGAATGGCCTTGTTCGAAAAATGTTTCAAATGTCCGTCAAAATGTTGTCCCCATTGAGAAAACTCGAAACCCAAAAATTTGGACCCATCCCCTCACCCACATGGGCTGCAGAGTCATTTTTGGGCCTAAAATCCAAATGGCTGTATCTCAGGCAATTATGATTGCACAGCAATGTAACTTGTCGACATTTTAGTGTGTGTAAACGTTCATCCATGGAATTTTTTTCAAAAAAAGTCATTCGTATTTTCCCTAGTTTCTAGCATAAACAAAACTTCAAACTCGAATATTAAAGAAAATCGGGGGGAAGCAACTGGGGAAAAAAATTCATTTGAAGCGCCATACCCGCTACTACAACATACATTAGTACCATAATCCTCGGTGAGGTGAAACATTCCCAAAAAATTAATATTTCATGAATTTTGGTGATTTTTCCATCAATAGCGGGGTGAACTACGACTGCTACCGCAATAGACCGCGTGAAATCAATAGTCAATGTTCGTGCTGAAAAATACGCACTCCTCCATGAGATGAAATGAGAATGTTGATGGACCAAAAATATATTTTTAGTACTTCGTTTATCGATTTGGTCAATTCTTATGTAAACACATCCACGGATTAGGTGGAGTGCGTTAGATTGAGTAAAATAATTGAGAAATTCTCCAGTCGCTGGAACAGTCTGAAAATAGTAGAGAAGTGAGAAAATCCCCTTTTTTACCCTGGAGGACAGTGAGTTTTAGTATTTCGTTCATCAACTAGGTCGATTATAATGTAAACCCGTTCGTCGAGTTTGAAAAAAGTGGTCAAAAAATTCTCCAGCTGCTGGAACGTTCTGCAAATGACAAATTATCAAGAAAATCTAGTTTTTGACCTTGGTGGAGGACCGTGAGTTTTGGTACTTTGTTCATCAATTAGGTCGATTATAATGTAAACACGACCACCGAGTTTGAAGAAAATAGTAAAAAAATTCTCCAGTCGCTGGAAAGTTCTGGAAATGACAAATAATCGAGAAACCCAACTTTTTCATCCTGGAGGACCGTGAGTTTTGGAATTTCGTTCATCAGTTAGGTCAATTATAATGTAAACACGTCCACCAAGTTTTTCCGACTCGGCGGATGTGTTTACAGAAGAATTGACCTTAATTGATTAACAAAATATGAAAAATTGCAGTTCTCTAAGTTGAAAAAATTGATTCTCTGGATTTCTAGTGACCAAAGAATTTATTGACTATTTTTTTATCGACTTGGTGGATGTTTTTACATAAGATTTGAACTAAATAATAAATGAAATACCAAAAATCACGGTCTTCCAGATTGAAATACTGGACTTCCTTGATGATTTGTCACTTCCAGAACGTTCCAAGGACTAAAGAATTTTTGACAATTTTTCTCGAACTCGCTGGACGTGTTCACATTATAAGTGACCTAATTGATGAATGAAATACATACCAAATTTCGCGGTCCTCCTGGGTGAAAAATGGGATTTTCTCGATTTTTTTCATTTCCAGAACGTTCCAGCGGCTGGAGAATTTTTTGACTATTTTTTCGAACTGGACGAACGGGTTTAAATTATAATCGACCTGATTGATGAATGAAATATTTGTACCAAAACTCACTACCCTCCAAAATGAAAAAGTGGATTTTCTTCTCCCTTTTTTACTGTTTTCAGACTGTTCCAGCGACTGGAGAATTTTTCAACCATTTTACTCAATCTAACGCACTCCACCTAATCCGTGGATGTGTTTACATAAGAATTGACCAAATCGATAAACGAAATACTGAAAATATATTTTTGGTCTATCAACATTCCCATTTTATCCCACGGAGGAGTGCGTATTTTTCAGCTCGAACATTGACTATTGATTTCTCGCGGTCTCTTGCGGTAGCAGTCGTAGGTCACCCCGCTATTGGTGGAAAAATCACTGAAATTCATCAAGTCTTGATTCTTTTGGGAATGTTTCACCTCACCGAGGATTATGGTACTAATGTATGTCGTAGTAGCGGGTATGGCGCTTCAAATGAATTTTTTTCCCCAGTTGCTTCCCCCCGATTTTCTTTAATATTCGAGTTTGAAGTTTTGTTATTGCTAGAAACTAGGGAACATATGAATGACTTTTTTTGAAAGAATACCATGGATGAACGTTTACATATACTAAAATGTCCCCAAGTTACATTGCTGTGCGATCATTATTGCTTGAGATACAGCCATTTGGATTTTAAGCCTAAACATGACTCTGCAGCCCATGTGGGTGAGCGGATGGGTCCAATTTTTTGGGTTTCGAGTTTTCTTATTGGGGACGACATTTGAAAGATTTTTCGACCAAGAATATCGAGAGCTTTATGTCCTTTGGGGTACGTCTCATCAGCCGAGCTCCTTTCACGAATTTGTATTTTTTTTCTAAGTTAATTTGTGAGGCCGTGAATGTTTTGCTTATCGAAATGATCGTGAGAACAGGGAAGGCCTCCAATGCATAATTTTTAGGACAATATTTTCGATGAGGTCATCAAGATTTACATCTCACGATGACATTATCAAAATGAGATTTTCGTCGTCATTCTAATAGAGCTTACCAATGGTGCAATTACAGGGGATGACGTTAAATTTTGTACTCATCTGTAGACATCAGGAACAAGAATAATAAGGTAGTAAATTACACACGTATGAGTCAACGTTCTAACCACGATCATGATTTTAATACCTCGTGAATGTTTTCCTGGTTTCGAGCAGAACCACTCTAGTTATTCACCCATCTGCAAAATTTTTTGATCAAGCTCACACCACTCTTCAAGAATGTGACGAATGTTAGAAGAGATATAGATATAAAATTCGATGACCCTACACCGACCACGTCATTCTCGAAAAATTCTCAGTAATGACACTCATTTAATACACAGAAGAACTGCACTAAAATGAGAATATTGGACCGAGGAAATGAAGTCATATTGTATGTAGTAATAGAGTAGCTTTTTTCTGCTTAATCATTAAGAGTAGCGATCATACGTAAAGAAGAATTCTGATTCCGATGAAGGAGGTATGAAAAATAGCTACGATCAGCGTATTTTTGCACACATCCGTTTCACTCTCTGCTCCAAGATAGCGAGAATTCAATAAAACGCTAGAACGCGTAGGTATCAACTTCACACAATGCTTCAATATTTGGAATTTGCTTGCGTAATTATTTTCCATCATACCTCCAGACGGAAATAGAATTTTATCTGAAAAATGCCTTCACCCGCGGACCGAGATCAAAAAAAAAACTTACGTTAGCGAAAAAATGTTCAGGAATTGTAGTTCGATTTCCAGATAGAATGATTAGCTTTTCAAGCTTTGAAGGAAGTAGAAGAGAGACGTAAGTAAAATTTGCTCACCTCTCTCGCTCCCTTCTGTATGTAGCAGCCTTCGTCTTCCAGTCCTCGCGTCTATTGCGCTCTTCTCTCCGATACGAGTTTCATTAGCCCATTCATTAATACTGTGTTAAAAATTAATTGACACAGATTTTATCTACCGAAAAATACGCAAGATCAACTAATAATATTGTCGTCAAAATAAGTCGGAAATTAATGGAGAACAATTAACTTTGACCGTGGTAATTAATAATACACTACTGTAAAATTCTCCGTCAAAATAAATTATGTTATTTTCTTTTTCGACATGAGGACATTGGACAAGTCGTAATTCCTCTTTTTCCGCGTCCCACGTATATAAAATCCGATGATAGTAGAAGAACGAGCAGTGATTCGAGAGAAATAAGTGAAGTCGTAACCTTATTTCGAACAATAAATCCGCAAGATCGATTTCTCAGGCCATTACTTGGTATCTAGTTTTCAGAAATCTTATGAATAATAGGGTCGAGTGTCCTTCAGAAGAGAGCGACAGCTTTGGTGCAGCCTGGATTCGATGGGAGGTGATTGTCTCGTCCTCATCTCTCAGTAAATTTTATCACCCCTTACAATATCTTCGATGGACGGTGCAAGATACTTTCCTTTAGTCTATCTGATGTAAGGCAGGAGCCTCGGAGAAATTTCGATCTTTCCTCTCATCATTGAAGAGGTATTCGACTTGGAAGAGTTCTCAGCTTCGAAAGGGACAAAGAAGAGAATTTAAAGCTCTTATAAGCCATCGGGAAACGTGAATTCTATCTGAAAGAAGGATTTTGATCTGCATAGACCGTATAAGGAAAAAAACTTTCGGAAGAGTAGGATTTGTAACAATTTCCAAGCCTGAACTCGACATCTGTTGGACACTCAATTTTCGCAAATGTAGATTTAAGTTCTGCGAGTTCCCAGATGAAGTCGGCGCATACCTATCGGTTCCCTGTTAGGTTCCCTCATCACTGGGCACGGGCGTTCGTGCATAAATTCGAGGAAGATGTGTTTTCGTTGCCCACGTCCAAATGGCCCATGTTATATACTAGTACGTCAGTGGTCTCCGGTGCTTATGCCAAGGTTCCGACGATCTTCTTCAATCTTCTCAATAGTTTCTACTCGTCTAGTCGTTGAAACGGGGAGTCCCAAGATCAACTTTCTGGACCTCACTGTTGCCGTCGCCCAAGAAAACCATAAGTTTTAGTATCTTCAGGAAGGAGACAGCTGTCGATACTCTTATTAATGGGTCGTTTTCTGCCCTCTGACCTACAAACTAGCCGCCTTCAATTCTTTTAACAGGTCGCATATCTCTCCCGAAATTTCCTGAATCCCAGAATCTGATCCCAAAATTTGCAAATTCACACCACAACCGCGAATTGGCCCCTCTAAAAAACATGACTTTTCTGGAATTTCCTGAATCCTAGCCCCTAATTCAAGAATTGGCGAGTTCCCCGGCCCCTCTCCCCAAAACTTGTCATTCCTGCAGTTTCCTGAATCCTAGCCTTTAATTTCAAAATTTGCGACGTACCACCCCCGCGAATTGGCTTTCGCCTCCCGGGATTGAAAGAATCCTAGACATACGATTCTGAAGATCTGCGAGTTCCACGAGTCCTGAGTCCTAGCCCGTAATTCCGAGTTTACATTACCCCCGCGAGTTGTCCCCCACCCCTAATAGTCATGTATACTGTATCCTTCTTTTCCATTATAATAATTATCTCCGAAAAATATGCTTTGAATGATGGTTCTTCCAGAATATATACATTGATTATTCAGAACAGGGGTGCCGTGGTCCCTGGTCCCATGAAGAAACCCCCCTAAAACTTTAATTTTCTATAGCTAAAAAACAAATATATGCCCCCCCCCCTAAAACGATTATGAAGAATCATCTTCATGAAATTGGCCTCACGGCAACCTTGATTCAGAAGCAAATGAAACATTTCTCATAACGAACGAAGTTTGAACCACGCCTCTCTATATCAGAAGTGCGTGACTCAACCGCTCGGCCACTTAGGCTCCAACTCTTCTCCTGGGGCTTGAACAAGTTTGAGAATTTAGGGCGAGATACATAGTTTGTTTCTAATCAATAATAAAGCGTAGATTTGAAGAGTGGGAGGGTGGGGTCGTCGTATTATCGTCTCCATTGGTTGGTTTCAAGGCAGTGGTACAGCCAAGGTTTTAAGAATGGGGAAGGTGAGTCTTCTTCTTTTCTTCATTTGTTTTTTTTTTCAAATCCACAATGCTTCCAAAATTACGAGAGTTTGAGCGAGAGGGATTCATTACTTGATTTCCCCCTAGCGTACGTCATCGCAACAAAGAATTCTCTTTTTTCCAATGGTATGTCATTTTCTTGATACTGTCAAACGAGTTGACTGAGGGTGCCTAATTTCACTCATTTTAGTAACTTTGTTAGCAAATTTGCAGAATTGTTTGTTTCTGAAAAGAAGGATTCCCATCCGCAAGGAACTTGAATTGGTAAATTTGGTCAGCATTAAACTAGAGTTCTAAAAGTAGACAAGAAAAAATCTATATAAAAACGCAAAGAATATATTTTATGTCTCATTATAGTCCATGGCGTTATCACTCTTTTGGAGGTCGGCACCGGAGGTCCAGTACTTGCATAGGCTTAGGAGAAAGAGGGGAGGCGTTCCAAATTTCCAAAATTTTTCGTACCTGCAGAAATGGATGAGCAAATTCGTGCGTTGCTGGTGGGACTCCCCAAGCCTAGTAGAAAGCTCAGAGTGGACGTTTTTACATTTATGTAAGGTCAAGGTCATCGGAGGCTTAAGGGTATAGGGTTATCTGAACGCTTGAATATAAATTTTAGGATGAAAACCTCGAATCATTCCACTTCTCTGAAGTAGGTCAAGGTCATCGAGTCCCAAGGTGTGTCGTGCGGCCAAACGATCGTAGGGTACATGTAACTGATTCTACTCTTTTCTCAATAGCACAAGAGCCTTAATTACGTACCCAGTATGGTAGCCTAGGAGAAAGAGTGGGTTGATGATGTGGATTCCGCAGAACTGAAAAATGTGCTTTGAAATATCACAAAATTTCGTTCGAAATCCCTCTCGTGAGAAATTTTCTTCTCCAGCCCCTCTCCTCCTCCCACCTCGAGAATAGTCTGACTACAAAACTGCATATCTGCGATCGAGACACACTGCAGCGCTCCTACTTGGTAGAGATTAATATTAATAGCTCATATGCGTGCGAATTTTTGTGAGTTCTTTGCTCTTGCATCATGAGCGTATGTCACTGATGTCGTAAAAAAATAAGTGTGATATAGAATTACTCGACGCTAACAAACGCAGCAGACAAAGTGAGCAGCGAGTTCTTGTACGTGCAGATTTACTCTGGAAAAACGTCTGATGTCTCTCCAGAAAACTGTGGTTCCAGGAGGAGGGGCTCTGACCCACTTTAAGGATTTGGAGTCTCGATCTTTGAGTTATGTATAAATCAGGAGGGGAACATGGAAGAATGTTGATCTATGAGCTGTACGTACAGGAGGAGACTCTGACCATGGCCTCTGTTTTTTTGGGGGGGAGGGGGGAATGTCAAAGCTCGGAGCTCGAAACCTATCAAATATATTTCGGAGGTCGAAATTTTTCCAAGACCCCCTCCTATCATATTATACAGCTTAGGTTTGACGTCCTAGGTCAGCCTTGTGACGTCGCAATCTGCTGTGTGACGTCATAGATGAGTTATTTTCACGTTCCTCTCCTATTATATATAGCTCCAAAGTCCGGGCCTGTGGCGTCACGACCTACATTTTTCAAATCCCACGTGCCCCATGAAATAGGTTTCCTGCCACTCCTCGTTTTACTCCGTCAAAGAACCCGTGAGTTTTTTCAGGAGGATTGAAATTCGGTTGGTATGTCTTTAAGAATATGTACACGTCTTCAAGGAAACCCCCCGCCCGCATGCCTGTTGGGATCCTATTCTGGAGTTCTCAAAATTCGAAATGAATTAGAGCAGATCGATTGACAGGGATTCTTTGGACTCGGTCATGTGCGAATATGCAGTGGGACTGACTGGAAGAACTCGTTGATATTCTTCGTGAATCAGTCTTCCTCTATGTGTCGCCTCCAACTAATTGATATTCTCGCGTCTTACGCGGATGGAAATCGTAAATTTGTGATCGACGATGCCAAAGCTAAATTCCGTACGGACAGATTTGTACGTTTTATTATAGTAATGTAATCCTAACATGATGTAAATAATCTCGCCGCCTTCTTTTTATATTTTCGCTGATCTTATTTACTATTGTTTGTAGGCATTGCGTTGGTGTCATCAGTCATTACTATCTTTCAGTTCTCGCTATTTGTAGCCATTTATACAAAATCCAGTAGGTTAGAAACGTCTAATATTCAACGATTTATGTGAAATACACATTATTGTTATCCCCTCATTCGAATAATGAAGATTTGAAGTTTCCTTTTTTTTTATTTTCTCCCCCTCCTCGCTTCGTCAAATATTTGGAAACTCGAATACATATCGAAACAATCGGGATATTAATTTCACTCCCTGTCCCCCTCTCTCTCGGAGTATTTCGCGAAAATGGAAATATTCGGTAATAAGGTCGAATGGGTTTTAGTCGAGGTCCCGTATCTTTCGCCGGCGTCTTTTCTAAAATATTGCGTAACCGTTGAACCGAAAAGTTTCGACAGATTCTCGTCCGTAGTATAATCGAATGGAAAGTAGGTCTATATTTGATTATCGTATACATATACAGACAGGGTATTTAATAGCGAGTTTCCGGCGTTTCCTCTCGAGACATGAAGCAGCTTGCACAACATGCGTACTATTGTACAGAATTAATTTTCACGATTCGTGGGTGGGTGCAGGACTTTTTCGCGCGCGTTTCTCGTCTTTTGAACTACGAAAAAGAGGCGACAATAGTGACCTTGATAAATTTTTCGCTTCTTATCCATTCGAAATCCGTACATATGTTCGATTTATCCGGCGCGGTCGTTGGGATAGAAGTCACGTAGCACTTCCAGGTTTTTATGGCAAACTGCACGTGTTCGCGCGAATCATAAAAACATCTCCTTTCTGTTCCACTATTTATCGCCATCAGTTTCACGTCGAGACGGCTGAAAAGACAGAAAGAAATTTTTCGCTCTCGACTCGTTCTCTAGTCTATATTATGATGGGGGACGAATTTGAATAAAATTTCGGTCGATGTTGGTGGCATTCTTGGAAGTGTTGAGGCGTGGTTTTTTGTTCTTGTGTTTGCATATCAGTACGGTACTTGTGGTTCTCTGTGCATATAGAGAGTTGAACTTGTGTAGAGGGTATGACATCTTTGATTTTAGTCGTACAGTACGTTGAATCTCGAGGTACAATTTTGACGGTTTCAGCAGATTTTTGGCACGTGTCACCAATGTAAATATCTACTTTCTTAGGAACGACGATAATACGATTTGCGAGAAGGAAAGAGGTTGGGTAAGCGAGAACAAAATCAAAGAACTATTCAGAATTTGGATGAGCTTGCTGAAGGAAGAACGAGTTTTAAAGCTGATCAGAAAATCTTCAAGCATTCCAAACTTTAGTGCCGTAGAATCAGAGTCTGGTGTTCATTTCCAAACCATCACGTCAATCTTGAATACATAATCATGGTCTTGAGAAGAAGCCACGAGGGAGAGGTGAAAACAAATTCTTAATTCAGGTCTAGAATCAGATCCGTAGTCGAAAGAAAAGGAGATGAAAGAGAGCTGAGTCCCGCCTAAGAATACAATGCCGAGGGGGGGCACTATTACGTCGAATGAAGAAGAAACGAAGGTGTGGAGAGCTCGGCCCCAAACTTTCATGGAGTCCCCAATAAGATTTGACTCTGGCTACGGACCTGAATCGGATCCCATCCTTTGGTTCACTTTGGGATAAAAGGTTGTCACCCGTCATCGAATCAGCGTATAAGGGGCACTGTCGGCATTGCACCGCCTGTAATACCAGTGGTACCAGCGGGGACCCGCTCTCTTCGCTGTTTTTAATCATATTATTATAAATTACTTCTCTGCCGGCGAAGCTCGGGAGTCGAAAATTTTCCAAGTCCTCCTCCTATTATATAGCATGGAAGTCTGCGTATATAGCCTGATTAAAATAGCCCCTTCAAATAATTAGATATGCAATGCTTCATACACCAATCGGCCTAGCCCCACGATGGACCAGATCTGCAACTCTTCAAACTTCGACCCTTCAATGAGCTAGATATGCAACGCTTCAAACACCATAAGACTCAGAACGCCGTTCTAAGGTAGCTCATAAAACATGTTCGGGGGCGTCCATAAATTACGTGAAGTATTTTGGGGGGAAGGGGTCCAGTCAAGTCTCACCAAAACTAGGGGGTACCGACCAATCCCACGTAATTTTTTTCTCACACATACATTCTAAAATATTGCTAAACTGGCTTAAATTGATAAAAACGAGTCCTTTTTGAATAGGTATAAAATGTGATCAAGAAAATTACGTTTTTTTAATAGATAAACGCGATTACGCACAGATAAACGTATTTAAAGCAAAAATACACATTTCGGAAAATGTCATGCTTGACGAGAGGGGGGAGGGGGTCAAGGCAAATCTCACGATGTCTCACCAGGGGGATCGAAAGTCAACAAAAATCCCCTCACGTAATTTATGGACGCCCCCTTCTCTGCCCCCTCGCTTAACTCTCTTAAAAAACCCATGAGTTTTTTCTTCTTCTTTTGATTATCGTAATTTTTCTTGGCGTCGAGCTCTAATTTTCTCATGTCCCTGGACTGATTCAACACCAAAAATCATCGCATGACGTTACATTCTCATGTTTGTACCTCCCTCGTGTTGTCCGGCCCCGATGTTGTCGTAAACTCATGCTTGAATAATTTTTTCAAATCCTTTTCACCACCTGAGTACATTGATGAAAGTCACGTCTCCTCTCAACTTGTATTTTTTTCTTACCTATCAATTGACCAAGCTCGAACCTAGTTATTAGAGAGAAAGAGAATTCCAACTTGAAGAGTCTTAGTCTAAGGGGCTTTTATCAGTTTTGGTCTTGCTTTCATACCCAGATGAGAAATCTAGTCCAAGACTCCATAGCTCCGAATTTCTTCAAATCCACCCTCTACGAAGGATCGGAATTCGAAATTTTCTCAGGTGTCTGAACTATGTCGAAGCTATTGATGACGACACAACGGTCGAAAGCGGAAGTTTCCTGAGGATGTAAACCACATTGCTCAATAGTAGTCTGAACATGAGGAGTCGTACTCCCAAGGTTCTCCTTTGAGTCTGGCTTACGTTTAGCCGAAGACTCGTTCTCCATAGTTTTAACACTATTTGTATAGCTTGAAATTTTCGTTTCTCTACGGAGGTTTTCAAATCTCCTCTGTAGAGGATTGGAGCTCGCAATCTTTGAGTCCCTGACTGTTGTCAAGGCTATTGTTGACGTCACGAAGGTCGGAAATGTATGTTTTCGGAGGACGTAATTTTCACACGAGTAGCTCGAGATCAGTCTGAACATAAGAAGTCTTAGCTCAAGATTCTCCTCTTGACCTGACTTATGTTTAGCCTAAGACTCAAGCTTAGCGTGACCTCCATAGTTTTAGCCAGGCTAGGAATTTTCCTTCCCCTACTGTCGTTCAAAGCTCAACATTTTTTCAAGTCCCTTATTTCTAGGTTTAATAGCTCAAATTTTTTTCAAGTCTTCTCTGTTGAGGATTGGAGTTCAAAATCTTTTGAGTCCCTAAGTAACGTCCCGGTTATTGATGACGTCACCTAGGTAGTAAATTTCTCCTGTCATTTCATTATCTTTGTTTCTATCTTTTCTCACTTTTTGAGGAAGACGGCAACGCCTCGCAAAGTTCTGACTAGGAGGGAAGGTACCTCGTGTCCCCCAATTCCGCCACCCATGGATCTAGCTTACTTTGAGTATTGAGACTCCATCCTAAACAAAGACTTTTTTTTTTTTACGAGTACTAACAAGTGTACCTCTACTAATTAAATGCTGATGACTCGTAATCATGAGGATTTCATTGACTGTGAACAAAAACTCCTTCATTGTAGCCTAGCTCAGAAGTTTGGAGCCAGAAGAGCAATTTCCTCCTTCCTTCCTTCCTTCAATTTTAGGATGAGCTTAATCTCAGGTTGACCTCAAAATTGAATTATATATTCAAATTGGCTCCTCATTTAGAAACGTCTTCAATTTAAATTTATTTTAGAAAAGAAATTGCAATTTACAATAATGTTGATGAATGTATTTTAATGATTTTTCAGGAATCCCATTGTATTTGTAATCGGAATAAACACGAACAGTTTTTCGACGACGCTGAAAGGCATAAGTGGCAAATTTCCTCACCTCACTGGTCATCAGAAAACTACAAGTGTCTCAATACCATCAATTTCGACGGGATTTTCTTGTAAGTACGTCTATTGAAAAAATGTTATTCAATCGCGAAGGAGTTTCCAAATTTGAAAAATACCGAAAAATCAACTAAGAGCGTTTGACATCTGAAGGTTCGAAGTGCTTGGGTTGAACTCTTCACTTTACGACGACGGTTGAAGGGTACCACTCGAGGGGGGGAGGGTATTTTATTTATCCTTCCTTTACTCAGGAAATATGGTCAAAGTGCACAATTGAGGAGTTTTTGGTATGGTTCATGTCTTTGTGCTGGTGTATGAGCCTGAAATTGTGTGACCTTGAGACTTGAAAAAATTTTGATTTTTGCTACTTTTATCGTTCTATACTAGGCAGTAGCTTAAGAAGGGTGAGCCAGAGCCAATACATAACCTAGTGTACCTCTAATACGAAGCTTTTTATACGTAGGACCACAAACTAGTCTAGGGTTTTGATCCGCCTGTGATACCATAAGTTGAGCGTGGCCTTGGCTTAACCTAGTAAACCTCTAATATGAAGCTTTTTGTAGGATCACAAACTAGTCTAGGGCTTTGATCCGCCTGTAATACCATAAGTCAAGCGTAGCCTTGACTTATTTTAGAAGCGAGAATTGAATAATGTCAAATAGGTACGTAGAGCATATGACAAGACATAAGGTGAGAAAAGAGTGAAGATCGGAAAGGGAGCCACTCCAAAAGCATAAGACATTATCCACATACCAATGCCTATAAACAATGTAGGGAGGGAGGTGAAAGCCAGAATCAAAGACTTCCGTTATCAAACGGTTTGAGAAAGACCTCGGAGACCAAAGTTCCGCAGGGGGAGCCGATAAGGACACCGGTATTAGGAGGAAACTCATAGATGAGATGTTGAAATTAACAGAAATTGGAGGAAAGACACATTTTAAAGAGTGTCATGACTTCATCAATGAATGTAAGCGGAATATGTGCCCATCTTCAAGGAGGACTTTGAAACATACTCTCGACATGGAAGGAGACATAAATGGAACCATTAGGAGGAAGGATACCATTTATCCTCCGTACTGTTATCAGTGAACTGAGACTGACAACTCACCAACGACTTGAACCATTTGTCGAGGAATTTAGAAAGCTTATAAGTCGAAGAAGAAATGAATGACACCACTGTCCTAATAGGAATATTCTCCTTTTGGAGTTTGGGAAGACCATCAAAGAGTTGGAAATGAGGATGGAACCCTCCAGTGCAGTGTTCTTCAAAAAGTCATGGACTCTATTGTCATACTCTTCCTTATCCAGAACCACCGCGGGATTACCTTTGTCGGCTTTGGTGATTAACAGGGAACCTGTTTTATCGTGGTGGGGGGAGGGTCCCGCGAATTGGTCTGTCGTCCACAGGCCGGCCGGTGGGCAAAGTTTGGAGCTCGACAATTTTCTAGGGCCTGTGACGTTGCAGTTTGATGACTTCAGCGGTCAGCCTTGTGACGTCACAATCTGACGACGTCAAAGATCAGTCTTTTAGCGGGGAATCCGCTTTCTCTTTTGTTGGGGGTACTTTTAGGAAAATTTCGTCAGCGAGCGCGAGCGGCCCGAGGTTGATGACGTCACAGTGAGGGGGAGGGGACTTGGGAAAAATGTCGACCTCCGAGCTATATATGATAGGAGGGGGACTTGGAAAAATGTTGACCTCCGAGCTAATTATGATAGGAGGAGGACATGATAATATGTTGACCCTCGAGCTATATATTATAGGAGGGGGACTTGGGACAATTTTGACCGTCAAGCTATGATAGAGACTTGGAAAAATTTCGACTTTCGAGCTATTGATTATAGGAGGGGGACTTGGGACAATTTTGACCGTCGAGCTATGATAGGAGGGGGACTTGAAAAAACACGGCTTCCTTGAAATTGCAGCACGTTCAAGTTGTCACGTCATCATTTACGGGACTTGGAAAAACTTCAGGCTCCAAGATTTATATGATGGGCGGGGGGGAGACTCGGGACAGCGGTCAGTCCTGCAATGGCATCTAATTTTTTCAAGTTCTCCTCCTCTTATATATAGCTCCAAAATCCTGGCTTGTGACGTCACAGGTCAGCCTTGTAACGTCACAATCTACATTTTTCAGATTCTATGATATCAAAAGGTTTTACTACTCGTAATATAAAAATTCTATCAATGGTGGAAGTCACACAAAATTTGAACCAGGTGAAATTTGAAAACGGAAAAACGAAAAGGTTGAAATTTAAGAAACGCAAAAATGGGTGAAACTCGGAAACGAAAAAAAAAATCAGTCCTGCAATGGCTTCTAATTTTTTCAAGTTCTCCTCCTCTTCCTATATATAGCTCCAAAATCCGGGCCTGTGACGTCACAGGTCAGCCTTGTAACGTCACAATCTACATTTTTCAGTTCCTATGATATCGAAAGGTTTTCCTACTCGTAATATAAAAATTCTGTCAATGAGGGAAGTTACACAAAATTTGAACCAGGTGAAATTTGAAAACGGAAAAACGAAAAGGTTGAAATTTAAGAAACGCAAAAATGGGTGAAACTCGGAAACGAAAAAAAAATATAAAATTTATGAATTTAAAATTTAAACAGAAATAGAAAAACTTCAGGCTTCAAGATTTATATGACGGGGGGGCACTCGGGACAGCGGTCAGTCCTGCAATGGCATCTAATTTTTTCAAGTTCTCCTGCTCTTATATATAGCTCCAAAATCCGGGCCTATGACGTCACAGGTCAGCCTTGTAACGTCACAATCTACATTTTTCAGATCCTATGATATCAAAAGGTTTTCCTACTCGTAATATAAAAATTCTGTCAATGGGGGAAGTTACACAAAATTTGAACCAGGTGAAAGTTGAAAACGGAAAAACGAAAAGGTTGAAATTTAAGAAACGCAAAAATGGGTGAAACTCGAAAACGAAAAAAAAATATAAAATTTATAAATTGAAAATTTAAACAGAAATAATCACAAAATTCATAAAGTTTAGTAATATTATCCACGAATGACATTGATAAAAGAGCGACCGGTTTCAAATTAGGTGCAGCTCATCATCAGGCAGGTGTCATTTGTGAATACTTACTAAACTTTGTAAATCTTGTGATTATTTCTGTTTACATTTTTTATTTATAAATTTTATTAATTATTATTTAAAAAATTTTCTTTGTTTTTTTCGTTTTTTAAATTTCACCAGTTCAAAATTTGTGTAACTTCCACCATTGACAGGATTTTTCTGTTACAAATGTGAAAACCTTTTGATAATATAATGTGGACTCGTATTCCTCGTACTCATGAGGAGAATGTTTCTTTCATTTTTCAGATCCCATCATGTGCCCCCTAAAACAGGTTCCCGTTTTCAATCGGTTGCTATACGGATCTTTTTTTATTTGGTTCTGCTATAAGACTTTTTAATTTGGAGACATACACCCCTCCCCCTCCGTAACTCCGCACCTGTTGAAACACAATGTTGCCTATTCAAGGTGTATGTAAAACATGTCATGTAAATGAGCATGCACGCATGCAAATAGTATGTTTCTGAATTTTGATGCATTTCTAAATCGCATATTCCACCATTTTTCTCTTCCTCTCCTTCTTTTTCTAAATTTGGTTGAATTTTTGTGAATGCAAATACGATATGGTAACTTGCAAATAGCGTGCATTTTTATTTTCAAATTTCAGTGTTCACAGTGACTGTATTATTGGTCCAATGATTTAAATTGAGACCTCTATTAGTTTTATTCGAACGCACTATTTTCGATTGATTGTGAATTATGAAGCCGATCCGTATCTAGCGATTAAGTTCGAGTCAGCTTAAGAGAAGGAGAATTTCAATTTTGTAGACGCTCCATCATATTTGGATGTTGTGAACTTTCAGAAATCTCTATTCAATAAAAAAGTTGAGAACTCATTGACTTGAAATTTCAAGATTCTACGCTGTCTTTGTACCGCTTTATTGTAGTATTGGTTATTATATTGTGTAAAATCAATTAGATAGAAATTGAAGAGCATATAGAAAATTCCATTTCAATCGCAGACATGAAAAGCTAACCCAAGGACGAAGAAGCTAATAAGAAATTTTTGAAATTTCACAATATGTGTACACGCGCGGGTGACACGTGCGAAATTATGTACAAATATCTCGAGAAAGGTCGAGGGTTCGGGGAAATTTAAATCCGGTAAATATCTCTCTATTACTCGAGTCATATTTGCTCGAACGAACATCAGTTCATTGGTGCGAAACGCTATACAGAGCAAAAAAAGCCTACCTACGTGTGCATTTACATTTATCAGAAAAGTTCCTCGGTGTTTTTTTTTTTCTTTCTTTAAAAAAATATATTAAATAGGTTTTTGCCCTGTTGCGTGCAAATTTCTGGTGTTGTTTGTCGCTAACTCGGATGATGATATTAGACCGTACGGACACATTCTCTTCGCACAACTCCTCGAGCATTATTGTAAATTCGAATGGACAGTGATTTCATTTGGAGTTTTCGTCTATCCGTGTGACCCGTGTTGGAAAATAAGTTGGGAACTCGTTATTCGGATACGATATAAGCAATCTTTCACCTCTCCTTTTACCAACGTATCGATTTCGCACTCTCTTGACGTACGTTTGTCTCTCGAACGAGAGGGAGCAAAAAAAAAAAAAAAAAACCATTATGTAGAGTGTCTTGAAAAATTGATATTGGTACTCGAAGTACATGGTATGACGTTTTGCTTGTTCAAACTTTAATCTCTTTTCTGTCGAACGCGTACACTGTGTATATATTTTTATAGAAAGTTTTCGAAAAATGCGCTATTTCTTTAAACTGTTGCCTTTCTTATAAAAGCGAAGTCTTTTTGTACATCAGCGATTGGGTAGAATTGTGGTATTGTTCTTCGCAAAATTCGTTGTAAAAAAATTTCGTCCTTGGATGTGAGATAAGAAGTGCGCTTAACAGCTCGCGATTAAAAAAAAGGCGCGTCCCATCATCTATTTTCACTTCGACGATAATGTACATTCGGATTCGTTTTTCGCGACGACGACAACTCGCTTTCTTTTGAAAGTTTAACAAATAATAATGATTTGTAAAGCAAGATTTATGTACGATGGCGCGACGCGTCGTTTTTAGATAATAAATGCCCGGCAATATAATATCGCGGACGAGGTCCAGTTTGAAATGAAACGAGAAATTTTTTCGCGCCCGATGACGTTCGATAGCGCTTTTTCCTCCCTTCTATATACGCGAGGGTGGTCGGACGCTGTTGGTATTTTTATTGACTCGTGCGTACCCGTCCAAAACTGGATGGTTGTTGTCGATATTCGAAGAAGCGAGCGAGAGTCGTAACTCTGTTCAACTTACGGTTGGTTATAAGGAGCATGTTTTCTTCCTTATTTATTGTATACCTCGGGAAAAAAACTTCTCATGTGTACTGAGAGCTGTTTAAGATATTTTTCGAAGATAAATTCCGGTTGAACAATTCTTTTCTTTCGCCTCGAAGTCTATCAATCGTTATCGTCGCCTTCTTCCTGTGTATGGGCTCGCAGTAGTATCAAAGAGTAGAACGAGACTCGAAACTGCTTTCGCAGAGTAAGGAATTCGTAGACCTTGACGGTAAACTTGATATCTCTTCGTTTGACCCTCGTCGCGCTTTATTTGCAGAAGTATGTTTTCGATCGAGTCTCTCATTTCCATGTAAATTGAGAATCTAACGGTGTAAGAATTGAATTTACCGTCATCTTTGGGTACAATGTGTCAAGCGTGTGTTCAAAGAGGAGGTTAATTGATTGAGGAACTCCAGCTACGAAGCTCGCAGCTCTCTGCATTCGTTACTCGTAAGGTCTTTCTCATCATCGATTACGTTAATTGAGGTGAGTAGGAAATTGGGAAATTTGTAGCCTGCGCAAATGTGAGCTAGTAGAACTTGTAAAAGTTCCGTTGTACGGTACGGGAAGCTACATTGCGGTTCATATCGAATGAAAATTTGCAGAAGAAGCCATCCATCGCAATCGTTTGAGGGCACATGGGGTCTGAAAATGTAGATTGTGACGTCATAAAGATGACCTATGATGTGATCAAATTGTGACGTCACAGGCCCTACCCTCCAAGAGGGGGACTTCGAAAATTGTCGAGCTCCAAACTTCGCCGGCTCGTGAACGGCGGACGTTCTCCCCGAAAAACCCGGCTCCCTAGTGATTCTATTCAAGGAGTAAGACAATAAAATCCATGACTTTTTGAAGAGCAGCGGACGCGCACTGTCAGCAGTATCGATTCTAGTTATGTCCGTGAAGTGAGATCGAATGTTAACAAGTCCACATCCTTATTGAAGAATCCTAAATCCATCCTCATCCTTAATAACTCTGTGCTTCCTCGGCTTTATGGCTTTCCGAAACTCCATATGGACAATATCCCTATTAGGCCAGTGGTGTCGTTAGTGAGTTATCAATCTCGGTTCGCTAACTTTATTCGTGTCCCCTTCGATGCCAAGAGTATGTTTCAAAGTCCTCCTTGAAGATGCGCACATCCCGGTACACTCCTTAAAATGCGTCCTTCACCCAATTTCTGTCAATTTCAACATCTCATCAAGTGAGTTCCCATTAATATCGGTGATCCTATCAACTCCCCTTCCGATCTTTGCTGTCCGAGGTCTTTCTCAAACGGTTCGAGAACGGAAGTCCTTGATTCTAATTTTTACATCCTTCCCTACATTGATTGTTTATTGGCAACGATATGTGGATGATATCTTATGCCTCTGGAGTGGCTCCGCTCTTTTCTCACCTTCCTTAGCAGTCGGTATCCAACCATTGATTTTTATATTGAGGTAGGGGGAGCCTCCATCAATTTTCTAGACCTTTCTGTCTCCATTGCTGGTGGTATGCGTAGTTTTGGGATTGTCCTCCATCCCATTAAGCTCGCTGCTGCCTTTATAGCTTCATACACCGCTTCGTTTGTATTGCTCTTTCCCCTCAGGCTTTTTCCGAGGAGGTTGAGGTTATCAAGTATCTTGCTGAAAATCGTATGATCCGGAAGAAACTTATCTTAAAGCTTTAGGAGCATTACTCCCTCCCGTAGGAAAGTTAAATGGGTTCGTTCGCCCTATTCAGGGAAGCTTTCCTCGGTGATCACTCATCTCCTTGAACCTTTCAGTCTTCGTCCTGCTTTTTATAACCCCAACGCCGTTCGTAGCCTTTTTTGTAGGCTAAAGGATTCTGTCCTCAAGTTTGAGAGAAGTGGAGTGGCCGACAGCGTTGTACTAGAGTTCAAGAATATCTTGAAGAAATTAATTCTACCGGCGCTTTTGCTGACCGACCATAAATTTGATCTCCAACAAGCCTTCCATCGCCGGTTGGCTCTCGAACATTGAAATTGTTCGTCATTCCATGTTTTACTGACAGGATAAGAAACATAGGGGAGAGAAGAGAGAATCAGGGTAGGGGATTAAAAAGTTCTGAAAACTTACATGAAGGCGAAACTTGGCAAAATATTTCAGAGTGAGGGGAAGGGGAGAGTTATGTTATTGGGTAAAAGTAAAGGACAGGTGGCAATTGGAAAAATTCCGATATTGAGGCTTGGATAAATTTGCTAATAGATTTTATAAGAAAGACAAGAGGGGGAAAGATACGGAAAAATGTCGACTCCTGAACCTTTATAGAGATGGAACTTGAGAAATTTTGCTTATCAGCTAAAATTCAAATTATTTCAATGGCAAGATCGGGAGAGGGAGGGAAATTGGCCGACAGTGAGCTGAAAATGCAAGGAAGGATAGAACTTGAAAGAAATTCGAGCTCTGAACTTGTGTGCTAAAGAGAAATTCGCTGGTAGAATGAGAAGTGAAATGAAGAGGAAGGAAATCCGGGTTGGAGAATCCTTGAGAAAATTTTGGTCTCTGGTGGGACTTTGAAAATACAGTATATTTACATTATGGAGGTGGACGAGATATTCCTCAAAATTTTGCTTATGAGTTGGAAGATACGTAAAATAATTCCGAGCTCCGAATTAGAAAAATTAGGGGGAAGTAAATGGGAAGGGAGAACTTGGAAAAATTTTGACTTCTGAATCTGTAGAGATGTAAGACTCGCGAATCATGTTGCTAATAAGCCAAATAAGTGAAATAATTTTGCCTAAGCTCCGACGAGACTTTCAGACTTGGGTAAATTTACTAATAGACTTGATGAGAAGGATGAGAGGGATAAAGGAGGGGGAGAAATTTTTCCCTCTAAACCTTTTTTGCAGTAAAACTTGGAAAATTTTGCTTATTTGTTAAAATTAAAATTATAATGATAAGAAGGGGAGGGGGGAAGGAGGGGGAGAAACTTCGAACAACTTTTGAATTGGACAAAAGTAAGGCAGTAAGTACAAGAAAAGATGAAACTTGGAAGAAATTCGAGCTTTGGACTCCTGTGTAGGAGAGAAATTTGCTAAGAAGAATAAAAAAGAGGCAGTCAGTTGAGGGATTGTCTTGAGAAAATTTGGACTTCTGAAACCACTATAGAAGTAAGATTTTGGAAATTTAGCTCATAATCTAATAATACGATGGGGGGGGGGAGCAGGAACTTAATTAAATTTTTCTGGTGAGCTTCCGAATTCACGAATCGAAGGGAAAATCGCTGATACACTGAATAAGACGAACAGGAAGCGAAACAATATTGAAAGGGGATTGAAAAATTTTGACTTTCGAGTCCTTAGTGAGGCGAGGCTAATTAGCAAATGGTTATGAAGAGGGCAGATTGTATTTGAAGAGGCGAACCTTGGAAGAATTTTGAGCTCTGATAAGGTTCGAATCGTAGCGACAAGATGAAGAAGGTGGAAGGAAGTGGAGGGGAGGGGCAAGATTTTGAAAAAATTTCTTTTTGGACTAAAGTAGGTTGGAGGTATAACCAAAAGTGGAATTTGAGCTCTGAAATTCTGTTCAGGAGAGAAATTCGCTGGCAAACTCAATTAAGGACAATGAGGGGGAAGACAATGGAAAGGCAGGCCGCTTATGAGCTGAAATGATGAGGAGAGATGAGACTTGAAAGAATTTTGAGCTCAGAACTCTTTGTTTAGAAGGAAAATTCGTTAATACGTGCACTGAATAAGAAAAATAAGAAAGAAAGCGATTGGGAGGGGAAGGGGACTTGGAAAAATATTGACTTCTGCATCCTTAGAAAGGTGAGACTTGGCATAATAATGTTAATAGGCCCACGCTGGTTGAGAAAAATTTTGCTGATAGAAGGGGAGAAGGTCTGCGAAAAATGTCGTCGATACGTGAAAGGGAGAATTTTGACTCCCTATACAGGAATTGATGAGAAGAAAATGTGGAAAAATCGATTATGTGAATCGATATTGGTAGCCGCAATCAACAATTTTTTCTAGTCCGGCCGTGAACTAAGTCGGAGCCTCCTCCCTTAAAGATAACTACATTTCACTTTCGAAAATTCGTTCATCAATTTGTTTGGAACCTTTGCCCTCTAGCCCCTCCTCTATTTGATAACAACGGTTAATGAATCGCCGAGCTGATCAAAATTCTCCCCAGACCCTAATTTTCGACTATTTGAAGTCAATGGTTCTTGAGCCGTTGTAAACAAGCTTCCCCCTAAAACTACAAGTCGTGCACCTGTCTTCCAAAAAAGTGAAAGATTGAAAAATATCATGGTGAGTACGAAATGCGACATTGGAACACTTTAAAATAGTAAAAGCGAGAGGAAGAAACTCACCTTTCGAACAAAATAAGTCGGTGAGCGAAAATTGTCTTGGTCAAAACTTACGCACTTTGGATATTTCATGTTTTCAATTCCTGCCTACTCTATTTTTTGGATTACAATAATTTTTGAAAATTTCTACGGGACCTTCCCCAAACCACAAGATTTGTCATTGGTGGTATGATACAGGCTATACCCATCAACCCTCATAAATCGTCCTCATTAATTACTTACAACGCAAATTTGAGCCAAAAATTGAGATAGATAAAAAATATATTCTTCGACTTTTGCACAACTCTTGACTGATTTTGCCAAAGACGACCTCGCATAAGGCGTTGTAAACTTAAATCTTGCGAAAAGGAGCAGAAATTTCTTCAGATCATACAAAGATATTCGCGGTATCTCGAGAAGATGGCCTCAGGCTTCAAAAAGTGAGTTTTGGAAATTGTGGAAGTAAATTTTTACCAAACCTCCAAGGAAACATGGTCTTTGATTTTGTTGAGAGGTACGGATTTCAAGATTGCAGAAAGGTAGCTTTCAAAGAGAGGAATGGCCTGAAGAAAGAATACAGACAGAATTTTGGATAGCGATACTCATAGGTATAAGCTGTAGAAATAATTTACGATTGCATTTTGGTTATGATGAATCATCGCAATAAAGTTATTATTTTAGGTTATTAAAGTCTGATCACTTCTGATATTCCACTCTACATTACTCAACACCCTCGCTCCTCTTCACTCATACGTATAATTATGCTGAGTCAATCTGAGAGAGTGCCACTAGGTGGGATAATTGATGTGATATGCGATGTCAAAAAAATATTTAAATTGCGACCACTTGTTGTGTGATGATGATGACCAGCTAGTTTGATGATAAATCGAGAGACGAATGTCGAGTTGAATAATACGAGTATTTCGCAGATCGACTTAATGCTTACGTAATTAATATAATTGCGACGGGTCGAATGCAAATATCGTGTCAAGTTTTTACAAAATCATGATAATAACGCGTCTCGAAACAAACAGACTAAATTTATTTCGTTAACCGAACTACATTAAATTTAGATTCACTTTTGCCACTTTCGTAATACTGTTGTTTTGGGTGGAGCGGCCATAATAATTCGAAGGACGTCTAGCGGAAGTTTGAAGAGGTGAATGGTAATATTATAAATTGGTTGACGTCGATTGCTGTGGTTACAAAACAGCAACAAATTTTTCGAAGGTTTTAGAATGCGTACGTTGAATGATTGGAAGTGAGCGAGAGAACTTGAGAGTAGATGTAGCTTAGAGGGGTCTAAGTCCATTTCTTCTTGATGATTTCGTCGTTTGTGACCGATTAGTCGTCTGTGATAAGAGGGCTGTAGTTGGTCTGTATTCTGAGAAACTCGGCTTTGATGAGAAATTTGGCTCAAGTTGACTCACCAATCGTAGAAATCCTGTGGTAGGAGTGCTATTTTTCTCCGGAAATCTGAGCATCTCTTTTTTCGCCCGAAAATCGTCTCTACCCTTATTAGCAATAAGAAATTTTTAGCCAGCAGCTTTCTCCATATTTCCAAAAAATCAACCTAACCCGCCATTTTTATTGAAACCTTAGAAGTCTCGAATATTTTCACTCGATTGCTCATTCTGCCACTTTTTGTTAATGTAAAGTATCGTTTGTATTTTCCAGAACTGTGACCAATTGTTGAACGACGAAGATCAGCGCGGTTTCGAGGTGCAAGGGTGATTCATAGCTCGGCGATTCCAAGATCTTGATTACAGGTTGACGTGTCTTTCGTCTGTTAGTAAGTATATGCAGCGAAGATTGTGCTAAGAAGCCGCCGGCAATTGGCTCAGAGAAATAACCGGTCATTATGGTATACGCTTTCAAGTCGAAAATTAATAGGGTAGAATATATAACGTATCAATTATTAACGATTTTCTAATGTTTTGTATTTCCAGCAAAAATACGTAATACGTCATCGTGTCCGGAAGAACGCAAAGCTATGCGAGTACATATGCGATCTATGATCGGTTTTTTCTTTGGTTATCTAGCTGTATGAGTGTCTATCGTCATAAAGCTAGGTTACCGAAGTTAAAAATGACATCATTTTCGGGTCGTATGCACTGCGGTATTCGTCGGAAGATGCGGTCCTTATACGAGTTAGATAATTTATTATTCCGCGCAGTTCTGTATACCTTCGAAAAAAAAAAATGGTCGATAATTAGAATTAAGATCGAAAGATATCGTATTCACTCCTGTCAATTTTCGTTACTTTTAAAATGATTTTTATCTGTTGTACCGATGGATGCTCTCGTGGAATTTAAACCAGTGAATCCGATTTTATATTTCGATGTAGAATTTATTTCGTTACCTTATTGTAGAGGTACGGGTCCGAATTTCACGCTTTCGAATCATCGCAGACAGCTATTGGGTTTGCAGTATGCGAGGATTGTTTTTTTGTGCCTGTCGTCTGGTAGTTATATTATATGCATGGTGAAGTTTCTCGCGTCCAGTTTCCACCCAGCGACGGACGAATCGGCATGTAAAAAGAGGGAATATTATTGGCGCCTAATATGAATACAAGTTGGAGGAATCATTTTGTCACAAGGTCGTGTATAATTTATAAACTTATTTCGCGGTCGGACTGAAATATTATTGTGCCATACGCGAACTATTTAAACGTGCCTTCGAAATACTCGTCGGAAAAGTTTCTCAGTTTAATTACTCGGAAAATTTATGAAAAGATTCCGATATATGGTAGTTATTAATTGAACGCGGGCTAGTATTTTTAGTTCACTAATGCATAATTATGCTTATAAGTTTGTAAACTCTTATGTGTATACCTACGAAGTACGCGAAAATATTCGTCGATTGACGCTAGAATTCAGCTTCGCGGAATGTCTATCTCCACACCCCTCCCCTCTACTACACAATTTTCTGACAAAACCCACATCGAAAAGTTTTATCGTTTATTATTCACCACAGACCACCTACTTACGAATGAAGAGGTACGAGTAGGTATCTCCGCCCCTTCAAATTTCATTTCGGAATTCATACTGTTCGTTTTTTATAAAGGCTCCAGCCGGCTGATGGGGGGATGGCCTTGGTCGGAAAATGTTTCAAATGTCCGTCAAAATGTTGTCCCCAATGAGAAAACTCGAAACCCATTTCTTTTTGAAAATTATAATCTCTCGCTTTTTGACGTTTTCATATCCTTACAAAATCCCTCGAAACCGAGCTACCTCTCTTTCTTGCATATCTCTGATATTAGCTGCTGAAGTGAAAAAATTTCAACTTCTGGTCACATAGAAGAGGGTGAGGTAATTAGATTAGAATTGAGACTCTCTTTCTCAATGATAATTGGGTTGAGTTGACCTTCCATTCTCGTAGACTTTCATTCGAGTTTCGAGACGCCATTTCTAAGACAAAAGAGTCTTAATCATTTTCCACGAAAAACCTGTCTTCTTCCAACAAAGGCTTTGACCTGCTATTCCGATAGTTCAGCAGGTACCGAGGTACATATTCGGGAGAAGACTTACAAAGATTTCGACCACGAAGAGTAACTTGAAAAGTATTAGTCTTTGAGTTGTATACGACGAAGAGGGGGGAGGGAAAGTACATTGAGTAAATACTTTCGACCATATATTACATTGATACGCCGTACTGATTAGAAGAGGGAAGAGATCGAGAAGTGGCACTTGTCGTAATCTACAGATCTAGCCTATATTTTTTATTTGAAGATATCTAAAAAAAATGACCCCTGATCCAAGCGCGAATTTACTCTTTTTCTTCAAGAGAGAAAACTAGAGAAAGAAAAATGTCAAGCACAAGGGCAAAAAAAAGTCGTATGGTTTCATTTTTTCGCAATTCTCCCCCTCCCGATTCGAAAAAAAGATAGAGAAATGAAGTCCGTAGTACAAAAAGTTTGATTTACACTAATTATTAACTTCTCCACCACCCTTATTTCCAAAATATTGACCTAAATCCTCGCCCACTCTCCGTCCTATGCCGGGGCTCTAGCCGGGTAAGGGGGGAGGAAAACGGCCTTGATCGAAAAAGTTTCAAATGTCCGTCGAAATGTTGTTCCTATAATAAGAAAACTCGAAACCCAAAAAATTGGACCCATCCCCTCACCCACATGTGAGTCATTTTTGGACCTAAAATCCAAATGGCTGTATCTCAGCCAATAATGATCGCACAGCAATGTAACTTGGGGACATTTTAGTGTATGTGAAATTCATCCAAATCATTCATATTTTCTCTAGTTTCTAGCAATAACAAAACTTCAATCTCGAATATTGAAAAAAATCGGGGGGGGGCACCTGGGGAAACTCACTCATTTGAAGCGGCATACCCTCTACTACAACATGTATTAGTACCGTAGTCCTCGGTGAAGTGGAACATTCCCAAAAAAATCAATATTTAATGAATTTCAGTGATTTTTCCATGAATAGCGGGGTGACCTACGACTGCTACCGCAATAGACCGCGTGAAATCAATAGTCAATGTTCGGGCCGAAAGATACGCACTCCTCCGTGGGATGAAATAGGAATGTAGATAGATCAAAAATATATTTTCAGTATTTCGTTTATCGATTTGGTCAATTCTTATGTAAACACATCTACGGATGCGTTGAATTGAGAAAAATAGTTGAAAAATTCTACAGTCACTGAAGAGTCTGAAAACAGTAAAGAATTGAGAAAATCCAGTTTTTCATCCCGGAGGACTGTGAGTTTTGCTATTTCGTTCATCAATTAGGTCAATTATAATGCAATCATATCCTTCAAGTTTGAAAAAAATGGTCAGATCATTCTCCAGCCGCTCAAATAATTCGGGAAATCTATTTTGTCACCCTGGAGGGCTGTGGGTTTTGGTATTTTGTTCATCAATTAGGTCGATCATAATGTAATCACGTCCACCAAGATTTTCCGACTCGGAGGATGTGTTTACATAAGAATCGACCTAATTGACTAACGAAATATGAAAATGCAGTTCTGTAAGTTGAAAAACTAGATTCTCTGGATTTCTTACAATTTCAAAACCGTTCCAGCGGACTAGAGAATTTATTAACTATTTTTTTTTTTTCAACTCTGCGGATGTATTTAAATAAGATTTGAACGAATTGCTAAATAAAATACCAAAAGTCACGGTCTTCCGGGTTGAAAAGCTGAACTTTCTCGATTATTTGTCACTTCCAGAAAGTTCCAGCGACTGGAGAATTTTTTGACCATTTTTTTTCGAACTCGGTGGACGTGTTTACATTAAAATCGACCTAATTGATGAATGAAATATCAAAACTCACGGTCCTCCAAAGTGAAAAATAGGATTTTCTCGATTTTTTTCATTTTCACAACGTTCCAGCGGCTGGAGAATTTTTTGACCATTTTATTCGAACTCGACGTGTTTACATTATAATCGACTCCATTGATGAATAAAATACCAAAACTGACGGTCCTCGAAGTGAAAAATTGGATTTTCTCGATTTTTTTCATTTTCAGAACGTTCCAGTGACTGGAGAATTATTTGACTATTTTTTTCGAACTCGACGAACGTGTTTATATTATAATCGACTTAATTGATGAACGAAATATCAAAACTGACTGTCCTCCAAGGTGAAAAAATGGATTTTCTCTATTATTTTTGTTATTTCCAAAACGTTCCAGCGGCTGGAGAATTTTTTGACCATTTTTTTCAAACTCGACAAACGTGTTTGTATCATAATCGACTTAATTGATGAATGAAATATCAAAACTCACGGTCCTTCAGGTTGAAAAACTGGACTTTCTCGATTTTTTTCATTTTCACAACGTTCCAGTGGCTGGAGAAATTTTTGACCTTTTTTTTCGAACTCGACGTGTTTACATTATTATCGACTCCATTGATGAATAAAATACCAAAACTAACGGTCCTCAAAGTGAAAAATTGGATTTTCTCGATTTTTTTCATTTTCAGAACGTTCCAGCGACTGGAGAATTATTTGACTATTTTTTTCGAACTCGACGAACGTGTTTATATTATAATCGACTTAATTGATGAATGAAATACCAAAACTCACGATCCTCGGGGGTGAAAAAGTGGATTTTCTCACTTCTCTACTGTTTTCAGACTGTTCCAGCGACTGGAGATTTTCTCAGCTATTTTTCTCAATCTAACGCACTCCACCTAACCCGTGGATGTGTTTATATAAGAATTGACCAAATCGATCAACGAAATACTGAAAATATATTTTTGGTCTATCCATTCTATCCCATGGAGGAGTGCGTATTTTTCAGCTCGAACATTGACTATTGATTTCACGCGGTCTATTGCGGTAGCAGTCCTAGTTCACCCCGCTATCGATGGAAAAATGACAGAAATTCATTAAATATTGATTTTTTGGGAATGTTCCACCTCACCGAGGACTATGGTACTAATGCATGTTGTAGTAGAGGGTATTCCGCTTCGAATGAATGATTTTCCCCAGGTGCCTCCCCACGATTTTTTTTTATATTCGAGTTTTAAATTTCGTTATTGCTAGAAACTAGAGAAAATATGAATGATTTTTTTTGAAGAAAATAACATGGATGAACTTCACATACACTAAAATGTCCCCAAGTTACATTGCTGTGCGATCATTATTGCCTGAGATACAGCCATTTGGATTTTAGGCCTAAAAAGGACTCTACAGCCCATGTGGGTGAGGGGATGGGTCCAATTTCTTGGGTTTCGAGTTTTCTCATTGTGACGGACATTTTAAACATTTTTCGACCAAGGCCATTTCCCCCCTCCCTTACCCGGCTAGGGCCAATGCACTTCCAGGGAGGTAAACTTTGAAGAGTGAACGAAGATCATCTAGCAAGACATAAAAGCGACTACCCGAACAACGAGAACATCCAGAGAAATAAAAACTGAGCTATCGAGTGCCTTGAGAACACCCAATAATAGGTCGCTGTTGGAGTCTTCATCTTCTTTTTTCTTCAAGGTTTAACTTCCTCTTCCTCCTGCACTTCTATTTTTGGATGGTACAAAGGTGCCGAGCGACCATCGGGTGGTTTTCCATTAGACTAGTCCATCTCAGGTGCGCGCTTAAACTTTGGTTTTGACTTAGAAGTCTTTCACAGCTACAAATCTTTTGTCTGTTGAAAACTTCGCGATATTCCCTCACCTTGCACTATTTATTTCTTACCTCCCTCCAGCATTAAACATTTACAGTATTCGCACTTTTTCATACGTTCAGTGTTTCTCAACCTTTCTTATATCGAAACACTTTTTTCATGAGACGATATTACTGCAGCACAGCATTTCCAGAACTCCAAATTGTATCGAAAATTTTTGTGCGTTTTGACATTTTCATATCTCCGCTGATTTCCTTCTTCTAATTTCAGAATTTGTGGCCTACAAGATAGCCATGAGGCCTCACCCTTCTTTCTGTGTGCTGCGGTTCCGGGAAACAAGAGCTTTGATCTTTCGCCGGGATTCAAAGAGTATCTGGATGTATCCTGCATTTACCGAAAACCCTTTCGGCTCTTCTAATTCCGAAATACTGTCTCCAATGCAAAGCGTTCTGGTGCTTTCCTCATCTTCGAGACGGACATTTTTAGACCTTGGAAAAGAATGTCTGAACGCCGGAAGATGGACAGCAACATTTGATTTGTTTGATTGACTCGTTTTATGATCATCATCTCGCTCCTTAACTGTAGTTCTAAGGAGTCGGCCTGTTCGCCCTAAGTATGTGAAGAGAAAGCCATCGCATAGGAGTCTTTGGTGCGACAAAAGTTCACCTAAGTGTTCTTCGAGTTGCAGAAAACTGGCTTGAAATGTAGAGGTTTCAGTAAACGGGACATATGGGACGAGAGCTTACCGTGGTAAAGGAGGCCGATCCATTTTCTTTTTTTATGACTCATGTCTCTTGGTCATATATAGCTCAACAGCGGAAAATTTTCAAAGTCCCCCTCCTATAATAGCTCGAGGGTTAAAATTTCACTAAACCCCCCTCTATCATACTCGTATGTAACTCAATGTTCGAAATTTCTCCAAGTCCCCCTCATATCATATATAGCTCCAAAGTCGAAATATCTCCAAGTCCTCCTCCTATCACTTATAGCTCGGAAGTCGACATTTTTCTAAGTCGTCCCCCCCCCCCTCCGTAATGTCATCAACCTCGAGTCGCTCGCGCCCGCGCTTGCGGACGAAAATGTTCTGGAAGTTCTCCCAACAAATGGGATAGCGAGTTCCCCGCTACAAAATTCACAGTGAGCTCCCGAACTAATGACGTGAGCAGACCAGTCTCGTACACCGCGGCGAACAGTCCGAAAAGATCGTGGAAAGAAGCTAAGAAGAAGGCGAGAAGAGAAGCGAGAAAGCTAGAAAGGAAGCAGGACAGGAAGCTGGTAGAAGCTGCCAAAAGAGTAACGAAAGTGCCTCTCGGAGCTTATCGGTGCAATCTCGGTGCATTCACGTGAGGTTTCTACGATTGGGGGTAGTTTGCTTGGAGTACGTGTTCAAGATGAATGTAAAATAAGAAACATGGTTGACGCTCGAGAAAAATAATTATTTGAAGACGTTCGAATAAATACGAGTTTGAACTCGTGAGTACAACAAGTGCATGTTATGATTGTTATTTTAAATAAATAATAATATTGAAATTTTGAAGAAGTCGATAGTCACCGTGCATTAAATTTAGAGAAATTGTAAGCACAAGTGCGATTTAACTATTCTTTATCTGGGTGAAAATTTCCCCATATTCGTCGTTCGATTTCGGCAGAGTGTCTGCGTCTTTTCATTTATTTTCGTTATGTTGTTCTTTATTCCGACTAATTTTGTGTTCGAAAGGTGAATTTGAATTATTAATTTTACACGCGAATGACATGCATGCTCGGTTTGAACAAACGAATAAGCATATAGGTCCATGCTCCGAGGATGATATTAGAAGAAAACAGTGTTTCGGCGGATTTCCTCGAATGATGACTGCTATTATCAAAATGGGGATTGAAGAGGCCAAGTCGCTTAGTATTCCTAGCTTAGTTCTGAATGCCGGCGACTCATCCCGCCGTACTTTTTATTACACGTTGAAAAAGAGGGAAATATCATCACCTCTGATCGATGCTCTCAAGCAAGTTTGACGTCATTGTAAATTAAAGAGTTTTGTCCACTACGACGTTTGGTCAATACGTGATCCACCGATTTCTTAGCGGGGAACCCGCTATCCCTTTTGTTGGGGGTACTTCCAGGAATTTTTCGTCCGCGAGCGCGAGCGAGGTTGATGACGTCACAACGTTGATGACGTCACGGAGAGGGGAGGGGGACTTGGAAAAATTTCGACCCTCTAGCCATTATGATAGGAAGGGGACTTAGAAAAATTCCTACCTCCGAGCTATATATATTATAGGAGGGGGACTTAGAAAAATTTCGACTCTCGAGCTATATATGATAAGTGCGGGACTTGGAAAGACTACGGCTTCCTTGAAATTGCAGCGCGTTCAAATTGTCACGTCATGATTTTAGGACTTGGAAAACAACAGGCTCTAGGGGACTTGGGACAGCGGCTTCCCCGCTGCCATAGCAGTCCTGCAATTGCATCTAATTTTTTTGTCGTGGCCAGTTGGACCGTATTATCTGTCCGTAGATATGATATGGAAATGAAGCGTCACAATTAAAATAGTCAAGTCGATTAATTTTTTGCAACCGTCAATACACGAGGCTCATCAAGCGAGATAAGTTTGACGAGATCATTAATTTCTCAGTAGTCTTTCTAATACAGGAGTTCTCGCAAACTGAAAACTTGGTAATACACGAAGAAATGGAGTGCATAAGAACTGAAGTGAAACGATTAAAAGAAAGTGGAGTAAATATTATAATTGCTCTTAGTCACTCAAGTTTTGATCGAGACCTTAAGATTGCAGCAAAAATACCCGAATTGAGTCTAATTGTCGGTGGTCATACTCATACACTTTTGTATTCACCTAAGGGTAAATATGAATTTCTTTCTAGAGCAAATAAATTATTCTAATATTTAAAAAAAAAAATGGGAAATTTTTCTGTGAAACACTTACAGATAAACCACCAAGCTTAGAACCGGCCGTTGAGTATCCATTCATGGTCGATCAACTTTCTGGAAAGGTAGTGCCTGTCGTGCAGTCGTACGCCTACACGAAATATTTAGGAAAGTTGTGGGTGTCTTTTGACGACGACGGTAATGTTAAATCCGCCACTGGTAATTCACAACTACTGGATTATTCAATTCCAGAAGGTAAACATGTCAAACTTCCAAAATTTCAGTAGAATCTAAATTGGAAAGAATTCCAGGACAGAAGCTTTAAAGGGGTAGCAATTCTATACAAGACGGAAAAGTATTACAAACATTTTAAAAATCCGACGTTTGCTTGAGACGATCTTCATTTTTGATATCTCACGAGATCTTTTCTTTCAGTGCAGTGGTACAGAATTGGAGGAATTTAAGACTACAGCTTCCCGAAGTCCGTTTTGTGAATTTCGAGGGGGCAGTCAAGGCGAAACCGAACGGTGTCCTCAAAATGTGCGGTACTTCCGTACTGGCAGTCACACCGTCCTGAAATTAGGGACTTCTTAATGTGCTTTTCTTATCATCAATCTTAGAATCCACATTGGGGAGAATAGTGTTTCTACAGCAAGAGAGGTTGGGGAATGAAGCACAAATTTTGAGAACTGAAAACACCAGACGCACAATTTGTGGGCATATTTCCGTTGTCCATAGCCGATCTCCGTTGAATGGCTGAAGAACTAATCCTGGATATATTTCATTATTGTTGTCATTTTCAGATGCCGACATGAAAGCTCTCGTAGACAAACATGTGGCTCTCTTACGAGAGCGGGTAAAATCTGTGATAGGTTATGCTCGAGTTCCTCTGGAGCAGGCTGATCCTGAACATTCTGAATTCGAATCTTCTTTCGGTAATTTAGTTGCAGACGCTCTTGTAGACTATGTAAGTGATAACAGTCTGATATTCAAGCATAGAATCTCGGACCTAAATCTGGACTCAAAACAGGATACGCGTACTCGATCCAAGGAGTTATAATCAGTCGTTGATTAAGAACTCGCTACCAAACAAAACGCCACTTACTCTTGTCTTTCTCATCTTCATCTTATTCGAAGACGTTCGAATAAATATTTAAACTCGTGGCTACAACAAGTGCTTGTTATGATTTTCATTTTAAATAAATAATAATATTGAAATTTTGCGAAAATCGATAGTCACTACTGTGCATTTAATTTAGAGAAATTGTAAGCACAAGTGCGATTGGACTATAATTCTTATCTTTGGGAAATAATTTCCCCATATTCGTCGTTCGACTTCGGCAAGATGTCTGCGTCTTTTCTTCTTTTCTCGTTATGTAGTTGTTTATTCAGACTAATTTTGTGTTCGAAGGGTGATTTTAAATTATTAATTTTACACGCAAATGACATGCATGCTCGGTTTGAACAAACGAATGAGCATATAGGTCCATGCTCCGAGGATGATATTAGAAGAAAACAGTGTTTCGGCGGATTTCCTCGAATGATGACTGCTATCAAAATGGGCCTTGAAGAGGCCAAGTCACTTAATATTCCTAGCTTAGTTCTGAATGCTGGCGACTCATCCCGCGGTACTTTTTATTACACGTTAAAAAAGTGGGAAATTACATCACCGTTGATCGATGCTTTCAATTTTGACGTCATCGTAAGTTAAAGAGTTTTGTCTACTCCGAAGTTTAGTCAATACGTGATCCATCAATTTTTATTTTTCTCGAGTTACTGGATTAGGAGTCTTCTGAGACATATATTTATAACTCTTGGGAGAATAACTAATCATCGAGATTGAAGGAATCGGTTGAAGAAAAATTTGTAAATATTTCTGCAGGAATTTTCGATTTACAAAATTATTCTCCTGAGTAGCATACTTCTACACTGAGGGGTGAGGTCTATGAAAGACCTGTATAGCGTAGCGACTAATGATTGTATGAAAGTCAAAAAGTTTATCAAAGGATTTCGCCCTTTCGTAGTAGGTACTCAGAAGTACCTTGTAGAATGGTGTAAATAATTGGGCATCAGAGAACTTGACCTCCGTTTTCGCCCCTCAATAGACTGTCGCAGAAATTTCCGCCTGTTTGTTTCATCGTATTGTGAAATTCTTTTCATGCACTCTGTAATATGCTCAGCTTCTTTCAGTCGGTTGTTTGGACATGAGTTGTCTTTGTATGCAATAAAATTCACTTCTCCGGCAAACCCAGCTGTGTACATGTTCTGCCATACAAACAAAAGAAATGGTCTTTGGGTTGTGGTTGTGCAATGTCCCGTTCCTATACTATGTCGGACATCATTTGCACAGCAGTATTGTGCGCATAGAGCTCGTAAAAACAAAAAGGGTATTCGTATTTTTGAATGTCTCCGAGTATACTTTCGATTTGTTTTGATAGGGAACCTGTTTTATGGGGGTCTTTTTGAGAAATTTTACGTGCGCCGTCCGCCGTCCGGCAAAAAACTTGGAAAAATTTCAACTCTTGAGCTATTATATGATAGGAGGGGGACTTAGAAAAAACGACGGCTTCCTTAACGAAGTTAAACGAGGATCGAAAAGAACCTGTTTTATGAGTCAAATGGGATATGGTATTGAAAAGTCAAGGAAGCCTAGATCTAGATAAAGCTAGTATAAAGAAGGCCTAGAGCTACTATAAGCCTAGTATAATAATTATAGTTTCAGAGTCTAAATTTTTCTCGAATCTCCAGCTATATATGATAGCTCCAGAGTTGAAATTTTTCCAAGTCCCTTTCATATCATATATAGCTGGAGAGTCGAAAAGTCCCCCTCCTATCATATACTTATAGCTCGAGAATCAAAATTTTTCTAAGTCACTTTCATATCATATATAGCTCGAGAGCTGAAATTTTTCCAAGTCCCCCTCCCATTAAACAAGAAAGAGGAATACTCCGACGTGGAGTAAAAAAATGCAAACCGCAGAAAAAATGAAAATACGACGAGCGCCTTCGGTTAAACAACCATCTTCGAGCCTGAAATGAAAGCAACTGACGAACAAAAGAGAAGAACGAGGTACATATTAAGATCGTCCAAACGAGAAATCACGGTGTGAGTCATAAACAAGTTCGATCAGGCCATCTTCCGGAATATACGAATTGAGTACAGTGATACCGTCAGTGTTGAGATGACGAATTATCTCTATATTCTCGAGGGCGATGCGCTTACGGTAGGAATTCTCCTTATGGAGGAGCTTTTCGGATCCCTCACGGAAGCTGTGGCCACTGTTTATTAAGTGATCGGCGAAAGCTGACTCCCCCAAGTGTCCCTTCTTCCAAGACTTCAGGTGCTCAGCTACTCGAACTTTCATTTGGCGGCTGAGCTACTCGTCAAAGCCAACATTCCTCATAATGAGCTTCACGAATTCTTCGATCTTCTTAATACTTGCTGGTCCCCTAACTACTGTAAATTTGAAGGGAAATTTTTCGAGTTCTCTGACGAAGTAGGGATCCCCATTGGATCACCACTAGGCTCTCTCATATCCGAAATCTTCATGTCTAAGTTTGAACTTGACCTCTTTTCCTCGAACCAGGTGTTACTTAATCATATTCATTATTGGCACAGGTACGTTGATGACGTTCTATGTACCTGGACTGGTCACCCAGATCTCCTTGGTGAGTTTCTGAGGTATCTCAATTCCTGGTACCCTTCCATCAAATTTACGTTGGAAATAGGGGTATTTTCCATTAACTTTTTGGATTTATCGATCTCTATAATAGACGGTATCCATAAGTTTGGAATTTACAGGAAAGATACTACGACCGATGTTTTAGTCCACGGTGGTTCGTTCGGTCCTGTTGCTCACAAGATGGCTGCTTTCCATAGCCTAGTTCATGGACTGACTCGTATTCCTTTGAGTCAGTCTGCCTTCAAGAAAGAGTTAATCACAATAAAACACCTGGCCAGAGTGAATGGGGTCAATGTCGATGTTGACGTGATGGTTCGGAGGAAAGTTACGAGGGGCCTCCTGGATTCCACCACCTCCCTCCCCCGAGACACGATCCGTGATCGCCGTTTGCGTTGGATCAGTCTCCCTTTCTTGGGGAAGTTCTCCCAGCAATTGCGTCGGGCCCTTCGCCCGTTTGGCTTCAGACCCGCGTTTTACAACCCTACCACAGTCAAGAGGTTGTTTGTGAGACTGAAGGACCCCATACCTGTTGATGAGAGGAGTGGTGTGTATAAGTTGGAGTGTGAGGATTGTGGAGGCTCTTATATTGGTGAGACCAGCCGCCAAATGAAAGTTCGAGTAGCTGAGCACCTGAAGTCTTGGAAGAAGGGACACTTGGGGGAGTCAGCTTTCGCCGATCACTTAATAAACAGTGGCCACAGCTTCCGTGAGGGATCCGAAAAGCTCCTCCATAAGGAGAATTCCTACCGTAAGCGTATCGCCCTCGAGAATATAGAGATAATTCGTCATCTCAACACTGACGGTATCACTGTACTCAATTCGTATATTCCGGAAGATGGCCTGATCGAACTGGTTTATGACTCACACCGTGATTTCTCGTTTGGACGATCTTCATACCTCGTTCTTCTCTTTTGTTCGTCAGTTGGTTTCATTTCAGGCTCGAAGATGGTTGTTTAACCGAAAGCGCTCGTCGTATTTTCATTTTTTCTGCGGTTTGCATTTTTTTACTCCACGTCGGAGTATTCCTCTTTCTTGTTTGGTATGGATAGCCGTAACTTAAAGGAACGGATTCGTTTAATTTTCCCCCTCCCATCATAATTATATAGCTCGAGAGTCGAAAAGTCGCTCTCCTATCATATATATATATATATGGCTCGAGAGTCGAAATTTTTCCAAGTCCTATCATATATGGCTCGAGAGTCAAAATGTTATCAGGGAACCTGTTTTATGGGGGGCTTTTTGAGAAATTTGCCGTTCGCCGTCCAGCGAAAAACTTAGAAAATTATTTTGACATTTTTCATATCTTTGCTGAAACCATACTCTAGTTCCGAAATCTGCGAGTTTGACCCCTCAACCCGTTGACGGACTTGAAAAAATGTCGACCTCGAGACTTCTACTCTATGGTTGTGATTTGTATCTCGTTAGTTGCCGTGGATCGTACAAGATTTGAAGATTTGACCTTGTAGGGAAATCACAAGTTTTGAGGGAATTTAAGAAAAAAAATCGGTTTAGGCTCAGAAAATATTAATTCAATGTATATATATTACAGTGGAACCTTTGTAAGTCGAACTCACGTAAGTCGACGTAAAACTGATTTCCCTTGAAAGTCCCATAACACTCAATGTAAAATTAAACCGTGTATGTCAAAATTTTGTAGTCGTAACTCGAAATGAATTTATTGCGTTTTGAAGAAGAAAAGACTCTATAAGTCGTACGTTGTCCCATTTTCGACTGCATAACTCGAAGCACAACTGGATTAAACTCTATACGTCGAACGTGGTTCAACTTTTGATTGTGTATCCCGAAATACAGTACTGTACCATCTCATAATTACACCATGAAAGAGGCGAAAACAGCTGTCCACATTTTGCAATCTTTTTTTGAACAATCCGATAATGTGGATGACGACGTACTTTTGACTTTACTGAATGTTGATAATTTTGTCGATTTGAACCGTAGAATGAAGCAAACTTCGATCGAAGATTATTTTTCCCGCGATTAAATTTCATTTTCTTTTAAAAGACTTAATTACAGCGCGTTGGTCCTTATTTATGTATGTACATGCACCAACTATACAATAACAGTGTACCTATGTATGTACTTGAGAAAAAAAAAATTATTTTAGAAAAAATTCGCATATATAAACAGCTATATTTTTGAAAAACTGCATAACTCGAAAATACATCGTAATTCAACTCTTTAACTCGAAACTACAGTACTCGAAAAACCCTATAAGTCGAAATGCTGTGTGTTTCCCTTCAGATTCGACTTACAAAGGTTCCACTCTAGTTACAATTTTGTTTCTGTACAACGAATGAATTTTTCGAATTTGGATTCCTTCTTGTTGGCGCCTCCTCTTGAGCTCCCTGTGTTTTGTTGTGTTGGTGTTGGTAGCAGCAGCAGCATGGAGGATGGTACTTGTAGATGTGAGAGGCCATTTCGTGACTCTACATCTGTCGCTCCCATTCCGCGTTCATTTCCTTCTTCATTACCTTAGTGGCAAATATAGATACATGGCTCCATGCCTGCGTTGTTCTGCGCAAGCATGGAACCAGCTTACTTGGAGTGAGTTGTTCAATGTCAGAGAGAGACCGTTTTAGCTCACCCTGCTCACGTCTTTACGCCTCACACTCAAAGATGGTGTGCTGTGGTCCATCATCCCATCCCGCTCCTGACAGTGTGAACACGACGGTTGCTTAAGTTTCCGCATCTCGTGAAGGTACTTCTTGAAATACCCATGGCCGCTCATCATCTGTGTGAGATGGATATTAGTCTCGGTCCATCCATTTGTCAAGACCACGCACTAGCATGCGGGTCCACTCTGGGCAAGTCACTCTTTCCATTTGGCAAGCAAGAAGTACCTTGCCTCCTGCTTGACCCGTAAGATTTGTTGGATGGTCCTTATCTTATTCTTTGCCTCGACCATCACAGCTCACTCTTCTGCCAACAGATCAATTGGCGGTATCCGATGTATTATACAAAGAGCATCAGTCGACACAGTGTGGTAGGCACTAACACATCTAAGTGCAGCTTTTCATTGGATTCTTTCCATTTCCCTTCTTCTGTACTCAATCTTTATGGAGTCGGCCCACACCGGTGCTCCATAAAGGAAGATCTACATTGCTACGCTCGTATAGAGTCTTCTTATAGCTTCTCTTGGTCCTCACTAATTCGACATTAGGTGGGACAAGCGTGTCACCACCCTGGAAACTTTCTCCGCCACTTTCACAAAATGATGGCGGAAGCTCAGCTTGCTGTCAAACCAGAGCCCCAGATTAAGCCTAGTATACGAGTAATGAAAGCCTAAACGCTAGTAAGCTTAGTATAATTACATTATATATTAGGGCTAGTATATCAATATATTTGATCACTCGATATTTCGATATATTTGAGAAGCAAGTGAGCCAGTCAACAAACAGTATAATGAGTGAAGGGACGTATAAAGAAATAAAAAATGATCACTATTCATTTGGCTATGCCAGAAAATTTAATTTCTTCTACCTCTGAATATCTCTTCTCCAAGTGAAACATTTCCAAACATTAATAGATCAATTCCTCCTCCTACCATATATAGCACGAGAGTTGAAATTTTTCCAATTTTTTGGCCGGACGGCGCTCGACACACGACCTACCGCGCATGGACAATTTCTCTACCCCCCCCCCCCCATAAAACAGGTTCCCTATTTAGTTTTTGGACACCCACCTCCAATGAGATACTAGTAGATCATTTCTGTTTCTAGACTTTGGGAAATCACGAATTCGACGACGGTATCGATAATGTCGTGAACTTTATGAAACATGTACGAGCTCCATTTGTGTCTTGTAACTTAGACTTGGAGACAGAACCTCGAATGAACGTTCCTAATTTGAATTCATCAATTGTTCTGGAAATCGAAGGCAAAAAAGTTGGAATATTAGGATTTGTATTACCCGAGACGGTGGTAAGTCACATATTGTACATTTTTTTTGGTTGGCTGTCCGTAGATATGATATGGAAGTGAAGCGTCACAATTAAATAGTCGAGTCGAGTAATTTTTTGCAACCCTCAATACACGAGGCTCATCAAGCGAGATAAGTTTGACCCAATCATTAATTTCTCAGTGGTCTTTCTAATACAGGAGTTCTCACAAACTGAAAACTTGGTAATACACGAAGAAATGGAGTGCATAAGAACTGAAGTGAAACGATTAAAAGAAAGTGGAGTAAATATTATAATTGCTCTCAGTCACTCAGGTTTTGATCGAGACCTTAAGATTGCAGCAAAAATACCCGAATTAGGTCTAATTGTTGGTGGTCATACTCATACGCTCCTGTATTCACCCAAGGGTAAATATGAATTTCTTTTCAGAGCAAATAAATTGTTCTGATATTTGAAAAGAAAAACGGAAAATTTTGCTGTGAAATACTTAGATAAACCACCCAGCTTAGAACCGGCCGTAGAATATCCATTCATGGTCAATCAACCATCTGGGAAAGTAGTGCCTATTGTGCAGTCGTACGCCTACACGAAGTATTTAGGAAAGTTGTGGGTGTCTTTTGACGACGACGGTAATGTTAAATCCGCCACTGGCAATTCACAACTACTGGATTATTCAATTCCAGAAGGTAAACATGTAAAAATTCCTGAGTACATTTTAGCCGAAGGTAAACTGGAGAAAATTTGAGGACGTAAGTTTTTGTTGGGTCAGAATCCTGTACGGAAGGAAGACGTATTATAAAGAAGTCCGATGTTTGGTCGATATGATCATTGTTTTCGATAATTCACGAGAACTTTCTTTTCCAGTGAAGCAGTAGTAGATTTGACAAGAGTTCGGGTTACAGGTTCCGAAAGTGGATTTTTTGGTCAATTTAAACCTCTAGAATTTGTATAGGCAGGCGGGACAGTCAAATAAAATTAAAATTTGGGACTATCTTATTATGCTTCATCCCTTCATGAATCTTGAGCTCCACTAATTGTCACCGATCCTGGAATCTACTGCTGGGAAGGTTGCGTAAGAATGCTGGAGCAGAGATTCTGGGACTTCGATCTTAGTCGGACTTTGATAATTTCGGAATTGTTCTTATTTTCAGATGCCGACATGAAAGCTCTCGTAGATAAACATTTGGCCCCTTTACGACAGCGAGTAAAATCTGTAATAGGTTATGCTCGGTTTCCTTTGCAGCAAGCTGACCCTCAAAATTTTCAATTTGAATCCTCTTTTGGTAATTTAGTTGCAGACGCTCTTGTGGACTATGTACGTAAGTCATAACAGTCTGATATTCTAGTATAGAATCTTTCAAATATTTGACCATTCTCATTATTCAGGCGGTTCAAAAAGCAACTGCAAGTAATAGCAAGTATTGGACTGATGCAGCAGTAGCTATTGTAAACATGTCCGGTCTTCGTGGAAATCTAGGAGAACGAGGTGAAGTAGGCCTATATCGAAGAAAAATAATTCTGTTTTTATCAATTCAACTGATACGAGATTTTTGAAATATAAGGTACAATTACGGTCGAAGATGTAATGGCTGCTCTTCCATTCGGTACTACGATAATTGAAGCTCTGTACCCGGGCTACGCAATCAAGGCTGCACTGGAGCATAGCTTAACGGAAGACATGACCCGAAAATTTCCTAACTATATCCACTTTTCAGGTAATATTCGATACATTTTTACCAGAAAAATTTGAATTCGATTTTAAGAAGTTTTCTTTCGTGCGCAGGAATGCGAGTAGTTTACGACCTTTCGAAACCGGCTAATAAACGAGTAGAATCGGTATCAATTTTGTGTAGACGCTGTCGTGTGCCTCAGTATTTACCAATGAAGTACGAAAAGTTGTATAAGATTCTTCTGCCAAGTTTTTTATTCCGTGCTGGTCATGAGTTTGTTGCGTTAAAAGCTCTGGCACAAGGGCCGAAAAATCTTTGTAAGTATCATTTTGACTTGGAAACCTAAGCTTCAACATTACCGTATGTGTTACGATTACCAGGAGCTAATATAAGTCTCTTTTTGAGACGCTTCTTTAGATAAAGGATTATTTCTAAGCAAAAAAGTCATCCAATTTTTCAAATTGATCGGAAACCAGGCCTACAGATGTATACTTGTTGACAGATTCACCCATTTAGCGTTATCCATTCCTGCAATTGGTTTGTAAACAGCTTCAATTATTTTCTCCATCTAACAGCGTTGTCAAATTTGGTCAATCTAGGAATCCTAATACACCACGTATTTCGTCAAATCAGGTATCATTATCCAGTCTGTTATTGGCCGATTATCTCTAGCGGGATAATTCTTCCATTACTCATCTGAAAACAATTTTCTTGATAGCGGTTGTGCCAATATCTTTCATTTCTGCTACTATCCAAGGTGCAATTATTTCCTTTTATCTACTTTATACTGCTGTCTAAACCATTCTAGAATCATTCTCATGAGTAGTACAATTCTTCGTGGTTTTCTTCATCTGAAGGTACTTCTTTGGATATCTTCTCTTCTTGTGTCGCAGCCTGATGTTTGATTTGACCACCACTCGAACCTTCAAGGAAATCTCGCTGTATATTTTCACATTGCTCCATTGTCTCAACTAATGGTTCCTCATGAGGTCCTAGAACCATAGAAGGCCACTCACTGTTGTGCGAGTGTTCCTTTATTGAAATTCGGATTTTGAGCTCATCTTTTTGGTCTAATGCTTCCAGTGATCCATACTGACCAGTAATATCTTCTTTTATTGGGAATAAATCATTACTTATTTATTCAATTATTCAGTCTAGTATTCAATTAAAATAATTATTATTTTGCTATCTTTGTATAATCAATATATGTAATATTATAATTAGGTACAGCAATTTAATTACTTTAATTATTGAACAAAATATTTTAAATGTTTGAATCATTAAAATATGTTTTTATAATTATAATATTATTATGAAAATAAAAATTTCAATCGATCACGAGGTTTTTCAGCTTTAATTATTATTTTTCATTTTTTTATTTTTCTAACAATATTTACGATTAATAAAATTATTCTTTTCAATCAATTCATTTATAAAAAATAACTCAAATTATTAAATTCTGTTCATATATTACGAAGATTAATTTATAAAAGTTTTATAAATATAAAAATTTGATATTCTGGTTCAGTTATATTTATTCTATTAATAATAATTTCTTTTCTTGGTTATTCCCTTAAATTATTCATTTAAATATTAATTGAATTTTTATAATCAAAATTAATTTTAAAAACATTGTGAAATTTTGTATACCGGTAATCTATTTGATCATTATTCTCTAATAAAATTTTAAAATATATAAGTATAATTAAATTCATTAGAAATGATAAAAGTTAAATGGTATAATTATAATAATATTATGAAAAGGTACAAAAAAATATTAATAATTTTAGTAAAATAAGGGATTTTAATTAATTTGATCGACATTATTATTTTAAGAGCATGAATCATTAAGAATGTCAACATTGCCCCCGAGCCAAATTTTGAAAATATTTATTTGGGACGTTGCCGTGGGGTAAATGAAATATACCCTCAAGTTTTTGGGCCCCCATACCTCTCCAAACGCTCAATATGGCCAAATATTTGAATTTTAAAGATTTATTTTTTTACATTTTTTCTATTGAACGAAAAATTTTATACTTCTCTGGAAAAATAGTGTTAAACAGAAGCAACTTCCGGTAATTTTTTCAGAATCTCAGATTAAAATATCGACCTTGATATATCGATTTCAAAATTTTAAAGCTCATATTTATTAGGTTAATCAAGAGGTGCGACAACAAAAATCATATATGTTATAAATCACACCTACCTTTATAATATATATTCGCCCCTTTAAAGTATTTTGATGAATTATTAATATCTGACTCTTTTATAAAATTTGAACTCCTTGTCTTTTTTTATTGGATTGGGATTTTTTCACACTCGGTTGAAAGCAGATCCAAAGCACATCTTTTTAAAATCCGATTGCGAAAGTCTACAACTTCGCTCAAAGGCTCTGCAATTCAGAGTTGATTATCGCGACTAGTTAGATATCTGCTACTTTACGGCTCCTCTCTCGTCTGTGATGATTGTCTCTTCGAAGGATATCACTAAGACCAAAAAATGTAATGAAATGGCTAATCAAAGCTAAGAAATTATCTATGCGAAGCACTAATATGCAATTTTGATTTCACATTGCAGATGTGCCCCACTGGGAGGTAGTATCCACGTATGTGGAAAGACTAAAGTGGATATATCCTGTCCTCGACGGCCGTGTGATTGTGAAGAATAAAAGACCAGAATCACTAATTACTATTCCATATGCTTACCGAGTATTTCACTAAAAAACTTTTGTCCATAAATAATACGATCTATTTTGATTTTGTTTTACGAACGTAATAATTTTATATTTCCTTGTCATAAGATAATATTAGTTCGCTCAATAAAGATACATTTTCCAGAGATTCTGGAGATATTTCTAAGCCAAGGATAATGGAACACTTTCCCAGAAATTCTATCGAGCTGAATAACTTGTGTAAATAGGGGTCTAGTCCTCTCAGTTTCAAAATTAGTTCTCTAAACCAAATTATTTTTCATAATAGATAGACTTGTAGACAATTAGTATGGAAAGTCGCGATTGTACAGAATTTGAGGAATAGACCGGGTTGAGGAGGATAGTGCTGGAGCTCCCCAAAGTTTGTGGTCTATTTCCACTCTTATCTAAGTTGTATCGCAAGTATTATTATCTCGGCAGCTTGTGTTCCTGGGATACATTGAAAATGTTTCGGACTGGGGTAGAGAGGAGATGCAACCCATGAACGTCACATTAATGATCAAAAACCTGACTAACGGTTTTTGCTCGACTTTTGTCACATTATGCGCTAGGTATTTTGAATCTGTGCCGTTATACTTGCTCTCAAAAAAGACATGTTGTCTCCTTGGTCTCCAAACAGCGCTTGGAAGAAGATGAATGCAGTTTTTTGGTCTATGACGTTTCGGAAGGCAGTACGCTAGACCCAAGACCTATGGTTGTAGTCTGTAGTCTCATGGAACTCTGACGTATCTGAACGTATTGTTCTTGAATGTTGAGAAAACGAACCAATTAGAAATATACATCCTCTGCAATTCTGGACTGACAAATGCTGAAAATCATGCGACAACTCTTTCAGAATCAAAGGCAAATAAAATAAATTTGTAGTAAGAATGACCGAATGATCTTTCTCAATGACGAGAAAGTCATTGTCAGACGAGACGACCGTGTAGAGGACAATATTTGCCTGAATATACCAAAAAGTTCTACACAATTTGAACAGTCCAATAATGCTGCAAGAATGATGATCGTCCAAGTTCTCAATTGTAAAGGAGATTTTCTTAGAGTACAACGTCGGAACGCCATTGAATGTCAGTATGGTTGAGTAACGAGTGAATGTTGATATTATACTTAGCAATCTGTATTATCAGTACTACACCTCAGTTCGCGCAGGATAATTATTATTTTGTTGTATGACACGGAACAGTAAACATCTCTTGAAGCCTCTCTCCGAACTTATTGTACCTATCTTTGAGGTGGGAGGCAGTCAGAAATCTGCATCACGAAACGTGACGCTTCATGACGTCATCATTGACTTACTTTAAGGCCTTGAAAAGACTCGCAGCCCACTGAATCTGTTTTCGGGGGTCACTTGCGTGCTGTATCAAGCTTAGAGGTCGGAATTTGTCTAAGACCCTTTGCCATCATATTACGCAGTTTTAAAGTTGAACTTTTAATCAGAGGACTCTGGCCAGCCAGCAAAACTCGGAGCTCAAAAATTTTCCAAGTCCCCCTCCCATCATATATAGGTCGGGAGGCGGGGGTTGTGACGTCACAGTTTAATGACGTCATAGGTCAGCCTTGGGACGTCAGAATCTGGTGACATCATAGATCAGTTTTTTTTCTAAGTCCACCTCCTATCATATATAGCTTGGGGCGGGGCCTGTGACATCACAGTTTGATGAAGTCATAAGTCAACCTTGTGACATCACAATCTACATTTTCCAGATCTCACGTGCTCCGTAAAACAGGTTCCCTGTCACTCCTTGTTTAACTCCGTTTTAACAAGGGATCTGTTTTATCTGGGGGGTTGGAAAAACGTCCGCCGTCTCGCCGGCCGGTAAAGCATGGAGCTCTAAAATTTCTTAAGTACCTCTCCTATCATAGGTAACGCCCTATGATACATAGCTTGGTCCCTGTGACGTCACATTTGATGACATCATAGGTCAGTCTTGTGACGCCACACTGGTCCAGAAATAATTTTTTGCGGCCAAAACTTCAGGACTTCAAGTATACCCTTTTTGGGTCGCAGAATCCGAATATGGTAGCAGTTTTATCATGCAACTTCAACAAACTCCTTTTTCACCGGAAAAATTTTTTTTTCTCGTGAAAATGTTATTATTTTTAGAGGTTGAAAGCCGTAAGATAAAACTTTAGCTTTTGACTTTAGCTTTCAATTTTAACCTAAAAAACTTTTGTCTTTTCACTTCCCAACAAAAAATATTCTTCGACTTTTGACTTTTGGCTTTTCCGGTCAAAATTCTCCGGCTTTTGGCTTAAAATTTTTAGCTTTCAACTTTTCCAAAAAAAAAAAAAAAAAAAAAAAAAAAGAATGATCATGAAAAGAGAATGGGGGAAAAAGCAGAAAAGGAATAGTGAAAGAAAGAGCTAAATAAATAAAATTTTTGGCTTTTTAGAGTCAAAATTCTCCGGCTTTCTGCTTTCAGCTAGCTTTTGAACCTCTGATTATTTTAGTCATATTTTGGATCACTGATTCGAAATTGGGCAGAAATTTTGCTATCGATTTGTAACAGACATGTTTCTCACATTTAAAAAAACATGTTTTTTAAAGGAAAAACTTGTTTTTTTGTTTTTGTGAAAATGTGTTTTACTTTTGTATTGGATCACTGAATCCTAATTTAGCAAAATAAGTGCTACCAAACTAGAAACAAACACGTTTTTCAAATATTTTTTTTTTGTGAAATTCTGTGAAACAATCATTTTTTTATTTTGTGGACCACTGAATCTAAATTTGACAGTACTGTATGATTTCAACAAACATATTTTTTACAAAAAAATAAAATGTTTTCTTTCGAGACAAATAATTTTCTGAAGAAGAAAACATTTTTTCATGAAAATGAGAGTCATTCTATATTTTTTGTAATGTCTCGACCACCAGTCCAGAAATAAATTTTTCAAATAAAAACCTGAAAAGATTTTTTTTGTCTTTTTTTTGGATTGCTAAATCCAAATTTGAAGTTGATTTTACAAATTTCGTTACAAACTCGTGTTATTTAATTATGAATTATGACTCTACTACTGGCGCACATTGGTAGCTAAAGTTATCTAAAAGCTAATGCTTCACCGAATCAAGCTCTGATTCTTGATTGACGCAATATATCGCAAACTATTAGTTCTAGTCCATCAAGTTCCTACTTTATTTCCAATTAGTTGGGTTTGTCACTTGAAAATGGTGTTTTTTGGGATAACTATTGAAATTCCAATCTCAGAAATTATTACACTCGAAAATAGAGGTTTCAAAGATGAAAGAAAAACAAAAAAAAAAAGAAAACAAAATCAGTTTTGAAGCCAGAATATAGAATTCAAGTGCATGCCTATATTGAGCACTTTTCTCATAGTTTATACCAATTCTTTTGAAAAAATAAGGAATAACTGTACAAACAAAAGTTATTCTGGTGGAAGTACTGTAATATTTTATTTATTTATTTATTGCAGACCGCACAAACTTTAAAACTTTGAACGTACCTACAAATGGTACAAATTAAAATTAAAATTAAGCACGAGCTTAGCTTTCGGCAAAACTGCCATTTTATTTTGTTTACCTATATTCTTAAGAACAATTCTACATAAAAATATGGGCATTTCTTGATAACTTTTTCTTCAGGGTTTTGACCGCAATTTTCCTAATCTGGACCAGTGTGATGACGTTACAATCTGATGACGTCATCGGTCAGTTTTCTTCAAGTTCCTCTCCTATTATATATAGCTCCAAAGTCCAGGCCTGTGACGTCACAATCTACATTTTCCAGATCCCAAGTGCCCCATAAAACAGGTTTCCTGCCACCCTTTGTTCAACTCCCCGTGAGTTTCTTCAAAGTCCCTCTCCTATCATTTATTGTGGCTTGAATGTCGAAATTTTTCTGAGACCAAATCCTTTATTAGTGTAGGTCAGTTTTCGTTGGACATCGCAAAGCGCACTGCAAATCTTTCGACTCCGACCCCGACCCCGACCCCCTCCCTGTTGAATTGTCCGAAATCATTTACATGATTCAATCTTCTTCCATCGAGTGGATAGATTCTTTCTTTAGAGTAATCCCAATTTTACAAATATATCGAAATTTTTCCAAGTCCTGAAAGTAGGTCAAGGTTACTGATAACGCAAGAAACCTGGCAAAAAACCGTGACGGAAGTTCACGACGATTGTTCCAGGAGTAATCCCAGTCAAAACTGTTACGGTTTTTCGAAGATTAGTGTTAGTAATATGATGTAACGCGACTCTGGTGTTTTCAATGCATACTTCGTCCCCCTCCCAAACAATTTCCCATCAATTAAGGAAGAGGGAGGGATGGGGCACAATTCAGCTCAGCTAGAATAAGATCTACCAAACTACATTTAAGTGAGTAGCAGAAATATAAGCCTTCAGTCATACAAATTGAGGATGTCTTCCCAGGTGCAATGAAAGGGATCGGTATTCATTTGAGATAGGACCTTAGGGAGTGAGTTGTTTGCTTTCTGTGCGCTCGGGTCATGAACTCACTGCAAGGTGACAGTGCAATTTAGCGTGAACGTCATAATCCTTAAACATTTTCAGGCTTATCACATTCTTCGAATATATTATCGTATACTTTTGCAATCGTTCGAGTGTAGAATTCGTATTTTCAACTCTTATTTAGTTTTTACGATTATTCGGTTCGTTTAAATGTCGCGATTGTAGCACGCAATAAAAATAATACTTAGCGAGAAAGAATGTATTCAAAGGTCGTCGCGTCGGTAGAACCTTGACCACGAGTTCCTAGAAATTTGTTAATGTACATTAGAAAATTGAACACAGTATGGAAATCGTAAACATTTCACGCGATTAATGTCTCGCCAGTCGTTTTGTTTCGTGTTTTATTCTCTTCTCCATTAAATCCTCTTTTAGAGAGGAAAAAAGAAATAATAATAATAACCAACGACAGTATATTCCCCGAAAGAAAAATGTGTAACTTATAAACGACAAATTATTTACCACCGAGATTTATACGTCTTTCTAGCGTAGATACCGGAGGAGAAAAATTTCGTTTGGGGAAAAATAGTCGAAAAAAGAAAAAAAAATTACGGTTATCGGTATATCGGTTCGCTTTTCTCTGTCAGGGTATACGTGAAAAATACGACACAATAATACGAGTCGGTTGTCGGTATCTTATTTTCATAACACTTCGTTGAATATACGTAATTTAAAAAACAATTTCGTCTCCTCGCCCGACGAAAAGTGGAGTTTTTTTTTTCTCTCTCACTCCACCCCATTTTATGTGTTTCTTTTTTTAATGCCTAGGTTTTGAGTGTATACCTTCACGGTAACTCCCGCGGTCTATTTTATGTGTCTTTTTTTTAAAGCTTTTTCGGGTACACTGTGCGTGAACTACTGGAAAACCCACATTACGTACGACGAATAACGGAATATGCCGAACTCCGAACACGCGCTACACCCCGAGATTCCGTCGATTCAGTTTTCAACATTTTCTTCGCGTGGTGAATCGCACGTTTTTCGCCCTTTTCGCGGTAGATGCGAGTGTCGATTTCGTCGTGTGAAATTTCGTATCGTAACGTTACAGTCGGTGAAATTGAAAATATAATGTAATCCATCCCCCTTTTGTTAGTGACCCCTCCTTCAAATCGGTGAGTGAGAATTTTTAAAAGCTCTATATTAACGATAAGGAATTAGCCTCTAACAAGAGGCGATGATTTGCACTTGCGGAAATCGTATTTGCGTATGAAAGCACTTGTTGCATGAATACTATTACTGATTTATGGCTCGGAGATTAACGTTCACATAACTTCGAAGGGATAAACAAGGCTACGGATGCCAGGAAATTCACTAGTATTTGGGGGTCTCTAACAGTTGCTGTATTCTGGAACGGTAATATTAGTAATATTTGCGTGTAATTATACCTACATTAACCGTATTCCTCGAAAGGGTCGGAAATTTTACCAGATTAGGTCATCTATAGTACACTGTAATATACTTCTAAGCCTGCGTTGGTCCACCTACTATAACTGTAATTCTCTCCTGTTTTAATTGTCTATCATGTTTACGAAAGAATAGAGCGTGAATTCCGTTAATCTCCCATCTTTACCGTATAAGGGGAATATTGCTCCTAGAAGGAGAGTAATCTTTATCCATATTTGAAAAGTTGCAAGACGAGAAATAAGAATAATGACATCTTGAATCGCTCATGAAAATTGCGGAACAAATTTTCTAAAAAATCACTTATAGAGGCGATTCTTACATAATTTTTCTTTGAGGTAAGAGATGTGCTAAAAAAGTCTATGTGGATCGCATTCAAGCATACCCATGGTTTCTTTGCACAACATGACGAAGTGGTCACCTAGCAAGGCAAATCATATGTTTATATGAAGTCACACTTTTCCGATTCAACTTACTAAACAAATTTCCAAGTCTTTTACAACAATCTGACGGCGAACACAGGAAAAACATGACGTGAATAGTGTATTGTAACTATTTTAAACGGAAAGAGAGAAGTGAAGCTGCACGATCCAGTATATAAGTTCAATTTCCTATACGTCAGAGCCAAGACAAAATTGGTTTTGTTGGTAATAGCGCCCTCTCTTGTACAGGAAATTGTATTTTATTCAGATTTCGTCCACAGACCAAAAATATTCCATGCAAAATTCCGTATAGTAATAGTCTTTTATCTTTTTCGCTAAAATGAGGAGAAACGTCACTAGAGACCGACACGACATGTCGCAAAAAGTTTCACATACTTCTGTCAGCTTCTACAACCGAAGTAGATTGTGGGATGAAAATTCCGAGAAACATCATTTTCATACCCTCGTTCAACACAGCAGGTGATCCGACTCTCAAGTTCTTACAAGAGACGTTATTCAATCTTTCATAATTCAACGTGATTTTCCATCCAAAAATGGTCTTCTTCGCAGAGGCGAGTATTGACCTGATAAGTACCTATCAAATTTGAGATGTGAAATGACGAGTTTTTCTCCGAGTTTGTCACCTTTGATACACAACTTATGAGACTCGGTTCTAATGAATAATTTATTTTTCTCAATAAATTTTCTAATGAAATTAAAAGAAAGTAAATTCAGATGTATCCTGTATAGTCTTGTACCTAAATCGCTCTCGCTATTATCATTTTATCTTCATTATTGTTGATTTTTAGTCCGTTTGGTTGTCGTTGCTTGCTCTGCAGACTCGTTTTGTATTGTATCAAGTGCTCTGTGGTGTATTTTTCTCGTTTATTTCTCTCTCGATAATGGAATTTCGTTAACCTCCAAAATCACCGGAAATAACCGAAATTTTCAACGGAGAACCTGTTTTATAGAGAGTTATTCAAGAAAAACTTCCACTATCCACCCTCTTTCCGGCAAACACATGAGGTTCCAAGAGAGGCTCGGCAAAATACACAAAGTCTTTTGGTCTGCTTCAAAAACTTGAAGAAGTTTCGACCTTCAAAGTATGAGTAAAAACTTTTAACTTTGGAGTTATGTACAAGGAAAGCGGGAAGGACTTTGAAAAATTGATGGATCAGGAAAAGAAATTGGAAAATTTGCTACCCCAAAACTATTTATATATTTGAGGAAAGGGGAGAGTGAGGTGGAAATATTTTAACCAATGAGCATTTAAAACGAGATGGACTAGGAGCGCTTCCGGGAAAATACACAGAAAACAACCTGTTTTATTTTAGGGACATGGAAAAATTTCGACTTTCAAATTGTGTAAATGTGGAGGAGGACTGTGAAAATTTCGATTTTCGAGGTATGTACATTAGATCAGAAAAAGAATTTGGAAAAATTTCGATTTAAAGCTTTATGTGTGAGACGAGGGCCGAACGAGATGTGAGGGGGAGGGGTTTCGAAGAAATTTCATATTTTCACCCAGTTTAGGAGGAAGGGAACTTTTTGACCAAATAATTGATACGAATCGACTATCGAAATGTGCTCTCATCACTTGCCGCAACTATTGGAAGAGACGCACCTTCCTTCACCTAATTAACAGGGAACCTGTAGGTACTATGTTCTTTTTTTTGAAAAATTTTCCGTACGACATCCGGTCAAAATGGACTTGGAAAAATTTTGCTTCTTATTTGATTTACCGTATTTTCTTATTTTATTTATTTTATTAACAGGGAACCTGTTTTATTTTTTTTATTATTTTTTATTTTTTAGAAAATCGTTGTGTGCGGTCCAGCGTAAAAGTTGGAAAAATTTCGACCTCCGATCGCTATATATGATAAAAGGGGTACTTGAAAAATTTTCACTTTCGAGCTATATATGATGGCAGGGGGACTTACAAAAAATTTCCACCTCCGAGCAATAAGCAATAGGAGGAGGACTTGGAAAAATCTCGACTCTCAAGATATATATTTCGAAGTCCCTAAAGTAGGTCCAGGTCACTGATGACGTCCAATTTTATATTAGGCTTATGGTAAGTCTAGGCCTCCTTTATACTAGCTTGATACTAGGTCTAGGATTCCTTCCAAAACCAATTTGACTTATAGAATAGGTCCCAACTTTGTGAAGGAAGCTGTCGTTTTTATCTATCTATTTATTTATTCATTTATTTCTTTATTTATCCATCTATTTATCTATTTATTCATTTATTCATTTCATTTATTTCATTTATTTCATTTATTTATTTTATTTATTTATTTTATTTATTTATTTTATTTATTTCTTTTATTTCTTTTATTTATTTATTTTATTTATTTATTTATTTAGTTTCTTGCTTCCTCTACTATTTGATAGGAAGGACTTGAAAGATTTTTAATTCTTGTCATAATATAATATTATGATATAAGTAGGTAGAAGGAGATTTTGGAAAATTGGTGTTTTCTCAATTCAGTTGTTCCACACTATCCTAGAGGTCGAATTGCTTGTTGGCTTCCCCAATAGGCCTATAAACCTCATTACTAAAACAAATTCTACCTACAGAGCAGGTTCCTTGCGTTCCTCGTTTAACATCGTTGAGGAAGTCTCAATTTTTTTTTTCACTTTGGGACTTCGAAAAGTTGTGAAGATAATGGGATTCGAAGAACTGGTAATTTCATTGACAAAGTTGATTGAAAGAAGCAGAGAACTTGTTTTATGAGATTCCATTTTCTCCTCCTTCTCCTCTTCAGATTCAAACTGGATTTCGAGCGTCAAAATTCGTTGAGGTCTTCCTTTTTCTACTGTACGTAGTTCGAAAGTCGTCCCCTCCCGATAGGAAACGTACACAGCTGGGTGTGTCTTTGCAGCTTGAAGGGACGTTTTCATGAAGAAAGTTTGGACGGCGAAAATTTTCAGGTAACTCTTCAACCTCTCCTCCTCTCATAAAACAGATCTGTGTTAACTTTTTGGCTTTCAAACTATATAATTATAGAGAAAACTTCACGGATCGGTCAAATGTCGGCAACTGATAAATGGTCTGAATACGCATTGAAGTTCGATTCAATTCATTTGGAACACAATCTACTGGGGGTTGTACGCTGGAACCATGTTTGTCGATTACTAAAAAGAGTCGGCCTTAAAATTAGGCGTTTGAAGTTTAGAAAAAATATAAGTGAAATAAATATATTAAATATTATTCAATTTTAAAGCTTGAAGGGGCGACTCTTTTTCATCCCCTTTTGATGAAAGTAAACGGACGATTTTCCGTCAAGTGCACCAGACGTCTACCGAAAATCCGTCCATTTTTGATCGACACTAGACTTTCACAAAAATTCATCGTCAAATCGACCAGAAATTGCGTCAATAAATTGTTGAAACTGACCTCACGTCGATGTTGATATCAGGTCTCATTTTCCACGTCAATTTCAGGTTAATCGTGAGTCGACTTCTCCAAATTTTTTATCAGCCTAAAATCAACTGCTCTGTCGCGTCGATTCACAGTCAATTTTTAGTTTCAACAGGGAACCTGTTCTATGGTTTCCTTTTTTTGAAAAATTTGCCGTGCGCCGCGCCGTCGGGTGAAAAACTTGAAAGAATTTCAACTCCTATCGTATGTAGCTTGGAACTTGAAATGTTTTCAAGTCCCCTTTCTATCATAATATAGCTCGAGAGCCAACATTTTTCTAGCTATTTATGATATTCTGGTAATTTACAAAACTCAATTTTTAATCGACTCTAGTGGGCATTGATTTGGAGTTGATTTTAAGCCGATTCCTAAAAATTTTTCATTGACTTAAAATCAACTGCTCTGTTGCGTTGATTTCAAGTCAATTCAAAGGTTTTTGGTAATGTGCAAAGATCGATTTCAAATCAATGTCAATTCGAAGTCAATTTTTGAACTATTGCTTCCAATTTTTTTATCAATCTGATACCTTGGTTTTGTCGATTCCAAGTTAATTTTTAATTTTCTGGTAAAGTGCACTCTACGAGAGAGTAGCGAAATATTAAAACCACCACACCGATACTATAGAAGATTCTAACTTACCAGGGTGAAGGAGGGCAGAAAGAAGTGCGCCGAAATGATAGGCAGTACCCCTACCCCCTTACTTACATGGGTAATATCTGTATTGAGGTGATAAAATGCTTAAAGAGGAAGGTCAGGGAGGAGGGAATAATCATTACTAAGGCAGATAAAAGCAACACTGCAGTAATTATGGAAAAATCCTCCTATGTTTCCGGTGTTTATGATGTGCTAAAACAATGTGGGGCCAAGGAAAATAGCCTTGTCTGTTTCCCTCAGTTTGTCAACGAGATGAGGAAAATCATTACCAAAAGTGAACTCACTATCAAAAGTACACTCACAAAGAAAGCCGTTTTGGAACCTAACCCGATATCCCCCCCTCCTCTATGGGTTGGCTAAAGCACATAAAAAAGATGTTCCAATGCGGCCGGTCGTGTCATTTGTTTCGTGACCAAACTGACTTATTAGCTAAATTTATAGATCGATGGTTCAAATCACAAGTAGATTGTACCTCTCCGTATTCAGTACAGAACTCGGGCTCTTTGGCGGATAGGTTCAAGGACGTAAACCTTCCTCCGGGAACAAGCTTTTGCTCCTTTGATGTTGTAGGATTATTTCCTCACATCCCTAAGGCTGTTACTATCCAACATATGGGCGAGTTGCTCGTAAAATCAGGTGTCCCTAATGAGGAGATGGCGGAATTCTTGGTCTTCTGAGGCTTTGTTGGACTACCAACTTCTGCAAATTTGAAGGGAAAATTTTTGAGTTCCCGGATGAGGTGGGGACCCCCATGGGTTCTCCCTTGGGCTCTCTAATATCCGAGGTATTCATGTCCAAATTTGAGATCGATTTGTTTTGCTCAGGCCAAATGCTGTTAAATCATGTCTTTTACTGGCATATATATGTGGACGACATACTTTGTGCGTGGACCAGTCCAGTAAAGCTGCTTAGTGAGTTTCTCACTTACTTAAATAGCCAATACCCTTCCATAAAATTCACCCTGGAAGTTGGTGGCTCATTAATACATTTTTTTAAGTTGTCCATTTTCGTTAGAGATGGCGTCCATGAATTTGGAATTTATAGAAAAGAATCGTCGACCGATATTACAATCCACGGGTCGTCCTTCTGTCCAGCAGCACATAAGATCGCTACCTTCAATAGCTTGATCTATCGCCTGACTCATATTCTTTTGAGTCAGGACGTTTTCCAAAAGGAACTAAGAACGATTAAGCACCTGGCCATAGTGAATGAAGTGAGGGTGGACATCGGTCTAATGGTCCGTAGGAGGCTTACTAGAAAAAGCCTCGATTCCACCACCTCCCTCCCCTAGGATTCACACCTAGATAGGAGGAAACGTTGGATTAGACTTCCTTACTTGGGTAGGTTTTCGTTGAAGTGGGGCCGCATGCTCAGTCCTTTCGGGTTCCGTCCGGCATATTATAATACCAACACGGTAAAAAGTTTATCTGTAAAACTAAAGGACCCTATTCCTCTAACCGAGAGGAGTGGTGTTTACAGCATAGCCTGCAACGAATGCCCCGGAGTTTATATAGGAATGACCGCGGCCGTCAGCTCCAAATTGGAATCGATGAGCATAAAAAAACTTGGGAGAAGGGTAACTTGGGTGAGTCGGCCTTTGCCGATCACCTTATCGAAAGTGGCAATAGAGTCAATGAGGAGTCTGGTACCCTCCTCCATAGGGAGAACTCATACTTCAAGCGTATGGAAAATCTTACGTCACCGGAATAATGAAGACTTCACCGTCTTAAACAGGTAGATTTATGATGAGTCTCTGGTTGAGCTAGTCTATGAGAATGATTCACACTTCGATGACTTGCTGGTTCAATCATGATCCTTAAGTTGGTTTCTCTTTCTTCGTTGTTGTTGGATTAGTCGCTTTCGTTCGCGCTCCGTGCTTAACCGAAAGATCGTAGTGGTTTGTTTAGTGTGGTTTTAATATTTCGCTACTCTCTCGTAGAGCACAACTTTTGTATCAAAGTATTTTGAGTTAGAAAAATTTCGACTTTCGAGCTTATGATAGGAAAGGGATTTGAAAGAAAACTTCGACTTTCGAGCCGTGATATATGATAGAAAAATTAGATGCCATTGCAGTTCCCTAGAGCCTGAAGTTTTTCTAAGTCCTGAAAATCATGACGTGACAACTTGAACGCGCTGCAATTTCAAGAAAGCCGTCGGCTTTCCAAGTTCCTCTTCTATCATATATAGCTCGCAGGTGGGAATTTTTCTAAGTCCCCTTCCTATCATATATGGCTAGAGGGTCAAAATTTTTCCGAGTCCCCCTCCTATCATATATAGCTCGGAGGTAGGAATTTTTTCAAGTCTCCCTCCCCACTCCGTGACGTCATCAACCTCGCTCGCGCTCGTGGACGAAAATTTTCTGGAAGTGCCCCCATAAAAGGGATAGCCGGTTCCCCGCTAAAAGGGACTTGGAAAAATTCTCACTTTCAGGCTGTTTAGGTTTCAATTTGAATTTTTAATACCAAGACCAATTCGACCCATAGAACAGATTCCCCCGCGTTCCTCGTTCAACTTTGTTAAGGAAGCCGTCGTTTTTTTGTACAGCTCGAGGATCGTCAAGTCTCTAGAATTAGGTCAAAGTCCACTCTGCCTAATCTCTGAACTAGATCAGATTCCCAGCCGTTTTCCATTAAACTTGCTGTTCGTGTGTATGTATTTCTAGCTCAGGAGTCGAAATTTTCTCAAGTTTTCTAATCTATAGCCGAACACCCGGTGCACGTTTTTCCCTGATGATGTTTAAAAATGGAAATTGGATTGCGGAAGGGAGGGGGAGGAGGGGTTCGAGTCGTTTTCTCGGGACTAGCAAAAATAAACACCTCTCATTCTTCTCAATTTACCTTATATTATCATGGAATTCCTGGGTTATCTGTTGAAGATCGCTAGTGTCGTCTTCAGGTAGCCCAACACCAGCTAAAGACCATGTAAAATCATATTTTATCGAAGCATGATGCTCAAGATACAAATTTGTCCTGCCATAAGTACTATGAACTAATACAGGGGTTAGATAAGGGGGTCTAGCCCACAGTCAAAGAATTGTGACAAATTTCAAGGCACGAAGACTTCCCGTTTTTGTCTCTATAATAAGAGTTTTCAAAATGATGTAATTATAAACTATAAAAAAATACATTGTGATGACGCCCAGTAGGGAAATGCGGTGGAAAATTTTTAACAGATACCGGTACTCGATGAAAATAGGAAATACAAACCTAAAGAATCGGGATAAGAAGTCCCCGAAGATGCGTCGCATGACCAACCATAATAAAGCTCGTGCTCGATCGCCAGAATGATACAATAGGGGCTCCAAACTGCATACACGTGTTCGTACATACTTCTGCGTGTGAGTCAATAAAGTAATAATTTTACGCTACAAAGTATTATTAACTGAGGAGAAGGCTCTTTTTTTTGCGTATTTTTTTCCACACATTTTGTTCGAAGTAAAACTAAGCGGAACAAGGACTCTAAAAGGTCGACGATAACCACTCAGTCATCGTTATTTGCGGCTTTTGGTACATACGTATCTACAAGTTGTATTAACGTTCAAGGGTTCAGGTTAGCTATCGCGAATCTTGTCGCGCCATTTTATTCAACATCGTCGAGCATATGTGCGCGAGTTCTTGTTGGAAAATTTCATTCCTCATTACATCCCTCGAGACCATTTGAACAAGCTTTTGCCAGCGTTCCGACGTAACATGATGTTCGAACAATAAATACCGACAGCAAAAGTAGTTCGAAAAAGAAAACAATGCGAAGTGTGCTTATCAGAATTGATTTTCTTTCACGGAATTACTTATTTATTTTATAGAATCGTCGTGTTTTGTCGAGGGTAACACTTCAACTTCTGTGGAAGTTCGGTACTGTCGAACGAAAGTTGGTATACAAACAAGACGGTCATTGATGAAGGTTAAATAAATAATAACTCCAAACTGTTGTTAGTAGGGCATACATGTGTCCTACTCCTGTAATTAACTATATTTTGATTAAGATTGTGAGTTCCATGATTCGGTGATGAGTGGACGGTAGTGATTTTTACAGTCTAGGGATAGTACAGGGTATAAATATCAGTTATTGGTTAGGGGAGGAAGCTTGTTTGGCGGCTTGATCAACGGCGCGGCGTCATGTTTAGGGAGGCCAATAAGTCCAGGGATCCATATGAGGATTATTTGAGGGTTGATTGACTTTATGATGTATGAGGAGAATGCGTTGTAGGATTGGGTTGGAGTTGTATGCGTCTGTAAGGGAATGAAGTGAAGAGAGGGAGTCAGTGAGGAGAAGGAATTTGCCGTTTGGGTAATGTTGGAAAAGGTAGGCAATTAGGGTTATAAGTTCCGCTTTAAATGTGGAAGCTCTGTTGCAGATGCGTTCTGAAAATATTTCCTCGTCAAGAGAGTATGCGTGTGAACTATAAGATAACAAAATGTCATGTCGATTCTGATGAAGTCTAGTCCCTTCAGAGATGACATGAGGCAATACTATCACCATGAAAGAAGCACTGCTGGTATGGATCGAATTTCACCTGATTAGTGGTGCGTTCAATCTTTTCAGGATGGTTGTGAAGCACCTTTATCTTGATAAACTTTGCTACTTGTATCTAATTCGTTTCGTAAAATTTTGCACTCATCAATGAAATAAGAGATTTTCTGAAGGGACATCGTAAATGATGGGCTGACAGGGATCTGTTAATTCATTTTTTCGAAGAATGCTGCAATATTGAACGACTTCAAATATTTCCGTAAAATTTATCATCATTCTGAAACTTATAAGAGCAATTTGTTTTTAGATCAATCGAAATTTCTGCATATTAATTCATTTCGCAAAAATCAGCCTTTTTTTTATCGACGGCGGCTTTGATAAAAGGTCGATAGTTAATAAAGTTTACGTACTCCACAAAGAGAGGACACAAAAAAGAGAACAACTTTTGCCCTAAAGTTTGATCGAAATCGGCACGTGCCTCATTCCAAAACGCACAAATGTTTCGAAAGCGTGCACTCTCTTGCTCGTGCCTGACCAATAATTTTACACTTATCAAACCTTCGTATCACTTACTGATATCCCGCAAAAAAAAAAAAAAAAAAAAAAAAAAACAACAACTGTATAACGACGATGAATAAAAGAAACTTTTTCCTCATCGCGATATTCGTTAAATTCACATCACGCTCTCGTTTTTCCCTCGAGGTTATGCGACAATTTTCGAAATATAATAAATAAGATTTCGAACGGTGAGACATTCATTTTGGAGGATCACTCAAACGATAGTCAGTGCGTCGAGTAGGACGCGAATTGACGACAAACTGAAAATTTTTCTCCGAAATTTGGTTGTGAGTGTGTGCGGGTAATAATTGAAGACTTGTACAATATGCTAGAATTAATTCGGTAAAAAGCATCATTATCGTTAGAAAGGAAAAAAAGAGACGTAAAACTGTCAAGAAAACTGCCTTAACAGGCACGTGGAGATTTCTGAACAATAATAATGTAGAACGGTGAAAAAAAAAGAGAGAATGAATGTCACCGTTTCAGCGCAACGTTTTTCAAAAGCTCGTGCAAAAACTCAAACGCGAATAACGAAATTTAAATATTTTTCGCATCTTTAGCAGAATTCAAAATTAAAAATACTCTTTCCGTGCGAAAAAAATTTACAATATAATTTGATCGTTATCATCATCCCTTGTATATCAATAAAGAAAAAAAAGAGTCAAGTTTCATGCGTGAATTTGAAAAACTCTATTCACACGTACCTTACGGGATTACGTCATTTTTAGGCAGAAAAAAAGTACTTGTGATTTGTTTTAGAAATATCCACACCTGTAAACTTATTCTCTCTATGATTGCCTATCCTAATGCTAAAGAACAATTCGCGAGTAAAAATGATTTCTTAAAGATTATTGTCGAAATTTAGGATAATATTGAAAATAAGTAATGAGATCAAAATTATTAATAATTGATGAAAGTTTATTAGTAGTAATTAAAACTATAATTCTGACTGTCTGGGTATGTATTTTTTTCAGTCAATTTAGGTTATTAAAATAGCCGAGCTCATAGCCCTGAAGGCAGGCTGCTAGTAGCTCGTTAATTAAAATAAAAAAAAATAAATAAAAAAAAATTTGTCAAACTAAATTTATTCATTGAAGGTAAAATTCAATATATTATTTAAATAATTTTGCGTAGCTATAATATTTATTCGTGAAAATTTTTTAATTGTTTAAAGTTATAATTTGGCTCCAAACTTCACAATTTCAATAAAGAACTGAACCCGTAATTATGAAGAAGAAAAGACAAATACAAACAGAGTGAGTAGGCTACATTATTCATTATGGTTCTCATCACAATATTTTTTAATGATACGAGAATAATATTATGCATAGATGGTTCAAATTTCGTACAAAAGTTTTAAAATTGATAAGAGGTATTCTTCTCTATCACTTCCATCATTTCACACACCATTCTCTTTTTTTCATTCTCACTTACTCCAAGAAGACCAGAAGACCAGTAGGTATGGCAAAAACGTTGCGTCTTAAAATTAAAATTGTGAAGCTTACACCAAATATACAAATATTCTTAAAATAAAGAAAAATTTATATAAATTACTGATGATATAGCAATTATTAATTTTAAATCTAAAACTAAAAAAATTGATATTAAATAATAAACTATTCCAATTAAACTTAGATATAAAATTAATTTTATTATAAATAAATTTAAAAATAATTTACTTAAAGCAAATTGAATTATTTTTTTTAAAATAAAGTTTCTTTATTGTTATATTTTATATGTATATAGCCTGTATAAAACTATCGAAAAAAACAAAATCCAGAATTTTTAAAATCAATAAAGATTTAAATAATCACGTATTCATTACCTATTATTTTAGTTAACAAGCCATAGAACAACTCTGAAAATTATGTCCTCAATATGTAAGATAATCGCCATTGTGATCATATAATAGGCCTATACATGAAGAAAAAAAGAAAGAAGAAAAAAAATAAAAAAAAAAAAAACCGATTATAATTCTGAGATCAATTGATACCTACCGGTATCATAAAAGTGAAAAAAATAATTTATTTGTACTAAAAAATTTATCAAATATTATAGAAATAAAATTGAAAAGTACAAATAAAAAAAATTGATCAATAGGTAAAATTTTAAATTTGTTACGTAAATCAATGTTAAAAATAGTACGTACAGTATTATGAATTATTTTTGGTAAAGAATATAAAATATATAACCAACTTATATTTTATTGATATAAAAAACCAAGTACCAAAATTATTTTTATGATGATATTTTAAATTTCCAAAGTATATTATTAAATAAATGAATAAAGTTCAAAATTACTCAAAATTCTATTCAATAAATAATGTCTACCTCTTAATTATTTAATTCAATATTCATTTTTAAATAAGATTGGTAAATGTCTCAAAATCAATAATTACATCCAAAGCCCGGATTTTTCGGCCCTTAAAATGAAACGTTTCGGCACTTCATGTTGCATTTTCGGCATTATTCGGCATTTAAAAAAAAAAATGAAAAAAACATTCGTTTTTAGTGCTTTAGTGCTTTTACAAATTCACGCCTAGAATTATCCAATTTACAACCAATATTACATGATTTTGACAAAAATGAAAGCATTTTGGGGATTAAACTCATCAAGAAAAAATCCTAACAAACTTTCAATTAAAATATTTCTAATTTTTCAACTTTGGACTAAAAATAATATTTTCAAAAAAAAAGGTCAATTTTCACCATGATTGGTGAATTTTAAGCGAAATTCAGCTAATTTTGTCCGAAATTTTATAATTTTGAACGAAATTTAACAAAATGGTCATTTTTGGCCTTATTCGGCTTTAAACCCCGTTCTCGGCATTTATTCCATTTTCGGCGTTTTTCGGCAAGATAAAATTTGTTTTATAGGCCCCATTACCCGTAAAATGAACTTCTATCTGATTTTCAAGCTTTCCGCCTGTAGCAGAATGATTCGACAAATGCCGAGGAATCCGGGCTTTGATTATATTGATATCTGCTTGAAACAAGAAAGTCACTGTCCTCCGCCTACTATATATAATAGCTTGGAAATCCAGATCTCTTCAGGTCCCCCCCCCCCTAAATATTTGTAGCTCAATGGTCATAATTTTTTCAAGTTTCCGCTCTCATTATAGCGGGTGAGGCCAAATGATGTTACCAGTTAGGTGGGAGTTTGCGCTGAATCTATTCCAACGCAAAAACGCAAAATATTAGATAATGTACTTCAAAATTACAAAATTGGTGTTTCAATATTTTATCTTTGATTTAGGACCAATGCGGAGATTCGATATCTTTTTTGAATGAAGGAACGAACCAAAATGTGCCAAAAATTGATCAAATTGCCAAACTTTCCAAAGATGAAAAAAATCGCTTCAACTTTCATACTCGTATATATTTTACTCGATTTGTTAACGAAATTTAACGCTGATTCCGAAAAAAAAATCCTGAAAACCCCTACAAAATATATTAGCTGAAAAGACTTGAAAAAATGTATGTATGAGAGAAGGGTGTAGAGAAAATTCGTTGATTGAGTTGTATATCATGAAGGGGAATATTACTTTTCATAATTACAAGGAAGATTTGGAAAATTTTTAATTTCAGTCTACTTAAGAGGACTTTAAAAAATTTGGAGCACTAAGATATACACATCGGATGGAGGACTTGAAAAAATTCCACTATCTAGGGGGGAACTTATGAACTTATTAGTGAAGAGGGAAGGAATAAGAAATTTTGAATTTGGACGATGTGGACGAGACAAATTCGACCATTGAATTATATATATGAATTTTTTTATTATGCGGCACTGCCGTCGACATAAAACAAATTAAAAAAGGAGCGACGTTTCGGTAGTTACAACTACCATCTTCGGGGTCAAGTAATATACTCTAAAGGAGAGAATATGGGAGCCCTATAGAAGAGGAAGGAACAGGAAAAACTTCCGATCATCGACTATAGATATGCGGAAAGGTGTTGGGAAAATTTCGCACAAATAATCGATTTTTATCGATCATTGAGCTACAATGACCATCCCGCTATTCTATTGTATTGATGAATAGAAAAAAATATTAGAAAGGCTTTCTGATGTAGGTTCCAAAAAAATTGCCGACAAGAACTGAATTTTGTAATTCCGCCCAAAGATCTACGAATAAAAAATTTTAATCATGTACTCGGTCTGTATATTACGCGTATTTTTACGTCACAAAATTAAAACTTTTACTCGCTCAACAGTTTTTTGAGTACCTACTGTCAAACTTTTTCGGCTCACTACTCCTAGTCAACATTTGTACAGTAAACTGTATTTAAGTTTAAGAACGGAGTTGATTACTTTTTAAATGTGTATACGACCTGAGGTTAATACACAAAAAACTCCTGTAATACAAAAGACGGACCTTCGTCGTTTTATGTAAACACGATTAATTGAATATTTGAGAATATGTCAATAAATTCGTATAAATTGCGATTCTACTTGACCGAATATCATATCGAAAAAAAGGTACTATATTCCAGTCGAGTCACAATTTCTTCTTCTCTGTCTCTCTCCCTCCATCATCGTTAAAAGCTCTAGTGTTGAAATTTGAGGCTGGTGCTTCAAATTCTTGTGTTAGGTTGTCATACTTCAACGCACGGTCTCGATTTTCTTTCCAACAAATCTCGATGAAAAATTCTTATTAGTATCAATTATCAGATTTTTTTTTGAGGAAAGTAGGCTTCGCATTGAAATGTTTGAACGTTTGAAAAACAAGGAGAAATGATTTTGAAGAAAGAATTAATTGCACGATTGAAGTAGGTAAAGTTGACAGTAACAAAACTTGAAGGCTCATAGTTGAGTATCAATTTTTCATTCCTTTCGAACCTCTTTTTGATTTTGGTAAACCGTTGTTTTGCGTCGACTGAATGATACAACGTACTTCTACACGTTAATTAAACCAATTCTACTTTGTCGGAGAATTTTCTTCTCGGCGTAGAATGAATTTTCATCTCTACAATTTCTTCGCAACAAAGACATTATACTCGACTCGAACATTTAGACTTGATTCGAGATGGTAAATTATGCTACAAATAATGAAATGCCCCACAAACCGTCATCGTTAACAATTGATTTGTAATTCGAGAACGCGACGAGGGTGCGGGCAGAGTTTTTAACGTTTTGATGAGATGAATACTTACCGCTCATTTCTCGAGCGCCCTTAAAGAAAGGCACCGAATTTTCCTCGGGCAACGTAGAGAGACTTTCTCATGTATAGGACTGTTTCTTTTCGTTATAATGGCGTTGTTATGATTACGAGTGCTAAATTTCGGGTTAGAACGCGGCTTTCTTTCGTCCCTTTGTAGCATGCGAACTCTTTTAAGAAATAAACAAAAAATTTCTCTTCATCTTACTGCCTCATCAGTTCTTTAGAGTCGTTTACCTTTAACAGATATTCTATGTATTTGAAAAGTTGCAAACGTTCTGGCGCTGTCTCTCGTCTATATTTCGAGCTATCGCGCCTAGGAGCGCACGAACCACGAAGATGTCGTCGTACCACGGAGGATATTACTTTGCACGGGGGTAGAATTAACGAGCTAAAAACGTTGACGACGGTATTCAACTTTAAACGTATACAAATCTTCGCAATGTAACAGTGTGTGTGTGGGTGTTCCTAAAATTGTAGGCAAGACTTCGATTAATCTCCATCAGTTTCGACACTGCGGATGTGGTTGCTCCGCAGAAACCTCGACAATATTTAGATACGAACTCCGCCGAGGATTTCTTATACACAGGCCTTTATGCTAACTCTATAATAAGCTACGACTGATGCGGTGAGTGACATAATTCCCAATTTCTATCGCGTAAAATTAGCGAGGCTTTCTCTCGATTTTCGATCTGATATACCGTGTGACTTGTTTGGTGGTGACATATTTTTTGAAGTGTGGTTTCGAAATCTGAAGCGATGTTATGAAGTTGTACTGTACCGAAGTGGAAGATAAAACTCTCCTAGCTTTACTTCGTTTTCTGCTCGTGGAATCTCCTTTATTATAAGTACGTTGAATGAGGCGAGGGAGGGACCTGTTTTATGGAGGAGTTTTTGATTTTTATAATGATTGATTGGTATCGATTATTTGTTAGAATTTTTTATTTCTCGATGAGCGGCATTATCCCCCCCCCCCTCTTATATATAAGTCTGGACTCGAAAGTTTTCCAAGCTTCTCCCTTTCTATTGTACAATTAGATAAATGGAGATTTTTCAAGTTATCCCTCTTTTCGTCTAGAACTCAGTGGTTGGAATCATTCGAAGCCCTCTTTCCACCATGTATCGCTCGGAAGTCAACTTTTCTCGATACAAAAGTTGTACTCTACAAAAGAGTAGCGACATGTTGCGAAAGTTTCGCATCCAACGTGTGTTGTACTCCTCACATATCTGGTTCTTGCGCAAGTGTCTTGAATTCCACCTTAACCAAATTTCGTGAAATTCCGTTTCTCTTCGGGCAGCCACTCCACCACAAAAAAATTGGAAGGTTACATAACGGTCAAATGGATAAGAACTGAACTGAGGAGGTGGTAAGGACAGATGAACGTCACTACAAGACTTAATCTGCTGGTTCACTCAAGACTTTCTGCCCTCCTTCACCCTGGTGAGTTTGAATCTTTTATAGTACCGGTGAATGGTGACTGTCGCGATACCTAAAAGAAAAGAAAAATCGTAAACTTGACTCCCTGCAGAGTTCTAAAGCTATGGCTGAGAAAAAAGACCGTGCTGGAGATAAAATAGTCCAGCAGTTCCAGCCGCGAATCATCATTTATAGTAAAGTTGAGCTTAATTCTGATGAGGTGAACCTGTTGGAGAAAGGGTTGAAATTTAGCCTCTCCCCCTCTTAAGAACCAAGAGACTCTTGCTAATGTTGTGGTTAACAAGATTGGACCTGCCGTGAACATCCAAAAAAAGTACGCCGAAATGGTAGGAAGTATTAGTAGAGGGGTAATGTATGTTCTAAGACATTTCTGGATTTCTAAGACATTTCTGGATTTCTCATTTCTAGATTTCTCATTTCTGGATTTCTAAGACAGTTCTGAATTTCTAAGACATTTCTGGATTTCTAGGACAGTTCTGGATTTCTAAGACAGTTCTGGATTTTATGGCTTTCTCGGACAGTTATGAATTTCTCACTTTTTTACTCATTTTCTTCACTTTTCATCGATCCTCAAGTTCCTATTTATGAGCTACAAGCTGTCAAATATTTTACTTTTTCACTCATATTTCAGCACTCTTAATCAATTCACAAAATTACTCAAGTTTCATTCTTAGATATTCAAGTTTCTGATAGACCAGATTTTTTTCGACACTTCATTGAGTGCTCAACAACAAGATAGTTCTACCCTTCTTCGATTCGATGCTCCTGAAAATTCATTCCACAGTCTTATCATGAAACGGACTAACTCGTCCACTTACTGATAAAAAAATGTAAACACGTTAAGATTTTCATTTATTTCATTTCTCCTCGTCGTTGGTGCTCATATCAAACTTAGTACTATCACTAATTCCTCTTCATCAAGTTTTAAGACTTTTGTGTTCTTGCTATGTTCGGAAGGTGGGTATATTTGTGTCAAAAACCGATTGATTTGAGGTGAGAAAAATTTAATTGCTGTTGAGCATCGAATATTCATTTCAATATTATTTTGCTGCTGAAAAAAGATAATTTTTAATGTTCCACCAATTCTATTTACTGTGTACCATTGCTATTCATTTCATACATTTTTCAACTGTTCTCTCATTCCTTTCTGCTGCTCACAGATTTGAAACATTATTTTTTGATGTGCGATTATAATTAACCCGAACTTTTGTATGTTTGTACATGGATTTTCAAACAGCCGTTATTTTTTCAATATTCCATTCATCACTATGATTTTTTGTATTCAAAATTGATGATATGGATTACAAAATTTATGCTTGTATTTGCTTTAAAAAATTATATTCGATTAATTAAGGTGATCGAAATTCCTCCATTTAAGAAGCATGGAACAAAAAGGTGAATTTCGTCAGGGCTACCAATTCCCCAACTCAAAGTTTAAACCCCAATAGTAGCGTGCACGCTTCACCCGTCATATTTCAAGTAGCGTACACTCTCTACCGAATTTTCAGAATTTATTAATACAAACCGTTTATAACTCTTGCTTTTTTTTCTGGAATATATCCTCCTGACCTACTTTGCTTTTGGCCTTCGAGCTGTGTATTATCAGGAGGACACTTAGAATCCGACCACCGACCAGTATAATTATGCGAGGGCGTTAATAAAATATGGCCACTTTGATAAGAGCAACGTATGTGTGTGTGTAACGGGTTTTACAGTTTGATATCGACAAGTCTGAATGGTCTTTACGTGAAATAAAAATGTATGATACGCGTTTAACGATATCAAATTTAAACACGACACGCGAAAACGTAATTCACAAACGCTTATTATGGGTCCAATGAAATATTGTCTCTTCGTAGCGAGTGACGTCACCGGTGTAAGGTCGAGGAAGAAGAGCACCGTGTGAGGTAGATAAAATGTTAACAAAAATTAAGGTAGAAGTCTGAGCGGAGTTTGTAAGCTCGAAGACACCCAATAAAAGGAGGAAAGGATTATGAAACAACTATAAATTTACTTGAATACTCTTGGAGCGACTTCATCTGGCGTGGCGTGAAAAGTCGAAGAGGAAAACCTCACGTGAAGTCGACAAAGCAGAACGAGAACTTAGATGATAGAAAACAAAAACTGTAACAATTCAACTACATTTTTGAAGTGAAATTTTTGGAAGTCGAGCATCGAAATTCATTTCCATTTTAAATCACCTCCGGTAGAAACGCAAATAAAGACGTACCTCGTTCCATAAGAAATATATCAGATAATTTTTCCACGTCCCTCTCCCCCTTCCGTGACGTCATCAACCTCGGGCCGCTCGCGGACGCAAATTTCCTGAAAGTACCCTCAACAAAAGGGATAGGGTTCCCCACTAGAAAAATAATTAGATGCCGTTGCAAGCTGTGCAACGGCAAGCGGGGAACCCGCATGTTCAATTTCGTTTGTATTCCTAAATAGCTTGAACTTTCTTCCCCACTACCTTGAAGGAGTTTCTTTTTTAGGTGAAGTTCTAGGCGCGTTTTTTTTTTAATGTGGTATTTCCAATAGGCCTAATCCTCTTTACTAGGTCTAGGCCTCTTTAATTCCCAATACCAAATCTAATTTGACTCATAAAACAGGTTCCCTGCGTTCCTCGTTCAACTTTGTTAAGGAAGCCGTCAATTTTCTACGTTCTTCTCCTATCATATAAGGCTTGGAGATCAAAATTTCTCCAAGTCCCCCTCCTATCATATATGTATAGCTCGAGGGTCGAAATTCTTCTGTCCCCTTCCTATCATACATATATATATAGCTCGAGGCCCACAATTTTTCCAAGTCTCCCTCCTCCGTGACGTCGTCAACCTCACTCGCAAAAATTTCCTGAAAGTACCCCCCACAAATATATAGTGAGTTCTAATTTCGACATATAGCTTAAGGGATGAAATTTTTCCAAGTCCCCTTCCTATCATATATAGCTCGAGAGTTGAAATTTTTCCAAGTCCCTCTCTTATCATATATTATGTATAGCTCGAAGGTCGAAATTTTCCCAAGTCCCCCTCCTTCTCCGTGACGTCATCAACCTGGCTCGCACTCGCTGACGAAAATCTCCTGAAGGTACCCCAACAAAAGGGATAGCGGGTTCCCCGCTAATAATCGTCAAATATATCGCGCAACGTGATACAAAAATTAAAATTTATCTGCGTGTTTGTCTATTAAATTGTAGGTGTGTAAACACTTTTTTTTTTCTCTCTCCAGGGCCGTAACAACTTCTTTTCGACATTCGGAGTCCCCTCTCCGTCGGAATTTTGCGAGGTATTCCCCGCAAAGCAGCCATGATTGGAGGTCGCTTCAGTATTATTGGCCCAAGCAGTTCAGGTTTCTTCTTTAATGTCAATGAGATGGCTCTCAGTCTCCACAATTGTGTTTTTATCGGCAGCTATACCCATTCATCACGGTAGATAGGATACGGTTCGGTATAATGTCCAGAGCATAACACCATTAATTGGTGTATGCGGTCAGCTACCTTACAGCAATGCTAGACCTCAGTCAATGGGTCCAGCAAGCATTGGCTCATACCAACTGTGCACCAACGGTTGCGTTTCGCATCCGACCAGGAGCCGAAGGCACATAGTTTTGGCATCAATGCCGTAGCCGTCTTTATGTGGCTCTAAATACTTCAAGTCCTTATGAGTTATTACTTTAACTCAATCAAGATCAATGGTAACTGGCAGGGCCCTTTGCGCTCCTGTACAGGTCAACAATATAATTTTCATTTCATATTTAGTGAGCAGCAGACCCACAAGGTCCATATCCTTCTGGATCCTCATAACTTCTCCTTTACTGTGGCTATGAGTTCCTGAGCGTTTGCTCGAGCTAATACTATAGGTGTCCACCTCCGTTGAAGTTTCCCCATTAACGTTTTGTAACCGAGGTTTCACAATAAATATGTATTCAGGTTAGGCGTGGTGCCGTCACTAATTAGTTTTTTTTTTCGTCAAAATAATTGTAAATCGGTAGAAGGTAGAATGGAATTGAAAATTTGATAAATTTTTAAAATCAGGTCATTCTGTTCTTCCTCATTTGACATTTGTGGATATCTATCGATGGGTAAAAGTCTACGCGACAAATTAATTCGCGTTTCCATCATTCATCGTACGGGAACATGATCTTCATTCTACTTTCTTAGTTTTCCAGTGAAAATAATTCACTCCCACCCACAGACTTCACTTCAAGCACTTGATCGTTGTTCAAGTATCACTGTAACAAAATATGTAAATAAATAAAATTCCTTTAAAATGTAACGAAAAGATACGACAACTCCCTCCACAATAATAAGGGTCGGTAAAAGCTTCAACCTCAAGTCATGAGTTTTTCTTCCCCAACCAACGTACACGTACTCCACATAGTATTTGGTTCAGTTTAAGAAGTTGCGAATTAAGCTAAACGAAACTAATGGAGGCGTGTCAAGTTCCTAATTGAAATGAAGATTATGTAGCGTTTACATTGTCAAGCTCGACTTGAACGAAAATATCCGTGTTAATCCGATCTCGTAATCGAAAACTTTCAGAAGTTTACATTCCGCAGAAAAAAGAGAAAAATTTTCTTGTTTAGTCGTATTCGCGAAAGAAACGAGCTATTTCTCGAATTGAAGGTTTTAGGCTAGGTAACTTATATTTTTCCTGCAGGAAGAAAGAAAGCGATTCATCAAAAAAGTAATCCTTTCTCCGTGAGGAAAGAAAGTTTACGGAATATATTAGAGCCTAATTAGAAATGTAACGTGATTCCTAAAAAATACTTTCCTGTAGGTACTAATCTTGTAAATTGTTCATTCGAAATACTTTATCATCGTCTGGTTTTGTGGGGAGAGACGGCGTTTACATTTTTGTCGTACACAACAACGAAGTCCCAATTCGAACTTTTATGAGAAGTCGCCGTTGGAATAAATTTGTATTCCGTTGTTCTTTTTTCTTGACCACTCGCTCGTTTTTCATCGTTTATAAAAACTTATAATACAAAATTTCCGCGCCGTACACTCAGGAATATTTTTTTCATTTGTTGTTAATACGGAATCTCGAACGATCGAGCATTTTTCCAGATACAGAAACTCGCCGCGCGACAACTTTAGTCCTCGCTTCGGTCATCCTACAGCGGCTTCAAACTTTTCAACGAGTTATAGAAGAAATCACATATTATACTTTTTCGCTCACTTTTTTGTGGTCACGGTGTCGGCCTTAAAAGTGGAAAAATTCTTTCTTGAACGACACACTTTAGTCTTTATTCTTTTTTTTTTTTTTTTTCGGCGAACATTTACACAACTTTAGACTGGCCTTGCTGGTTCGTGGCCCATAAGCGTTAATTACCTTTTACCCATTTTTCCAGCGGTTTCGAGTCTCGTAAAGCTTTTACAATACAGTCGCTCAGTCGCTTATCCTGTGGCCTTTCGAGTTTACGGCACGCATCACATTTTTGAAGAATTTTAAAGAGGGTAGATTTTTGGAAAAGTGTTTTCTCGTTGGCTAAGTCGGGAATGAAAAATCACGAAACTTTTTCGCCGACGGCAAAAATTACGTTCGAGATAAATATTACGTAACAGCAACAAGTTTGTCGGATCGTTTGTGCAGAAGAAAAATGAATTTTATTTTTCTTTATATTCTTTGTTTTTTCACACCGTAGGCTTCAACATAGCAGTCAAGTTGAGAAATAATAATCGACGAATACAATACATGTATTCTATACCGGCATTCATTCTGTAGTAATTTTGACACCGCCGTGAAGGTAGAAAAACGTACAAAGACCAGGTCAAAAGGATAGACTAATTTGCCAACTTTTATTTTAATTTTGTATCGTCGACGAGAAAATGTGAATAGCTTTCTTCAGAATGTATTCTTGACAGACTTCATTTTTTGACGCTGCATTGAGTTGATCTGCATTGCAACGGGATGAGGCTGATGAGACTAATTTCTTTTTCAGAGTATTCGGAGCATGCCTAAGACCGCTGGCAAACGAGTAAACAATATTATGTAGGGAAAGGGCCCCATAGGCTAATTGTTACCCCTTGAGATGCGTCAATTCTCTAGTTCCAAATACGAGTATAGGATTTTGCTCCCTAAAATTTGAGTGGATTCCAAAATTATATTTATTTACACGATAGGTATTCTGTAGAAGTGGAAAAAAATTGTCAGGGATTTTCTTTCCCGGGAAAAACAATGAATTGTGGATATGCCCATCTTTTGATATGAGCCAAATTAGAATTGAAAAGGAACCGAAAAAGCTCTCAGCTAGTGTCGATGATGAGGATACTTATTATATCGATACATCAACTAAACATCGGTTTTTTCCCACAGAGTCGAATACTATGCGCAAATTAACGATCAACATACATATTTTTCCATAGTGCATGCATAAATCTTGGCCCCAGCCAATGTTACCAATTTTTTCATATTCCAGCCTGATACAAGAGACGGCTGTGGTTCACCTAGATACCATTGACTATTTGGACTGAACGCCGCGCCGTTCGCGCTAGCATCGCGACTCCTATAATGTGTGCAATACGATATGACGTATTTGCATATCAACTATACTCCATTCACGTTAAGAAAGGATAGAAAGTAGTACCTTGAGAACGGAACGCTCCAGGTAATTTCAATCTACCGTTCCGTTCTCGAGGTACTACTTTCTATCCTTTCTCAACGTGAACAGAGTATATCTGGAGAATGAGATCTTCAGGGTGACCAAAGTGTGTGTTATGTCCAAATTGGACGTACGGTACCTATCTACATTTATGAAATTTTTTGGAAAAACAAAACATCGTTACCCTAAAACTTTGTTGAAAACTATTCTCAGAAGGAACTTGCTTCTACTTTATATTTACTGTCATTGTTAGGAATTTTTTAGAGGAAATCCTATATAATAAAGCGCGGTTTGTTTACAAACCGTCGAACGTGGTGTCTGTCGATCAGTGGCCACCGGGGTGCGCTCACTCGGTCCTGCGTGTCGACAGCAAGGGTGCTATCGGCTATCATTCAGCACAACATCGATAGGTTGAATATCAATTGTCAGAAAATTTTTATTATTATCAAAAAAGGGTGCTATCGGCTATCATTCAGCACAACATCGATAGGTTGAATATCAATTGTCAGAAAATTTTTATTATTATCAAAATTCATATGTCATTATTATCATTCTGCTATTTTGTGTTCGAAACTTTGAAAGTGAAAGAGGACTGAACTGAACAACTGAGAAACAATGGATATTCATTTTTCAGCCAGAATAACGAAACAAAATTAAAAATTGTTCGATAGGATAGTGTTGGAAAACATAAATGGGTATCATTGATTTGTGATCGCATCTAGCTTCGGTTTTTCGTATACTGGTATTATATGAAATTTGGAACGAAATAGGATCAGCGAGAAGTTGAAATTCTAATTTCCTAAGAAAACCAATTACAAAATGAACGGCCAGGTTTTGTGTTTTCTGTTGTGGATGAAGTCTATCGGATGAAAAGATCAATAAGCGCAAGTGAACTATTACTCATTAACAGGAGAAAGAGGTTGAAAATAGTAAGTACGGTAGGTTGATGTGCTCTTGATCGATTGTAGAAATAGAATCGTGATTCGAATTTTGAATACAGAACGTGATTCTCGATCGCATGAAGTGATACTGCTCTTACTTATTTATCAATCCAAGTATCCGATACTGGTAGATGAATTTTCCTTATCGTTAGACTATTTTGTAGGTCCTATGTTTTAGTCCGCAAGTACTTGAATTCTCGAAATCGAAGGAAAAACTAGCCTGTGAGATTTATTTCACAAATCGCGGAACAACATTAGAAAATGTTCCATAATGTCGTAAGAGGTAGATATTTTAATCGACAGTACTTATGATACTTGATCGCATATAGTTTCTGCTTTTTGTGAATTATGAAATTTCAAATTATTTTGTAGGTTCTTACATTTTGGTTCTCAGGAACTCGAATGCTCTAAATCAAAAGAGAAGCGCAATGAGATTTAATCTACAAATCCCGAAAGTAAATAGAAACATATCATCGGAATAGTAGGAGTAGTTTGATGTGTTTTTGATCAATTGCGATGAGTTTTTGATCAATTGCGTAAATACAATATTATGTAGAATCGTGATTCGAATTATGAATACAGAACGTGATCTTTGATTGTTTGAAATGATATCTACGCTTATTAATTTACTTATCAATATCAATCGGGTATCCAGTTCCAGTAGGATTTTATTATCAGAGAAAGTGGTTAGATGTGGCTGTCGTGATATTTAGTGATGTTTTAACAAGAAACCGGTTCTATAGGGGGCTTTTTGAGAATCTTGCCGTCCGCTGTCCAACAAAAAACTTGGAAAAATTTGGACTATCGAGCCATATATGATACGAGAGGGACATAGAAAACTTTTGACTCTCGAGCCGTATATGATGGGAATTTTTTCAAGTCCCCCTTCTATCATATATAGCTCAAGAGTCAAAATTTTAACAGGGATCCTGTTCTATGAGTGGCTTTTTGAGAAATTTGCCTTCCGCCGTCCAACAAAAAACTTGGAAAAGTTTTGACTATCGAGCTATATATGATAGGGGAGGGACTTGGAAAAATTTCGACTCTCGAGCTAAATATGATAGGAGGGAGACTTTGAAAAAATTTCGACTATCGAGTCATATATGATAGGAAGGGGATTCGAAAAAATTTCGACTATTGAGCCATATATGATAAGAGAGGGACTTGGAAAAATTTCGACTCTCGAGCTGTATGTGATAGGAATTTTTTCAAGTCCCACACCTATCATACATAGTTTGAGATTCGAGAAAAATGTTGACTCTCAAACTATATTATACTAGGCTTATAATAGGTCTAGGCCATCTTTATACTACTTTATCTAGGTCTAGGCTCCCTTGAATTCTCAATACCAAATTCCATATGACTCATATTGAAGAAATTCTGAAAAATATAAGACTATGATGGTCAGAAACCCACACCTCGGTCTTGACAGAGCTAGGACAAAATTAGCCTTTACCCATGCCAGCGGGCTGTTTGTTGGTTGAGTTTGGAATTGCGTATGTGTGTGTGTGTGTGTGTGTGTGTACTGGTGGGAACAGTGAACTAGATGGCAAGTGGGAATACATATTTGACTATTGAAAGTTCAAACGTCATGAGCTCTCATGAAATATAAAAATCTGCTCTGTCGCGTAGGTAGTAGGTATCTTTCAGCAAGTGATAGTCCGTCGGCGGCGTGCTCTTTGCGAGCGCGAAGCGCGAGCCCGTAATCATGAAACAGCGAGCGCGAAGCGTGAGCCTGTCTGGCGCCGCAGGCCTAGCCGCCAGGCGCGCCGAAGGCGTGCCGCAAGCGGCTAGTTAGATCATAACATATACTTTTATTGTGATCCTTGATTCTGTGGATACGTCAATTCTACTTAATTATATGGCAGCTTTGTAATTTTTGTATCTCTTATGCGGCTATAATAACGAGCGAGGTAGGCCGCTGTATTTTGAACGTCATTATTTATCTGCAGACTTCCCTGTTTCAGTGACTGATAACAGTTTACCACAATTTAAAAATGATAAAGAAACACTAGAATTTGTTTTTTATAATAGGTACATGAAGCAAAAGTGCTGCTTATTAGTTCGTTTTTTGTAGCGAAACATGCCGTTATCAGAACCGTGGCGAAAATGCAAGTCAGTGGTGCCATTCGAAAAATTTGTAAACATTCTTTTTGAACGATAACCAATTTAAATTGTAGGCCCAAGTGGAATTTCACTACATGTATTATAAAAAGTACTGTTTTTACTATATTAACACATCAGGTATCAGTACCAAAGTAAAATGCAAAACATAGTGCTTTTAAATGATACAAAATAGTTCTACCAATTGTATCAATTTCTCACCCTATATTAGGGAACTGCGCAAGGATTTATGATGAGGTAACAACTAAATAAGGTAATCCTTGTCCTCACTCATTATTATAGGGCTCTGAAGCGGCTAGGGAGCTGGCGAGAAGGTAAAATTGACATCCATTTTGTTTGTAACTTACTGACAGCCGACGGCTTCATTACAAAATGAAAGCGTTACCGAGATAAAAGCGATACTGTACAAAAAATAATTGATGTATGTGAGCTCTGTTATCAAAAACAACGATCCAGACTCCAGAGAAAAGATTTGATGTAAGTTCAATTGTGATTATATAGAAATAATCTCACCGGTATTAGACCCTTTTCTCAGGATTGTTATCAGAAAAATTTTGCTGATATACGCAGGACGTCAATTCTGTTGTACAAAAAATAATTGACGTAAATCACCACGAGTAACAATTTGCAAAATAGGATCTGAAATTTGTCGGTGTGTGCGTGTGTGAATCAAACTACGCTTAGTATTTACAGATGAACAATGAACATACGTCAAAATGATTGACTATTGAGACGTACCTACGTTATTTTTCGAGTTTTTGAAAAAATGAACCTTGCTATCCTAGGCGTAAAAGCAACTTAATTATTGAATTGTTCATCGAAAAGAGCTCGAAAAACTCATCAATATTCCATATTTCATCTTTATCCAGCTATTTTTTCAGAGAAGGAAGATCCTAAGATACTATTAGGTATCATGTTCCAAAATTGCTACATAGGCCTACGTCAATTATTTTTTGTACGACACAGAGCGCAGGTCTGCCGCACATCCCTCTTGTTTTCCTGTGTTAACTAAAGGGGTGCTAATAAATAACTTGAACTACCTACAAGTTTTGAAAAAGCATGAGAAATAATATTCCTTGTAGCTGAAGGTTACCAGAAGACAATACCTTGATACTTTCTGGCTCACAAAAGTATCGCCGCGCGCAGTAAGACCCAAATTACTACAACTTGATAGTAGCGCGCTCTGATGAATGCACAGCCCAAATATTGAACTTGGTTCTGTTGAAGCCGGTCAAGCGACATGACAACATTTTGGAGGAAGATATTCCTTGTATCCGTACGATAGACCTTATTTTATAGATTGTTACGTCATGTTGCTCGACCGGCTTTTACAGAACTCGGTTCAATATTGCTCCTTTACTTACAGAATGTAAACACATGCAAACAATTAGGAACTCTCTAACTTTACTTTAGTAATCATTATTATTTCGGTTTCAACCACAGTTTCAACATAATTTTTTGTCTCCTTTGATACCAGTTGATTTTGAATCTACCGCTTGGAATGAATGTTTCACCAATATGAGATTAATTGCTCAATTGCATTTCGGTAAGAGACTAGTCTGTAGTGCTATGGGAACATCATTATACCAGTGCAGATTAACTTTGAGACAATCTCAAATTGAAGGTGAAGTCCTCAATCCGTTGCTTCAGATCAATCCTACGTTGTTGATATTGATATGAAATCAGTCAAATTTGCTGATCTAATTTTCACTGATATACAATTATTGGCAACCGCTGTTCCAGCTTGAAGAGATTTGCGTGAGTATATTCAAATCAGTCATTCCAATTTTGATAGAATACCTACTTGCATGTGCAAAAATTGAATAAATTATAAATACGCAGGATGGTTGCTTCTTCAAATGGCGCTTGATACGTAATTTCTGAAGTGTAAAACGTTATCGGTACCGTGTCATCTATATTTTTCATCAAAACACAAGTCACGTGATAACGGCAATCTTGTGTTCTCTGATTTTTAAATTGCGGTATTCGAATCTCCGATCTTCGAAAATTGTCCAAATTCCAAATCGTGTCATATGTTACTAAAGCCTAATCGAGGTGTTTAGTTTGATTCTTACTTGTATTTAGTTTGCGGCGTAATCTATCGATAAATTTTCATCCTCAATTGATTCATCCACGCTATAACTTCAAAATGTTGAAATATAGGCTAATTGGTACTCCTTCTTTTTTTCAGAACTATAAACAAATAAATAGATATAGAGCTACGGCCATAGTCAAAGTTCTCGCTTCGTATTTGCCAATACCTCGAGCTGAAATTTCGCAATTCGTGCGCATGAGCATTAATATTATGACTAGCTGGGTATGATTTAAAGTCAGTACATATACCTTTCGAAATGCCCAAAAAACTTAGAAAGTCAGGCACTTTTTATTTATCGGCCTTCAGCTCTACATTAATTACTTTTATTTACCCTTAGGCAGGCTTACAGAAGAAAAAATGAGAAACTATAGTTGCACACTTTTATCTCCGGCGCGGCTCGAATTTTGGAAAATCAACGAGCATATTGACTTTCTCTTCTTCAAGTGTAACCATACTTTGACCATACTGGGGTAACCCGGTATGCTAGGTATTACAAAATTATTCTTGTTACTTCTCTGACAGCTTTTAGCTGTATTTCTAATGAAAGGCGTCGCGGCGGTTACTAATTTTTGTCAACAAATTAGCGCTGCAAAAATTTATGGCTTTCTTTTCGAGCTCTTGTCTATATTTTGAGACAGATTTGTAAAATCAACGTTCTCTATAAGCTTTGATGCGAGAGAATTTTCTCGTTTCTTCTTTTCCCCCTCCTTCAATTTTCTTTTCGTTACTCTCTCTCTATATCCGACTTACTGTTGGAAAAAGCGCATTAATTTTTCAGTGTCGACTCTATCGCGGACAATTCAGAACCATCCGCTGTGATAAGTTCCTCACCTTAATGAAGAAAACGTGTTATCTTATTAATATTTTCGTTTCGATTTTGACAGCATCGAAAAGATAGAGAGTGGATCGCATCAAATTAGGAACCTATCGCCCAACGGTTCCTATACCTCGTTGGAACAATAATAAAGTATATCGTGTACAGAAGTACATCTGTTACGACAGAGATGCGATTTTCTGCGCAAAATACGTGAATATTTTATTAGGATCTCACGTTTACATTCGCGCTGACAGTCTATGTATATACTTTCAGAAATTGGTAAACTCTTCACCGTTTGCCACATCACTTCTGCCAAAGTTAAGCGCATCATTTTTGTTCGAGTTTCGCGCGGCAAGTTATTACGTGTATAATACTGAAGTCTTCCTCCATATCGTTGGAAAAACTTGTCGACTTGGGTTTAGGTGTCGCAGCTTCTAACCGTCAAAAATTATAGCAGCGTGAGTAAGAAACCTTCCAGAGAAGTGACGTGAAAATGCGATCAACTTTTAAAAATAGTTGTTGTTCTTATTTGTAGTCAATTTTTACGGTATCTCAAATTGTATACGCATCCTTCGAATTTCATTAGCCTAAGTGAACTGATCTCTAATGATTGTCTTTTCAGATTGTGTAGGCGAAGACGGTATGTTTTCGAAAGTCTTTCAATCTTCTTATCGGATTATGGACGTGAGTAAAGAGGTAATTATTAGCAGGTCCTATTTGTCCGAGTGAATTATCATTGCAATATCTTGTCGTATTAAAGTACCTATACGGGTGCGACGCACCTTATCAATTTCTTCGAGGATTCAAAATAACCCACTTATTTTGTATTGCCGACTTTGAAATTGACTTCAATCCTGATATTATAGTATTAGAGATTGATGTTGACTCAAAATCAACGTCTTTTGGGGTCAATTATGTAATACCAGTAATGGCTTCTTTTTTTTTTTTTCGTTAAGATACTAATGAATGACGTATGATTGAATCAAAATCGGCGTACCTATTTTCGGTCGACCTTATTTCAATATCAGTAATCGACTCAATTTTGACGTCGACAATGAGTCGATTAAACGAAACGAGCGGCGGTCGATTTTGAGTGGACTTCTGGTCAAAATTTCGAGTCGATATGATTCATTGGGTCCACGATGTTTGGTCTTGTTTTATATCTGTAGGCTATGATTGAATTTATATTGAATTTTGATCCCGACCCTATTTTTCCAAGTGTCCCTGTTTCTCATAAAACAGGTTTCTTGTACCCTCGTTTTTCTCCGTTGAAAAACCCGTGAGTTCTTCTCATCTGATTCTCTTCACCATTCAGTTCGGACCATCTTTCAACTAATTCCAACCTTGCCGCCATATATTCCCTCCTATCCCATAAAATGATTGACTCAGTACTGACTACTGACTTTGGAATTAGTATGATCCAACGGGAACTTTTCCAAGTGACCTCTCCTTCCCCCTTCAGCTCCACCACCTCGAAGCTGGATGGTTAAAACAGTCGCAAACGCAGAATTTCTTTTCTCTTTTTCAGAAAATAGGATTCCCCGTTGACTTGTCAGGGCAATAATCGTCATCGGAGATCCACTTTTCTGTACTTGGCCTCGACTTCGATATCGAATCCAATTGTCGATATTTTCATGGCGAGGTCATTGAAATTCTTTGCTGGCAGTGCATCGCTCCATTAGAAAGCAGAATGACAATATCACAGCTAGAAAACGGAATGACAACGTCAACTGTGACAATTTTTTAACGGGTTACCAACCGTTATGAAATTATACTCGGGACGCGGATTAGGCCTAGTCGCGAGTGCCATCCGTATACGTATAAAAAGTGTATACTTTTTATCAACCCGTCAGTATACGAACAAGTTAAATCCTAAATTTGAAAATGATCGCTGTACTCGTGTATTTTTGTGAGGGCTGTCCGATTTTTTGAAAAGCTGAAACTCATTTCGTTACCCTTTAACAATAGTATCTATTCATTTTTTATACGTATGTTTCGCCAAATCGCGAAGAATGTTCGTTGCAGAAAATCGTTTTCATTGTACACTACTTGAACGTCGTCGATATAGGAATCTCTGAAGAAAATTTTCTCCTTCGTTATGTGCAGAAAGTTGCACTTTCGTAACTATTTATGTACAAATAAGAAGCCTATTATCGCAAGAAGGATGAAATTTTGTTCATCTCAACGGCTCGAAAACAGCGGCGATAAAGTTTAGTTTCTCGTATTATTTGAAATACGAAGCCACTCCAAGAATATATACAGTTTTGATAGAAAAGGAAGTGTATTCGACAAAGCTCAATATTTTTTCGTAAATGCTACCTATTGAGAAATCTTGGTTTTTGGTTCGACTGGGTACGAATGCGATGAAATTTCTGTTCAATATCTCTATCTTTCAAAAGTTTCAACTCGAGCATGCAAACGTCAAATATATTTTATCCTGACCACTTGATTTGGTGCCTATTTACTTTTAGGTTACGCGAAGGTGGGTGGCACGACGAATGGTGCTAGAATCTAGATTATTCTACAGAAATAATAGCGCGCCCGGCGTAACTTCAAATTTAATATCAGATCGAGTGGCCTGGGGCAATAAATATGCGTCGAGTACTGTACTTGAACTCAGCTGTTCTCTCGTATAATTTACAAATTTGGGTAAAACGTTGATGACATGACGAGCTCGACAACCTCCCGACCAATTTTGATTCATTTATACAATTTCTTATCACGTCTCCTACGTTCATGAATAAACACTTGTTGATCCTATCGCTCAACATGGCAAACAAAATTTTCTTTTCAGACCAGTCAATATAGTTCGTAATTACTTTCTTTGGGGGTTTCTTCGCTATTAGAATACTTCCTACACGTTTACGAGTATAACCTTGCTAAATGCAATTAGTGGCTGTGAGGTTTTTCCATGACTGCGCTGCAGGAAGGCGTTCATCGTTCAAATAAAACGGATACTATTCGGATCGAAAGCGGATTCATTTTTATTTACGAACTACAATAATAAATATTTTTATACATTCCTTCTCTCCTTCATTTCTCACGCATGGGTAACCCAATACAGAAACATGATTTAGACCAACAGTGATATTTGCGAAGTAAGCAGATTTATGTGCCGTGTTTCTCACTCAGTTTACTCAGTCGGTTGAATGTTTTATACCGCGCGATCTTTTCTCCAAAAATAAATGATCTTTTTCTCAACGACGATATCACACTTTGGGTCTTAGAAAGATATTCACCTCCGAGCTTCATAAATACAAGACTGTAGTTCTGAGGAGAGAGAAGAAGAGCAGGAAAGTCGGTAAAGACCTCCAAGCTGTGTGTATTCATTTTTGAAATTGTCAAAGAAACTTTGACTTAGGAACAGAGGGTGCAGGGGATTAGCTGAGAATAAAATCAATTGATTTTGGTGCTCTCAACATTTCATTTCGCCGTTTTTTGATGTTTCTTATCTTTGGGCTAGAGTTTGTGGGTGGAATTGTTCAGGCACCAGGTTATGTTCGTTGATTTTCGAACTCGAAAAAATTTTCAGGAAAGGGCCTTCGAGACGTCCTACACACCGTCCGTTTTCAGCTTGCATAACTGCTCAACAATTTTAAGAATTAAAATCCAGGTCATGTACGTATTGATGAGTCGAACAGAAAATTTGAATTCGAACATCATGAGCACTATTAACATCTGCTTTTTAAAGGTGAGCTCGTTTGCATGGAAATTACAAAGCGACGACTCATTCAAGAAATGCGGTACGCGTTTCGTGGCGCTTTAAAAGCTCGCGGCGAGGTTAAATACAAAGCGCAACAGGTCAATACGACGAGCCTTTATCAGCGTGATGGTATGGAATAAAAAGCAATCGCTTTTAATCAACTGACCTCCGGCGTAGAGCTGGTGACGGAGCGTAGAAACGTTTTTAACAAAATCCATTTATTCCTGTATAGAGTCAACAGCGTTAATGCATGACTTTAATAAGTTTAATTATATTGTGCTATCGTACTAAATAATTCGCTACCTCTTTTCATAAACGTTGATTATGTTGTAGAATATAAAGCAATACTCATATATCAAAGCAGCTTTATGCGCTTGCGAATGTTAAACGTGTTAAATTTATCAGGGTTTTCCGGTCATTGGGGGAAAAAAAAGAATCGTTGATACGATCCTGTCAACAAAATAGGATATTTGAAATAACAGAGAATTTAATTCGCTTTCACTTTCTACACCGTCTTTTTCAACTTTTAACAGGCTTTTCTTGGGCGTGGCGTCATCCTAGAAGTGTTGTCTATCGTAATTAACGTTCATCAGAATGAGACTCATGACAGTGTCTACTGTCGCCTGTTTGGTGTTGAAATTATGGTTTAGCTTGTACATTTTTCTCACAGAGGCGTACGTCCTGTTCTTGGGAGCTATCTAGCTAAGTTCTAGGACGGCTCACTCGCTCCATCCGTGTGCATCCCATTCTTGGAGTACAGCATTTTGAGCTGTCTTGCCTATAAGGGATCGATATCAACAGTAGTGACGTCATTAACTCGTAACGTCATAACCATCCATGGCGGCTGTCTGTGACATCATCAGCATTCATAATGTCGTCAACTTGGGCTCTCTTTCTCTCTTCCTTACTCTCTTTTTGCTATTCTCGGGTCCACTCACTCCTCTCGTAAGCTTACCAAGGGTCTTCATTATCTTTCACGAAACCAGGCCCAACATAGGGGTGCAGCTCATATTCTACGCCGACAACACACTGATGGTTGGTTCGGCCGACACTGTTGTCCAGGTGGAGACCAAGGTGAACCAGCCCTAGAGGCTGTCACCCGTTCGATTGAGTCGGACGGATTAAGCTTGGAAGTTGACAAGACGAAGGCCATTGTTTTCACAAACCGTAGAAAGTTTAATCCACCCATCTTTTGCCTGCAAGTGAGAGGACCAAGAGAAGCCATAAGAGGACTCTAATGTCGATCCTCCTTATGGAGTCCTGGTGTGGGCCGACTCCACAAAGATTGAGTACAGGAGAAGGAAATTGGAAAGAATCCGACTAAGAGCTGCGCTTAAGTGTGTGAGTGTCTACCACACTGTGTCGACGGATGCTCTTTGCATGTTAGCTTAGACACCGCTAATTGATCTGCTGGCAGAAGAGCGAGCATCAATAGTGTTCAAGGCAAAGAAAAAGATAAGGACCATCCAACAAGCCTTGCGGGCCAAGCAGGAGGCCAAGCGCTCCTTGCTTGCCAAGTGGAAAGAGCGACTTTCCCAGACAGGAAAGGGGGAGTATCTTGACAAGTGGATAGACCGAGACCATGGCCAGGTGAACTTCCATCTTACATGGATGATGAGCGGCCATGGGTGTTTCAATAAGTCATCATCATCGGTCCTTGTGCTTCATGTCTGAAGCAACCAATTTCCTCCACGACTAGTTCCCAGTCTGTCCGATCCTCCGCTCTACATAAAGCCCGTTTCAGGCTTGACCTGATTGGCGAGCGACCTCTAAGTCTTTTACCCTCGAATTTTTTCGGGACCACCAGTTTCTCCAAGTTACCCGAGGGTCTACGGATTATGTGGCCAAAAAATTTCAGAATTTGTTGGTCGCAGATAGTGGACAGTCTAGTGCGTATATTCAGATCGTTGGCCACGGGATTCTCAAAAGACGTCGGTATGCCCACATCTCAAAGGCATGAAGGCTTCACCGGTCGGCCTTTTTACTTTCCACGTCTCTGCCCCCGTTTTCAAAGTTGATCAGTGACAGTGGTGTCCTTTCTGGGTGCAGAACTTGTGATTGCATCGGCAGTAGTTCTGGTCCACGATGCCTTCGACTATTCTGGCGTACTTCAGCCCATCAAGGTTCGCATGATATCTGTTGTTTTCTAGCGGAGTGAGAAGTTCATCCTTTGATCACATCCAACGGTACGCCTTGATTTCCTTTTCGTCCAATAGCTCTATCAGCTCCCTGTTGTTTCTCATACTCGTACTTTGTTTAGGTACAAACTTGTAGTATTCTAAAAATTGAAAGATCTTGAATGTACAAGTCTATTTCATTGGTTAGCTTACGAGAGTACTTGTGGGTGCCACCACATCATCAGTTGTATCGCTATTAAGGAACAAGGCCTTGAACATTAGTTTTTAAAGTCTAATACTGTAGTCTGATTGGCTACAACAATTCTGCGACGTGATTGGTCCTTCCGCCTGTGTGCTGTGTTGTTGTCTTTCTATTGCTCGGTTCTGTTCTTTCTGTCCCATCCAATCACCAGGCTGAATGACAGCAGTGCTGTCAAATTTAATACAATAAGGTATTTTCTTTTACCCTTGATGTTTCGTGCTTTTCTCTCAGTCTCGCCTGCGATATCACCAGAAAGTAATCTTGTAAGTTGACCAATAAAGTACGAGAATTGGTCTTTTAATTTTTATTGCTTTACTTCCATCTCCTCTCACTCAATATGAATTCCAAAGGTACTTTTCTTTGTAACGATCGCACGCGTTTTACAAGCCCCTTGAATTTTGGTGCCACCGGGTTCATCTCAAGTCTAAAAGTTAGGTTGACGGATTGGTTAAAATTTGAGCAGAATCGTTTGCGCGTGTCAGAACTATCTCGTCCAGAACTAGAAAGACAGCTCCAATCCTGAGCACCGTCCACCACATGATTACATAAGATAATACTTGTAACGAAGTAAAATCGTTTGTGCAACGTTTGTGCATATCTCCTTCTTACAATAACGCACCAAAGAAGAGAAAGTTGGATATTGGCCAAAAAATAGGATCCTTCTTCTTGTCAGAACTCTAATTTCCACTCTGAAGCAAATTTGATATCCGACATTATTTTTACCAGAATGTTATAATATTAATTTCGATAACCCAAAATGAATTTTTTCTCGATTCTGTGTTTCCAAATATTGAATTTCCGCATTACATTTCCATACATGGTATTTTTTTGCTCGAGTTGAGGTATAACGCGTACCATACCTTGCATTCTCGTTATAAGTGGAAAACGTGAACTCAAATTTCAGGAAACGCTAAACTTTTCTATTACAAAGCACACCATGGATGCATATTTTTGGTATTTCATACTCGGGAAAAGGGATCGAATATTGTAAATTTCACATTCCATCGCGGAATATTTTTTGTTTGCTTACCTACGTTGTGGAAACGAAGAATGAAGCAAAACTACACGCTTTTACGGAGCACGAATTTTAGTCAAGATTTAAACCCCTAAAATCTGTTAGTTCGGAGATCAGTATCGCGTAGAGCAGGTCACCAGCTTGATATTTACTGCATGAACGACGAATTGAAACAATCAAACCGTATCGTTGATACAACAAATTACACATATCGGATAGCTTTAACCACCTTTCATGTTTTTTTGTATGCAGGAAAAGCGGTGAGAAATTCGAAAAGCTTTTAGCGTGCACTGGCGTGTATAAAATGTTGCTGTTACGAAAATGTCATGATGCTTTGGAGAAATTATTGTCAAACTATCACTTCAAAGCGAGCGAGTAAATAGCGTCTCTCTTTTTTTCCGTTTCGCTCCCTATACTGAAATATAAACATCTTTGCATCGTTAAAAAAATGAATAATACAGATTCCAGGGAGGGAGAAAAAAAATCATCAAATAGTCAGCTTTCACGAGAGCGCATGAATAAAAGAATGTGTAATTACGAAGCTATACGCAGTGCTATATTGGGCAACGAAACTAATTTAGGAAATGTAAATTTCGCTGTTACTGATTTTATACTAGTCTGTCGACTGCGAAAGCGAAAGAAGATGAAGTGCGAGCGATAAAAACGACGAGGAAAAAAAAAATGCTTCTCCCGTTTTGCTGTACTATCCTAATTTTTGAGCTGTATCGAATTTTACCTCGCCTCGAAAACTCCAAAATAGGAACAGTGGTACATTTTTACCGCTATCAAAATAACAGGTGGGGTGGGCGAGTTCACGAGCCCACTCGGAAATTTTAATTAACACAAGCGTCGATGGAAGGAGAAATTTTTTCGAATTACATTATGGGCGGTGCAATCTCGAGATCGATGAATGGCTCACTCTTGCAATGTATCCAAATTAATTATTTTTTTTCTCGAGACTGAAATAAGTGACGTTTAGACGTATTCTTAGTTTGTATATGCGTGAGTGTAATGAATTGAATGCATTTTCGTCGGCCATGTCACAATTTAGAATACTTGAATAAAATATTACGAGATGGTCCAGTTACAAGTAACCATACTTGCCGAAAACACAACTCCTCAAACTTTGTCGGAGCTTCCAAAATAAATGAGAGAGAGAGAGAGAGTCAGTTCGTGCCATGTGTAGTGGCTTGTACATCCGTAAAAACTTCTCAAACTCGTTTGGTTGCGAAAAGCTGAGGAGTTGGAGGTTTATAACTAGCCAGCTACACATGCACGTAACAAAAATTAAAGAGAATTTGATCCCATTCTCTGGAGCAGACTTTTTTGTTTGATAAAATCAGGGTCTCTCTAAAGGATTGATGAATTCCCGATTGACTTCGCTCTCCCTGTTTATTCGTTCTCATTGAAATTGTTCTCACGTGTATTGACCTCAGAAGAAACCAACTCGAGGATTTTGCTTTTCTATTATACTGCCGTCTACTATTAGTGTAGGCAAATAAGAGCAATATTGGGCGAAAAAAAAAAACATTTTGCTGGAGGAAACATTTCTTTGCTGAAAATGGTTCAGGATGTGGTCCTAAACAACGTACTGAAAATCCCGCGTTTTCCCCCTGGAGCTTCTTTTTGTATGGAGGTTCGACCCTCCCCAAATTAGTTTTTCGCCTATATCGCGCGAAATTGAAATTTTCTTGGAAAATGTTTTGAACAAAACTTAATCCTCGTTGAATTTCATACCAAATAACGTATTCAACTTTCAGCCTATACCGATTAGCGCATTTGCAAAGGCCGTTCGAGAGAGGACAAAAATCAGTTTTTCAATATTTTAGTATCTCACAAAATTGAAGTTTTATGAAAAAATGTTACAAACTGTTCCTCGTTAAATTTCATATCAAATATCGTATACAACTTTCAGCCTGTAGCAATTAGTACCTTTGCAAAGGCCGTTCAAAAGAGGACCTAAATCGGTTTTTCCATATAGTATCTCACAAAATTGAAATTTTATCAAAACATTTTTCAAATAAAAGTTGTTCCTCGTTAAATTCCATATCAAATAACGTATACAACTTTCAGCCTGTAACAATTAGCACTTTTGCAAAGGCCGTTTAAAAGAGGACCAAACTCAGTTTTTCCATAAAGTATCTCACAAAATTGAAATTTTTCAAAGAAATGTTTCAAACAGAAGTTGTTCCTCCTTATATTTCATACCAAATAACGTATTCAACTTTCAGCCTGTAACAATTAGCACCTTTCCAAAGGCCGTTCAAAAGAGGACAAAAATCAGTTTTTCCATATTTAAGTATCTCACAAAATTGAAATTTATGAAAAAATGTTTCAAACAAAAGTTGTTCCTCATTAAATTTCATACCAATTAACGTATTCAACTTTCAGCCTATACCAATTAGCACTTTTGCAAAGGCCGTTCAAAAGAGGACCCACATCGGTTTTTCCAAAATTGAAATTTTATCAAAAAATTTTTCAAACAAAAGTTGTTCCTCATTAAATTTTTTACCAAATAACGTATTCAACTTTCAGCCTATACCAATTGGCGCCTTTGCAAAGGCCGTTTAAAAGAGGACCAAACTCAGTTTTTCCATAAAGTATCTCACAAAATCGAAATTTTTCAAAGAAATGTTTCAAACAGAAGTTGTTCCTCGTTAAATTTCATACCAAATAACGTATTCAACTTTCAGCCTGTAACAATCATAACCTTTGCAAAGGCCGTTCAAAAGAGGACCAAACTCAGTTTTTCCTTATTTTAGTATTTCACTAAATTGAAATTTTATGAAAAGATATTTTGAACTAAAAGTTGTTCACGTTAAATTTCATACCAAATGACGTATTCAACTTTCAGCCTATAAGAATTAGAACCTTTGCAAAGGCCGTTTAAAAGATGACCGAACTCAGTTTTTCCATATTATTTAGTATCTCACAAAATTGAAATTTCATGAAAAAATGTCTCGAACAAAAGTTGTTCCTCGTTAAATTTCATATCAAATAACGTATTCAACTTTCACCCTATACCGATTAGCGTCTTTGCAAAGGCCATTCAAAAGAGGGCAAAAATCAGTTTTTCCATATTTCGGTGTCTCACAAAATTGAAATTTTATGAAAAAATGTTTCAAACAAAAAAAGTTCCTCGTTAAATTTCATACCAAATGACGTATTCAACTTTCAGACTATAACAATTAGAACCTTTGGAAAGGCCGTTTAAAAGTGGACCAAACTCAGTTTTTCCATATTATAGTATCTCACAAAATTGAAATTTTATGAAAAAATGTCTCGAACAAAAGTTGTTCCTCGTCAAATTTGCTATAAAATGAGTTATTCAGCCTTCAGAATTTTGGTCCTGTTTTAAACGGCCTTGGCGAAGGCTATAATTGGAATGGGCTGAAAGTTGAATACGTTATTTGGTATGAATTTTAACGAGGAACAACTTTTGTTTGAAACATTTTTAAATAAAATTTCAATTTCGCGCGATATAGGCGAAAAACTAATTTTTGGGGGTTCGAACTTCCATAAAAGAAGAAGCTACAGAGGGGAAACGCGGGATTTTTGGTATAATGTTCTGGACCACATCCTGAATCATTTTCAGCAAAGAAACGTTTGCTCCAGCAAAATGAGTTGTTCCGGTCCGCTTTTTCAAGGGTCACCATTGCTTTCTGGATCACCAGCCTCCGTCGTGGAGTCGGTGCTTGAAGAAGAAGGTGAAATGTAAGTTGAGCTATCTAGCTCACGTATAGATATAACATTGATAGCTCGTGACGTCATAACCATCCACGAAGTCTGCTTCCACATATAGTGAATAGAATAAGTGATGACCTGACAGAAGGAAAGGACAAGAGAAACCTGAACGGAGTGTACAAGCTCAGTTGCGAGCAGTGCGAAGGTATTTACATCGGTGAGACACGGAGAAAGGTTAACATTAGGAAAAAGGAGGCCGAGCAAGAAGTCGTTTACCTAAGCGTGACGTGTAATCGACTTGAAACCGACGTCGATTTTCTGCCGAGATCATCCATGAGACCGAGAGTCGATTCAATTTTGATGTCGACGGTGGAGCGATTGATTTTGAGTCGACTTCCAGTCATTGTGTATCGATTTGCGGTAAGGTCGACTGTTGGTCAGAGTAACGAGTTGATTTGTTTCAACATAATGATCTCACCGAAACTAAACTATAGACTTCTTCAAAAGTATTCCGGCTCCAAAAACTTATTGGAAATGTATTTAAAAGATGTTATTTCTATTCGCTGCGCATCAGTAGATAGCAGTTTTTTGAAATAGACATCATCAGTGCATTGATAAATGAAGAGATGGATATCAAAGTCCGAGTGCTTATGGAGCAGTTATTGCAGTATGGGCATTAGTTTTTCATCTTAAGATGTGGACCAAATGTGAGCCGTAATTGCTTTGTCATACTAGTATCTGTCTTCAGAGGCGGATGAGATAGAAACTGGAGAAATACCCTCTCAGGAGAATACGTTAAAATATTACTGATCTTGTAAAAGACTCGAGCAATTTGAAAACCTTCATTGTATATTCACCTTGTCATAAAATTCTCAAACGAGGAAATCAGCGGAACCGCGAAGAAAACGCTGATTCAAAAATGTCAAAGGACGAACATAACGCGTACCGAATGTCGTCATTTGATCTCGAAATTCCTAGGTGGCCTTCGAAACAGATCAGATTGGATTCGTCGCTGTACGATTACGTGCGCTCCCTCGGAATTGCGGTCAACCAAAAATGACGGCAATGTTTCAAGAACTTGCCGAAGCAACAATACGGGGGCGTCCCAAACGTCCTCGATTAACTCGTATCATTTTCTGCCGTGTCAAAAATTGTACATTCCAACGTGTACTTGACATACGTAAGTTTTACCTCAGACGGATTATAGCGAGTGAAGGTGTCGCACCGCGTGCGAACGCCTTTCTAAAATACAGCAACGTAAATCTAAAATTCAGATGCTGTCGGTACCTGTGAGATAAAAATAAACAGTCAGTCAAACGCCTAACGTCGACCGTCGTCGTTGGGGAATTAAAATTTCATTGTCGTAAGTTTACATTGCGGCCTATACATAATATACCTATACGTGTTTAAATTAACCCGTCTTCTATGCCACCGTACTGTAATATGATATTTGCATATTTGTGGCAAAATGTACACTTCGAATGATACAGAATATGCTTTGCTGCCAAATATTAATCAAGTTGATAATACCTTTACCACCGCGACAACGACGACGTTCAACGTCGGCGTGGAAGAGTCAATTTTACATTCACTTACGTCGAATATCGTATCCGGTGAAAAATTTTAATTAAGAAAAGGGAAAAGAAAACTCACAGAGCGAGTGGAACCAAATTTAACGTGCTGCGGCCGTATTGTTAGAAGGTGTAAGTAAGGATGCCCTTTTATTTGCGTATCTGCTACGATTTTCCCCGCCTTTTAGTCACTTCGCTCGTCGTTTCGCTGGAATTTTCCGCCATTAGAGATCGTTTTGACCTAAAATCATGAGACAAGGAATTGTCGACAATAATTTCTACTATAATTGATATCCCGTTCACTTACATACGTAAAATTGTTTGGCATACCTTTCGTGTACTATAAACGGAGCTGGAAAAGGTTGATAGCAAGTGTTTCAGGTGATTGATTGCTTTAGATTAAAGTGACCGGCTGTTTTGTACTTCGCCCTTGCTTGCGGGTCTCCTTTAGAATTCTCTCTCACCCTCATCAGTAGTCTCGAGGCTTTTGTCTTCGTGTACGTGAATCTTTCACCTTTTCCTCGTTTCTCCTCGCTTTGCTCTGCATCGTCTTCAGTCATCTGCTACATAATATATTTTTGATGCTGAAAATATACGCAAAATTCATCTTGAAACGACGCGGACAATGTTTCGAGCACGAACAAGAGTACAATAGGATTTCTGTGGTTGCCTAGATTTCGTTGGGCGTCGTTATCGCGTCGATTCCCATCTTAATTTTTCCATTTTCACTCCTTGTTCATTTGTTTTCGGGTTTAGAACACGGCTTAAGATTGGACTTATATAAAAATGAAATTCAAAAAGTGTTCGTTGCGATTTATATTCGTGCTATCTTCCTCGATATTATGCTAAACAATCCTCTTCATTTGCATAATTTGCTGTGTACGTATGTGCCGATCTTTTCTTACAAAAGGGATTTTTTTCCCTCCTCTGCATACTCCTTGATTTAAAATTTTTCCAAGTCTCTAAAATAGCTCCGCCAACTTCTCTTCCTTTTTTTAGACTTACAAATAATTCCCTCCCTACTAAAAATATCTACAAGCTCTTATAAAAGTTTTAATTTTTTTCTATTGCGTCATGTCAGTACCAACCGTTTATAGTTCTTCTTCAAGCGTGGGAACAAGAGGGATGACGCAATTTTCTGGAATTTCTATCGCAGCCAGATGCTTTTAGACGATCGTTGTTGTGAGAGGGGGGCCTACGTATGATAGATTTTCTCCTTTATTCAAAGTCCGATGAGGTCGTAGCCCAAAATACCATAAAGGCGAGCCTACGTACGATAGATTTTCTCCTTGCAGACAAAATAAGACGATGTGAGGCCATATTCAGATCTGACTTCGTTGATAACGGAAACCGCGAACCTTATACTGAATGGCGGTAGATTTCAAAATTTTCAAGAACTCTCCCTCGGCAGAAACCAATACGAAATGGCCAGTCTTAATCAAGTGTTCAGTGAAAAAAAACTTCTTTTGACCTGTCTTGAGTCTTCCCTGAAGTTTCGTGAATGCTAGCCTCTAATTCCAAAATTTACGAGTTCATACCACCCCCGCGAGTTGCTCCCCCTCCTCATCCTCGGAATGAAACCCTCGATATGATTCTCCGCTCGTCCGCCCTCTTTCTTGATGTCGTATAAGTCTGCTATGAGAAATATTTTGAGCGGTAAGCTTTCGTGAGTATAAAGGAGGCTACCTTCTTGATCTACGTGCGCCGCAAGGGCCGTACTCGCAAATTTCTAAATCAACCACAGGGTATACATTGTCGACAAACGTTATCGACATGTTGCCGACAAATGTCGCTAATAAATTTTGCACAAATGTTGCCGACATGTTGGCGACATATGTTGCCAGTATGTTGACCATATGTTGCCGACAAATGTTGACCCAATGTTGCCAACATATGTTGTCGGCAAATAGTGTCGACATATGTTGCGTACAAGTGTTGTCAACATGTTGCCATTAAATATTGCCGACAGATGTTGACCCAATGATGCCAACATGTCGCCAACACATGTTGTAGGCAAATAGTGTCGACATATGTTTCAACATGTTGACCATATATTACCGACATGTTGCCGACAAATGTTTCCAACAAATGTTGTTGACAAATATTGCCGACATCATTTGCACGCGCACACGGGCTGTACTTGCCAATTTTCAAATTACTCGCGGGGAGGGGCTCCGTTTCACCAACCCCCCATGATGGAATTTTGAGTCGCGACTAATGCCATAATTTTGTTTACATTTTGTTCAATTTCGTTCAACAAATTTTAAATTTTGTTCACTTGTCATTTCCCCGCTACAGCCATTTTAAATTTGGGGGGCTGGGGAAATGCAACCCCCTCCATATTCGAACTTTGGGTTCAAATCCATGATTTTGTTCACATTTTGTTCAATTTGGTTCAACAAATTCTAAATTTTGTTCCCTCGTCGTTTCCCCGCTACATCCATTTCAAAATTGGGGGCCTGGGGAAGTGCAGCCCCCTACCATCTTCGAATTTTGGGTTCAAATCCTTGGGATAATTTTGTTCACATTTTGTTCAATTTTGTTCAGGAAACTTTGAATTTTGTTCACCCATCATTTCTCCGCTACATACAGTTAACATTTTGGGGCCCAAGGAAATGTATACAGGGTGGACCAAAACGATGTTACCAGTTAAATGGGTGTTCGCGCTAAATCTGTCTTAGCGCAAAAACGCAAAATATTAGACGTATAGTTTAAATGTACGAATTTTGTATCTCAATTTTATCTTTAATTTGAGCCACATCCGAAGTTTCTACAACTTTTCTAAGCCGAGTTATGGACCAAAATGTGCCGAAAGTTTACCAAATCGCCAGGGCTCCCAAAATAGGGCTTGAAAATAAATTAATTTACAGTATTGAGCTGAATTTTGAAAATTTTAATAATCAAATTATTGTTTCTTAGTTGAATTTGGACGGGGAAAACAAGAAAAATAATAACAAAATCCTAAGAAGCAGCAAAATGGATAGGCCCAAAAAGGGTCAAAATTCCCCCAAGTTGGAAAATTGTTCAAACTTTTGAATTGTAAGCCGATTTTTAAGTGGAATTTCGCGCTGAGTCCGAAAAAAATGTTTAAAAAATTCTTCGAAGCACCGACATAGCTTCAAAAGGTCAAAATTTCCCCACTGTTCAAACTTTCAAATTTTAATTTGATTTTCAAGTGGCATTTTGCGCTGAGTCCGAAAAAAATGCTTGGAAAATTCCTCGAAGCGCCAAAATTCATTGAGGAAACGAAGCGTCGGTTGTAAATCAATTTTTGAGATTTACCTCTACACGCTGTTTGCTATATCTAAAGGGGCATTTGTGAATACATTGGCGAAGTTGATAAAAATTCTAATACTTTCGCGTGATATTGAATACACGTAAATAATACATACGACTACGAAGAATTGTCTTAATCTCTGTGACCTATCAGGTCTTCTTCACGCTTTTATTTTCAATTCGTCAGCAATAGTATCTGTAGCCCGAGCTTTTGGCAGCGAAACCATATACTCGCGCATTTTCGTCGTGGTGTATTGGCATGCTTTTAGGGATAATATTTGTAATGGTTACAAGGTTTAATTTTCATTTAGTTCTCACTCGAACAAGGGACACAATACAATTGATGAACCTATTTGGCGGACAAAAAGTTTCACACGTAATGTAAACGCGGTATTTCGTTCTATACGGGAGTTGGCTAACGGTGCGAGACAGGATAATGACCAACTGTTGCCGCCCGCCCGCCGCATGAAAAGTAGTCCACCATCATAACTGGTGGTTACTTACGAGCAGGAAAACTAACGTACGCGTAGGGTGAAGTTGGAAATTCTAGGACACGAATTATTTATGATTGACTAGACTTTTCAATAACATCACGTCGTATACTCGTAGTGTACACTCGTGCGTTTGTAATTGTGTGACCAGTTATTTGGGACAGACATTAGTATAGCTTTTCAAGCGAAAGTTCGCACTCGTAAATATTTAGGTCGCCATTCGTCGTTTAAAAAATTGAACCACGAGCTTTCTTTTTTCAATGTAGAAATTTTGCCGTTTCATTCCTTTTCTTATTTTTATTTTTTATTCAATTTTGGAAGAAGAAGAGGATTTCAACGTATTTTAGATAACCTTTTGAATGAGTTCGAATTTGTTGGATTAACGATTCCCTCCAATCACTTAAAATGAATATCATTTTCTGCGAATTGTTTATTGGAATTGATGAAGAGATTCAGTTACAAATAGGGGGAACCTGTTTTATGTGGCACGTGGGATCTGAAAAATGTTGACGTACCAGATCTATGACGTCACAAATCCAGACTTTGGAGCTATGTATGGTAGGAGTGGGGTTTAGAAAAAGCATTGCATAAATCTAATTACTTGAAGGAATTGTCTTTCAGGCTATACACTCGGATCTCCGAGCTGTATATGTGATATGATATGAGGGGGACTTGGAATACCTTAGAAAGACGTTCTAAGACTTATGGTGTTTGAAGCGTTGCATATCTAGTTATTCTAGGGAATTATCTTTTAGGCTGTATTCCTCGACCTCCAAGCTATATATGATAGGAGGGACACTTTGAAAAAAGCTTCAACGGCCAACCGGCCGGCGGATATTTCCCCCCCCCCCCCCCCCTCAATAAAACAGGTTTCCTGCTAGTATGTATTCAGCTCAAAAATCAACATTTTAGAAGAGTAATAAAGGCAAGTAAGGAAAAAGAGAAATATTTCCCTGGAGCAAACAATTCTTTGCTGAAAATGGTTCAGTGGTCCTGAACAATATAGTAAGAATCCCGCGTTTTCCTTGGGAGCTCTTTCTTCATGAAAGTTCAAACCCCCTTGAACACTGTTTGTTCTATGCCATTTAAACCTTACTGTATACTGAGAGTGCAGTATACTAATGTAATACTAGACTTATAATATCTTTACGCCCTCCCTGTACAAAGTTAAGGCTTACTTAGCTCTATAAGCAATGCTGAACTGTATATTTGGTGAACCACATATTCCATAAGTCCATAAGCAAAGCTGAACTGTATAGTTAGTGAACCACATATTCCATAAGTCCATAAGCAATGCTGAACCATATATTTGGTAAACCACATAGTCCATAAGTCTGTAAGCAATGCTGAACCACATATTCCATAAGCAATGCTTAACTGTATATTTGGTGAACCATACATATATTCCATAAGTCCATAAGCAATGCTGAACCATATATTTGGTGAACCACATATTCCATAAACAATGCAGAACCATACATTTGGTAAACCACATATTCCATAAGTCCATAAGCCATGCCCAAATATTTGACAGACCACATATTCCATAGACAATGCTGAACCTCTTTAAGCAATGTTGAACCATATATTTGGTGAATCACAAATTCCATAAGCAGTCATGAACCATATATTTGGTCCCCTACGACTTTTCTGAGCCGAGTTACGGACCATTTACAGCAGGGGTTTCCAAAGTTGTGAATTATCAAAAAACAATTTTCCTGATTGAAAGAATCGCGTAATCTTCAAAGTGTTCCCCGGTCCTGGAGTAAAATTTAGCGCTGAATCCCAATACGATTGTTAAAAGATTCTGCGAAGTACCAAAATGGGTGAATGGGCTCAAAAAGGGTCAAAATTTCCCCAAAAGTGATAAAATCGTCCAATCTTCGAAGTTTTTCTCAATTCTGAGATAAAATCTAACGCTGAATCTGAATAAAATTGTTAAAAAATTCTGCAAAGTACCAAAATGCGTTTATGAGCCCAAAAAGGGTCAAAATATCCCCAAAATGATAAAATCGCCCAACCAACAAAGTTTTTCTCAATTCTGAGATAAAATTTAGCCCTAAATCTGAATAAAATTGTTAAGAAATTCTGCAAAGTACCAAAATGGGTTTATGGGGCCAAAAAGGGTCAAAATATCCCCAAAATGATAAAATTGCCCAACATACAAAGTTTTTCTCAATTCTCAGATAAAATTTAGCGCTAAATCTGAATAAAATAGTTGAAAAATTCTGCGAAGCACCAAAATAGGTGTATGGGCCCAAAAAGGGTCAACATTTCTCGAAACTGAAAAAAATCACCTAACCTCCAAAGTCTTTCTTGGTTCTAGGGTAATATTGTGTGCCGAGTTGAAAAAAAAAAAGGTCCAAAGTGTGTGAATGTGCCCAAAAATTATCACAATTTTACCAATTTGGAAAATCGCGTAGTCTTTCAAATTCCATTTGGTTCTCAAAGAAATCGAGCTTTGCGAAAACAAAGATTGCTCGCGGTGATTGAATGAGGCCCTGCATGGTCGAAGCTGGTAACAGTGTGAAAACTCACATTGTTTCCCCAGGCGATGGAGAGAATGGTACTAAGATGCTCGTCTTACATTGGGAACTCGCAGTGATTAATTGGCCATAGTGCCTCTGGCAATGAATGCGGGTAAGAGTGTGATCATTTTTTTGTAGCGCCAGCCGAGAGAGTGACATTTCAGGGAAGCTTGTCTTCCGTTGTCAGCTCGCGGTGAGAGATTGGATAGGGACGGGGCCTCAGTCGCACCTTTACCGCGAGCAATTAATGAAAAACAAAGTCGCCAGCATCATTCTCTCCTTTGCCCGAAACTACACGAGTATCTGCGGAAGCACCTTTCTTGATCATACACAGGGCCTCAGTTGATCTTTTACCGCGAGAATGTAATGGATAACGAAGTCGCCAGTATCATTTTCTCCTTCGCCCGAAACAACAGGAGTTTTTGCGGAAGCACGATCATACACGGGACCTCAGTCGATTTATGTTTAACCCAGGGATCATTCGCCTGCCTCTGTCAAACACGGGGTCTTGATCGTTCTCTTACCGCGAGCTCATGACATAAGTCGAGCTGGACGGTATGATTCTTTCCTCCGGATGAAATCCCGAGAAATTCCGGGTGTTCGTTTGCCTCAATCAAAGACTGAGCTGTAGCTGATCGCTCATCACGAGCAAGACCGAATTTGCGGTATCTTCCCATTGCCTGAATCAAGGAGTTTTTGCACTTTGGCCCGCTTCGTTCATAAGTGTGGCGTCAGTTGATCTCTCATCGCAAGCACGCAACAGAAGACCAACTTTGTGTTCTTTGACTGAAATAACGAGAGTTTTCGCACTTTTTCCCGCTTTGATCATACACAGAGCCCTAGTCGATCTCTCACCGCGAACCTTCAACGGACGATGAATTTGTAGTCTCCCTCCAATTCCCAAATGAGGAGAATTTCCGCAACTTCCTCTTTCGGATCTGTCACTCGGCGCTAGTCGATCTCTCACTCCGCGAGCTCTCAACGGCAGACAAACTTGTCGACACTCCCTCCATCTCCTGAATCAACAATTTTACTGCGGAATGGGAAAAATTTTTGATTTTTCATTTGGGAGATCATCTAGGGCCAAGGCACTAATTGGTATAGGCTGAAAGTTGAATACGTTATTTGGTAGGAAATTTAACGAGGAACAACTTTTTATTTTATTTTATTTTATTTTCTTTAATATTAAAGTGCTGCCCAGCACAGCCAGATTGGCCAATTATGGGGCAGCACTAAATACATTTTAAATTAGTAATGACGATAATAATAATAAATGATATTAATAATAATGATAATAATAACAATAATAATAATAATAATAATAATAATTTGAAACATTTTTTAATAAAATTTCAATATCGCGCGATATAGGCAAAAACTAATTTTTGGGGGTTTGAACCTCCATAAAAAGAGAATCTCCATGGAAAAAATGCGAGATTTTTACTATGTTGTTCAGGACCACATCCTGAACCATTTTCAGCAAAGAAACGTTTGCTCCAGCACAAATGTCTCCCCCCCCCCAGTATTGCTTAAATTCGCCTACACTATAGTGAGAAAGTTGAAAATACGGATAATTCTCAAAAGATTCCCTCTGATGGGCGAAGAGTAATTTACAATGACAACGTGGTCATTGTAAATTGCAAAAATATTGAAAGAAAGTTCTCCTATTCTGATCACGCCCCCTAGTAATTAGCCCTATTCTAGAAAAAATCTGTTAAAAATATGTAAGACTGTACGGTGGTACAAATACAACAATACTTCTGAGATTGCAGTGATAAACTCTGAATCAACAAAAAGTTCGCAGTTCCGATTGTGTGCTTACGACATGTCGTAGCTCGGAAGATGATAACATCAACCGTCCTACTACCTAATATAACTACACCTGCCAAACCTCTCTGCGAGTAGCGCAGTTACCGAGATTGCGGCGTGACAGAATCTCACATCCCCCATTTTAGGAGGGGAGTCATCAACTACCGAAATTCAAAGATCTGGCTGGATCCCCTGAAAACCGACGGTTAAAAAGTTTCCCTTAAAACCGGCGGGCGCCTTTTATCGTTAGCGGGTCAATTTGCCTCTTATATCCAGCAGGGCATTAATCCGTGCTCGATGTTCCGTCATATTTCGAAAACTACTTTTTGTTGATTTGTAAGACTGTACTGTGGTACAGCTCACGAAGTACAACAATATTTCTGAGATTGCAGTGATAAACACTGAATCAACAAAAAGTTCACAGTTCCGACGACATGTCGTAACTACGCCCGCCAAACCTCTCTGCGAGTAGCGCAGTTACCGAGATTGCAGCGTGACGGAATCTTACAAATATTCAAATGAGGTACGTCGTTTATTGAGTTTTCTTTGTCGTTGAGGAATAAAGTAATCCTGATTTCATTATTTTGACAATAAAAAAGATCTTCATCATCTAAGTAATATAGTCTTCTTGAGTGCTTTAGCAATACGTTGAAAAATTGAGTTTTTTCTGTAAATAAAATATGAAGTCAATTTTGAAGGACGTGTTCAACGACTAGGGCGGTTACAGTATGATGATTCTTGAGCAAAATCCATCGAAACAGGAATTCAAGCAATTCTGCATTATTTACCGTCCTGCCCTTTTACTCGCAAATTTTCTCTCACCTTGTACTTCAAAATTTTTAACGCGCTATACTCGGCTCATATGAGCCGCTGAATTGGAGCTTTTCAATTTCCGTCGCTCTTCTTATTACTCTGATTCATCAATAACGTGTACTACCTTTGACATCAGTTCATGCGAATAATCGTCGAAAAGGTCGATTTGAGAAACAAGTGGTATCAACGATTTTTGAAAAAGTTTTGCTTACTTCGTGTGAGTAATGTGACATAGGCCTACTCTGAATATGCATAGAAAGGCGAATATACTTTATATATATTTGTAGAATTAATTCTACATCAGCGCGCTCCGCCTTTCGATGTGCGTGTTTCAAAACGAATACCTATACATATTATACGGAAGAAGGAAATGAGAAGGAAAAGAAAAGAATGAAAAGAAGAAAAAAAAAAAGAACGTACGGGAGAACATTTTCACTCTTGTTATGGAGTTGGGTTCGTAAATAAATTTTCGCGCCCAAAAAAAAAAAGGAAAAGTGAAAAGGGAATGTGGTCTCCGGGCGCAGTAAATATCCTACAGGTGAAAGTACATACGAGAGAACATTAATAAAATTTTCAGGTGTCGTTCTCTTTTTGTCCCCATGTACCCATCGAGTCTAGCCCTAATACCGAATCGATATGTATTATATGTTTCAGATATTTCCCCGGCGTTATTTCGTAATCGCATCATGCGTCTGTTTCGACTGACTCGCTAACCGACAATCAGCTGGCATTGCGGAGCTTACCGCTTGAGTTGGCAAACTCCTAATATTCTCGCGCATCAGAACTACATCTTCAGGTAAGAAATACTTACACCGCGTTGTATTTTCGTTCGCCGCCGAATAACAGTAATTAACCTGAACGCGTTTCGGATGAGGTTTCTCGCAGCCAAAGCTCGCTGTCGACCTTTTCCCCGTTATATAAATGTATAATAGGCACAATATTCGTCGTAAGCTCGTCGCAATATCGCCTACACGATTTTCAAGAAGTCGCCACGCATTTACCCACGCTCGAACAAAGAAACCAAATGAATATTTGCGAAGGAGATACTGGTTGATTATAACCGCTAGAACATTTTTTTTTTCCCTCGCGCTCCTTAGTCTAAAAGAAAATTTCATTTTACCACCTTTAAGTTCAGTTTAGTCGAAGAGAGAATGGACAATTTGATCTTATCGAAGTCTTTTGTTTACGGTTGGGTCTTCGGCTACCTACTTCTGTGACTGGAATTCCATTATTTTTATCGAAGGAAAGGCGGTGCACAAGACGTGAGAGGGCCTTTTTGGAAAAATAATGCTAGAATTTTATTAAATACTTACATCGATAAAGTTTAGAGCACTCATATCTCATATGAGGTGGACGAGTCGACGAGGTTGATAGGAAAGATGATGACATAAATTCCTGCACCAACGACCTAGAGTGAATCTTTTGGTGAGGATCCAAAAGTCTAGTTAGTCTACTCTCGTAACCTCGTCAGCTGAGACCAGAGCTTCTTTACACGAGTTATAGAGAGACTTTGGTTGGCCTAACAAAAGGGTGGAGAATACATCAGTTTGCAGGATCCAGATCTATTACTAATTATTTTGTATGTCTTCGGACTGGAGGTCAGTCTGCAATCTGTATCACGCGACAATCATCAATGACCTTGACCTACTTCATAACGACCTTCAGCTTTCATTATACTGGGCCTAAAATGCAGTATACTAGGCTTATGCTAACTAGCCCTCATATATAATATATCAGACTACTTTAGGGAAAATTGAAGGAGAGCACAAGCACGTAATTAATAAAACTTTATTCAAAAGCAAAATCTAAATATCAATATAATATGAAGGATTCACTTCCGAATAATTTTCGCGACCGGTTTCGACCACTCGTTTTGGTCATCATCAGGGTAGATGAAAACTAATAAAATGCAATCGAGAGAGGAGAAAAAAGAAGAAACCGGATCAATCATCGTATAGTTATTGCAATTGTAATAAAATCCAGTGAAACTATTTGTAAAGGTTGAGTTGTGATGGTTCGGCAGGTCGCATCCGGAATCAACTTTTGCGGCTATTTCTTCGGCTTCCTCTACTCTATTCATAAAATTACTTTTTTTTTTTTACAATGATGAAGGAGGGAAATAGTGGTTTATCACCTTGTTTGTGTACTTTCTTATGTCCCACCCGTCGACCTCCTCGGGTAGAGAGGTTTACGGCTTCTGGGACACTAACTTTATGGATACAAATTAATACAGTTTGTTAGGGTCCCGTTCATTTGGGCGCGGCCGTTCGGGCGCGAAATTGAGTAAAGCTCATTTGGGCGCGGCCGTTCGGGCGCGAACCCCCATATAAAGCTCAATTCAGCGCAGCGGGGAAAACTGTCATCATTAAAGAATGTAAGCTTGTTAGCGTAACCCAGAAGACACCACGTGGAGGTCAGCTTACAACGTCTTCCATCCACAAAACATGAAGTTTTGCTTCGTCAAAATTCATTCGTAACACAAATTCATTCAGAGGCGACTATGAAGGTAAATTGTGAGCTACCGCTCTCAAGTACTCTATAGGCTTCCTGTCGTCGTACTCAATGAGCAATCTATACAGGCGCTCGTCGCATCGCTGGTATTTCAACTCCTTAGGAGGTGGCTCCACACCTGCTTCCAATTGATCGTAATCGACGTCTCTCGTTTTCTGGCAGCGTCTAATTTTCTCGATGAACTTACCGACAGTAGGGTGAGAGTATCCAAAGTCACACTGCAGTCGTCGATGCCCTGCCTCAGCGTGATTATTCGTCCGCGGCCTCGTCGCCGAAATTCTCGTGTACACGTTCCACCATACCTGACGAAAGCGGGGCTGCTTCCGTCCTCTTCGAATTCGGCGACCTATATAATTATCCTCCAGGTAATCGAACATATCATCTAGGCTTTTGTCGGCGTACTCCTGCAGTTCCTCGAAGTAATGCGCTACATCTGACGGCCGAACGAATGCCAGCGCGATCATCATACGTACCTGAAGATTGATCAGCGGCTTGGTCTGATATTGCACCTTCAATCCTACCTGTCCTAAGTGTTTTTGAACATTTTGCGCAAAGTGGAACAAGCAACCACCAATCGCTGTCGAGGGAAACACCTGCATAAACGATTTAATCAAACCTATTTCAAAATCACAGGAAAATAACTCCGGAGCCAAAGTGTTGCCACTTATCTCACTGATGGCGGTGAACATTACTTTGTACGAAGTAGCCGCTTTATTCGGAAGGAGGGCGTATAGCAGAGGGTGTACAGCACCAAATCGTTCTCCGAATATGACAAAAACTTGTGCAAACAATCCAGGAGTGACGCTGAAAGTACCATCGCCAAACCAGAGCTCACAATTTCGCAGAATGTCGACAGCGCGTGGTCGTCCAAAAATGAACATTCTGTCGGAATTTCCGTCGTTGAACGACTCACGACTCGTACATGAGAAAATCCTCCACAATACCCGGCGACGGACTATATTTCGTGTACTCTTCGGGAAGCACAAAATCGCTAAGTGATGTCGGATTGAACGGAGCTTTCTGCATGCGCTTCCGCACACATCGGATTCGCTGCTTCATGGCGTGGGTTGTGGGCAAAGCTGAATGAGATGAAGCCGATACATTCTGAACCTCAGCGCTTAACACAGAGCCTGTGTTTTCGGAACTATCCTTCGCTCGTCTCTTCATACTCATCACCGCTCGAGTCGCCTCTATTTGACCAGGATTTGGTTCATGGGTGTGTTCATTCACAGTTTTGATGATCGCACCATTCTTCTCGTGAATACGTGCTTTACACCCACCATTCTTTCTCTCACATCGCCAAAATCGAGTAGTATCATCGGAACTCCACCTATCGAAAACGAACAAAAAACCTTCACTCACCATTTTCTCCTTGTTGCGATTACTGCACAATTCCATTTCGAAAGCTCTGAATAATTGACCGTATAAATTTAAACACGAAAAAAAAATTGACCATAAAAAGTTGAACACAACACTTATAGTGAATGCAGTTTGTCGAGGAATACGGTACTGACTTCATCAATAACAGTCTTCGATCATCTATCTGGCGAAACAGTCTTGTATTTACATGAAATAATAATTACTCATACGTTCGTCACCTACTTTAAAGGTGTCAATAATATTGCAGATCAATTGAGGAGAAGGCGAGAAGAAACTCAAAAGTCAGTAAGTCATTGAGATTGCCTATGAAACAAGGAAAAGGCAAACATGTCTAGTAACAAAAAACACTACTATGTTTTGTGGATGGAAGACATTGTTCGCTAACAAGTTGTTGTGGTGTCTTCTGGGTTGCGCTAACAAGCTTTCATTCTTCAGTGATGACAGTTTTCCCAGCTGCGCCCAGTTTAGCTTTACATGGGGGTTTGCGCCCAATTGAACTCGCGCCCAGATGAACCCTGCGCCCAAATGGCTGCGCCCAAATGAACCCGTCCCGTTTGTTATGGATACATATGTAAGATGTAAAATCTTGACAAATCTGGCGATGCTGTATTTCCACAGAATCGAATCAAAAAGTCGAGTTCCCGAAGGAAAGGCAGGTCAGCTGACTGCACTCGGAAGGATAAACAGAACGAGAGAGGAATAGCATTATATAGTCGGAGCTCCGAACTTTGTCCGTGAGTAGGAGAGTGACGCGACTGACAGTGAAGAACGTTCACGTTCTTACATCTCCACCGCTAAGAGGAAAAGGATAAGGAGTAGACTTTTTTGATACGGCTTACTGCATGGTGTAGGCTTACTGCGCACGCAGGAGTGGACTTGGTCCGTGTACCTACGGGGAGTGGAGTGTATCCGTGTACCCAGCTAATGCGGCTTACTGCATGATGTAGTCTTACAGCGTTAATCTACAGAAGACCGGGAGACTCAGTTATTTTGATTCGATTTGTAAGATGTAAAATCTTGACAAATCTGGCGATGCTGTATTTCCACAGAATCGAATCAAAAAGTCGAGTTCCCGAAGGAAAGGCAGGTCAGCTGACTGCACTCGGAAGGATAAACAGAACGAGAGAGGAATAGCATTATATAGTCGGAGCTCCGAACTTTGTCCGTGAGTAGGAGAGTGACGCGACTGACAGTGAAGAACGTTCACGTTCTTACACATATACATGAAGCAAGTTTTGACTTTTACATCGAGGGGGGTCGAATTAAACATATGATTTCACTCGAGCTGGTACTGGAAACTCCTTGGGCTGACGTGAATAACTATTCGACAAATTCCTTCCCCACCCTCGCATCACTTCACTTAAGGGGGCATTGCATAAGTGCTTGGACTGGTAACCCAGCTGACAAGTTTTGACGGAATCATGACAGTGCTGAGAATGGCTGGTCCGACAAGCTATGTTATCTGGAAAGGCCCAGACGTTATGCACTCGGACTTGCAACGATGTGAAGACTTGGACTTGTAAGAGGAGTCAAGACTCAGGTTGAGGTTAGCGCGCATCCAGATTAATAACCATGGAATTAGTTGGTTAAATTATGATCTTGAAAGAACATGAGGTGGTTAAGCAAACCATACCATGATCTTGAGTACTGTGCACCCCACACTATGCCCTGCCTGGCGGTGTCATGGTGGGTACCAACCAGGAGCGGTTGTCTTAGCGGTCAGCCCGCCGACTTACTAAGGTCTCCTAGGTGGGGGTGCTTCTTGGGGTTGGAGTTATTTACTCAAAACTCAACTTCTTCTTTGCCCATTCTTCATAGGTGAGTGGGTAAAATTTCTTACGCCACCAATAGAAATCTTGAGTAGTACGACAATTGTGGCGTTCATTCTTTTCTTCTCGCCTACGCAACCTGGGAGATAATTAGCGACTATTGGTTTCATCATGGACTTGAACATTGAGGTCTGGGGCCTCCAAGACTTGAGGTAGAGTAGGCGGAGAGAGGCAATCCTCGGGTTGAGCTGTGGTAACACCGCTGACGTTAAGTAAGGAATTCCTACTCAGGTCATGGGTTGAACCATCTTTAGAAGGCGAATATATGAGATTTGACATATCCATCTCGCCCAGTTGGTCCATATGCCATGCCCTCCACTTACGACGGAGTGCCACAAGGGTAGGGCAGCTAGGATTGCCCGTGCGATGCCGGGCTCTTTGTGCCATGTTCTTTCATTTGATATGACTGTTATATTGCGTACAATCATAACAATCATGACCCTCAATGACACTGCTTGTGGCGTCATGCCGCGTACAGTAGTGTTTAATCTTGTGACCAAGGAGGTGGCATTTGGCACATCTTGGAATATGAATCTTGGTGTCGATGGTGCAGGTGTTCCAGCCAATGGACAACACCCGGACCAGCGACATTCTCTTGTAGAGTTCAAGAGAGACTTTTAATGCGCAGAACCACTGATGGGGTTTCTGTTTGTACTCTAGCTTCAAATAGAAGATAGGCTCAATTTGAAAGTGCTTGAAAACAGCATTGATTACTCTTTCAATTCCAATTGAAGAGGGGATATTGTGGATCTGGTATAGGTATTTTCTTGGGTTCAACAGAAAGATTACAGGAACCTGCTGTCTCCTTGAATTTGCCAATGGCATATTTGTCCTTGCACTGAACAAGAACCGCACCACTTGGAAATCTTATATGCCTTTTTACACCAATCTTAGATGCATCAGTGATCTTGGTAGATAAAATATCAATGGCATCCTGTCTGGTGGAAGGAATGATACTTATTTGCCCTTCTCTTGCGTTGACGTCTAGACTTGGTCGGTTTTCGGGTGGTCTCTACAGTTTAGAGGCTTCAACCGGAATTGGATGATCTGGACGATTGACTTGATTAGGATGACCACGTTTGTGGGTCCTCTGAGTAGGTGGATTGGTAAGAGTATTTGTCTTCAGGCCTAGGGAGGTCTGAGAGGAACTTTCCTGTTGAGGTTTTGATGGGATCAACTTGAGAGAGCTGACTTCCTTTTCAAGCTTCTGGATGATTACATCCCTTTTCTTGACTTCGCCAATCAAACCAATGAGGCGTTGGTTCAATTCATGGAGATCGGCTTTCAGTGACAACTGGTTTTTCTGGTAGTATGATGACTTGTTTCTCAACACAAGAATCTCACGGTCTTGACGTTTGATTATATTGGCAGGGGCATGTTAAGTACCTTGGTCGTCATTCTTACATTTCTTGAAAACTTGACTTGGTGACCTCCGATCCTTGGACGCCGGCGAACGCAGAGTGGACATCTTCTTCTGCGGGCGGCCAGAAATAGGATAAACCACTGACTAGAAGGAGGGTCAATGGGAACCTCCCTCTTCTTCTAGCTGTGTCGTCCTATTAGCCCACAGCCCTACCTAAAAGGAGAGCTAATAGGCCCATTTCCAGTTGTGTTGCAACTGAAGAACAAGGCCTTAACCATGAGTTTTTAATAGTATAATACTGTGATCTTATTGGCTATAACAATACTGTGTTGTGATTGGTTCACTACTTAGAAATTTATTCTTGCAATAACAATACTGTTTTGTGATTGGTTCACTTCTTAGAAACTTATTCTTACCATAGTATGACATTGTGTTCTTATTGGCTAAAACATACTGCTTAGTGATTGGTTCAATCTATTGTCCTAAATGCTGCGTTTCTGTTTGCTACCTGGATTCCTGCCATCTCATTGGTTGGTTCTGTTCTTTTTCTCTCGTCCAATCACCAGGCTGAATAATTTTTCGCTGTCAAATGGACAATAGATTGAACCAAGCACAAAACAGTATTGTTATTGTAAGAATAAGTTTCTAAGAAGTGAACCAATCACAACACAGTATTGTTATAGCCTATAAGATCACAGTGTTATACTATAAAAACTCATGGTTAAGACTGATATGATGGGATAACACCCGAAAGTACTCTTGTAAAAGCAGCTAATAAAGTAGATTTGTACAATTGGAAAACCCTTTTTCAAGGTAATGGAAGATAACCCTATTTCCAGAGTAAATTTTATGGAAGGGTACCAGGAATTGAGATACCTCAGAAACTCACCAAGAAGATCTGGAGGACCAGACCACTTGTGTAGAACGTCACCAACGTACCTGTGCCAATAGTGAATATGAATAAGTAACACCTGGTTCGCGGAAAAAAGGTCAAGTTCAAACTTGGACATGAAAATTTTGGAGATGAGAGAGCCTAATGGTGCACCAGGAACTCGAAAAATTTCCTTTCGAATTTACAATTTGTAGTTGGGGGACCAACAAATATCTAGGAGATCGACAAATTCTTGAAGTTCATTATGAGGAATGTTGGCCTCGACAAGTAGCTCACCCATACGCTGGATAGTAGCAACCTCAGGAATATTTGGGAACAGATTAACAACATCGAACGTGCAGATGGTCGTGCCCGAGGGAAGACTTACACCCTTCAGAACATCTGTCAAAGAGGCCGAGTTCGAGACCGAATGAGGAGATTCAAAATCGATGCAATGTTTAAACCATCGGTCCAGGAATTTAGCAAGGAGGTTGGTAGGAGAGGAAATGAATGAGACCAGTCGGCATCGGGGTATTATTCTTATGCACTTTGGGCAACCCGCAAAGGAGGGAGCGTGGGGTTAGGAGCAAGGAGGACTTTTTTCATAGCTGGCCTCACCGTTGTTGTTGACACTCCTAACTACTCTAACATGCTTAGGGAAACTGAAGTTCTCATTTTCTTTAGCACCACATTGCTGGAGCACTTCGTGGACCTTAGAAGCATAGGCGGACTTCTTCATCACTACAACAGCATTGCCCTTTTCAGCCTTGGTGACGATTGAATCTTCCTCCTCAATCATTGTCTTTAAATCTTGGATCACTCCTCCCAACTCGTTACTCATGCGAGGGAGGGGGTTATTGCGGATTATTTTGGCAAAGAATTTTTGGGTATTAAAACCAGGATCAATTTTCACAGGAAGGTCCGCAACAACATTCGCTAAAGATTCATCCTTCTTGAGGGGAGGTGGACCGAATTTCAAAAGGCGCTGTTTCAGGGTGTCTAACAGGTCAACTAAGTCAAATTAAAGTCAACTATTCAGAAGCAGGTCAAATAAAGTCAATTTTTTGAATGATTTTGAATACACGTCAACTATTTTTAAAAGAGGAGAGAAAATCAAAGAGATAAGTTTATTATATTTTTTTAAATTTGAAATTTTTCCAAGTTCTTTGAGGACAAAAATGTTCTCAGCACACCACCTCTTCATAAAATTGGTCCCTTGTTAAGAGAAATCCGGTCAACTGAGGTCAACTATTTCAACTTCTCAATTTTGTTAGACACCCTGTGTTTCATCGATATTAAATATAAAATACATGGCCAGAGTGAATGGGGTCAATGTCGACGTTGACGTGATGGTTCGGAGGAAGCTTACTAGGAGCCATCTTAATTTCACCACCTCCCTCCCCCGAGACACGATCCGTGATCGATCAGTCTCCCTTTCCTGGGGAAGTTCTCCCTACATTTAGGTCGGGCCCTCCGCCCGTTTGGCTTCAGACCAGCGTTTTACAACCCCACTAGAGTTAAAGGGTTGTTTGTGAGGCTGAAGGACCCCATACCCGTTGATGAGAGGAGCGGTGTTTATAAGATACAGGGATTCTAGAGGCTTTTATATTGGTGAAACCAACCACCAGATGAAGGTGAGAGTAGCTGAGCTCTTGAAGTCTTGGAATAAGGGACAGTTGGGGGAATCAGCTTTTTTTTCGCTATTAGAATTGTACACTTGAAAACCCTATTCAATCATTTTACTGTATTTTTCGGACTTTTTAATTATGTAGTTTTGATTTTATTTCCTTGTAAATTTATGATTTATCCCCTCCCCCCTCTGATTTTATTTTCTTTACTTCAATTGACCGTATATTTTTATTCTTGTTTGTTGTTTTTCATATTGTCGCCCCTCCTTTTTGTTTTGTTCCGACGAGTTATAATAAAATTCCACTTCGTGTCTGTGACTCCTACCATTATTAATTCAATCCAATATAACTCGTACCATGGAGGAATCCATGAATTCCAAGAAAGTAAACGCTTTAATTTCCCGTATCACTCACCAAAACTCACATATCTCTCTTTCCAAAGTACACTGTTGTCCTTTTGAGTAAGAAATTCAGTTTACGAAGAACTTTTCGGATAAAAGAAATTCAATTTTAATACGCAATTTACGAAGGACAGAGCGCGGCGGCGGGCGCAGTCTCGCGTCAAGAATTCTTCGCGGCGAACGAGTCGACTATTTTATTAACACGTATGTATGTCGGTCATTTTTGATGCCTTCATCGTCGCGTCGAGGGATACTTAAATAATGTAGAGCTCGCGTACGATGCCGTAAAGGTCGGGCCCGGAATGAATTTCGTTTGAGCTTTTGTCGGGTATATTAGGCCGTAAAAACGGTGCAGATATTTTTAATCGATATCGATAATATAGCCTGCCGTCGAAATATACGCTTATTAATTTCACAAAACCATTGGCGGTTATTCAGCCTGTATTATAATGGTATCGCGTCGTCTATCATCGCTCTTTCAACTCTAACAATTTAAATTGGATCATCCGCCATCTGTACTTTTTATTGATAACAGAGGAGTCTATGTCTGTAAAGGGTTTGCGGAGTCTAGAATTGAGCCATTTTGCGAAAGATAAATAGGCCGTCATCGCGTCGGGAGAGTTGATCGAAAATTAAATAATCCGGGCGGCTCTATATCTTATTGAATATCAAACACGATTATGACGACGATGATTTTCACTAAATAAAGAGTGACACGAGAACGCGGGCTGATTAAAATATAACCTCGATTCGACGGATGAATAATTTGGTGCATTAATGCGAAAAAGTTGTACAGGAAAAGAACGGGAGGCGGCGATCATCGTTATTTTATGGTTCCGTTTTTTCGATATTTTAACGCGCGAAAGGGTCAACGTCGTCGAAAAAAAAAAATTGCAAAAAAATTTCAAATAATATCGAATACGCGCTGAATAAACTGCCGTTTTGCCGTAACTAAAGGGTAATTTAATTTTTAGTAAAGCTCGCGATTCGTTTATTCGCAGTACACAGGGTGCGGAGCCGACATCTCACCGTCGACGGTCGGCAGGAGAGTCGATAACGACCGGGAGAAAAAAAAGTCTCCCTATTGTAGTATAACAAATTAAATTTAATACCGACGCCTATGTAACTCGGCCGAAGAATACGTCGACACGATTTTTAAATTTCCAGTCTTTTATCGTGTTTTGCGAAACAAATCATCCATCATCATCTTCTATTCATCAAAATTAAAATGCTCGACTTATTTTCCACCATGATTGCGGGAATGATATTGTATCGTTATTAATCGTACCTTGAGTAATTACGCGAGGTAGAAAAAAAAAAAAATTTACAAAACGTCGCCTACAACGCGGTGCGGTGTTATCGCAGTTAAATCTGCATTAGACAGATTGGAACGGAGAAACACTGATGGTGAAAAGATATAGCGAGCGACTTCTCCAGCAATTACAGGACGAGCTAAATACATTTTTCAAATCTTCTTTTAGGAAGGCGTTGAAAATTGTGAATTTAGAGTAATTGTTTTCTAGAACATTGACGAAATCTTAACAAATTTGCTGTTCAACAGAGAGACAAAAGTGTACGTCTATACAATCTTCAGTTTTTCTCACTGACATTGAAAAACTCCGGGTTTTTTTGACATTTTCGCAAACGGCGATGAGATGATTTCCTGAAACACCTCCAAATTGAATCGCTATTTCGACCAGAAGTCAACTCAAAATTGACCCAAAATGACTGGAAGTCGACTCAAAATCGATCGCTCCTTTTCATCATCGACGTATGGTCGGTCTTTCGACAGTGGTCGACGACGGCAAATACTTTTTGTTTGAGTGATCTCGATTCGTCTCGTCTGTCCAAAATAGAAGGAGTTGTAGCCACCGCAATTTATTTTGTAAATCCTCGAACTCGTGTTTTCGGATGTCGGGTCTTTGAGACAGAGAAGGTCGGCTACCTTTGCGATCGGGTAGCAGGTGGCGCGGTAACCTTAGTGGTGGAGGATAGAGGCGATTTTTCCCGATGGCTTCCCTAGGTAGGGAAGTCGGAGCCACCTTTTTTCTTTTTTGGGTTCCTCAATGGAAACATGCTTCCTGAGGCGAATTTATTAGCGCGAATGAGACAATATTAGAAACTAGCCCTTGCAGAGCGAGCTTTCTGCAAGGGATTTTATCATCTTGGGTGTAGTTTACGTCTATATGCTTCCATACTCAAGGGTCGCCCGCAGAGACTTGTCGAGTTGACTTATGCACTGGACGGGTTTCCCTATCGTACTTTGGCTATTAATCATCCTCTCAGGTGTCCTGAATTGATCTTGACAGTGATCTCCGGGCAGCTGGGAGAAAAAGAAGTAGGTTGGGAGGTACAATTACCGGGGGGACTCCTCTACAATTCCCTAAAAGGTGGGGTAGAGGTGAACAAATAATTACAATGATACTTAGTGTTATACAGGGTGGGGCAGAAAGATGTTACCAGTTAAATGGAAGTTTGCGTTAGGTCTGTCATAGTACACGAAAACGCAAAACGTTAGACGTATAGTTTGAATTTACAAATTTTGTATCTCAATTTTATCTTTGATTTGAGCCATATTTGAAGTTTCTACGACTTTTCTGAGCCGAGTTATGGACCAAAATGTGCCGACAATTCACCAAATCGTCAGGGTTCCCAAAATAGGGCTTGAAAATTAATTAATTTACAGTATTGAAATGAATTTCAAAAATTTTACTAATTAAATTATTGTTTCTTAAGTGAATTTGGACGGGGAAAACAAAAAAAAATGTATCAAAACCTTAAGAAGCACCAAAAAGGGTCAAAATTTCCCCAAGGTGAAAAATCGTTCAAACTTTTGAATTGTGAATCAATTTTTGAGTGGAATTTCGCGCTGAGTGCGAAAAAAATATTTACAAAAATTCTTCGAAGCACAGAAATGAGTTAATGGGCCCAAAAAGGGTCAAAATTTCCCCAAGATGGAAAATCGTTCAAACTTTTGAATTGTAATTCGATTTTCAAGTGGAATTTCGCGCGGAGTCTGAAAAAAATGCTTTGATCGTTCTCTCACCGTGAGCTCATGACAAAAGACGAGCTTGGCAGTATCATTCCCTTTCTTGCGCGAACATACAAGAATTTTCTCGCATCCACCCGCCTCTGTCAAACACAAGGCTATGATCGTTCTCTCACCGCGCGCTCATGACAAAAGACGAGCTTGACAGTATCATTCCCTCCCTCGTGCAAATGTACGAGAATTTTTTCGGATCCGCTGCCTTATCGAACACAGGGCCTCGATTGTTCTCCCACAGCAAGCTTGACGAACAACGATCTCGGGATATCCTCCCCTGCACTGGCTGAGGAAGCGAAAATTTTCTAGAATTCACCACCCAGATAAAACGGGGCTATTACAGTTCTCTCCTTGCGAGGTCACACTGGAACGCGATCTTCGCGGTATGTTTTTCACCATTGCCTGAGGGAATGTTCACGTACTCACCCAATTAGATCAAACACAGGGCTCCAACTGGTCTCTCACCGCGAGCTCATACCTTCCTAGCACCCTTCCCTACTTCGCGGGTCTCCACGGGAAATTTTTCTGATTTGTCCGCCTCTATTGAATAGGGGGTTCTACACGATCTGCCACCGCAAGCTCATGACCGAAAACAGGCTTCATGGTAACCTCACCTCCTGTATCTAAAACTACGAGATTTTTCGTGAATTTGCCCGTCTCTATAAAATGGGGGCTCTATCCGTTCTCGCACCGCAAGCTTGTAACAGAAGAAAAACTTAAGGAAATCATTCCTTTCAGCGGGTGAAGCCCCGAGCAATTCCGGCCATTTGTCTGCCTCAATCAAATACTGAACAGTAGCTGATACCTCATCACAAGCAAGACCAAATTCGCGGTATCATACCTCCCATTGGCTGAATCTAGGAGTTTTTGCACTGCTTCAATCATAAGTAGGACTTTCATCGCAGGCACGCAACAGAAGACCAACTTTGCGGTATCACACCTTCCTTTGCATGAAACAACGAGAGTTTTCGCACTTTTTCCCACCCGTGACCAATCTTTGTTCTCGTGAAGCTCGATTTCTATGAGAACCAAATGAAATTTAAAGACTACGCGATTTTCCAAATTGGTAAAATTGTGATCGTTTTTAGGCCTATAAACCCATTTTGGTGCTTCACAGAATTTTTCAACAATTTTATTTAGCTTCAGCGCTAAATTTTATCTCAGAATCGAGAAAAACTTCGAAGATTAGGCGATTTTATCACTTTGGGAAAATTTTGACCTTTTTTGGGCCCATAAACCCATTTTGGTGCTTCGCAGAATTTTTCAACAATTTTATTCAGCTTCAGCGCTAAATTTTATCTTAGAATCGAGAAAAACTTCGAAGATTAGGCGATTTTATCACTTTGGGAAAATTTTGACCTTTTTTTGGGCCCATAAACCCGTTTTGGTGCTTCGCAGAATTTTTTAACAATTTTATTCAGATTCAGCGCTAAATTTTATTCGAGGATCGGGGAACACTTTGGAGATTAGGCGATTCTTTCAATAGGAAAATTGTCTTTCGATAATTCACAACTTTGGGAACCCCCGCTGTGAAATTTCGACACATTTTGGTCCATAACTCGGCTCAGAAAAGTCGTGAAAACTTCGAAGATGGCTCAAATTAAACATAAAATTGAGATACAAAATTCGTACATTTAAACTATACGTCTAACGTTTTGCGTTTTCGCACTACGACAGATTACGCAAACTCTCATTTAACTGGTAACATCTTTCTGCCCCACCCTGTATACATGGTACAATTATAAATTACGTGGTTGGTTAACAGCCTTACTATATACCTGAAATAGTAGCAAGTGTTGATCCGCAGGGTATGTCCATTACTCCACTTCTGGTCCATGGTTACAGGGAGATAACCGCCTTACCCAGTAGCAGGACAGCCGGTTGCGGTGTGTTGGTGATCATGAGAACATGTTTACAGTTACATAGGTGGTTTGGTTGACATCTTACTCTAAGCTGGAATAGAAACAAGTGTTGATCCGCAGCGGATTGCCCAGTACTCCACTTTTAGTCCATGGTTACAGGGAGATAACCGCATTCCCCAGTAGATGGGCATCCGGTTGCGGTGTGTGGATGATCATGAGACATGTATACATATATGGGTATGAGTGATACTTAACAATTTATTCTTAACCTGAGAAAGATGAGAAAAAGTGATCCTGCTGTCGCGTGACTAATACTCCACTTTCCGCCCATGGTTACAGGAAATAGCTACAACCCCAGTAATTAGGAGCTTCAGCAGGGTGTGGCGTTGTGAGTACAAACTATTGCTAGGTACTTATCAAGGTCCATGATGTCCTTGTGGTGGTTAGTTGATCAGCTGCGTCCCCGATGGCATCTTGATGAATTCTCCTGTGGACCGATGGCATCTTGAAGTTTGGTGAAAGCCCTGCCTAGTTGTGTGAATGAGTGGATTATTCACCAACTAGGAGCGGTTGTCCGAGAACGGTCAGCCCGCCGACTTGCTATGGTCTTACATCTATCTCAGGGTTGATGATGAGGAAGTGTGGGTTCTCCATCTTCCACAGCTTCAGCATCACTTCCTGGAGGTAAGGTATATGGTACTCCTCGAGTGTGTCCCAGTCCATTGGACGGCCGACTGTGAAGCGCATGCGCTCTTGTCAGCGTGTGCTCGGCCGTCTCAGGGTAGCCGAGTCCACATGCTGGACAGAGTTTCAAACCATCTGGCGCGTTCGGCCTCACACGCTTTAGATATGACTTGAGGCAGCCATGATCTGATAAGGCCTGTGAAGTCCGGAAGTTTGGCGGGGTCTTGATCCGCAGTCGGTCGTGAACGGTGGGGAATATTTGCTGGGGCCACTTCTTTGGCGTTATATTTACCCATTCTTTGTTCCACTCGTTCAGGGTGGCTGCTTTGAAGGCCTTGGCTACCTTGCCGGAGCACAAGGCCGCCTCTATCGTCGGTCTCCAGCAGGGGAAGGTGTCCTCAGTGTTTGACCGGCAGTCGGAGCCACCTTTCTTTTTTTTTCTTTTTGGTTGAGAAGGTCTCGCGGCTAGTAATTTCCACAATCTTTCCCGCCGGATGAATAGCCGGTCGTCTAAAGAAAGGTTATTTATGTAGGCGATCTTTTCTATTAGTAGGATTTTCTCCTCTTGGGGCGCCTCAGAAAGTGATAGAGAAAGGAGGCGGTGGACGGTAGGATTTATCATAGCTATCTTATGAATCATTGGGTGCAGAGATTGACCGCTTAAAGAAATGCTTGTGAAGGTGTTTTTTTTTTGGTAGATCGAAAAGGCAGGTCGGAGTACGTTGTGGTATTCTTCAAGAGTGATGGACACACTGTCCATGTAGTTTATTTGATTTCCTCCTTGTTGAAGAGTGAAACTGATTGAGTATCGCAAGTAGATTGTAGAGGTCCGCTTCTGGGCCATCCAGACACAGAGGATGTTGCCAACGTATCTGGCCCAGAAGCGGATACCTTTGCTACTTTTTTCAAAGCTTCACTCATTGTCCAAAATTGAAGTATTGGCTGTATTTGAGAAGCTCAGGGCGATAATTTGAGAAAACTTTGACCATCCAGCCATCGAGGGACTTGGAATGATTTCAACTATCATCTAAATTGAAAAATCACCCATAAAACAGGTCTTTTGTGTACCTCAAATTAACAAGCCGCGAATGGTTTTAGACGCGATATGGTAGAAATATTTCGAGGCTAATGTTCTTGCGTTTCGCGAACGTCATATTTTGCAGTAACAAAATTTTTGTTTCCTATTCTCTAATTTTATATCTTTATTGAAGAGTGATGAATTAGAAGTGCCTTTTACAGCGTAGTTTGTATTTTGTACCTGTCCTCTCCGAGCAGAACGCGCATTCACCATCGTTCGTTTTCTCTGTTCTGATCCCATGATGTAAAAATGAAAGTAGAGAACTGGAAGTGAAACATAATATTTTATTCAAGAAGGAACATACATGCCTCTAGACTTCAGTGATTGATGGTAAAACTTTGTCAGAATTCTAAGAATATTGTACAAGAGTTTTATTTCAAAATCTTCTTCGTATGATGTAATATTTTCTTCCGTACTAAATGTGTGTGACGCAGGAAAAACTTGACTACGGCCAACAAACTTATTTCAACATCACACTACTCGAACATCGGTGGTACGTTCGAAGTGGAGCAGATGCTATTGATTACAATTATCGAAAAGTGGAAATGCCTGAATTGTGACACATGAATGAAAAATACTTCAGTTTTTCAAATTTGAGATAAGTACTAGTTAAAGGTGTTGTCGAAATTTAGAGGACTAGACTTGTAAGATCTAGTCACTTCTTGAACTTATATTCTCGAACGAGGAAAGATTCACAGCAGGGCCCCTTTTACTGACTACGTTAACTGAGGTTATAGAGGATTTTTCCATTTTGAACAATTTTAACAGGGAGGCTATTTTATCGGGGGGTTTTTCGGAAAACACGTCCGCTGTCCGCCGTCCGACCGGCCGACAAAGCTCGGAGCTCGAATGTCTTATCATACACAGCTCGGTGGTCGGTGTAAATAACCTGAAAGATAGCCCCTTCGAGTAACAGGGTATGCAATGATTCATACACCAATTGACTTAGCCCCTTCAACGAGCCAGATATGCAATGTTTCAAACACCATCAGACTCAGATCGTCCTTCTGAGGCATTCTATGTCCCCCTCCTATCATATACAGGATCCGCCAAAAAGATGTTGACAGTCAAATGGGGATTTGGACTAAATTTATTGTAGCCCAAAAACGCAAAACATTAGACGTAAACTTTAAATCTACAAAATTTGTATCTCCATTTTATTTTCAATTGGCGTTCCTATACCCAACATTCCAAAACTCTTCTGAATCAAGTTATGGACCAAAATGTGTCAAAAATTGACCAATTTTCCAAAATTCACAAAAGTGAAAAATTCCTAAAATCAACTGCCCTATTGGGTTGATCTTTCAAATAGACTATTTTGCACTTCTCTGGTAATGTAGGCTAGTTGAGTTTGAATCAACCTCAAATTGATTTCAATCCGGATCAATTTATTTGGAGTTGACATCTCCAAAAATGACTTTGAATCGTCTTGAAATTGACTGTAATCAGAAGCTGATTTGGAGTTAACACCTCCAATTTTTTTTATTAACCTAGAATCGTTTGACCGGTTGCGATGATTTTTCAAATACTGTAGATTTGTACTTTTTTGGTAATGTAGGCTAGTTGACTTGGAGTCAACTTCTCCAAATGACTCTGAATTGTCTTCAAATTGACTGTAATCTCTGGAGTTGATCTGGAGTCGACATCACCAAATTTCTTTATCGACCTAAAATGGACCGCCCTATTAGGTTGATTTTTCAAATAGCTTTGTACTTCCGTCGACCACTTCACAGGAGTCAATTGAAGTTGACACCTCTAAATGTTGTCTATTGACCCGTAATTGATTGAATCCGAGGTCGATTTAGGGTTAATGTCTCCAATTACAGAAGACTCAAAGAGTAATCGAAAAGACTGATTTAAATGACCGCAGATAAAGAGAAGAACATGCGAGACCTTTCGGTTAACAAACCATCATCTGGCAAAGTTAGAACGCCACTATCCCAGATGCGACTCATAAAACAGAATACCAACGAGATCAAGATTGAACGAGCGAGCCTTCGCGAGGTGACTCAAGCTCGTAGACCGATTCAACTAAACCTTCGTCGGGAAAATAAATGTTGAGTACGGTAACATCATCACTATTCAGATGACGCGCTATTTCAATATTCTCCAGCGCAATACGCTTAAAGTAAGAGCTTTTTTTGTGGAGGAGGGTAGCTGACCCTTCCGTAAAACCATGGAGACAAGGTGGTCCGCAAAGGCCGAATCACCTAAATTTCCTTTTCTTCACGCCGTAAGGTGTTCCTCTACTCGAATTCCGAGCTGGCGACCTGTCTCACCTATGTATACGCCGTTACAGTCCTTGCACTCCAATTAGTACACCCCACTCCTTTCCCCTCGCGGGATGGGATCCTTTAGCCTAACAAACAAACCCTTCACCGTAGTGAGGTTATAGAAGGCAGGCCAGAAGCCAAAGGGGCGGAGGACACGAGTCAGCGTGGGTGAATTACGGGCCTTCCTATGGGTGGTCCTCTTTCCTCCCTCCTCTCCGATGTCTTCATGGACCGTTTGGAGCGTTGGGTGTTGAAGTTTTCTCGCCATGCTGCTCATGTTATTCTCTGGTACCGGTTTGTAGAGAAAAAAAGACAATATTTTACTTAGTTGCTTGATTTGTCTCCCAATCTTTTGGATGACTCGACAGTCAGCCGAGATTCGAGTTCGATCTTCCATATAAGATTATCTTTCAAGTATTTCTAATCCTATTTTTCACACGTACTAAAATAGTTTTTGAAATTGAATTCTAAGCACGTTGAATATAGAAGCACCTATTTTGCTCTTTGAACGTACTGGAAATATCACAATAATTGTTTTCCCCTGTTACAAAAGTGGCGACGCGAGACAAACGTTCGTGAAATTTTACCTGATGATACTTCCGGCACCGCGAGTGGAAAGAAGCCTCCTACCCTGTATTCTTCGAATTCCTCTCCCTCGCAGAAAATTATGTGTATTATTCGTAATGAAAACTTCCTCTCTCCTTTCCTTTACTAGTTTGTAATTTTAATTGCGTTGAGTAGGCTCGTTAAAATATAATAATAATAATCAAAGACGAAGAATATGGAAAAATCACCGTATACTTTTTGATGTCTTTAAAATTTCTCAAAGGCTTGTAGGCAAGTATTAAATTTAAGCCCGCCTCCGCTCGTTGATAAAGCCCTAAAGACGTTACTCACCGAGTCGGATTCAAAGTTAAAAAGTGGATTAACGGAATTTTAACTGACGGTAATTTCTATTAGAAAAATACGTAATTAACCGACATGAAACAAAGAAGTGAATGAAAGTTTCGGAGACCAACTTTTCCACTCTAGAGCGTTACCAGAGAGTAATGCGAAACTTCAACAATAATAATTTTCTCCTCGAAATATTTAAATTATATGAATGGAATTTATTTTTCCTCTCGCTAATGATCATTCTTAAGGCGTTTTGTCAACTACAGAATACTGAATTAAACGTTAAACGATGCAAAAATGAGTCATCATCAGTGTTAAATATTATCTTTCAACAAATGATATAGAAATGAAAGAAGAAAAATTCGAAGAAAATTATCCTCTCGGAGAGGAAACTGTACGTTCGTTCGTTTGGTGTCTTTTGTTTTTCACCTCTATGACGAAGATGATCTATACCATCAACAAATTACTCGAATTCTACACGGCGTAATTCCCTCGATGCTTAAATCCGCATCAGGAAATCATTTTAGGAGAGTAATTTTGCCTTCATTTGTATCGTCTACGCGCAGCTTTTGATTCGAATGTACTCTTTAATGTATTTTCCGAGTAAGATACGTTGTCGAAATCAAAGGAATGTAATTCTGCTAATTACTGCATCATAGATGTATTAAAAGGTGAATGGTAAAAGCAAACAAATTACTAGAAACGTATATGAAATTACTCCTGATGGATATCTCACTTTACCCTATTCTATCACTTTATACCATATCTAAATACTATGCTGTCTAGGTACAGTGCTTTACTCCAGGGAGGTGCTGTCCTTCATTTGACTAGTGGACTACGCTCGTTTATACGTTAATGCCAACTTACAAAAGCCTTATATTTCGAATATACAACGAGGTATTATTTATGTAAATCGGTCCCATTCAAATATAAAACTTTTTGTCATAAGTTACACTCCTACATAGCTCCGCGACGATGCAGCCGGCAAAACGAAAGACGTTCGAACTTCTATAGCTGCGTTTTCTCAGCGGAGAAATATGTTCGCTTTTTATTCGTGAAGGACAATCGTTGACGAAAAGTACGTAACCCACTACAACCTACGGATGACGAGTCGTTATACGTTTACACCAGGACAATTTTACTGAGATGTATTTATAGACTGGTAAATTTTTTAGAAAAATGCCTGGCTAGAAGCATTTTGTGTAACAATTGAGTGAATGATGGTTCTAGAATGTTTTGGATCTGCTGAATACAAAAATCGTTGTTACTTTTTGAATTGACCCCCGGAAGGACCTGAAAAGGGGGGGAGAGGTGAAAACTCAGTTTTTCTCAGTTTCTGCGGAAAGTATGCGTCTGAGGGGAAAAATACCTCAGTAAAAAAATACTCCACACAAAATTTCCTATCGGATAAGATTCATACATTTTAGGCTAGCGCGTCAGGGTTGCCAGAGAGGAGAGCGTAAATATAATATGAACATGAAAATACGTACTTTATCATTATTTTAGCCGCACACATGTACGCGGTTCTGAGGTAATAATACAGTGTACTGCTCTTGCCTCCGGAGGCGAGAGCCCCTTTGCAATTGGAAAAAGAAAAGTTCTAATCGGAAAAATGTGTTGTGACGTCACTCAAGTAATACATACATTCTCTGTTACTCGAGATTTTATTTTTGCATAGCAATTTCTAAATTTCTGGTCACTCAAGATATACATTCTAGATTTAATTTTTGCCTGGCAAATTTAATTTCTCGGACAGTCTTCGTCAAGAGTGACCAAGATGACCAAGATAGTCTTCGAACATCAATATTGATGATAATGTGTATTGTTTGATTAATATGTACTGCACGTATTACATAATATTCTGTGTCACTTATGATTTCATTTTTGCATAGCATTTTTCAAATTTCTGTACAGTCTTTGAGGAAGTTTCTTCTTCTCGATACTTCCTTAATTGTAATACCTACCGTATGTACTAATATTAAGTCTCTGATATCCCAGATCAGAGTGGAACAAAGATGCAGATCTCTTGGTTTCCATATCTTGACATAGAAAAAATCAAAATCTCTTGAGCTCTACATCTTGGTAGGAAAAGAAGCTCCAGATCTTTTGAAAAAAATTAAAAAATAAATTTCCGTCACGTAACATTCAATTAGAAAAAAAACCAAGAGACCCGGATACTAAGGCGCATGGCGACTCGGTCTTGTCGTTTTTTCTCTCTCTCTTTTTTTTCGCAATTGCATAGGGGCTCTAGCTTTGCCACAGGCAAGAGCCCCAAAAATGAAGTTTATAGGTTTTGTTCCTCTGGTGATATAGGAAGTAACCTACAAAACGTCAGACCTTCTCTCTTTTTTGTTTTTAATCTGTGGACGGCAGAGCCGTTAAAGTCTAATAAATATTTTTTCACGGAAAGATACTTGTAATAGTAGATTACTGTACAGTACCCTATTTTATTGTATAGTGGTTTGGTAATTTCGTCAGTTGGAGCATGGCCACACTTATAGATACCTAAAAGAGACAAGATAGCTAACTCTCCATATGCGCTGTGTTAAAATCTGGTACCCGATTTTTGTCGAGCTAATTTACGTGCCGAGAGATAGCGCCACTGTATTGTAGGGCTAAGTAAACATTGCGCTTATGGACGTTTTTCAGTATTCATCAATTATCTCGGAAACCGTTTATTTTTACAAAAAAATGAAGAGAACAAAATTTATTCCCCTTGTAATTTCCTATCGTATGAGACCTATTTCATATTTTGAAAAAAAAAAATTCAAAGTAGGTCTCATTTGATAGGAAATTACAAGGGGAATAAATTTTGTTCTCTTCATTTTTTCATAAAAATGAACGGTTTCCGAGATAATTGATGAAAACTGAAAAACATCCAAAAGCGCAATGTTAATTTAGCCCAAGAATACTGTGTCGCTGTGTTGGCGTGCGGTGGAACACTAGAACTAACGAAGTTAGCTATCTTGTCTCTTTTAGGTATCTATAGCCACACTGCAGCGTGCTGCACGTCGTGTAAACTGTGTGTGTAAAGTGCTTTATTTTTCTAGACAAATCAAGACATCCACATCAGCCAATCATAGCGACGTTACAGCGCCGCACCACTGTTTACTCGCGTGCAATGTAAAACACAACTTACATTTGCACAAACAGTGATGTCACAACGTACTTACCAAACCACTATACAATAAAGTACCTTTACATCAATTGATTTTGACAATGTAAATACCCAATTATATCATTAGTGAATTGATGAGTGTGGTTATGAAAAATAACTGCTTAACACACAGAACGTCCTTTTAAGGTATTCTAAGTTTCTCTCTTATCACGTACAGCTCGGAGGTCGAATTATATTATATAGCTTAGAAAGTCCTCCTATATACAGGGTGGAGCAGAAAGATGTTACCAGTTAGATGGGAGTTTGCGTTAAATCTGTCGTAGCGCGAAAACGCAAAACGTTAGACGTATAGTTTAAATGTACGAATTTTGTATCTCAATTTTATCTTCAATTTGAGCCATATTTGAAGTTTCTACGACTTTTCTGAGTCGAGTTACGGACCAAAATGTGCCGAAATTTTACAGCAGGGGTTTCCAAAGTTGTGAATTATCAAAAAACAATTTTCCTGATTGAAAGAATCGCGTAATCTTCAAAGTGTTCCCCGGTCCTGGAGTAAAATTTAGCGCTGAATCCCAATACGATTGTTAAAAGATTCTGCGAAGCACCAAAATGGGTTAATGGGCTCAAAAAGGGTCAACATTTTCCCAAAAGTGATAAAATCGTCCAATCTTCGAAGTTTTTCTCAATTCTGAGATAAAATCTAACGCTGAATCTGAATAAAATTGTTAAAAAATTCTGCAAAGCACCAAAATGCGTTTATGAGCCCAAAAAGGGTCAAAATATCCCCAAAATGATAAAATCGCCCAACCAACAAAGTTTTTCTCAATTCTGAGATAAAATTTAGCCCTAAATCTGAATAAAATTGTTAAGAAATTCTGCAAAGTACCAAAATGGGTGTATGGGGCCAAAAAGGGTCAAAATATCCCCAAAATGATAAAATTTCCCAACCTACAAAGTTTTTCTCAATTCTGAGATAAAATTTAGCGCTAAATCTGAATAAAATTGTTGAAAAATTCTGCGAAGCACCAAAATTGGTGTATGGGCCCAAAAAGGGTCAACATTTCTCGAAACTGAAAAAAATCGCCTAACCTTCAAAGTTTTTCTTGGTTCTAGGGTAATATTGTGTGCCGAGTTGAAAAAAAAAAGTCCAAAGTGTGTGAATGTGCCCAAAAACAATCACAATTTTACCAATTTGGAAAATCGCGTAGTCTTTCAAATTCCATTTGGTTCTCAAAGAAATCGAGCTTCGCGAGAACAAAGATTGCTCGCGGTGATTGACTGAGGCCCTGCGTATGATCGAAGCTGGTAACAGTGTGAAAACTCACATTGTTTCATCAGGTGATGGAGAGCATGGTAGTAAAATACTCGTCTTACATTGGGAACTCGCAGTGATTAATTGGCCATAGTGCCTCTGGCAATGAATGCGGGTAAGAGTGTGACCATTTTTTTGTAGCGCCAGCCGAGAGAGTGACATTTCAGGGAAGCTTGTCTTCCGTTGTCAGCTCGCGGTGAGAGATTGGATAGGGACGGGGCCTCAGTCGCACCTTTACCGCGAGCAATTAATGAAAAACAAAGTCGCCAGCATCATTCTCTCCTTTGCCCGAAACTACACGAGTATCTGCGGAAGCACCCGCCTTGATCATACACGGGGCCTCAGTCGATTTATGTTTAACCCAGGGATCATTCGCCTGCCTCTGTCAAACACGGGGTCTTGATCGTTCTCTTACCGCGAGCTCATGACAAAAGTCGAGCTTGACGGTATCATTCTTTCCTCCGGATGAAATCCCGAGAAATTCCGGGTGTTCGTTTGCCTCAATCAAAGACTGAGCTGTAGCTGATCGCTCATCACGAGCAAGACCGAATTTGCGGTATCTTCCCATTGCCTGAATCAAGGAGTTTTTGCACTTTGGCCCGCTTCGTTCATAAGTGTGGCGTCAGTTCATCTCTCATCGCAAGCACGCAACAGAAGACCAACTTTGTGTTCTTTGACTGAAATAACGAGAGTTTTCACACTTTTTCCCGCTTTGATCATACACAGAGCCCTAGTCGATCTCTCACCGCGATCCTCCAACGGACGATGAATTTGTAGTCTCCCTCCAATCCCCAAATGAGGAGAATTTCCGCAACTTCCCTTTCGGATGTGTCACCCGACGTTAGTCGATCTCTCACTCCGCGAGCACCCAACGGCAGACAAACTTGTCGACACTCCCTCCATCTCCCGAATCAACAATTTTACTGCAGAATGGGAAAAATCTTTGATTTTTCATTCGGGAGATCATCTAGGGCCATTTCAGTATTTTTCTCGGACTACTTCAGAATTGATAACAACTTCTGAAGATTACGCAATTTTTCATCTTTGAGGCATTTTGATTCTCTTTGAGCCCATCAACCCATTTCGTTGCTCCGAAGTATTTTTTAAGCCTTTTCTCGAACTCAGCGCAAAAGTCCACTTGAAAATCGAATTGAAATTTGAAAGTTTGAACGATTTTCCAATTTGGGGAAATTTTGGCTTCTTTGGGCCCATTAACCCTTTTTGGTGTTTCAAGGAACTGTTCAAGCATCTTCTTCGGACTCAGCGCAAAATTCCACTTGAAAATCGAATTAAAATTTAAAAGTTTGAACAATTTTCCAATTTGGGGAAATTTTGACCTTTTTTGGGCACATTACCCCATTTTGGTGCTTCTTAGGATTTTGTTACCATTTCTCTCGTTTTCCCCGTCCATATTCCCTTGAGAAACAATAATTTGATTGTTAAAATTTTCGAAATTCAGCTCAATACCGTAAATTAATTAATTTTCAAGCCCTATTTTGGGAACCTTGGCGATTTGGTGAATTTTCGGCACATTTTGATCCATAACTCGGCCCAGAGAAGTCGTAGAAACTTCAGATGTGGCTCAAATTAAAGATAAAATTGAGATACAAATTTCGTAGATTCGAAGTAGACACCTAACGTTTCGCGTTTTTACGCTAGAATAGATTTAGCGCAAACTCCTATTTAACTGATAACATCTTTCTGGTCCACCCTGTATAAGCCTTTTAATTATTTATTTTATTTATTTATTTTTTTTACGAACGGGACAGTCAAAATTGGTATTCGTGAAGCATTCCTAACTGAGAACAGAGATCTTGACTTCCTTACTATGCGCTCGATGCGACAGTCCACACCGAGTTGAAATTCTGGGCTGAAAAACTGGCAACCACGGAGACGGCTGTGCCATTCTATGATCCTAAAGGTTTTCAATTATTCCATTCATAGAAGAAACTCGACTTTTTAGAGCGAGATGAGTACAATATCGGAGAATATACAAACTGATGCAAGAAAAATATTGTGGATTATTTTTGATTCCATAGACGACATCGCATCGTGCGCTCGAAGAACGAGACTAATAAGTGGGTAGGGGATGTTACGTTGGCGCAAATAAAAGTTACACAAACTTGAAAACTTTCCGACGAAAAGGACGGTACGAAGATATGCTCGTATAATCCGGACTTTGATGTAGGTTCGATTGTCGTAGACGAAACAATTTTATATAATTTTTGTACTTTTCTTCGGTAAAATAGAATATAAGAGTGAGTGTAATTGCACCGAGGGTTAATAGAAAAACTTGCTGCATTATGTTCTCTAATTTTTTTAATACCAAACTTCGTTACGGTCGTAGAGAAACGTCGTACGAGCGAAAAGTGCTTAGCATCGTTCTATAAAATTTTCTCAAGACCTCTTTCTCACATACGCGCTAAATTCTATATTTCAAGACTTATCTCGCACTTTTGAAATACGAACTAAAAGTCTGTCCGAGCTTTTTTAAAAAATTTTTAGAATTGTTTTAGCCCACCTTCGCATCGTTTTTATCGTCGGGTGAAAAAAAAAAAAAAAAAAAAATATCAGACACGAACGCATCACGCATGATAAGTTGAGACGTCCTTAGAAAAAGTCACTCAGACAATAGAGAGGGTGTATGATGTAGCAATTTTATTACGTAAAGAAATGACGCACTTTCGCTCTTCTTTCTTCTACTCTTTTTATTACTTATCGATTCTTTTCTGTACGAGTATTTTTCATTTTCTCGACTGTCGTCGTGTAATTACGCGCTTAATTCTTTTCGTCGAGGAAATAAATTAAAAAAGCTGACGAGAATTTAATCCATTTAATTACGGTATATTGTAGTGTACACGCCTACAAAACATAGCCGTACGTTCCGAAAGTCATAATAAATTAATACTCGATGTTCGCGTTCTACGACAAGGTGATTACACAAAACTTTCAAAATACTGTTTGAGAGAGGAAAGAGGTCTAGCATTAGCCGAACGCATTTGCTGGAAAACTTTGCACGTAATACCAGCGTGCATACTTGAATTACGTGTCCGGCATTTTTTCCGGCTTTCCAATCACTTTTTCTGACTCGAATCGGTCTCTCGAACGGGATAATTGCCAATATTTTCCAGGGACATCAAGAACGTTACTAATTTTCCTCTCTCGCTTTGACAAATGACGGATCATGGTAAATTGGGAAAAACATAAATAAGAGAAGGGACTGAATGAAATATAGCCGCGTCAGGTGAACGAACAGATATTTCATTCTCGTCCTTCTCGTGTCCGCTTTGGCCGGCCTAAGATACGAGCGAGTTTTGTGATCTTCCAAAAATTTCACTTATTAGAAAATGGATTCGAATACCATACGGACAACGGAATCTAAGCTTACCAGGCAATTTCTTCATTCGTACGAATTTTTATAATGACCCCTTTTACGCGAAAAAAAAAGCATTAATTGATGCCAGTAAGTTCTACAGTAAGCGAAACTGTTCTTCTAATTTAATTACCGCGTTCAGCTTCTCTCCCAAGGCAACCATCAATTACGAGAGTTTCACCAGCCTACTAAACAGCCTACAACGAGTTACGAGCAAATTAAGATTTTATACGAAATTTTATAATATTACAAAAATGAAAAATTGTGATAATGGCGCACGTGTGTATTAAAACAACGATCGTAAAAAAAGTTGGACTATTATCGCGCGAGCCTTTCGATAGAGATTCTCGCTTATTTCGTTAGCGAATGAAAAATTAATTTTTTTCTATCGACCACTGATCCATAAAACCCGCCCCTGATGCTACATTCGCGGTACCTCCAAGGCGATACAGGATACGTTCGGTTTTTAGTTTGAAAGTATTTGTGAATCAATCGCATGACATTCTTACGAGTCAGGAGATGACGCGGTGTGAAATTGAGATCATGAGATGAAAGTGAAATAAGAGAAAGGAGATGAGAAGTACGAGAGAATTTTATTCTTACACTACACAATTATGCACGACATGGAAAGCAATTGAGTCACCGGTCTTGAGTCCACATCTCCAAATTTATCTATTGACCTGAAATCGACCGCCCTATTGAGTCAAGTTTTCAAATAGCTTTGTACTTCTATCGACCTTGGAGTCAATTGGAGTTGATACCTCTAAATTTTAATGAGGAACCTGTTTTATTGGGGGGTCGGAAAAACGTTCGGGGAGGTCGACAATTTTCCCAAGTTCCCCTCCTATCTCATAAAGCTCAGGGGTCGACAATTTTCCAAGTCCCACTCTAATCACATAAATAGCTCGAAGGAGCCCCTTCAAGTAACTAGATATGCACACCAATTACCTTAACCCATTTCATTGGAGCACCTTGCGCCTTGTCAAGGCGATGAAACCCCAAGTCAAATTTTTCGCAAAAAATACTGATCAAAATGGAAACTAGGATTTTTTTTCGAGGGCCATAAGTTGAAGTTATTACATCACTAGATAAGTAAGTTCATAGGTCCGATGAAGGTGGTGGCGGATGATGAACGACAACAGTTTCGGTAGATCCTTGAGTGAAAGGACGTCCGCTGCCCGGCAAAGCTTAGAGCTTGAAAATTTTTTCCAAGTCCCCCTCCTATTATATATAGCTCCAAAGTCCGGGCCAGTGACGACACAATTTGATGACTTCATTGATTTGGTACGTCAACATTTTTCAGATTCTGCGTGCCCCATAAAACAGGTTCCTACCACCCCTCTTCCAACACCATTAGAGAACCTGTGAGTTTTTAATACATTAGATGATCGTGGTTTATAATGATGATCAATTACTTGATAAAGTCAAACATTTTCCAAGTATCGCAAGATGGCCGAAAATTTCGAATTTGTTCAAAGACTTTTAATTTGGTTGGAGTCCCCTCCCGGATACCTATTTCCTTCGAAAATTTCCAAGTTCCTATAAATTAGATCAAACTAAACCTTCCTAACGTCAACCTAAGTCGAAATTCTCGTATTAACAAGTCAAAAATTTGCCAAGTTATGAAGTGGGTCGGAGTTTCTACTTAACGCCGAGAGGCTAAGGTTTCAAAAATCGGAAGTAAATCAAAGCACCGTTTCCCGTCTGAACTACAATTTCTGAGCTGCTAGAAGAAATAAGCGAAGATTCATCGGACAAAACCAATAATATTAGGCTGGATTTTGATCACAAAGTAACTTATTACAAGAACTCAATGTTGAATTTAGTCAATTTACACAAGAGAAGATGAGAATGTCGAAGCTGCGGTAGATATAAAGAAAATCTGAAATACTACTTCTTACACAGTTTACAAGAAATCTCAATTTATGCTTGAAATAATTATTAAAATTTCAACTCTATCCATTACTGAAATCCCCGTTCAAGTATCAACAGCCGATAATTAATTCGCTCAGCAGACCGTGAGGTAGAGTCTCATAGGTTTAAATTTCTCAAAACAGGATGAATAACGAAGGTGAGCACATTTAACTCGAGGACCAGCCTAGAAACTCTCCGAACAGAATCACAAAATTACACTAGATATAAAGAAACACTTTGTTGCCAATCAAAGTCTCTATTTTTTTCCCCAAGTTCATTGGATTTCCTATGTTATTATTTTTTAATTCGCGCTATTACTCTAAGGAGCCTTAGCCGTCAACAAAGTAATATTGTTGCCGTTGCCCAGGACACACCACGTGGAGGTGGCTCCAATGCGTCCCAAGACACTAAAGATCCTAGTCCTACACTAAAGATAAAAAAAAAAAGGAATTCCCTATACATAGAAGACTGTGCACGACCACAACAGTCAACCCCGGCTAATGAAGATAAAATCCCTGCGAGGTATATCCGAACGTGGTGCGCTGTACCTACAACTGCAAAAATGAGAGAAGGCGCAGGCACCCACGTCAGTCCGCCACGAATTACGAAGACTGTTTACAACTTCAACGTCTCAGTTACAACCTCAGGTGGTTGCCTCTTCATTGGCGGAGTCAAGTAAACTGAGTTAAACTCATCCTGCGCCCCACCGTGAGCTTATCCGATCGTGGGTGCACTGAATAATCGAAAAGCACAATATCATCACGCGCGCGGTTAATCCGCATTATGCGTTCAATGCACTTCCTGTAAGACCTAACCATCATATAAAGTATAATATGTAGATAGAGTAATAGCGCGAACCAAAAATAAACAACATCTTTAGTCAAAATTTGGAATTGTCATTCCACCCGTGTTTCAGAATGGAACGGCCGCTACAAACTGACGATGTTTTCAATTTTAATTTTTCAAATTAGAATAGGTATGATTGAAGGTAGCACGGTATCATCGCGCGCGAGTATATCCGCATCTTGCGCTCAATGTACTTCCTGCAATCCACCTACGATGGCGCAAACAAAATTTCTCAACACCTTAGTCAAACTTTGGAGTTGTCGTGCCACCCATGTTTCAGAACGGACCGACCGCTACAAAATGACGATGTTTTCAATTTAAATTTGAATTGAAAAAAATTTATATCGAAATGAAATTAAACGATCCAAAAGGAGAAAAGAGGTCGTAATTGACCAATACCGATTGTTTAAACAGGAGTCGTCGGCTTACCCACCCATATTTCAGAGTGAAACAGCAACTCCGGAATAACGGTTGGTATACTATAAGCCCTGAGAATAATTTTGGATGAAAAGGGGTATGATTGGTGGTAGCACAATATCATCGCGCGCGAGTATATTCGCATCATGCGCTCAATGTACTTCCTGCAATCCATCTATAATGGCGCGAACCAAAAATGAACACCACCATGAGTCAAAATTTGGAGTTGTCGTGCTACTCGTGTTTCAGAATGGCACGGCCGCTACAAAATGACGATGGTTTCTATATTACTTTTGATCTGAAAGAGGAAACATTAGTACATTAATTTGAGCCGAAAGGAAAGAGGTCGTAATTGACCAGTACCGGTAGTCTAAACAGGAATCGTCGGCTTACACACCCATATTTCAGAGTGCAACAGCTACTCCGGAATGACGGTTGGTGTAATCAAGCCCTAAAAATAATTTCGGCTGAAAGAAAATACACTTTTTAATTAGAATTCGGTGTGATTGATGGTAGCACAATATCATTGCGCGCAGGGTCATCCGCATCACGCGCTCAATGTACTTCCTGCAATCCACCTGTAATAGCTTGAACAAAAATGAACAAAAATTTGGAGTTGTCGTGCCACCCGTATTAATTCAGAATGGAACGGCCGCTACAAATTGACCATGGGCTCGATTTAAATTTTTATTTGGAATGAAAAAATATTGTGCCAAAATTCGAAAGGCAGGAAAGACGCCCTAAAAATAATTTCGGCTGAAAGAAAGTACACATTTTAATTAGAATATTAGTGTTAGTATCCCAGCATGATTAGTTCAAGCAACACAAATGTACCGGTACACATAGGAAACGTACAAAAAATAATTTCAAAAAACACCGTCATGCAAACGCGAGCAAAGCGAAAAATCGAACGGAAAAACTAACGCGTCCACTTTCCACATCTGTGATAAATATACTAAACTGGTTGAGAGCTGAAAGGAGAGAGCGAACCGTGCACTTTCTTGAATGCAAGGTGACGTGTGCAAATTTTACCGGTCCTTTCTTGCTCATTGGTTGAATGATTCAAAAGAAGGAGTGACTTAACGGATTCGAAAGGGTATCTAACAGGTACCTGGCACTTCGACACGATGTGAATGAGTATATGTGCCTTTGTATCTTATTAGCGATGACACACACACACACACACGCGCGCGCGCTTAATGAATAGCAACAAGTCCGACAACATCATCACAATCGGAAAATTGCGATCTGACTTAACAAAAAATCTGAAAATATTCGTCACATACAGAGTTTTTTCCGCACGACACTCAGAACTCGAATATTTCATCGATGTGTTGTACCATCGAAACCCCTCTCGAGTCGGGCCTCTCGAATCCGGATGATTAGCCCTCTCTTCTTGCCTCCAGATCAAATTTTATACCTGTACTTTTTTTTTTCAAAATGTTTTGTAACTCGATGCGTAAATAAAACACATATCAAACGGAGTAGCCGTTTTATTCAGAACTGAACTCAATACAATTCCTTAAACATAGATTGTGCTATACGCTAAGGTCATTGACTTCACGCTGCCAATCTGAGTAAGCTTGAATCATCTCACCGCCGCGCCGTGAGTGTACAAATACGTAGATACCTAGATAGGCGTGCAAAGGTACACCGCATTACTTACCCTATACTTGACTCGACAATGCAAACGAAAGACGAAATATTTAAAATGTTCATAATTGAACATTTTCCCGCCTTGATCAGAAGGAATTCTGATCAATAGATAATTTATAATTAATTGACCAGCATGAATTAATCTTACCTTTTAATAGATGACTCAAGATATGTATTTGGGCAAATAGAAAACTGACGACTGAGGCTAAATGTATATTGATTTAGGAGAGATTTGAGCGAAAGGGCGATGTAACAGATTTTTTTTTTAATCTGATGCCAGACCGTTTTCTGAGTATGTTCGGTATGCGTACCTCGAATTGAGCAAACGAAATGCCCTCTCAAATCTCAAAATTGGTTATAGTAACTTGTACATGTGATTAGACCAAGTTTTTCGTGATAACAAAATATCGATTACAGTGTGATTACAGTAGCATAAGTACCCAAAATACTTCTAATCGCAAATTTGCTCCCCATAAGAAAACGTAGGAAGCAAACCGATCGTATGGTATTAATTAAAATTGAGAAAGAATTGAGGGATTGAAAGTTCAATTTTGGAAGCTGATTACCTCACACATTATAAAAATAAACTTTTAGCGCTTTTGTTGGGGGTACTTCCAGGAAATTTTCGTCCACAAACGCGGGCGCGAGCGAGGTTGATGACGTCACGGAAAGGGGAGGGGGACTTGGAAAAACGACGGCTTGTCGAGATTCGAGAGAAATATAGACTCTCAAACTATATTATACTAGGCTTATAGTAGGTCTAGGCCTTCTTTATACTACCTTTATGGGTCTAGGCTTCCTTGAATTTTAAACACCAAATCCCATTTACTCATAAAACAGGTTCCCTGCGTTCCTCGTTTAACTTCATTAAGGAAGCCGTCGTTTTTCCAGGTCCCCCTCCTATCATAATTATATAGCTCGAGAGTTGAAATTTTTCACAGTCCTTCTCCTATCATATATGGCTTGAGTGTCGAAATTTTTCCAAGTCCCCCTCCTATCATATACAAGGTGGACCAGAAAGATGTTACCAGTTAAATGGGAGTTTGCGCTAAATCTGTTGTAGCGCGAAAACGCAAAACGTTAGACGTATAGTTTAAGTATACAAATTTTGTATCTCAATTTTATCTTTAATTTGAGCCACATCCGAAGTTTCTACGACTATTCTGAGCCGAGTTATGGACCAAAGTGTGTCGAAATTTTACGGCAGGGTTTCCTAAAGTTGTGAATTATCGAAAAACAATTTTCCATGATTGAAAGAATCGTGTAATCTTCAAAGTGTTCCCCGATCCTGCAGTTAAATTTAGCGCTGAATTCGAATAAGATTGATAAAAAATTCTGCAAAGTACCAAAATGGGTTATTGGGCCCAAAAAGGGTCAAAATTTTCCCAAAATGATAAAACCGCCTAATCTTTGAAGTTTTTCTCGATTTTGAGATGAAATTTAGCGCTGAATCTGAATAAAATTGCTAAGAAATTCTGCGTAGCACCAAAATGGGTTAATGTGCCCAAAAAGGGTTAAAATATCCCCAAAATGATCCAATTGCCCAAGCTTTAATGTTTTTCTCGATTCTGAGATAAAATTTAGCGCTGAATCTGAATAAAATTATTGAGAAATTCTGCGAAGCACCGAAATGGGTTAATGGGACCAAAAAGGTTCGACATTTCTCCAAAACGAAAAAAATCGCCTAACCCTCAAAGTTTTTCTTGATTGTAAGGTAAAATTGTGGGCTGAGTTGAAGAAAAACTGTTGAATGTGAAGCACCAAAATATGTGGAAGTGCCCAAAAACGATCACAATCCCACCAATTTGGAAAATCGCTTAGTCTTTCAAATTTCATTTGGTTCTCAAAGAAATCGAGCTTCGTGAGAACAAAGATTGCTCCCGGTGATCGACTGAGGCCCTGCGTATGATCGAGGCTGGTAACAGTGTGAAAACTCACATTGTTTCATCATGCGATGGAGAGCATGGTATTAAGATGCTCGTCTTACATTGTGAACTCGCAGTGATTGATTGGCCATAGTGCCTCTAGCAATGAAATGCGGGTAAGAGTGCGATCATTTTCTCGTAGCGCCAGCCGAGAGAGTGACGTTTCAGGGAAGCTTGTCTTCCGTTATCCGCTTGCGGTGAGAGATTGGATAGGGCCCTCGATACCACGGAGTCAAACGAATGCTCAAAAATTCTCGTGGTTTCTCATAAAGGCACAAATGATGCCATGAAGTTTGTGATAAACCACGAGTATTTCCGTGCATTCATCCGCCTCGACCATACGCGGGGCCTCAATCGATCTTTTACCGCGAGCATGTAACGAGGAACGAAGTTGCCGGTATCATTGTCTCCTTGGCAAGAAACAACAGGAGTTTTTTGCGGAAGCACGCACCTTGATCATACACAGGACCTCAGTCGATCTCTTACCGCGAGCATGAAATGGGAAACAAATTCGCCGGTTTATATCGATACATCGACATTGATTATATCGATACATCGACTTTTATTATATCGATACATCGACCTTGATTATATCGATACATTAACCTCGATTATGTCGATACATCGACCTTGATTATGTCAATACATTGATTTTGTTCATATTGATAGGTTGATCGATATGCTAATTTCGATTATATCAACAAATTGACCACGATTATATCAATAAATCGATCTCGATTATATCGACATATCAATCTTGATTATAGCAATACATCGATCTCGATTATATCGATATTGATTTCATGCTGGGCTATTGTAGTACGTTCAGATTTCATTATAATATCATCATCATCATCGGTTCTTGTCCCCCATGTCTAAAGTCTCAGCGATCCATCAACCAATTTCCTCCACTACTGTTCCCGGTCTGTCCGGTCCTCCGCTTTACGTAAAGCTCGTTCCAGGGGCTGGTCCGAAATCTCCTTGATCTGATCCATCCATCGCTTTGGCGAGCGACCTCTTAGTCTTTTACCCTCGACTTTTCCCCAGACCACCAGTTTCTCCAGGTTGCCCGAGGGTCTACGGATGATGTGGATTCAATGGTCGCAGTTAGTGGACAGTCTAGTGCGTACATTCAGTTCGCTGGTTAGGTTAGCGCTGTCCGCGGGATTCTCAGAAGACGTCGGTGTGCTCACGTTTCAAAGGCATCAATGCTTTGCCTGTTGGCCATTTTTATTGTTCAGCTCTATTTAATAACATTGGAAACACAAGCGTGCGCAGCAGCCTCAACTTGGTTCGGTGGGTGATTGCGGTGTCTTTCCATACAACAGTGAGTTTGGAGACAGCAGCACTCGCAAGTATTATTCGTCTGCGTATTTCTTTTGCTGACTCCGTCCTTGTCTACAAGAGATCCCAAGTACACAAATGTGTCTACTCTCTCGTACTCTGGCAACAGGGTGCTTTGAGGCAGCATACACGTTCTATCAACGATCATCCTTTATTGATCGCTAGTCCAAACTTGGAGCTTTCCTCCTCCTCGTGTTTTACCAGCTCCGCCATTTCCTCCATGGATTTTGCACATAACGTGAGGAGGTTACTGATCTGCTGGCCGCCTATGTTGATTCCGCCATTCCAGCCTTCGAGACATTTCTGGAAGATGCATTCACTATAGATATTGAACAGCGTCGGCGAGAGGATGCATCCCTGACGCACCCCCTTTGATGGTTCAAACAGAGACCAGATTCGTTGTCCTGGAGTCTTACTAAAGCCAAACTATCTGTATACAGGTTCCTCATAATTGCAGTTAGGTGAGGGGGAACGCCCACCGAGTCTAGGACTCCCATTTAACGCACTCAAAAGACTTGTTGTAGTCGATAAAACGGAGTATCACTGGTTTACCAATTTCGCGGTGGCGTAAGTTTAAAATCTGGTCTCTTGTGCCTTTTCCTCGCATACAGCCGGTCTGCTCCTGCGAGTCTATGTAGTAGCGTAACCTCAGATGTAACACATTTAGCATAACTTTACTGCCGTATAATATAAGCGAAATAGTTCGGTGTTGCCACAGCACGTGATTCTTCGCTTCTTGTGCAGAGGAATAAAGACAGATTTCCTCCAATCTTGCTGCCAGTTGCCCTTATCACAGATGCCACTGCATATTTTATATAAAATATCGACGCCCTTCTCACCATTAGCCTTTAACGTTTCAGCCGTTGTATCGTCAGCGCTTTAATATTCTTCAACTTTGTGATGGCTCTTCTTACTTCGTCTTTTAGTATACTTGGTTCCTTTTCCTCCGGTAATGGTACTCCGGACAGCTTCCCGGACGAATCGCGGTATCGTTCCTGACAATATGTTTTCCAGCGTTCCGCTATCTCATTTTTATCTGTCAAAATGTTTCCGTTCTCATCTTCAATGGCCCACGTTCTAGCCTCGAATGAACGCGTCAACCTTTTGATTTCTTTGTTTTGTTCATTTAGCTCCTCAATTCTATTGCATATTTCGTGAATGTATTTATTTTTATCCTGCCGAATCTCACGAATCCAACATCCACAGTAACCGGTCAGTATATAAGCGTGAAATAAGGATCGAACCGCTATAGAAACTGCTATTTTCTGACCAAGAAACGCCCTCGAGTCGTATCCTCTCGCGAACAAGTAGCAGGACACGATTTATTTGTACTGCAATCACGAGATCTATCTTAGTTTTCACGTCTGTAGTCGCACGATCGATTGGCCTCAGAAAGTTTCCTCATCCTCTTCTTCAGATTGATGCCTAAAAGGTTAGAAAAGTTACGAGCGCGCCCGGCCGAAGCATCGAAACGCTATAATTAAGGAAGCGAATGCGCATACCATCCTAGATATTCATCCTCTTATCGGAAGCTTTGATTTACTGTTACGTTTCGCGTAATCCCTTTTGGAAAAGGTTTCAGACGAAAAAGAACTTCGTTCTCGTGTGATGCGTACGCGTATACGTCGTGATAAATGAGCGAACAAAATTTCCAAAACGAAAAGTTTGGCCGCGACGACGAAAAAATAGAACTATATTGCAAACCCTTCCTTTCCGTTTTGATTTGAATCAGAGAGAGAAAAAAAGAAAGAATATGTGTATCATTCGAAATCCTGTTACCCGCAACAAAGAATACGAGAAGCTCCCCCATACGCGTACGAATCAGAATTAGAATACGGGTATTTGCTCAATAAACTTCATAATACAAATAAGTATATTGCGTGCGTATCTTATACGACCTATTTTCAACATTTTAGGGCTGGTACTGAACTGCCTAATTCATCCGGAATGTTTCGAAGTAGACCTAGGACTATTAATTTTCGTCGGTCAGTAAACTGACCTTTTTCTTCTCTCGATTGTACATTACGAGGTACTACGAGGAACTGAAACACTACACAAACAACAAGTCCAGCACAAAAAGAATCTCAATTTAGACACAATTAAGAGCGAGTGCTTTTTTTTTCTGTGATGAAATCCTTGTACGTTTTGTAGAAGTTCTTAAGCGAAACTTCTAGAGACCAAATCGTCTCAAAAATCTGTTCGCAAGTGTACAAACGGCGAGAATTTCAAGAAAAGCTCCAAGTTAGAAAAGCAGAAGGCCCATCAAAATTTCTTCTCAGTAGGGACCCGGTATCTGTATTTTAAAGAGAGTATCTTTAAAACCTTGTCTGTGTGATTGTCATATCAAAGCGGTAATTGGCCTACAGGCTGTTGTCGGTACCACCCAAAAAAAAATTAAGCCCAATAAATAAATAAGTGCTTTTCCCACGTTCCATCCCTAGATTACAAAAGTCACTACCTTGGTTCTCTGTGTTCTTTGTTTAACATTGTTGAGGAAGCCGTTGTTTTTTTTTTTTCAATTCCTTCTCCTACAATGAAAATTTTTCTGAGGCCCCCTCTCATCATATATAGGTCTAGAGTAAGAAGGCTCTAGCCGGGTAAGGGGGGGAAATGGGCTTGGTCGAAGAATGTTCTAAACGTCCGTCACACTGTTGTCCTCACTAAGAAAACTCGAAATCCAAACAATTGGATCCATCCGCTCACCCACATGGGCTGCAGAGTCATTTTTATGCCTAAAACTCAAATGGCTGTATCTCAGGCAATAATGGTCGCACAGCAATGAAACTTGAGGATATTTTAGTATATGTGAACGTTCATCCATGGTATTTTTTTTTTCAAAAAAAAAACATTCATATTTTCCCTAGTTTCTAGCAATATAAAACTTCAAACTCGAATATAAAAAAAAATTGGGGGGGGGGAGGCACTTGGGGAAAATTATTCATTTGAAGTACCATACCCTCTACAACAACATATATTAGTACCATTGTCCTCGGTAAGTGGAACATCTCAAAAAAATCAATATTTTTAATGAATTATTGTGATTTTTCCATGAATAGCGGGGTGAACTACAACTGCTACCGCAATAGACCGCGAGAAATTGATAGTCTTCACCCTGGAGGACCGTGAGTTGTGGTATTTCGTTATCAGTCAAGTCAATTTTTAAGTAAATATGACCGTCGAATTTGAAGAAAATGGTCAAAAATTCTCCAGTCGCTGGAACGTTCTGAAAATGACAAATAATCGAGAAAATCAATTTTTTCACCCTGGAGGACCGCGAGTTTTGATATTTCGTTCATCGTCAATTATTATGTAAACATGTCCGTCGAGTTTGGAGAAAATGGTCAAAAAATTCTCCAGTCGCTGGAACAGTCTGCAAATAGTAGAAACTCGAGGAAGTCCACTTTTTCAACGTGAAGAACTGTGATTTTTGGTATTTTATTCATCAATTACGTCAAATCTTATGTAAATATGTCCGCCGAGTTAGAAAAAAATGATAGAAAAAAACACGTACGAAAATACAGAGCGGGGTAAAAATATAGATGTTGAGTCGAGTAAAATACCAAATGAAATCACGTAGAAGTTCATAATTCATTGAAGTTACTTGCCTCAGGTGAGATCATGCATTGGTCTCGCCGATACGAGAAGAGAAAAAAATTTCGTTCGAAGTGCTAGACATTGAAACTTGGGTACTTGGCTATGCTGTCAATCAAAGTCTTCGTCCTCTAGACTACCCAGCTCGGACACTGTTGGCGTTTTGTCGATATGTATATACTCCCATCTGTAATGAAAATTCGTTCACGAAAAACTTCTTAGCTATGAAAAATCCAAGGATCAATTGAGTGCAAGCATTCGAAAAGGGTCTAACTCGAAAAATCTCATTTCGTGAAAAAGCAGTTGAAGTTTTGATTTCAGTTTGCGAATAAAACCGTGGAGGGGCTGGAGGTTCTTGCGAGATTTTTTTTCCTTGGAAAGTATCAACATTACCCTGTCAAAATCAACCATCAGAACATTCATAGCATCGTTACATTTTTTAGAATAGCGTCTTATGTTCTGAGTAACTTAGACCCTTTTTCCTTGCCATTAATTTTTCGACTATTGGAGGACGAGAAACCGACTAAAATTAATGAAAAAACGTATTTTTTTAAATTAAAGAATGTAAAAAACATATTAATAATGGATATTTCTCGTAAACGGTGATAGATAGAGACATGAGGTAAATTGCATTCGAAAGCGGAAGGTTTGCTGCTTCTTTCAAGCCAAAAATCGCAAAAAGGGTCCAAGTCGACTTAGACCTTTTTGGAATGCTCGCACTCAATTGTAAAGAAGAAAAAAATTTTCTGGCATAGCCAAATAAATGAAAATCATGTTCCATGTCTTTTATATTTTATCAGTCATCTTGAAATATTTCAGTCTAGGCTTCTACTAGGTCAAGTGTTCGTGAGATATTATTCGTTTACCCCTTTACCTATCTTGGCGTCGTATAAGTCATCTATGAGAAATATGAGGTAGCGCGAACTCGCTCCGCTCGTTCGCCCACTGTCTCGCTGTTGTATTGGAATGGTATGAGACAAATTTTCTAATTATTAATTATATTAATTATTTATTTATTTAATTATTTAATTATTTATTTATTTAATTATTTAATTATTCAATTATTTATTTATTTATTTATTTAATTATTCAATTATTCAATTATTTATTGATTTATTTATTTATTTAATTATTCAATTATTTAATTATTTAATTATTAATTAATTAATTATTTATTATTATTACGCGGGTTGTACTCCCGAATTTCTGAATCACCCACGGGGTAGAGATTTTCTAATTATTAATTATATTAATTATATTAATTATTTAATTATTAACTAATTAATTATTTATTTATTTATTTATTTAATTATTTAACTATTTAATTATTAATTAATTAATTAATTAATATAATTATTTATTATCATTACGCGAGGTGCACTCGCGAATTTCTGAATCACCCACGGGGTAGAGATTTCTCTTGACGGGGGGGGGGGAGGGGGGTTGTACTCGCGAGTTTCAAAATCGGGGTCCGGCGAGAGAAAAAACATGGAACATGTCAAAAAATGACGGCTTCCTTAACGAAGTTAAACGAGGAACGCAGGGAACCTGTTTTTCAGAGTCGAAATTTTTCTAAGTCCCCCTCCTATCATATATAGCTCGACAGTCGAAATTTTTCTAAGTCCCCCTCCTATCATCTATAGCTCGAGAGTCGAAATTTTTTCCAAGTCCCCCTCCTATCATCTATAGCTCGAGAGTCGAAATTTTTTCCAAGTCCCCCTCCTATCATATATAGCTCGAGAGTCGAAATTTTTCTAAGTCCCCCTTCTATCATATATAGCTCGAGAATCGAAATTTTTCCAAGTCCCTCTCCTATCATATATGGCTCGAAGGTCGAAATTTTTTCCAAGTTTTTCACTGGACGGCGCACGGCGGACGGCGCACGGCAGATTTCTCAAATAGCCCCCCATAAAACAGGTTCCCTGTTAAAACTCCAGTTTCTGGGATGCCCTGGAAATAGTAAAAACTCCAGGTAATCCACTTTTCCAACATAGAAAACCGGGATTTTTCTTATTCTGTTTATCAATAAGTTAATTCTTATGTAAATACGTCCAATGAGTTGGAAAAAAAATAGTCAATAAATTCTCCGGTCGCTGAGACAATTGAGGAAATCCACTTTTTCAACCTGGACAACCTGGGATGTATTGGCATAAGATTTGAACTAATTGATAAATAAAATACAAAAAAATCACGGTCTTCTAGCTTGGAAAACTGGATTTTCTCAATTATTTGTCACTTCCAGAACGTTCCAGCGACTGGAGAATTTTTTGACAGTTTTTGGGTACTATGGAAACCGAGTCTTGAGTACTCGAAAATCGGTCTGGATGCTAAGGGACCCAAGTGTTGGGGCCCTCAACAGTTGGTTCAGTATGCTATGGGAACTGAGTGTTGGGCACACGCTATGGGTTCCTCATGTTAACATCAAGGGGTCAACACCCTGCTTTTTTTTTTGAGCGAAAAAATTTCAGCAGGGAACCTGTTTGATGGGATGGTACTTTGAAGAAAAATGACAAGCGCTGGCATGCAAAACGTGGGACTTGGAAAAATTTCTACCACCACAGGCTATATTTAATTATTATGATGGTGAGGAACAAAATTCAAGCGTTATAGGAATGCTAATGCTAGTGACTCCTGTAGAAGAGGTTTCATGTTTGCCTCAATTTCCAAAGTTAATGAAGGCAACCTCGTGTAGTTTACCACGTGGGCTGCGAGTTTTTTCTTCAGACTTTACAATTGAGTGCAGTTGAGAAAAAATTACATTCACCTCACATCGGCTTGTTCCCCTACACCAGACATACAACCGCTTGCAAAATATCCCTACTGAACAAGTTTTACACACACAAGCACACATACTCATAAGCAGGGACTAGATTCCTAAAATCAAAATGAAGTTTGAATCATTATAAATAGGACATAGGGAAAAAATCCCATTATGCCAAAAAATGCCTAAATTGATAAGAGTGTTAAAAAGTGCCAAACTTACTACAAATCTTAGTTTGCAATAGAACTGAGACATTTCATACCAAATTGTTAACATTTTGTTAAAAATTATCAATTTTGGGGTCCATTTCACCAGCCCCCCCTTTCGAAATTTTCAATTTTTTTTGGCAAAATGAATTGTGCTTGATTTGTGCTGAATTGTGCTGCAAGAATTATATTTTGTGCTTCTCCCCTTCCGAAGATATACAAAAAAGTCTCAAGAGGCGGCTGGTGAAACGATAGCCCCCCCTTTTTGAAATTTTGAATTTTTTGGGGGCAAAATGAATCGTGCTCGATTTGTGCTGAATTGTGCTGCAAGAATTATGTTTTGTGCTTGCTCCCTTCCAAAAATATACAAAAAAGTCTCTAGCGGGGAGCCCCCTTTTTGAAATTTTTGATTATTAAAAAAAAGGGGGAAAAAAAGAAAAAACAAAGGGTATTTACAGTTTTACAATTTCACCTCAAGACTTTTGTCGATATCTTTACAATGAGGTGGGAACGAAATGTATATTTTTAGCACAATTCAGCACAAATGTAGCACAATTCATTAGGCCACATAAAAATTCTTCATGTAATAAAGGGGGGAGGGGTACATAAGATTGATCCCGATTGTGGAGAAGGGCTGGAAGTACGAAACGTCAAAAATTTTCAAAGCAGTAGACCAAAAGTCGAGCTCAATTCATTTAGCCGGATAATAATTCAAAACTTGGAACAAAAAAAAGAGTTCTCTACAGTTTCACAAGGTCACCTTCTAAGAATTTTGTGGATATTTTGAGTAGGGAGAAGAACAAAACATAATATTTGAAGCACAAATCGAGCACAATTCATAGAGGTCATTTCAAATTTAAAATTAGAAAAAGGAGAGGTTGTCGTTTCAGCAGCGCCCAGAGACTTCTTTGAGAATCTTGAGGAGGCAGCAAGCACAAATCTTTGCAGCACAATTAATTTCCCCCGCCCCAAGAAAAAAATCAAATTTCTAAGAAGGGGATTCTAAAGGAGGGGAGGAAGCACAAAATGTGAAATTCGGGGCACATTCAGCACAAATCGAGTACAATTTATGTTGCCGGATAAAAATTCAAAATTCAAAAATTTGCTGATATTTCACAATGTGAACCTCATTTTGGTGGAGAGGAGGACAGAATAAATTTTCCCGTAGACGGCTTGTCTGACAAAGTTCGGCAAGGCACGCAGGAAACCTATACTATGGGATAAATTTAGATTTTGATAATTAAATTGAAAATGTGGGACTATCACCAAAGTCAAAATATTCTCAATTTTCCCTCCCACAACTTGAAAACTGGAATTCTTTCATGTTCTCATTCTATTGAATACAACTTGAAGGTCAATATTCTAAGAGGGAATCTTGTTCTATAATTTTTCTTTAAAAAAGTATATATTACTTTTTGTCCGCTGTCTGGTAGAAATGCTAACCTGAAAATAATTTGGTATTCGGGAAAGAATTTCTATTTTTCTCTTCCTTCTTCCTTCTTCTCTCTTTTTTCTTTTTTTTTTTTCTTTATTTTCTGTAATGTAAGTCAGGCCATCAATTTATATGGCATAGGGTAGGATGACTTGAAAAAAATTAAACTTCCAAACTCTCGTATGATAGGAGGACTCCAGTTTTGAATTTCAATCTTAATACGTTCATAATCGAATTCTGCCCATAGAACAGGTTCCCTACATTTCTTGTTCACTTTCGTCAAGTTCCACTTACCTTATTAGGTTAGGTCAGTTTCCCCCAGATTGAAAGTCAATATTTCTCCAATACAAGTAGCTTGATAGTCAAAAATATTCCAAGTCCCATAGAACAAACAGGTCCCTGTTAAAATTTGGAAAAGTGAGGGGAGGGTATTGTTTTCACAGTAGCCCCACCAAAGATTGTGGATATTCAAAGAAAGAGGAATTCGCAAAACATAGAATTTGCGCATTTCAACTTTAATTGAACACATTTCATTCAGCAACACAAGAATGCACTATTTGGGTCTGTTGTTTGACAAAGTTACGTCCATTCTGGAGGAGGAGAAGAAGCACAAATCGAGCACAATTCATTTTGCCCCAAAAAATTCAAAATTTCAAAAAGGGAAGGGGGGCTATCATTTCAACAGCTCCCGCATAAACTTTTTTGTATATCTTCGGAAGGGGACAAGCACAAAACATAATTCTTGAATTCAGCACAAATCGAGCACAATTCATTTTGCCAAAAAAAAATTGAAAATTTCAAAAAGGGGGGGCTCCCCCTAGAGACTTTTTTGTATATCTTTGGAAGGGGACAAGCACAAAACATAATTCTTGCAGCACAATTCAGCACAAATCGAGCACAATTCATTTTGCCCCCAAAAAATTAAAAATTTCAAAGAGGGGGGCTGGTGAAATGGACCTCAAATAGTTCTTGAAATCAGGTGGATTTTATATGAAAAATATTGAATTTTGGGCCAAAATTGAGCCAATTTTTGTCAAAAATCCATAAATTTGGGCCTAAAGCTAAGTAATCTTAATTGGCAAAAATCAATAAAATTTGCTCTCAAAAGAGGAAGTTTTAATTGAAAATTGATAAATTTTTTGTTTTAAAATTGATTAATTTTGCTGAAAAATAAAGTCATTTTGGTTGAAAATTGAATAATTTTCATCAAAAGTGAGTAAATGTTCTGTTAAACGTGTATTTCACTCTCTTTTCTTTTAAATGCCAAATATAGTCGAATTTTTGAATTTGGGTGCCGAAATTCACACGTTTTCTTGCCAAAAAATCCGGTCTCTGCTCATAAGTAATGAATGCACACAAACAGGATTCAAATACTGGTAGGCACCCAATTGTCTAGAGCAGAGGAACTTGCTTTTTTTTTCGTATGTGTAACTGGTGTTCTCATCTTTTGTTTGTTGTACACACGCGCTAAAGGATCGTTAGAGAATAAAAAATGCTTAGCAATACTTATCTGGATTTTTGGGAACATTTTTAAATAGTTTTTAATGAACTACGTACTAGTTTTTTTTTTTTTTTTTTTTTTCTGCCATTCAATCAAAAACTTGGAAAAATTTTGACTGGCTAGCCTAATATTTGACAGGAGGGGGACTTATAGTTTTTGAAGCATTGTATATCTGACTCTGACTCATTGAAGGGACCAAGCCAATTAGTGTATGAAGCATTGCATGTCTAGTTACTTAAAGGGGCTACCCTATAATGCGGATCATGTCATCTTACCCCTATTGCTAACAAAACAATTTGTCAGTTGACCATCTTGGCTCCTGCCCTCCCCCTCTCCCTCATTCAAGCACTCAAAAACAACCACCAAACCATTTGTGGTACCCTACAATACTAACAATTAACTAACCATCACTCTAACATCTAAACAAACTGGACTGTCTACACAAATTCCACTGAATATTAACCTATGAAAACACCTTTCTTACTGCCCTTCTAATTTATCAGCATATTTACTCAATAATTTCGTACTTGGAGCCAAACAGCCCCAGTGTACCTCACTGCTTGTTAAAATAAATTGTGTTTTTCAATCTTCAAATTTGTTTCTCAACGTTCTTTTTTGTCCATAAAGGAAAGCCTTTATATCGGTGCCGGAGTTATTATGTTTGTTGAGGAATTTTTCCACTTTCATTTCTGTATAATTATGCCTGAATCAAATACTCCAATCAGTAGAATCAGGTAGGTGAATGTTATTGACGCCAGATTAAAAGTATATTATTCCGAGTGAAAAATATTCTCGCAGAAGCGCACGAAAGAGTAATCAACGAAAATACATTATCTCGAAGACACGTCGAGAAAGAACTGAAGTCCCATCCTTTTATTTTACGACCTTTTTTTTCTCTTTACCGGCGCGGGCTAGAAAGGCTCGCACCCGCGTCCAAATATATAACCGAAACATTTTTCGGAAACGTTTCAATGAACAAGACGTCGTTGTCGCGCTCACGTTTCAATCTGGACCACTTCGGATGCTCGCGATGGATTCATTTCCATTTCGCAGGCTTTAAAAAAAAATAAATTTCGTACTCGAAATCTGCAAGTCGCGAAATACGATTTCGAGCAACACATCCGAGATATTTAATCCGCCGAGCGAAGTCGGCCGAGATAATCGACCATTTTCTGAAGATTGCGTTGTCGACGAGAATTATAATCACGAAAGAAAGCGTGTTATATTTTCTCAGAGAGTAAAATTTATTTCAGCCGAAATTATTGTCCAAAAGCTATGTGAAAGGAAAGGATAAACGATACAATTAAAAGCAGATTTTAGTCGTATTTAACGAGAAGAGAAACTTATTCGCAGTCACTTCGAGTCCGCTTATTCATAAACGAGCAAATAATTTTTGGCGGAAGATTTTATCCGCGAAAAGCTGAAGGATTCTTCATTATAAAAAAGGTTTGACGTCAATGATAAATGTTACTTCAGTATAGTTGGGATGCTACTTAGAAAATATTTTACTGGTGTTTTATTACTGTTCTCGGAAGTTTTTCGTACACATTGTTTGTTTGGTTAGTTCACTTAAACATTGTGAAACGTATTTTCTGTTTTTTTTTTTTTCTTTCTTCTCCACCCTCAACATAGGGCGGTTACGATTTCCTTTGAAATACCGTATAGTATCAACTATGCCATCGAATAAAGTTTTCTATTCCTGTATATACAGCTTCAGCTAAAGTGGTTGTTTTTTTCTTCTCCGAGAACGATCTCGATTTTTCACATATCGCAAATCATATACTCGAACTTGTCAAGAGTCTCTCTTCGGAAATATTCTGAAATTTTTTTTCCAGTCTTCGGTGTATCCTGAAAACAGTTTACTGTAGTTTTTCTTTTTATATTACATTTTGAAAGTTTTCTTACTTAATTTCTTTTTCCGTTTCTACTTTTCAACTGCGACTTTTCTGCCTTTTTTCGATATTTTTTATAATATTTTTCGTTACAGAGCACGCGAAATGAGATCCTTTTTTCTTTCCTGCCTTCAAAATACACTTGATCGTTAAACGGAGTGGAAAGAATTATTTTCTTATACACCCTTATACGAGTGGATTAAAAGTTGGAATTTATTTATTGTTCTGGTTGAGTATGAATCAATGATTTAAATATATACTAAATTATTATGATTATATTACTGCTACAGGAGGGGTTCACAAAACAGTAATTGGGGCAACTGTATAGTGGTTCACACTTCATTGAGTTAAATAGTGGAAGGGTGCACCAGAACTCTTTGACAAGTTCTCTCTAATTGAAAATTAGCTTGGTGGTCAAAAATTTTTACAGCATATAACTCAGGTATCTGACTTTTTACAGGTGGTAGGTGCTTATTAAGAAACATTTGGCTGAGGGAAAGTCCAAGGACTTGAAATATCTTCGATCATCAAGCCTCACATATAATGTAAATGGAATGTACAGCATCTTGGACTGAATACTGATAAGCTGAGCAATCTGTATCATCTGCACTATCGCTAGGCGTATCAATATTCATTCTTACACAGACATTAATTCTTATATTCAACGGCTTTCCGAGATTGGACTTGTCAGTCTGCAGGCTTGATACTATAGGGGATTTTTTGGAAAATTTGCCGTACGCCATATGCCGCCCGACCAAAAACTTGAAAAAATTCTGACTCTCTATATATAATAGGAGGGGTCCTTGGAAAAATTTCCACTCTCGAATTATATATGACAGGCTTGGAAGAAAAAACGGCTTTCTAAATAACCCAGGAAGATTAGGCTCAAAAATAAGAATGGAAATAAATGCCGGCAAAGGTTTTTTTCGTGGATTATGTTTAAAATTGTCTCCTGATAAACATACTAAAAGTCCACAGTGATCAGGGGAGCGGGCCCTCCCCCAAAGGGAGTCAAAGTACCACAAAAATTAGTTTTCTGAGAATAAATCGAAAACTAAGCAACAGAGAAAAAAAAGTTTCAAACAAAAGTTGTTCTTATTGAGAAAAGAGGATAGAAGAATGGAGAACTTGAGGGTGGTGGAGATATGAGGAAGTTTCACCTAAATTACGACTCCAACAGTTCAAAAACTAATGTACTTCAACCTAATAGCGAAAAATTTGAATTTTAAATGCAAAGTGCACTACTTATGTGACATTTGCTTTGACTATATACCTCTTATGGACTGAGCTTCGTCCATATACTGCAATGTTGAACGATCGTGGAAATATGTACAGGGTGCAAAGGACTCCAACGTAGGCAGCCTGGGTAAGTGCGCGGAGGAGTAACAGCTTGTCCTCCCTGCGCAATCAACCGCGTCGCCTGTGTTGAGTCCTTTGCATCTTATTTTCTTATCATATCTTTCCACGGGCAAACGTCGTCTTAGCTCAGTCCATAAGAGGTATTATAGTCAAAGGCCATTCGGCAAGTAAGTTGTGCACTCGTCTTACCATTCATAGCATGCAATCTGGCACCATTTAGTTATAGCCTAGGCAAATTAGGTTTTGAAATGGAAATAAATGCCGGCAAAGGTTTTTTCGTGGATTATGTTTAAAATGGTCTCCTGATGAACATACTAAAAGTCCACAGCGATCAGAGAGCGGGCCCTCCCCCAAGGGGGGTTAAAGTACCACAAAAATTAGTTTTCTGAGAATAAATCGAAAACTAAGCATCAGAGAAAAAAAAGTGTCAAACAAAAGTTGTTCTTCATCAAATTTCCTATAAATTTCACTATATGTATGTCAACTTAGTCCAAAAACTCGAGCTGAAAAGTTGGTTTGAAAGTTGAGCGATTTTCTAAAATTGGTGTTAGTGTAGTCAAATTAGTCAGGTTTCGGAAAAAAAAAAGAATACTTATTTTCCTCTTCTCTAACAACCTATACAGTACCTTTACGCGAGCTGATGACCCACAGAGCAGTCAAATAGCTCACAGATAAAGAATAAAAAAAAAAAAACTTCAAGACATTCCAGGATACAATTCCAAAAGCAGCGAAGGTCAGGATTTTTCCAAGATCTCAACGTCCAACACTATGTCGGGAGATGTAATGGGACTTCATCGTCTGTATAAGATCAAGTCTTCAGGTGAAGGCTGCACTTGCATTCAAATTCTGCGCTTCTGGTGCAAATGGAGCCATCAGCGGCAAACCAAATCTTATACACAAGATGGAGTCTCTTTCATATTTTTACTTTTTTTATTTTTACAAATCACGCATACATGGATAAAAGTTGCGCAATCTTACTTACAGTAGGTCAAGGTCACTCGTGACCTCATTTTTGTCTCGCGATTTTGTGACTCAAATTTCAGAATGACCCCCCATTTTAAGACATATCCATGTGATCATACCTCACCGTATCAATTTTCATACTTCTACAATTAATAGCCTTTGTTTTTTCTAGTTTGCCGACCATCAATCTAGTTTCTATGATAATTAATTTCGAAATAGACGATCTTGCCACCTTCTAATTAATTTTTATCAAGTCTTATCAGATTTATTCAGAATGCTGCTCGAAGTTTTGTTTTGAATCTACCGTCAAATTTTGTGAGGCTTCCAAAGGATTGAATTACTTGTGCTCTCATTTCTCAATCTTCTTTTCAATATTCTAAACGCATGAAATAAAGTGCTTTGCATGCGATCAGACTTTCTTTTCTTCCTTGGTATAGAGTCTATAATTCTCAAGCGTTTTCAATTTTGAGACAATATCTACAGAAAATTGTATTGTCAAAATAGTAGCTTGTTGCGAAAAGTTACTCATCCATCAGATTGACGAGTTTGACGGGGTGTGAAGAAACCTCAATAGAAGTTTGTGCGAAATACCTATACGTACACATAATAAAGACGAACATCGAATGGAGTCTGTTATCGTACGAAAGCAAAACAACATTATCTATCATCTTCAGTTTATTAATCCGACAAGCAAAAGAAAAGAAAATGAGTCTTACAGGCAATCTGTACGCAACGACTATGTCAAGCCAACGTACGTGAGGCTTACGTATATCTGCCAATTACGTGGCAGAATTTTTTCTCGCTCACGTCGCGAGCTAAAATATTATGTGCCTTGACAATTATTATATTTTCGTCGAGATAGATTCTCCCTGATAAAATAAATTTACAGATGGATTTTCCCATTATACGCGGACGCGTTTGAAAATCATTTTTCACGCTGTTAATGGTGATTTATCGAAAAACAAAATATTTGCATCTCGACTTACGAGAAACCCTTCGACGAGTATCAATGCGAGAATTACATACAATTTTCTCGGAATCTCTGCATAATAATAAGTCGAGTGTTTTTGTTCGATATAGCTGCACTGGCTCGCGAAAAAATTGCTGTATTCTTCATGATAATGAGGGCATTGGAAACTGACAATATTGTGGCGTACGAGTGGTATTTTTTGTTCCAATGGGAGTGGATCACTTGAGATGAGAGTTTTCGAAGTCCTCGGTTTATACTACAGCTCCAAGCTAGGAGGACTAAAAACATTTTTGCCAATAATGTTGGACTTGATCCGTCTCCTATCCTATACATGTAGATCCGTGGTCGACATTTTTCTGAGTCCAATCCGTGCTATACAGTATACTAAAGGAGGGGGGGGGGGACTTAGAACATTTCTGTGAAAGTATCGGACGTGGTCCCTCTCCTACAATTTTGGGATCAACATTTTTCATAGTTCGACTCCCATCATATATTATGGCTTGGAAGTCGACATTTTTCCAAGTTCAATGCATGCTTTAGATAATAGGAGGGGCGTTCGGAGGTCAACATTTTTCTAGGTGTAATCCGTGCTATTTATGATAGGGCGTGGGGGTCGTCGAACCATTTTTGCGAAAATGTTAGACTTGGTCCCTCTCCTGTGTAGCTTGGAGGTCATCATTTTTCAAAGTCCACCTCCATCATGTATTACGGCTCGGAAGTCGAAATTTTTCCAAATCCGATCCGTAGGAGGAGGACTTAAACCATTTCTGCCAATAATGTTGGACTTGATCCCCTCCTTTCATATATAGCGTCCAAATTTTACCACGTCCAATCAGAGCTATATATGATAGAAGGGGAACTCGAACTATTTTAGCCAATTGCCGATATTGTTGGACTTGGTTCCCTCCTACCATATACTATGGCTCGACAGTCGAATTTTTTCCAAGTTCAATAGAGGGGAACCATTTCTGCCAATGATATTGGACTTGACTCCCATCCTATCACATACAGCTCAGAGGTCAATATTTTTCTCAGCCCAATCCCTACTATATATGATAGAAGGGATGGGACTTGAACCATTTTTTATGATGATTGATGACGTCATCAAGGTCGGATTTCAGAGTGTTATGCTGATGACGGCATACAAGTGTAAATGTCTTCAGGTTAGAAAAAGTTTTTAAATAGAACTCGTAGCCCTGATGTCATGGGTTGATGACGGTCCAGAAGTATAAATATCAGGTGTTTTTGGAAGTGATGACGTCACTGAGGTTAGAATGGATGGCGTCACGAGTAAATTTTTCAAGGTTGATGACGACAGAAATATTTCAAGGCTAGAAGAGGTTCTTAACTGGTGGTCATCGCGATGATGTGACAGGTTGAGGACGTCATGAAGGTTGGGGTTGAGGACATCACGGATTGATGAATGCACAAAATGTTACAACACTAGCGCACCTGACGCGTCTACCTTCCTAACTCACGCTACTTGTATTCGTGTTGGCTACCCTGTACTGCTCGTGTAGAGTTGACTCGATCCTTGCACACAAACCAGAGAGCAGTTATGGGAAGCGAACATACATGCCCTTGACGTGTGAAATAACATGGTGCCGTAGTACCTGTTGAAAAGAACAGTTTCTAGAATTTGTTTTCATGGATATAATAATAATGATAAAAAGCAAATAATCGAAGGGATTACTAACAAAGCGGTGAATGTTCGCGTGTGTGCGTGAATTTTAGCTTGTCATCGTGTGCTTGAGCAATACAGGTCAACAAACTTGGTACCTACATCTTATCCTACATGATATCCTATTTTTCTTTTTTTCACAATACAGTATATAACGCTGGTGATGACGTCGTAGAAGTGTACGTGTAAGGCTGCACTAAGGTTGGAGGTTGATGACGTCATTGAGGTTAGATTTCAGAATGTTGAGCTGATGACGCACAGTGTTTGGAATTGTTATTTTAGTGCTCAAAAAATCGTCCTTTAATGAACAAGTGAAACTAGCTAACGATTGGTTTCTAGAAGTATTTTTGATCGAGAAATTCATTTTTCACTCATTTTTTGTTTTCATTCCTTAAAACTCACCCTTTCCGCTAAAAAATGTACAGTAGAGGAAAGAACTGAAAAAATTACCCCAAAATTTTTAATATATCATCGGAAAGTGAATTTTTTGAGAGTCCTGGCCTCATTTCCGAGGTTTTTTTTTATATTTGACCCTTTCACAATAAATTCTCACCCTAAAGAGCGACTTTAGGGGTTGGAAATATGAAAGGTCTTCTTGTTGGAAAATGCGAGACTGTAATACATCAAAGTAGGGGTTTCTGAGTATTGTGGATCGAATTTTGAGATTATTTTTTCTTTTTGACCCTGTGTAACAACTTCTCACCCTAAAGAGCGGCTTTAGGGATAGAAAATATGAAATGTCTTCTTGTTGGAAAATGCGAGACTGTAATACATCAAAGTAGGGGTTTCTGAGTATTGTGGATCGAATTTTGAGATTGGTTTTTCTTTTTGACCCTGTGTAACAACTTCTCACCTTAAAGAGCCGATTTAAGGGTTGAAAATATGAAAGGTCTTCTTGTTGGAAAATGCGAGACTGTAATACATCAAAGTAGGGGTTTCTGAGTATTGTGGATCGAATTTTGAGATTAGTTTTTCTTTTTGACCCTCTGTAACAACTTCTCACCCTAAAGAGCGGATTTAGGGGTTGAAAATGTGAAAGGTCTTCTTGTTGGAAAATGCGAGACTGTAATACATCAAAGTAGGGGTTTCTGAGTATTGTGGATCGAATTTTGAGATTAGTTTTTCTTTTTGACCCTCTGTAACAACTTCTCACCCTAAAGAGCGGATTTAGGGGTTGAAAATGTGAAAGGTCTTCTTGTTGGAAAATGCGAGACTGTAATACATCAAAGTAGGGGTTTCTGAGTATTGTGGATCGAATTTTGAGATTAGTTTTTCTTTTTGACCCTCTGTAACAACTTCTCACCCTAAAGAGCGGATTTAGAGGTTGAAAATGTGAAAGGTCTTCTTGTTGGAAAATGCGAGACTGTAATACATCAAAGTAGGGGTTTCTGAGTATTGTGGATCGAATTTTGAGATTAGTTTTTCTTTTTGACCCTCTGTAACAACTTCTCACCCTAAAGAGCGGATTTAGGGGTTGAAAATGTGAAAGGTCTTCTTGTTGGAAAATGCGAGACTGTAATACATCAAAGTAGGGGTTTCTGAGTATTGTGGATCGAATTTTGAGATTAGTTTTTCTTTTTGACCCTGTGTAACAACTTCTCACCTTAAAGAGCGGCTTTAGGGGTTGAAAATATGAAATATCTTCTTGTTGGAAAATGCGAGACTGTAATACATCAAAGTAGGGGTTTCTGAGTATTGTGGATCGAATTTTGGGATTAGTTTTTCTTTTTGACCCTGTGTAACAACTTCTCACCCTAAAGAGCGGCTTTAGGGGTTGAAAATATGAAATATCTTCTTGTTGGAAAATGCGAGACTGTAATACATCAAAGTAGGGGTTTCTGAGTATTGTGGATCGAATTTTGAGATTAGTTTTTCTTTTTGACCCTCTGTAACAACTTCTCACCCTAAAGAGCGGATTTAGGGGTTAAAAATATGAAAGGTCTTCTTGTTGGAAAATGCGAGACTGTAATACATCAAAGTAGGGGTTTCTGAGTATTGTGGATCGAATTTTGGGATTAGTTTTTCTTTCTGACCCTGTGTAACAACTTCTCACCCTAAAGAGCGGCTTTAGGGGTTGAAAATATGAAATATCTTCTTGTTGGAAAATGCGAGACTGTAATACATCAAAGTAGGGGTTTCTGAGTATTGTGGATCGAATTTTGAGATTAGTTTTTCTTTTTGACCCTCTGTAACAACTTCTCACCCTAAAGAGCGGATTTAGGGGTTAAAAATATGAAAGGTCTTCTTGTTGGAAAATGCGAGACTGTAATACATCAAAGTAGGAGTTTCTGAGTATTGTGGATCGAATTTTGAGATTGGTTTTTCTTTTTGACCCTGTGTAACAACTTCTCACCTTAAAGAGCCGATTTAAGGGTTGAAAATATGAAAGGTCTTCTTGTTGGAAAATGCGAGACTGTAATACATCAAAGTAGGGGTTTCTGAGTATTGTGGATCGAATTTTGAGATTAGTTTTTCTTTTTGACCCTGTGTAACAACTTCTCACCCTAAAGAGTGGCTTTAGGGGTTGAAAATATGAAATGTATTCTTGTTAGAAAATACGAGACTGTAATACATCAAAGTACGGGTTTCTGAGTATTGTGGATCGAATTTTGAGATTAGGGAATTTGGGGAAATTTTTGCTTGGTCTATAGAGGAAAAACTTGAAAATAATTCAAGCTTAGATCATGACGTCATCAGGAGATAGAAAAAAATTTTACAATCAAATTTTTGTAAAAGAGCTATTTTTTTCTTTTTTTTTGCTTCTACATTAAAATTCTTTCAGACTCGGGAGTTGAGATTATCTAGCTTCAAGGTCGATATTCTTCCAAAGTGGGTCACTAAAGGGGCATTTTTCCAGAAAAATTTCTGACGTTCGACAAAAATTTCCAGAACACTCTCCCCCTTCCTCAAACCGATTCTCTGTTGAAATTATGAGCTGAAATTGTGGCGTCGCGCGTCGTAAGGAAACTCCAATGGCGGATAGACCTGGGAAAATTTTGAGTCATAAGCTGTATGTAGAGATAGTGGAAGGTGTCGTGGACAAATTCATATCCGGCTGATCCTGACCCAATTCGAGATTTGTGAGTATCATTCTATCACACATTTATTGCGGATAAGGATAATGTAGTCCTCGAAGGTTCCAGCCATACAAGTAGTATGGTATAAAATAACAAGTACAGACACGTAATATGAAGTTATTTTATTGACGACTAGTTTCATGATGCGCGGTTCTGTATCCTCGCGAAAATAGTCGTCAATAGAAATAACTTCAGATTGCGTGTGTATACTCGTTATTTTCTATTACTTTATTGTGGATTTCACTATAGTCATCGGCCTAAAACATGCAGAAGAATAATTCATAAGCGATTTAGTGTACTTTTAAGCAGTGCGGATCCAAAAATCTTGACAAACAGAACGAGTAGGACTGACCTATTTAAGGCGTTTGGAATAATACATCTCAGAAACAAGAAACAAAACAATTTGTCCATAAGTAGACGGACAATATGTATGATTCAATTTTTATTAGGTACACATAAAAATTTTCGCTTTAATCGCTAACCTTTGTCAAAAAGTGGTGCTCCAAACATTTTGCACCTATATGAAACGCGTAGTACAGCGTATAAACAATCGTGGACATAATCTCCGTCATTTAAGAAATTACATCATATTGTAATTCTTGAAAGGTGATTACTTTCGAACAATACAGCATATAGGTATACAATATTTCGAATAGCACAAGACTTCCGTCAGTCCTCGCGACGATTCATTCGTTCGCGCGACAATCGCGCCGAGAAATTTTACATCCCTACAGCAATATGTAGAGCACCAATTTGCAGAGTAAATTCAAAATGATAAAAACTATCAAGGTGACGATGATACAGTGAAGAGCGGCGTCCATAGGTACATTATGAAAACTTCGCGACAAGGTGTTCTCTGACGGTTGTCTCTTGAGCACTTTGGATAAACGCTGCGGTTTGAATCCCAGACTGGAGAAGAAAGGGTCATTTGTGATGGTGTACACGGAAGCGATGATATTTTCCAGATCCGCGGCGCTGTTCTCGTCCATTTCTTCGAAATCTGTCAACAGTCACCGGAGAACGAGATGAATAATCGCGTGTCAAAGACGCAGAGAAGCGGGTACGACGTCGTGTAATAAATACGTACTGTACGCGGAGTTAAGTAGCTACCTTTTTTTCCCCAAAAAAATGCACGCTACGTTCGCGCATATACGATGAGGAAATAAAATCGAGCGTGCACGAGAGCGATGTTCCACCTGTTGACGTGGACTAAATTTTTACACCAGCAACGATTGCGTTTCTCATTCCGTATATCGAAAAATAGTGTTGTTTCTCTTGCGTTTGACTTTGACGGTTTATTCGGGCCTTAAATTTGCTCTGAAACAAAAAAAGAAGAAAAAAAAAAAAAAGACAAACGTAAATATTTAATTCGAAAATTTTATTTACTCGCTATACACCATTTACAACAGTTAGTATATTTTACACCGAGTGTGATATTAAAAGCGGAGAATTTTCACAAATGACGTTAATTTTACTTCGTAAACTTCGTTAAAATTTTAATTCCCGCTTAACGACCGCGTTGTACGAAACCCACGCACACAGTTTCTAGACGATTCATCATCTTTTGTCCGGGCCTATCTTTTATGGATTACGTCTTGCGCCCTACCATCGGGCTTTTATTGTTATCTTCAAGGTATGGTTACTGTTTTACACTTTGTGGACGTCCGCAATGATTTTAAAACAGATGAAAACGCTCGCCTTTACTCGGGGTAGAAATCTGAAGGGTAAAATTTAAACGAGTAAAATGGTTTTTTTCTCTTCTTTTTTGAACTTTTTAATCCTCGTTCTGCGTTCTGTATGAGGGTTATAGGGGTCCGTTCTTCAATGTTGAATTACCTACATGTTGGATAAGAACAGGAAAGTTCAGAATATTTCTTTCGATTTTTGGAAACTGATGATGGGTTCTTTTAAGTCCAGGTAAATTAGCAATTGAATTGAGCTTAAATGGGAAAAAATCGCTATACCTCACGTTTGTTTGCGCAAATTTGTTCATCAAGAAACTCATGATGAAGATCCAGAAACTTTACCCCTTACCGACGCCGCTACCGCCAGGAGGGGGTCGTAACGTCTCTCAATTTTCAGTTTTTTAGATTTTTTACAAAAACTATGGACTTCAGAGCAAAAGTAGATCACTCTAAAATTATTCTACAATGAACCCCCATACGAGTCTATTTCAGTGAAGGGAAGTCATAGTCCTATAGCATTGCTTTGAAAGGCTCTGGCCGTGTAACAATGGTCATCCGGCCTTAGTCGGGAGCCTCCAATTCAACAATCGGTAGTTGTCGGGGATGAAATGAAACTCTTATTTATAAATTTTCAGCCGCCTAAGTCTATTAAATCCTCCGTGATATTTAAAAATCCATATAAAAATAATGGATATTTTGGACTCGGAAAATTTCTTTAAAGTATGTTGTTAAAGAAGGCCCAAGTTAGAAAAAATATGTATAAAATATTGGACAGTCATCTGAAACGTATATTTTTTTTAGAATTTTTGAAGGGGTGGAAGAAATACTGAAAATCAGGCATCTCCACGTTAAAAAAGTGGATTTTCTTGTTTTTTTAAAATTTCTAAATCTTTCCAGCGACTAGAGAATTTTTTAATCCTTTTTTGCAAACTGGGCAGGCGTATTTATGTAACAATTGACCTAATTGATAAACCAAATAACCAAAATCAGGATTCCACAGGTTGAAAAAGTGGATTTTCTTGATTTTTGTTGTACCTCAAAACCATTCCAGCAACTGGAGAATTTGTTTAATATTTTTTACAATCTTGTTAGACATGTTTATGGAGACATTTACGTAAACGATAAACAAAATAACAAAAATCAGGATTCTTTAGGTTGAAAGAGTGGATTTTCTTGACTTTTTTGTACCTCCAAAGCATTCCAGCGACTGGAGAATTTATTTAATTTATTAAAAATTTTTTAAAATTGTGTCAGACGTGTTTATGAAGAAATTTACGTAATTGATGAACAAAATAACAAACATCAGGATTCTCCGGGTTGAAAGAGTGGGATTGTTTTGTACCTCCAAGCCATTCCAGCGACTGGAGAATTTGTTTAATATTTCTTACAATCTTATCAGACATGTTTACAGAGGAATTTACGTAGTTCATAAACAAAATAACAAAAATCAGGATTCTCCAGGTTGAGAGAGTGGATTTTCTCGATTTTTTTGTACCTTCAAACCATTCCAGGGACTGGAGAATTTATTTAATATTTTTTACAATCTTGTCAGACGTGTTTACAGAAGAATTTACGTAATTGATAAACAAAATAACAAAAATCAGGATTCTCCAGGTTGAAAGAGTGGATTTTCTCGATTTTTTTGTACCTTCAAACCATTCCAGGGACTGGAGAATTCATTTAATTTATTTAAAATTTTTTAAAATTGTGCCAGACGTGTTTATGAAGACATTTACGTGATTGATAAACAAAATAACAAAAATCAGGATTCTCCAGGTTGAGAGAGTGGATTTTCTCAATTTATTTGGACCTCCAAACCATTCCAGCGACTGGAGAATTTATTTAATATTTTTTACAATCTTGTCAAACGTGTTTACAAAGGAATTCACGTAGTTCATAAACAAAATAACAAAAATCAGGATTCTCCAGGTTCAAGGAGTGGATTTTCTCATTTTTTTTTGGACCTCCAAACCATTCCAGCGGCTGGAGAATTTATTTAATTTATTTAAAATCTTTTAAAATCTTGTCAGACGTGTTGACATAGGAATTGACCTAATTGACAAACGAAATAACAAAAATCAGGATTCTCCAAGTTGAAAGAGTGGGATTTTTTTGTACCTCCGAACCATTCCAGCGACTGGAGAGTTTATTTAATATGTTTTACAATCTTTTCAAACGTGTTTATATAAGAATTGACCTAATCGATAAACGAAATTTCAACAGGGAACCTGTTTTATGGGTGTCTTTTTGAGAAATTTGCCGTGCGCCGTCCGCCGTCCACCAAAAAACTTGGAAAAATTTCGACTCTCGGGCCATTTATGATAGGAGAGGGACTTAGAAAAAAAAAGGCTTCCTTAACGAAGTTGAACGAGGAACGCAGTGAACCTGTTTTATGAATCAAATAGTATAATGTAGTTTGAGAGTCTAAATTTTCCTAAGTCCCTCTCCTACCATTATATTGCTTGAGAGTCAAAATTTTGACAGGGAACCTGTTTTATGGGAGGCTTTTTGAGAAATTTGACGTTTGACGTGCGCCGGGCGCCGTCCAGCAGAAAACTTGGAAAAATTGCGACTCTCGAGCTACCATATATATCTAGCTCGAGATAGACAAATTTAGACTCTCAAACTATGTTATACTAGGCTTATAGTAAATCTGGGCGTTCTTTATATTAGCTTTATTTAGGCCTAGGCTTCCTTGAATTCTCCCAATACCCGGTCATTTGGCTCATGAAACAGGTTCCCTGCGTTCCTCGTTTAACTTCGTTAAGGAAGCCGTCATTTTTCCAAGTCCCCCTCTATCATATATAGCTCAAGAGTCGAAATTTTAACAGGGAACCTGTTTTTTTGGGAGCTTTTTGAGAAATTCGCCCTGCGCCATCCAGCACAAAGCTTGGAAAAATTTCGACTCTCGATCTATCATACATACATAGCTGGAGATTTGAGAAAAATTTACTCTCATAAACTATATAATATTATTATATTAGGCTTATAGTGATATGGGTAAAATATGCTTTATAAAGGTGAAAATGGATACCGTTTTATCTCCTGAATTGAAAAGGTATTACGTCCATTTTCACATTTTAAAAAGCATATTTTACACATACAGGCTGAAGACACACTCACACAAGTACACAACAAAATATAACTTTCAAAAGCCTGCAACAATAGAGTCTACTACCGAATGATATTATATGTAAGTCTGGGTTGCGTGAGTGAATCAAAAAAGGTAAAAACATGATACCTGCAGAGAATTGTTACTTCATACCTGTTTAATCCCATATTTTATTGTGTGTTTGTGTGAGTGTGTCAGCAACCTGTATGTGTAAAATATGCTATTTAACGTTTTTCTCCACTTCGATAGTTAAATCTACCGTTTTTACCTTTAGAGTTTAAAAGGTATTATGTCCATTTTCACCTTTTAAAAAGCATATTTTACACATACAGGCTGCTGACACACTCACACAAGCACACAATAAAATATGGGATTAAAAGGGTATGAACTAACGATTCTCTGCAGGTATCATATTTTTACCTTTTTTGATTCACTCACGCAACCCATACTTACTTATAATATCATTCGGTAGTAGACTCTATTGTTGTAGGCTGTTGAAAGCTATATTAACAGGGAACCTGTTCTATGGGGGGCTTTTTGAGAAATTTGCAGTGCGCCGTCCAACAAAAATCAGAAAAATTTCGACTCTCGAGCCATGTATGATAATAATTTTTCTAAGTGCCCCTCCTATCATATATAACTCTAGAGTCGAAATTTTTTCAAGTTTTTTGCTGGATGGCGTACGGCAAATTTCTCAAAAAGCTCCCCATAAAACACTGCAGGTTCCCTGTTAAAATTTCGACTCTCGAGCTATATATGATATGAAATGGACTTGGAAAAATTTCAACTCTCGAGCTATCATATATAGCTGGAGATACGAGAAAAATTTAAACTCTCAAACAATGTTATTCTAGCGACTGGAGAATTTATTTAATTTATTTAAAATTTTTTAAAATCTTGTCAGACTCGTTTGAAGAAATTCACGTAATTGATAAACAAAATAACAAAAATCAGGATTCTCCAGGTTGAAAGAGTGGTTTTTCTCGATTTTTTTTTGTACCTCCAAACCATTCCAGCGACTGGAGAATTCATTTAATATTAATTTTTGCGATCTTGTCAGACGTGTTGACATAGGAATTGACCTAATTGACAAACGAAATAACAAAAATCAGGATTCTGCAGGTTGGAAAAGTGGGATTTTTTTGTACCTTCAAACCATTCCAGCGACTGGATAGTTTATTTAATATTTTTTACAAACTTTTCAGACGTGTTTATATAAAAATTGACCTAATCGATAAACGAAATTTTAACAGGGAACCTGTTTTATGGGAGCCTTTTTGAATTATTTGACGTGCGCCGTGCACCGTCCAGCAGAAAACTTGAAAAAATTTTGTCTCTCGAGCTACCATATATAGCTCGAGATAGACAAATTTAGACTCTCAAACTATGTTATACTAGGCTTATAGTAGGTCTAGGCGTTCTTTATACTAGCTTTATCTAGGCCTAGGCTTCCTTGAATTCTCAATACCGATACCCGGCCATTTGACTCATAAAACAGGTTCCCTGCGTTCCTCGTTTAACTTCGTTAAGGAAGCCGTCGTTTTTCTAAGTCCCTCTCCTATCATATATAGCACGAGAGTCGAAATTTTAACAGGGAACCTGTTTTATGGGGGGCTTTTGGAGAAATTTGCCCTGCGCCGTCCAGCAAAAAACTTGGAAAAATTTCGACTCTCGAGCTATCATACATACATAGCTGGAGATTCGAGAAAAATTTACTCTCAAACTATATATTATATTAGGCTTATAGTGGTATGGGTAAAAAGGTGAAAATGGATACCGTTTTATCTCCAGAATTGAAAAGGTATTATGTCCATTTTCACATTTTAAAAAGCATATTTTACACATACAGTCTGAAGACATACTCACACAAGTACACAACAAAATATAACTTTCAACAGCCTGCAACAATAGAGTCTACTACCGAATGATATTATAAGTAAGTATGGGTTGCGTGAGTGAATCAAAAAAGGTAGAGACATGATACCTGCAGAAAATTGTTACTTCATACCTGTTTAATCCCATATTTTATTGTGTGTTTGTGTGAGTGTGTCAGCAACCTGTATGTGTAAAATATGCTATTTAACGTTTTTCTCCACTTCGATAGTTAAATCTACCGTTTTTACCTTTAGAGTTTAAAAGGTATTATGTCCATTTTCACCTTTTAAAAAGCATATTTTACACATACAGGCTGCTGACACACTCACACAAGCACACAATAAAATATGGGATTAAAAGGGTATGAACTAACAATTCTCTGCAGGTATCAAGTTTAGATTCAATTTTTACCTTTTTTGATTCACTCACGCAACCCATACTTACTTATAATATCATTCAGTAGTAGACTCTATTGTTGCAGGCTGTTGAAAGTTATATTTTTTTGTGTACTTGTGTGAGTGTGTCTTCCGACTGTATGTGTAAAATATGCTTTTTAAAAGGTGAAAATGGACATAATACCTTTTAAACTCTAAAGGTAAAAACGGTAGATTTAACTATCGAAGTGGAGAAAAACGTTAAATAGCATATTTTACACATACAGGTTGTTGACACACTCACACAAACACACAATAAAATATGGGATTAAAAGGGTATGAACTAACAATTCTCTGCAGGTATCATGTTTTTACCTTTTTTGATTCACTCACGCAACCCATACTTACTTATAATATCATTCGGTAGTAGACTCTATTGTTGTAGGCTGTTGAAAGCTATATGAACAGGGAACCTGTTCTATGGGGGGCTTTTTGAGAAATTTGTAGTGCGCCGTCCAACAAAAACCAGAAAAATTTTGACTCTCGAGCCATGTATGATAGGAATTTTTCCAAGTCCCCCTCCTATCATATGTAGCTCGAGAGTCGAAATTTTTTCAATTTTTTTGCTGGACGGCGCACGGCAAATTTCTCAAAAAGCTCCCCATAAAACAGGTTCCCTGTTAAAATTTCTACTCTCGAGCTATATATGATATGAAAAGGACTTGGAAAAATTTCAACGCTCGAGTTATCATATAATTAGGTGGTGATTCGAGAAAAATTTAGACTCTCAAACAATATTATACTAGACTTATAGTAGGTCTAGGCCTTCTTTATACTAGCTTTACCTAGGTCTAGACTTCGTTGAGTTTTCAATACCAAATTCCATTTCACTGATAAAACAGGTTCCCTGCGTTCCTCGTTTATTTATATCTGTTGAGAATTTGTTTGTAATTTGTACAAATCATTCATTTCAACCCAGCATACAATTTTATGTCGTCCATGGTGACTGAAGGTATGACTTTCCTTATTGACCTTAATTTTAAATCCGTATTCGCCTCCATTCAACATTCCAGACAGAGGATTCAGAGCGATGCAAAACCATAGTGGGCTAAGCAAATCACCTCGGAAAAATACCCCGTTGCATTCATTATTATCAGAGACCGGATTTCTCGGCAAAATGCCGAAAAAGTAAAAAATAAATGCTGAAATCGTCGTTTTTGCCGAATTTTAGAAGGAAAATATATAATTTTTAGCATTAAATGACTCAAAAAATGGTACTTTTTTCGTTATTGCCGAATAATGCCGAAAACTGAATTTTTAGTGCCGAAAATCTCCATCAAAAATGCCAAAAAATCCGGTCTCTGATTATTATTATAATATTATTATCATTGTTATAAACTTATAAACTAAGCCCTGGAACAAGGCTGTGAGAGGATTATGTCCATAGGCCTCTCTCACCCTTGTCCACTGAAGCCGGTTGTATGTTATAGCATGGAACCTGTTCTATGGGGAGGTTTTATGAAAATTTTGGCTTGCGCTATCCAGCAAAAAACTTGGAAAAATTTCGACTCTCGAGCTCTATATGATAGGAAGGGGACTTGAAAAAATTTCAATCTCCGAGCTATTATATTGATATCAATTAGAGGTCAATTTGAAGTTGGCCAGCGTACATTTCCGCAGAACCTTAGATTGACTTAGAACCGACTAAACAGAGCAGTTGACTTCAGGTTGATAGAGAAGTAGAATCAAAATTATTTACTTCAATTTGAAGTTGACCAACGTACATTACCAGAGAAGAAGAAATTGATTTGAAATCGACCCAACAGAGCAATCAATTTCAGGCTAATAAAAAAATTTGGAGAAGTCGAATCAAAATTGATTTCACTTTGGCGTCAATTTAAGGTTAATTTAAGGTTGAACAGCTGACATTATCAGACCAGAGAATAGTCATTTTCAAGACAGAAGAATTGGGAAAGTTGACTCACAACTAACCTGAAATCAATATAACGTATGAGTTGGAATTATTCTTGAGATTGGTCAACTCCATTTCAACCTCCCTATGATGGTGGAGACCAGCCAGGTGTCTGGTCCAGTTGACTTCACGATGACTCCTACGCTAAGAGAGACTATTAGGCTTTTTGACACTTTTTCTTTATTATCGAAAACCGACTGACAAAACTCGCGGAGTAATTACTAATGTACATACACGATAATTTACAATAATTTACAATTCGCGACGCGGAAGAGATGTATAATTCGACTTCGATTTCTTGATTGACAACTGACCGCCCCGATGGTACTCCTTATATATCTCGAGAATAGGCCCTGGCCAACGCCTCGTCGCATGTTATGATTTTCTTGCTGTTTACATTATCGACGATTTTTGATGTTCCTATCGCGTTTGCTAGTTACGGCCAGCGACCTATTCTTGATTCGAAAACCCCGTACACCATACTCCCTCATATGGATACCGGCGTACATTTCAAATATGGACGCAATCCTGACCAAGACTATGAAAGAAACAAATTTTTAACAGGAAACCTGTTTTATCGGCAGATTTTTCGGAAACAACGTCCGCCGCCCGGCCGGACGGCCGGCAAAGCTCGGAGCTTGAAAATTTTCCAAGTCCCTCTCCCATCATACACATAATATAGCTCGGTGGTTGGTGTATGTAGCCTGAAAGATAGTACTTCTGAGTAATTAGATATGCAATGCTTTATACACCAATTGACTTAGCCCCTTCTATAAGCAAGATATGCAACGCTTCCAACACCACAACGCACAGAACGTCCTTTTCAGGTATTCTAAGTTCCTCTCTTATCACGTGCAGCTCGGAGGTCGAATGATATTATATAGCTTAGAAAGTCCTCCTATATACATGGTGGAGCAGAAAGATGTTACCAGTTAGATGGGAGTTTGCGTTAAATCTGTTGTAGCGCGAAAACGCAAAACGTTAGACGTATAGTTTAAATGTACGAATTTTGTATCTCAATTTTATCTTTAATTTGAGCCAGATCCGAAGTTTATACGACTTTTCTGAGCCGAGTTATGGACCAAAATGTGCTGAAATTTTACAACAGGGGTTCCCCAAGGTTGTGAATTATCAAAAAACAATTTTCCTGATTGAAAGAATCGCGTAATCTTCAAAGTGTTCCCCGATCTTGGAGTAAAATTTAGCGCTGAATCTGAATAAAATTGTTAAAAAATTCTGCGAAGCATCAAACTGGGTTAATGGGCCCAAAAAGGGTCAACATTTCCCCAAAATGATAAAATCGCCCAACTCTCAATGTTTTTCTCGATTCTCAGATAAAATTTAGCGCTAAATCTGAATAAAATTATCAAGAAATTCTGCGAAGCACCAAAATGGGTTTAATGGGACCAAAAAGGGTTAAAATTTCTCCAAAACGAAAAAAATCGTCTAACCTTCAAAGTTTTTCTTGATTCTGGGGTAAAATTGTGTGCTGAGGTGAAAAAAAACTGTCGAACTCTCCTTGGTAAGAAACAACAGGAGTTTTTGCGGAAGCTCCCGCTTTGATCGTACACGAGGCCTCAGTCCGTCTTTTATTGCGAGCACGTAATGGGAAACGAAGTCACCGGTATCATTCATTCCTTGTCAAGAAACAACACGCGCTTTAGAGGGAGCAACAGGAGTTTTTGCGGAAGCACCAGCCTTGATCGTACACGGGGCCTCAGTCGATCTATGTTGAACCCTAGGATCATTCATTCGCCTGCCCCGTTTCAAAGACGGGGTCTTGATCGCTCTCTTACCGCGAGTTCATGACAAAAGTCGAGCTTGACGGTATCATTCCCTCCTGCGGGTGAAACCCCAAAAAATTGTGGGCGTTCGTCTACCTCAATCAAAGACTGAGCTGTAGCTGATCGCTCATGACGAGCAAGACCGAATTTGCGGTATCCTCCCACTGCCTGAATTGAGAAGTTTTTGCACTTTGGCCCACTTCGTTCATAGGTGAGGTGTCACCTTCAACGGAAGATGAATTTGTCGTCTCCTTCCAATCCCTCAAATGAGGAGAATTTCCCCAATTTCCCCTTTGGGATCTGTCACCCGACGCTAGTCGATCTCTCACTCCGCGAGCACTCAACGGCAGACAAACTCGTCGACATTCCTTCCATCTCCGAATCAACAATTTTACTGCAGAATGAGAAAAATTTTTTATTTTTCATTTTGGAGATCATCTAGGGCCATTTCAGTATATTCCTCGGATTGAGAACGACAAATACCACAATGAGTAAATGAACGAAAACCGACAAATACTACAAAGAGTAAATGTACGAAGAAATTGCAAACAGCCGCAGAAATAAAACAAACAGAGTACCGCAAGCACTTACGGCTAAGAAGCCATCAACGGGCGGAGAATAAAAAGCGCTATTTGTCGGTTTTCGTTCATTTACTCATTGTGGTATTTGTCGTTCTCAATATGTCGGGCCGTAACTTGCAGGAACGAATCGATTCAATATTCCTCGGACTCGGGGCTGAATTTTATTTCAAAATTTAAAACAACTTTTGAAGGTTACGCAATTTTTCATCTTGGAGGAACTTTGATTCTCTTTGAGCCCATCTACCCGTTTTGGTGCTCCAAAGATCTTTTTAAGCATTTTTTTCAGACTCAGTGCAAAAGTCCACATGAAAATCGAATTAAAATTTGCAAGTTTGAACAATTTTCCAATTTGCGGGAATTTTAGCCTTTTTTGGGCCCATTAACCCATTTTGGTGCTTCGAGTAATTTTTCAAGAATTTTTTTCGGACTCAGCGCAAAAGTTGACTTGAAGATCGAATTAAAAAATTTGAATGTTTGAACAATTTTCCAATTTGAGGAAATCTTGGCACTTTTTGGGCACATCAACCCATTTTGGTGCTTTGAAGAACTCTGTGAGCATTTTTTTCGAACCCAGCGCGAAATTCCACTTGAAAATCGAATTAAAATTTGAAAGTTCGAACGAGTTTCCAATTTTGGGGAAATTCTAGCCTTTCTTTGGGCCCATTGACTCATTTTGGTGCTTCAAGAAATTTTTCAAGCATTTTTTTCGGACTCAGCGCGAAATTTCACTTAAAAATCAAATTGAAATTTTAATGTTTGAACAATTTTCCAATGAGGGGAAATTTTGAACTTTTTTTGGGCCCATTAACCCATATCGGTGCTTTGAAGAATTTTTTAAACATTTTTTTCGGACTTAGCGCGAAATTCCACTTATAAATCGAATTACATTTCAAAAGTTTGAACGATTTTCCAACTTGAGGGAAGTTTGACCCTTTTTGAGCCTATTAACCCATTTTGGTGTTTCTTAGGATTTTGTTACTATTCTTCTCGTTTTCCCCGTCCAAATTCACTTGAGAAACAATAATTTGATTATTAAAATTTTCGAAATTCAGTTCAATACTCTAAATTGAATAATTTCCATACCCTACTTTGGATCCCCTGATGATTTGGTGAATTTTCGGCTCATTTTGGTCCGCAACTCGTCTCAGAAAATTTGTAGAAACTTCAGATATGCCTCAAATTGAAGATAAAATTTAGATACAAAATTCTTACATTTAAACTATACGTCTAATGTTTTGCGTTTAACGCAAACTCCCATTTAACTGGTAACATCTTTCTGCTCCACCCTGTATAGCTCCAAAATACGGGCCTGTAACGTCTCAATTTGATGACGTCATAAGTCTGGTACGTCAACATTTTTCAGATCCTACGTACCCCATAGAACAGGTTGCCTGCCAGCCTTCGTTTAACAACCCGTGAGTTTTTTTGTAAATTTGACGTTTGCTGATTGGTCACCACGGGAGTCAACCAAAAATTGACGTCAAATTGATGGTTGACATGGTTTATTGGTTGTATAGGAGTTGGGAGCTTGAAATTTCCCCAAACTTCTTGAATAAAAATTCAGAATTCGAAATTTTCTCACGTCCTCAAAAGGTCGAGATCGTTTCAAGACCAATCGTCTTCTCAAGGTCAAAAAATAACAAACCCAAATGGCGGTCATTGAAAAATAAATTAATTAATTAAAAAAAAAATTCTCTGTTGAAATTTGGATTTTCCAGCTGGGTAACACAAATGTACGAATTCCAAACTTCTGGAATGAATAAAAACTATCAAAGGGTATTTCAAGTTATCTTGCACTAGAATGGATCGTACGTTAGGAGACAAAGGAGTGCCGTGATCTCCTTCACCAACCAAAGAACTGCTCACTCCCCCCACCAAACAAAAATTGTCTAAGAAGAATCATCTTCAAAAAAGTAGACGTAACTTCATATCAAAAAACGGCAAATACGTAGCACTACATTCAATGTCAAAAACACTTCTAGAAATACCTTCAATATTTCAAAGTCATTCCACGACAAGATGTTTGAAAATTGTTCACGTTTGTAATATTAGAAATTTATGATTCGGAATAAAGTTTCAGTGAACTATAGCAAGTTGTGCACTTCAGATCTGAGCAACTCAAACGTTGATTGGTCAGTCTTTTGCCAATGAATGACGTGTAGTCGACCCGAAATTGACATAATGCAATGAGTCGACTCAATACCGAAGTCACTGTTGAGTTTATGGAACAAAATATGAGGTCGATCTGCGTTTGACATTGGACACCACTACAAAGTCAATTTGCAGTCGATAAGTTTTGTCGGGTTTTCATGTAGGGTCCTCATGATTTTTCTCCACCTCTTTCGTGATTGTCTCTTGTCAGTATTTTGTATTTTACTCTCACCTGTGTTGATGGGCAACTGCTCTTCTTCAAAACAGTTATAAATCTCGGATGAAATCTACGAGCTCGGAAGTCCTCTTTTTTTCTATATTGGTTTTCTAGGCACACAGTTGCAAATACTTGAATATTTACACAACTCGTGAGCTGGATATTGATTTGTGAAAGTTTTGTTCTTTCTCACGCAGTGAAGTGGTATATTTCAATTTATTTTCTTTTACATCACCCTTATAGAAGATGACACGTACTTCATGCCTTTCCCCTACATTATTTTCATGACTCGAGAAAATATTGACGTCGACCTGGTTTTTGAAGGGTCTATATTGTAGTCGTCGATATACGAGTATGTACAAGATGGTACAACGTGAATTACCTTAAAAAGTCGTCCGTATAAATTATTTATGATTGATGATACAATTTTTGACAAGATCTCTCATCGCGTTTACCTTCTCCCCCATATTCCGAGTCGCACCCTAATTATGTTGCTTATCACAAACATCTATTATTCATGACTTTTTAACGTTCGAATGTAATAGTTTTCTTTTTTTCTCTCTCTCTTGACTTATTTTTTGTTTCATTTTCGATTACAGGTCAGTAGTAAATTCCGCAAATTGTAGATCGTATACAATGACGTGAGCGTTGGAAGATGAAATAACATCGCATCAGAGAATTTCTTTCTCTTAGAATCACTTGACAAAAAAGAAAGAAAAACAGTTTACCGGTAAGTGAGGTATCGAGCTTTGGGGATTTTTAAAAGTCGTATAATATCGTTGTTTTTTTTGTTTCGCTTCCTGTAACGTGGAAACGGCAAAGTTTCTGAAAATTCTAGAACATAGCTGAAGGGTATTTACCCAATCTTTACTTGTCGAAAAGAAAAATTAGAAAGAATTTCAGCTGTGGACAGCTATTCGATGTCGTCTTTTTCTCTCTCTCTCCAACGCATCGTAACCAGAGAATAAAAGAAGAAATAGAAAGCTTATTGTACTTTTCTGGTATACCCGCAAAAACGGTCGATGTATTCTGCTTCTAAAAAATTACAACGAATTGAGAAAAATACATCAGCGTGCGATCTTTTTTGTAACGATGAGAAAGAACAAGTGCACATTGTAGTTGGCGAAGTGTCCAGTATTATTGATATTTAAATCGGAGAAGTTCAAGATGGAGACTTTTACTTGTTAATGGGATATTGTCAACTAAGTAACGTTAACGTATAGCTAGAGGCTAAACCACGAATAAGAAAAATTAACGCATGAATAGGACGGTGGTTCAATCTCCAGATTTTTAACGAAGAACCTGTTTATGGAGAGTCATTTGGTTGACATGACCGCCATCCCTCGGGTTCCAGAAAGTTGTCGCTTCAAGGAATCTGCTTGAAAAAATTTCGACTATCTGTAACATATCAAAGTGGTCCGCGAACTTCTGGAACCCCACTGTGCTATGTTCTTACGTTCGATTATTTTCCTGTTCTCGGTTGTAGAATAAATCATTTGTGGAGCCTTTGACAAAGGCTGGTGACAACCAAGGTAGCGCGCAGTCTGTACATTGCCATTATATCAGGAGAAGGATTGCACAATTTGAACTTGAGCTTTCTATATGACGGGTGCGGCAGACTTGGAAAAATTTAGACGGAAATATTGTGACGTTCTACCAGTCACTGAATATCTCTTGACGCCAATAATAAAGAACAATTACGAAAACCGAGCTTTATTACTGGTACCGCAAGTACAACACTTTTAAACACCGTTAAACTGTAACACAATCGCGTTAAAGAACGAGAACACGTTAACTATCGCTTTTAAGATTACAACTGAATCGCTCTATCGGGTTGCTGCCGGCTATTTATAGTCTCACCCTTAATTCCGGGATTCTCGAGATTTCTTCTAGAACGGCAAACAGGTTATGCAAGAGTCCTTACAATCAATCGAGCATGTTCCAGATTGTTCACGCGCATTCGGCGAACTAATTAAGCAATAAGTGCGCTTCCTTGCGGCGTCTGCTATTATTAAAAGTTTAGCGGCATGTGCAAGCTTGGTGTTTGCGGCTTCATTGCAGAACGCCACAATATTAAGGAAAATTCAATATGTATCACGGGTCGGAGAGTACGACCATCAAGCCAAGTGTATATGTATTCAGGATGGTCCAAAATGATGTTAACAGTTAAATGGGGATTTGTACTAAATTTGTTGTAGCGCAAAAACGCGAAACGTTAGACGTATAATTCAAATGTACGAAATTTGTATCACAATTTTATCTTTAATTTGCGCCAAATATGAAGTTTCTACGACTTTCCTGAGCCGAGTTATGGATTAAAATGTGCTTGAAATTCACAATTTGCCAGGGTTCCCAAAATAGATCTTGAAAATTAATCAATTTACAGTATTGAGCTGAATTTCGAAAATTTTATTAATCAAATTATTGTTTCTTAAGTGAATTTGGACGGGAAAAAAGAGAAAAATAGTAACAAAATCCTAACAAGCACCGAAATGGGTCAACAGGCCCAAAAAAGGTCAAAATTCTCCCAAGTTGGAAAATTGTACAAACTTTTGAATTGTAATTCGATTTTCGAGGGGAATTTCGCGCTGAGTCCGAAAAAAATGTTTACAAAATTCTTTGAAGCACCGACATGGGTTAATGGGTCCAAAAAAGGTCAAAATTTCCCCAAATTGGAAATTGTTCAAACTTTAATTCAATTTCTAAGTGGAATTTTGTGCTGAGTCCGAAAAAAATTCTTGAAAAATTCCTCGAAGCACCAAAATGGGTTAATGGGCCAAAATGGGCTAAAATTTCCCCAAATGGGAAAATCGTTCAAACTTTCAAATTTTAATTCGATTTTCATGTGGACTTTTGCGCTGAGTCTGAAAAATAGGCTTAGGCAGTTCTTCGAAGCACCAAAATGGGTTAATGTGCCCAAAAAGAGCCAAGATATCCCCAAATTGGAAAATTGTTCAAACTTTCAAATTTTAATTCGATTTTGAAGTCGACTTTTGCGCTGAGTCCGAATAAAATGCTTAAAAAGATCTTTGGAGCATCAAAACGGGTAGATGGGCTCAAAGAGAATCAAAATTTCTGCAAGATGAAAAATTACGTAATCTTCAAAAGTTGTTTTCAATTTTAAAATAAAATTCAGCCCCGAATCCGAGAAAAATACTGAAATGGCCCTAGATGATCTCCAAAATGAAAAATCAAAAATTTTTCTCATTCTGCAGTAAAATTGTTGATTCAGGGGATGGAAGGAATGTCGACAAGTTCGTCTGCCGTTGAGTCTTCGCGGAGTGAGAGATCGACTAACGTCGGGTGACAGACCCGGAAGAGAAAATTGTGGAAATTCTCCTCATTTGGGGATTGGATAGAGACGACCAATACATCTTCCGTTGAAGGTTTGCGGTGAGAGATCAACTGGGGCTCTGCGTATGATCAAAGCGGGAAAAAGTGCGAAAACTCTTGTTATTTCAGTCAAAGAACGCAAAGTTGGTATTCTGTTGCATGATTGCGATGAGAGATCAACTGACGCCCCACCTATGAACGAAGTGGGCCAGTGTGCAAAAACTCCTTGATTCAGGAAATGTGAGGATATCGCAAATTCGGTCTTGCTCGTGATGTGCGATCAGCCACAGCTCAGTCTTTGATTGAGGCAGACGAACGCCCGGAATTTCTCGGGGTTTCACCCGGAAGAGGGAATGACACCATCAAGCTCGACTTTCGTCATGAGCTCGCGGTAAGAGAACGATCAAGGCCCCGTGTTTGACAGAGTCAGGCGAATGATCCCTGGGTTCATCATGGATCGACTGAGGCCCCGTGTATGATCGTGCTTCCGCAAGAACATCTGATAGTACCTCTGTATGGTTGTGAAGGATGGATAAGGAATTGCGGAGTTGGGTCAAGTTGGGGCAGCAGAAGATGTGTTGAATGGATCGGGGGGGTCAGATTTGCAATAAGGGCATTCGAGAGGCATAAGATGAGAGATGGGATGGGTGTGTGTGTGTGAGGCTGGTGTAGCCGATTCTGAGACGGGTGATGACTATTTCTTCTCTGCGTGTTGACAGATTTGAAGAGTCGCATGGGATGGAATATTTTCAATTTGGGCCAGTTTGTTTGAATGTGATTTGAGATTAGATCAATGAGTGAACCATGCTTGAGTGATGAATTTGTTGATGTGTTTGGAGAGATCTGAGCGTGAGGAAAGGAAAGAGCGGTTGACTGACGGGATGTGGGTTGCTATTATCCTTGTGGCCAGGTACTCAGATGAAGAATAATGGGATGGGGATGGTGTGAAAGGTGGCAATGAGAGTGTGTACGAGATATGAGTTGGTGGGAGGAAGTGTGGTGGCGTCAAGTGATGATAGGGAGTAACGGAAAAGGGTTGAGACGAAGACGGGAGGGTAGGTTGGTTAGGGTGTGTTCTAAACACCTAAAGATTGCTTGTAGTTCAGTGGTGAAGACGGATGCGGTGTTGCGGAGTTGGTGAGAGATTGTGAAAAGACCTATTGAGTATGCAAAGCCGTTTTTGTTTTGATGTTTAGAGCCATCGGTGAAACATAGTTTAGGGTTGTGAAAGTTGTCAAGAATTTTGTTAAACTGTGTCTGGTATTCTTTGGAAGAAGTTGAAAGAGAGGGAGGCGTTTTAGGTCGCGAATTATTTTGGGTGGAATAAAGAGCGGGTTGGGGAACGATGGGGTTAGAACAATGGAACTTGAAGGAGCGTATTAATTGGAGTTCTAGGTTGGAACGTAGATTGGTCATGGAATTTTGGTTGTGGTGAGGGGAGAATATGCGTTGGTGGACGAGGATTTGCGGATATTGTAGGACAGTTGTGAGGAAGTTGGTTGTCAGTTTGAGGCGTCGATAATGAAGTGGGGGGAAGCCAGTGTCTGCACAGAGGCTTTCAGTGGGACTGGTTCGGAATGCTCCAGTAGCTATTCTGAGTGAAGAATTTTGGATAGTGTCGAGTAGTTTTAAATGAGAGGGGGGCGAGACGGTAAATGGGTGATCCATAATCGAGGATGGATCGGATTAAGCTCTGGTAGAGGTGGAGAAAGATTTTTCGGTTACAACCTTCTTTAGGGTGCGATAGGAATTTCAGGACATCGAGTGCTCGAATGTATTTTCATTCAGTTAGTTTGATGATACGTTTTTGAATGGTGAACTCTGTTGGTATCGGCCTCGGTCAATAAATCATCCATATAAAATTTGGAACTAATGGCGTAGGCCATTTCCGGCATAGTATCTTCATTTTCATTTGACAGACTCATATAACTCGTTTCCTGCGTTCCTTGTTCAACTTTGTTGAGGAAGCCGTAGTTATTTTCATAGTTCTTCAACTTTTGTGGTGGTGGTGTCTAAGTGACCTCGTAGTATTGCTGTAACAATTCTTTCCAGTTGCTTCTCTACTCTCACCATGGTACTGAATGTAATTCAGAGTAGAAATCGATGATCCTTAAAATTCTAGATTACCCTCCGCTTTTTCATTCAATCATTTTCATATGTACCATCAATTTACAGAACCTTTTATCAATATTGCTTGCATTACCTATTTGCAAGTTAGAACATTATTTCTAGCCTTTATAGATTTGAGTTGTATTATCTATCGCGTATTGTAATCCGGCATCCCTTATGTAATATTTTTAGCAGACGTGGATGACAGTTTGCCTAAACATACATCATAATTTTGTCGAATCTATTTTCAAAAAAAAAACGAAGCTACGTTGGCTTTTCGTATTCGAAATCTTACATTAGTCTGGAGTACATAAAAGCGTCGAGTAGGGAAAAAATTGAACTCGCCACCTCTTATGCTCGTGGTGGATTTAAATTCGATGATATTCTTCATAGATACGCATTTTCGGTAATACGCGGACCCTGTGCGTATTATATTCGGAGTTTTTCCTCTTTACTATTTCGAAGCGTGCACGATGTATCGAATATCATTCACTTTTTTAAAAGAGTCTCATTCAATTTTTTTTTTTGTATAATATTTATTTCACAAAAGAACTCTCGAAATAGATACTCGTGGTCTTTTCTTTCGATAAGAAACTCTTTACGATTGATCTCTAATACCTTATTCGTAACGGGGAATAAATCTCACCTGAGAAGAACGAGGCGTAGAAATTCGTGCGAAAATGATTAGGTCTTCGAGAAATACGCAAATAGTGGAGTACGTACTTCAACAAAATATTAGAGATTGGAGATGGTGACGATTATCAAGGGTGAAATATCCCACTTCGTATAATATTCTTTTCAAGGTGACTACTCGAGGATACTTCAAATTTTGTAAGGGCCGTTTTTATGATGCGTCTGAAGATAATAATGAATTAGACTAGAAGCATCAATTGATAGAATACAGGGTGGTCAAAATGATGTTAACAGTTAGATGGGGATTTGGACTAAATTTGTTGTAGCGCAAAAACGCGAAACATTAGACGTACAATTCAAATATACGAAACTTGTATCTCAATTTTATCTTTAATTTGCGCCAAATATGAAGTCTCTACGACTTTCCTGAGCCGAGTTATGGACTAAAATGTGCCAGAAATTTGACACAGGGGCTCCCAAAGTTGTTAATTATCAAGGAATCTAGTTTGCGGCGTGACGAATCGCGTTGTCCCTTAATTTCTTTCGATGCTCCAGTGAAATTTAGTGCTGAACCCCCAAAAAACGGTTAAAAATTTCTGAGAAGCACCAAAGTGGGTCAATGGACCCAAAACGGGTTAAAATTTTCCCAAAATGATGAAACCGCCTAATCCTCGATGCTTTTCTCGATTCTGAGATAAAATTTAGCGCTGAATCTGAATAAAATGCGTTTACGGGCCCAAAAAGGGTACAAATATCCCCAAGATGATAAAACCGCCTGATCTTCGAAGTTTTTCTCAATTCTGAGATGGAGTTTAGCGCTGAATCTGAATAAAATTGTTGAGAAATTTTGCGAAGCACCAAAATAGATTACTGGGGCCAAAAAGGGTCAACATTTCTCCAAAACGAAAAAAATCGCCTAACCTTCAAGTTTTTCTTGATTCTAGGGTAAAATTGTGTGAGTTCAGAAAAAACTGTTGAATGCGAAGCACCAGAATGCCTGAAAGTGCCCAAAAACGATCACAATTCTACCAATTTGGAAAATCACTTGGTCTTTTAAATTACATTTGGTTCTCGAAGAAATCGAGCTTTGCGAGAACAATGATTGCTCGCGGTGGTCGACTGAGGCCCTGCTTATGATCGAAGCTGGTAACAGTGTGAAAACTCACATTGTTTCATCAGGCGATGGAGAGAATGGTACTAAGATGCTCGTCTTACATTGTGAACTCGTAGTGATTAATTGGCCAAGTGCTTCTAGCAATGAATGCGGGTAAGAGTGCGATCATTTTCTCGTAGCGCCAGCCGAGAGAGTGACGTTTCAGGGAAACGTGTCTTCCGCTGTCAGCAGGCGGTGAGAGATTGAATAGGGCCCCCGATACCACGGAGTCAAACGAATGCCCAAAAATTCTCGTGATTTCTCACAAAGGCGCAAATGATGCTGTGAAGTTCTCTCTTTTGTGATAAACCACGAGTATTTCCGTGAATTCACCCGCCTCTCTCAAACATGGGCCCCTGACTGTTCTCTCATCTCGAGCTGCCAACAGAAGACGAGCTTCACGGTATCCTTCGCGCCTTTATGAGAAACCACGAGAATATCCGCGCATTCATTTGCTTCTTTGGTATCTGGGGCCCTATCCATTCTCTCACCCCGTGCTCATGACGAAAGACGAGCTTCACAGTATTATTCCCTGCCTCGCATGGATGTACGAGAACGTTCTCCTACCCGCTTGCCTCTATCGAACACGGGGCCTTGATCGTTCTCTTACCGCGAGCATGTAATGGAAAACAAAGTCGCCAGTATTATTCTCTCATTCGCCCGAAACAACAGGACTTTTAGCGAAAGCACCCACCTTGATCATACACGGGGCCTCAGTCGATCTCTTACCGCGAATGGAAAACAAAGTCGCCGGTATCATTCTCTCCTTGGCAAGAAACAACAGGAGTTTTTGCGGAAGCTCCCGCTTTGATCATACACGGGGCCTCAGTCGATCTATGTTCAACCCAGGGATCATTCGCCTGCCTCTGTTAAACACGGGGTCTGGATCGTTCTCTCACTGCGTGCTCATAACGAAAGTCGAGCTTGACGGTGTCATTTCCTCCGGGTGAAACCCCGAGAAATTCTGGGCGTTCGTCTGCCTCAATCAAAGACTGAGCTGTAGCTGATGGCTCATCACAAGCAAGACCGAATTTGCGGTATTCTCCCATTGCCTGACTCAAGGAGTTTTTGCACTTTGGCCCGCTTCGTTCATAAGTGGGGCGTCAGTTGATCTCACATCGCAAGCACACAACAGAATACCAACTTTGCGTTCTTTGACTGGAACAACGAGAGTTTTCGCACTTTTTCCCGCTTTGATCATACTCTGAGCCCCAGTTGTTCAATCACCACGAACCTTCAACGGAAGATGTATTTGTCGTTTCCCTCCAATCCTCAAATGAGGAGAATTTCCGCAATTTCCTCTTTCGGGTCTGTCATCCGACGATATTCGATCTCTCACTCCGCGAGCACTCAACGGGCAGACGAACTTGTCGACATTCCTTCCATCCCCTGAATCAACAATTTTACTGCAGAATGGGAAATTTTTGATTTTTTATTTTGGAGTTATCTAGTGCAATTTCAGTATTTTTCTCGGACTCAGCGCTAAATTTTACTTCAGAATTGAAAACCACTCTTGAAGATTACGCAAATTTTACATCTTGGAGGAATTTTGATTTTCTTTGAGACCATCGACCCATTTTGGTGCTCCGAAGTATTTTTGAAGCATATTTTTCGGACTCAGCACAAAATTCCACTGGAAAATCGAATTAAAATTTGAAAGTTTGAACAATATTCCAATGTGGGGAAATTTTGACCCGGTTTGGGCCCATCAACCCATTTTGGTGCTCCGAAGTTTTTTTTAAACATCTTTTTCGGACTCAGCGCGAAATTCCAGTTGAAAATCAAATTAAAATTTGAAAGTTTAACCGATTTTCCAATTTGGGGAAATTTTGACCCTTTTTGGGCCCATTAACCCATTTTGGTGCTTTTTAGGATTTTGTAACTCTGTTTTCTGTTTCCCCGTCCAAATTCACTTGAAAAACAATAATTTGATTACTAAAATTTTTGAAATTCAGCTCAATACTGTAAGTTAATTAATTTTGAAGCCCTATTTTGGGAACCCTGGCGATTTCGTGTATTTTCGGCACATTTTGGTCCATAACTCGGCTCAGAAAAGTCGTAGAAACTTCGGATATGGCTCAAATTAAAGATAAAATTGAGATAGAAAATTCGTACATTTAAACTATACGTCTAACGTTTTATGTTTTCGCTCTACGACAGATTTAGCGCAAACTCCCATTTAACTGGTGACATCTTTCTGGTCCACCCTGTATAGCTCGAGAGTCGAAATTTTTCCAAGTCCCCCTCCCATCGTATATAGCTCGGAGGTAGGAATTTTTCAAGTCCCCCTCCTACCATATATAGCATGGAGGTCGCAATTTCTCTAAATCCCCTCCCCTCTCCGTGACGTCATCAACCGGGCGTGACGTCATCAACCTCGCTCGCGCTCGGGGACAAAAAATTCCTGGAAGTACCCCTAACAAAAATTAGTAAATTGAGACTGAAGAACTATTAAAAACAAAAAAAAAGGAACATTAGGTTAGTGTCCGGAAAGCCGACGGCGGATACCGGATATTTTCGGATATTATCTCCATATTGGAAAACTTTCGACTTTTGAGCTATATTGAAAAAGGGTTTTCCAAATGTACAAATCTACTTTATTAGTTGCTTTTACTGTTATCCCATCATCAGTTGTGTCGCAACTGGAGAACAAGACCTTAACCATGAGTTTTTATAGTATAACACTGTGATCTTATTGGCTGTAACAATGCTGTGTTGTGATTGGTTCACTCCTTAGAAACTTATTCTTACAATAATATGACATTGTGTTCTTATTGACTGAAACATACTGCTTAGTGATTGGTTCAATCTATTGTTCTGAATGCCGTGTTTCTATTTGCTACCTGGATTCCTGCCATCTCATTGGTTGGTTCTGTTCTTCTTCTTTCGTCCAATCACCAGGCCGAATAATTTTTTTCTGTCAAATGTGATTACATTGTTCAAGAGGCAGGCTTTCTCCCTCTTGGTTTTACAATCTCCATTTTCTTCTCTTTGTGCAATTCTCCTCATGTATGACTTCAAATATTCCCTCTCCATCGTCCTTTTCTTTGTTACAGTGTTTCCCAAATAGTGACTCGCCATCTTCTTTCACCCTCGACTTTTTGTGCTTCTTTTTCCTGATCTCAAACTTTCTCCCAGTCTCACCAATGTAGATGCCCTCGCCCTGTTCACAACTGAGCTTGTACACTCCGCTCAAGCTTTCTTTGTCTTTTGGTTCCGCCTGGTCATTGCTGATTCTCTTCACCATGGGTTGGTTATTCTGGATACCCACATTTACATCGTAGCCATATGTACTTCCCTATGTATGGTACTGCAAAAGCCAAGAGGGAGAAAGCCTGCCTCTTAAACAATGTAATCATCTGACAGCGATAAATTATTCGGCCTGGTGATTGGACGAAAGAAGAAGAACAGAACCAACCAATTAGACGGCAGCAATCCAAGTTTGCATTTAGGACAATAGATTAAACCAATCACTAAACAGTATGTTTTAGCCAATAAGAATACAATGTCATATTATTGTAAGAATAATTTTCTAAAAAGTGAACCAATCATAACACAGCATTGTTGTATACTGTTTATTATACTTTTTACTGTGACTTTGTCCTTTTACTTGTCAGTTATCACATTTACTGCGCTAACATTCTGTTTTCATGCGCCATTATAATTACATATCCCAAATGCAAGAGCCAATTGAATCGAACAATGATTATTCAACATAAGGATAAACGAAATTGACACGAAAACGAGTGTGATCGAGTTATGGATTGACCGCGACCTGTGGGAACCATGGCTTGTACCTACGTCTTCAGTGGAATGTGCATGGCCTTAAGGAATTGGCGTATACATGTTTTTTTCTGGCGTACCGTGACGTGCAATGGATCTACACCATTCCTTGGGAGAGTGTAAACTGAAGTTTAGGCTCGAAGCGTCTAACGAAGCTATCCTTCTTATTGCCGTATAATGTGCTAGTATCTGGTTTAATTGGAGCTTCTATTTTCGCAGAACTCATAGGCGAATTATCTTCCGAGTTGGAATCTTCCTTAGGTACAATTAAATGTATATCCGCCGCTATCTGTAGTATTGATTCATCTCTTCAAAAATGAACGTTACGTAATCAAGCAACGTAGAATGTGATCCTTCTTCTAACTCCCTGCTAGTTTTTTTGTGTTCGCTAAATTATCCTCATCGAGATGTGCCCTCTAACGGAGACGCGGAATATCGGCCAGCACCCGGTCTTGTATACTGTATATTAGGACTGCAATGAATGATCAGGACAATTATCAAGGAATTCTGACAACTGACCAATTGTCAACATTTCGAGAATTCTTCGGGATCACACTCTAGTTGAAGAATTCACAACCACCGCCGAATCAGGTTATCCACCTTTACATTTTCGTCGACTTTACTAAACTGCCAGTCTACTCAACTGTGTCCTTCAACTTCCTCAAACTCTAATGTTTCCCAAGTGCAAAACTTGCCTCGTCTTTAGCATTTTATTCGCTCATAAGACTGGGTCTACTCTTGGCGGGTTGTTGACGGTACTTCTCTTGAGACAACCGTTACGGTTTTGTAATGGTGCGCGACGTCTTGGATGACTTTGATCTAATTATACGGGAGTTGACATTTCTTACTGCGTGAATTTCATTTCATAACAGACTGTTTCAAAATTATAACATGTCGGTTCTTCTAAGTCTAAAAAAGTCAGAATGTTGGGAAATTTTCTAGTCCCAATGATATGAAAATGACAACTAAGACAGTTCAATCAATTATCTCTACGTGGCGTTGCTTTCAAAAAGAGACTTGACGCAAGGTAGGATCAACGCAATCATCAAAAACTTCTGACCGGTAATTTGCCAATAATGTCAACACCGTACAGTTTAAGAATTTACAACTACAAAATAGCAGAATTTCAAAATTCTTCTAAGTTGAACTACGATTTTTATTTTCTGATTTTCCAGTTTTTTTGCTTTGGGAGCGCATTTAGAAATAACGGGATTCGATCGTTCGTGATTTGCATTCTTACGACTGCGGTTGCGTTCGTTCCCTTCCAATAATTTAAATATGATTAACATACTTTCAAGTTTCCGACTATTTTTGTAAATGGGGAATTTTTCGCCTCTTCCATAATATAATCTTGAAACTATTTTTATGTCCTGCTAGCCACAATTATTGCAACCGAGAAGCTAGGATCACACTATACTTACGGTCTCAAAATACGAAAATCCATAGTGTACGTGGCATATCTATAATCTAATAGATTTAAAAAATGAAGGAATAAGAAGAAAAAAGTGTTTTTTTTTTTCTGCATTAGAAGTACACTATTACCGATTTTAGAGGTTTAACACAGTAAATTTTTTATTTTGCGCCATCAAAGTTTTCATTATTTTTGTCGAAAACGCATAAAATCTAAAAAGATACTCGATACTTTTCGGTTAGAAAAAGAAAATAATATGAAAATAAATTTTTTTTTTTCCTAAATAAAAAAGCTACGCTCGTATGTGACCAACGAGAATAAAATTTCTAGACGTAAAATCTTAAGCAGTTAAGAATGAAGTAAAAGAGAGAGTCCAGCGGAGGTGTATCGTTATATTCGATTCAACGAAAAAAAATATATTACAATAAAAAAATACTCAGAAATAAACATATTTATAGATGCAAACTCAGATTCATACTATTTTCAAGGATAACATGGGTGTTGGACCGGGAATATTGATAATGACTATTTTGTACCTTTTACGTCAGAATTGATGCAAACCGACATCGACAACTTTTACTAAATCACCACCACGTACACGTCATTACTAAAAAAAAACGTGCGTAACATATTACGAAGGAATCTTCAGATTCGAAGAAAACGGTTAAATACTTACGTACTATGCTAAAGAAATGAATGATGCCATATTTTTGACGAATACTCGTATTTTGTAAAATTAATAACGCATAAGTTATATTTTATGAAGTTGAAACTTCTTTACAATGATAATAGCTCGTATTCGCGAACTTTTTTCGCCAATAAACTGGCAGATTATAATACTCGAACTTCCCTTCTTTAGCCCGAGAGGAAACGTGTCGACCTCGACGTCAAATCGACTAAAGCGAAGTAACTTCTTCAAAAGTCTTGGTCGCAGTCGTGTCGACATATTGTTGAAATCGATCTCACGTCGACATCGATATCAATTCGATTTCAACTTCATTGCCACGTCCAGGTCGATTTGAGTCGACTTCTCCAAAATTCCTCTATATAGCTTAATTCATGTCTATTTGTTATTTTCTGGTAATGTACGCTGGTCATCCTCAAATAGACCTCAAATCGACGTCGCCGTCGGCCTGTAGTCAATGTGCAGCCACCTTTTTGAAGCCATTTTGTGTCTAGTACAAATATGACTTCACTACTCCCACATAAAATGCGTGATCATGATCATGAAATGAGGACCGTCAAGAATCTGAATTATGCTAGACTGAAGCCGCAGTGGTCAAATCCACGCAATGTCGATGTCGATTTTCATCGAAAATAAAATCCAACACTAACTGTCGACTCGTCTCTGACCTCCATTCTCAAATCTTATCAAATGGTGCACTTGAAATTGATTCCAATGAGGAAGACAACGTGTAAGAGGATACTCAAAGGAGTAAAACAAACGGAAACTGTGAAGGACCGCTCGAAATTGAAAGCATTGAGTGCTTCCGGCTACACAGCCATTCTCGAAGTGCCAGGGAACCTGTTTTATGGGGCATGTGGGGTCTGAAAAACTATTGACGTCATGTCACAACGCTGATCTATGATGTTAGCAAATTGTGACGTCACACGCTTATCTTTGAGGCTATATGTGATAGGAGGGGGACTTGAAAACAGCAGGTCCCGCCCCCATCTGTATGATAGGAGTGGTACTTGAAAAAACTGATCCATGACGTCATCCGATTGTGACGTCACAAAGCTGACCTGTGATGTCATCAAATTGTGACGTCACACGCTTGCCTTTAAGGCTATATAATATGATAGGAGGGGGACTTGAAAACAGCAGGTCCCGCCGCCAAACTGTAAATGGTAGGAGGGGGTACTTGAAAAAGGTGATCCATGACGTCATCCCATTGTGATGTCACAAAGCTGACCTATGACGTCATTAAATTGTGACGTCACACGCTTGTCATTACGGCTACATAACATGATAGGAGGGGGACTTCGAAACAGACTCCGCCCCAAACTGTATAATAGGAGTGGTGTTTGAAAAAACTGATCCATGACATCATCTGATTGTCTCACCGCGAACCTTCAACGGAAGACGAAGTTGTCATCTCCTGCCAATCCCTAAATGAGGAAAATTTCCGCAATTTCCTCTTTTGAATCTGTCACCCGACGCTAGTCGATCTCTCACTCCGCAAGCACTCAACGGAAGACGAACTTGTCGATATTCCTTCCACCCCCTGAATCAACAATTTTACTGCAGAACGAGAATTTTTGATCTTTCATTTTGGAGATCATTCAGGGCGATTTCAGTATATTTTTTTTTGGACTCGGCGCAAAAATTTGCTCCAGAATTGAAAACAACATTTGAAGATTACACAATTATTCATCTTGGAAGAACTTTGATTCTCTTCGAGCCCATCAACCCATTTTGGTACTCCGAAGTATTATTTAAGCATTTTTTTCGGTCTCAGCGCGAAATTCCACTTGAAAATCGAATTAAAATTTGAAAGTTTGAACGATTTTCCAATTTGAAAAAATTTTGGCCCTTTTTGAGCCCATTAACCCCTTTTTGGTGCTTCAAAGAACTCTGTGAGCATTTTTTTTTCGAACTCAGCGCAAAATACCACTTTAAAATCGAATTAAAATTTAAAAATTTTAACAATTTTCCAATTTGGGAAAATTTTGAGCCTTTTTGGGCCCAATAACCACTTCTTGGTGCTTCGAAGAACTCTGTGAGCATTTTTTTCGAACTCAGCGCAAAATTCCACTTGAAAACCGAATTACAATTTGAAAGTTTGAACAATTATCCAATTTGGCGGAATTTTGACCCTTTTTGGGCCCATTAACCTATTTCGGTGCTTCGAAGAATTTTTTAAACATTTTTTTCGGACACAGCGTGAAATTCCACTTAAAAACTGATTTACAATTAAAAGATTGAACGATTTTCCAACTGGGGGGAATTTTGACCCTTTTTGAGTGTATTAACCCATTTTGGTGCTTCTTAGGATTTTTTTACTATTCTTCTCGTTTTCCCCGTCCAAATTCACTTAAGTAACAATAATTTGATTATTAAAATTTTCGAAATTCAGTTCAATACATACTCTAAATTGAATAATTTCCAAGCCCTACTTTGGAAATTGGTGAATTTTCGGCAAATTTTGATCCGTAACTCGTCTCAGAAAAGTCGTAGAAACTTCGGATATGGCTCAAATTAAAGATAAAATTAAGATACAAAATTCGTACATTTAAACTATACGTCTAACGTTTTGCGTTTTCGCACTACGACAGATTTAGCGCAAACTCCCATTTAACTGGTAACATCTTTCGGCCCCACCCTGTATAGCCTGAAAGATATCCCTTTCGAGTAAGGAGATATGCAATGCTTCACACACCAATTGACTTAGCCCCTTTAAGACGGCGGATGTGCGACGCTTCAAACACCGTGAGGCTGAGAACATCATTCCAAGGTATTCTAAGCCCCTCTTGTATCATGCACGTGCCTATAAAACAGGTTCCCAGCCTCCCCTCGTTAAACAACCCCCGAGTATTCTTGGAAAACGGACCAAACATGGAAATATGATACATGAAGAGATTTTTCGACTACCTTGATTTAATTTTACCGGCAGGACGTGTTCAAGTACGCAGTGCTGTTGCTGGAATGAATGTCGTGAGCGCGTTTTTCGAAAAATTTGCGATAAATGTAATATATGACTACTTAAATGAACTTTTTAGGCTAGTAGTCAGACGTAGGCTAGCAGTAGAGTAGTCTATCTTGTAGGAAATTTCACGAGGAACATTTTTCGTTCTGAATGTTTCTCTCACAGAACTCGAGATATTGAGGAAAAACTGATTTTAAGGGGCAAAAACGTGCCACAGCTCCGCAAGCCATCCAGTGAGGGGTCTCGACTTTTACGACGTTATTTCAGACACCGAAATTGAGACATTTCCGTCAAAGGCTCTAGGTACCTGGGGAAAATCATTCATTTGAAGCGCCATACCCTCTACTACAACGTACATGAGTACCATAGTCCTCGGTGAGGTGCAACATTCCCAAAAAAATCAATATCCAATGAATTTCTGTGATTTTTCGATGAATAGCGCGGTGAACTATGACTGCTACCGCAATAGTCCGCGAGAAATCAATGGTCAGTGTTCGAGGTGAAAAATACGCACTCCACCGTGAGATGAAATGGGAATGTTGATAGACCAAAAATATATTTTTAGTATTTTCGTTTATCGATTTGGTCAATTCTTATGTAAACACGTCCACCGATTAGGTGGAGTACGTTAGATTGAGAAAAATAGTTGGAAAATTCTCCAGTCGCTGGAACAGTCTGAAAATAGAAGAGAAGTGAGAAAATCCACTTTTTCACCCTGGAGGACCGTGAGTTTTGGTACTTCATTCTCAAATAGGTCAATTCCTAAGTAAACATGTACGCCAAGTTTGAAAAAAATAGTCAACAAATTATCCAGCCGTTGTAATGGTCTGGAAAGGACAAATAATTGAGAACATCCAATTTTTTACCCTGGAGGAACGTGAGTTTTGGTATTGCGTTCATCAATTAGGTCAATTCTTATGTAAACACATCCGCCGAATCCGAAAAAAGTAGTCAAAAAATTCTCCAGCCGCTGGAACCTTCTGGAAAGGACAAATAATCGAGAACATCTAATTTTTTACCCTGGACGACCGCGATTTTTGGTATTTTGTTCATCAATTAGGTAAATTCTTAAGTAAACATGTCCGTCGAGTTTGAAAAAAATAGTCAAAAAATTCTCCAGTCGCCGGTAGAGTTCGGAAATAGCAGAAAATCGAGGAAATCCACTTTTTCACCTCGGAGAATCGTGAGTTTTGGGATTTCATTCCACAATTCGTTCAATTCTTATGTAAACATTTCCGCCGAGTTGGGAAAAAATAATAAAAAAATTCTCCAGTCTCTGGGATGCCCTGGAAATAGTAAAAACTCTAGGTAATCTCCTTTTCCAACATGGAAAACCGTGATTTTTCATATTCTGTTTATCAACAAGGTTAATTCTTTTGTAAATACATCCGCCGAGTTGGAAAAAAATAGTCAATAAATTCTCCAGTCGCTGGAACGATCTAGAAATAGTACCAAATCCAGAAAATTAACTTTTTCAACATGAAGAGCCCTGATTTTTGGTATGTTGTTTATCAAAAAGGTCAAATCTTATGTTGATACCTCCGCCGAGTTTGAAAAAACTAGTCCAAAAATTCTTCAGTCGCTGGAATAGTCTGAAAATGAAAAATTGAAAATATCTGCTATTTGAACTTGGAGAATCGTGATTTTTTATATTCTATTTATCAATAAGGTCAATTTTTGAGTGAATACATCCCGATTTCGAAAAAAATATTCAATAAATTTTCCAGACGCTCATTGGTATGGTCGATTCCTCTAAGAACACTTACGCCGAGTTTTAAAAAAATTGAAAAAAATTCTCCAGTCGTTGGGACGCTCTGAAAATATTAAAAAATCAAAGATACACACCCGCCACAATGATTCATGTGTTACTTTTCCCCCCTGGAGTCGCAGCGGTAAAAATTGTGTTACTGATAGCCGTGCACTCGCATGATGTGGAGGAATCCTTTTCCGAGACACAAGAAGACAATCATCTCCTTTGTATTTTCATGCTCATGAATTCCAATATTTGAAGCATTGTCACCTCAACTCGAGAGAAGACACCTGCACTTCATGGAAGTGCATGGCTCCTAGTAACACAGTTAGTACCTCTACGACTTCAGGGGAACAAAAATAAACATTCAACACTTTAAAGTATAGGAAATTAATCTTAGGGGTGGGTGTGTATCGGTTTTTTACTATTTCCAGAGCGTCCCCGCGACTGGAGAATTTATTGACTATTTTTTTCCAACTTGTAAGACCCCTATTAACATAAGATTTGACCTAATTGATGAAGAAGATAGCAAAAATCAGGGGTCTCCATGTTGAAAAAGTGGATTTTCTGAACTTGGTATTTCTAAACCGTTCCGGCAACTGGAGAATTTATTGACCAACTCGGCGGATGTATTTACATAAGAATTGACCTTGTTGATAAACAGAATATGAAAAATCACGGTTTTCCATGTTGGAAAAGGAGATTACCTAGAGTTTTTACTATTTCCAGGGCATCCCAGAGACTGGAGAATTTTGACATGTTCCATGTCTTTTCTCTCGCCGGACCCCGTTTTTGAAACTCGCGAGTACACCCCCCCTCCCCCCCCCGTCGAGAGAAATCTCTACCCCGTGGGTGATTCAGAAATTCGCGAGTACACCCCGCGTAATAATAATAAATAATTAATTAATTAATTAATTAATTAATTAATTAATTAATAATTAAATAATTAAATAAATAAATAATTAATAATTAGAAAATCTCTACCCCTTGGGTGATTCAGAAATTCGAGAGTACACCCCGCGTAATAATAATAAATAATTAATTAATTAATTAATAATTAAATAATTAAATAAATAAATAATTAAATAGTTAATATAATTAATAATTAGAAAATTTTCTAAGTCCCTCTTCCTATCATATATGGCTGGATAGTCGAAATTTTTCCAAGTCCCCTAGACTTGAATTGTCTCATACCATTCCAATACAACAGCGAGACAGGGGGCGAACGAGCGGAGCGAGTTCGCGCTACCTCATATTTCTCATAGAAGACTTGAATTTTCTCGTATCATTCCAATACAACAGGGAGATCGCTCGTTCGCCCCACGAAAGTTGATACCTCAAAATATAGAACACCCACAATTACCTCAAAATATTTCGCATACAAGACTTATAGGACGCCAAGATAGGTAAAGGGGTAAACGAATAATATCTCACGAACACTTGACCTAGTAGAAGAATTAATAATAAATAAATAAATAAATAAATAAATAAATAAAAAAATAAATAATATTAAATAATTAAATATTTAAATATTTAAATAATTGAATAATTAAGCAATTAAATAAATAAAGGCTGGATAGTCGAAATTTTTCCAATTCCCCTACACTTGAATTGTCACATACCATTCCAATACAACAGCGAGACAGGGGGCGAACGAGCGGAGCGAGTTCGCGCTACCTCATATTTCTCATAGAAGACTTATACGACGCCAAGATAGGTAAAGTTTTCCAAGTCTCTCTTCCCATCATATATGGCTGGATAGTCGAAATTTTTCCAAGTCCCCCAGACTTGAATTGTCTCATACCATTCCAATACAACAGCGAGATCGCTCGTTCGCCCCACCGAAAGTTGATACCTCAAAATATAGAACACCCATAATTAACTCAAAATATTTCTCATACAAGACTTATACGACGCCAAGATAGGTAAAGGGGTAAACGAATAATATCTCACGAACACTTGACCTAGTACAAGAATTAATAATAAATAAATAAATAAATAAATAAATAAATAAATAAATAAATAAATAAATAAATAAATAAATAAATAAATAAATAAATAAATAAATAAATAATATTCAATAATTAAATGATTAAATAATTAAATAATTGAATAATTAAATAATTAAATAAATAAAGGCTGGATAGTCGAAATTTTTCCATGTCCCCTAGACTTGAATTGTCACATACCACTCCAACACAACAGCGAGACAGAGGGCGAACGAGCGGAGCGAGTTCGCTCTACCTTGTATTTCTCATAGAAGACTTATACGACGCCAAGATAGGTAAAGGGGTAAACGAATAATATCTCACGAACACTTGACCTAGTAGAAGCCTAGACTGAAATATTTCATGATGACTGATAAAATATAAAAGACATGGAACATAATTTTCATTTATTGGGCTATGCCAGAAAATTTAATAATACTACAATATGACCAAGTTACATTTTATGCTAATTGTGATAGGACCTCTAAAACGTCGAGAAAGTCATTGCCCCCTCTCCCCATTCACCTTGCTACGGGTGTAATACCTCACTTTTTTTATTATTCTTTCCCAACTGGGCGGACATGTTTACATAAGAATTGAACGAATTGTGGAATGAAATACCAAAACTCACGATTCTCCAGGGTGAAAAAGTGGATTTTCTCTAATTTTTGTCATTTCCAGAACGTTCCAGCGACTGGAGAATTTTTTGACCAATTTTTTCAAACTCGGCGAACATGTTTACGTGAGACCTGACCTATTTGATGAATGAAATACCAAAACTCACGGTCCTCCAGGGTGAAAAAGTGGATTTTCTCACTTCTCTACTATTTAATTTCAGACTGTTCCAACGACTGGAGAATTTTTCAACCATTTTTCTCAATCTAACGTACTCCACCTAATCGGTGGACGTGTTTACTTGAGAATTGACCAAATCGATAAACGAAATACTAAAAATATATTTTTGGACTATCAACATTCCCATTTCATCTCATGGAGGAGTGCGTATTTTTCACCTCGAACTTTGACCATTGACTTCTCGCGGTCTATTGCGGTAGCAGTCATAGTTCACCCCGCTATTCATCGAAAAATCACAGAAATTCATTGAATATTGATTTTTTTGGGAATGTTGCACCTCACCGAGGACTATGGTACTCATGTACGTTGTAGTAGAGGGTATGGCGCTTCAAATGAATGATTTTTCCCAGGTACCTTCCCCCTCCCCCGATTTTTTTTTATTCGAGTTTGAAGTTTTGTTATAGCTAGAAACTAGGGAAAATATGAATGTTTTTTTTTTTGAAAAAAATACCATGGATGAACGTTCACCTATACTAAAATGTCCTCAAGTTTCATCGCTGTGCGATCATTATTGACTGAGATGTAGCCATTTGGATTTTAGGCCTAAAAATCACTCTGCAGCCCATGTGGGTGAGCGGATGGGTACAATTTGTGTGATTTCGAGTTTTCTCATTGGGGACAACATTTTGACGGACATTTGAAACATTTTCCGACCAAGGCCATTCCCCCCCCCCCCCCTACCCGGCTAAAGCCTTTAAAACTTGCACCCAAAATGCATAGTTTGATATTTTCAATGTCTTCATCAACTGAACTACAAATAAAAGACCTGTTAAGATACCATAAAATCCTTACACCTCGCAACTTTCACAAATGTATCTTTCGTTTTCAACCCCGAGAGCAATTACTTTCGTTTTCTAAAGAAACAAACGACTCTACACGTGTTCCTCAGTCCGAAACTGGAAGAAGGCACCTACATCTGTGAACTACTGAAAAAGCATCTATCCATTTTTAATCCTCCGTTGTCTGTGTACATCTCTCTAAATAACAATCCTCTTCCATGCGAGTGTAAAGCCCTCGAAATTATCAAACTCCATTAGTATTTTTCGCATATTTGCACTCCTCAAAATAACGAGAAAATGACGTACACGAAATAAGAAGTTTATCAACGCGATACAATTCGACATTTCACTACGGATATATAGATTTCACTCCAAACTGCACTACAAACAAACTCTCTGCATCGGATTACTAAAAGTTTTTGTTACGTTTACACTCGCGAGTTCTAATTCGTATCAATCATGAAGTCCGATAACATTGTTATAAAATCGCAACTGTATAGGTACACAAAATGATTACAACGTATCTCTAGCTTAATGCTGGCGATGAAACAGAGTGAGAGACCATCACGGCGACGACTCACCTATCCGCAAGTTCGGAGCCGAGAAATTCGAATCTCTTTCCAAGACTTTTTATGTACGTACGTGCCCCAACGCGATGGGTATATTACTCGAAAATCGGGTTCGGATTACGATTTTTTAGCGTCGCGTTGGCCGAATAAAAAATTTACCGTAAATCCCCGGCACTACGATGGTACGTTGATATTATTCGTAACAATTACGAGATCTAGGTACACAAAAAAAGTTTACGAACGCAGACTACGCGGCGTTAGTCACGGGCCACGTTATTGCGATGCGATCTTAAGACTAATGCGTATGCAGACAGCGTCGTCGAAATTTTCATCTGCTCATTGACCCGAATATCACGACTGTAACGAATCCCACTCCTCTCATTATCCGACCAAATAATATCCAGCACTGACTGTCTTCGCGTACTCGTATGCGGTTTCCTAACCAACTTTAACGGTTTCCAGAATCTGGTTAATGGTCACGTTTAACTTCTAGAACTTGATAGAAAACTAGTTTTCTTATAATGGCATCACAAAAATTTACGATATTATACAACAAACACGAAGATACGGTTGATCGTATCGCTTGATGCAAAATCTACAGGTAGTCTCTCCGAATGCACGTTGCTAGAAGCGCGATTTCCTACAACAGCCGTCAACCTAAATACGCGAGCGAACGTTGGGTGGAGAACCGAGCGTGGTGCAACTTTTCTCAGGTAATTTATACAATTTCGATGAAATTAGAAGACACGCGCGCAATTTGGCGCGGGGAAGGTCAAGATTAATTACACGTCAGCTGACGAAGCAATACACATACGAGGATCGATCGGAGTATGGAACGTTTGGAGCGTCATGTGCCCAAATTGCGCAGCTGCGGAGGATGGAGATTCTGTATGGGCTTTTTAGGTCTATGACTGAAGCTTTTCCCTGCTTAAAATGTATCAAATGCGAGGAAATGTTGCAATCATAGACTTATAAGGCTAGTGGTAATCAACTGCTGTCCACGCGGAAGTGTACAATCGTGGTGTAAAATATATCGAATATTATTTATCGGCAATTTAAATTAGCATCAATGTTATTTTAAGTGAACGTTGTCTGATTGTCGAAGAAAGAGACTAGAAATTGCGCCCCTCTCCCTCAAAAAGTCAAATTGGGTCTCTTAAAAACAACGACTTAACAACCCGACAAAGGTCATCAACTTGCGTATGAGGAGAAATCATCGAGAGACTCCGAATTTGATATCAGAAAGATCTGTAAATATTTACTGGATGATACCCCATGAAGAAAATTCGTAGGAAGGCGGGATCCAAAATTTTGCAACAGCATATCTCTTTGATTATTTTTTTTTTTCAAAGTAAGGTTTTAAAAAACTTGGAAAAACATGTCGACCCCTGAAAAGACCCTGACTTCAAATTAATACGTTCTTGTAAATTGCAATTAGGGTTCACTACAAGACTTAATCTGGTGGTTCACTCAAGGCTTTCTGCCTTCCTTCACCCTGGTGAGTTCGAATCATTTATAGTATCGGTTAACGGTGACTGTCGCAATTTTGAACGGAAAAATCGTAAACTTGCCTCTCTCCAGAGTTCTAAATCTATGGCTGAGAAAAAAGACTATGCTGGAGATAAAATAGTCCAGCAGTTCCAGCCGCGAATCATCAATTATGGTAAGGTTGAGCTTAATTCTGATGAGGTGAACTTGTTGAAGAAAGGGTTGAAATTTAGCTTCCCCCCCCCCTTTTAAGAAGCAAGAGACTCTTGCTAATGTTGTAGCTGATTTGACAATCAAGATTGGACCTGGTATGAACGTCTAAAAAAAGTGCACCGAAATGGTAGGCAGTAACCCCCCCCCCCCCCCCTTCCTTATACGGGTAATACCTGTATTGAGGTGATAAAAGGCTTAAAGAGGAAGGCCAGGGAGGAAGGATTGATCATTACTGAGGCAGATTAAATTTTTTCAAAAACTTGGAAAAATTTCGACTCGCGACCCGTAATATTATGATAGAAGCGGGACTTATGGTGTTTGAAGCATTGCATATTTGGCTCCTTAAAGGCGTAAATATTGCATGTCTAGTTATTTGAAGGGGCTATTCTATTGAAGGTCAATTAATGTATTATTTTTCAACCCATAGAACAGGTTACCTGCGTTCCTCGTTTAACATCGTTAAGGAAGCCAAGGAAGCCGTCGTTTTTTTCAAGTCTGCCTCGGGAAACGACTTTTCGTCACAGATTTTTTTCAAGATGGGTTAGTCTGACTGGAAACTTCACAAAGAATCCAAATCTAGTCTCAGATCAAACGTAGAACCTATTTATAGGGGTAAAATTAGATGCTTTTGTTTTTGAACTCAATTGTATTCATAAAAATAAAGCCTTTGAGCGCCCTCGTGTGTGGATTTTTGGGTTCTGCACCTAAAAATACACCTAGAATGGCTACAAAGTTGACTTTGATCAGTATTATTAAGAGAAGTTTCAAGTGGAGAACACCTTGCTATTTTTTGGGCCAAAACACTTTTTGCCAATACAAATCCGAGAAATTCGATGATTCTGCGCGGAAACGTGATTAATTTTGCTCATAAAAAGAACTTTTCAGCGGCTGTAATCTCTGAAAACTCAACTTTGATAAAGTTTACTCGAAAAAGTTGTCAAGGTGCACGACTTACCATTTTTAAATTTTCACAAAAAATCTGAATTCGGTCTTAGATCAAACATAGGATCATTTAAAAAAATAGAATTTCGATAATTTTTCTTATGAATTTTGATTTTAGTCATGAAAATAAGTTTCGGGCGCCTTCCGGTATATATTTTTGAGTTCTCCATTGAAAGATACATCCGAAACGACTTGATGGATTTCATTCAAAAAAGTGTTAGGGACTACTTAATTTTACTGGACAGAAACACTTTTTGTCCCAGTTTTTCTCCAAACAAAAATAAGTGGTCTGACTGAAAACTTTGCGAGGCATCCAGATCTGGTCTCAGATCAAACATAGGATCTATTTGAAGAGAAGAAATTGGGTGACTTTATTTTGAAATTCTATTTTACTTGTGAAAAAAGCCCTTGAGCGCCCTCTTGTAGGGATTTTGGGATTCTAGATTGAAAAATACATCCACAATGACTACAAATTCGACTCAATTTTTTGAACGGGAGCAATTTTCTTTAAAATGAGTCGGGCTGACTGGAAACATCACAAAATATCCAAATCAAGTCTTAGATCAAAATAATGTAAGATATGATTTCAAAGAGAAGAATTGGATGGTTTTGTTTTGAAATTAATTTTCATACATGAAAAAAACCTGCGAGCGCCCTCTATAAAAAAATGATGAAACTAAGAAAATTCATTTCGAAATAAGAATAACATGTTTTTATAATTTTTCAATTTTTTTCAGTTTTTTATTTTTAGATTAACAAAAATGAAAAAAAAAAAAAAATTGAAAAATAGACTGAATAGGTAATGAAGAAGAGAAAATTCATATTTTTATTCATTTTTATAATCATTTTTTATCCATTTCTAATTTTTTAAATGTATTATTGATTTTTTAAAATCAATTTTTATGATTATTTTTTCTTTCATCCTTTTTTTATCATAGTTTTTTTACTTATAATCAATCATTATTATTATTATCATCATCTTCTTTTATTCATTATACTGTGTATTTTGTTTTAAATAAATAAGAAATAAATATTGTAAATTGAGTATATATTTTACAAATATAATTCAATTTTTTCATTCCTGTTTTTGTTATTTTGTTTCAAATTAAATACTTGAAAATGAAAATTTAAAAAAACAAGCAAAAAAATTCAAAAAGAAAAAAGACAATTTTTTGGGGTAGAACCAAATTTTTTCTAAAATGGGGTAGTCTGACAGGAAGCCTCGCAAGGAATACAAATCTTGAGAAAATTCAGAAGATTCCGTTTTGAAATTCAATTTCACTCATGAAGAAAGTCTTTGAGCGCCCTCTCGTATGGATCTTTGGACCCTAGGTTAGAAAATACGACAAAAAACTCAACTTTGACAAATTTCACTCAAAGAAAATTTCCTATAGGGTATACCCGGCAATTTTGTACTAGTAACTTCACGAGGCATTGAAATCTTGGCTCAGATCTAACGTACGACCATTTTAATGGGGAGAAATTATTTTGATGATTTAGTTTTAATATTCAATTTCACTTACGTATAGAAATGTCTTCAAGCGCCTTCTAGTGCACATTCTGGACAGTAGCTGGAAGTTGAAATTCCAAAAATTTCCAGCTATACCGTGGCCTGTCCACGCTATACATGAGAGGTGGATTAAACTAGAAAAAATTTTGTTTCCCAGGAGAATCGATTGTTGAATAGTAATCAATAATCGAAATCAACATCGAAAAGTTGCATGCATTTTTGGATGAATTTCGTCAAGGATACCATCGATCCTTTTTGAGAACGTTGAAAAATTTTGGGTCGTGGACTACAATTTGACTTTGCTAACAAGACACTGTTCTAGACACAATTTGAGAACCCCGGTTGAAGCGATAGCACGAAAGCTCATAATTAAGATTTCTATGCAGATGTAGTACGTAGTAAAATTGGACAGATTTTTCCATCAATTTTCCAAAATTTTGAATCTTTTCTTCTTTGCCTCATAAATCCTGATTCTTTGAGTTTCAGCAAAGATAACCCTATACCATATGTAGGCAATATTTGGTTTCCAAAATTTTTCAAGCATCCCTGTAGCATTCGAAAGAAAAAAAAATAATAATAATAAGAAGCGCTGCGTGGAAAAAGGGCTTTTGTTCCATAAGAAATACATCAGACGGAGGCCCTTTTTCCATGCAGCGCTTCTGAATAAAAAATAGGGTATAAGTGAATGTTTGTCGTAACGTGATTTCCAAAATTAATCAAAAAGGGTGAACTTCTTCATCAGTCTTTTGGTTAGGTATCCGAATCGTTTACACTTATTCCAAATTAATCAACGAACTCCCGAGATGGAGCTAGAAAGGAGAAGGGATGAAAGAAGGGAACCACTTTCCTCAAACAAACAAGATTGAATCCAATCGACAATACATACCTCGCCTCGAACACAGCATTTTATAGAACGGAACCGGCCTTCTTTTCATTCAAGATGTGGGCTTTTTCATAAATACACAGTAAGTAATATCTCCTCGTAGACCTGTAAAAGATAAATCGAGTACCTTTCATGTTATTAATGTACTGATGTTACTTAAAGTTGCATTCCTTAAAATTTAAAATATTTTTATCTTAATGTACGTAGGCTGTAATGAAAATTATTTTATGCTTGATGAACAATTTTACATACAATGCACGTATTTTTACTTTTGTATATCGTAGATAAAAACTCGGTATTGTACGTTCGTATCAAAAATTTGAACGAAGCCTTCAAATAATAATAATTATGTAGCCTTGTCGCAAACAAGAATCCTCTGTCGCGGCGATAAATAATTATTTCGAGAAAAATTATATTCGTGTTAAACGAAGACTATACGATAAGGATTCACGTTCATGGTACATATCATTTTTACTTTGTAAACTGGTTTTAAGGCTACGTTTTGCCTGATTCGAGAAGGTTGCGCGTCCAACGCGTGCCAAGCGATGTTTTTTTCTTTTTTCATTCGTACATAAGTATGTAAGTTGTTGCAATACGCAAATTACTGAGATTTCACGTAGACGTTCAACGATGACGACGCTGACATGACAATTCCTGAATATGTGTACGGATACGTTGACCTTTAAAGATATTTCAATGAACATTACATGATACAACACGTACCTACAGAGAAATCAATACCTCAGTCGCAGTCTATCACTGAGTCATTATCAAGTACCTTCATCAAAACGCTGGCCAAATCGGACTAAGAAACTATCGCAATTTGCAGAAAAGTTTCGGTCTCCAGTCAACAACGTGAGTGAAAGTGGGATGATAGAAGATTGAGAAAGGAAGATAATGCAAGGAGTAAGATAACGTAGTTCTAACTGTATTTCACTTTTTTCCTCTCTCTTCTTGATATAGAGTGACAGAGTCCACAAAACTAAGACGTGTCACGAATAGCGAGACAGAAACTCACACGTAATAAAAAGTAGAGCGAGTACTCACAGACAATCTGCACAATCTCGTTTTTATATGTTCAAAAAAGGAAGACACGTGACGAAGTTCAAAGAAAAGTGATACCGCAAGATGATTTTTCAAGGTCATGATTGTCAACAGAAAGATTTTGGAGAATTTCAACTGATGAGTAGAGGACCTATTTGAGAGATTTGGAAAGTTGAATCAATTCGATCTTAAAAATTATAGTTGACCATAATGAAAGAGGAGTACTCAAGAGAGTGAACCAGAAAATTTGCTGATACCGTAAGTCAGTGGATTTCAACCTTTTTGAGGTGGCGGCACAATTCTGATGACAAAAATTTTTCGCGGCACACCAATTAAAAATATGTATTTAAACATTTTTGAAATTGAAAAAGGGGTTTTTCAATTGTACAAAATAATCTACTTTATTAGTTACTTATACAAGAGTACTTTCGGGTGTTATCCCATCATCAGTTGTGTCGCAACTGGAGAACAAGGCCTTAACCATGAGTTTTTATAGTATAACACTGTGATCTTATTGGCTATAACAATGCTGTGTTGTGATTGGTTCACTTCTTAGCAACTTATTCTTACAATAATATGACATTGTGTTCTTATTGGCTAAAACATACTACTTTGTGATTGGTTCAATCTATTGTTCTAAATACTGCATTTCTATTGGCTACCTGGATTCCTGCCGTCTCATTAGTTGGTTTTGTTCTTCTTCTCTCATCCAATCACCAGGCCGAATAATTTTTCGCTGTCAAATGTGATTACATTGTTCAAGAGGCAGGCTTTCTTCCTCTTGGCTTTGCAATCTCCATTTGTTCCCAGAGTTTTCTTCTCTTTGTGCGATTCTCTACGTGTATGACTTCAAATATTCCCTCTCCATCGTGGTTTTCCTCGTTACAGTGTTTCCCAAACAGTGACTTGCCACCTTCCGTCTCCCTCGACGTTTTGTGCTCCTTTCTCCTGATCTCAAACTTTCTCCCAGTCTCACCGATATAGATCCCCTCGCACTGTTCACAACTGAGCTTGTACACTCCGCTCAAGCTTTCCTTGTCCTTTTGTTCCGTCTGGTCATTGCTGATTCTCTTCACCATGGGTTGGTTATTCTGGATACTCACATTTACATCGTCGCCATTGAACGCCTTTATCACTTTGATTGTGTACTTTCCTATATATGGTATCGATCCGGAGTACTTTCTCACTATGCCATCATGGGTTCCTTTCTTTGTTACCATTTTCCCAAAGACTCCCTCCACCACACATCTGCGGTAGCCATTGGCTTCTGCGATCTGCTTTACTATCTCGATCTCTTTCCTCTTCTCTTCGTTGTTCTTGAGGATAGAAATTGCCCGATAGCAGTAGTTCTGGATTGCCGCTAACTTGTGCCTGGGGTGGTGGTAGGAGTCATTTGGGATGATGGTGTCAGAATGCGTCGACTTCCTGTAGATTTTGTATTCTATCCTATTGTTCTCCATTGTGAGTGTAAGGTCCAAATAGTTGATGGTCTCATTGCCTTTTTCGACTGTGAATTTGATGCTCTCATTCATCGCGATCATTTCTGAAAGGAATAGATCCACCTGTCTATCAGTGCCTGACCACACAATTAGGATATCATCTACATATCTAGCCCAGTGTTTGATCGAGTTTCTGAACTTGCTGCCCTTCAATATCTTGTTTTCCATGTCATTCATGAATATCTCCGCCAGTATTGGTGACAGCGGTGATCCCATCGCAAGTCCCATTTCCTGACTGTAGAACCTGTCATTGAAGCAGCAGTAGTTCTGGCTTAAGATCTCCTTCACTATGTTGGTGTACTTCGACCCATCGGGGTTCCCATGGTATCTGTTGTTTTTGAGCAGTGTGAGAAGTTCCTCCTTCGGTATGGTACCAAACATATTAGCCACATCAAAGGATATCAGCTTGTCGTTACTCCTGATTTCCAACTTGTCCAGTTGCTCAATCAGCTCTCCGTTGTTTCTGATACTTCGTCTGGGTGCAAACTGGTAGTTTTCTTTCAGGAATGTGGCTACGATCTTTGCTATCTTGTAGCATGGTGATTGAATGCTGTTGACCAGGGGTCTCATCGGACGGTTCGCTTTGTGGAGTTTTACAAGCCCCTTGAGTTTTGGTGCAACCGGGTTCATCTCAAGCGTCCTTCCATTGCCGGGTACATTGTTCCGTTTCAACACAGCTTTCAGGTCATCTTGGTATTTCCGTGTTGGGTCCCTTGCCAGCTCTTGGTATCCATTAACTGCGATGTACGACTCCACTTTTTGGGTGTAGTCCTCCTTCTCCATTACCACTACCGTGCTGCCCTTGTCCGCTTTTGTCAAAATCAGGTTGTTCTGTCGGATCTTCTTTTGTAGATTTGTGACCTTCCTTTGCATTACTTGCGTTCTGTCATAGGTTCGGCACATATCCTCTTTGTTGTCCAACAGTACTTTCCCAATTTTAGTCCGGGCTTCTAGTCTCACGTCGTGTTCCATGGTTTGGATTACTTGTTCGCAGCTAATGGTCATGCTTTCAAGTCTACACTGGTTCAACCTCTCTGGCTGCACGTACTTGATGCCTTCGTCCAGCAGTCTTCTTTCTTTTTCTGTGAAGGTGACGCTTGATAGGTTCTCGGTTCTGGGAGCAAATTTGTGCTCAACTCTCGCTGTCTCTTCCTTTCTTTCTTCTTTCTTCCGGGTCAGTTCGGCAAGCTTCTTCTTGATCTGTTTTGTTTGAGCTTCCACTCGTTTTTCCACATAGTCTTCTCCCTTCTTCATCTCTCCTCCTTTTTCAAACATCATTTCTTTGACTTCTTGCAGGTGGAGTAATCCGGACAGATGGAAATATTGATCATACAGTGGACCATTCAGCCTGGTGATTTTCTTGTAGAGTTCACCAATTTCGTTCTGCACTCTCAATCTTTCGGCTTGCATCTTGGTGCGTTTCACTGCTGCGCTGTTTCCTGGTAGCCTGATAGTCGCATACTTGGAAATAATGCCTCGTCTCAAGCATTCGTTATTGAACCAAATCTTCACATATGTCACTCTTAGTTTGACCTTGGTCTTCAGAAACTTAAAAACCTCGTTAACCATGTCTGGTGTGCTATTATCGGAACTCATAATGAGTGAGTGAGGTGTAAGTAGAGCACAATGATTGTTCTAGCTTCATTGTTCAAACTTTAGCTCGAATTTAACTTGAAATTTTATTCGAACGTTACAGAATCCAAATTTAAAACTCTAATAGTAATTTAAAAAACGATGAAAAAAAAATCGCGAGCTCAAAAAGAAAATAATAAAAAAAAAAAAAAAAAAAAAAAAATGAAAAAAGTTGAAATAATAAAATGACATGACGTAAGCAAATTGATAAAATAATTTCCAAGTTTTCAATGAAGAAATCATTAAATACAAGCAAATTAAGTACAATATCATAACACGTAAAAACTGACCATCCGACTGTGAAAATGAAATGCAACTGAATTTTTACGGCCGTCAACTACTCCCACCATAATTACTCACCCTAACGCATCCCTAAGAAGGAGGAAGCCCCCTCTCCCTGCCTAATCTTATATTTGCTTACTCAAAAGAAAGGTGGTCATTGTTCTATAGAAAGGCTTATAAACATAACCCATGTAGAATGCAGATAAATGAAATGTTGGTTATTGTATTAATGTAAGGAGATTAAATAAAATGTTGGTTTAAAGCTGGGTTACTTCGTGGTTGTAACGTTGTAATGTAACACTTGCCCTTATTCCGTAATTTAATCCTCAGGAAAAGTGATTACTTATTGCGATGATGCCATCGCCGCATAATTGTAGTCGAAAATCAACGTTATAATTATATTTGTAAATATGAACCTAGAATGTAAGAATAAATCCTGAACATCATACTTACACATATTATTATTATTGACTTGAAGTTTATTGATAGTTGATTTCTTGTATAGTCAAATTGAGACTCACTTATTCGCCCTGTTGTTGCATCGTACAATCATCCGGCTTTCGCTCTTTCTGAAATACTATGGCTAGTTGGTTTAAAGTATGTTCGAACTTCTCCTCACCTACGTCCATCCTTAACTCTTCCGATTTCTCCAAGAGATTAACTGGTAAACATTATCCAGATTGTGCGATTTTCCTCTCTTTCAAAGCGAGAAGCGTGTTCACCAACATACAACGAGCATTTTCACGTATTCTCCGACTCCAAAAAATTGCGGGGCGGTCGCCGACAACAAAAAAACTCTTCGCTATCACGCCTTCCATCCGTATGAGACAACATGAATTTCCCCATGTTCCCCCGCTTCGATCAAATACGGGGCTATCGCCGTTCTCACATCACAAGCTCTAAGGAGAATTTTCGCATATCCTCCCGCTTTGGTCAAGTGTCGAGCGATGGCCGTTTTCTCACCGCGAGTTCAGAACGGAAAAAATATTTCGGTACCATTCCATTTTATCGACATAACACAACGAGAATTTTCGCGCATCCTCCCGCTTCGATCGAATACCGGGCAATAGCCGTTTTCTCACCACGAACTTACAACAGAAAAAATCTTTTTGTCATATTTTCCTTCCATCCGTGTAAGACAACGAGAATTTTCGCGTATTCCTTCGCTTCAATTGAAGACCTATCGCCGTTCTCACATCGCGGGCTCTCAACAGAGAATATCTATTTGGTATCCTTCCCTTACATCCACATAACACAATGAGGATTTTCTAGTATTTTCCTGCTTTGATCGAAGGTGGGGCGATCGCCGTTCTCTCGCCGCGAGCTCAGGTTAAACTACGATACTGTCCACTTCTTGCCTTACTCATAAATACAGTAAAACTTCGTTATAATGTGATTGAAGGGAGAAGGACAAATCCGTACTAAAAGCGGGTTCGCACTCCAAACGGGTTTTGAAAAAAAAAAATCATAATTATTATGTATTGAGTTTTACAATTTATACAACAGGTACAGTGCAGTAGTAAATTCGGTTATATGAGTTTGTCGAGCTTTTTAAGAACCTTTGTAGGACATTGAACCATCCAATGAGTCAAGATTTCTTCATGTGCCCCAGTTTTCCGTCGCATCTGTTTACCACTGCCACCTGTTGTTGCTGCATACACTCGTCACGATCATGAAGAATTTTTTAGAGCTGAACTTTCTGAGAGATCAACGGACTTGGCTAAAGAACACAACGTTTCTGTCGAACTTCTCCAAAATTGTCAATTTTCAACCAATCAATAAACTTTTACGTGTTTTTTTTTACGGAATTCATTTTTTCTTTTTGTCAACACAGGCCACAGTTCAAACAGTAGGGCAGTGTAATGCAGTACTGATTCGACCTAACGTAAAAAGAAGAGATGTTCATGTTTGTGCAATGCTCTACAAGAGAAGATATTATTTTAAGGGAAGAAAAATACTCAAGTTTCGTCATTTTTGTGCCAATTTGCACTGCTAAAAACGTATTGTACACGGGTCTTGCTCGTATAATAAGCGGGTCTTTTTATACACATCGTATATGACAGTGTCTAGGGACCGGGTAAAATTCGCACTAAACGCGGGTTCGCGCTAAATGCGGGCGCGTTATAACGAAGTTTTACTGTAGCAAATTTTGAACTATTTTCCCCTCATCTCGGGAGAGGATTCTCCCACTTCATGCGAGATTGTACCGTTGCGACTTGAGGAAAAAGATAAATGAACATTTCAAATTAAAGAAAGTGAATGTCAGGAGTGGGTGGGCATGTGATTTTTGCTATTTCCAGACTGTTCCAGCACCTGGAGAATATTTGACTACTTATTTCACACTCGGCAGACGTCTTCACAAGAGAATTGTCTCAATTGATAAATGAAATACTGAAAATAGATTTTTGTCCAGCTAAAGTTTAGTTTCATTCCACAGTAGAGTGCGTATTTTTCAGCCCGAACATTGACTATTGATTTCACGCGGTCTGTTGCGGTAACAGAGATAGCTCACCCTGCTATTGATGAAAAAATCACAGAAATTCACCAAAATATTGATTTTGTTGGGAATGTTCCACCTCGCCCAGGGCTATGTTGTACTGGAGGGGTATAATACATCAAATGAATGAATATTCCCAAGTGCCACCTCCCCCCGATTTTTTTGTTGACTTTGAAGTCTTGTTATTGTTAGAAAATAGGGATAATATGTCGAATGATTTCTTTTGAAAAAAATACTCGTACCACGGATGCGCGTCCACATCAGCTTCCAAAATATCTTCAAGTTTAATCGCTCTGCCATCATGATTGTCTGAGGTATAGCCATTTGGATTTTAGGCCTAACAATGGTTCTGCAATCCATATGGGTGAGCGGATAGGTCCAATTTTTAGGATTTCGAGTCTTCTCATCAGGGACATCATTTTCACATACATTTGGATCATTTTGCAACCAAGGCCGATTCCTCCCCCTACCCAGCTAAAGCCTTTATGCGTGCCAGCACCTCAAAAATGGCTTCCACCTTGAAAGATTGCCTTCACTTAAATAAGTTAATGGTACAAAGTGATCCTTCGCCTCAGTTCGTAAAAGTTCGAGTTCGTTCAGCGAAAATGCTCTTTTTAATTTCTTGGGTGTTAGGAAGTATTGGAAGTCGTTACTTTCCCATGAAATCTGTTCCTTCCGCTCCATTTGTAATCTAAAATATTATTAATTTGAAAGTATTAAGAAATTTCATACATTTGGTATCATTCGCTCTACTAATGAAAAGAAGGACCGTGTACAATTAGCTTCGCTTGGGATGGGAGGAAAAGCGATAAGTAAGAAAAGTAAGAAGGAAAACGAGAAATTTTGCAAAACTTTTCACATATTTCGATTGTGTATGACTTCGTGTCCGATGCGGAGTTCCAAAGAAATTACTTTCTGTTCGTATCACTATTACAATTCATAAGACTGACTGTAAAGAGAAAAAATTTCGATATTACGTTAGAGCGGTATCCAATTTGAGCGTACGGTAGTTACGTTTCCGCAACAATTGACGGAAGAAGAGGAAAAATTGGAAAAAATATCGAAATCGAGCTCGGATTAAGTTTTCTAAAAGAATCGCGAATCACGTTTGACTGTCTATCGCGCTTTGTTTTCTATCCTATAACAATGACGGGTTAAATCTATTTCGACAATTTCTAAACCAATACTCTATAATCTGTCCGGAAGCGTACAAGTTAATTTAGCGTGAATCGCGATCGCGTAACCACACATTGGATGAAAAATTCACGCAATAATTCGCTTCTTATTCGGCTGCTGTAAGACGAGTTCTTCCTCCTTCTAAATGAAACGTCATTCATTCTTTTTTTTTTTACGCATATACGCGCTGTCTTTGTTCATTGTCCATTTCTTTACATCGTTCTTGTAACTTTCGATGTTCATATCGCGTCTGGTCTGGTGATGTACAATTACTGTTCTCGAAGTAAATCTCCCATTCACTGATATCTTCATATTATACATCAGAACGCGACACGAACATCCCTTACGGTTTGGTACAACGACAAACCATAATAGATAGGGATAGATTCAGACTGGCGGATAAAGAGGTACATAGAATGTAAAGCTCGTGAGAGTAAGTTATCGGGAGCTCACGCAGGTTTCTTACAATTCCTTGACTAATTAATCCGTAGAGGGCTCCATCTCCCCAACCTCTCCATGACGGAATTTCAGGTCGCGACTAATGCCATAATTTTGTTCACATTTTGTTCAATTTTGTTCACTCGTCGTTTCCACGCTACATCCATTTCAAATTGGGGGGAGGGGAGGCGGGGGAAATGTAGCCCCCCCCTATCTTCGAATTAATTTTGTTCACATTTTGTTCAATTTTGTTCAGGAAACTTTGGATTTTGTTCACCCATCATGTCTCCCCTTTATACATCCAACATCTTGGGGCCTAAGGAAATGTGTACACCTCCCCTCTCTCATCTATGAATTTATAAGCAAAATTCAAAATTTACCCATATTTTCCAATTACTCACATCTCATATTTTGGGACCCACAGGCATGAAATTACCCTCGCCTATCCTCGTTACTTTTGAACTTACATAATATTTCATTCTATTCAATTTTCTAAAATAAATACTGCGGATCATTACAGGGAGTTAAATGGGAATTTGAGCTAAACCTGTCGTAGCGCAAAAACGCAAAACGCTCATCCTTCGTCATGAGCTCGCGGTGAGAGATCTGTCATTCCCCCCTGTTTGATACAGACTGGGGAATTCACAAAAATCCTCCCGGTTTCACGCAAAGGAGGCAATGATTCCTCCAAGGCCATCTTTCGTCATGGATGAGCTTGCGGTGAGCGATGGAATAGGCCCTTGTGTTCAACAGAGGTGGGTGAATCCGCGAAAATCTTCCCGGTGTCACACAAAAGGGGGAATGATAGCACGAAGCTCATCGATCGTCATGAGCTCGCAATAAGAGATCTGGCATGTCGCCGTGTTTGATACAGGCAGGGGAATCCGCGAAAATCTTCCTGGTTTCACGCGAAGGAGGGAATGATAAAGTTCGACGCTCATCTTTCTGAGCTCGCGCTGAGAGACCAGTTGGAGCACCTGTGTTCGATCTAATTGGGTGAGTACGTGACAATGCTCGTTGTTTTAGGCAATGGAGAAAAACATACCGCGAAGTTCGCGTCCCAGTGTGACTTCGCAAGGAGAGAACTGTAACAGCCCCGTTTTATCTAAGCAGGTGAATTCAAGAAAATTTTCGTTTTGTCAGCCAGTGCAGAGAAGGATATCCCGAGACCGTCGTTCGTTAAGCTTCCCGTAAGAGAACGATCATGGCCCTGTGTTTGATCCTTCAAGTGTCTTCAAGCAAAATTTTACAGATTCACGCGCCTCTATTGAACAGGGGGCCCTACCCGATCTCCGACCGCGAGCTCATGACTGAAGACAGACTTCGGAGTAACCGTACCATCTTTGCGTCCAACAACGAGATTTTTTGTGAATTTGCCCGTCCTTTTACGGGGCGTAATCAATCTCTCAACACGAGCTCATAACGAAAGACGAACTTCGCGGTATCACTCCCTCTCTCGCGTGGACGTACGAGAATTTTCTCGTATCCGCCTGCCTCTATCGAACACGGGGCTTTGATCGTTCTCTCACCACGAGCATGTAATGGAAAACGAAGTCGCCAGTATCATTCTCTCCTTGGCAAGAAGCAACAGGAGTTTTTGTGGAAGCACGATCATACAGGGGCCTCAGTCGACTATGTTGAACCCAGGGATCATTCGCCTGCCTCTGTCAAACACGGGGTCTTGATCGTTCTCTTACTGCGAGCTCATAACGAAAGTCGAGCTTAACGATTCATTCCCTCCTCCGGGTGAAACCCCGAGAAATTCCAGGCGTTCGTCTGCCTCAATCAAAGACTGAGCTTGTAGCTGATCGCTCATCACGAGCAAGACCGAATTTGCGGTATCCTCCCATTGCCTGAAGCAAGGAGTTTTTGCACTTTGGCCCGCTTCGTTCATAGGTGGGGCGTCAGTTGATCTCTCAGAGCAAGCACGCAACAGAAGACTTACTTTGCGTTCTTTAAGTGAAAGAACGAGAGTTTTCGCACTTTTTCCCGCTTTGATCACACGCAGAGCCCTTGTCGATCTCTCACCGCGAATCTTCAACGGAAGATGAATTAGTCGTCTCCCTCCAATCCCCAAATGAGGAAAATTTCCGCAATTTCTTCTTTCGGATCTGTCACCCGACGCTAGTCGATCTCTCACTCCGCGAGCACTCAACGGCAGACGAACTTGTCGACATTCCTTACATCCTCTGAATCAACAATTTTACTACAGAATGAGAAAAATTTTAGATTTTCATTTTGGGAGATCATCTAGAGCCATTTCAACATTATTCTCGGACACGGCGCTAAATTTTACTTCAGAATTGAATACAACTTTTGAAGATTACGCAATTTTTCATTTTGAAGGAATTTTGATTCTCTTTGAGGCCATCATTCCATTTTGGTACTCCGAAGTATTTCTTGAGCATTTTTTTCGGACTCAACGCGAAAGTCCACTTGAAAATCGAATTAAAATTCGAAAGTTCGAACGATTTTCCAATTTGGGAAAATTTTGGCCATTTTTGGGCCCATTAACCCATTTTGGAGCTTCGAGGAATTTTGGAAGCATTTTTTTCGGACTTAGCGCAAAATACCACTTGAAAATCGAATTAAAATTTGAAAGTTTGAACGATTTTCCAATTGGGAAAAAGTTTGCCCCTTTTTGTGCTTCAAAGAACTGTTTAAGCATTTTTTTCGAACTCAGCGCAAAATTCCACTTGAAAATCGAATTAAAATTTGAAAGTTTGAACAATTTTCTAATGAGGGGAAATTTTGACCTTTTTTGGGCCCATTAACCCATGTCGGTGCTTCGAATTATTTTTTAAACAGTTTTTTTGGACTCAGTGAGAAATTCCACTTGAAATTCGAATTAAAATTCAAAAGTTTGAACGATTTTCCAACTTGGGGGAAATTTTGACCATTTTGGTGCTTCTTAGGATTTTGTCATTATTTTTCTCGTTTTCCCCGTCCAAATTCACTTGAAAGACAATAATTTTATTATTAAAATTTTCGAAATTCAGCTCAATACTGTAACAAGCCCTATTTTGGGAACCCTGACAATTTGGTAAATTTTCGTCACATTTTGGTCCATAACTAGGCTCAGAAAATTCGTAGAAACTTCGGATATGGCTCAAATTAATGATAAAATTGAGATTCAAAATTCGTACATTTAAACTATACGTCTAACGTTTTGCGTTTTCGCGCTACGACAGATTTAGCGCAGACTCCCATTTAACTTTTTCTGGTCCACCCCGTATACATTTCCTTAGGCCCGAAAATGTTAAACGTATGTGGCGGAGAAATGATGAGTGAAAAAAATCCCAAGTTTCCAGAACACAATTGAACAAAATTATCACACGGATTTGAACGCAAAATTCAATGTAGCGGGGAAACGACAAGTGAACAAAATTTAAAATTTGTTGAAAAAAATTGAACAAAATGTGAACAAAATTATGGCATTAGTCGCGACTCAAAATTCTGTCATGGGGGTGGGGGGTTGGGGAAATGGAGCCTCCGTAGAGTCTCTGTGGCTATCTTAATTTGAGGAGTGTTATCTCGTACCCCTCATATTGAACTAGAAAGAATCGCAACTTTTTTTCTATTTCATTTACGAAACTTGCAACTACACTCAGGGTCGTGGGATTGGAGTGGGCAAATCGGGTTAGATGGTGATGATTTCCTCGTAATTGTTTGAGAGGGAGTTTGTGACGCGGGGAGAGCGAGAACAGTAAAGTCTGAAGTTTTCGAGAGCTGGCCAAGAGGAAAAAAGTTCAACGCTAGATATTTAGTATTCCAGTACAGCCATTATTGAGGCGAGAGGTGTAAAGAGAGGAAAAAGTGAATGAGACGAGTATTCTACTGAGATGGGTTAGGACGTATACTCAACAAACCGGGAATGGCAATTAGAAACAGACAAAGGAATTCGATTTTGTTTTTAATAGATCGGAGTTGTTGGAAGATGAGAAGGACTAGAAATTATGTCAGTAAAAAGGATGAGGGGACGCTATAGAAGGATTTGAGATCTTTCCAAATACAGCGACTGCTTTACGGCAAGGTCCATTGCGTCATGTCCCTGAAGGTCCATGTACGTACTCTGGTATACGGAAAAAAGAGATGGAGGATGAGGAAGAACTTGAAAAAAGGATAAGAATGAGGATTCGTTGGACAATAGCAATGGTTTAGGTACAAGAAGGAATTTGCGGGGAGAAGAGAGGTGAGTATGGAAACGGGGTTCTCAGGTGTGAAGCGAAGAAAGTGGGAGGGAAGTTCTGAAGGAATGATAATTATTGTTGATGGGTTGTTAATATACAAAGTTAGCTGTTTCAGGAATCTCAGTAAGATCAAGACGGACGTCAGGGATGGAAATTAACCAAGGGAAAGTCGTTGAAGAAACAGGAAGTAAGGATTCAAGTTCCAGATATGTGAGCGTAGATAAGATTCAAGCGAAGACGGGGTTAATTACGTGGGCTGAGAGTATTTGAAAAGTCGGGAAGAATCGGGATATTAGGCTGTTAAATAAGAAAGTCAGCAGTGAGGATAAGAGCGAGGTAATGGAAAGGAGGAACCTCTGCCTTAGCGCATCTAGGCTGGGTGAAACGCTATAGCATAGTACGCCAAATACCATAATCGAAGCCCAGAAAATTGAATCGAGTCCAGAAATACACTGATAAGGAATTTTGGGCAGTATGGTGCTCAGGAAAGTGCTCTTTGGGATATCACCTTTCAGCTTTCGTGGGGCTCACTCGCTCCGCTCGTTCACCCCTTTCCTGGTTTAGCATAAGAGTGATATGAAATATTTTGGGCTATCGCCTTTTGTGGGGCTCACTCACTCCGCTCGTTCGCCCCCTTCCTTGGTTTGGCATAAGTCTTGAGGAACAAGGTGGTACACAGGTTTTTCCAGTAATTTCCAGGAAAATTTTCCGAGTTCCCTTTCTCTCTGCTTGATGCAGTATATTATACTAGGCTTATACTTGGCTTAAGCCTAGTATAATAGAGCTAGTATAAACCACTAATACAGACCTCCTAAGCCTGTCGTATAAAAGAAGCCTGAACGTAGTCTAGCATGAAGGATGCTTGGACCTAGTATAAGCCCAGTATAAAATGTCAAATAGTATAGCTTAGCTAGTGTACTAGGCTAGTATCATGTATGTCAGGGCTAGTATAATGAAGCTTAGTATAGTAAGCTAGTATACTGTATATTAGGTCTAGGTTTCACAGCCCTTCTTAGCCTGCTTTACATCTAGTATACTGTATATGTATAAGGCTAGTATAATGTATATCAGGGCTAGTATAAAAGCTGTTAGTATAATGAAGACGCACAGCCCTTCTCGCATGTTTTATAATAAGCTAGTATACTGTATATTAGGTCTGGGTTTCACAACCCCTCTTTGTCTAGTATAAGTCTAGTCTAGAGCTAGTATAAAGCTAGCATAAGCCTAGCATACCAGTAGTTCACTGCATAGGTCCGCCCAGATGCCCGAACGCAAATTCCAGAATCAGGGGTAGGGCTGAGGTTCGACGTAAAAAACTTCCAAGTCCCAAGGTCATGCGCCCGGACGCAAATTTTAGATTAGGGTAGGGGTAGAGAAAAAGACATGAAACATGTCAAAAAGGGAATGTCTTCGTGTGGGCGATACACAACCGAATTGAGTCCTGAGTTCGCGAATGACTCTCATTTCCCTTCTGCCTAAACGTTTCTTCAACTTATAAATGTCAATGATTTTGGCACAGGTATCGCATTGGACCTCAAAAAGAGTATCTATGAGAATGAAAATATTGGGGTGTGCAGCGTAAAAGGAACCGAACAATTCCGAGGGTTCATACTCCAAGGCGAGATTGATTATTTCGTGTACAATATGTCGAAAAACTTTTTCATAGGCTCCGATCGTCTTATTCGTCAGAAGACAAAATACTAGAGGAACATAAGCGTTGTACTGTACTTGAATCCATGATCTGTAAAAAACTGGGTTCAAGTTGCCCACAGCAGAGGACGAAGAAAAATGGACAAATTCACCCATCTTCTCAGACTTAGTACCGCCGACACTTTGGGACTCAATTCAGACTCCACCGTTTTCTACCCCCGACACTATGGGACTCAATTCGTATATTATTTTACCGTCCCCTCTCCCTTTGGGACTCAATTCGGTTATGTACCCCGACACTTCGGGACTCAATTCGGTTACGCTCGGTAAGATTACCTGGGGAAAAACTACGCGACGATGAAGTAAAGTCTTCAATATGTTCATGAACGAAGTTGAACGAAGAATTTCGGGAACCAGAAGTATTATGAGACGAATTTGGTTTCAATTATTAATGGAATTTAAAATCGGTGTTTCCAAAAGTCAAAATTTTTCTCAGTCGCCTCTCGTCATACGCAGCTCGATATTCGAAATTTTTCCCAAGACTCCTGTGATGATCAAAAATTTTACAAGTCCTTCTCTTACTACAGCTTGAAATTTAAAATTGTATCAAGTCCCCACCCCGATATAGCTCGATGGTCGAGATCCGAAGGCAGAAAAAGGAAGAACTTTTCCCAGGCCCTAATTCGATTACAGTGGGTCAGTTTTTATGAGACGGCGAACGTTGAATGCCAAATTTTTCAAAAAATCCTCCCCATAAAACATGTTCCTTGTTAAAATTCTGAAAAATATTCTAGTAAATAAGATTATCGTAGAATGGTTCGCACTATGCTCTGAAAATGCTTTTATTTCCTGCAGACAATAAAAGCACGGTTCACGTCTTTCCTAGTCAAATCGCGTCAATTCAGAGTGAGACGTCTCATACACTCTTAAGTCTTCAATAAATTCCCAAGGTATCTTTTCGCGGTACATCTTCTTAGATCCATCGACAAAGGAGTGAATATAACTCATATATTATAGTGAGACAGAACTTCGTGACACTACACAATAACATATTTTATGCAACCGTTCGTCTGAACTTTATAATAAAGTTTGGTAATATCCCTAAACGGGTATAATGCTGATAGTGTTCGACTGTTATGTCGCGGTAACTTTGCTGCGAGCTCTTGACAATAATAAGCTATTTATTACGTGTATACGGTACCTATAACAAAGACGACGAACTTACCGACGTTGACTTTTTCGATAGGTACTGAAAAATTGTACACAACACACGAAATTTCTTCCCAGCTCGACGTATTTTCTTCCAAATGATTCGAGGAGCACGACGCAATACAAATTAATCACGTAGAACACGCGACCGCTAAATTATGAATTCATAGACGCATACAAAATGAATTGCAACCGATGCAAACACACATGAACCATACCGGATCACTTCGACAACACTTTTTTCTCCGGAGATTAGCGAAAAACGTATGAAAAATCACACACAATCGTATAATACTCGCGCGATATAAACACAATCGCGTGCGATGACATCGAGTTAAGTACTTCTTATCATTGAAAATTCACTCGGTACCGCAAGTCTATTCACCGACAAACTCTTCTCCTACCTGAGCCGTGAGTGCGTGACATCTTATTTTGAATACGAAAAGGTACGTCTAACTTGTTCACGCGGTACTATGGCCTCGGTGCTTTCACTTTTGGTTTCTAGACACCGGCTCGCTTTCACCGTCGTGACCTACGAAAACATGAAACCCTCCGAGAAAATGGACCGTAGTACCGCGTCAGAAGAAGTCTAGATTGCGAACGAGAAGAACGATAAATACCGTTCGGGATATATTTAATACAAGAGTATTATGTAGATTACAGCGACGTTCGTCGATTACCTCTGCAGATCGACGTTACTAAGTTTACGTTTAATTGCACGTCTCCGTCCGCATTCGCATTACTCGTTATACATCGAGATTATTCTCTAATACGTCTACGCCGTGAGCGTCTCGTATGGCCTTGAGATAGGCTTTAATCATTTCGATGTTTCAACACCGACTATAAGAGAATGGTATTGAGACTTGGCAATGTCGTGGCTGACAACATTGTCATGAGAAATTGCCATTACATTGCAAATTCTAGTCGAATGAAATGACAGACGGTTTTCCAGGCGAAATATACGAATATAATTTAAAAGAAAAAAATAATAAATTGGGAATTTTTTTTCAGTCGAATTTAAACTTTTCTCGACAGTTTTCCAGCAGTTTCAGCCTGTTACATCATGATAGTGGAGGGACTACGCGACTGAACCCTGCACTTCTTGATAAAAGCATGAAATTGTACTCGTATAATTGAAATTACCTTGGTGTCGTTCAATTAAAATTATATGAAGTCCTCCTCCGATCCTAGCACACATGTAGTCTCCTACTTTTGCAAAATAATAGACGGACTTGTCCAGACAAGTATATCATAAAGAAAATAATGAACTTCAAAGCACTTGTCGTACCAGTAAATTATTTAAGACGAAAGTGCTTTGAAGTTCATTATCTTCTCCTACTTTTGTACAGTACAGCCACACACGTTTGAAGGGAACAAAAAGGTGATAGTCGTCGAGATAGTGAGCTCCCTCGGGTGGGTATACCGGGTGGGGCAGAAAGATGTTACCAGTTAAATGGGAGTTCGCGCTAAATCTGTCGTAGCGCGAAAACGCAAAACGTTAGACGTATAGTTTAAATGTACGAATTTTGTATCTCAATTTTATCTTTGATTTGAGCCCTATCCGAAGTTTCTACGACTTTTCTGAGCCGAGTCAGGAGCCAAATTGAAAAATCACCCACTTCCAAGCTTCATAGGGGTATTTAGGTATTTTTTTCGGAATCAGCGTTAATTTTCACTTTTAAACTGGATAAAATATGGAAGTTTGAACAATTTTTAATTTTTGAGAATTTTGGCAAATTGATCAATTTTTGGCACATTTTGGCCCATAACTCGACTCAGAAATATCGTAAGAAGTTGAGTAGGGACGCAAATTGGAGATAAAATGGAGATACAAAATTCGTACATTTAAACTATACTTCTACCGTTTTGCGTTTTCGCACTACGACAGATTTAGCGCAAACTCTCATTTAACTCATTTAACTGGTAACATCTTTCTGCGCCACGCGGTATAGGCGTAGAAGAGTAGGGAGGGTACTGCTAGATTCGGAGGAGGACTTCATACAATTTTAATTGAACGACACCAAGATAAGTTCAATTATACAATTGTATTTCATCTATACACATGTAGATGTTGAAAGATACTTCGACGACAATTTCAACACAAAGGGAAAAAAGAAAATTGTGAAACGAAAGTTTTTTTGCCTTATTTCATTATGATAAGGTAGAAGATTTTTCATCGCTAAACAGAAACAGATATTCTTCTTACAAGGCTTTCTCGGCTACTTCCGAGCCACCTCAGTGTATTCCATCTTTAGGAATCTATAATAACTCAATAGGCAAATAAGGGGGAAAAAAAACATTATGCTGGAGCAAACGTTTCTAGGATGGGGTCCTGAACACTGAACAACATACTAAAAATCCTGCCGTTTCCCCCTGAAGCTCTTTTTTATGGGGGTTCGAACTCCCCAAAATTAGTTCTTCGCCTATATCGCGCGAAATTGAAATTTTATTTAAAAATGTTTCAAACGAAAGTCGTTCCTCGTTAAGTTTCATACCAAATAACGTATTCAACTTTCAGCCTATATAAATTAGCGCTTTTGCGAAGGCCGTTCAAAAGAGGACCAAAAGTCAGTTTTTCCGTATTATAGTATCTCAAAAAATTGAAATTTTAATAAAAAATGTTTCGAACAAAAGTTGTTCCCCGTTAAATTTGCTATAAAATGAGTTATTCAGCCTTCAGGAGGTTCTTTTTTTATAGAGGCTTAAACCCCCTCAAGATTTAGTCTTCTGCTTATATCTTGTCTAATTGTAATTTTATTAAAAAATGTTTCAGACAAAAATTGTTCCTCATTAAATTTCCTACCAAACAACGTATTCGATGTTCAGCCTAGGTCAGATAGGAAATTCAACGAGGAACAAAAACATTTTTTCATAAAATTTTAATTCTGGGAGATAATATGGAAAAACTAATTTTGGTCCTCTATTGAACGGCCTTTGAAAGCTCTGCCGGGGCACTAATTGACGTAGGCTGGATACTAAATACGTTGTTTGGTAGGGAATTTAACGAGGAACAATTATTATTTAAAACATTTTTTTATAATATTACAATTAGACAAGATATAAGCAAAAGACTAAATCTTGGGGGTTCAAACCCCTATGAAAAAAGAGCCTCCTTAAGGCTGAATAACTCATTTTATAGCAAATTCAACGGGGAACAACTTTTGTTCGAAACATTTTTTAATAAAATTTCAATTTTGTGAGATACTATGTTATGGAAAAACTGTGTTTGATCCTCTGTTGAACGGCCTTTGCAAAGGTGCTAATTGTTACAGGCTGGAAGTTGAATACGTTATCTCATATGAAATTTAACGAGGAACAACTTTTGTGTGAAACATTTTTCAATAAAATTTCAATTTTGTGAGATACTAAAATATGGAAAAACTGAGTTTGGTCCTCTTTCGAACGGCCATCGCAAATGTGCTAATTGTTATAGTCTGAAAGTTGAATAAGTTATTTGGTATGAAATTTAACGAGGAACAACTTTCGTTTGAAACATTATTTCATGAAATTTCAATTTTTTGAGATACTAAAAATGGAAAAACTGAGTTTGGTCCTCTCTTGAACGGCCTTTGCAAAGGTGCTAAATTGGTATAGGCTGAACGTTGAATACGTTATTTGGTATGAAATTTAACGAGGAACAACTTTTGCTTGAAACATTATTTCATAAAATTTCAATTTTGTGAGATACTAAAATATGGAAAAACTGAGTTTGGTCTCTTTTGAACGGCCTTTGCAAAGGCGCTAATTGTTATAGGCTGAAATTTGGATGCGTTATTTGGTATGAAATTTAACGAGGAACAACTTTTGCTTGAAACATTATTTCATAAAATTTCAATTTTTTGAGATACTAAAATATGGAAAAAACCGAGTTTGGTCCTCTTTTGAACGGCCTTTGCAAAGGCGCTAATTGTTATAGGCTGAAATTTGGATGCGTTATTTGGTATGAAATTTAACGAGGAACAACTTTTGCTTGAAACATTATTTCATAAAATTTCAATTTTGTGAGATACTCAAATATGGAAAAACTGAGTTAGGTCCTCTTTTGAATGGCCTTTGCAAAGGTGCTACTTGTTATAGGCTGAAATTTGGATGCATTATTTGGTATGAAATTTAAGGAGGAACAACTTTTGCTTGAAACATTATTTCATGAAATTTCAATTTTTTGAGATACTAAAATATGGAAAAAACCGAGTTTGGTCCTTTTTTGAACGGCCTTTGCAAAGGCGCTAATTGTTATAGGCTGAAATTTGGATGCGTATTTGGTACGAAATTAATGAGGAACAACTTTTGCTTGAAACATTATTTCATAAAATTTCAATTTTGTGAGATACTAAAATATGGAAAAACTGAGTTTGGTCCTCTTTCGAACGGCCTTTGCAAAGGTGTTAATTGTTATAGGCTGCAGAAAGTTAAATACGTTATTTGGAATGAAATTTAACGAGGAACAAGTTTTGTTTGAAACATTTCTTAATAAAATTTCAATTTCGCGCAATATAGGCGAGGAACTAATTTTTGGGGGGTTCACACCTCCATAAAAAAAAAGAAGCTCGCTCCATGGGGAAATCGCGGTATTTTTAGTATGTTTTTCAGGACCACATACTACCATTTTCAGCAAAGAATCGTTTGCTCCAGCAAAATGTTTCCCCCCCCCCCAATATTGCTTCAATTTGCCTGCACAACTAGGCCTTAGCAAATTATCTCTTGCTGCTATATTTAGTGCTTCCGGAACTGAAGAAAATGAAAAAGGTCGCTCATTTTAATACCGTGTTCCTAGACTGGAATAAAGGACCGAGGTCGCAAATGTGGTCCGTTCTGGTAATATTTCTCTGTGATAGAATCTGTCAAATATTTTTGATGTTTTTTTCCAGCCTGCTGTCTTCAAGATACTTTCGACTGGAACTCCTCCTCTAAAAGCTACTGACGTAGACGCATGTCTAGTAGAGTGGGGTCCAAAATGTGCGGCTATTCCGCTTTTTCTCGCCAATGTTTACTTTGAGACAGGCTTATACGGGGGGCAAGGGGATAGGAATAGTCTACCTTTGTTGTTCCTCACAGGCTGCGTTAGCTGTAGGTACTTACGTAATGTTGTTGCGACACAAATTTCTGTTTACTCATAAAAGGGTAGTACTAGCACAGGCTGGGGTCTGTTGTGACCTGATGTCTTCAGGGTTCGTGAGATGAAGATTTTTATCCTGGCTGCTAGTATTCTGATGTGAGAGCCTGAGAGGTATCAATTTTATGCAACGTCTGAAATTCTTCGGTCTGTTGTCAGGCCTAGGAACATTATCAGCGGAGCACAGAACCTTATGGTACACCTGCCTGACCTTTGCAGCATGGTGTCCTCTCGTCTCCTTAGGAAACCTGGAATTGACGATTTTCCAGGTAGGAGCGAAGGAGGTCGCAGGAAGCTGCAGGGAGTACTCCGCGTAGTTTGTATAGTAGGCCTCGTGCCACACCCGGTCAAAGGTTTAAGCGACGTCCAAGAATAGCCCACAACAGTGACTTTTCTCCTCATGGGCGCCGCTGGCTTCACGAGGTGGATTTGTGCTTGCGACTAAAGCCGAATTGATGATCAGGAATGAAGTGTTTGTTGTTTATCAGCGGTTCAGCAATTTCTCGAACAGCTTTCCCATGATCGGGAGCAAAGCATGGGCCTCTACGACACTGGTTTGCCGGTTGGGCGTGCCTTCTATTTTGTGAATGAGGATGACTACTGTTTTTACCCACATTCGGGAAGTATTTCGACCGCAGCATGGCATTGAGAGCAGCTTTAATAATCGGACAGAAAAATTATTCCTCGGTCCTTTTCAAATAGGAACTCCCGCCACAAAGAAGTCATCCTTTTCCGTCTTAGAATTGGACACACCCGACTCACTCTCACCTCCTCCTAGGTCTTCATTCCCCTCCATCATGTAACTACTGCCATTCAGGTAACGTGACAGTTCAACATCTCTTCTCATGTTCCGTCCTCCAAAACCAACGTTCCGACATCTATAACCTCCGCACTATCCAACAACTCCGAAATTATCTCCAATTCGCTCAACTGCCATCAACTTGTCGAACATTATAAAACTTTATGTAATGATATTCAGTATAATTATTGTAAAATTAAATCAACGCGAGCTGATGAACCCTCTTGTATAGTCGTATAGCTCATAAATAAAATCGATTTCTGAGCTACTTAAGAATTTCGTAATTCATCTTAGGTTGAATGAAGGGTACGAAGCTGCGGTCCATACGCTTTTAATGAATTCGCGGGTCACAAAACCAAGAGTTCTTAAAATTGAAGGACCAAAGTGAAAATGACAAAAATAAATTGGAAGGCATTCCGTCCAGTTTTTATTTTTCTCATTTGGTGTACAATAAATAATCTACCGGCATTTTCAGAGAATTCATCTGACAGGAGATCGTCCTTTTCGAAGAGAGAGTTTTCCGTGTAATCATTTCCGTACCGAACAACGAACCTCGTTAGGGAAAGAGACTGGGTTAATTTACATGGATACTAATTGAGAGCTCGAAATACTACTATACTCGCGTACTTTGTATTTTTTGTAATAAAAAAAAAAAAAAAGAGATAGGAGGGAAAAAATGAAGAAAAGATAGGAAAATAAAAGCTGCCATTTTGAAGAAGGATTTCGATACAATAAAATGTGGAACAGCCGGAAAAGCCTATATATTTGGCGTATCGCGAGTACTTCACTTCACTGAACCTTTTTTGCAACATTTTTCGAGGAGAAATTTTACCTGCTAGGTAAGCTACTCTCGTGTTTACGTTATATACCGAGTAACGACGACCTGTTTCGGATTAAAAGTAAATTAGTTGAGGAACAATTTGCATAAAGTCTAATTTAAATATTAGCCTTACCATCAGATGAGGCTCTTCTTTTCAAAAGTACTTGTATTCTTTCATATTAAAAAGCTAGAGGAAGAACGAGAAGTACCGTGACAATATAGTAAACAAATAACAGTCCGGTCCGCTACATAATATTTTCTGGTGATTTCTTTCGCGACAAATTCATTTGTATTTTCATCGACAATACTCGCAGCGAAGTAGAAAGATACTCCTATTTCTTCTCGCTGTGCTAAAAAACACTTTTTCTTTGGAAAGATATACGAACAAGTTATCATCGATGCAGAAAAATTGGCTACCAACCCGAAAAGTTTTTGATAAAGTTATTCTTCTTGGAAAAAATTTTTCAAAATATTTTTAATTCACGCCGTTTTCGAGACGAAAGTGTGCAGTAGGCTCCACAGGTCTCCAACGTTTAACGTCCGCCTAAATCTCTCGTTGTGTATTTTATCGTACTTCATGCTGAAATAAATTGTACGTCATCGTATACTCGTAAATTTATAGAGTGAATCTCGTATATATTCATATTTTTTCTGAAAATTTTTCTTTCGGCGCAATATTTTAAAAGTATCGTTTAGTCGATGAAACGCATATTCGCAGAAAGTTTTCTATCGAATGGAGGCCGCGTTTTACTAATTTTAATAAATACTTGAGCCTGAACTTCTTGAAAGAGAAAAATTTTGGTTTCTACTGGCCTCGAACGTGCGGCTTTACAGATTAATTACGATCCTTTCATGAATTAGGTTCGTATTCATACGAATGTACCTCCTCCTGAATGCTATTACAGTCGATTCCGCTTAATCGAGACGCGTTGGGCAAGGTTAGTTTGTCCCAATAAAGCGGCTGTCCCAAAGAACCGAACTTGCAATAATAAACTCAAAATTTCAACTTCTTTTATGTTTTTTGAATTTGATATTATAACGATCTCTCCATTGACTCAACCAACCATCTGTAGCACAGAAATCGTTCCGACCCATTTTTGCTGCAAACTCCTTTTTTTCAGCATCGGTCCACTCAAGTTCACTCCTTGTTCAGATTTTACTGCAAACCACTCGTTGATCATCAACACGATTGGTGGTTTCCACAATTTTACGAGACATGGTACTACGTGGGTGCCAAGATTGCAATACTACTGCAATCTTGGCACCCATGTAGTTGCATCATCAACCTCAAGGTTCTTTCCTTCTCTTTTTCGCTTTTGCTTACCCGCTTTTCCAGTCTGTTCATTAAACAAATCTTCACGAAATCTAATTTCATCACGTTTCAATCGCGATATGGTTGATCCCCAAAAACTTTTCAAGCTCACGTAGAGGAGTGTTCTCCGGTTTCTCCTTCATACGATCCAAAATTTTAATTTTATCCTTCAAGGACAGATCTTTTCGCGACATTTTAAATTCACAAGAAAAATTCGACAAAAAATGTACACTGTGTATGAATGAATACGTGGTGCAGCTGATGAGTAACTCATGAATGGATTGAATTTCATGATTTTTTCTTATCTCATATACAGTTTTCCCTTCTTTTCTTGCAACATTACATGTTTTTTATTGTACAAAGTTTCTCTATCAACCAACTTGAAGTCCCGATTAAGCGAATAAAAAGTACATTATTTGAATACATTTGATGCCGTTCTTTGAATTTTGTCCCAATTACGCGGCTGTCCTAATGAACCGGCGTCCCGATTAAGCGGAATCGACTGTATAGGCAAGAAGAAAGAGACCCATTATTCCCCCTCCACATACTGAAACCTGACATTCCCTATTGTGTGATTTGTGCGCTGTTAGCCACTCGAGAACGATTAATAAATTGGAATCACATAGATCATAATTTATTTTCAGAGTTCGTCGATGACGTAAAGACAACATCAAAAAATTAATGATGGTTCCCATCATAAAGTTGAACGAGGAATTCGGAAAGAATCTGTTTTATGAGACGAATTTAGTTTCCATATCGAGCTTTGAGAGGAAAAAATAGTGTACTCAAATTTACGAGCCACTTGAGAAGGAAAATGAAAATAGAAATTAACAAGCATGTAATTTATTGAAAGTATACACGACCCATTTTAAACGATCTAGTCGTTGAATCCGAAACTGGAGCTCCCTCCTATTAATAGAGCTCGAAAGTCGAGCTTTTTCCAAGTCTCTTTCCCATCATAGTGAAAAAAGAATACTCAAAAGGGAGAGTTAAAGATGCAAAAACCGCAGAAAAATTAAAACGTCGAGCGCTTTCGGTTAATAAACCATCTTCGGGACTGAAATGAAAGCCACTGACCAGACGGAGGAGAGAAACAAGGTATTAGGATTGGCCAAACGAGAAGTCGCGGCGTGAATCATAAACAAATTTGATCAGGCTATCTTCTGGAATGTACGAGTGTCAGTGTTGAGGTGACGCATTCTTCATATGTTCGACGGCGATACGTTGGCGGTAGGAATTCTCCTTATGGACGAGACTTTCCGATACCTCACGAAAACTGTGGCCGCTGTTATGATCAGCAAAAGCTGATTCCCTCAAGTGTCCCGTATTCCAGGACTTCAAGGTGATCCAATAGGGATCCCTACTTCATCAGGAAACTCGAAAAATTTATTTTCAAATTTACAATAGTTGAGGGACCAACAAATATTTAGGAGATTCTTGAAGCCCAATTTGAGGAAAGTAGGCCTTGACAAGTAGCTCACCTACACGCTGGATAGTAGCAGCCTTAAGAATATTCGGGAACAGACCAAAAACATCGAACGAGTAGATAGTCGTTCTCGGGGGAAGACTTACACCCTCAGGACATCAGTCGAAGAGGCCGAATGAGGAGATTCAAAATCAATGCAATGTTTAAACCATCGGTCCAGGAATTTGGCAAGGAAGTAGGCAGGAGAGGAAATGAATGAGACCATGGGTCGCATCGGGGTATTATTCGTATGCGCTTTAGGCAACCCGTAAAGGAGGGAGGTGTGGGGTTAGGAACAAGGAGGGCTTTCCTCGTAGCTGGAGTTTTGATAATAGCTTCACACTTGTTGATGACGTTCCTAACTTCTTTAACATGTTTAGGGAAACTGAAGTTCTCACTCTTTTTAGCACCACATTGCTGGAGCACTTCGTGGACCCTAGAAGCATAGGTGGATTTCTCCATCACCACAACAGCATTGCCCTTGTCAGCCCGCGTCTTCTCGTTTGGCCAATCTTAATTTCTTGTTTCTCTCCTTTGTCTTGTCAATTGCTTTCATTTCAGTCCCGAAGATGGTTTATTATGAGCCCCATATGAATATCCATGATGACCACCTGTGACGTCATCAGCTTGGGCTCTGTCTCTCTCTTGTTTACTCTCTTCTATTTTTGGAGATGCTCACTCCGTTTATAAGCGGCGTTATGAATGCTAATAACGTCAGAGACAGTCGTCACCGGTACTTACGATGACGTCACAGGTAGCCGCCATGGATGATTATGACGTCACGAATCAATGCCGTCATCAGCTTGGGCTTTCTCCCTTCCTACTCACGCCCCAGGTGATTTTTTTGATCTGCCGTTCCGTTCTCGAGGTATGTACTTCTATCCTTTCTTAACGTGAACAGAGTATATTCTAGAGATCGGTCATTTCGTTTGTAAGTGATGTCAGCATGACGTCACAGGTAGCCATCAGGGATGGTTATGACGCCACGCGCTAATGACGTCATCAGCTTGGGCTCTCTATCATCCTTACTCTCTTCTATTCTCGGGATCACTCACCCCATTTGTACGCCTCCCAACAGTCTTCATTATACTCGGCCTAATAGTAATACTGCTCGAGTCCTCCTTATACTAGGCCTCTGGGTCACGACTGATGACGTCATACTTCCAGATTTCTACTCCTAACTCCTTAGCCTCCATAAACCCAGGTCTAACATAAGCCTAACATACAGCCCAATAAAAGCCTACACTAAACCACTTATAGACTATGAGGATGAGGGAAGATAGATTGAACTCGCCAGAATCAGGCTAGGGGTCATGCTTGATGAAGCCATCATAGAGAAGAAATTTAAAATACGGGGAGATGGGAGAGTACCTAGAGGGGTGGAGTAAACTTGCGAACTCTGTAGGAGCTGTTCTATAGGGGTTATCTCGAAAAATTTGTCATGCGGCGTGTGATTTCCATTGTCCAACCAAAACAAAAATGGTCCAAGTCTAATATTATTTGCAAAAATGGTTCAAGTCTCCCTTCTATCATATGTAGCTCGGATTAGACTTAGAAAAATTTCAACCTCCGAGCTGGAAGGGGACTTGAACCAATTTCATTTCTCGAGTCACAATATATGATAGGAAGGATAAGTAATCAAAAAAATTCTTATTTTCAGGGTATATAAACCATGATGATACAAGCGATTCAGGAAAACTTGAGAATCTTCAAGATTTCAATTTCAATTCTCAATACCAAAATTAATTTGATCCATGGAACGAGTTCTCTGCGTTCCATCGTTTAACTTCGTTAAGGAATGTCGTCGTTTTGGAATTAGGGGCTAGGATCCAGGAAACTTTAGGAAAGACACAAAACATGTCAAAAGCATTTTGATAACATTCTAAAAATTGGATGTGAGGAGAGAAAGAGTCGCCTGTCTACAGCCCCTTCCAACGATTGGAGCGAGAGGAAACCTGCTCAGACGGCATAATTGAGCACAAACGAAACGTAAGCAAAATGAACCCAGTCCAACTTTAAAGGTCGATCTGGAAGTCTGCAGACATATACCTAATTCCACCACCTCACCGATTCTCCTTCTTCTTTTCACTCCCTCTCAAGTCCCTATTACAAAAACTTACTAGCGTAAAGAATCCGCCTCACGCTGTCAATCCTCAAATTAATGAACTCTCACGTCGTACTTAACATTGGCTCATTTGAATGAGCAAAAAAAGAAGCCACCTCTTCGATAGAATCACTGACAAAACCACTTTCCCGGTTTCAGACTGCAAACAACGCTATCGTAAACTCGTCTTACAAACATGGAATTGACACTAGTCAAATCAAACCGCCAAGAAACTACTCTATACGGAGTGAACACCTTTCTTTTGGTCTTCCTGTATCGGATACTCCAGAAGCCAGGAGGTAATTTTCCATCGACTTCGAGTAGGCCACACAATCATCACTCCAACGAGACTCATCACCCCCTCCAAAGCCCTGGTCTTGGTCAAATACATCTTCTGTTCCATGGATATCCTTTCCTGACACAATATTATTGTCGTCCTCCACCTCAGATTAACTCACTCTTCTGCCGCCATCTAATTATATAAGATCCTAAGCTGAGACAAGTACTCGTATGTTGTTGAACTCATTATCTTAATTATTGTACAGCTCGTTAATAAAGACAATAAAACGAATTCAAGTTTTCCATGTACGAAAAACTCACAAAGAAACACCGTGCAAAAACAGAACTAAAGAATGTTTATAATTGACGAAGTTGGTAGAACAAAAATCCAGAGAAAGGGGAATAAAAAAGAATCGAGCATAACCGAGGCAAAGCAAATAAGAGCGGATTGAAGAAGTTCGTGCAGAAGTAAAGGAATGAAAAACTTTTTTTTGAAGGATGAGTACATGTTATTACTATATACAGCTGGAATTACACGTATGAACACAAGTGTTTTCGATGGAAGTACTCGCGGTATTAAAAATACGAGTACGCGCTATTTCGTAATCTGGCCAAAAAATATTCGCGCTCGAATAAGACTGTGCCGAGGGTTCCCATCAGAAGGAATATTCGATGCAAATACGCTAAATCGTTTTTCATTTTCCTTATATATACGTCGGAAAACGCACAAAACACGTATTCCAAGCGATTTATGACGTTATACGATAGTAAATAAAATATTATGTAAAAATATAAACCAATATTATTATACGCTGTAGCTTTTGTAAAGGGGTTAATGGAAAAGATCGAGATTAGTTTGAGAAAAAAGCAAAGGTGAAAGAAAGTGCCGGTACATGAAATTTAAAACGCAAAGAATACAATCTTGGAAAATTCACGCGAAATAAATCAGAACACACGATGAAAAGAGAAGAGGATGTAAGTTACGGTATATGTGCGGGTAAATACTATAGAGCTTTATCAGAAGAAAAAAATTCTCCCTCTTTCGATCGTACAGTAAAATATTCAGTCTTTGAGAGAGGTTTTCTTTTTACAAATTCGTCAGATTCGTTTCATTCTAATATGAAAGAATTATGGTTGAGAAAAAATGGGTGATCATTGACCAAGATTCTGCTCGAGGCTCTACAATTGCAATCCAAAAAAGAGATATGACGTATTTGATTTGTATACGTTGAAGAAAAATTGAAAAAATCTGAATGACCTTTATTGGAGGTTGCCGCTGGAGATTTTGAGTTGAAAGGATAAGTAGAAGTTTGTGCTAAAAGAAGAAGAAGACGTCAGAGAAGAAAGAGCCAAAATATCAACGATTGCAGAAGGTAAATACCAAATATGATCCTTTTGAGCCATCCCCAGAAATTGCAAGAACACTGAACGATTGCAATCGGCTGTTGAGATGATAGCTGGACTATTGGTACCGGAACTTGACCCAACTCCGTAATTCCTTATCCATCCCCCACAACCATACAGAAGTACTTTCAGATCTCTTTCCCTCCATCCCTAACATATTCAACTTTTTACAACAAGCCAACTTCCTCTCACGTATATAATCACACAATCTAGCCGAGCTCATAGCCCTGAAGGCAGGCTGCTAGTAGCTCGTTAATTAAAAAAAAAAAAAAAAAAAAAAAAAATGGAAAAGACGAAAGGAATATGATCCACTGAAGCTATTCCTAGAATTTGGAAGAAAATGGAAAGATTGCAAAGAGCCTTTGAGATGACAACTTGTCTGTTCGTACCAGAGATGGAAAAGACGGTAAATGGATAAAGGAATATAATCCACTCGAGCCATCCTCAGAATTTGTAAGAAATTGAAAGATTGTAAAGAGCCTTTGTGATGATAGTTGATCCATTGGTACCGGAAATGAAAATGCAGTAAATGGAGAAAGGAATATAGTCCACTCGAGCCATCCTCAGAGTTTGAAAGAAATTGAAAGATTGCAAAGAGCCTTTGAGATGACAACTTGTCTGTTCGTACCAGAGATGGAAAAGGCGGTAAATGGAGAAAGGAATATAATCCACTCGAGCCATCCTCAGAATTTGTAAGAAATTGAAAGATTGCAAAGAGCCTTTGTGATGATAGTTGATCCATTGGTACCGGAAATGAAAATGCAGTAAATGGAGAAAGGAATATAGTCCACCAGAGCCATACTCAGAGTTTGAAAGAAATTGAAAGATTGGAAAGAGCCTTTGAGATGACAACGTGTCTGTTCGTACCAGAGATGGAAAAGACAGTAAATGAAGAAAGGAATATCATCCTCTCGACCCCAGAATTTGGAAAAAATTGAAAGATTGCAATGAGCCTTTGTGATAATAGTTATTCCATTGGTACCGGAAATGGAAATACAGTAAATGGTGACAGGAATGTGATCCACTCGCACCATCCCCAGAAGATTGCAAAAAGCCTTTAAGATGACAGCTGGTCCATGGGACTGTATGAGTTATTTGAAAACATTGACAGTAGAAAACTTGGAAACCAATAAACAAAAAATCAGAAATTGTGTTCAGATTTCAAAATATAATCTCTGACGTCAGATCTAAAGGGTGCACACTAATACTCATGTCGACGCTGGTCACCCCTTCTTACCCCTTCCCACATCCAAAAAGGGAAGTAACTTGGTAGGCAAACGGAAAAGTGATTAACATCCCTTAATCAGACTCCAGAGTGAGTTCGAGGAAAACTAAAAGCGGTTTCTCACCGTCGAGATAAACACATATAAATTAACAAGTTGGTTGAGAGTTTTTTTTTAAATTCTTCAAAACAAAAACGATAGTTGATCTTTGCGACTCCGCAATTTTGACGTGAAATTCACCATCACAGGAAATATTATTGATTGCGAAGACTCTAAAGAGAATACAAAGAAGATTATTGCAGATTAAGTTCCACACACAAATATTGAATTCTAGTCCGGGTGTGGCAAATGAGTGACCCCTGAAGCGTTTTTGTGACGCACGCAAATTTTGGAATGATACCCAACTTCATACCCCTGTCAAAATTACTATGGATTTCCCCGTCCAGGAAAAATATAATAATATACACGTCTTTTCTTCAGACTGCTATCGATGTAGGGTGGAGAAAAACCCCTACAAGATGTGGGACTTGGAAACATTTCCTTCACTAAGCCATGCAGATGAAGAATGGCCACTCTCTAAGCCATCCCATAAGTGTAGGATTCTGGAAAACTTCGAGTCCAAACTCCCATAAAAAGAGACTTGAAGAATTTCATCCTCCAAAGCAGTAAAACAGGGTACTCGAGCTTCGAACCCTTATTAATGTAGGACTTCCAAAAATTTCCAGCTCGAAAAGGACTTGGAAGAACTTTGAACAGCGTGTAAAGCAGCCATGGGCAAAGTGGGTTTTGCGATCGACCGGTCGATCGTGACACAATTCCAAAATAAGGCGAAAAACACGAAATTTCAAACATAATTTGATTGAAAAAAAAAAAAAAAAAAAAAAACATACGGTAATTTAATTAAACGTGACTATAATGTTGATTTTTCTAAAATCTTCATCATATGTTACAAATTACCTACAATTCGATGACTCGATTCAGTGACAGCAATTCCTGTTCCTACCGGATCGGTGTTTGCAGCAGCATGATTTTTATTTTAATCCTCACTCTTTTTCTCTTTCAAGGCATTCAATTATCAGTGCAACATACAGTAGAAGAGACTGGCATAAGTAGGTAGTGTAGTGCTGTGTAATATCATTCGACTTTATCTGTTTTATTTGTTTGATTTGGCAAAATGAGTTACACTGTAAAGCGACAAACATCTTGACAACGATCTTCATCATTTAGAAGAGAGAAATAGGGAAATTTTGAGCTTTGTATAAGTAGGGGGGAATTTAGAAGAATTCCTCTATCGAGCAAAGTGTAATAGCGAAAAGGATTGAGTTCCGGAACTTGTTTTGAGACTGAGTGATATGAGCAGTGCTATCGATCGATCTTGAGCGATTTTCGAATCGAAATTGAAAAAAACCTTTATCTACCAGGTTTTTTTACTTGCATTGATAGACGTGACTCCGCGAGCAGTGAACGATATGAGCTCCGAATAGAAATAGTTTGTAAGCCCTAGTTTTTGTGGGGGTACAGGGGGAAAATCACTTGGATTTTGTTGAGGCATCTTACCAAAAAATGATCACTAAAAGTTCATTCTCGATTAATGATTCGGAGATGTGTGTTACTTGTAGGATGTATGTGTCATTTTCTTCCAAAAGAGTGAAACAGAGCAATATCTCCATTAGGAAATTTTCACAACGACGTTAAATTCAAATTAATTATTATGCTCTGTTCAACTTGCTAGCTATCATATAACTGATGATTACAAATAAGTGCATCATAAGAGCAATATCTCAAGAAAGGTGAATGGCTGCCTGATTCCAGACTTTATTACTGCTATTTTGTTTTTAATGGTCTGTAAATGTTCGAGAAATTTTGTTCTAGATGCTCTTTTATGAGAACGCGTTCGACTACATTTTTAATGTCTTCGAGCTTCGATTGTTTCGCACTCAACCCTCGTGAGCTTTGGTGGTATAATAAAAAATTTTATTCGTCGGATTCTGTTTCTCAACGTATCACTCTTTCTTTTTTTATTATTAAAATTGCTTTAACTGAAATATTTCGACATATTGTTGGTATTTGAATTGAGACGAATGTAGTTTTTTGAAGGTTGGGGAATGTCCATTTCGTCGATCACGAATTCTCTGCAAAATTTTGAAATCTGTTCATATCGAAAGGCATTTTTAGAATTACATCAAGCTTTTTGCGGCCATTTAGTTACTCAAACAATCCAAAAAAGTGAGGACCTATTCTGATTTTTTATTACCATCAGCTTGGTCCGTAATATATCATCATCGAAATCAGTTACTTCGGAATTTTTTTTTTTCGGTTAATTCCTCAAGGTAGTGTTCTGCTGTAAATCGTCCTTCGTGAGCCAATGGGACGTAATTCCAAAAATACACGACGCGATATTGATTCAATTTCTTTCGCGTACACAAAGCCTGTAAATGTAATTGGAAAAAGACGATAGGAATTCTTCGCTATGATTGCGTATTATATCATCTTTTGTTATTTCTCGCATCGTATCAGAACACGCGGCATTCGAAAAACATATTTTTCGTTTCCATTTTCCCAGCCGATATATACTCTTATGTGTTGTAGTTTATAGACTTCCGATACGTACGGTACATATAAAGACGACTCTCTAAAATGCAGTTTTGTTTGCTGAAATCAGACAACTGAAATAAGGAATACGCCACCACCGCGGTACACGATCTATTCTTATCCTCAGCGAATATTTCCGCAGCAGTGTTTACTCGCTTCTAAAAACAAAAATAATCCCGTTCTAAGCTCCATTGAAATGATATCTTCTCACGAACTTTTATCCTTTCTACGTCGGCGAAAGGTTTATTTGGACAAGATCTAAGTGAAAGGTTGAAAGCGACATCTAAGAAAGACTATAGCAACACGCTGTAGCAGGTTGTAGAGAGGAAGGGCAAAGTATTGAAAATTTTTCAGATCTGTATCGAAGAAGACATGATCAACCCTCACAGTGAATTCCACATGACAGGGCCGGATCTGGAATATCTGTAGGGAGAGGACGGAGGGGAATTATTGTACGTGATGGTTTGGCTGCAGCCCCATTTTGCTGGAGACCTGTGGCCATCCTCCTGACACTCCCTACTAGATCTGGCCTTGGATATGAATAAGAAGAATATAATCAACCAATGAATGGTGGAAATAAGCGCTTTAGTATGAGCGTGGTTTTAGGTGTCACTGAGATCAGTACAAGCGAGCTTTGAAAGAAAACACTCAAATATAAAGGAAGCTACTGAGTGAGTCACCAATTTTACAAAAAATGTTAGAAAGAGAAACTGCTTTTGAGAAATGTAAGTTGTGCACCTTCTGTTCAAAACTCTCCTACGTGGTCGTTACCCCCCTTTTTTTCTCTTCTTTCTTAGAGTCGCGGACTTCAAAAATTGTTTTCATTTGTACTGGTCTCCTCTTCTGGTTTGTGGGCACACAAGACTTCATTTGTACGCTGTGCACCTTTTGTTCAGAACTTTCGTACCCTGGTCGTCACCCCCCTTTTTTCTCTCCTTTCTCAGAGTCGCGGGCTTCAAAAATTGTTCATTTGTGCTGGTCTCCTGTTCAGGTTTGTGGACACACAGGACTTCATTTCAATTTTTGGCCAGAACACGGCCTGAATGGTTGGTGCTACGTTTTGATGACGTCATCAAGGTTAGGGGTGATGACGGCACAAATCCTGTTGGAGGTGTATTTGACTTATCAATTGTTCGGGTAACAATGTTATGGAGATATGTCTCGAGGTTAGGAGATGACATCACAGGTTCATAACGTTAGAAAATAGCATAGGTCCCAAGGTTTACATCACTAAGATTAGGGAGATAAGGTCATGGCTTGATGACATCATTAAGGTTGGGTCTAATGACGTCCGAATGCTGTTGGACGTGTACTTGACCAATTGGTTGTTCGCATAACTTATTCACTTCAGGAATGTACGTCCAAACTAATAGAGAAGATTACGAGAGATACCGTCATGGTTTCATGACTACACAGTGCTATCAATTTTTCCGTCTTTGTTAGAGTGTCGCGAAGAACAAGTATTATTCGCCTCCGAGCGCTTCTCTAGGCAATTATTCTTACACTTGAAATTTTATTCGCAAGACCGTTATGATATTTACATTCTTATTTTTCTTTATCCAAGTCAGAACGATTATCTTGCAGATTCTGAGGTTCTAGTCAGCAATGAAAGGCGTCAACTCAGTTTACAAGTATGGATTTCAAATCTACCTCAGATATTACAGTATTTTTGCAGAAAACTAGTTGAAATTTCGTTAAAATAAATGTTGGAGTAAACAAAAATTAACAACAGTTGAAATAAAATCAATTAATTCGTGCAGAATTTCATAGATATTGCAGTGCCGAGTTGTCATACCCCATTTAAAAAACTGTTCTTTGTCATTATCTAAGAAGAAATCTTCCAACGAATAACAATATTTTTAGACAGCTAAACGCAACATTGGACAAAAGAAACAATGTGGAGGCACGTCAGAAGATTATCACGCAGATTCTGAATCTCTAGTTAGACAATAAAAGACCTGCAGGGCACCTCTGAAAGCATCGATAAAGGTGCTCATTTTGTCTAACCTACCTGAAAACAATTTGTCGGATTTTTTAGGTTCATAAAACGGTATTTTAACCAAAGTTTCCCAAGTTTCTGATGGATTATATGTGGGCGTTCAGGAGGAGAACTCAAACTTTTTAATGAAGAAGTGACTCTTTTTTCAAAGTGTCAGTTTTACTAGCCTCACATAGGCCTTTAAGTTACTAAATAGAAACACAAACCCTGAGAAGTAATGGCTGACGAATGTTCTTCGGCGGAGAATGGATACGTGGTGAAAGTAAAAGTACAGCAATGGGAAGGAGAAAAGAGAATTCCTCGAGACATTAAACACTCAATAGCCTCGTTCCACAACGGTTTCTAGAGTTTGGAAATTTGAATCCTAATAACTAAGATATTGAGAGATACAGCACAAGCTATGCGTCAATGAAGAAATAAATCCTTATAATAATTACTAGGTACCTATGTAAGAACTCTGGTTCCTACCAGCGAACCCAATTCAGTATCTACTCGAGAGAGGCACCTAACAATCCGCTCTCCACTTTGATTCAATGCGCCACGAAGCTCATAGTGCCCAAAGCAATGATTCTATATTAATATTAAATTCTACTTACCCGTCTAAAATTCACGGTAGGATATTATCAGTCCACTTCATAAAATCATCGATGGAGTGAGTGTCCGAAAGTACCCTATATCAAACAGGACCAGCTTCCATTTCATTACATTCAGCTGCCTTCAGTGCATTGCTGATTCCATAAATGATTGCTTACGACTGCTCCAAGTCCTCTTCATAAATAGCATCAACGAAATCATCGTAATCCTAAAACGAGGGGAAACTTTAGTTCAACTTCAAACTGCTGCTCTTTAAAAACATTTCAGAGCAATTTAAAAAATAAAGACGAGTGAAATATAGATAAATTTCTGAAAAGCAAAGAGGGAGAAGGCAGCGATATGGCATGGATGACCTCAAATAGGGCGCACCATTAGTGAAGTGCATTAGAGAGCACGCCATCGTCAGTCTCGAAGAATTTCTACTAAAGAGCAGAAGAGGTGTATGACTGACTTGGAGGGGGAGGAAGGCGTAACTTCATCAAGAGGGTGCAGGAAAATCTCGGCCGGAGAGCAAAAGTAGAAGATGGCTCACGTACCGGAGTGGCTTCAATGAATCTTAAGTCTCAGGAAATTGTATAAAAATCTGGATCAAGAAAAGAGGGGAGAGCCAGCGAACTTATTTGAGAGAATGAGGATCACCCGTGGCTTCAAGACTCGATCGAGACTTCCTCATTGTCATCGCACCTAAATACAATGACCCGTCAGTTTTCCAACGGTCTAGATCAATGTAGCAGAACTAATTTCAAAGGGAATAGAAGTAAAAAAAGAAAGGAAATTGGACAGGTCAGTCGATCAACAAAAACTTTCCGTACCTTCGAGAATATGAACTAGATATAATTTGATGTGTTCCGCGGTGTGCTCGACACGATACGTATCAAGATATGAAGTGAACCCCGTGTACGATGTGTCCGTCGCGTAATAAATGGCAGAATTGGCAAAGTTGTCATAAAACTTACGCGCCGCTAGGCACACTTTTTCTTCCCTTTAGCTTCTTGCCCTCTATACACACAATGTTCGGTTTTCGCTTTTTGATGAAATTCTGGTAGCGTAATTCATGAAGTATGAAAAAGACGCGCGCGATGTTCGTCGCCCAAAGTGTTTGATAGTTGAACGATTTTAATGGCTCGGGACTTAGCGCAGATTTGACCGCTTCAATTTAATGTGTGTAGCGGCTATGTTGTTCACTTTTGCTTTCCTAACTTCGGGAAATGCGCCGAAACTATAGAGCGAGAGAAAAAACGAAATAACTCGTGTAAACAGAATTTTTTCGCCTGCTTCTCTCTGCTCTACTTTTATTTCAGCGATGAGCCAATAAAAGTTTTTAAAGCGTCGACAAGCCGTCAGCTTGGACGCGTGAGAAAATATTTACTCGTCGGTTAATTGCGGCTTAGTTTTGGGCAAAGAGTAAGACTAAAGGTTCTTGGACGTACTAGCGTATCCTTGGCGAGTTATTATCTTCTTTGTCTTTCGACGCGTACCTACCTTTTTCTATATTAGGTACTGTACGAAAGCTACAAGGTAAATACTCCGCGAGTTAATTCCTGGTAAATCCAGCTTTAGTATAGCGTTTGTAAGGTGTATTAGCGGATGCAATGAGAGTATTTTGACAATTTTGCTTGCATTACTTTTTCACAATTCGCACTGGTGTAACGAAAGTATACTGTTGGAACTTCGGAGAACTATAAAAGCTATACAAAACATACAGGAATTACAAAAATGAAAAGAAATGATACATGAATAAGAGTTATTTTAAGTCCATTTTCACAGAATGCTTACCTCTAAACCAAGTTTTTGTCTATAATCCCTTTCCTCTTGAATAGATTGCTTCCAAATACGTATATTGCATGTTCATTGTATATTTATTCATTTTCACCATAAGTACATCTATGTAACTAACAGATAGAATAATTTAAATTAATTTTGTATAGTTGTTAATCAGAAAATCGCAGCCAAATTCAGTCAAATTTTTACTAATAAAATAGGAGATGAAAGCCAGCTTTATTTGCACCTTCATACGTCGAAAACTAAAAATAGGCCTTATCCCAATTCCCGCAAAATAAGAAAACAAATAAGAATCACGAGTATCGTATTATCTTATTCGGACTTGACAGAGCAGTGGCGCGCTAGCGTCGCCTCCTCGCATGCATCCTACAGTTGATAAGAACAACCAATAGCATTCACCATGTATGTTACAATTGATAGGAACAACCAATAGCATTACTTAGAAATAACGTCCACTAGATGTCAGCCACTCCGCTGTCAAGTCCGAATACCCGGGTTGGCTTTGATAAAAGTACACAGAAACAGCACCCTACAGTCACAGACAGAAGAACAATAGTTCAGCACTGAAGCCTACAGTTTTATCCAATCAGGATAAGCAAGACTGCAGAATAGGTATCTTTCATGAGGGTAACAAAGCCCTAATTCTTCTGTACTCAAATTTCTGTATTACATCGATCACTTAAAGCTGTAGTTTTTGGCTTGCCAAAGACAAAATGTCACCTCTTTGTGCCACTTATAACCAACATTGCACTGAACTGCCGAACCAAAAATAATTGACGTACATTCACTCTTTGGATGACAACAAAAGTACCTTGGAATCCTTCTTCTTAAAAAAAATAGCAAGATGAACATAGAATATGAAATATTGACAAATTTTAGAAATTATTTTTGATGAAAAATTGGATAATGAAGTTAGGTTTAGGATAACATTATTTGTTTTTCAAAAAGGTTTTGACGTAATGTTGCCTGTAAAATACAGGGCATGATTTGATTCACACAAGCACATACTGACATATTTACAAAGCCCAAGATGCTATTCTCCTAATTGTTACCCTTGATAATGCACCAATTATATTTTGGATTAAATTACCGAATAAGGGCCAGTGTAATTCATCAGCAAGTGCAACGCTAATAGACCTTTATCTAGTGACGTCACTCATTAGCAACTTAGTACCTATACCAGAAACCTAGTTAATTTTGCCAAACGCACTCTCGACTCTTGTAAGAAAACCAAAAGGAGCTGAGATCACTATTGATAAATTGAGAGATAGAAATATCTCATCAGTCAAAGAAGTTGTATAATTCTGAATATAGAAGGCCTTAGCATTTCTGCCGTACAAAGTTGAATTGACGTATATGCAGATAATGACTACGAGGAAAAGAGGCTATGTGTATACTTGATATAGCCTCTTTTTCTCGTATTCATCATTTGCATAAACGTCAATTCAACTTTGCACGGCAGATTTGACAATAAACTTTTGATGGTCAAGATATTTTGTAAACGTGTCTATTATCATGAGGTGGATTCTTCAATAAGATATGCAGAGAAAACAAAATCCCGAGTGCATGGAAGATTGCAAAAATAATATTAATATTCAAGAAAGGGGAAAAACACCTTATTAAAAACTATAGACCGTTAAGCGTAACATCTAACCTAGCAAAAATATTTGCAAATATAATAAATAATAGAATAAAGAAACACTACGACTCTACTCAACCTGAAGAACAAGCAGGATTTCGATCTGGCTATTCGACAATCACGAACTTACATATCATCAATCAGCTAATTGAAAAATCTCAGGAATACAATATGGAACTCCACCTTGCCTTTGTAGACTACACTAAAGCTCTTGATACAGTAAAGTACCGTTTTATTTTTGAAGCCATGAAAAAATAGGGATACCCCGAAAGCTATATTCAATTAATCCAAGAATCATATCGTGGGGCAAAAGCTTACATTAATACGGACGTGGAAGGGAAAACTTTTGAAATCTCAAGAGGTGTAAAACAGGGCGACCCCCTATCCTCAACACTGTTTAACATCACCCTAGAGGAAGTCTTTAAAAATATCTCTTGTGGGATGATAAAGGAATTGATATAAATGGCAAGAAATTGAATAACCTACGCTTTGCAGACGACGTAGTGATTATTCTTTCTTTTATTGTAGGCGTCTCCTCATGGAGGTAGCCCCTCGACTAGTATACAATTACAGGTATTACATAAATTCGAGCAGTATAATATGTCTACACATTTATATATCTAATAAAGTTGATCTTCTTCTTCCGCGCGAAGCCTTAGTAAATTCAAAAGAAGAATTAGAATTAATGCTTTGCGAACTCAATGAAGAAGGCAAAAAAGCGGGTCTACAAATTAATATTGAAAAAACCAATATAATTGCAAATACAGAATACAAAACTGAAATTAGGTTGGAAAGTGGAAGCATTAAGAAGGTTGAAGATATTATTTATTTAGGGCAAAGAATTAGCTTCATAAACAGACACGAAAAAGAGATAAAAAGAAGAATAAATTTTAGTTGGAAAAAATACTGGAGTCTAAAAAGAATATTCAAGTATAATTTTAAAACCGAAATAAAATCAGAAGTTTTCAACACCTGTGTTGTCCCCACTTTAAGCTACGGATCTCAGACGTGGGCTTTAAGGAACAAAGATAAAGATATGATTCAGGTTACACAAAACAAAATGGAGAAGTCCATGCTGAGCATAAAACAAATAGAAAAGATAAGAATTGAAGACATAAAACAAACACTTTTCCACAATTATAACATGGTCGAAATATGCCTAAATAGAAAATGGGACTGGGCGGGTCACATAGCAAGAAGTGGGAACAACTGGGTTACAGAAAGCACTTTTTGGTACGTAAGACACTAAAAAAGAAGTAGAGGGAAACAGAAAATAAGATGGTCCGATGATTTTTACAATTTACTTACACACAGAATGTTTCACCAGGTGGCAAAGAGTAGACCTGAATGGCAAAGGCTGAGAGCAGCTTTCTCCCGTTCCGGGAACAAATACTTTGTTTAGAATGTATTGTATCGTAATTATTATTGTACTTCAAAAGCAAAAATAATAAAAAAAAAAAAAAAAAAAAAAAAATTATCATGAGTAGCTAAATGGTTTTTGCTCCCTGTGCTCTTCTCATGGGAGTCGATAGTCTTTTAGGCTCAATTGGCTGGGTTTCTGCAAATTGTCAAGGGTGGTAAGCGATTTGATTTTAGGGCTTAAGTTTGAGGCTTAAACTAAAAAAAGAATTTCTTTTTGCTCAAGCTTAAGGCTTCAACTTGCAATAAAATTTCTTTTCACTTGAACTTAAAGCTTATATGAGAATTTTATGAGTTTTAATCCAAAACTTGAGCTCAAAGCTTGAAGCTGAAAGTACAAAACATATTTATGTTGGTAAAAAAACATGTTTTCAACATTTTTGTTGGAAAAAACATGTTTTTGTCAGAAAAAATATGTTGCCTTTTTCAAGTTTCAAGTTTTTGTTTTGCTTATCAAGTCATTTAATTAAGCAAATGGGAAATTGTTTCGCTTATCAAGCCGCTTAATTAAGCAAAGGAAAAATTGTTTTGCTCTAGCTTATTTACAACTTAAAACTTGAATCTTACTACCCTTACAAATTGTGACGCGCTGTGACGTCAGTACAATAAAGGTCTACATATTATGTATTTACAAAACTGAGATTTGATATACCTAGTTACTTATCTAATATAAATCTTATATAGATACTTACTAAACCATTGACATCACTTATGGCTAATGAGCTGGAAATTGTTGAATGCTAGTCTTTTGTTGATTCCAGAAGCAAGTATTTTCAATGCTGTACTCAAATCCGTTTTCTGTGTTTTGCTAACAATATGTCAGATTTTTGAGAAATCATGTGAGCTGAGATATGAAAAGTTGTTGCATCTTGAGAGTATCAAACTGTTGGAAAGAAAAAAACAAAACAAAAATATGAAAAAATTGCATACTGGTACAACTTAAAACGGAACATTGACATAATATTATTTGCACAGTAATTCAGGTTACCAACAAACAATAAATATTTTTCAAATAATTTTCAATCTTTCCTCCATCAAAATTTATAAGTATTCAATATTGATTAAGTGAATACGGGTAATATGCAATCTTGCAGAATATTGTGTTTGGATAATGTTATTATCTTGGTTTTGGCGCACATCTTATCAAAAGTTTAGTAGATGGACCGAGTGAACAATTTGTAATCTTGCAGCATTGTATTATGACGGTGTTATTATCATGGTTCTGAAAAATTGCGAATTACTTGTTCAAATTTGCAAAGCAATATACACTACACTTTGTAGCTCTTGGCAAATTTTAATTTTTGTAACAAAATGAAATACCTGATATTCAAACAATACACAATCCTGCTATTGTAGACCATAATATGTTACAAGTGATTAGCTTTTACAGAGTTGAATATAAGTTCATATGATGATATTCTGATCTTAGCAACTAGATTTTGAAAACCATGCCTAGTGATAGTATAAATTCATCAGGCTTTACCAAATTTCACAGTCTTCAGTATAATGTTGGACTACAATGTGCAAACAGGTACTGAAGTACACTATCACAACACATTTTGATGATGAAGAGAATCAGTTATAATATTGGATAGACGAAAGATAAAAATGAATAAGCATTAGCAGGACTTACACAGAGCCTTTCTGGAGATGTATGAGATGTGTGCTTGCTTAAGTTACTAGCATTGTGCTGACAATTCACAGAGTGAGACTGCACCCAATATGTTCTCATTGGAAGGCAACAAACCTTTTATAGGTTGATCAAGTATAATATATAGATCTCATATTCCACTTAGAAGAGCTTAATTAAAATATTTGTTGCTAGTGACTGAAATAGACCTGCTGAAAGAATATTTAGAGTGGTACCTTTGCTAATTTATTGGCGATAAAAGCGCCTACATCTCATACGGGACACTCGCTCAAGATTTGATAAGACTGGATGAACCTAGAACTAAAAACATTTTTCAAATTTTTCTTGTTTCAGGTTCCAGGGATGAGCCTTGAGAATACAGACTCACAATCAAACGCGACTGAATCATACATTCGATGGTTTCCAATAAATCGAGAAATAGTCTTAATTTTTTTGTACATGGTGACCATAGCCACTGGTGTTTTTGGAAACTGCGTTGTTTTGCGAGCGATCAAGCAGCAGAAATTGATGCGGAATCAAATCCTACTCAACTTGTGCATTTCCGATCTGTTGGTGTGCGTGGTCAGCGGACCTACTTCTGTGATGATTGCAATGCAGCCCATATGGCAGCTTGGTACTATCTCTTGCAAAGCAATATTCTTCATACAGGTATGGAATTTTGATGGGAATTTAAAAAATTTAACACTGATTTTGATACTTGTAGCTAAGGTTTTTTTTCAAAAGTTGATTTGCTCACATAAAATGCAATCCACTTTACATCCATAAGATACAATGCAATTAAGGATCTAGTGACGTCACCGCGCTTTGCCAGTAAACAAACTTTTCTTTAAAATCCATTACACATCAAATACCCAGGTACCGCGACTTTCCATCTGAGATATTATCATCGAACACCTCACACTTCTGCTACTTTTTCCGCAATAGCAACAAACGTATGTGCGTTAAAACACGTTTCTTTCTCTTTGTAACTTCCAAACGCGAGCTCTTCCAACATAATACGAAGGTGCCCACCACTTATTGGGTCAACACAACTCTTTCTGTGATTCTGGTGAAAGCCATTTGTCATATTGACTCAAGAATTCAGGTTTAAACTTTTGATTTGTGAAAAAGAGAATATTACAGATGTAATGAGAGAAACGTACTGGCAATTGTTGCTCTATCAAAGATTCACCCATTCTAAAACGATTGTTGAGGCCATTCTAGACTTTGATATCTACATTATATGCTATATTGAGTTGTACGTCATTAACAACAAGCATAAGCCTATATGATTGCGCATTAGCCAGGCTGCCAATGAATAAAAAATTAACTCAAAAATTTACGACCATCAGTGCCCTGATCATCAGAAAGGCTACCTACTTCTATAATTTTGTATGAAATCAAGCTGTACTTCACTTGAGTATAGAAATTGATATGTAATAAAGAAAGTCATCCCTTTTAAAATAATAGCCTTGATCCCCTAGCTGTCACGCTGTCGTATGAATTTCTGAACAAAACAGGAAATTATTGGAACTCATAATAAGTGAGCAAGGTGTAAGTAGAGCACTAATATTGAAAAAGGGCTCATGCGGCACACTTGATGATGAGATAACACCCGAGAGTACTCTTGTAAAAGCAACTAATAAAACCCTTTTTTAAAAACAGGAAATGATTCAAAACTGGGTATTTTACTATTTCACATTTCAAAAAATTTTGATGGTTCTTCACCCAGCTCTCACCTCCCAAAGGAACCCATTTGCCTCTTCTGGAATGATGAAGTGAAGAAGAGGGATCTGAAAAATCGAAGAAGGGGATTTGAAGAGAAATTTTGATGATCGGCTGGAAGTGTGAGAAGAGGGGGAGATCTGAGGTATAAAATTAAGATCATGTCTTATATGTAACTCGCATATTGACCTCTCTCTCTTCCCCAAGTTTTTGACATGTTTCATGTCTTTGCCCTGAACTCTGCCCTATTTCTGAAATTTGCACCCGTCCGCAGGTCGTACAATCGTGACCTTGGGACTTGAAAGAATTTTCGCAACCTCTTTTCATGTCTTGCTCTGACCTCTGCCCTATTTCTGAAATTTGTGTCCGTCCACACGTGCATAAAATCGTGATCTTAGAACTTGATAGAATTTTCGTAACCTTTTTTCGCGTCTTGCTCTGACCTCTGCCCTATTTCTGAAATTTGCATCCGTCCGCACGTCCTTACGGCTCTAACCTCTTCTTGTATATAAGCTTAATCTGTATATATGTAGAGATTTATACTAGGCTATATATGTTTCATGTCTTGCTCTGGCCTCTGTCCTATTTCTGAAATTTGCATCCGTCCGCACGTCGTACAACCGTGACCTTGGGACTTGGAAGAATTTTCGCAACCTCTTTTCATGTCTTGCTCTGACCTCTGCCTGCATAAATATATTGAGGACCGTGGCGTGCAGTCTGAGTCCTTACGTGAAGATCACTGAACTCACAAGTTGAACCGAAAATACGGTTCACCCCCTATCTTCTCACTATATCCAGGTCGAGTTCTAATGTAGCCCCTAGTGTCCTTCAAGGTCATTCTGAATCGAGGACGTTACGTCAGTATCTTCAAGCCAAAGCTCTAGCCTCAATAGTTCTTGCCTGTTACTAAATGTACACCTACCTAGGAGAGAAACGCTATAAGTCCGAGTTCGGTAGGTCAAGATTATTAAACTCACTTGGAAAGTCCCAAGATACGTCCGACTACCTTTCCTCCTCCATAATCAGGTCGTGCTTGAAAATACACCCTAATTTAGGGGCGCTAAGAACCAAACCAAGCCTGGAAGGAAGTGTGCTATCAGTGGACCCGAACTGAAATAATTATTTACAACGTCAAGATTACATTTTATGATATTACGATGCCTTCATGATCTCGGGCCCACAGAAATTCCGAGATTAAAGAATATACTCAAAGAGTAAACGAAAGGAGTAATGCAATGACTGCAGATAAATAGAAGAAGATGCGAGATCTTTCGGTTAACAAACCATCATCGGGCAAAGTTAGAACGCCAAGTACCCAGATGCGACTCGTTAACAAAACACCAACAGAGCAGAGGAGCGAGTCTTCGCGAGGTGACTCAAGCTCGTAAACCAATTCAACTAATAGTATATCACGCAGCTAGGGGAAAAAAAGTGAAGAGTGACCTTCGAGTGCGAAATTTGCGGAACGAGGCGAAGCTGAGTGTAGCAAATGGCGCAAGAAGTAACTTTTCACTTTTTTTCACCAAGTTGCATACGATATTTTATTGTATAAAGGGTTGTAAACGCCGCCACCCGGGCAATAAACGGGCGTTTATTACCCTGAATGCAATAAACCACATTTCGGGCCGTGTTAATTCTAGAAATCCCGATCTTAAGTAAAAAGCAATTTTCCCTCCTTTCTTCAGCTGTGTCCTCATATGGTCATAGATCAATAGAGTGCCAAGTCAGTGTCTCTTGGGTTCAGATTGTTGGATAGCCCGGATGTAAAAGAGCTGTAGCCCACCAGTCACAATTTTTTCAATTCCTACAGTCAAAGCCATGCGGACATCATTTAGAAAATGTGGTAGGGATCAAAATACAGTTATGAAACTTAGATAGTCGAACAATTTAGAGGTTAGAGTAGAGCAAAGTACATACTCTAGACCGGTACTTCCACCCTCATGATAAGTTCAAACGTACTCCTTGTTCCCCTAAAAAGCACATAATTATTTACTCGACCTCGTTCGAGTCAAAGTCCAAAATACGTTACCCTTTTTTTTTTTATTTTTTTTAAAAACAGGGAAGCTGTTTTATCAGAGGGTATTTTGAAGAAAAATGACAATTGAAAAATGGTTTGATTTCATCAGTAAGTTCTAGTTTTAACTGAAATGAATTAAAATTGAACGCGTCTCCAGCAAAAGGGCCTAACTTGACTTATGCCTTTTTTCATTTTTTTGTTTTTTTATACTCTTTATTCATTTCTCCATCACGCGGTAGAATTTAATTTTTGCCAAAAAAGTTTTGTAAACAATTTTTTCACTTATTATTATTACTTAAATAGCAAATTTATAAAAAAATTCACTTGAATAAGAGTTTTTGTCACTTCAGAAAGAGATTTTCACGCAAAAATAACCCCGAAAAGAAGTCATTTGAAAAAGGGCCTAACTTTGGCACTTTTCAGGCCCATATATATTGTCAATAATTCGATATAAGCTGCATGTTTCGTTTTTAATCTCGAATTTAGAACGTACACTCTTCGATTTCATTCATTAATCAAACCCCTAGGAGCCATAGTTTTTTTTGGATATAGCGTTTTAAATCTTTAAACGCGTTTTTCTCAAAACAGGTTTTTTCAAGTAGACGCGTTCAATTGTTTGAGTTCAAACGGTGATGGCGTTTCCAGACATACTTCGGTCAAATTGATAGATATTTGGTAGTTCTGTTCATTTGTGAGAATAGGTAGCTCACAGTGGGATAAAATATACGTAAAAGTTCTAATTTCTTCTTCCTCGTCGGCCTACAAACGTTACAAGAGCAAATCTAACAGTGACTAATTGACGCACGTCATTCAAGTATAAACAAACTTTGTGACAAATAAAAATTGAAGGGTGTCGGAGGCTGGAACATTTTGCCTCCGGAGGTACCTTGCATCCACCAAGAGGCTTGGAGGGGCTTCCAAAGACCCTTTATAAGGTATTTTTTTTCAACAGTATTCTATTCCTTGAAACTTCATTCAGCCACTTTGATGCTAGCGCTGCTCGGTTTGAATAAAAGCCAAAGTTTCAAATACACCTTCTGAGTATCATCTGTCATCTGGTAACACTGATAGGCCAATATGCTACATCTGGTCACACTCAGGAGGTGCCTCCAAACGTGTCCACTGGAGGCAACCGTAGTCGGAGGGTCGGTTTCTGTATTCGTTCCGGAGGCCTCTAAAAAAAATTATGCCTCCAACACTCTTCATAAAAATGCAATTACATTTTTACGAGGGAAGAAATTCATTTTACTGATTGGATTTACCCTTCAATTATAATTAACTTCTCTATTTCACTTTTTACTAGTCAATTCTAGTTTTTATTAGTAAAAACTAGTTTTACCTGAAATTATTTCGGTTAAAACTAGCTCCAACATTGAAGGTCCCAGTGAATTCTGGAATTAACTATAGTCAAAACTAGTTCTGACCAAAGTCATTTGTGGCGACTAATTTTGACTAGTGAATTTTAGAATTTACTGATTTTGGGTTTTAACTGTAACATAATACTGTAAATTAAGCCTAGTTATATTGTATATCAAGCCTAGTATAATGAAGGCTAAAAGTCGAAATTTTTTAGGCTAGTCATTCTATGCCTAGTATAGTATATTAGGCCCAGTATAATGAAGGCTGAAGTTTGAAATTTTTTAGGCTACGTATTATAGGCCTAGTATGGTATATTAGGCTTAGTATAATGAAGGCTAAGGTTTGACATTTTCCACAGGCTACTTCTTATAGGCTTAGTGAGGTCCAATATAATGAAGGCTGAACGTACTTTCGGGGTTGTGGGCTAAGCGTATCCCCATGCACGTCGTACTCCTATCACCGATAGGCTCCTGGCGTGCCGCTATCGCCTGCCACTCGTTTTGACCATTACTATTCCCTACAGTCTCGGTCTTCTTCTTCTTCGTTCGTATCATCTTTTCCTTTTTCTTCGCAGTCTTCTTCTTCTTTTCTTCTTCTACGGATGTTTGATGAACGTCGAGAGCCTATGAACATAATAAAAAGCACGTTTGAAAATATTTAATAAGTACAGTAAACGAAAGTCATTGAAGCAATTAATTTGATCATCTAAGAATAGGGAGGATGTAGATCTATCAAAAACAAATGTATAATAAACACTCTTTCCTCAAGACAAGTTCAGAACATTTACTCGAGTCAAAGTCCAAAATACGTTACTTTTTTTTTTTTTTTTTTTTGTACAGATAATGAAAATTGATCACCACAATCCTTTGTACGTGATTTCTTCTGCTTTCAGAACGTACCCGCGGTGGCGAGTACATTACTGCTCATGATGCTATCATTGGATCGGTACATCGCCATCCAGCATCCGAAAATGTTCTGCGTGATTCGTGATGAAAACAAACTACCCAAATTAATGACTATTTCTAGCTGGGTGGTTGCGGTGCTCGTGTGCGCTCCGATCTTAGTGGTACGCGACGTGACACTTAATCACACGTGCGACGAATTCTGGTTTGATCCGAACGTGCGCAAAATATACGTTTTGGTCTTCATTTCCGTGCTGTACGCCATTCCCTCATTAACCGTAGGCCTGTGCCACTTATCCGTAGGAAACCGTATCTACGCGACGTCGTTAATGGCATCGGCGGCTAACGGAGATATTCCGCTTCCCATGCCGCTCATGGCGCGACCAGAGAATATGATAATAGTCGCATCTGTTCACGAATTACAACCCGTCGTAAGTTCACTAAATATACAGATACTTTTGCTGTGTAAATAAAATTTATTTAAATTTAATTACTGCACTCGCGAAAATTCGCTTTGTTAATCGTCGGCACACCTGAAAAAAGGTTTTCACTTTTCCTTTTTAATTTTCGGTACCTACAAATGTTTTTTATGTTTATAGATGTTGAAATACGGTCGCAAATGCTCGACTAACGAGGAACTAGCTCAAAGTATTCGAGCGCACATAATAGAGCGCACTGACAGCAAACGACCTCGGTCGCCGGTTACCCTACGACAAAAAATGATGAAAATGAAGATTCGAAAACAGCAGGAAGAGCAACAACAGCCCATGCCTTCGTCAACCAATTTGAATACTCAGTCTCTGCAAGCTAGAAGACGTCTCGCAACCATGCTGATGATTCTTGCTGTGGTATTCGCCATCTCTTGGATGCCCTACGTCGCTTATCGAGTTTATTTGATATTCGCGAGCGATCCGAACATAGACTTGATGAAACTCCTCATTCCTTTTTGTCTGCTCCTCGGGCATATGCATTCCGCGGTAAATCCCATCGTCTATTGGTTCATGAACAGGCAAGCGATACAAATCAACATCTCTTTCGAGGCTATGTTACCCTGGAATTGGTGCAGAGGTAGGAATAGTTGCGTTCGAAGATATATGCACTATTTCAGACGAGACGACGACGATCATTACTCGCGCTCCTCCACCACCGCTGAGAATCAACTCGGAGCTTTCCATCCGAGATTTAATCGTCCGAGGAATTATAACGGGCCGGTTTATCCATATTGAATTGGTTTGTCGCCATGTATGACTTCTGTTGTGTCATCATCACAGATGATTGGAACAGTGCAAAATGTAGGTTTGCTAGTGTATACGCAAAGTTATAGATAACTTTGATGATGATTTCGAAGTCTCAATCGACTCTTTGAAACTGACCAAGTAGATTAGAAGAGACTTTTTACCACTGTGTCCACATTTTTTCATCACCATTGCGAGTTTCGGATACAACCTGCGCGATCTCGCGAGAATGGTAATCACCTTTCCCCTCTCAATGATTTTTTGATGTTACCGACCCAGTCCAAATGTAGAATTTAGCAAAGACAGTCATGGTCTGGGTTCAAAGTATACCAGGTCGCAGTTGATCTTAGAATTCTACTACGGGTTTGATCTTGAAGCTTCTAGTAAAAGTTATTTCAACTCTTATTGAATGAAAGAAAGAACGCGGTTAGACGACTAATTGATTTCTTTCAACATGAAAAGACTGATATATTCTACTTTTTTGCAAAAACCATTATAGTTATTTACTTAGCGAATAAGAAAACGTCGTGCGATTTTGTACAAGTGTTATGAAAATTCTGAGTACCTCCGAGTATGTATCTATACGTAAATAATTGTTTTCAAATCGGTGTTTGTTTGTACCTTTGCTAGAGTTAGGGGAATTCTATTTAAGTAGTAGTATCTAGTCTAAAAATTTCCATCAAAATGTAGATCTAAGAACTCCTCCATTACATGCAGGATTCATTTTAAATTGACGTCATAGGTGTGAGCACACTTTTAGGTGTTCTTGTAAATAAGGGGAGACTTAGTTCCCCGTTTGGTGTAAGCAAGGACTGAGTAGATATCTTTTTCAGTCAGCGTTCTCTCTCTGTTTTCCTCATCTTCATCTTATCAGAAATTCTAAAATACCTCTTTTTTCTGTACATCATTTATATGATTGGAAGCAAGCTGTCAATTCGCGCTGATTATTCTTCTCTTGAAGTAATAAAGTTCCACTCCTTTGACCATTTCCGCTCAAGCTCAATGTAAAGTATCGCATCTCAAGTTTTGCAAGAAAACGATAACTAGGTGATGCACTTTTTTCTTTTGTACGAAACCTAATAAGCATTTATTAGAACTAGAACACCTTTGTCCTTCCCCTCTGTTTCTGACCGTCTTCATTTTATCTTCTTGTCTTCTTGTTTGAGTACTTTCTCACGTATAGTAAAGGTTTAGTGTACTTTTTTCACACTGTTAAACCAGCTCGATCGGAAGAATCTGTACTCAACCATTGGCCTTTACCATTTTTTAAACGGTTGTCATTTCTTTCCTCCGATCTTCATTTTCAAGACCAATATAAATTATGTAGTTCTCGGTGACAGTAGCTTTTTACGTGTGAGAGGATAGCGCAAATTCTTCAGAATGGTGCACAGGTCGATTTCTTGTTCTACTTTGTTCCTCCTGAGTCAGAAAGCTCTGAAGTGCCAGTCGAGATTTGTGAGAGAGGTATGCAAATAACCTCGGAATTTCCAGGAGTAATGTTTCCCGATACTTCAAAGATGAAGTGGATATGTACTGTTCCAAGATGATAGTATTGAGGGTTCAACTAGACTAGGAGGAAGTGGTATGGAAATCAACTCCACTTATAAAGGCTATATTTTGTTTGGAAAGTTTGTCTCTTCAGGAACTTTGGATGCTATGTAGACATCTCTCTTCCCTTTCAAATTCTTCATCGCAACATCCTAGTGTTTATATTGGCGTCTCGAACGTTGCAGTAAATTTTATCTGCGAGTAGTAGATAGATTCAGAGAAGTTATTTTAGGGCGACTTCAACCTACTTTAGGAACTTGAAAAAAATTTTGAGCTCTAGACTCCATAAAAGCCAGGAGGAAAATTCTAAATGTCTCTCCAACTTAAAGAGATGAGAAAAGAGATAAAGGACCATTTCGGCTTGAGCCATAAACTAGATAAAATTGAGAATATCATGACTCCCTCTAGACCCTACGAGAATATCATTGTCCAGACGTCTGCTCCAGTGACTGATCATGTCACAGAATTCGCAATACCTTTTAGTATGAAATTATTGATGCTTGAAATTAGTAATGCTCTGTCTGGACACTTCAAGTCACTGTTTCTATCATGTGAGCTTTGGAGAAATCGACGACAATGTCTCTGCTAAAACCCGCAAGTGGAAGTATTTCAAGTTTTCCAATCCCAAAAAGTCTCCTATCCGACTTTGAATCAGGTCATGCAGACACGTATGAAATGAAAGATTTTCAGATTGCTTCCATTCTACTGAACCAGAAGAAGAATTAGTAGTACAATTCAGCCCCACTGCATCACAATAAGAGCGACTTTCTGCAACCAAGGCTGCTTAGCTAAGCCAAAGCCATTAGCCGTCAGCCGAGCAATTTTATCCAAAATTAGCCAGCCATTAGCTTAGCCTCTAGCCATTCAAATTGGAATTGCTAACAGCTAATACTTTCTCTTCCCCACACTTCTCCCCTCCCCTACCTTTAGGCGTTAGCTTTTAGCTCTTAGCCGTTAGTCATTCTTCTTTGGCCCAAAATTAGCTAGCTGTTAGCTAGCCAGTGAGACTGGATTAGCCATTAGCTGATATCTCAAGCCAATCAATTTTAAGGGTTAGCTTTTAGCTAAGTTTTTAGCTGATACAATTAGCTAAGAAGCCCTGCCTGCTACGCAAAAAATGATGTCTCATTGTGGATGACGTCATTAATATTTTGTCCCTCCAAGGAAGCAAAAGCCACGCTTCCCTTATGACGTCATCAAAGGACTGGAATAACGTCACGAGTTGATAGCGTTATCAAAGTCGGACGCAGTCGTTTCTTGAGGATGTGTACGCCCTCAAAACAAAAAGGGTAACAAGTTGTCCCCTCTTCTAAGCAACATAACTTGGCCTAACTTACGTTAATGACGTCATCAGAGTCGGAAGCGGCGTCTTCTGAAAATGTGACCCTCCTCCAAAACAAAAACTCACGGGTTCTTTAACGGAGTTGAACGAGGGGTGGCAAACAACCTGTTTTGTGGGGGGTATGGGATCTGAAAAATAAAAAGCTGTACATGATACCACCTCCAACGCATATGTGATAGGAATGGGAGGGGGACCTTTGAAAATTTTAGACCTCTGAGTTATATATGATAGGAAGGAAACTTGAAAAATATTGCATATCTAGTTATTTGAAGGGGCTATCTTTCAGGCACGGATTTCCGAGTTGTATGATATGTTACAAGGGGACTTGAAGTATTTTAAAAGGACGTTCTGCGTCTAACAGTGTTGTGAGGCATTGCTTATTTATCTCATTGAAGGGGCCAAGTCAATTGGTGAACAAAGCATTGCATATCTAATTACTTGAGGGGGCTATCCTTCAGATTATACACACGGTCTCCGAGCTATAGACGGACTTAGAATACTTTGGAAGGACGTTCTGAGTCTTATGGTGTTTGAGGCGTTGCATATCTAGATCATTAAAGGGGCTAAGTAAACTAGTTCCTTGAAGGGACTATCTTTCAGGCTATATACACCGACCACCTAGCCATACTACATGATAGGAGAGGGCTTGGAATACCTTAGAGGGACGTTCTGAGTCCCAGAGGAGGTGAGGCAGTTTCCGAAAAAGCGATTAGAGCGGCTCTGCGATTGTTCTAGAGCCTGAAGACAAAAATTAGCTCTGGCTCCCAGGATGTAGCTCCATGGTTGAGCTATCTGCAAAGTTTTTGCATGAATGGTTTCTAGATGAGTTGGAAGATACCGTCCTATGTGCAAGAAAAGGCATCTCATCCTGGATGAAGCATGAAAAGAACTCGGTAAAGACGAGGAGAGTCTTCTGTCGACCGATACAGAGATGACGACCATTCACAAGCCTTCATATTCTAGGCCTTAGTCAATTTTTGGAGCAGTTAGTGAGCCGGTTTTGTTATTGTTATAGGGCCAGTAAGCTCGGTTTAAGCTGGTTTCTTCTAGAAGCCGATTCTCACTCTTCTCTTTGAGCATCTCAATCATAAATAGAACTTGATTGTTTACTTTCCATGTCCTCAGGCACTTATATTCTAATATATAAACCTCGCATAGCGATAAAGGTTCCCTAAAAAACATCAAAGAAGCCAATGGAGCCCACAGTTTTTTTGTTTGGAGACGCTTTTCTTCTTCTTTTCAGTTCCTGTAGACAGCTTTGGTTCCAGAGCCATTTTGACTCCTTTATCGCCCCATCTCGGATGATTTCGCGGCTTTTATACGCACTGTCGAAATTGTTGATTATTTTTTACGGAAAATTTCCTAAAAATCCAATAACAGACTAGAAATTATCAATATCAAGAAAAACAAACTGAATATTGATGACAGTTTTCAACGACGAATCGAATACTCGCTTCAAAAGTTTCATTCAAAACTTGACTGCCGACATGAATTACATTTTTGAAAAATCGCTTTCCCACCCAAAGAGCCTTCTTCTATTGGAGGGTAACTTTTGAAGAGATTTGTGGCCAAACTTGACCGGGTCCTCAAAGATCATTGCGCGTATTATTTTCTCAGTTACACATTTCAACGTATCCAAAGATGCGGTAACTCTATTTCATTAAATTTTACAACAGTTGTATACAAATTTGACTCTTCTCCAGCTAAATTCGCATTTCATCCAATAGTGGAATCCCTACGAGCTTCCCTAGCCGGGAAGATAACGTTTACTATTCTTCCTGGTTAACTTTTCTCAAAACTAACTGTTAACTTTCGGTGAATTGCACTTCGCGTTCAAACTTCTACCATCTGAAGTTCATGGCAGTAAGAGTGGTTGCCTCTTGCTATTATTAAGGCAACATGCAAATGGAAATGTTTCAATATACAGCTTTTACGGACCAAAGCCGCATCCATTAGATTTGGTCCTCCCAACGTTTCTAATCAGATGCGACTTTTGGTCTTTTACTATCTTGTAACTGTCGGTATGACAAATTTTAAAATTCCAAATAATTCACAAGAAGAACATTCTGAAATTCTGGGAAACATCTACTGATTCTACTTTTATTCTAGTAACTCATCTTCCTCTCCAAATGTGAAGTAGACGCCGCTTATTAAAGTTATTAGAATCACTCCGCGGGACCGTAGCAAATTGTTTCAAATACCAAATGTTTCAACAAACCGAAATGCACAAAAAAAAAAAGAGTTGAGCCTTAATTTACTCACGAATACACATACATAAAAATACAAAGAAGTGTCCCACGATTTCAACCATTCGTCAAAAATTGAGGCAGTCATACAGGCGTTTTTGTTCGCTGAATAATTTTATGTACTCCTTTAAAGCCAGGGACGTCAAGCCATTTGCAAATAGCTTAAACTTCAGCTTAAGCTTCAAAACTAATCCATGAAATTGAACGGCTTAGCTTTTAGCTTTTGATTAATTTCAATTGGTTGAGTGATTTTTTTTTTTTTTTTTGTTCAGTTTCCAATCCATATAATATAACCATAATATTGTGAGTTTGTACTGCTACCATCAATGTGGGTGGGTGGGCCATTTGCCTAAACTAAATCCCTATTTTGAACACAAAACTAATAGTAATACTGTATCAGTATCATCCCTCTTGTATTTGTATCTTTACCCACTATCAAAAATCAAAATTGAAATTTGAATTGAACTGCAGGGTGCAGGATGCAGAATGCAGAATGCAGTACTGAAGCTGGCGCAAGCCGCAGGAGTTCATGCGAAGGTTCTACGGGACATCCATCTTGTTCTCTGATGAACCAAATGTTAACCAAAGGGGTGTAAGATTCACTTGAAAAATACAATGGATATCCACTTTACCTCCTTTCGAGCTTCTTAGCCGCCGTTGCCCAAAACTCCGGAGCGAAAAATCAATAAGTCAAAAGCACTTGCTGATTGACCGGTTTTGCGCTTGATGAAGCAGCTGGGAAATTACTGACTTATCATTGGCTTAATAATCGTGAAAACATTAGTTTACGCTTCGGCTTAAGCGATTATTGGCTTAAACTTGACATCCCTGTTTAAGAGCTCCGCTACATAAGCAGCAACGGCCAAGTTGCTCGAGCAACTGAACCAAAATTTTTTGTTTCGGTTGCTCCGTTGATAAAATCGTTATGTTTCATTGGTAGTCGCCCATTGCTTGTCACGGTTGCCGCTTATGTAGCGGGTCCCTATAGCATCTGGGATTTTTACAAATTTTGGTTCAAATACGCGAATGTCTTGATTATCCGTGGTTCTAATAAGCTGCATCTATTGTACCGGTACCAATGAATGTTTTCAGCTCCTCTTCAGTATAAATGAAATTCAGGTCTTCGTTCGTACCTATCGCATGTAAATTGTATTCGTAGAGTAGCCTCTTCAATAGTATGACTTTCAAATTGTTTCAAACTCTAGTCGAGAAGTCAGTAATTGCATCCAGTGGAGATGACATGACTCTGTTTCTTTTTTTTTTTATAGCAGATGAATTCTCTTTCGTTCGAATCATGACTACGCCACAAGGTGTAGGTACAAACTTCGGTGTCAATTTCAACAACTTATAACACAGTTCTCAAATCCTCTCTCGCCCAAGGTCGTAAAAGCCTCTCAAGAATTGCTCAGTTCAACTTGAAACGACGGTTAAATCGCGCAAGCACACAACTCTACTGACAATAAGCTCGAAAAATGACCATCGACGACCGTCCTTACGCTGCGTTGCATAGTATCGTTGATAAATCAATTTACGAGGAAAATATTTCGGTCACGTACTTCACGAGGAAGTTCGCGTGAGAACAGTGAGTGATGCCTAGTATTTAAATTAATGATTCATTTTCGCGATTTCGGCTCCCGTCTCCACTTTGGGTTAGGTTAGATTTCACCCTTTGGTCTTTTGCGAAACATCTAAACTAAATTGCCGTTCAAAAAATAAGATTCGTAAATACCTATAGCTCGAGGCGTGCTATCACTATCGCAGTTAGCAGACCTTTCTGCGCGGAAAAGTCGTACACTACGATAGTAGACAATATCTTCCTCGACTTTCGAGTTTGTCGAGGACTCGCGCGTTGAACCTCAAACTAATGCAATTAAATTAGTTTTAGCGTTATATATAGTCTTGTCAGAATTTCGTTTCAAGTTGAGACTTCATAAGAAAAGCAATATTCGATGTTTTACACGCACGCGTCCAATACTCTAATCAATCTTATTCTAAGTGTAATTTTTCTCCTCGTTCTCTTTCATGTTAAGCCTTATATTCTTTCTCTGTGATTTTTAAGCGTTAATATTTTTATTTACGCTTGAAAAATAATGTTACGTTACTCTAATACTCGTACCTGTTCATGTTTGTTACCACAAAGAAAAAAAAAAAAAAAAAAAAAAAATGAATAACATTATGTTACTGTCCTTTATTACCTCTTTTCTTTTTCTTCTATTTTCTTTTTTGTTCCTCATAATTTTTATTGTACTTATTTTATAACGTATACTGTAAATAGTGAAACGAGATTATGTATGTTCCCCTTCTCTAAAAAATGTTACTTGATCTTCATTAAATGTGATAACTTTCAGTGTTTGCTCTCTTTCTGAGGTACTGTAGGGGATCATCCTCAGATTATCAAACGAATTAGCAAAGGTATTAGCAAGTTCCAGAACAGCGAAGAGCAAAACGAGTTTCGGGAAAAGAAAACTTTCACGATCATCAATTCGGTACATACAAAATGAAATTAGACCCTGGCGAACAGAAAAATTATCAATCACTAGCTAACATATGTCGATATTAAGAAGAGAAGCGAACCTTTCGTCTGAATAAGGTGAAAGTCTAACGCTTGTCTAAAGCTCGAGGGTCGGAATTTCACAGGGAAAAATTAGCAGCTGTTGCGCCTTCAACAGAGGCAGGCAGCAGAGAATCCCCTATCACCCTCCCAGCATTTTGAATTTCAGACCAAAATCTGTCTCAATCGTTTGTACCTCAAGAGTCCAATTGTACCACCATCCGTTTTATTTAAGCCAACTCCTCTCTTTAACTGGCTCAGGTCCCGTGTCTGGTCATAGTGGCTGAATGAGCGGATCTGATCTGAATCGGAGACGAAACTGATTTCTTGCCAAGAGTTCACGATGGAAGAGGAGCTTCTCGGTGACATTTCCTCCATGGCCTAACACAACGAGATTTCCGCACATTTGCCCACTCTGACCAGACACGCGGGACGTCAGCCAAACTCTCACCGTGAGTTTACAATAGGAGATGACGATGGAGGGCAAACGACTCCATCCATCTTCATCTAAAAAATTCACCTATTTTCCATTGTGGCTCCTGTAAGTCTAGAGCTCTCTCAAGATCAGCACAAATGAAAAACTCGACGGCACAACCCAGTACAAACGTATTACAAACAATTTAGCCCGTTCCCAGACCCGAAATCGAAATGAGGTGGAGGGTGTAGAACGTTACCAAACGCCTTAGGAATCATGGAGAAAAGGAAGTGGTATAAACAAATTTAATGGAGATTCTATTAGGCACAAACAAGGTACAGACGATTGAGCCAATTGTCGGTTCAAAACTCTTTATCGAGGGTGTATCACGTGACCAACATCTGCAGATCTTTTCGAGTCCCCCCCCCCAACCCCCACCCCATGATATAAAGGATCGGAACTCGATATTTTTTCAACTTCCTAAATTAAGCTGAGACCAGGGAAGACGCGGAGGGCAAAATTTCTTCTTTTTCTTCTCTTTAGAAGTTCCTAAAATCTCCCTTCTTTATGTAACGACCGTACTTTTGTCTTGACATCACGCTCTGATGTCAGTGAATCCCTCTCCTTTAGAAGCATTGGACCAAATGTCGTCCCCTGAAGACGTTACAGAGGAGAAGAAGAGGAAAACCGTCTATGAGGTGGACGGATGACATCGCCGGAACCGCAGTCAAAACCAAATGGATCGGAGAGACACTAGACAAGGAAAAATAGAAAAACATGGAGGAGGCCTACGTTCAAAAATGGACGTAAAAGGCTGGAAAAAAAGAAGAAAGACGTTACACTCTCCTACTTGTACTTTCCTCTTCTTCAGGGATTTTAAGTAATGCCCGGCCTTAATAATATCATGCCTTTATATATTTTTGAATTTTGAAGTCGCCACTCTATCCCCTCTTAACCGCCTAATTAACTTGATGACGTCACGCTTTTCTTTGAATTGTATTAATTAATCAGTTTGAACCTAGTTTATAGAGAAGAAGCGAATCTTGGCCTAGAATCCTCCTCTGGCCCTAACTCATATTATTCTCAGCCTAGCTTTAATGCCCAGAGGAGAAATATAGGTCAAGACTCCATAAGTGGAGTCTGGCTTGAAGATTCTGAGCTCAACCGCCGTTACAGAGGTTCATGGCTTCAGATCTTTTCAAGTCCCCCCATCCTATAAAGGATTGGAACTCAAAATTTCTCAACTTTCTGAATTAAGCTGAGGCTATTGATGACGTCACAAATATCGTGTTTTCAAAGGATCTCTTCCAAAAAAAAATCAAGTGTTTTTTCCCGCCAGAAAAAATATTAAATCATGGATATGTCCTTCGAGAAAGGATTTAGTATAATGAAGGTTATCCTAGTATACTGTATTTTAGGCCTACATCAGGCCTAGTGTAATACAGGAAAAGGATACAAAGTAGCGAAGGTCGAAATTTTTCCAAATCCCTATGAAGTCATCAGCTAGTGACGTCATTTTCGTGACGCAAATTTCAGAATAACCCGCAGCCTCAAGACATATCTACGTCAAAAAAGGATCACTCGTCATTGTTCTGAGCGGAATTCATTCGCCTAGAGGACTTCAAAAAGGAGAAAAAGAACTTGGAGAAATTTTGACTTCTAATATATACCTACTGTACACGACTACACGTATGAGAGGAGATGAATAAGTCGAAGAAAGTCGACTGTCTAGAGGTACACTTTGAACAATTCTTACTATCTAGTTTAGAAGGAGGTGACTCGAAAATATTCCCGACAAATTGTGATTCCAAAGAATGCAGGGACTCTCACCTACTTAGGAGACTTGGAAAGATGTTGGTCGTTGTACTGTACATGAGCGAGAAGACTCAAGAAAATTCCTAACCCTCTATTTACATATATGAGGCGAGAGGATTCAGGAAAAATCTTTCGTCAAACGGTGGTCGCAGAACAAGCGGTGGAGGCTCCTACCTACTTAGGAGACGGGGAAAAATTTTGACTATCCAGCTACATACGTACATGATGGGGCGAGGGGCCGTGATGTTCCGATAACGTAGCACCTTCCTCCACGCCAACCAACTCTCCCAAATATTATGTACGTATCTCTTGAAACAAGTTTGTCTGCTCTCCTTAATTAACCTGCAATCTTTCGACCCAGAGAGCGGAGGCTGTGACCAAGGTCAGAAAAGTTTCAGAAAATTGACTACGATATCCTAGGACTCGAGAAACATATAAGAAGGAAGAAGTAAAAACAAAAGGAAATAATGAGGGAGAACATAAAGACTTCAACTTACGGAGGGGGCAGGAGATTTGAAGAAAATTCGACTCGATTTCGAGACCTGAAAAAAAGAAGAAAAAATAGAATAAGAGAAAAAGGAGGACAATACTCTCAAGGTGGTGTGGAAAAAATTCAAGTTTCCCATACAGCAAATTCTATGCTCCGGATCCCTCCCCCTGGATATTATAAGTCCGAATTCCTTCTGAACGCACCTTCATAATTATTAGTAAATAATTGAGTTCTAAAATTCAACATCTCCTCCTTCTTCTTTTTCTCTTGTGGGGAAAACAAAAAATACATACATGCTCCCATTCATTATTTAAAATTATAGCCGTGAAATTGTATTCGAAAAAACTCAACCTACATGCGTTTTTTATTGCAACAATTCAATGGACTTATTGAACGTGAACTCAGATTCTATGAAAAGTTCATAAAATTTCAGTGTTCGATACAATGATCATTTTCTTCAGTATTATTATGGAATCACAAGCGTAGAAGTATAAATTTCAAAAAAGTTATTAGATATCGCGTATTTTATCTTCCGTACTCACAACAAGACGACTTACCCGATCAGCTCGTACGTATTTTGAACTTTTTTCAATCCTTTCTTTCTCTCGCCCTCTCCTTCGCCCTCGCCCTCTCCCTCTCTCTCTCTCTCTCTCTCTAAGAAAAAAAAAGTATTTTTAGCGGCAAAGCCTTTCATATTTTTTTATCTTTTTCACCTGAAGCGAGTAGAAAAGATGTCAACGAGAAGCCACACACGCATTCATCTTTAAATAAATATTTTTTTACGAAAGTCGAGAAGTGTTTATAGAAGTTTCCGAGACAAAATAAAGGTTCCTGGACGTCGACTGCTTTCCGCTGTTTACTATTGACGTTCTCACTGCTTCCCGCGGGTAGCCCTGTCAATATAAATTTCGCTTTCAATATCAGAACTTTTTTCAACATTCTTATTAACTGACATGTTTACAAAAGGCGTTAGTTCGTATACTTCATCTCGTAGTTTCCGCTGATATTTCTGAGGTCAGATTATTTTGCCTTATTCTTTGTGTTTCGACATATTTTCGAACTTTGAAGCGCATACATACCTTATATTCTAAATACAGAGCCTGTAATGTTATCAGTTGTACTGCGAGCGATTCATTATGACGAAGTTGCGAAGTACGATGAGGGTTCTAGATATTAATTTTTGAATTTCATTAATACACTTTCCCTAAGGATAGTTCGACGAATACGTTCATATATACATACTCGAATTATTTTGTTCGTTAATGTCGGAAGACGAATAAACGAACCGAGAGCAACAATATGTACAGCGACTGCTGTCTTCGTTGCGCATCTTTCACGAATGTTTTCTTACGTCCCGGAAAACGGAAAAGATGAATAGGTCTACGCTGGAATGAAAATATGATTCTGTGTTGTGTTTCTCTCCTACACGAGGCGGGTCTACCATTCCCATTACTTCTTCACGCATTCTTGACTTTTTCATCGCTACCGAAGTAATATATGCGATACTCGTATGAGACGAAAGTTACGGACCTGAAACGAGTAGAAGAACCGACTTTTAGGAAAACAAAGTGTTGCGTTAGATAAATTGCAGAGTTTGCTTTCGTAAAGGCTCGCTATATTTTCAACGTGCGTACAGTTCCGCGACAAAGTATAAGTATCGAAGCGAACTTCGCCGTCTTTTCCTGGTACTGGAACTAAGTCACTGCCTAAAAGTTGGTTTCAAAGGGGCTGAATAAATTTACTGGGACGTTACGGCCGAAGGAGACAACCAAAACTATAACTCACTATGAGGTGGGTCATCAGTCGGTGACACTTTTAAAACAAGTTCTTTACATTCTTTGATTTAATTAGCTGATATTGAACACACAAGATTAGCGAGGTATTCCCTTTCCTGCTTTAAGAAAAACATTTAAATTACGGAAGGAGGGGTATACATTGGCGAATTTAAAATATGATATTGGGAGGGGAAATTAATGACTTTTTTGAACTTTGGCACGCAAAAAAAAACTTTTTTTTAACTTTACTTTTTCCCTCTTAGTTTTTTTTTTTTTTTGGAAGGGGGGCGGATGGCCCTGAGCCCCCTCCCCCGTGCTTCTATCACTGGATACATACATCTAAAATTAATAATATGGTTTTCATTTTGATTTGCACGCGTGGGCTTCTATACTAATATCTTTAATCCCGTCCCTCGTTTCCTATATGAGCTCTGCACATGTTGTCAGTCAAAATATTGCACCTATTCGTCTACGCCAGGTCTACTCATTGAATACAGGAGGATGGTTAGTTGAAAATTCTTGAAATCTGCATGAGCCGTAATTCATGATTGAAACCATCAAACTTGAACTTAGAAAAGATAACTCGTTACTTACTTATCGATTTCATAAATATTCCCATTCGCAATAGAAATTGAAAATCATTAGTTACTCACTTATATAGATTTCATAAATATTCATATAGGTATTCGCAATAATGGAAGTATGAAAATTAATTTCATTATATTTACGGCTTTGCCGTCGTTTATTTGATAAAAGGACAACGACCGACGTTTCAATATGATATCTACCTATACCATCCTGCCGAGGTCTAATAAAACATGAGCTTGGTACGCACCGGTATCCGTACATATAGTACCTGTCTACGTTGAAAAGAAAGAAAAAAAAAAGACAACTGAGAGCAAGGATGACCCCGTGAGTGCGAAGATGATCTGTTCTTTTCGATCACAGGTACGCAGGTACGTAGGTACAATTTCTTAAACCCGAAGATGATACAGGTTACTTAAATCGAAACGTTGGCTGCTGAACTTTTATCAAATGAACGACGCGGAAGAGCCGTAAATACTGAAATTCATTTTCACCGTCTATTACCGACACGACAAAAAAACCGACTTCTAATTATAATTCATATTCACAAATGATAGCACCTATAATAGAAATAAAATGATGATAAATATTACTCACAATTTGTCGCAACCTGTTCATCATATCTATCTTCAGTTGAATGAACTAGTCCCTGAGCTTCACATGATACCTCATTTGAAAATCAATCATAGTTTCTTCCTACACTTATTAGCAAATTTATTCTGAGGGTACTCAAGTGCTCCTTGCTTCGTAAGAACGTACGCAATTACCGATTTTGTAAGATACTTTTTAGCGCCTGTAACAATCAAGTTCACTTGATAAAATTACCAAACGTTGAAGCTTCTATTACAAGGACATAAGCAACAAGTGCATCAACTCTCAAACTCAAATCAAATGTTAGGGTATGAACTAATGCACAGTGGATTGAAGTACCTAATTGTACAAACAACCAATTGAACCACTTCCATTAACAAGAAAGATAAAAACACTAAATAACTCACGTTTGAATGCACCATACACGGACAAACATCTGAAACTGATACCTCATAATTTCTATCTCCTGTATTTTTCATACTTATTACAGCTACAGCTCTACTTACTTTGTTCATATCTTCCATATCTACGATGAAGTTTCTGCATGTCTAGATCATTATAGGCCTAGTCTGTAGACACGTACATCATTGAAGAGAGATACACTGGTTAATAAGTTACATGTTTTGAAATGAAGTTAAGTGCTTGAATTGAGCAAGTCGAGTATTCTGTGAAAAATAAGAACCTCTATACTCAATGAATTAAAGCAAAATCAGGTAAGTAATCGTTGCTAAGTAAACCCTGTGAGTATGGCAGGTACTTACTGTAGAGTGAAGAGATTGAACATAATTGAACTGGGTGAACGCGCAATTTGCGATACAATATGCAAATCGAATCATGTAATGGAGAAATTTATTAATAACTGGAGTACAATACAATGTTGTTCGCATAATAATAATGGACGTCAATATACAATCACAGAATATTGATATGGCTGAATCAGCTGAATGGCTGTGGAGAATATTGAACAAATATAAGAATAAACGCAATACGACAGAGCTGCCGTACAAAATAGAATCGACGTATCGGCAAATCAACCATGAGCGAAAGAGGTGTTTTTGGTGGAATTTAAGAACCTCTTCTTCGCAGATCGTGGATATGTAGATACGCCCGTTCTACTTTGTACGGCAGACTGAGCCAGACAGAGCGCGCAAGGCGCAAGCGCATAGCAAGTATAGCACGTAGAAATTTCCAGAGAGGTATTTTTCTTTCGCAAAAACTATCACATAATATTCTTTTCTCCAGATTTATAGTTTTGGTGATCATCCACAACACACAAGGAGCGCTACAATCGACAAGATTGAAATCGGGATGAAGACAGTTTTTTCGGTTCCCAATTTTGATGAATACTAATTACAAATGATCAGAAATGAGATCTATCGAGATCGAGAACAAAACCGTTTACTGGGAAAATTGAAAACAAAATTTTGACCTTTGCTCTACAATAATAATGTTTAGAGCCAGTCATCAATCATTTGAAACACAACCACCTCCTTCATAAATTCAAAAATAATCATTATAGTTTCTTAGTTATTTTGTTCATAGTGGCTATAGGTAACAAGAACAAAAATTGTGACCATAGAACAATATCCTAAGTTCAAAACAAGATTGAAAAGTTCTACCCTACTGTCTTTTTGTTGAAATACATTTTGAATTTATCATTGAACCTTGACCAAAAAATAAAATTATTGGATAATTTTATAGCTATCATTTTCATCGTTGACAATCCTTTGCCAACATATCACTTCTGTGTTGACATTCTCTGAAAGCGAGGTACCGAACTTGAGTTTGTTCTCTTACAATTTTTTGGTCATGAAACAAGACGATATAGGATAATTAGGTACCTACCTAAGCTACTTCAGTTTTTTCAATTTTCAACTACCTATACATAATTTTACCACGTGATTTTGCCAAACGGTTTGGAAATAGAGAGCGTTTTATTACCGGTACTATAATAATCCGATATACCGGTAGGTAGGTATAAGTATGATCTAAAAATTGAATTTCTACCCTAGAGATGAAAAATGCACCTTATGAAAACAAATTGCTGCATATCACCGAATGATTCTCAACTCACACAGAGTTATCTTCGTAAGAAAAGTATTTACCTACCTACCTAGTGAAGCAATTGTTGACTCCAAGTATTCATCTGCACAATATAGTTACCGTATACTTAAGTCACCTAAGCGTAATGATTGTTCTTTTTCAATAATTAAAAAGGAAGAGAGAATTCGATAAAAGTAAAGATGTCCAATGAGTAAGTATAATGATTAGGTGTCTGCGGGAGATACGAAAACCGATCATCCTCGATCTTGTGTTCGCTACAACAAATTATCAAGAAGTACCCATTGAAAATTTAATTAAATTCCTTCCAGTTCCCGTCAGCGTTTTGTTTCTTTTTTTTTCTGATTCCATGACAAGGAGAGACTTCTCGCATCTTATTTTTTAAAACTCTAAAACTCTAAACGGTAAATTGCGGAAAATATGGTGCACATTTTTGCTTTCCTATAGTATTGTTTTATTAATAAGTACCTACGGTTCCGGCGTGTATAAAAAGGACGAAAATGTCGGGTTTTTAAGCTTATTTAATATTGAGAAGGCCTACTCACGCATTTTTCATGAAAAGAATTCTGAAATTTGCAAAATTAATACGTCGAAAATAGTTTCCGTATCCATCTCATGGACGCTCTTCTGACAGATGGGTCTTCAAAAAATTAAAATTTCGAATTCATTCCTTTAATGTACGATAACGTTCATCTAATTCTTCTTTTACTTCGATAGCGACCGTCTTTGGAAGAATTTTCACCTTAAAGTCCAAGAGAGATATTATTTTTTTCAGAAAAGACCGACTTTTTTTTTTTTTTTTTCTCGCGCGCAAACAGGTTCAATCATCATGTTTTCATATACTAGTTTCTATAGGTATCGCAAACTTTCAATGCCCCTCATGTATCGTAGGTGGTTATTCATTGGTTATTTTGAGAAACACGACCCAATTTTAGAAAAATTAATTAGGAGATAATATGTATACCTGGTATCTGTTTGAAAAAATATATCTTCATGCAGAGATTGCAGAGGAATAGGCGTGAAAGGAAGAAAAAAAAAATAAAACAGAACAGAACGACTCCTGAGTACCACACCCTCTTACGGTTACGTGATCGAATTCTTTGTAGTTAATGTCCTCAAAGCCATATCAACTTCTCTCTATAGTTTCACGTCTATAATATTATCATGATTTTTCAGCGTCTTGATCTCAATAATAAAACTCAGAATCATTTTATTTGTTATAGAAGATTTTTTTGAGTTTCGCCTTCTTGACGTCATTATGAACACGCCGCGAAAACTTGAGGGACTCTGCGTGAAGGAAAACAGGGCATTAGATAACGTATGTTTCACATGTCAACGCAAAATACTCGTAGTAGTCGTGAAATATGCTTTATGCTGAAATATTTGATGGTAGTTATATGCAAGAAAAATACTAGTATAAGATGAAAATTTAAAAATTACTCATGGTGCAGCAGACATGAAGTTCTTCCAGGAAAAAAAAAAAACGTATCCCGTAAAATTACCGAGATAGGTATGTAGAAAAGGCATTAAACCCGTTTCTGCTTTCGAAGGTTTTATTTTCATTCTTCACGTACAAATGTCTTATGAAAAATACGTACAACTTGACTTAAATAAATATCACGTATCAGTGAAAATTATTCGAATAACGCGAGGAGAAAAATGACGATAAGTACTTACCCTAAATAAGAAAAGTATGGTCACTTTTTCGTTTTCATAAAAACAAAGAAAGGAGCTTTGACAAACTTACATCGATATAAAACAAAATTTAAGAAGAATACAAAATCTTAAACTAGATCATATTTTTAATTCACGTGCTATACACTTTTTTAAATAAATTATTATACTTGGTATTAGTGAGGTTGCAAAACCATTGTTTATCAGTCTTAGGTAACCTTTAAGTGAGTTCGATTTTTATACAATATTGTTTTCTGCGACGGACTTATGAGACCTATAATAAATTTGACTGTAAGAAACATCAAATACGATACAAATGCAACAGACAAAAATATGAAAACGAAAATATCTAAAAGAAATGACTGATATCGTGGGATTTCAGCGGCGGGAGATCGCATATGTTTAGCACCTCCATATTTAACGACATACTCTGTCCAGTAGACCACAGCTTCTGCAGGTTTTACAATACGATCGTGAAACGCGGCGGAAACTTGGAACGCATTTTCTCTGAATCTGCAGAAAAAAAAAAAAAAAAAAAAAAAAAGTTATCACTCTCGGAAGGGTTTTCTATATAACATAAAAGCTTTTATTGAAATGATACGTGTGGAGAAGTGCCAGTTGCATTCCAACTTTTTTTTCTTTCCGACAGACGGCAAACAAGATAATTTGCCTTGAAGGAAAATTTTTAGTTCTTAGGTATCTATACAATTCTCATTCGCGGGTATAACGTGAATCGGTCTATTAAAATATTTTCAAAATTCAGTAAATGGCTTTCGCAGAAAGAATGGAAATGGGTTTCATTAAATATAGCCTAGATTTATTTCCTCGCTGATCTATACTCTCTCATTACTCAACCTCCAGCCTTGGCTCTAGTACCTCACGTTTATTGCTTTCGTGTATAATGTCTCCATGGTATGCACATATTCTCTTACATTCGAGTGCGTAAGATTAGGAGCGTTAAATTTCATACGAGACAGCAGTGACAAGTGGTAATTCGAATAGCATTTGTGCAGCTTCGGTAATTTGTAAATTTACACATATAGTCCATTTCGGAATAAAATAAAGACCGAAATAGAACTCCGTCAACAACGAATTTCCAAAGTGTCCATTTTTTCAATCCGATATTAAAAAAGGGTATTCCTCACTGTTTTCATAGTACCGAATGTATATTTGAAATATAATGTCGAAAGCTCGTACTCATGAGGAGAAAGTTTCTTTCGTACGAATGTAGGCGAAATTTTTCAACATTTATCCTATTATATGGTAGGAGGAAGAGGTTTACGAAAATGTCTACTAAAAAACTGTATACATGAGGAGGGAGGAGACTTAGAAAATATTGATTTCTTATGAATATGAAGAGATGAAAGATTTTGAAAAATAGTGAGTATTCTTGCCCAACAGCTATAATAACAAAAACGTGAAAATTGATGGGTGGTGCGAGTCGTAGGCGGAAGATTTGCTTAAACTAATCTGAATCGATATTTTTATGAGGTGAGATAAATTTTACGCTTTACGCTTTACGAATTCGATTCTCTTCATTTTGGTCCTAAATTTCTTTGTTCCCGAGTTATTTCGAGGTTACTCACTGAACATTCTGCAATGAGAAATTTACTTTGATGTGGTACAATAGTAGCGCTCCTAGGCGGTTGACCTGCCGGCCCAAGCTTTCAAGCAGAGTGTTGGAAAGCTAGCTGAAGGCAGAAAGTCTAAAGCCAAATAATTATGTGAAAAAGTGAAAAAAAAAGTAGAAATTTGAAAATGAACGTGAAAAAACATGTTCATAAAATGAACGTGCATTTTTTAGACGTTCACGGAAAAAAATGAACGTGAACTTTTTGGACGTTCACGTTCACGGAAAAGAATGAACGTGAACGTGAACTTCAGTTCAAGTTCATGAACGTAACCATCCCTGAATTTGGGAACAGCTTAGGCTTAAGCGGCTTCTATAAGCTGTTCAAAAATCGGCTTAGGCTTTGACTTAAGCGATTGACGGCTTAAACTTTCCATCCCTGATTACAGGCCGGAGTGGTAATTTACTTGACAACAGCGCAGTAGGTGAATCATAACACAGGCGTATATGGGAGTTGGACAAAATATTGAAAATATCTAGAAAAATATAGATTTTCATGAAAAATTCGAGAGAATGAAAGTTGTTACCCTTAAAATTTTATGGCTAAAGGGTTGACTTGAATTGTTTGCGAGAGAGGCATTTTACATGTAAAATTTTCACCTACTGCGCAGTTGCCTGTTTTACTATTCCGGCCTGTAATTAAAGTCGGCCGTGGCTAGAATCGTCTCGCATTTTTTGATAAGAAAAACAGGGAATTTTGATTGTGTTCAACATATTCGCATAAGGACACAAAGTAGGCGCCCTCTATAAAAACTGTGGTGGCCATTTTTGGAAGCTGCCTGAAAAGGAGATGTTACAGAAAATTGTTGAAATCTTAATTTTTTCTTCTTTTAGGTTATTCTATGAATGAAAATAATAAAAAATGCTCTTACTACTTTTTCGTATTTTTCAATATTGACAAAGATACAGCCCGTTTTAGTTTTATACAGGTTTATGGCAATTTTTGCCAAATCCCCTTTTCGGGCACGACTCTAGCGCACCTACAGTTGTGTCCTCATGCGAATAGTCGATGTGTTAGTGTGTAGAATTAATTCCTTCAAACGTGCGATTCTAGTGCTACCCGGTTCCAGCTTTTGAGCTTTGTACGGCAAAGCAGGGCACGAACCTCTTCCAGTCTGTCGCAGTTTCTCCTGTGCAGGGATTCAGAGCTCGAAATTTCAGAAGTCTCGACCTGCAAGCTATCGCATTAACGTCGTAACAAATACATAAATTTCCTACACTGCTCTGAACTTTATCAAGTTTTATTAACAAAAGCTTCCATTGCTTCGGTCAATCTGAAGAAATTCAATTATTACCTATTCTAATTTGATAGTTTACCTAGGAATACTCGGGACATGAGTTTTACAAATGATACTTTTCGAGACCTTCGAATAAGTATCACTGCAAATCCATTCGATATAAATTAATCGTATTTAAAAACCATTTAAGGCGTACATCATAATACGTCACTTTATCAATATTTTGCACCGGTATTTATTGATAAAATTACTTTTTCGATAATTTAATGTACTTATCTAGACCAAATGAGTTGTTCTTTTAATTACGAAACAATTTTGTGTTTCTTCACGGCGTGACCGTTCTTGGGCTCAACCACTCGAAAAATTTTCCGTCTCCGAAAAATATATTAAAGAAAACACACCCTTCGCGATCGAGATATCACCTCGTAAAATGAAATGAGAATCGTTACTTCTTCTACACCAGTGATTGAATTTAATAATAAATAACTTTATTGCCCTTGAGTTTCCCGCTCGAAAGATACAACACGTTGTGACATCGTCCTATTTGCTGGATTCCTTTCCGATACATAACCTACACTATATATTTCGTAATATACCAACTATAGGCCTAGTATACGTACTTTTTATCGTCCAATAATTTTCGAATGTTTTCTTTGAAGTTATCTTTAGTTATTTTATCAATATCCTGTTTCAACGCCATTCCTTTCTGTACCAAATTCACGACATTTCGATGTTGGTCGAAGAATAATGGAACTCCTAGAACGGGTACACCTTGGTCAACAGCTTCGTAGACGCTCATCATTCCTCCGTGTATGATGACTAATTTTACATTCGGATGCGCTGAAACAGAATTACTCTCCCGTTAATTTATTTCATTCATGCCTAAAGTAAATATTACGCTACCGGTGTACAACTGATTGCGTATAGAAAGTACTCCATCACCCACGACCTAGGAGTTCTTGGCAATGATATACGGACTTGGGCAAGGTTGATTTTATGGTCTTGAACCTTAAGAATAGTTAGACGAGACCGGTATTCCGACTAATTTCTCGTAGATCGCGTAATAATTACATCAAAATATTAGCAGTAAAAAAAAAAAAAGTGTACGAACTTCGAAAACTATTAATCAACCGCAACTATGCAGGGTCATGAAATACTTTGCGCGGTATAAAACAAACATACTCGGATTCAGGAATACACTGATGTATGCAAATTTATACTTTTTTAGAATCAACGTACAAAGTGGACGTTCGAACCTTCATTGATGGTTTCACAATATGAGTACCAACGGTTCCTTCCTTTATAGAATTGTTTTCGCTGTTCCACTTGTATCGAATGGGAAAGGGGGAAGCTTTGTGAGGATGGGAGGTATACATGTTAAATCATGCACTTATGAAGACTAAGTAATAATTTGAGGAAAATAGCACGAGCTCTCAAAGTCCAAGACGGTGCTTAGATTTGGAAATCAAACCTGCGTACGCCTCTGGTGCTCTATCGCAATATTTATGCTCATATAAAATTTCATTTTATTGTTTCAACCTCAGGGGCTCATAATTTATAAACGTGTGTGCGAATTACACAAGCATGAAATTGTTTTATTTCCCCGTGCTTCTTCGCCCGTCGTAAGTTCCGTTATAATATTTCGAGATTTTATTGCTTAGCTTAAGATGGGAAATCTTATTCTTTTTGGTACAAGATGGAATTCTTGCTTGAACCCTTGAGCCTGCACGTGCCATTCGCACATATCAAGTATAGCAAGTAAGGATTATGACGAGTCTTCGAACATTAATTCTATATTGGATTTTTATTTCAAACCCTCCCACAACTGTTCAACTCTCAGTAGAAAACCCGACATTCATTATTGTTAGGGGCACATCCATGGTAGAGTCTGCGTCCTATAGGTGGGTCTAAATTCCTGCAGAGGAAAGGCGAGGAAACAATTGGACCTCACATCACGACGTCATCAGAGAACTTGAAAAATTTTAATCAAATCTCTCTAGAAGAGGAACAATTTCTAATGCGGTCACTTGATCAAGAGACTGGTAAAATCTATCTAATAAATCGTTATTTAAAAAAAAAGAGGAGCTCGAGAAGATTTGGACCTCTTTTTAACACTCATTTGTTCGCTGCTTGTAAGGTGTCTTTTATCAACTACAATGCGTCTGGGGAAAATGTTTCCATTTTGATCGTCAATAAAGATCGAATACCCCACTCGTCGATAAAAGACGTGCAATGGACACCGATATTGCGCCTTTTTCAAGTGCACGATTTGAAAGAGATCTAGAATCGAGATCACAAATGAGTCGACTTATGGTATATATTAGTATTGAATAGCTACTAAAAATCGACGTCGGGACTGCGCCGATTCGACCATTTATGCAATGGTTAAACAGAATTGAGATTCTGAATGGTTCTCGTCTTGTAATTATGCGACTGCACATTCTACCTACAAGTAGCGAAGTCACGGAACAGACAGAACGCGACGCGGGGGCCCGGGTGACGTCGATTTGACGTCAGTCAGCATACATATTCCCATAGAAAAGCAGAAATTGACCCATGAGAGAACTCGACTCCAAGTCGACCAGCGTACATTACCAGAGAACAATAAATCAACTAGAAATCGACCCATCAGAGCTTGTAAATGTCGACTCGCAATTGACTCCAGACCGACGCCGTCTTTAAATCAATTCCACATCGACCAGCCTACATTACCAGAGAAATACAAATCTACTTCAAATCGACCCATCAGAGCTTGGAGAAGCAATGGGCAGATTCAGTAGTCGTGCGCCCCCAAGCTCTTAATGAATTTACGTTCATTGAGGTCAGCAGAGGGTGTGCGGAAAGATTTTCAAATCTACCTTTCTCTAGGAACAATTTTGCACCCTAAGCACCTGCTTGGTTTCCTTGTCGAATGTCGAACTGATTGATTTCGAGTCGATTTAAAATCGAGCCATCAGAGCTTGGAGAAGTAGATGTCGACTTGGAAAGAACTCTAGAGACGTTGATTTTGACTCAATTTTAAATCGAGTCATTGGAGCTTAGAGAAGTCGACGTCGACTTGGAAACAACCCCACAGACGTTAATTTTGAGTCGATTTGAATACGAACCATCAGAGCTTGGAGAAGTTGACTAAAAGTTGGCTCCAGATTGATTTCGTCATTAAATCAGTTTCAAATCGACCAGCCTACAATACCAGAGAAATACAAATCTATTTCAAATCGACCCATCAGAGATTGGAGAAGCAGAGGCCGTATTCAGCAATCGTGCACTCTAAGCACTACAAATTTACGTTCATTGAGGTCAGCAGAGGTTGGGGGGCGGAAGCCCTCCGGAAAGAGTTTCAAATCTGCCCTCTCTCGGAACAATTTTGCGTCCCAAAAATCTGCTCAGTTTGCATGTAGGAAAAACCGCCACGGGAAGACAACTCCAGAGACGTTGATTTCGAGTCGATGTGAAATCGAGCTATCAGAGGTTGGAGAAGTCGACTCCAAATCGAGTTTGGACTAACGCGAAGTCGATTTCAAGTCGATTTGAAATTGACTCATCAGAGCTTGGAGAAGTCGACGTCGACTTGAAAACAACCCCAGTGACGTTGATTTTGAGTCGATTTGAAAACGAACCATCAGAGCTTGGAGAAGTCGACTAAAAGTTGGCTCCAGATTGGTCTTGTCAAATCGACCAGCCTACAATACCAGAGAAATACAAATCTACTTCAAATCGACCCATCAGAGGTAGAAGAAGCAGTGGCCGGATTCAGCAGTCGTGCACTCTAAGCACTACAAATTCAAGTCCATTGAGGTCAGCAGAGGGTGTGGAGGCGGTGGCCCTCCGGAAAGAATTTCAAATCTGCTACAATTTTGCGCCCCGAACATCTGCTCGGTTTGCATGTAGGAAAATCCGCCACGTGAAGCCGACTTGAAGACAACTCCAAAGACGTTAATTTCGAGTCGATGTGAAATCGAGCTATCAGAGCTTGGAGAAGTCGACTCAAAATTGACTTCAGATCGACGTCGATCTTAGGGGGATTTGAAATTGACCCATCAGAGCTTGGAGAAGTTGATGTCGACTTAAAAAGAAGTTGATTTTGACTCGATTTGAAATCGAGCCATCAGAGCTCGCAGAAGTCAACTCGAAATCGACTCCAGATCGACGTCGATCTTAGTTGATTTGAAATTGACATCGGAGCTTGGAGAAGTCGATATTGACTTGAAACTAACTCCAGAGACGATGATTGATTTTAAGTCCATTTGAAATCGACCCATCAGAGCTTGAAGAAGTCGATATCGACTTAAAGAAAAGTTCGACTCAATTTCCCCACTTCATGGAAAAAGATCGAATCATCGATATGTTTTTGGGCGTTTGCAAAGATATATCAATCTCGATTGTGTCGATACATCACTATCGATTATATCGAGTATCGATTCCTTACTCGGCTGCTATAGTAAGTTCAGCCTTCATTATAGGGCTATATTATAAACCTAGTATAAGGCTACTATACTGTATTTAGAGCATAGCAGCCTACTTCAGGCCTAGTATTACTAGACAAGCGTCATGTCGCGCGACGTTACGCATAGACAGACACCCAGCCCAAATACATACACATGTCAAAACTCCAGAGACATTGATTTTAAGTCCATTTGAAATCGAGCTATCAGAGCTTGGAGAAGTCAACTCAAAGTTGACTCCAGATTGATGGCGTCTTCAAGTCAATTTCAAATCGACTAGCTTACATTACCAGAGAACTACAGTCTACTTGAAATAGACCCACTAGAGCTTGGAGAAGTCGACTCCAGAGATAATGTTAAATCTAAAATTTGGGAAAGCTGAGTCGAGATCGACCTGAAATCAAGCAGGCAAATTATTCAAAATGAAGAAATAGCGGAGCCTGTCAGCTACTCCTTATATGCAGTAATTATACTAGCAGTGAGATCATGTGATGACGTCATAGAGTGGGCATTTTCGAGAGTCCGGCCCTAGATCAGGCTAAATACAGCTTCGGAAACGCCTAAAGACGATCTACTATAATTGTTTTTTTTTTCTTGAACAAAATAAAGAAATTTCTTCTCCCAGGTCCCCTCCTTGTCTTCTTCATGTATATTTTTGACCCCCTCTCCTCGATGAACGCGTCGATTTTGAATCGATTAGTGTCACCCCAACGTCGACCACAAATCGATTGGAAGTCGACTAGTTGTCGACACCGAAAAGAAATCGACTCTTGGGTAAGATTAATGTCGACTGAAAATTGAAAATTCGAAAAATTCGATTCGAAATTGACGTCAATTTTCAGTCGACATTCGAAAATCGATTCAATTTTGACGTGAACAATGATTCGATTTCCAGTCGATTCACGGTCAACATTGAGGCAGAACAAAATCGATTCTTTTGAGTCCACTTACATGAAAATCGACGGTCGACGTGGTGGAAAAATTTCGTCCATTCCGATTCTTAGAACAAGAAAATTGAAATTTGAAGGTAGTTCAGAGAAAAAGACACAACACAACCCCCCCCCCCCCCGGAATTACAATTTAACCAGGGAACCTGTTGTATGGGTAGGGGAGAGGGGGTTTCTTGAAAATCTTTGCGTCCTGTCATCCACTGTCCGGTAAAAACTGACCAACCCCAATGAACGACTTGGAGATATTTTATGTGATATCAAGAACGGAACTTGTAATCTCACTATCGAAACCAAATCGCTTATCATAGAACAGGTTCTCGACTGCATTTCTTGTTTGACGTTGTTGAATACGTTTCAGAAAGACGTCAAGTATTTCTTCAATTGACGCATCCACAATTGAGACCTCTTTCCTATACCAAGAAGAAAGGAAGTGAGCCAAAGTTTACAAGAAAAAAATTAGTAAAAAAATTGAGAATTGAATCAAGTATATTTGGGCTCCTTCGGAAAATTGTCTCCTGGATCCGCGCCCGCTCGATGTCGATCCCTTTAAAAAATTCCACTGCTCATATGAACGGTGAAGTTTAAGAAGAATTCGCGATTTCTTAAAACTGGCAGTGTCTCAGTTCCTTCGTCATCTGAACCCCAGATATTGTGGGACAGGAGACGGGAGTTTTCTACCGTGCCTCGAAAAACTTATATCCAAGACCTATTATATGAAAGTAAAACTCGGAAAAATTCTTACGTAAATAAGATTCGTTCTAAGTGTGGAAGTTTTACGTAATATTAAAAGTAATTTTCGCAATCTTACTCAGCTTGCATGGTTAAAGTGCACACGGAACGTTTTATTGATGTCATCAAGTTTCACTTGTGCAATCCGTTTAATCAGACTGAAGAAACTCGCTTATCTTTTAATACGTGAAATTATCGTATTATTGGCACGTCAGAAGTTGTAAGCTTTAAAACTAAGTCGCAAAATCTGTAGAGTGCAGAGAGCAGTTGTAGCTACTACGTGCAAATTTCTATTTCGGCTTCATTCAGTATCCAATTTTATTTCAGTAGATACCTAGTCGTTATCTTCGCACTATTTGTATTTAAAGCTTCGTCTTTCGGTCTTTGACCTCTATTCAAGTCTTTAAGAACTTTAAATTACCTCAAAATTTCAATACTTGGAAAAAAAGTGTTTGACTAAAACCTATTGCTGAGCTAGTAAAACAATGAAGGAAATTCATTTGCTCGCTTGCCAAATATTTATTATACAAATTACGCTATCGTATAATCACGTTAATAGTCGCAACTGAAAAATTATTGAATCGACTTAGAATTATATTTATGGGGTGCCCTTGAAATCTTCACGTTACACTTGCTCTACTTCCGCCCATGCGTTCACATGATATAGTTATTGCTCTGATACGTGGTAGATTTACTTATACGAGTAAATTACTTTCCTACCGGTACAGCTGAGATGAAATTACTCAATTTTTATTACTGGTAGCTCAGGAATAAACATTGTCTGGGAAATTAAATCTAACCATTTTACCGACAATCAAAATTATAGTGCACGCGAGTAAAATTGGATAGTTTTCGGTTATCCTCGTAGCTGGGATTTTTTTTTACCGCATTGAATTTGCGAGACTACCTTGATATATCAATCATAAAATGTCACGGATTTTGAAATGAAAATTTACAAAATTTTACGCAAGATCGCGACAAGTAGACCTTCCGACGAGTCTTGTAAAATTCGTACACCCTTAATTATTTTTAATACCTATCCATTTATTTTAGCGACCTTTACATTTCGATATAATTACTGCTCAACAGAACGGAATTACGCCCAGAAAACAACGTAGACAGATTTAAACGCACAAAGCGGTAAATTGGGATTGAAAGAAAAGAAAAAAAAAAAAAGAGTCGAGTTTAATAAGGGAAAATGAAGGCGTGTGGGATTTAGATAAGTCAAAATTTTGATTATTGTATTAAAAGGTAAAGTCGATGGTGCGAACTTTTGCGAAATTGGATGGGTAGAGGTATGCAGGCATTGAGATGACCGTATGAGCAGGTCGAGGTCGACAGCGTCATACTTCAAAAAGATGAGCGATATGTGGCTCGGAATCTGGACAAGGATGACTGAATTCAAATATGTACGGAAATGATGAGAGTGGGCGGAACAGTAGTTTAGCAAGGATCCCGAAATGGATTGGAGAGACCTGTCAGTAATGAAAATTTTACATACAAAACGTCTACGACAAGGTGAGAAAAGCGTGATAAGATAGTGCTGAACTACACCGTGAATATTGAGGTTGAGTTTCTGAGATGGTAGGACCATAATATTATATGATATATTGGGGAAAGACTTGGTCGTTGTATTTTGAAATGTTGGATGATGAGATCAGCCGAAAAAGTTTTAGAGAGTATAGCCAATCAGAGTAGAATATGAAATATGGTAAATTTTTGAAAGTTCTTGCAGAATGCAGTTCAGAAACGATGCTTGGCAGCTTGTTCGAAAGATTGTAGAAAGATTAGGAGCACAGCAGATAATGATGATGTCACGATCCGATTTCGAATATATTCAGTCTTTTGATGACGTCACCTTAGTAGGAAGTCATGTCTTTTGGGACGTTATTTGCAGAAAATATTTGACGTCGTTCTACAAAATTTCAATTTCGAGGGAAATGAAAAATTTTTGACTTTTAGTTGTATGAGGGAGGGAGCGCGGGAAGGGGAGCTCATGAATATTTGATAGAGAAGTGGAAAAGTTGAAAATAATTCATTCCGGTCATGGAGCTGGTGGGGCACTTACGGTTTTGGCTGACACCTAGCGTCTACCAAAATCGACGGAGAATTTACTTCTTTAAAAGCCTTGGTCAAAATTGCATCTATAAATTGTTGACACCACACAACACACCATGCCGTCATGGTTTATTTTGAAACGTGTATGCTTGAGATTATGACGTATGAGGAAACGGTGGGCCTTATTACCCGCAGAGACCTTATGTTGGGCTACGCTTTTCACCAGATTTAGTCTATACAGCTCTCCCTGAATTAGGTCAAGGTTATTGAGAACGTCATCCGTGACGTCATCCGTCATACAAAAGGCGTCTTGCAAAATAGCGTATCGACTGATTCCCAGCCCAAAGACATAGTCGTGTCAATTTTTGACTATCAGGTGATATTATTGGAACTCATAATGAGTGAGTGAGGAGTAAGTAGAGCACTAATCCAGACACGGTTAACAAGGTTTTTAAGTTTTTGAAGACCAAGATCAAACTAAGAGTGACACATGTGACGATTTGGTTCAATAACGAATGCTTGAGACGAGGCATTATTCCCAAGTATGCGACTATCAGGCTACCAGGAAATAGCGCAGCAGTGAAACGCACCAAGGTGCAAGCCGCAGGATTGAGAGTGAAGAACGAAATTGGTGAACTCCACAAGAAAATCACCAGGCTGAATGGTCTACTGTATGATCAATATTTCCATCTGTCCAGGTTACTCCACCCGCAAGAAGTTAAATAAATGATGTTCGAAAAAGGAGGAGAGGGGAAGAAAGGAGAAGACTATGTGGAAAAACAAGTGGAAGCCCAAACAAAATAGATCAAGAAGAAGCTTGCCGACCTGACCCGGAAGAAAGAAGAAAGAAAGGAAGAGACAGCGAGAGTTGAGCACAAATTTGCTCCCAGAACCGAGAACCTATCAAACATCACCTTCACAGAAGAAGAAAGAAGACTGCTAAACAAAGGCATCAAGTACGTGCAGCCAGAGAGGCTGAACCAGTGTAGGCTTGAAAGTATGGCCATTAGCTGCGAACAAGTAATCCAAACCATGGAACACGACGTGAGACCAGAAGCCCGGACCAAAATTGGGAAAGTGCTGTTGGACATCAAAGAGGATATGTGCCGAACCTATGACAGAACGCAAGTAATGCAGAGGAAGGTCACAAATCTACAAAAGATGATCCGACAGAACAACCTGATTTTGACAAAGGCGGACAAGGGCAGCACGGTAGTGGTAATGGAGAAGGAGGACTACACCTAAAAAGTGGAGTCGTACATCGCACTTAATGGATACCAAGAGCTGGCAAGGGACCCAACACGGAAATACTAAGATGACCTGAAAGCTGTGTTGAAACGGAACAATGTACCCGGCAATGGAAGGACGCTTGAGATGAACCCGGTTGCACCAAAACTCAAGGGGCTTGTAGTTGTAAAACTCCACAAAGCGAACCGTCCGATGAGACCACTGGTCAACAGCATTCAATCACCATGCTACAAGATAGCAAAGATTGTAGCCACATTCCTGAAAGAAAACTACCAGTTTGCACCCAGACGAAGTATCAGAAACAACGGAGAGCTGATTGAGCAACTGGACAAGTTGGAAATCAGGAGTAACGACAAGCTGATATCCTTCGATGTGGCTAGTATGTTTGGTACCATACCGAAGGAGGAACTTCTCACTCTGCTCAAAAACAACAGATACCATGGGAACCCCGATGAGTCGAAGTACGCCAACATAGTGGAGGAGATCTTAAGTCAAAACTACTGCCGCTTCAATAGCAGGTTCTACGGTCAGGAAAGGGGACTTGCGATGGGATCACCGGTGTCACCAATACTGGCGGAGATATTCATGAATGATATGGAAAACAAGATGTTGAAGGGCAGCAAGTTCAGAAACTCGATCAAACACTGAGCCAGATATGTAGATGATATCCTAATTGTGTGGTCAGGCACTGATAGACAGGTGGATCTATTCCTTTCAGAAATAAACGCGATGAATGAGAGCATCAAATTCACAGTCGAAAAAGGCAGTGAGACCATCAACTATTTGGACCTTACACTCACAATGGAGAACAATAGGATAGAATACAAAATCTACAGGAAGCCGACGCATACTGACACCATCATCCCAAATGACTCCTATCACCACCTCAGGCTCAAGTTAGCGGCAATCCAGAACTACTGCTGTCGGGCAATTTCTATCCTCAAGAACAACGAAGAGAAGAGGAAAGAGATCGAGATAGTAAAGCAGATCGCAGAAGCCAATGGCTACCGCAGATGTGTGGTGCAGGGAGTCTTTGGGAAAATGGAAACAAAGAAAGGAACCCATGATAGCATAGTGAGAAAGTACTCCGGATCGATACCACATATAGGAAAGTACACAAACAAGGTGATAAAGGCGTTCAATGGCTACGATGTGAATGTGGGTATCCAGAATAACCAACCCATGGTGAAGAGAATCAGCAATGACCAGACGGAACAAAAGGAGAAGGAAAGCTTGAGCGGAGTGTACAAGCTCAGTTGTGAACAGTGCGAGGGTACCTACATCGGTGAGACTGGGAGAAAGTTTGAGATCAGGAGAAAGGAGCACAAAACGTCGAGGGAGAAAGAAGATGGCAAGACACTGTTTGGGAAACACTGTAACGAGGAAAACCACGATGGAGAGGGAATATTTAAAGTCATACACGTAGAGAATCGCACAAAGAGAAGAAAACTCTGGGAACAAATGGAGATTGCAAAAGCCAAGAGGAAGAAAGCATGCCTTTTGAACAATGTAATCACATTTGACAGCGAAAAATTATTTGGCCAGGTGATTGGACGAGAGAAGAGAACGGAACCAACCAATGAGACGGCAAGAATCCAGGTAGCCAATAGAAACGCAGCATTTAGGACAATAGATTGAACCAATTACAAAGCAGTATGTTTTAGCCAATAAGAACACAATGTCATATTATTGTAAGAATAAGTTTCTAAGAAGTGAACCAATCACAACACAGCATTGTTATAGCCAATAAGACCACAGTGTTATACTATAAAAACTCATGTTTAAGGCCTTGTTCTCCAGTAAAGGAGGGGGGGTTGTTGGTAAATGAAAAACTCCAAATTTTTCGCTTGAGTTTTTCATTTACCAACAACCCCCTCCTTCAATATTACCCCCGCACGTAAGTATTGTGTCTTTCGTAGTTCTCCAGTTGCGACACAACTGATGATGGGATAACACCCGAAAGTACTCTTGTATAAGCAACTAATAAAGTAGATTTGTATAATTGAAAAACCCTTTTTCAATACCAGGTGATATATTTAAACAGTAGCAGTTCTAGAAAATTATGTCTGCTCCTCCAAATAATTGATCCTAATTGTTTTTATAATCAACAAATTCTTTGTTTACCGTAATCAACAATGAGCAGTGATTGTGCGTTTATTATTCTAGGGATAGATTACTGGTCTATCTAAAATTGTAGAGTCTAAAAAGTAGGGTTTCTAATCAACTGTTCGGCTAACTATTCATTCGAGAAATCCTCAAATCAGGGTTAGGTGGGTGTGTGTAGGTATCGACCACTTGTAAGATTCCAATTCTGACTGCCTTATCTTTAAAATCCGCTTTTCGAAGATCGAAATTCATTTATGTATAATATATAACTTGAAAGTTGAACTTTCCCAGGTTGTCGCTCCATGCATGTACATGAGTGGATTTTCATAGGCCTCAAGGGGGGGACAAAAAACTATTGCATCCGACTTTGATGACGTCATCAATCTAAGTTAGGTTAGAATTATTCTAGGCTTGATTATAGGAACCCCCTCTTCTGTACATAGCATAAACCCCCTCCTTCGACCTTGATAATTGTATCGTTCCACAAAACTCCCTTCTGATATGAGATACAGCCTAATAGCCAGCAAGAAAAGAGTCAAATTGACGCAACCCTCGTTAATTGTATAATCACGACGGAAAGTGAGTAATGAACCTCTGGTTTCGACACACTATCGTCGACCAACGAGTGACACCCTCTTCAAATAATAAAAAAAATAATACTCACCGAAAATATCACGCTGGGGAAACCATCTTCGTACGTGAACATTTGGCGGGACGAGGAGATTCTCATCCTCGTACTTCCACAAGACGTCACACTCCAATTCGGCGAACGTATTTATTATCGCGTTGATAGTTTCATTAGGTAACGAAGAAGCTCTAATTATGCTCCCCAACGAGAAGTAAATGACTCCGCGTTTCGACTTATTCAATATTTCAGCAATATCCTGTAGGAAAATTAGGACACGTAAACGTATATAAGTGTAAATAAGTGTCGTTCATTAATCGTATCAATAAAGTTGGTATAAACTGAGTAGTTTATTAAAATCCTTAGACTACCCATCTAAATAAGGCGCACAGCTTAACGTACGTGAATAATACACGAATCTAAATTACCCTGTCTGAGATAAACTCAAACAAATCTGCGAAGTTAATTTCTGTAGCTAATGAAAAGCAAACAGATCAACATCTCGCACGTAATTTTCGTCGAATTTAAGCCGGACGTTTTCCGGGTCTTTTCTTTTTCTTTTTTCTTCGATTTACCGATGAGACGCCGAATTCCCACCCCCTTCCTTTGTTCGCCCCGTTCTTACGAGACATAATTTATATTGGGTAATTTATTTACCTTTGGTAAAGGTTTCACAGGTGGCAAATGAATGCCTCCAATTTCGACTGTATTCGGCACGAAAGCTCTTGGCGTATCGACGGTGAAGTGGCTATTGACGAAAATGAGCGACGTATTTTGTAAGGTTTTTTCCACATTCGGAACGCGATCGCCGAAATGGTCGCGATTCAGCTCGGTGGTTTTCGTGTTGTAGTACTTGGTCGTGAAAGCCGAATACATATGGAAAGCGAAATTGACTAGCCTTTGTGGAAACGTCATTGAGCCGGCGTACGACAATAAAATATGAGTATCGTAGGAAGGGTTTTCGGGATTGCCGACGCGGTCACTGGCCCACGGTAAATTCGCGCTGGCGATCACCGAAATAAGAGGAACTTGTAACAAATGAGAAAATATGGCGTCGCAGTCTGCGCCGAAGATTTCCGTAATGACGACGTCATATTTTTGCGGACCTGCAACAAATTTGAATGCAACTTACGGATTAATCGCTACGGTCACCTTTCCGGAGAATAAATCATTATAAAGGTAGGCGTCCTACGCCGCGCGGTTGATGGGAAAATCTGTTTTTCGACCGCTACCTTGTTTACACTTTTTAAAACCCTAATGACGATTTCAGGCGAAGGAAAAAACAAATTATTTTCAATCATTTTTGGGGATAGACGTAAATGTCATTAGTATAACCCTACAGCACTACATGCATTAAGAAGTTAGTTGTCGTAGGTCTACAATTATATAGGCGTAAATTGATGATCGACTCCATTTGATAAGACCTTCAATCAACTACGATTGGTTTTATCACAATCTAGCTGCCAACCTATCGGGTTCCGATATTTATTAATATTTATAAATTAGCTTTTTCTCCTCGCTCTACAAAATTATCGGTAACCGATCGAATTTTATAGTGTCACATACCAGCCGCCGGCTTAGCATACCGTCACAGGTGATAAAAAATTTCACGCGTTTCGAAAAACTTTTACGAGATGAAACGTGCGATAGCGCTGCGATACGGATCGTATGAATATTTTAAAAGAAATATATAATAAAGCCTCTTCTAATTGACTATTTTTTTTTATTTACTACATTCCGCGCGAGAAAATGAGTCGAAGAGAAACAATGTTTTTTTATAGAATCCGTCTAAAATTTTGAAAAATCGATGAGAAACGACATTTTTGATTTTTTTTTGGTACCTCGTCGAACGTAATCGTACAGCTCACCTTTTATGAGGTCACGCACACTCCTTAAATATTGTAAACAAAGCGAAGATTTTTGTGAGTTTTTTTCTGAAATAAATATTCTTCGCGTCGAACTTTTTTTTTTTTTTTTTTCTTTTTTACTCGAAATAGAATTAAATTCAGATAAATTAGTTATCGGTGGTGCGTACGTCTCTCGTAAATAACTCGTTTTCACTAATTTTTCATTCGGAAGGACTATCTATGTTTAGGAAGTGAAATAATCGCATGATTCGATCTGCTTCCCTTAAAGTATTTAAATGAATCTTCAGCACTACCGGCATCCTCTAGATAAGGACAATGACCTAGTTGCCTTTTTCGAGGGGAGTAAACCTACGCAGATTGAGCAAGCATAGGCTTTACTGAAATTTTTTTGAGAATGAAACAAAAAATCACTGTCCACGTGACGTACAGTTTTGATTTATTAATTAAATAGATCGAAAAATGCAAGGAACCTGTTTTATGAGTCACATTCTGGCATCAGAAAGTCGTAAATCTCACTTCGGTGATGTCAACAAAAGTCGTATTGATGAGATTTGAAAATTAGTAGGCTGCGTAGTTCTTTCAGTTTTCAACTCGATACTTCCTCGATCCGGTTCGAAATTTACGATTATTTCAAATCTCACGTCTCACAGCCGCGGAATTGGAAGATACGGATAGCCCGCAATCACTCTTGTTGGAATCTCTTGGGAGAATGACTGCAGCCGCTTCCGGCTTGTGACATCAGAAGACTTTTTAAATTTCTCTAGTGAGAGACGAGCTCACTTCTGCAGCACGGACGACGTTCCTTCTGCTAAAAATTTAAATTGAAAAATTGCCTCCCCGTTTTTAGCTGAGCCAGGGTCCCAATGGCCACATGTCATTTGATAAATACTTGAGCAAATTTCTAAGAAGAGACGAGTCGTTGTGTACACATAGATGTCGACCCTGCTAACTTTACAACTCGAAAGGACCTGAAATACTCGACCAAGGTAAAATAGAATCTCAAGACTACCTGAAAAGTGTAATCAAAGATCAGTGGACGCGGGAGATCGAGGGCCAGAGGAAAGCCACCAGTAGACGAGTTAATCATGAAGATAAGCTAGACGAAATGGATGTTCTACTCGTCGGTGCGAGTTACATTAATGCAAATGATGAGGTTGGGTGCAAGCAGGTAACGTCGGACAGAAAATACAATCACGTAACGAAATTTATTTGACGACAGTAATTGGACCATTATGGAACAAACTAGCTTTTAACATGTAATTGGCCTTCAGTATAATCCAATATTCCCTTTGATAGATCTTATAAAAGGTATAAAAGGAATGATGGTTTTGCAGAAGTATGTTTTACTCTTCTCTCCAGCCTCGCAGTCATGCTGAGCACTGTCTCTGTTTTTTCAGTTGAGGAAAGTAAGGAATAAATAAAAAAAAGAAAGAAATCCTATGAAAAGACAAGGATTTAGAAATATGAATCTTTGAGTTTCATGGAAGAAAAGAGAGTTTGTGACGTGGTCAGATGGTTTGCGTAAGTTTCCAGCTCAAATATCCGTTGAGAGGAGGGACTCCAAACAATTTAGAACTTTACACAGTAAAAAAGGCTATCCACGCTCAGATCATGACACTATTGAAGAAGAGAAAAATTGTTCGCTCGAATCTTTATAGAGGAACGTGATAAAATTTCAAGTTCTGAACTCGATAAAGAGGGTAGATCAGGGGATTAACACGGAAATTGTTTTATGGGAGGTTATTTTGAAAAAACGTCCACCGTTTTATGTGGAGTTTCGGAACTTTGAAAAAAATTTGACATCTAGGCTATATAACACTCGGTTTCACGAAAAGTCCGTAAATGTTCAAATATAAATCTGGAGATAAGGGTCTTCCTACCGTCTTAGGAAAGACCCTTATCTCCAGATCGATATATTAATGCTTATTGATTCTTCTCAGGTCGTTATGAAGAGCAAAATGAGGTATTTGCAGCTCAAGGTTGTCCTTTGGGGTATCCCTCTTTCGGTTACTCAAGGAACTTGAACAAATTTCTATTATCAAGCTATAAAAATGACCCAATAATAAACTTCAGTTTATACCCGCACCGAATGTCATAAAAATCAAAAATTTTTTGCGACGTGGCCGAAAATACACATCACATTATTTGATAATCCCCGCAAATTTTGGAATTAGGAGAGCCCTGGGAGTTCTCCAGTAAATGCAAGAAATATTCGAACCCTTAGTGGTGGCAGAAGTCAATATTTTCTCGAGTCCCGGCAGAAGGTCCCGTCTCCCGGAACCGCAGTATAGGACCTCATAGGACCACCTTGTGCGGCCAGAAATCCTGAAATTAGGGGGAGGAAATCGGTACAGATATGAAAATGTAAAAACGCACAAAAATTTTGGATACAATTGGGAATTTTCAAAATGCTGAGCTGCAGGAATATTATCTCACGGTAAAATACGCCTTGATGAATGAGAGATTAAGAAACAATGATGTATAGCCTCAAAGTCAACATTTTATCTGGGATTTTTCGAAAAAAACGTCTGCTTTCCGGCCAGTCGACAAAGCTCGAAGGTTAAAAATTTTCTGAGTCTCCCTCCTATCATATGTAGCTTGGAGGCGGGGCTTGTGACGTTACGGGTCATTCTTGTAACGTCACAATTCGATGACGTCATAGATCAGTTTTTTACCCCACGTCCCCCTCCTATTGCCGGGTAAAGCCTGGTATCCGGAATTTTTCCTCAATTCACCTCCCCCTCTTCCATAAAACAGGTTCCCTGTTAACAGATTTCTCACTCACCTCCATTGGCGTGGAATTCATTAGATGAACCCAAGAAGCATCTAAATTAGGGTAAGACTAGAGAGGCTTATGATGAAAGTAACCGGGCCAAGAAGAGAAGTTTAGGCCAAGACCAAAAGTTCCAAAAAAGTCAGACTGGGGCGTGGCATAAGGTTTATATTTTATTTATTTACTGAAAGTTTATTTAACATACCACTCTACAGCCTTACAGCCAATTAGGGAGCGACAAAATTTTTACCTTTTTTATCATAATAATATCAGTAAAAATATCTTTGAAATTGCAATCCTAAAGCCAGTAAAATTCAATAAGGGCAATTGAAACCTATGCAACCTCAGTATTGACACACTTGTTTGGCATGATCAAATGAACAAAGACTGGGCTGGAGGAATGCTGACAACAACGGCAACTGGTTTCAAAATGCACTGGCGGAAGAGGAACTGTAAGCTCAACCTGGCTACACGTAGGATAAACAGATAGCAAATGTAAAGCAGTACTTTCAAATGCAAGCCAGTACATAGAGCAATTGTTGAGGCAGATATAGAACTAAAATGTTGCACGCCTGAATGAGGAACTGCAGAAAGAAGATACAGAAGCTCGAATAGGCCAATATAAAGCCAAGTACTTTGGACAATGGCCGACTGCTAGAAAGGGAAGAGATAGATGTCAAAGCCTCACTCATATGGTTGACTGACGAATTCTTTATGGCAGTCCAAGATGAAGTCTTTGATAAAGAAATTACAAGAAGTACATTATAAAAGATTTTGCCACTCATGAAAATAAATACCGGATTTGCAGGAGTGAAAGCGAGACAGTATACAACACCTGATTGAGAACGCATTAGGCTAGTGGCAGATAGCAACAAAGCAAGACATAACAATGTGACAAAAGTGCTGATGCGTGCCGCGATAATCTACTGATGTTTCAGAGGTTAAAGAATCAAGCCATATTACAAGTACGACCCAGCAAAAACAAAAAAGAATGAGATTGTGACTCAATGTTGAGAAAGGTCAACATACGCCTTTTTAGGTCTGAGGGTAGGAACTCGTCAATTTTGGCCCACATTTGTCAACCCTGGACCATACCCAAGTCAACAAGTGCGACTGTTATTTTTTGTCTAAATTTTTCCCGACTATCAAAGAATAGGTCAATCGTGTTGTCCATCTTTCCCACCTTGTTGTACAACCGTACTGTTCTGTCTCTAGGCGAGAGGCACGGCATAGATGTCATAGGAACAGATGAACAAATTTTTGCTAACAAGGACGGTAATTTAAACCTACTACATATAGGAGATTCCTGAGAAGATAGATGGAGACTCTGAAGTCTTAGGCGCCTGATCATATATTTCCTACAAGTAAGGGAAAGACGCGGGCTACGATTTACAGAGAGAGAAAGAGCTTCAAGTTGAAGAGACCAAAGTAGGACAATTTTGCTTTGGCGACGGTCTTTGTTTTAGGTTAAAGACAGTCCTTAATTTGGTTTTTCCAACCTTGGAATAAGAAAAATGTTGACCTTCGGACTGTACACACATGTACAAAGTAGTAATGAGACTTGAAAAAATTGAGACTTCCGAGCTAAGGATAGGCGATGCTGAGACTGGAAAAATCTTGCAGATGGACGAAAAAGAAATTGAAAAATGTTTACTCCATTGATGACTACTCCTTCAAACTTTTCTATCTAGAGGTGATAACTGATGATGAAACTATAAATTAAAATAATTATGTTATTCCACACTTGTGAGGCGATCTGGAAAACCATACCTAAACTCGCCTCAATTTCGCGTTTTCAAATAGGGAGGAGTTTTCTGAATCTACAAAAAATTTTCCACATGGGTTGAAAATTCTCTGAGACAAGATCTTTTCAAGTTACAACTTTTAAAAAGTGAATTCTGAGAAAATTGAAAAAAAGTTGAGTATCAAAAAAAAAAAAAAATTAGGAGTGAATTTAGGTATGGTTTCTCAGATCGCCTCACAATCTTACCTAAAATACAGAAAATATTATTCAATAAAAATTTGAAAAACTGAAAGCGAGGTTCTTGAAATAGTCGTCCTGATTTAGTTAAATTTTCCTTTCCAGGCTTCGCGGAAAATTTCATAAACTTATATCAATGTTTAAATTTTCGTTTCCGTAAAACTTTTACGAATTTGAAGGAACAGAGAGAATTGAACCCAATAGATTATCATTTCTTAAAACGTGACTTCCAACGCAAAAAAATTGTTTACTGATCATTTTATTTGCTCGAGTTGATATCGTTCAGTAGTTCGAATAATCGGTGACAGACTGACAGATTTATTTCCCCCAGAAAAATTTTCCTCATATTTTCAATTATTGAACCATTCGCCAATTTCAAATTCGAGGCTCGTTGTGGGGAGCAGTAAAGACCACCTGCGCAATACAGAACGATGACAATGACATTTTCTCATACCAAAACATCTTTCGTTAAACGACAAACAATTTTTGAAATCCCGCCTAACCTACTTAGCAACGAGGGAGGGTAAATAAATAGTTCGTTTATTTTTCATCGTCGTCATCATCATCGACCTTCGAGGAAGTGTAGCCAAAAAATCCTAAATAATTGAAATTTCATGACCTTATTCTCGCAATTGTCTAGCCATAGGTTTTGCCAATTTTTTTCTCATACTAGCGGAAGGTTTTTTTATATTACTGATACAATTAGGTTCCGGATCTCTGTTAGAGTAGAGGTTGAATAACATACACTTTAATGAAGACCTGTTTCACAAAGTATTTACCGATCGGTTGGAACATACTTTTTGTGCGCTTGTCTATTATTTATTTCACCAATTTTGCTCAAAAACCTGTGATATAGATTTTTTACGCTCGTCATCTTCTCTTTTTAAAGTGTCAGTCAAAGTATTCGTATTAAGCGCATTCGTACGTGAGAATACACATAGTTTTCCAAAAGTTTCACGACCACTCGAATCGTCTGTTCACATTATGGTAAAATGAAATGTCAAAAAACTTTTTGGCTAACTTGTTAATGACGATGAAAATGAGGGTAGAGATGAGAACGAGTTCTAGACGTGGCTAAGCGCGTAAACGAACTGACGGAAGTTCGAAACTGAATCGCGTATACGTATGTACTTATACATGGAAAACTTTCTGCAGTATTGTACACTTTTCACTCATACGATAAGTACTCGTGACAGATGAAACTCACTTCTGGAAATAGTCTGTGGTTTAAAGATATGAGTATTGCAATATAGTCTTCTCTCACGAAAACTTAAAATCATAGGCGATGACTTCCTGACGTGAAATAATGTTCAACATTGGAAAGCTTCTGATGGCGCAATTAGTATAGGAGAAAATATATCATATTTCACCTCTCTGTGCATAAGAAAAAGTCTACTTCGAGTCTAGAAATAACATTCACGAAAACTTTCTATCGCTGACACTGGCTTTATAAGAGAAATAAATGTTTGACTCTTCTCGAAAGTTGAATTAAACTGTTGTACTTTGTCGTCTTAGTTGAGAAACGCTAATCCGTTGCAAACAAGTGGATCCATATTCTATTTCATTGATAAATTACACTCGCACAGAAAGAAGGAGTAGAGAAATACTGTCTCATTAAATTATCCGGTACTAGATTAGAATCTCAGCCAGCGTGATGAATTATTTTCTCATTTTAAAAACACTAAAATACGTATTTGTGTGACTCAGTGTCCTACCGGAATTACTTAAGCTGGAGTCCTTGAGTAAATAAGAGCAGGGTTGGGCGTTCTTTATAATAATAAGTAATTTACATTACGCTGCAACCCACAGACCAGTAGTTTGTAGATAAAAATACTGTGCGAGATATTCGAAAACAAGGAACTCGTATCTCGTTATCATTTTAGGTACGTACCTCAGTGGCTCGTGATATGGGAATGTGGTACACTAGGCGAATGAACTTTTAATAGGAATTTGAAAAATTTCCCGAGGTGGTAGGTTTACGCGCGTGAATAAATAAAGCAAATTGTTTTCCATCTTCCGGAAGCGGAAAAACTTCAAACTATATACAATATGACAGGTATGGATTTATCGCGTTTGAAATGTTATGAAGTGTGCCAAAATTTTTTTTTTTCAAAGAATGTAATTGATTTGACTGAAGCATAATTATCTACCAGTAGTTCCGAAAAAGGTTTGCGGGAAACAATATTTTTAATCCAACTGTGACTGATGTTAATCGTGATGTAAATTGTAGACATTAGTTGGATATAATACTTTGAGACTCGATAACAATTTTATGAAAATTAATTTTGGAAGTTGGAATTTCGAAGAACTTGGAACTCGATGGTGGTTTCAACAGAGATAATTTTAAGTCGTTATGAAAGTCTGTAGTCATCAAACAAAAGGTCATGAATCTTCAGATTTTCAGACTGTTCCTTCCGATTAGCTCAAACTTATGAAGGCTTAGAGATGATTACAATAAAAGTGTGAACGTAGCATACTTACAACCCGATTCAAATCTCTTCATTGCCAAAATCATATGGTCCCTTTGATTAGGATGGAATAACGAAATTTAGGTTGAGTGTAAAAGAGCCTTTCACATTTGGCAACACCACACAACTAACGTCAGGATCTTCAACTCTCCCAATCCTTCAAGGTGCAGTTGAACTGCTTGCCTCGTCTTCTCTTCTGTTTTAGCTGATGCCAATTACAAAGACCACTTTCTTATTTTTAAATACCAAACGGAAGCTCTCCCCACTTCTTTAGATTTTATTGACCCGACCCTTGCTTACAACATCCCTGTGTTCTTATTTGAACTCCACTTCCGCCTCACACGCAGCCCCCGGCCCCGGTAACATCCACGCCTCCATGATACTGAACCTCCACCTCCTCTTCCTGTTCGACGCCATTTTTCAACACGACCTTTACTCTTCCATCTCGAAATTGGCTATCACCTTTCAGGCAAGCTGTAATTGGTGCGAGCGCGTGCATCGTGATAACGAACTACTACTACTTCGAAACGCATGAAAAACATTTACTTAATCGTATAATAGATTAAAATGCGGGCACTTGAGGTCATCGACCATAGATACTGACTCATGGAGCCGTGAAAGAAAGAAAATACAATTAAAAATACAAAGAAAAAAACGACGGCTTCCTTAACAAAGTTAAACGAGGAACGCAGGGAACCTGTTTTATGAGTCAAATGGGATTTGGCGTTGAAAATTCAAAGAAGCCTAGACCTACATAAAGCTAGTATAAAGAAGGCCTAGACCTACCATAAGCCTAGTATAATATAGTTTGAGACTCTAAATTTTCTCGAATCTCGAGCTATATAATATGATAGCTCGAGAATTGAAATTTTACTAAGTCCCCCTCCTATCATATATAGCTCGAGAGTCAAAATTCTTTTAAGTCCCTCTCCTATCTTATATGGCTCGAGAGTTGAAATTTTAACAGGGAACCTGTTCTACGGGGGGCTTTTTCAGAAATTTGCCGTCCGGTGGAAAACTTGGAAAAATTTCGACTCTCGAGCCATATATGATAGGAGGGGGACTTGTAAAATTACGACTCTCGAGCCATATATGATAGGAGGGGGACTTGGAAAAAATTTCGATTCTCGAACTATATATGATAGGAGGGGGGCTTTTTTGAAAAATTAGCCGTCCGCCGTCCTTCAAGGTATATATGCATGATATGAAGGACTTAAAAAAACTTTTTTCTTTGATAAGTTATGCATATCAAAGAAGGGACTTGAAAAATTTTGAATTCTTATCATAATACTATGATAGGAGATTTTGGAAAATTGGTGTTTTCTCAATTCAATTCCACACTACACTAGAGGTCGAATTGATATTGCGTTTTTTTTTAAAGTGGTTTCTCCAATAGACCTATAAACCTCATTCCTAAAACGAACCTGTTTTATGGGGGGCTATTTGAGAAATCTGGCGTGCGCCGTCCGCCGTGCGCCGTCCAGCGAAAAATTTAGAAAAATTTCGACTCTCGAGAATATATGGTAGGAGGGGGACTTAGAAAAAATTTCGACCCTCGAGCCATATATGATAGGAGAGGGACTTAAAAAAATTTCGACTCTCGAGCTATATATGATAGGAGGAGGACTTGGAAAAATTTCGACTCTCGAGCTATATATGATAGGAGGGGGGACTTGGAAAAAATTCGACTCTCGCGCCATATATGATAGGAGAGGGACTTAGAAAAAATTTCGAATCTGAAGCTATATATGATAGAAGAGGGACTTGGAAAACTTTTGACTCTCGAGCTATATATGATAGGGGACAAATTTTCCCGAGTCTCCCTCCTATCATAAATAGCTCGAGATTTGAGAAAAACTTGGACTTTCAAACTACATTATCCTAGGCTTATTTTACGTCTAGGCCTTCTTTATACTAGCTTTATCTAGGTCTAGGCTTCCTTGAATTTTCAATACCAAACCCCTTTTGACTCATAAAACAGGTTCCCTGCGTTCCTCGTTTAACTTCGTTAAGGAAGCCGTCGTTTTTTTCCAAGTTTTTTGACGGACGGTGGATGGCGCACGGAAAATTTCTGAAAAAGCCCCCCATAGAACAGGCTCCCTGTTACAACGAAGGCTTCCTAAACCAAGTTGAACGAGGAACGCAGGGAACCTGTACTATGGATTGAAATATGACTCGCATTATGATAACCCCTTCAAGTAACCAGATATGCAATGCTTTGTACCCAATTGGCTTAGCCCCTTCAAAGAGCCAGATATGCAATACTTCAAACACATAAGTCGGCCCCGGGTTGCGAGTCAAAATGTTTCCAAGTACTCCTCCTATCAAACACGGGTTCTTTAACGGAGGTAAACGAGGGGTGGCAGGTAACCTGTTTTATGATGTGGGATCTGAAAAATGTAAACTGCAACGTCACAAGGCTAACCTATGACGTCATCAAATTGTGATGTCACAAGCCTGGACTTTAGAGCTATATATAATTGAAGGGGAACTTGGGAAAAAAATGATTTGTTACGTCACAGGTTCCGCGCCCAATTCGTTAAGTATCGTCTAAAATTATAAAATTTCCGACAAAATTTGCTTAAAATTCAGCGATTTTGATGAAAACTGGGCAGTTTTTTTTAGGATATTATTTTTAGTTCAAAATTGAAAAATTAAAAATTTTGATAGAAAAATTACTAGGATTTTTCATTGATTAGTTTAATCCCCAAAAATTGTTCATTTTGGTCAAAATCACGTAATTTTGGTCGTAAATTGAATAATTATGATCGCAAATTTGTAAAAGCATTGAAAACGCATATTTTTCCATTTTTTTTTTTTTTTTTTAATGCCGAGTATTGCCGAAAATGCAACATTAAGTGCCAAAACTTTTCATTTTCAGTGCCGAAAAATCGGGCTCTGATTATAATTACACAAATAAAACAACATTTTATGGTTGGTTCTGATGAAGACGTCTTGGAACGTCGAAACGTCAACCTTTTTTTACAATTTTATTTGTATAATTATAATAGTGCGAGCAAAGCCGTTTTTACTTCGTTCTTAAGAAAATTCTCTGCACGAATAAATTTACACTACTGTGATAGTTTCATCCGTTCTAAACTTGATGGGGATTCTCCAATTTACACTCACTCCAACAAAACGAGTTTAAATTTACCGAACTCCGTTCAACCTTGAGGGTTTTTATTGGCTCTTATCAGGCCGGGCGCTGAAGCAGGCTCTCCGTTATCGCTCTTTCACTCACTGCTCACTTTTTGGCCACTTCCCATTTTTTCGAATAATCTCAGCCCACGCTATAATCCCATCTAGGCACTTATCTCAAACTTAGGCTTTCACTTTCTATTTTTAACAGAGAACCTGTTTTATCGGGAGGGGGGAGGTGTTCGGAAAAAACGAACGTTCGCTGTCCGCCGTCCGTCAAAGCTCGGAGCTCCCTTCGAGTAACTAGACGTGCAACGCTTCATACATATTTACTTAGCCGACCATAAAGAATCTACAGAACTAATGACACCATCGGTAATACTTTGCACTTCTGACGATCCATTGTACAAGAAATCCCAACTCATACAGATTGATCTAGAGAAATAAAAACCTACCGTTTCTCTTCTCACTTCGTGATCACCCATTGAAGAGAAAGGACCTACGAATTACAAAAAATGAGAAAATAAGCGGGTCCTCAATATGACATTATTTTCTCCCTGAGAATATTGGAGCCGTCAACTCAAGGTATCGCCTAGGGTATTACAACCTCGAATAAACCTCTACCATAATCCGTACATTCACTTACCTTTTAATAGCTGTCGAACTTCTGGCAGAGAATGAGTTTTCCTGCACTGAGCCATACTCAAATTTGGTAAAACATGCAGCGTCCTCCATGGCTCGTAGTATTCCTTCAAAAGGAAATCGTAGCTGAACGAGTTTTTCCTCGGCGGTAGCACTACGGACGTATCAATCATCCTGAGGTTAGGTCTTGGCGAGATCGTATTCGGAGAGATGATCGTCACGTTGTGGCCGGCGTTCAGTAACGCCTCGAAAACACTCTTCATTACGAACCAGTGACTGTTGCCGTCATAAGTGGCGAGACCGAGGATATTCAGAGAAGTGCAACCGGCTATACAGGCCGAGAATAGCAGTAACAACGGGAATGGAGATGATGACTTCATCGTATCTGGAAAAAGTGATAACTTTAGATTATATGACAAACTATTGACTATCTAGAAAGAATTTTGAGGAAAGGTATCTAGCGACTTATAGAAAAAGATTCTATTTCAGAAAAGTTCTTTCCTTTTCTTCTCTACTTTGGTTGGAATCCGACTGCGTTTGAAATTCTTCTGATAGATAACTGAGTGATAACTCACACCTTCACTAGCTCACACAAGACTCGCCTTCAGAAACTGATTCTTCGAAGTTTTTCCTACGATCGATAATCACGTCAGATAGCTCTGTTTTTCTCCTCAAAGAACAATAAAATACACGAGTAATGTTTTTTCCTCTCGCATATTGACGATTGTTATTTTCTCGGAAGTGTGGGAATGTAAATCGATCGATAGCGATTGTTTTGAAAAAATGAAATTGGGTGGCTATAAAAGTATATATACGAAAGTAGACACTGTACTGACGTTGAAGTTACTGGCAGGAAGAGGTAGGTTACAAACATTTTGTTGTTTTCAAATAAGGTGTTTATTTCTTATTAACATAGACTGAAACAAATGAAGAGAATTGCTCGTTTTTATTTATCACCCACTTAATTATTTGTCTCATATATCACTTTTGTATGTCAGTGTTACTAATCTATTTCACAATGTTAAAAAAAATTCAAATAACATTGTATCAGCGATCAAATTTAAATTTTCCTCGTATTACAAAGTATTCCATCTGATTCTCACTGGTACATCACTGTGGTGCTGAAGTCTTCGTACGAAAGTGAATATCGTCAAGTTATTACTTTTAAGCAGAAATCGTCGGACAGGTGAACAAGGAGAGCATTCTTCTACATGAGAACGATTGCTAGAAATTTTTTCTGTAGCTCAGATATGTAATCTTGTCTTCACTTTCATTGAATAAAAGTGGTGCAATTACTACCAAGAAATTGAAAAGAATGCGTCAAGATTTATTCTGTGAACTACTGAAGAAGAGACATCGCGCATCGACGATTAGACAACGCCCTTTTCCGTTAATATTTGAAAGGGAAATGAAGATCAAAATATTATTCAGAACTTTTTCTGAAAAATGTGTCAAACATATTCAAATTTATCTTAATGCATAATATAGAAAAGGATATTTTAGTTTCGGTCGTTGCAGGAGGATACGTGAAGAGTGAAGAATGAACGGGAGGTGGTCAACAGAATAAATTAAATGAAATATATTATCAATGTTAAAAGCGACACACTTGGAAAAAGAGGGTGTAACTTTCGAGTTTATATTTTCCAGATTCTCAAATGAATCACGAGAAGTCTACTTATTTTTTCAAGTCCAGACTAAAATATTCTAGTGTTAATAGCAGAATTCCTTTCATCAGATTTTTTTTTTCTTGATGTTACCTCCTGATAGATTTATTGCATCTTAATATATTCATTTCAGAACACACACCAAGAATCGCTTCCAAGTTTATCTTTGATGGTAGTTATGTGCATAGTAACCATCAGCGCCGGATACATTAGCGTACTGGAGGCTGCGAAGGGCGCGGGCGGTTGCACCTGAATACTCGTGAGAGACGGTAAAAACCATAAAAGACAGCAAAAGTCCTGCATGGAAAGAGTTGTGCGAAATGGCGGTGAAGGACCCCTTACAAGATAGTGCTGAAGAAGCTAAAGGGCCTCTCAACAATGAGCCGAATGGAGCCGGATGTTATGGGACAAACCATTGACGGCTCGTTCCCACAGCAGCTACCACCAATGTGGATGCAGCAATCAACGAGATTGCAGGGTAAGTATTGGGAAGCTCCAGGCCCGGATAAGATTCCAAATCCAGTCTGGATCGTCATGCATTCAGTTGTTGATACATTCAATGCGGCATTTACTGGGGGACTGTACCCTGTGCTGTGGAAGAAAACCAGACTAGTGTTGATTGATAAGAAGAATAAACCACCTGGTGCCATCCTCTTATTGGGACAATGTTGAGAAACTCCTGGAGAGAGTGATGGCCAATCGACTAGAGAGTTAGACATATACTCTCTAGTGGTCAGTACGATATTCAAACTGGACGCTGTACATCAGATGCTGGAATCAGGCTGAAAGATTAGCCGAGTCAGCAATAGCTATGAGTCAGTTTTTCGCAACCGTCAGCCTTGACATAAGAAATGCGGTCAATTCTATCTTAGCTGTCGCAAAATCCAAGCAGAGACGTCTGCTGGTACAGTGAAGAGCCCGCAGGGGTCGGTCCTTGGGCCGCTACTGTAGTGCGTTGCATTTAACGGGATCTTTAAGATGAAGCTGCCATCGGGTGTTAAGCTTATCTGCTAGTCGGATGACACACTGGTGGTAGGCACTGCCAAAACAACTGTAGCGGTGGAGAGGGGGGTAAATCGGACCCCTAAAGGTAGTGACACGTTGGATCGTATCGGCTGAATTAGAACATGCGGTGTTGGTAAGACACAGACCATTTTATTCACGACCTGTTGAAACTTAGGTATACCCATCTTTTGCCTGCAGGGTGTGGAAATTGAGACCAAAAAGCGAATGTAGTACTTAGCCATCTGGTTTAACTCAACGCTCCATTTTCTGATGCCAGCGGAAAAGGCAGGCAGGGTAGTTGCACACCTTAGCCGCCTGATTAGGAACCTAGGAGGACAGAGAGAAGCTAGGCTCAGGTAAACCATTTAAGACTAAGACCCCTTATGCTTAGACTATTTGCAAGCTATGAAAGAATATCCACATCCGATCTTTCTGACGTCATCAATCGCCTCGACCTGATTTAGGGTCTGAAAAAATATCGAGTTCTGATCCTGTATAGAGAAGGGATTTGGAAGAATTTGAAGCCACGAACCTCTGCAGAGGAGAGCTCCGAACCTCCAAGCTAGGCTACAACTGTGGAGTCTTACCCCAGACAACAACCAGCATAAGCTAGGCCTAGAGGAGGATTGTAGGCTACGATTCTTTAAGTTGAACATCTCTTTTCCATCTTGAACTAGGTTCAAATTTGGTTAATCAATTATCAAGAAAAAATACCGGATGTTCCAGTGGTTGGAAAAAAACATAGAAAAGGAACTCGAAAATATTACGAGAAAAAACTCTTGACGCCAAATCGACTCCACATTCCGTGCCGCCCAATGTCGACGGTAAATTAACCTAAAATGACTGGAGATCGACTCAAAATCGACCGCTTCTTCTTAACATCGACTCATTGTTGACGTCGATTTTGGTTTGTTTATACGCCACACATCGATAAAAGACTTGCGATCGACCTCGACATTGCGTCGATTTCAAGTGTACAATCTGATGTGGTTTCAGAATCAAGGTCGTCAATGAGTCGACTTTTACAATACAGACTGAAAATCAAGGTCGAAATTGCGCCGATTCGATCATTGCTGCGCACTGGTTTAAGTGAATTACTCGATAACTCTCATTATATCACGTTCTATCTGCAAGTAGAGAAGACGGAATACCAGAGGTGTATTGAGAAAATTCTTTCTGGGGAGAGGTCCAAAAATTTTCGACGATTAAATTTCCATTGAGCACCCTCAAGTCCCTCCTCCGGACATACGCCGCTGCCGGAATGCTACAAGAGTGACCGCATACTGACTCAGAATAGCGTAGGATATTACCCGAAAATTTTAAATCGATTCGAAATTGACCTAATCGAGCACTCGATTTCAGGTCGATGAGAAAATCTGGAGCAGTCGACTCGAAATTGACTCCAGATCAACGTCAATTTAGGGTCGGGTTGAAGTCGACGAGCGGACATTACCAGAGAATATTCGATTTTGATGCGATGAAAAATGTGGAGAAGTCGACTCAAAATCAAAGGAGTCATCATTTGTTGAACCGCGCGTCGAAGTGAGGTCGATTTCAACAAAATATCGAGGCAAGTTCGAAGACTTTCGAAGAAGTAAATTCTAGGTCGATTTGTCGCTGAGGAAGACCGGTCATTGCTTAAAATTCTTAAATACGAGAAAGATACTAGCACAAGAGTCTGACATCAAGGATGATTTTTGGTTTGATTCTTGTGGAAGAATTACACACGTAAATTAGAGCCTGATGTCGAGAAAAGTTACCAAGAGGAAGGAGACTTTCAGGACCCTCAAAAATTTCAACAATGTAAAAGAAAAGAGAAGTAATTCATGATATAGTTGATTGAAAAAAGTGGCGTATTTATGGGAGAGGGGGGTAACCCGGCCCAGGAGACCTCCAAAAAAGCTGTAATATCATCAATTTTCAACTGACCAATAAGCCTTTTCCATTATCTCTTTTGTTAGGGCACATTCTCAGGAAATTTCCACAAACGCGTACGACTTTAAAATGACGTCATGACTAGAGACTTGAAATATTTTGGACCATCGAGTTTTACTTATGTATGAGGAGGAACTTGAGAATAGGACTTGGGGATGACGTCATCAACCTAAGTCAGAAGAATTTGTCTAGGCTAGATAATGCATAGGAATTCGTCTAGGTTAGAATAATTTTTCCAGGTTAGATCAAGTTCAGAGAGAGCCTTCAGGACATATTTACTGTTCCGTATTTTCCTATCTATCGAAGTATAGTATAGATAATACAGTGTGCTAAGCATATCAATATTCACTCTCACATGGCTAAAGCCTCCCTTATAGCAACTTTTTTTCGGAGGATATCTTCGCTTTTTGTAAAGACTTAACAAAACAATTTTAATCAGTTTTGTACACTTCAGGGACCTAATACGTATACTCACTTGAATATAGAGAAAACAAAGCTGTTTTCTACGGGACCGCGAGGCTTGTGGGTTCTCCTCTGCCAATTTTTCGGGGGGGGGGGGAGAGGGATCCCGTTATTCCTTTTATTAGGCGGTCATTTTCAGAAAACGTCTGCATCCGCCCTTTTGTGACGTCATCATTTTCGATAAATTTTCTAGGGCCTAGAATTTTCTTGATCTGCGTTCGGCCTTGATTTTTATGTTACCTTGCATAGAAAAATTTGTCCAGGCTAGATTAAAGCAATGGAACCCGTTATACATATACTTTGTTGGGGTCTCTCTCAGGAAATGTCTGTGTCTGGGAAGTTATAATTTTCGAGGAAATGTCGAGGGATTGGAAATTTTGCAATCGAATTCAATGATGTCATCAATAGTTACGTATTTTAGGTTACGCTACGTAGGACGATTTGTCTGGGCGAGATAATAGCAATAAATCTACGTCTGGTTATTGAAACTTTCCTCTTATTGTAGGATCATTTTCAGAAAACGTCCGCGTCCGCGTGCGCGTCCGTTCGAATTAGTGACGTCATCATCTTCGGGGAATTGCCTAGGACCTAGAATTTTCTTACGTTTGACCTTGATTGTTATATTACCTTGCATAGAAAAATTTGTCTAGGCTAGTTATAAAGCAAGGAACAGCGAATTAATTAGGTGATAGAGGGTTTCTGGCTACCCCAATTTTTTTTTCTTTGCTTAATAGAAATTTTGTCCTCGGAAATTTTTGTTTCCCCCCTCCCCCCCCCCCCCCACTGGGAGAGTTTTTAAATACGCCACTGAGCGGATGAGGTTGTAGATTCCCCGCTGCCACTGCAGAAAATGCAGTGACCGTTCATCTTTTTCAAGGAGGTTCGACCTCTTCATACTATAACAAAAAACCTGTTGTGTGTTTTTTCTTTGTTTGAAAATCTGACGTCCGAAAACTGCGCTACCGGAATCTAATTCACAACTAGAGAAAGTTTTCACTTTTTTCCCGATTGCTTTTTTAGAATTGGAAGCGAGACTCGAAGAAATTTCGACCATCAAGCTTTCTACATGAGAAGGTACTTGAAAAAATTTTGACTTTCGAGCAATATATAATTATGATAAGAGAGGGACTGAAAAAAAGCAATAGGCAAAGGACGTAGTATCGAGCTCTACGTACATACAACAGGAAAGGTACTTGGAAGAATTCCAACCGTCGAAGAAGTTGGACTTGAAAAAATCCCAACTTTTGCTCTTTAAAAAAAAAAAAAAAAAAGAGAGGACTCGAATTATCAATATCGAAATTAAATTCACTCTAATATAGAACAGATTCCTCGAATTCCTCGTTCAACTTCGTTATTTAAGGAAGCCGTTGTTTTTTTGGATTTTAACTGTACATTTAACTGAGATAAGAATGTCACAAGCGGTCGCTTTGCCCACCAGACTTTTAAAATTTCTCATAATAATTTACTCGAGCACGACGAAATATCAAAGAATCACATGTAATAAATTAATGAATATTATTACGACGCACTAATGCCTACTTTACCGTCTGACCGGTTTCGCAGCTTTTTTCACGCACGAGATGCATTATCAGCCTAGCGTACCTTTCAAAAATAAAACTTTTTCTGTTCGCGGGGTTTTGTCCACATTTACTTTAATTGTATAAATATAACTTCCCGCACGATCGCAGTTCAGTCTACTACAATAATATACTTTCGTAATATAATAAGGTGCAATACAAAAAGTCTTACCTGGTTGGAAGAAATTTTCAAAAACACAGCCGAGCGTTTTTCTAAGATCGATTCAACTCGAGAACGTACAAGAATAGCCCGAATAAGACTACGCGACTCAGTTGCATAATATTGAAAAAGCTTCGAAAGCGATAAATATTCTTCTTCTCGATTATGATAATCACTCGACACAATGCGGACGTTTTATCACTTATATTTCTGTTTTGATATTTTTATAATCACCTCTATCGCGACCGAAGAACACACGAGATGTGCGCGTCGAATCAAAAGTTCCTATCGTATTTTATAACGTTTACGAGAAGAGGATTGCCACTCGATACAAAAACTATATCAATTCTGAGCGCAACCGGTTCTTTTATTGTGTTGCGACCAGTTGTAACGTGTCTACGAACATATGTTGACGCACGAAGAGGCTCGAGTCGAATGATATCCGTATTGTACGTGAATTTTGTGTGTTCTGATCAAAGAGCTCGTGAACTTTCATCTCAAGACGTCGTCGAACAATACGAATGTTTACCAGCAATCTAGATTTATCGGTGGAGGGAGGGCCGAAACCGATAAAATATTATGATAGAGTCCCCTACCTTGAGGATGTCATTCATACGCGCAAAAAGCTAGCCGAAACATTGGGTTAAAGAACTGGGCAAAATATTTTTTATCTGTGGGCTACAATTACACACAAATCTGACCAACGTCGTAATAAGGTCGAATTTTCGTCCTTCATGAACTGTTCGTAGGAAATGATAAGCAACACGAGCATTAGAAAATGCGAGTTTGTACCCGGCGTATAATTAGATAAACCGAAAAAACTACACCGATGTGTATTCGTGTTCGATTACCTTCAACCGATTTTTTATCGACAATTTGGAAATAATTTTTCATCAAGATGTACCGTACGAAAATACAGGCTGTCACATTAAAAAGCAGCGGGGCTACAGTAAATGCTGCGAAAGCTCGTCAGAAAAAAAGTGACAGTTTTTACAAAACTGCTGAGTCACAAAACGCAACACGTACGCCAGGATGTTACCGTTCATACGACACACGTTCCTTATTCCCATCTTAAAAACACGATACCTATATTTTATGTTTAAGACGTGGCTGAGATACCTATTACCGTAATCGTGAACAACGTGCGCTGAAATTTAGAGTAATATACCGGGTCTCTAGCGATAACGAGTGAATAGCAGTAATACTGAATAAATAACCTACCCGGTGATGTAGGAAACAAGAAAAAAAGAAAAAAATTGGTACAAAGTGTTTTCGTAGCCTATTTTCAAAATATTGAACGAGATACGAAAATATTTTACCTAAAATAAACAAAAAGAAAATTTATACGTCTTGCGCAAATATTTGTTAACAGCGCTGATGAAATTATTATTAGCATCGCACGCCCTGAAATAAAGACTGTCATTTTTCAACGAGGAACCTGTTTACTCTTTCGTAGGTAAGCCTAAAGGCTCGATTCCAAAATTTGGGAAGAGCGCGGTGTCGACAAAATCAATGTCTTGACGCCCCGGCCACCTGCGTATTGGTGAAACTGGTCGCCAGATTAACCCATAAGCGTTTGACTGCGTCGACCATAACAAACTGGTAGAAGGGCTGAAAAAAAAACGACGGCTTCCTTAACGAAGTTAAACGAGGAACGCAGGGAACCTGTTTTATGAGTCAAATGGAATTTGGTATTGAAAATTTAAGGAAGCCTAGACCTAGATAAAGCTAGTATAAAGAAGGCCTAGTCCTACTTCAAGCCTAGTATGAGTATAATATAGTTTGAGAGTCCAAATTTTTCTCGAATCTCGAGCTATATATGATAGCTCGAGAGTTGAAATTTTTTCAAGTCCCTTTCATATCATATATAGCTCGATAGTCGAAATTTTTCCGTCCCTCTCCTATCATATATGGCCCGAGAGTCAACCTTTTTCCAAGTCCCCCTCCCACCATATATGGCTCAAGAGTCGAAATTTTTCCAAGTCCCCTCCTGTGATATATAGTTCGAGAGTCAGGGAACCTGTTTTATGGGGGCTTTTGGAGAAATTTGCCGTGCGCCGTCCGCCGTCCAGCAAAAAACTTGGAAAAATTTCGACTCTCGAGCTATATATGATTAGAGGGGGGGAGGCTGAGAAAAATTTCGACTATCGCGCTATATATAATAGGAGACGGACTAAGAAAAACGACGGCTTCCTTAACGAAGTTAAACGAGGAATGCAGGGAACCTGTTTTATGAGTCAAATATGATTTGGTATTAAAAATTCAAGGAAGCTATCGACTCCAACGCCTTCCCAGAGTTGAAGTTTCATCGCTGCGGCAATAGTCGACTAATAAACAAATAACGAAATCCATAGCAATGAAAAATCAACCTATTTTCAATATCTCTCTTCAAACTCTCTCATTAATCCTTTTCCACTGTCTACGAATTTCGGTTACGAGTTACGTATAAACGATAACAAACATTTGCGATACGATGTCGGATCAGCAGACGCCGACTCTGCAATTCCTGATGGTTCCAATCGATGTAAGTACTTATTCTTATAAAATTCGACTCTTCTTATTATTCTGGTTCGACCCGTTAAGGACTTGTACGATCCACGACCTTAATCTTCTTTTATTTCTAATGGACTTACTCTCGTTCACGAGACTGACGGATAGATGTTTCATTCTCTGTCCGTTAGATTCCCGATGTTCCGTCGATGACGACCATGCTACACATTCGGACACGTTTTGGACTTATGATTATTCGATTTATCCTCTTAATTAAATATATTTTATATCTCTCGTACGTCTCGATATTTTCCTCAGATTGAATTTTCAGCACGTCTTCCACTGCAGAAAAGCCACTCCAGCTATTCCCCCCTTTCGAATTTTGACTTTCGAGCTGTATATTATTGGAGGGGGGAGGGGACGCTTAGGATAATTTCGACTATCGCGCTATATATGATAGGAGACGGACTAAGAAAAACGACGGCTTCCTTAACAAAGTTGAACGAGGAACGCAGGGAACCTGTTTTATGAGTCAAATATGATTTGGTATTGAAAATTCAAGGAAGCTTAGACCTAGACAAAGCTAGTATGAAGAAGGCCTAGACCTACTGTAAGCCTAGTATAATATAGTTTGAGAGTCTACATTTTTCTCGAATCTCCAGCTATAGATGATAGCTCGAGAGTTGAAATTTTTCCCAGTCCCTTTCATATCATATATAGCTCCAAAATTTCAACTCTCGAGCCATATATGATAGGAGAGGGACTTTTAGTTAAAACTAATGAAATTAGTACATTATATGTTTTATCGTACTAGCGAAATTTCCGAAATCGCTCAACTTTCAATCCAACTTTTCAGCTCGAGTTTCTAAGCTAGGTTGACATACATAAAATGAAATTTGTATGAAATTTGATGAGGAACAACTTTTGCTTGAAACCTTTTTTTATCTGATGCTTAGTTTTCGATTTATTCTCAGAAAACTAATTTTTGTGGTACTTTGACCCCCTTCGGGAAAGGACCCGCCCTCTGATCGCTGTGGATTTTTAGTATGTTTATCAGAAGACAACTTTAAAAATATTCCACGAAAAAAACATATGCCGGCATTTATTTCCATTTCCAAACCTAATCTGCCTGGGTAGTATTATTTCTCAACTAAGCAGACCAACTATCGCCCTTTTTGCTCCTAGAAAGAACCACAATTATGTTCTCGGTATTTGTCCTGGAAGTGTGACCCAGGTTCCGAAATGGTGGACGCCTTTACAATCTCGTAGGCTCAAGAAAGGTTCTATGCCTTCCCTCCCTTCACATTTATTCCAAGAGTATTACAAAAAGTCATTAAAGATAAGGCAATAGGAATTGTGGTGGTGCCTAACTGGCCAGCACAACCTTGGTTCCCTCTATTCCAGGACCTCCTGGTCTTGCGAACAATTGAGTTGTCACCTTCAAACAATTTACTCCGCTCTGTTGAGAGGTTCTCACACCCACTGTACAAAAAACTTTCCCTGTGATAGCAGGGTGCTTGTCAGGTAAAGTTTCCAACAACGAAAAGTACCAGCGGCAGTAATTGACACCTTGGTCGCCTCAATACAAGCTTCTACGCTGTCAACTTACACTTCGGCCTTTCGGTGAAAAAAGATCAACACCTTCATTCCCTAGAATGCCAACTTGTGGAATTTCTTGATCTTGAATTTCGCAACGGCGCATCGCACAGCACCCTCAAATGTACTCGATCAGCTATTGCTCTGCTAACAGGTCAAGATACTCCCACAGTCAAACGGTTTCTGAAGGGTGTCTCAAATCTACGTCCAGGTCTCCCAAGATACAACGACATTTGGGACCCTCAAGCCGTCTTAAAGTATTTCAAGAAACACCCTTCAACGTCGCTGGATCAGGTTTCGCGAAAATTAATTTGTCTTTTTGCTTTGATACAAAACAAGGCATCGTATTCAATCGTCACAATAGTCAAAATCTCAAATTTTCGAGAGGATGTCGCGGGGATCTCTATTCAAACCAGACCGTATTAACACCTCAGACCGAGGAAGAAACCAGCCGCTTCTCTCGTTCCCATTCTTCTCGAACCTTCAAATATGTATCGCAAATAGACGCTGGTTCAGAGGATTTAATCGATCACGTGTTCCTCACTACTTGTCGAACAGTACAACCCACGACGACTCAGACCTTAAGTAGATGGATCCGTGATGTCTTCACGGCTAGTGAGATTGACCAACAATTCAAACCACAGAGTACTCGTCACGCTTCAACTTCGACCACACTCCGAAAAGGTATTCTGGTGGACTCAATGTTCAAAACCGCTGTCTTCGGCAGATTCTACAGTCGACCGACCCAACACAGACACAATGCGTTTGCTCTTGTGGTCCTTAGACACTAACCTGCCTCACGTATATGTTCACTCTCTCGTCAGACTCGTAACTTACTTTTCGTTTACAGAACTTTCTTTGTTTCCAAGATATTTCTGCTCAGAAAAAATTTCTTTCTTTTTGAATGTTCTTCGCAACAATACAATTTCGTCCATTTATCTTGCTGTAAGTTCTTTAAGCATCTACATGATGTTCTGGTTGGAGGAGGCGCAAATTTCCAGGTTTGCCAGATTTGAAATAAGCCTTGGTCTCTAGGAGTTGTAGACGACTTTGCCGGATTTGGTGACCCGTCTTACCACAATGGTGGAGTCAATAGCGTATGATTTCAATTGAACGCGTGCTGGATACCGTTGCTCCATTGAATTTCACATGTAGGACAGGTGGTGGACTCCTCTCTCAGCCTCTCGCTTAGCGTTGTTCTTGAAGAATGCTCATGCATATTGTTCGCTTTGTCAGGTCAACTACTTTGACAAGGTCAGCTTTGCTGTTGATTCTTAAGCACACCAAACGGGGCACCCATCGGTTTCTACCATGAAAAATGTACCACCACAGAGAAATTTTCCAGACAGATTGCACACGCGTGTCGCAGCTTTTACGAATCCTTTACCTAATCCAGAAATTTAGAATTCCGAGAGAAAGGAAGAAGAAATAGTAAGTTATTAATTTGATGACGTCACTCAGAGTTTTAAGCTGGTTGCTGTCTTTACTCTGCCTTTATCCGCTATCGAAAATTATTTCGTTTTAACTGGCAACTGGGTCAAGCAACTATAAAAAGACCAAAAAAATTATCTTTATTTATTTGGCTTTGTCGGAACATTTTTTTTGCTCAATACTTTCGCAATTTTTATCATTTGTAAGTCAGAAATTTTCAAAGTCCCTAAGCTGGGTCAATTTTTCCAAGTTTCCTTCTTTCTGACGAAGATAGGCTTGAAGACTATAGGGAGTTATCTTGAAATTCGGGTGACGAAATTCTAATGTTATCATGAGGAACTTGGAAAAACGTGAATCTCCTTCCTCTAAACCATAAGCTACCTTACTCGTAGAGATGAATGATATAAAAATAAAGAAACAGTTATTTTTTTTTTAAACACTCGTTTATCGGATTAGTAAGTTTATAATTAACCAACCATTTTTATTTTTTCCTCCCTCAGTGATTTCAATATTCAGTGTGTGACCAATATCATTTTATCCAATTGCGAGTCAATGAACTGGTTCGTAAACAAGTACAATCAGTGACACGTTGCATGCAGTTTTTAATCTTACTAAAACTCGAATACATTACCGTGTTTATTTCGTGACACACCTTTGCTCGTGCGAAACATCTGTAATATTTATGGTACAGAAGATAACATTTTTTTCCGCCAGTTTTTTCTGATGGCTTCTAATGATCATCGGTATCTGATTTAGGTGCATCACTAGTTCCTAGTTCATGTGAGTTCATAATTGCACATCTGAAGTGAATGCATGAATCTAATTTTAGCTTGTATCCTACTCGTTCCTATATTTTTGAGAAATTAAATGAATATTACAGCGGTTTCGATTTTTTTACAGTTATATTCCGTCCTTCGCCGGCCTCTTCATAATACGAATAGAATGGGCGTTCTTTGTATAATTGTTTCTTCCGGGCAAACTCTTGTGACACTTTAGAAGTTGGATATTGATTCTCACGAGCTGAAAGGTTTGGTAAATCTATACTTTGCAGATTTTGTACCTGTGAACAAAGATGTACAAAATATAAGACTTGAAGAAATTGAATTTTTCATTATAATTTAATGACGTAATGAACTGGCACTATCAACCACATATAAACACATTTTATTTTTCGCGACGTTTCAATCGCATAGCGATCATCTTCAGGCGAAATGATAAATGAGAGCATACAGGAAAAAAATCTTCTGTAGGTAAAGAACGTAACACAGCACCGAATCTAATATGTCTCCTCTAGAGACTTGCAGTATGCCATTTTACATGCTTACCTCCTACAATTCGATGTATCGATCATATGAAATTAATTAAACCTATTACATCAACTTCTGATGTCCCAGTATTTCTTGCTTAGTAGAATCATAATATATAAGAAAATTACGGACTCACTCTCAGACTTATTGTAGTGACCTGCATCTTAGGCTGAGTGGCTTACAGGATCACTTGTCCCGCTCGTTCGACATCATTCTTGGCCTAATATGAGTTTAGTATACTGTATGTCAAGCTGATTAGTTGATAGTTCATTCGCTCCACTCGTTTAATTGTACAGCCTTGTATAGGCCTAGTATGAGCCTAGTGTAGGTCCATGACGTCATACTACGTTCTGCCTTCTGTCTCTCTGACTGACCCTAGTTTACTCCATATTATGACGATATGAGCCTAGTTTAGCTAGTACGTATATAAGAAGTCAACTCATAAAGTGGCAGAAGTCAAGTTCCAAATCCCAAGGATGAAGCTTGGTATATTAAATGTTAATCTTAGTAAGGAGGGAGTCCAGTATAGGGGGCAGGACAAGTTGGATAAGTCAGCTTAGTATGCAGCATAAGTCAGAACTGGTGTAGGATACTCGTACTGTATGTTCGCTTGTGTTGTATGTGAAGCGCCACCCGTTCTCCATGGGGGAGTGATTGCGGGTTGCCTATACATTCATTTCGTTTCCTCCAACACCGGAAACGACTCTTTCGGGTGTAATTTTAGTGTTGGAAGAATCTCCTCAGCGAACCGGCTTCTACTCGGCAACAGCGCTATAGTGTCCCCAAGCACACACACACACAACACCACCTCAGGTACAGTAGATCGCTGTTGCAGTCTCTTCCTTCAGAGATGATCTTCCTCTTCTGACTGAACATCGTGCACAGGTGTCAAGGAGGCCATGGCATGGTTCTGCATTTACCTGTTCCATTTCTGGTCCATCTTCTTCTTCATGACGGTAGTTGCAAATGCAGACACCTGGTTCCATGCTCCTTCGAAACCTAGCATGGTGGATACTAGGCTACTCAGAGCAAGCGCTTCATCTACCTCGATCTCTTGGCGAAACCGACTGAGCTTGTCCCACTCACGCTTCCCCGCCTCTTGCTCAAATAAGATGTGCTGTGGTCCATCATCCCGCCCTTGGTTGCAGTGCGAATACGTTGCCTGCTCAGCTTTCTCTAACTTCTCGTGAAGGTACTCGTCGAAACAGACATGACCGCTTAACATGCGTCAACCTAATCAAGCCAGTGGCGTAGCGAGGACCATTTATGTGGGGGGGGGGGGGGTGAATGTGTGGAAGTGCCGACTCGAATTTATGAAAATGCCGACTCAGGCTCAGAGGCGGCAAAAATCAAAGCCGACTGCTCCGCTTTTTGCAGACTGCAATAACTTGTGGAGGGGTAAGACACCCCCCACGCCCCCCTCGCTACGCCCCTGAATCAAGCGCTAACTTGACCGGTTTTTTTTTCTTTTTTCATCAACTCTTCCATTTAATAGATGTTATGGAGCTTTCGGGGATGTCTTTATACATATTGAATAGGTTATGTAATCAATTTTAGCATATAATAAGGCCAAATAATCATCTACTGGATTTAACGATCAACCGTTTATAACGATTGAAATGTCATTCCCCTCGGCCATCGTTAAATCCGATTTCTACTGTAAATCAATTGTATACTGCAAGTTAGCCTTGGTATAATGAAGGCAAAAGACCTTAATTGTTTCAAATCCCTAGAGTAGGTAAAGGTAACTGATGACGTCATCAAGCGTGACGAAATACTGTGACGGTTTTTTGGAACAGTTTTTCCAAGATATCGACTATATCAATTTATTGAATATAGTTAGTACGCCATATGAGTAAGTTAGGCTTAATATAATGGAGGCAAAGGCTACAGGTCTCGAAGTAGCAAAGGCCAAACTATTTTCCAAGTTCCTAAAGTAGCTCATGCGGTAACTGATGAGGAATCGATCTCGAATTTCTACTAATATACATCTATCTTGAAGGAAGCTTTGTAGAATTTTAGGAAGATTATTTTCAAGTCCAAAATCACGCATTTTTTTACCTACGAGTAAATGTAGTCCCTTCAAACTTGGAGGTACGCTCGTTGAAAATTCAAAAAGATAGGAATACTTGTTCGATTTGATTTTAAAGTTCAGAATGAAGTGCTCGGATTTTGAGAAGGAAAAAATAAAGTTACCGTATTACTCACAATTTTTTAAAAGACAACCATACTTTCATATCGCCAAACTCATGGCGCCCATTTTCGATGAGGCAAGGCAAATCATTTTCTTAAAAAAATGATGATAAAAATTACTATAGATATCTGTGATAAAATCGCATTCTATCATTCCGCGTTGAGACCATAAAATTGTAGCTGACTAGTTCGTAAATGAAGGTGGAGGAAGGTAATTCCGATAGAAACAGGTGAAACAAAAACTTTAGCGCCCTATATGAGTCATATCAGGAAGTTGGAATGGATAATTCTCTCCCAGAGTTCATTCTAGAAGGATTCAAAAATTACAAAATCAGTGTACATAGAAATGAAAATAACTTCTTGATAATACGATTCGTACTAAACCAATAATAGAAGAACTCTCGAGAAAAAGATCCGCTACTTGTATTATTCGATTAAAACGAGTCGGCCGGATGTACCGTTTCCACGTGTAAAAAATTTTATGGACTATCAAAAAATTTAATGTAATGAATAATATTCGAATGTTGCAATACGTAAAATTTTCGGTAGTTAGTTTTACCGTACCTGGAATGGGTTTATGAAAAGTAGAATAGCTTATTTTAGTTTTCAAAATCATTTTTACTGTTTCATTGACGTCCTTCGTTCTTGTCTTACATCCAAGAAAAATATTCTTTCCTATCCTGGAAAACGTTACGGAGTCGGACGTAATTCCTCTCTGTCCTGCTGTCTTTATTGAATTTCTGAAAAGTTAACACAGGCTTCGCTGAAATATAAATCGGTGTAATTCATGAGCTTCATTCGAACCCTTCTCCTTCTCATACTCAACTCAATTACTGAAATTTCAACAGCAGGGGACCTGATCTATTGCCATCTGCCGTCCGGCGTTTATTCGATCTTGACTTGACTTTGACCAAATCAAACGCTTGGAAAATTTTCTCTCCTTTTTCTAGTTCCGTTAATCTTAAGACTTCAAGCTACACGTAATGAGATGAGACTTGAAATATTTTTGATCATCGACCTGATCGAAGTAACAAATTTGTTCCGTAGGTAAGATCTTCGCTTCTCCGTACCCCGGCAAAAAATTCATTTCCTGCGCACGGATAGTGAAACTAAAATTTAAGTTCCAACTTGATCTCATTCGACGTCGATCAATTTAAAAGTATTCTAGAAATTTCAGTTCTACATGTGACAGACAATATGAATTAGATTATACTCGTAAATATTAATCTTCTACCTACAATTTCGGAAATTCATCGGGCAAAGAGCGGTAAGTGATACGACCTTACGACCTTGAACATTTTCTCCGAATCATACTTGAACATTATGATGTACTTCGGTACGTTGGACGAAACTAATAAAAATTATGAGATTAATAAAACACAAGTGAGTACCTAAACGACATACTATCGAAGACTAAAATTTCGGATAAGTTTTCCAAGAAGTGTTATCGAAACTATAAAATTTTTTATTTCATCTAGCAGTATCGCGAACTTAAAGACTCCAATTAGGAATGGAAATTTATTAGGATAATTGGGGATTGATTCGAGTATTCAGTTATACTGCCTTTCTCACATTGTTTCCTAATACTCTCAGAGTGGTTGGGGCTTCATCTGGGTGGTTGCTTTTTTGAAATTCATCCAAACGGAGATTGATAACCAAAATTACGTATTTGGCGAGAGAAGGACCTTCGTCGGAATTAAAAAGTCAGAAACATCTTAAATTACCTATTTTTTTTTTTAAGTGACTTCGACACTACGCAGAGAAATATGACGGTAGGATACAGGAGAGGATGGGTTTTTAGAAGGAGACCATTGGTTAAGCAACTGGATAGAGCGTGAAAGCCACGGCAAGTAGGACTAGATTCAGAAAGAGGGAATAGGCATGCAGAGAGACTCAGGACAACGGTAAGCATAGTTGACATTTTTGAGATCCTTATGAAAATACACTCAACAATAAACGCCTTGATGTTAGAATTTGAAGGGCGATTATTGTGGATGGTTGAGTGAAATCCATTGTGCTGTTCTTCGTTACAGTGTTTACAAAAAAGTGACCTCCCATCGTCTGTCTCCCTTGACGTTTCGTGCTCCTTCTTCCTGATCTTAAACTTTCTCCTAGTCTCACCAATGTAGATACTTTGTACTACTCTCAACTAAGCTAGTACACTCCGCTCAAGCCTTTCTTGTCTTTTTCTTCCGTCTGGTCATTGTTGATCCTCTTCCGGAATGAATCAAATATACTGAAACGCCTGCAGCGGAAAATCTCCTCCAACAATGTTGTTGTAACCAAGGAGGTAAGGGCAATACTGTCATTCTTATGGAACATGGTAATTATGATGGGAAGGTTCGTGACTACCTGTTTTCGAGCGGCACCACGAAGCATGCGAGTTCCATCAATTCAGCAGCCATGTCCGTGAAATAAGAAAGATCACCAACAGTTTGAACCATATAATGGCCCGGAGCAAAGACAAAAAAGTTGTGCTTATCCTGGACCCCGTTCCCCCGGCTTTATGGGCTCCCTAAGCTTCATAAGCCGAGGGCTCCGATATTGGGATGTTAACCCAAGTTGCGTAAGTTGGTAGCCGTGCTCGAACATGTGGGGAATAATTTTAACGTACCATGCTTCATGATGGGGAATTTGCAATTTTCAAATACGATTTAAATTTTACAATTCGTAATATCAAAAAATTATATCCTATAAATCGTTTAAACACTTCAAGAGAATCGATAACTGAAAGAAGTAATTCTAATAGTGAAGTATTGAGTCATCTACGACTAATTGAAAATCTCGTTTCTTATGGCCGAATACATTGAACGTAAAATCGTCACCCAGAAATTCAAGCGAGTGCGGCGAGAGAGGAAGGCGATTCTAGCGCTACCAAACATAGGTTAACATCCCAATGGCCTATCGTTTCCACGATTTTTTTCCTCACCTATCTTTGACGTCCTTCGTAGATGTTTGGTTCAAGAGTCCAGTCTCGTCACCCGAACGCTCGGTTACCAGTTCCCTTGAGCTTGTTGGTAAACTTGGCAATATCAAAACCGACTTCTCCTGTGCCCAGCTCACTTCCTTGGACATCGTAGGACTACTTCCAAATATACCCCTTGAACCCACGCCACCATTTATTACACATTGTGTAAGATTGCTGAGCTGAACATTCGGGCTTTGTTTGCGCTTCAATGTGCCTTCCTCTAGGCCAGGGGTAAGTTTTTCAAATTCTCCTAGAAAGTGGGGGTACCTATCAGGTCACCTTTGGATTCCCTCTTAGACGATCCGAGCGAAGCACCACCTCATGGGACATGTCGTTTACTGGTACCGTTATGTTGATGAGGTACTGTACCTTTGAAACGGGTCGGAGACTTCCTTGCACGAGTTTTTTTCGTTCCTTAACTCTCGCTACCCGAGCGTAAAATTCACTCTGGAGATAGGAAACACTTGAATCAACTTCCCGACCTCCGCATCTCCCTCACGGTAGATTGGTATCTACTGGAAACTGACTCCCTCCGACCTTTACACCGACTCTACTTCTTTCTGCCCTCCTCGTCACAAGAAGGCTCCCTATATGGCGATGATTCACCAGATTATATCCCTCCCTCTCGAGGATGCTTCCTTTTACCGTGAACTCAATACCATTCGAGACCTTGCTCATTGTAATGGCACCGCCCCAACGCCGAAATGCTAGTTCAGGTAATAAAATTTCTTGGCAAGTAATTCTCAATGTTATTATTACTCATTATAATCTTATTATTATTTTTATTTGTTTATTTATTTATTTATCTTTTTTTATTTTTTATTTTTATTTATTTTTTTTTATTATTATAATTTTTTTTTTTTTTTTTTTTTTTTTTTCCTAATATTATTATTGCTGTTACTATTGCTGGCATTATTATTATAATCAAGATTATTATTATTATTATTATTAATATTATTATTATTTTTACTTATTACTGTTAGGCCTACTATTATCTTTATAATTATTATGTAATTTCAAAAGTGGTGTCACCTGTAATTGGTCCGTGGACTGTAGGTGGCACCACTATAAAATAAAATAAAATAAATAAATAAATAAATAAATATATAATGATTTTTATATCAATCTAAAATTTTTATAATTAAAATTTTAATAAATTAAATTTAATATTATTTAATAAATTTATATTTATAATAATTAAATGAATTATAAAAAATTTTTAATCTTTTTAAAATTAATTTTAATTATAAAAGATTATGAAATATTAATAATTTATTTATATAAATTTTCTTTATTAAATTATTATTAAGTATTTCAATAATTTTTATACATAAAATTTTAATAAAATCCTAATACAAAAAAAATCAAAATAAATAATATTTTCTATTATTAAAAAAAATTATATTATATTATATTTATATAATTTAAAATAAAGTATTAATTTGTAAAATTGAAAATAAATTATAAATTTTTATAATCTTATCTTAAATTTAATGGACTATCAATCCTAAAAAAATTTATAAATATAATTTAATAAAAAAATTTGAAATTTTTATTAATGAATTATTAATTATGTTAAATGTGAATTTCTTAATAAATATAATAATCCTCTAATTATAAACAGAAAAGAAGAACTAAATATATGAAAAAAATTTATAAATACAAATATTCTTAATATTTTATTTATTATTAAAGAAAAATTTATATAAATTACTAATGATATAGCAGTTATTAATTTTAAATCTAAAACTAAAAAAATTGATATTAAATAATAAACTATTTCAATTAAACTTAAATATAAAATTAATTTTATTATAAATAAATTTAAAAATATTATAATACAAATTATACCAAATCTACCAAATTTATTAAATTAAAATTTGATCATGATATATTATTTTTAAATGTAATTATATATTAAACTTGAATATGAAAAAATTAATCAAATACGAGTATTTAAATTTGTTTGTTCATAATAATACCTATCTTTACTAATTATTAAAATCATAATAAATAAAATAACTTCATAATAAATAAATTAATTAGATAACTCTCTACCAAGTTCCCTCTCCTTTTCCTTTCCTTCAAGTAAGACCAAGTGGTTCCGCGTCCCTTATTTGAGGAAATTCACCAACAAACTGGCCAAGATCTTCAAGGCTTTGAATTCTAAAACTGTGTTTTGTCACCTTCGGTCTTTGAAAGGCCCAGCTAGCTTCACCTCAAGACCCGATCCTCCTTCAGGGAAATGTGGCGTCTACCGACTTTCTTGCCCTGATTGCCCGACGGTTGATCTTACAGAGACGGAGAAATGCTTTCCTACCCGTTTTCAAGAGCATCAAGTTGCCTATGATTCGAGGTTGGGGAAGAGGAAGTCAACGTTTGCTGAATACTTGTTTGAAGCTGGGCATAGATTCGACCCTCACAAATGGCATCCATTGCGGTATGAATAAAGGTACCATCGAAGAAGAGCACTCGTTTGTCGTCGTCTTACACAGTTTGGAGATGCAGTTCTTAACAAATTACGCACTGAAGTCGGCCTTATTCCAGCGTTCTTTGGGTTGCGACCTTTTCAGACTCAAGTGGACGTGAACAATGAGTCGTACGTAAAAACCTCCCCTTTGAAAATTCTCACCTAAATATTTCTGGGCGTCTGAATTACTTTGGTTTGAGAGCGTCGATTGATGTACGTGTGATTTATCTCTCTTGTCAACTCATGCTTTTTCTTGTTTATATCAATTTTTTCCTTTCGGTCATCTGTTCACTCCTTGTTCAGTTTATTCATTGTTTTCGCTGATGATGGCCGTGTGCCGAAATATCATTGCTTACTAAATAAATTTTCATGTGGTTCAGTAAATTGTGTTCATTTATTCATCTATTATAGGGTCTCAAGTGTTCCTTTTCTTGAGTTATATCCCCAGTAAGAACAGTCCACTCGATGAAATTAGAGGACGGTTAGTGAAACCGAAACTATTCCTGAATAAGCGACCTAACATCGTGTAAATGACTCACCATATAAATATTATCACTATCTACGGAATATTCTATACTTTCATTGCTCTTGCTCCTCTTTCTTTGCGACATCTAGTCGTGCATGAACGATAAAAGTATGGGTCAAAGTTGAAGACGACGATCAACATTCTTTTTCTTTTATCTTGAAAAGATTCATATCCTGTTTGCTCGGTCCGAGTTTCTATATGACTCATAGATAATATTAAAAAAATTTTGTGGTACACCTAAATAAATAAATATCATATATTTCTTGTCTTTCTCAACCTAGTAGAGTGGAGTATCGATTGTAGAATGACGGTATTTCCGGAAGATGACAAGTTCTGCTTTACCAGAGAAGAATCTAAAGCTACGTACATTCTTAAGCCTCTAATGAGATTTCATTAAGAACGAATCAGAGCTCTAGATTTCGCACGGGTTTTCTTGTTTTCGACGAGGTCGGATTGAAGTTCAAATATTTGAAGCGCATTTTAGCGGGCTTCTGACCACCACGGGACGTAAGCCGGTATGAAAATACCAGAGGGGAGAGGGTATGGAAGATTTGGCTGCTTCAAGTATGGAGTTTCTGAAGGATGAAGTGGACTCATGTATAATCGACCGGGCAGGGAAGAGGTGTAAGATTAAAGAATAATGACCAGCTTACTTTAATGGTAACCAACGAGGGAGCGGGAATGAAATGTTTGACCTGGTGGCGATGGAATCTGATAAACATTATAAATTTTAATTTTCTCTCTATTTAAAAAGGAATACAAAAAGATTTTTCAGTTTTACATTATATTATGAATTTTGAAAGTCGTATCTTAAAAGCTGGTAAAAATGCTCGGACTACGTATTTCCTAACCTCAGCCGAATTTTTCTCTCTACTCTAAAACATTTAATCGAAAAAGAGATTTACACGTGATATTTATTGAATAATCAAAAAAGAAAAACAGAAAAAACGGCACATTATATCACTACCTATTTGTTGCACGAGACCGACGTTTCGTCGCATCACGCAACTTCATCAGGATCAAGACTCTTTTTTTTTTCTTTTTTCTTTTTTTTTTTTTTCCCCAAGAATCTGCCTCTTCTTATTATTATTTTCGCGGGCTACAATGTCATGACTTTTAAAATCAAAAAGATGAGTAGTATTGAAAGTGTGTTGAGCCAAAGCAGTGACACCATTGCCTTCCTTTACATCGGTTTCGTGTTCGGAGATTCTCTTCTTAAGAAGTTGAGACGTCTCCCCCACGTAAACCAGAGGACAGCTAGAGCAGGGAATCCTGTACACAACACCAGAGTATGACCCTGATGAAGTCGCGTGATGCGACGAAACGTCGGTCTCGTACAACAAATAGGTAGTGATATTAAGTGCCGTTTTTTCTGTTTTTCTTTTTTGATAAAACATTTAACTATCAATAAAATTAAAGTAAAATTAGTCTATAAAATGTACGGTTAGTCTAACATATCAAGCTAATAGCCCACAGTGTAGCTTGAAAACTTGTAAAAACAATAAAGAAAGAAAGAAGAAGGAAAAAAAAAAAAAAGTATTTTATTCATACATGTTTAACTTTTATAGTGCAAGAATATTTTAAAAATTTACTGACTTCTGTAAGCTCTGTAAATTATATTTAGTATATTCTTCTCTCTATATTTAGAAAGGAAATACATAGAGATTTTTCAATTCTATATCGTATACACATATACTGTGAATATTTTGAAACTTGTATCGTCAAGTGCTGGTAAAAAATACAGTGATACATATTTTACTTTTTTAGTCCACTTGCACATGTAACTGCGACCGTGTAAGATAGCCGAAAAACTTTTGGTAACATGGCAACATTGATGTAAAATAAATGTAAGGCTTTGAGAGTGATAGGACGTTGCACTTCGGTCAAAAAAATGTAGATAATTTTCCGACGTTTGGGTGGCAGAGCATACCATGGTAAGTTGTAAACTTGATAAATAACTTCTTCAGTCTGTAAAAGAAAAAAAGAAAAAAAAAAAATAATAATAATAATAATAATAATAATAACATGGGTTGAAGAATTGGTAATACTTTGAAAATTAAAAGAATGATGCATTTCAATTGACTTATTATACTTAGGTACCATATTATTCAATAGTGTTCCAGTTTTGCAATGACAATAAAAATATAGGCCAGTCGTGAAGAAGACCATCACAATGAATGTTTGCGTCCCGAAATGCATGTTTTCCTGTGAAAATAAACTCCGGTTCAAATGATATGTTATTTCAAGTACTGTATAAAATAATTTTGGTATCAATAGCTACAGAATTTTTTACAGCATTATTTCAAGGTTTATATCAATTTCAGGAATTCGTATAGTTAATACATAGTATATTACTATACATGTAGGTAAAGTGAGCGATTGCGACCTGAGCCGGAGGCGACTAGAGCAATTGGTGAACGTTTACTTTAGATATTTGTTTCTGTACATGATGTTCAAATGGCATTTTGACTACATTTATAGGTACTGTCAAAGTTGAATTTTACCCACAACTAGATAAGCGTGAAAGAAAAAAATAGGAGTGTGAAAGAAAAACGAATTAGCCAATCACTTTCAAGGATTAGTGTGAAAGAAAAATGCATCCGCCAATGGCGTTCGAGTATTCGTTGATTGAATTGGGGAATTGAAGAGAGTGTTGTGAACTGAGGTTTGAGAAAGTTGTGAGACACGGGTGAGGAGGTTGGCAGTCACGTAAAGTCGACAAAAATGTAGAGGTGTATCATCTGTTTCGGCGTAGACTTGGAGCAGGGCTAGTGCAGAAAGCGCCCCTGCAAATGCGAATGGAGGAATTTTGAAATGTGTCTGAAAATTAGAAATGTTATGAGGGTGCGAGTCCATGTATAGGTGATCAACAATGTAGGATCCCTGCTGAAGACTGGATGGAAGAGGACTTGACTGCTGGAGAAAGACTTCTCAAGTTATTCACGGCCAATCCCTTGGAAATCCAGTACAACGCACCGATAGACACTCCAACAACCACTTCTGCCAAGTAAATTTAGAATATTACCAGTCCCCATCCCGAGAGAGACCACTGTAAGGCAAGTTCTTGGGATGGGAGACACTTATCAAAACCCTCTGCACTCTGCAGGGACCTCCCTGCAGCAGGCTAAGTTCTAGAAATGTGATATTTCGCGTCAAGTTCCAAAAAAGGAACCACAAAAAAAAAGATCGGACTAGGGTATGGTAGAAGGGAAGTAGAATTCTACGGTTGCAACGGACGGATAGGTATTTTAAGATGTTCAAAGCTCTGAGGCTTTTGGCTTTATGATTTCTTTAATATGCGATAGCCATGAGTGTTTGAAGTGAAAGCGGGGGCCTCAGGTTTGATGTTAGCATTTATTGATATTCGAGACTAATTTATACTGTAATTAAAAAAGCGGGTTAAATTAAAGGAAGGACTTCGAGAACTGAAAGAATGACTTTGAACATACCTTCGTCAATAACATGTAGAATGAAATTATGGAGAGGAGCAAAACGGTAGGCGCAGAAAGGGACGTGAAAATCTGAATCAGTGGGCTTATGGACCCAATTTTTCTGAAAATCAGAATTCAATGATTTTCAATTATAAGTAGTTTTCTTGAGAAACGATCAACAAACACTGTGAAACCATCTTCAAACTTACCCACGCAGGAATTCATATTCCGTGATGAACCGTATTGTGTCACTGTCAAACTCTTTGAGAAGATCCAGGTTACTACAGTACAAACCTAATTTATCCTCATATTCGAGGCTAGTCTGCTGAATCCTTCCGCAGAAATTAATGACCAAGTTGTTCAGTTCACAAACGATTGTGTTGATGAGGGCAAACTGAAAATATGCGATGAAAAGAACAACGGCGATGGCCAACATTTCTAAAAAAAAGGCTACGCAATATTCACCAAATGTATCAATTCGATCCCTGTATGGCACTCCTAATGCATGGTATCCCGGGTTGCGAAAGGTACTGCTTCCGTAATTCATGAGAATACCTGAAAATATAACGACAGAATATATTATGCAGGTGCTATGAAACATTTTTAAAAGTTGAACGTTTGCTTCTGATGTGTTAATTGGCTCAAGACAAATAGGTTCGTATCGATTCTGATCATTTAAGATCATCCTCTTCTTCGTTTCGATGAATTCCAATACATCTTCAATTTCACGATGCTGATAAAGAATGATGAGAGGAACAAAAATGAGCAGACCAATTGCAGCTAACGCGCCGTTCAAAACGAAAACTGTTTCAAAGAAGGTAGAAAATTCGACTGTCATCAAGTACCCAATCACCCACATAATGTATAAAAACATGATACCAATGTGAAACGCAAGGTAATAGTATTTGACGCGTTTCGAAAATTCTGCGGACACGTATATTCCCCCATTGAGATAGTAAAGCCAATACATCATTGGGCGATCGCGCCACATTTCCCGAACCGATTTCACCGTCATTTTTGTTTTCTTAAAATTAACCAACTGAATTCGATTCTCCGATTGTAAAAACAAGAAACGATGAGTGAAACAGTGGCTGACGTACTTCGATAGAAATCGAATAAGAAATTCCCCCAAAAAATAATTACAGACTGTTTTAAAAGTATAGGTACACCTTTTTATGAAAATATGTTTATACAGTGCATTTTAAAGTACAAATACCATCGCGTTACTATATGAAAACTTCAACTTTGTAATAGGGACAATATTATTTTCAAATATAATACAAAAATTTGTATAATTTTTTCATTTGGATCAGGTCATGCAATGTGGCCAAAACTACAAGATAGCGTGAAAGTTGCAACGAAATAAGCTGAAAAACAGTTACAACTTCACTCTTATATAATTATTTTTCTGGTGACCCACACCTCAGGTGATCAATAATGCAGAGCATTATTCTTCTGAGTCAATTGTCGAGTGAAGCACTATGGTGTTGCTAAGGACTGTATTCTTAAACATGACGTGGAATTTGAAGTTATCAAAACACCATTTCCATATTTCCTGGGCCATGCAAAATTTCATTTTGAGAGCTGAAAAATTGGTGATTTTGCAGAGAATATGACTTCAATATAACAAATGAACCAAACTCTTATTGTGAATGTATTTAATCTATTATTTAAAAAATTGATGAAAACTATCCCAAATGTAAACGGCCGTTCTATCCCCCCGATCTCCTCCATTTTTTTCTTTTTTTTAAGAATAGTATCAACGATCAAGCATTGGCTTCATCTTTTGTCTTTCTCAGGTGACACTGAATCGCAATTTTTTTCAACGCATTTCTTATAGGAGTCTCTTTTTCTGATCATCTGTTCCGTCATATTTCCAAGGTACAATTTTCGTTTGGGTCTAAGACTACTCAACGGATCAAGTATTTGAGCTATTGAACATCTTCATACACTCACTTGGAGCAAAGAAAAGCGCGGACATCTGACTTGACTTTCAGATTTTAACAAGTTTTTCCAATTGATGTACCATTTACTTAGTAGAAAAATAATTATTATTTTAGGAGGAGACTTCTGGCAAGTGTTACCAATTGTGCCCCAAGTACGCACTTCGGGCAGAAAAAACTGCACGTACAGGAGGAGGAAAATTTGAACATCCTGGCATTACCTCTTCTTGGTCTTCTGAAGACGGTTTTCGTGTTCTTTTTTTTTTCTGGATTACCCAACCGTTTTGCCTGGTACACTAATATTCGGACGGTTGTGCACTTCATGAATGTGATCACGGTACGTTGACACCGCCTTCGCCACGAAAGGACACACCAACCAGCAATGTTTCGGATCAAGACCTTCCCCAATGAACCCTGTAAAAGAATTGGGCTGTATACCAAACAATAAAAAAAAATTAGATGCCATTGCAGGATGGCAATGGTAGCGATGTCCCGAGACCCCTCCTATCATATATACCACGTAGGACGAAATTTTTTCAAGTCCCCTCCCCAAACTCCATGATGTCATTGTCCGCGAGCGCGCCGTGTGTCGTCCGGCCAAAAACTTGAAAAACTTTTGACTGCTATTGTATATAGCTTGGAGCATGAAATGTTCCTAAACTTCAAAAAAGTTCGAATCCTATTTTATATGGCTTGGAGGATGAAATTTCTTGAAGTCTCCCTTCTATCATAATATAGCTTAAGAATGAAAATTTGTCGACAGGAAATCAGTTTTATGGGGCGTTTTTGAGAAACGCCATCCGGCAAAAAACTTGGAAGAAACGACGGCTTCCTTAACAAAGTTAAACGAGGAACGCAGTGAACCTATTTTATGAGTCATATGGGATATGGTATTCAGAATTCAAGGAAGCCTAGACCTAGATAAGCTAGTATAAAGAAGGCCTAGACTCACTGTAAGCTTAGTATAATAATATAGTTTGAGAATCTAAATTTTTCTCGAATCTCGAGCTATATATATGATAGAAGGACGACTTTAAAAAACCTTTTTATGAGTCATATGGGATTTGGTATTGAGAGTTTAAGGTAGCCTAAATCTAGATAAAGCTAGTATAAAGAAGACCTAGACCTACTATAAGCCTAGTGTAATATAGTTTCAGAGTCTAAATTTTCATATGTGATAGCTCGAGAGTTGAAATTTTAACAGAGAACCTGTTCTATGGGGGGCTTTTTCAGAAATTCGCCGTGCGCCGTGCGCTGTCCACCGTCCGGCAAAAAACTTGGAAAAATTTCGACTCTCGAGCCATATATGATAGGAGGGGGACTGGGAAGAATTTCGACTGTCGAGCTATATATGATGGGAGGGGGACTTGGAAAAACGAGGACTTCCTTAACGAAGTTAAACGAGGAACGCAGGGAGCCTGTTTTATGAGTCAAATGGGATTTGGTATTGAAAATTCAAAGAAGCCTAGACCTAGATAAAGCTAGTATAAAGAAGGCCTAGACCTTCTATAAGCCTAGTACCTATAATATAGTTTGAGTCTAAATTTTTCTCGAATCTCCAGCTATATATTCCAAGTCCCTTTCATATCATATATCGCTCAAGAGTCGAAATTTTTCCAAGTCCCTCTCCTATCATGTATGGCTCGAGAGACGAAATTTTTTCAAGTTTTTTGCTGGCACGGCAAATTTCTCAAAAAGCCCCCATAAAACAGGTCCCCTGTTAAAATTTCGACTCTCAAGCTATATATGATAGGATGGGGACTTGGAAAAACAAGGGCTTCCTTAACGAAGTTAAACGAGGAACGCAGGGAACCTGTTTTATGAGTCAAATGGGATTTGGTATTGAAAATTCAAGGAAGCCTAGACCTAGATACAGCTAGTATAAAGAAGGCCTAGTCCTTTTTTAAGCCTAGTATAATATAGTTTGAGAGTCGGAATTTTTCCAATAGCTTGAGAGTCGAAATTTTTATAAGTCCCCCTCCTATCATATATAGCTCGAGAGTCGAAATTTTTCCAAGTCCCTTTCATATCATATAAAATAGCTCGAGAGTCAAAATTTTTTGTAAGTCTCCCTCGTATCATATATGGCTTGAGAGTTGAAATTATTCCAAGTTCCCCTCCTATCATACATAGCTCGAGTGTCGAAATTTTTCTAAGTCCCTCTCCTATCATATATGGCTCGAGAGTCGAAATTTTGACAGAGAACCTGTTTTATGGGGGGTTTTTTGAGAAATATGCCGTGCGCCGTCCGCCGTCCAGCAAAAAACTTGGAAAAATTTCGACTCTCGAGCCATATATGATAGGAGGAAGACTTACAAAAAATTTTGACTCTCGAGCTATATATGATATGAAAGGGACTTGGAAAAATTTCAACTCTCGGGCTATCATATAAAGCTGGGGATTCGATGTCTAGGCTTCCTTGAATTTTCAATACCAAATCCCATTTGACTCATAAAACAGGTTCCCTGCGTTCCTCGTTAAACTTCTTTAAGGAAGCTGTCGTTTTTCTAAGTTTTTCGCTGGACGGCGCATGGCGCACGGCGGACGGCAAATTTCTCAAAAAGCGTCCCATAAAACAGGTTCCCTATTAAAATTTCGACTCTCGAGCTATATATGATATGAAAGGGACTTGGAAAAATTTCAACTCTCGAGCTATCATATATGGCTAGAGATTCGAGAAAAATTTAGATTCTCAAACTATATTATTATACTAGATTTATAGTATCTCTAGGCCTTCTTTATATTAGCTTTATCTAGGTCTAGGCTTCCTTGAATTTTCAATACCAAATCCCATTTGACTCATAAAACAGGTTCCCTGTGTTCCTCGTTTAACTTCGTTAAGGAAGCCGTCGTTTTTTTCATGTCCCCCTCCTATCATAATTATATAGTTCGATAGTGGAAATTTTTCCGAGTTTTTTGCTGGACGGCGCACGGAAAATTTCTCAAAAAGCCCCCCATAAAACAGTGAAAGAAACGTTCTCCTCATGTGTACGAGTGGACATTATATTTCGAAAGGATTGACACACACGTCGAAATATTAAAAAAAAACCATGAATCAGGTTCCCTGTTAAAATTTGGACTCCCATCGTATACAACTTGGAGGATGAAATTTTGTCAGCCCCCCCCCCTATCATGCATAGCTCGAAGGTCGGAATTTTTCTAATTCCCGCTTCTATCATATATAGCTCGACGAGAGTCAACATTTTTTTAAGTCCCCGTTCTATCATATATGGCTAGATGGTCGAAATTTCTACAAGTCCCCCTCCTCTCCTTCCCCGTGACGTCATCAACCACGTGTCTTCATCAACCTCCCTTGCGCTCGCGCTCCCGGACAAAAATTTTCTGAAAGTACCCCCAACAAAAGGGATAACCGGTTCCTCGACTCCTATCGTATATAGATGGAGGATGAATTTTTTTCATTTCCCCACCTATCATTTATAGCTCGAAGGTCGACATTTTTCTAAGTCCCCTTCCTATGATATATGGCTAGAGGGTCGACATTTTTCTAAGTTTCCTCCTATAATATATAGGTCGTGGGCCAATATTTTTTTAAGTCCCTCCTCCTCTCCGTGACGTCATCAACCTCGCTCGCGCACAAAAATTTCCTGAAAGTCAAGAAACGGGATGGTGGGTTCCCCACTACAAAAAAGACTGCAGGCAGTAGCGAACATGCCTCATCCAGGGACAAAGAGGAAACGTTTTATATGCAAGTGATCAAATATACATATGTACTGTACCAAGTTGAAATTTAAAATAAATGTGGATACGAATAAGTATGTTGAAATCAAAAATCACACTTGTATCCACCGGGACGCAATACGTTCGAAACGTCCCGAAAATAAATGTTAAGGTGGATACAAGTGTCAATTTTTGATTCTAACATGATACTGTATGTTAGGCTGACCAACTCCACCTTTCTTAAATTATTCTAGTACTAGCGGTTGGCGACGCGCCTCCGGCGCGCCTGACCGCTAGCTGTGTGTTGAGTAGATATCTGTGTTTTATAGGTATCTGTATCTTGTAGGTATGTGTGTTTTGTAGGTATCTTGGAATTCAGATGAATTTTTAAAAAAGAAACAGTGGAAAGAGTTTTGCAAAATTCACAACTATTCAGTTCAAAAATAAGAAAATAGATACCAAAAACTGCGACTGTACTTATAAAAATATATCAAAGTTCCGAGTCGCACAAAAATAAAATCACCAAATTAAATTTTTTACACACTAATTCACTTGAGAGCTGACTTAACACGTGAAGCCTGTATTCATCGCAGCAGAATACAGACAAATCCATTGACATTTCGCCAGTCCCTAAGAAAACACACGGACAACAGGTAAAAAAAAGGGTAATTTCCGCTAGCCCATACGCAGTGCGCACCGTGTCTAGACATTGGTTCTTGTATGAGATACCGGATGTAAAATCCTTTATGTAGGTGTTTTTAAAACTGTGAATAAAATAACTTGCTTAGTATGGAAGTACAGCGAATACTGTAGTCACAAAATTTCCTCCTAAAAATCTGGAACCGGGCTCATTCGAAAGGAAATTACAGGGGCTACAATTTTTGTTCTCTTCAATTTTTCATAAAAATGAGTTATACTCGAGTTATCACAATAATTCAATTCTCGAAACTGCGCCACTCAACGCGCGTAGGTCTAACGTACATGGCAAGCTACACGACCACGTTTTTTTATATTGAAAAAAGTCATTGTTTTCGCCCTTTTTTGAAATTACTCAGCACCTCCCCGTCAAATTTTTATTTTTAGGAGTCTATGTGCTGCTCTGGGATGAGGACAATATATCCTGAAAGTTTGAATGCGATCGGCCCAGTAGTTCTCGAGTTATAAACGGACAGGAGGACAGACAAACTTTCTGCTTTATATATTAGATACTGTATATTGAGCTGACTAGTGGTGGACGCCTAACTCACTAAATCTTGAGCTGACTGGCTCGCAAAAGCTCACTCTTTCCAGTCGTTCACCCCTTATTCTGTATTAGTACATATACTGTATTTTGAGCGAACTAAAATTTGGCCCATTGAGGCCTACGATCTTACGATCTGGGACTCAAGAGAAGACCTTATCGAGGTTGAATTGGACATGGTGCTCGTTAGGTATTTGTGGAAACGTGGGGGACATTGAAATCATCTGCAAAATGTCGTTTAGAGAGGGGGGTGGGGATACAGTTTATTTGATTATTTACGGCATGAGGAATTAAGAGAGGAACATTCCAAACCTCTTCCTGGGGGACGCCATTTTTTGGAATTTTTGGCAAATTATTTTGGTCCGTCTGAAGAAAGATTGTATTGGGCTCAAATTAAAGATAGGATTGAGATAGAAATTTTATAGGTTCCAACTATACCTTTAACGTTTCAGGTATTTGCGCTAGGGGTGATAACATATTTTTGTCTCACCCTGTATAATATGATGTGTGGAATTTTTCTCAGATGACTAGCAAGTTTTTTTGCCGGCCGGTGGACGCAAATCCCCCTAGGTCTAGCTAGTATGAGCCTAATAAACAGTATATTAGGCCTAGTATAATGAAGACCGAAGGTTGAAATTTTAACAGAGAACCATTTCTATGGGGGTTTTTTGAGAAATTTGCCGTGCGCCATCCGGCGAAAAACGTGGAAAAATTTCGAATCCTAGGCCTACTGTTGTACATAACTTGGAGAATGAAATTTTTTCAAGTCCCCCTTTTATCATAATATAGCTCGAGAGTGTAAATTTTTTCAAGTCCACCTTCTATCGAGGTCGAAATTTTCTGAGAGACCGAAGTAGGTCAGAGGTTTCCAGCCAAAATTCCTTCAAGTCTCTACGTTGAATAACTAAACCTTTTAAATTTCGAGCTACCTATGTAGTTTGAAAAAACTTTGAACTCTTATTCTTGTGGATTGGAACAAAGAGAAGTCATGAGTTGAGAAAAAAATCGTCTGTCATTGCACGCGGCTCGCACGAATTATTCAACCTTAAATTTTTCTTGAAACAAGAAACCGCATTCTAGCGCTGTCTTTTTCTCAATAAGACTCTCTAAAACAACCAACCTTACTTTCCTCTTTCTACTCTCTTTCTTTCTTTTTTTCAAATTTCAACATTTGATCAGTTTGGTGAATACAAGGAAAGGTATGACGTAGTAGTCCCCTCTTTCTCTTTCTCTTAAAAAATACGTTACTTTCGATCAGCGCTCAAGAAGTCTCTTTGAATGGTATCATGCTCGCGTACACATATCGTAAACGTCGACGCATTCGACTCTGCACTAAATAATGCATTGTTGTTTGATATTTTTTCGTACGTATTTGGGTGGAAAGTTCGAACCGCAGTTTTTCAGTTTCGTTCGATTTTTACTCTCGTAGTTCGTCCGACCTTGCCAAATTCTTTGGCCAAGTTTACTGCCCAGATGAGTAAGCCACCTACCTGTTATGTTCGGATGTCGCTGCCGTGGTGGTAATCTCATTTTTTTTTTATAGATATTTCGCACTTCAACTCTAGGGTGACAATTTTTTTACAGTGAAGTTACACGTAATTTGAATACCTAATTTACTTCGATAAAATATACAAGTTTTTATTTGAAAATACAAAATACGCAAATTTTACGCTACCTCGCTTCACGAAAATTCCTGTCCTAGACGAAGATGTCATCATCTCCTGCAAAAAATGTTTCACTCGTAATTAGGACAAAAGATACGGATAAATAATTTTCTACGATGCGTAAAAGTGGATATTGAATTTGTCGGTTTCCGGAATTTTCCTCCATTCGTCATTTCGGTTTGAGAATCTAACAGCTAGTATTCTGGCGGATATTTAGAATTAAATTTAAGGTTGAAAAGTCTCGTAATTAATTATGAGAATTTTTTATTTGACATGAATGCTCATTGCATGCGCATATTTACGTTCTCGCAAATTATTTGCGTTGGGTTAGAAGGTAATTTGAAGAAAAAATTCGCCAAACTAATCAAATACGATAAATTTAAGAATAAGAATTTTGAGGATTTACGAAAAATTTAGAGACATTGCATATTCTCGTTTTCTTTTTATTATTATTCTTTGTCCTCTTCGTCTTCTACTTCTTTTTTCTTCTTCTTAGTCCTCTGATACCTATAATCAATCTTTTGAAATTCTTTAAGTCTCTAAAGTAGGTCAAATGCCTAGTTCTGTGAGCTTAACGACTTTGCTACTCGCAGACAGAGTCGGTGGTAAAACGAAGCGATAAATTTTAGTGAATTTTCGGTCAACATTGCACCGACTCCAAATCGAAGTCGATTTCGAGAGTCGACTCTCGGTCGAAATAGCGAGCGGATTTTGCGTGAACCTCGCATTTTTGCAAATACGTCGCTCACAAAATACAAATTTCTATTTCTCCAAGACTCTTGAAATCACGTAGTTAAGATGAAAAAAAAAAGAAAAAATCTTTTGAATTGATAAATTAAAAATTTATCCATCAGTGAGTATAAGACAAGAATTTCAAGGAAGAAATTGGAGGAGTGTCCAGATGACCTTGACCTAATTTAAAGAGAAATTGATGAATTAAACTATCGGAAAATTTTTAGCTTTAAATTTTCGTAGATGAGAAACTTGAAAATATTTTGAGCTCCAAATGAGATGTTGTTGAAGAAGATTTGTAGAAATTTCTGGAATAAATCAACACCTACGAGAGATTATAAACGATTCCGAGTTCTGAACGCCCATTTTAGAGGAATTGGGAGAGTTACGAGCTCGAAACTTGACGTCACCAAAAAGCCCGAAGAATATCCAATACAAATTATCCGCGCTGCAGAGGAAGAATTCTACTATAGAAATTCATATTATGGTATCGATGCACCAGAAAAGCCACCGACCTCTGCTCCTCTCTTCCTACCTCTTCAGAATTCAGCGTCGGAGCATTCTTTAATAAGTCCCGTTTTCCTCACTATTTAAACAGCTGCAAGTCGTGCACTCTCATCCTTTACCTGATACAGTAAAGACCAATTCCTCACCCTTCTCTCCCCCAGCAATTATTTGTGACCTAAATTATCGACGATTTATTAGAATACTTTTTATAAAAATCAATTTTCTTCCAAATATCCCACCTGGTGTATGTGAATCAAAGTTTGAAATTTCTCCAATCCTCCCTTCTCCTTATCCATAAGCATATGGTCGAAACTGTCCCAGGTCTCCTGCATGAGCTCGGTGATTGGAACTAACCCAAGTTACCCTCTTATCCCTCATAAAGATGGCCAGACCAATCGGACTTTGCCAAGTCTTCATAAAAATCATATTTTTTGAAGAAAACGTATCGATTCCAAATCGACTCACTATTTCGACCAACAATCAACCAAATCGACCCAAAATGACTGGAATCGTCGACGTCGAAATTGAGTCGACTTCTGGGTAGTATAGATTGATGTTGCCGACCCAGGGTCGATTATACAAATACTTCATTCATTGGTAAAAGATTTTTTATTGACGTTGATATTGCGTAGATTTCAAGGGCACAACTTTATCGAGGTCGCAAACTTCTTGGATCGTTTTAATTCATTTATGTCTACTGACACCGAAATTTCCTTCTGATAAAACCTCGCTCGAATGATAGACGTTAAGCCGCTGACAAAGACAAAGAGAACGAGTTTCAGGATCATTAGGCTCGCGGAAAAAAAAACGACTGCGAATTGCATATTATTTTTGTTGCATGTTGTAAAAATGAAAAATTCGAGACCATTCAAGGAAACAATAACGGTACATTGCGTCACCAAATTAACGGTTCAAACCTCGCTCGCGCGCGCAAATATCAAATACACATAAATCATAATTATTCACTTAGGTACAATTGTCGTAAATACGAAAAATTTGTATTCGTTGTCTATACAAAAGGGCTCCGACTTATCGTCTTATGGGAGGGAGCCCTCCTACGGAGCACGAGTTTGATCCGGGCAAATCGGCCCGCGAACTCCTTAAGACGGTGATTCTCTCTAAGACCTTCCATGACTTCTAAAGATGTCCCAGAACGTGCCAAATAATTTATATCTACTTGAATTGACTTTATTCATGTCGACGAAAAATTTGGAAAAATTGACTCCAGATCGACGTCGATATTCGATATAAAGCCCATTAGCAGTCATTGCCAGAGAACTAGAAATCGACTTGAGATCGACCTAACAGAGCAGTCGATATCAGGTCGATAGAAAAATTTGACGAAGTCGATTCAGAATCGATTCTGGATCGGTATCGATTTGAGGTTGATATAAAGTCGACCAGTGGACACTGTTAGAGAACTACAAATCGATTTGACATCTATCCCAAGAGCAGTCGGTTTCAGGTTGATAGAAAAATTTGAAGAGGTCTACTCGAAATCGACTCTAGCTCAGCGTCGATTTGCGGTCGACAAGCGTACATCATCAGGAAATTGCAGATCGACTTGAACCAACAGAGAAGTAGATTACAAGTCGATAGAAACATCAGTCACCTCAAGTACGACTTTGGATCAGCGGAAAATTGAGGTCGCAGAGAGCTACAAATCAACTTGATATTAAACCCAAAAGAGCACTCGTTTTCAGGTCGATAGAAAAATTTGAAGAAGTCGCCTCAAAATCAACTTCAGACCAGCGACGAATTGAGGTCGCAGAAAAGTCTAATCAACTTGATATCGACACAACAGAGCAGTTGATACTTGATATCAGGTCGATAGAAATATTTGGAGACGTCGATTCAAAATCGACTCTGGATCGGTATCGATTCGAGGTCGATACAAAGTCGACTAGGGCACATTGTTAGAGAACTACAAATCAACTTGAAATCGACCCAACAGAGCAGGCGATTTCAAGGGAATAGGAAAATTCGAAGAAGACGTATATGGAAATCAAGACAAGATCGGGGGCGAATTGAGGTCGCAGAGAACTACAAATCGACTTGACGTCCCCCAGCGACAGGTATTCTTTAAAGCGATGCAAAAACTTGAAAAAAATCGTGTACAAAATCGAAGATTAATTTTTTATCGTGATAATCGATCTACGACAAAAAAACATTCATAAAACGGCTTTAATTATCACAATTTCCAAAAGCTTTTACTCGACGTTTCGAAACAGCCTCGGAGTCGTCATCAAGAGGAAACGGAAAACGAACTAGAAATTACAAGAGTAGACAAGACGTTAAAAATACAAAACCCAAATAGAACATGAAATTAATCCATTCTATCTTCCCTATAACGAGTGACGTGTACGTATTCGCGAGATAAGTAACGTCAGATTTGAAATTTACATTGTTACAGCTCACTATGTGGATTACCTCTAACATTTTTCTTTTCTTAGTGTTATTTTTCCGACCTACAACAGTTATCAGATCAAAATTAAATTTATGTCCTGTATTAATAGAATGAGAGGCTTGATTTTCCACATCAATAGCATTTTGGTTCACTCTCTTCTTCACGAGTTGAAGGATCTCCCCCATATGCAATGGGTTTGAACAAGTGAAACGAAAAATCTCGTACACAACCCCAGAATTTTGTAACCGGGGGTTTTATCTTTGGTCTTCGGAAAAAAATTACGGCGTTAAATCTGCTGAATAAGGAATTCATGTACAATGTTACTTGCTCTTATCCAGCCAGTGGCAACGTAGTAGAACCGCTACTGGACCTGAGTGAGGGAGGATTCATTCTTTCCTGGCTATGCCACTGGCCACGAAAAGTAACTCGATTTCGACTTCTATTCGTATAAGTCAAGGAAGGCATTGCTGGAGCGGGGAAAATTTGATCCGAACTATTTAGCAAGAGAGCACGTTTCACGCCGATGATTTCACGGATTAAGATCCTTTTTAAAACAAACATACTTTATGTAGCTCGAGAATGTGTTCGAATGTAAATCGATGAATTATATGTTTACGAAATTCCTAATTCGTACAAGAACTTTAATTTACATTATTTTTTTTCCCAGTAAAAACTAATGAATGAACGTGCACGACCATGGATCGGATCACACGCCTTCCTGTCAATAATTAGAGATTTTTCGAGCGATACGAGGGCTTTACTTATCGTAAGACCCGACTCTATATCTTATCCTGCACAGTGTTGAGGTAATTGGACTTCGAATCGTACGCGCGCTGTACAGTAGTTATCAGCTTAATATCCCATGATTAATGAATTCGTACTCTATCGTCATCGTTTAAATGGAAAAAAGAGATAAAAAATCGAAACTCAGCAGCACTATGGCAGAAAGATGTAATCACTCCATGCATTTCAGTATTCGTATCGGTTCCTGTTGACGCGCCAGCGGTATTTTTAGGGTCGCGATCGCTCACCGAAAATGAGAGACATCGAAGCTGGTGGAGGTATCAGACTGGGCAGAGACGATGAACAAAAAGAAGTAAGTACTTTTATCACATTCTACCATAATAAAGTCCAAAGTACACCCGCTATATCCTCTATCAGTCGATATAAATTTGTTACGACCTCGACAGTGCTTCGAGTTTCGTCCCCGTCGATGCGACAAAAGCGTACGAAAAACTTCTGTGACTTGCGCAATGAGACGAAAATTAACACGCGTTCGTCGACTAAGATTTTTTTTTCGAAGAAAATCATCAACGTGTACGAATATAGGCCTGCTCGTGAGCATATGTCCATAACTTGTCGTTAAATTACAACGTAATTAACGTGCCCATGATGTAACGACGTGAGCACATCATCTTACGGACACGCAGCATCTGACCGGGCACTGTTCTTGGAACGGTAGTCTACGAATATCGTAAAATTCGAGTGAGGAAAAATATTCTCATTAATTTCGTCTACATAGTTGTAAGAAAATAATGAAGTCTTATTTTTTGTCATCGGGAGGAAAAGCCAATGTAGGTAACTAGGTTTCCACGATTACGTACACGGGCAAAAATGTGCTAAATTAAGCCATACAGAGCATACAGGTAGTGAAGATAAGAGTTGATAAACCTTTTTAACGGATCGTCTTTCGTACGGCTGTACAATTTTATAATACGTACTACAGATTATGTTAATGAAGTAATACTCCGATTTAAATTTCGTATATAGCGTCGTAAATTTTAATACGCGAAAAATAAAAAACGAATTATTATTTTATTATTATCATTACACGTACTAATAATGGTGAATTATTTCATTCTTTTACAGCCCCCTCTGAACTTATTACCGTTGGCTCTGGTTTTCTGTCTGGGAGCCAGTGAAAGTATTTGTAATTTTATTTATAAGGACCATGCGAAAAATGCGCAAGAGGAGAATCGTTATTCGTGGACCGGTACGTGAACACGAATTTTCTTCTTCGTTACTATAGCCAAAATGCAGTTAAAAGTTCCCACTAATTTCGTTGTATTCTAATCCAAGTTATTTCAAAGACACACTCGAATAATGTCATCTTTCTAGATAATGTCTTGTCATAAACTATCACCTAATCTTATATATACTTTTCTTCTACCAATACGAGTAGGGCTCAAGTTTTCTGGAAGTTTTGTCTCATTGTCTGGTGTGATTTGGTTTTCTTGAGATCTACAGTTCGTTCAAGAAAAGATATATTGATCAAAATTAAAGATGCGTTGACAGGATTGATTGAGAAGAGCGGGAAACCTTAGGGAGAGGAGACTGGCCTGGAGAAGAGCACGACGTCATCATCAAAATTTTGACGATGGAGTGAATATAGTTATAACACCCTTCCAAGTCCCCCTTCTGACACACAACAACCCCCCGCCCCTCGGTAAGTCATATTGGTTGTCGATTTTGAATTACATACAGCTTCGATCAAAAATCGACGAGAAATTTATTTCTAATAAGATCTTGGACTTAGAAGCGTCGATATATTGTTGAAATTGATAGTAGGCTGACGTCTAGTGATGGGCGATAGTCGATAGTTTCATGCTATCGATAGTCTCAAGATTTTTTTCAAGGTACTATCGAGACTATCGATAGTCCCGACAATTTTTCTTGAAACTATCGATAGTTTGTATAAAGATTATCGATCAAGAGAAAAGGACTTATGTCACGAATAGGATAGAGACTTTTCTCCTGATCGTTATTTTTTTTCGAAAAGCTTGTGAAGGAATGCATCTTAGTGTTACCAGATGATGGACGCGACTATAAAAAATCATGAAAACATGGTGTCTTGCCCATTGCACAACTGGTACCACCTGACTGATATCGTAATAGCCCAGGTTTCTGTGACATCAAACAGTGAATAACTGCTAGCAAAACTACCCAACGTTGATCCAACTGATATATTGACTCCCATGAAAATAACATAAGGAGCTAAGATCATTGTTTTTTTGTTCAATCATAACAAATTTCTTAATATTTAGAGATCGATGACTAAATGCTGAGAAGTTTAATGGTTCTAAATATATACCTCTGATTTTTTAATTAAATCTTATTCCAAATTATTTACGTTATGATCTTCGCTCCCCATGTTATTCTTATGGGAGTTACCTTATCAGTTGCCAGTTGGATCAACAAGATGGATAGTCTTGCTTATAGTTATTTGCTGATTGACGCCTGGGCTACTTATTGAACTGGCGCATATTTTCAATTTCCACTAGTCAATTCGCATCAAATTTTGTGATTTAAAAATTTTCATTAACTATCGATAATTTCTCAACTTATCAACGCGATAATCGGCGTTTTCTTTCCCCCAACGAAACTAACGTTATAGTATCGATAGTTCCGAACACTACTGACGTCAGTAAACAAAGTCGACAAGGAGTCGAATCATGTTGACTACATTTCAACTCATTTCTCACAATAATTACGAGTTAATTTTTAGTCAACTTTTCCAAATTTTTGATCGACATGAAATCGACTGTTCTGCGATTTTGATAAACATAGATTTGTAGCATTACTCCGGAAATAGATGCTGATCGATTTTCAATCGGCTTCAGTTGACGTCAAAATCTTAGACTTCTACTTAGAATTAAATGTACCCCGATAAACCATGTTGAGTCCATATGGACGTCCATTTTGAGTGGATCTATTTCCGCCCAACATCTACCGCAAAATTTCGGGAAGTCGAATCAAAATCCTACTCTCACTTTATTCTTTTGACTCGATATCGATATCGAAATTGAGTCGATTCGTGTTGTTGGATTAATGTCGACTAAGGACCTACGCCGACTTTGGGTCAATTAAACATTATTCTTCGGCAAAAGTCTTGCAATCGTCGTTGGAATTTCGTAGGTTTCAAGTGCACAACTTAATCACAACCGAGGCGACACTTGGTATTAGATTTCAATGTAGACTGAAAATCGGTTTAGATATTGAGTCGATTTATCAAGCATAATTGAGATTCTCAATGATCTTCGTTTTATAATCAAGACTACGCCTTTTTGTCTGCGAGTAGCGAAGTCACCAAACACGCGGACGCTTCAAAGGGGTGACTATACATCGACTCCAGAGCGTTGTCAACTTCAGGTCGATTTAAAAACAAGGGTGGTAAGCGATTCGATTTTAGGGCTTAAACTTGAGGCTTACCTTTCAAGTAGAATTTCTTTTCGCATAATTTTAAGGCTTGAACTTGAAATGAAATTTCTTTTCGGTTAAACTTAAAGCTTATCTAAGACTTATAAGTTTCAACTTGAAGCTTAAGCTTAAAGCTCAAAGCCAAAAATACAAAACATATTTTTGTTGAAAAAAAAAAAAAAAATGTTTTGGTTTTAAAAAAACATGTTTTTGTTTTTAAAAAAATAAAAATATGTTTTCGACAGAAAAAACATTTTTTTGCTTTTTTTCAAATTTTAAGCTTTTGTTTCGCTTAATAAGTCGCTCAATTAAGCGAATGGAAAATTGTTTCGCTTATCAAGTCGCTTAATTATAAGCGAATGAAAAATCGTTTCACTCTAGCTTATTTACAGCATAAAACTTTAATAAAAGCGTACATATTTCATTATTACAAATCGTCTGTAATCGACGCAACAGAGCAGTCGATTTGAGGTTGCAAAAAACTTTGGAAAAGTCGACTCATGATTACATAACGTCACAAAATGAGTCGAAATGGAGTGTCGACTCCATATTAACCTGATAACGACGAAGACGTACAGTCCGATTTGGAGAAGTTTTAGTCGATATATTGAGCTAATTTTCGATCGACGCGGGCGCTGGGTATCGACCGAAAATCAACATCAAGACAAGACGCCAAATCGACAGTCGAGTCGACGTGGTTGATCGAGGTATACCGACATGAATATCGAGTCGTCATAAGGTCAGACTTTTTTACCTCATTTCAAGTGATTTCGTACGTCAATTTTTAATTCCAGTTAAACTCTCTTGATTCTTGGGATCTCAATATCCAGTGGTGTGAAATGAAAACGTAAGCTGTTCAAAGTCTATTCGACTTCAAATTGACGTCGAAATTATCAATTCAAAAGTCGACTGTTTACCGACCTCGCGATTAAAACGAAACTGGTCGATTTGCCAGGTCAATTTTCCATAATTTGTATTAGTCTGAAATCAACTCCTCTATTTGTTGTTTTATAGCAATGTACGCTGGTCAACTTGAAATCGACCTCTGATCGACGTCGAGCTGGAATAGATTTTGAGTCGCAACTCCTCCGAATTTTTTACCCCTCTCAAATTGACTGCTCTGTTACGTCAATTGCAAGTCGATTTTTAGTTTTGGGTATTTTAAGCTGGTCAACTTCAAATCGACGTCGATCTGGAGTTGATTTATTGTCGCCTCCTTGTAGCATTCGGTCTGTTTGGTGACTTCGTTACTCGCAGACAGAATGCGTAGTCAGAATTATATACTGAAGGCTACCCATAGAGAATGTTAACTATGGTTAACCAGTACAGTAATGTCGAATCAGCAGAGTATTTATGAGGGGCTGAGAACAAACTCTCCAGGGGACCTTCAAGAACCTGTAGAATCATTTTCAACTAATCAATCAGCTTTTTTTTTCGTCTATTGGAACTTTTGTATTTCGAAATCTGATACCAGACGTCGACTGATTTTTGACTCAGAATCTGAAACTCCATCAGATTGTGAACTAAGTTTTTTACCGATGAATGATGCATAATCAATAGAGGACTGATTTAGAAGATAATTTTTGGAAGGTAAGTTTACGACTTTCTTGCTATTTGAGTAAAACGAAAACAAAATTGGAACGGCAGCGGAGAACCCGGAGTCTGCATTGCCTCTGGAAAACAGTCAGCCTATACTTAAAATTGTGCACGTTTTAAAATCCCAAAATGTACTAAACTTTATGAAGAGACATAGTGATACCTTAATTCTTTTGGATGAAGAGAACACTTTTTCCTCTAACTCTTCATCTGCTTCATCTTTCTTTTGTTTTCGTTCTTGGAAACGCATGCTGGGACTACAAAAATAATCTAAAAGGTGAAGCAGGTCATAGCTTTCGCCAAATTTAGGTTTCTTATAATTTACTTCAGAAAAATTTCTATGATCTAAAATCTTTCCGAGACAAATTCTTTTAAACACATCAACCTAAGCTGACTTAGGGCGATGACGTCACAAGTTAAGGATGTCATCAAAGTCGGACGCGGGCGTTTTCTGAGGATGTACCATTTCCCGAACAAACAAAACAAAGTTCTCTCATTTTTTTTCTTCTTTTCCTCTTATTTATTAGGGTCCCGGACCTCCTTAGGCTCCTTCCGTAAATCCGACCCTGATCAACCAAACATGGACATTAATTTCTGGTCCACATAATGCCGTGAGTCGACTCAATTTCGATATGGACGATGAGTCGACGGTTAGAAGGAGCGGTCGATTTTGACTCGAGTCATTTTGGGCATTGGGTAGAACTCGGTCAAAATAACCGACTTGGAATCGGTACGGCACCGTTCATCGGGCTGTGAAAGAGATCCCACGATTTTTTTGGGAATGGGCCTGGGGAACTTTTAAATATGTAGAAGGTTGAGAAGAAATACAACACGACAATTGAATCTACAGCTGGCAAACATGGTTTCAAAGATTTTTTCAGTCAATCCGAGTGAACTTGAAAATTGCTTCCTCGATCGCAAACTGAGCCGCCTTTGTAACACAATATTTGAATTTTGCGGCACTGCCGTCAGATACTGCAAAAATTGAAAAATAACAAAATATATATTTGAAAATTCCTTCCTTCATAACAATTTATAATTGTAGTCCCACTAGTCTTTTTCAACAGGGCCATCATCGTTTTTCTTGGGAATACATCCGCAGAAAGTTCCATATTTATGCGGATGAATTGAACTACTTTAAGGACTTGGGAACTTCTTGGCTTTTACCTCCATAGACGGAGGAATTACAAAAATTGCAAATAATTGAAGAAAGCAGAGAGACGTTATGGGAGAGAGCTGACTTATTTGAGGAACTTCGAAAAATATGAAGTCGCGAGCTATAATGAAGTTAGAACGTCTCATGAAGAAAATGGGAAATTAGTCGAGTCATGTTCAACTTGATGAGACAGACGTCTCAAGTTCCTCACGCTGTTTTGTACTTTCCACCGGGTCCTCGTTTTCACAGACTGATATTTTCAGGAATAGAAACGTCTTAATACCTACTTCTATAATCATTTTTATTAATCCAAAGTTGTTTTTTCAGGTATCTACTCAACTCTGATGAGGATAACAGGTGCCTTATTTATCGGAATTCTGATGGAAAAACTAAAGCGAATTGCTTTGTCTGTACAATTGTCTTTCTTATTGTTAATCCCCGGCCTCTTCATCATCTATTTTACGGATTTCCAGAACTCGTTTTTCTTCTTCATCGGGGATTTAATCGTTAAATTCGTGTCAGGTTAGTTCGACAAAGATCTTCTGGCTTACTAATGTACACAATTTTGTTATAAAAACAACTTTCATGAATTGACTTAAGCGAATGGTGGCTGTATTGCCTCTTGTTCATGGACTTTCTTACAACGATTTTGGTCTTATGGTTGGCTGCTTCTAACCCTTGCATAGCTAATATACCAACCTTAAATTAATATTTCAGGAATGGAAGCCAGCGCCATCGTCTACATAGCCCTCTATAACACTCCTAAGAAACGTACCAAACTCTTGTATTCAATAGTTCCTGTGATGGTGCTCAGTTACTACACGCCGCAGGTGGTCAGGTCGTACCGACATTATCACTCGATGACCGAATACGAGGAAATTCTGATCGTTATTGCTGTGGCCGTTGTATTTTTATGTCTATCTCGATTTTACGTAGATGCGCCAGTTACTAAAAGTCAATCCGATGATTTGGAATCAGAAAGCGAGATCAAATCGTCCGATATCGGATCGGATGAGTGCTCGACGTCGACTTTTGACTCGGACGACGACCCGGAAGCCAAATTACCGCAATGGATGGACAGTACACATCCATCTTTCGCAATTTCCTTCTTCATTCTCTTCAGCGTATGGCCTAAGGTTGGATTGCTCATACTCATTGACCGGTACAAACCGGAACTTATGCTGGAGCGCGAAGAACAGACCATCGATCATATAACCGCTCTTGTAATGTTGATCTCTTCCGTGATCGGCTTCTTATTTCTGAATTACTGCCGACGAAAAACATTTCTCGTGATGTACAGCGTTATCTTACTCATCTCTTCTGTATCTAACGCGTTTTTCGAATATTTATTCGACGGCGTCGATCCCCAATACAAAGTTCCGATTTTTAGTTTTTTACCATTGGTCAGCGTTTGGATTAATTTAGGTCTGACTACGATCGGCTCGTGGACAATGATGATGGTGGTCATGGGTGAATTGCCTACATCGAAAAAACGGGGTTTAGTTACCGGTATTTTTTGGGCCGTGATGTTGTTACAAAGTTTTATCGTGAAAGCTTGGTTGACATGGATGGGAGGTAGTTTGTCATTGTATAGATTTCATTTACTCATGGTGCTTATCGCGCTTAAAGTACTGATGTGGGCGCGCACTTACGCCATCGACGGGCGCGAAAAAACGCAAGAGCAAATAGACATTTTGTGGGAGGAAGTGATAATTCGTAGAAAAAGACGATATAAATTCTATAGGAAATGTTTGATGTGTTGCTTGACGACGGAGAGATTAGAAAACCATCATGAGATTAAAACATCATGATATATATCAGAAATACGAAATAAGATTTATGTATTCCAAAATCGGGTACAGTCTTTCTGTGATTTAAAAGTTCCTGCAAAAGCAGATTGATACGAGTACAATTTTTCATCTCATATTATTTCTCTCATATATGTTATTATATTGTTTGTAATTTATATTTTTGTACCTTACGTTATTCACCAGGTGTGCTTAGAGTAAATACATATTTAATTTCATCGTTACATCGAAGACTTGAGCGATATTTCAGGACACGAGCCTCGTAGCAGCCAGCGTCAAAGCAGAGGAATAAGTTCTTGGTTTTTTTAGACTTGTAGGGAATTGCGTTTGAACTTTTTCAAGTACTCGTACTGAGAAAACGTCCCGATAAACCACGTCGACCATCGATTGGAGGCCAACTTTCGGTCAACTTTCAGCGTCGACCGACCAAATCGACGTCATCATCAACCCGACCGAGAAATAACTTCTTTCATAGTCGTGGTCCAAATTGCGACGACATTATATAGTTGAAATCCACCTCACGTCGACGTCGATATCAGGTCGATTTTGAGTCTTGTTGATCGGGGCTTAAAATCGACTGCTCTGTTGCGTCGATTTCAAGTCGATTTGTTACTCAACGATAATGTATTCTGGTAGATTTACAGTCACCCCATTGTAGCATCCTGTCAGTTTGATGACTTTGATACTCGCAATCAGGAACAACCGTGGAAAAATTTTCACCATATGTGTACAGCTGTGGATAAGAGTCTGAAGATTCTAAAGAAAATGGTCAATAATTTGTCACAACTAATTACCAAGGAGCGATAGGGGTAAGGAACCCACCAATGGGTCGTCTCCGCTATACTGAGTGAATAATGTGAGTGCACAACTTACAACTATTTTAAAAATGAGAAAAATGTAACATACTCGCCTTTACATTTTTGAAGAATGTTCAATACTGGACCGATCATCCGGCTATGTATAAGAAATGCGTAAGAGGGTGGCTTGAGATAGACTTTGTAAAAAATTGCCAATATTTGGTTACAACTAATTTAAAAGGGGAAGTGGAGTGAAGAACTCATGTTTATTGTACTAAGTGAAGAATGGGAGTGCACGACTTAGAGCTATTTTTAAAATGAGAAAAGTAACATACTCGCCTTTATATTTCTAGAGAATGTTCAATACTGGACCGATCATCATCTAGCTACATACAAGGAATGCGTAGGAAGGTGGCTTGAGATAGAATTTGGAAAAAATTGCCAATATTTGGATACAACTAATTTAAAAGGGGAAGTGGAGTTAAGAACTCATGTTTATTGTACTAAGTGAAGAATGGGAGTGCATGACTTACAGCTATTTTAAAAATGAGAAAAATGTAACATATTCGCCTTTACATTTCTAAAGAATGTTCAATACTGGACTAATCATCTGGCTACATATAAGGAATGCGTAGGAGGGTGGCTTGAGATAGACTTCGAAAAAAATTGCCAATATTTGGTTACAACTAATTTAAAAGGGGGAGATGGGTGAAGAACTCATGTTTATTGTACTAGGTGAAGAATGGGAGTGCACGACTTACAGCTGTTGTGAAAGTGAGGAAAATTTAATATATTCGCTTTTACATTTCTGAAGAATGCTCAATGCTGATTCTAAAGAGGAAGAGGGAGAGAATTGGAGATCGGTGGCCCCTCTAGAGCATCCGAGGCATTATATGAAATGTTGGAGTCTTTTTTCCATAAAGGTCACGTTATGCGATGACGTCATGATCCGAGCTCGTGATTTTGTCGAGCTTTTTCTGCCCGATTTGGTAGTCATTTTCAAAAATTCCTACTCTAAAGTACCTACGGATAATTCATATTGAAGTGTCCTTAAGCTTTTTGGTGATGTCACTTTGCGAGCTCGTAACACTCCAAGTTTCTTTTAAATGAGGGTTCAGAACTCAGAGTCGTTTTAAATTCTCTTGCATTACGTGTGCATTTACATAATCCGAGCCCAGAATTTCAAGTCTCTGTCCTAAGAAAGTTTACAGCGAAATTTTCTCGGTGATTCAAGCAATAAATTTCTCCCTTAATTAGGTCGTCATCTGGAATCGGAAGTTTCTTTAAAAAAATGTACCCCTTTTAGATTCCACATTAAAAAAATTAGCATTGAAAAAGTTTCTGTAAAATTCTAGAGTTGATGTATGGTTCATTGATTTGGAAATTAGAGTCTGATAAGACTTTGTAGGTTTCAACAGGGAACCTGTTTTTTCGCGGGGTAAATTGAAGAAAGATGACGGGTGCCAGGCGGCGAGCGGCGTCCGGTAAAACGTGGAACTTGGAAAGAACTCATGGTCTCTTTAGCAAAGAACTTGTTTTATGGGGGATCTATGACATTAGAGGTACATGTGATAGGGGGCTAGGAGGAACTCAGAAAAAATTTCGACCTCCGAGGTGTACATGGTAGGAGGTCGACTTTTAAACAACCTTGAGGTTGCCGGCCGGTTGGACGGCGGAAGGCGATATTTTTTCCACCCCCCCCCCAATAAAGCGAATTAAATCCTTATGAGTACGAGCCATCGGTATTATTTAAAATAAATAATAACCCCCCGATAAAACTGGTTCCCTATTGAAATTTCGACCTCCAAGCTATATATGGTTGAAGGTCGACCTCTAAACGACCTTGAGGTTTCCGGACGGCGGATATTCTTCCCGAACCCCCCTCCGATAACACAAGTTCCCTGTTGAAATTTCGACCTTGGAGCTATAGGTGATAAGAGGGGGACTAGGAAAAATTACATATATATAGCTCCAAAATCCAGGCCTGGAACGTCACAACTTGATGACGTCATTGATCAGATCCCACGTTGCCCATAAAACAGGTTCTCTGCCACCCCTCGTTCAACTCCGTTAAAGAACCCGTGAGTTTTAATGAATCTAATGCAATCAAGCATAGAAAATTAAGCATTTTGAAAAATCTCACGAGAGATAAAGGAGGGGAAGGCCTCAAGGCAAATCTCACGATATCTCACAGAGAGGGTCAAAAAAATCACAAAAATCACCTTATGTAATTTATAGACGCCCCCTCTCGGAGGGCCACCTCGGCCTCACAGATTTCCATTATTGAGATGGAATTGGGTGTCGGTAAGGACAATCAACAACTAGAGTATTGAAACCAAAAATTTAAGCTTTGTCTTTCGACTTGACTTATGACCTTGAAAAATACGGCTTGAGCTTTCGAGAAAATTTCGCTGGCTTTCAGCTGACTTTCAACTCGTGCAAAAGTATGAATCTGAAGAATCTATCAGCAGAAATTGGGCTTCGTTAAGTCTGCCAAAGATAGCGATTCTCCAGATCGTGTTTAGCTATATTGTGTAGAGGAAAAAACAAGGTTGAAAATGAGAAATCAGAAAAGTAAGTTTACCCAGGTTACGAGACCGCAGGATGGAATGGTTCTCGACTCCTAGCATAAAGATAGATGATGTAATCTTCTTTTTCTTCTTCTTCCTAACGCCTTCTCTTCTCAGAGGTTGGCCATTCATAAAGCAATTGGCATCTCTGAAACGCGAATATCGAGCGATGAACATCCAAACCATCTTCGCAGGTCCTTAGGCCCCAAGTTTTGTTTCCTTCTCACAGATTTTTTGCCAGAAATTCTGCCCTCTATGATGACTGTAATATTGACCTAACAAAACGAAAAAAGAATATCACCCGGTTCTGTTAATGTGACATGAAAACTTCTATAAGACTGAATAAATGAAGTTGCGTGAGTGGATTTTTAAGAATGTGTGAAAGGAGGGTGTCGCGGTTATCGAAGGGTGCATGTTGGACTTCGGCTTGAGCTTTGAAAGAAAGGACGTGTCCACACTAGAATGTAGTATAATCGATAACAAACGAAATCAGAAGATGTGAACTGAGGAGGCAGCAAGGCTTTATGAGACACCACATATTCAAAATTACGGTGTGATTTCTGGCCTGTTTTGGTAGCAAATTATTAGGTATTATTTTTCTTTCAGTACAACAGTATTCGTTCTGTATTGAGGAGACCAAATATTCAAGAAGAAGAAGAAGAAGAAGGACTGAAAATTTGGAGAAACTTTCCTTCATTAGCGAGAAAATTCAAAAATATGTAGCAGTAAGCTCAAATGAAAACTTACCCAACATCCCACCAATCTCTTTCAAAAAGATGGTGGGCTCTCGATTTTACGAGTAATTAATCGAAGGATTATTTTGAATTTCGTTTTGAACAAAAAAAGAAGCGATTTGCTGATTCGATCGATTTAAATTATTCTCAGGTCTAAATGGTCGCGACTCCATTGAGAACTACTCGTCCCTCATAAAATATGCATCATTAATTAGAGGTCAATGACATTACCGACAAAAAGGCGATCGATGTATTAGCGATTTTATGATGCGCCATCATTTCCCATATCATTTGCAGCGAACTATACAAAAGAATAATACCTCGAGAACGTTGAGGCATAGTTGAAACGAGTCTATAAAATAATCCTATTCTCTTACGATCGTCGATTAATTTATCAATTTTTTTTCCGCGTTCTCAACAAATATCTGGACGACGTTAGGTAAATATTCAGAAATTTTCCAATTTAATGCGAGAATATTATCATAATTTTCACATCGTCTAGTCGGAAGAGAAATCCGAAATTCCAGCTAGGGGTCGATGACATAATGTCTACTTTTTTTTCATTTATTTCTGTTATAGATCTCGCAAATTTTCCACGGAAATTAGATTTCATAATTTATAAAAATTTTTATATTAACGCGAAATTGCCTGATGAAACGAGAATTTTTGCAGGGATTACGACTGTAAAGATGGCACAACTAGACGTGCGACTTCCGTGCAAATTTTTCGAAGGTCCCCATTTACATTTTCTCCGTTCATCTACGGCGCAAAATCGGTACGAGCATAGAAAGGTAAATTTAAAAAAACGAGTTTCAAAATTTGTTACGATGGTCTATTTTTACGAATTCAGAAATTTAGCGTACAATTTAGACGTTATTTTTAAATTGTTCCGGAATCCATACGGAGGATATACCTACGACAACTTTTCCAAATTTTTAGTAATTTCCGGAAGAAAAGATCCACTATTCTAATATCATAAGACGGCTTCAACTTCGCACCGACCTGACTTCGACACATTTCTACTGAGCATTTTTTGGGGAAAAATTTCCAAGTTATTTTTGTATTCATGTAATTTATATATATCGACTGATGATGGGAATACAGACATTTAAAAGGTTCAAATCGAATAAATTCTGCTTTTAGGAACAGATATAGAATTATACTCGAGAGTTGGGAAATGTACAAAAAAATGAAGAGGCGGATTTAGGACCAGATCACAAAGGATCTTCGGCAGAGCCGGATTTAAAGGGGCCCTCATATTTTCATTAATTCATCTCCTCGAAATATCGTACGGGCAGGGGCAAAGCCCGAGACGTTGAAAAAAAAAGGGGCCCCACAAATCTGGGTGGGCCTCGGGCATTGCGAAGCTTCTAAATCCGGCCCTGGTCTTCGAAAATCATCGGTGGAGAGGGTCGGGAACGGAGTGCACGCAAAACAGTTTTATTTTGGACTCCTCTTCTCGCAATATTCCTCCTCCCTCTATGCATGATGATGATTATTATGACTGAGAGCAATGGTGGAGAAAAAGAGGCCATGAAAATTATACTTGAGCTCAGTAGATTATGTGATTCTCTCCCTCTGTATCAAATTGGCAAGATATAAATTTTTCTTAGAATTTTTTTTTTTTACGAGTTTGAAAATTATTGTACTCTGTAACCGAATAAAGATTTTTTAACGCGAACTGTAGTTTCTTTTTATCAAGATGAAAATTTTTGGAAATAAAAAAAACGGTGAATCTATTTTTAGAAATATTTTCACGATAAATTTATGGTTACAAGCCAATTTTATTGTGATTAAATTGAATAATTTCTAATTTAAATCTATTATGCAAATATATTTATTAATTGAAAACGAATAAAAAATCGGCCTTAAATAGACATTTTTTTATATCTTATGTAGGAAAATTTTTTTCTTAAATTATAAAAATGAAACAAAAAAATAAATTCTGAAATAATATCAACCACTTACAAAACCATATTCTTGTCATATATGATTTCTATTGTACTTGTTACTACAGCCAAGAAATTTCTTGGCTAGTTTTATTTGTAAAAAACTATGAAACAAAAGAAATTTTAATATTGAGCTTCATTAAGAAATGAATTTTAGGCTCTGCCCGCTCAATTATGTATTCGAACGCATGAACGCTTCGATCACAGGATGAAGTTTACGGATGAAGGTCACCATGATTGTGATCGAAACGTTCACGCGTTTGAATAAATAATTGTGCGGGCAGAAGCTGAAATTCATTTCTTAATCAATTAGGAAAAAATCAAATATTTCTGAAATTCTTAACTCCCCCTTTCCCCTCATAAATTCTTAACTCCCCCTTTCCCCTCATAAAATAAAGATGGGTTGTTGAAATACTACAAGTACATATTTCTTTCTATACATGGCTGGAAATATGAAATTTTTTCAAGTCTCGAAAGTAAATTCAAGTCCCCGCCTTTTTCGGAACACGAAAGGGTGAAATTCAACAAAAAGTAAGAAGCACGCGAAAACCCGAGAGGAAGCCCAAACGAAACGGAACTGACCGAAATAGTGGTGGAAAAAATAGAAGAAACAGCGCGATGCCAAGGCACAACTTTGCTCCCAGAACCGAGAACTTATTAAGCGTCATTTTCACGGAAAAAGAAAAACTGCTGGAAACAGGAATCAAGAACAATCAGCCAAAAATCGACCCAGTGTAAGCTTGAAAGCATGCGGCCATTAGCTTCGAAGAAGTAATTTAAATCACCGAATATGACGTGAGACCAGAAGCCCGAACAAGAATTAAGAAAGTACTGTAGGGGAGAACCAACGACAGGATGTATAACTCCTCATCCTCATTTCGAAATATTTCCAAGTTCCTCTTCTATCATATATAGCGCCGTATCATCATACACCGGGTCTACTAAAATGGTATTACCAGGATAAGAAAAATAATTATAGTCACGTAACGAAAATTTTTATTTATTATAACACGACCAGTTTCCGCGTCGACAGTGGCGCATCACCAGGTGTACTGAATGAAAATACATGCGACAAAAACTTACGTTGAGAGAAGAAAAGAAAAGGAGTGGAAGAGAAAAGAAAGAAGATCAAGGAGGAATGAAGTCATCGGACGGAGAATGATTTTACAACTTGGAGATGAACGGGTTGGGGAAAGTGAAGCGAGTATCGTTGAGAAGAGAACCACCAGACCGAGAAAGCTCGGCAATAGTTTGCCTGTTAAGGAGTCGACCTTTAGTCGCTTTATGGATGAGTTTGAAATCGACGTGATCGAAGCTATGGTCCTCCTCAATGCAATGCTTCACTATGGCGGAATTATCCGGATGGTGGTTACGGAAAGCAGAGAGATGTTCACTGAAGCGCTCTTCAAGGGAACGGTCGGTCTGGCGAACATAAACCGCCGAGCAATTAGGTGGAGTGCAAAGAGCACGGCAAACGCCACAGCTGTTCGAGGGGTCTTATCCTTGAGAGAGGATAAGTGGCCTAAGGTCAGAAGAGAATAGAACACGCATCGATCATCAAGGGGTTCGAGAGTCCGGGCCATTTTATAAGAATGAGGGCCGAGGAAGGGCAAACGAACCCAGCGGAGAGTGGGCGCGCTGAAAAGAAGTGTGCTTTGGAGAGATTTCCTCGAAATAAAGGGATGTCATCGATGCGCGCAAGTTCGGAGATGTGGGCCTCCTCTATATTGAAGTTGTGAGTTGAGAGAGGAATGGCAAGGAGACGATTGATGAAGGCGAGTAAGGCAGAGAATTTATGAGAATGGTGACGAAAAGATGCGCCATTGATAAGAATGCCAGTGTTAGATGGCTTGCGACAACGGCGAAGTGAGGAGGAAGCCTGTGGTTCTCGACTTGGAAAGAGATGGTGAGATCGAGATAGTTGATAGAAAGACCGCCGAGTTCTAGGGTGAAGTGGATGTTCAGATGAATGGAATTTAAATGAGACAGAAGGTTTCCGAGACCGGACGGTGAACGTGAACCATTCCAAACGCAAAGAATGTCGTCCACGTAACGAAGCCAAAGAAGAATGTGAGGCCGAGGAAGAACGACGCTATTAAGGAGGTCCGTTTCAAACTTGTAACGAGTGAAGAAAGAGGGGCGCCTATTGGACGGCCATCGAGGAATTCATAAAGAACATCCCGGTAGAAACAAATAGCCCTGCTCATGCATAAAGTGTAGAGGCTAAATAGAAATTTTCGTTACGTGACTGTAATTATTTTTCTTATCCTTACAATGTCTCGTAATTACGAGGAAACTCTCTTACTTATGATATCACCAGTTGAATGGGATTTTGCACTAAATCTGTTCTAGCGCAAAAACCCAAAACGTTGGATGTATTTTATTTGATTGTGACGTCACAGGGAGTGATCGATGACGTGATCAGATCGTGACATCACAGGGACGGATCTATGACGTCATCAGATTGTAACTTGGAAGATATTTAGGTATTTGTTTTTAGAATCAGCGTTAAATTTCACTATCAAATTTCCAAAAACAAACACCTAAATATCTTCCAAGCTAGAATCTGATGACGTTAGTCAGGATGTCTATTCTATAGGCGCCGTGTGGTGTCCAGCATAAAATCCAAATCCGCAAAGGTGGTCGAAGTCCAACACCACAACCCTTCAAGTTCCAGCGGTAAAAATAGTATCTCTTTGTAATTATTTTAATATCTTCATGTTTTCCTCTGATGAAATTTCAGCCCGTCTTCCATTGCTTCAAGCCACTCTCGCTAATCCCCTTCTTCCTATTTCCCACGAAATCCCATCATATACAGCTCGAAAGTCGAGATTTTTCCAAGCCCAATCAGTGCTATTTATAATGGGAGGAGGATTTGGACCATTTTTGCCAATAATTTTGAACTGTGTCCCTCTCCCATCATATTAGGTCGGAAGTCGAAATTTGAACGGCTGTTCTGCAGAGAGTTATTTCGAAAAATTTGCCCATGCGCCGAGTGATGTCCAACCAAAACAAAACTGGTTACATTATTTGCAAAAATGGTTCAAGCCCCCCTACTGGCATATGTAACACGGATTGGACTTGAAAAAATATCGACCTCCGAGCTATGATCGGTGGGGGACATAAAAAAGTTCGACTTCCGAACTATTACATGATAGGCGAGAGAGTTGAAAACTTTCTACCTCCGACCTGAGTATGATAGGAGAGGGACTTGAAAGAATTCTTATTTTTAGGCTATACACCAAAATTTTCTCAAATTCCTTTCCTATCGTATATGATTTGGGAGGTCGGAACCTGTTCTATAGGGATGATTCAAGACCCCCTCATATCATATACAACGGACTCAGAAAAAAATTTCAGATTCTTCAAGATTTCAATTTCGACTTTCACTACTAAAACTTATTCTACCCACAGAACAGGTTCCCTGCATTCGTCGTTGAACTTTGTAAAGGAAGCTGTCGTTTTTCTGAGTCCCTTTCCTATCATATATAGGTCGAAGGTCGAAATTTTTCAAAGTTTCTTTCCTATAATATATTATGGCTCGAGAGATCGAAATTTTTCCAAGTCATATGTGATAGGAGGGGGACTTGAACCATTTTTACCAATAATATTGGTCTTGGTCCCTCTCTTATCATATTAACTCAGAAATTTGAATTTTTCCAAGTCCCTACAGTCGAAGTTCGAATTTTAACAGGGAACCTGTTCCATGGAGGGCTTTTTGAGAAATTTGCCGTGCGCCGTCCGCCGTCCAACAGAAAACTTTAAGAAATTTCGACTATCGAGCCATATGATAAAAGAGCAACTTAGAAGAATTTCAACTCTCGAGCTATATATGATAGGAGGGGGACTTGAAAAAAACGAAGTTAAACGAGGAACGCAGGGAATCTGTTTTATGAGTTATATGGGATTTGGTATTGAGAATTCAAGGAAGCCTAGACCTGGATAAAGCTAGTACAAAGAAAGTAGTGAAGTAACACCCCCGTTTTCAAGCCACTTTTTTCCCGAGCCAACACTGCTCATCTCCCGGGCTTCTAACGACCCATCACGTACACAGCCCCGCTAAAATAAAACAGTGATTTTCGCTATACCCCCGACTCAACACTACTCATTTTCGGGGCTTATAACCATCCAACACGTATATAACACCGCTATAAAAAATAGCTCGATTTTTCACTACAAATATGAATTCACCTATTCATTTCATCAAATATGAGCACAGCAATTTTTTTTCGAACGTGAATTCATGTTCGAAAAAATCATTCTCCTTCTTATACTCGTAACTAACGAAATAAATGAATTCACGTTCAAAAAAAAATTGTCGTTCTTATACTTGATGAAATGAATAGGTGAATTCATGTTTGTAGTGAAAAATCGAGCCATTTTTTATAGCGGGTTTGAGTACGTGTTGGATGGTTACAAGCCCCGGAGATGAGTAGTGTTGAGTCGGGGGTGTAGCGAAAATCACTGTTTTATTTTAGCGGGGCTGTGTACGTGATGGGTCGTTATAAGCCCCGGAGATGAGCAGTGTTGAGTCGGGGGTATAGCGAAAATCACCGTTTTATTTTAGCGGGGCTGTGTACGTGATAGGTCGTTATAAGCCCGAAAGATGAATAGTGTTGGCTCAGGAAAAGAAAGTAGCAAGAAAACAGGGGTGTTACTTCACTACTAAAGAAGGCCTAGACCTACTACATATAAGCCTAGTATAATATAGTTCGAGAGTCTAAATTTTTTTCGAATCTCAAGCTATATATGATAGGAGGGGGACTTGGAAAAATTCCGACTCCGAGCTGTATGGACCCTTTTTAGCCAAACCCAACCAAGCGACATGATAACGATCTGGGGAAAAGGCGAATCTCTGCTTATAGTAAAGGTACATTTCTTCAGATTGTTATCATGTCGCTTGGTTGGGTTTGGCTAAAAAGGGTCCATATAGAATAGAAGGGGGGCTTAGAAACATGGCGGACGACTAAGTCCCCCTCCTATCAAATATGACTCAAGAGTCGACATTTTAACAGGGAACCTGTTTTATGAGGGTCTTTTTGAGAAATTTGCTGTGCACCGTTCGCCGTCCAGCAAAAAACTTGGAAAAATTTTGACTCTCGAGCCATATATGATAGGAGGGGGACTTGGAAAAATGTCGACTCTCGAGCCTTATATGATAGGAGGGAGACTTCGAAATATTCCGACTCTCAAGCTGCATAGGATACGAGGGGAACTTGGAAAAATTTAGACTCTCAAACTATATTATATGTACTAGACTCAAGGTAGGTCTAGGCCTTCTTTAGACTAGCTTTAACTAGGACTAGGCTTCATTGAAATATCAATACCAAATCCCACTTGACTCATAAAACAGGTTCCCTGCGTTCCTCGTTTAACTTCGTTAAGGTAGCCGTCTAGTCTTTTTCCAAGAAAGTCGAAATTTGTTCAAGTCCCCTTCTATAATGTATAGCTCAAGAGTCAAAATTTTTCCAAGTCCCCACCTATCATATGTACTTCAAGAGTCGATATTTTTTTCAAGTCCCTCTCCTATCATATATGGCTCGAGAATCGAAATTTTCCAAGTTTTCGGTTGGATGGCGAACGGCGCACGTTGCACGGCAAATTTCTCAAGAAGCCCCCCATAAAACAGGTTCCCATGTATGATAGGAGAGGGATTGGAAAAATTTCGACTCTCGAGCTACATATGATAGGAGGGAGACTTAGCAAAAATTTCGACTCTCGAGCTATGCATGATAGGAGGGGGGACTTGAAAAATATTCGACTCTCGAGACATACATGATAGGAATTTTCTTAAGTCCCCCACCTATCATATATATCCGTAGCTCAAAATTTAGACTCTCAAACTATATCATACAAGGCCTATAGTAGGTCCTGTCCTGCTTTATACTAGTTTTATCTAGGTCTAAGCTTCCTTGAATTCTCAATACCAAATCCCATATGACTCATAAGACAGGTGCCCTGCGTTCCTCGTTCAACTTCGTCAAGGGAGCCGTTGTTTCCTCCAAATTTTTCTCCTATCATATACAGTTCGGGGGTCGAAATTCTAATAGGATACCTGTTCTACGGGAGGTCATTTCAAAAAATATGCCGTGTGCCTTGAGGTGTTGAGCCAAAACAAGAATGTTCCAAGCGCAACATAATTGGAAAAAATGGTTCAAATCCCTCTCTTATCGTATAATATGGCTCGAGAGCCCAACACCCGAGCTATAGAACTGAACCATTTTTCCAATTATATTGCGCTTAGAACATTTTTATTTTGGTTAGACATCACATGGCACACGGCAAAAATTTTGAAGTAACCCCCCATAGCCTGTTAAAATTTCGACTCGCGAGCCACAATATATGATAGGAAAAGGACTTTGAAAAATTTTGTATTTCAAGGAACAGTATGGGACTGGAAGAATTTCAACTTCTTAGCCATGATATTATATAGGAAAGGGACTAGGAAAAATTTCCACTTTCGAACCATAGTATATAACAGAAGGAGAACTTATCCCTCAACAAAAAGGATCGTTGGTTCCCCGCTAAAACAAACTCACTGGTTGGCAATTTTTATTCCCACCTTCAGCCCCACCCTATGCTCCATACACTGCAATAGGCTGTAATCTGAAATCGTAGAACTCCCGCGAGATCAAAATTTATTGTTTCGCGGAGATTCAAAAACGAGACCACCAATTAATAAGCTACTTAAATGCAATGAAAGCCACAAGTAAATTAGTCGATATTGGGCAAAATCCTAATCGTGATTTTTTCATCTATACTCGAAGAATATTACACAGAAAATCTTACTCGATGACGTCTGTTTTTTCGACCAAGCGTTGACCTGTAAAATAAGGAAAAAATAAATGATGACTACTAATAAATTAATGCGACAGATACGTCCAAGAAACGAAATTTTGACAAATACACGGTACAGAGGAATTACTTCGGGTTAGAGTGAGAAAGAGAGTTAATTTTAGCTTTCTGCGCGTAGATGAATGTTCGTGGTTTTGATCCGGAACCTCAACTGTTAGACATTTATTAGCGTATTGACAACTCAATAGAAAAATAATAGTCCGCGTTTCGATAATTTTCAATTTTCATGCGTCTGAGTGAATAATTGACGAGTAAGATAATGTGATAAGCATTCGTAATTAAGCACGTGTGTTGTGGTAGCGTTTTCATGTTCTGAAAGTTTCCATATTTTGAGCGCAAGATTTTTCACACAGATTCATTGACGTTTTCAGATACTTGGCTCACAGTACAGTTGCAATATGTACAGTCAATCAGTTATAAGACAGAATTTCATTTGAAGTGAAATTATACACAAATACAATAGAAAATGATTAGACACTTCCATTACCCTCAATGCATCAAAGTATGAAATATTTCAATTTATGTAAAAAATAATTTCGAAATAAAATGCATTCGAAGCTGCATATATCTTCCACCTTCAAACAGGTACGTCAAAAATATCTTTTTAAACTAAACTCTTGTAAGCTAACTTTAGTCAACCACAAATACTGCGTTCAGTCAACACGTATGTGACGTACGAGAAACGGAAATTTGATACTCCGCTTTTATTGTATCCGCAGTGTGCAGCCGCTTTGGTCTCTCTATCGCTCCATTTTTCATTGGGACTATGCCAAGGTTTTTCTGCAGTTTTAATACCGCAATTAGAATTGAATAATTCGCCTATAAAAGTAACGAACGTCGAATCTTCATGGATAGGTAAAATATTTTTCGACAATTTACAATTTAAAATTTAACGCATGGCGCGGCGCTGTAAATCACATGTAATAAGTAAATTGAAAACGGTAATTGTGACGGGTAGTTAAACGAGCTTCCTTTTTTTTTTTACATATGTTAGCAAGCATTCCGGTTATTTCTATGCCTTTGGCCGCCCTCTTCGTCGGCGTCCTGATGGAGACGTACGGAAGGAAACGTGTCATACAATTAGCATTCGTGCCGTTAATTCTCGGCTGGGCATTTATTTCGCTCTCAAACTCCATCTTGATGATATATGCTGGTCGTTTTATGACTGGATTTGCCGTTGGTAAGAGATTTTAGATACCGGTGATCAAACGTCACCACGCGTTCAAAATTATTGAATAGGGATGGTTATAAAGTTCTGCAAAAACGCGCTCTTAATGTTTGTCGCAATTTTGCTCCTTCGAAGAAATCAAAACTTTTCCTCCGATGGGGCAGCATCAGGAATTCAAACGACTTGTCAGGAAAAGAACTCGCTCGTTATTTCCATTAGTTGAGACGATCAGAGCACTTGTTTTATGAGAGATTTTTTAAGTTCTTGATTTCGATAGTCGTTGTCGAAACACCGTCAGAAGATCTAGGCTACCACTTCCGATCATATGTCGCTATAAGAAGATTGTTGCATTGTAGAAAAGTGTTTTTGAAAAATTTTGAGAGGAACATCCGAATTTCTAACAATAAAGAATCCAACTTAATCTTCTATCCACCATGTAAGTCTTTCTTTTTTCATTTGCTTATAAGATTGGGACTACTTTGAAAAAAACTGTCACGGAAAACTGTAACAAAAATTTGTCGAGGTACTTTGACGGATTTTTGAAGGTTTTTGACTGGGATTAATTTAATTCAGGAAAGATCATAGCGAAAGTTACTGTCAATCAATTTTAAAAAACGAGATATATAAAAGATAGAGCCGAGTACGTATACTCTAACAATTTCAAAACTCCTTTCGGTGGCTGTACGTTTGAATTTTACCAGAAAAAAAAGCAAAAAAATCACTCATCATCATAACTTTTGGGTGCAAGTTTTGAAAAAATTTTGTACAGCAGCGCGTACTCCGCTTATATTGGCGAATAAGATTGGAATTATTAGTGGAAAATCAGTCATGGAAAACTGTCACAAAAACCGTCAAGGTTTTTGAAGGTTCTTGACAAAGATTAATTCAAAATTGTCGCAAAATTGACGCTTGATGACGTCATCAGTGACTTTGACCTACTTTAAGAATTTATATACCTACAAACTTACAATATTACTCCCGGAAAAACCGTAACACGTCTTTGAAGATTTTTGACTAAAATTAATCCAAAACTGTCACAAAATTGACAATTTTTTTGTCACACTTGATGACGTCATCAGTGACCTTGAATTACTTTAAGAATTTATGCACTTAAAAATTTGGAACTACCGCTGGGAAAACCGTCACAGTCCTTTGAAAATTTTTGAATAAAATTAATCCGAAATTGTCACAAAATTGACATTTTTTTGTCACACTTGATGACGTCATCAGTGACTTTGACCTACTTCAAGAATTCATACCTTTATTACAAACTTGGAACTACTTCCGGGAAAACCGTCACAGTTCTTTGAAGGTTTCTGACTAAAATTAATTTGAAATGGTCGCAAAATTGACGTTTTTTTGTCACGCTTGATGACGTGATGACGTCATCAATGACTTTGACCTACTTTAAGAATTTATATACTTAAAAATTTGGAACTACCGCTGGAGAAAGCGTCACTGTTCTTTGAAGGTTTTTTGCAAAAAATAATCCAAAATTGACGCAAAAATGACAATTTTTTGTCAGACTCGTTGATGTCATCAGTAACTTTCACCTACTGTAAGGAATTATACGCTTACTAACTTGGAACTACTCCCGGGAAAACCGTCACAGTTCTTTGAAGATTTTTGAATAAAATTAATCCAAAATTGTCACAGAATTGACATTTTTTGTCACGCTTGATGACGTCATCAGTGACTTTGACCTGCTTTAAGAATTTATGTACCTAAAAACATGGAACTACTGCTGGGAAAACCGTCACAGTTCTTTGAAGGTTTTTGAATAAAATTGATACAAAATTGAGATTTTTTTGTCACACTCGATGACGTCATCAGTGACTTTGACCTACTTTAAGAATTTATATACTTAAAAATTTGGAACTACTTCTGGGAAAACCGTCACTGTTCTTTGAAGGTTTTTCACTAAAATTAATTCAAAATTGTCACTAAACTGACATTTTTTTGTCACACACTTGATGACGTCATCAGTGAGTTTGACCTACTTTAAGAATTGATATACTTGAAAATTCGGAGCTACTGCTGGAAAAATGTCATAGTTCTTTGAAGGTTTTTGAATAAAATTAATCCAAAATTGTCACAAAATTGACATTTTTTTGTTACACTTGATGACGTTGTCAGTGACTATGACCGATTTTAAGAATTTATATATCTACAAACTTGGAGTTGGAAGTACTTCCGGGAAAACTGTCATGGAAAACCGCCACAGTTCTTTAGAGGTTTTTCACTAAGATTAATTCAAAATTGACGCAAAAATGACAAAATTGACAAGTTTTTGTTATGCTTAATGACGTCATCAGTGACTTTGAGCTACTTTAAGAATTTACTGCTGTAAAAACTATCACGGTAGACTGTCACAAAAAACCGTCACGGTTCTTTGAAGGTTTTTGACTACAAATAATCCAAAATTGTCGCGGAAAACCATCAAGGGCTTTTGTCAAGCTTGATGACATTATTAGTGACTTTGACCTACTTTAAGAATTTATATGCTTATAAACTACTGTTGAAAAAAATGTCACAGAAAACTGTAACAAAAATTTCTCTTTTTTTTGAAGTTTTTTTACTAGGACTAATCCAAAATTGTCGCGGAAAACCATCAACGGCTTTTGTCAAGCTTGATGACATTATTAGTGACTGTGACCTACTTTAAGAATTTATATGCTTATAAACTACTGTTGAAAAAAATGTCACAGAAAACTGTAACAAAAATTTCTCTTTTTTTTTTGAAGGTTTTTAACTAGGACTAATCCCAAATTGTTGCAAAAAACCACCACAATTTTTATCACGCTTGATGACATCCACAGTAACTCTGACCTACTTCAAGAATTTATATGCTTACAAACTTAAAACTACTGCTGCTGGGAAAACCGTCACAATTCTTTGGAGGTTTTTGACATAGATCAATCCGAAATCGTCCCAAAATTGACGATTTGCTGTCACGCTTTGTCATCAGTGACTTTGACCTACTTTCAGTATATTTATATACTTATTAGAAACTTGAAACTGCTGCTGGGAATACCGTCACAAACAACCGTCGCGGTTCTTTGGAGGTTTTGACGAAGATTAATTCAAAATTGTTGCAAAATTGACAATTTTTGGTCACGCTTAGTGACGTCATCAGAAACTTTGACCTACTTTAAGAATTTATATGCTTATAATCTTAGAAATAACTACTGCTGGGAAAACCGGCAGAGCAAATGAGTTCGTCACTACTTAGTGGGTATTACTGCGTCATCATGACTGAGACCAACGCATCAAAAGTTGATGATAATAATAAGTAGAATCGATCCAATATGATCGATAAAATTGATATATTGATGTAATTTATAAGATACATCGTAGTGTATAGGAAGCAGTCATACTACACTAGGTGTCTCTAGAGGAGATACATCAGCTTTTGTACTATATTCCCCCTTGTTGGCCCCCTCCAATGGTATACTTACAGGGACAGGGGGAAGCTAAAAAATTTTCCCGAAAATATTAGACCATTTTCTTCAAAACCCCCTCACCCCTCGTCTCAAGGAAGATTTTCTTATTCCATTTCTCTTTCCTACTTAAAATATTTTCAAGATACGCCACTGCCTCCTCCCTTCATAGATTCGCTACGGATCTCAGAGGATAATAAAAAATACGTTGATCTTTTCAGGAATGGATCCCGCGGTAATCGTGTATATCGCTGAAACAAATACACCCAAGTATAGAGCCACTCTTCTATCGCTGACTGGGCCAACTATACTTATCGGTACCCTCGTAACATACAATTTGGGACATTTTCTATATTGGAAAGACGCCGCATTACTTCTCGCTGTCTTCTCGCTCGTCTGCTGCGGATTTCTGTTCCTAATACCAGAGTCACCAGTGTGGTTGATTTCCAAAGACAACATTACAGCCGCTAGTAAATCGTTAAAGTGGTTAAGAGTTGTCGACGAGACCGCCAACACGGAACTCGAAGAACTTCATCAAGCTAAACTAATGAAATCCGATCAGAAATTCGACGAACTTTCGATAGTACAAAAGATTCGCGTGACAAAGGCGTGGAAGCCGTTTCTCATATTGACGACGTTCTTCTTCCTGCAACAATTTGCCGGAAATAATATCATTCTTAGTTACGCGCTGAATTTTTACGAAGAATTTGGCACCCAAATTGACGGTTACATTTCGTCTGTAATCTATGTGATATTGAGCCTGTGCTTCTCGTTTCTCTTTACAGCGATTGTAGAGAAGTTGAATCGGAAGACTTTGTCGATTATTTCAGCCGGCGGAGTTTGCGTCATGTGTTCAGTAACCGCCGCTTATGAATTCGCCTACGGGGGTCAGAATACGGAGAAGCCTTTCTTTTGGTTTCCGTTAGTTTGCATGTGGACTGGCGTGGCTTTTTCATTCCTCGGTCTAAACACATTACCGTGGCTAATGGCGGGTGAATTATTTCCGACGCAAGTCAGAGGTTTTATGACCAGCGTCTTATGGATGAGCGTTTATTTTTACATCTTCTTAGCGGTCAAAATGTACCCTTTAATCGTTCCTATTATAAACATTAGCGGAGTGTTAACGATGTTTTCGGTCTCGTCGTTTCTAGCTATAATTTTCAGCATTTTCGTACTGCCCGAAACGAGGGGAAAGACTCTGACGGAAATTGAGTCTTCGTGGTGAAGAAATGAATGTGAACTGGTAAGTATTTATTGGTTACGCCTGCAAGTATTCTCGTTACTCTTGTTCTGTGATCGGGGTAAAATTCTCTATAAGTTGTAACTTATTATTTTCATAATTAAATAATTTTCTTCTGAGATATGTTTGTATTGTTCAGTAATAATGACTTCATAACATGATACATGATGGAAGAATGAACTGTTTTTTTTTCTTTTTCTAATCAATAGGACAGTATCTACGATTTGTGTGCGAAGCAAGGGTCAAGGACTCTTCAATGGACTTTCCAGAAGTTCACAACATCCCTGAGAAGTCGAATGTGGAGGAATCTGCCATTATTTTTTTGGATGGGTAGGAGGGGGCAAGTAGATCCTCAGCAATATCTAATTGTGTATAGCTGCTTTTGGTTGCTCTCAATTTTTTTTTTTTTTTTTTTTTTTTCTTTAGCAACAGTTGAAATGAAAAAACCAATGAAAAGTTTAGCTAGTGTTGGGAACTATTGATAATTTTCGAAAAAAAAAAAACTATCGGGACAAATGATAGTTTGAAAATTTTTCCTTTTTTGATCAAAATCACGGAGTTGATGCGAAATGACAAGAGAAAGTTGAAAATGTGCGCCGTTCAATGAATTAAGATCAGTCAGGCGAAACCAGTCGTGCAATGAGCACGGGACGACGTTTTTATGATTTTTTCTAGTCGCCTCCATCATCGGGTAACACTGAGATGTAATCCTTCACAAGCTTTTCAAAAAAACGATCAGGAAAAGGTATTAATCCTACGAGTAGCATAGGTACTTTTCTCTTGATCAATATTTTCTATCCAAGATCGACAGAAGTAATACATGTTCAATAGTCTCGATAGTACTTTGGAAAAAATTTCGGGACTATCGATAGCATGAAACTATCGACTATCGCTAAGCCAACAGTGCAGTGTCAAAAACTTGGAAGCAGCAAATAGCCAGTCAAACGCCAATATGATTTAGGGCCACTTGTACAATCAACGTCGAAACTTGATGAACCGATTCAAGCGCTTGGTCGCTCAATTGCGGCCAATCAGATTTCTTCATCCGTTATTCCCCCTGGATCGAACGAACCATGCGCGTAGTTAGCGATCTTGGTGAATGCCCGGTCCAAATCATAAAAGTGCACAAATTTATAACAGCGTATGTTGGCGTGGGCGTAAAGAAGGACACGAAATTTTAACAGGGAACCGGTTTCATCGGTGGGCTTTTCTGGACAAACGTCGCCGTCCGACGACCGGAAAAGCTCGGAGGTCAATAATTTTCTGAGTCCATCTCCTATCATACATAGCTTAGAGGCGGGGCCTGTGACTTCACAGTTTAATGACGTCATAGGTCAGCCTTGTGATGTTACAAGGCTGATGATGTCGTAGATCATTTTCTAAACGGGAAATTTTTTTATCGGGGAAAGGGGGTGGAAAAAACGTCCGCCGAAGTCCCTCTACTATCATACATGGCTTGGAGGTGGGGCCTGGGACGTCACAGTTTAATGACGTCATAGGTCAGCCTTGTGACGTAACACCCTGATGACGTCAGAGATCAGTTTTTAACAGAGAAGTAGGGAACCTGTTTTATCGGGAGGGGGAGGCAGAAAAAACATCCGCCGTCCAGCAATGCTCGGAGGTCAAAAATTCTCCAAGTCCTCCTCCTGTTGTGAGAGGCAGGGTCTGTGACGGCACAGTCTGATAACGTCATAGGCCAGCCTAGTGATGTCACAATCTGATGATGTCGTAGATCATTATTGAAAAGGGGAACTGTTTTATCGGGGGGGGGGGGGGACGTCCATCGAATTCTCTCACCTATCATACATAGCTTGGGAGGCGGAACCTGTGACGGCACCGTCTGATAACGTCATAGGCCAGCCTAGTGATGCCACAATCTGATGATGTCGTAGATCATAATTGAGAAGGGAAACTGTTTTATCGGGGGGAGGGGCTCCACCAAAGTCCCTCACCTATCATACATAGCTTGAGGGTGGGGCCTGTAACGGCACTGTTTAATGACGTCATAGGTCAGCCTTGTGACGTAACACCCTGATGACGTCAGAGATAGGTTTTTAACAGAAAAGTAGGGTACCTGTTTTATCGGGAGGGGAGAGGTGGAAAAAACGTCCACCGTCCAGCAAAGCTCGGAACTCAAAAATTTTCGAAGTCCTCCTCCTATGATAAATAGCTTGAGAGGCCGGGTCTGGACGTCACAGTTTGATGACGTCATAGGTCAGCTTTGTGATGTCACAATCTGATTTAGTCGTAGATCATTTTTTAAAATGGAAACTGTTCTATCGGTGGAGGGGGAGTTAGAAAAAAATGACGGCTTCCTTAACGAAGTTAAACGAGGAACGCAGGGAACCTGTTTTATGATTCGAATGAGATTTGGTATTGAAAATTCAAGGAAGCCTAGATCATATATAGCTCGACAGTCGAAATTTTTCTAAGTCCCTCTCCTATCATATATGGCTTGAGAGTCGAAATTTTTCCAAGTCCCTCTCCTATCATATATAGCTCGAGAGTCAAAATTTTTCTAAGTTCCCCTCCTATCATCTATAGCTCGAGATTCGAAATTTTTTCTAGTCCCCCTTCTATCATATATAGCTCGAGAGTCGAAATTTTTCTAAGTCCCTCTCCTATCATATATGGCTCGAGAGTCGAAATTTTTCTAAGTCCCCCTTCTATCATATATAGCTCGAGAGTCGAAATTTTTCTAAGTTCCCCTCCTATCATCTATAGCTCGAGAGTCGAAATTTTTCCAAGTCCCCCTCCTATCATATATGGCTCGAGAGTCGAAATTTTTCTAAGTCCCCCTCCTATCATATATAGCTCGAGAGTCGAAATTTTTCTAAGTTCCCCTCCTATCATCTATAGCTCGAGATTCGAAATTTTTTCTAAGTCCCCCTTCTATCATATATAGCTCGAGAGTCGAAATTTTTCCAAGTCCCTCTCCTATCATATATGGCTCGAGAGTCGAAATTTTTCTAAGTCCCCCTCCTATCATATATGGCTCGAGAGTCGATATTTTTCTAAGTCCCCCTTCTATCATATATAGCTCGAGAGTCGAAATTTTTCTAAGTCCCCCTCCTATCATATATAGCTCGAGAGTCGAAATTTTTCTAAGTCCCTCTCCTATCATATATGGCTCGAGGGTCGAAATTTTTCTAAGTTTTTCGCTGGACGGCGCACGGCGGACGGCGGACGGCAGATTTCTCAAATAGCCCCCCATAAAACAGGTTCCCTGTTAAAACGTCCGCTGAAGTCCTTCTCCTATTATACATAGCTTGGAGGCGGGGTCTATGACGTCACAGTTTGAAGACGTCATAGGTCAGTTGTTTTCAAGTTTCCCTCCTCCTATCATATATAACTTCAACGTCTGGACCAGTGACGTCACAATCTACATTTTTCAGATACCACGTGTCGCATAAAACAGGTTCCCCGTCACCCCTCGTTCGACTCCTTGAAGAACGCGTGGGCTTAAGTCCCACTCGGGACTTGAAAAAATTATGACTTTCGAACCTGTGACATTACGATCTGATGACGTGATGAGTCCGCAAAATTTTAACAGGGAACTTGTTCTATGGGGGGCTTTTTGAGAAATTTTCCGTGCGCTGTGCGCCGTCCACCGTCCAGCAAAAAACTAGGAAAAATTTCGGTTCCTGAGCTATATATGATAGGAGGGGGACTTGGAAAATTTCGACTCTCAAGCCGTATATGATAGGAGAGGGACTTGGAAAAATTCCGACCTCCGAGCCATATATGACAGGAGGAGTTAGGAAAATGTAGACTCTTATATATAGCTTGGAGGTCGGAATTTCCCCCCCATCATATATAGTTCGTTTTCCAAGAATTTAGACTCTCGAAATATAAATTATACTATGCTTGGCCTTCTTTATATTAGCTAGCTTTGTCTAGGTCTAGGCTTCCTTGCATTTTCAATACCAAATTCTGGTTCCCTGTGTTTTTCCAAGTCCCTAGCCATAATATATGATAGGAGGGGCACTTGGAAAAATTTCGACTTTCGACCCTATATCGTCATGATCTGATGACGTAAAAATGGTGCAAGTTACACCTTGGCAAAAATGGTTTAAGTCCTTCTCCTATCATTTGACTCACAGGTGGGACTTGAAAAAATATTGCCTTTCGACCCTGTGACGTAATTCTTCCAAGTCCCTAGCGATAACACATCATATAGCAGTACACACATATCTGTAAAAATATGCCAGGGGAGGACGTTGGAAACATTTTTTGGCACAATAGACTCAGAAAAATTGTAGATTCTTCAGGATTTTGATTTCAATTCTCAGTACTAAAACCAATTCGATCCATAAAACAAGATCCCTGCGTTCTTCATTTAACTTTGTTAAGAAAGCCGTCGTTTTTTGTAAGTCCCCCTTCCATCATACATTAGGCTATGGTTTGAAAGTCGAAATTTTTCCAAGTACAAACCTCGTACTAGGACAGATTAGTTTTTGCCTGACATGGCACGACGTACAGCAAATTTCTCGAAAACCCCTCCATAGAACAGGTTCCCTGTTAAAATAGTTTCAAATAATAACCTAAGAGAGTAAAATTCATCGGCGAACGAAGGTGCCGAACTTGAAGAGGGAGACGGGTTATGTAGGGTTGAAATATAATTATAAAATAAGAAATAAAAATTTAAATCGCACTTACGCAAAACGAAAGAAATTATAACTGCTCGGGACGTCTCAGCCTACCTCCTCCCATTCTCGCGCCACTGGGAAAAGGGTAACATGATATTTCATTCTCTTTCCTTTCGATTAGAAAGTGCAAGGAGACGAATAAATATACCTAAACGAGTCTGCAAAAGAACGAAAAACAATGAGCGTGATGATGGACACAATTTGTACAATTTCGATCGCCAAAAAAAAAGGGGGGAGTCAAAATTGACACTTCAACAAGAGCTAATCTCAAACGTATAATCAGAGAAACTTCCAACACATAAGATAGAAATCGTAATATTAAGTCGCTAATAAGAATACCTTCCGGGCTTCATCATCAATTTTTAGTTTACGAAAATATCGATATATAAGAGACACTCACGGAAGCTGGAAACACGCCACATAACGGTTTTCGACAACTGAAGCATAAATCATTTTCGTCTTTTTACGACTAAGCTCAGTAACCTGAACAATCAATATTCGGTTGAATATGAGCACCAGTCCTGCCATTGTTTGATCGAAAGGCACCTATCAGGATTAAGCAAGAACGTTGATGAATCAACGAAAACGAAAAAAAGAATTCCCCCACTTTCGAAACGCACACTTTGTATTAAATTCTGACTCGAAATACGCTTTCAGCTTTCTGCAACTTTATCTACGATCAGTATCGCCGATATGGCTACGAATGATAGTACGTTTGATTCTTTTTTGGACATCATCATTCGTTTGTACAAAAAATTTCTAGGTTGGATATCCTGCTACATGCACTCGAGTTCTTGAAAGTGATCACCGATGCCGTCCCAATTATTGACGCGATTCTTTCTTCTTCGCGGTCAGTGTACTTTCTGCGTTACCATCAAACAGGTGAGCGCGATCCACGCTCAATCTTTTGGAGGGCAAAAAGACTGAGCTTGCGATTCATGCCTTGAAAATATTTTCTCCCATGATGACTGATTTCCATTTTGTGATGTGTTTATGTAGTACACGGCTACGTTAGTATCGTTGTTATTGTATCTGTCTTTGGGTATTTGCCAAGGATTTTCGGCCGCTTTAATACCAATCCTGGAAAAACGAGAATCGAAGATTAATGTGACCAATATTGACGCATCTTGGATGGGTAATTTGTCTGTTTATTTTCTTCTTCTTTACATTACCTATACAGTTATTCTCAATTAACTGTCGACGAATTACTTGTGTGTATACTCGATGGTTTTTCAAAGTAGGTGTATTGAGACTAACAAATACCACATGGTAAGACGCATTAATCTGCTAGGTGTACGTATTTAGACATATAATACTTGCGCCCTCAGACGTATACTATCACCTTGGGTTATTTTGTAGTATTTTCGTCTCTCATTAGAAATCCGGGAAAGAATGATAATTAATTATTAGATTTTTGTAGGTACCGTAGAATGTTTTCCCCAATTTGTGAACAACGCCACAAGCAAGAAGTTGAGCACTGTGAAGCATTGACGAGAGACATTTAAAAATTTGCGATCTATTGCGAAGAAGGACGACTCTGTTGAAGACAGTTACTCCTGCAAAATTCTCTTGTTATAACGTGCTGAAAAAATGTTATTCGTGTAGGAAATGGTTCGAAAAAACTCTTGGTTGACGTTTATGCCGTCCTACTTTTGCAGTGGGTCACAAAGTCGTTAATTAGCAACCCAGTAACCTACAAACTTATCAACTTTCGATAGTTTCCTTGTATTTTACTAGCGTACGGTACGATAAAAAAAGTGATGTAGTGTCATAAATATCCTCATTAGAGCCTTGGACTTGCTAAGAATTACTTTATTAGACGATCGGCTAATGTTGCAGTTTCGGTCATAAAATATTATGACTTTCGACACTACTAGATATAAGAGAAACAGTGCCCAGCCCCTTCTACTCTTTTTTCGTATTGTAGCGCCTCTTTGAAGAGTGGATCTAAGAAAGGACTTGCTTCCATTCTCCCCCTCTTCCTTTATTTCCTCGAAAGAGAAGCAAAAATAGAGATCGAATTTATCAGAAATTTCAAATCCCTTCTCATCCAAACTTTCCCGTATCTACCACTGCTCTTCTCAGCTCTTTAATGATATTAAAATGCATTAATGGATATTGGATTCGAAAATAGTGAAGGTAGTGGCAATTCATTAAAGTTCCGAGGATATTGTGAGCATTAGCCTCGCAGTCCTAAAAAGTAAGAAGCTTCACAGTGTTGTTGATGACAAAGAGTTACTCTAATCTCAAAAAAGTCCCTTCCCATCGGAATTTGAAGAGCTATTGTCGGGTTTTATCCCTTCCTGAACAATTAAAAACGGGCTAAGAATAACACCATCCCCCTCTCCATCAAATTCTGAGTGGACAACAGGCTAACTTCATCAGAGAGTGTCAATGGTTGTACGATTCTATTTTCCATTCTTGACAGCGAAATTTACATTATTAGGGAGGAGGAGAAATTCGCTTACTGGAGACCTATTTTTGGCTGAAAATCCTCCATCTTCTTTATTGAGGACGATACATCTTCGACCGGATGACCTTAACCTAATTTAGGTATGTATTGGAACAATTTTTGATTTTCAATATTCACAGAGGAGGGCCCTGGAAAAACTGAAAGCTTGGAGAAAATCGCGAGGTCATCAAGAAGACTAAGGAGAATCTTGACTGAAGAGCAAAGAAAGAGGGGACTTGAAGAAATGGGAAAAAAATTTCACACAGTGCGTCAACTGGTCATGTTGTCAACTTTAGCCTTTCTTCACCAACCGAAGCGTTTCGATCCCTTTTCCCCACGTCTTTGCACTCCCCGTATTAAGAATATTTTAAGTTTTGAGTTGGTTTTATTAATATGGGTCTTGTCTACTCAACATTCAATCGTGACCCTTCCCTGTAAAGGTGGAGGAAGGAAGGGGGTTATTATTCTAGTCCATCGGGTTGTGGATCTATCTCCCCTCCATTTGGATAAGGATGAACTCTCAAGATGACCACTCCTGCAATGTTCTAATTTAGAGTTGACCTACACCTACTAGAATACGTTTCCGCTCCTGGTGAAGCTAAAGTGGTTTTGACAAAGAATAAACTGGGTCACTTTCTTTCAGGGCCATCATCGGAGGGAGCGACCTTTTCTATGAATTTTTTGATCAAACTGGCCAAATTTCCCGCACATACCTGACTTTCTTTTTTTTTTTTTTTGCTTCAATAAGGATCAAATATCCCAATCACCCAAATTTTCGCACAATTTGTCAACTCTAGTATTTGGTTGGGCGGTGAGCTCTCTCTCTCTCTCTGAGCGCGACGGCCTTGATTAATTTCGATAGGTTTAGAAAAAGAATTTAGCCGAATTTCTGGCATTGAGGTTGAAGAGGTAAAACTGAGAAGGAAGGTGAGAAAATAGAGATGACAATGTTGGAAATTAGATTACAGAGAAATAGTTCAAAATTCAAAAAGTACAGAAACTCGAAAGCAACTTCAGAGATTTTGTGTAAGAATGATAGAAAAATATGTCAGAAAAGATTCGAGAAACGATGATTAAGTGAATTTTTTGGCAGATTATTGGATCCCTTTTCAAGTAGGAAGCGGAGTGAGAGAAATTTAGTTTTCCTTATGCCTATTCTATGAAGTTTTCAGAACTTCGCAAATCTTACTACGCCCTCCCCCTCCCTAAATAATAGGCATTTTCAAGTCAAAAGTTTTCGAGGAGAAAACTTCAAAAAGTTATCAGCGATAAAGCGATAAAGTGGCTGAGTAGACAGTCGGAAATGATCTTGAATGTCAACAATGTTGGGAAATGCTGTTGGGAGCTATCGAAAATATTTTTTATGGTACAATTGTTTCATGACGTCTGAGCGTTTCGAAATTTATCACCAGAGCAGCTTCTATTTCCAAGAGGAGGAGTACTGGAGCTGAGAAGTGGTCCAATAGCCTCGGTACATCCTGAAAATTTTTTCGATCCTCAAAGTAGGTCAAATTCCTTGTTTCCCTCGTACTTACAATTTGGGGACATTTGACTAAGGCCTTGTACAGGTAATTCACATCGGAATTTCTGTAAGTCTCTAATCTAGATAGAAGCTCTACACGTTTAGTACTGAGGCTCGTACGATCATAAATTCTAAAATTACAAAGGAAGGGAGATCCAGGATTTTTGAAGTGAAAGTTTGCAGTCATACCGAGCAAACCAAGATTTAAAAAATATTCTTATCGACAAAATAGAAGTCCCTTAATCCAATGACGATCTCCTCCCTCCGTCTCCCTCCTTCTTCAAAACCTGGTAACAATGCGGATTGGATTGATTAGTTTTAAATCCCAACCTAAGACTGACGCTCTCGACCTCATAATGAGACAGAGATAGTTTAAAGACCATGAAATTCACTAAGATATATATTTTTTTTTGTTTTCAGTCACGTTATTCAACATATCCATGCTGTTAGGAGCATTGACAGCCGGAATCGTAATGGAAATCTACGGAAGAAAAAGAGTGATCCAATTAGCTTTTTTACCTTTAATTTCAGGATGGGCCTTCATATACTTTTCCAAATCAGTGTTCATATTTTACGTAGGTCGTGTATTCACTGGCTACGCTATGGGTAACTACCTACGATCTTCCAAAGTTCGCGAGTACTTTTTCCAGCAAAAAAATAATTATACCAAAAATGTTTCCAGGTATGGATCCAGCGATGACCGTCTACATAGCTGAGACGCATACGACGGAACGACGAGCTATCCTACAATCTCTAGCCGGGCCAATCATACTCTTAGGCACCTTAATATCTTTCTCCTTATGTCATTTCATGTACTGGAGGCATACTGTGCTGATTCTGGAAGGATTCTCTCTAATATGTTGCATTTCAATATCTCAATTGCCAGAATCTCCTATTTGGTTGATTTCAAAAAATCATTACGAAGAAGCGAGCCGGTCTCTCAGGTGGCTACGAGTAATCCACAAAAATGCGGATCTCGAACTTATGGAACTGCATAACGCCAATCTGATGCTCACCGAACAAAAATTGGACGACCTCTCGCTGATTCGAAAAATAATCGTTTCAAAAGCGTGGAAACCATTTCTCACGTTAGTTTGCTTCTTTTTTCTGCAGCAGTTTACCGGTTATCATATCATCTTCTACTATGCGGCAAATTTTTGCGAATTGTTCGGTATCCACACCAGCGTGGACGCTTCAGCTTTAACTTATGTCGTATTCAGTATGTTCCCGTCCTTCATATTCAGCGCTGTGGTTGGACATTACGACCGACGGACGTTGGCCACCCTTTCCGCGGTCGGCGTTTGTGTCACCTGTACTTTGGCTGCCATATACGAGATCGCCTGCGAAAGTATCAACGAAAAACCCATCCCTTGGTTCCCTTCCGTCTGTATATTTATCAATATCGGTTTCGGATTTTTCGGTCTGTATCCACTACCTTGGGTAATGGCGGGGGAAATGTTTCCTACTCAAGTGCGAGGCATTATGACTAGCCTGTTGTGGATAATCGTCTACTTTTATCACTTCACGTCGCTGAAGATGTACCCCCTCATCGTACCTTTTATTCAGATTCAAGGAGTTTTGATGATATTTTCCATCATGGCATTCGTCGCCATTCTATTTAGTCAATTCGTGCTGCCGGAGACACGCGGAAAAACTCTGTTAGAAATTGAAAGACTGTGGTAAAAAATATACGTACGAACGTCGAACGTGGTGTATGACACGACCCCCATTGGAAAGACTAGATTGTCAGCGGATATTTGGATGATTCGCTTTTCGATCTTCATACAGTGAGGAGTCGATATAACGTGTTTATTGTTATGAGGGCACCACGCCTTACACAAGATCTCAGCGTTTTGGCGCATGAGACCTAAAATAATTATGTATTTCGAGTGTAGGTGTACTATGAACGCAAATTTTATTACAGTATTAATGTAGATATTTAATTAGTTTAAAACACAATAAGTCCTTTTATTATTTAATTAGTTTATTAATATGGATACAATAGTGAAATTCTGGTAATTGTGACGCTGAATATCGCGTAGTTCTGCGTAGCGAAGCTCGAATTTAGTAAAAACTTTTAATTTCGTAAGATGTAAGTATCTCCTTTTGAGCAAAAAAGAACACTTTTATAAATTCTGTAGAATTATCTTCTTGCTGATGGGTGTACTTAAAATTATCAATTTTATCGAAATCAGTTAACGATAGTGGTCAGTTATCTAAGCCATCGTACAGACTTCATAAGCGGAAAGCTCTAATTGCTGCTTCAAGTTCGATTGGTAGCGTTTTCATTCTTTGTTGCAAGTAAAACTGCTATTAAAATAATGATTTATGCCGTACGCGTAAGATACTCGAGCTGGAGGAAGAAAGAGACGGGTAACTTTCTTCTAGTTGCGACAAGGTAGCTGCCTGAAATTCAGTTTAAAACCACGATTGCCTTCATCTTCTAAAAGTGCACTCTGATTCTGACCCATGATCACGTACAGAATGAAAGGTTTTGCACGCGCTGAAATCAAAATTTTGATTTAGAAAATCATACATCTTTGATCGAATCAGTTCGAAGGAGTTAGTAATTTAGAGTATAGTATATCAGAAGAATCATTTTATCTTCACTTAATGCTTGAACATATGTGACCTGTCACGAAAAAACATACGTTAACCCTCTCTAATCCGATCAGCGGAAGGGCGTTGGCGTGTTGTGCATAATGCTGAACAGTCTCAAAAATCAAAATTAATATAGGCACTTATCCACCTACTTCCAAGTTATACACAATACACAAATATAATTATGAGTCAGAATCTGTAAAAGGCTGCTAAAAAGTAGGGCTAATTATAAGTTACCAGATTATAAATTTGATTTTTTTTTTTTTTTTTTTTTTTTTGTATTAAGTTTTAACAAATTTCAACTGTCCCAAGTTAGTTTTCTTGGTATAGGGTCTACAGTTTGAGGGTTAGATTCCTCACCAAAGTAAACTAAGAGCAATCTTTCTTTTTCATTGCGTCATCTTGACTGTTTAGCTATTATCAACTGAGGAGGGTTCTGGCAGAAGGGCGTCTGTCCCATAAGAAATACATGGTACGGACGCCATTTTGCCAGATATGTCCTCATATTGAGAGAAGTAACTTCAAACAGTATTGCGGATAGTATAGCGTTTGCCTGATTCCTTATCTCGCCAAACATCCGACGCGCGTCGCCAAACGTTATAAACAAAACTTTTGGTTTCTGAATTTTGGTATTATTACACTGCGTAACAATTTAGAACTTTTTGAAAATTACTTGAATAAGAATAGATGACTCTTAAAGTATTTTTCGCGCTGAATTCAATGCCATTTTCCGTTTTTCGATAGCACGTTTAGATTTCTTGTAATCATCATCTTTACTTACAATAAATCGTCGCATGTCGTCGCGAAATGTAACGCTGGTTCTCGTGCTGTGATATACTGCTATTGTTGATCAAAGCACGGGACACCTGTGTTACGTTTTGCGACGACACACGACGATTTATTGTACGTAAAGATGATGATTCCGAGAAATCTAGACGTGCTATCGGAAAACGGAAAACGGCATTGAATTCAGCGTAAAAAATACTTCAAGAATCATCTATTCTTATTCAAGTAATTTTTCATGTGTTACACAGTGTTATCACTCTCACTTGATTAGTTTACAAATCATTTGAACACTAAAGTGTAGAAAATATCATAATATTTCTCAATACAATATTGATGAAGATGTAAAATATTGAAATGAACGTAATGAAGTTATTTGTTTACAGCGTTCAGCGAGATAAGGAATCAGGCAAACGCTATACTAGCCTGTCCGCGATAGTGTGAAAGCTTTTTAAAACGCTAGTTTCCAATGATGATGATAATAATCAAAAGCAAAGTATTTTCAACACTGAATTTGAATCCATTTTCTACTTTGTTTTGCCAATTTGTTAGGTCCTCAAGTAGGTACTTACTTACATGAAATTGGAAAAATGTTTCCTCATCTTGATAACATTATCATATTAGAAACTAGGTCCTTATAGAAACAAATGATAGTTCTGGGTTCTGCGTAATTAACCAGAATAATAATGATAAAGATGTCATATAGGTATAGCCTAGAAATCTTTCCTCATCACAATCAAAACATTCAAAAAGATTCTATCTTCTTCAGATGAATCTTTCCCAATCTTGAAGAACTTTTTAGTAGATTTTTATTATCATAATGGTCTAGAAAATAGTAAATTGCTTGTTTAAAAAGAATAATAGACCAAATTGTTGTGACTTCACAAGCTCTACATGATTTGAGAACAAGAAATACCTAAATGAAAAACCGCAGATGCATTTTCAAATATTTACTTGGGAACTTCCTAATTCTGAATAATTATAAGCAACTAATTTCTTACTTAGGTATCTGATTATTTCCAATTTTTCAATTTGAATTGAACGTATGATTGAAACGTTCCAGTGTATTTCTAATGGAAATTAAAGGATGGGCTACAAAAGTCGGTACCTAGTTTCATGCTATCAATAGTCACAAAATTTTTTTGAAGGTACTATTGGGACTATATTGATAGTTTATTGATAGTTCCCAACACTAATGGGAATTGATAATGTGATTATATAGATCCAAAAAGTAGTGTGTCTGCGATTTGCTGTCTTTGCGCTTTGTTGGAATGTTGGCAGGAAGTTGGCAATGACTGAGGTCACAAAATCTTATGGTCTATTGAGTCCTTCTTAATTTTTGACTCCAGCTCCCAAAAATGGAAGAGCGGAGCCGAGCCAGAAAGCTGGACCTTTGGAGCGGAGCTACAAGGAAAGAAGAGAGCTGGCTCCGCGCAAGCTCTTAATATTAGGAGTATAAAATAACGAGAGCGGGGAGCTGATTAAAAGAGAAGAGTTTTTTGGTTCTTTTTGAAATCAAATTACGACTCTAGCTCGTGGCTCTGGCTCCCCAGGCTTAATTATTTGTTTCAAATTTCAATATGATCAGGCATGGCAAACATAACAAAAATGTAACGTTATTTAACAAAACAAATGATATTTTTGGGAAACGTAACAAAATGAAAACATAATTTTGAATTCAGAACTAACAAAACAAAATGAAAACTCCACAATAAAGAGAAACGTGAACAGACAGAAAACAATTTTCCTGAAAAAACATTCGATCGATACACCTGATTCACTGTTGGAAAAAGTACCCAAAATATATCCTTGGAACATAATGGCTCCCATAAGAAATACATGCGGAGCAAAGATCATCATGTCACTAATGAAAAATAATATTAATATTTAAGGAATGAACCAATTGATATATTTCAGCTTTCATGATCATAAGTACTTCAAAAGCAAATTTTCATTTCTTAATTTTCTCTTGTTTTCAATTAGTAACATGACGTCGATCTTTGCTCCGCATGATGTATTTCTTATGAGAGCCATTATGCTCAAAGGATATATATCGCAGATGTATCGATCAATGTTCAACATGGAAAACATGATCCATTGGGAAAATAATATTATGTTTTTTTTTTCAAACGAAATTTATTATCAAAACAAAAACAAACGGAAAATCAGTCGAATATAAACAAAATCAAAATGTAACTGAAGAGAAAAAACAAAACCCAAAAATTTATCGTTTGCCATCCCTCTGAATATAATTAGGTATATAATTTTCTTACACTTATGGTAACTCTTCGTACATAATTATTGAAAAATTTTATGGGTGTAAATTTTAATTTAAAAAAAACGGAGAATGGATTTGAATTCAGCATTGAAAATCCGCTACTATGATCGCACCTAAGGACTAGCATTTATAACAGGATAGCTGTTCAGAAGAGTAATGAATGATGGGCGTCCGCTCAATGTATTTATTATGGAACGGACGCCCTTTTGACAGAAAGATCTTCGATTCATTTTCAAGCCAATTTTATCCAACTTTGAGACTGCATGGTGAGAAAAATTTTGAGTAAACTCACTCGTGGTAACGTTGAAGGAACCTCCACAGAATCTGTCCACATTCAAAGCCTGCGTATTTTGATAAGCATTAGGTATAATAATGAAATTGTTCCAACACAGCTCCCCAGATACACTTGAATAATCTACAATACAAATACCGGTACTTCATGATGGCCGATTTGAATGCTTTAAAGAAGTTTAATTTTCCTCATATCGTACTTGTTGCTCCCTGCGGGGTATTCAAGAGTGAACTGTTTCCAGAAATAGTGAAGGAATAAGGATCTGTAGTGTTGCTCCATTCTATACTACAAAATTCGTTCGTGGATTTTATACACACGCCATAACTCATGTCACGTATCTGTCTATTTCCTGTCGAAACAGAAAAATAAAAAGTTCAAGTCAGTAAACCGGATTATTTTTCGTCTCTGCGACTACTACCTTACTTTTCAAATCATCGTTCCCCAAATCGCCATAATTAAAACTGGAGACCGTCCCGGAAGTCCCATTGTAGTACATCAAACAACCCGCGGGAGCTAAGTACAAAAATTTGTTTCACCAAAATTCTGACCCGATAAATATTCACAGAAGATTACGTACTTGTACAACGGAACGCACCTAGTAAACTACTATTACAAGCGATTTGTTTGATTTCCATATTCCACGAACGAGACGATTCCTCTGCAGAATTAGTATCAACTATGAACGTCAAAGCGTCAGAATCCTCGTTGAAATTTACGTACACTGCGTATTATATCAAAGAAGACTTATTGAGCTCGAATAGTGACCGATGAACAAGATGGAAAAAGAAAACTTACTGTGTTGGTTCTTATTTTCACCACACAGCTTGTAACTCAAGCAATCACTGATGGTGAAGAAATCATTGTCACAATATCCTTCGGAGGATGGTTGTGACAAGGAGAACTCCTTGAAATCGATTCGTAGCTACAAATAGGAAAGAAGAAAGATCACTCGTATCCAGTATAACACTGGTGACGTGTGTGCCTAAATAGAGGAATCGGATCTACACGAAAAATATGGTTATAAAGTTTTTCTCCTTCATTATTGCAATATAAGAAAATCGAAAACAACTCATCGGAGTTTCAGAAGTTTTATCAGAGGCATCGAATAAATCGATCTTCTTCTGTCCCATTAAAGAAGAAAAAAAAAGAAAGGAAAAAAAAAAAAAAAAAACTCTTGGAAGAATGAACGAAGTATCAAAGTCCAGTTCATTTCCTCCAACAAACTTCAAATCACGCATGCCTTCGTAGAGCTGGTAGGTATCTTGTTGGCCCTCACTTCACAAATCCGATTTTAGCTGTAATATTTCAATTTTCTACCTGACATATTTGAGGATTCGATTTAATTATCTTCAGTTTACATGCCGTTCCGCCAGAATACGAATCCGGAAAATTCGGATTCATAAAATATGTTACATCGTTCGAACTATCTGACCCGCAAGTTCTTGTGTCTAAGAACAATCAATTTTTTTTTTTAAACCAATTTCTCTTCAGAGCAAAATACCGACAAAAATAACTTACTAATGCAGCAAACTGTGTTGTCATCACACAATCCAGACGAAGTTCTGTTAGTCGACGTACAGTCAGATTTGGTCGTACAAACACCTCGAAGTCCACTATCACCTAGACAAGATTGCTTTTGAGGAAGACTTTGTCGCCTTCTCTTTATGAAGGAACTCAACGGTATGATCGGAGGCAAGAAGAAGACTATACATAATCATCATATTATAAACTGACTAATCTCGAATGTTATTTTCATCTACGAATGTAGTCTGTGAATACTTACAACTTTTTCCACGATATTCATCAGGAAGTTGCGATTCATATTTACAATTATAACCGTTAATAATCCAACTTACGAGGAAAATTTTTAAGAGCAACACGAAATCCATGTTGTTCACGCGCACGACATATACAATGAATTGGAATCAACATAGAAGTCATCTGACATACTCTCTTTATTTGGTGCTCGTCAACATACACATCTTAATTTTTTGAGCAAACAAAACATCGTAGCCGTCCTCGAAGACATACATTCATTATCGCTTTCGACTTCGTTGACCGCAAAATGAGAAAACGCGCGATATTCTGCGGTGGAATGAGACGTTCAAAATATTCATCGACATGACCGGATATATCAATAACGACGGAACTGTTTTTTGAATCTCTCGTAATGATAATCGTCAGTGGCTTTTGGCTCTTTGTCAAGCGGTCTCTTCTCTTTCTTCTTTTTCTGGAGTAGATCTTCCTTTTCTTGTTTGGATATACTGTGGTCTTCAATATTGACTGTGGAATATAAGGAAAACTGAGCATCGCCGTTTTGAATATTACATTACCTTCGTGAAATAATATCAACTCACATCTATTATGTTGTACAAAGTTTACAGCCATATTGGAGGGTACAAATGCAGATGGCCCATCAGCCTTATTTTGTCGTTCCCATAAAAGTCTCAATTTTGCTTCTTCTGTAGCTTCAATATTTTTTATTTTCACTCTGTAATAATCAATAATAAGAACCATTGATTAGTAAATTTTTCAAAAAATAAAAACCCCAATTCACAATGGCGGTGAAAGGAACTTGAACGAAATAAGCAGAATTTTCCTCATCTTTCCGATTGGTGGATATCAAATGGTAAAGTTTTTTTTTTAAATTTGAATCACGCCTTCAAACAAAAAGAAATAGTTTCCAAAATAATTACTCTATGCCGAGGTCAACTTCCGGAATACCGCTTAACATCTGATTTGACAACATTTCTTCGGACTGTTGAGCAGAGGATACACGTAAATGTTCAGGTAATGCTTGTAACGCAGCTTCTTCAGGCGACAGAAATTCGCTTTTACTTCCTTCTCCTCTCGATTCATTCTCAGAAAAGTTCTTTTTTCTTTTGGATAACTGCTCTTCTATATATTTCATCCTGGAAAAATTACATTGATGAAAAGTTTTTATGGAACATACTATACATAAGAACTCAATTTTAGTTCCAATGATTCAGACAGGAATCGAGAACACCAGATCGTAGAAACAAGATCATTGTGACTTGAGTACTTGTTTTCGTTTTGTTTTTTCTTTTTTGAACAATACGTTCTAAAAGTGACCAAATTATTGATTCATCTGTTTCGTTCCGAAACGAACTTGAGTTGGAAAAGTTTAAACGAATCGATCGCAATAAAACGAGAGATTAGTTCATGAGCTAAAATACACCTTTCTTACATTTCTTCATCTTCGTCTCTTTTGTTCGTTTCCGCAGAAAACTGAGTGCCGATACCGGTATCGTACGCATCGTCTACATCATTTGCTTTCTGCATGGTTTTCATATCGATCAATCCACCAGTCATGTTAATTCGATCGTGCTGAAAACATTTAAAAAGGTGCGTAAATTATGTTGTTCCTTTCTATCCATGAACATTCAAAACACGAAGTAACTTATAATTACGCAAAACCAATAGGATCGAAGGTAATTCGCTGTCAGACAAGAAATTGGTACCCCAAATCACTTCTAAAGATATCGATGGAAAATTATTTCAGAATTCAATTCGTATGCTTATGAAAACGAAGAGAATGTAGAGACGCGAGGGAATGATTCAACACATGTTAATTAATGTTATAATGAATCACAGGCTCAAACGAACGATTTAAAGCATATTAACGACAAAAATAATTACTTTAGGGGCTTCGTTCTTCGTGTCTGTATCCTCGAGTAATAATGTTGATATTTCGATCCCGTTCGGTTTCTTCCTCAGTTTTTGGAAAGTTTTCATTTCTTCGATTTTCTCTCTGTTCGGAAATACAATTATAAAGAATAAGGTTTCGAAAATTCAACGATAGACCAGAAAAAATCAAGAAATGTTAATCAAACTTCGTTACGTACAGAACATCATCTTCATTTTCGCTATCACTTTCAATTCTCTTCCTGAGCGGTTTTCTTCTCGAAATCGATTTGAATTTCGGTTTTTCATCCTCCATGCTGTCTCCCGTTAACAATCAAGAGTCACCTCACAATAGACGAATTATATAGATTTAATATTCTATAATTATTATTTTAATTATTAGAGAAAATGAAATGAAGGAACTGTAGTTTACATTCCACCAAACCACGAATAGAAACGAAAATTGATAAGAAGTCCGTGATTGTTTGTTTACATTTTACTTTGTAGTCAGGGAGTCCTTGCCAGGTTCGCTAGTGTCGATTTGGTGTCAAAATGTTCGAGCATTTGAGGGAAAATAATGTCATTTTACTTGTTAACTCGGTTTGAAAATCATTACTAGTACACTGAACTTCCCCTAGTCCATACACTACAAGTATTACATATGCATTTAATGCTTCTCCCCGAGAACACTTCGTGTAGTTGAATAGCTTGTAAAAAAGAAGAAATTGATGTACAAGACTGTTTTACTTTTATATTGTTAGATGAACCACGGCCTACTTTATATAAGGCCGGAATGTAGCGAAGTCACAACGTCGCACTCTAAAATCAGTGGATACAGGTTTACATGGACGCTTATGGGAAAAAACGAAAAAATTCAAGTATTTTGATTCGCACGCTAATAAAACGCGGTTTTCGGAAAAAACGAAGAGAATATAACTTAAAGAGCAAACGATTTTCTGTTTTTTAAGCCCAATTTTAGTAAAATTGGTGCAGTACAAGTGCAGTTATCATCGTTTGAAAATTAAAAATCAGATAGGAGACGAAGTGCGGTACACGTACACCGTGGTTACACCGCACCGATGAACATGAACCGCCCCGAAACATCACTGATAAGAATCCACTGCGCGCTGTTGTCATTTTCTGCATTCCGGCCTTATATAAAGTAGGCCGTGGATGAACACAAAATCACAAATTTCTGTGCAACGTGTAGTAAACGAATATTCAATAACACATCCAATCAAATTACCGTAACACATTGTGACAATCAGATCGAACGCCACATATTCGTACTCAATAAAGTTTCCATTATTTTAACGAAGTCCACGTATGTTTCACCTCGGAAATCTATTCGAACGCAAAAATTAAAACAACTGACTCGTCAATAAACGATCGCGCACATCGCGATAAACCTATTTTCTTATTTGGTATTAAAATTATAATAACTAATCTCATCGCCTCCTAGAATTGATTGTAATTTCTGATTAACGATCATTATTGTTTTTCCACCTGTAGGAAAATCATGTTATTAAAGAAAGCTTTCTTTGTGCCTCTCCGGTGTTTTCTATCATAACACACACTTCAATAATAATAGTGATAACGACTAGCATAAAAATAAAGACAATACATTTAATGCAACACAAATAAAAATAGGCACGAGTCCAACACTTCAACTTAGCCTAGCAAGAAAAACGATGTCTGTTTTTTGTTCTAAGAATGATATTTGGTTAAAATAATTAAAAAAGTAGAGAAAATAATAAGGAAAAAAAAACATAAACAAAATGAGGAAATAGTAGGTAGGTGATTTTTACAAGACCAAGGACAAATTTACTTTTCCAGAGGTCATCTCTTCCCTCTGAATTAATTGTAACAATGTCAGATATCAAGAAAATAACACAATGAAAAGTTTAAAAAAATGAATAGGCAGAGTATGATAAGTATAAACATGTAGTGAACACAATTGACTAGAATCAAGTAGGTACGCCAAAGCATTTGAGATGTTTCTCATTAAATAACTCGCTCATAAGATTGGTTTGTTCTTATGATTTCCAATTACTCTTCCAAACTTGACTTTTTACTCAAGTATGCAAGCAGCATATCTTTTTCCGGTCTACAAGATACTCTTAAAACGAGAAATACCCTCGTATCCGTCGATGATTTCCCTCGCAAAAACGCGCCTCTTTTGACACGATACTCTCTTGGTGAATTGATTAATGTGGAATGATCGATCCTCGTATATAATGAAACGTAATTTACGTAAACGAGGAAACTTTTTAGTGAGACGTTTTACGCCGAATCCACACCATTTTGCCTAATAATGATGAAAAATTGTGAGCGTCAGCAAAAACGTTAGACAATAAGGACTATTAAATCAGGTATTTACTTCTTCCCAAGTGATACCCATGTACAACTGGCTCAGGTGTTTAAAATGCGAACAAAATTCGATTCCATCGTTCAAACACTGTACACCAATTATTCCAAATTTATTTACTCCAGGCACATTTGAAGTTAAGCGGATCAAGTCCGATCCAAGTATCTAAAAATACAAAATGTTGACAAATAAATTACGTTTTCTGTGCGGGTGAAGCGCTTTCGTGAGAATCTCCTCGCACATATAAGCCTGATTGTCCCTGAAATAATTAATCAACTGACCTTCTTAGAGAACAATCTGAAATCTAACTCGAGAGTTTTCAATCTCGGAAAATGTAGTTCATGGATAATTCTCGCAGTCAATTGTTTATCAGAAGAATTTGAAGCGTCGCTTTCGTATCCCATGATCATTAAATGCTCCAATTCTATAACAATGATTAGAACATACGACGAATTACAATAATTCAAAATGATCATACTTCCATTGAGTATAATCGATCTGAGTGAGCGAGGTCAATGTTGGATACGAAGAGAATGATAGATGGTCCGTTAGACGTGGGGTAGTTCTAGAAATTCTAAGACCAGGGCCGTAATGAGGTAGAAAAATACCTTCGATACTATGAAGAAAAACTGTGATCGTGAAGGAACCAGAAAATGTGCCAGAATTTTTTTCAAAGAACGTGTCACGATAAGAATGACTATAGAACAGGATTATTTACACATCGCGGTTCACTAATAGCGGATAATTCCAATCTACGGCCAGAAGTGATCATTAACATGTCGCTACAGAGAAAATGGAGAATATTGAACAACAATAATTTTCCTATTTTGATTGAAATCGTGTATCGCATCAGAAATAGAATGAATGTGAGAAAAAGAAAGTATTGGATACGCATTCTAATTGTTGAAAAAATTTACTCAAGCATGAAGAAAATGTAAAAAAACTGAGTTTACTATGAGACCTCTCCATCGAAAGTCAACCTATAAAAACTCACATGCTACAAATTCAGTTCATTTTCCAAACTTGAATGAGAAAAGCATAAATTCATGAATCCGTAATATTTTCCAATAGACCTAATACAAATAATGCAGACGTCAAATGTCTCGCGTAAAGTTTCTCACGTTTCGATCGTATGACACAGATATGCAAAGTATCACAGTACTAGAGAGTAATTACTCAAGGTTTTGATGAAAATGTGACGTACTTTGTAATCGTTTTATTGAATATCCTCTTGTTTCGTCACCACAGAATCCATAATCGTAAACAAATGCGGATTCTATAGGTACACACAGTATGAGAGTCTTCAAGTCAATCTAAAATACATCAAATAGATATCAAATCAACATTACAGATAAAGTAAGATGGTCTTTCCATCGGACTCAATCCTAAATAGAAATTTAAGCTCACCAAATGCAGAAATATCATTTGTAATCTTCCATTATCCTCAACGAATAATTTCAAATAATTTAGACGAGGACAGCATTGAAAGATTATTGAACACAATTTTTCATCGATTCCTCCAACGTGATCCAGCACTAACTTATTCAAGGCAAAATCTTTAAATGGTAACGTTGGTAAAACATCTTCAGGAGAAGAAGGAGACCGAAAAGCGATTTTATTCAGCGTCAAACAGCGGAGTTTAGAGATCAAAACAAGAAATCTGGACAGTTCCTCTTGGTTCAGGGGTATCTCCATTTCATCCTTGAATTTGAGCTGCAAATCTTTCAAACAGGAACAACTTTCAAGTATACGGAAGGTCAAATTTTTGGTATATTCCTTATTCAAGCTGGTGGATTTAATGTTCAATTTGATCGTCGTTAGGTTCTTCTGGAACTTGAAAAATTCAAACAATATTCCTGATCCGTAATTGTAATAGGGAACTTGGCAGTGCGTTTCAAAATTCGTTAATCTATCCATGGAGACAACAGACTGAAGATTAGAACAATAGTATTATAGCTAAAGTGAACATCGCCGAAAATAAAACAAACCTTGAAACCCATTCTGGTTTTATGATTGATTTCTCAATCCAGCCACCATCCGTCAGTACATTAAAGACGATACCCTCGAGGGGCAAGGACGGATTTAAGCAGTGGTCCAAATTCCAAGAGGAACTCGAGGTTTCCGGCTGACAAAGAACATCATAAGTAAAGTGTTTAATACAGGGAAACACTAAGAATAAATTTTCCAGATCTTTGTTTTTGACAAGAAAACCTCGGTTAACAACCCACACCAAAGTATGTAAATTACGACGTTCGAATTTTCGCGCAGCAAGTTTATCCAGCCATCGGATCATATGGAAAGTAGCCGCATCATCTGGGCAATATAAAGGACGTATGGTCATACCAATCACAGATCCACGTACGGTTCCATCTCTATGAGAGTACATTCTCACTTCAAGTTCTGCAAGATTGACGGAACTTTCAATTATCTTTAGGAGGGTATCAAAATCCCAATCGTACTTCGCGAAGTGAAAATTTAATGAGTTTATTTTTGGCCCACAAATTTCCCACGTATGAGCCGGAATGCGGTTTATTAATAAGTCGTCAAATTGGAGATTCAATTGCGAAAAATTGAGTCCGATAAGGAATTGAGCTATTTTTTTAGACTCGAAGTTATCAGCATCACGAAATACCAGTTTTTCGCGTTTGATTATTGAAGGAACAATCGCACATCTGTAATACAGATGGCAGGTGAGTTTCACGTTTTTTCTATCATCTAAAGACAGGTACGAAAATATATGCGAGACAATCTGTAATGAATGTTGAGACGTTAAAAATACCGATAATCATTCTAGTCTAATTACAAACAAATCAGAAAAATTTATTACTTCGCTGGGTAAAGACGGAAGATCAAAGGCCATTGGATGTCTTCAGCTTCGTTAAAGGTTGTTACGACAGAATGTGAGAGGAGGAATTTAAAATTTGAGACAAAATAAATTCAATCAAGCCAGCAAAATTTTGAAATTTATTACCTCTGTTATTAAAGCGAAGCTATCATGTTATTTTAATTCAATATCAATTTTAGTTGTATTTATCGGGATTTTACACTAATACCAACACACTCTCACCTTGTAAATAGAAAAAGAGTTCCACAGAGTTAAACTTATAGAAGTGTCACTGCGATCGCTGGTGTACATGGAATATTCGAGAACACCGATGAGTGTATTTTTCTATTTTTCTTTAGCTTTTTCATCGTCAATCGTTGTACTTTTCCCTCCTTTTAGTTAGTCGTATATTATTCGTGAGCCGAGAAGGCAGTAAAGTTTTGTATTGTCGGAGAGATTCCGTACGAATAGTTAAATTGTTGTATTTTCATGCTCTGTGGACGAATTATATGTTTCAAATACCACCGACGTTGTTGTTTTTCCCCGATATGTTAGCAGAGTTTCGTGGTTAACAATCCCGGAAGGAAATCTGGATCCGATCACAGGACCGGCCGCCAATACGAGATCAGGCGGGAATCGAACACCTGCTGGGAGACAAAGGAAGAAGAGGAGAAAGAACCGGCGTTCAAGTGTGAACGTGACCAACGGCAAAAGTGCACCATCATCGACTGATCCTCATATGCAGGAAAATAATCAATCATCGAACCATAATTACGAAAGCTCAGAAAACGAAACTGAGGAGAATCCCAAAGAAATTAAAACCATTTATGAGACTAGTGATTCTGAATCGACAGAATCTGAATCTGATTCAAGTGACTCTGAGAAAGAGATGGCGGAGAATAAGCCAACATCAAATACGTTCGAAATCTTCGATGGACATGACTTCGAAAATTGGAAGATACGACTCCAATGGGCAATGAAGAGAAAAAATCTGGCTGACTCAATGACTGGAAGCGATCTAGAGACTGAATATAGAGCAGCAAACCAAGAGGAAAGAAACGAGGTGATATACCAAAAATGTGACCTTCCGTATACTTGAAAGTTGTTTTTGTTTGAAAGATTTGCAGCTCAAATTCAAGGATGAAATAGAGATACCCCTGAACCTAGAGGAACTGTCCAGATTTCTTGTTTTGATCTCTAAACTCCGCTGTTTGACGCTGAATAAAATCGCTTTTCGGTCTCCTTCTTCTCCTGAAGATGTTTTACCAATTACGTTACCATTTAAAGATTTTGCCTTGAATAAGTTAGTGCTGGATCACGTTGGAGGAATCGATGAAAAATTGTGTTCAATAATCTTTCAATGCTGTCCTCGTCTAAATTATTTGAAATTATTCGTTGAGGATAATGGAAGATTACAAATGATATTTCTCCATTTGGTGAGCTTAAATTCCTATTTAGTATTGAGTACAATGGAAAGACCATCTTACTTTATCTGTAATGTTGATTTGATATCTATTTGATGTAATTTAGATTAACTTGAAGACTCTCATACTGACGATACCTATAGAATCCGCTTTTGTTTACGATTTTGGATTCTGCGGTGACGAAACAAGAGGATATTCAATAAAACGGTTACAAAGTACGTCAAATCTTGAGTAATATTGCTCTCTAGTATTATGATACTTTACATATCTGTGTCATAGTTATGGACGTGTATGACACGATCGAAACGTAAGAACATTTACGCGAGACTTCTGAGGTCCGCATTATTCGTTTATTGATATACGAATAGGTCTATTGAAAAATATCATGGATTCATGAATTTCTTCAAGCTTTTCTAATTCACCTTTGGAAAATGAACTGAATTCGTTAGCATGTAAATTTTCACTGAAGAGTTCTCGTAGTCAACTCAGTTGTTTACATTTTCTTCATGCTTGAGAAAATTTTTCAACAATTAGAATGCGTATCCAATAGTTTCTTTTTCTCACATTCATTCTATGTCTGATGCGATATACAATTTCAATCAAAATAGGAAAATTTGTTGTTCAATATTCTCCATTTTTCCTTTAGCAACATGACAATGATCACTTCTGGCCGTAGATTGGAATTATCCGCTATTAGTGAAGCGCGCAATGTAAATAATCCTGTTCTATAGTCATTCTTATCGTGACACCTTCTTTGAAAAAAATTCTGGCACATTTTCTGGTTCCTTCACAATCACAGTTTTCCTTCATAGTATCGAAGGTATTTATCTACCTCATTATGGCCCTGGTCTTAGAATTTCTAGAACTACCCCACCTCTAACGGACCATCTTATCATTCTCTTCGTATCCAACATTGACCTCGCTCACACATTGATCAATTCTACTCAATGGAAGTATGATCCATTTTGAATTATTGTAATTCATCGTATGTTATAATTAGAGCCCGGATTCGCCGGCATTTGTCACTTTTTTTCCTTAATGGGCGGGAACGTTTTAATCAAAGATGAACACGATTCATAGCAAGGGGGACCAGGGAAAAAATTTTTATTTTGCCGAAAATTGCCAGAATGAGAATAAATGCCGAAATTGACGAAAATGCCGGGATTGTGCCGAAATCGTCGTTTTTGTGTAAAAATTTCCAAATCACTATCTCGTCTGTCCGCAACATCATAAATTCAACGACACGGAATGATTAGACAAGTATCTACGCACTCGTCATTGCTACGTTACTGACGTGCATGAAAAGTTGATCTTAACGACCTCAAGCAGCGATGATTAATTCCAAATAGGTGTACAGGGAGGCAGTATACGTTGAGAGTATAGCACTCTGTTTTCGTTGTATCTCTCTGCGTTGTTTGCTGTCAAGATAAGAAAATGCCGAAGATCAAAACTTCCTTAAGCGTTGGAATGCGTCATTGGATTCGTCCTTACAACGAAACTGTTGAAATTTTGAATACGGACGGTCGGGTTATAACATGTTTGCCATGTGGGAAATCGTTGACGTGCACTAAAAAATATCACGTAGATTCTCATTGTGCTACAGGTGAGTTGTACTCCTCTCAGGTACATAAGCCTAAGGAAATAATTATGAAGTGTTGATGGAATTTCACTCTCTTACAGCATCACATATTGCTGCCGTTAAGCGTTTCACGAGCTCCAAAGTAAAACAGTCAACGTTATCTTTTAATGGTGCATCAGCAACTGAACGAAATACTTTTTATCGGTCACTCTGTAATACTTTCCTCGCTGCCAACATCCCTTTATGGAAGCTGAATAATGTAGCATTAAAGTCGTTTTTTCAAGAATATATTCCACAACATAACATCCCTGATGAAAGTACTCTTAGGAAGAATTATGTACCCGTGCTGTACCACGAGACAATAGAAACTATTTGAAACCGCGTTGGCGACAACTATGTCTACATCATTGTTGACGAAACTACTGATGCCCGAGGAAACTACATCGTGAACTTGATTCTAGGTGTGTTGTGCAGTGAAGGACCAGGTGACCCTTATCTCATTGCGTGTAAATGCCTGGAAAAAACGAATTCATCGACTGTATGCACTTTTGTGAACAACGAATTAATGCATTTTTACAAGGGAGTATTATTCTCGGATAAATTGTTACTTCTTGTCTCTGATGCGGCACCCTATATGATAGCTGCCGGGAAAAATCTACGTCAGTTTTATCCAGGACTACTACACGTTACCTGTATCGCACATGGACTTCATCGTCTGTGCGAAAAACTTAGAGAATGTTTCCCCGATGTGAATGCTTTATTAAGTGCAGGTCGAAAAATATTCTTGAAGAGTCCAGCCCGTATACAGAAGTTCAACGAAATTATGCAATGTGAACTACCTCCTGACGTGGTAATTACAAGGTGGGGTACCTGGGTCAATGGAGCAGTCTTCTTCGCCAATAAGTTCAAAAAATTCAAGGAGGTAATCAACGAACTTCCTGAAGATTCACAACAAATGAGAAAAATGAAGCTACTTATCAAGAAGGCAACTTTACCGACCGACCTTGCATTCATAAAATCTTATGTGTCGTTCCTCCCTCAGGTTATAGAAAGCTTGGAAAAGCGAGGGTTGTCACTTGTGGAGCAGGTGCAGCACATTGAAAATGTTCGCAGTAAATTACAACTAATACCTGGCTCCAAGGGCACTGTTCTAAGAACGAAATTTGATTTTATTTTCAATAAGAGTCACGGTTTTCTACAATTACAAGAACTTGCCCGCTCATTTGATGACACTGCTTTTTTTGTATCTAGTATTTCTACTAATCCAGTTGTGCTCAGTTCGCTTACGTACGCTCCACTTACATCTGTTGATTTGGAACGCACTTTTTCTGAATTGAAAAATATATTGAGCGATAAGAGACAAAGTCTAAAAACAGAAACTGTAGAACATCATCTAATTGTAATGCACAACAAAAAATTTTTGTAAAATTAAAAATTGAGCAATTTTTAACTTTTTTTTTTTTTTAAATGCCGAATATTGCCGAATTCTTCAATTTTGATGCCGAAAATAATTTTTTTTAGTGCCAGAAATCCGGGCTCTAGTTATAATCAATGTTATAGAATTGGAGCATTTAAGGATCGTGGGATACCACAGCGACGCTTCAAGTTCTTCTGATAAACAATTGACTGCAAGAATTATCCATGAACTACATTTTCCGAAATTGAAAACTCTCGATTTAGATTTCAGATTGTTTCCTCAGAAGGTTAGTTGATTAATTATTTCACAGACAATCAGGCTTATAGGTACGTTCAAAGAGATGAACAAAAGAGCTTCACTCGCACAGAAAACGTAATTTATTTGTCAACGTTTTGTATTTTTAGATAGTTGGAGCGGACTTGATTCGTTTAACTTCAAATGTACCTGAAGTGGATAAATTTGGAATAATTGGTGTACAGTATTTGGAGGAAGGAATCGAATTTTGCTCCTATTTTAAACACCTGACCCACTTGTACATTGGTAGTGAAAATGTAAATACCCGATTGAATAGTCCTTATTGTCTAACGTTTTTGCTCACGCTCACAGTTTTTCATCGTTATTAGGCAGAAAAGTTGGGTTTCGGCGTGGAAGATCTCACTAATATGTTTCCTCGTTTACGTTTCATCATATACCCGGATCGATCATTTCACATTAATCAATTCACCAAGAGAGTATCGTGTCAAGGGAGGCCGTTTTGGGCCCCCCTGTGGGGAATCCTCGACGGATACGAGAGTGTGTTGAATAATAGAGGCCTTTCCATGGATCGATATTTGAAACTCAATAACGAACGAAGAATCTACCTCCGAAACTCGAGTTTAATTACAGATCAGTTCACAAAGAAATTCATATAAAATCAAAAGTTCACGAAGACATAAGTACACACAGTTACAACGAATCCACATAGGAAAATACAAAGCTATATGCTCAAACTACAAAGACTGAAAAGCTACTAAAGCCAGAAAACAGAGAAACTTCAATCTCGAAGTTTTGGAGCACGGTACACTAAAGAGGTATTGACACTATACAAAATTCTTGTCACACAAAATAATGTAGTTCATACATAATTCCGCTGCGTTCGCTGCGCCGTTGTGAATGCCTTCCGCTCCCCACCAGCGTTGTTACCTTACCGGAGGTACCCTAGTACTGACAAATTTCCAAGGGTTATAAAAAAATTTACACATGAGAATAATTTTTTTGAAATATGTAGAGCATAATGAGTAGTCTATTCGCACCATGTTTCAGATTTTTTGGTTGATTTCTGACTCTTCTACAATTTTTTTAAAAGTAGTGAATTTACATAAGACTCTATGTACAACCGGGGACCAGATCATTGGCGCTACATAGTGGCAAAACACTCAAGTACATCATTTCTCGTGACAGCATTAGTAATGGTGAACATAGGCAAGTGTCAATACCTCTTTAGTGTACCGTGTTTTGGAGGCATTTTTATAATAGACTAGAAAGTTCTCGAAGTTTTGCTCGAACTACTATGGCGCTCTTAGCGGGAGAAACACAAAGTAAAAACATTAAACGATTCGAGTCTAAATTTACGTTACTTTACACACAGAGAATCCTCGAATCTCAACACTCCCCTCTAAATTTATACTCGCCATAACAAAATAAAATAAAATGAGTAAAAACAAATACAACTAATTGAAGCAATCACGGAGATTAATAAATATGCTATATCATTAGATGAAACACGAAGATCATTCAAAAATAAATTCCGATAATTGATTAATACGAGAAGTATTTAGTACTTTGGTTGGAATGTCAGCCACTTGAATTTTACCATCAATCTTTCGTATGTTGACGATTCCTTTTGTCACGGTTTCTTTCGCGAATAAATAAAACGTTTCGATATGACGAATTGAATGTGCGTCTAACGTTGTCGCAATTTTGATTGCCGATGATGAATCCGAATATAGATCAATCCCGGAAATGCTTTCTCTCAACAGTTCTTGTAGAAAGTTAGGGACTCCCAAAAGGTGTTTAATCGCTGTGTAAATTGCGATATATTCCGCTGCCGCAGTGGAATTGGTTCGAAGATTTTGCGCCTTTGACTTCCATACTACACAGTTTCCATACATGTAAATCAGAAAACCTGAAGTTGGCTTTCGATTTTCTGTATTCAAGAACGAAGCGTCTGCATATACTGTTAAAATCTCTATCTTAATTCTATAGTGAAGCCTTTTTCCTTTAGTGGCAGCCAAATATCTTAAGATTCTTTTGGCTAAAGCATAGTAACACAACACGATTCATAAGATATTTCAAATTAAAAGAATTAAACATTATTAAAGAAAGAATCGTAATCGGTGTTTTAATCAAGGAACAACGTGGTTACAGTAAGACCATAGGATAACTAAAAAAGGTGAGGTCGTGACACTCACGCTATTTGTGACACTCCGGGGAAGAGGAAAAAAAAAATTTGTCGAAATTATAGAGACAAATTGAAAAGAAAATGATCGCAAAGTAATTAGAAGTATAAAAATATAAACTTGGAAAGTATAATGATTATAAAATGAAAGAGAAAAATTAATGAGGCAGTCTTAGACTCAGACTGAGAGGTTAATCTCGATTACTTCTTCTTCAATGGGTTGATCCTCAATCTGTGGAGTTGCATTCGGATGTGGGATACTGGGTGAAAGATCTTCTTCTGGAAGTTCCAATGGGTAGAGGTCGCACATTGGGCGAGTTATTTCTTCACACTTACGAGGCTGCACGCCTGGACTACGATCGCCGAGCTTTAAAGTGGCAGAACGGATTTTGCCGTCTTCACTCACATTAAGTTGAGTGATACGGCCAATTCTCCATTTGTGACGTTTTTGCTTTTTGTCTGCAATAAGAACTACATGACCAACTCTCGGTTCTTCTACTGATGTATTGCGAGGAAAGGCATAGGGGCGCTTTTCTGTTCGCAAACTTTGAAGGTAAGCTGTGCGCCAGACATTCCAGAACACATTGACTGCTTCTTGTGACTGTCTCCAAATACGTACAAGTTGTGCTGCAGTAGGAGTCGGATTGGAGGGAGGCAGGATTTCATCAGGAAGTGTGAATTTTGACTTCAAAAAATCATTGGGCGTGATTGGCGTATCTTGTTGGTCCTCGCTGATGTAAGTTAAAGGTCAAGAATTTAACATTGCAGCAATCTCGGCTATAGCTGTTCGCAAGGCGCTGGCTGAGATAATAATACCATGGAAGGTGCGGAATAATGACTGCTTAACTATCCCTACCATGCGTTCATAAACGCCTCCTTGCCACTGACTAAATTCTGGGATATATTTCCAGACAAATTCTCCTGTGACTGAGGCCTGGAAAACCTCTTCTAGAAGTTTGAATTGGGCAGCATTGTCAGATACCACAAATTGCGGTTTTGTTCTGCGGGCGACAAATCTTCTGAATGCCAATAACAATTCGTTTGTGGTCATATCATCTAGCACTTCAAGATCTACAGCGCGGCAGACCAAATCAGTAATGACCAGTATGTTATATTTATGAAGACCAACCATCAGTGGCCCACAAGTATCAACTCCTATGTAGAGAAATGGATAACATTCAGTGGTGAGGCGGAATGATGGAAGATGTGAATTATCTGGCTGTGGAAATGGCCTTGCAGTGAATTTCTTGCATCTAGAACAGGCAATCACAATTGAGGAAACTGTTGCTCGACCTCGCGGTAACCAGAATTCTTTCCGTAGCGCATTTAACGTATAAGCGGTTCCCTGATGATACACTAATTGATGAAAGTGGAGCACCAATAACTTAGTGTGATGGGAATGTTTGCTGTTTGGTAATAGGATCGGAAATTTTGACTTTTCTGGTAAGGGCGCGTTTTTTAGCCGGTGAGCGCATCGGATGAGGCCATCTGCATCAAGAAAGAGACCCCATTTCTTGATAAATTGCGAATCACGATTTGTAGATAGATCTCGAATCACATCTGCATAATGGAACTGTTGTTCAGCCTTTAACCAAAGAATTTCTGCAACTTGAGCTGCGCGATCATGTGAATGTAGTACTGGATAGTTATCTGGGGTTGTAACTTTACGTAAAAAACGAATGATACAAGCTGTGATTCTAATCACGCGTATAAAGTCGCTATAACGAGTACAATCAATATCAAATGGTGGCATGTATGGTGTGATAGAAACTTGATAAATATTTTGTCGGGGCTCAGGTTCAATGAGCTCGATATTCGGCAAATTATTTAAATTGGCAGGCCACTGAAGAGGCGGAGCAGTGAGAAAATCAGGACCGGACCACCACGACGAAAATTCTGTATCAGTGAATGAGAGACCGCGAGTTGGAATATCTGCGGGATTCAAATTTCCCGGAACGTACCGAAAGATTATGTCTTTGCACTGACGGATTTTTTCAACGCGATTACGAACGAACACTGGTAAAATTTTTCGAGAGTTTTTTAACCATCCGAGAACGCACGAACTATCGGACCAAATAAATTGGTGTTCGAAAGAAATGGGGAACGCGGAACGGCAAAGTTCGACTAAACGTGTAGCGAGGACAACGGCCATTAATTCGAGTTTGGGAATTGTGTACAAGTTTGGACGCACAACTCGCGACTTTGCACAAATTAATTCGACTTTAATCGAGTTACCGGACACCGAACGCACGTAAGCAACTTCCGCATAGGCGCGGGCGGACGCATCAGCAAAAACATGTAATTTGTATTCAGCAGTTTTTTCGAAAGAAGTTATAAGACGCGGAATACTGCGAGTGAGTGCCCGTGATAAATCGTTCTGAATGTTTTCCCATCGTTCTGCAAACTTTTTTTCAATAGGATTGTCCCACTTGGTATCTGGGGTTTGAATATCTTGAATTAGAAATTTTGCTCGAATTCAAAGTGGTTCAAAAAATCCACACGGATCATCTAAGGACGCTGTAGCTGCGAGAATATTTCCGAGAGTAAAGGGTGCTGACACAGGCTTGAACGATTTTATGTTAAGAGTATCTTTTTCGAGATCCCAAGTCAGACCTAAGAGTGAAATAGTTTTAGCTGTTTCTCGTTTATCTTCCGGTAAAAATGAGCGAAAGCGAGAGTCATTTGTGGCCCAATTACGTAAGTTCATAGAACATTTTGAAAACAGACCAACTGATTCACTGTAGACTTTACATGCAGTTGCAAAATCATAAACTCCAGAACAAAAATTATCCGCGTAAAAACTCTTCAAGAGAAGATTGATAATATCTGGGTCAAGTTCACTGTTCACAATATGATGGTGAAGAATAGTGTGTAAGAGGAACGGTGACGCGACGACGCCGAAAGGTACACGTTTAAAACGATAAACTATGATTTTTTGTTTCTCAAAATCTGCGTGATAGTTAGAAAACCAAAGAAAACGAATAGGTATATCTCGATCGACCGAATTCACTGATAACTATAGAAACGCTTTATCAATGTCACTGACAAACGCGATCAAATATGCGCGAAAACGAATAAGTACTTCGATTAAACTCAATAAGAGATTTGAACCTTTATAGATTTCATCGTTTAGGCTTTTACCACTTCTAGATGACTTTGCGGAGCCATCGTAGACAATTCTCATTGGAGTCGATTTTCCTGGTGTGGTTACAGCTCGATGTGGTAGATAAAAGGCCGATGAAGAACGGATTTCTTCCTCCAGAACTTTTTCGATGATTCCCGATTCAAGTTGAGTTTGAATGATTAGATCATAATGCGAGAATCAATCCATGTTCAACTTTTGGTGGAGTGATCGCAAGCGACCGATCGCTAGCGCGTAATTATTCGGTAGATTGGGTGGGAACGAACGCCATGGCCACCGTATTTCATATCTACCATCAGCAAATTTCAAATCACGATAGAAAGCTTCGAGTGCAACTTCATCTTCTTTCGCTGGCGAATCATTAAGGTTCACGCCATCCATCGCGCAAATTTGATTGAGCGCTTTTTTGGGCGTGATAGCATAGAAAGCCGAACATACAAACTCATCTGTTTTACCGACTAGCGCATGTCCAAATTGCGTACGATAAATAAAGCAGTCCGGACCTACTTGAATTTTCGATTCTGGTAGAAGCAAGTGCCAGAAAACGTCTGATCCTATCACTAATTCGACCGGTTCGTTTTCCGCTTGAGGAACAAAATTAAACGATTTGTACTGCGGATTAGTTTTAATAAACTCGTCGTAGTCGAAAAGGGTGAATTCTTGCGGAATTTTTGGAAGTGTATTCACTGTAATGGGTATTTCAAAGTCACCACCGTTGGATAGGAAAACTTGCGCTTCTCCTGACGTGACAAGTATAGGTTTCTCATTTAAGAATACTCCTATAGGTACAGAAGAAAAAAGATTCATTAGAAGGCCCAAACGTTTTGCAGCGAATTCCGAAATGAATGTTGCATTACACCCGTTATCGAGAAGGGCACGAATAGAATATCGTCGATTCGTGATAGGGTTTTTTATAAATACTCGTAGCGTTGTATGAGCACCCGACGTAATTGACGAGAAGTACGTACATTTCTGATTCTGTTTCATAGGTACCATCGACAAAGGAGACGCTTCCGCAGATTTCAAGTTATCTCCGTCGTAAAGCAAGGGGCACAAAACTTGATGATGATCGTCGACTCGTTTGCATAGTGCACAAACAAAATTACGTTTACATTTTTCAGATGAATGATGGTCGCTAAAACACTTCAAACAACGATCGCTAAGTGCAGCTTTTTGAGCTGAAAGCGTAGAAATCTTAGTACAATCAGAAGCATAATGAGATTGAGAACAGAACGTATACTTAATTTCTCGTTTTTCTTTTTTCTTCGATTTACTCGGATTCTTTTCTTGGACGCGAGCAGAAGCTGAAACTGGCCCTTTCTCCGCTGTGTATAAAGCAGAGGTTACACTCGTCATTTGGGCGTTTCTGGTGACGAGGGTAGTCGGTAGATTTGCGACGTCAACTGCGAGTCTCATAGTAATATAATTCGACATTTTTTTCTGAAAATCTGTAACAGATAACATTTCAGTTCCACAAATGTTGTAAACGCGGTCCGTAGGATACTTTCCAAATACACGGTCACGTAACGGTGGATTCTCGTTGATATCTTCACCATGAGATTGTAAGCTTGATAAGAGGCCTTCGAGATGAAAATAAGTTGATTGCAAACTCACTGTTGTATCGCTGGCTTGCTGTAGATGTAGGATTTCAGAGTGTAGCTCGGACTTGACACGATTTGGATGCACGTATTGTTGTTCGAGTGCCTGTATAGCTACATCATAATTTTCATCGATTGGTTGAAGTCTTCCAATAATTTGATCGGGCGGGCCCGAAACAGCTCGTTGTAGTTGTACAAGTTTTTCAGCGCGCGGAATATCGAGTTTATCGTATTTTAAATGAAAAACACAAATAAATGCTTGGTAATCAGAGAACTTGCCGGTGAAGTTTCCGAGTGGAATTTCCGGGATTTTTCTTTGCGAGAATGAAGCCGGATTTGGAACAGCTTGAGGTTCTGGTGGTGGTAACGCAATTGGTTGGATACCGAGTTTACATTGGGCACGTAGAACAAGCCGTTGTGCTTGGGCAATGTTAGGTAGTGCATCGGCGTACTCGTAAGCGACCTTTTTTGTTGATGGCTTGAAGGATTCCAATTCCTGCAGATTGAGAGTGAGACCGTCAAGGGCCTCTGCGAGTTGTTCTAAGTTAACTGGCTCGGCTTTGAGGGCGGTATGAACTTCGACGATAGATGCTGCAGTATGTTCGTTCCAAAAAGCGAACTGACTCGCTTGCTGAGCGTTATCGGCCATTTGTACAACGAATACCGGTAGACGAATACTTATAGACGAACACTTTTGCCCGGGAACATATAAGGCGCGATCTCAAATTTATGATATTAATTATCACGATAGCGCCATGTTAGCTCTGCTACCATAACACAACACAATTCATAAGATATTTCAAATTCAAAGAATTAAACATTATTAAAGAAAGAATCGTAATTGGTGTTTTAATCAAGGAACAACGTGGTTACAGTAAGACCATAGGATAACTAAAAAAGGTGAGGTTGTGACACTCACGCTATTCGTGACACATAGTGCTCATCAGTAGCTTTTGATTGGTATCGAGATAATTCATTCACACAGTAGGCAATATCAGGTCTTGTGCTGTTGGCAATATAACTCAAACAACCTATCAGGCTACAATACGGCTTCGAAGTCTGTTCTCCAATGAAATCAAACTTCACAGACGGGTCGAGTGGAATTGATAATCCTCTACAGTCTTCCAAACCAAATTTCCGCTGAACAAACTCAATGTACTCGCATTGATCCAGAAACAATTCCTTATTTAAATCATCATACTCAATACGAACGCCTATAAATTTCCTAGGTCGTCCAAGACGTTTCAGCTTCACACAGCTTTCCAAATAAACTATCAATGCATCAATCAGCGGACGTTTTCCAATAATTAAAAAATCATCAACGTATATTGAACAGATCAAATCTCTATTTTGACTAACGAACACACATGGGTCAGTTTTCATTCGGTGAAGACCAAAATTTCGCAATTTCTCATCAATCATATCATACCACGATTTTGCAGCTGTTGCCAATCCGTATAAACTACGATTTAATTTCATGATATATTTGTCACGATCGCCGCCAGGCATTCCATCCGGTATCTCGACAAAAACAGGATGATTTATACGAGAATTCAAAAATGCTGTGACAATATCGATTTGTTCCATTTCAAAATCAAATTTTAGAGCTAATATCTTCTTTAAATCCACGAGCTACTAATCTTGCTCGGTATAGGTATTCTCATTCTTCTGAGTAAAAACCCATCTTGTATCAATTGGGCGGGTAGAGATTTCTATTCTCGGGACAATACTGTAAACGTTATTAGCTCTCAAAGCTTCTATTTCATCATTAATTGCCTCAGCCCATCTCGCAGCATCCTTGCTTTTCATAGCTTCCTCGTAATTTGAAGGAGATACTTGATGTTAGGTTGATCTCATAATAAAAAATATCGTGCTCTTCGCTCATCTCATAGACATCAATCGGAAATTCTTTTTCCGCATAGGTAAATCTTTTTCCGCATAGGTAAATAGGAGAATGAGTTTCATTACTTACAGTCATATCTTTATAAAATACTGTTTCCGCGCATCTTACGTGACATTTTTCTTCAACAATGTTTCTCATCAAATCGTAAACCGCATAGCCAGTCTCTGTGTGGCCTACAATCACACCCGGATAAGCTCTTGGGTCAATTTTCATCTTGTTTTTCTCATCATAGATGTAGCATGCGCAACCAAAACAGCGAACATTCGATAGATCCGGTTTTCTTCCTCTCCAAAGTTCAAACCTGGTCTTGTAGTTTGTGCTAGAACTAACAGATCGATTAATCAAATAATTAGCATTTATCAAGGCATATTCCCACCAATTTCTTGGGACTCCACTTTGGCTCATTAATGATCGCGTCATATCCATTAAAATGGAATGATACTTCTCCACCGTTCCATTATGTTGATGGACATTTGTTTCGGCATACTGAATGGAACAACCAATCTTTTTACAGAGCTCTTTGAGATTGTTTCAAAAGAATTCTCCACCACGGTCTACTCTCAGCCTTGATACTTGTCTTCCGTGCATAGCAAATGATTCAGCAAAGTATTCCTTGAAACATTGGAAAGCATGATCTTTCCTATAGATTATATACGAGACCGTGTATCTAGAATAATCATCAATTATGGATACGGTAACACATAAGTTTTCACAAATTTGTCATCTGGTTTAGGATTAATCTCGAGGAGATCTGCATGAATTAGTTCTAACACTTTCGTCGCTCTTTCCCGAATTTTATTGCAGGGCAACCTTCTCATCTTGGATTCTAAGCTAAATATCACAGACTACTTTCTCCTTTTCAAAGTTGATATTATCGACTCCAGTAGCATTTTCTTTTAAGATATTTAGATATTTTAAATTCTGATGACCTAAACGAGCATGCCATTTTTCGACAGGATTTTCTATTTCCTTAATCAAGGCTAAAATTTCAGCACTATTACGTAAATGATCACTAAGATCAAAATTCATAAAAACTAATCCATTTTGTACAATGCCCTCCATAAGGACTTGCCCATTGCCGGGATTAATAACCATCACTCGATTATTCTGACCTACAATTCGATGTCCGGCTGCCATTATTTTGGTCATTGAAAGTAGGTTTCTACTTACATCAGGAATATGCAGTGTGTTTTGTAGTGTAATTTTCGCCTGACCATTCTTTGTCTTACTTTTGATATTCAAATCACCAGATCTGTTTACTGCGATTCCAACGCCTTTCTTTGCAACGTTCATCTTAATGTTCTCTTCACAGAGATTTACTAGGTCATCACGATCGCCAGTGTATACATGATCCGTAGCACCAGAATCTAGTATAAATTCAACACCTGAAACATTTTGAGACGTACACAACATTTCCCTTTCGATGGGCATCGCGACATTATGACCAATAAATGAGTTTGCACTGGTCTTAGCTATTCTATCTACGTTGGCTACATTCGATGATTTGTTACATTCGTTACAATTTTGATCATTTCTATCATTAAGTTTAGGACAAAACCGGCTAATATGACCGTATTGATTACAATTATAACATTTACGACTTTCATGATTAGCACCGACTTTCATGATTAGCACCGTTACTATGATTACCTACCGCGATTATTGACATTAGCGTAATTCGATTTAAAATTATTTGCCGAATTATTGTTACGAAAAGAATTATGATATCTGTTACTGTAATTTCGATTATTCCATCTTCCTCGATTTGAACCACGAGAGGTCCACTTTGAGCCGTTTCCTTTTCTTTCCATAAACATTGAGAATGAACAAACTGCTGCTCCAGAGGTCTGCGTCTGGTCTCTTTTCTTACAATTCGCGTGTTCATTGATTAAAGCCGCCTTGACGTCCTCAATACTGAAGTTATACTTTGTTGCCATCACGTTGAACATTGATTGAACATCTTTCCAGGATCTCGGTAAAGTTGCAAGTAGGTCCTGCGCGAGTAGCTGATCCAATAGTTTTTCTCCACAAGATCGCAGTTGGGATACAAGTCTCTCGAAATTCACAAGATGATCCGCCATTTCACCATCCTCGTACTTGAGCGTTCTCAACTGATTATACAACGCATTAACAGATGCTGTTCCCGATTTTGAGTAGACAGAATCCAGTTTTGTGATCACCTCTAATGGTGTAGTGCAGTTGTCGATTTCATTAAGTCGGTCATTGTCGATTCTATCAACAATGATTTCCATGGCTGCATTCTTTTGATCCTCAGTCACATCTGGTTGGTCTGGTTTCAATACACCGGATAGTTTCTTTGCGGTTAGGATAATTTCAATCCTCTTCTTCCATGCGTTATAATTTTTACCCTTGAAGATATGACGATCGGCGAGCTTCGGGTCACAGTTGTTCTGACTTGAACTAGGCATAATGTCAATTTCCTCGTGGCCCAAAGACTGATGATTCGACAGCTCAGTTTCATTCAACGTACCTTCGTCCGCTGTTTTTACATCTCCATTCATAGACTTCCGCTTACATTTACGTTTTCTCTTTGACTTTGACTCGAAGTTGTGCAAGGTTTTTCCTGAACGTGTCTCAATGATGTCAATTTGCATTCATCAAACAACCACAGCGATGACTACCATGTTGAATAATAGAGGCCTTTCCATAGATCGATATTCGAAACTCAATAACGAACGAAGAATCTACCTCCAAAACTCGATTTTAATTACAGATCAGTTCACAAAGAAATTCATATAAAATCAAATGTTCACGAAGACATAAGTACACACAGTTACAACGAATCCACATAGGAAAATACAAAGCTATATGCTCAAACTACAAAGACTGAAAAGCTACTAAAGCCAGAAAACAGAGAAACTTCGATCTCGAAGTTTTGGAGGCATTTTTATAATAGACTAGAAAGTTCTCGAAGTTTTTCTCAAACTACTATGGCGCTCTTAGCGGGAGAAACACAAAGTAAAAACATTAAACGATTCGAGTCTAAATTTACGTTACTTTACACACAGAGAATCCTCGAATCTCAACAGAGTGTTCCTTCCTTTTAACAGTATCTCGTAGAGCGGAAAATGTTATGCTGCTTACATACTCAAGTAACAAGACATGTTTGGAGAGTAATTGGAAATCATATCTTATGAGCGAGTTATTTAATGAGAAACATTTCAAATGTTTTTTCGTACCTACTTGATCCTAGTCAATTGTGTTCACTACATAATTATACTTATCATAATTTGCCTGTTCATTTTTTTCACTTTTCATTGTGTTATTTTCTTGATATCTGACATTGTTACAATTAATTTAGAGGGAAGATATGACCTCTGGAAAAGGAAATTCGTCCCTAGTCTTGTAAAAATGGTTTAATTATTCATTCACCTACCTACTATTACCTCATTTTATTTATGTTTTTTCTTATTATTTTCTCTTCTTTTTTAGTTATTTCAACCGAAATATCATTCTTAGAACAAAAATCAGACATAATTTTTAGGCTAAGTTGAAATATTGGACTCGTGCCTGTTTTTATTTGTGTTGCATTAAATGTATTGTCTTTATTTTTATGCTAGTCATTATCACCATTATTATTGAATTGTGTTACCGTAATTTGATTGCATATGTTTTATTGTTTACTTTTTTACAACTTATAGAACAGAAATTGGTGAAACCATCTAACAATATAAAAGTAAAACAGTCTTGTACATCAATTTTTTCTTTTTTACAGGCTATTCAACTACACAAAGGGTTCTCGGGAAGAAGCATTAAATGGATACGGTATGAACGTAAAATTAAAAAAACGAATTCATTCCATTAAATGGATATATGTAATACTCGTAATGTGTGGAGTAGAGGAAGTTCAGGGTATTACTAATGAATTTCAAATTGTGCAAAAAAGACTTGAGAGGGGGGCAGTACGGACAGGTGGAAAAATGGTAGACGGTTAATTTGTCAGCATGATAGTATTGTCATTAGAGAGAGTGGAGGGCCCAGGAGAAGAAAGAAGTGAATTAGGCGAATGTAACCAATTCTTAGTCGAGCTATAACTAGGAGCATTTTAAAAAGGACCAGGGTATTGAGGAATTTTTAATCGAAAGAAGATTATTGTGGGATTGAGAGGACTAAAGCTTGTGAGGGACAGGGAAATTCACCACACACGATTCGCCGTAAGGTCTGATCACCGACAAAAAAAATTTACTGTGAAAAAAATGCGAAATACAAAAAGTAAAACATGAAATGTTTTTAAAAAAATGCGAAAAGTACGTTAAAGGAATTTGTAAACAATTCCTCTCATGAAATCAATAATTTTGACGTATTCTGAAGAGGTTCGCGATCCATCTCACTCTCTGTGTATTCTAAGTCTCGTAGCTTCTAGGATCTACCTACGCAGACTATCAATGAAATACCAGAATGAGAAATGACTACATGTAAATTGATCTTGTAACTTCGAATCGGATAGCCAGTAGCTTCAAAAAAAGTTGGACAATTCGCAGATTTTTATTCAAACAGGGCTTTCATGGCAACAAGTCATCTTTCCGTCAAACTCAAAATATTTCCTATTGCAAATTTGCTCCCATAAGAAAAACACAGGAGCCAAACCGACAGGGGTGCGCAAAAGTCATGTCGCATTTTTGCATATTTAAAAATTCGAAAATACTACGCATTAGAAAAATTCAATTTATTGCTATGGAAATTGTTTAATTCATGAAAATTCGAAAGTAACGGTAATGATGAAGAAATTAAAGCAAATGTTCGAATTGTCGACCCTCTGCTTCAATGCAGGCGAGGTACCGTCGCTCATTTGCAGCGATCATGCGCTGTAAAAGTGGTCTGTCCTCATTAATAGCGTCCATTTCTTCGATGATAACGTTACGAAGTGTAGGGAGTGAATCAATTTCGTGTGAAAAAACTCTTTCTTTCATGATCCCCCACAAACTGAAATCGAGAGATGTCAGATCTGGCGAGCGAGGGGGCCATAAAACCGGGCCACCGCGACCAATCCATCCCTGAAAATTTTCATTCAAAAAATCTCGAACGATATGGGTGAAGTGCGGGGGGGCACCATCCTGTTGAAAAATGAAGTCGTGTCCGGCAAATCGGGGATCCATTTCAAGAGTGATTTGCACTTCTTCCAACAGTTCGAGGTAGGTTGGTCCAGTTACGGGACCATCGAAAAAGTAAGGACCGAGAATCCCTTTCTCATTAATACCCGCCCATACCATTACTCCCGGGAGGTTTAATTCATGCTGCATGATTAAATGTGGGTTCTCGTCAGACCAATAAACACAATTCCATCGATTAACACGTCCATTTAGTTTAAACATGGATTCGTCGCTCCATACGATAGAAGAAACAAAATTCGGATCGGCCTCTTTCATGATAAGATACCATTCGCAAAATTCAACACGTCGTGCGTAATCTCCTTCGTGTAATGCATGCAGAAGTCTCGGCCGATACACGCGTAAATGTAAATCACGCATTATTCGTTGCAATGAACGTCTAGAAAACAGTTCCTGAAAGAGAACAGACGTACGGTTCTGAGAACGTGTCGGCTATTCAACAACCGACTGCGCAACCAGCTGTAGGTTCTCCTCTGTCCGCGCCGTTCGTGGACGCCCACTTCGTGGTGCGTCGGCAACGCTACCTGTTATTTGAAACTTCGTATGAAGTCTCTGAAGAAGACGTCGGCTAGGGAGGGGAGAATTCGGGTACTGTTCGTGAAATTCATTTGCAACAGCGGCATACTCTCGATCAAGCCGATAGTAGCTCGTTAACAGAAGAACACGTTCGGGAATGCTGAATTTGTAGCGCTCTCCCATGTCAACACTGCACTAAACACCTACACTCGACTAATGTTTTATTCCTACTGTCTCTCACGTTCGTAATAACACACGTAATAACACACAAATAGCCGTAATTAGCCACTTTTACGCGCATGCGTAAAAACGGATAGTGCGACATGACTTTTGCGCACCCCTGTATATGATATTAATTAAAAATAAGGTGAGCAATAAGGAAAAAGAAGTTTATTTTCAGAAGCCGATCACCTCACGCATCATAAATGTAAACATTTTTTCCCTGAATTGTTTCTCATCTCTGATTAATACAATACTGATCTTTGCTCCCCGTGTATTTCTTGTGGAAGTGAGTTGGTGATTGGAAATCTCAATCTCAATTATCGACGTATTTCAACATCGAAAATCCGGCCCATTTCGAGAACGGAATGGTAGTTTAAAATTACCTGGAGCGTTCCGTTCTCGAGGTACGTATACATCATACTACTTTCTATCCTTTCTTAACGTGAATAGAGTACAGGAGCATACTTTACACTCTTACCAACACAACAACACGGTCGAATACACCGATGTCACACAGAGAGATTACAATCGAAATACTGAATAAAATTCCAGAAAAATTATGAACGAAACTCTATTGTATGTAAGTGCGATAATATTTGTAAATCACTCTTAGTTTAATATTGCATGATAGATAATGTTGTTGGTTCCCTTCAACACGTTCCAATTACTGTCACCGATGATAATCAAATGAATTGTTATTTAAAGAGAAATATAAATTGAATTGGTTTGTGGGATAAGAGCGGTCACAACTTATGAATCACATACCGCACTTCTATGGTAGGTTCACATTAAGAGAGGATAGAAGGTAGTACAAAGTACATACCCAGAGGCAATGCGGTGCTGTAAACTTTCTCGAGTATTGAATTTTTGATTTTGTCATTATTGCGCAGTTTGCGCTTCTTCAAAACAGATACAGTGGAAGAAGTAGATCAGCACTGTTGTAGAGCAAGGTCTGATGGCTGGCATTAGCTGAAGAGGAGATGAGAAAAACAAATTTACCCACAAATAGGTATCTATACTCTGTCCGCAAATAGAATGGGTCGCGTAAACAAACCCGCGAACCGCTTCCTCGCATCGTAATCAATTTTTTTTGCATGAAAGCGGGTCGCGGGTTTGTTGACGTGACCCATTCTATTTGCGGACAGAGTATACCCATTTATTAACTCATATTATGTAATTATAATGAAAGATTTGAAATTTAAAAGAGATCAAAACGAAATGTAATGGTAATAATCAAACTCAAACATGTACTTATAATCTTAGGATTGATTGTAATATAAAAATAAATCGTTTAAAAAGAAGAAAGAAAAAAAAAATTGCTAAATAATAACCACGGTACATTATAGAGGTGACACGCGAACGTATAGGGCTTTTCCATGTCGGCGCATTGCATACGTATTCTCCTACGTGTTATCGAAATGGTAGAGTAGTTTGCCATAAGAGCAATCTTAGAAATACTACCATTTCGATAACAAGTAGGAGAATACATATGCAAATTAGACGTGTTTGTTATTGTCGCATGAGCATGAGTTGTGTCAGTTGATATAATCTACGCTAGGAGCGTTGCAAGGTATAACTAAGCAGGAAAACTACATGAATACTAATTACTACGTGATGTAAATTCATCAATTTTTAAAAATTTGTAGAGGAATCAGGTATTAACCTAAAAATCTGAAACTGGGTACGAATAGACAACTTACTATGCTCTACTTATTTAAAAAAAAAATTATCTTAGGTGAATTTCTTCATCTTTTACAACCCTCGAAAATCTCGTCAATATTAGGGTATCTCCAGTAAGGTTGGGGTGTGGAAGGTATTCAAACAATCGCTGCATGTGTAGCGGAATTCCATATGAATTAACACAGTTTGTGCAACAGAAATTTTGCGTTGTGTTGTGTCAATACCTCTATGATGTACCGTGATAACAACACTTGATCAGTCTTTTTTTTCTAGCGTCCATCTTTTCCTGGGAGCTGGAACACCTATAACCAACAAAAGAACGCAGAAGAAGAATGTCTATTAGTCTTGTATGAGATGAGAGTGACGTTCCCAAAAGAAAATAAACTTTGATATAAAATTTCTTGAAGATGTAACTTAAGTACAGCGAGTTCTCCAACTACCTATATCACCGGGTTATAATTCCATACACACCGTTTGCAGACACATCAAAGGATAATATAGACCATAGGAATACGACATTCTTTTAACAAAGTCATAAAATCTAAGTATCATCAATTTGCAATTTGCCGGGAAAATTAATGCCATATGGCTGATATTCAGCCAAATTCTTGACAAAATAATTGATAACGCCCAAGTTTTGAAATTTGACCAATTCAGACGCTCAAAAAATCTCAATACTGTGCAGGGCTGGCAGAACGGTACTTTTTGACAAGTGTTCGGGTTATGTTCCCGTTCCCAGCAATCTATACCGGTCCCGTTTTAAACCGTTCTCAGCACTCAGCAAATTTGCAGTAGAGAACCGTTCCCGGTTTTTGTTCCGTTCCCACTTTCTGAAATTGTGAATACCGTTCCCGATACATTCCTGTTCTCAGGTTAAAAATAATGTTCTCAAGAAAGTTTTGTTTTTACGTGACAAACAGATATGAATTTAAATGAGACAGTTTGCTTTTGTTGCCACCTTTATTATTCAAAAACAACTCCACGTTTCGACGCACCTCGTCGTCATCATCAGGGTTTCCTGATGATGACGACAAGGTGCGTCGAAACGTCGAGTTGTTTTTGAATAATAAATGTGGCAACAAAAGCAAACTGTCTCATTTAAAATAATGTTCCCGTTCCGTTCTCTGCTCCGGCTCCGGAACGAAATAGGCCGGCTCCTGAACAAAATGAACCGGCTCTGGAATGAAATGAACCAGCTCTGGACAAGAACGAAAAACGGTAACAATTTTATTGGTCCCGTCCCGTTCTCGTTCTTACTTTAAACAAGAGACCGGTTCCCATCAATTATTCGTTCTCTGAGTTTTCACGTTCCGTTCCGTTCCCGGGAACGGTTCCCGATCAATCAGAAAATAAAGTTTCGTTCCCGTTACGATTCCGGAGTCTGAAAAATACTGGTTATCTTCCGTTTCCGTTCCCGGTTACGTTCCCGTTATGCCAGCCCTGATACTGTGTGGCTATTTGTTACAGAAATGACATCAGAATGGCAATGTTATTTTCTTGACAGAACTTTTCCCGGGATGGGTTAAAACAGACATTACTCGTTGGGACCGCACCGCTTTCCCACATCCAACAATAAATTGAGCGTTATCTATTGATTATTGGGAGGGATAATAATGTTTTTCCATTTCCAATAAAGGGAGACATGAATGATGAAATTTACCATTGTTATTTTCTTATTTTCCCTACAGGGCAAACCATTTACAGATATAAAAAAGAAAAAACGAGTAGTAGGTATACAGAAATTCTTTCTTTTTATTCGTCCTCCCTAAAATAATAAACGGCAGTACGTATGAACATGAGAAGTACAACAATGTTCGTCTTTGTCGAAAACCATCTCCAACCAAACATCAGTACATCACAAATTGAAGGTACAATCACCCCCTCCAAAAGAAAAAATCAAAGAGGAAGGATGTCAGAAAAAAAAGAAGAATCAGCGATAAAATCTTCAGCATGATTTGAGTGCATGTACTCACCAAAATATCGATTCACGATTGAGATTTTCTTTAAAGTTCCCTTCGTGAGTATCTTCGCTAACTTTCTGGTTATCTAAACATCGGTAGTAAAAGCGAGTCAGTTGTTTAATGCATGAAAGCACGCTAAAGAGAGTTTATGATTAATGGTCAATGGATCGGTCAAGGTGAAACCACAGATCCGTGTTTTTTTCAATTTTATTCTCTTGAGGAGTTATACATCACCACAGAAACACTTACAGACATATTATGTCGCTTTGATCAACGTTGGGTCGTTGGGATAAACAGAGGACTGAAGAATGCCCTCATAACTTTTTTCATTCTAGCTATAATAGGTACGTCATATACATTGTCACATCATTTTCAAAAGTGGAGGTCATTTGGCCCTATTCATACACTGTGTTGGACAAATTCTGAATCGGTACGTTACAACATTCTGTCAAATACAGAATATTATCAAATATATTCTACTCACATCAAACGCACTCAGAGATGTGTTAACTCTGAGCCTACCTCTGAGACCAGATACTTCCGCGCTTTTTGCATAATAGATCCAGACAAATTTTGATTGGTCAGCAGCGATCAAATACTGGCCATTTGCTGAATAGCAAATCGCACTAAAATTCCTGGAAAAATTTACCAAAATCACAAATAATAGTCTCTTAAATAAATACGAGTAATAAAGTTTACTTTGCGAAAAGACATCTGCCGAGTTTTATTCTGCCGGTCGGAAAGTCAAATACAAAAATTTGGCTTCTCGGAATTAGGGTTGCTATTTCTTTGCCGTTAGGGTGAAACGCGATACATGAAGCTACAAATATTCGAAACAAAATAATAGGTAAAATATGGAGGGGGGGAAAAAAAATCTTGATTTATAATTAACAAACTTTCTGATGGTTGGTTTAATGTATGGTGCTCTTACCACGTCTAATCGCGTTCCATATCAGCAGATTTTCTTTCCAGCTGCATAATTTAAATATTGAGTTCAACGGAATACTACTAACAGAACTTCTGTAACTACTTGAACACCGAAGATGAGATTTGAAAATGAGCTCGTTACTATAATTTGCCATCAACACATGCCCCACTATTTGTATAGACCTAAGGTGTATTTTAGAACGGTATCGAGTAACAGCCGCCACAAATTTATAAATTGTAGATTCAATCGCCGAACGGTCAAGATGAACCAGATTTGATACAATGAAACTGCAAAAATCGCGACACCTGTAAACGATATCCAACGATTGAAAAATGCCGCAGACTCTGGGTTGGACGTGCGTTTAGAACGGTTTAACTCACCTTCGCAAGTCAAATGATCTGAAACTTTTACCCAAGAAAACTAACACAATGAATTTTCTATTACTACCAAATTTCACTGTAGATACCAAGGAGGTATGTTTGTCCACCTACGAACGTTTGAGAACGTGCGTCAGAAAATTCTAGATTATACCATAAGATATATTATGTTGAGTAAGTTAGCGATACCGTTCTCTCATTCCCTCGGCCGGGGTCCCAGTAGGCTCGCTGTTTCAAGATAAACGAGTCGTACTGCCATTCTTTCACCAACAATTGGTCACCATTTTCATTCTCCAGTACAATCCAGTCGCCCAGTTTGTTCGAATATATCAAAGAAATAGCATTTTCTGGTACACTAAACACAAAGTGTCAACTATACGTATATATTATTATACCAAAGTTTTGAAATCACGTTCAATCTCCACTGACCTTAGAAAATGGATAAGTGGTAACTCATGAATGTAAGAGCCTCTATTTGAAAAATTGGCCTTCAAATTACGATTTCGTTCACAGTCCGACGTTAACGGTGCGAGATTGTTGTACAGGTGAACACCATCAGCATAGGGTTTTACCGAACCGTTGTCATATATATCAGTTTTTTTCCTGTCTGTAATGAAATAATCTTTTATTCACACACAAGAACCTCAATGAATATAGATCTGGAACCACACGTGTCTGGAACAGTGCATGATTTCAACCTTGTATTCCTTTGAAAGAAACTGAATTTTTTTCTCGGCTCCTCGAATGTTATCTTCAAATCGTTGTCCAGAAGTGAGACATACGCGGGGCAAAAATTATTCAGAACTTATTACCGCGGGCCGCAGAACACTTTATTCAAATTTTTAAACGCAATACACGCTGTGTATTGCACGGGAGATAAAATCGATTTTTTCTATAATCCAAATGTCTCTTGCGGGCCGCAAAAATAGGTGTCGCGGGCCGCACTTTGGACAACCCTGGTCTAGATGGTGGTTCTAGGGCTCCCAATTCATCTGAGAGTGTATCACTTTCCCAGATAGAGACATTGGCCGTAAATGAAGAAAGAAAGAAAGAAAGGAAGAAAGAAAGGAAGAAGAAAAAAACCGTCATAACTTATTCAACTTTAACAAATTAATAGTTGAATTAACATTTTGAAAATTTCTAGCGTTCATCTCGAATGAATTAGATAAGATAGACAGCAAGAAAAAAGTTCTAGTCAAGAGATGAATCTCGAAAGAATATTCAACTGACATTCAGATTGCGAATAATACTTGGTGACATGAAAAATAAGATCATAAAATTCGTTGAATATTGTGCATTCATCAAACAGTTTAATTTGTGACTCAGTAGCAGTAGGCCTAAATTTTAGAAATTCTACCATTTAGTCAAGAAAGTATAATTCCTTGGGTTGTCCAGGAAAGTGGTAGGTAGCTCGAATGAGTACGTATACTGAATTGAGAAACTTTAAGTAAATAACTACTAATACACCGGAATTAAAAATTTTACAAATAATTTTCATAAAAACTCACCTGTTGATTGTATTGATTCACAGGAAGTTTGCCTCGAAAAATATGCATCCAATACCACCAAATCGGATGGTGGATATACATCCTGGAAGTTATCCAAATACTGCGCACAAATCAGGTTTGCGGCGCCATCTTTCTCCTCAGTGACTAGAATCCTTATTGAAACGAAAAAAAAAAAAAAAAAAAAAAAATGAAATGAATAATAATACAATCTGTTGGCAATGGAATGAAGATACTTACTGCGAATTAAGTACCCTTATTCGAGTCATCTTTGGTCGAAGGTAGTAATCGAATTACTGAAGCCAAAATATATAGCTTTCCTATAACGAATTGATCGCTGTAACGAAAAAGATATTCAAGAGATCTAAAACGAAAAACGATTACTAATCTTAGAAATTACTTGAATAGAGAAGTTGCCAATAAATGACAAAACGATGAAAACAGGGCAAAAACGAAGCTAGACGATTGATGCGGAATAATCTGCTTTTACATTGAATTGTGTGACTGAGTAAGAAATTAATGAACTTTGAAAGTGAAAATCCGTTTCTCACGAACCTTTTTAAATTGTGAAAAGAAAACGTATCTTTATGAGTTCAAAATATTGCTTTAGAAAGGGTTAGTTCGCGACGGTACATCTATTGATCTTGTGCGACGTCTTCACACAAATCTAAGAAATAGGACCATTTTTCAACAATTCCGGATTTCACCGCATCTTCTTTTTGCTTTTTAGCCTTAAAATCGTCTATCTGGATCAACGCTGCCGCGTGAAAGAGCACGTGGTGAGACGAACAGATGATTTTTGCCGCATGGCAACCTGCCCACCGCAGAATTAGTATTTTCACACATGAAGAAGAACATCTGTTTCCCGAACGCAAATGGCCCTGTTGTTCACCTGTTGCTTACCAATTGCTGTGATTCGATGACATCATTGATGATAAGAGTGATAAACACCAACACTGGTGATGACATGCAAAAAACAGGAATATTTTGATATTTGATCGATCACAGGGACACGGTGTAAATCCTGAAACGGGAACTATTCAACGTGGTAAAGAACTCTCTTTCCCCAGATTGATGAATGGGATAAGGCGGTCAAGCCTGCTGACTTCGAGACTTCGAGCTGGTAATAATGAAAAGAAAAAATAAGCAGCTGATAATCGACGACGACGGTTGACAACGAATTGATACCTGATTGAATGAACTTTACTTTCTTGAGAGTTACCATTTGGATCTCAATCAATTACGTTATCGCTCTTGTCGTTAACACATTACAGGTATTTCTGGGCTCCACCAATCGTTTCGGTTCCTACTTACAAAGTCCGCCTCAGTCAATCACTCCGCATATAGACATGCAGTAAGTAGCTACAAGAGTACATAGTTATGTTTGTCAGGAAAATGTTTCTAGTGATATATTCGATCGTCTTATTCTATTCTTTGAAGAAGCCGGCAGCTTATGCGACAGTCTCCATTTCGAATACTTCGATAAGATCATGGAATCTTACTAATTCTCGTTTACAGATAATGCCGGCGAAACAACTGTATCGTGTTGAATTTGAAGTGTTCGGTGTTGTTCAGGGTGTCTTTTTCCGCAAACATACTGCAGCCAAAGCGAACGAGATAACGGTTCGTGGTTATTGTATGAACACCGCTCAGGATACTGTTCGAGGCGTTATCGAAGGTACCCGAGAAAAAGTGGATGAAATGAAGCATTGGTTACGGACAACAGGCAGTCCTACCAGTCGTATCGATAAGGCGGAATTCAAAGAGCAACCTATATCCGATTATACTTTTTCCAGTTTCCAAATACGCCGATAATTTACATCATCTAGTTTGGGCTTGTTGGCCCGTATCATTAAGTTCTATTTATTTTTTTCTTTTTAATTGAATAGTTTTTTGTGGACACTCATCGTGTGTCGAAGTCAGTTATTTAATAAATGAATAAGATTCTTTTTTCTCTTTCAGATTTGTTAGTATTGCGAGTACGAGTCACAAATGTGACTAGTACTTTTTGTGATGCGATCAAAATTTATTTGTTGGAAGATCACCGCCCCATGAATTCTTTCGCAATTTTTCTGTCTTCATGAGGAAGAATCTGCGATTCTCGGAACAGACTATAATCTTACTTATTCTAGGAAGATAAAGTTCGTTTGCAGATAAGTGTAAGGAACACGATAAAGTGGAGATATTGTTCTATTTATAGACTGTGCAAAATAGAAACAAGTTTTCGAGAGAAAAAGAAAACACAAGGTGGTTCATGAGTCGTGAGATCTTAGAACACGTGAGTTCTAACTTTAAATCGATTCAGTATCAAACTTAGAACCATGATATCAGTTGGACATTTAATGTATAAATCATACGAAGTCTGCGTTGCATACTCACTGCTTACAAAAAAACATTAATTATTTCTCATCTCCAAGTTTACACTCTTTTCTCGAAAATAGCGACCTACCAACACGATTTTTTGAAAATTCTCTCAAAGAAACTTTCAGGTATTGAAACATAATTATGTTTCAGAACAAGAAAGAATTTTTCGTGTAACTTAGGATGATCATGATAGACACATTTATTGTGAATTGATAAATTGCCGATGAATCCTCATTAAAAAAATATTCTCAAAAAATCAGCCTCGTATAAATGAGAACGCCAACACGTGTTACGAACAGAAAAAGCACGCAGAAACGACAAAAAATGAACGTCGATTATTGTAATAATAATTTCAAATTTTCCAGGATAAAACGAGTCTCCCATAGCTACACCCATACACTCTGTAAAGGGAAATGCGCGGTGGTTTTGAAAGACCTCGTATTAATCTTAATACTAAAACGGTATAGCATGCAAGAAAAGGAGTAGCTGCACGTGAAAATAAAATTATGAGGAAAAGGTAGGAGGTTGTAAAGCGCGACGAGGATAAGAAAAACTCCCCCTCTGGTAGGGGTCGTTATATCTAAGGTAATATATCTTCGAGCATGCAAGCTTTTCTCGGACTGGTTAAAATTTCTATTAGCCTCTGTTGTTCTATATTTTTTCGAACATGCAAATTCCGAAGGGTTCCCCCTCCGTTTTATAAATGGGAATGAAGAAGCAATGTGCCAGTTACGAATTAACCCTTAAAAAAGATTCTTCACGTTTACTCGGGAAAAACAATGTGTGATATTTATTATATTTCTTACGATAATTTTATTTAACTTCGTTCCCTCCTTTTTCTTCCTAGTATTTCTTCTCACTTTTCTACATTTACTTATTGTTTTTTAATCGGTGTGTTTTTGTTTATAATGAAAATCGATTATAAATTTTCGAGTAAGGCTTTGTTTTTGGAATGCTTTCGCTGGAAATATAAATTAAAAGTGAACGTGCTCGATCAGAGATGGAGACCATTTTGGTGATTCCCTATCTTCCTCTAGACTCATCCTATCTAGGTGAGTATGCCCTTTCTAATGAACAAATTCTCGTAATTACGAAAGAGTTTTCCATAAATTAGTGAGATACTGATGAGGTAATTTTGTTCAAAGTTGAGAAAACGTTTTCAATCTCCAGAATTAAATATAATATTTATGTATGACCAATCGGTGGATTATTTAATAACTTTCGACCATAAAACTGTAGCATGTTTATGTAAATTTATAATCTCGAAATTTGAATACCGGGGTTGATTGAAGATTAAGCTAGGTATTCAAGGTTCAGGTAATACACTCCTAGGTGAACCAGGAATCACTGAATCATTATAATGTTTGATAGGCACTCAGTCTGCATCATTAAAGTTGAAGAGGCGTTATAATTGTAGTCTCAAATTTAAAATACTAGGTAGCACCTCTTTATACGTTGACCTCTCTTTAGCTTTGTGATACACTTATACCTTAAATGAAGATCTTTATGGATTTATCACAAAAAAATTATCAATAGATTTGATAAATCTTGAGAACACGTGAAAAACTTTTCTTATAGATCCTTTTGCCGACCATCAGGCTGTCTAGGAATGTTGATTGTAGGCATCTTTGTTATAAGAAAGTTTTTAATTTCATCGCTCTGTCAAAGTGATCTCTTTACGGTATGATTTAATTCACAGAAATTATTTCAAACTGTGCCCACTCTAGGCTAATCCTCTGAAACTTCACCATCATCTTCAGGTAACTTTCTTAGACTTCCGTTATTCGACTAACTGAAAATTTCAATTCTCCTTCCCAAACAAAGATTTTCCTCACCTTTCGTTTTAAGAACCACAATATCAACTCATTCCAACGTTAATCTTCAATGACCACCACTTTGAAATGTTGGTAAAGAAAATTTCATCTCTACCTTCGGAATTCTCTTCCGTGGCACCTATGTGCCTTAATTGTTTTACTGTGCTGTAGGGAACCTCAGAATTATTCCTCTCCTGAGTTGCGCCGTTCAACTTCACTCTTTTACAGTCCCCTCATAGATATTGTCTCAAATTTCTCTAGTCAGCCTAGACTATACCGTCTACAAAATTTGGGACCGGATCTACAGAAAATTATAAAAAACTGTGGTGAGAGTTTCATATCTCCAAAAAAAAAAAAAAACTCCTTACATTTGACCCTGAATGATGCATTTTTTCAGATCTCATGGTGTAGTTTAGAATATAAACAATTCCTTTGAGGACTTTTCTGCGAGTTTACACTAAGATGTTTCTCGACTGTGGAGACTTCCTACAAATAATGTCGAGTTCAACTTTTCATCTGATACATAAATATTTTTATCGACAAAATACAGCTCACAGGGGTAATTGTAAAGAAAATGGGTTCCCCTTCGGTGTATATAACTGTGGTTTGGCACTTCGGCAGAACAAATACAGATAGGGTTGTCGCAATTATCCACCAGATTCTAGACTTGATAAATTGTGCTGAAAGTTTGGGTAGCTGGTAAATTTGATCACGATCAAAGTTGAAAAAAATGAAAAAAATTAGGTGCCATTGCGCAAGAGGCAATGGCGCCATCAGGGAACCCGGAACCTCCGCTGGTTTCGATCATCTGTCATAAATTACTCCACTTCTCTTTCAAGGATATGTAACTATTACAATTTTTTCTTGACATTACGCTGTGATGTTACTCTCTCTTCAATAAGAATTTAAACCACCAACTATCCCCTTGTGATATCATACTCTCCAGCTTATATTTTCCGATTGTTTTTAGGGATTTCAAGGTGATGCCATGCCCTCATGTTTGTAACTTTTTCGAGTCTTTTCTCTATCTCCTTACGACCACTTCAGCACTTTGTTGATGTCACGCCATTGATCAACTTGGATCTTTTCTTAACCATCAATTATAACCAAGCATGAACCTAATTCATAGTGAGAAAGAGTCTTCTCTTAAAGTGTTTTAGCTTGAAATCCTCCTTCTAGCCTACCTTTAAATTGGTTGTAGCCCAGGTTCCATACCCCCACAAGAGATTTAGCTCGAGGCTCTACATTAAAGCACAACTTGAAGATTTAGGGCTCAACCTCACTGTGGGCCCACCTCTGGAGAATTTCATACCTCAACTTCCCCTCTCTATGAAAGATCGGAACTTCAGAGTTTTCCAAAATCTTAAATTAAGTTAAGGCCATTGATGCCGTTAGAGAGATCGGACACAGATGTATCCTGAGGATGGAAGCCAAAATTGTCGAAATTATTCTGGAAATAAGGAGTTTTAGCCCGAAGTGCTCTTAGTTATAGCCAACCTTATAGCTTGAATTTTTCCATTTGTGCAGAGCTTCAGAGCTCAAAATCTTTTTCATGCCGTCCTCATTAGTGATTCATAGTGGGAACTTCTGTCAAATCTTCACTGTGGAAGATTGGAGTTCAAAATGTTTTCAAATCCCTAAAACAAAGTGAAACGTGATTGAAGACGTCACGAAGGTCGGACGCGAACACTGACGTTTCAACGAGGAATCTGTTTTACGGGAGGTTATTTCGCAAAAGACGTCTCGTCCGCCAACCGGCGACCTAACTCAACTGGAAACAAAAAAAACTTGAAAAATTTGGACTTCTGAGCTGAATACAAATATGATAGGGGGGGGGGGGGGTTTAAGAAATGTCGACTTTTGAGTTGAATGCGATGGGAGGGGACTTGAAAAAGTTTCGACTCTCGAGTTATTCTTCCATTTGAAAAGTCTTAGCGGGGAACTCGCTATACCTTTTGTTAGGGGGTACTTTCAGGGAATTTTCGTCTGCGAGCGCGAGCGGTTCGAGGTTGATTGTGACGCCACTTTTGGCTTTATTTACGTGGCGCCACAAGATCGTAGAAATTCTCGAGGTTTCACTAAGTTGAATTCATAATGTAAATATTAATCGAAGATATATTTCGTATATACGGAAAAATTACCGTTAGGCTGCATTGTTATTGTTCATAAGTAAATCACACGAATTCACGAAGCGCGAGTCGTTTCGGAGATGACGTATAAAACGTCATATGGTGCTAAGCCAATTACCAGATGTACAATACCCTCTCTTTATAATGTTGACCAATTTCAATCAAATCATCCAATAATGTGAATTCTCCCCAAAACTAGAGTTTAGACCAGCCCTCGAATAAATTGACTTCGAGAGTGAAATGTAACTCGAAAATTAATCCGTCAAGAAGAAGAATACGAATAGTAACTACTGTCTAGAACCAGATCCGTTTTCATATTTTAAACCTTTACCCGTTTTATGAACTTAGTCTTTTTATGTAAATAATATTTTCGTGTCTTGCTTTTGAGAAATAATAAGAAGTAATTGAAGAACACACGCTTTTATTTAATATATCAACACTCGCGGCTTAGCCATTCGTACACTGCTTGCTCGAGGCTCAGACTGTCCTCACATTGATGATGTCACGGAGAGGGGGAAGGTACTTAGAAAAATTTGGAGAGGGACTTGGAATAATTTCGACCTTTAAGCTATGTCGATAGGAGGGGGACATGGAGAAATTTCGACTCCCGAGCTACATATTGCAGGATTTTCTGTAAGTTTTACGACCTTCCACAGTGGAATACGGGTCTTCCAGGTTCCCCGCTACGGTATCCTGTTTTCTACTATCGAGCCACATATGATGGGCGGAGGACTAGAAAAAATTAGATGCCATTGCAGTGTCTCGAATCCTCCAGAGCCTGAAGTTTTTCCAAGTCTTGAAAATCATGATGTGACAACTTCAATTTCAAGGAAGCCGTCGTCTTTCCAAGTCCCCTTCCTATCATATATGGCTAGAGGGTCGAAATTTTCTCAAGTCCCCCTCCTATCATATATAGCTCGGAGGTAGGAATTTTCCCAAGTCCCCCTCCCCTCTCCGTGACGTCATCAACCTCGCTCACGACGAAAATTTCCTGGAAGTACCCCCAACAAAAGGGATAGCGGGTACCCGGCTAAAAATTTGGTCTCTCGATCATAAGAATTTTTTCCAGGTCCCCCTGTTTTCCATAAGTTCCCCGTACCCCTCGTTCAACTCCGCTAAATAGAACCAATAGAACCCGTGTTTTCTGAGGATTCTCCTTCATTCCTCTACAGACAATCAGAGCTCAAAATTTTAACAGGGAACTTCTCGAAAATGTTGGCTTACCGCCGTCCGGTGAAAACTAACTTTCCATAATCGAGATTTTGGACTGAGAGGAATTTCGAATATCGACCCATAAGAGAGAGACTTTTAGGATAGAACCTGTTTTATCGGGGGGGGGGGAGGTCGGAAACCTGCTGTCCGGCCAGCCGGCTGTTTACGCTCGGAACTCGAAAATGTTTCAAGTCTCCCTCCTATCAAATATAGCGTGCAGGGCGGGGCCTGTGACGTCATAGTATGGTCGGCCTTGTGACTTCACTATTTGATGACGTCATGGATCAGTTTTTTCACAAGTCTCCCTCCATTATATAGGTTGGTGGGCGGGGACTGTGACCTCACAGTTCGATGATGTCATAGGTTAGCCTTGTGACGTCACAATATACATGTTTCAGATCACACGTGCCCCATGAAACAGGTTCCCTGCCACCCCTCATTTAACTCCTTTGAAGAACCCGCGAGCTTTTTTCTAATCATCAAAAAGCTGAATTAGAAACAATCTTGAAAATTGAGCTATTTATGACGAGAATGGGCCGAAAAAAATTTAGACTCTTCGGAATACCAATTTTGAATTCAATTCTTAATATCAAAACCATGTCGTCCCATAGAACAGGTTCCTTGAATTCCTCGTTCAACTTCGTTTCAAGAGAATCGGGGTTTTTTCAAGTCCCTAATAAGGTCAAGGTCATTGATGCGTCACAAAGACCGAACGTAGATACTGATGTTGTCTGAGGATCCCACCTCACCCATGACAAAATGAATAACGATTTTCCCGCGAAGAAAAATTTATTAGTGGGCGATTTGTTCGGTCCGTTGGCAAAATTTGATCATTATTCAAGCTGAAAAAGAGGTCTATTGGTCAACAGTTGGCAAAATATGCGTGAAATTTGTTCCGTCAGCAAAGTCGACCATTATTGAAAGGTACAAAAAGAAAGAGAAGTCGACAGTTGGCAAGGTCTTCTCCCTTCCCCTCTCACTTGTAATTATAGCCTCTGCGACAAACCAGAATAAAAAGCTCAAATTGTTGTGTGAGGTCTCGTTGAAGGGGTTTGTTCAATCCGTAGATTTTTCCTTTAATAGAGCAATAAGACAGCTAAACATGGGATAAGGAGGGTAAGTGGAAGAATTTGATAAAATAGTGTTCAGAGTGCCTTGGTGGCCTAGCCTTTCTACCGTTCAACAAAGTGTTAAAGTACTTGGGAGCCGGGAAAAAGAAATTCTTCATTGTGATACGACAGTTTCCATCAGGATCTTACAAACAAACTGAAAAAGGGTGACATATTATTGTTTTAGTCTTGAATTTATAATAAATTTGAACAAACTTTCAGTGTTTCAGACTTAATTCAATGATCATGTAGATCTGAGCAATTTAAATTGCGTCGAAACATTATGTCCAGTGGTGGTGGTGGCGGTGGTGGAAAGAAACCAACTAATCCAAAACAAAGTGCGGACGATAAAACAGCGGCAACTTGTGGTACTGGAAAGAAAGATGAACCTTCTACCGAGAAACGAGATTCGTTAAAAGGTGAATAATAATCGTAGAACAGCATAACTTTGATAATTATCAACCTAAATTATTAAGTACCTACCTAATTTGCAAATCCAAAATGACGTTGTATCTATTGACTGTAATTCTCAGACTTGAATCTTTAGTTCTCGAAACAGGTTGTTTCAGTATTTTGCGTCTAAGAAAGGAACTTAAATGAGAAATGTGGTTTGAGAGCTGGCCTAAATATAAGAATTTGTTGCAATTTATTAAAAAAACAGCGGGAAACTTTGTAGTAGGTGTAGGGCATAATACTTATATAATGAGAGACGTGGATTAAGTCACCACCAACTTTCGAGATGTTATTATGATATTTCTTTTCTTACATAACTGCATTTACAGGGGCACCCGAACCAGCTGCGGAACCTGCACCTGCACCCGCACCAAAACCTGTCAATCATGGAGCCCAGATACGAGACGTCGCGCAAAGAATACTTTCGTTGTGTCAAAAAGGAGAATGGACAGCAATGGACCAAGCTTTCAAAAGTCTCGAAAAAGCACTTGCAAACGCGGGGGATGAAGCTGTCTCTGCTCCATTATTGGGAGTGTCTGATGCGGTGAGCATATATCATTATTTGGCCGCGAATGTGGTATTTATGATTTTCATTTTGGATAATTCTGCTCTAGACCACCGGAATGACGCCATTAATGTACGCTGTGAAAGAAAATCGGACTCCCATACTTGACCGATTAATTGAATTTGGATGCGATGTTTGCGCTAGAAATTTGGTAAGACCTTAGATTATGAAACAACGAAAACCGCATTTCTAGATGGGTTTTCAACTTGGGGTCTCTTAGCCCTCTCACCACATACGTGTGCGACTTTTAAAGCAATGTTCAAAACTTGTTTTACCCTGCAGTCATTAAGTAGATTAGAAATAAACGAGAAATCTGTCTCGCCTTTTGGGGCGTTGTAGAATTTCGAATAAATATTTATCCATGCGGGTTTTTCATCGAGCCCAACATGAATGAAGGCAGGTCGCCCGAATCCTGCTATTTATCCTTGTCAGTATATTTGACTGCCGATTACTCGAAATCTCCTCGTCATACTGCGACATGACACGTTAACCCAAATATTGTTTCACTCGAATACCATCACCCATCCTCGTGTGAGCCTATTTGTTGGCGCGGAGAGACCTTTTCAGACTATCTAAGTACACATCGAGGTAATTCTCTTTGAATGTTTACCGTATATTCAACAGCAGTTACCTATAAAGGATTTGTAGCGTAATACAAACTAACAGTGCGACAATCATGCGATTAAACTTGGCAGCAGGAGTGGAAAGCAGTCGTAAACGTTACTTTTCACCTTATTCGCGTGCGTAGGATATCACAATGACGGCAACTTACATCGTTTTACAGTTCACAGTGTACGTGTACTCAAATCAAAGTTTCGAATTTTTTTTTTGTTTTTTCCTTCTATATTAATTATAGAAAGAAGTTTGTACTTCCGGCGATAGTATACTGCAGTACATGGGTGATAAAATCAATTTTTGGACAAGTACGCTATGACTAACGTAGTAAAACTTCGCGCGAAAAGGAAAAACGCGTCAATACCTCGTATACAGAATAGAAAATGAAAATTTTTGAAAGAGAGCGTGATAGGGGGAATCTAAGAGTTGTCGTGAAGTTTGTATTCACATAACTGCTTCTTTCTTCGCGTTCAAACGTCATTACAAACCTCTAGAGCTAGTAAAAACTGGCTCTTCCTCGTCTCTGATTTCAGACTCAAATAGTAGGACGAGCAGAAACAGTTATCGCAATTGACGTACCAACTTTCTCGTTTGTAGCAACCTAGCATATTCTGCTTGTACCTACCGAAGATTATGCAAAATTGTTGGTAACTCAATCCAATCTTTTCGGTTGTAGTCGTGTCATATCAATAATACACTCTAAGAGAAGCTGCATGCATACTAGTGTAGGCAAATTAGAGCAATATTGGGGGGAAAAAAACATTTTGCTGGAGCAAACGTTTCTTTAGTGAAAATGATTCAAGATGTAGTCCTGAACAACATACTAAAAATTCCGCGTTTTCCCCTTGGAGCTTCTTTTTTTATGAAGGTTCGAACCTCCCAAAAATTAGTTTTTCGCCTATATCGCGCGAAATTGAAATTTTATCGAAAAATGTTTCAAACAAAAGTTGTTCCTCGTTAAATATTATCCCAAATAACGTATTCAACCGTCAGCCTATACCAATTAGCACCGTTGCAAAGACCGTTCATAAGAGGAGCAAAATCAGTTTTTCCATTTGATAGTATCTCACAAAATTGAAATTTTATTAAAAAATATTTCAAACAAAAGTTGTTCCTCGTTCAATTTGCTATAAAATGAGTTATTCAGCCTTCAGGAGGTACTTTTTTTATAGGGGTTTAAACCCTCCAAATTCAGTATTTTGCTTATATCTTGTCTGATTGTAATTTTATTAAAAAATGTTTCAAATAAAAATGGTTCCTCGTTAAATTTCCTACCAAATAACGTATTGAAGGTTCAGCCTAGGTCAATTAGTGCCTCGTCAGAGCCTTGAAAGGTCGTTCAAAAGAGGACCAAAATCAGTTTTTCCATATGTCTCCCAAAATTGAAATTTTATGAAAAAATCCACATATTAAAAAAATTTGGGATCTATCCTTTTCACAGTTCCTGCGGGCGTTCTACTGGACGGATTTGCTTCATTTTTTTTTTTATTCTTTTCAGAATAACCTCTAGGTTAGCCATCAAGCATTACTCAGTACCTCACTTCAGGTGTTCCCCACTTATCTGCATTTGCGTTTTCTCCCCACGTATTTCTTATGGGAAATTTTTCATACATTTGGTTCGTCAGGCCGTTCTACTGGGCCGATTTGCTTCATTTTTTTCTTATTCTCCTCAGGACGACCTCTAGATTAGCCATCAAGCATTACTTGGTGCCTTACTTCAGGTGTTCCCCACTGACCCGTATTTGCGTTTTCTCCCCATGTATTTCTTATGGGGAATTTTTACGACATTCGGTTGATTGAACGCGAGAAGCGTAGCTATTTAGTAGCTACAGTACGTATGTTGACTCATCCAGCAGTGAGAGAGGCATGAACTTGAACATTGGTACGCTCTATCCTTTTTTTTTTATATTATGAAAAAACTTTCAAAAATAACTTTATGATAGTCCGTCTGGCCGTTCTACTCAACCAATATGCTTCAGTTTCTTCAATTTGTTCATTCAGCACACCAGCTGAGCCATTAAGGATCAGCAGCCGCTCGACTTAAGGTGTTCTTGAATTTTCCTCAATTGAGCTTTTCACATACTATCTATTTATATACTGAAAAAAATTCAGTAAAACTTGATAAAATTCGCCAGACATTTCTCCTGGACAGATTTGGCTAATCTTCCTTTGAATAAATGCTTCCGACCCACAGATAAGCCGTTACCCATTGGCTGACCCGTCCCTGACTTCAGTTTTGGGTAGTATTGAAACGCGCCTTGCCCTGTACATTTCTTATGGATATAGGTATAGCGCGTTTATTGAATTTTGTCTTGAATTTTCTTTCAGCAAGGTGGAAGTTGAGTAACTGGCAATAGTTTCCTGGTAGTAGTCGACTCTATTTGGTAGCTAAACCCTTATGGTATACCGTGTCAAATGCTTGAGTGATGTCCAAGTACACTATTGAGCAATACTTCTTCTCTTCGAGCGCTTTCTTTATTGTTGCTGTCACTTCTTGGACCTGATCCACAGCTGAATGACCAGCTCGGAAACCAAATTGGAAGTTAGGGATCTTTAGTAGCGGCAGTGGGCGTTTCAACAGAAGCTTTTCAAACAACCTGGAGGTTGCTGTAAGCAGTGATATTGGCCGATATGATGTTACATATAATTGCTTGGTTAGCCCGACTTCTTAATCATAATAATAACAGCTAGTTTAAAAATTCTCGGTACATTCGAAATGAAGCATTCACTATGTAGGTCAGCATAACCAGGGCTTTTTTTAGCAGTTTGTGCAGGAGGACGCTGCCGTGTAGTTATTTCGTCGATACCCGGAGCCTTCTTGGGCTTCATGCCTGTTATTTCACGTTTTGTTTCTGCAGGAGTCACCAGTTGTGACTCTCTGGTAACGACCGTGTAGCCAATTTGAAGGTACTTCCGTCGTCCTGTGACTGAAAGTCAATCGATAGGTGTCGAGTAAATAGTTTAGCTTTTCCGCCATCCTCACAAACCCATTGTCCTTGCTCATCTTTAAGGAGAGGAATTTGGATTGCAGGTCTTTTGAATCTTTTTCTTGCTCTCCATAAAGGATATTTTTTGTCCTCGTGAGGGCTGAGGTTGGTCAGGCAGTCTTCGACACTTTGCTGTTTCAGCTGCTTGATTTGTTTGTTGAGCTGCTTGCCAAGTCCATTAAAGAATGTTTCGTCAGCTAGATTACGAGACTTCTGCTGCGTGCGTCTGGCCCTTCTTCGTTCTGCAACCAATTTATGAATTTCTATTGGGTAATTTTGACATTCTAGAGGTCTAGGTTTCAGCTGTCGAGGGCAGGTGGAGGCAACCCAACGAGTCAGCTGAATGAATTCTTCTATTTGGATGTCCAACTCGTTTTCTGTTTTCAATCGTACTATCAGGTTGATTTCGTTACTTGAATTCTCTCGGGTTTCCAATCTATGGTTTTGTTTATCAAATTGGTTTTGTATTTTTCTTTTTTTGAATGACCGCTGAACTTATTGTGAGGAGCACTGGCGAGTGGTCTGAGGACAAATCTTGGGGAGAGGTCGTATTTTAAATTCTTACCATGAAAGTTCTGTCGCCGAGGAAACTTTGTAGTATGTTTGGGAGGTTGCTTCGAAGACCAATATTGTAAAGTTTGGTGGAAGTAGGTGCCTCCAGACTCAGGGGAAGGCCCCTTTCGAAAAAGATAGAGCACAGGCAGGATTTGTTGAATCGTTAATTTGTGATTGGAGGTCAATGAGAGCTTGGGTGGTATTGCGGCCTCTTATAAAGCCGTATTGAAAGAGAGAAAGGAGGTTGTTTGATTCCAAGAACCAAAACAGTCTTTTGTCGAGGATCTTTTGAAATAGTTTACCGAGAACACTGGATAGAGCTACGGAGCGATATGAGCCAGGGGAGGTGGGGTCTGGGTTGGGTTTTAAAATAGGGAGAACGATGACAGTGTAGATTTGAACAGGGAGAGGACAGTTGGGGTGTAGGTTTTTGATCATAGCTGAATGATTATTATTTAATCCGGAGAAGGCATTTTTTAAGTATTTCAGTTCATCTTCAGAAATGGGGAGGTTACATGGAAGTAGGTCACTTAAAGGTAGGGTCAAAAATTATATGTGTATTTTCTTGTGGAAGTTTGTAAGATAAGAAAGAAGGATCATAGTTGGAGTTGGAAGAGACAGAGGTGTAGTGTTTGGCTAACAGTTATAAAATGAGAAGAGGATCAGAGATGATTGAGTCGTTTGATTTTAGATGTGTGATGTGGTGAAAAAAACTGTTTTCTTAATGTCTCTTCACATGGAAGAAATAGAAATGGAGTGGTACAAGCATGCTATGAATGAACTCCATAATCGTCTCTTTTCGGATAGGATTGGAGTTCGTGCCTTGGCGCGGGCTTTCCTATAAGATATGAAGTTGGCCTGGGAGCGTGTTGAGTTGTAGGTACGGTGATCACCATGGGACTTGATTCGGTTTGTGGATTCCTGAGGAGTGGTGGATAGAGAGATGTGCCGCCGTGATGACGAAATAGGTAAAAGATTCTAGGGCTAAAGATGGATTAGAGGGATTTGGGAGAGATGAAATGTCAGAGATGAGGTCGTGAAAGGAGGGTCCACTTTGGTGATGAGCCACCGGGGGGGGGGGGGGAAGTATAACTGTTACGAGGAATTGTATGTGCGGTGATTAGAGTTGGAAAGTGGTCGCTGTCGCATAAATCAGGGTGGGTGGACCACAATAACTTTGGAGAGAGGGAAGAGAAGGAAAAGGTGCGATTGATGGATGAAAGGGAGCCATGAGTGCGGTTCAGGTGAGTAGGAGTGCCAGGGTGATTAAGAAGGGTCAAATCTATAATTGAAGTGAGAAGTTTATCAAGAATATTACCGCGAGCATTTAGGTATGTGAAATTTGTTGTCTTCGAACACAATTTCTGAAATTTCTGAAATTTTTTCTCTCTCTTTTCAATATTTTTTTGTCGCATTTTCTTCGACATCGTGCAGATTTTCATCTCATCCTTCACACAAGAATATTTAAAAACTCTCTTCTCGTTCTAAAAAGTGTTTTTAGGGCCTCTCCTTTCTTCAGAGGAGTACAGCTTTCTTTGTAAAGCTGATTACTGGAATCAAGAAGTCCATCGACAAGAAGAAGAAATGATAAAATATCGCTGCTGTAAAAATATTTAGGCGGAATTTTAATAATAATTTTTATTTTTTTCAAATCTTTTACGGTATTTTAATCTCGACCAAGTTAAGGTTGTCGACCTAACCACTCGTTCAAGCACTTAAACAAGAAAGACAATGAACCTGAGAACCGTGACGTCATGAACGAATTGTGTTCATGTTTCGCGTGCTTACGCTAATAAGGGATGATTATTATTTTCGATAAGGAAACGGTCAAGTCAAAATGCTTTTAAGAAAGAAAGTGGTCATTTTCGAAATAAAATCCCTGATTGGGAACGTACGATCTTATAGATTTTTTTTTTTTTCTAAAATTTCGTTATACTAGGTGAATAACAATCATTTTCTAATGATAGCTTTCTGTTCACGCTCGCACGATGTTAGCTTTCTGTGAGCAAATATGGGTCAGCCACTCCCGCCGAAGTTATTCTCATGTCTGGGAAGAAGGGCACACAGCGTTTCAAAAAACATGGTCAAGATAAAATTATTTATCTGGAGTTTACGTCGAATAATCGACGTAGGACGCAGAACCCTTGGGTGCATTTTACCTTGCCCTTAATCGCGTTCCCAGCCTTTCACAATTCGAACGGGCTTCTTTAATTTAGCGACTAAAATCGACGATTAAATGAAGGAGAGAGAGGAAAAAAAAAGTTTTTCGTGCTTCAGTTCCTTCCGATTTGGCACTAAAAATATGGTCGGGACGCAAAATTAAGCAATGTTGCGTATTCGAGACTATACGAATTTTTTCCTTTTTTTTTTTTGTCACTCTTTCTCTCTTTCTCTTTCGACAGACCGTAATTTTATTCCTATAATGTTGCATGTTTAGAATTAAGTTTGAAAGACGCGTGTAGAAACGTGAAATTCGCTAAACGAGTAAACATAATAAAAGGAGTTTCCGACGGCCGAGGTGAAAAATGTGAATGAGTCGTTGAATTTCCCTAACCTTTGACTAAAAATGGAAACAAAAAAAATAGTTTTCATCCATTCTTTTCTCTTCGCGGTTCAAGTTGAAGAATTTGCGGACGAAAAATTTTGAACGAGTGGGAGGCGTTCGTCTTCCCACACATGGTTGAGTTAATTTTAATCGTAATAAAAAGCGACAAGAGAATTTTATGGCTTTGAAACTAATATAAAGGCTGAGGTAGGTGAGAGAACTTACAAAAATAGAGTGGTTAAGAACGACTTTCTGCTGATAATCCGGAAGCACGAACCAAGATCATGTTTACTCTAGAGCAGGCCTGCTCAACCTTTTACGACTCGCGGGCCGCATCTGTGGCTCCCGAAATTTCCGCGGGCCGCAAATCGTTTACCTATATTTAATAACGATTTTATTGTAATGTAGAACGATAATTAAAGGGGAAATATTCCTGAACTCGCAGCTGAAAAACAAAGACAGCCATCACATTGATTAGATTACTTTCCTATTTTTTCAACATTATTTTTTTTATATTTTTTTTTTTATACATGTTTGCATGCATTAAAAAAAAAAAAATCTTTGTATCCTAATTGTATTATGAAATCAAATCGTGTCATGAAATCGTAAGGTTTCTACTACTTTTTGGGTTTTCTGAAATTCGTTCGCGGGCCGCACGAGAGTGCTTCGCGAGCCACATGCGGCCCTCGGGCCGCAGGTTGAGCAGGCCTGCTCTAGAGGTACCCATATGTGAGGGTGTACGTCTGACGTTTGGATCTACACTACCGGACCCGAGGTACAAGATGAACTAAGTCTACATATGCCATGTTCAACATCCCAAAAGTTGCCCACCTCTATTCTAACAGAGATAAAATAGTATGATAAATTATGCAAAGCTGAACTGCCAACTAACTCCCGCTGTAGTTGAGGACGAGTTATGGCTTATAACACACTTACTGAAGTCACAACACTCCTCCTAGGATATTGTTTCGCAATTGAGAACGTCCATTCGACGGTGGCTTACTGTTGGGGCTCCCGACTGACTGAGATAGCGCTTGATCTGAACGAAACGCTCATCAACTTTTCTAGCAGAATTTGTCGCAACTGCAGAGAAGTCACACAGATCTTAGCCCACGACAATTTGCGACTCTGGCTTCTGCATACTCTTCCTATTCTTCTTTCTTCTGCGGCCTGAGAATAGAAAACGATAATTTAGAATTAGCAATGGAATTTGAGTAAGCTTTGATTATTGTTACTAATTTGCTATATCCACTCCTAAATCCAGTTTTTCTCGCTGCTGTTGTAGCTGTATGTCTTCTTTTTAGGGATGCTACACAGATGTTAAGTAAGCCATGACCATAATGTAGTTACCTGCATAGTGCCTAGTCCATTCTGAATCCATTTTCTTTTACGTAATTTTAGTAGAGTATGCAGACTCCTGATTCCATACTTTAGCTTGTTGGGAACCAGGCTACTTGAAGCGAGTTCTTCATATCTTCCGCAATCTCAGGCAGGCACCGTTTCAAGTTGCTTTTCTCACATTTCACACTCGAAGACTGTGTTTTCGATGTCACTGTCCTGCTTTTAGCTATAGTGAAAGTACGCAGGCTGCTCAATTAGCGTTGAGGACATGCGTGGGCTGTCCAACAGATCTCGGTTTGTTACCGGTACATCAGTGGAAACTACGTCCTGCTTAAAAATTTTCGAGCTCGTTAGAATGCCAGAACATGGTCTTTCAAATTGCTTTTTGGATGAATGGACTGATTTCCTAACTACGTCGCAATATCAATAGATTGTAAAATATCGCGAAATGCTACTTGCTGAAATTCCTTGAGTCGTTGTTTATTTTATTTTTCAATGTAATTTCCGATACTGTGACGTAACTGGACATCAGTCCATTAGACTTTGGTAGCTTTTATTTTTTGCTAATAATAAGGTCTCTAAGGGTCTTTCTTCTGATCTTGGCACAGAACTTACTTATCTTCATAGTTCTATGGATCTTTTCCAATTGCTCTTCTTCAGGGTTTGCAAAATAACAGCTATATTACTGTTATGTATAACCAATAGGCGATGATTGAAAGGAAAAAAATGTTCGTTGACCAATAGGCGGCGAAACCTAATTCAGGAAGCGCTAGTTACAAAGGTGATCATGGATCTTTTTTTTTATGGGCCAAATACATGCATTAGTTCAAACGCATTTTCAAGTTTTAATCAAGAATAGTGTGAGAATCAAAGATGTAGAGAATTCTAATAAGAACGTTTTTTTGTGATAAACAATTTTTTCTAAAGCTCATACTTAAATTGGAAAACAGATTTGAAAAACTGTTTGAAGATATACAAATTGAACCATGTCCACGATCACCTTTGTACGCAGGGCTACCAACACTGCAAACTCTAAGTTACTCCGCCTATTGACTGATAACCGTTTGAAAGGAAACTAATGACCGTGACCATTTGACCAATAAACGTTTTGGTTGAAACAGTCATAGCGGTCATGTAGACAGTCATCTTTTCGATTTTTTTTCACTTCAAAAACATATTTTTTCAGTTCAAAAACATGTTTCTTCAGTTCAAAAACATGTTTTTTTAGTTCAAAAACATGTTCTTCCCACCAAAAAATGTTTTTCTCCACTTCGACCGTTGTGAAACATTATGACCGACGACTGAAATAATTATAAGTGAATAACGGTTATTGGTCCAGTCAGCTTTAAAATTAAATTGGTTAAAGGTTATCGGTTGCATAAAGTATTTTTTTGAAATGGTCAAACGGTCATTATGGTCATGAACTTTATTAAAACATGATTTGGTCATTACGGTTCATAACGGTCAAATCGGGAAAAACATTTTTTGGTGAAAAGAACATTTTTTTACACTGAAAAAACATGTTTGTGAACTGAAAAAACTTTTTTCGGACTAAAAAACATGTTTTGAACGAAAAAAAAACATGTTTTTGAACCAAACAACCATGTTCTCAAACTAAAAAAACCATGTTTTCAAACTGAAAAACATGTTTTTGAACTAAAAAAATATGTTTTCAAACTAAAAAAACATGTTTTTGAACTAGAAAAATATGTTTTCAAACTAAAAAACATGTTTTCGAGCTAAAAAAATATGTTTTCGAACTAAAGAAAAGTCTATGAGAATTTTATCCGTGGATGCCGCCACAACAGAAACAAGTTGCCTCAAGAGGATGTACGACCCAACTTGTTTTCTTTTTCTAAAAAAACATGTTTTTGAACTGAAAAAACATGTTCTCAAACTTCAAAAATATGTTTTTAAAGTAATAAACATTGAAAAGATAACTGTCAACATGACTGCTATGGCCGTTTGAACCAAAACGTTTATTGGTCAAACGGTCACGGTCAATGTAGTCCTTTTAAACAGTTATTAGTAGAGTACTCATGTATGAACTGGCGCAGTGAAGCGCAGGGGCTAATTTTCCTCATTTTTCATTGAATTCAAAAATCCTAAAAAGAAGCACAGGGACCTGTTTCTTTCATTTTGAGCCTAATTTCTCACATTTTCCACTCAATTTTAAAAATCTTAAAAAAAGCGCAGGGACTAATTTCTCTCATTTTTCATCCAATTTTTAAAAATTCTAAAAGAAACACAGTGAAGCGTAGGGATTAATTTCTCACACCAAGTTTTTCATCGTTTTTCAACACTTCCAATAATCCTAAAAAAATCAATTTCAAGGGTTAATTTCTCTAATTTTTCATTCGATTTTGAAAAATCTCAAAAAGAAGCTTAGGGATCCATTTCTCTCATTTTTAAGTGATTTTCAAAGTTTTTGATGGAGGTAATTCTGGCGCACCTCAAGCACAACGGCTTTTTAACCGATATTTTAAGCGATTTCAATCCATTGCTTTACCAAACTTAAAAATAAAAATTGAATATTTTAGTTTATTTTTTCGTTTTATGTGACATTTTTATAACTTTTACGCATATGTTTTTCTGGCGCACTCAACTTTTTCTACAGCGCAACCAAGTTTTTCATCGTTTTTGAACACTTCCATTAATCCTAAAAATTAATTTATTTCATTCATTTCACTTGATCAGAGCACATTTTTTCCATTTTTCAACCTCTTTGAAAATTCTAGAAATCTTCCAATTCGTGAATATTTAGCTGTTTTTAATACAAATATGAGAGGTATTCCTTCCGGCGCAGTCAAGCGTAGTCACTAGTTTTTTACAATTTTCTAGATTTTTTGAAGTCAGTTTTAGAAATGAGAAAATTGAGAAAAAGTGGAGATTTTGTAGGATTTTATTAAAATTATTCCTTCTGACGCAGTCAAGCGTAGTCAATTTCTTTTATTTTGATTAAAATTTCCAGGGTGTATGGTCATACATCCTGATTTCCAAGCCCACATTTTCCTTCGACAAGCTCAATTCGTGCATTTTTGAGACTACGATCTTATTATAATTACCTACTTTTCATTTATTACCAATCAATTGTACAGGTACTAGAGTGAAGGATTTGTCACTCCATAAGACTAATGTGTATGAGAGAGAAAAAAATTTATCGTTGAAAAACCGCTTCATAATCAGTAACTATCTTACGCATGATACATAGTAGCTAGGTACTAGAGTGACGGATTCGTCGCTCCATAGGACTAATGTGTATGGGAGAGAAATGAATTCGAGTGAACGATACGTCGGTTATACAGGAGTATAGATATCTAAATAGGGTGACGGATTCGTCGCTCCATAAGACCAATGTGTATGAGAGAGAACATTTTTAACAAGTCCAAAAAATCCTGAAAATCTGTCAATTTTGGTACTGTGTATATTTCCATGCGGTATGACCATACCTCCTGCAATTCCATAAGGAATAAAGGAAACCAAACAAACATATTATAAGACTAATGTATATTATTATCTACTAATTGACTAAAAATGAACGTGAGACTACCTATAGAGTGAAGGATTCGTCGTCTCATAAGAGACCATGTGATAATCGGTATTCGTTACTAGTCGAGTGACGAATTCGTCGCTCTATAAGACCAATGTGTATGAGAGAGAAAAAAATTTATCCTTGAGAAAACGCTTCATAATCAGTAACTAGTTTATGCATGATATATAGTAGGTACTAGAGTGACGGATTCGTCGCTCCATAAGACTAATGTATATTAAATCTAGTGAACAATTCGTCGCTTTATCTGTACGTACAGTACGCTTCATAATCGGTACCGCTGTACGCATGCTATAGAGTGAAGGATTCGTCATCTCATAAGAGACTACATTCATAATCAGTAACTGGCTTACGCATGATACATAGTAGGTACTAGAGTGACGGATTCGTCGCTCCATAAGACCAATATGAGAGATAACGCGTGCCTTTTTTAGGCACACGATGAAACTAGTTCATCTTAATGTGGCTAACAAAAGTAGCCACGTTTCTTATAGAGGGATTCATTCTACCCGGGACGTGTCATTCTTTAATATTTACAGGGGCTATCTCCGCTGAAAGAAATGATCAATTGACTTATAATTTTCGTCGTATGTTCTTTCTTATCCGAGCTCTCTCTATAATCTGACGTGTCCCTTTTTTGGGGACACGTCCCTGTCATTTTAAAATTCTATAAATAATTTATACAGTTTTTCTAGGGTGCGTCAAGCCGCAACCTAACGTACTCCACATTTTTCAATCATCTTACTTATTAAAAAGTTTTCTTTGTAAATGGAGGTCTATAAAGATTCTATTGTTGATGAAGATGAATTTGATTTTGAGAATATAATACCATATTTTAAAGAACCATTTGCTAGAACAAGATCAAAATATGAAACATTAATGGATCCACTTTCTGATAAAATTCAACATTTACCTGATTCTAAAAGGATAAAATATAGTAAATTTATGATAAATATCATTGCTCATTTGAGTACTTTATCTAGAATGGTTGAAAAAGAAATAAAAAATTTAGGTATTCCTCATAATGATTTTGAATCTGATGTTGAAATAAATTATGTACATAATTAATATTTATTTATCTCTCATCAGCTTTACTCTCTGAGTCAGTATTATTAGAAAGGTCATCTTGTTTGTCCACATTAAATTCTTCTCCAGATTCATATCCATGATCACATTCGTAATAATCTAGCATAGCTTCAAAATTTCTCCCAGCTACCACCTCTGTATTCTCAAATCCTTGTACCCCTACCTTGACATTCTTCATCCTTTAGCCTTGCTTTTTATTTACTACCTCAAAACCTAATAAAATCTATACAAATTTTTAATAATAATAATAATAATAATAACAGCCTTTATTTCCAGAAAAATTTTACATTTTTGTTTACATATAATCGGCCCATTCTCGGGCATAGGCCTCTCCGATCCTCCACCAGAGGTAAAAGCAAAGCTTGGGGGAAATTTTGGTCTCTAAGAAAAATATTTGAAAATAAGAAAATAAGTCTAAACACAAAAATTAAAACACTAGATAGTTGCGTTCTACCCGTCCTTAGCTATGGAGCCCAGACTTGGTCTTTGACAAAAAACCAAACAACAAAATTACAGAAAACACAAAGAGCTATGGAGAGAAAAATTTTGGGATTAAGAATAAGGGATGAGGTCAGCAACAGAAAAGTCAGGTCGGAAACACAAAGTGAGGACATAGGGTATAAAATCAAGAAACTAAAATTCAGCTATGCAGGACATATGATAAGAACAAAAGAGGACAGATGGAATCGCAGGGCAACAGACTGGACTCCATATGGGAATAAGAGGGGGAAGGGCAGACCAAAAATGAGGTGGAGGGACGAAATAAGAAAAAGGGTTGGTGAAATGTGGAGAAGCATTGCTTGGGACAAATTTTTAAATCTACCAAAAAATACAACCATCAAAAACTTCAAAAATCACTTAAAAACTTACCAAAAGCTCCTCAATTTCAAAAACCCTCTTAAAAATTACCTCCATCAAAAACTTTGAAAATCACTTAAAAATGAGAGAAATTGATCCCGAGCTTCTTTTTACAATTTGTGACCGTGCATCGAGAAAGGGCCCTATCATCCAAAAATTCGATTTTCTGTTTTGATGGATTTTCCTCCCTTCAAGGTCCCTCTTTCGAGGAAAAATCATAAAATTTTCCAAAAGTCCGAAAAAGGCTGTTTTTTCTGTACTTGAAGCTTAAAAAACGTGATTTTTCACTAATTTGAGCTTAGAAAATGGAAATAAAAGGATTTTGAGCAAGGAAACATCTACAATACGTTTGGATTTTGATAGATTTTCTTTTTTACACGGTCCCACTTTCGTTTAGTAATCATAAAAATTTTTAAAAGTCAGAAAAGACTACTTTTTCTGCAATTTAGGCCTAAAAAACGCGATTTTTCACGAATTCGAACCTATAGAATTCAAATAAAGGGGTTTTAAACAAAGAAATATTTATATTTATGGAGTTATAAAGATTTGATTGCAAACATCCATGACTGCTGAAATTGAAATGAATAATGTAATCAATTTTACATAAGCAAGTAGTCAAAATTAGATTGATTAAACAACGAAAAAATTTAAAGGAGACGATACAATGATTGCAATAATTGATTGAAAAAAAAAAAAAAAAAAAAAAAAAATTATCATGATTTCGATATTAACATCTTCATCGGAACTGGAACAGACCAGCAAGCCCATGCTCGCGCATAACAAGGCCATTCTTACGATAATGTTTACAGATGTTTTTGAATCTTTTCTGACCAACGTCATGCAGAAAGCAAAAGAAATTTCGGCAAATAGGTAAATCTGAAAAATTAGGAACTGTTACAAGAATTTCACATAATAATTAAATCAGAGAAAATTCGATTCACCTGCGAAGTAATAATTAATTGATAAACGACTGATTTCAGTTGAGCCTTTCTTTGATTGAACTCGTACTTCGCCACGTTTCGTGTGCTCTCCGTAATACTGCTGCAATTCTGTCAATCTCTGATGCGACTGGATATTAGCTATAATTATGCTGTCTTGCTCTTGTTTTGACAATTCTTGAAACGCAACTCTGTAAGACAATAGTTGTCCTTATTATTACATTACTTTGCAATGAAACTTCGCGAAATCATAGCGGAACGGAAACTAACCTGTGTTCCAAAGCGATATCTTTAGGGATTTTCAGGTGACATTTATTTAAGCAACATGCTGCTTCAGCTTTACATATTTTCAATTTTTTCACGATCAATCTTCAACAGAATGTTCGTGCGGTCGCTTCAAAATTGATTCGTCGAACGAATCATCTTCCATGAACAATGTTTCCGACAACTCAATATCATCAGGGCCGCAATCAGTATCCTATCAAATTGATTTGTAAGGAACAATATAGAATGATTTACTCCTTTATTGAGTACTACAGCACCGTCCTACTCACTTAATCGTTGTCTGAATCAGCATGGTCATCATCAGTTTCCTTTTCTTCAGAATGATAATAATCATTCAACACGTTCTTAAAATCCTCGTCTTCTTCGTTCTCCTACACAATACAATAGCATAAAGTGAAATTTAATTTTAAGTTTGAAAAATGAAGTACGGTATCGGAATTTGGTTCTTACGTCAACGTCTCGGCATTCCAAAACAACTTCCGCAGAGCAAGCAGGATCTGCTGATTCCATTCTTAGAAGTTATGGTTAAAAAATAATTTAAAACAGAAAATGAACAAAAAAATGCTGATATTGCCTTAAAAACTGGCGTTGTACCGCTAGAAATCACATTCAAATCCACGAAGCGAATACATATTCGTTATCAGGAGGGTTACATAGTTCCGATTTTCTGGGAATTATTTCCCTAAAGTGGCAACACTGACTATGTCGAAATTTCCCTCTACCAACGAACGAAATAATACGCTACGAAAATTAAGTTTGTATTATATACTCTGTTCACATTAAGGAAGGATAGAAATATGACCTTGAGAACGGAACGGTAGATTAAAATTACCCGGAGCGTTCCGTTCTCGAGGTCATATTTCTATCCTTCCTTAATGTGAACAGAGTATAGCCGTATTTTACTACGATTAGACACGAATCACCTCTCCAAAGTACAACGTGAACGATTCACGCGCAGTCCCGTAATTCGAATTCTTATTTTCAATCAGTGGTACCCAAAATTTTGTTTTTGGATGATAGGGCCCTTTCTCGTTGCACGGACACATTTTTAAAATTGAATGAAAAATTCGAGAAATTAACCCATAAAATTGATTTTTTTAGGACTATTGGAAGGGTTGAAAAAACTATGAAAAACCCGGTTGCGCTTCAGAAAAAGTTGAGTGCGTCAAAACATACATGGGCTAGATTTTTTTTAGGGTTAAAAAAAGAGAAAAACGATAGAAATTTGATACGAAAGTTCGAAAATTTTCAAGCCAGTGGAGAAGAAAAGTAGGATGAAATGACCCACATTTGTTTCAAAAACAATCAAATATTCTGTATGGAAAATTAGAGGATTTTCAGAATTTTTTGGGTTAGTTGAAAACGTTGAAAAAATGAGAGAAATTAGACTCTGCGCTTGACTGCGCCAGAACATACATGACCTCTCTACTGTTATTGGTCAATTGGTCAATAGACATTTTTTGCTTTCGGTCATCAGTTATATAACTGTTATTTTGTAAACCCTAATTTCTGTCAAAACCCCTACTCTTCTTAGAGCACTTCTTTTGAAATGGCAGGGATTTGGGTTGACAAACATTCAGACCATGGCCAAACCATGGTGAAGTTTCTTCTCCAAAAGTGCGAAACGTTCCTCTAGTAGGATTCTGCCAAAGATTATTGCCACATTCCCAAAGCGCGATTCTCAAAAACTTCTAGTGGCCTTTGATGGCAGTTATTCTGCTAGAACTTTGCTTCTACCATGGTGACTATTTGGTAACTTGGTGACTGAATACAGAGGTTCATTTCAAATCGTTCGCACCGTGAGTGCAATGGCATCAGAGATCACGTAGCTTCTCCACTTCTACCTGCACTCTTTTGCATGTAACGCCCCTGATGTTGAACAGCTTCGCGGAAGGTCTTGGTGCTCAGTATCGACAGGAAACCAGGTCAGCTAGTCGAAGAGTTTATCGACGCAAGTACCGGATCGCCTCCGGGAAAAGTTAGGAGTGGCAATAGAAGACTCAAGCAGTCAAAATATAGCGGTGCTCCAACGCCAAGTTAGCAGGGCTTATGTCCAACCGTAAAATAGTAACTATATGTCCAAACCGTTATAACTCGCTATGCTGTTGGATCCAGCTTGAATTAACTGTGACAGTGGGCGGGGCTCTACCGCGCAAACCTTCTCACCTAAAACTTGCGCAGTCAGCATCATTTCATCTCCCACGAATATCAATCTGGAATATCGTACGAGCATGGCGAGTATAAATGAGACAAGGCTGGAGAACCCTCAGCGGATAAACAAAGCGGTTTAGGTACGCGTTGAGGGAAGCCAGCGACAACTGGAAAAAATTCTGCAGAAACAGAAACACCTGGAGATCAGCGATTCAGCGGAGTCTCCAGCCGACAACAGAAACCCACAACTGTGAGACACCATCTTCGGATCGCAAGTTCGTTTAGGCAGTGCAGTGTACGGCCAAGAGTCAGTGCTCACCTCCCCCCATGGGGATTAGCCTAACAATTTTAATGAATCCCCTGATAATGTCACGATCCGAACGTCCTTCGATTCTTAGTTCAGAACTCAAATTTTTGTCAAACCTTGGGAGTCAGGCCTCAATACTTCCTTCGAGTCGCTCTTCCATAGAAGGAAGGTAGGTACCCGTGACCTTTTCTCTTCCCTAAAGCTCAATATCAAATCTCCTTTCTTTTACAGGACTTGACACTCACAGAAAATTGGATTTGATGTCAACATTTTTGCAAGTTTTCTTATGACGTCACAATGAGGATACATATTTGACGTTTATTTGAAAAATATTCATCGAGCGAATAATTTTTTCAAGTTCTTTTTAATCTCATGATCCGCATGTGGACGGCCTTCTTTTTTTCAAGTATCTCAAAGCTAAATTTCTTTTTTTCTATAAGAGCGTGACCTCGAAATTTTTCAAAGTCTCTTCTATAAGAGCAAAAAATTTTCTCAATCCTTATGATGACGTCACAATCCAGACGAGTTTTTCCAATGGTCACCTGCACACCCTACACAAAAGAAATGGCAGGTTCTTACTGGAAAAGGGAAAAGAGGGGGAGGCTTTGTTTTATTTTCTAAGATGTGCTTCGTGCAGCAAATACAAGTATTTTGTTATTATTTTTCAGGATAATTATGGCGCTCTCCATATCGCGGCCATGCATTCTAGAGAGGACGTCGTTAAGGCATTAGTAGGGAAGAAAAGCGTCGACGTTCACGCCCCCGGAGGTGTAAGTATCTTTGTTTCTACTCAACCATCGAATACGTAATGAAAGTCTTAATGTATTCATATTCTGTACTCCATTACAGCCCAAACAACAAACAGCCGTACATTTGGTAGCCAGCCGCCAAACTGGCACCGCTACGAATATTCTTAAAGTGCTGCTAAATGCTGCGGGGAAAGATATTCGTCTGAAACCGGATGGCGTGAGTACATTTTGTTTGCATTTTACTCGGTCAATTTTTTCGTGATCATTACCGATGCCTTTTTTTGTATAGCTGGGAAGAATACCTTTACTCTTGGCTGTGGAAACGGGAAACCAGTCCATGTGTCGAGAACTGCTCTCGGCATTAGCTACCGATCAATTGAAATGTTTCACCAAAACTGGCGACACAGCTCTTCATTTGGCCGCCAGAAGAAGGGATCTAGATTTGGTCAAGATATTGGTAGACTATGGAGCGGTTGTGGACTCACAGAATGTAAGTACAGGAGAAACTAAGTTGAGGGAGTACCTATATTCTTTCGAATAATTCTGATGGAAGATGTCTCTAACAGGGTGAAGGGCAGACTCCACTGCATATCGCGTCCGCCGAAGGAGACGATTTGTTGGTTAAATATTTTTATAGTGTACGAGCCAGTGCTTCCATTACTGACAATCAAGGTGAGATTAAGAAAAATGGTAACTTTCAACCCAAGACTGCTTTCATCTAGAGGGACGTTAGGAGGGTTACACCTTCGTATATTCTTCATCCCATATTTCACTTACAGATCGTACTCCGATGCATTTAGCTGCAGAAAACGGGCACGCGTCTATAATCGAACTCCTAGCTGATAAATTCAGGGCTTCCATTTTTGAGAGAACGAAAGACGGAAGTACGTTAATGCACATTGCATCGCTGAACGGGCATGCTGATTGCGCTATGATGCTTTTCAAAAAGGGTGTCTATCTCCATATGCCAAATAAGGTGTGAAAGTCTTTTACTTTTTGACTTTTTAAGCTCGTTGATTGCTCATATAATAATGTCACAGCAATCTTCTATTCTAGGGAGGGGCTCGAAGTATCCATACAGCCGCTCGTTATGGTCATGTTGGTATCATAAACACATTACTACAAAAAGGAGAGAAGGTTGATGTCACCACGAACGTAAGTATAAAAGTCAAAATTGAAACAAATACGATAATTATCGTTTTAATCAATGTTTCTTCTCTAGGATAATTACACTCCTCTACATATAGCAGTAGAGTCAGGGAAACCAGCAGTTGTTGAGACTTTATTGGGCTTTGGTGCTGATGTTCACATTCGAGGTAAGAATCAAGAATCAGGACAGGGAACTCATAAACATCGCATTCTGTATCGTACTATTTTGATTTCAGGAGGGAGAATGAAAGAAACTCCTTTACACATAGCCGCTCGAGTTAAAGATGGCGAGAGATGCGCTCTAATGCTTTTAAAATCCGGCGCAGCTCCAAATCTAGCAACCGATGACGGGGAGACATCCGTCCACGTGGCAGCGAAATATGGAAACCTGCAAACCTTACAACTGCTTCTGGACGATGGTGGCGATCCATTATACACGAACAAAGTAAATAAACAAACTTGTTCCTCCGTACTTTCTATAATTCTCTAAAAACGATTTTCCAACCTCTAGAGATGCGAAACCCCGCTTCATCTGGCGTGTCAAAGTCACAAAGTAGAAGTTGTCCGCGAGCTCATCGAATTTGTAAAAATGAAAGAAGGTCCGGAGGTAGCTGCTACGTACGTGAACAGCGTGAACGAAAAAGGAGCATCCGCCCTGCATTATGCGGCCGAAGTAGTAGACGTTGATGAGAACGCGCTGGCAGAGAACCGTGAAGTGGTGAAGTTGCTTCTGCAGAACGGCCTAGACGTGACGTTGGCGACTAAAGCGGTAAATGAGATCACTTATTTAAAAGAATCAACAAGCAGCATTTTTTAAATGTTTAGGTACCTTTAATATTTGATATACTTTTCGTCTTGGTATACCGTTAGTCAACATGTTACCGAAATTGTTTATTGTTCCAGTATCAGTACACGGCGTTCCATAAATGCGCGGACGTGGGTAACAACGACGTGCTGTGCGTCGTTCTGGAGTTTTTGAGCACGGTCGACATTCAAAAAGCCATGAACAAACAGACGCTTATTGGATGGACGCCTTTATTGATAGCGTGTCACAAGGGGCACACCGAATTGGTGAACACGATGTTGAACAATCACGCCAGAGTGGACGTTTTCGACCAGGATGGTAGATCTGCGCTGCATTTGGCCGCTGATAGGGGTTACCTGCAGGTAATGTAATAGGCAGAGATTCCGTCAGAGGAGATATCTGGGAAAATGGTATACATTTTGCTATTGTTTTGTACAGGTTTGCGATGCTCTGCTTACTCATAAAGCATTCATAAACAGTAAAACAAGAGTTGGTCAGACGGCTTTGCATCTAGCCGCTATGAACGGATTTGCGGAACTGTGCAGGTAAACGGATATCTTTTTGTGGATTTATCAATCTATGGTTAAAATTGTGCTAGCAAAAAGACAGCGGGAATTCAGGTTTCTTGACAAAAATTTGTCACGGAAATTTGGTTTGTCGGTTTTCTAATTCTAAAATTTGAGCTCATAAAAGATGGCTACCTTCATTGTCACTTGTGTATAAGTAGAAGGCTTGAGGCTCTTGGATGGGGAGTTTTGACTACTGAATATTGAAAAATGTTGCCCTATATCTTGAAGTTGGTACCTTTCGGCTTTGTACAGAACCCAAAGCCACTTTTCCTCCAATTCGCTCATTCTTTAGAGTAAACTTCCGGTGATCCTGACCTTCGTCAAAACTTTGGGAAAATGTCCTTGCCCAACAATAGCGAATCTGAGACAAACGAAGTCTTAGCTCCCTCTTGTGGTTCAAAGTGAGACGAAGGCTTTAACGTATTTTGGACACTTGGAAAAATTTCAAGTCATATTACATCAAAGTTACCCAATTCCCTCTTCTTCCACGACCTACTTCAGGGACTCAAGGTCAGTAGTACGCGTCAACCTACTTTGTAAGTTATTGGATGTTGAAAAATGTTGCGCTCTGTTACGATCAAAGCTGCCCCTCCTCACCCTCTTATGACTGAGCCGTACTTTAATAAGCAGACTATATTTTCTATTTAATTTTCAAAGGGGAACCTGTTACTGGGGGAAAGATTCATTTGACTGTCGTACACCACCGGATGGCGGGGACTCTGTTTTACTTTCGGGACTTCCTTGAAATATATCGAGCTGCACTTTCAACTTCTTTTCTTCCAGATTTTTAGTCCAAGATCACAACGCCGTTATCGACATCCTCACGTTAAAAAAACAAACTCCGTTACATTTAGCTGCGGCCTCGGGCCAGTTGAAAGTGTGCACCCTTCTATTGGAAATGGGGGCGAGCATAAACGCGTCCGACGATCAAGGCCAGAAACCAATACACGTTGCAGCGCAGAATAATTTCCCCGAAGTTGTCAAACTGTTCCTACAACAACATCCTTCCCTTGTCATGGCCTGTACAAAAGTAAGATGTGGACTTGGATGTTGATGTATGAAACTTCTCGTGGTCTCCTGGCTGACATTCTTTGTTTACATAGGATGGGAACACTTGCGCTCATATCGCTGCGATGCAAGGTTCTGTACGGGTAATTGAAGAGCTCATGAAGTTCGATCGAAGCGGAGTGATATCCACTAGAAATCGTATTACCGAAGCAACTCCATTGCAATTGGCTGCTGAAGGAGGCCACGCAGAAGTTGTCAAAGTGCTCGTTAGAGCTGGAGCTTCTTGTACTGAAGAGAATAAGGTAGGTATCACCATAAAAAGCTGCTTATGGAAGGTTACAAGGTTATCAATTGAAGGGTACACTGGGAAAAACGGAACATCCAAAAGGGACGACCAAGATAATCGGACCTTTTGTAACTCTCAGGAAATACCGTTTCTCCAGATTGCTTCAGACTTCTTATTTTTCGTGCACTATTCAACAGGTATGGTTAGCTAGCCGTTAGCTTTTAGCTGTTAGCCGTTAGTCGAGTGATTTTTGTACAATTTTAGCTAGCCATTAGCTAATCGACCAGAAAAATTAATATCAGTAGAAGCCAGCTGTTATTTCTAAAAGCTAACAAAAGAGACTATTTTCCTCCTATTCTAGGTTTTTTATTTCTATTAGTATATATTAAGAAACGCCACTGTTCAAGCTTTAAAAAAAATAAGGAATTTAATAATCTTAGCTTACTATGAGTAGTTTCAAAAAAACTTGGAAATAAAATAGCCAAAAAGTAAGACCTATTTATCTAGGTAAAATATGGTCTTTATTTGTCATTTTAGCACAAACTTTTAATATGATTTGACATACATGAGAAAAAAAAATCGATTAGCCATTAGTCAGCGGTTAGCTAGCCATTAAAAGACTGTCAGCCATTAGCTATCAGCGGAAGCCGTTGCAAACATTTTCTTAGCTTTAGCCATCAGCGTAAGCTGTTGGGAACGGCTTACCATCAGAGATGGAAAGCGATTGAATAACGCTTCCGCTTTTCGATATTGCTTCTGACCTTTGAAAATAAAACTTCCGCTTTTCGCTTTTTCGATCTTTGTTTCGCTTTTTGCTTACGCTTTTCGCTTCCCAAAAAAGTATCGCTTATCGCTAAAAACTTTTCGCTTCTTAGTAACTTTCCATCACTGTAATTCCTAGTTTGTTATTTTTGAAAAGGTCCAAAAAACCTATAAAATTTATTAAGCGAAAAAAAAAAAATGTAATAATGAATAACTTCCGCCTTTTGCTTTTCGCTTTTTCGACCTTTGTTTCGCTTTTCGCTTCCCAAAAAAGTATTGCTCATCGCTAAAAACTTTTCGCTTCTTTTAATAACTGTCCATCACTGCTTACCATCCCTGCTATTTAATATTGTATGATACAAAAGTTGGAAAGGAACGATCCGGATAAGTGGATCTGTTGCAACCTCCAGAAAATACTGTTTCTTCAGATTGTTTTAGATGGAACATTTTCCTTATTTCTCGTCTACCCTTAATTGTATTCAAGGGTGGTAAACTTGAGTTTTATTCAAGTTTTAAGCCATAAATAAGCTAAAGCGAAACGACTTTTCATTCGCTTAATCAAGCGACTTAATAAGCGAAACAAAAGCTTAAAACTTCAAAAAGGCAAAAACGTATTTCTTCTGGCAAAAATATGTTCTTTCTAACAAGAACATGTTTTTTTTCAACAAAAATATGTTTTGTGCTTTCAGCTTCAAGCTTTAAGCTTAAGTTTTAACACTGGTTTAAACTCATAAACGCTTCAAGTTTAAGCGAAAAAAAAAGTTATTTTAAGGCTTAAGCGCAAGCGAAAAGAAATTCTAATCCAAGTTCAAGCCTTAAGTTTAAGCATTAAAATCGAATCGCTTACCATCCTTGATTGTATTACATATAAATTGGAAAGAAGGTATCCAAATTTAATGTTCCAAAAAATTGGATCTCATGTAGGCTTGAGAAAATACCGTTTCTCCAGATTGGTTTGAATGTGACCCTCCTCGCATTTCCCATGTATTCTTTAAGTGTACGACTTATAAATTGGATTGAATTCACTAACCATTATCAGAAATTGTATTCCATTTTCCTCTATTGAGAAGAATCCACAAAAAGAAACATGGACACATTAAAAAAAAAAAAATGATCGGATCTTCTGCAGCCTTTAGGAAACACCGTTTCTTCAGATTGAATATTACCTTTATTTCGTGTCTACCCTTAATACGTAGTATTACATACAGATTGGAAAGGAGATGTCCAAATGAAACAATCCGGACAATCGCATCTTTAGCAGATGTGAGAGAATACCGTTTTTCCAGATTATTTTAAATGTGATATTCCTTCTATCTCCCGTATACCCTTTAATTGTATTACATTAAATTAGTTAGAATTCACTAATCATAATAAAGACTGATTGTTACTCGGTTTCCTCTAACAAGAAGGATTCACATTGAAAAACTTGTTTCACCGAGAGCCATAATTTTTACAGACCGGTTTCACTGCTGTTCATTTGGCTGCGCAAAACGGCCATCTGAGTGTTCTTGAAGTGATGAGGACCACTCAATCTCTAAGACTGTCGAGCAAGAAACTCGGTTTGACTGCGCTGCATGTGGCTGCATTCTTTGGACAGACTGGTAAGATTCTGTGTAGAAGTAAAGGACGGGAGGTCATTGTCTGTTCCAGGAGAGACTGCCTTGAACAGATACCTTAGTTACACAAGAGGAGTGTACACCCGAAGGCGTAGCAAATTATATTGAACCAGTCGCTTTCGTTTACGCTCCGATGATGGTTGTTTAACAGAAAACGTTTAGCGGCTGATTTTCTTGTGGTTCAATATAATTTGCTACGCCTTCGGGTGTACACTCCTCTTGTGTAATATGAATAATCATAAATTAGAACAACGTATCGATTCGATACCTTAGTTACTTGTGCAGGGGAAAAGGGAAGAGAAGAAATTTAGACCGCGAGCGAAACGCTCAACAGAGATGGACCAAAGGTAGTGAGGGAAAATAACGCATCTCTCTGGTACAAGGTCATCATTCCTGGAATAGACTATAGTTTGAGCTTTGAGTCGACCTCAGATTGATGTCGACATTGGCAACTCAAACTTTGAATTATCGAGTCGACCCTTATCGACTTCATTTTGAATCATGTGAGATGTCACCCAGTCAACCTTTTGTCGCTTGATGAACTTGCAGCCTTTTGTCTGTTTGGTAACTTTGCTACTCGCAGACAGAATACGTAGTCATATTATGTAATGAGGTCTATTGAAAATCACAATTATGCTTGACCAACGCGGCGATGTTCGGTTGGCGGAGATAATGTTTTGTAGCTGAAATACCAGCAAAATTTCAGTCTTGTCAATTTTTCATTTAAACTGCTCTCAAGAAAGAATCTCAATCTTGTGTGGTAGATTGTGTTCACGAAAGTTCAATTTTTATTCGCAGAAACTGTGAGAGAATTATTGTCACATATACCAGCCACAGTGAAATCGGATGCACCGACGGGAGTCAGTATCTTGGGTGAACTAGGTACCGAATCAGGAATGACTCCATTGCATTTAGCTGCATACAGTGGCAACGAAAACGTTGTTCGACTCCTGCTGAACTCTGTTGGCGTTCAAGTGGAGGCAGTTACTAATGAAAATGTAATATTTTTACTCAAGTTTCCCTTCACTAATCTTTAAACTTTCTCGTAAATGATTTTTTCTTTTGTTTGATTTTGCAGAATTATAATCCTCTTCATTTAGCATGTTTTGGAGGTCACGTAGCCTCTGTCAGTCTTTTGTTATCGAGAGCTGCTGATCTGCTTCACAGTCCAGATAGAGGGGGACGAACATGTTTACATATAGCGTCCACTCACGGGCACTACATTATGGTCGAGGTGTTATTAGGGCAAGGAGCCGAAATCAATGAAACTGATAAGGTAAATGAAATCTAGTGCGGATTTTCTCCATCGTTGTGCGTTGTAACCTTTGTCCAGGGCTGTTGCTCGAATCTGAAGATTTGTGTACTTCTGAGGCGATGATAATTTCTCACTCAAGCCCTTACACTGAAATCATTTAATTCATCATCAGTTCTGTGATCAGTTCGAGGTCATTTCCTTGGCAACCGAGTGGAAGGGGGTCGAGGATCAGAGAGGATGGCACAAATTTTTGTTCTATTTGCGTTAAATTTGTTTGCCTGTCCCACAATTCGTACCCTCTTCCTTCGGCGATCCGAGGAGAATATGAGATCCTCAATGAAGTAATGAGGCTGAAAATTCGCCGCTTGTTCTATTGTCAGTACTACTTTTACAGAGGTATAATAGAAAATTTGCCCGCTTTAATGGAGTTCCTGGCTAGAAAATAAACGCACAAACTTAAACATAATTTGTGTCTACTTCAGTTCCCTTCTTTCGTTCACTACCGTAGAATCCAGCTTAAAGAGGCCCTCGAGTTCCACGATCAGGATTCATATTTAATATCAAACTGTATATCATCGTGGGAGTTGAACCAGGAGGAGTCAAAAAGGATTATTAATCTAGATTTTGTATCCGCTTTAGAATGGATGGACTGCATTACACTGTGCCGCAAGAGCAGGATATCTAGAAGTTGTGAAGTTACTGGTCGAGTCTGGAGCGTCTCCGAAATCCGAAACCAACTACGGTTCTGCGCCGATATGGTTCGCTGCCCAAGAAGGTCATAATGACGTTTTAGAGTATCTTCTAACTAAAGAGCACGATACTTACAACCTGATGGACGATCGAAGGGTGAGTTGGAGTCGTGGAATTGAGGAATCTCATAAATAAAGCTCTACATCAGTACACCTTTCCTTCTATTTTCCAGTTCGTATATAATTTAATGATCTGCAGCAAGAACCACAATAATAAACCGATCGAAGAATTTATCCTAGTTTCGCCAGCGCCAGTAGATAGCGCCGCAAAACTGTCGAGTATATTTATCAATATGTCAACCAAAGTTTGTAACCCTTTATCTTTATTAGACCGCCTGCGTTTTTCAATTAGCACCCTTCATCCTAGAATATTATTTCCAGGAGAAAGAAAGAGCTAAAGATCTAATTGTCGCTGGTAAACAATGTGAAAATATGGGTACAGAACTTTTAGCTCTAGCAGCAGGTTCGGATTCGGCTGGGAAAATATTGACCGCTACCGATAGAAGGAACGTCGAATTTTTAGATATATTGATAGAAAACGAGCAGAAAGAAACCATCGCCCATTCGGTTGTCCAACGGTATTTACAGGTTTGACCAAAATCTGACAACTTTGTCATCAGTAGATCGAGAAATTTTTAAAATAAAAATGTACTTTTTTCTATTCCAGGAACTGTGGCAAGGAAGCTTGAATTGGGCGGCCTGGAAAACCATTCTCATGTTTCTATTGTTCATATTCTGTCCTCCCGTTTGGATAATTTTTACTTTGTCTCTAGGCCATAAATACCATCAAATTCCTATCATCAAATACATGTCGTATTTAACCTCTCACCTGTACCTCATGTCGTTACTCCTTATTGTCGGCATCACTCCATTGGAGACCGTGCAGAAGCCGAACCTCGTACCGTATTGGTACGAGTGGTTTCTACTCGTATGGCTTTCCGGATTACTACTCTTGGAGCTGACGAATCCCAGCGATAAGAGCGGACTCGGTTGGGTGAAGTTGGCTGTACTACTTTTCGGTATCTTCGGCGTAGCTCTTCATGTGTTTGGTTTCATTTTTCTGGATAGAAGTAGCTATCCCACGTTGATGTACTTCCGCAATCAAATGTTCGCTATCGCATTCCTACTGGCTTGCGTACAAATATTGGATTTTCTCTCTTTCCACCATCTCTTTGGACCGTGGGCCATTATCATAGGAGATCTTATGAAAGACTTGGCGAGATTTCTGGCTGTGTTAGGTATTTTCGTTTTTGGTTTCTCGATGCACATTGTGGCCCTCAATCAGCCCAACAGGTATCCGGTTCCGAGGACTGTCAAGACTAATACCAAACCTTTTTCAGACGGTAAGTACAAATTTATGAGAAGGAAGACGAGAATGTTGAATTTCAGGGTATTGTACAACGTTTCAGACAGTTTTCCACAGAACATTTTTAGGGTGTCACCATACTCTCAAACAGTCTTGGGTCAAGAGAGGAGCTCAGGTAAATTTCGACCATCAGGTATATCTATGAGTCAGAGAGTTTAAAATGCCCTTTACTTTGGCCGTGAAGAGCTGGGCTAGGGTTACCGACCATGGACTTATTTACTTTGTTTCAAAGTACGATCAGAATTTATTAAAATGGGAGAGATCTCAGAAATCGACCATTTCCGGTAGTTCCTTGGGTGTATTGTACGGTGGGGCGGCTAGGTTTGGTAAGAGCCCGAGTTTTAGTAGCTTTAAAACCTGACCTTGGACACAGATCAGACCAGAAATAACTTTACAAAATCAAAATTTTTCCAAGTCCTCCTCCTATCATACATAGCTCAGAGGTAGGAATATTTCTAAGTCCCCTTCCTATCATAACTGGCTATTGGCTAGAGGGTCAAAATTTTTCCAAGTCCCCCTCCCTTCTCTGTGACGTCATCAACCTCGTGACGCAACTTCGCTCGCGGACGATAATTTCCTGAGAGTACCCCAAACAAAAGGGATAGCGGGTTCCCCACTAAAAAAAGAAATCATTACAGAAAATGCAGAAATGTGGTGCGCTCCCTGGAAAGGGACCATACCTTGGTAAACAAACCTTTTTTGGGGGCTATTTGTAAGACGGAATGAGAGAATCGTTTTCATGATACAAATGGGTGGAGGTGTGCGGCAAACTCAAACCTTTTATCACTAAATTCAACTGAAAAGTATTTTTTTCTTGCTTCGTATGGTCCCTTTCCATGGAGCGCATCACAAATACAGAGAAATAGAAAATACAAAAATTACAAACAATACAGAAAGTACATAAAACACATAAAATACAAAAAATACAAAAAAATACAAAAAGTACAAAAATTACAAGAAATACACAAAGTACAAAAAGAAAATGCATAAAATACAAAAATTACAGAAAATGCATAAAATACAGAAAATATAAAGTTACAAAAAATACAGAAAATACATAAGATACAGAAAATACGGAAGTAACAGAAAATGCATAAAATGAATAAAAATAGGACGAGTGGGAATTCACTCCTAACTCAGTAACTCATACAAAGTAAGCCTCAACTTTGTACAGGGAGGCATGGATTTGTTTAAAGATAGGTCTGGAAAGAGCCCAGTGTAAAGGAGGCTACTACCACCTTCTTGGTCCATGTGCGCCGTAAGGGTTGTACTCACAAATTTCTGGATCACCCACGGGGTATACATTTGCACGCGCAGGTTCAATTTGGGGAGAGGTGGAGGGGGGTGTACTCGCGAATTTTCAAATCAGGGACATACAGTGAGACAAAAGACATGAAACATATCAACATTTCTTTTTGGTTTTCAGTGAAAATAAACCCGATTGCCGCTTTCGAAATGTTATTCTTCGCCGTTTTTGGTCAGACTACCGCTGAGAATTTACAACAAGAAAAAAATATGCAACAAGACTGGACCATCGTGCTGTTCAAAATCGTTTATGGAATTTACATGCTGGTGTCAGTAGTGGTTCTTATCAACTTACTCATTGCTATGATGAGTGACACTTATCAACGTATTCAAGTAAGTTTATCTATCGGTAAAGACAAGTCAGCCGAATATAACTCGACGACATTTTGCATTCACTGTTGTAGGCGCAATCAGATATTGAGTGGAAATTTGGATTGGCAAAGTTGATAAGGAATATGCACAGGACCACCACGACACCTTCACCTTTAAATTTAATAACAACGTGGCTAATGTTTCTCATTCATTATTGTAGGGTCAAATGTATGTCAATATTTCAATTATCATTTTGTCATTCCTTGAATTGAAAGTTTGGATATTCTTTGAAAAAACTAATTTTGCTTTTAGTGAGACAACGGAAAAAGCCGAGTTTATTGCAGTTGGTCAACTTCCATCCGAAGAATCGACTGAGCGCTCGCACGAAAATGGGTGCCCGGTGGCTGGCAAAGGTGAAGAAGAGTCAAGTGGTACCAAAAGGTACGATTTTTTAGTAAAAAAAACTGTACTAGCTATCGAATTTCCCTCCTTCATCTCTATTTTCTTGCGCAGATTCATTAACTGTTGGAGTCGTTCACCTGAGTCCTCTAGGATCTCAACTGAGTTTCGGGAATACAATCAGGATCGAGAACGTGGCCGACTGGGACTCAATTGCGAAAAAATATCGCGCACTTATGGGCGATATAGATGAGAATAAAGCTCGGGAGGCTGCAGTAGCTGTGAGCACTGAGTCCATTACATTGTCTCAGGACAGCGAGATCCTGCTTCCAAACAATATAAATTCCATCAACTCCGCTATTTGAGCTGAACAATGTTTGTTCCGTGGTTTTTGTTTTACAAACCTTGCTTTTGCTTGTGTGAAAACAAGTCTCATTATCTGTACACTATATACGTACTTATTTCAAAATTTTGTATTGATTTTTTCATTTTTGCGGGTGTCTTCTTCCCAAAAATTATTGAAATACACTGTACGTAATTTTAATTATAGATTAAGCTGTATTATATACAAATTTTTATGAATAAATTTAGATACATATTTCATGAAGGGCGTTACAAACGATACGATACCAGAAAACGGAATAGTCGATATTTTTGGGAAACCTATTCGGGACTAAAGGCCGCCCAGAAGACCAGCACCTTAGAATAATTCCTCCATCGCCTGACCCAACAAGAATTTGCGCCTGCCTAAATTGATTTTTCACCGTGCGCAGGGCTGTAGTCAATCTCTCACCAACGTAGCAAGCCTTATTTCCGGTAATTCTGAGTCATGAAGAGAGAGGAAGCTATCCACATGGATTGTAACACGTCTGGGAGGCTTACCATCCGTACACAGGGTCTCTAGAAATACAAGCATGTGGATATAACATGAATGACATCATCAGTGCCGGAATTCAGCCAAAACCCCTAAAGACAGGGAAAGTACCTGCGTAACGAATCTCAACCATCGGAGGAGTAATATTGGACTATACATACAATATGGTCGGAGGGGGACACAGAAAATTTTCCAATTTTGGGATTTCAATTCCCAATATCTAAATTGAATTTGTCTCATAAAAAAAGTTTCCTGAATTCCTCGTTGAACTTCGCAAAGGAAGTCGTTGTTCTTTCAAGCCCTCCCTCTCTATGAATGATCAAAACTCGAAATTTTTCTTAGTCCCTACAGTAGACATTGATGGCGTCACAAAAGTCGGTCACGAAATTTTTATCCAATTGCTCGGTACAAGTCGAAACATAAGAAGTCCTATCCTAAATTGCTCCCTGAGCCTAGGCCAAGTTTAGCCCAAGATTCCATAGTTAAAACCTAGCTTATAGGGGTGTAGCTAAAAAATTTTCATACAATCCTTTACAGAGATTCAGGGACCGAACTCTTCTCAAGTCCCTAACAAGATCAAAATTTTCAAGATGATGTATGTTGTCACAAAGATAAATCGCGGACGTTTTCTGTGGATTCTCACTTAACAAAAATTCACGGGTTCTTTAACGGAGTTGAACAGGGGTGGCAGGTTCTTGTTTTCTGGAGACCTATGTCATCATAGGATTGTGACGTCACAAGGCTGACCTATGACGTCAACAAATTGTGATGTCGCAGATCCGGACTTTAGAGCTACATGTGAAAAGAGGGGAACTTGTAAAAATTTTGACTTCCAAGCGATAGGAGGGAGCTTTTAGAAAATGTTCATCTCCAAGATTATATGATAGGAAAAGAACTTGGAAAATTTTCGACCTCCGAGCTATGAATGATAGGGAGGGGCTTCAAAAAAACCTGTTCTATGGGGCAAATTTGTTTTAGTAATGAGGTTTATAGGCCGATTGGGGAAACTACTATCAATAGGACCTCTAGGATAGTGTGGAACTGAATTGACAAGAAAACATCAATTTTCCAAAATCTCCCTCTGCAAGACGTATCTGGCAAAAGGTCGTCCAAACAATGTATTTCTTATGGGACGAACACTTCTGCCAGAACCCTCCTCAAATATAATTATTATGACAAGAATTCAACATTTTTCAAGTCCCTTTACATGTTCCCTGTTAAAATGTTGACCTCCCGAGGTATATGTATATGATAAGGGAGTTTCCTTCCTATCATATAAAGAAAGAAACTAAATACATAAATGTATAGATTAATTAATTAATAATTAATCAATTGAATAAAAAATAAAATATAAATAAATAAATAACTAAAAAATGAATAAATGAATAGAAGCAAAATTTTTCCGAGTCTACTACGGCCGGACGTCGGCAGGTATGGCAAACAAACAATTTTTTGATTTTGTTTCTTTTTTTTTGTTTTTTTTTGGTAGGGTTTGTAACCAATGACCAAAAAAAAAATTTTATGACCGATTGACAAATAGCTCTTGAAAAGAAAACTACTACATTGACCATAGCCGTTTGACCGATAAATGTTTCGGTCAAAACGATCATAACTCATAACAGTAATATTGAGTTATATTTTGAATGTTTTTTAGTTTAAAAACATATTTTTTGTTCAAAAATATGTTTTTTTTTTTGTATAAAAACATATTTTTTTCAACAAAAATGTTTTCTATTTCAAAAAAGTTTTTTTTTCATCTTGACCGTTGAGAATTGTTATGACCGAATCATTTTTCAACAATAGCCATGACCGTTATGCCTGTTTGATCGTTTCAGAAAAATACTTTATGCCAACAAAATTAACCGTTGACCGTTTTAATTTTGAAAGCTGACCGGACCAATTATTTTGGTTGAAAACCCTACGTTTTCGTTTTTATCTTTTTTAGCTTTTTGTTTTCGTTAAAGTTTTGTTATATTTGGCAAATTTTTCATTTGTTTGTGAATTGATTGTCAAAAAAGAATTCGTTCGGAAAAATGTTCTTCTCAATAAAAACATGTGTTTTCAAATAAAAACATTTCTTTTTTTTCAGTAAAATTGTTTTTGTTTATTCAAAGTTCCATTTTGCGCAGATTTTTCGTTTTCGTTTTGTTCATTTCAAATGCTAAATTTTTTATGGTTTCTAAAATATGATTCGTTTCGTTGAAGAAAGTTTTGTTTTTGTTTCGTTTGCCATGCCTAGACGTCGGACGGCAGATTTTTCAGAAAAAAAAAAAAAAAAAAAAAGAAAGCATAGAACAGGTTTCTTGTTGACAGATGAGCAAATTTCCCGCGAAAAAAAGGAATACACAAAAAATATGGCACGGATCGTAGACAACGAAAACTTTCAAATAACCACTTATAAGAATATTTCATACTGGAAAACACGGAAGCTAACATGTTTCCTACTAAGACATGTAGTGTGGCATTTTGTATTCTTGTCTCGTCACAGAGGCTGACTAGCTCACCCGCTCTGAGCTTGTTCGTTCTCCAATCCCTAGAATTGTTGGGCTACACTTGGATATAATAAATCGATCATATTGAATCGATTCTACCAGGTATAGTATAGGCCTATTACACCATACTATGCCCTGCTTTCTCTTTTTCTAGCCCTAGTTGCTCACTTATTAGGACCATATTGAACTGAACAGCTGATCCTAGTATATTATAGAAGTAGCAAAGGTCGATCCGTCTCCAAGCCCCTGAAGAAACGCCTAATGTAATAGGCCTAAAATAAAGACATTATGAGATTTGTTAGCCAAAGATAGTGAGTCAAGGTCTTTAATGACGTCTCATCAAGGGGAAACAGGATGAGCTAATTAACCCAATCTACAGCAAATGGAGCGTCTACTATACTATCACGCTTAATAAGAAAAACCTAGGGATACAGGTCCCGAAGAAGTGAAGGTCGACATCTTTTTAACTCCCTAAAGTAAGTCAAGATCACTAATGAAGTCATCGGAGTCTCAGTCTTGTAAGCAAATAAAATGCTAAAATAACATAATATCAACTTTCGAAATACTAAACCAACACTTGGAATACGGGATACTCACAATCTCCTTATCCCGTTCCGTCAAAATTTGAGAAATTAGGAACTTTAGTCCAGTCTTTATAAATATTTCAAATTACCCAGCTTCTCATGACCAAAAACGTCGAGCAAAATGGTCAACTTTTTCAACACATTGAATCGCAGAGGTCTGCTCTTCACAACAGATATACAAATACAAAGAATTAAATTCAACGATGAAATATTTCGTTTATAATAATAAAATTTCCATCCAATACGTACAATTCACAATTATACACGGAATACACAGAGTAAATAAATAACAAATTACACTACATTACATAGCGTACAGATTAAGAAGGAGGAAAACTTGTAACTCGCGCAGACGCGAAATAAAAATTCAGTAAAAATACAGAAAATAATTTACGTACTATAATCTAAAATCGTCGAACGTTCGACGATTAGTGTCATTGATATTTTTTAAAATACGAATGATAATGCAGTAACGATGATATACTATCCATCGAATTCGCCTTCAAATTTGACAAACGGGTCGAGTGCTGAATGATGGACACCTGCTGCTGAGCGGTGTTATCGCACGCGGCGTTGAAACACTGGATCTGCGAGGAAAAACAACACTGGGCCCGCTGGAACGGCACACTCGACGACGGAAAATCGTCGCCGTTCAACGCACCTCCGTACGCGCCTGTCGGCCCGACCGTGCCCGAAGCATTAGTCTTCGGCACCATCGGATAACCGTGATAGCCCGCGGCGGGCGCATGCGGAAACATTTGATTCTTACTCGGCGAGCTGGAATGTTGGACGACGGCCGACATCGACGACCCTCTAAAAGGCTTCGGGGACGAGAAAGTGTAAGACGAACGCGAGGAAGACGGCGGACTTGAAAACGTGTTCAGCGGATTGCCCCAAGCCGGCCCTGTCGGCCGGAAACTCTGTTGCAATTGTTGCTGCTGCATACAAGCTAAAGCCGACTCAGACGAGCTGCCCGTGGAGTCGGGAAACATGTTAGCGTATTCTCGGCTGGAACGTGCGAACGAAGGGCTGGAAGGCGGCAATGGCATTCGACACTGATTCAAAGGCGAAGGAGGCAGTAGCGATGGCAGTGCAGGATAGTTACTTGTTTTTGAATTCATCATGGAGGACGGCGAAATAGGTGGAGCAACGACAGAGGTACAACACGGAGAAGCTCCACTCATAGCGGGATTAGCACTGAGCATTGGGCCGTTATTAGGATGGAAAGAGCGCGAGGCAGGCATACTATACGGACCAGTCACGCGAGCACCAGGCGATCGCATACCACTGTACGATACATGATGATACTGAGGCGGATAAGGACTCATTCGACGACAATTATTGTAATTTGTAAAGGAACATGAAGCTGGACGAGAGAGACTGGGTGTTGGCTGGTTGTAGTACACGCTACATTTACTTGACGCATCTGCAGACCGATTAGGTAAGGTCGAACAACACGCCAAAGCCAGACTCGACGAATTCGAAGTTTTCGTGCTACCACTACTACTAGCGCCTGGATACGGTAACGAAAAAAAGGAATCTGGACTTCGGGCGAACATACCGTTATCACGCACTAATTTACTGTCCGCAGGAAGGTTGAATGTTAGACCGGGATTTTTTCGGGGAAGAACTTTCGAGTACTCCTCACTCGTTGGGAGATATCTACTAGAAGACGGAATTGAATTGCTGGCACTCGAAGGTATCGATCTTATGGTTACATCAGGCATCAGCGGAAATTCGATATTGTCCTTGGTAACTTTGGTTGAAGGAAGATTTCTATCTGATTTGACGGGTAGTATCGATAATGCTGATGGTTTTTTGTCGAGAGATAACAAGGTCAGCATATCAATAGGGTTCGATGAGTGGTCGCGCTCTATCTCGTTGGACGAGGACACGGTTGCCAACGAAGACGCAGAAGAAGGAGGGAAGGAAGAAGAAGAGGAAGACGTAACGGCGGAAAATGCTTGAGACGAAGCGACGTCACGCGGTTCACGCTTCACATTTGTATTCACCGATTCCTTAGCTGTTGAAACGCTTTCAACATGGCGAGTTTCGTTCGATGATCGTTCCAATATTGGAGAGGCAGCATTAGCCATTCTTAGAACATCGCAAACCGCTTGTAAATCAGGATCTAGGGTACCCTCTAGATCGTTCATAGGATCCATGATGGAATCTAGGGGAGTCGGGGTCGTCGTAGCGTTGGTCGCGTCGCAGTCGTTACCCGATTCGATATTATCATCTTCAAAATGTGTAGTGTCCGTTGATTCGTCATTATCAGGGGTGGATAATTCGTTGACGACCATTTCGATACTTTCTTCCAGTTGCAAACGCAACTCGTCGTCCATTAGTATGTCTCCAACGTTGTCCAACGGTTCGTCCTTCACGCGAACATCGAGATTCTCCACAGCTTCCAACGCTTTGTCGAGCGGATCCGAAAGTCTCCTTTCGCAGCTTTCCACATCCTCTAAATCCGTACCAGCGTTTCCATCGGATTCATCGTTCCTTATTTCGTCATTGTTTGAAGATTCGGGAGGACGATAATTTTCGCTCTGATCTTCAGAGACGGACGCTGCCTTTTCAGAGATGGGGTCGGGGTTGGTGTCAACATCGCAACGGTCGATCGAATCGGAATCAACGGCCGCATTAGCGTCGACATCACAATCAACTGCGCAAGGGGTGACAGAATTCGTGTCAACATCGCAATGATTATTCGAATCGGTGTCGACACTCTGCTCACCAACACTGACAGAATCCGTACAAGAAGGAACTGTAGTAGGAGAAGACTCGCCGTTTCCGGACGGCGATTTCAAGTTTCGTCAGTCGCTTAACGATTGCTTGCTTTTTTTATGCGGAGGTTCCTCCTCCAAACCATCGTCCTCCTCGCTTATGTCGAAGGATTGTAGACGTAAAGTATCATCCAATCCGTATACCGGTAACCATTTTTCCAACATTTGATCGAAAAATTCTTCCAGCGTTTTAGCGTTGTTGTAAAACGAACTATTCTCCTGTACAAATCAATAAAATTGCTCAGAGTAAGGCGATGTTTGCCGATTCGGATCATACATGATACACTAAATATACCTCACCTCATTATATATACACGCGTTCTTAAATATTAACCGAATGTCCGTGATGAACTCGCTAACCATCATGTATGGATTTTCCGACGTTTTTAGCAATCGTTTATTAATAATATCCAGAGACATAGGGCATTTGATCTTTTCGTAATAATCAACATTCTACGAAACAAAGATCACAGCTCGACTATTATAAATCATACGCCTCGAGAAAATAAAACTTCAAAACAAACACAGGCCTACTTACATCCGGATTAACTGCTTCTCGAAACGGCAGACTAGGTTCGTACTGGCAATACAACTCCAGTAATATACGCTCCATGATTTTTCGTTCCTGTGGCGATAATCCACCTCCCGGAGGCTTCTCATCAGTTTCATTTGTGACCGCGTTCACGCAATCCATTATATTGGTACACAGCATACATTGCCAAGAATCGGTTAGCCTACATCGAAATAGAGAGTCGTCAATATCTTGGTACGATTAAATTGCATCCATACAATATAACACTCCGACTTACGCTGGAAGTTCTGGTAAAGGAGGTATGTGGCAATTTATATGAAACACTTTAGGACAATTATCACAGCACACCAAATGGCCACCGTCCATACAGACGGCGCACCAATCTTCATTCGGATCGTCGCATCCCTTCTGAGATTCTGCAGGTACTGCAAAGAATTATGTTTCACTTCAGAGATTGTATTTTTGAAAAACTCACATAATCTTTAAAAATGAACTCTATACGACAATCTTACCTGGAGGGGGATTACTCGGGTTCGAATCAGAACCATTCAACAGTTGCTCTATAGGAGGTCCGGTTGAACTATCAACGAGAGGAGAATCGCCCAATTTTCGGTTTGCTTCCGCAATTACCGTAATACCTTTGCTATCGAGTCGTGCAATTGTCGCCATCAGGTCGTTAACCGAATCCTGCGAATATGAATCAGATAACGTGAAAAATTAGGGAAAAAATAAGATTCTTTACAAAGCACCAGGAATGAATTTCACGCAAATTTCATTTTGTTCTGAAGATACTTCAACAAAAATAGTTTCTACAACTGAAAAAATGAATTCTCTATTCTTCAACTGAAGCATGAAAGGCGCTTCTTCTCCTTCCTCTATGTTGCTGGGGATATGAAATTTGGGTCAGGCAAACTTTCCTCTCGCTACGGAGACACTTTGCACAAGCTCGCAATTTTTTCAAGTCCCTCGAATATAGCCTCACATTCTGGTGACGTCAGGTTTTTGAAGATGTACACCAATAGACCTATGGTAGCTTTTGGATTCAAAGTTCATTCAAATTCTTCATGGCTTTTCTCACGTCTTACGAGCTCATGTTGCATAAGTTTTATGGTCAAAATATACCGTACTTGAGGAGAATAAATTTCTGGTCAAAGTTTTCAACTTCGAGCAGGTTACATGAAAAAATTCAAAGCTCTAAACCTTTACAGAGGAGACTCGAAGAAATTTTAAAGTATGAATCCATGTAAGGTCCAAAGTAAAACTTCAACAAATTTTGAGCTCCAAGTCTCTGAAACGAAGAAGAATTTTAAGCTCCAAAACCTTACAGAGAACGACCAGCAAAATGATATCTACAGTAGGACTCAAAAAAGCTTTGCTGACAGGTGGAACAAGTACAAGGAGAGAAAGAAGAGAACTTCGAGAGATTTCGCAGATCAAGGTCAACTGGAGACGTAGATTTTCTCAGTGTACACGACTCAATATTCCTCTTCTATATCAACAAAAATGATCTAAGCCTCCTGATAAGCTCAAGGTCCGAGCTCAAACTAATTCTAGGGCGATAGGGAGTTGAGAAAAACTTTGGTCATGTCCTGAAAGTAGGGGTCAAGGTCATCTGTACGCGACCTTTCAGAATATATACATCCCCAACTCCAGTGATAAGCGGGTTATCGCCAAGATGGTGCACCCACAATTCAATTACTGAATTCAATTTGTGTACAATGTTGTTGTTTCTGAAGACGTAGAGGAAGAATTCTAAAGAGAAGTTTTAGGAATTGCTACCTTCTTTGTTTTGTGGGGGGCATCTACAGAAAATATCCGTATCTGACCTTCAAGACGTCATCAATGACCTTGACCTGATTTAGAGACTTGCAAAGATTTCAAGCTTCGATCCTCTAAAGAGGAGATTTGAAAAAAAACTGAGCTATGAATCTCTAAAAAGAAGAGAATTCGAAAGATTTTGAGTTCCAGACCTTTACGGGAGGGATTTACAGAAAATCTCCGTGTCTGACTTTCAAGTCGTCATCAATAACCTTGTTGACCTGATCTAGAAACTTGGAATGAGCTATGAGTTTCTAAAAAGAAGAGAATTTGAAAGATTTTGGGTTTCAGATCTTTGTGGGAGGGGTCCACAGAAGATCTCCGTGTCTGACCTTCAAGACGTCGTCAATGACCTTGACCTGATTAAGAGACTTGGAAAGATTTCAAGTTCCGATCCTCTATAGAGGATATTTGAAACAAAGTTTGAGCTTTGAGTCTCTAAAAATAAGAGAATGTGAAAGATTTTGTGTTCCAGACCTTTGTGGGAGAGGTCCACAGAAGATCTCCGTGTCTGACCTTCAAGACGTTGTCAATGACCTTGACCTGATTTAGAGACTTGAAAAGATTTCAAGCTCCGATCCTCTGTAGAGGAGATTTGAAAAAAGTTTGAGCTTTGAGTCTCTAAAAATAAGAGAATGTGAAAGATTTTGTGTTCCAGACCTTTGTGGGAGGGATTCACAGAAAATCTCCGCGTCTGACCTTCAAGACGTCATCAATGACCTTGACCTGATTTAGAGACTTGAAAAGATTTCAAGCTCCGATCCTCTGTAGAGGAGATTTGAAAAAAGTTTGAGCTATGAATCTCTAAAAAGAAGAGTATTCGAAAGATTTTGGGCTCCAGACTTCCGTAGAGGTGGAATGAAGTTCAAAGGCTACAACTATCGTCCAAGGCTAAACATGAACTCGTCCTGAAGGAAATTTTTAGGCTGAGATTTCTTATGTTCGGATTAATTTCAAGCAATGGGGGTTACATTCCCAGAAAACGTCCGCATGCGACCTTTGTGACGTCATCAATGGTCTTGACCCAATTTAGATACATGAAAAATTTTCCAATTCTGATCTTTCAGAGAGGGAGGACTTGGAAAAAGCTCTGTAGAAGGTTGAGCTCTGAATCTTCAAGCTAGCCTATAACTATGAAATCTTGAGCTAAAATTCTCATCTAGGCTATAATTTAGATTGATAAGCCCCCAGAAAGGTATTTTAGTTCAAGATTCTTCAAGTTAGGACCCTCTTTCTCATTATGAGTTACATTCAAACTTAGTTAATTGATGGTCAAAAATTCAAATTTTTAGAAGGGCATGACGTCATGGACCGCAAACTCCTGGACAGGGGGATCGGGATAAGGTACCGTCCATATGCGGTCTGCACAACTTCAACAGGCTCAAGGACATGAAAATTTCAGAGCCAGATTTATCAAGGAATGGCAGATCGCGGACGACGCAGTGATCCTGGGAAAACCTAGCTGAGGAAACTCAAAAGGATGGTGGACGTATTTATGGAGGCATACAGAAGGGAACCTAACCACGCCAAGACAAAGCTAATGGCAGCGAGATAGAGCCAAACCCTACAGTGAATACAGCCGGAGTTATGCCAAAGACCGTGAACCAAACTCACTCTCCAGGCAGCTAGGTAGCTCGCGATTGCAGACTCTCTGAAATTAATCAGAGGATAAAAAATGCCGGCTTATGCTGAAGCGGAGAGTGCTGAATAACAACAACTCCAAAATCGAGACAAAAATCCAATAGTGTGACCTAAATTGTTCTACAGGAGAAGATGTTGGACGTTATACCGGAAATATATCAAGTTCCTCCTCTAGATTGAATGTCAAGACCATTTTAGAATGCGACCGTGCTGAGAGATTGACTTAAACTTGGCTTAAGGACTTCCAGTTGATTCTTGCATCAACTTAAACTCACAGCCATTGTCAACCCTTCCCAATCGACTTGATAACGTTTGGCTTATAGCTTATCCCAGAACGTAATAAATCGGCTCCGGAGCGATGTGAACCGGTTCCGGAAAGGAATAAACTGGCTCTGGAGCGGAACGAACCGGATACAAGAGGGAAATACAGGAGTTTAAGTTTAGCCTAATCACATTAGTTTTTGGCTGACTTGACTTTAGGCTTAAAGCCAATCGTGAAAAAAATCATTAGCTGACTTGAAATTTAAAAATAACGGCCAAAACAACGGCTTAAGCTCTTAGCTTAAGCCGTTAAGCCAATCATGACGTATGCTTGACATCCCTGCCTGAGAGCGAAAAAAATGTGATCCAATGAGCCAACTTCAATGGTTGGTGCATGCCCCCAAAAAAGGGACAATATCAGGTTATCTAAGCAGACTCTATTCGATACCTCACACCCTGATAATGTCAGGTTTTCTGACGATCTATACCAACAAATTTAAAGTAGCTCTTTGATTTGGAGTTCACCCTTCCTAATTAGTCCCACTGAAATAAACCCCAGTAAAACAGGTTCCCTGTCAAAAACTTCTTCCGACGTTTATGAGCGCCAAGGGACTCGTGACCCCTAAAAAAGGGGGTAAAATTGAAGTGACATATTTCAGCATATTTCCACGAATATCCTTATGAAATTTTCCATATAATTTGGGAAAAACACTAAAAAAATTCTTCCGACCGTCCAAAGGACACAGGGGCCTCCTCCCCCCCCCAAAAAAAATTGAGGAAAAAATATTTTGTATTTTCTGGATCTTAACAGGTTCCGAAGTAGAATTCAGCGCGAAATCCGGAAAAAATAGCGAAAAAATTCTTGAGGCCTCGGAGGGGGTTAAGAGATGCACAACCCTGAAAAGGGATGAAAAAATGTTTGCATTTTTTTCTCAAGTTCAACAAATTCTTATGTAGAATTTACCGTAGAATCCGGAAAAAATAGTAAAAAAATTTGTGGGGGTCTCTAAGAGGGGGGGGGGGGAGGTAAGGGGACTCAAACCTCAAAAACTAAAACAGGGTGTCTACCAAATTTGGAAACTAACCTTTCGTCGCAAATCTCCTAATTGAACAAGCAAAAAAAAAACAAAAAAACAAAAAAAAACTTTTTTAAATTTTTGATTATTGATTTTTATTGAATATGTATTAAAATTAGAACTTTTATTCTCGATTATTAATTTTTATTGGACTTGTTTCAAAATTAATGGACTTTTATTGACTTATTGGACCATTTTTGAAATAGTGAACTTTTATTGGACTTATTGACCTCGTAGACACCCTGTAAAAGTAAAAAATATGCGTTTTTGAGAAAATTCAAACGAATTCTTAAATTTACAGCCATTGTTAACCCTTCCCAATTGACTTATTAACGTTTGGCTTTTGACTCATACAGGACTACAAGTTTAAATTTCATGATTTCAACATGAAATGCAAGGTCGAATTGTCTACCTCCCGAACTATACATATTGACGTCAAGCCGATAAACCTTTTATCGAAATCGAAATTCAAAAAGGTTTTGCAACGATGATTTCAGAGCTTGAAATTTCAAAACCAAGTTCCTCTTCTGAAGGTCCAAGAATTTACGTCTCTTCTTTGTTAGGTTCAGAGCTCGACATTTCTTCATGATATTCGCCAAAGAAAAATCTTAAGACGTCATTTGGCTGTGCTCCGGCAAACAATTTCATTTTCTGCTGATATGCCACGATTCTAGGGTAAGGGCTGACGATATTGGAATTGATTTCAGATTAAAATTTCATCGCAGGCAGATATAAACTGCTGTTGACCTACAGTAGAACTATTTCACGGCTCAACAACAATAAATTTCATTCGTTCAACAGACTTTTTTCCCTAGTAGGGTTTGCAAGGTTGAATAAGTGCCACAAAGAATACAGACAGGTTGATCAATAAAATATAAAACAACGATGAAGCTCAACATACCTGTTTAACTTTGTCCAGATTCTTTTCCGTCTCTTCTGGAAGCGATTTCGTCTGATTGTGAGGAGAAGGAGTTTTGGAAACTGACGACGAAACAGAAACTCCTACATTACAAAATTCAAAATATTATTCTCCCAACATCCATGATAACGCAGATCATTACCAAAATTTTTTAAAAATTACCAGAAGTCGGCGGCGTTACAGATGGTCGCGATCGGGCAGACGGTAGCGTTATTTTGTACGAATCATCGCCCGACATATGGCTCAATGGAATACTATTCGAGTGCACCACGAGCTTGCTATTCGAATTCTGATTTATTTGCGGTGTATGCCATTGTAGTTGTTGTGGTAACGGGCTCAGAGATGATTCCCTAGTTAACATTTGTCGAGCGACGGGACTCACCATATTCGATCTTCCCGTCTGGCCCGGCATAGGTTGCTGGAAATTGAAAAATGATTTTTGTAGAAATATTCGAAAACGTATATTTGTGTGCCCTAATTCTCGAGAAATACTAACAATTAAACTAGCACAATTGCCCTGATACCCCTGCGGATACATTTTACCCATGGCTGGAGGATATTGCAGCTTAAGAACGTTAGATTGCGGTGACACCGATTGAATACGATTGTTTGAATTAGTATCGGCGTTTTGATACACTACAGGCTGTCCAACTGTTGGCGCAGCCGTTCTATACGGCATCGAGTTCACAGACTGTTGAAACAAAAAATGATATCAAAATTTAGGTTATGAAAAGTATCACGCGAGAATTATCACGGTTTTAAGGCGGGTCGCATATTCCGTCATACGAGGTCGCCTAAAAATCAAAATTCTCTTCAACTTTCAAACGATAAAAAAGAGGTCCATTCAATTATTGACCAAATGCGTCCCGCCTCGCAGTGAAGTTCTCAACTTCATAAAACAATCATGTAGAATTTACCACCAAACTCGCGTTCTGCTTATCGCAATTCAACAGCAGCTTCCGAAGACTTTGCTCATACGTCGGGCCGTTCATATTGTTGTACATAGAATTATGAGGATGCGTCGATGATGTCACCTGCTGCTGATAGCCAGGTATCGTCACAGTTTTTATATGATTGTTATTGGATACAGCTGCGCAGAAGAAACAAGAAGACATTGGTATGAGAATCATCGAATTATTAAAACTATGGTAGTAGAAGTAAATTTGTTCTTACAAGTGAAGTGTGGATTGAGATTCGAATAGTGCTGCTGTCTAGGATTGACTGTTCGCACGCCTTGAAACGTTATTTGCATAGGTGTTCTTAGCATGTTGCTGTTGGTCACGCCACTGTTGCAGCTGTTACTGTTATTACTATTGTTATTACTAGCATTGTTGACAGCGTAAACAGGAGAGGCGACATACATGGCCGCATTATTGCCCGAATGATGTGGCTGTGAATTGGCAGTATTGTACGGACTAACCACTGATTGTTGATTTTGATTGGTAGGTTGCGAGGTCTTGAATCCTTGCGGCATATTATATTGGCGACCGTCCACGATAAGGATACCTAATTTCGATACCACTGAAAATGAAGATAAATACAATCAATTTACATCGATTTCATTTACAAGAAGCATTGCTGACACATATAGAGGATTCACAAACGCATGAACTGCTTTATATTCTTGAAAAGAACAACAATATAGACGTTTATTATACTGAACAACCAAATATACAATGTTTGACAGTGTTTTTCACCCTCCCTTCTTTTCGATTTGAGTTTCGACAAACAATAGGAAAAAAATTGCTGAAGAAAACAGGTTTTTCTCATTTAACAAAAATACATTTTACAGACGAATTAGAAACTTTTCAATTCACGCTCATATTTGAGTACGTGGTGAGTAGCACGCGATAAAAAAAATAATAAATACCGACATAAAAAAATTAATATTTTCACCTGTGCTAAAGACTACTGAAATGCGTACTTTGGACACACGGAAAAATCAAGAAAAAAAAGGAAAGAAATCAGATTATTTTATAATGTAGACCTTCTTATCGTGCTTTTTCGTCATCATGAGGAAATTTTTCTCATTTTCAATTGTACTTCGTACATTGCTACTTCCTATTGTTCTCGCTACTTTATCAAGAAGTAGTTATGGTCGTTCCATTTTTCATAGAGATATTTACTCGTTAGTTCATCTGTATAATCAAAGATGAAGTAGTTTGTTCGTTCGTCTGAGTACCGAGAGAGACTATTGCTGAATTTTCTTCATCTCATGATCTTCTTTCAATGTTTCAACTCGGAAGAGCAGTCATCAGTGCAGGGGTTTAGAAAGTGGAAGAAAAAAGGAACGCAGAGAATGAGAATTTCAAGCACCGGTATTTTCCCATAAAAAAGGTGAGTAACGACGAACGTATTTTTCGATACAGTCGACACGATAGAAATATTTATATTTTTCGATATATATCGGGTTTAATCCAATAATTCATCAGGTTCATCGCATACTACAGGGTGATATTATCAGTAATTCACTATTAAAATGTGAATATTCTTTTTGCGTGCAACTCAAGGTAATACACAGTATGAATGAAATAGAAGAAAGGCCCTTCCCGCACTAAAAATTCGACAATTTATTTATGTAACGATTCGAGCACCGTGTGCTCCCGGAGCTCGAAACGTTACATAAATAAATTGTCGAATTTTTAGTGCGGGAAGAGCTTTCCTTATTTTTATTTTACTCATACTATAGTAATGTACTATATTTAACAAAATTCGAATATTTGCTACACAGGATCAAAATATATCGGAAAAAAAGATTTTCTACTAGTTAAAAATAAGGATTATGTTCCATATCTCTTTTAGAACAGTGAACTACATAACATCGAGGGTCTTCTCTGGACTAACTAGTTCACGGAGTTATTGTCGTCACTTCAATTTTCATTAAATCCTGTTGTAGAAAAAGTAGTACCTGCTTAGTCTACTGCAAGTCAGACTGATCGCTCATTCCATTCTTAGCAATTATTATAATTGTAGTTTACTGTAAATTAGGCTCAGTACCTCAAGGGGCGAACGAGAGATTATACTACATATACGATAAATTTGGTTGAGTGGTTAGAGCTTAGTATGAGTCTAGTTATGATAAGATATACTGGAAAAGAGTAGAGAAACAAATACAAAGACCGCAATAAGTTGAACAGACTGAGCGCTTTTAGTTAAACAGTCATTCTCAAGATATAGAAAGCGACTGAACCCAACACAAACAAGAAACATCGAAGAGGTAACGACCGAACCAGATAGTGTAGGCAAATAAGGGAAAAAACATTTTGCTGGAGCAAACGTTTCTTTGCTGAAAATGGATCAGCATGTGGTCCATCCCGCGTTTTTTCCCAGGAGCTTCTATTTTTATGGGGGTTCGAACACCCCAAAAATTATTAGTTTTTCGCCTATATCGCGCGAAATTGAAATTTTATTAAAAAAAATATAGCAACACGTTTTTCCCCGATGCGTGAAAATCAATCAAACTGAAGAAGTTTGATGATAAAATTATTCTACAATTTTGTTTTTGTTTATGTAATACAAGAGTCAAAATTTTCTTATTCTCAAGGAGGGCAAGAGAGGAAAAGGAAAAATCCTCGACGGACAGCGAGGCGCGGCGCTGGGGCTTTGTTCATTGTTATAGGCTCCAGTATCCCACCGATTCGCTTCCATCCCCATTCTAATGGATCAAGCCACATTTGTACTTGCTGGTACACTCAGTATAAATGAAACCGTGCAGCGTCTTCAGTGGGAGGTAGAGAGGCCAAGTCTACTTTCCGGAGGACATTTTTCGCGAAAGCTTGAAACCGACATTTGTTCACAGGGTTGTCTCTTATCCATCCATGGATCAGAGGGTATTGCAGCTGCGACAGAGTCTTTGATACGACGCGACTTTAATTGCTTTTATTTCAATACCTAGGTACAATGTGAAAAATATTCATTTAATTTCCATCTTTCCAATATTTCAACCAATGGTAAGAAAATAGTCCTTGCATTTTGTAATAATGCAAGACTTCCATAAATCAGCAACAAAACTATCTGAACATAAGAAAAATATAGCACATCCTTATATTATTTTCAACATCGAAAGCCCTTTTTTGCAGACTAAAGCTGAGTAGCTCATTTGATAGAAAATTCAGCGAGGAACGACTTTTCTTTAATAAAATTTCAATTTTGGGAGATATATGGGAAAATTGATTTTGGTCCTCTTTTGAACGGACTTTGCAGGCTTTGCCGGGGCACTAATTGACCTACGCTGAATATTGAATACGTTATTTGGTAGAAAATCTAATGAGGAACAACTTTTGTTTGAAACATTTTGTGATAAAATTTCAATTAGACAATATATATGCAAAGACTAAACCTTGGAGAATTTAAAACCCCTATAAAAAAAGAACCTCCTGAAGGTTAAATAACTCATTTTACAGCAAATTTAACGAGGAACAACTCTTGTTTGAAACATTTTTTAACAAAATTTCAATTTTGTGAGGTACTATAAGGAAAAACTTATTTTGGTCCTCTTTTGAACGGCCTTTGCAAAGGCGCTAATTGATATAAGCTGAAATTTGAATACGTTATTTGGTATGAAATTGAACGAGAAACAACTTTTGTTTGAAACATTTTTCAATAAAATTTCAAATTTGCGCGATATAGGCGAAAAACCAATTTTTGGGAGGTTCGAACCCCCATAAAAAAAAGAAGCTCCAGGGGAAAAACGTGGGACTCTTAGTATGTTGTTCAGGACCACATCCTGATCCATTTTCAGCAATTTTTTTCTTTTTTCTCAATATTGCTCTAATTTGCCTACACTAAGAGAGTCATCAAAATGTGCCCACTTTCGATTAAGTAATCAGCGAAGGTCGACTCCTTTCTTTTTCCCACGCTTTTTTGTGTCCATCAACTCTAATTTGGAGTTGACGGCTGGCCATACCTATATAAACACTGGGGCAAATCCTACGAGCTACTCTATACTCACCCCCCTCTCGGCCATCGGAATAGGGTCTTTTAATTCAACCAACAAGCTCTCGACTGCATTAGTACTGTAAAAAGCCGGCCGAAAACCAAAGGGACGAGGGACAGGGTTCAACTCCAAAGAAAACTTACCCAGAAACGGCAGCCTAATTCACCGTTCCCTACTATCAAGGTGCGACTCTTGGGGGAGAGTAAGGTCGTAGAATCGAGACATTTCCTTGTAAGTCTCCTACGAACCATAAGGTCAATGTCCAGCTTCACTCGATTCACCTTCAGCCAGGTGCTTCATTATCACGAGTACTTTGTGGAAAGCAGCTTCACTCCGAGGGACTTGAGTGGGGCGATAGATAGCTAATTTTTGGGCGAAAGGTACGAAAGACGACCCGTGAATAGCAACGTCCCCCCTCTAAAAAATCAGGAGATATTAGCAAACGTCGTGACTGATTTAACAGTGAAAATTGGCCCAGAAAAAATGTGCCAAAATGGTCCGTAATACTCCCATTCCCAGCATAAATAATGCAAAGATTGACTTGATCAAAGGTCTGAGGAGGAAGATTAGGGAGGAGAGGTTAATTATTACAAAAGCTGACAAAGGTAATGCCGTTGTGGTTATGGAGAAGTCTTCCTACGTCTCCAAGGTGCACAATGTGCTTGGCCAATGTGGGGCTAAGGAGGATGCCGTTTTCAATCTTCCAAAATTTGTCAAAGAGGCTAGACAACTTATTTATGGTAATGAGGTCATCATTAAGAGTCCTTTAACGAAAAAAGTCATTTTCGAACCCAATCCTGTTCCTCCCCTCCTTTACGGATAAAATGTGCCGATGCGGCCCGTCGCCTCGTTTGTTTCCTCCCATTCCTAGATAGATGGTTCAAAGATCGTGTGGAGGTCAAGTCTCTCTATTCAGTCAAGAACTCGGGTGCCCTGGCTGACCAATCCCCAGGATCAATTTCATGCTCGATTGATGTTGTTAGGCTATTTCCAAACATCCCCCACAGATGGGGACCTTGCTTGTGAAATCTGGTGCACCTCGTGAGGAATTTGGTGAATTTTTCGACCTCTTGAAGGTCTGCTCGTCGCCTAACTTCAGCAAATTTGATGGGAAATTCTTCGAGTTCCCCGAGGAGGTGGGGGATCCCTATTGGTTCCCTCTTAGTGTAAATACTGTCTTTATTTTTCGGTGGGTAAATGTCCGGCTGTTTAAACTGTAACATGTATTCGAAACGTACTAAGATTATTGGGTCAGTGTGAAGGGAACATCTATAAATAGACGCGAGCTTCTTGTTCCTGAAAAGAAAGGAAGGAAACGTTTTACGACAAACACATGCGCCTAGGTTTAGACGAGCTGACTGCACTTTCGACGTTTACCATTGTAATTGAGCGATGATTTTGTCGTTTTACAGTCAACATCTTCAACGCATGAAGAAAAAATCCTGTATCTGATTATAAGAAATAGGCTACTGGACAAGACTACGCGCAGGTTTTAAACTACTCTGTTAGTAAATCACTTCGGTGGAATTGTAGTCGTTCGTCGAAGTTATTAAGCGTTGATATATCTCCGTTGCGTCGAAGTTTTGTTCGATTGTTGGTATCGGTAGTTATTGTGGGTGTGTTTGGATTCTTATTGTGGATTGTATTGGTAAGTGGTGCACTGAGTAAATTTGTAATTTACATTCGTCTGCTATCAGTTAGGGATACACTTCAATATATGATTATCTTAGTGTTATGTCGTGCGGCACGCACATGAGAAGGAATTAGTAGAGGCGGATGGCAAATATGATTTGTGGTAAACACTGAGTGCGGCTCAATGTGGCCTATTGCTGTGTTGTTTACTGACGTTTGGTGTCCTAGGTGACGGCGGTGGGAAAGCTTATCGTTGGTTCAAGGCGGTCCTGGAATGGCCGTTAAGGATAGGACCTGGACAGTTAGCCAAGACCCGAGCTGACCTAAGGGTAGAATAGCACTGGAGCTGCATCCTCCAATGGAAGCCCAGCAGGGGCTGGGACCCTTGAGGTCGAAAGGCATGAGATGGACTTCATGGCATGGACGGAGCGCCATCACAGAGTCTCTTATAAAGGGGCTTGTGCGGTGATTGGCGTCGGCTAGTCAGGTCAAATGGGGAGCCGGCTGAGTTAGGTGCCAGGGGCCTTGTCGCACAAATCCGAGGGCTGGGGTTGGCCGCCCCAGATAAGGTGGTAGTGGACTCGGTTCTGCCCCACTAAAGTGGACACTGCGGGGCAATCGTAGAAATTGCTGAACCTGTAGCCATCAGACTGCTATTGGGCGGCTGGTGGGTACTCGACATTACATAGTTAGTAAAGGGGAAATGATCAGAAAGTTCTACCAGAGTGACAACTGGGGCAAGGCCCTGTGTTGGTGTCAAGATGAGAGAATAGGTGAAGGTCTGGTCAATTCCCCGCAATGTTTGAAGGAACAGTCTATGGCAGATGACGTGCGTGGCCGCAAGTTAGGTAGATCGCATATAGGCGTAAGTTGCAGGTATGCTCAAACAAGTTTTAACAACCTTTTACAAGAAATTCAATGGAAAGGCGGAGTTAGCTCAACAGCGAGATTTATCAAGATCAGACTGACGTAAGTGGCTCTTTGGTGTATGTTAGGTTGTATTTTCCATGGGGCAGGCGCTCCGGCATTTTATTAGGGTTACATTAGGTTTTCTCATCACAGAAGTCTTCATGTCCAAATTCGAGCTTGACCTATTCTGTTCGGGCCGGGTGTTCTTGAAGCACGTCTTCAATTGGCACAAGTACGTGGATGACATTTTGTGCGCGTGGACCGGTCCTGCGGAGCTCCTTAATGAGTTTCTCGCTTATTTAAATAGCCTATACCCTTCCATCAGATTTACTTTGAAAATTGGTGGCTCCTCTATAAACTTTCTGGACATGACCATCCCTGTCATAGACGGTATCCACGAATTCGGTACCTCGACCGAATTGCTAATCACGGGTCGTCCTCCGTACCTGTCGCCCACGAATTAGCTACATTTAAGATTTTAATGCATTGCCTCACTCACGTCCCTCTGAGTGAGGCTGCTTTCCATAAAGAACTCGTGACGATGAAGTACCAGGCTAAAGTGAATCAGATCAAGGTGGACATCGAACTCATGGTTCGTAGGAGACTTACAAGGAACCCTCCCCCGAGAGTCGCACTTTGATAGTAGGAAACGGTGGATTAAGCTGGGGTAAGTTTTCTTCGAAAGTGAGCCGTGTCCTCCGTTCCTTTCGTTTTTGGCCGGCTTTTTACAGTACTAATAGGTTAAATTAAAAGACCCTATTCCGATGGCCGAGAGGAGGTTAAATTGCTAGGCAATTTCTCTTCCGGGAAAAACATTAAGTCATGGATATTTCTATCTTTGTCTTGATATAAACTAGGTTAAGATCGAGAAGAGACCGAAAAAGTTTTCAGATTCTATCGATCACAATGATACCGATGTATCAACTTTTTCATAGCACCCATACAACATATTACGCCTAGTATAACCTAGAATACGGTATGTTGTAGGCTACGGATAGAGGTACCAACGTAGCGAAGGTGGGAATTTTTTCTAGTTCCTGAATACGTCATCAGCTCGTGACGTTCTGTCCCAAGATAGAGAAAATCGTAGTTTCTTCAAGTTCCTAAAGACGTCATCAAGAAATGACTTTTTTTCGTAACGCGATTTGGTGACGCAAATTCTAGAATGACTCTCAGCCTTAAGACATATCTGTGTCTAGAAAAATGTTCTGGCACAGCCAAATAAATAAATATCATGTTTCAAGTTTTAACAGGGAACCTCTTTTATCGGAGGGGGAAGATCTTCGGAAGAAACTCATGGATTCTTCACTTAAACAAAGTTGGCCTATGACGATAAAATTGTGGCGCCGCAGGCCCGGAATTTGGAGCTATATATAATAGGACAACTTGAAAAAAAAAACTGATCCATGACATCATCAAACTGTGCCTCGCACCCAAGCTATATATGATAGGCGGGGGATTTCGAAAATGCAACTAGTCTGCCAACGATTTTATTTTTATATGGTCCACAATAGGCGAACGAGCAGAGCGAATGAGCTTGAGAGCTACTTAGCCCAACATAGAATATATTTTCTGTGAGCCCGTTAATCTCCTCTCAGACTAGTATAAGCGTAGCATACCGTTGTGTCAAGCTGACACATTGTATTTTGGGATGACTGGCTCATTAGGCATAGTACTGCATATTAGGCCTAGTATACTAGACGCTAGCTCACTCGCTTCAATGTATACCATACTTTACAATACTAGGCCTACCGAGCAGTAAACTAGTTTTCTAATTGTGTCAAAATACTGAAATTATACTAAGCTAAAAATGGGAAGCGCGTCAATTAGTTAGCCTACATACAGTATACCGGACTCCATACCAAGTTATGCAGAAAGAACTCTAAATTAAAATTGGTCAAGGTCATTGATGGCGGTCACGGAGCGTCTCTCCTCCGATTGCCCAGAAGAAGCCAGTCCATTTCTTGTTAGGTCTAGGGTTATTTTAGGTTTTCAAATTCTATCTTTCAAAAACTGACCTTGAACGGATCTGAGGGCTACAGAAGTAATAGTCACAAGGATGTTGTAATGCGCTCTACGCAATCCGTCGCCCTTCATATTCTACGCCTTTGAACCGAGCGGGAGGAAATACTCGATCCCTAACACATACGAACAAGTGATAAGTATAATTACTTTGACAAATTTCATTCGCCTTATCCAGCGCTAATTGAATTCGAACCGGTATTTCTGGATTCGGTATATCGGCACGTTTACTTTTTACATTTTGCAGATGGTGCAACATGATCCTGAATTGTTTACAAAACTCATTAAAATACAGTTACACGTAGGTAATACGTCACCAATAGCAGTTGCCGCTTCCATCAAATATGATGACGACAACAAAAAAAAAATTCGCTCACGTTTTTGTTTTAAGGACAGCCAAGTCGTTTCCCCTTTCTAAAGCGTTTGTAATGAATCCGATACAGTGATCCGTAAGTAGAGATAATTGTTCTAGCGCTAGTTTTTTCTCGTTCAATGTTTTCTGCTTCGTATCGCAAATTTCATTCAATATATTGACGAGAGCTTTACCGCGGCTAGTAACAGCGTCTGTTAACCTGTGCGAGCGCATAAATCAAACAGTCAATAAAATATCTTTTTTTTTATTTACCGCCACTGCTTCGTCGGCGAGTCGAAACATATGTTCATTATTGATACTCACTTCACGACCATCTGGGTGATCTCATTCAACAAATCCCTCTTTTTGTCGATTATCATTTGTTGCCTATCGTCGATGACTTTCATAGCGCTTTTCAGAAGAACTCGCTTGTAACTAAAAAATAAATATGGAACGCGATACATTACTAAATAAACAAGGAAAAATAGCGCACAAATGTAACCCAAATATACGCACTTCACTTCGCCCAGTAGCGCATTTATAGTGGTTTTCGTTTCCGACGCGATTTCGTCGATAAATTTATACCTGTGTAATTTATGGCCGGTCAGCTGACAATCCCTACAAGTTAGCTTGTCGCATACTTCGCAATACAGAGTTAATCGTTCCTGCGAGAAGAAATTTGATAGTTAGCGGTTATAGTGTTCACCAAATAAACGAGGCCATTTTGGGCCTATTTACTAGACGCGTTTCGCAACAAGGACGAATAATACTCAACTCTCACAAGATGAGGTGAAAATGTTCATTAGGAAACAGCAGTGTTTTCAAGATAAATATTCATGAAAAACACACTGCAAATAAAAAATAATCGAGAAAAACCCTTGACTTTACCATGCGTACTTGAGTTCAAGATTCATGAGCACGTATAAATAAGGAGAAGAGAGAAGGAGAAAGACAAAACCAGAAACGCACCCGAGGGAGTAGCTAAGAAGTTCAAGCCCTCCTCTATGTCCATCATTATTATAAGAGCAAACGAGAAAATGAAATATTTTTCAGCTCTTCTGGTCGCCCCCCAGAAAATATGTCAAAAAGCTAAGTAATTAGGGACAATTTCATAGATCTTAATGTTTCCCGAATCCGAAATTCCCCTGTACGACAAACAAAATGACAGAAAATATACGACAAACAGATGATGTACGAGACGTAGAATGATTCAGAAGATAACGAGAGAAGATTATAACGAGCTTACGGGAGGAAAAAGAGAAGCTCTTAACGAACATGGAGCCAAAAACTCAATTTCCTCGACGAGAAAGCCAATTGCAGGTCGGTCGAAGAGTTAAAAGAAGGAAAAATACAAATAGTTCAGAATTCTACAATGAATTACCCTTTTTCAAAATTGCCTTACATGTACAAAATTTATATTTCTGCCAATTTTATTGTTCTGATCGCCTTATCAATCTTGTTCGACACAACAGATAAATATCCACCAAATACGTCAAATTTTCTTCGATTAACTTTTCAACATACCTACATTTCCGTCGTGGGTATTGTCTTATCTTTTTCCAACTGAGAAACGAGTCTGTAAACTCTATACATAATAGTATGCCTGTTTACTATTCACCACACGTATCAAGAATAAATAACTAATGGATTCTACATCAGAAGATGCAATTCATTTAGAGATATATTCTGATAAGCGATTGAAGCGATGTCATTCACCTTATCCGAACGAGATGAACAGAGCCATGAGCGACCGCATCATGAGATAAGCGTTCGAAATGCCAGCACAAACTACCTTATTCATAGTGTTTAAAGAATAAGCAGCGTACTTCGATTCGAGTATCCAACGAAAGTAGCGCATAAAGATTCAAAATTTTTAATTACTTGAGGATGTAACGAGCAAGATGCCGTCTTCAACTTGACATCTAAATTGCTATGAGTATTATTTTCCAAATCCGCTTCTTCCTTCGGTTTTATAGTATGTTCTTTGGTAATCTTTAACCTTTGATGGGCCTACATAAATCAACAAAATCATAAAAATCCTACGCTCTAAAATGCGAATAATTAAACTTGACTGTAGAATGTACCTGAACACATCCATCGCACAGGAAGTCATTACAATCAACACACCAGCTAGTTGCAGCGAGATTATCGTGACACGAAGTACATTTCGCATTTGCCAGTCTAGAATTATCGCTCGACTGCGTATTCGAATCCGTATTCGATAAAGCGGATTCGATTAAAAAAGGATTTTCTATCAAGGAAGTAGAGTTGATACGGCACACATTGCAGGAAATAGATACTGATTCTGTACGCGCAAAAAATAAAATATTGTCAATCATCAGATGAAAGCTAAAAATTAGAATTTTGTCGACGACGTACAAACCTTTTCTATTTTCTATAGCTGGACTCAAACGGGAATTTACGCAGTCCATACATGCTGTATGCAAACATTCTAACAACCTCGAATCGTCGAAATGTAAACCGGATTTTTCGCAAAAGGTACATTTTACTTCGGTCCAAGGATTATTCGTATTTTCGTCAGTAGCACTTGGGCTAACTTCATTCAGGTCGTTCGTATCTTTAGCCGTTTCGTCAATTTGGGCGACATCGTTCTTGGACACAGATCCTTCGATCCGTGGTTCCGACTTAATGAAGTTGTTACTAGCAGTTGGTTGTGGCTCCATACTGAGGATAGAAACGTAAGATTATTATAAAAATAAAATACTATCGAAATGAGAAATTGCGAATTTGAAAAACGACAGCAATCAGAAACGCCACATAACGCTCATAAGCAAATTAGCGAAGTAAAAACAATGTTTCTATCATATGGCAATTGTAAACATTCCCCAGGGACACAAAGCTTTTCACGTAGCAGTTTTGTATAGAATACAAATAGTACCTGTCAAGCGGTTTTGAAGGAAATTTGGAAGTTTTTATTCAAATTTATCTCATAGAATGGAAAAAATTTGAGCATCGAGATATTTGAGAGGTATCAGAGTGAACTTTGTCCCGTCTGATGGTCATCGTAACCTGACCGCGAAAAAAATTTGAGGAGGGGTTTTTTCCCATTATTGTATATATACAAGTGGTAATTAATGAAAGATAATGTATCGCTCCAGCATTTCCTAGGTAAAATCAACGCCTAACGCAAATCATAGATAAGCAACAATTCCTACTTCGATTTTGCTCAAGAGTACTGGACGGCCATTTTGAAAATAAGGCAACCCAAGCAGCGAATGAATTATCGTAACTGATCCTTCCGCATCCGATCTCTGATAAACATTCGAAGAAGCAATGAACCAAACGGCATTGTTTTAGGAATCTGAACGCAGAATAATTACCGAATTACACTCCTCAATAAACATAACACGGAAACATGTTAGACAGCTGAATGAGAAGTCGCGTGAGGCCGTTCAAATATTAATTTTTTCCTCGCGATAAACGGGAAAAATACAGTGCTCGCAAGTACTCGACTCAACCACCTCAACTTCAACTGTCAAGTGTCAACTAAACTCGACTCGACCCTGCGATCCGCTCCTCATCTACAACTTGCGAAGAGCTCAATGACGGGGCGGGGTACAGCGTCCATTTTTTTGGCTTCATTCCATCATTTCATCTCTATGTAGCAGTGTAGCCAACATTATTCAGTGTATGAACCGTAAAGTACCAAAAAAACGGGACTGTAGACCTCCCAGCTGCAAAACGCAGTATATTCAGTACATAGTGTTTGCAGAATCGACTTTTTCAGTGCGCAAAACCCGACTCAAAACGGCCCAATTCTAAAAACAAGATAAATTGGACATGTTATCTTTTGCTTCTTCTGAAGGTTGCGCTTCATAGAAAAATATTTTGCTCGTATAGAGCAGCATTGCAACGCTAAAGATAACACGATAATTTTTATCATTACAGAAATATTTAGTTGAAGCCGAATTGCTGAAAAAGTCGGATCTTTGGCTAACCATTATTATTGGATTATTCTCATTGAGAACGGTTACAAATTTGTTTGAGTTTGAGACTTCATACGTGTACATTACAGTGAGTATTCAGGTTGTAGCATCACTTATTTATCGTAAAGAATAAATTAAATCGAGCACTATGTCGTATATGTTAGCTCACTTACATAATGGATGGCAAGTTGACCAAGCCATTCTATCGGAAGAGGATCGAGTGGTCGTAAGTGACTTTTTCGCTATTCAAGCTATAATAATAGTACGATTTGTAGAATCATTCAAGTCTTTTCTATGCTCCAGGTCATACGTTTCGGCCACGATTGGGATCCAACCTGCATGAAGATGGACGAAGTTCTGTATAATATTGCTGAAAAAGTGAAAAATTTTGCAGTTATTTATCTAGTCGATATATCTCAAGTTCCTGATTTCAATAAAATGTAAGTAATACAATAGTTAAGAATATGCTTGTACGTCGAATAAAATACATCCTGAACTTATTGTATCCGGAAACGAATCCATTATCATCTGAAATGATAAAACGAAAAGATCAAAAATCCGTAATATCGTTGGCCAGAGAGAAATTTCAGATCGTTTATCTCTGTTCAGTTCCAAAATGTAAGATTAAACGCTGAAAAATTTTGAAGCTCAATCTAGGACAAATCTAATGAATTACCTTTAATGTATCTAAAGCTATGGAAATGTAGCGAAAATCTTATTCAACTTGTTTTCTTATCTTCTTGACTACTATCATGAAAATGTCTGCTGTTGACTTAGCTACGATGTAAATTTTGAGAACATAAACCCGGTCACTAACGAAAAATTGATATCTTGTCACAATAATGAAAAACGACGGCTTCCCTAACGAACTTGAATGAGGAACGTAGGGAACCTGTTCTATGGGTCGAATTGGTTTTGATAAGGAACTATGTAAGACAGGTATGTGCAAGTGATAAGAAGAAGACGGACGGTCCTACTCTTTTCCCTTGCACGTACGCCTATCTTCTTTAGTTCCTTAGTTCTGATATTGAGATTTCAAATTGAAAAGAAATTTTGAATAGTATAAATTTTTTCCAGTCCCGCACAATTTATATATTATGGCTCGAGAGTCAACATTTTCGAAATTCCTTTCCTGTGGCTGGAAAGTGAAGATTTTTTCCCCCTCCTATCTTATCATGTAGTTCGAAAGTAAACATTTTCCCAAGTCTCTTGCCATTTATATATTGAAAAATTTTATAAAACTGATTATTATTCGCCAGCGACTTCTACTGGACGGATCGGGTTGATTTTTTTTTTAATGAAAGCTTCTGACCCACAGGTGAGTCATAACTCATCTCGAACTTCAGTTTGGAGGAATGTGTTAACGCAATTTCGACCTTTCCACGAGGAAACTCTACACAATTGCTCGATACAGTTTTCATCAACATTCCGAGTGTTATTGTTGAATTATAACAACAACTACTAAGGCTGCGGAGCAGCACTAGTCAATTAGGAATGGAAAAATGTTGACTTTCGTTTAAGTGACGTCACGATCTGATGACATCATGGATCGGTTTTCGCCGGACGATGGGATGCCAAAAATTTCGAAAACACTCCCCATAGAACAGGCTTCCTTTTAAAAAATGTATCTTAAATTTTCATCTCGAGTGTAAAATCTTGGGCCAAAGGATTTCCAATGACGAAAAGGGAATTTTAGAGAAAATTTCTCTTCCAAATCATTTGATAGATGTATTTTGTATAATTCTTCCTTATTTTCCAAGAATTATCTTCAAAATTACCACCCTCCTCTCTCTTGGAGGACCCATGGGAAGACCAAAATATTGTCTGTTCATATCGTTCATTATACTTTTCTAAACCTAAATACTAAATTATATGCATTCGTGATGGAATGCATGGATTTTTCCTTGACTGCCTGCACTAACCCAAAGGATTTTTTCTTTAACGACAAACTGTAGAGAATCTGAAGAAATTTCAGCGACCCAGAGTAAAGTGTCTCTCACATTTCGAATACTCTGGATCGTTTTCCCTCTAAGCCGCTCAAAAATAAAACGCACTTACTAAATTGGTTTGAATGACCAAGTCTTTTTTAGGCTCGTTCTTTTCAGCCAAGTATTCTCCAATAACATCTCTACAATACTACCCTATTTCAACAAGTACCCTCGAACAATCTCCTGCAATTGAAATCATCCTCACCTAATTCACATCATTCTGTACGGTTTTTCTTTGCAGGTACGAATTGTACGATCCGTGTACGGTCATGTTCTTCTTCCGCAACAAACACATAATGATCGATTTGGGTACCGGTAATAATAATAAAATCAACTGGGCTTTAGAAGACAAGCAAGAAATGATCGACATAATCGAAACCGTATACCGAGGAGCGCGTAAAGGACGAGGTCTTGTAGTCTCTCCGAAAGATTACTCAACGAAATATCGTTACTAAGGTGCTTTACACGTGGAAATCTCTTATTATTCCGTTCGGAATAAATATTTGCATTACAATTTTCTGTAAATATGTACAGACGTACCTATGTGAAATAAATCATAACTATACGTATCCTACGTGTATTTGTAAAATAATGGCGTGATTTAAAATTCTCGTATAATTCAATTCTTTCTCAAATTAAATACAATGTAGAACAGTAGATATATAAATCACAAGTATGCAATAAAACTGCATATACGAAAAGAAATAAATAAATTACAAGATTCCATTAATTATTATAATACGATTAGTTGATGAATTTTATCACAGGAGCACGTCTCATCGCCTATGATGAAACCACGAATTCTCGTCTATCAGTATGTACACTTGTATAACAGTAGAAAAACGAAATAAAACACACGTTGATATAGGTACAGCGATCATTTAGTTTAAAAATTCGCCAAGTTTTCGTACATGCGATACAATACAAGAACAACCGTTAAAATGAATCATTATGTATGGAAGATTGAAATATTTCATGCCCTGACTGTCAAAAAATAGTTCGTACTTTATATTGAACTTTTTAAATTACGCTATTCAATAAAAGTAAAAAATTAAATAAATTTGTACTCTTACTTTACCAACCACAAATATCATTAATATACTATGTATGTATTTTAACGATATTTAAATTACAAAACACGTATAGAAAACAAAAGAATGACTTTTCAATAACCTTGAAAGATCGGTCGCGCGATTTTTTTTTCTGTTTCAGTTTGTTCGAAACTCAAGTCACACCAACGACTGTAATTTGTCGTTCTCGCCATCTTCATAAAACCTATAGTCACATAATTATCCTAATAACAGTCATTACTATACAAACTGTATATCATAATTGCCGAAAGTATAAAAATAATAAGTGTGCTTTGAAAAAGATCGTACAAACGAAATTATAAACAGCTACAAGATGAACGCGTACCTACTCGATACGAATCGTTAAAAAAAAAAAAAAAAAAAAAAAAACTAAAATCCAATTTACTCGTGTACATACAGTTTGTGTGAGAGTTCGTTATCCGCTTTTAAAATGAGTCTACCATCTTGAATGAAAGAACTAGAAATTCGATGATCAGAAATGTGCGTCACCAACGCATTATCCGTGAGATGACGATCAAAATCTCAACTAGACGGTAATCTCACCAAAAAGGAACTCGGAACGATTTAAATTAGTCGCTTACATAGAAAAATATCTAAGGTATAAAATCACACGCAAAACTTAAGTACAATTATTTACTTCTTGCTCTGTAATACACACTAGCGGCTCGTTGATACGGGTAGCTCCACTAGTATGCTGAAAGTCTATTAACGGAAGCTTTATACAAGCCCTTTTCTCCTTTACTCTCATTTATTAAAATAAAACCATCGGGATTTTCTAGGATAACATGAGGGTGGCCATCGTTCGTAAAAATTCAACGTTAAAATAAAACACAGCATCGTTAAATTAAACACGATTTAAAAAACAAAAAAAAAGAAAAGTTTCACAACTTTTCAACTCAACTTGTAACAAAAGATTTTTTCTAAAAATTATTTGACTAAATGAAAGGACGTTGTTGTTCGTTCGTATAGTACGATTGAATCTCGTTATTGAAACTGGTAGGTTTCAAATTCACAATTCCGGAGTCTAAAATCGGTGCCGACGGCTGAGAGTTTTCGTGGACGTGATTCGTGCCGCACGACGTCAACAACGCCCCACGTTCCTGCAGTTCGGAGACTTGATTACTACGTACTGCGGGAACGGAATTCGGCACATTATTCCTCTGTCGACAGAGGTATGGAGTCTCGCCAGGTGATGGACTTTCACGGCCCTGCGCACATAAAAATAATCGAGAAAATTAATAAAAGAACTCGGAAGATTTATTTACGAAGTTTTGATTAGGAGGATCGACGTGGAAATTGTGATTTTTCCGAATATAGCCTTCTAAGTCCACACCTCGAAAGTTTAAATTTTTCTGAGTCCCACTCCTGGAGAATACAGTCCGATAGTTGAAATTTTTCCTAGTCCCTTTCCTCGAAAATCCAAGTTTTTCGAAGTCGGTCATGGTAAAAAACGCGATGGACGAGGTTGGACAAAGACTAATATAAGTTAACAATGAAGAGGTTCGTTAAGAAGAGAGGGGGATACTGAGAAATTCGGACTTTTGAATGATAAATATAAAAATCGATATATCGGATATGGGGGGGAGTGGAGTCGAGAAAATTTCGTCTTCGAGCTGCAAACATGAGAAGAGACCTTGAAGAAATTTCAATTTTCGGGGCACGTACACCACGGGGCATCAGACTATATTTTAAACGTCCGCGGAGAGGGGGAAGGAAGAGCACGAAACGTGACACTCACGCTATATATTTCAGGTCGACTTGGAGAGGAAAATTTCAACCGAATCTTCGCACAAGGGAGAGTTGGAAAAATAGCGATGCCATCGGAAGAATTGAGAAAACTTCCGCCGAAATTCCTATAGAGAAGAGACTTCAAAAAGGGAGAATAAAGACGGTTGGAAACCCCCATAAGATTGTAATTTCTATGGAAGCGGCTACTCTTTGAGACCCTTCTTATCGACTTTCTAATATTTTCATTTTTTTTTTACGTGTCGTACTGCGTACGGGGATTGACAAGAAACAACGGTCGAGTTAAGTTTGTATCTCGCCTTCGATCCTTGCGGACTTATAACATTTAATTTCAAAAATTATCTACGTATTATTTTGTTGTCGTTAATCAATACATCATAATATTTATTAGTACGTTGCGTTATTATTCAAAGACCATGTTCAATCTTCCACTTTTCCTGTCTCCTGCTTCTTTTACCATATTGAGCTCGCGTTTCAAAGTAATTTCCAAATAGGTCAAAGTCAATCGGGATCAGGAACGCGATGTTAGGTCGAGAGAATAGAGCGAGGCTGAGTCCTAGCCTCCCGTTCTTCCACCATAAGAAAGTCATTCCCTCGTGTACTAAAACGCCCTTCTCGAGAAGTACTTGTTCTGCCAGCAACGTCATCAGGGTGATCCTTGAGTCAAGGTCAATCGATATCAAGGACGTCATACCAAGTCAAGATCATTGAGCCCACTCGAAAGGAACAAAGCATAGGCCAGCTCTTTAGGATCCCTTGCAATAGGCCTACAAATCCTAAGGTTGTAGTGAAAATTGAACTATGGTACAACGCGAAAACCCAAGGATAAAATCCACCGTCCGATACTGCCTAAAGACACGAAACAAGTCCATTTTGATCGACTTCCAAGGGACTTTGAAAAATTCTGATCAGCATCAAGCAAGACATACAAGGAAGACTCATTTTCAACCAAATAATCGACCCTAATCGACGACCGAAATCAAAAACATTCATATGTCTTAAAGCTGGAGGGTCATTCTAAAATTTGTATCAAGAAAATTATGTCACGAGTCGATGACGTCATCGGGATGATTTCTAAGTCAAGGTTTCAATCGATATCACGGATGTGATCATTGAGCTTAATGAAGGAGTGGCGGAGCGTGGGCCCCTTGAGGATCCCCTAGAGTACACTGAACTACGAAGGGACAGGAAAGCATAACGTGGGACAAAACTCACGTCACATCCAGCCTAAAGACATGAAAAATGTCATTTCCGATGATCGATCTGCGTGTATGAGGAGAGAGAGGGGGAGGCGTTGAGATGGAAGAATTTTGACTTCTAAAAATTCCTACCATCAAACTATACAGATCAGGAGGAATCGATTCAAATCGATTATCAAAATTGAATACAAGGATATGTCTTGAGGCGGCTAGAAATTTGCGTCGAGAAGATGACGTCATCAAGGTAATTACTAAGTTAAGGTCTTGATTGATATCATTGATATTACTGACGTGATGTCAGGACGAAATCACCGAGCTCGTTCGAGCAAGGGCCCGTCTTTCCTTCTTCATTTTTTTCGCACTAGTGATGCAATATACTGTTTCAATCCAGACGGAAAACTGACCTTGAACAACATAAACTGAATTTTCAAAGTTCCCGCAATCAATCATGTCGAAAGCTTTATTTATACATTGAAGGAAGAGTAAGACTTGTGGTTTCTTTACCTAAGTTGCGTGAATAACAATTAATAATGCACACATGCTTGAAACGACTCAACATAACTCACTTATATAACGAGTGTTTCGTTCGACTTAGGCTACGTGATGAATAAATTACCAAAGATCGTCTCGAAATTTTAATTATTTTTCTACGTTCCGCTAATACGTGCATTGATGTTTTCAGAAAAAGAGAAATAATGAAGACAGCATTTAAAATTGTATTTTAGTGCCATGTGCAGAAGAGTCCCGTGTAAATTCGAGAGCTACGAACTAGAAAAGCATCTTTCTCAAGATGACGAGAATATTTATTCACACACGTCTTTTGTAATGATTTTCCGCGAAGAAAACAAAAAAATATTTCCTTACTTTCTTTGACGGACCACAACATGTAGACAAAGTGCAAGGTTTATCCGTTTTGGGGCAATCTAATACGCAGTCTTGAGTTGGCGTTTCTCTCGTCGTACTTTCGGCGAACTGTAAACAAGACGAAATATGATTGATTAAAGAATTCACTGACCTAACTACAAACATTATACGCAACGATCCGCGGCGTATGTATTTTTCATAATATTCAATTATTGAATTGGCATTCGACAATTGTTGAAAATAATACGTTACTTCTATAACTTCTTTATACCTCTCACTCACTCATCTCGATGAGGAGGTCAAATTTATACAACTACAGGTCAATGTGAACTAAATAATCATCGGTTGTAACTTACATCCGCAATTTCGACGAATTCGGGCTGTATCGTCGTCGAATGTATTCCTTCGTTATGGAAAAATTCTTTCACTTTTTCGGCCAGTTTCATGTATTCCGAAAGGTTCCGACATCTGTAAAATGATAATCTTATTGTTATTGAAGCAATGACACGTATAATGATAAATTATCAAGTGTATAGTATTAGATTGAAGAGTACATTGTTTGTTTAATACAATAGGATAATTATTACGGAAGGTCTTCCTCTCAAGTTGAAGAAGAACAGAGGGAGGACGCGTTTGAATTTGATTGTAATGTTGTAGTTTCAATGAATGATGAACCAATCACACGTTTGAGTTTTAATTAAAGACTATAATTAGTAATTTGTCTCTGGATTTAAAGCTTAGTGTCCGCGTTTGTACATGAAAGAATGAAATTGAGATATACCAGCCAACGAATGTCACAATTACTTTTCACGTACAGTAATAATTATAATTGAAAGAAGAATATAAAATTTTTCAGCTATTCTTAACGCTAAATTCAATGCGCTTCTTTATCTTTTGTTTTCGCTCGTTTTCCAAAGCAATTTGTAAGATAGCCTAATACTCAAAACCAAGCATGAACTTAATCACTCTTGATCACAATGAGCAAGAATATTTGTCACCTATCAATATTATCAAAAACATGGGGAACTTTTTGATAGCAGATCAAGAAGGGTTGAAAAATCGAGTTTTCAATTCTAGTTTTAGAATCTTCTCAATACCATATGATCAAAAGTTCTCATACGCCTTCTCATGGGAAGATAATATTACAAATAAAAATGTTTGATCAGAATTCCAGTACTGTTGTATACAGCAAAGAATCACTGTATGACGTCAGCGTCACAGTGATTAACTTCTCATATTCATCATATACATATTATATCAAGTAGAAATAATAATCGCAGAACAATCTCATATTATATACTTTTTAAAATCTCCTTTCATCGAGTAAAAGAACTTAATCACTAATATTAGGCAATGCTCATTTTCTAACTAAAACCATTGTTTTGATCGATTTTGTAATAGTATAGTAAAAGATTGTTCAACTGATAAGAGTTGTTCACAACAAGATTCGCATGTAGGCGCCCTCTATCAGAACTGTGGTGGCCATTTTTTGGAAGCTGCCTAAAAAGATGATGTTTCAGAAAATTGTTGAAATTTCAATTTTTTCTCCTTTCAAGTTATTCTATGTATGAAAATGATGAAAAAATGCTCTTACAACTTTTCTGTATTTTTCAATATTGATGTAGATATAGCCAATTTAATTTTAGTTTATGCGTGCTTATGGCATTTTTGCCGCATCACCTTTTCGGGTACGACTCTAGTGCTACCTACATTTGTATCCTCATGCAAATAAAGCAGGAAGTAATCCAAAAGTTTATATGGTTAATAGGCCTACAAAACAGAAAACTGTACTGAATTCAGGGCTGGGCACGGATCGCAACAACTTGATCCGGATCGCAAATCATCGGTGTCAGATAACTATGTAACAACTACAAAATTCAATTTTATGGTTTGATTGTATCAATGCGAACATTTTCTCAAATTGATGCATATGCAACACGCACCCGCTCGACCACTATGAAAGATGGGCGACTGCACATGCGACACAAGCGACGTCGTCAGATTGCTCTTTTCAAGCATTCTCAGTGTTACCACTTATAAGGGGGAAAGAAGTTCCCTTTGTATTTGTCAAGGAAGTTTGTTTTCAAACTGTTGGTGATTATTCATGTTGGGTATTTGTGTAGTACATGTACTGGTATGCAGATTAATACAAACATTTTTACTTGAATTCATGGTGGGACATTCCTCGCAGTGTTTATCAATCAACTGCAGATCAGAAGTTCAGAACATTAAATTTGATCGATGATCCAGGAATCAGTGATCCGCGGATCATAAAGCGCGGAAAAAAAAATATCCAAATACAGATCACGGATTGCCAATATTTGATCCATGATCTGCGATCCGATTTGTGCCCAGCCCAAATTGAGTTTAGTGTATAGAATACTTCTAAAACAGGGCTGCGCATGGATTGGATTACGGATCTTGAATCAAAAATTGGCGATCTGTAATCCGTATACAGATCATTTTTTCCCGCGCTTTATGATCAAAGGATCACGGATCAAATGTTCTGATACGCAGTTGACTGATCCGCAGCAGATTGCAAAGAAATATTACTGATCTGTGATCCAAGGTCCAGATTGTTTCCAATGGACAATGAAGTTGATGATTGATCTACCAATGATTGATCTACCGTGAGACCAATGATTTGCGATCCGCAAACCGGATCAAATTTTCGCGATCTGTGCTCAGCCCTGATTAACATTTATCATGCAGAATTTGGGCCGGTCATCCACTTGGAGCGTTACTATCAGCAAAATTGAAAACGGTCCTAGGGCGCTTTTCCTATTTGAATTGTTCATTAAGTAAACAAGATACCGCCTTTACTGTTTTTCTCCAGCATGTCTCGACACTGATTCCCTGGTGAAGTCAATGAATCAAATATGCGCAAATAAGTTGCAAACTAAGCAGGTTACATGCTGCAGCTGTCTGCCTTCAAAGACGTAAGCAAACTTCTCGCGTGTCAATTCTCATAAGAATCACCAAGCGTTTGCAAAAACATCAGTGTTTCAAAAATAAACAATCTGTTAATGATGGATGATCTTAATATACAAAGTGAAAGGTTTGTACTTCATGAAACAAGACCAATTGTTTTAAACAAATTGTGAAATATTTGCATTTTAGTGAACGTTACATGATCCTTATGGGAAATAACACGCAAAAAGTTTGTTTACTTCTTGAAGGGAGACAGCTGCAGCAGGCAGGTCTGTTTTCAGTACAAATTATTGAAAAAAATCACTGTCATTTGTTCGCAACACTGTGTAAGATATAAAGGTATGGGCACAACTCTATACTCGCTGTACGCCTAGCTGTCCACAAAAAGGTTATAGTTCCTCGACATGCGCAGAGATAGCACTACAAGTAAAATTCCACTGATACATTGAGTCTTATGGGAACACACTTGTAAATCGAATACAAATTTTCTCCACGTCATTCTATGGGTTGATAAAAGAAATATTTCTATATGTGATTTTCTCGATGAATTGTAATCTTTTAAAAATTGGCTGAACCTGGGGTACCTATGGTAATGTACCATTTTTAGTGGGGTGAGGAAACAGTGAATTTAGCTCGCTACAAACTTAGAGGAATTAAAGTAGATTATAACAATTCATGAGTATGACTCACATCGCGAGTTGTCGTTAGTTCAATCATGACTTCACTGTTGTTTTCTGTCGTCGACTGTTTCTCTGTCAGTCGCTTTCTATTCTCCGCCCGTTGATGGCTTCTTAGCCGAAAGTGCTTGCGGTACTTTGTTTGTTTTATTTCTGCGGCTTTTTGCAAATTCTCTTCGTACATTTACTCTTTGTAGTATTTGTCGGTTTTCGTTCATTTACTCATTGTGGTAATTGTCGTTCTCAATAGATTATAACATTTTTGCAAACACGATGTCTATATCTTATACTGTGGTTCGCAAGTATGTCGTCATTTCGTCACGAGGCATTGGTCTAGTTTTTCTGTAATGCCTGTTGAAGTGTTCAAAGATGTTGTGAAGTCAACAGCTCCAATAAATTATTTCACTGCGTTCTAAAAAAAAATTATTGATATAATACTTATTGTACTAATAAAAATTTTGAACTCTCTTCAATACAAATGTGACCTGCCATGAGAAAAGGATGCTCATTGCCCATTGGCGCAAGAACACCATTTCTCTCTGATTGGACATCTAATAAGAGAGAAATGGTGTTCCTGTCAGCGGGCAATGAGCATCCTTTTCTCATCGCAGGTCACAAATGAAAAATTTTAATTCAATCGGATGAGTGGTTACACAGAGAAATTACAATTTTTCGGAAAGATGTTATGCAAGGCAACAAACAGCAAAAACTTTTGTTTGAATGTTTATTTGAGCGTTCTTATTCTCACAACTTGAAAAAGCACGAGTAGTTCGAATTTTCCATTATTGTATTTTTCTCTCTATTTTCAAGAACCATGGATACTATAATCGACATAGATTAGACACCAGCTTACAAATTGATCATAAATCAGTGTGACAATAAGGCGAGCGAAAAACAATAATATTGATATTTTCTCGTAATAGTAACTTTTGATCATATTTTGCATTGAAAATACTGAAGTGAGAAGTACTAGACGAGACACGATATAGAGAGTTACATTTCCAATGCGTTTCCTATTTTCTTGTCATAAATTTCTTTGTCAGTCACAGATTGCTGTAGAGCATTCGTTCTATTCTCAAAATAGTCTAAAAATTGATTCTTCACAGACCTCGCCTCTAAAAACTTAGTATTTAATTTTTCAATTTCTCTAGTTGTGTAATTGATGAGACCACCCGGCGTGAATGATGAAATTTCTTTTCTCGACAACGCGAACAAAAGTGTTGAAAATGTCTCCTTCTTATGAAGATAAGCGATGAAAATAGATAGAACAATAGATTCATCTTCCGTATCAAGGAGAAGAAAATAATGAATTGGTTCTTCCCAATAAATTGTTTACCCTAGTTCAATCGTGTGTAACTCATGGGATGTATAATACAACACATTCAATTTTCGCACATCATTTCTTATCACAGAAATCTGACACAAAGTAATTTACACTTGCCAGAATTTTGAATTCTCGTTGAACAAAGAATAGGAGCGCGGCGAGGAGAGAGTAAGTCCAAGATGTAGTTCGGATGAAGAGGAACTTGAGTTCATAAGAAAATGAGTATAGATAGTGAAAAATGACCTAAATGAATTTTTAGAATAAGTAGAGACAAGACGTGAAATTGATGGGTGAATTATTGAGTCATTAACATTATTTTGTCTTTTACAAAGACCATGAAACTAGCAAAGAAAATGAATGGAAGTACAACTAACCTCACTTTGACGAATATGGCCTCTCAAATCGTTCAGCATAGCTAAGGCTTTTACAACGCCCTCCAGAAATAGAAAAACTACAATAGACTGAGCTACCGTGACGTCACTCCTTGCTGACTCCCAATTAACAAGGTGCGAACCACACGCGAACACACTTCAAAAACCCTTGTATATGATCGATTGTATCGTTTTTGGATCCATCGCGTTATCGATTCCCGTAAGAATTACGCTGGGACGTTTCGATCATACGTTCAAATTAAGAAATTGGAAACAAGTTAGCACTTATAATCAGGAAGTTCTCAAGTATTTGAAAGATCGAAACGTTTCTGTGCACCTATTATAGTGCATTTACTTGTTTACAATCTGAGTTGGTAATGTAGGGTAGGATTGACAATTTTAAGCGGGCTGCACGGTACGTTGGGGTAAACATAATATGTAGAGTTTGTGACGTCCGAGATTAATATTTTAGCATCAACGAATGTTACGCCACTACTCCCAAAGATGAGAATTCAGGATAAGTATGGAAGTTCAGCTGTCATCGCTCTATCCAGCTTCTGCGGCGAGTTTTTCTGCTCCTTCTTTCGTGAAGAAGATAGGCGAGGAGGGAGAATAGTCTGAGCTCTTCCTTTCACATTGGGTAGAAATTTTACAAGCCTCATTCAAAGTCCTTCCTGGTTAACGTTCGCCACACGCTAAGGAACTTTCAACAACCATCGCAGTATATACCTGATATGCGCGGAAGCGATAATCCGATCTCCAGCCAACTGCCACACATGAAACTCGTGAACGGCCAGCACACCGTCTACGTTTTCCAGAAGGCGCCTTTGGATTTCATCCACCTGAATATGCGTCGGCACAGTCTGCAACAATATTAGAGCGGATTCTTGCAACAACGGCCAAACCGATCTCAGGATGATCGCAACCATCAGTAAACTGAGCGTCGGGTCGATGTAGAACCTCCACGGTTTATCATTGTACCAAATAACCTGTAAAAATAATTCGCGCATTAACAAGGCATTTACTGATTCAATATCACGAGGCTTATTTCAAGAAAGAGCGCCATTATTGAACTTAAGTCCGTCTCTTTTGAAAGTCGTTCCATCTGAGAACTCAAGGAAATAGGAAATGGCGAAGTTTACGGACGGATTTTTCCCAGGTCAATTTTAAAGTGTTTGGTCGAGCAAGCAAATAATAGAATTGCACTAGAAATAAGAATTAGAAAGATCAGCGATTCTGACCAGACTGTGTCATAATTATCATACTCAACTGCCGAGGATGCTCTCAGCCACTCAAGAAGAAATTCTTAGGTCGATAGGCCTCAAAGGTAACTAGAATTCTATTGGAATCCAATTTCTTATTTGAAGGAAATAAAAACCGAGACTTTCTCCCAGAAGAGTCTGATCCACCTTCGTACGTCAAGCTCAAAGCTTCTCATACTCGTACGCTTCAACAGACGTTGTATCATCGCACACATATAAGGCATGAGACTTAGGTCAATTTTGCCATAATATACGCGACACTGAACTCTCAATTGTTTCGAGCCTCCTACGGCGTCAAAAACTAGAATTTTCAATGGCACATTTCCTCCATACAGGGTGTTTCAGAAATAATAAGCTACATTTAAGTGACATATGGTATCAGTTAAACACAAAGAAAAATATTACATGTACATATTGTTGATTTTGAAAAAATTGAAGACACAGCGAACATGCAAAATAAAAATATTTAGTTGAATGTTGCACGGTAAAATTTTATCGTAAATGTTTGTTCAAGATAGGTACCTACGTTTAGAGCGTCGAAAAAATGTACAGCGGAAAAAACAGTGCTTTTTTTGTACACTCGACTTCTAGTAAAACAAAAATCGATTCACAAACTTGGGACTGAAAATTTTTCAAAGTCATAAACAAGTATGATATTATTTAGATTCTAGTAAAGACAATGTGTTGCAAATTATGATCAAATTTCTGCTCAAAAATTTGAAATTCTATCTCTCATTATAAAAACAATAAATTATGAAGATGAAAGTATTCTCATTTTACCGTCTGAAACTCTCGCCGTGTCTTTTGCATCACGAAATGATGTCTCCAGATGAATAATTCAGATAAAGAGTTTCCTTCATATTTTGACCTAGCGTTACCGAGTCTCGGAGCACACAAGGTCAGGTCACGAGACCACAGCAGTGGATACTGATGACAGGGCAAAATAGAGAAAGCTCAATAACCTTATAACTCTCCTGAAGAATTTTAAAGCACAAAGAAATAAGCAAAAAAATAAGCAAAAAAATTGTTCACTTTTTTCTTGCTGCTCGCGGAATCTTTGAAATTACCTATGTTAATAGAATGAAATTGGCTTTAATTTCCACCAACTCTTTATTGTAGGCAGACGTTTCAACCCGTCGCAGATCATTATCGGGGCACAACTGCTAAAGGTACAGAAAGTACAAAGAAAAATAATCGGTGAATGAATTTCGAGCAAACAAGAAAATAAAGATATAAAACTACGAGTTCGGAAGGGCGGTAAAAGCTATGAAAATCAGTTTCAAAGTTGATACCATCATCTTCCTCAATTATACTTATGACTTCTAACATTTTTCTAGCCTTTTTATCATTTTCACGACCCAAAATAGAAACACATTTGAAATTGTGCCCAATTTCAAAGGCATGAGACGATGAAGCAGCGCAGTCACTCCCGGTCTTAACATCAGACTCTCTTACGTGGAAGTTCACTAGTTTCTCCAACATAAGTAGCGGGGCATTCCGAACAGGGGATTAAGTAAACAAATTCGCGAAGGGGTGTCTTATCCTTAATTCTACAAAATAAATTTCCTCTACCTACCGAAAGAAATATCAATATTACTATCCAAAATGTTAACGTACTTACGGAACGTTAGTTGAAGCGAGCAGGAAGCCTGTTTTATGGAGGACTTTTCGATTTGGATTGTGATAACCGATTACGATAGGCGATCAGGTTAGATTTTCATATTGATAATCGATTTCATATTTTCGGAAATCAAAATTTCGAACGCCCCTTTCTCTTATACAATCCATAATATGGCCACAGGGTTAAAATTTGATCAAGTCTCCTTCTTGATAAATGGGAATCTCTCAAATCCCCCTCTTGGTGTAAATAGTTTCCTGATCGAAATTTCCGCAAATCCTCCCCTCTAGCATACATAGCCCAGAGATGATATTTTTAGCATTTTATACGCTTTTAAGATTGGGACCACTCTCCAAAAAATTGTCACAAAAATCCATCACGGTTTCTTGACAGTTTTTCAACGGTTCTTGACTGAGGCTACTTCTGCGAAGATCGTCACGGTTTTGTCTCGCTTGATGACGTCATCAGTGACATTGACCTACTTTAGGGACTTGGAAAAACGACGGCTTCCTTAACGAAGTTGAACGCGGAATGCAGGGAACCTGTTCCATGGATCGAATTGGTTTTAGTATTGAGAATTCAAATTGAAATCTTGAAGAGTCTTCAGTTTTTCTGAGTTCCTTGTATCATGATGAATACCGGGTGGATCAGAATGATGTTACCAACGAAGCGCTGAATTCACTCCAGCGCAAAAACGCGAAACATTATATGCATTATTTAAATCTACGAAATTTGTAATTCAATCTCATATTCACTTTGCGCCCCTGCCCAACTTTCTACGACTTTTCTTAGCCGAGTTATGGACCAAAATGGGTCAAAATTCAAAAATTGAAAATCGTTCTAAAATACGCCCCCATCAACTTTGAAAGTACTTTCTCGGACAAGCGAGTGAGCCATTAAGCTAGTTAGCCCAACATACAGAATACTAGGCTTATACTAAGCTGAGAGATACTGGTGGAGGGGACGCTACTATGACGTCATCGTAGATTAATATAATTAAAGTGAAGTACAGGTAAGTATATAAAATGCTACACTACGCGTCCTTGGAGGAGACATGTTAGCTTACGCCTTTTTTTCTCAGTTCCCTTCCTGGTCTCCACTTAGCTCGGCGGTCAGAATCCTTCCGGCCCCCATCCTTCCTCCCAACACTCAGAAATCTTGACAAAGAATTTATTTCAACAGGGAACCTGTTCTATGGGTGTTTTTTTTTTAATTTGCCCCCCGCCGTCTGGCGAAAATGGACAGAAAAATGTTACTTATTTTCTTGTGCTATATATGGGGAATGATAGGAGGGGGGCTTAGACAAATTCATTCACTTATTTATAATAATATTCATTCATTTTTTACTCAATCTATTTATTTATTTATTTATTTATTTATTTATTTATTTATTCATTCATTCACTCATTCATTCATTCATTTAATCATTTATTTATTTATTTATTTATTTATTTATTTATTTATTTATTTATTTATTTATTTATTTATTTATTTATTTATTTATTTATTTATTTATTTATTTATTTATTTATTCATTCATCTATTTATCCATGTATCTATTTATCTGTTTATCTATTTATTTATTTATTCAATTCATTTACTCATTCATTCATTTATTCATGCGTTTAATCAACTAATTTTTCAATTTTCTTTCTATCTTTCTTTGTATGATAGGCAGGACTTGAAAAATTTTGAATACTTGTCATCATATGATGATAGGAAATTTAGGATAATTGTCACTTTCTCAATACAGTACCACAATACCCCAGTGGTCGGATTTTATTCATAGTGGTTTCCCCAATAGGCCTATAAACCTCATTACTAAAACAAATTCGACCCACAGAACTAGTTCCCTTTGTTTCTCGTTTAACGTTGTTGAGGAAGCCTCAATTTTTTCTAGGTACCCCTCCTATTATGCATAGCCCGAGAGTGGAAGTTTTTCCAAATTCCACTCCCATTACATATATTTTTCCAAGTCCCCCTCAAAGATTCGGAGTAGTGGGTCACGTGACACCTGGGACATTGTCTAATAACAGCAATCCTATCATATATAGCTTGGATGCTGGCGGGGCCTGTGACATCACAGTTCGATTACGTCATAGGACAGCCTTTTGACGTCACAATCTGATGACGTCATAGATCAGTTTTCTTTTTGATTCCCCTTCCGATTATATACCTATAGCTTGAAGGGCGGGGTCTGTGACGTCATAGGTCAGCCTTGTGACGTCACAAGTTTACATTTTTCATATTCCACGTGCCCCATAAAACAGGTTTCCTGCCCTCTCGTTTAACTCCGTTAAGGAACCCGCGAGTTTTTCTTTTGGAGGGTCATCTGAAAATTTTTGCAGTCTGGGATTTCTCCAGCCTTTCACGCTCCTCATTTTCCCCCTCCGTTTATTTCAGAATTCTACTGCCATCCGATACTCGAAATCTCAACAAGTAAGAGAGTGAGAACTTTATAGGTCAAGATCATTGACCTCGCTAGTCCTGTCGCGCTCTTTTGTCCAGGTCGACTGAGACCAGGAGCGTCATCGGTATTTTTTCCACTAAAATAATGGGGCTTGTCTCGCCCCTCGTCGTGCCATAGAACGCGATTTGAATACACGTACAACGGTTGCAGAAACCCCAGACGCCGTGAAAAAGTGATAGTTGAAACTACCCCGGAGGAGCACCTGAAAAATTTGACCGTTCAGAATAGGACATGAATATGTCTTTGGGCTGAGAGCATTTAAAAATCTGCGTCAAGCGTGACCCTTTATGACGTCATCAATGACCTTGATCTAATTTAGGGATTTGGAAAAATTTCGACCTTCGGTCTTCATTATACTAGGCTTAACATACAGCAAACTAGGCTCGTTAGTCGGAAATCTGCATCACGCGAGACGCTTCATGACGTAATCAATGACCTTTACCTACTTTAGGGAATTGAATTTCGATCATTAGCCCTCACCATACTAGGCCCAACATACAGTTTAAAATTTTCCTATAGTCCTCCTCCAGATAAATGAAGCTGAATGCTTGAAATTCTACACGAACTCCATAATTCGAAAAACAGAATTCCCCCCCCCCCTTCCCCGTTCTTTCATACATAGCTGGATGATCGAATCCCCAACTGGTTCGATAGTCTCCCTCTGATTTACGTCGCTGGATACTTGAATTCTTCCAAGTCCCTCTTTTTGTCAACACGATTTTCAAGTTCCCAACAGCCTCACGTTGTAGCGAGATGGTCAAAGTGCTTCCAAGCCTCCCCTTTTCCCTCTTTTAAATAGCTCAAAAGTCAGAATTCTCCGAAAGTCTTTTCGTACACATCGCTCACCAGATGATCAACTTTATTACAAGTCCCGGGAGTAGGCCACGGAGCCTGGGCTTTTACTTCTGAGAGGGCCAATTAGAGGAAAGAATTCAAAAGAGCCCCGAATAACAGCAGGTACGAGGGCTGAATTGTTTCCTACTTAACCCGCGCTCTTTCTCATCATCTACTCCAATATACATGGTAGAACTTACAGCAGCCGAGATGATGACGATAACCGATCCGAGAGCATCAGCCATCACGTGAAGGAATACTCCTCTCATGTTCATCTGCGAAGAGCTATCGTGCGGCATGTGCACGTGATTGTGGAAATGCTGCGGGGGTTGAAATCGTTCGTCGTTTTCATTATCGTCGGTAGCCGTCGCGCTGGCACCCGCTGACACTAATTGAGTCAATCGCGAATGATTGTGCGGCATACTACTGTGCGAATGACTATGACCAGCGTGTCCTAGAAGATGAAGATTAATTGCACTCAATTTACTCGATTACTTATTCATATCCTTCCTCCAGGCTTGTAATCAAGGCGAGCGATATTTTCGCATCGTCGAGATACATAACGGATTTCAAAACATATTAAATCGTTCCGGCACGTACGAAAAATTCGCAATACGTGTACTCTTTCATAAATCAGAATATTCTACCCAGGAAAAAAAAAAAAAAAAAAAAAAAAAAAAAATTTCGCGCAAATAAAACACGTTTCTAGCGAGTAGACGCTCGACTGAATATCGTTACGATCAATTAATCGTTTAATTACGAGTCAGCGATCGAATTCAATTGGTTGCAACTCGGCGTCCCCCTCGATGAAAGTACTTTTTCTGCACAAATTATACGCAGGTACTCGAGATATTAAAACATAACGGTGAACTACATTCTCTCGTGTGGAAGCTTTTCAAAAACGAAGTGGAATCTGAAACCGTAAATGAGGTTATAGCTGACGACGAAAGACCAAGTTTCATCAAAATAAATTTCGAGTAATTAACGAATCCCGCTAAATTTGAATCTATTATAATAATTGAGCTTTATGGTGGAAAATAGTCCTATACGGATCTGAAATATGAACCTTGTACATTTTTAATGCTGTTTTATGATACCCTTCTTCTTTGTTTCGGACACTGAACTGATAATTGACGAATCAAAAAAGAATAAACAATGTACGAGAGTACATTAGTGCGCGTGCACACTGGTGTAATATAATTGAGACGCGGCCATCGTGAGACTTTTTACACCCAAATAACCTCGACACGATCCAGTCGCCGACTACCACTAGACACAACACGTTTGCTATAAACAAAAACAATGATGTAAAAACTCGTCAACAAGCAATGCGGATGTTATGAACGCGAACCATTTTGCAATACGAGAAGAAGAACATTTCGCTGATCACGCGCAAAAAGTTTCCGTTGAAGAAAAGAAAGAAAAAAAAAAATATGTGCGAAGCACGCGGACCGGTTCGGTGAATGAACCAAACACCATAGGTTTTGACTTCCCGACGAGTGTATGTTTACGAGACAATTGAAAAATGATCATAGCGATTCGCAACTGACTTTTCGATCGCCAAAATATTGAATATACAAAAAGGGTGGTAGAAAAATTCTAACAAATTGATGGTTTGACTAAAGGTGCAGATACATACAGGAATCAGAGGAAGAACTTGAGATGCATAAAGAAGTTTCGTGGCTCACGAAATCACAGAAAAGAAAATGGTGCTTGAGAATGACGGGAGCGAGCTGTGCAGATGAAATGGAAGACGAGAGGCCGAAAAGTTGTACAGTGATGCGAACAGGGAAACGCCGTTGGGAAGCTTTGTAGGCCGAAGACAGGAGTCAGCACCGGGGATTACAATGGAAAAACTAGAATTATTTAAATAGGAAAACTAAAACAAGAAAAGCAACCGACGCAGATGTCTAGCTGTTATGTGCATCAAGATAGTCCAGGGAAAAGCTGCTGAGATTAAGAAACAAAATCAACAGAACTGGTCTTCTGCCTGAGGATATAACGATACCTAAAAGAGGAACCCAAAACCACGCTCATACGCCGCACTTCAAAGCTACTTTTGGCAACAACTAATCAAAGAATCAAGGTAAAGATTAATGGGCAGTAACCAAGTAGACCAAAGTTAGGCTTCATCGCTAGGAAAGGTACAAGAGATGTAATTGCACTGTCCAAAATGGACGGAGAAGATCCGGAACGAAAAAGTACTAAAGAGAGTGAGACTTTGACACTCCACAGAAAGCAAGCGAAACTGGCGAGTGACAAGCTGTTCTCAGTGGTGGCGAATGAAAAAATTCCAAGGAAAAAATCAAGAGGTGGAAGGAGGCTAATCATGCTCGACCAAACCATCGAACAGAATAATATTGACTTTACTGTAGCTCAACTGTCCCCCGTACAGGAGATACAAATTACTAGGACATTTCTGAGCCTGGCCAAATTTCTGAAGAACATCAGTAAATTGTGGTGCTCTACATTATCATGCACTTGAAAGAACTCGGGGAAGACACAGCGTCTAATTTAGCTACATGCCAAAGAACCCTCTCTTAAAGCTATTTTTAACACCGGGATGGAAGAAGACGCCAAGAACTAGCCTGGCATACCGTGTGATGCAAAAGAACCTGAAGATGGATGAGTCAGAGCTACGTCTCCCAGGATATGTGTTAGTATAGTATATCAAGTTATATGTAGAAGAAGGAAACAAGTAACCAAACTTGTAAAGATAGGGAGCGGAACTCGATCAATCAATATTAGTATGAACAATAACATACTAGATTAAGAGATCGGCAGACAAGTAGAGGAAATAGCCGAGGGGAAGGGCAAGGGGCAGATACAATAAGTGACACAATAGCAGAAGAAGAAGATGAAAAGTAGAAGAAACAACCCTGCGGAGAGAAGGGGCTGAGCTAAGCTCCCCAGGTTAGTTTGATCAATCTATAATAATAAAGGGATTGGAAGAAAAACTCAAGGGTTCTTTAGGGAGTTGAATGAGGGGTGTTGGACATCTACCTCGAATGACTTGGAAAAATCTCGATTCTCGAGTCGAACTTTTTTCAAGTTACTCCAGTCTCAAATTCGGTTAGGTTTCCGTTTGGCGGACTGCAGATGAGAGACACAATAACGCCCCATAAAGAGGATCCGTATTAGTAAGAAAACTCACGGGTTCTTTAATGGAGTTTAACAAGAGGTGGCAGTAAACCTATTTTATGGGGCACGTAGGATCTGAAAAATGTAAATTGTGACCTATGAGGTCATCAAATTGTGACGCCACCGGCCCGGACTTTGGAGCTATATATGTAAGAATATGCTGCTGCATATTCTTGCACGCTGGCACTCGCAGACAGAATAGGTAGTCGTAGTTGTTATAAGAGATTAGAATAGAGATAGCGAGTGTCAGTTAATTCACGTTTTGTACGTATAGTTGAGATGTCGTTCAATAGAGACTCGGTAGCAGGAAAGACAAAGGTCTTCGGATCAATAGAGACCTGTTGCCGAGAAAGACGAAGTTCGATTCTTACATATATAATAGGAGGGGAACTCAGAAAAAATTATCTATGACGTCATCGAACTGTGAGGTCACAGGCTCGGACTTTGGAGCTATATACAATAGGAGGGGAACTTGGAAAAAACTGATCTATGACGTCATCAGATTGTGACGTCAAAAGGCTGCCCAATGACGTTATCAAATTGTGACGTCACAGGCTCGGAATTTGGAGCTATATACATAATATAAGAGAGGAATTTGAAAAAAACTTATCTATGACGTCATCAGATTGTGACGTCACAGGCTCCACCATGATAGAAGGGAGAGATGGAAAATTTTTGATATCCGAGCTTTGTCGGCCGGACCGCAGACGTTTTTTCCAGAAAAGTCCCCATAAAACAAGCTCCCTGCTGATAAGACGAACTAGCCTGTAGAAGGGGAAGGAGCTAGTTTTTAGATAGACTGGAGGAGGAGGCGGGGCAGGAATACTAGGTGGTACAATTCACAAAAGGCAAGGCAGTCAAGACACATGATTGAAATAACATGTGGAAATGAGACCACAGCTACGCTCCTCAGGCTAGCTTGATCAATCAATACACCAGTATGTACTATGAAATACTAGATTAAGGGATTAGGATAACAATAAGTAGATCGACAAGCCTGTTAGAGGGGAAGGAGCTGGTAAAGAATACATCGTCGAAACTGACCATGAGGAGAAGGCGGGGCATGTATATTAGATGATATATTAGCAGAAGGAAAAGAAGACATTTGACAAACCAGCTTGTAGAGGAGGAAGCAGAGCTGTGCCCCTTAAACAAATTTCACCGGTAAATATACATGGGCTGGCAGATGAAGAAGTACGCGAACTGGTCTTGTGAGAAGGGGAACGGTCTGGTAAACTGAGTGATACACCGGCAGAAGAAGAAAATTGACGAAACTGTCCTGTGAGGGGAGGAGGGGTTCAAACTACTAGTACGGTGTGTTAACTAGGTTATATGTGGACAGAAGAAACAATGAATAAGAAGTAGAATGACAAGCCTGTGGAGATAGTGAGCAGAGCTACGTCCCTCGGGCATAGTTTTATCGATCCATACACTAGTATAGAAAGTGGCAGAAGAAAAACAGCACGAACTAGGGCGCAGATGGAAAAGGGGCTGGTACAATAAATGATACATTGGCAGAAGAAGAAGAAAATCGAGAATACTAGCCTGTGGAGATGGGGAGTCCCCTAAGATTATCCATAACATTTAAGACCAGTCGTTACCTCCACCACACATCAAACTTTTGAGTAACAAAGTTGGTAAGTGGACACGAAATGCTCAACTGTTACACTCGCATTCTTAAGCGCAACAAGATGTAGCAGTCAATCTCATAGAACCTAAAAACGAGACCTGAGGTCAATTGTCCTTGGGACTTTATGCGGACAAGATTTGATCCTAAGCTCTGGATTATCGAGCATTACTATACACGCCACATCAATGCGACCTCGATTACGAGCCAAACAGCCAAGACCTAGTAGATACGTCGAATATTCGAGTCTGGACAAAATTTCCCCGTACAATTTGTCAACTGATTGGTCATATCTACACTATCACAGGTATATGCAAAAGAATACTAAGGAACAGCACGCGCTTGTTGATAATTTCACGGGACGACGCGATATATGTACTTCAAAAAATATGGTAGTCTTTATCAGTTTAGGAGTGTCATACTTCTAGAATTTGTAGAAAGGTTGTGCAAGAAAAATAGAAAAAAAAAAAATGAAGAGACGAAGCATGCTAGTTGTTACAATAGATAGAACATAATATGATCATTCAGCCATATGGGGTATTGAAATTAACTTTCAGGAAGAGTTGTTAATTTTTCACGTATCGGTCAATAGAAATTACAATAAGCAATTTGTTACACACTCGAATTAATGCACCGCAACAATCGCATCACTTACCGTGGAATAAAAATAAGCCGATGATATTCACTATCAAACCCAACACTCCGACACAAAGAATATACTCCGGCTTGTGAACAGGCTCTTGTTCGATGAATCTGAAATTCAAAATAAAACATAATGATTACCGGACTTACATCACGTTGATTTGATTACTTTCTACGAGATAGGGGATGTAGTTTCTATTAATAAATCGGGCGACTTCATTAGGACTTATATTAGAAACTTCCTTTTTACATTTGACTGTCAATGAGCGCACTAGAGCAAGGAATAATAACTTTGAAATATTTTCAGGGTTCCCGCATACCTACTAGGTACCATAAAAACTACGGCACGCAGTTAAGAAGTCGAATTCACCCAAATCTTTCTCTAATTGTCCTACCCTGCAATGCAACAGTACGAGTTTCCCGTCCAATTCTCGAATTACTCCTCTTACAGCAAATTACTTAGTTCTTCTGCATTATTTTCCATAATGGTTCCTTCTGTTTCGAGGCCTTCAATCAATAATACTCCATTTTTGCTGAATTGTATACTCTGAATCTATCAAATTTTTAGGACCATCCTACAACATTTCAGGTCAAACTATATCATGACTCTTCTACATCGTCAAAATGTCTATTTCTTAAAATTTTATTTAGGGTATGCCCTCCGCGGGTAGTTTTACATTCCGACTGGTGAAAAGTGTCGACTTCCATTTCCTTCATTTCTCAATTTTCAAATCACAAACCCGTTTCTCTGTTCTTCGTCCTCAATGTTCTCATTTCCAATAAAATTACTTACCGAAATGAAAAACAAATTTTGTATTTTCAACAAATCGAATAATTCATTTTTTTATCTATGTATATAACATCGTCGTGTACTTCGTTCTGTCGTTAATTCTTGATTACATCGTCATGGGTCTTGAAACTTTTGTATGTTTTAGAAAATAATCTCACACGAAAATATTCTATCCGCGTTTTCACACACCGAACATACAACCACTTCGCTAGAATTAATGACCCACGTAGGTAATTATTTCGACCATAAAATGATAGTTCATCGTGTTCACGATATAAACAAAAATTTTAGTACATAAATAAAAACTATCTGTAAGTTTGCAAATTATGTAATTTTTTTTTTCTTCCTCCTTCTTCCTAATCGAATAATATTTGATCTAAACACATTCTACGAGTGCTTAAACGAAAGGTGAATTTTCATTGCCAAGGAAGAATATGTTATCGACAAAAATATGAACTTGACATCGACAAGCAGGAAGATACACACCAGCCATTCAGACGATATTAAACAATTTTCTAGCACACATTCGCGTATCATTTTAAAAGTCTCGAATTACGAGTGTAACCCAAGACAGCAGAAGATAAGAAATCAAATTGTCTTTATTTCCTGGACGAGAAATCGCGAGGAGACGAATAGACTTTTGAACTAGAAATTTGACACTGCACTGCTCATTCATTGATCCACCAGTCAACCATGACCCATCCATTTCAGAATGCTGCCTCAGGACCCATGGGAAGATAGAAAGTCTTTCCGAGTTTTTTATATACAGAAGGGGAGGTAGTGACTCAAAATTCCCAAGTCATGACGATCGAAAATACAGAAGCGAGTTTGGTAGAACTTATTTCAGAAATCGCATTTCAAATATAATCTATTTTTTAGCACTTAGACCGTTCGGAGGAGAATCTCAGTAATTATACGTACTAAAGAAAGGGTAGCCATCGTCATGGATCTTGAAACTACTGATAAAGCTGTCTCTAGTTTTGAAATTCTTTTCACCGACTTTTGAGAAGACTGTTTCATTGCAAGTCTTCTACCGATGAACGATGTATAATTGACAAAAAATCGAAATAGACGCGAACTCGACGTACGTCGATTTTGAGTCGAAAATGATTCAATTAATTTCTAGGTCGACGGTGAGTCGATGGTGAAAAAGAGAGGTCAATTTGGAGTTGACTTCTGGTAATTTTTAGTCGATTTTCGTTCGATATTAGGCAGAACTGAATCGCCTCAAAATCATGAGTCGATTTGGCGTCGACCTGTTTCCACGAGCTGTCTTGAGACCAGGGCCGGATTTGGGGGGGGGGGGGGGACCAGGTGGCCCAACAACCCGGGCCTCCACATTTTTCCTCTCATTTCAACATTTTATTGAATACACATAACTTGGGACCTTGCACAAATAAAATTATCTACTTCTTTCTTTCAACTACTTTCTTTCCAATTTCAAATTGGGCAAAAATTGATACGAGAGGAGGAGGGGGAGTCAGAATTTTGATTTGGAGAAATGTTGAGGGAGGCCTTCACATAAGTTGGGACCCCCTTACTAAAAATCCTAAATCCAGCCCTGCTTGAGACGCATAAGAAGATGAAGAGTCTTCCCTGAATTCAGGTTGATGTGCACTACCGACGATCGTCCTCCAGAAGAAATAATAGAGACTCTCAAAATTTTAAGTCGAAAATACAAAGTTTGCAGGTGGAAGTAATTCAAGAAATTTCATTTCAAATACCTTCTATTTTTTTAGCACTTGAAGTCTTCTGAAGACAACTAATTTTCTTCTCAACAAAATGGCGGCAAAATACAGTGAACGAAAAAGCAAGGCTGGAAAACTGTTTTGAGATATATTTTTAAAAAACTGAAATAACTTCTTCATCAGTTTGTGTTCATTCTCGTCACAGAACCTTGAAAATCACTTTGAGGCTGTCTTCTACTGAACCCAGGACTCATTCCCCACCCTCTACCACGTCTCCTAATTACCGCGAAACAGAAAATCACTCTTCCTCATCACCGACTAGAAGGCTGGAAAACTGTTTTGAAATGTATTTTTAAAAATTGAAATGACTTTTTCCTCAGCCGATGTTCATTTTCGTCACAAACCCTATAAAATTACTTTGAGGCTGTCTCTAATTTTATTCTCTACTGAACCCAAGATTCTTTCGCCGCCCTCTCCTACCTCTCCTATTTACCCCGAAATGGAAAATTACTTCTCACCGACTCTCTCCCTCTCTACACTCCCTTACAGACCCATCCAACTCTAACCCAACAATACGACGCATTTTCCACAGACTTCATACTCTAGACTTAATTAGAATTCCCGAGTATATTGACCACTCCGAATATAACGCTGTTGATCGAACCGCCAAGCAAGCTACCTTCTTCACTAACTTGAATATGGTGGAATGAAGCGTCTGAGCGTGACTTGGAAAAATGTTGACTTCTAAGGTTACATTTGATCTAGTATACCATATTTTTATGCGGGAGGGGGAGGGGACCGAAATAAACTTCTTTCCTAGTGAGCTCAATGATCTCAGTTTGACGTCAAGTCGCTGATCCTTTGCATATATGGGCTACACTAGTAAGAAGAGCCATCGTGAAGATGAAGACATAACAGCTGATATGTTAAAGGCTAACGGTGAGAAGGGCTTCGATATTCTATATAAAACATGCAGAGACATCTAGGATAAGGACTACTAGCCGAAAGACTGAGGAAATCTGTTTTTATCACTCCTCACAAAAAGGGAAGAACAACGCAACGTGCTGTGGAAACCACCGAACTATTTCGCTTACATCACACGGCAGTAAAGTTGTGCTAAATGTGTTACATGAGAGGTTACGCTACTACAGTGGAACCTTTGTAAGTCGAACCCACGTAAGTCGAAAAACCCTGTAAGTCGACGTAAAACTGATTTCCCTTGAAAGTCCCATAACACTCAATGTAAAATTAAACCGTGTATGTCAAAATTTTGTAGTCGTAACTCGAAATGAATTTATTGCGTTTTGAAGAAGAAAAGACTCTATAAGTCGTACGTTGTCCCATTTTCGACTGCATAACTCGAAGCACAACCGGATTAAACTCCATGAACGTGGTTCAACTTTTGATTGTGTATCTCGAAATACAGTACTGTACCGTCTCATAATTACACCATGAAAGAGGCGAAAACAGCTGTCCACATTTTGCAATCTTTTTTTGAACAATCCGATAATGTGGATGACGACGCATTTTTGACTTTACTGAATGTTGATAATTTTGTCGATTTGAACCGTGAAAGCAGAATGAAGCAAACTTCGCTCGAAGATTATTTTTCCCGCGATTAAATTTCATTTTCTTTTAAAAGACTTAATTACAGCGCGTTGGTCCTTATTTATGTATGTACACGTACCAACTATACAATAAAAGTGTACCTATGTATGTACTTGAGAAAAAAAAAATTATTTTAGAAAAAATTCGCATATGAACAGCTATATTTTTGGAAAACTGCATAACTCGAAAATACATCGTAATTCAACTCTTTAACTCGAAACTACAGTACTCGAAAAACCCTATAAGTCGAAATGCTGTGTGTTTCCCTTCAGATTCGACTTACAAAGGTTCCACTGTACATAGACAGACAAATACTGCAGGAGCGGCTTTGTGCGAGGCAATGGCACAAGAGAGCAGATTTTAAACATACACCAACTCATTGAGAAGAACCGCGAAATTGATAGTCTGGTGAAACTCTTTTTTATCGACTACAACAAGGCTTTCGATTGCGTTAAATGGAAGCCCTAGACATCGATGGGCGTTCCTCCTCACCTAACAGCAATTTTGAAGAACCAGTATACAGATAAATTGGCTCTAGTAAGACTCCAGGACAACGAATCTGGTCTGTTTGAACCATCAAAGGGGGTGCGCATCAGGGATGCATCCTCTCGCCGACGCGGTTCAATAATTGTATCTACAGTCAATGCATCTTCCAGAAGTGTCTCGAAGGTGGAATGGTGGAGTCAACATAGGCGGCCAGCAGATCAGTAACCTCCGCTTTGCGGATATGACACAACATCATGTGCGAAATCCATGGAAGAAATGGTGGAGCTGGTAAAACATGTAGAGAACGAAAGCTCCAAGTTTGGACTTTCAATAAAGGCAAAACAAAAATAATGGTCGTATACTGCCTCAAAGCACCCTGTTGCCAGAGCACGAGAGAGTAGACACATTTGTGATATCTTGTAGACAAGGACGTAGGCTCAACAAAAGAATACTTGCGAGAGCTGCTGTCTTCAGACTCACGGTTGTGTGGAAAGATGCCGCAATCACCCGCCGAACCGAGTTGAGGCTGCTGCGCACGCTCGTGTTTCTGAGGTTGTTATACGGAGCTGAGATGTGGACAATAAAAATGGCCGACAGGCGAAGCATTGATGCCTTTGAGATGTGGGCATACCAACGTCTTTTGAAAATCTCGTGGAGAGGAGACGGACAAACATATCCATCATCCACAAACTGAATATACGCACTAGACTATCTCCACTATCTGCGACCAACGAATTCTGAAATTTTATGTCCACATCATCCTTGGACCCTCGGGTAACTTGGAGAAACTGATGGTCCACGGAAAAGTCGAGGGTAAAAGACCAAGAGATCGCTCGCCAAAGCGATGGATAGATCAGGTCAACGAGATTTCGGACTAGCCCCTGGAACGGGCTTCACGTAGAGCGGAGCATCGGATAGACTAGGAACTAGTGGTGGAGAAAATTGGTTGATGGATTGCCGAGGCTTCAGATACGAAGCACAAGGACCGATGGTCATATTTTTATGCAGGAGGGGGATGAGACCGAAGTAAACTTCTTTTCTAGTGAGCTCAATGATCTCAATTTGACATCATATCGCTGATCCTTTGCATATATGGATTACACTATAGCGACTCCCAGAAATAGTATGCCGGGTCCTCGAATGTAGGTAGCGCGGTCGAGGAGATGTTGGTACTTTCGCGGGCGCTAACCATCTTGCGTACACCTGAGTATCTGGCATACTATCAACTTTCCACGCTCGGCTAACGTTGAGTTGAATGGGTGAAGCTCAATCCATTATATAGTCAAACCCTGATCCCTCTTGACATTGACGTACATCGGGACTATTGTGACAAAGTCGTGAAGCGGACCTATCCCGAAAGATCTACAGTGGACAGTAGCGAATCTGGGAGCGAATGCGTTCGCACTTCCGCGTGAGCTTGAAAAATGTTGACTTCTGCGTTAGTATAATGATCAAACCAGCCTGGATGAGAGAGGTCAATAATCTCAATTTATATAAAGAAAAAATGAAAATTAATTGTGTGACCCAGCTAGCAAGGAAGTTGGAAGAACGTACTTTTGAATCAAAAGTCCTCGACACTCGGCCACTAGCGCTGAAAGAAACTAAAATAGAAACGTCGTAACTTTTGCAGGACAGTAGCTGTCACAAACGCAAACCTATGCTCCATACTGACTTGGAACGTGCCTCCAGAGCTGATTTGATCAGTGTTCTCTCGACAATATAATGATCTAGTATATCAGCCTCGCGTCTTCTCCTTCTTCTACCTCGATGATCTCACAAGAACGACACTGGAATTTTGTAAAAGGGTTCTCTGCCCCCAAAACTGGCAGAAGACGAGAAACATAATTTTCATTTTTTGCAGATCAGCAGATGGTTATTCTTTTTTGGGGTTCAAGCTCGGTACGAGCTCGGAGCCAGTTATAATCGCTTTTTTTTTCGTAGTTGTCTGCGTGAGTTTTGTAAGAACTCACATTTTTAAGTACTTTTCATGACGTGGTGATCAAGAAGAGTGCGTGATTTGTGAGCGACTGAGCGGTAGGTAATGGTTATTATTGGGTTTTGCTATTACAACGAGAAAAGTAGAGTTTGTATCGGAACGTAAACGTGTTGGTAGTCATTTTTTGCTTTTTGGGTTCGAGCTCGTTAATCTTGTTTTGATTTGCGATAATTATGATCCGATATCGAGTAATGTTTGGAGATCGATTTGCGATTCATTTGCGATGTGGTATTATCAACGTTTCGAAAATAATATTTTTATTATAGATGATTGAGATGATAACGCATAATAATTAATATTAATAATATAGAACCAATTCGTATCACCTTCGAATATTCCCCAAGAGTAGTTCGAATCCATCCAGAAAGTGGAGGAAGAGAAAGTAAGTGATCATTGTAAACTAAAATTTTCTGTCAGCAGATTGTTGATCGAATGTCGGAGTAGATTATTTATAGACTCGGTTGAACGGAAGTGATTTTTCGATTTACATGACGATTGTTTTTGTAGCACAGTCGATGTAAAAATTAGGATTTGTTGGGTTTTTAGACATAAAGGCGGGTTAACGTTGTTCTCAATATGAGTCTAAGAATTGGAAATCGATACAAGATGTCGAGAAGTAGAATTGTGACAAAGTGAAAATTGTTACCTATACAAATGTCAGAGGAGATTATTTGTGGGTCGCGTAGAATAATAATGATTTTCACACGACCATCGTTTTCCTATGTTTTGTAGTGCAGTCGACCTAAATGTTGAAATTAGGATCTGTTTGTTTTTGTCGCATTTCACGGAATTGCAGGCATCATGTATGCGCGTCTTCAAACGAGAAGGAGGAGCGTGTCGTTCTTTAGAATGTTTTGTTTGACAAATAACTGGAACTAGTTGTATTCGAAATGTATTTTTCACGTTAAAAATGGTCCTTTTTTTGTTTTTTAATTGGAGATCGCGTTCTTTAGTGATAATATTGTTGTATTGGTCTGCAGTAAGTTGAATAGTAAGATTTCAGGAGAACGCGTACTTGAGTGCTACTAATTCCAGTCATTTGGAATTCTAATGAACAGTGCGCTCTTTGTTTGGGCATACCTGTTGTAAGTTGTTCCTTACTTAGGTCTGCTTTAATGTCGACTTTACTCGACATTAATAAAGGATCGACATGTTAAGGTCAATGAATTTTAGAGGAAAGGTTCTGCGGATTGCTTAGTGTAGTGTTTAGTATAGAAATGTAGGTAGTTTATAAGAAGTACAGCGTTGTGGAAATTGAATTATTATAAATTATGATTGGTATTGTTTCAGGTCGAAGAATCCATTGCTCGGCAATTTGATGCCGAAGGCTTGATACTATTGTGCCTTTCCTCTATTGAGGATGAAACAACAGTACGCGAAAAAGTAAATACTGAAATAAGTAAAGAAGTAAATAATCGAATAAGGAAAGAAAAAAAGAAGAAAATATTATGTAAAAATGTAAATTTGGAAAATAAATTGAATACAGTCAGTAAATTAATCGATGATATTAATGTAGATGTGTGGAGTAATTGTTCACATGAGCAATGGGATTTATCTCTGGATGAAAAACGACAAAAGAGACGTGAAAATAATCGCAAGTATTACGAGAAGCGTCGTAAACTAATTAGTGAAGATTCTGATTCTAATGCTTGTATTGGAGATGTTGATGATTTAGTAATTACAGGCAAGTATGGAGCAATTGTTCAGGTGTGGAATTGCCCTTACGTTTAGATGAAAAACGAAAAAAGAAGCGTGAATATAATCGCAAGTATTTTGAGAAGCGACAAAAAATTGTACGCGGAAAAGTTGGTTCCGATGTTTGTATTGTAAATGATGATGACCTATCAATTGGCGAGCAAAATTGTAAGCGAATGCAACAATATTATTCTAATAAGAAGAAAATGATAGATAGAAAGAAACAAATTTCTCATACTTCTAATTGTTTTAAAATTTCCGAGAAAAAGAATGAGTATTATAAAAGAAATCGAGAACAAATTTCTAATAGGAGAAGAGAGTATCGTCAAGAAAATCGAAAACAATTTACTCAAAGAAGAAGAGAGTATTACAAAGAAAATCGAGGACGAATTTCTGAAAAAACGTTGAACAAAGGGCTGGTGAGATGGTGATAGTCTGTGGTTTTGATTATTGTAACTTAAGGTATTGGTCAAAAAAGTTTAAAAAAGCTATTACGACCATTACTCGCAATTCCATATTAACATAGATACAGCTTGATGATATAACACTAGCCTTATGGGAAGAACAATCTGATCCCGGTTTCAGGAACGACACTTGCGCCACTATAGGCCGGTCCAAAGACGAATTCGGCAGTGCAGAAATTGACAATATTAGAGCTTGAACCTATTGCAGCCGAACGGGTGCTAGTTGTAATCGTACTCTTAATGTTAGAAGCGAGAAACTAAGAGAATGTACTCTATATCGAATAGCTTCCTTCGTCGCCGAGGGCTCTCACTCAACTGCCCTTCATGACATCGTACATTCCTTAAACTAGGGTTTGAAGATTATTCACATGCACTAGGCCCGCTTTTTAGAACAATCGATTCGAACTTAATTCTTTAAAAACCGTGTATAATTCTCGCCGTGTTTCCACATGTAATTTTTCTCGCCAAACTGCTTACTATTCATGTTTTTCTTCACATAGAGACCTGCAATTATCAATATTTGCATTTCCCTCCCCCTTTTTTTCTCTCTTTTTGGAAACTGCTTTAAAGTACACCTAATACTTATTATTACAGCACTGTTTGTCGAAAAAAATTAATCCGATGTCGAAACTACTTGCTCAATATTTTTCTTCAAAAATTCTTCACTTTTATAGAGGTAGTCAAATCATATGCAGGTTTTCAACTTTTGCTCTTTCATTTGCACGTATCCACAACTTATCTGAATTTTATCATTTTTTCACTCTTATGAATCTTCTCACTCAGAATTTTCCGAAGCTCAAAATAGCATTTTTGGCGTTCGTGATTATCGAGTGATGAATAAAATTCTGCAGAAATATAATTTTATTCGATTCGCGACGTATGAGGCAACGCGCGATTACATCATTGGAAAAAATAAAAATATGGACCACAACGTGGGAATGTACAGACTGAGTCATACATCGACCAGGTGTCTTATATAATCACTGATGACGAATATTTGGTTTAGTAAATTACTTGCATTTTCATCACGTAGTAATTCGACGATTTCTAATTTATTTGAAACTCTATTTCTCGAATCTCGATGAAAAATGAAAACCCTTAAAAGACGCGTAATTTTTGTATCGAGGATGTGCCTCAGAGAGATTAACGAAGAAACAAGGAAGGACATCTGGCTAGAGATCCGACGAAAATAGGCCCATATAGAGAATGCAAGAGAACATATACGTAGAAATCAAAATATGCGGCTTTAGGCAGATGTGACGAAGTTGCGGAAGTGGTAACGTCAATGCTCACGTCGATTGAAAGGTAGACAACCAATATTGTCAACTTTTATTATTCATAAAAACTCGCACCCATGATTTTTTCAACTTATCGAGCCTACAGTTGTATCAGAAGTCGTACCACCAGCCCCGAAGGAAGCCAGTCTGGCACTAATTCTCAGATAGTTTATCACATTCTTCTTCCTTCCACTTATGGCAAAAAGATTAATAGCCTTCTTCCCAACGTAAAATGACACGGACTCCGTAGATTTCATATCTTTGATGGAAACAGACGCGATAACGGCAAAATTTCGTACACAAGGTCTATCAAGAAGGCGAGGGAACAGATACAGTCACTTCATAATAAACTATAGGCATCGATAATGACACAAACTTCGTAGATTTGAGGGTCAGTTGAGGAAAAAACTCTCAGCCTACTTCATTAACTGTGCTAATCGATGCAAACAAGGAATTTGTTTGATGAAGGTTTCTTTGTTTATACTTTTTCTGAATACAGATTGAACTTCGTTCCTGACCACTTTGGAAGTCTAAACTCGAAAGTCCATACTTGTCCAAGTTCCCTCTTGTCAGAGATAGCTCAATATTTGAATTTTTTTCAAGTCTCTCTCCCATCATATACAGCAGCAGTGGGCAATTGTTTTTCACCTGATCACTTTTTGCCTAGAAAAAATTTTAGCGATTTCCCATCACAATAGATTGAAAGTCGAAATTTTTTCAAGCGAATATAAATCGATTTTTTATTCGTGCAAGGATATACAAATATCATTCAAGAAAAAAGAAATTCGGCTTTTCCTGCACATAAATTTTAATTGAAACGTATCACCTATAGCTCCAAGGTCGAAATTTTTCCAGGTCCCACGTGAGTGAATGCTAGGAGTATCACAATACTACGTAGTAAATACATAGTAGATTGAGAACACAGGTACGTAATAATGTGTAACGTTCCTGTGTTCTCAATCTACTATTTACCATGGTTCGTTCCCACGAGGAAACTGTCCAAATTAACAATACTAAGGACACAATATAGAAGTCTTGTACTCACACACACACATCACATACACACATAACCCAATTCTCATGAACTCGTTGCCTCAGGTCAACGCCCTTACTGCTCACACCTTTAATAGTACAGAAATCTAGTTGAAGCTGATTGTAAAATATATCTCCATCTATCAACTAGAATTGCTTTCCACAGCAATCGCAATAGCCAAGTTATGCACTCGCCCACGAGCTTGAGGAAGTCAAAGTGAACTTTACTTATCCGTTAATTCCACGCTCATTCACACAAAAATTGGTAAATACCTCTTTTCTTGATTCGTACTCCACAAACTAGCCTCTCCTATATCTTTTGATAAATATAACTTCTGTACTCCCGAATACATCCATCGATTAGGGTTATCAATCTCAATCCAACTATTGACTATGGTCACGCTATTTCGATACAAAAAAACAATATTTGAACAGATGTCGTACACAGCAAATAATCGGTACGAATTACACGAACATAATAGAAAAAGAAAATTTCAGTTATATTGTTTTAGTTGATGGGAACTCGTTTCTTCGCATAATGACCAGTTTGTTCCTCCCATAAATTCCCTGACTTGGTCAGGATTTTCTAGACTATAATCTCCACCCCCTTTTCTATTGGAAAACTTTTCAGTTCGCACCATCGGTTTACGTCGAGTCTCAAAATATTCCCTGTTCCGGGAAAAAAGCCCTCACTCCTCCACAAACACGCAAATTCTTTAACTTTTCTCGGGTTTCGCGAAACTGATCACCTTGCGTACACCTGGCCTAGTTCAGGAGCTTGGAAAGGTTTTGAACGTAAGAAAGAGAGAAACTGAATGAAAATTTTGAAAACCGAGCTACATAGGGTGTGCCCAAATAATGTTCACAGGGGCTAAATTCGTTTTAACACAGAAACGTGGAACGTTAGATGTATACTTCAAATGCACGAAAACAATATCTCAATTTTATCTACAATTTGAACCCACAGACCAAACTTTCTTCGACTTTTTTGGGCTGAGTTATGAACCGAAATGTGCAAAAAATTGATCATTTCAGGCCTAAACCGGACTTTGTATGACTTTTCCGGGCCGATTTATGAACCAAAATGCACAAAAAATTGATCGATTGAAGCCTAAACCGAACTTTCTACGACTTTCCCGGGCCGATTTATGAACCAAAATGCACAAAAATTGATCAATTCAAGCCTGAACCGAACTTTGTAGAACTTTTCTGGGATGAGTTATGAACTAAAATGTGCAAAAAATTCATCAATAGCCTAAACCAAATTTTCTACAATTATTCCGAATCGAGTTGGGAACCAAAACATGCTAAAAATTGATTAATTCAAGCCTAAACCGAACTTTGTACGACTTTTCCGGGCCGAGTTATGAACCAAAATGTGCAAAAAATCGATCGACTCAAGCTTGAACCAAACTTTCTACAACTTTTTTGGGCCGAGTTCAATGAGCCAAAATGTGCCAAAACTTGATCAATAGTCTAAACCGAATTTTCTACGATTTTCCCAAGCCGAATTATGAACCAAAATATGCCAAAACTTGATCAATTCAAGCCTAGACCGAACTTTCTAGAACTTTTCTGGGCAGAGTTAAATGGACCAAAATGTGCCAAAAATTGACTAATTTACCAAGGTTTTCAAGAATTCGTCCCTCATTTTTAAAGTTTGTAAGGTCGTTTAGGCATTTCTCTTTTTCGGAATCAGCGCTAAATTTGATTAGTAAGTACAACAAAATTTGAAAGTTTAAGCGACGTTTTTATCATTAAGAGCAAATAAGTCGGCTGAGGAAAGTCGTGAAAAATTCGGTGTAGGCTAAATTGTGAATAAAATTTAGATACGTCTTTCATTTGAATTACATGTATCTAACGTCTCGCGTTTTTACACTTAAACAAATTTAACCCAAATTGTCTTTGGCGCACCTGTGCAAATCACAAGCAGGACGTGGGAAAATTTCAACTGAAGGAGGGAGTGGGGCGGACAAATCCCGACCATCGAGCGTTACATACTTACAGATCGAGAGTTAGTGAGGCGCAGAGAGAGTCTAACATTCCAGCCACGTATGAGAGCTGGACGATATACTTGAGCTAATCCCGATCATTGAGCTAAAAATATAACAGAACGGGTGCTTGGAAGAATGGTAACTTCCGGGTAAATACATAAGGAGGGGGGGAATACCTAAGAGGAGGGAGACTCGAACAAATTCTGAACATTGAGCTATAATAAAAGTCACGAGAAGGACTTGAAAAATTTCTATCGCACATAGGTGGACTTCGACTTGAAGAAAATTTTGTTTTGTAGGGCATGGAAGAACCTTCTACATCTTCCTCGTAAGATTCGACAAATTTAACCAAATAAGTGGAGTGTGCTCGCAGAATAAGTTATCATTTGGCCCTAAAATCAACATTTCCGAGAAAATAGCATTAGTACTATCTTTCGCATCATAACGCATGATATAACAGAAATAGAGAATTTTACGATTCTTATTAACAATGATTGTTGATTACGTTTCTCAAAACGTGTCTTTTCCCTAATAAACGATTCCATACGTAACCAAAACAAAACAGTCAAACGATTGCATTCCGATCGAATCGACGCGACTTGGAGGCATACATTTACAGTTATGTTGACAACTGAACTCCAGAAATCAGGTAATGTACATCAATTTCTGGAGGATACTTTCCCTACAAGCTCATCTGCATAGCCCTGCCTGCGAAAATCTCCCCGAAGCTTTTTGAAAGAAAACAATGCTACCATTTTGACACGTTTCATGTCTTTACTGTGCTCTCTATTCCATATGAGTAAAACCTCCGGACAAAATTTGAATTCTGCGAGGCCACCGCCCCCCCTCTATGTGGAGGACGCCAACATCTTGACTTAAAAAACAGGAAACTAGGCTGTACTACTTATATATGTAAGATGTAAAATCTTGACAAATCTGGCGATGCTGTGTTTCCACAGAATCGTATCAAAAAGTCGAGTTCCCGAAGGAAAAGCAGGTCAGCTGACTGCACTCGGAAGGATAAACAGAAGGAGAGAGGAATAGTATTATATAGTCGGAGCTCCGAACTTTGTCCGTGAGTAGGAGAGTGACGCGACTGACGGTGAAGAACGTTCACGTTCTTACATCTCCACCGCTAAGAGGAAAAGGATAAGGAGTAGACTTTTTTGATACGGCTTACTGCATGGTGTAGGCTTACTGCGCACGCAGGAGTGGACATGGTCCGTGTACCTACGGGGAGTGGAGTGTATCCGTGTACCCAACTAATGCGGCTTACTGCATGATGTAGTCTTACAGCGTTCATCTACAGGAGACCGGGAGACTCAGTTATTTTGATACGATTTGTAAGATGTAAAATCTTGACAAATCTGGCGATGCTGTGTTTCCACAGAATCGTATCAAAAAGTCGAGTTCCCGAAGGAAAAGCAGGTCAGCTGACTGCACTCGGAAGGATAAACAGAAGGAGAGAGGAATAGCATTATATAGTCGGAGCTCCGAACTTTGTCCGTGAGTAGGAGAGTGACGCGACTGACGGTGAAGAACGTTCACGTTCTTACATATATTAACAGGATTTCATAACAGTTTTATACTAACCAATATTTATGCTAGGTCTAAGCCTTCTTCATACTAGACTTTATCTACCTAGGCTTATCTGGGTTTTCCTATATTATACAAGTGAGTCCCTGAGAGCCTTAGCATAAGGTATACTCTGAAAGCTAGTGAGCTTTTAATATACAGTATGCTGGACTAGGACTTGAAATGACGGCAAACGAGCGCACCAAGTGAGCCCCTGAGAGCCAGTCAGTTTAACAAACAGTATCTTGGACTTACTCCTACACTAGACTAAGGATAGGGGCGAACGAACAGAGCCACATGTAAAGACACGAAACATGACCTTTATTTATTTAGCTCTGTCAGAAAATTTCTCTATTCAAGAAGCTATTCTGCTGGAAACCTCTTACTTCTGTAGGTCCGCACAAAGAACAGCTACTAGAAGTACCTCAAATCAAGACTAAAAAAGAAACGGCAAGTTACGGGGCTCGTAAATCACATAGTGTCTAGAATTAACTCAACGTCAACGTACACAAAGCTAAAAATTTGCAATATTGTAATCCTATAAAGCCGAGTTATCGATGGGAAGTATGGGCCTCGAAGGAAACGGATAAAAAGTATTCCATTTATGAAAACAGTAGACCGGATAACATAAACTAACTTGGAACATCAATTTTGTTCCGAATTAGAAGTACACAACTCCTCCCCCGATACATCAACGGCACTGACAGATAAAAGGCTTACTTTGACGACGACGATTGTCAACAAAGGATTGTAAAAGGTTATTTTCAGTCCATCATACAGCTAATAATGGAAAACAAGACGTGGACCAACTCCCTCATACTTGAACCTCTAATTTACCTATCTTCCTGCGTACTTTAGTTCACGCTTAGGATCTTGAACACCAGTATCTACACTATTTTTCATTTCTAATAAAGACAAATCCCCCCCTCCCTCGTTGTAATGACATCATCAAGTGAAACACCCTGAGTTACTGACAGCAAAACTACATATCGTAGTCGCATACGATTATATTGACTCACATTAGAATAACACAAGGATCAATGACCATCAGCTCATTACTAGATAAGAAACATCACTGGAATTAGAAGTATTTCATCAAAGGCTGAGTCTCAGAATCAGAAGTCAATATTTTCAATATGACAGTGGGACGAAGAACCTGAACCAGCGGTGACTAAACGGAATAAAGGTGGTTCCCATCTCCTTCAACAACTCTACCCACAGAAACGTCATCCAAGCCTTGACTACGATCTTAAAATAACACGAGGATCAGTACTCATCATATATAACTTCCACATGAAGTCTTTTTCAGGTACCTCCTCACTTATTTTGTCAATCATGAACATAACTTAACAATCTTTACTCCTTGCATCGTTCTCATGAGTTCGTACGAGACACCGATACGTAGTTTCAAATCCAACGATCTACCGTAAAGATCATTCTATCAAAATCAACAAACATCTTACGGGACTCGTACAAAGGGTACTGGTACATAGGCTATCATATAGATAAGGCTAACCTTTTGCAAGCTTCCACCGTGATAGAGAAACATAGAGCGACCAAGAATACAGCATTCACCAAAGCGCCGAGTACTTCGGCTCTCGCCCAACCGAATGTATTTTTCGACCATTTCTTCGGCGACATCTAACCAAATAAACATCGTAAACAATCATCGATAACTGGGGTATAAAGTTCTTAATTAACTCATCTCAAATTACCCGGATACTCACCTTAACCGATAAGAACGCGACCACCAGAGCCGCAACGTCGCTCAACATATGAAAACTGTCCGCTATCAACGCCATAGAATTGGTGAGATATCCTACGAGTATCTCTACGATAAAAAAGAATGTCGTCAACCAGAACATGGAGATGAGCCGGCATCGTTTTCCGGAGAATTTGCCCATTTTCAGTGGACTTGATCGCTGAAATGTACACGAACAAATTAGAAACAAATTTCTTCACATAGTTACATAGGCAGTACGGGTTCGAGGGGAAGCGGCTCCGTTCTTACGGAGTGTATCGAGATGAAATGAGAGTACTATATTTATTTGACCTGATCTCGCTTATCGGAAGAAATAAGATTACAATCGTATCGAGGGTTAACACTGATTGAATTGCTAATGCACTCGACTCGATCACTCGTAAACATGCACGAGTACTATCGAACTTCGCTACGTCTGTTCAAGTTTACGAGGCTGCACACGGCTGCCGTTTCAGCGAATTCACGGCTGACAGCTGATCCGACTCATTCACACGGTACTTCACACGGTACTAATTTTCTACTATGATGGACTACTGATAAACACCTCATCACGTTCATGGAATCTAGTAACGACTTTGTAAAAATTTTAGCGTTCGCTAACACTCCTTGATATGGCCGCTTTGGTCACTAAACACTCTGTACGTGGAAATTCGAGCGTATTTCAAGGCGGTTACCAAAGTTCGAGAACTAAGAGCCGCGCCAGATTTTGATATGCTTTCTTTCAGTTGGACTATGAACTGTACGAGACGATGCTAAATTACCTGAAATCACTGAAGAGGGAGGGTTACAAAAACGCTATTTCCTGTCTTCTTAAAGCGAGCTTGACGTCTACATTTTACAAAATAAACGCACTTCCTGTCGAAAAATACGCGAATTACTCGTTCGAGACGACGTAGGTAACGATCGTGATAATAACAATAATGAAAAACAAGATTTCATTAATCGAACCGAAAACACGAAAGACCGAACAAAGAATGAAGTCCAATACAATTATACAATAATATTATTATACACTCCTGCAGTGATCGCTCCGATTATGTTCTCCAAATCGATATTACTTCGATACCACGACCGCATTCACACGAAAAAGAGCATCGCGAAGAAACACCAGTATACTCGACTCTCGAGTCGTACTCGTACAATACAATTGAAATACGAAAATCACGGCGAATACAAGAACCGAAACGATAATACGTACGAAAATAGTACTTCCATCAACAATGCTCTGGTGCTTCACTCATTAGGTACTACCCTACTGCGTTACACGTAAACTACTATCGAAGTTGCTGCGCGAGATGCAACGAAGCTTCAAAATAATTTTGTTCAATAATGAATATCCAGCTCGATTATTGAAATCGACGTAAATGTACGAAAGTCTTCGAGCTTTTATTAATAAATAACGACAATTAAAATTCTACACAGGTTTACGGTCATTCATCCGTTCTCAATATTGATAGAAAAACACTCTTTATTATTGTCGTTCTGTATCTTTTATTTACATTCTCACTAACTTCTATTATGAATACACACTGATATCGATCAGTGCAACCAATACAAAATATCTGGAAATGTAAAACTAGTACGATAGAGTGCAGTGTTGGTAACGCGGTAATGCATAAAGGAAAACAGAGTTTTTGATCTCTTAGAGCATTACACTAATAATGAGAAAAGAATCGTCGCCATATTGGTGAGGTGGAGCAATCTAAGCAGTATAATGAAAGAATTTTAAACATTAAACATCAGATACAAGAATTCTAACAATAGACCGAGTTATTTCTGATAACAACAATATCGATAGTAGGTCCAATTGTTCCAATCGCTTTTTTGCTCCCATAAGAAAAGCACGGGGAGCCAAGATCAGTATGGAATTAAATGAAAATTAGAAAGGATTGAGGAGAAAAAAGTTGATATTTATAATGCGTGAGATGGTCGGCTTTTGAAAATAATCATTTCTCCCCTCAATCCTGTCTCATTCTTGATTAATACCATATGGTCTATTAGTGATAAGCCCTTCATTCTGACTAATTCTGACCAAACCTTGCATTTTATGAAATATGATTTTGTGAAACTTGGTAGTACGGTACACTAAAGAGGTATTGACGACACTCGAGCCTATGTTCACCATTACTAATGTTGTCACAAGAAAAGATTTACTTGAGTGTTTTGCCACTATGTAGCGCCAATAATCGGTTCCCCGGTTACACATAGAGTCTTATGTAAATTCGCTGTTTTTAAAAAAATTGTAGAAGACTCAGTAGGGTTTTTGACCGAAATAATTATAAGTGGATAACGGTTATCAGTCCGGTCAACTTCAAAATTGAAACGGTCAAACAGTCATAAAGGTCAGGACCATAAGGTCCTCAATAGATCATAATCAGCGTGACGTCATTTATGTAAGGAAATTGTTAACGCCCTATGAAATCTTGGGAAAAGTAGACTGAGGTCAGCATGATTTCAGCCAGGCTGATTTTAACATGTGATTTCTCATAAGAGAATTCCAAGAGGCTTTTTTTGTCAAATATATCGATAATCATTAATATCTTAAGAACAAAACATTGTTAATCATAAAATAAAATAGATACTTCAACGTTTCTATTGAGCTATGTTTCATTCTTAAGATATTAATAATTATCGATATGTACGTGCATATGGAAAGGGCCCACTTGGTCAGTATGGAGTTATAAGTGGAGTGTGAAAGTAGATGAAATTCTGAGTCCAACAAGACCTTCTTGAAATTGTTAGGTCAAAAATTCATGTCAGGAAAGTTGTATTGAAGTTGAAAATTGGAGAATCGGGTTTTTACAAAATCGGCTAATAAAAATTGCATTATGGAAGTTTACGATGTTTTGTAAAATTTATGTAAAATGTTTAGACTTCTGGAAAAATTTGATTTTCTTGAGAAAAAAACATTCTGGAATGAAGGATAATAAGTTTGTATTAATTACCAGAGTGTAAGAGTCAAATTAAAAAAAAAAAATTGAAAATTGATCCAGTAGGTGATGAGCTACAGTGTTTCAAAGTTTTTTGTCACAGATTAAGAAATTACAAAGTGTCACAGAACAAAATATGAAGATCTCACTTTCTTATGATTTTGTTCAATTTATAGGTTTTATCTCATGAAAAGAATTCTACTACAGGAAAGCTGAGATTTTTTATACAATGATACATTAAAATACAAAAAATCACAATTTGGACCTACTTTCAAACTTTTGCAATTTTAAGAAGAACTGTGATCGACCAAGTGGGCCCTTTTCATATGCATGTATTTTATTTGACAACAAAAGTTTCCTTAAATTCTCTTATGGGAAATCACGTGTAAAAATTAGCCCAGATGAAATCACTGATCTCTGCAGTCTGCATTTCCCAAGATTTCACAGGGCGTTTACAATTTCCTAACACAACTGACATAATTATGGTCATTGAAAATATAATATTGCAGTGCTGAGAGGTTTCAAGAAAAATTTTGTATGTTAAAAACATCCGCATTTGAGTTATTCACATAAATTTGAACCTTTGAGGAGAGGTTGTCAAATACCATTTTTCTGGAAAACTCTGGGAGGTGATTGCAAATGAATAAAATGAAATATTTTTGAAAGAAAATCTGGTGTAGCTGACAAAGTTGATTAAATTGACATCACCATCAGAGCTGAACTAGAAAAAAAAAAACAAGAGTTTGAATTGAAAAAACTCTAGTTACTTATAACAAAATTAAAAAATCAAACACAAATAAATTGAAAAATGGACAATGTTAATAATAAGTAGTATTTTTTCATAAAATACAAACACTTTACTTTGCATATCAAGAACATCTATCATTAATATATTGTTCATTTTTGAAATACTTGCATGTTTGCAAACACTAATATTATCCTTATGAAAATTATGAAGGGAGACAGCTGCAGCATACACCTGATTTATTTACAACTCATTTGCGCATATTATGTATTTGGTTCATTGACGTCAGCCAAGAATCAGTCTATTGGCATTTGTATTACTAAATAAAAAACAACAACAACAACAACAACAACAACAACAAAAGCGTCATAAGATCACTAACTTGCAATCTACGCTATATTGAATGTTGATACCCTGAAAATGTCGAGGTAATTTATCCGGCCAGCAGGTGTTGCAAAGTTGCACTTAATGTATTCTTATGGAGGAAAAAAAGTTTGACAGATTTACTCAAAGTTAAATGTATCTAACAGGAAATTTGGTGCGGAATGAATTCACATCTCTTTATTTGTTTGAAAAACTAAATATTTACAGAGAAAAATAAGTTTGAGTGTCAACTCCATATAAGAGGCTATGTTAAAAATGCTGCAATGATTAACTGCAGCAATTTTGCATGTGTGGCAGCTAACTGCTTTTGGAATGATTGCATCATCTTTACTTACTTATTCTATCTTATATAGACATCAGCAGCTCTTACTTCATTTTCTGCAAGTAGGTATTGTTTAAACGCTACTGTTAAATAACTTATAAATTTAAGGTAAATTTTGAACTTAATTTCATTCATAATTTTGGTATTTTTTTGATAGAATAATATTTTATCCTTCCTGATTCTTTATAAATAATTTCTTAACCTTTCTTTCATGGCTGAGAGTTGTCATTAATTTGATGTTAAGATGCAAATTCTTTTTCCTTTTTTATTCAGACCCTTACTTTGGTATCATCTCACAAATGTGTTGGTTTTAAAATTACAATTTAAAATTTTAAATAATAATTACTTTTCAAATCATTGCTAAGCAAAATATTTCCTCTTTTGTAAATAGTATAGGTCAGCGCTGGTATAGGTAATGGTACTCTAAAATTACCATAGAGATTTTCATATATTTATGGTGCATACCATCGACTATACACGCACTAGAATAATACTTGCATTGTTGAGAAAATAGACAGTTTGTTGGATACTACCATAAGGGTGCGCTGCGTGTAAACCAGCAGAGTAAAAGAGAGAGAGAACATTCTTCCCTACACCCTTGTCTTAACACGCACTGCAATCTTGTGGTAGTATCCAACAACTGTCTAGTTATCAACAATGCAAGTATTTGTCTGGTCCCTGTATAGTCAATGTGACTGAATAGAACCATTTTCCAAAAATTATTGCCTAGCACAATCAATTTTTCATAAACTTGTCAAAAATGATTGCTTACCATTTTCAATCAGTAAACTAATGAATGATACAGACTTTTCATCTCTTGAATAATTGTTTAGCCCTTTTCCTACCCCTAACTGTATATCCGGCGGACCAGAAAGATGTTACCAGTTAAATGGGAGTTTGCGCTAAATCTACTCTAGCGCAAAAATGCAAAACAAGAGACATGTACTTCAAATCTACAAAATTTATTCTTCAATTTTATCTTCAATTTGCTCCCCTACTCAACTTTCTACAATTTTTCTGAGTCCAGTTATGGACCAAAATAAGCCAAAAAATGACAAATTTGCCAAAATTCTCAAAAATTAAAAATTGTTTTAACTTCCAAATTTTACTTGATTTGAAAGTGAAATTTAATGCTGATTCCAAAAATAACCTTTGGAAGCTCGAAACGGTGAGAATTTTTAATTTCTCATTTTGGAAATGTCTGTAAATTGGTCATTTTTTGGAACATTTTGGTCCATAACTTGGCTCAGAAAAGTTGTAGACGGATGGCTTGGATTAAATTCAGATACATACAAATTCCGTACATTTAAACTATACGTCAACGTTTTGCCATTCAACTGGTAACATCTTTCTGGTCCACCCAGTCTACTTCCTCCATTCTCCTGACTTTATAACTTTAAATTTAATATTAATATACACATAACTTTCTCTTAGGAGAGCTAAAGCAATGGGGAAAAATTACAAAGGTTGTAGATGCTATATAAACAAAGTTAAATGGATATGAAATTTTGCAAATCCTCTTTTTATAGGTAATAGATACTTTTTAACAAATTACATAATGATAGGACTGAGTTATTGTGACGTCCCTTGTTTGGCAAAAGCACTCATTCTGCAGGAAATTTGTCCAACAAGCAATTTTGCTCTCATGAGAAATATAAGCCAAGCAAAGGTCATCAAGTTACCAATTTATTAAAAAAGATGATACAGGGAATATTATTTTTTTTGGTATCTATTATGGAAAAAGAAAAATTTCATTGCCGTATTGTTTTTCATATTCAGTTGCTTAGTGATCTTTGCTCCAATGTATTTCTTATGGGAGCCAAATTGCTTACTGTTGGACAGATTTCATGCAGAATAAGTACTCCTGCCAAACAAATCAATCTCGATCAATATTTTTGTTATTACAAATAACTCAGTCCATTGATTTACATTCATAAAAATTACCAAAACCAAATTGACATTGGAGAATTTTCAATTTTTTAAAACAATACATTATCGCATCTGCAGACTTGCAAGTTGCACTGCTGCTGTACTATAGGTTTTGTTCAGTGTGACCAAACGTCCCATATAATTAAATAAATAAATGATATATCATTACAGAACGTCAATAAAAATGCACAAGAACGTGAAAATGAATATTTTCAAAATTTACAACAAAACTACACGCACTTGAGACTCGGTGAGTCAAGTTCTGAATTTGTGTAACACTATTGCCAAACTGAACAACCTAAATACTTATTTCTGATTACAGAAGATTCTCTTATAACAATACTAGCGCTATCAACCTCAAATAAAGCTCAGTTAGTGCTAAGTATCAGTCCATCTCTCCAGTCATCACTGACCTGTATCAAAATGAAAGGAGTTGGAATGATGTGCCGCCTCTTTGAATAGACAAGAATATGTGCTGACTCATTTTAATAATTCTAATAAAAGCTACTTCTTATATATTCTGTCTATATGGGGTTTAATTAATCAGCTAATTTAGAATTGTTCATTGAAGATTGTCAATTACGTATCATCTTCACCTACGTAATTATAACTCAGTAAATATCTATACTACCGGTACCTACTTTGCTTGAGTGCAAAATAGAATGAATACTGAAAAGGAAGGAAACCAACAAGTTAGTAATAACATATAATATTTTGCTAATTTCATCTATATTTGAAGTTACAGTACAATAAGTATTATAGGGGAAAAGATAGGAATAAATTGTAAGGGGAACATTATTTTGTTGTATATGTACTGCACTATACTCAATAGTTGTGATTTGTCAACTTTTCATAACTATATATTTTTTTCTTCCAGGTATGCTCAGCAACCACTGAAGATCACAATGAAATGCAAGCCTGTTGTGATGCATTTGTGCATACACCTTTACAAACAAAAACAATGGAATTCTTGAAACAGAATTATTTACAAACAGAAACAGATAAAGATGCAGAGTCTGAACTGCTTTATTTTTTAGACCTGACAATTCAAGGTACCTAGGTGAAAATAGTGACGTATCAAGTAAGTAATGATTTGCCAAGTTTCTCATTCATATTCCAAATTTTTTTTTTATTAATGAATCAACGAGGATTCAAAAACAGAATTGTAATTGCGTACCGGTACCTATCCTCTATTTTAGTATAGGTACTATAATCACTTGTCTAAATTCAAGTTGATTTCAATCCATAGGTACAATACCGTGTGTACATTTAAAAATAAAATTATTTTTGGAAGTATAGTCTACAGTTAGGTACCTATTCATTTGAATGCATTAAAAGTTCAATCTATCAGCACTGATAAGCTCATAAGTTCTCATTCAACATATATTCCTACAATGTTGTAGATTCCGCATTTGAAAGTATCGTCTGAGTGTTTGGTGAAACTTTTTGCATTCTGTCTTTAGAAAAAATGAAATAGAGTTACCTAAATAAATTTTAGACTGAAACCGCAAATGGTCGAGACAGACTACATTATTTGAGCATAGATAGTTTAAATAATCAATCAAATTCAAAACTTCATTATACAAACGTTGACAGAGAAATTTTATCACTTGACTTTATAGGAATTGTGAATTCTTGGTATCAAGAACAACAATTTTCAAATAATTGTGACGGTCTTTTGAAGTGCCTCAAATGTGATGGGACTGGAAACTTTAGAGACTTGATGATTCAAAAAGGTTTAGTTTGGTTGTTCGGCGAATACATAAATACCATGGATACAAAAGTAAGAGGGTAAGTTGATATTCAACAGAAAACATTAGAAATGCGAATTTTTGTGAGGTGCTCATCTCCATGTACATAGATCAAATTTGTCTGGGAGTATTGGACTGTGCCAAATCTGTGTTGCATGAATGTGGTGGAAAACTACCCAAATTTAGGCGCTTATACCAAGAATACTTACACAGAAAGCAAAGATTTTGAAATAAATAATTTAGAAAGGGAAATGTCTCAGACTTCAAAGTATTAATGATCAAGATAGTTCCTAGTAGCCTTCTGACTCTTAAGAAATTCTTCAACATGATGACCATCTTTGTTTCTTGCTTTATAATTCTTATAGTACTAGCGGTTCTTACTGGCAATCATTTTACTCCGAGGTTTTTCCCCTTTGACTGTAACAGTTGTTGGTATAATTACAAACTGTTGATTGGTTGATTGACCGTCGACTTTGATTTTTGTTTTACTATTGTTTTTATATTTATTATCTTCTTTTTTAGGGTCGAGTCCTTGCTAAAATCTGGTGAAATTCTAATGCTTGTCGCGCGTGGTAAATTTAAGCATGCTATGAGTGTCATTAATACCGGAGCAGTGCCAAAATTCATATTGTGGGCGTTCTTTAAGAATGAAAGGTTTTATGTATTAGCCGTGAATTTTATACAAGCTTTAGCAGCACATGGAAAAGAAACCAGGGACTTACTTGTGAATGAAAAAGCTATGGACCTATTGATTAGGCTTTTAGAGGATCTCAAAAACAACGGAGTAAGTAAAATAACTACCACTCAAATTCCTGAAAATTGTTTTAGCTTGTTGGTCTGTGTAAAATTTTATTGACCTGTACCGCATCAAACAAAAATATAACTCTAATAATCAACAATTTTTTAATTTAAAGTGAACAGAAAATAAGTGATTCCCGCAAACTCCCGATCAGCTGAAGTACTTTCCGCTCGAGTTGTTCTATTTTCTCTTTTGCACTCTCTTTCGCTTCCTCCCTCTCCACTCGTGTTTCACAGTCTGTGTTCACTGTTCTTTGTACTCATAGGTACATGATCTAACTTGATCGTTACCGGGTCGGAGTCGGGTGTTTTGAGTGGAAAGCGCTGACTTAACCACTCGACTCTTCCCACCTGATCGATGTTATTTGAATATTGGTAGTTATTATTCGAACATAGATGCGAAAACGTGAAAATATTAATTTACTTTAGATGAAAATTAAATGAGAATGATATTTTTAAATTTAATAAGTTCGTGAGAAAACAAACATAAATAGTTTAATCTGTTTTCTATTCACTTTAAAATAAAACAGCGCAGAGGCAGAAATTTTGAAAATATGTACATCTGTACATAAATTTTGATAAGTAACTAAAATGAACTTCAAAGAACTTATGTTTCATCATAGCGAACTCAACCAGACATATATATCAAATGTAAAAATTGTATATTTTCACGTCAAATCTATTAATCCACCGTAAATTTTGAATCATATGGACTAATTACGTATGTAGTATGTATAATTACTTTATTTTCAGAACGTTGAAGTAGAGGCAGAGTGGTTGGAAGAGATTCTTTACGCTCTATTTTGTCTTGTCGAACCAGATGATTCTCGTCCATCATTTGAACTTGCTGATCGAGTTCTACCTTACATACCTTGGTTGTTGCAATTTCCCCATGAGAAAGTATTAGGTATGTACAGAACAGAAAGAAGAAGAAGAAAACGCGGGGAACCTGTTCTAAGTGTATGATTTTACCCTTATTAGGATAGCCCCTTCAAGTAAACATACATGCAATGCTTCATACACCAATTGACCTAGGCCCTTCAATGAGCCAGACATGCAATGCTTCAAACAGTGTAAGTCCCCCTTTCATCATAATATTACAGCTTGCGAGTCGAAATTTTTCCAAGTGTCCCTTTTATCATAAATGCAGCTTGAGGTCGAAATTTTTTCAAGTCATCTCCTACCATATGAGCTTGGAGGTCGAACTATTCTATGGGGGGGTTTTCGAAAAATTTATCGTGAGCCGTCCAACCAAAAAATTGGAAAACAAATCGACTCTCAAGCTATACAGGGTGGATCAGAAAGATGTTACCAGTTAAATGGGAGTTTGCTTTAAATCTGTTGTAACGCGAAAACGCAAAACGTTAGACGTATAGTTTAAATGTACGAATTTTGTATCTCAATTTTATCTTCAATTTGAGCCATATCCGAAGTTTCTACGACTTTTCTGAGCAGAATTATGAACCAAAATGTGTTGAAATTTTACAGCAGGGGTTCCTAAAGTTGTGAATTATCAAAAAACAATTTTCCTGATTGAAAGGATCACGTAATCTTCAAAGTGTTCCCCGTAAAATTTAACGCTGAATCAGAATAAGATTCTTAAAAAATTCTGCAAAGCACCAAAATGGGTTCATGGGCCCAAAAAGGGTCAAAAATTCTCCAAAATGATCAAACCGCCTAATCTTCGAAGTTTTTCTCGATTCTGAAATAAAATTTAGCGCCAAATCTGAATAAAATTGTTAAGAAATTCTGCGAAGCACCAAAATGGGTTAATGGGACCAAAAAGGGTCAACATTTCTCCAAAACGAAAAAAATTGCCTAACCTTTAAAGTTTGTCTTGCTTTCAAGGTGAAATTGTGTGCCGAGTTGAAAAAAAATTGTTGAACTCTCCTTGGCAAGAAACAACAGGAGTTTTTACGGAAGCACCCGCCTTGATCATACACGGGGCCTCAGTCGATCTTTTACCGCGAGCATGTAATGGGAAACAAAGTCACCGTCATCATTCTCTCCTTGGCAAGAAAGAACAAGAATTTTTGCGGAAGCACCCACTTTGATCATACACGGGGCCTCAGTCAATCTATCTTGAGCCCAGGGATCATTCGTCTGCCTCTTTCAAACACGGGGTCTTGATCGTTCTCTTACCGCGAGCTTTAGGCGTAAGTCGAGCTTGATGGCATCATTCCCTCCTTCGGGTGAAACCCCGAGAAATTGCGGGCGTTCGTCTGCCTCAATCAAAGACTGAGCTGTAACTGATCACTCATCACAAGCAAGACCGAATTTACGGTATCCTCCCATTGCCTGAATCAAGGAGTTTTTGCACTTTGGCCCGCCTCGTTCATAGGTGGGGCGTTAATTGATCTCTCATTGCGAGCACGCAACAGAAGACCAACTTTGCGTTCTTTGACTGAAACAAAAAGAGTTTTCGCACTTTTTCCTGCTTGATCATACGCAGAACTCTAGTTGATCTCTCACCGCGAACCTTCAGTGGAACATGAATTTGTCGTCTCCCTCCAATCCCCAAATGAGGAAAATTTCCTTATTCGGATCTGTCACCCGACGCTAGTCGATCTCTCACTCCGCGAGCACTCACCGGCAGACGAACTTGTCGACATTACTTCCATCCCCTGAATCAACAATTTTACTGCAGAATGAGAAAAATGTTTGATTTTTCATTTCGGAGATCAATCTAGGTGAGATCCATTTCAGTATTATACTCGGACTCGGCGCTAAATTTTACTTCAGAATTGAAAACAACTTTTTAAGAATACGCAACTTTCCATCTTGGAGGAATTTTGATTCTGTTTGAGCCCATCATCCTATTTTGGTGCTCCAAAGTATTTTTTCAGCATTTTTTTTCGGACTCAGCGCGAAAGTCCACTTGAAAGTCGAATTAAAATTTCAAAGTTTGAACGATTTTCCTATTTGGGAAAATTTTGGCTCTTTTTGGGCCCATTAACCCCTTTTTGGTGCTTCAAAGAGTTTTTAAGCATTTTTTTTTCGAACTCAGCGAGAAAATTCAATTGAAAATCGATTTAAAATTTGAAAGTTCGAACGATTTCCCAATTTGGGGAAATTTTTGGCCCTTTTTTCGACCCATTAACCCATTTTGGTGCTTCGAGGAATTTGTCAAGTATTTTTTTCGGACTCAGCGCAAAATGCACCTTGACAATTGAATTAAAATTTGAAAGTTTGAACGACTTACCAATTTGGGGAAATTTTGGCTCTTTTTGGGCCCATTAACCCCTTTTTGGTGCTTCGAAGAACTTTTCAAGCTTTTTTTTTTTTCGGACTCAGTACAAAATTCCACTTGAAAATCGAATTAAAATTTGAGAGTTGGAACAGTTCTCCTTTTTTGGGCCCATTAACTCATTTTGGTGCTTCTTAGGATTATGTTACTATTTTTCTCGTTTTTCCCGTCTAAATTCACTTAAGAAACAGGAATTTGATTATTAAAATTTTCGAAATTCAGCTCAATACTGTAAATCAATTAATTTTCAAGCCCTATTTTGGGAACCCTGGCGATTTAGTGAATTTTCGGCACATTTCAGTCCATAACTCGGCTCAGAAAAGTCGTAGAAACTTTGGATATGGCTTAAATTAAAGATAAAATTGAGATACAAAATTCGTACACTTGAACTATACGTCTAACGTTTTGCGTTTTCGCGCTACAACAGATTTAGCGCAAACTCCCATTTAATTGGTAAGATCTTTCTGGTCCACCCTGTATATTTCTAAGTCCCTAAAATAGGTCAAGGTCACTGATGACGACCTACGGCTTATATTAGGTTTTAGCCTCCTTTATACTAGTTTTCTACCAAGTCTGGACTTTCTTGAATTTTCAATACCAAAACCAATTTCACTCACAGAAAAAATTCCCTGCTTCCTCGTTTTACTTCACTTCGTTAAGGATAAATAGCTTGGAGATGGAAATTTTTCCAAGGCTTCCCTTTCATCATACACAGCTTGATGTCGACATTTTTCCAAGTCTCAAGTTTTGTCGGACGGCGCCCTTCTTCAAATTACTCCTTTATAGAACAGGTTCCCTGTTAGAGACAACTAAATAGATAGATCGTACCACAAATAGACATATTGAGTTTGATGTTGCTTTCCTACGGTTTTCTATTGAATCACAGGGTACACAGGTCGTATACTCTCGTTTTCGATTCAGAACTTAGATGAAGTGGAAGTCATGATTTCGAGTGATAAAAACACATATATAGGTCATTCATTTTCACAAATGAGGGCGATATTAGACAAGGAAAGAAATAGGCCTAACGTTATTTTGCAGATATTGAGAACTATGTATCACAGTATGTTTATAAAAGTCGACGAAGTAAGTCTTTTATTTATCATAATTGTGAAAAACTTAGGCCTAGAAGTAAAATGTTATAAATTTGGGTAACGATAACGCTTAAAATCAATCATTTAATTTTGTATGTCTTGAAAGAGGAAGATACTTCGCGTCAGGAGTTTCCACGTAGAAGCGCTATGCTGTTTGGTAAAGCTATTGGACAATGAAAATAGGAATATAATAATAGTAACAATAGTTATCATGTCAGATATTATCCTGGATTGTACGAGAACAAAAAAAGAAATTCCGCCTCTAATTAATAAAGATCTATTTGACTCTGTTGATCATTTACTAAAATCAGTAAATAAATGCGGAAAACTTGATCGATACTAATAAGGAGAAAGTATTTTGCAACTAATAAAACTTGATATTTGTAGAATGATTTAGAAATACAAAGGAGAGTAATACGTCTGGTTCAAATTTTAGTAGAAATTCTTTCCTTTGATCAGTTCAAGATTTTGTTGAGTTTAAACGTTGTTGAAAAGCTTCTCAATGTACCCCCTTCTATAGAAACGGATTCTGCAATTCTTCTTGCATTTCAAACATTTTTGAAAGTTCGTATTCCTGCTACTAGTTCTTTTGAAGGTTTTCATCGCACACAAAATCTTCATTCGAACTTTAATTTTTCCAGGTGAGTCGAAAATTCGGTATGGAGATGAGAATAAATCAAACCATGTTAATGAGAAGAATTATAGATATGGAAAAGTGGATGGGTCAAGTTTCAAACGCTATTGGTAACTTGACTACAATTCTGTAAGTTTAGAATTTTGAAATTTTTATTTATTCTGTGCTGAGAGGGAAAGGAGAGCAACTGTGATGCGATCTGCGAAACCATAGGATAAGTCGCGGAAAACGAAAAGTCCGTTTTTCATATTTTCTTATTCTCGAGACTCTCCCAAACATTTCAAGCCCTGTTTGAAGTCAATCGACCCAAAATTCGCTGATCTACAGCGTTTTGAAGTCGGTAAAGTTGAGAGAAGCTAAAAATGAAAATGTTGAGAAAACACCGATTGAAAGTTCGGAAGATCTTACGCATCTCACGTTGGAGTGAAATTTTTGAGTGGAAGTGAAAGTATACGTCGTAATTTTTCATATTTTTTTCATTTTTGCTTGTAGGTAGCAAAAAATTATTATGTTTAGCGACTTATCCTATGGTTTTGCAGATCGCATCACAACTACTTGTTCAAAATTTCATATTATCTCTTTATACTTTCCATACAAACAACAAAGAAATACAACGTCTAGTCGACATCATACTTCCAAATTTATTAATCAAGTAATTAAGTTAATAACTGAGAAGAAACGAAAATAAATTTTGAATTCTATATTTATACTGTACAAACCGCATCAATTATACAACTGCGCGAGCGCTTTCGACACCAGTTTATTTATTGCGAGCCGTATAAAACACGACTGAAGAGAAGAGGAAAAAATTAACAGAAAGAAAGATAAAAGGAATCAGGACGTGACAGGATCGACGCTTCGAGCGGATGCCGGAAAATAAAGCAACTCGGTCAGGAATATACGAGTTTATACAATTCTCATAATTATTACGGTGACGAATGATTTCAATAGCTTCCAAAGCTAGGCGTTTACGATGGGTACTTTCAAAATGAAGAATGCTTTCACTACCCCTATCGTAAGAATGACCACTCTCAAGGAGGTGAGTAGCAAAGATGGATCTATCAGGTTGTTCCTTAAGATGTTCATGAATACGGACCTTAATCTGGCGACCAGTCTCGCCGATGTAAGTGGCAGGACAGTCTCTCGGCCTTTGGTTTTATACACACTACTCCTTTCGAATTTGGGGATAAGATCTTTGGGTTTTTGAAATTTTATGGTGCTGCAAAACGCAGGACGGAAATTGAACTTGCGCAGGAGTCTGGCGAGCTCAGAAGAGAAATTCCCAAGGAAGGGTAAACGAATCCATCTCTCTTTTTTGATGTTTCTAGAGCGAGGGAGCGAAATAGTAGTATCCAATGGTACTTTCCTAAGTAATTTCTTACGAATAATGGATTCAATATTCAAATTGACACCGTTAAGACGAGCTAAATACTTTATGGTCTCATTTTCTTCATTAAAAGCATTAGGGAGGAGCGAAATATACAGGAGACGGTGTATGAAACAGTTGAAAGTGGCGTACTTAGAAAGATGAGCTGTGGATTGACATACCAGTGTTGGTGGGCTTCCTGTAAATGCTGAAGACCGTAAAAATTAACAACCGAATTCGGTCCATTAAAGAGGCTACTACAGCCTACCTCAATTTCCCTTAAAAAAAATTCCACTTCCAATTGAATTCCTATTCGTCTCACATTTGGTTCCTTCGGACGTGTTGGAAGACTTCACCTTCGCCCAAAATTTTGTCAATCTTCGTTTCCATTCGGACAACAAATTCATGAGTGAGAAACTTCACCGATGGGCTACTCAGAAATGAATGAGAGCAGAGCTGAAGCGATGGTATGGAGAGAAAAACGTCACCACACGTCTAGAGTATGTAACTCACTCAGAGCTGGTGGCCAAACTGAGCCCAGTCGAAATGGATAACCTCATCGAAAATCTAAACGAAGTACCTCTACCCATCGCACTTCCCTCAGAGAAAAGAAAAAGAAGAAAGTTGTTAGACTTTAGAGAGTAAGGGGTCTAAGTAAGATACAGATGCCAGTACCCAGAGAACTTTTCATCCTCCAAACGTTAACTTGAGTGGCGTTCAATTTGGAAAGAAGGAGGAGAAGCTCTTATCGAAAGGAATGAAACATAGTGTTCCCCCAGGTAGAAAGGATGATGTAGTCGCAAACTTAGTGGCAGACCTCATGACCCAGTTAAGAGGCAACGTAACGGCGTCGGAGCAATGTGCTAATTTAATCCGTACCCAACCGGTCACCAGAATGAGCAAAGAAACTGAGAATACCATAAAAAGCCTAAGTAAGAAAATCGCCGATCATAACCTTGTCATATCAGAGGCTGATAAAGGAAACGCCGTCACAGTTTTACAACGTCCTGCATACAATATGAAGGTGGAAGAGTTTTTGGATTCTAGTGGAGCCAAGATTGTGGAAAACTTCGTTCAATCGAAAGATCCGGAACACCGTGGATAAGAGTGAATACGTAATCTAGAAATTTTCTTTTAAAAAAGTTGTTGTTAGTCTCTAACCCTATCCTACCCCGCTTGTACGGGTTGCCTAAACTCCACAAAACTGGGGAACCTATGCGGCCAGTCGTCTCTTATATTTCTACCCCTTCCTATAAATTGGCTCGCTTCCTTGACTCTACTTTCTGCTCCTGTGTGAATTTTCAATCTCTCTTCTCAGTCATGAGTTCGCTCGAGCTCACCGATAAAATAAAAGAGGTTGTGATCAGCTCTAATTCTATCTTAGTATCTTTTGAAGTTACCGGCTTGTTCCCTAATATTCCCCTCCCTCAGACTCTTGAACGTATGGAACACCTCATGACCTTATGACGGCTGCTCAGGTGCCGAGCTTCTTTGTTTCTGAATTCATGGCTCTTCTTAAGGTCTGCTTATCTCCTAACATGTGCGGTAAAGTTTACAAATTCCCGAAAGATGTTGGCTTTCCAATAGACGCACCTCTCGGCTCTTTGCTGGCTGAGGTTTTTATGGCGAATTTAGAGGAGGGGGTCCTCCTCCCTAACAATGAGTTCGCCCGCCATATAACATACTGGTATTGTTATGTGGATGACGTCCTCTGGCTGTCCCTCCTGAACCAGTTCCTCTCTTTCATCAATGGACTGTATCCTATTATCAAGTTCACCATCGAAGTGGGAGGTCAGAAGATCGATTTTTTGGACCCCTCCATTTCTATCGAAAATGGCAACCATGTCTTCAGCGTTTACAGGAAGCCCACCAACACTGGTACGTCAATCCACAGATCATCTTTCTGCCCTCTGGCTCATAAATACGCCGCTTTCGTTTCATACACCGCCGTCTCCTGTATATTCCGCTCCTCCCTAATGCTTTTGATGAGGAGAAGGAGACCATAAAGTATTTAGCTCGTCTTAACGGTGTCAATTTGAATATTGAATCCATTATTCGTGAGAAATTACTTAATAAAAAAAAAAAAAAGAAAAAAAAAGAAAAACGAGTGGAAGCCCAAACAAAACAGATCAAGAAGAAGCTTGCCGAACTGACCCGGAAGAAAGAAGAAAGAAAGGAAGAGACAGCGAGGGTTGAGCACAAATTTGCTCCCAGAACCGAGAACCTATCAAGCGTCACCTTCACAGAAGAAGAAAGAAGACTGCTGGACAAAGGCATCAAGTACGTGCAGCCAGAGAGGCTGAACCAGTGTAGGCTTGAAAGCATGGCCATTAGCTGCGAACAAGTAATCCAAACCATGGAACACGACGTGAGACCAGAAGCCCGGACTAAAATTGGGAAAGTACTGTTGGTGTTTAGTACGTAAGAGTTTACTTACCCGAACTTACCCGTACGGGTCATCATCTGGGTGGTTTTGGTTCAAATGTTTTTCTTCCTAATTCTGCCTGAAGGTACCTTGAGAGACTATCAGATATCGAAAGGTTTATCGCGCCATACTTGACCGAGAATTAACTAGTAACTCCGCGAACGCCGTAACGAAAGAGCTAATATCCTCTGCGAGCTTACGCTCCGGGAACGGTCTCGATAGACGAAAAGTGGAAGACTGATTTGTCCAGAACTCTTGTTTGCCGGTCGTCATGTACTAATAGGTTCGATTAACTTTCTCTTTCAATCTATTGTTCGGTCTAAGCTCAGGTAAAAAGGGTTCTTCAGACTATACAAAATTTCACTTGTAGTACAATGAAATACGATCAGGAATCGTATCAGTGAAATTAAGCAGCAGATTTATCCAGACATCAAAGAGAATATGTGCCGAACCTATGACAGAACGCAAGTAATGCAGAGGAAGGTCACAAATCTACAAAAGAAGATCCGACAGAACAACCTGATTTTGACAAAGGCGGACAAAGGCAGCACGGTAGTGGTAATGGAGAAGGAGGACTACACCCAAAAAGTGGAGTCGTACATCGCAGTTAATGGATACCAAGAGCTGGCAAGGGACCCAACGCGGAAATACCAAGATGACCTGAAAGCTGTGTTGAAACGGAACAATGTACCCGGCAATGAAAGGACGCTTGAGATGAACCCGGTTGCACCAAAACTCATGGGGCTTGTAAAACTCCACAAAGCGAACCGTCCGATGAGACCCCTGGTCAACAGCATTCAATCACCATGCTACAAGATAGCGAAAATCGTAGCCACATTCCTAAAAGAAAACTACCAGTTTGCACCCAGACGAAGTATCAGAAACAACGGAGAGCTGATTGAGCAATTTGACAAGTTGGAAATCAGGAGTAACGACAAGCTGATATCCTTTGATGTGGTAAATATGTTTGGTACCATACCGAAGGAGGAACTTCTCACTCTGCTCAAAAACAGCAGATACCATGGGAACCTCGATGGGTCGAAGTACGCCAACATAGTGGAGGAGATCTTCAGCCAGAACAACTGCCGCTTTAATAACAGGTTCTACAGTCAGGAAAGGGGACTTGCGATGGGATCAACGGCGGAGATATTCATGAATGATATGGAAAACAAGATATTGAAGGGCAGCAAGTTCAGAAACTCGATCAAACACGGGGCCAGATATGTAGATGATATCCTAATTGTGTGGACAGGCACTGATAGAAGGGTGGACCTATTCCTTTCAGAAATGAACGCGATGAATGAGAGCATCAAATTCAAGTGGAAAAAGGCAATGAGACCATCAACTATTTGGACCTTACACTCACAATGGAGAACAATAGCATAGAATACAAAATCTACTGGAAGCCGACGCATACTGACACCATCATCCCAAATGACTCCTACCACCACCCCAGGCACAAGTTAGCGGCAATCCAGAACTACTGCTATCGGGCAATTTCTATCCTCAAGAACAACGAAGAGAAGAGGAAAGAGATCGAGATAGTAAAGCAGATCGCAGAAGCCAATGGCTACCGCAGATGTGTGGTGGAGGGAGTCTTTGGGAAAATGGAAACAAAGAAAGGAACCCATGATAGTATAGTGAGAAAGTACTCCGGATCGATACCATATATAGGAAAGTACACAAACAAGGTGATAAAGGCGTTCAATGGCTACGATGTAAATGTGGGTATCCAGAATAACCAACCCATGGTGAAGAGAATCAGCAATGACCAGACGGAACAAAAGGACAAGGAAAGCTTGAGCGGAGTGTACAAGCTCAGTTGTGAACAGTGCGAGGGGATCTATATCGGTGAGACTGGGAAAAAGATTGAGATCAGGAGAAAGGAGCACAAAACGTCGAGGGAGAAAGAAGATGGCAAGTCACTGTTTGGGAAACACTGTAATGAGGAAAACCACGATGGAGAGGGAATATTTGAAGTCATACATGTAGAGAATCGCACAAAGAGAAGAAAACTCTGGGAACAAATGGAGATTGGAAAAGCCAAGAGGAAGAAAGCCTGCCTCTTGAACAATGTAATCATATTTGACAGCGAAAAATTATTCGGCCTGGTGATTGGACGAGAGAAGAAGAACGGAACCAACCAATGAGACGGCAGGAATCCAGGTAGCCAATTCAAACGCAGCATTTAGAACAATAGATTGAACCAATCACAAAGCAGTATATTTTAGCCAATAAGAACATAATGTCATATTATTGTAAGAATAAATTTCTAAGAAGTGAACCAATCACAACACAGCATTGTTATCGCCAATAAGATCACAGTGTTATACTATAAAAACTCATGGTTAAGGCCTTGTTTTCCAGTTGCGACACAACTGATGATGGGATAACACCCGAAAGTACTCTTGTATAAGCAACTAATAAAGTAGATTTGTACAATTGAAAAACCCCCTTTTTCAGAGATAGATTCGTTTACCCTTCCTAGGGAATTTCTCTTCTGAGCTCGCCAGACTCCTGCGCAAGTTCAATTTCCGTCCTGCGTTTTACAGCACCATAAAATTAGAACGCCTCTTTCAAAAACCCAAAGAACTTAGCCCCAAATTCGAAAGGAGTGGTGAGTATAAAATCAAATGCCGAGAGACTGTCCTGCCACTTACATCGGCGAGACTGGTCGCCATGTTAAGGTCCGTATTAATGAACACCTTAAGGAACAACCTAATAGATCCATCTTTGCTACTCACCTCCTTGAGAGTGGTCATTCTTACAATAGAGGTAGTGAAAGCATTTTTCATTTTGAAAGTTCCCATCGTAAACGCCTAGCTTTGGAGCCTATTGAAATCATTCGCCACCGTAATAGTGATGAGAATCTTATAAACTCATATATTCCGGAGAATGACCTCATCGAGTTGCTTTATTCTTCGGCGTCCGCTCGAAGCATCGATGCTGTCACGTCCTGATTCCTTTTATCTTTCTTTCCGGTAATTTTTTCCTCTTCTCTTCAGTCGTGTTTTATACGGCTCGTAAATAAACTGGTGTCGAGAGCGCTCGCGCAATTGTATAATATAATTTATGCGGTTTGTAAATATAAAATTTGGAATTGATTCTCGTTTCTTCTTACAATTAAAGCGGTAAAAATGAACAACCGAATTCGGTCTAGGTCAATAACTAATGGACTTCTTGGGGACTTGGTGTTAGTCCCCATTAGTAATCCCCTTTCTCATATATTATGGCTTGATAAACGAAATTTTCCAAGCCCCCCTCGTATAGCTTTGATCAAGTGGGATGCGAACACAAGATCAACAGAGATCACTTAGCCTCTCCACTTCTACCCCGCACTCACCTATACGTGATGCCTCTGTCAAGATGAGTGACCTGGTGGAAGGTCGTGGTAGCCAATCCTGGCAGGTCAGCCAACCAAAGAGTGTATGGGCTGCTCAGTTGGGGCAAGTACAAGATCCAATCTCGGAAAAAGCCTGACTGAACCGAATAGACACAGGGGCAGATTACCTGTCCTCGGGACGACGGCGTAACGGCTCAAGCAGGCCAAACGGCGGCAAACCAAGCTCTAGTTATTGGAGCTACTGCCTATATTGCTACAGAAGTCTACTATTAACCCTAGTCGTAGCGGACCTCAGTACCTGTAGCAGCGGAAAAAGACTTTGCGCAGGCTTTCCCACCCCTCTCACCGCAGTCATACACATCCAGCTCAGCCAAATCACAAGCATCCAACTAACAAACAACCGCAAAATATGGATACGGCAAATGTAAAGATAAATTCTGGAGGTACACCCCGACGCTCGGATCACCGGGTCGGGGGCACTTCGTCACATCCACGGAAGATGTTAAGATTCAGAAAGCGAAGCTCGTACGAAGGAAGAGCGAGGACCCAGGGGAAATTTCATCTGCGACGCGACGTCTGCGGACGGCAAATTACATCCAAAATAGACATCGTTAGCCATGTCAGAACACACAACCAGCGGGCTGTCTTAGTGACTACTCCACACAACGAATTCGTTACGGGAGTCCCCCAAAAAGTCGAAATTGTTCCAATTTCGAATTCTTTATTATGGTGGGTCAGTTTTTGCCGGACACCTCACGGAAAACCATAGAAAAGGTTCCCTATTAAAAACCACGACCTTTCACCCATCACCCTATCATGAAACACACTTTGGACTTACAACTCCATCATATTATTAAAAAAATCCCTGTTCTCTGATCATTATCCATTAAGAACCCTAGACGAGTAGAAATCATTCTTTTAGGCCCAAGAATAGTCCGCACAAAAATTACACACTCCCACATAACTAACCCTCCATCGTGCCTCTACTACTAACAAAATAATTTAACAGTCGACCATTTTTTTTCCTGCCCACAACTCTCATCTCTCCGTTCTTCCGCAAATACACCCTCCTCACTCAAAAACAACCACAAGATCATTTGTGGTACCCTACAATACTTACAACTAACCAACTTTTACTTCAACATCTATTCATATTATGAGTATACTGTACCAGGAGTACCTACATAATCGAGAATATTGTTTGTCTTACAGAGGCTGTTCCACTGTCCTGTAGCAAATCTTGATTAAGTATGACGATCAATAATGGGATATAGAGGCATATTATAATGATTAGGAAATCTTTAGTGTAATTATTAGGTGGCTAATGGATCCTTTGATGGAGTAAGAGATATTTTTAGCTTTGTGTATACGCAATATTATGTGAATTTTTGAATTGGTGAATGGTAACTTCAAATTATAATAAGGCTTTTGATTCGAAAATATGAAAAAATCATTTATCTTGATCGTATAGTTATGACGTTTCTATGATGTTTTTATGATTGTACAGATATTTATTATGTTCATAATTGATAATAACTACCTGTGTTTGAAATATAAATTTTGCTGTAGCTATTTTACTAATGAAATGATTCGTCTCTATTCTTTACTATATTTTAAAGTTGATCTTTTGAACTTGTTTTGTATTATTTGCATTTGAAATAAATTAAGTTTTAGTTAACCAAACTTGGCTCTCTTCTATTTCAAATAACAGATTGATAAACAGTCCCAGTTGATGAGAAGAAATACAGGCAAAAATTCACAACTGATTGAAAACCTTCTTTAAATGACTACATAGGTATCATTGTAGTAGGTATTAATTTTAATAGAACAGCATTCAGTTACATTAGTCAGACCATTTATAATACAGTATCAGTTTTCCTCAGTTACACTGTATTGAATATTGATCTGCTTCAAGCTTTGAATTTATAAATGAAGCAAAATTCTGTAATGCTGAAGATTACGCAGGTATTATTGAAATTTCGGAGTTTGGTCAACCTACGCGGTTGGGGTTTTAAAGTTTGTTGCTAGATAAAAACCTAGAAGTTTCATTTGAATTTCATAATTCGACAATACTGAAGCGCAAATGTGGTAGGCACTTCGACTTTCAAGGAGGGAAGAAAAATGTCACCCCTGGGCTATCCTAGAATATGTTAGGCCTATGTAAATGAAGGCTATAATTGGGCCAATTTTTTTGGAGGCTATTGTAAAACCCAGTATAGTGTATGTTCGGCCTAGTGTAATGAAAGTGAAGGATACAGATCCCAAAGTAGCGAAGGTCGAAATTTTTTCAAGTTCCTATAACGTCATTTTCGTGACCTAAATTTCAAAATGACCTTCAGTTCTGAGACAAATAAATTTCAGCTAACTTAGAGTCGAGGAGAAGGATAAGTAAAAATAAAAAAGACCAAGTGAGACATATGGCCACTCAGTCTTGTTTTAAAATATGTACGATTAGTAATGAAATGAATTGGAAATACGGATGCCATTTCCATTTTGTCCAAAAGTTTTTCCTCGTCTGAATCGTTCATCAACCGATGACATGAAACGAACGGGAAGGAATATTCTTCCTATTTTCACCATTCGCGTGTTCTCTCTACGAGTACTTTACCTTAAATCTCATTTCTACGCTCGAAGATTCTTGGGAGTGACGTTTTCTTCTCGACGCAGAAGTACCAGGAGTACAGACGAACGATAAACTTTTATTCTCGTCCTCGTTCCAAAAATTAAATTTCCGAAATACTTGAAAATTTAACAAGTTTTACTCAAAATGTTGATGAGAGATTCTTCGAAGAAACCAACACGCGCAATTTTTCATCACGAGACTAAGACAAATACATGAGCAACGAGACAAAGAAACATTTTGCACACGAATCCTTATTTATCTTTTTATCGTTTCCTCTTCGCTTCGTCCTCCACTCTCATAGCCTTAATTGTATCGAGGTTCGTGTCTCCTTCTGTTCTACTATTTGCTCAATAAATCGTCAAACCTCAAAAGGTAAATCACCGTCTGTACGAAGTATTATTTGTTCTGAAAACGATACCATTTGTCATTTAAAATATTATGATACATTTCAGGAAGTACGTTCGAATATCTCGTCTGGAAAATAAAAAGTAGAGAGATTTTCTGCCATAGCCAAATAAATGAAGATCATGTTTCATATCTTTTATATTTTATCAGTTATCTTGAAATATTTTAGTCTAGGTCAAGTGCTCGTGAGATATTACTCGTTTGCCCCCTTACCTTCCTTGGCGTCGTATATAAGTCCGGTATGAGAAATATATTCAGCTGTCAACTTTTGTGGGGCTCACTCGCTGTATATATAAGAATGGAATGAGAAAAAAACTCGCTTCGCTCGTTCGCCCCCTTTCAGGGCTTCGTATAAGTCTGGCAAGAGAAATATTTTGAGGCATCGCCTTTCGTGGGGCGAACGAGCGGAGCTCTTGCTGTTGTATAAGAATAGTATGAGAAAAATTTTGAGCTATCCCACAGGTATACATTTGTACGCCCACGCGCACGCGGGGTTTTCTCGCAAAATTCTGAATCGCTAATCGGGTAGGGATTTGCACGCGCATGGTCTCTCTTAACGGGAGGGGTGTACTCGCGAATTTTCAAAGTGAGACAAAAGACATGAAACATGTCAAAAAGGAAAAAGAAAGAAAGAAACTCAATAAGACTAAGAAACGACCACGGGACAATCGACAAAATTCTTGATCATGCTTGTATTCAAAATAAGGTTTACTCACTCGCAAGGCCCCACAAAGATGTCAGTAAAATCACTATTGCATTGTATCTCACGGAAATGTTGTTACGTCATTAGTGTCTGGCTATCAATAATTCATTTAGTCCGGGGTTCCATGCAGGGTTGCGAGGTTTTAAACGAAATTGTTTTAAACAGTGTTTTAAACATTGGAATTTGAGAAACAAGCACCCCGTGCGTTGCACGAGGTGATAAGAGGGTCGGCTAAAGTTTTCTCTACAGGAAAATCGATTACAATTTACAATTAGTAGGCCTATTGCAAGCTCTCACATGGAAAAAATGAACATCCCATAATAAATAATTAAATGCATTAATTCTCAAATCTCAGTCTCAATAGTTGAATACTTATGAAAATAATAATTACTTGTACTTGAAAACATATCCTGTAATATTGTCAAAAACTAAGATCTTATTTCTATCCTTTGATGATGAAGATAGTTGGCTAATTTTTCGATATAATTCCCTAATTTGGTTCATAACTCAGAGAGGCAAACCCAGATTAGAAACTAGATAATACACTGCAACCGAATAATATAATTTTGATGATTACGTATTCACCTACACAGCAGTGTTATCATACCTAAACATTTTCTTCTATTTGCTTTCCATCAAATATGAGAACTACCTACAAACTCAGATATTGAAACTAGTTGAAACACAAACTGCGCTAACTTCAATAACACTACTGAACAGCATCTTATGAACATGAACTATCTAAAAAGTTTCTAAAAGTATTTTTCACGCTGAACACTATGCCGTTGACCGTTTTTCGCTATCACATCGGAGTTCCGAGTAATTCGCGTTTGAAAATTAACAAATCGCCAAAAACTGTACCTGTATAACACGGTATCATATCAAAAACAAAATAATGCGGTATGTTCCACAGCACGAAAATGTAGTTTGAACCTTATTCTATAACATATTTACAATTTAGAATAATCGCTCAATTCTTCAAGCAGATATGAACGATATTTGTATAAGACTATTTTCAGCTTTGAACGCGGGCCAATGTACGTCCTCGCGTCGCGACGCAGAATCGCGTGTTTCCCCGCATTTGAAGGTGAAAATAGTCTTGTACAATATTGTTCATAACTGCTCGAAGAATTGTGCGATTATTCTTGATCTTAAATATGTTATAGAGTAAGGTTCAAACTACATTTTTGTGCTGTGGAACATACCGCATTATTCTGTTTTTGATATGATACCGTGTTATACAGGTACAGTTTTTGGCGATTTTTTAATTTTCAAACGCGAATTACTCGGAACTCCGACGTGATAGCGAAAAACGGTCAACGGCATAGTGTTCAGCGTGAAAAATACTTCAAGGAACTCATTAGATAGTTCATGTGCATTCAAAGAATTTGAAATTTGTTCAGTAGTGTAATTGTAGCTTAGATAGTAGTATTCTCTACCATAGCCCATTCGTCTTTTCTGACACAAGATAAGGATGATACTACAAACTGCAAATAATGCTCACTCTTGTTAGTAATTTGGAAAGCTTCTGCTCCCATATACCTACATTCTTATCTCAATCACACTGCGCTGCCATTAGAAACCTATTTTGCTCACAAGAACTGCACCTTAATTGCTCAATAATAAGGAGTAGGTAATTACTATCACAAACTTGATTTTCCTGCTCAAAACCCAACATAGAAAGTAGGACCGAGTACAAACTAAAATTGAATTGCGGATTACAAAGCCAGGATATCACATTCACAAACCATGTTCAATATTTAATCATTCTATTTCCTATGTTTTTATTTAATTATTCATTTCATATTCCCATCACGTTGTAAGACATTCCCTCTCATTTGTATTCAATTTCATTCGTATTGTTTGAACCACCTTTTCAAGAATTCACATCACATCTTTTTGATTCTATTTGTAAAAGCTAACACTCAACAATTACTTAATAAGCAATAACCTGAAGTAACCACTGTTGAGTGCAAACAACGCTGATATTACACCCTTTCAACAATTGTCATTTTTGTCATGAGATAAGGATAATAAGTAGGTATATAACACAAATTGTAAAATTGTAGAATTGAAATCCCAATTATATAATAGGTAATACTATCACAAACTTCATTTGTCTGCTCAAAACTCAACAATACTACCTTTGTAATCAACTTCAAAGTACTTAGAATTAAGTATAAATTGAAATTCAAAATTGAATCATGGATCACAAAGCCGGGATTCCACATTTGCGATCCATGATCGACTTTTAAATCATTCTGTTCTACCAACCCCGGATTTAGGGGGGCAAGGGGGCCATGGCCCCGGGCCTCCACCAAAGAGGGGCCTCCACCACCCTCACTTTTTTTTGGTGGGGCGGAGGGCAATTGGGTAGAAAAATTTAATAGGGGCCTCCACCGCCGCTGGCCCCCGGGCCCAAAAATACTAAATCCGGGGTTGGTTCTACTACGTTTTTATTTGCAATTATTCATTTTAGTTCCCCATTGCATCGTAAGAAACCTCGTTTCATTTGTATTTATTTAAAGGAAAATAAATTTATAATTTGAACATTCTGTAAAATCAAATTTATTAATACGCTGATCAATGCAAATACGCAAAGACACAAGAAATGCGTCATTCACATAGTACCATGCATCTAAATAAAAATACCCACAACTTACTGCGTTGTGGACTACCATGCTGTGACGTCAGCGTCTTAACTTACACGAAGAAGAAAGAAACAAAAAAGTGATTACAATACGGTCGGCTAGCACCTGCGCTGGCGCCGACCCTAAAAAAAACGTTTTAAACGTGGACGGCACGTCATGAATTTCGAGTCACGCGTACTCACGCACAAGAAAGCGTGAGTGTCTACAGTCTGTTCCACGTGAGTTTGGTATTATAAACGATAGGCAACCCACGTCACTCACGCTTATTTTACGTTACGGAATGCGAATGGAATGCGGGTTCCCCGTGATTTATAATACCAAACTCTTGTGGAACAAACTGTAGGGAAAAAACCTGGAGAAACCCCGCAATAAGCTTTAGGTCTTTATGTTTAAAACGGCAAAATTTACAAAATTTGTATGAAAACGCCCTTTTAAACATGTTTAAAACTCTGTTTTAACCTCTGAAGAAAAAATGTCAATTTCCAACATGTTTTAAAAAAAAAAAAAAAAAGTTTTAAACTTGGAAAAAACTCAATTTTTTGCAACCCTGGTTCCATGGGTTCAATATGGGTTATGTTCAGTGTGACCAAACGTCTGTTCTGAGTCAAATCCTGAGTTTGCGCGACGCCTGAACGACCCAAATATTTCTAATGTGTAGAAGATTCTGTTGTGACTGTATATGTATACTAGCGCTACCAAGCTCAAGCAAAGATTGGCCCAGTGTGAAGTACCACGCTCTCTCCCATGGCCACCTTATAAAGAAAGGCCAGAACATGCAGATTTGGCAACGGAGGCTGGGTTTCTTAAGCACCCACTAACACTCTTTCAGTCCACGCAAACGCGTAACAGCGTTTAGCGTGTATTCTTATGAGAGAAAAAGATTTAGAAAATTAATAAGGAATAGGTAAGTATTTATTAAACCAAAAAATCTGAAATCATTGTGAGAGACGCATAAGGATGGTAGCTGAAATTAGGACCAAGTTTGAAGGTGATACAAGAATTTCTGGTATCTTAAAAATTTTTAGAAATGAACCCATTTTTACACGCATTCTTATGGAACCTTCACAAAAGTTGGCCTACTTGCACAGCACTGTCGTTCGGTGCATATTCCGACCTTCCTTTAAGGTAGCCATATCTCTTCCTCTCTCCAGTCGTCACTGACCTGTATCATAATAAAGGGGAGTTCAAGAATATTATGCTGATACATTTCAATGGTTCTATAAAAAATACCACCCCTATATCCTCCGGAGTTGAAAGCCAGAACTGTAGTTCCGGCTCTAGACCTCGGTTCTTTCCCTACTCTTTGGGAATCGTCTTCAAACTCCAGAGTAGAAAAAAACTCACTCCGTAACGGAGTTGAACGAGGGGTGGTAGGGAACCTGTTTCACGGAGCTCTGAAAAATGTATGACGTCATTGGATTGTGACATCACAGGCTTGGGCTTTGTAGCTAATATGGTTAGAAAAATTTCGACCTCTTAAGCTATACAACCGATATCAGTTAATTGGAAAGTTTGCGCTAAAAATCCACTTCAGCGCAAAAACGCGAAACCTTAGATGTTTTCTAATTAAATGTACACAATTTCCTCCTCAATTTGCGCTCTATCCACCTATCTTCGACTTTTCTGAGCCGAGCTATGGACCAAAATGTGCCAAAAATTGACTCCCCTTGCTAAGTTTTCCGAAATAAGAAATTGATAATTCCCCCACTCGCAAGCTTCATTGGGCTATTCAAGTATTTTTTTCGGACTCGGCGCAAACTTTTATACATCGATCCTCCCTGCACCTGTCCAACTATTAACTCTCAACACTTCTTCTGCACGCTCACTCATTGATGCCACGCCATGAAAAACTTTCTCGATACCTCCTATATTTTTTGACATGTTTCATGTATTTGCTTTGACCGCTACCCTGATTCCGAAATTTGCGTGCGTGCATGCGTCTATCCGTGATGACCTTGGGGGCTTGGAAAAATTCCGAAATCCTGATCCCTACCCTGATTTTGAAATTCGCGTGCGCGCGTCCGTCCATACAAATGACCTAGCCTTCATTATACTAGCTAACATTGCCCCCACCAGCTACTAGCTTCAAATATTCTAAACTTGACTTACTCGTACATACAAGACAAAGACTCATAAGCTTCTAGCTTAAAATATTCTGAACTAGACTTGCACTAGACGGAGAACACGAATGAGCCCCTCAAGAGCTATTAGCTTGCCTACTCAAGTCGATGAAAATTTTAATTTTCAAACAATTCTATCGAGAACTGACAAAAAAAATTGAAAATCGTTAGCTCCTAAAATTACTTTCTATTCATTTTTTACGAAGAAAATCATTGTAGGTAGGTATTTGAGAAAAACCAGCTTTTTCCATACGAATGTACAAGTAGATATAAGATGTATGTTCTAGCGCAGTGAAGCGCAGTGGCTAATTTCTCTTATTTTTCATTAAATTTAAAAAACCTCAAGAAGAAGCACAGGGAGAAATTCTCTCATTTTAGGGTTAATTGCTTTCATTTTGAGGCTCATTTCTCTCATTTTCAATATATTCAAAAAACCTTAAGAAGAAGCACAGGGAGAAATTCTCTCATTTTAAGACTTATTTCTCTTAATTTTCATTAAATTTTAAAAAATCTCAAGAAGAAGCACAGTCTCTCAATTTCCACCTTTTTCATCTAATTCTGAAAAGAAGAGTTCCTTATTTTTCTATCATTTTATCCCTGAAGAAGTCATCACAGTCCAACAAATTGAACCTTTGCCAGCTTTCAACTACTTCCACGCCAGCTTTTAACTATGAATACTGTACCTTTTGCAAGAGACTCTCAGCAAAGCTAAGGATCTTCAATTTTTTAGCGCAATAGTATACCTGGGACTTTGGAACATTTATTCCATTAAATTAACAGAAAATACACTCCAAAAAAAAAAAATTACAGCACAAACATTCCAAAAACATTCACACATCATTTTACTCGTTTCTTCAGAGAAAATCACCGATCTGGTATAAGAAAATAGACTTTTTAAAATTAGACTGCATATTCGTTCTGAGTTGTATTTCAGACTTTTTTCAGAGAAAAATCACCGATCTGGTATAAGAAAAGACTTTTTAAAATTATAATTTTCTAGACTGTTTCGAAAACATTCAGACATTATTTTACTCGTTTCAATCAAAATGATTGATATTCAACCTTTCTCTCTCTGTTTCTCACGTAGGAGTTGAGACCTACCTTTTTTAATCTTGATAAAAATGGTGTTATTGAAAAGAAAGTATAAAACTTATAAGTAAATCTAGTCTACAAATGTTTATTGACTTAGAAAAGATGAATACTTGTGAGAGCTACATTCCGACTCTCCTAAAATACGAGAAATTTATAAGAAATTTCCTTCTAGCGCACTTCCTAATTTCTCTAGCGCAGAGCACAATTTACTCATTTTTCAACCTCTCCAAAAATCCTAGAAATATTTTAATTTTTCTTCGTGAATATTTAGTTGTATCATTCGATCGGTGTATGACACATATTTCTTCTCATACTCGATCGGTGTATGACACATATTTCTTCTCGTACTCGTAATCCTCGTAATCGTACACGCTAGTCTCACACGCTCATTCTATCGTTTGCATACATTATCTAGTTCAGTCCGCACATGCATTTCTGACTCATCACATGTTTTTCTCGTTCATATCTTCTCTCTTTTCAACGGATGGTAAAACGCTATAATTCTTTCTCTGTCTTACTAATAACGTCTTATGGACCGTACTTTCAGTTCAGTTCCTGTACAGTACATACTACATCCAATATGAATTTCGTATACCTACCTACGTCATGAATTTCTTCTCTTTTCAACACATCGCAAAACGTTATAATTCTTTCTCTGTCTTACTAATAGCGTCTTATGGACAGAACTGTTAGTTCGGTTTGTATACAGTACATCCAGTATGAATTTTGTATACCTACGTCATGAATTTCTTCTCTTTTCAATGCATAGCAAAACGTTATAATTCTTTCTCTGTCTTACCAATAGCGTCTTATGAACAGAACTGTTAGTTCAGTCTGTTCAATGTTGACTTGTGTTCGTCATGTCCACGCTATCGAAATACACGTATGATGATGGTACGTAGCCGAGAATATGAAAAATTAAAAGTTTCACAACGTATAATCGCGGGTTATCGGGTTACATCATACTTTTGATTCTCGGATCCCATGATAATTCATACACTCACCGTTGCATAATGAGACTAGATTAACTAGAGCCTATCCATATTATCAGTGGAAGCCTGCATGCTGATTATAGCCAGTCAAATAACTCATCTAACGTATTCAAGCAGTACCACACAAGCAGCAAGAATCTCTCAATCGTCTTTACGCAACAAGAAACATGAAACTCACAACAACTGAGCTTATACTCGTAGCCATTTTCTCGTCTGTAATTAATCCTGGTGCCACAGACGATGAAGCAGATTGTGTTCGTTGGCAGAACTCAACGGAAATCAACGCAATGGAAATCAACGCAACGGAAATCAACGCAACGGAAACCAACCCAACAGAAACCAGCCCAACTACACCGTCGTTGTCTATGAATCCTCATCACCGTCCATCATCACCCTTACTTCCTCTACCAGTTGGTCACGACACCTTTGACGAAATTCGAAATAAGAAGAAACTTTTTGTGGACAAGACACCGTACATAAGCAAATTGATTGAGGATCGTGATTCTAAGTTATTTGTACTCACACGTCCGAAGCGATTCGGCAAATCAGTATTTTTGCAAATGATTCGTCGGTTTCTGGAGGGAGAAGAAAAATTCTTCGACAACACGAAGATCGCGAAGCGAGGCAACGGAATCAATGAGAACGAAGGATGGAACCCCTATCCCGTCATCTACATTGATTTTGAGGATATTCCCGTCACTGGAACCGTGAAAGAATTCCAAAAGGATCTTCGAAGAAAACTAAGGGAAGCTGCTAAGCCTTATGATAAACTTACAATCTCGAGTACTTCTAATATAGGAGCGTTGATCAATGGTCTAAAGGAAGCGTATGAAAAACCTGTCAGTATCCTTATTGACAACTACGACCTACCGTTGATGGATGACGGACTTTCTCCCAAGTTAAGAAAGCAAGTCATTTCCACTCTCGCGAAATTTTACGGTCAAATCCGAGCTAATGTAGATAATGTACGACTCGGCTTGGTGGTTGGACTGTCAGTACTCAACATAGTAGGTAACGCAAATGCCCGTTTCACCGATTTGTCCAATGATGGGAGATTTCTGTCGGCAATGGGATTCAACTCGGAAGAGTTTGAGAGCACACTGAAACCGTATGCCGAGAAGTTTGTGCACCCAAACGATAAAAAGTTTGCAGAGAAGTACGAGCGGATCAGGAATGATTTCAGAATATGGTACGGGAAACACAGATTCTCTCATCGTGATAATAGAACACAATTATTTAACCCAGCATCGATATGCGCATGTTTGAAGAACCGTGAATTTCGTGATTACATGGGCAATTCACTCATTATTCCAGAGCTACGAACGTTGTTTGAAAAATACGGGAAGAAGTTGGAAGATTTTGAACATTACGCCATGAAACGTGAATTACTACAAAAGAGCAATTTTGAACCAGGTAAAATTCCACTTCCTTTGTTTCTGCTTTGTACTGGATTTCTCACTGTTGTGGACTACAATCGTGGAAGTGATACAATATACTTGAATTACCCAAACCGTGAAATTAAACAAGTGCTTACCAGTAGACTACCGGAAGAACTGATGGGAAAAGATGATAAAGGTAAAACAAGATTGAAAAATGCTCTTGAACAGAATGCCATGGAGAAACTTGTTTACCTTCTGAATGAATTTAATTTTCGGGACGAAGTTTTAAGTCAATCGTTGAGAACAGAGACCGGGGAATTCCAGTGTACCAAACTGATATATAAAAGTTTGAAATCGGCAGAAGTGGACTGCAAAGAAGGAACAGTAATATATTCAATGGATGCACGCGATAAGGGAGATTTAGATTTGATTGCCACGACAGACCAACTGGAGCATTTCATTGAGGTCAAACATGATCATGATGCAGTGAAGGCTGTACTTCAATTGGTTCGTTACATTATTGAACAGGAGAGCGCATTTTTGGAACAGATAAATTTAGAGAAAAACACATTTTTGGTGGGAATGAATGTTCAGTCATCAAAAACAGCGACGGGTCAGACAACGATTGCTATAAATCAATGGGCTCTTCTTCCATACAGGAATAAGAAAATTCGAATCGATGAGTTTCGTACTTCATCAAACCTTGAGGAAGACTTCATCCAGGACCTGAAACATCGTCTGACGCAAATATCTTCTCCAGGATGTATCGATTATGTAAACTCTGATAAAATTGTTTGGTAAACCACAGAATCTGTATGAAGAAAAGATGTAGGTAATATTGTAACCAAACAATACCTATACTATGACATATGTCACCTACTGTATTCTCATTACATGTAGTAGACATGTCTTTGTGATGAGAATTCTCTAATTAATGATGTTATAAAATCTATGTTGGATGCTTTATAATCTTTTGGAAACCAGCAAATCTCCATTTAAACCCTTCTCTTTAAAAGGAAAAATTCTTTTTTCGTTTTTCCTGCTAGCCGAGTTTTGCATTTCTCAAACACATTCGATTCCTTCCGCGAAGCAACACAGAACGAAACTCGAACCAAAACGGTGGGTTAGTATACCCACGTGAAACTATAGAGCCTTAGTTTCGAGTGCGTACGGAACTACACTTCTTCGAGTGCGTATGGCGAACTACACTTCTTTGAGTGCGTTTCAGTGTGTAGGGAACTACACTCCTTCGAGTGCGTATATTAACGTACGTATTCTCGTGTCGATTGACTGAAAATAGCTGACGCTCCTAGTATGAGCACGTTGAAGGTCACTGCGTTTTATTTTATGATTGGATTTCCTTTAGTTTCTTAAAAATTTTTCCATGTAAATGGAAGTCTACAGAGATTCTTTTGTTGATAAAGATGAATTTGATTTTGAGAATATTATACCATATTTCAAAGTTCCTTTTGATAGAACAAGATCAAATTATGAAACTTTAATGGACCCGCTTTCTGATAAAATTCAACATTTACCTGAAGACAAAAAGAAAAAGTATAGTAAACTAATGATAAATATTATTGCTCACTTAAGTGTTTTATCTAGAATGGTGGAAAAAGAAATAGAAATTCTAAATATGCGCCAGCAGAGCAGGCTTGTCCTGCGGATTCCTCAGAAAGATTTTGAATCTGATGTGGAAATAAATTAGCTTTAGCTAAGAAAGCGAAGCTTTTGTATCTCAATCAGAGATTCTGCTTGCAGAAGCAAGCTTGTCTTGTGACGAGCCTATCAGGCGATTATGTACCTATGATTAAATATTATTTATTCAAATTAGTTCATTTCTTCTTCTGGATATCACTGTTATCTCTCTTTTGAGTGTCAAATTTCATACCAAATTATTATTTTTTATTTCTATAATTCTTTCTATCTGACTCATTTAGGTTAATTGTTTCCCACTCATCACCTATATCTGGAGGGTTTTCTGGGAAATTGTTATTTTTAGCATTAGAATAAAACTGATCTGGGAGATTCCTGGTTCTACTTTTTATATGACTTGATAAACAAAATTGACCTAATCTATTTCTAGGAGTGAGAATATTTCTCTTTTTTGTTGCATGAGGGATATTCCATAATTTCAATTTTTTCCGCACAAAAGAATCTGACACATTATATTTTTTTATAAATTCAGATACTGGATTTTTTATGAAATCAAAATTGATCATCAATTCTTTTATTTTCTCCAGTTCCATTTATGAATAAAAAATTTTGATATATTATGGTATACTGTACATAGTACATGGTCCATGGTTAACTACTCAATTTCAAAAGAAGAAATGGGTTATGTCAATTTATTAGTTTCAAATTATCCTGAAATCAGAGAATTGAAAGACACAATAAAATCATCGAGTCAAACTATAATTAATCAATTACATGAAGTTTATAAAAAAAATAATTTAGATTTCACAGAATTTGAAAATGAGAAAACATGTATTTTGAAAGTTACAAACTTATTTTTCTGCTTTAGAGTAATAGCTGCAGTTAATAAAGCAGGAGGTCAATTAAAGAGATTATCTCATGCTAATAATCAAGTAATGAAACAGAAAGATAATGTAATTGAAGAAAATAATGAAAGAATGAAACAATTAAATAAAGAACTAGAAGAAATGAAAAAAGAATTAAGTGAAAAGGGTAAAAAACAAGTAGAATCTATGCAACTAAAAAATAAAAAAATAATTGACTTGAAAAATCAAATTGTTGTAACCCCAATGAATTTTGGAAAAGCTAAGGCAAATAGTGTTGCAGAATTTACTGAAAATTTAGGACTTTGTTTTTCTGATTTTAATATTGAAGATGGATATATTAACATTGATGAATCTCAAATAATTGTAAATGGAAAGTATATTAACGAAAAGAAAAAAGAAATTGGATTGAATGGAAGAGATGCACCAAGAGGAATTAAAGATAATGATGAGATAATTATTAAAAATAAGAAATAAAGGTATGTTTGAACGGTTTATTTCTTGGAATGTCTTGGAAGATTTTAGACATAATTTGAACATATTTTATAACTATTTTATTCTTGTTAAATAATTGGAAGGTGGATAAATCTGCTGCTTAATTTCACTGATACGATTCCTGATCGTATTTCATTGTACTACAAGTGAAATTTTGTATAGTCTGAAGAACCCTTTTTACCTGAGCTTAGACCGAACAATAGATTGAAAGAGAAAGTTAATCGAACCTATTAGTACATGACGACCGGCAAACAAGAGTTCTGGATAAATCAGTCTTCCACTTTTCGTCTATCGAGACCGTTCCCGGAGCGTAAGCTCGCAGAGGATATTAGCTCTTTCGTTACGGTCTTCGCGGAGTTACTAGTTAATTCTCGGTCAAGTATGGCGCGATAAACCTTTCGATATCTGATAGTCTCTCAAGGTACCTTCAGGCAGAATTAGGAAGAAAAATATTTGAACCAAAACCACCCAGATGATGACCCGTACGGGTAAGTTCGGGTAAGTAAACTCTTACGTACTAAACATGGTCCTCACGGTCCGGGATTCCCGATTGTACGTGCCTCTTTCAACAATTTACTTGTCGAAAGATAAGCTAGGCATTTTAGGTTCGATACTAAAATATCGTATACCTACATCTATTCGTTCGGTTATTCTTCTCACTTTACAATACGTCGCTTCGCATACGCTTCGCATACGTACGTTGTGATAAATTTATAATTTCGTGATATAATTTCGTGAAGTGCGTACATTTCCAATGAGTTTGGATTCGGAAACGACTCCTCTTAATGAGGTTTCTCAGATGGAAACAGATGAGAATAAGACGGATGATAATAATACATCCAATACTACTAAGCAGTCCTCCTCTACCTCCAGTGCGAATATATCCAATGAAATTAATGACGTAAGTTCGAATAAACTCTCCACCTTAATCTTCGAAGTACAATTTATTCGTGATATTACGGATGAAGCTACGACCAAGGAAACTGCTAAAGCGGATTTAAACGATCTTTCGTTATTGAAGGCCCGATACGATAATATAGTAATTGTAGGACAAGGGCAAACAATCGATTTCAACGAGAGGAAAGAATTTCTTTCCGCTTACCGCGACGCGAGAGAAAAACTCTTGCGTATAGTTGGGATCGATAATACTTTGCCAAGTCCATCGTGTGGCCATCCGCAAGAAGATAGAATCTTCAAACTTCCTGCGTTAGATGTTCCGAAATTTTCTGGGGCAATAGAAAAGTGGGCTGCATTCAAAGCTGACTTCCTTCATCTAATTAGCGACTCTAGAATTAAAAAAAGTGAGCGCGCCAAGCAGAGATATCTGATGATGGCTTTACAGGATGACGCTGAAAAATTAATTCAGAATTTAAAGGAAGGAAGCTTCGAGGAGTGCTGGTCAATTGTGTGTCAAACATACGATCAGCCATTCCGTCGTGTGCACGCCCACTTAGAAGCCCTGTTTAAGAAAGGAAATCAGAGTCAGCCTCTTAGAACCCTGCTAGTTGACCACCGTCAACATGCTTCTGGCCTGCGTTCCGCATTAGACGAGCTGGAGATTTCAGCGTACGCGTACGACATGGTCGTAATCGCGTCCTTTTTGGACAAAACTTCTCCAGCAACTCGTCTTTCTTGGGAAAAAGAGGTCGGAAATAAGGGTTCGGGTCATTGTACCCTTAAGAATTTTTATGAATTCATGGAAAAGGAGTGCGGCGCTCTAGAACGAGCAGGAAAAGGACAAAGATCCTGCTCAGCCCCACCGCACCAGAAAGCTGGGTCCTCAACACCAATCAAAAGAGGAATAGCGGCAGCGGCGGCGTCAAAATCGAAACCGAAGAGAAGTAAGAAGATACCGCTCTGTGCGATGTGTGGAGAAGGGCATTATTTAAATAAGTGCCCGAAATTCATGGATATGAACAAAGAGGAAAGGATGAAATTCGTAGCTGAAAACAGTGTATGTCGCATCTGCTTATGCAAAAGTTGTAAAGGAGTTGAAACTGCAAAAAATTGCTCGTTTAAGTTTCTCATGTGCCCTTGTGGCGGGCTCCACAACGGTATGTTGCATCAGAGATCAAAGGAATCTCGCGGAAACAACACTGGTGAGTCTCTCGACTTATTAATTAACACCAATATTTTAGATGTTGATAGCTTTAACCCCGAAATGTCGTCTGAATCGAATACTATTTCACTAGGCTTAGTAAATCCTGTGGTCGCTAATAGCTTAAAGATGCATGTTGAAATTGAGGCTCTTTTAACCACGGCTCTTGTAAAAGTTAGAGTGAATGACAAAGTCTTAGAGGCTCGCGCTTTCCTTGATAATGGTAGTCAAGTACATTTTGCTACCACAGAGCTGGTAAAGATTCTCAGTGCTGAGGTAGTAGAAACGCAATGCCAAATTGACGGTATTTTTGGCTCAGCAGGGTCAATTGCTAAAGAGGCAATCTTAGTGATTGAATCTTGCTACACAAATTTTAAAATTTCAATCCCAGCATTGGTGGTCGATAATATTCTCAATTCGCATATACCAACTGATTATTTTGAAATCGACTCCTGGAGAATTCCCTCGTGGGTTCAATTAGCTGACCCACAATTTAACACTCCTGCGGGTATTAACCTATTATTAGGTTTACAAGTGTTTTGGAAGATATTAGGTAGCAAAAAGTTGTGCTTACGACCTTCGTTGCCTGAATTAAGGGAGTCAGAGTTAGGTTGGTTGGTAGCAGGTGATTTACAAGTCACTGCGCGAGCAGAGAATACCTTTGTCTATTGTGCTAAGGAAACTGATCACCAATTATTAAGAACAATAGAAAAGTTCTGGATTGTAGAATCTCTTGAAACCCTAAATCCTCCTTTCACTAACGAAGAGAAAGAATGCGAGCGCATTTTCACTGAAACTACGTTTCGACGAGCTGATGGTCGCTTTGTAGTGACTCTTCCTTTTAAGGAGTCACCCACAGTTCTAGGTGAATCACGTACGCAAGCCCTAAATCGTTTCTATGCTTTAGAAAAGCGCTTAGCAAATAACTCAGCTCTTAAAAAGGATTATGTTTCTTGTATGGAAGAATATATTCAATTAGATCATATGAAAGAAATCAAGGAAACTAGCAATGAGAGTATACCATCATATTATATACCTCATCACGCTGTGATCAAACCTTCCTCTACTTCTTCTCCTGTACGTGTCGTTTTCAACGCTAGTATGCCAACGACTTCTGGTCTGTCGCTGAACGATATTTTAATGGCAGGACCGGTGGTTCAGCCATCTCTCTTTTCAACGATGCTTCGTTTTCGAACACACAAATATTGTTTCGTAGCTGACGTTAAAAAGATGTATCGCATGGTACGTCTCCACCAATCATGTACTCCTCTTCAACGCATCTTTTGGCGTAAATCCCCTGAAGAAGAATTGAAGGTTTATGAGTTGCAAACTGTAACTTTTGGAACAAAAACAGCGCCATATCTTGCTACTAGGTGTTTTAAGGAATTGGCTTTGAATTACTCGGAGTCATATCCTGCAGCAAAATCGGTTCTATTGAATGATTTTTACGTCGATGACGTATTAAGCGGTGCTGATGATATCGATGCTGCTAAAACAATCATAAACGAATTGAGGAAGCTGCTAGGCCTTGCAGGATTTGAATTAACAAAGTGGTGCGCTAATGAACCTGAGATTCTAGCGGATATAGAAGAGGAGATTATAAAGGGTCACAGTCCTTTAATAATTGGAGAGTCAGAAACTATAAAAACTTTAGGAACCCTATGGTTACCTAATAAAGATGCATTTGTTTTTCGCTTTGCTAAGGAAACTAATGCAATGGCTAGAACAAAAAGAGAGATTCTATCAGCAAGTGCAGGCTTCTATGATGTCCTAGGACTTTGTGGTCCAGTAATAGTTACTGCAAAGCTTTTCATGCAGTTTCTATGGATTTTACGCCATGCCTCAACAGACCACAATAGTAGTGTAGGGAAGGATTTAATACAAGAAACGCGCGAGACAGGCCAAAAAGGTCAAATTTATTGCTGGAATGATGAACTTCCCGAAGAAGCATTAACCAAATGGAGGGAATTTGCACAAGGTCTTTATCTCTTAGACAATTTTGAAATTCCTCGCTTTATCTCATTCACAAAAACTAATTTATGCTTTGAACTGCATGGATTTGCTGATGCCTCATCAAGGGCATATGGAGCAGTAATTTACAGTCGAGTGATCGACAGTTTTGGAGACGTTAAAGTAAATTTATTATGTTCTAAATCTAGAATAGCTCCTTTAAAGCAACTTTCTATTGCACGTTTAGAATTGTTAGCAGCTGAATTATTAGCCAAACTAATTCACAAAGTTAAGATCGACTTGTCGTTAAATATCAAAATTGATAAAATTAGATTGTGGTCAGATTCTAAGGTTGCTTTGTCATGGATTGGATCTGAATCCATTAAGTGGAATGTATTTGTAGCACATCGAGTCAGCAATATTCAATCTTTGACTGTTTCTTGTATATGGGATTACGTTCAATCCGCTACAAATCCAGCAGACATTTTGTCTCGCGGAGCTTTGCCTCTAGAATTTGTACAGGCCTTTCTGTGGCATAGTGGATCAGATTGGCTTTCCAATCAAACAACCCCATGGTCAGATTCGATTGAGTACTTACCAAATAACAAAGAACCTTTAGAGCGTAGAGCAATAAAGGTTGTGTTTCCAGTGCAGTCTCAAGAAGATAATTTGGAACTGTTTTCCTTGGTAGGAGAGCCTATGACAGGGAAATTCTCTACAGAATTTGGAATCCGTCAAGGATTCGTCAGACTAGTACGACTAGTAGCGCTCTTGCTTAGGTTCTTACTGAATTGTTCTTCAGTACAGAAACACTTTCCAAAAGGCACTGGCATTTTAAAGCCTTACGAATTTCGTAATGCCATAACTTGTCTTATTAAAATTGCTCAAAAGGAAAACTTTGCTCGTGAAATTAAAGAATTAATGTCTGTAAGAAACAGTACATCAACTAACAAGATAGAGAATAAAGAGAGACCGTTATTCAAGAGCAAATTAGCTAATTTAAATGCCTTTCTTGACAATCAAGGTATACTTCGAGTAGGAGGTCGTTTAGAGAATGCAGAACTTTCATACGATGAAAGACATCCAATTATTCTTCATTCTCATCATAAATTGGCAAAACTTATAGTGTGGCATGAGCATTTAGCCCATTTACATGCTGGGCCACGACTTTTAAAGTCTGTAGTGCGTAGACGTTATTGGATTCTTGGCTTAAGTAATTTAGTCAAAAAATGTCTAATAAAATGTCACACTTGCATCACTCTAAAAGCTAAGACACAGGAACAAATAATGGCTAATTTACCTAAGCAGAGATTAGTTCTATTTAAAGTAGCTTTCAATGTGACAGGAGTTGACTATGCTGGTCCATTTTCCATCATTGGCAAGGGAGGGAGGCACAAAGTTTTTGTTAAGGCTTACGTAGCAGTATTTGTCTGTTTCACGACGAAGGCGGTTCATCTGGAACTTGTTTCAGATTTAACCAGTCAAGCATTCTTGGCTGTACTAACCCGCTTTATTTCTCGTCGAGGCATCCCAGCCGAAATACATTCGGACAATGGCACAACCTTTGTTGGTGCTAATACAGAGCTACAGAAGTTATATAGCTTCCTAGATGAAAATGCAGAAACCATTAATAACTTTGCCGTTGAAAAGGGAATCTCTTGGCATTTTATTCCCGCAAGCACTCCTCATTTTGGGGGTATTTGGGAATCAGCCGTAAAGTCTATGAAAGCTCACCTGAAATCAGTTTTATTGAATAGAACGTTTACTTTTGAAGAGTATACAACTTTGCTGACCCAAATAGAGGCTTGTCTTAACTCACGCCCTCTTACACCTCAATCATCTGATCCAGATGATCTAGGAGTTCTGACTCCAGGTCATTTCCTAGTTGGAGGTCCTCTTACAGCACTTCCTAATGAGTCTCTAACTGATATTCCAGAAAATAGAGTCAAACTCTATAAACGACGTGAGCAAGTCGTACAATTTTTCTGGAAACGTTGGTCAAGTGAATATCTTAATACGCTTCAACAACGTAACAAGTGGAGAGCTGTTAAGGATGAATTAAAGGTAAATGACCTTGTTCTTATTAAAGAGGACAATACGCCTCCAGCGACATGGAAAAGAGGTAGAATTCAAACTTTACACCCAGGTTCAGACGGTCTCAGTAGAGTAGTAACCCTCAAAACAGGTACAGGCTCGTTACAAAGACCAATAGTAAAATTGGTCTACTTACCTACTGAGTAAAGCTATCATCATCAATTAAGCATTCGACTTATGAGACTTGTTAACACTTTAACAATGATTGTTTGACAGATGGGAATGGAAAAGAAGCGGCAAATTAATTCTCGGTCAAATATTACGACAGTAAACTCGAAAATTGTATTGTTAAGAATATTATAACTCAGTAGCGATTATGTAATTCTTCGAGTTGATGTTAATTTATTTATATTTGCCTTAAAAGTGCTGATGGCGATACGACTAGTCAAGAGATGAACGGTACTAATCTCTCTCAGCCCTTCTCCTTGAAGAAATGAATTAAAACTAGACAGGTAGGTCTATTGAGACCTTAGCTTCATATGTACCGATGAAGCGGGACAGAATCGCCATGTCCTATAATTTAGATAACTTCTTTATCAAATATCCTTCCCAGTCACTGTCACAAAACCTGTCGTCGGATTATTAACCATAGTTTATTAGTACGAACTATCTGGTCAATCCTTTAGTCTCAAATCATTAGTGATTAGTCGAATTATCAAGTTTGGCTTAATGTAGCGAGCACATTGTTTGAACAGAGTGTTCAAAGGGGGGAGGATGGATAAATCTGCTGCTTAATTTCACTGATACGATTCCTGATCGTATTTCATTGTACTACAAGTGAAATTTTGTATAGTCTGAAGAACCCTTTTTACCTGAGCTTAGACCGAACAATAGATTGAAAGAGAAAGTTAATCGAACCTATTAGTACATGACGACCGGCAAACAAGAGTTCTGGACAAATCAGTCTTCCACTTTTCGTCTATCGAGACCGTTCCCGGAGCGTAAGCTCGCAGAGGATATTAGCTCTTTCGTTACGGTCTTCGCGGAGTTACTAGTTAATTCTCGGTCAAGTATGGCGCGATAAACCTTTCGATATCTGATAGTCTCTCAAGGTACCTTCAGGCAGAATTAGGAAGAAAAATATTTGAACCAAAACCACCCAGATGATGACCCGTACGGGTAAGTTCGGGTAAGTAAACTCTTACGTACTAAACAGAAGGTTTTATGTATCTATTTTTTATGTCTTGGAAGGTTTTAGACATATTTTGATCATATTTTGAGAAGGTTTTATGTTGGTTTTTATAACTTGGAAGGTTTTGAGAAGGTTTTTTCCTTATCAAATTTTTATTATAAATTTATTTCTCTTTAAATACCTAGTTGTATATAAGCATCTTATACTAGTTGCTTCATTAGTTGAAGGTCAAGATGGAAACAGTCAGCTTTGCTGAGCGGCTTGATTATATTTTACATGATACTTGCAAGTCAACTTGGTTAAATTCAGAGAACAGTGAAATTTTAACAGAATTCAAAGAATATAATGTTGATGAATTTTTACAAAAGTTGATGTCTACAATTCATTTGTTGGAAAATGGTAAATACTGTACTAAATGTAAAAAAATGAAGAATATAGAAGAATTTGGTAGAAATCAAAACTGGTGTAAAGAATGTAAGAATACATTATTCAAAGAATATTATAGTAAAAATAAAGAAAAAATGAAAGAAAATTTGAAAAAAGATTATGAAAAAAGAAAGAATCTAATGATATGTACTTGTGGTAAAGTCATAAATTCTGTATCTTATAAAGCACATCTAAAAACAAAATCTCATTATAATCTTCTCAATGAAAATAAGCTTATTAAATTTTTTTCCTTATTAAATATAATAATAAAAAATGAATTCCAAAAATCAAGTCTTAATAAGTGTTATAAGAAATGAGAGTGAAAAAAGAGATACAGATATTGCTCAATGGATTCAGTTTTTTAAAGTACATAATTTCTATGCAAATAAAACAACAAAGCAAATAGAAAACTATTTAAGGAAGTATGGAATTTATATAGCTTTTAGAGGAAGAGAAGTAGTTGAAAAATTGAATGAATTATATTCTATATTATTACAAAAATTATCTCAATCCAGATTACTTCAACCACATCAAATGCAAATTACTTTTACATTAACAAAGGAAGAAATAAATAGATGGCTTTCAGGAACTCCATTCAAGTTTGATGATGATATATTCAAGTCAAGTAAGGAGAATGATTTTAAAATTAGACCTAGATTTGTAGATGAAAATTTTAATAGCAGACATACACAATTTGAAATTCAAAATGAATGGGGAATACAAGACTTGGGAGAGTTTTTAGATTTTATGAAAAAACCTACTTTTGGACTTCTCAAAAAATGGATACATTTACATAATGGAATCAGAGCTAATTTCTGTATAACTGCAACTTATGAAAGGAGAGGATCTACAGTTATTGAGACTAATCAAATGTATTTACAAACCGAAAATTATACATTTCTTTGTGAAACCAACTTGAATGAGATGTACAATAACATTACTGATCATATAATAGGAAGACATGAAAATATACAAGATAATTCAGAGGGTACTCAATGGGTTTTAGTATCAATTGATAGCTTCAGAATTAATATAAATAGGTATGATCCACTTCAAGCTGGTTCTTACATTGAACTTCCTAAAATTCTAGCAAGTAAGAAAGCTATCATAAATGTTAAAAATGAGAATGATGATAAATGTTATTTATGGTCTATTTTAGCTGGTCTGTTCCCAGTAGATAAAGATCTACAAAGAGTAGGTAAATATCGACAATATGAACATATATTTGATAAAGCTTTGAAAGGAATTGATTTTCCTATGAAAGTTCAAAATAATAATAAATTTGTAAATAGAGTTAATGATCTTAATTTGGTTGAAGGAGGATTATCAGTTAATATATATCATCATAATAATAGCTACAAAATTTATCCTTTATCAGACATAACTAAGGATGAAAAAAAGAATCATATTGATTTACTATTTCTTAAAGATAATAAAGGAAAGACTCATTACTGTTTAATCAAAGATTTATGGAAACTAGTTGGAAAACAAACTACAAAAAATTGTAAAAAGAAATATCTTTGTAAAATGTGTTTGAACAGTTTTTCTTGTGAAAATGTATTATCTGATCATAAAAATTATTGTGGACTCAATAAACCTGCAAAAGTAATTCTACCTAATAAAGCTGATAATATTGTTGAATTTAAAAATTATAAACATTCAATGAAAGTACCATTTGCAATATATGGTGATTTTGAGAGTCTTATAAGGAAGCTTAAGAAAGCAAATCAACTGAATGTTAAGATAGAAAAACTAAGTAAAAAATTAAATAAAACTAAAGAGGAAGTTGAAAAATATGAATCTTATACAATTAAGCTTCAGAAGCATTTTCCAATTAGTTTTGTATATTATATTAAGTATGCTAATGGAGAAATTCAACAAAATCTATTTGAATATTTTGGATTAGATGCTCCAAAGAGATTATATGAAAAACTAAAAGAACATGCAATTTTCATTGCAAGAGAATATCTAGATAAGAAAATAAAAATGAAAGAATTATCTGAGACACAAAAAATTGAATTTGAAAATGCTAAAAAATGTCATATTTGTGAGAGAAAACTTGAAGATAACCCTCCCATGATTGAGAAAGATATAAGAATATTTAATAAAAAAATTGATATTATTTGTAAATCTATATTATGGATGAAAGATGAGGAAGATAAAGAAGATATCAAGTTCAAAAAGATGGTTAATGAAGCAAAATTGAAATATGAAAAAGAAGGAAGAGATATGAATACATTTTATATACTTAAATTAAAAAATATAAAATTAGAAGATGAAAAGAAAGAAAAAATACTCCTTAAACTTATTAAATTTGTAAAGAATACTGAATATAGAGATAATAAGAAAGAAGAATTATATACCGAACTATCAAAACTGGTGGAAAGAGTAAAATTTGAATATCATAATGAATCAGTAAATAAAATAAAAGTTCGAGATCATGATCATTTAACTGGTGAATATAGAGGAGCAGCTCATAGTAATTGTAATCTTAATTATAGAGTTCCTAGATTTATTCCTATTTATTTTCATAATTTTTCTGGATATGATGCACATTTATTTGTTAGAGAATTTGGAGAGGATTATAACATCAAATTAATACCAAATAATGAAGAAAAATATATATATCATTTTCTAAAATTATAAAATATGATTCAGGTTTTACAAATAAAAAAGATGAAATAATATACTTCAATATTGAGTTAAGATTCTTAGATTCATATAAATTTCTATCAAGTTCATTATCTGAATTAGCTAAAAATTTAAAAAGATGTCACTTTAAAAATTTGAAGAAATGGTTTAATGAAAAAGCTCCTAAAAACTTATGTGAAATGAAAAGAAAGTATTTATTTAAATTATTGAGTAAAAAATTAGCCTACCCTTATGATTATATGAATTCATTGCAAAAATATGATGAACGACAACTACCTTCAAAGGATAAATTTTATAATCTATTGAATGATGAGCATGTTGATGATGGAGAATATCATTATGCGCAAGAAATTTGGAAATATTTTAACATAAAAAATATGAAAGAATTTACAATGTTATACAATACAATTGATGTACTCTTATTAACTGATATTATGGAAAATTTTAGGGAAACATCTCTTAAAATATATAAATTAGACCCAGTTTGGTATTAAACCACTCCTGGATTTGCTTGGGATTGTATGCTGAAAACCACTAAACAAAAGCTGGAATTATTAACTGATGTTGATATGTTATTAATGTTTGAAAGAGCTAAACGAGGTGGAATTTCTCAATGTTCAAACAGATATGCAAAGGCTAATAATAAGTACATGGGGAAGAAATTTGATAAAAATAAGGATTCAGTATTCACTCAATATTTAGATGCAAATAATTTATATGGATGGGCTATGAGTAAATACTTACCGTATGGTGGATTTGAATGGAGAAATCCAGAATATTTCAATAAGAATAGAATTTTAAAAATGGAAGATGATCGGGAAATTGGATATCTTTTTGAAGTAGATTTAAAATACCCAAAGGAATTACATGATAAACATTCTGATCTACCCTATTGTCCAGAAAATGTAATTGATAATAATCAACTTCCAAAATTATTCACTACATTATATGACAAAAAGAAATATGTTCTTCATTATTTAAATCTCAAACAAGCTCTTCAAGCTGGATTGAAATTGGAAAAAATTCACAGAGTTATAAAATTTGATCAATCCGATTGGATGAAGGTATATATTGAAAAGAATACAGAACTAAGGAAAAGAGCTAAAAATGATTTTGAAAAGGATTTCTTTAAATTAATGAATAATTCTGTTTTTGGAAGAACTATGATGAATGTTAGGAAGCATGTGGATATAAAATTAATTTCAGAAGGTAATAAATATACTAAGTATGTTTCAAAGCCTAATTTTGAGAAATCAACATTTTTTGGACATAATCTTGCAGCTGTACAAATGAAAAGAACAATGATTAAATTCAACCAACCAATTTATGTGGGAGTAGCTATTTTAGATATTTCAAAAACATTAATGTTTTCTATTATAGACTAAAAGACAGATATGGAGAAAGAATAAAATTATTATATACTGACACAGATTCATTGATCATTTCTATAAAAACAAAAGATTTCTATGAGGATATGAAAGGTATGATTGATGAATTTGATACATCAGATTATAAAAAAGATAATATTTATGGTTTACCACAAGTTAATAAAAAGGTATTGGGTAAGTTTAAAGATGAAATGAATGGAAAAATATTAGAAGAATTTATAGGGCTAGCTTCAAAATTATATTCTAATAAAGCGTTTGCATCAAATGATGATGAAATGAAGAAAGCTAAAGGGGTAAAGAAAAATATTGTTAGAAATCAGATAACTCATAATGATTATAAGACATGTTTGGAAAAGAAAATAACTAAGACTATCAAACAAAAGATGATCAGGAGTATAAGACATAATATTTATACCATTGAACAGAATAAAAGAGGATTAAATTCATTTGATGATAAAAGATGTTTAATTAATGGACAAACTGATACATTACCCTGGGGTTATTATAATACAATAATACCAAGAGATAAATTTATTCAACATTTGAAGAACCTTAACAGTTAATGAAAACATATAAAAATGAATGATTATAAGAGTCTTAGTAAAACTAAGCAGCTCAGCTTTGCTGAGAGTATTAATGGAGAAACTAAGATTTTTCAATGAATTACATCAATTTCAAACAGAGCCTGATCTTTGATATAAATCTGTAAGAAAGATGAAAATAAATAAATAGTGATAAGTTTTCATACAGTTCACATTAGATAGATGAAGTAAAATGTTGTATGATAATAATATTAAAGATCTTCTTTGGTCAGCAAAAATAGTTGTTTCTTATTTTTTAATTGTCTTGGTACAAGACCAAGCTAATCCAGCGATTGTATAAATAAAGAGTTGAATATCTTGACTGATTCTTTCAAAAATATACCTTGTCATAAATCAACTTCAAATAAAAATAAACAAAAAGAGTGTTTGAAAAGATAAAATCATGTATAATTGAACACATAAAAAGAAATGATGATTTGATTGAAGAACTTCAATAATTATGATGATTGGGAGAAATTGTTATTAAAAAATATTTAGAGTTTAAACATGATGAAAATCTGTTAGTTAATAGAGTAGGAAAGAGTTGAAAATAGGATTAAAAGTACCTCCTAAATTGAATGTGAGCTGTAAAAAGTGAAATAATAATATAAACTATTACTATAGGTAGTATGATTGAGCAAGTAATATAGACCTATTCAATATAACTATGAAGATTCTTTTGTTGAATCAAATAAATTTAATTTTACCAGCATACTTACGTCACAGACTTATATCAGCAACATGAGCAGGTTTATCCTGACCATTGATAAAATAAGATAATATATGGATCCTTAAATTCAAGATTTACAGGATACTAATAAATATTTACCTGCAAAGCAAGTTTGTCTTATGGTATCAAGAATTATTGAAATTATAAAGAAAATTAACCCTCCTCGGAGTCAATATCTGATTCAAAATCATCCTCTCTTATAGGTGATTTATCATAGTTATCAATAGGTCTATCTATCTTTATTCTATCTCTTTCTCTCATTCTCTCCCTTGTTCTATCCTTACATTTTTGAGTAAATTTTTCATATTCTTCTTCATAGTCATTATAATTATCTTGCATGCTATTCTGATTTTCCATTTTTGATTATTTATATAAGTATAAAAAGTTGATTGATATTTCTAGTTAAAAAAATAATTGGTATTTATTTATTTTCTGTTCCCTGATTAGATTTATTTCTCAAGTTATCACAAGATGTGCTAGCTGATAGTAAGCTATTATCTGGTTCATTGATTATCTTAATATCTGGTTCATTTATTATATCTGTATTTGGTTCATCTATATCTGGTTCATTGACTATCTCCATATTAGGTTCATCTATATCTGATTCATATCCTAGATCAGCTTGAGGTTGTGGATCATAGAATCGAATATCATCAAAAAGTGGACTACCTCCAAGGAATAAGATTTCCGCATTTTTGATTGCTCTTATAACTTCCATATACTCTTCAGGATTTTCTTCAAAATGAACTTCATAGATATTGTCTTGGTAGCTGCTCTCACAAGTATTCATATTTTTCTAAGTTGATAAACATTTGTAGACTAGATTTACTTATAAGTTTTATACTTTCTTTTCAATAACACCATTTTTATCAAGATTAAAAAAGGTAGGTCTCAACTCCTACATGAGAAACACAGAGAGAAAGGTTGAATATTTTGATTGAAACGAGTAAAATAATGTCTGAATATTTTCAGAACGGTCTAGAAAATTATATTTTAAAAAAGTCTATTTTCTTATACCAGATCGGCGATTTTCTCTGAAAAAAGTCAGAAATACAAGTCAGAACAAATATGCAGTCTAATTTTAAAAAGTCTATTTTATTCTTATACCAGATCGGTGATTTTCTCTGAAGAAACGAGTAAAATGATGTGTGAATGTTTTTGGAATGTTTGTGCTGTAATTTTTTTTTTGGAGTGTATTTTCTGTTAATTTAATGGAATAAATGTTCCAAAGTCCCAGGTATACTATTGCGCTAAAAAATTGAAGATCCTTAGCTTTGCTGAGAGTCTCTTGCAAAAGGTACAGTATTCATAGTTAAAAGCTGGCGTGGAAGTAGTTGAAAGCTGGCAAAGGTTCAATTTGTTGGACTGTGATGACTTCTTCAGGGATAAAATGATAGAAAAATAAGGAACTCTTCTTTTCAGAATTAGATGAAAAAGGTGGAAATTGAGAGACTGTGCTTCTTCTTGAGATTTTTTAAAATTTAATGAAAATTAAGAGAAATAAGTCTTAAAATGAGAGAATTTCTCCCTGTGCTTCTTCTTAAGGTTTTTTGAATATATTGAAAATGAGAGAAATGAGCCTCAAAATGAAAGCAATTAACCCTAAAATGAGAGAATTTCTCCCTGTGCTTCTTCTTGAGGTTTTTTAAATTTAATGAAAAATAAGAGAAATTAGCCACTGCGCTTCACTGCGCTAGAACATACATCTTATATCTACTTGTACATACAAATATAGCCTGTTGTACGACGTTAATTTATATTCTAGCCTGTTGAATGAAGATTATCATGCACTGACTGTGTTAGAGGAATTGACTGATTAGACTTTAATTCTTGATGTACGTAACAAGAAAACAGTTCGTAATCACTTTCAACAATACGAGCATTGCATTATAAAGATAGAATCGAACTTTATGCAATCAAACATCATACAGTTTACATTATTCACTCAGTGGGTGTACCACTCAGAGCATCGATTCATCCTTAACTCAAAATATATTTTGCCTGCCTTTCGAACGTGCGTAGGGTGAAAGAAAATATAAAATGTAACTTGTCTTTCGTAAGATATTTACATCGAACACTCTTAATTCGGAATGATTATCCTTACTCAATAAGTCGCATAGCTGTTGACTCTAATCAACAACCCAATGGTAATTTAAAGGTCTTCGTATTTTTTCAACCGTTCACATTTATTCTCATCACCAAAAACAAGCATTTTTAGATTAATGTTCTTTCGAGTGTTAATTTCAACTTCTCGAATTTTTGAAGAAATTGGGGATCGTCAGCTGACATTCCTATTAATCATTCCAATAGTGATGGATCAAACATTTTTTGAAAATCTAAATTCTTACCATAGAATATGTCTTACGATCGTTTTAAATACTGTCCTTCGCTCTAGTCAAACAGGGAAAATTCCTCCGGAGATCAGGTGAACGCTAGTTTTCAATTTAGTTCAGTACTTCAAGGGTTAAGAATTCGATCGTCAGTCACTAATGAATTCAAAACAACTTCCTTTCGTACTCTTTTATAAACTTGTACTCGTACCGAAACACTTGTACAAAAATAAAAAATGCGTATTATGATTCCACTTTCGCATTTCTTTTACGAAAATTTAATACTTGAATTTTTCATACATCTGATTATCACAATTACCGCTTCTGAATTCTTTCTTAGCCGTTGACTTTAAAATGTTATTCAGGAAACACTTTTCCTAATTGATTTGTTTCATGTGTTGGATTGTGGTACGATATTGTAAGGTAAACATAAGTTGCAACCGTAAAAAATGAATGAAATGAAATTTGTGATACGTTTACGAGAACAGGATTTCGGTTCAAAAACAGACATCATGAGAAGTGTCTACAATGTGAGTGCGTAATTAATAACTCGTATTCAGCTCTCCAACTGAATAACAATCTACACTTTTTACGTAGGTATATTTTTCAAATATTATATGTATATGTTACGGTTAGGTTGTTAATAATGACGAGTTTTCCTTGTATAATTGTCAATGCGCGTTCTTAATTTTGGAATAGACAAATTTCCTGCTTACGTCATTTCTTATTTGATAAATTACGGTAATTTCAAAAAAATTGAGAAATTCACAATGAAAAATTAGAAAATTCTGATAACTATACACGAAAAAACAGCTGAGGTTTCCTTTTGAGGGAACTTTTGTCGAACTGTCAAAATGTTACTTGCCAGACGGGTGCGAATAGTCGTTCTTGTACAAACTTACACGGGTCTTCTTTTTCTTCTCCTATAACATCAAGGAAAATCTGTCAAATGACAGTACTCGTATTTTTCAAAATAAATATTATCAAAGTAGCAGCTTACTGGCGGCTCAATGAAATTTATAAGCGCGAATTCTATCGAGTCCATCTCAGAAAGGAGTTTTAATATTTGGTATGGATAATATGCATCGGAATCGTTGATCACTTTGATCAAGTTTTGGGATAAAATTTCCTTTTCTTCCGTGGTCAATTCCGCTGTACAAAGAATATATCCAATGAAATTCTCATTTCACGTATAAGTCTAACGAGTCACCATAAAAAAGGTTATACAAGCAATACTCACGGTCTGATTCGTGATTTTCTTGTGTTTTCTCGTGCAATGTTTTAATCCGCTTTCGGTCCCATTCGGAGCTGTCTGAGTCTGATGATCCAACATCGGAATTCTGGCTGTTTTCTGAGTCTAATGATCCAACATCGCAATTTTGGCTGTTTTCCGAGTCTGAACTACTCGCATTGGTTTGCGGGTTACTTCTTTCGGTATTTTCTGACCTGATGTACGTACATTAGATAGAAATTTAGAGCTTATTCTGTTAGTTACTGTGAATATTCACTAGTAATAAGAATGATGGCTAACTCACATTTCGAATGCCAGATCAATGAGGAACATTGTTTTCGATAATTTCATGGGCTCGTCCTTCATTTGAAAGTATTCTAGTATCTTCATTCTTAATTTGTCCTTGTCAATGGTTAGAGCAAGAGGAGTACCTAGTCAAGGAAAATGACTTCTATGAAACATAATTACATTTTTCCTTCAGTATTAATGATTATTGAGAAATACATACTTCTGGCTCTTTTGCGGCGTCGAATTCCTTTAATCATTACATTGGATCGGGTATCCATTAATGGTTTGAAAAACGAGAACCAAGGAGCGGATTCTAGCATTGCGAAAGAATTTCAAGAAAAACGGATATCAAGACATGAATTTGATGACACAGAAACTTCGGATTTCACTAGTGGATTTCACGTTTGTGAGTGTATAATAACAACACAAAAATTCCAAAAATGACTTATTCCTGTAAAGGCTGTAACAACGAATTCAACTCCTTTGAATTTATCACAATGTTTACCTTGTTTACATGTGGTTTACATACTGATTTCGTGATGTACCTGTTGTCGCGGACACGAGTCGGTATTTCACGCCACACGGGGAGGGAAGTTGATTCCGCGAGTCTTCGAAGTTCTTGCGTCCGCACGCTCGCGTTACGCGGTGTTGCATCTTGTATTCATGCTTTGGACTGTGGGTCCTTGGGTCTGTATGGACTTTGAATAATTATTTTCCAAAATGTTTTACTTGAAAAAAGACGAAGTACAAGAATATTTTTGGACTTCGAAAATTTTTGAAGGTAATTCACTTGAAAAAAAGACAAAAGTACCAGAATATTATTGGACTGATAATATTTTCCTGGATGATTTACTCAAAAAAACAACAGAGTCCGAGATTAATACTGGACTTGAAATATGTTTTGAGGTATTTAACTCGAGAAAACGATGAAGTACAAGAATATTTTTGGACTTGGAAAATTTTTTGGTATTTTACTTGAAGGGAACAACAAAGTCCGAGAATATTATTGGACTTGAATTATTTTTTGAAGTATTTTACTTAAAAAAAGGACAAAGTACCAGAATATTATTAGACTTGGAATATTTTCCTGAATGATTTACTCAAAAAAACGACCGAGTCCGAGATTAATACTGAACTGGGAATATTTTTCGAGAAATTTTACTTGAGGAAACGACTGAGTAAAAGAATTTTTTTGGACTTGGGACATTTTCCCGGATGATTTACTCAAAAAACAACTGAGTGTGAGAATAATTTTGTACTTGGAATATTTTTTGAAATATTTTACTCCAAAAACAACCCAAGTACAAAAACATTTTGGACTTGGAAAATTGTTTTGAGATGTTTTACTTGAAAAAACAATCAGTTATGTCTCAGAAAATATTGTAAGTCAAAAAATGTTCCAAAACTTTATTCTTTTTTGAGAGATCACGAGAAATATTCCAAGCCCAAAAATATATTCTGGTACTTTCTTGTTTTTGTAATTTTCTCGCGTAAAATATCCCGAAGAATATTCCGAGTCTAATACTATTCTTGGACTTTGTCATTTTTCAAGTAGAATATCCTGGAAAATATTCTCATACTTTGTTGTTTTTCTAAATCAAATATCTTGAATTAACAAAATTTTCCAAGTCCAAAAATATTCTTGTACTTTGTCGGTTTCTCGAGTCAAATACCTCAAAAAATATTCCAAGTGCAGTATTAATCTCGGACTCTGTCGTTTTTTTGAGTAAATCGTCCAGGAAAATATCATGTCCAATAATATTCTGGTACTTTGTCTTTTTTTCAAGTGAATTACCTTGAAAAATATTCGAAGTCCAATAATATTCTCGGACTTGATCGTTTTTTCAAGTAGAATATCTCAAAGAATTTTTGAAGTGCAAACATATTTTGGTACTTTGGTTGAGTAAAATATTTTGAAAAAAATTTTCAACAAAAATATTCTTGTACTTCGTCTTTTTTTCGAGTAAAACATTTTGGAAAATATTCAAAGTCCATACAGGCCCAAGGACCCACAGGCAGTCCAAAGTATGAATACAAGACGCAATACCGCGCGACGCGAGCGTGCGAACGCAAAAACTTCAAAGACTCGTGGAATCAACTTTCCTCCCAATGTGGCGTGAAATACCGACTCGTGTCGCAGACATGAGAAATAGTCCGCGGTAATAAGGCAACACTGTACAAGCAGTGCTACCTGATAAGAGGATCTTCGCTCTATGTTTTTCGTCATCCCTTCAAACCAGGGCTTGCACAATAACAGTTATTTTTCAGTTAACTGTTATAACCGAAATGAAAATATCAATTTTGACCGATTGACCATTAACTGTTATAATTGACGATCGATCTTGACCGATTGACCGTTGACCGTTATTTTTTCGGTTGTAACTGTTATTTGACCGAAAATTCTCGGTCTTCTAACAATGTTAACCGAAAATTTTAGGACTTTGACCGAAATATTTTTCAACATTTAACAGTTATTGGTCAAAATACAGCTTGACCAATAACCGATAACCGAAAAAATTGGGAGGATCATTTTGACCAATAACCGATAACCGAAAAAATTTGTGAGGTCATTTGACCGATAACCGTTAACCGTTAAAAAAATTTCGGTCGCAAGCCCTGCTTCAAACATATTGGAATAACAGAACATGTTCAACGTACGAGAGCGTTTATTGAAGTGAAGAGCAAAGCAGTAAAATACCAAATCACAGAAACAATATGGCTGATATAGTTACGAGCTACACCGCGGGTAACGCTAGTGTAGGAGTACAAAGGATAATGAAATACTCTAGCAAGCTAGTGGAAGTCTCTGCAGTATGGCAAGTATACAACTAGCGCTCTCTGCTGAGTACATCAACTTGAGAACCTTTTCTCAAGTACATAATGTGTAAGCTGATAATGATAAGCTTCTTTTCTCACTTACTGACTATCATCTTTTGATGTTCTCAGAGAAGTCTTAATAAAAAGTGTTCTAATGGCGTTTCTTTCATTATTCCGAGTCCGTATTTCAACAGGTTATGGGCCCAGTGCACGCCTTACTCAAAAGTAAAATTACTAAATACTGAAAGATTAAAGTCGTTTGAACAATTTTTAATTTTTGAGAAGCTCATTTTGGCCCATAAGTCAATTGAAAAGTGAGGTATTACACCTGTCCGTTCAGGTTTCCTTACAGGCCTATTTATTTATTTATTTATTTATTTGTTTATTATAAGATCTCTTTGTCCACGGAACGCCGTCGAAACTACCCGATAGATTTTTTTTTTAATTTTATTTTTTTTAATTTTTTCATACGGTGATCGTAAATTAATAAATCTATTTTCAAATATTATTATGAGTCGAATTATGGAAAGGCGTATTGTGAAATAAGACTTACACTAGATCCAAAAGGAGGATGAATGAACGCAACAACCTCCTCGTATAACATTAAATTATTCAATATTGCATACTAGACTTATATTTTAACCATGATAGACATGAAACATGATCTGTATTTATTTCGCTACGCCAGAACATTTTTCTTTCAACCACCAAATTGGTCTTCCTCTTCTCTAGTAGAATTCAAATGTTACACGTCAATATTAGCTAAAATGAAAAACAGGCACTTGGTACTACATCTATTCGAAAAAATAAATGTATAAAAGGACGACGTTTCGATGCCCATGCGTCATCTTCAGATCAGATCTGAACTTCGGAGATGGTACGGCCAACTTAACATCACTACCAGGCTGAATCTTCTGGTGCATTCCAGACTCTCCGAATTGCTTCATCCATGTGAGTTAGATCCTTTGATTTTATCCGTTAACGATAAGTGCCGTGATTCTGAGGCTAACCTCAGGGCTAAGAAAAATAAAAAAATGTCCTCCCTTTTAGCCTCCAAGGCTAAATCTTTCAAGGGTGACGTTATAGATGCCGATGTTCAAAAATTTCAGCCTCGCATCATAAATTGCAGTCGTATAGAATTCACTCGCGACGAGACTACTCTGTTGGAGAAAGGTTTGAAGTTTAGCCTCCCCCCCCCCAATAATGCCGACGCCCTTGCGCACGTCGTCACCGACTTAGCTGTCAAAATCGGTCCCGGAGTTGATACTCAAAAAACGTGCGCTGATTTGGTCCGTAACACTCCACTTCCGTGCATGAACGGAGGTGAGGAGGAAGCTCAAGGAGGAGGATTCATTGCTCACGAAGGGTGATAAAGGAAATTCTATAGTCGTTATGGAGAACTCAACCTACATTACCAAGGTCGAAGAAGTGCTTCACCAGTGTAAGGCCATTGAAAACACTGACTTCAATGTCCCTAAGTACATTAAAGAGGTTAAGAACGTTATTAATGGGAGTTCTGTTCTAATAAGCAAACCCGCGACTAAAAAATGCCTGCTTGAACCGAATCCAGTGCCCCCCTCCTCTATGGGCTGCCTAAGATACACAAAAAGGATACCCCGATGCGTCCTGTCGTGTCTTATGTCTCCTCTCCTGCTTACTCTCTCGCTAAATACTTGGATAGATGGTTTAAGTCTCGCATTGAGTACGAGTCTACTTACTCGATTAAAAATTCTGGTTCCTTAGCCGATAAACTTAAAGACCATTTACTTCCTCCGGGTACCACTCTATGCTCTTTTGACGTTGTCGGCCTGTTCCCCAACATATCGAGAACCGTCGCCATGCAACATATGGGTGACCTCCTCGGTCGCTTTAATACTCCTCACGAAGAGTTGCAAGAATTCTTTAATTTACTTAATGTATGTTGGTCCCCCAATTTTTGCAAGTTTAATGGGAAATTCTACGAGTTCCCAGAGGAGGTTGGCACTCCTATCGGATCCCCTTTAGGTTCCCTTGTGTCGGAGATCTTCATGTCCAAATTTGAGGCTGACCTCTTCACCTCAGGCCAAGTATTCCTGGATTACGTCCATTATTGGTACAGATATGTAGATGACGTTCTATGTGCGTGGACCGGTCCCCAAGATCTCCTTCGTGAGTTTCTTAAGTATCTTAATGCTCAATATCCCTCCATCAAATTTACCTTAGAGGTTGGAGGTTCTAATATCAACTTCTTGGATCTCACCATCTCAGTTAGAGATGGAGTCCACGAGTTTTCAATATATAGAAAAGATACTTCGACCGACATTGTCGTCCACGGCTCGTCATTCTGCCCTGTTTCTCATAAGTTCGCGGCGTTTAATAGTTTTATTCATCGACTAACCCGCATCCCGCTGAACCAGGCAGCTTTCCAAAAAGAACTCAATATTATAAAATACTTGGCTAGAGTGAATGAGGTTAACGTGGACATTGACCTTATGGTCCGGAGGAAGATCACGCGAATTGCCTTGATTCAACTACCTCCCTCCCCCGCGACTCTTCAGTCGATAGCAGGACTCGTTTCATTAACCTTCCCTTCTTGGGTAAATTTTCCTCGAAATTGATTCGCGCCCTCCGCCCCTTCGGTTTCCGTCCGGTGTTTTATAATCCTACGACAGTAAAAGGGCTGTTATTCAGGTCAAAGGACCCTATCCCGCCCCTTGGAAAGAGCGGAGTTTATAGCATAGCCTGCAGGGAATGTAATGGGGATGTATGTAGGCGAGACTAGTCGTCAGATTAAAATTAGAGTGGCCGAGCACCTAAAAGATTGGGAAAAAATGCATTTGGGCGAATCCGCATTTGCTGACCACCTTATAACTAGTGGTCATGGTTTCAGGGAGGGATCAGAAACCCTCCTCCACAGAGAGAAGGCTTACTTCAAACGCCGTGCTCTGGAAAACATTGAAATAATTCGTCATCTTAACAGCGATAATATAAATCTACTCAACAGGTACATTCCGGACGAGGGGTTGGTCGAACTAGTTTACGAGTATGACTCACAGTCTCATACTTCGCTAGTTCAATCATGATTTTCTTCTCCTCCGTCGTTGTGACTGTACTTTTTTCCCATCTCGTCGAGTCGCTTTTTATTTGTATTTACGCTTTATAATTGTTGTTTAACCGAAAGCGCGCTCGCGGCTTCCGTTTTATTTTATTTTTCTGCGGTTCTTGCAAATTGCCCTCCAGTTTACTTTTTCAAGTATTGTGGAGCTTTTCTTCGATATGTCCGACCGTAAGCTTGCGAACCGGATCAATTCTATTCGGTGAACGAAATAAACTGATAAAAGTACAGAGAGGCACGAACGAGTTATCGGTGTGTATGGTGTGTATGGCCAAGTTTTTAGTATCGGTGTTAAAATTAACGGTATCATATTTCACACCACTTCAAGAATTTTGCCTTTCTTATCAATAGAGACCGGATTTCTTGGCACTAAAAAATCAAAATTCGGCACTAAATAAGGCATTTTTGGCTTTATTCGGCAAAAACGTTTGAAAATCAGAAAATCAAGTCATAAAAATTGAAAAAATAAGATTAGGTCGCGAAAATTTGAAAAATACAGACATATTTGTACTTTTCTACGGAAACTTCTTATTATGTAACACAAGAAGGTGCTTTTCGGCTTTTACCCCCCATTTCGGCATTTATTTCGATTTCGGCATTTTTCGGCAAAATAAAATTTTTTTCCTGGCCCCCTACTACCACAAAACGTACTTCTATTTCATTTTTACTCATCTGCCTTCACAGGAACTCATTCGGCAAATGCCGAGGAATCCGGTCTCTACTTATCAATCTACTCACGCCCTATAATGGATACATTCTTAAAATTAAATCTATGATCGTCGTCTGAATTATGTGAAGCTGAAGGAAGGGTATTATTCAAGTTCTTGAAATCGTTCTCGTCCCGAGAGACGCTCTTTTTTAGTAATTGAGATGTATCTCCCGGAACAGTCCAAACACTTAGAAGGGGGGCAGTTCTGACTTCGACTTTTGAGAAAATTTTTTCACTATTGTTGTGTCGGCCGAAAGATATACTATTTTCAGACCGTCCTCTGTGGAGGAGTGGATGCGGGCCGCGTATGCATTAATTTTGTTTCCCCCAACTCCAAAACCGACCCTTTCGGGTATAATTTCATTGTTGGAAGAATCTCCTCGGCGAAACCCCTCTTCTACGCGGCACCGACAAGCTGCAGTGCTCCCAGGTACGCAAAACATTAAAACACACAACAACAACAACACCACTTCAGATGTAGTGTATGGTTAATAGTGACTAAAGATTCATGAAATAAATAAATCAAATAAAATGTACTGTCGAAATTTTCGATTAGTTCCTAATTATTTTCATTCGTAAATGGATGTTTATCCGAAACTGCAGTCGTGCCAGCACGATAAAGTTTTATTTATTTATTTATTTATATATTGTTTATTTTTTGGGGTGGTGCCGACAACAGCCTGGGAGCCAATTACCGCCGACACCACCCTTAGAGATCGATCCATGTTAATTTGCCTCTAATTACGAGAAAAAAAAAATAATAAGTAAATAATAATAATAATAATAATAATAATAATAATAATAATAATAATAATAATAATAATAATAATAATAATAATAATAAAATAATAATAATAAAATAAAATAAAATAAAAAGGTAAGTGGCCGCGCATGTACACACACACACACTCACACGCACACGAGCATGACCAGTCGTCGCGGTGAATATTTTGTGATTTACTTTATTTAATTTATTTTATGAATCTTTAGTCACTATTAAGATGAGACCTAACATAGAAAATCGCATATCCACTATAGTACATGGCTGTTTGAGTCCCTGCTTCTTCTTGCTTCAAAGGTGATTTTTCCCTCCTTCGTGCACATCTGGATTTGGATGGTACACAGGTTTCGAGTAGGCCATAGCGTGGTTCTGTATTTACCTATCCCATTCCCGGTCCACCTTCTTCGGAACCTAGCACAGTGGGTACCACGCTACTCGGAGCTAGCGCTTCATCCACCTCAATCTCTTAAGAGACCGAATAAGCTCGCTCCATTCACGCCTCCACGTCTCACATTCAAATAAGGTGTGCTGTGGTACATCATCCCGCCCTTGGTCGCATCGCCAACACGTTGCCGGCTCAACTTTCTCCAACTTCTCACGAAGGTATTTGTCGAAGCAGCAATAGCTGCTTAACACCTGCATCAGGTGATCGTGGTCCACTCATCAAGCTTGCTGTCCATTTCTCAAGCAAGGAGCGCCTGGCCTCCTGGTTGACCCGTAAAGCCTCATCTTTTTTGCTTTGAACGCCACTCATCAGCAAAGAGCTCGATTATTATTGAACGAGCTAATACGCAAAGAGCCTCTGTCAAGACAGGGTGGTAGACACAGACCTGTAAAGTATTTTAATTGAGTCGGCCCATACTGGAGTACCATAATATAGAAGTTCTTCCGAGTCCAAATTTTTTCGGGGGTTCACAGCTCGAAATTTTCTCTATCTCTTCTTTTTACGCTACTACCTATTTCAAAATTCTTTCACACTCATACTAGATTGGATAAGGGGTCTGATCGAGCGAATAACTCTGCGAGTCCTCTCCCAAGGAAACAGGATAGCACGAAAGTCAAAATTTTTCAAAGTCCCGAAAATATGCCTCCGGAGTACATCCCATGAGATTCTAGTAGGTTTATGAGGGAGGCTCTTATTATCATTTTCTGAAACGACATTGGCCGACAAAATTTTCTTTGATCAAATATTATCAAGTTGACGCAATTCCAAAATTGTTGTTTGAAATATTGGTCTTGCTATCGTGTTCATTATCACTTTTTTGTTCGAGTCGAGTCTAAAATACGTAGGCTAGCAATACTTTCAAAAGCCATTTACAATCCAAATCGAATACTTCGGATCGGATGATCTTCTTTTTTTTTTCTTCATTTTCTTACAAATATTAGACGGGAAGTGAATATAACGATGAGGCCGCGAATATTCAAAATCATGTACAACATAGGAGATTGTTATCGTACAGTATTGACGTAACCAACTTATACTTATTAAAAAAAAAAAAAAAAACAGTTCAAAGCATACACCTCGATACCGTAGGACGAATACCTCGTAAGCCATTAAAAAAAAATCGACATAACTGCTATTTTACACGTTTCTCATACTCCGCAATCCAAAAATGACCAAAAAAAAATGTCAATTTTTTGTGGCTTACGAGGTATTTGTTCTACGGTATCGAATAAAGCCCTCACAATTGATTTTTTCAGCGTATGTATTTTAAAGTTCGGGAGACTATCGTTCAACAAATCTAATTTTTTCAGATTTTCACAATATTTTTAAAAATTCAATATGAACTACCTATTCGTTTGTATTGTGTGCCATCATTTTAGGTCTATTTCAAACGGTCTATGGTTATTCTGGTCATGCTACGTATTACGAATTAGGCTTGACCACATGCGGGAAGTCTTTCTCCGATAACGACTATGTTTGTGCGCTTGCTCGCAATTGGTTTTCAACCCCTAATCCCAACAACGATCCTATCTGTGGTAGAAAGATCAGAGTTACAGAAACATCCAGTGGTAGAAGCGTTGTAGTCGCAGTGGAGGATAAGTGCCAAGCCTGTGCAGGTTACGATGCTGATTTATCTCCAGCAGCATTTAAAGCACTGCACGGCTCGTTCAATGTCGGGCGAATAAATGTGAATTGGCAATTCCTGTAAAATGATCGGTGTCTTTATTAATTTATCTACTACCCGCGATAGTACGAGTAAGTTAAAATATTAGTATTAGGTATTGACAAAGTTAGAAGAAAATATTGTGAATTATTGCTTATTGCAACAATAAATTAAAATTTTTCTTCATTTATTCATAAATAAGATTGTGCGGTAAAAAGTCGATCACAGGCAAAAGTTTTGAATTTTAAGAATGAATTCATAAAATCTACATTTTTCCTCAGCTCTTCGTTAAGGATTCACTGTAAGTCACCTAGCTTTTAAAAAAATCCCAGATGTAGTTTTTACCCACGGAAGCTGAAAGAATACAGAATTTTGCAAACTGCGTCAAAGATGAAGCGAGTAACTATCGATTCTCAATTCAATTCCTTATTTAAGGAGGATACATACTGAGGATCCTCAGCGGTGGATATAAGATCGCATTTCATCATCGTGCGGAGAAAATTATCAACAGGGAATCTGTTCTACGGAGGGGTTTCTTAAAAAAAATTCGGTGTCCACCGTGTCGCAAAAACTGACTCATTCTAATTAGATCTTATTGAGGAAAATTGTTTAAGAGGAAATCTTTTCTATAATATGGGATTCAACAGTTCATATAAAAATAAATAATATAAAAAATAATATGGGATCATTCTTGGAAAATTTCACGCGTCCGCTAGCCCCTTTCTAATTTGATTAGGCACTGGAAACATGGAAAAATTCGAGCATCCGAGGATTTGGAATTGAAAAAAAAAAAATTTGAAAATTCCGAATGGCATACATTTAATCGCACGCCTCAAAAAACGAAATGGCCCGACTATCAATAACACGCCAAGGAAACAAAATTGGCACGCCTATGAAATGTATTACACGGGAAAATAAAATTTACATGCCTATGAAATGTATTGTACGGATGGAAAAAACTTTATAGCCTACGAGCTACATTCACTACAGAAGAGACGTTGACACTTTTGTTTTATTGTAATAATAATGCTTTGCTTCGCTTTGGAGGGGCGGCTGCGCTCAAGTTTTTGACCCATGGGGATGTTTTTAGCTTCCTGGGGGACGGTACGAAGTTTCAATCGAATTTGCATGCCAATACCTAACGTGTTTGCACAGAGAGTGTTTCAAGAAGAACGGGCAAGTACATTCACACTCATTGAGAAGTGCAGTTACCCTTGTGCGCCACATGCTGTAATGTTCCCGCTCGAATGTATCAAAGGATGTCCATTTACCTTCGAGTTTCATATATTGCTTCCTTAATCGGGCGGTGAATGGCTTATTGAGATTTGAAGATCCGATGAAGTACAACAACCCCTCCTCGTCATCATCCATTCGGAATACGGAAGGAGTTTCCGCAAATGGTACGACATTCACGCATGCAGGATCACGGCGGTCGGATCAGTTCCTTTCCAATTCGCATAACAAATTGACTTACCATCCTTGCATCCTCACAATTATTTTATATTTATTTTTTTTTTAAATTTTTATTTACACTGCCTATAGGAAATCCACAAATGAGTGTTAAACCAAAAACACTCGGAATCCATCGAAACAAACAAATAAACGAAGTAAGTAGTGCACACATACCCTAATAAGTTGTGCACTCAAGATTCAAAATACTAGAAATTCTACGAAACGGACATAGTGCACATATGAGAACATGCAGAACAATGTGCAATCCACATTTAATTCATTCAACTATAATGTATCAAGTAAGTAAAACGTGATGCAGGAAGAAGAAACAGCAAAGAAGACAATGGGATGCCCTGCCTTCATAATTACGAACGCCGTGAGAAGAGTCCAAATTAACACCCGACTGCCACTTGACATGTGCAGCGTGAAAAGCTTCCTGAAGATTAGACTCCATCAAGAACCTTGATTGCCAAAAAGGGCCTGCGAAAAGGAAGAGTGGAAATGGCAAATCACGGGAAGGATCAGAAGTGTGAATATTTTTGAAACAACGAACACTTCAGTACAAGTCAATAATGAAACTTTCGCGACTATTGCACTGACCCATATAACTACCGCGCATCCCCTTCGCATTATACTTCTGCCGAATCATCTCATTCTGACGACGAACCTCAGTATTTGACCAACCAGTGAAGATCTCACAACAATGCTCGAAATCCAATGCATTAACCAATTGACTCGACTGACTCCTCCGGGATGGAACAACTGGGAAAACACCTCCATCAACAGTCGTACCTCACTCATTGGGGGTTCAGGTTCACTATGGGGAGGCAGTCTTTACTGTCAAGCCCATCCTGGCTGGAGTTCCTCACAATAAATGCATCAAAATTATCTTCTTTTGAAATACGGGTCGTGTGCCAGTCCTGGCGTGCATTTATGGCGTTCGTCATAATTTCAACGTCGTGTCAGTTTTTTTTCCATGGCGGGAGGGGTACTGGCGGTCAATATAATTTTATGGGGCGTGCATTTATATAATTATTTCCCATTCCGAATTTCAAACTATGGGCCTCGAAGAAGTTTTTACTTTCGAGGACTCCAATTTTAAATTAAATTCTCAATATCAGGACCAAATTCGTCTCAGAGCAGGTTCCCCGAATTCCTCGTTCAATTTCATTTAGGATACGGTCGTTTCAAGAATGGCCCAGTTATTATCACAAAAAGTGGTTGGCGTCCGCGTCCACCAACCTAATTTAAATTCGAAGATTTGAAAAAATTCTAAAGAAATGGATCTTTATAATTTTTTGATATGTTCTTCAGAAAGGTTCAATTAGAGGCGGTATAGAAGCAGAATTGGAAAATTTTCTTCTATCCACTTTTTATTTTACTTCTAAATCAACGAAAATTCGTTTATTTTATGACGTTGTAAAACTTTTTTGGAACGAAAATTCGGATTTCCCATTGAGCCTTTCTGTACAACAATAAATTCGTTCGACAATGGAGCTTTGAGAAACTTTTTTGCAAAATCATTCGTCATTCTTTACAAGGACTACCTAAGTATACCCGACAAGCGTCGTGTAGTGGCCGTGAACATACCGAACCTAACAGGGTGATTAAGGAGTGTATATGGAACCTATGTGTCACCACTCAACGAGTGACCAACGACCAATGCACCCTCAGGAGTAATACATGATAGATGAGGTCCGTTCAAAAAATTCTGAATGATGCGCTATATATTTATGATAGGTTGAGAACTTGAGAAACTTTTAGGCGGTACATATACAATACTATCGTGTAGGACTTGAAAAAATTTGGAATTGCGAGCCAGGACTAAGAAAAAGTTTGAAAATCGAGCAATTCACGTTAACTGAAGGCTTGAAAAATTTTGTATTGCAAGCTATACTTGACAAGTAAGGGACTTGAACAAATTCAAGCAATGTATCATAGAAGGGAAACTTGAAGTCTTTTCGATCGAGACTCAGGAGTTGATCACACAAGCTTACATAGTAAAACTCAGAGGTGACAAATTTATATGGCAACAAAAATTCTAACTTGATGAACAACACATCACAACTCGTAACTTCATCTGCGAGTTTAGTGCAATGCTACGTACATGAAATGATCGTGTTCTTACTTTACATATGAGGTGAACTGATAGAAAAAATGTTTCAACCATCTATCTATGTACAGGTAAAGTATCAAAATTCACTTGAGGCGAGAGTCTCATAAAACACTTCTTTGCACTCCTCATTCAATTTTGGTAAGAAAACCGTGAGTTTTTTTTCTAATCTCACAATGAAGTATTTTTCAACATCTTTACGTTACTTGTCAACCCACGTTACGAGTCTTCTTTAATACCCCTATTGCAGTCAGTGTATGTTGATCGTTTTTAATCATTTAATTATTTAATTATTAATAACTAGCGGTTGGTGACGCGCCTCCGGCGCGCCTGACCGCTAGCTGTGTGTTGAGTAGATATCTGTGTTTTATAGGTATCTGTATCTTATAGGTATGTGTGTTTTGTAGGTATCTTGGAATTCAGATGAATTTTTAAAAAAGAAACAGTGGAAAGAGTTTTGCAAAATTCACAACTATTCAGTTCAAAAATAAGAAAATAGACACCAAAAACTGCGACTGTACTTATAAAATATCAAAGTTCCGAGTCGCACAAAAATAAAATCACCAAATTAAATTTTTTACACACTAATTCACTTGAGAGCTGACTTAACGCGTGAAGCCTGTATCGCAGCAGAATACAGACAAATCCATTGACATTTTGCCAGTCCCTAAGAAAACACACGGACAACAGGTAAAAAAAAGGGTCATTTCCGCTAGCCCATACGCAGTGCGCACCGCGCACCGTGTCTAGACATTGGTTCTTGTATGAGATACCGGATGTAAAATCCTTTATGTAGGTGTTTTTAAAACTGTGAATAAAATAACTTACTTAGTATGGAAGTACAGCGAATACTGTAGTCACAAAATTTCCTCCTAAAAATCTGGAACCGGGCTCATTCGAAAGGAAATTACAGGGGCTACAATTTTTGTTCTCTTCAATTTTTCATAAAAATGAGTTATACTCGAGTTATGACAATAATTCAATTTTCGAAACGGCGCCACTCAACGCGCGTAGGTCTAACGTACAGCGCAAAGCAGTTTCAGTACTCGATAATGCCCGTTTTTCCTTTATATTGAAAAAAGTCATTGTTTTCGCCCTTTTTTGAAATTACTCAGCACCTCCCCGTCAAATTTTTATTTTTATGAGTCTATATGCTGCTCTGAGATGAGGACAATATATCCTGAACGTTTGAAAGCGATCGGCCCAGTAGTTCTCGAGTTATAAACGGACAGGAGGACGGACGGACAAACTTTCTGCTTTATATATTAGACTAGCGGTTGGCGGCGCGCCTCCGGTGCGCCTGACCGCCAGCTGTGTGTTGAGTAGATATCAGTGTTTTGTAAATATTTCGATTTTAACGGTAAGAGCTGAGTTGACAGGTAAGGGCTGTATTGCAGCAAAAAACGGACTAATTCATGAACCGTCGCAATGATTAAGGAAATAGATGGACAGTAGGTAAAAAGCCTGCCATATCCCCGAAGCATTACATCAGTCTGTGTAGAGGCATAAGACGAACTCAGTCGTTTCCTATATGAGAAACCGGATGTAATTTTCTTAATTCTTTCTCGAACCCAGTACCTTTTCTTAGGTAGTTTCAAACTCTGACGACGATATTTACCTAATGTATAGTTACTCGTCACAAAAGAAGAGCAAATTTTCAAGAAATTATTTTACATAAACGTCTCCTTTCAAAATCGAAAATTGGATACGTAAAACTCGAATAGTCTCTGTAGATTCATCCAGAGCAACCGGTTTAAATGCTCTCTCTCTGTAAACACAATGATCTTAAATACGCATCAGTCAAAATACCAATAGTTCCAAAATTTCCTCCCAAAAATCTGGAATTGGGCTCATTCGAAAGGAAATTAAAGGGGCAACAATTTTTGTACAGGACTAAATTCATTCATCACGGGAAATAGGAAACGTAAATGTGTAAAGCACGTTGACACATATCCGGTTGTATGAATGGAAAGGGTATAAGTCGCTGTAAAAAAAGGCACGGTAATAGGGAAACGTACACGCGTATAGTGCGTAAGGGATGACTCATATCCGGTTGTATGGATGGAAATGATGTAGGTAGTAAGAAGTCGTAACAGGTATACATGTCCGGTTGATAATATGAACGAAAACCTATCGATGCCTAATATGTAGCGCCTGGCACTGTACGCTTCCTAATACCAACACACTTCCTAATAATACGCATACGCTGGAAAATAATCTCGTGAAAATTTTCTTCAAAATATCTGAAATTAGGCTCATTGGAAAGGAAATTACAGGGGCTAAAAATTTAATTCTCTGTAATTTTTCATAAAAATGAATAATATTCGAGTTATCGCGAAAATAGTATTTTCACAACTGCGCTGCACTCAACGTTGGAACAACGCGTTCGATGGCAAGCTACACCACCACGTTTTTTTATATTGAAAAAAGTCATTGTTTTCGCCCTTTTTTGAAATTACTCAGCACCTCCCCGTCAAATTTTTATTTTTATGAGTCTATGTGCTGCTCTGGGATGAGGACAATATATCCTGAAAGTTTGAAAGCGATCGGCCCAGTAGTTCTCGAGTTATAAACGGACAGGAGGACGGACAGACAGACAAACATTCTACTTTATATATTAGATAATAATTTGAACCAATCCTCTGCACGGAAAAATTCCTCATCAGTAAAAAATACTTATCATTATAATTATGTGCGCCGAAGACAAAAGTTTACCTTTCATCATTTTTGCGTTTTCGTGAAAATTGTTTTCAATGAATCATGAGCCAGATGCTTCATGATGACACCAATGTCCTTGACTTGTTTTAGAGACTTGGAAGAATGTCGACCTTCGCTACATTAGATTCTGTATCTTCCCAATTTTTTTCCATCACACATAACCTATGCTGTAGTAATGATATATGGATTTAAACCAATGTAGCGGCACTACACGAGAAAAGGCTTACTGGAGCAATCCTCAGCTCCGGCAATGACCTCCTTTACCAAATACTATTGGCACAATTATATGGACGACATTACACTTTCAACGTACACCTTAGAAGAGTGGATTTGGAAACCGTATCAGAAGCAAGAGATGCCACTACCACGATGAAGCGTCATGAGAAAGGAGCAGAAATTTGTGCGTTTCTTGTTTCATAATCCTTGCCTCCTTCAATTTCAACGTACCGAGCCTACTTCTTAGAATTTTAGTCGCCACTGTATTAAGCCGCACCCAGTTTTCAAGAAAAGATTTCCAGATATTTTTTCTTCGATTCAGGTATGGGTCGTAGACAGAATTGCATTTGTTCATCAATAAATAAATTTGAAAAATAGAATCAAATATAACGACTCGTCATCGTAATCAGAGCCACATTCTGAAGGGCCTGGTCAGTAGGTAAGGTTTGCCAAAAGCTCTAGCCGGGTAAGGAGGGGAGGGGGGGGGGAATGGCCTTGGTCGAAAAATGTTTCAAATGTCCGTCAAAATGTTGTTCCCAATGAAAAAACTCGAAACCCAAAAAATTGGACTCATCCGCTTACCTACATGGGCTGTAGAGTCATTTTTAGGCCTAAAATCCAAATGACTGTATCTTAATCAATAATGATCGCACAGCAATGTAACTTGACGACATTTTAGGGTATGTGAACGTTCATTCATGGTATTTTTTCAAAAAAAAATCATTCATATTTTCCCTAGTTTCCAGCAATAACAAAACTTCAAACTCGAATATTAAAAAAAAATCGAGGAGGGGAGGCACCTGGGGAAAATCATTCATTTGAAGCGCCATACCCTTTACGATCTCTCTCTCTCTCTCTCTCTCTCTCTCTCTCTCTCTCTCTCTCTCTCTCTCTCTCTCTCTCTCTCTCTCTCTCTCTCTCTCTCTCTCTCTCTCTCTCTCTCTCTCTCTCTCTCTCTCTCTCTCTCTCTCTCTCTCTCTCTCAGCCAGTCGTGATCGACTATTGACCATAGTCCTCGATGAGCTGGAACATTCCCAAAAAAATCAATATTTAATGAATTTCTACGATTTTTCCATGAATATCGGGGTGAACTTACAACTGCTACCCCAATAGACCGCCTGAAATCAATAGTCAATGTTCGAGCTGAAAAATACGCACTCCTCCGCGGGATGAAATGGGAATGTAGATAGGCCAAAAATATTTTTTCAGTATTTCGTTTATATGCTTACATGTAAACACATCCACGTATTAGGTGGAGAACGTTAGATTGAGAAAAATAGCCTAAAAATTCTCCAGTTGTTGGAACAGTCTGAAAACAGTAGAGAAGTGAGAAAATGCACTTTTTCATTCTGGAGGACCGTGAGTTTTGGTATTTCATTCATCAATTACGTCAAATCTTATGTAAATACATCCGTCGAGTTGGGGAAAAATCAAAAAATTCTCCAGTTTCTGGGATGCCTCGAAAATAGTAAAAACTCCAGGTAATCTAAATTTCCAACATGGAAAACCGTGAGTTTTCATATTTTGTTTATCAATAAGGTCAATTCTTATGTAAATACATCCACCGAATTGGGAAAAATAGTCAATAAATTCTCCAGTCGCTGGAACGGTTTTGAAATTGTAAGAAATCCAGCGAATCCACGTTTTCAACTTACAGAACTGCAATTTTTCATACTTATTTTGTTGATTAGGTTAGTTCTTATGTAAACACATCCTCCAAGTTGGAAAAAAAGGATCACTAAATTCCCCAGTCACTGGAACGGTCTAGAAATAGTACCAAATCCAGCGAATCCACGTTTTCAACATGAAGAGCCGTGATTTTTGGTATTTTGTTTATCAATTAGGTCAAATCTTATGTAAATACCTCCGCCGAGTTTGGAAAAAATAGTCAATAAATTCTCCAGTTGCTGGAATAGTCTGAAAATGAAGAATTGAAAAAATCCACTCTTTCAGCCTGGACAACCTCGATTCTTGGTATTTTGTTGATCAATTAAGTCAATTTTGATGTAAACACGTCCCTACTTTGAAAAAAATAGTCAATAAATTCTCAAGTCGCTGGAACGGTCTAGAATTAGTGGGAAGTCGAGGAATCCTCTTTTTCAACCTGGACGACCGTACTGGAGAACTTATTGACTATTTTTTCCAAACTCAGCGGAGGTATTTACATAAGAATTAACCTAATCAACAAAATATGAAAAATTGCAGTTCTGTAAGTTGAAAACGTGGATTCGCTGGATTTCTTACAACTTCAAAACCGTTCCAGGGAATGGAGAATTTATTGACTACTTTTTTCCAACTCGGTGGACGTATTTTTTACATAAGAATTGACCTTATTGATAAACAGAATATGAAAACTCACGGTTTTCCATGTTGGAAACTTAGTTTTTACTATTTTCAGGGCATCCCAGAAACTGGAGAATTTTTGATCTTTCCCCAACTCGACGGATGTATTTACATAAGATTTGACGTAATTGATAGACAAAATACCAAAAATCACGGCTCTCCATGTTGAAAAAGTGGACTTCCTCGATTTTCTGCTATTTCCAAATTGTTCCAGCGACTGGAGAACTTATTGACAATTTTTTCAAAACTCGGCGGAGGTATTTACATAAGATTTGAACTAATTGATAAATAAAATACCAAAAATTACGGTCCTCAGGGTGAAAGAGTAGATTTTCTCGATTTTTTATTATTTCCAGAAAGTTCCAGCGACTGGAGAATTGTTGGACTATTTTTTTTCAATCAAAAGCACCCCACCTGATACAAGGATGCGCTTACAAAAGAATATAAACGAAATATTGAAAATATATTTTTGGTGTATCTACATTCCCATTTCATCCCACGGAGGAGTGCGTATTTTTCATCTCGAACATTGACTATTGATTTCTCGCGGTCTATTGCGGTAGCAGTCATATAGTTCACCCCGCTATTTGTGGAAAAATCACAGAAATTCATTAATATTGATTTTTTTGGGAATGTTCCACCTCACCGAGGACTATGGTACTATTGTATGTTGTGGTAGAGGGTATGGCGGTTCAAATCAATGATTTTCCTTAGGTGCCTCCCCTCCTCGATGTTTTTAAATATTCTAGTTTGAAGTTTTGTTATTGCTAGAAACTAAAGAATATATGAATGATTTTTTTTGAAAAAAATACCACGGATGAACGTTTACGTATACTAAGATATCCCAAGTTACATTGTTGTGCGATCATTATTGCCTGAGATACGACCATTTGGATTTTCGGCCTAAAAATGACTCTACAGCTCATGTGGGTGAGCGGATGGATCCAATTCTTTGGGTGGTTTGGACTTTTCTCATTGGGGACAACATTTTGACGGACACTTGAAACATTTTTCGACCAGGGCCATTTTCCTCCCTTACCTAGCTAGAGCCTTTTGTACAAACGAGCTACCTGGCATTACACTTAAGAGTAAAATCATGAAATATAATTTTCCCATCAATTTACTTACTCGTATTTTTTCTCATGACGCGACAGTCTTCACAGTAGCAAGAATGTCTGGTAGAATTTCATCGAATACCAAAATCTCTCGAATGATAGTTCGCTTTTTCTCAGTTTTGTCAAATTCCCGCAGTGTTACCTGAAACAAGTCAAATTCTATGAAATCAACTATCTGTATTCAGAACCATAAATCAAAGACCAATGCTCACTTTTGAGCAGTCCAATCCTGGACGGCCAAGTTCCCTTCTTGGGCAAAGACTAACAACGCTTGCGTCAGATCTGACCCAAGATGCGTGAGATATGACGGTACCAGATATACTCGTCCACAAAAATCTGCCGTACTAAGACTTCGGTTCTACAACCAAAATAAAAAACAAACCATCATAGTCAAAATAATATTGATTTTAAATGGATTATACTTCGCTTGTTGCAGTCTCTGAAATCGCGTAAACATTCAATAACGTGAAGACTCATCATCGTACTCAAAGCCACTAATTAGTGTTGAGGTGACTCTTTTTTGCGTCTGAGTAACCCCCCCCCCCAAAAAAAAAAAAAATCGGATTCTCGCACACCTAAACATTATTCACAAGCAAAAAAGAACCCCCCTAGAATTGAGTCGAGGACCCGTTCTCATGGAACCCTTCCCACCGCACCACGAACGAGCTTAATTGGTAATGTTAACACATGATTGTTTGCCAATCTACTTACCCGCATTTTCTCACGACAGTCCTCACAATCAATACAATCTCGGCAAAATCGAGAATTTCTACTGGGGTCTCGTCGCATACAATGTCTTTCGCAATAATGTTCGCGTTTTCTCAATTTCGTCAAATCCACACGGTGAACCTAGAATATTTGTTGAATGCATTAAAATCGACAATTTATACACAAAACGATAAATCGAAAACCGATACTCATTTTTAAGAAGTCTAATCCTGGACGTCTCAGTCTCCCTCTTTCGGCGATCACTAACAACGCTTGCGTCAGATCTGAGCCAATATGGCGGAATCGGATATAAGGGTCCACGAAAATTAGAATTATGCGATACTACGATTTCGATACTAAAGAAAAAAAAGATCATTGTCAAAAATCGATTTAAAAAAATATGTATATACTTTCGCTGTTAAGATTTTAGATCTTACGCAAACAACAAAAAAGGTGACCTGAAAAGTGAACAAGTTCTCGAAGAATCACCTTTGCTCCTAAAATTGACGGCATGTTAACTCACTCGAATTGAACTTCATGTTAACACAAGTTTTTTGTTTTACAATCCTCTTCTCCCTTAAATACAACATGTCTACTCCTAAGAATATAGACCTTCATTGCATTAAGCAGCATCCAATTTTTGGGACTAGAGTACTAGAAAATTTGTTTTCGATTCAAATACGGGTCCGCAGATAGAATTGTATTAGTAGGCCTAATTTGACAAAATAGAACAGAATAATGAAACAATAGTACGCCATTCAGTAATTTAACGACCCATCGACTAGCAGGCGAAGGTTTGGCAGATTCTGTACAAACGAGTTTACTTGGTATCGCCCTAAAGAGTGAAATTGAGTCCTTCCTTCCGAGAAGGGTTTAACTCGCAATTGAGAAAAACGCGTTTGAAAGTTTAGGAAGGCATCAACACGCCGAAAAAAAGTCGGATCGGGATGGGACTTCACCAGTACCTAGCGACATACCTCCCCTTCCATTTTTTTTAACGTTGCAGCCTCTCGTGTTTAATAAAAGAGCGCTACATCGATTCGCGCACAAGTCCAATTACGCCGTTCTTGCAGAGACTCGCCCTTTTTGAGAAACTGGTTTCTATGTCAATGGTAATTCCCATAAGAGATACGCCCTTCTTTTAAAAGATTCCACTTTTCGAGAATTTTTATAATTTTGGTAAACAACGGAGGGGAGGGTGAGGAACAACACGATTCCGATATTTTTTCAAAAAGGGCGTAAGTCGATTTACGCACTTCTTGGAAAGATACGCTCAATTATCAAATAATTGTGCGCCGATTTACTCACTCCTATTTTCTCATGACAGTTCTCACAATCACTTTTCATAAAGAACTAGTGACGATAAAGCACCTTGAGAGAATGAATGAGGTCAAGTTGCTAATGCGCAACGAACCTCCGTCGAGACAGGGCGGTAGGCACTGACACACCTCAGCGCAGCTCTTCGTTGGATCTTTACCATCTCTCTCCTTCTGGAAGTATTTTAATTGAGTCGGCCCATACTGGGAAAGTCTTCCGAGTCCAAATTTTTTCGGGGGTTCACCGTTCGAAATTTTCTCTATCTCTTCTTTTTCCGCTTCTATTAAAAAATTCTTTCACACTCATATTAGATTGAATTAAGGGTCTGATCGGGCGGATAACTCTGCGAGTCCTCTCTTAAAGAAACAGGATAGCACGAAAGTTAAAATTTTTCAAAGTCCCAAAAATATACCTCCGGAGTACATCCCATGAGATTCTAGTAGGTTTATGAGCGAGGCTCTTACTAATATTTTCTGAAACGACATTGGCCGACAAAATTTTCTTTGATCAAATATTATCAAGTTGATCCAATTCAAAAATTGTTGTTTAAAATATTGGTCTTGCTATCGTGTTCATTATCACTTTTTTGTTCGAGTCGAGTCTAAAATACGTAGGCTAGCAATACTTTCAAAAGCATGTACAATCCAAATCTAATACTTCGAATCGGATGATCTTTTTTTTTCTTTTCTTCATTTTCTTACAAATATTGGACGGGAAGCGAATATAAGTAACAATGAGGCCGCGAATTTTCAAAATCATGTACAACATGGAGATAGTTATCGTACAGTATTTACGTAACCAACTAATATTTATTTATTAATAAAAAAGAAAAAAAGTTCAAAGCATACATATAAAGCCCCCACGATTGATTATTTCTGCGTATTTTAAAGTTCGGAGACTGTCGTCCAACAAATCGAATTTTTTCAGATTTTCAAAATTTTTAAAAATTCAACATGAACTATTCGTTTGTATTGTGTGCCATCATTTTAGGTCTATTCCAAACGGTCTATGGTTATTCTGGTGATGCCACGTATTATGAATTAGGCTTGACCGCATGCGGGAACTACTACTCAGATAGCGATTATGTTTGTGCGCTTGCTTTCGGTTGGTTTTCAACCCCGAATCCCAACAACGATCCCATGTGTGGTAGACAGATCAGAGTTACAGAACCAAAGAGTGGTAATAGCGTTATAGTCGCAGTGGAGGATAAGTGCGAAGGCTGTAATTATTACGACGTTGATCTATCACCAGCAGCTTTTGAACAACTGATCTCGATGGACGTCGGGCGTACTGTTGTGGAATGGGAATTCGTGTAAAATGATTGGTGTCTTTATTAATTTATCTACTACCCACGATAGTAAGTTAAAATATTAGTATTATTGACAAAGTTAGAAGAAAATATTGTGAATTATTTCTTTCAGGTGTAGCAACAATAAATTCATGTTTTTCTTCATTTACTCATAAATGAGATTGTGCGGTAAAAAGTCGATCAAAGACAAAAGTTTTGAATTCTAAGTATGAAGTCCTAACTAATCTACAAAATTTTGCCAACTGTGTCAAAAACGTAGGGAGTAACCATAATAAGGATACCAATTCTCAATTTAATTCCTTATTTGAGGAGAATACATAGTGAGGATTCTCAACGGTGGGTAAGATCGCATTTCATCATCATATTATGGAGAAAATTTTCAACAAGGAATCCAAAAATTCGGTGTTCGTCATGCCGCGAAAACTGACCCATTCTTGTCTAATGTGGGATCTTTCTTGAAAGATTTCACGCGTCCGCCATTCTGAGAAAACAGACCCACTCTAATCTGATTAGCCACTGGAGATATGGAAAAATTCAAACATTCGAAGATTTGGAATTGAAAAAAAAAAAAATTGATTTTCGAAAATTCCGAATTTCAAACTGCGCCTCGAAGAAGTTTTTACTTTCGAGGACTCCAATTTTGAATTAAATTCTCATTATCAGTACCAAGTTCGTCTCATAGAGCAGGTTCCCAAGTTTTTTATTTTACAATCCTCTTCTCCCTAAATACAACATGTCGTACCTACTTCTAAGAATGGCATGGAATTAATCGCACGCTATGCTACATGAAATAAGAATGCACTTTTTAAGAAATGCTAATCACGGGGAAATGATAGCTTTCACGTTTAATAAAATTGTACACGTTAAGTAATTAGAATCACGCTAAATACAGCAAATATCTCGGTGTAAAAAAAATTCTCACGTTCCAATTATTGATTAACGTTAAAAAAAAGCAATATCTCGATAGTAAAAATTGAATAATGTGTGGAAGATAAAGTATTTTGTTTTTTTTTAGCGGGGAACCCGCAATCCCTTTTGTTGGGGGTACTTTCAGGAAATTTTCGTCCGCGAGCGCGAGCGGCCCGAGGTTGATGACGTCACAGAGAGGGGGGGGGACTTGGAAAAATTTCGACTCTCGAGCTACATAGGAGTCAAAATTTTTCCAAGTTTTTCGCCGGACGACATACAGCGTAAATTTCGACTTTTGAGTTATGGTCTGCGGAAACTCGGCTTCGCCCACCTTTGGCTAAGCCGGGTTTCCGTAGACCGAGTCACTTATGATATGAGGGGGGGGGGAGGCTTGGAAAAATGACGGCTTCCTTAATGAAGTTGAACGAGGAACGCAGTGAACCTTTTCTAAGTCCCCTCCTATCATGTATAGCTTGGAGGCCGAAATTCTTCCAAGATCCCCTTCTGTCATATATGGCTCGAGAGTTAGGTGTTCAATATTTAACGGGAAAATCTACTTTTGTTAGCTGGCATTCTATTTTTCATAGCGGGCGATTATATATTCACCTCGAAGAATGTAGACCGTCATTGCATTAAGCAGCATCCAATTTTTAGGACTAGAGTTCTAGAAAATTTGTTTTCGATTCAAATACGGGCCCGCAGATAGAATTGTACCTATTGGTAATTTGACAAAATAGAACAGGATCATAAAACAACAGTACGTCATTCAGTCTAGTAGGCGAAGATTTGGCAGATTCTGTGCAAACGAGTTTACTTGGTATTGCCCTAAATAGTAAAATTATCAAATAATTGTTCGCCGATTTACTCACTCGTATTTTCTCATGACATGTCCTCACAATCAATGCATTTTCAGCAGAATATCGAGAATTTTGGTAAGATTACTTCGTATACCAGTGTCTTTCGTGGATGAACGTTTGCGCTTTTTCAGCCCCGTCAATTTCATGCAGCAAATCTGAAATGAATCAAATGTCTTAAAATCGAAAATTCGTAACCGGAACTTTAAATCCGCGCTCTATACATACATTTAAGCAGTCCAATTCCGGAGGGCCTGGTTTCTCGCTTTCGTCTAAGATAGTGTACAAGACGTTTGGGGTTACACCAGCTCCGAACCAAGGTATGTGAGATGTGGCGGTATCGAATATTCTTGTACACGAAATCCTAAACTATGCGGTACCTGCAACTAGAAAATACGATTTTGATATTTCAAAAGGAAAAGAAGAAAACAATCATCATCAAATATTGGTTCAAAATAGAGTATACTTTTGTTATGATTTTCTAATCTTACGTGAACAGAAAACGAAAGCAGTGACCTCAAAAATAAACAAGCTCTCCAAGAGTCACTTTTGCTCCTAAAATTGAAGGCACATCTCTTGAACTCACGCTAATTGAACACTATGTAACCAAAAAATTGTTGTTTTATAATCCTCCCCTCTCTTGATTGAGGCACTGAACCGCACCCAGTTTTTTGAACGAGAGTTATAGAAATTTTTTTGTATGATTTAAAGACGGGCCGAAGATAATATTGCATTAATAATTCGAAAAAATAGAATAAAATTAGAAAGAATAAATAGGTTCGTCATTCATTCACGCACAACGACTCGTCATCCTATTTAGAGGCACATTCCGAATTACCTGACTAAGGAGGCAGGGGTTTATCAGTTCTTCTCCAAACGAGTTTACCACATATCGCGTAAAAAGAGAAATTATTGAATAAACTTTTACCAATTTACATACAAGTAATTTCCCACCACGACAGTCCTCATCCACAATCAATACATTTTTCGGAAAAATCAAGAATTTCTGGTAGGATTTCGTTGCATAGGCTACGGAAGTCTCTCGGATGAAGGTTCGCGTTTTTTCAGTCCCGCTATACGCAGTAAATCTGAAATAAGTCAAGTGCATTGAAATCGACAATTTACACCCAGAATAACGATGAGTCCGAGATCAATACTCACTACAGCTAATCCTGGAGGGCCTAGTTTCTCCCCCTCGACGAAGAATAACAACGCTGCATTTTCAGCAGAATCAAGAATTTTGGGAAGATTACATCGCTTAACAGTGTCTCTCGTGGATGAACGTTTGCGCTTTTTCAGTCCCGTCAAATTCATGCAGCGAATCTGAAGTGAATCAAATGTATTGAAATCGACAATTCGTACTCGGGACTTTAAATCAGAGTTCAATGCATACTTTTAAGCAGTCTCATTCCGGAGGGTCTGGTTTCTCGCTTTCGTCAAAGATGGTGAACAACAATGCTTGGGCTTACACCAGCTCCGAACAAAGATATGTGAGATGTACCGGTACCAAATGTACTTGTATACGAAAATCTAAATTATGCGGTACCTGTAACTAGAAAATACGATTTTGATAGGTACTTCAAGAAAAAGGGGTAAAAAATTTATCGTCAAAAATCGGTTTTAAGTGGATTATAATTCAGTTCTGATCTTCTGATCTTACGTGAATCATCGTATTTCGAGGCACTTTCTGAAATGCCTGACTAGGAGGCCAAGGTTTGTCAGTTTTACTCTGAACGAGTTTACCCCGTTTTTGTATTGCCTAAAGAGTAAAATTTTGAATAATCTCTTAATAATTTACTTACTGGGAATAAATAAATTGCACGCTAGGAAAAATCAATCAAGCATCAGATTTTTCAGCATAAAATACCGTATTGAAGAAGATTACTCTCAGAAGATAACTTACCCATACTGAAAAGGAATTTATTAGTAAATGAGTGTGCATTATAAAAGAAAAAAAAGATCATAATGCATCGAATTAATAGACTGAGTAACGGTAAATAAAATATAAAAAAGCGTACCCATTGGAAATCTTGAGCATCTTGAATGCAGCTTTTTTCAAACACGAACAAAAAAATGAATGTAAACAATGAACCACAAAATTCACTCACAAAAAATGATGATTATGCGATTCTTGAAATTATTTATAAATCATATAGCTCATCCCTCCTCATTGCATTCATGAGTTCCTTCTCCGTAAAGAATAAGATTACTCACTCAGAAGATAACTTACCCGTACTGAAAAGGAATTCATTAGTAAATGACCATGCATTATAAAGGGAGAAAATAAACGATCATAATGGATCGAATTAATAGACTAAATACCGGTAAATGAAATATAAAAGTGCGTACCTAGGTACTTATTAGAAATCTTCAGCATCTTGAATAAAACAGCTTCTTTCGAACACGAACAAAAAAATGAATGTAAACAATGAACCACACAAGAACGGTAAAAATTCACTCACAAAAAATGATGATTACGCGGCTCTTAAAATTATTCATAAATCATAATACAGCTCATCCCTCCACATTGCGTTCATGAGTTCCTTCTCCCCACACTTATTCGAGTACGCGAGCACATAACTTTTTTCTCATCAAAATAATTATCAACAAAGCCGACTTGAACACGAAATTAACGCACTAAATTGATCATATATTATTTAAAAATTTACGCGAATATCAATGCTCAATAACCATAAAAATTAACGCAAACATAACCAACTGACAAATAATCCTTTGTCAAACTGCACAAAACTTGAACATGATAATACGTTGATATACCTCACACTAGTACCTCTACATATTACAGGTACTTGCTTCGAACAATCAAACAGGAATTAACGAAATTTCGTGAAACTTTTTAATAAGAGGAATAATTTTGAATCACTTACCCACGGGAACACTTCATCAAATATATTTAATTTCAAACCTGGAAATAAAGAAAAAATTCAACGAATTTAATTTCCATAGAATTGAGCGGGGGAATCAATTGCGTAATAATGCAGTTCAGTAAATGATGAAACCGTTTGGGAGGAAGGGAGGAAGCGCCCGCAGCTAATTAAGTACCGTTAGCTTAGAGAAAATAAAACTCGCCATCACCGAAGAATTGAATAAAATATCATGCAACTGAAGAACAAATCGAGAGTTGCCAAGCTAAAAATACGATCAGTCCAGGCGACATTGATTTCAGTAATACTTCGAACCTAGTATAGAATATTAAAATGACGCGAATACTCGATCACTTTAGCGAGCTGATTGATGACCAGAAGGTCGGAATGTGCCTGCCTAACTGCTGCCTATCACATCATACTAGCTAGAGGACGCTCTGATATTTCTCTTGCGGTGAGTCGATATTGGAATACAACTTTCCGGAAAAGTGGAGAGATGATGCCTTAATTACCTGAGACAGTAGAACACAGTCTTGGGGATCGTTGTCCAACACGAATTCTTTCACGTAACATATTACACCATCACTAAATGACAAACTAGTAAAGCGCGAATAATATATCGATCGATTTTGACAAGAATAATGAGAACTACACATCAACACTAACGCATAGATTTAATTTTGCAATGTTCTCGAGAGAAAAATTACGCGCGCGAACATATTTGGAGAAAAACAACTTGGAATTTTCGAGAAATTAATATAACTTAGGTACTAATACCAGTATACCTACTATTGAATCATTAGCAACATATTGGCGGATGAAGTTTTACTTTACTTTTTAGAAAACAGAAAATCACGATCTTTACGAGAGAATTTCACACAAAGGCAACACGGTCGCACAATCACTAATCATTAAGTAATCATGAAAGGTATACAATTTGGCTACTTTACAGCATATTACAGCAAAATTTTGTAAATTAAATCAATAAATCAAACATGACAAAGCACTTGGTCTTCTTTATTCACCAACAACTATGATAGAAAAATGCGCAAACTGCAAAACAACTGTATAATAATTCAATTTTACAAAAAATGGCGACTGAAATGCTGAAGACGATTCATTGTCCCGCTAATGATTGTCCAAACTCTTGTAACTTGTAAGAATATGCTCATAGATGGAAGAACAAAGAGATCAGTCATAGCGTTCTGACAGGTCTATAGTTCTGACTAATCATGTTAGTCACAGGGCTCACAGCCACATTCATCAAGATTCATCACTCATATGAATCATTTTCACCAGACTGCTGCTGGAGCGGGGAAATGACTGTGTAAGGGGATACTGCCATACAAAGTTGAATAGACGTATAAGCAAATAATGAATACGAGAAAAGGAGGCTATATTAGGTATACCCATAACCTCTTTTTCTCGTGTTCATCATTTGCATATACGTCTATTCAACTTTGTACGGCAGGATAGTCGTCTTGATGAAACATTGTTGCCCCGTCTACAGAAACCCGGCTCAGCGTTGTATATCGATCAGGAGAAAAGGATCTTTTACGTAGGAAGAAAGATTACTTTTCTCCTGATTGTAATTGAACAATAAGCAGGGTTTCTGTAGACGGGGTCACATTTTTTCCGATAAGCACATACAGACAAAACAGCCGGGAAATGAATAGGTAAGTGAAAAGTTCTTTTGTGTAACATTGGAACAACCCAATAATAATATTATGAGATAGGAATACTGTATTTACTTCATGGTCACGAGTATAGTCACGAATCACAATTTTTTTCACCCTATTAATACCTCTGCCGTACAAAGTTGGATTGACGTATATCCGAATCAACGATCGGGAAGAAGTTCTATTTTCCTAAAATAAGATTAATACGGTTAATTGAGACGCAAATATGCGTTACTAAGATGATTTTTCGATGAGAAATCCAATTATCATACTAGTTTTCCAATACAAGCATCCCTCTTTCCAATATTGGCGTTTTTAAATCGTGTTTCGGATAATTATATACGTCAAAATTTTGACGAAATTTTGACGTATATATCCAAAACACATATCCAACGTTCATTTCAACACAATTCAGAGTAAAGTGTTCATCCTACGAGAATGAAGGCTACAATTTCCTAGATCTGAATTTTTCCCTGTTACCTATTTCATGAATGAAGTAGGTAATGGTAGTGTGTTATCACGATTCACACATTTGCACGAATCATCCGAAAGATACAGTTTGCCTGATCGTCGATTAGGATGTACGTCAATTCAACTTTGTGCGGCAGTCTGACTCTGACCTTCCGACGATCGGACCGGACCATCTTCCAACTTCCAAGTAATCCAGCCTGCACTAATAATGATAATCATTCTGAACCAAATTCTGCAACAGCCGGTTAAGCGACAAGCCAAGAGTTTGGAGGACGAGATCTCTTGTGATCGGGCGATAAACCTTATTTTATAGATCGTTGGTTTGTCGCTTGGTTGGCTTTATTTATAGAACTCGATTCAACTTTGATGATCGATTCAATTCATGTAAAGTGCCACTTATTGGTCAGGTTTTTTAGGGGGGTCATATCTCGAGCTCTAATTATACGAGAGAAGTGGTTAATACCATTATGGGAACAACCATCCTTCTTCTGCAAAATACCGGAAAGGTCAAATTACTATCACCCCTTAGGACTGATCCTCAGGCATTTTACGAGGGGTCTAAAAACCAATAATTGGCAACTGTTGCCAATTGTTGGTCGGCACTATTTCTCTGATTCACTCATACCATATGGTAATACATGCCGTTAGAAAATGTATTTCAATGAATCGCACTGTTAACAGATCAATGTTCTATTTTTTTTGAATTTTTGAAAATCAGTCTCGATATCCCAGTTATTGGTCAACCAATATTTGGCACCTGAAAAAAATAGAAATCTGAAAATATTGGAAATAAGAGAAAAATGCTAGCCAGCGGTTCTAGCCGATAAAACTTGTAAGTTGTAGCCACAGGGCGTAGCCTGTTTATTATTTAATCCTGCACTGCACGTTTCGCTGAAAATTTAAAAAAATGAGATTTTTTGTTTCGTTTTCAACTTTTTAAATTTTTTCTCATTTGGTGTGAAATCTACCTTACATTTTGATCGTTTCACGTGTCCGATTATTTTATTTTTTTGATAAAAATAAGATTTTTCTTGTTTCGTTTCCAACTTTTTCAATTTTTTCTCATTTGGTGTGAAATGTACCTTACATTTCGATCGTTTCAAGACGTCCGAGTTGGAATTTTCAACAACGATATATTTTAGTTGCTTGTTATTGAACCTTGTTGACCTATAACTCGAAAAAAATGTGCGTCGACCGATAAAAGAAAAATCTTTCGTTTCGACGAACAATGAATAAGTTTTTTTCACCAAGGATACAGTATATCATTTTTGGCAAGATAGGTACCTACTCGGATCTGTTACCGTACTCATTTTCTCTCATATGGACGCAACGAACAAAACGCTCGCCTCATTTTCATTGATTTGTGAGGCAGGTTTTTTCCGAATCTATTACCATAATAGGTATTTATTTAATCAGTCTCTCTGATGAAATGCGACCCTGGAACTTGTTCGCAGCTGATTATTGATTCTTGAAACCGATTTTGAGTTTGTTGAAAGTTCATTTAGTGTATTGAAAATCGGTTCTTTAATCGATTTTGAGTTTGTTGAAGTTCATTGAGCACCTTGGAAAAGCGTTTATTTAAAGTGAAAAGAGAAGAAAAGTACCTAGTACAAAAAGTGTGATATATCCACACATTGTGTTTTTCTTCGAAAAAAATTGTGTGTCTACATCACACTTTTTATATGTACTACTACCTATTGATAAGATGGAGAGGAAAATGTGTGTTTCACAAACATTTATTTGAAATATTTATGTAACGAATGGATCGATCACAGTTGAAGAAACGAATGGAATTTCTTGTTTTTTTACCGAATAAAACCAAAACTGCTATTTTCGAAACCGATTTTCCAATTTTACTACTTACTGAACAAAAAATAAAAAAGTAAAACGATTCGAATATCTGATTCCAAGGTATTTTTCAATGCTGAACACGATGCCATCCACCGTTTTTCGCTAGGACGTCACAATTTCCTGTAATAATTTCGTTTACTTGCCGCGGACCATCGCGGAACTCATCGAACGTAGCAGTATTCAACACCGAAGTTTCGCGCGTTACATTTCGCGATGGTCTGCGGCAAGTAAAGGAGATTATTACAGAAAATTGTGACGTCCTAGCGAAAAATGGAGGACAGCATCGTGTTCGGCATTGAAAAATACCTCGGAATCGAATACTCGAATCGTTTTACTTTTTTATTTTTTGTTTAGTTGTGCTTTTAACGCCGTATAAAATCCTAGTTCTCTATACTGATTAATATCTGACGATTGTTTTTTTTTTTTCGGAGAAGGTACGCACTTTGACGCTACTTTGTGGAGCTCATGTTATGAAAGATACGAAGCTTTGTAATATTTTTTGTAGGAAATTTACCGATCTTTAATTTTTTATTCTTGATACTTAAACTTCAATCAGTTCAATATGGATCAAAAACTATGTTTTCGCTTCATGTAACACTTATCTTTAATCAGAAGTCGATTCTGTAGCGATCATAACGATCACATAATAGGCCTACTGACATTTCCAAATTTCCACTTTCCCGCTACTTTTTTCAATTTTGAAGCCATCTCCTGGATTCAATCACACTCATTAATTCGGTGATATCACAGTACTTTCATAGTTTTCAAGATTCCTTCCCTCTTGAATTCCACGCAAATTCTGAGAATTTCCTCTTTTTTTTTTTCTATCACAGTAATCATAAGAATGTCATACTATTCGACGATAAAATGAAATTGAACACATGAAACGAGAAGTTCTCCAAAAATATAATAGTGAATAACGGTACTATAAATCATAGAACAACTGTAAACTTACAAAATAGAAAGAAGATACCTAATCGTAAACTTCTATAGTATTACAATAGTACTCGTTCATCGGAAATGACCGAGAAGGGAAAATCAAATTCATTATATGAATTATGGAAATTAGATCTGAGGAAATAAGGGGAAAAATTGAGAGGAAAAAAGGGAAAAGAAACACTACGGACATTCATTAAAGGTATTCATATTTCACGATAATCACAACCAAAGAAAAAATAATAATAACCTTATTACGTGCAGAATACTGAAATTTTGTAACTCGGAAAAAAATGACAACCAAGTACGATACGTCACAGAAAAAAATAGATATTATAAATTATTAAGAACGGAAATTGGACGCGAAAAAATCGTATAAATTGTACAGGTTCTTATAGAAGCTGTACTACGCTAATTATCCTTTTGGTAGGTATCGATAATATTTTCTCTTTTTTTTTTTTAGTTACACATATTTCTGCACGAACTGCTTCTTAAACTACAATATATTTTTTTCATACACAAACTAATTTTTGATTATTCCAACATACACACGACTAATCTAATGAATATACAGCACGTAGGTATGACTAGACAGAAACGAAAAAGAAAGAAGAAAAACACGAAATACAGTATAGATCTATATCGTACTGCATGCGAATCTAATAATAAACGACACACTCTAAATCACTGTACATAAAACTTTCTTCGCATAAATTGAGGCTATTCACATAATAATTATATTCAATTTTTTCTTAATAAATCCATATAATACTGATACATTTGAAGTCTTCGAATAATCAAAAATTATAATTATTCAAAATATAAAAAGAGGTAAAAAAAAAAAATAAAGAGGAAAAATCAAAATATTATTCTTCGTGATACTCGGCGAGGCTACCGCATTTCATTAGAAATGTAACTTTACGTATTTTGTATAACATTTGTAATTTTGGTCGAGATATTGAGTAAGAAGAGAAGTATAGTAATAAGAATAAGAATTAAGTTTGATTAGAAACCCACATTTCAATAAGAGAAGAAAATGCAAGTCGACCTTTCATTTCAAAACGCGTCCCAACTATTTCGATAATGGACGATAAATATTGTAGTCACGTATGAATAAAAAACGATCAGCCTTTTTCGCCTTCAAAAGTTGTCTATACACTATCAAAAAAATAAAATTATCTACGTTAGACGTCTGTAAGAAGACACTATACAATAATAAAAATAATAAAATAGATAAAACAAAAGTATGTACAGATAACACCGATGTAAGCTTCACATGTACGTAAATTACAAAAAATAAATCGCGGACAATTGAGAAGTAGCTACATAAAGACTTTCGCAAACTTTTTTACAATGATTATTCGTTCAAATTTGTCGAATTGTCAACGAGTTGCTCGTTCAACATGGTGGTAATACAACCAGCTGATGGTGCCAAGAAGCAATCAACAGATTCGCTGTCCTCGGTATCCGATATTGTACTCGATGAATAAACTACTGCTCGATGATCGTCTTTGTCCGCAACCACCCTATCATCACTCGTACTCTTCGTCCAAGTATATCGACGAGGATTGCTTTCCTTATTGTATACGATATCTAAATCTAAGCTGCTATCCGAACTGTTGCTCGAAAAGGTCGATGTTTTATTATTACCTGAGAAGAACGTCTCACCAGCGTCAACATCATCTGATACGACTAGATCACTTTCGAAATCAGAATCCTGTAGGAAAGCGAAGAAAGAGGATATATCCACTATGACATTCTCGTCTTCGTTGGAAGTGACGTCTCTTTTAGTCGTCGCCGTTGTATCCGACGTCGAGTTTGTCGCTGCTGCATTGACTTTCCTTATTGATTTTGGCGACTTCGACGGAGACGTACGTGCGCTACGACTCGAAGGTGATTTTATGCTACGCGATGGCAATGTCAACGAATGCTGTGAGTTATTGGATTTCTTTTTAATCGACGGCACGCCTCTGAGACTGCTGGCCCGTCTTAACATACGCGAAGCGACCGCTAACGGGGACTCGTCCATCTCGAGTACCCACGAGACCGAATCGTTTTTCTCGACTACGCCGAGCACTTTGGGCGATGAATCTCCGTCTCCGGTAGACTCGACTAATTTGATATCGGCATCCGTACGAGAACGCTTCAGCTGCTTACCTAGGGTACTAAATTGGAAGAAAAATAAAGCATTAAAAATCCAAAAAGATGAAGATGACGAGTTTGGATTATATAGAATTTACGTACTTTTCATTAAAACGTAACTGGCATTTACAATTACTCTTTTTCGGATTCTTTGGTGTCGTTTGAAAATCTCCGTTCGCGATGTTCAAATCTACGCAAGAAATGATTTAGAATAATTAGATGCTCGATGACAGAGGAGTCAATTTCGATGATGCAGGAAGGTGCCTTTTCTCAAAATTGCTAGGTTCGAATTGAGGTTCCAAGACTGCCTGAAAGGAAAGAACGATGTCAAACAGCCTCTCGCATAGAATCCTTCAAATGAAACCTCCTTTACGGTTACACACAACATTTCAACAGGGAACCGGTTTTATCAGGGAGTTTTTCCAAAGAAACGTCCGCCGTCTGGCCGGCAAGGCTGAGAGCTCGAAAATTTTCTCAAGTTCGGTGGTTGGTATATATAGGGTGAAAGATAGCCCCTTCGAATAACTAGATATGCAATGCTTCATACACAACTTGACTTAGCCCCTTCAATTAGCCAGGTATGCAACGCTTCAAACACCATAAGGCTCAGGACGTAAAACAAGTTCCCTACTTTAACTCCGTTAAAAAACCCGTGAGTTTTTTATTTGTCTTGACTTCAACAATATTCTGGAATCTAAATACTAATCCAAAGTATGATCGTCAAATATCCCGATCTCATCACAAGTTGCACTGAGAGCTCAAAATCCGAACATAGAACGAAATACGCATTCCTCATCTCGATGATAAAACGCTCTTTACGTTTTAGAAACTCAACCTCCACATTTATTCCGGAAATTGAAAGTTATATTTCAAAATCAGGCCCGGGGTTACAGTTGATGACGTCACCACCTGATGACTTCATAGTTGGAGGGGGCCTCGGGGTCAGAGCTGATGACGTCATAGGGGCTAGGATTCAGGAAACTTTAGAGAAGAATCAAAAGTGTTGAACTCTTAGCTTTTGCAGAGGTGGAACAAATCTGTATACTAGGCTACACCTATGAAATCCGAGGCTAAGGACAAGCTAGGTCCGGAGGAGCATTTTAAGCTACGATGGATACGTTCGGACTAATTTTGAGCTTTAGAGGTTACATCCTTAGAAAATATCCGCGTCCACCCTTTCGACGTCAACAGTGGCCTCGAAAATTTCGAGTTCTGACCTCTCGTAGAAAAAGCCAGGGATGTCCAGCCAATCATCATTTTGACTTAAACTTAGCTTATGGCTTTCAGCTCTTTCCTCGTATTTGGCTTAAACTGAAAGCCAATGATCGTCGATTCGATTGGCTGACTTACCATTAGCTAACAGCTTCATTTATCGTTCCGGAGCCAATATCCAATTTCTTTTCATCAATAATTATGCTAAATGGGCAACATTGCCATAGCCAATAGCTTATTGATGATTGGCTGGCTTCGGGCTGACAGCCGAACACTCACATTTCACTAGCCGACTTTTAGCTTCCGCAAAAAACGGTCACAACATTGACTGAAGCTTTTCGCTTATATTTGGCTGGTTTCAACTGCGGACATCCCCAGAAAAAGCACTCTTGAAAAAATTTGGAACTATCAACCTCTGTAGTGGTAGACTCAGCAGCAGGAATATCAAGCTTGAGTCATGATTAGCCTAAAGTCAGCCAAAAGCTAATGTGATTGACTTACACCTGTAGTCCTGTATTTCCCCATTGTATCCGCTTCATTCCGCTCCAGAGTCAGTTTATTCCGCTCTGGAACTGATTTATTATGTTCCAAGATAAGCTAAAAGCCGAACGTTATTAAGTCGATTGGGAAGGGTTGACAATGACTGTAAGTTTAAGTTGATGCAAGAATCAACTGAAAGCCTTAAGCTAAAGTTGAAGTCAATGACAATTGGCTTGACATCCCTGCTTAGCGGGAGGTTGAGCTCTGGATCTTCAAGCTGAAGTCTTACGTTAAATTTCACCAGCGTGTATAAGAGCTACAACTGACATACAGTAGGCCCAGATAAGGATTTTAGACTGAGACTCTTCAAGTTGGGACTCTCTTTCCTGGTTCAGGCTTTGGTTAATTGATTGAAAGAATACAAGTTGAAGAAGCATAACATCTGCTGCTAGGTGGTTGGAACTTGAGAAAAGCTTGACAAGACATCATCAGGGCCGGACATAACTCAAGATCCCTAAACATGAAGAGATAAGCAGGAGAGGGTGACGTCATCAGGGGATGATTTTTGGTTCAAATCCTTCTATAGCTGGTGATATCAAGAAAAATTACGATAATTATCATCGGACCTACCGTTGAAATAGCAATGAAGAAGACGATATAGAGGAAGGAGATTTCCGATGATTCAAACAATGGAGATGCCGGATTCCTTGTAAAGGGTGCAATGACCTCTAATTTCTTTTCCCAGAGGTACCTACTCCTGCCACTGTACCCAGAACTCGTGAATTCGTCTCTTTCCATCGCCTTACTCTACTTTCCATCCACTCCCTAAATATTGATTATTGATAGACTCTCTTCCACCTCGCCTAGGAGTTTTCACCCAATTCAAGATTTATTCTACTCTTCTTCCAATTATAGGTCTCAAGTTGTTATTGTTGGGGTTGAGAACATAAAACTGATGATTTTGCCACCTAAAAGACTGCGCGATCTCTTCTAAAGAACACCGATTGCCCAACATTCTCGATTCTTGACACATAACGCGAATAACAACAAACGAAGTGATCAACGAAAGCTCCCAGAGAACCGAAATGTGATACAAGATCTTTGCTCTAGGACAAGATTTACCCAAAGATACCTACATCGATAGTACATCCAAGGTATTTGAATACTACAAGATTTCATTCTCATGAGTTTTTCTTGAAAAGACCACTTCCTGCAATCTAAGAGTCTACTTCGGTTCATACTACTAACCGTGATCATCGTTTCTGAAATTGTTATTAAATACCGCCAACGTTTTGGCAACTTGGGCACTCTTCTTCAGCTTCCACATCAGTTCCTCGTTTTGGAACGTTAACCGCTTCTTCTTTTCACTTTCGTGTTGGACGGTTTCAAGCAGTTTTCGGTTTTCTTTCAATAATTTCCTAAAAAGAAATAGGTAACGAAAAATATATAAGAAATCTTTAGAGAAAAGAGATTGCTGTGGGTACAGGCCCTCATCAACTCACTTCTCATTCTCAATTTTTGTCTGTAACTGAGCGTTCAGGTCTTCGATTCTGGCTTGCGCTGAATCCAATTTCTGTGTTATGAACGGCAAGTCTTGAACGTCTTTTCGCAATTTTTCATTCTGTTTCCTCAAGTCTTGAATTTCCGAATGTTTCAAATCGAGTACAACGCGCAACGAACAAACTTCATCTTCCATATTTTGCATATCCGGCTTCGGACCATACGATATGCTCTGAAAAATGAAATACATAACACGTGTATTATAGCTTATATCCATAAGACCACGACGCGACGTACCACTAATGGAACGCACAAGCATACACGGTATACTGATCGTAATCAATATATAAGTTAGTATCTTGTCAATAACCTATCATCACGCGTGTTGGCTCCATTCCAAAAAGTCAGATTAACCAAACTAATTTCTTTTCCTTACCTCCAAATTGGTCTTCATAACACCGGCATCCAAATTCGACTCCTGACGCGTATCTTGTTGTTTACGTTTCGTCGACATCGACGTCAAGAATAATTCTTCGCGTTTTTTCGCCTCCTCGTCCGCTTCGCTCAACTGACTCCGGTAACTCGTCTCCATGCTTTCCATCTTCGATTTGTACTTGAACTCGACTTGTTCCAGCTTCCGCCACGATTCCTTGACCAATTTCTCTTTCCACGCGTCATTTTCGATTTTCAGCACGTTGACTTGATTTTTGGTCTCTTCTAGAATATTTTCCAGCTTCTCTTCCGCTTGTTGCTGTATCTGGCGGAGGTTTTCGTTGAATTGCGATTGCAACGTCACTTCCTGGAATTTCACACATACACACAAGTTTTGAAAGTCCTTTCAAAACTAGTAATTATACTAACGACCATATTTATACGCACCTGATTTTTTAATCGTTCTTCTAATTCGCGTAATTGTTTTTCATAATTTTCGGAGCCTAAAACACAAAATTCAACGAGACGTTATTAACGATGTCGAATTTCTTTGAACACCCTATTCTAGGAAGATGTAGTTTAATGAGACAGAGAGACGATATCAATCTTGGTAGGAATGTATAAATTTTCGAACAGTTTCTCTCACAGTCACATACACTTGGTGGCAATCAAAGTCCGTGATAAATAAATTGTATACACTCGATGCAGATACGAGGAGCCCCATAGATCGATAACGGTAAATATTTGACAAGATTAAGGTGGTACTAATGACACAAGATGACGGAGAAAAATATTTATGAAAAAACTAATTACGAGTATACATCATCATCTTTAACGACGACTGGTCGCAAACATAATTATAGCGAAATTTGTACTCGTAAAAAAAGAAGTCACGACGTTCAGTGATTTCGCTAATTGATAATTAGGCATTAAAATTGCAACAAGAAGAGGAAGAATATCATAAGTACGGGATTTGAAACTTACGAAAAGGCGATTGAAATTTTAGGAGATGAGAAGACGATTGATATCGAGCGACACAACAGAGTTAGATGCGATATTCCCATTTTGAGTACCTGCATGAAACTCCCAACACTACCTACTTAGAGATGCTTCTGAGAATGAAGAAATCGTAGACTATATTTTCGTAATGGTAACGAGACCAAGTCTGGGGTACAGAGATCCACAATGATATTATCTTTCGCGATTTTCAATTACGAAAGATGAAAAGGAGAAAATGAGATAGAGCTCGATTCGATGTTCCATGTTGAATCGAATTAATTCTGCAAAATATCGATCCAAGATGGCTGGAGGTCGATGTGCAATTGACCGCTCATTTTGTAATCAACGTTGAGATTGACTCGACTCCCGGTACAGGTTGTCGTCAGTTTCCGGCTGAATACACGTCACTTATCGTATAAAGACTAGCAATTGATATTAAAATTTCGTACATTTCAAGTGCACAACTTACTAGGAGTTTCAGAATCGAGGTCGAAAATGAGTCGATACTTCGGTATTGGATTTTGATGTCGACTGCAAATCGACGTCGACCGTTGCTGCACTGGCCCAGCAATTCTCGATGATCCCCCTCATTTAATCATGACTAACGTATTCTGTCTGCGAGTAGTGAGTCACCAAACACATACTGGTAGAACGCTTTAAAGAAGTGTTCGTACATCGATTCCAGATCGACGTCAAAGTTGACCAGCATAGATTTCCAGAAAACTGAAAATCGACCGTCATCGACAGAACAGAGCAGTTAATTTCGGATCGTGATAACAAAATTAGGAAAAGTCAACTCAAAAATCAACTTTAGATCGACGTCAATTTGAGGTTGGTTTGAAGTCAATCAACGTCCTTCAATTAACAGAGATTAAATCGTTCCAACAAAGTGGTCAATTTCAGATATATAGAAAAATTCAAGCGCGGATCCAGACGATCACTTTTTTTTGGTGGGGGGGGGATGTCCCTTATGCACCCCCCCCGGACCTGCACCTGAAAATTTGGAGAAGTCGACTCAAAATCAAATCCAAATTGACGTCGATTTTAGGTTGACTAGTGTAATTACTAGGAAACCAGAAGTCGACTCGAAATTGACCCCATTTGGACCGTCGGTTTTTCAAATGTTTGATGATCTGAAATCAACTACTCTGATGCTATCTAGAAATGAATATTGAATTTAAATCGACCTAAAATCGATGTTGATGTGGAGTCAATGTGCAGTCACTCCCCTTGTAGTATTTTGTCTGTTTGGTGACTCCGCTACTCGCAGACAGAATACGGAAATTAATCATGATATAACGGGGATTATCTAGAATCGCTGGGCCAGTGCAGCAACGGTCGACTCGATACATTGTCGACGTCGATTTGCAGTCAACATCAAAATACAATACCAAAGTATCGACTCATTTTCGATCTCGATTCTGATACGCTAGTAAGTTGTGCACTTGAAATTTACAAAATTTTAACATCGATTGGAAGTCTTTGGCCGAAAACTGACATCAGTCTGCACTGAGAGTCGAGACAATTTCAACGTAGATGAAGAACCGATGGAACGAAATGAGCGGTCAATTGCATATCGACATCCAATCATTTTGGTTCGATACTTGGCGGGCGTAGTCATTATTCAATAGGGTCACTGAAAATCTCAATTATGCTTGACTAGCGCAATAATTCAACTCGATTTAGGATGCCCAGGGGTTGAATCAATTTCAACATTGACAATGAGTCGATGGAACAAAATAAGTGGTCGATTTTGATTCCACTTCTAGTCATTTTAGGTCGATTTCCGGTCGACATTGGGCGGGACTAAATTGAGTCGACTGATGATTGGAATAGCGACTAGATTTGAAAACGACATGGCTTGTTGAGATAGTGGAACAATAACTCCAAAAAACTCATGAAAGTTCCATAGATGAGACCCAAAATCTACTGATAGTCAGGCTATGGAAAACAATCATAAAAGCCTTAACAAGATTGATTTTTATAATGAGGTTGTAAGAGGTTTCAAGAAGAACTCTTTCCAGATTCAGTTCTCCATGTTTTTTTGTTTCTCTGTCGTCAGAAGCTGCGATCGAATCGTTTACAAAATTTTTATTATTCCTATTTACAAAAAAATTGCCATCTTGATGCAACACTGAAGGTAGGACAGTCATAAAAATGAGCTCATAAAATAATAGCTTATGAACTTAGTGGCAATGTTTACGAAGATCTATAGCTCAGATAGACCTCAAGCCAACATCGATATCAGGTCGATATGGGGGCGACACATATCGGCTCCATTCTGACTTATTTGCCACGCCAAGGCTTTTCCCGTGTTCCGATCTCCTACTTGTTACCAATCTGGTAGCGTTTTCAACAGTGCTCTTATAGAGAACCCCTTGGAATGAAAATAAGTGCACAACCCAGCAGTACTCATAAGATCAATGTTAAAAAACACTACCATATTGATAACAAGTAGGAGAATAAATATGCAATATGGAATACTGGAAAAAACTCATTTCAGATTGATTTTGAGTCGGCTCCTCCAAATTTTCCTATCGACCAACGTCGATTATAGTTGTTCTAAGGTAATTAACAATGATCTACCTCAAATCGATGTCGATTTGAAGTCGAATTCTGTCGATTGCGGGTCGACTTCTCTTATTTTTTTATCTGCTCTGTTGCTTCAATTAACACCAACAGTCGAATTTGTAATGTCTGGAAATGTATGCTAGTCGACTTTAAATCGACCTCAAATCATTGTCAATCTGGAGTCAATGTATTTTCGTTTGTTTGGTGTCTTTGCTACTCGCGATAGAATGTGATGCAGTTCTAATTATATGACGAGAACCCACTGAAAATTTCATTTATGCTAGACCAATGCAGCAATGGTCGAATCGACGGAATCGCGACGACTATTTGCAGCCAACATTAAAATCCAAAAACACGTGTCGACTCATTTTATAAGTTGTGCACTTCAAATTTACAAAATTTCGACTGCGTCGATTTCAAATCTTTTACAGGTGAATGACGCATAATTGACCCAAAATCGACGTCGATCAAGTGTCGACATCAATCTACAATACCGAGAGTCGACGGTGAAAAGGAGCGGTCGATTCTGAATCAACTTCTGATCAAAATAGCGAGTCAATTTGGAGTCGACATGCTCCATTGAGGGGTTGTCTCTTTCTTCCGTTACGATCTTGACCTACTTCTAAAATTTGGAAAAGTTCACCCGTCTTATGATTGAGACACAACAGGACAAACGGCGGTGATGCGCCATTTCTCACAACTTGCCACACTTTTCCATTTTGATTTCTTATCCGTCATCCTAACTTCGATAAAGAATCGTTGAATTTTGTAGAGACTGAATAGCTGTTGAGGAATATAAAATATATAATATTTTAAACACCCTTGCAAGAAGTAGTTTATCGTTCTTCCGAGGAGCTCGAGCGTACAGTAACGGCACTTTGTGTGCCGGCAAATTGGTCGCACAACAAGTTGGTCGAATCACAAATTAGTCGAATTGCAAGTTGGTAGACTGACGTATTTGGTCGACAAAGAAAGAAAAGTCGTGTTTGGAAGATTTTGTTCATATATATTTTGCAAGTGCCAGGTTGCCTAAGAAAAATATCCACCTAACGAGGAGATCAAAAAACTAAAATTTTCGAAAAATAGTATTGAAAAAATTTGAAAAATAAAATTTACTTAATAGGTAAGATTATGTGCAATACCTCGCAGGTACTCCAGCACATCTTTCCTTTCTTTGTAAGAGATGACAACAGACTGGAGGCTCTTCTTTTCAGGTGACGGGCCTCCAGCAACATCGTTTTCCATTGTTACCTCACTCAGATTTTGTTTTCTTTGGAAATTCCGAAACGTGCGCAAAAACCAGGGTGCCGTCGCTCAACCGTTTTGTTGGTTCGAGGGAGACCTTCCAAAGAAGGAGTAAAGAAGATAATTTCGAATTTGATAGATTTTTTCGGTCGATCAAACATGTCAGTCGACTAACTTGCGATTCGACCAACTTAGTGCAAGAGTTGAGGTCGACCAACTTGACATAAATATCACAACAACAAATTAACAAGACGACATGCTATTTGTTTCACCAAAAAGAAAAGACCTCTTTCTTCCTAAGACCCTCTTTCTATAACCTGAGGATCAGAAGCTTTTCTAGGGACTTCTCTACACACCGACCATCTTCTTCACCCCATGACAGGGACTTCGAGACGCGGAGGCCCTAGATAGGAGTTTCAAGTTGTTCAACGATCATAAATCGAGTTCAACAGAAAGCAAAATCATACGATACCCTATAAGTGAGAGGGAAAGAGAAGAGACAGCCTAAAAGTGATAAGAAATAAACATGAGGAAGATACGCCGACTAAATCATTAAAACATGCAAAGTACGAAGTATTCGTGAGTCAATATCTCTCCGTAAGTCACGTCAAGAATGAGTAGTGATGACTGAATATCTGATTTTGCGGAAGTTGATTCAACTGATATGGTATGACGACTAAACAGCGCGAGACGCACTTCGTCATCCAGATAGAGAAGATTTTTTTGTGACAGAAGAAAAGAGATGAAAGTTTCTCAAATCACCAAGGGGTCGGAAGCGATCAGATACTCAATAATCTACCTCAAATTTCGATACCTGACTTCAGAATGGAAGGCTATTTCCCTACTTCGGACCATGATAAATTCGTCTTCCTTTCAAAATCTGATCGAGAATCCCTCCTCAACCCTCTCAATGAGCTCCTCGGCTATCGGAGGGAAGTAGAGGAGAAACAAAGCTAGACACAACAAGAAACCGGGAAAGTTCTGAATACACCCGAAGACAACCAATCAGAAACAAAAACCTCATGTTCCCAAAAACTTGGTCCTGTAGCTTCTTTTCTCCCAGCCCGGAAATAATGTGTGAGTACGTACGTGCTCCAAGTTCCTGATCGTGAAGTTCGTTCAACCTGTCCAATTGGGCGGAATGTGAGTTTCTCAATTCTTCCAGCTTTTGTTCGTGCATCACCTTTTGGATTTCTGCTTCTTCTTTCAATCTTCGACAGCTGACGTTAGCTTCTTCTGCCAAGTCACACAGAAACTTACATTAGTACACAACATTAGGTAGCAACGATTTCACAAAATTAATTCAAAATCGTTGCCAAAATATTCTAATATCGATTAAGCTTACTCACCCAATTTCGATTTCATTGCTGACCAATCTTCTTTATACTTCGCTAACTCGCGTTTCATGTACGGCAACGTGAAAACATCCATCTACAAAAGAAGAAAATCGTCATTAAAGTCCGCTTCGAAGATTGACTTTGAGACAGGTGAAAAAGAAAGGAGCACTTACGTCTGCCGTTAAGCGTTGGAACAGCACGATAAACGCTTCCATACCGTCGGTGGTACGTTTCAGATGTCCGAGCAGAGGATTTACTTCGACGATACTCGACTGTTTTTGAAGCTGTTTGTTGTTCTGATTATTACTACTCCTCGACGTGATCTTGTAACCAACATCTGCTGACCGACTAGAATGGTCCGCGAGCGATTTAGGTACGGTATTCTTAACTGGGCCACTACCGTTAGAGTTTTGCAAGCGATTTTGATCTGCGGACAAATTAAGAGAAAAATTTGAACTATAATATTTTGCAGATTATAATATATATGCGCGTACAAACATTTCAACTTTCTCGACCATTCACTCTATCTATAAGATAAATCCGCGCATGATAGACGGTTTTATAATACCTTGGGCGGGAGAATACATGTCACTCGATGTACGAAAAATATGCTACAAAAATATATATGAGAACGTGCATTTAAGCGAGCGAAAAAAGCGATTCACTAGATACTACTGCAAGCGAAGTATATATTGAGCAAATTTAGCCTCAACGTCGAGTTGAACAATACTAGGAAGAAAACGAAACAATTTTGTAGATTTGGGCAATGATCGAGTAATTTTCGACTATTCTCGAAAACCGTGCCACGAAGAGGACATTCTCGTTATTTACGTTGGTTTTCGAGAAAACTACTCTCGACGAGGCCCAACTTTTCAATCGTCCGGCACGTACTTCGAAAGGTGTTTCTGGGAAAGTTTTCAAGGTGAGAAGAATGTTTTCTGGCATAAAAATTGGTCATTCCAATAGGTTATTGTGAGTAGCATCCCAAAACGACGACTGTTTATCAAGTCATCAATTCACCGCATAAAAAAACACCGCTTGGTAAATATTGCAAATGAAAATAAGTAATTTAAATATTCCTTTTTTCTCGCTAGAAAACAGTCTAGCCTTAAGTCCTGATGACTAAGATGTGAATTCTGGTGGAGAGAGAAATCTGCCTGGACTAGTTTCTATGATTTTGCCCTGGAAAGTAGATACTCGAAAGTTCTAGGAACATCCTAGTTCCTTCTTTCGTCTAGAGTAGGATAGCAGTTTTTGGCTCGCTTTATTCAATCAATTTGGATCAGCTGGTAGAATCGAAAGTACAAATTATCAATCGCTGTTCTTCAACTCTCATACATTCTTCAAATTTAAATATTAAATTAACGAAAATTATTATTTCTAATAAGTAAATATTTAATTTTTTTATTTTAATATAAAATGAATAATAATTTATTATTAAAATTGTAATAATAAAAATTATTCTTGAAATTTGAATTGATAAACTTATTTTCAAACAATTAGATTTTTGAATAAGAAAATTATTAATATGGTTATAAAAATAATTATTAAATTAGAAAAATTTATTATAATAATAAATAAAATAATTAATAAGATCATTTTTCATAATTAAAATGATGTAAAAAATGATTAGTTATTTAATTAAAATTTTAATAATTTTTTTTGTTATAATAATTTTTAATAATTAAAACTAAATTATTTGTTGATTTAAATTTATTAATATTTGATTATATTTTATATTTTAATAGAATATTTTATTTTGATAAATACAATTTATTATTTATAATTATAGTTTTAATAATTAGAATTTTGATTATTCATTATAATTTTATTTATTTAAATAATAATAATCATTCATATTCAATTATTTATTATAATAATTATATTATCATAAAAATAAGAATTTTAGTTACCTATATTATTTAATCGATTATGAGATATATTAATTCTAATAGTAATTTTTTATTTTTTTATCTATTCTAAAAAAAATTCAATATAAAATTTTAAATTTAATATCAATTATTTATTTATATTTTGTTCTTTTATAAAAAGATCTCAATTCCTTTTAAATTTATGATTAACTAAAGCAATAATTGTTCCTTTACCTATTTCTTCTTTAGTTCATTCATCAACTTTAGTTAAAGTTGGAGTATATTTTATTTTCCGATATTTAAATTATTTAAATTTAAAATAAATTGAATATTATTTGACGATTAGAATTTTTTATTATAGAATTTTAATATTATTTTTGATATGAAAAAATTAGCTTTATCAACAATAAATAATTTAGGATTGATATTTTTAATTAATTTATATATTTAGATATGGGTAATTTCGCCGACGTTGGGAGTATTAAGTCTTCAGCAAATTGACAGCCTAAATCATGATATTTTATAAGTTTCAAATCTCTCTCGCTAAACAACATTAAATATAGGACAAAACCATTCATTTTCGAAATCAAGTACTACCCCCCTTCCCCTCAAAAAATTAATCCGAAAGTCCGTTTTCTCATTACCGTGGCATGTCTTCAATACGATCTTTTTTTATTGTTGGCTCATAGCGACGATAGGCATAATACTGATGAGCTAATAACGTGTGAGTTTGAAAGATACCGCTTTCCTGGAAAAAGAACATTGAGAAACTACTACAAAAAAACACACCGTAGGAAGCGAGAGCACATCTTCTGTTCAAAATCGTATGTCCCCACTTTTTTTCTCATTACCGTGTGTGTATGAAAATCCAGCAACACTAAGTGATAAGGTTGGGTTAATATAATTCTAAGAAGTTGGTTCAGCTGTTGCATCATTATTGCATCACGCTAGTGCGATTTGGATCTGATGGTACAAGTCAGTACAAGTCGAGACTCCTTCGAGTAATGACGGATGGGCTTGTCCATTTTCAGTTTTCATTACCGTGTCGATGAATTAATCCTCTGGAGGTAAGTTGAAGAAATATTTTTTTCCCTTAGCGTATTCCATCTGTAAGCGTCTATCATTTCCAATTGAAGTGTTGACGCTACCTACACTGTAGCTTGTGACCGAACTGATTTTCTTCGGAAATCTCATTACCGTGTTTCTCATTACCGTGTCCTCAGTCATTTTTTGCTTCCACGGTAATGATAATCTCGACCAATAATGATATGTACATATGGACCAATTTCACGTTTTCATTTGAGAGCAAAAAATGTAGACCTGAATACGGATATGTGATCTGGAGGGGTTAACTAATTAATTTACAAAAAAAAAAGGTAAAAAAACAGCAATCAAAAACTCGAAAAATTAGATACCCAATATTCCCACTTTTGGCGAAATTACCCATATATTATTATTCATGCCATTTTTAAATCAATAATATTTTTGATGATCTCATTCTCGCATAATGTGACACACTTTCGCCGCTTAAAATTAGGCTCACATAGATTGCTCGGGCTACATTAGTACTAATTTCAATGGAGAACCTGTTCTATTGGAGGGGGAAGGTGTTGTTCGGGAAAATATCCGCAGCCCACCGTCCATCCGGAAAATTAGTTCCGTGGGGGAGGGTAGTGTTTACACTAAGTCACTATAGGGACTTTGAAAAATGACGGTTCCCTTAACGAAGTTAAACGAGGAACACTTCTCACGGACCCTTCGCTTCCCTACTTCAAGATTATCTTAGAAATCGATCATTCAGAGTCCGCGTAAGCGATCAGTATTCCGCAACTCATCCCCAAGAGAATTGTATCTCCCAAGGATCGCCACTTATCGCCATCAACAACATAACAAAAATCGTATGATATCCAATTCAAACCCTACTTTTCTGTGATGACCTAAGCGTTCATTTACGTTCCAGTAGCACACAACACGCGCCCACCGTCTACTTCAAGAAACAATCAATGAAATAAACGTTTGGCTTCCCCTCCGAGGATTCAGCATTTCCTATCCCAAAACAAACCTCACTGTCTTCCAAAATCCCCCTCAGAAAGCCATCAAATGTCTCTCTAACTACCCCGTCCCGCAAGTCAACACCACAAAAAAGTTCTTGGCCTCAGTTTCCACAAGCTTCACTCTCGGAACCCCCTACATGAAACTAACAAAATCAAAATGCATTCCAGCCCTCAATGTCCTGAAGTTCCTTTTCCACCCTAAAGAAGGTTGTGACCGAAAAATCCTACTTCACCTCTATCAGAGTTTGATCCAAACCCATTCACGGGCTGGCACCCCCTCCCCCTCTTACCGAAAACTACTCAACACTGTCCAAAAGCAATCCGAAACAGTATCTCTGAAAGCCTCTGTGCAGACACTGGCTTCCCCCTACTCCAATATCGACGCCTTAAACTAACAACCAACTTCCTCACATCCATCCTGCAATATCCTCAAATTCCTGTCCACCATTGTATATTCTACCCTCAACACAACCAAAACCCAACTACGCAACTCCTTAACCACCCCTCACAATCATACAGAGGCACTATCAGATAACTTCTCCTCAAGGCCAACTTCCTCTCACGTATCTAAATACAATCTTGCCGAGCTCCTATCCTAGCCCTAAAGGCAGGCTGCTAGCAGCTCGTAAATTGAAAAAAAAAAAACAGTCTGTCTCAAAGCGTGTTTCAGACTCTAGTAAAGCTAAATGAGCGTAAAACGTTCCCTCAATTTGACTAGAGATTTGCTGCAAATTTTTACAAGTGAATAAGCCAGAATTTCAACACGCAAGAGGAAGTATGAGTTTCTATTAGCTATCGATGAAAAAATAGATAAACGAAAAAAAAATAAATGGGTCATATATGTTTCTACACTTACATGAATGCCCGTTGCCAGGCAATTTACGCACAGTATTTTAATTTGACCGGGGAAAAAAACTTTATTGTACACCATTATAAGCTTTTTACACACTAGCTGACTGCATACAATATTAAATTTATTGTATAGTGCATCCAAGGCTACAGCAAACATTATGTTACGTACGTTAACATAGTAATTTACTCGATATTCGCGATTTTTTGTACGCAAAAACTCAACGAAGTTGGAGAATACACGAATTCACTGAGTTTAAAAAAGGAAACTCAAACACAGGAGAATAAAAATCATGGGCGAAAACAGAATGTCCTGATCTCTCATCTAAAGGTGCTAAGCAAAAGGGAACTATTGGAAATTTGTAGCTCACTTCAGACACCCCCCCCCCCCTAAAAAAAAAGGATCTACTTGAAATTTTACACTTAGAAAAGATTCTTCCTGCAAATAGGAGAAGAAGAGAAGATAGACTGACTCGACCCGAGCAATCGCAAATTCTTAGCAGGAAATCCTCCGGCACAAGTCGAGCTCGAAAGCCGAAACTATGCACAAATTAATATTCCCCTCAACGCTGATGACGTATATACCTTTCATTTGTCTCTTCTGATGCAGAGACGACCATCGTCTTCGTCCCAATGAGGGCGATCGCATAACTGGCCTATTCTCCCGGTGCGGAAATCGATATTGCTGCAACTGATGATGATGATGATGATGTTGATGATTGTTGTCGTACAATTCATTCGTATACGATTTCCTCGAAGAATGCGACGATTTATTTCCATGATGGCGGAAAAGAAACGCGAGCTTACTCAAGCTTTCCACCATTATGCAAGAATAAGGTACGCCGAATAGCTCGTCTATACTCGTATATTTGCTTGCGGTTTTCCTTCTTATCTACACGCCTTCTTCATTATCTTATACATTCATCGGACAACTTTACTGTTTCTTCGATTCCGTATAAACGGATATACAATACGTGAGCGGGCATTCGGTCATCAGGAAATGCATTCGTGTTGCACATAATACACCAACACCATACAGATCTGATAATATAATTAAAATTAAAATAAACTTACGAGCTCGAAAGAGAGGCGACAAATATCGTGGTTGTGCAGTCAATTCGCACGTACACCCGTTTCTGTACTTATTATTCTAATGCGCAGGAATTCAATCGAATTTTCTAAAAGGATCGCGGAAAACTCCGAAGCTTATTTTCGTAATCCAAACAGTACTCGTCACGCGATTAAATTAATACCGGAGATAATTTTGCACGCAAATCAGACATCCCCGAGACTTCTTGGTCAAATGTTCCTCTAATACATGTAACATAAAGGAAGTGCTCCCTTAAAGCATTACTTGACCTCGAATGAATTTCAAGAGAATTGTTCGCGACAAACAGCTGAATCGCGGCCAGAGAATTTATAATTTTGATAAAAAATCGAAGACAAATACTGTCGTATGAGATCCCAAACAGTCTTCACTCTCATTAGACTAAGCTAGCTCTACCAGGAATTGGAAGTAACTTTTTGATATGTTTCACATTTTGGCTAAGTACCGCCTCTAATTCATAAGTTTGCGTGCACAACTTTGGGACTAAGCCTAGCTCTATTAGGAACCAAAAGTAAATTTTTAAAATGTTTCATATCTTTGTCAGGTGTCGCCCTTAATTTATAAATTTGCGTGCACAACTTTCGAACCAGTTCTGGAGCCAAAAAGTAACTTTTAGAATGTTTCATATCTTTACCAAGTGCCAACGTGACAAAGTAAATTTTTGAAATGTTTTTTGTCTTTACTAGGTGCCACCCCTAATTCATAAGTTTGCGTGCACAACTTTTGGACTAAGCCTAGCTCTATTAGGAACCAAAAGTAAATTTTTAAAATGTTTCATATCTTTGTCAGGTGTCGCCCTTAATTTATAAATTTGCGTGCACAACTTTCGAACTAGTTCTGGAGCCAAAAAGTAACTTTTTAGAATGTTTCATATCTTTACCAAGTGCCAACGTGACAAAGTAAATTTTTGAAATGTTTTTTGTCTTTACTAGGTGCCACCCCTAATTCATAAGTTTGCGTGCACAACTTTTGGACTAAACCTAGATCTGTTAGGAACCAAAAGTACATTTTTAAAATGTTTCATATCTTTGTCAGGTGTCGCCCTTAATCTATAAATTTGAGTGCACAACTTTCGAACTAGTTCTGGAGCCAAAAAGTAACTTTTTAGAATGTTTCATATCTTTGCCAAGTGCCCACGTGACAAAGTAAATTTTTGAAATGTTTCTTGTCTTTACTAGGCGCCACCCCTAATTCATAAATTTGCGTGCACAACTTTCAAACTAGTCCTGGAGCCAAAAAGTAACTTTTTAGAATGTTTCATATCTTGACCAAGTGCCAATGTGACAAAGTAAATTTTTGAAATGTTTTTTGTCTTTACTAGGTGCCACCCCTAATTCATAAGTTTGCGTGCACAACTTTTGGACTAAACCCAGATCTGTTAGGAACCAAAAGTACATTTTTAAAATGTTTCATATCTTTGCTAGGTGTGGCCTCCAATTCATATATTTGCGTGCACGACTTTCAAACTAGGCCTGGAACCAAAAAGTACGCCAAGTGCCAAAGGGACAAAGTAAATTTTTTCTTGTCTTTACTAAGTGCCACCCCAATTCATAAAATTTGCGTGCATAACTTTCAAACTAAGCCTAGCTCTATTACGAACCAAAAGATAACTTTTTGAAATGTTTCATGTCTTTGCTGATAGTGCCGCCAACAATTAATAAATATGCGTGCACAACTTTTAGACTGAGCCTAGCGTCTACTTGGAACCGGAAGCAACTTTTTGGTATGTTTTATGTTTCTGCTGAGAGCCGCTCCTGATTCATAAATTTACCACCTGACTCTTAGACGAAGCCAGCTCTGTTAGTCTTCTCGCAGGTCGTTAGTCCAAGTACACTGCAGAAAGGGGAAAGAGGTGAAATACCCTGACCCCGACGGACCTCGAATTACAAAAGAGATTTCGGTTGTACTCAAATATTTTTGCGTAGTTCCTGAGAAATATTTGAAAAATATCTCGTTTTTTGCATTTTGCAGCATCTTTCCAAAGTTACTGCGCAAGCATTATCTTGCCGGTACGTCAACTTCAATTCTATCGCGTTAATCAGAAAATCAGAAAAATACTTTTTTCTGGTAAATTTCATGTATATTATTTTTGTACTGAGGTCTTTACCATCTGAAATACATATATTTTCAGAAAAATTGAAAAGACCCTATTTTTTGCGTTTCCAAAAAAGAACTAATCACCATTCGGGTATCTTTTACTGGCGTGTCAAATTTCTTTGTATGGCGTTAATCGAAAAATTACAAGAATACTTTTTTCTTGTAAATTTTATTTAGATAATTTTTGTACTGAGATATTTGCTCTCTAAAATCCATATTTTCCGAGAAAAATTGAGAAAACTGCGTTTTGCAGTATTTTTACCAAAATTACCGCTTAAGTAACACCTTGCCGGCGCATGAACTTCATGTATAAAGCATTAATGATAAAATTGCAAGAATATTTTTTTCTAGTAAATTTTACATCGATTTTTTTTGCACAGACGTACTTGCTCGCTTAAATCCATAATTTTTGAGAAAAATTGAAAGAAAACGTACTTATTTCACGCGTTCGGCAATATCTTCACAAGTTACTGCGCAAGTATCATTTTGCTAGCGTGTTAACGTCATTTGTATCGCATTAATCGAAAAATCACAAGAATACTTTTTTCTAGTAAATTTTATTGATATTATTTTTGTACTGAGGTGTTTGCTCTCTAAACTCCATAATTTTCGAGAAAAATTGAAAAAACTTGAAACAAAGTGTCACATTTTGAGTCTTTCTAGTGAGGTTATAACAAAGAAGGGGTGATGGGTTCTTACCACATAGTGAGAATAACGAAAACCTTTGAGGGAAGTTTTCCGTTCTTCAAGCCACTCATTTACTGTACATCTGGTGAGCTATATTTTTGAGATGGCTACCCCCACCCTCTCAAAGTCGATAATATTTCAAATCGAGAAGTGACTCATTGAATGAGCGTCGTCTTATGCAGCACCCTTAATTTGCGAAAAGAAAAAAATAAAAGATTCTCGTCCTCATTAAAATACCGGTATGAACTTTCAATGTACATTATTCAGAGGCTGAAGTCATACTTTGCACAAGAGTCGTCAAAAATCACGCCACCTTCACACATTTATTACCGAGACTAAAAAACTTCACGTTCTGTAGACATCCTGTCCGTAAATTTAAGAACGCTGTGCGCTATTTCACGAGATATGAATTCTCACCTCGTTCACATTTCAATGGTAAGATAATCTGCAGCGAACAACCGCGAAGTAGCCCTTCAAAAAACCACCCACAAACATTCCCTGTGGCCAACGAAGGGGTACTCCAGAAAATTTTGAGCCATCGCGTTCAACGGGAGGTAAAGAGTTATTCCAGAACAGATACTTTTCAAATATCAACGCTTTGTTACTGATGTAATTATCAACTCAAATTCCATCCATCTTTGCACGAGTAGTGAGACACTATTGATAAAATCGAGGATACGTACTTCTCTTCAAGGAACCACAATAATCCACTCCCACATACACAACAACAAGAGAGTGACCGAGAGCGAGAAAATTCTAGTCCACGAACGTGCGCACAACACCGAACCACACACAAACCGTAAAGTTTCTGTCTGAAAATTTTTGTTGAAATATGTACGCGATGCTATAATTAATTTACACTCGTTCTTTTTCTTTAATTCCATTTAAGTAACTAGACTTTGTACCAGTATTTCATCCATTTAAAGTATTTCTGTCATTGTTCGAGCTAGTAAAAATTGTTCAACGTAGACCTACACAATGCCAACAACTTTTGAAAGCCCCTACCCAGTACACGCACGTACGTACGTAAGCCGCATTTTTATCAGTTTCTCGATGATTTGAAAAAAAAAATAATAATAATAACAATAATAATAAAAAAGCATCGTTAAACCAGTAACTAATCATATAAGAAACTTCATCGAGCTTAAAAATACCTACTAGGCGAGAGAATGCAGGATGTATAGTTCCGACGACAAGGACCCGTTTATAGGTAAAGATTTATGAGACGATGCCTCTTTTCAAGGTTATGAAAATTGTACATCCGTTACGAGTCTTGAAGTAAAATTCTGATGAGAATAGAGGAAGTCACGCGATGAGAGTTCTCGAAGATGAACGAAATTTTTTCACGCACAGACTTGGAATTTTGAATCGAAAATTTTCTATTTGTAAGGACTCTGCTCGATAATAAATAAAATATTTAACGGAAGCGTTTTAAAATCGCTTGTTATTTGAAATTAAAAATACATCCGAGACAAGCACGACGAGACATCAAAGGCATTCCAAAGGAAACGAGGAAGACATTGGGTGTCAGATCATCTCTCATCGCAAATTCAGTCTCCCCGAGAGATTTAGTCGAATGTCGGGTCAAGTTTATCGAACTGTACATTCACTTCGAACTTCGTCGAGCTCAAGAATTTAACAAAATTAACGACGTCTGAAACTCTTGACTTTGAAAAACATGGAAGTTCATCTTATGGTTTACCTTTCTGTGTCAACTGCGTACCTTTTTGAAAACCGATTGCCGACAGAGACGTATGCATACAATTTACGAAGACGGAGGCGGAAGGGTGAGCGAAAAAAATTTACCTGGAATGGTGTTCTAATTTTGTCGATTTCCAAGGGTATATTTTATGTTTCTGATCAATTTGGTTCTTTTGCACATCGAACGTTAAAGGGGCATCAAGACACTTACTTCCGTCTTTAAGCATAAAATTGCCTAAAAACGGACAATTCGAGGAAATTTTCAGATAATGACGGGCAGAGCCTCGCGCCTACATGAATCGAGCAAAGAATAATGTCCGTCACATCACGGTGAATTTGACAAAAAGTCGAGTTTTTAAGATAAGTTGTCTACGGAGAAAGGGAAAAGGGAGTGAGCGCGGTATGAATCGACAAAAACTGAATTTGCCGGACATCCAAGTGATGAATTTCATCTTTTTCTGTTACATGACAAGACCTCAAAAAGTTTCTTAACGATGATCTTCGAGGACTGCGATACGGTTATAAATTCGGGTCAATAATAAAGATTTCTCAATCTTTCTCACATCGCGGCACATTTATCCATGAGACGATTAGCCTAGGGCACAGCATTTCCAGACCTCCAAATTGTATCCAAAATTTTTCGGAGTCTTGACATTTTCATGTCTCTACTGGTTTCTTCCCCCTAATCTCAGAGAGGTCTCAGCCCTCTTTCCCTGTACAGCGGTTCCGGGAAACGGGAGCTTCGACCTTCTGCCGGGACTCGAGAAAATTCTGAGTTCTGCGACCAATATAAGGGTCTGAATGTTTCTCGCATTTACTTCACTGGGGAGCCTCCTGGTCTATTTTTGTTTTTGACCACGTCGTACAAAGTTTCTGATTTTTATGACATTCAGTGCAGGTTAGACTCAACTTTGAAATGTTATAACGTTCAAAAGCTGGACCGCATCGGTCAGATAGTGCTTACGGTTCATTATTCGAGTGAATAGGAAAATTGGGCAATTCTTTTTTAGTTCCTGTTAATTTATATTTTTCACCAAAACGTAGCTCGCTGCATACTGGTCGAAAAACAATGAATTATAGAACATAAGTATAGTAGGTAAGCGGGGGTATGGAGGATATAAGAGTATTTCCAACAGCAATTTTCACTCGTTTTGCCAGTTTTTTGCTTGAATGAAAAAATAATGACACCAAAAGGAAAAAATTTCCTCGCATCAGAAAATCGTGACCCCTCCTCTTCGAAAAATCGTATATCTACACCATTGCAGAGCACCAAATCTTTCTCAGTTCAAAAACAATTTGTTCTTCCTTCTTCCCTGAAGCTGTCCGGACCGATTTCCCAACATTCTTCCAAGAGTTGAAGAAGTTAACTTTTCGTTTCATTTATTGGGTATATCTTTGGAATCCGAGTCTTCTCATTACGTTGCTCGGCGATGGATCATTTTGAAGGATGGAAAACTTCTAGATCTCATTACTAGCGTCGACGAAAGATCTAAAATTTCAATACTTCTCTCAAATATGCTTGAAAGTCTCTTACGATGATCAATTGTCGAATTTCATACTTTCTTTCCAGAAAATTTCTTCAGGAAAATGTCATCGGGGACCTACAAGTGACGATATTGTTTTTTTGACTCGAGCTGAGGGATAGCTTAAGTTTTCATAGGTGGAAAGAGGCCACTCAGGCCCAGATTGGGACATCATCTGACTGGGAATTAAAGAAACATATTACTCAAATCCTTGTGAGGAGGAACCTCGGGAAATTTTGAGCGTCGACAGGGAGGTCTCAGCTTCGAAGCCATCGCCACTTCTGCCGGGGACACGTTTCCCAGTGGACTCGAAAGTTCTAATTCTGACCCCTGTAGACAAAAACATTCAACGTTCACCAGACAGCGGATTGGCCATTACCCCCCCGCCTATACCACAAACTGAAACTAGCAGTGATAGAATTTCCAATTTTTTGAGGTCGATTTTCCTTCACTCCTGAGGTCTACGATTTTAAAATGCTCCGTTCCAAATTCTCTCCCGCGGTCTCTTATCAATAATTAATTATTATATTTCACACTTTTGCTGGGAAAAGATTCTCCAGAATAACGACCATGTCCATTGTGACGTCATAGAAGGACAATATTGTTTCTTGACTCGCTTCGATTTGCATCATGTGGCTGGGAATTAAAGAAACATTTTTCTCAAATCCTTGCGAGGAGGAACTTTGGGAAATTTTGAGCTTCGACTCCTGTAAAGAGCTAGGAGGGGTCTCAGCTTCGAAGCCATTGTCACTTTTGCCAGGGATACATTTCCCAGCGGACTCGAAAGTTCTAGCTCTGACCTCCGTAAAGGAGAAGAGACCGAAAACATTCAAAGTTCCCCAGATAGCAGATTGGCCGCTATTTCCTCAAACTGAAGCTAGCAGCGATAGAATTTCCAATTTTTTGAGGCCGATTTTCCTTTACTCCAGAGATTGAATCTAAAATTTTAAAATGCTTCGTTCCAAATTCCCTCCCACATAAGTTTAAAGGTCTCTTATCCATAATTAATTGTTATATTTCATACTTCTGCTGAGAGAAGATTCTCCAGAAAAACGGCCATGTATCTTGTGACGTCATAGAGGGACTTACAAGTTTCGATATTGATTTTTGACTCGGGTTGGGGACATGGGCTTCGATTTTTATGAAGGAAACGCGACCATTAACGTCCGAATTGTGACATCATCTGACTCAGAGTGTCTACAGATATTGGATTATTAAAAATTTTTAGGCTCCTTTCAGACGGCTTTTTGAGTCCCCCTCCTCTAGCACTAAAGTAGACATGAGTAACACTCTACGAGTAAGTACCGTATGCTCAGTCCACGTGAGCGTCGTTCTATACAACACTTTTAATTTACAATCCCATCACTCTCTTCAAAATACCGACATTAATTCAAACATCTTAGTTTTTGTAGAAATTATCAAAAACCATGCCCATGCCATGCCTGCATGTTAAGTGGAATAAAGATCGTGCTACCTTCAAATTTTCGGGCCCTGTAGACACCCTGCAGAGGAGGCACTTGCGGAAATTTGAGCTTCAACTCCTGGAAAGAGGAGGGGTCTCAGCTTGGGAGCCATCGTCACTTCTGCTAAGGGTAAATTTCTAGCTCCGATCCCCATAGAGAAGAGGAAACCGAAAAATTTTAAGATCCAAATGGGAAGTTCACCAGACAGCTTTGCCTAGCACAAAAACCCTGTTTTTTTCTCTCTCAAAACCTTACACTAAGACTAGCAGCGATGTCGATTTACCTCGACTGGTGTATCAAATTTTACAGATCTACTTCTTCAGTATCCGGAAGGCAGACGCAGATTTATTTTAGTTTATCATTTTCAAAAATCATCCCAATTTTAAGAAGAACTTCGAAAGTCAAAACTTCCCTGGTTTTTCAAACAGTGGCGTCTCTGTGTGAAGAACAACAGATTGTTCAACATACGTCATTAGAGTGGGCGATGTTTCGATACCGATGAAGGAATAATGGGGCCACTCAAACAACGTAATCTGATTTTTCCTCTTCAATCGCATTCAGTGTCGATATTAATGTCGTAATCAGATTTCGAATATTTATCGTGGAGGTTTACGTCAACTTTGAAATATTATACAATAACCTAAAGCGTTGTTCACCACCCATCGCATCATCATAAATCATTGACACTTCATTCTTCGTCTCGTAATTGTCCCCATTTTATACATTTTCGCCTCACTTGGGAATGATTGTTGCAGAAGTAAGGGTAAGGTCTCGTAGAAGAGCGACCAACAGAATGGGAAAAGAGGATCGTATAAGATCTCTGTTCACGATCATCCGCATCAATACTAAATACCTCCTCCCGGCAACTCTCTCACCTTTGACGGCGCCTTCACGCGGGTGAAGGACCTGAAATATTATGCCTCCTCGGGACCTTTCTCCATTTCGTGTGTACACACTCGACGTTCGTAAATAATCAGCGAAATTGACGCCGCCGCCGAGCATCGTACTGTAATTTACCTCGGACAATATTTTCTATAATTACTGTTGTTCTGACGAGCATCGAAAGTACAATAATCAGAGACGCACGCACACTCGCTAACGAGAAACAATTAACCGGAACGATAAATACTCGCGATAAAATGATCGTACATAAATAACCGGAGAGCACGCGATTCCAAACCACACCGACGCGATTTTTCATTTGAAAAAGAAATCGTTACGCTTTACTGAAAAACAAGAGCATCGACATCGACAAATTTACTTTCTATTAATTAATAACGGAATTAAATATTATCATTACGCCAGAAAAACGAAAACGATTTGAGTAGCAGACCATAATACAAAAGGTAATCGAGTCTAGATCTGGGACTGCGAATTTTTGCTCACCACTCCTTGCACAAGAATTCTCAACCAGAGACGAAAAAATTTTGTTTAGTTTACCTTCGAGTGTGAGTGAAGCGAGAGTTAAACGTGTAGGAAAATGACAACAATATTCGAAATACCGGTCGCTAGACTGTTTCGATTTATGTAAAATTTATACCGCATATATGCGTTATTACGCAAATCGGATACGTGTGGTCGTTACAGGTGTGCTGTAGTTGTACAGTTGCATATACACAAATCCCAAATGTATAAACCTATTCGGATGTACGCGGTTCTACTTCCAACAGGAGAAATAAATAATATTATGATCGAGTGTGCGGTGTTATTCGAGAAGAAATTTCCCCCTGCACCGGTTTTCGCCGAAGAAGTCTGTAAAGTTCGTTCACTTCATCCAATGTACATAATACAGTGTGTATATACTTATAATACACACAATCGTATATCAGTAGCTAGGCCACCTTAGCTACGCACTCTGATCTTCTCGATAGCAGAACAAAAATCTCCACGATTTGTCCGGCGAACTTTCGAAATTTCTATGCCCACGCCAAACGTGCCTACTTGCACTTCTGACCTAGAAAGAGTTGTAGGTCCTCACGTATCCTTCGTTCCCACGATACGAGGTAACTGGCTGAAGGTAAAAATAACAGCTCTGTAATTTTAAGCGAGTAATTTAAAGAAAAAAAAAATTTTTCTCCAAATTTCTTAGTCTATTTTCGGGGGAGGGGGGAAGACGCGCACGCGAGCTGTACTCGCAAATTTCTGAGTCACCCACGGGGTAGAGATGTGCACGCACACGCACACACACACGCGGGGTGTAATCGCAAATTTCTGAATCACTTATCGGGTAGAGATTTGCACGCGCACACGCGCGGTCTCTCTTGACGGGGGGGTGTACTCGCGAATTTCAAAATCGGGGGACAGTGAGAGACAAGACATGAAACATGTCAAAAAACAATCAAAATTTAAGAATTCGAACAATCGTCGCAACAACTAGGAATCTTCAAAGTCCTTCGAAAGAATATCACCTAAACAAAGATTTGACAGACAGGGACTGGTGTAGAAATCCGGAGGTAGCGAGGCCGGTTTGTCCAAAGCTGACCGTGCACGTGGGGAAATCATCCCACTCAAGTCACTGCTGTGGGAGCTCGAAAAGCAATAAGATCTTTGGAGATATTTTTTTTTTTTTTCAATGACTCCAGGTTTTCTATACGGTTGACCCCTGGAAAATGCTCGAAGTTCGACATTCCATTGATGAGTAATATTTCATGGTTTGTAACTCGGTAATAGGGTGTGTTAATCAGTCGCGGAAAATTCCATGACCTTGGCTGAATTCTTCGACTTTTCCCGCCTTCTAGGAATTGGTCAGTCTACTCCAAAAAATTCGGCAGGGTGATATTTTTTGTGCAACCCTTGACCTTTTTTTTTTTCGTAATTTTGATGATACCTCAAAGTAAATTCTTCAGTTCAGGGGACGTACGGACCCTCTTCCCCCCTCCACCATGTTAATGGTCCGCTCTAGAGCCATACGAACAGTGGACACCAATATCCTCATTGATAACGCGCGGACGAAGAGGTGGAGACAGAATCTTTTGACAGAAAACAATCATTCCCCAGTCTTCAGCTATGACCAGACAATCGCTGCCCACCAAGTGGTGAAAACTGATGACTTTTAATAGCCGCTAAATACGGCCAGATCCAAACGTGGCTAGGTATCAAATAGATGCAACGCAATGGGGGACTCGACAGTCAATTTTGATTAACTTATGACTAAAGAAGAACTGATTTGCAATTGTAAGGCAGGATGTGGCCGAAGCTAATGGTTGTCGAAATGAGGGTTTTTAGAAATGAAATTCCGAATCCAGTTTTCTTCTTTCTTTCTTCTGACAGATTTTAGAAAGTGAGACATTACTCTTTCATAGACTAATTTCGGTTCCTCGATCCTCGATTTGAAGACATTTCGAGCCCCTAGCTCTCTGTTTAAATATTGCTAGACATTCATCTACCTTTAATAGCCTGATATTTTGTGTACAGTGGAAGGATGTCAGGAATTAGCCGCACAGAATATTTTGATATGGGAGTCTATTGACCAGCAAATTCAACATGAGCAAAAAATAGATCAGGCCAACTTTAAAAGTAGGGAAAAATGACACTGGACTCAATTTTTTGTACCATCAAAAATTCCCTTTAGAGACCAGATGTTTATTAGATTAAGGCACGACCGACTTTAATTACAGGCCGGAATAGTAAAACCGGCAACTGCGCAGTAGGAGAAAATTTTACATGTAAAATGCCTCTCTCGCGAAAAATTCAAGTCAGCCCATAAAATTTAAAGGGCAACAACTTTCATTCTCTCGAATTTTTCATGAAAATCTATATTTTTCTAGATATTTTCAATATTTTGTCCAACTCCCGCATGGTCACCTACTGCGCTGTTGTCAAGTGAATCACCACTCCGGTCTGTAATTAAAATCGGCCATGATTAAGGGTCAGGATACCCTAATGGGAGCGTTCACCGCCAAAGTCACAGACATGAAATCCTTCAAGAAATTCAGCTAGCAGATTGCCCACTTTTTGCGTAAATTTTTCAATGGATTTGACAATGATGATGTGAAGGTAGATGCTCTCATTTCTGCACTAATTGGTTACAAAAATGCTGAAGTAAAATTCTCTCTCTAGAGCTGACGAGAGATGGGTAAAGGCAATAATCGAAAGATCATAAAATACAACGCTGCCGAATATGGAACTAGCATCCATAACTGGATCATCATCGGTCAATTTGCTCAACTTGGTGGATTGGAGAGTTTCCAACGACTCTCGATAGGCCTCGAGTCAACGGAAAGGATCATGGAGGATCAACCTAATGATGAAAACTCTTCAAATTTATTAGCAGTGCAGGTCTAGGTTGTAGCCAGTCTCTAAAGTGTTCATCAAGATTTTTTGAAAGATTTATCGACATTCCAGGCCCTAATTTATGGACATATTCACCCGGTTTGGCATTTGATACTGAAATTTTGGAATCTTAATTCTTCCTCTACGATTAATTGACGGATCATAAACTGAAAGGCTGCCTCAAACAAAAGAAGGGATCGTTTATAACTGGCTCAACATCGATCACAGTTCCCTCAATTCGATGAATCGATCTACACGAAAGTCCAGAGAGTTTCCAGCGACACTTGGTCTCAAAAAGTGAACGGGCAGATCATGGAGGGTCAACATCGCGATGAAAACTCTTCGAATTTATCAGCTACATGGGTCTAGGCTGTGGCCAATGAGACATTATCTTGACCGTCAGAAAATTTTCCATACCGAGGCTCTCGAGGATTTTATCGAGACTCGAGAGGCATATCTTCATCAGGTAAGACTAGAATATGTCCTCATCTTCCACAAGAAAGAATTTTGAAAACAGATTGTTTCGATAAGAAGAGGTCAAGTTCTTTTTTTCATAGAAAAATTTGGGAGTCCGTAAATTTCAAGAGGTTTTGAACTTCAAGAAAATTATTTCATCTCCCAGAATTCCCTCCTTGATTTGCCTCAGTTCTCAATTTGTAACTATTTTGATCGAGATAGGTTGTAGAAATATCGTTAATTCCTGTACAACTGGAGGTGAAATATTGCCATTGATAACTTGATTAGTGAGCCACCTTAACTCACATCTACATTTTCTAATACTTTTCAGTCTACATTTTAATTCAAAATTTACTTTCAATCGTTTTCAGAATGATTTGGACTTGGTCAAGGATCCAAGGACAACGTGCCTCAGACATGCTTCTAGACATCCGAAAAAACTGAAATACGGAACAAAGTCCAATTTTGGAATACTTGGCAAAATCAGAGCTTGAAAAGAGACTAACAACGATTCAATCACATCTAATTTGATCATAGTTGAAGTTCCTAAAGCACCATAAGGCTGTTCCCGAACAGAACCTCGATAACAGCACAAACAAAACGAGTAAGAAATTGGCAATGTATCGGAAACAATTTTTGGTGGAAACCCTCCTCAGAAGTTACAGCAATATTATGAGAAAAGTTTGTTCCGAGAAAGGTGAAATAGTGAGTGAAGTTCAATAACTAAAAACTAAATTCCGTCAACAAAGCAAATGATTCCACCCTACAAGCTCAACACCATCCGCCCAACTCGTAAGCCACTCTGACATCCACAATCGCATACAACCACCGGCACTGCAAAAGATGTCGCAGTATTTCAATTAGAATATTGTTCCACTTTTTGAAGAGAAGGTACTACCGCAAACGCGCACGAAGGTCACAAAGAACTGTCCAGAATAACCAAGAGAGGACGAATCGACAACGAAAATTGAAAATACATTGTAATTGTGCCTTCTTTCATAAGCTGGAACAATTCCTGTCTAGATAGTTGAAAGACTTCGGAATTTTCTGCAGCACGAGTACGTGAGCAGTTGAGTCGTGGACTTCCCATTCAGGAGGACATGATTTCAGTCCTTCTTGCTAATAGGATCGATGTACTTCAATTTTTCTACATCCAATATTGCTTGCGATGAGGACTTCTTCGATCCGTCGCAATTTTTTTCCCAGAGATCCACATATGGGACCAAAATTTTTGTTTTGTTTACGCCGTTCCCACGATAATTAAAAACACATAACCGGGTGATATACGTTGGCAAATTCAACCCACACAGACCACGATGTTGTACAGCCTCGACAAAATAACACCAAAAATAAATCATATAAGCGCTATGTATACACAGGTACCACGTATAAATAGACCGTCGTATGCAAATCATCACCGGCACACATTTTTTCGCGAATACCATCGGCAAACTTTTACGACAAAACGGCACTTTCACTAGCGAATTTCGTCCGACCTTTTTCTCGCCACAGACCCACAAAATAATAAAGGCGCAAACTTTTTTTTTTAAAGGTACACCATACAGCAAAAAAACAAACAGACACACGATGTTGGTTGGCACTCGGCACTTTGGCACTGAAAATCTACTCTACGCGTTCTCGATATCATTCGGCATAATTCAGCGCGCTACAAAGCAAGTTTTCATTTTACGGAAAGAAGAACGGACGGGACGCAGATAACATATGATCGAGGCGAACTATACGTACGCACACACAAGGTATATAAGAAAGAACTTCAAATTGCCTCCAGTTATATCCTAAAGAAGCCGGTTTCGCTTCACAATTTACAAGTTGTGAAAAAAGATACACACGAATGGTACACTGTTGTACTACAGCAGTATACTCTCTCATAAGTATGCGAGTAGTACTGACGGGCCTCTAGGACATTTTCCAGTTCAGGTTGAATATTGATAAAAATTCGTATCATTTTTAACAAAATTACACTCCTATAATTTGACCTAAAATATTGCCCAAAATTTATTCCCTAGAATACAATAAATAAGATGAATTCTTTACCTATGATTTTTCAACGCTCACGAACCTTCAGGCAAAATTTATTAACGTTATTTAGCCTTATTAGCCTTTATCGAACAGACACTCTTACTAAGGATTTATCATTATCACCAAGGTGGGGATACAGTATTTCATTTTTGACAAGGTAGGTACTGAGGAATATCAATGACCACACTTTTTAGAACACTTTCTGGACACTGCTGTAAAATTTGTCCAAATTGATATCATTTTCATCAATATTTTACTCCTAAATTTTGACCCAAAATATTGCCCCAAAATTTATTCTCTATAAATTTTGATAAATGAGGTAAATTTTTCACCTTATTTTAAAAGGGGTTAAATTTTCAACCTCTTACTATCTACTTTGTACAATTTTATCAACGCTTACGAACGTTCAGGCACAATTTATTACCAATATTTGGCAAGGACACTCGGTCATCAAACTCAAATGTTCAGGCTCAAAAAGTCTTGGTTTAGTCATCAAACAAAAAATGCACAAGCGTGCAGGCTAAAAAAAATTTCAGGACACTCAGCCTCAAAAAATCTTGACTTAGTATTGAACTTTTCAACACTCAGGCGCACAAACATCGAGGCTCAAAAAATCTTGGCCTAGTCATTGAACTTCTCAAAATGTGCACAAACGTTCAGGCACCCTATCATGCACGGATGATTAAACTCTGTCGAATGTCTTCTAGAATTATGAATCGAGGAACGCGTGTGAGAAAAGAATGCACATTCTATTTGTAGCATTTTCCGAATTTTTAGGCGTATGTAATTTGCACACACTTTTGAAAATTGTATGAAATGTTTTGAGTAAACTACACACAGTGTATTTTGCACACATTGAAATAAATTGAGTTAAAACATGTATGAATGTGATACAAGTCATCGAAATTAGGATGCGCCACAGCATAAACAGAGTTCGTCCAAGAGAGCTCGAGATAAGGGTATCATCCAAATTTGTAGTTTAGGGTTTGCCTAACGCAGTTGACCGAGCGGTGAATCTGCAACACTCAACAATTTGCGTTGTGTACAACTGTATGCAGAGCTTGATGCGCACTCAACGCGTTAGGCGAACCTAAACAACGCATTTGGATGATGCCCGTATTTGTTAACGTTATAGGTATAGCAAAGATGACCTCGGTTTACTCTGTGGGATGCACATGGACACATAACAAATACGTGTCTATGTGCATCCTAATTTCTTCAATTTAAAACATGCGCTTCTTGATTATTACACTCTCCCATGGTAGTTTATTTATTTTCAATCGAATTTTGACTATTTTTTCCAAACTTGGCGTACATGTTTACTCAGGAATTGAACGAATTGATGAATGAAATATCAAAACTCACGGTCCTCCAGGGTGAAAAAGTGCATTTTCTCTAATTTTTGTCATTTCCAGAACGTTCCAGCGACTGGAGAATTTTTTGACCATTTTTTTCAAACTCGGCGAACATGTTTACGTGAGAACTGACCTATTTGAGAATGAAATACCAAAACTCACGGTCCTCCAGGTTGAAAAAGTGGATTTTCTCACTTCTTTTCTATTTTCAGACTGTTCCAGCGACTGGAGAATTTTTCAACTATTTTTCTCAATCTAAAGTACTCCACCTAATCGGTGGACGTGTTTACATAAGAATTGACCAAATCGATAAACGAAATACTAAAAATATATTTTTAGTCTATCAACATTCCCATTTCATCTCATGGAGGAGTGCGTATTTTTCACCTAAAACATTGACCATTGATTTCTCGCGGTCTATTGCGGTAGCAGTCATAGTTCACCCCGCTATTCATGGAAAAATCACGGAAATTCATTAAATATTGATTGTTTTGGGAATGTTGCACCTCACCGAGGACTATGGTACTCATGTATGTTAAAGTAGAGGGTATGGCGCTTCAAATGAATGATTTTCCCCAGGTGTCTCCCCCCAGATTTTTTTTTTATTCGAGTTTGGAGTTTTGTTATAGCTAGAAACTAGGAAAAATATGAATGGTTTTTTTTTTGAAAAAAATACCATGGATGAACGTTCACATATACTGAAATGTCCTCAAGTTTCATCGCTGTGCGATCATTATTGGCTGAGATATAGCCATTTGGAGTTTAGGCCTAAAAATCACTCTGCAGCCCATGTGGGTGAGCGGATGGGTCCAATTTCTTGGATTTCGAGTTTTCTCATTGGGGACAACATTTTGACGGACATTTGAAACATTTTCCGACCAAGGCCATTCCCCCCCCCCTACCCGGCTAGAGCCTTTACGTACTCACCAACAAATCCGTTTTTTGAGCTGTTAAAATATGGTTCAGTAAATATGGAAACTAGTTAGAGAATAAATATTATAATTTTCACAATTTTCTTTTTAAAATTTTATGAACAAGTTAGAATCCACTATACTTATGCGCTGTAGCTGCTCGATACTGTACGCCACGAGAGAACGGGTCCGGAATTAATGTTCGGGGGCCGTACATATACATATTACCCACCTCATTTAGAAGAGCACAATAATGCGATATTGTTGTTCGATTGCTCGTGCATTTTCCGAGCCCCGTCTCTCAATCTTTGTTATCTCGCCGCGCACCTTCGCGGTGTAGGTACTTCCCGAAATAGTTCGCAATTTCGCGTACATATAATGCGGGCACACACCATAAGTGATGGTATCGCGCGATCGCTCTCTAATACCGTAACGAAAAGTTACGTAAGATAGTCCCCCAAAAAGAAGCACGCTTCCGCGCGCCGAGTCCGGTTAATTTTCATTGCCAACGCACAACGAGCCGCCGTAATAGATTGACATTTAATTATCTTGTTGACGATTTTCACCCAAAATGAATAACGACCCGTACGGTGAATGCGGAAGATTTAAATTTATATATGTGAAGCGTTCCTTTTAAGGAGCATTAGCAGAGGTGTTCGACAGAGGCCGGAAATTCAGGTCTGTGTGGTGAACGAAAATAATATTAATTTTAACGACACGACGATCAAGTATATATGGAAAAATTCTCATCAAGCACCTAAAGCTACTTGTAATATTGATAGGAGACTTTCGATTGCTTATGGGACATGAATGATCTCAAGTTCCTTCTAAACGAGTTTTAAATCGCTTCACCTGACAGAGTTGACCTCTCAAAATAAGGTAAATCAATACACATTAGTCGGTGCACTCAAAGGAGAGGACACTTTCATTAAGGCTGATTGAAGAAAACAAGATTGGTTGATAAGTTGATTGCTCACAGGAGGGAGGCCTTGTTCTACCGATGGATTCTACGTAATACAGTATACCTTCTTTTGAAGGTCGATCATTTTTCCAAAAGTTGTTCAACCAAATTGGAAGTACAGAGTGCATTTGCTGGGTATGGGAGAACTTTTCAAGGAAAGAGTTCTGAGAACAAAATCGAAAAAGGTAACTTGTAACCAACATTCAATAAGAGGAAGGGAGATACGCGTCTGCAAGGAAAATTTCTATTTCGAGGGAGCAGGAGAACCTTCATTTCATCTCGCCTCTTGATCACTCTACCTTCACTTCTTCATAAACCTCATCCGAGTACTTCAACATTGTTCCTCGGCGATTGAAAAACGCATTTTGAAACCAAAAATTAGATCATTGGTGAACACTCTAGTTACACCAGATAGATTCTGACGAAGCTTGACAGAAAAAATTCTTAGCGCATTTAAATCCGAGGATGATCCTAATCAACAAAGACCACACCCTGTCAATACAACTTGAGAATTGAAAGACGCCTTCTGGAACCAAAAATTGAATTATTGGTGAACACTCCGATTACATCCGAGGAAGCTTAACAAAAAACAATTCTACGTGCTTTTAAAACCAAGGATGACCCCAGTCAAGAAAGACCACTGTCAACAAAAATCGGCGATTGAAAGACGCCATCTGGAGCTAAAAATTTAATCATTGGTGAATACTCCAATCGCACTTAAAAAAATTAAGAACGCCGTTGCAAGGCGAGCGGGGAACCCGCAAGACCTGTATTCCACTGCGGAAGGTCTTTCAAAATGTAGAACATATAGAAAATTCTATAATATATAGCTCGAGAGTCAAAATTATTTCAAGTCCCTCTCCTGTCATACGTAGCTCGGGAGTCTCTGATCCCCCCCTCCCCATCATACATAGCTTAGAGCTTGGAATTATAACAAGTCCCTCTCCTATCACAAATAGCTTGTGAGCCGACATTTTTGTAAGTCCCCCCCCCCCCCTCGTTGTCAACATTGTGACGCCATCAACCTTGTGGCGTTGTCAACTTCGCGAGGTCATAAACTTGCTAACGTCATCAACCTTATGACGTCATCAACCTTAAGAGGAGAAATGTAGATTTAAATTTCCTCTTAAGATGTCCTGTAAAATATCGGAAACGATCTCTCATATTGTGTCATCAACCTTGTCACGTCCTCAACCTTGTGACGTCATTAACCTTGTGCCGTCATTAATGTTATGACATTATCGAATGTTGTGACATTATGGACATTGTGACATCGACATTGAGACATCATAAACTTTGCAATGTGATGCACTGATGCCATCAACCTTGTGGCGTTGTCAACTTTGTGACGTCATAAACTTCCTAACGTCATCAACCTTAATTGTGGCATTGTCAGCTTTGTGACGTCATAAACTTGCGAAACTCATCAACATTGTGACGCCATCAACCTTGTGGCGTTGTCAACTTTGAGACGTCATAAACCATGTGCCGTCCTCAACCTTGTGACGTCATAAACTTGCTAACGTCATCAACATTGGGACGCCATCAACCTTGTGACGTCATTAGTGTTGTGACATCATGAACATTATGGCATCATAAACTTTGTGACGCAATCAACCCTGTGGCGTTGTCCACTTTGTGACGTCATAAACTTGCTAACGTCATCAACCTTGTGACGTCAATAATGTTGTGACGTCATAAACTTGCCAACATCATCAACCTTGTGATGTCATCAACCTTATGACGTTATTAACGTTGTGACATCATCAACGTCGTGACGTCATCAACACCGTGACGTCATCAACTTTGAACCACTCGCGAGACCACGTCAACACAACTCGGCGATTGAGAGACGCCTTCTGGAGCCCAAAATTGAATCACTGGTGAACACTTCAATTATACGCGTATCTGAGAAAGTTTGAAAAAAAAAATTTTGAGCGCTTCTAAACCAGAGAATGATTCCAAACATCAAAGACCACTCATTATCAATACAACTCGGCAATAGAAAGACGCCTTCTCTGGAGCCAAAAATTAAATCTTTGATGAACACTTCAATTACACGAGTCCCTGATGACGCTTAACAAAGATAATTTCTTAGCGCTTTTAAACCCGAGAATGATCGCAATCGACAGAGATCATAGTCAACACCACACGGCGATTGAAAAACGCCTTCTGGAACCAAAAATTAAATCACTGATGCATACTCTCTTCGTACACACCAGTTTCTGACAAAGCTTTACAAACAAAATTTCTCAGAGGATGGGGATATCAAGAAAGACCACTGTCACTACAACTCGGCAATTGAAAGACGCCTTCTGGAACCAAAAACTAAATCATTGGTGAACTCTTCATTTGAACTAGTTTCTGACAAACCTTTACAAAAAAAATTTCGGAGCGCTTGAAGACCACTCTCAACACAACTAGACTCACACGCGAGAGAAAACGTAATTGACTAAACTAGACACAATCAAATCAGGAACCAATTGGTGACAACATAATAAGGAAAGTGCTCCACTTCGAGCACCGTCAGCATCTCGAAAAAGTATCCAGCGCGTGGGCCTGGCAACATTTACTACGACTATCTTCGAATTCTAAAAAATGAATATACATAAATGATTCTAAATTTTTTCCAGAGTCACGGAAAGAGCACATAAAGCTCGGAGAAGACAAATTGAGAAATTTCTATTCTAATCGTCGTCAATTCCGCTTTCATTAGGCGTCCAATTACTATTCATAAATTGCGGCTATTTTATATATGGTGTGTCGCCAGTTCTCGTGTATCATTGCGCTTGGTGTGGGTATTTGTTTTCATCTGTAACGGTGTGCAACACACTTGCGGACACGTTCGTGGTAGGTCAGTGTTATACAGGAAGTACATACTACAGCGTATAAATAAACGTTTTTCGATATTATACTGAACAACACGCAATATATGGACTGCGCTAGAATGGATTCTTCGTTTTTGAAATTCCGTCAATGAAAACTCGCCTCTTATTATTTTCTCGATAATTCATTCATCCTATTCCAACACGGGGCCTTGAAAATACTTTGTTTCTATAATTGTGCGGAGGAATATTGTAGAAGAATTATTACAATCGTAAGAGAACGAGACCAAAATTTGAAAGGATTCAAGTTGACTATTGCGCTACGAACATTTCTACGAGATTTTCTAACGTGGTCGAAAATTGGTGAAGAAACTTGATACTCGCTCCCTTTCCGGGATCAACAAGAATAATGATCACTTCTGCAGTCTTCGGCCCTTTCACTGGAATCATTAAGAAGTACTTCATGGATTACAAAAGCTCCGCGTCCCAAACTTTCATGTACAGAATCATTATTGAGTTCAATAGAACTCTATCAGATAAAAGTGATGAGGATCGACTTTTGACGAAGTGCAATTTTTGTAATCGCTCTTTCCACGTCCGCCTTTGTTGGTAATTTTCTCGGACTTTCTTACTCAAGTTGATGCCTTGAAGAAGACCTATCAGAAAAGTAATGACCATCCGTCCACAAAATCAAGACACCAGACATCAATAATGGAGGCTAAAATTAGAAGAATACATCAAGAGCTCTGAAATTAGGTCTTCCTGCGATGGTCAATTCATTTGGATTACAAATAAGTATTAAACCCGTAAGAACAATTATTTTCCCATTAGGACACCTTGAAAAAAGGGACAACGTTTGACTTGAGAAGCTCCCTTTTCTTATTTTCAGACATAAGTTGAGGAGCAAAACAAGATTGAACTTGCAAAGAAGCCGCTATCCGTAGGTGCTACTTTTTAAAATACAACCAAGTTTGGAAATCAATTTTTCACAAGGGTAGTGAGCGATCCGATTTTAGGGCTTAAGCTTAAGGCTTAAACACTTAAAGTTAGAGTAGAATTTCTTTTCGCCCAAACTTGAAGCGTATTCAAGACTTATGAGTTATAACTTGAAACGTAAGTTTGAAGCTTGAAGCTGAAAGTACAAAACATTATTATGTTGAAAAAAAACATGTTTTTGTCGAAAAAAACATGTTTTTGTTAGAAAAAACATATTTTTGTTGAAAAAAGTGTTTTTGCTGGAAAAAACATGTTTTTGTTGAAAAAAATGTTTTTGCTGGAAAAAACATGTTTTTGTTGAAAAAAACATATTTTTCAGACAAAAACATATTTTTCCCTTTTTTAGTTTTCAAGCTTTTGTTTCGCTTAATTAAGCGAATGGAAAATTGTTTCGCTTATCAAGTCGCTTAATCAAGCCGCTAAGCGAATGAGAAATCGTCTCGCTTTAGCTTATTTACAGCTCAAAACTTGAATAAAACTTAAGCTTACCACCCTTGATTTTCCATGAACAGCAGGGCAAATTTTGATCAAATTTCATAGACGAGATTTTTATAGCCAAGTATACAATAAAAACCCATCATCTTCACCTATGTTGGACTCTCTCCAAATTTGGCACTGTTTTTTACGTTTTTTCAATTTTTCTCAACAATTATGCAGTTCAAAGGAAAAGACCTCAATACAAAAACATTCTATATAAAATTTATCAGAAAAAAGTATTCTTGTGATTTTCTCATTAACGCAATGTAAATGGAGTTGATGCCGGCAAGATGACGTTCGCGCAGCAGCTTCTTTTGTGAAGATGCTACAAAATGCAAGAAATGCACGTTTTATGACAGAAGTACCTCAGTACAATCAAAATCTACTTATGTGACCTGCGATGAGAAAAGGATGCTCATTGCCCACTGACAGGAACACCATTTCTCTCTGATTATAGATATCCAATTAGAGAGAAATGGTGTTTTTGCGCTAATGGGCAGCATCCTTTTCTCATCGCAGGTCACTTATATTAAATTAGCAATAAGTCTAGTGTTTCGATTAACGCAATGCAACTCTTGACAAATCTAGGCACGCTGCACCAGCGCGGCATTTTTTTGAGTTCTCTACCTTTTTCACATCGTAAAAGTAGCTGCTGGGGTGCGTTCAGAAACGTGTGCAGCCCGAACTGCAGAGTGAGAAAGAGTAAACAGGGTAGAAAATTGATTGGTTGCGCGTTGTCACCAGTTACTGAACGCAAGTGGGCGAGAAATGATTGACTGGTCACAGTTTGGTTGAGTTGGAGTGAAAAACTTGGAGGTTCTTGACGGAGTTGAACGAGAGGTGGCAGGGAACCTGTTTTATGGGGCACGTGAGATCTGAAAAAGTGACGCCACAAGGTTGACCTATGATATCATCAAATTGTGACGTCACAGGCCCGGACTTTGGAGCTATATATAAGGAATTTTGAAAAAACTGATCTATGACCACGAGGTTGATGTATGACGTCATCAAACTGTGACGTCATAGGCCCCACCACCAAGCTAGGACTTGGAAAAATTTCCACCTCTGAGATATACAAAATGATAGGAGGGGGATTTGGAGAATTTTCACGCTCCGACGGACGTTTTTTCCGAAAAGTATCCTGATAAAACAGGTTTCCTGATAAAAGCGTAACCCGAATAGGCAATACACCGCTTGCGTGTTGTTACACATTTTTGAACGCACCTCAACTGAGCAACGACTGACTGGCCACAGTTCGTTTACCCATAGGGATAAGAAAGAGTCAAGAGGCTATGCAATTGACTGGTGGCGTGTTATTATACACATTTCTGAACGCACCTTGAGTGGGAAACAACTGAGTGGCCATAGTTTGTTTATGCCTAGGAATGAGAGAGAGTAACCAGGATGGACAATTGATCGCTTGCGCGTTGTTACAAATTTCTGAACGCACGTCAAGTGAGAAACAACTGACTAGTCACAGTTTGGTTATGCGTAAAGTGTGTACCAAATCATTTCAAAGGGCCAAAAAGGTTGCTTTACATTGAACACACAATGCACTGGTTGGTGAAGTTGACAACGCACAGAAACGCGTCAGTGTGAACGCACTCCCTTCTGCAAGTCAGGTAACAACTTAGTCGTTTGTGTCTTGCAGATTGCGTTTTGCATGTTGCACCGGTTAGTTGGAGCAGACTGTAAGAGTGAGAAGGAGTAACCAAAAAGGACAATAGACCTCTTTACGCGTCGTTATACATTTCTGAAGGCAGCTGGAGTTAGAAACAACCGACCTAATCTTCTTATTTGAAGATTGGCGCGAAGTGTTTAATATCTGAACAAAGAAGTAAGTAGATTGAATGAATATGACGAGATGGAAGGTAATATAATTCAATCTTCATTACCTATTACTCGTGGTGAGAATCGTTGAGTTTGTATCTTGTTCTCAATCTTTCACTTGACTTCACAGATTTTTCTTATCAACACAACTACAATGTTCAAATCCAGCATTATATGACTCATTCCACAGACATCATATCAGAGCTACAAGAAGACGCATAACTGCTAAATCATCATTAAAGGCCTATGTTTTCAACGAAGCATCAAGAACTAGGCAACCCTTGCATCTTGCATGGGCAAGTCCGGCATTTACTCCGTTTGTAGCGCGTCAGTAAAAAAATCACAGGCTGAATTTTACATAGATTAATTATTTTTGTACTGAGATATTTGCCTTCTACACATCATAATGTTTGAAGAAAATGAAAAAAAGAAGCAAAAAAGTGCCAAATTCAACTCTTTTTGGGAAATATGGCACCGCGCTGAACACTTTTAGCGAGGAAATCTTTAATAAATATGTTTACAACTATTGGGCGAAGTCCCCTCGCAAAGAAGACAGCACTATAGAATATATGGAAGAGTGCAGTGAAAATACTTATGTCTTTCATGCATTTTTTTTCAATTTTTGCCTCTTTTGTGTTTTTCATTCATCCGTCCAGCTATAAGAGAACAGGTCAAGTGAAAATAACGACCTCTGCAGCCATCCTTAAGTTTCGATTACACCAGCAGAATGTAATTCCAAAGATTACGGAAAAAGGCAAACGTACTTCTACGGAACACAAATTGACAAAACACGTCGACTCCTTCAAAAATATCATTTTTAAAACAACATTTCGCTCGACGTGACCACATTTACAATACATGCGGATAGTACTATCATATATTTCAATCAAGCCACCTGTTTATATACTGCGCAATACGCGAACTCGTGAATGATCCTAATGAAAAATGAAATGTATCATTGTACTTGGACAGACTCTCTATACCAGACAGAGATCCGAGAGAACAATGTTTAGCATGTCATCAGTACACTAAATCTACAGACTATCGTGGCCCTACACTAATGAAGTATTCCCGCAGAAAGTCTTGACAGCTGATAAGTGAATCAGATTTGTCAAAACGCCAGACTCGGAGGAAGTTTTTTAAAATACACAATATTATCCGTGCATCATTTAATCAACGTGTAGGTCAAAAAGAAAGAGGAAAAAAAAAAGTCGGTCACATGCTCGTATATAATAAATCTATATAAGCTTCAAGCTTCGCATAACAATACGATCTAAGCACGCTAAAAAGCTTTTGAACGTGTACAATAGGAAGGTAGGCAAATATAAAGCATTCTCACAATACATCATCAACGACATCAAAGCACCATCTACACTGCAGCATCTACCAGCTCAACTCATAAAGGTTAGACTCACCTTTAAGAGGCGCCACTTTTGATACAGTTCGGCGATACGTCATTTTACGTTGCTGGCCTTTCGAGCCAGTCTTCGAATTTTCGACTAAAGAATTTACGCTGCCAATCTTTCGTTCTGCGAAACGAAAAAGAATGAAAAATACATACTTATTACTCTCGAATTTATCAACCACGATATACACACGTATACAGCACACTTTTTACAATATTCATAAGCCACTCAGAAAATTGATGAGGGGGAAAAAATCGGCCATTATTTTTTTTTTTCTTTTCCTTCTTCCACAAGACAGGTCAACGAATTTCTCTCGGCGGATATACGTGACGGCCGCTGTTACGCGATCGTGAAAATTCGTAATAAAAATCGAATAAAATATCGCAGAACACGCTACAGCTATTTAAAATCGTCTTCTCGATAACCCTCTCCTTCTCCTGCTCGCACAAATTTGAATAACGTGATGAAACTAGGTTACGTCGATGGGAGGAGAAGAAGAAATATATAACAATAATAGTGATAATGCACAGAATCGTTATTTCATAATAATGCAAGAGAGTACACGGAGAATTAAACCAACCGGTATCATACAGTTAATGAAATAATATATATATAGTAGGATTACAACACTCGAGTTGAATCCTAAGCGCATCAATTTTGCCCGCATTTTATACATTTGCATAACGATACCCAGAATAATGCATTCAATTGAATTGTAGAATCGTGCATGGGCTGAATGTGCGCGCGAAAAGAGATCTGCCAAGAAGTCGAGGTTTACACACACAGAGCAGACGAGCAGAAGACGCTCGCGGGATTTGATAATTCCATAACGTTTTTAATAAGGATCAGTTGGTGAACTGAAATCGAAAAATTTCGTAAATAACGAACATAATTACGAATGATCTAGCATAGAGCTCGACGATCTCTAAAACGTAACAGATTCATTTAAAAAATTAACACTCGCCCAAAATAGAAAGATGATGGGTATCATCGACATGCGAAGAACGAACTAACTAAACGATGAAAAACAAGAAAGTCTGTCAGAAATAGGGAGGAGGGTGGAGAGTTGAAAATGTGAATCATTGAAACTCACATTGAGTGTGGTGAGGAGTATGTAGAGCACACACACGGAGACCATCATCCCCAGACACAAGTTGCGATCTAGAACTACTGCTATCGAGAAATTTCTGTCCTAAAAAACGATTAAAAGAAAAGGAAAGCAATCCAGATAGTAAAGCAGATCGCAGAAGCCCTACCCTAGAGGAGTGGTACAGGAAGTCTTTGGGAAAACAGAAGCAAAGAAGGGAATACATCCGGATTGATACCATACGTAGGAAAGTACACATCCAAGGTAGTAAAGGTGCTCAAAGGCTGTGATGTGATTGTGGGTACTTATAATAATCACCCACGGTGAAGAGAACCAGAAAAGGATAAGGGAGGCTTGAGCGGAGTATACCAACTCAATTGTGAGCAGAGTGAGGACCTCTACTGAGAGAAAATTTCAAGATCAGGTAAACGGAGGATGAAATATCGAGGGAGAAAGAAGATAGCAAGTCACTGTCTAAGGGTGTATTTTACTTGTTCGGAAACTCCAAAACGGTGTACGATAAGTTACATAAACATTCCCGAAAACCCTGCAAGGTTTGGGAAGCCAGCGGTCACTACGCGACGCTTGTGTAGTCATCGTAACAAATGACGAGGAATGATTTTGCAAGATCACATCTTAGGGCTCCATTTTCCGACAAATTTTTTCGATATTTGGAAATATTGTACAGAAGCGTTCAACGAAAGGCGCTATCGGAACAGAATCCTAAATTTTGGCTTCAGAAGATTTTCACTCTCGTCAGAAAATAGACGAATTTTTTCCACTTTCAACGTTTAATTGAAAATGTATTGAAAAAAAAAAGAAATGTTAATCCTGCTTCGATAGCGCTCCTGGTTGGACCTTAATTATTCAGAAAGATCCGTTCAAAATTCGAGCAGTAAAATGTAATTTTCGGTACCATGTTTTACGAGCATATTTTCACGAGTAAAGCACACCCATAAGAGACACTGTAACGAAGAACACCACAATAGAGAGGGAATATTTGAAGTCATATACGTAGAGAATATCGCGTAAAGAAAGGAAAACTCTGGAAACAGATGGAGATTGCACAGGCAAAGAGGGAGAAAGCCAGCCTTTTGTGAACAATGTAATCACGTTTGACAGCGAAAAATTATTCACCCTGGTGATTGGACGAGAGAATGAGAACAGAATCGATCAATAAGATGATGGTAGCAAACCAGTCAGCCAATAGAAACGCAGCACATAGGTCAATAAAGTGAACTAACCACGACACAGTAGGTCACAGCCAATAAGAACGTTTAGAAGCCCAAATCTCCACACCTTTGTTCAGCTTAGTAGCGAATTTTATCATAGGACTGTAATTTTGGCTAGCCGGGGAGAGGATACGGCTCATGACATTAGCAGGCTAGGGTGCTTGGTCTCCGTTCCCCTTGTCTGCAGGCCTATAGCCGCTACTGTTTTCAACTTTTGAAGCTTAGTGATGAACCCACCCGCATAAGCCCGATATGAACCAGTAGATATACAGTTCTGAAAAACAAAAAAATATCCATCAAAGGTTTCTTTGCTGAACTTGATGTCCTCATTTTGTAGTGGAGACCCATCATGCCCATTCTTGTCGGAACCTTTCCAGAAGGAGTCAAATTTCACTCAAATGTTGCACATTTACGCGTTTTTTGGAGGTTTTCTCAAAGATTATGAAGTTTAGAGAAAAATACCTCTATGCAAAAATAATCTAAATAAAATTTACAAGAAAAAAGTATTCTTACGATTTTTTGACTGATACGATACAAATGGAGTAAACGCCTCTTCTATAAAATAGAAAACCCTGCCCTGACTCCGGTGCCATTCGTAGATTTGCAAAGGTTTGCATCGCGTTAATTAAAATTAAAACTGGAGTCTCCTGGTAAGATGATATAGATTCTGGTTGTACTGGGAAATTTTTGTCGTAGGATGCGCCGTTGCTGCATCTTCACAAAAAAAATCTGCAAGCGAGCATCGTCTGGCCGGCGCATTACTGCATTTGTATCACCTTCATAAAAAAATCACAAGAATATTTTTTCCTCGTGGATTATTTTTGTTCGGAGGTATTCACCCACCAAATTCCGTAAATTTTCAGGAAAATCGAAAAAACGCAAAGAAGTTCCAAATTTGACTTTCTTTAGGTGAGTTCTGACAAGGGTCGGGATAATGAGTTCACCTGACAAAGACACCGAAGCCAACTCTTTTTAGAAAAACAACTTCTGGTAGGTATTTTCCGTTCACAACATATCATTACACGAATTTGTGGACGCTACTATCTCCAGTATTTTTTAACTTTATGAGCCTGTCTTCAATAGCCGCATGAATAATCTACGTTATGACCGATCTGGATTGAATCGGAGAAAGGGGATTTGTCGTTCCTGCCAACTCGAATGTGATCGCTCAGATACTTGTTCACCCCCTGTCCGTCCGGCGAAGATAAATGGTATTACAAGAGGCCCGCCGACGGATTTCATAAAAATATTACACTCCTCTTTGGTAGGAACCCAGGGTGTCCACCAGAACCAGACAATGAAAATCCGGTACTTGCCGGGATCTTTCGGAGACTTGACCAGAATTTTTCCAGGACCTTTCCAAGGGATTTTTTCTTTTTCAGGAAACATTAGAAATTATATACAAATCTTCCGATTTCCCTATCAGGCTTAGAAGAAAACCAAATTTCCAGGTAGACCCAGCTGAATTCCAGGGCAATCCGGGCACTTTTTACAGCATCCGGGGCTTTTCCGGAGTACCGGGGTTTCCCGGGACCGGTAGACACCCTGAAACCGGACCGTTGGTGTAACCAGGAACTTTATTAGGAGGAGGGGTTTGAAGAAAAAGTAACAGAACAAAAGATCTTACAAAAAATTTTCGGACAAATTATTTAGAATAAAATGTGATATTTTAAGTGTTCCGAGGGGAGGGGGTCCGACCCCTCCACGTCTCTGAACCGGATCCTTGAATGCAAAATGATAGGCCAAATTTCATAGAAGGCGACAATAATACCTCAATTTCCTCCGAGGTTTTTCCAACCACGTAGGGAAGACGGAGATGATGTAGTCTGTTTATTTTAAAGCTGGGAGAAACAAAAGATGAGGTTTGAGAGAACGACGCCTAGAGAAGTTTTTTGCTGGTCACCTGACGATACATTGACGATAACATTGTTTTCTCAAGACGAGACCTTTGATGGTGCGACGTTCATCCTCGAAATTCAGGAGTTGAAAGATGGAAGACCGAGAATTTGTGGCAGCTGAGGCGAAGAAAACGGCTGCGTCTGAGAATGTAAACACCCATAACAGAAAATTTGCCTAATATTATCTCCTGAATTCACCGAGGATACTACGGCGAGGTCCGAGAAGATGAGTACTTGATCACCTAGTTCCAATGTAAAGTCTGTAGTGCTGATGATCAAAGACGTAGATCAAGACGAGCCTTTCCATACGCAGAAGACGTCAATCACATATCTGGTCTAGTGAAGGAATGGATTTGCGTAACATGGGGTTGTTCCGAATTGCACATGAAGATTCTAGCTACTAAATGATCTTCGAGTTTGGTTAGTTTATCTAACGCGATTAGACGTTTTTCGTGTTGAGCATTTAAACACAGATAGTGTATAAGTTAGCTTAGTGCGAAACAGGAAAAAACCTGATTAAAAATACTTGTAATTGTAAGTTTTCACGTGTTAACGCGAATCAAAGTACGTATTACTGTGTATTAACGCAAAATGAACCCAGAACTGAAGGATTATCTGGAAGATATCAAGAAAATCGTTACAGAGACCAATAGCAAATTAGACAAGGTGAACGAGAAGACAGAAGTCCTGGAAAAAGAGGTAACCGAGCTGAAGGAAGAGAATCGAATGTTAAAATATAGACTGAACAATATCGAACAATATACCAGAAAATTCGACGTAATCATCAACGGTATACCGAAAGAAGATGAGCACGAAAATTTAAACGAGATGATTAATCTTCTAGCAGAAGTTCTCGAAGTCCAGTTGAATGCCTACGACATCTGCGGACTACACCGATTACCGTCAAAACCTGATAAGATACCGCCTATTATCCTACGTCTCAACAACCTTGGAGTGAAAGAAAACTTCATACGAGCCTCAAAGCAGAAAAAGATCAGTAGCAACGCACTACGTACCAAAACGACGCACAAAATCTTCGTCGACGAGCACCTAACCAGCCATAACAGTTGGCTGCTGGGTACAGCAAGGAGAGCCGTGAAGGCAGGATCCCTTGCGTCAGCAAGATATCGAAACGGGAAAGTGCTCATACGTTACGAGGAAGACGAACAGGAGGTGATAGCAACAGAAGAAAGTCAAATCCCATCGATACAGGAAGACACAGAATTGGAACCAACGAATCAGATTCACACAGGGTTAAACGCCGGATCGAGAGAAAATGATAATCAGAAGTCGAAAAACGTACGACCCAAAAAAACGAATCTAACGAAGCAATCCACCTTGGACGGTTTTTCTAGAAACCTAAGAAGCGTGTCAACGAAGCAGCACGGTGGTAGCAACGCAAACACGATGAAAACTAAATAATATTGTAAACCAAACTCCGCTTCACCTTGCCCGGAAAGCTTAGCCAGCGAGGGCAAGTATGGCTATTTCCCCTCAAAAGGAAAAGATAACTACACAGGTACAGGTAAGATTTTAATAACAGAAAACTTTAACAATAAAAGCAGGAGAGAACTGTTCGCCGTTGGGACATTTAACGTCAAAACTTTAAAATCGGATCATAGTTTCATGGAACTCGAAAATGCTTTTCAAAATTCTACTTTAAAAATTCTTGGCCTATCAGAAATTAGAAGGAAAAACGAAACAATTTTGACGACTAAAAATAGAAATATATTTTACCACTCCGAAAGCAAAAACGGACAGAAAGGTGTAGGTTTCATTATCAAGCCCGATTTCAAAGATAAAATAATAGAACTCAGTAGTACATCCGATAGAATAGCGAAAGCGAGAATACGGTTACAAGACGATAAGATATACACAATAGTGCAGGTATACGCTCCAACCGCTTCAGCAACGGAAAGCGAGATTGAAACTTTCTATAGCGAGCTCGATAGTGTAATCGCACCCTATATAGAAAAAAACGAAGAAAAATTGATAATACTAGGTGATTTTAATAGTCAGATAGGAATGAGTACAAGCGAAGAATCGAGATACATAGGTAACTATGGTTATGGAAGAAGAAACGAAAGAGGGTGGAGACTACTGAGTTTTTGCCAAGAATACGACTTGAAAATTGTCAACACATTATTTAAAAAACGTATGTCCCGACGGTGGACATGGATCTCTCCAAATTACAAAACGAAAAACCTGATTGATTATATAATAGTGCCCACAAAATTCAATGAAATATTGAATTTCGACGTACTAAGAAACTTCCCGTTCCACTCCGATCATCGACCCATAGCATGCTTTATCCAATACAGTAGTCCAAACAATAATAAAAATAGATACATACCCAAGATAACAATACACGAAGATATGCACTACAACCAACTAGTTACAAAAAGGTTAATGGAAAATAAAAATACGAAAAAAGATCACGAAAAAGGAGAAAACACGTCTGGAATAGAACATAAAAACAAAAGGATAATAGGAATATTGTGCGAGGCAGCGAGAGAGTACAAAACAAGAACAAACAAGGAGAGAAGCTGCATCAGAAGTAAGTGGCCAGAGGGAATACTCGACTTATACAGAAAGAGAACGAGCCTTCTAGGGAAGAAGAGATCAGATAAGGAAAAAATTGAGCTCAACCTAGTGAGTAAACTGATCAAAAAGAAAATGAGGGACTTTAAAAAAGAAAAAGACGAAAAAATTATTGGGGAAATTTTAGAAAAGTCTAAGAGTACAAAGAAAATTAGGAAGGAGCTCTCGAAAGGGACGTGTTTGATAACCCACTTAACAGATGAGCAAGGACAAAAGATTTATGAAAGAGAAAAAATTAACACTCTGGCCACAAATTTCTATAAGAAGTTGTACGAAAACAATCAAAATGAAAGTCAAACATACAATCCGCACAATATGGATGAAGTAGAGCCCTTCACCGTGGAAGAAATAAAAATAATAATAAAAGAAATGAAGAAAGATAAAGCCCCAGGTCACGATGGTATCACAAACGAACAGATAAAGTACGGAGGAGAGACTCTAGTAACGGAAATCACTGACCTCTTCAACATGATACTTGAAAAACGAAAGACTCCCACCGATTGGAAAAAACTAGACACTATTCTCATATTTAAAAAAGGCGACAAAAGTAAAATAACAAATTACAGACCGATAAGCCTGGGTGTCACACTAGCTAAAATTTTCTCCAAAGCAGTAGAACAAAGAATAAGAGGAATTCTGGACGCACAGCAACCAAAAGAGCAGGCAGGGTTTAGGCGAAACTTCTCCACCACAGACCACTTACATACAATGAACCTTTTGATAGAGAAAAGCAAAAAATATCAAATAGAAATTTATGTGATGCAAATAGATTACACTAAGGCTTTCGACTCCGTAAATCATCATTACTTGCTAAATGCATTAGGAAAACAGGGAGTATCAAAAACATACATAGAGATTATAAGAGAAATGTACACAGATCTAAAAACTAGAATAGTAACTGATGTAAGTGGACCCTACATTGACGTAAAAAGAGGAGTAAGACAAGGTGATCCCCTGTCTTCAACCCTATTCAACTGCCTGCTTGAGGAAGTTTTTAAAAAGTTGAAATGGGAAAATAGGGGAGTAAATGTAAATGGGGAAAATTTAAGCAACTTGAGATTCGCGGATGATGTTATCTTAATCGCAAAGAGCCCTGGGGAGTTAACAGAAATGGTGGCAGATCTAACAGAGAAAGGGGAGGAAGCAGGGTTAGAAATAAACACAAAAAAATCAGTAGTGATGACAAGTGACAATGCAACACCCACGATCAAAATAGGGAAAAATGAAATAGAACAGGTTGAAGACTCAATATATCTTGGTCAAGAAATGAGCATAAAAGAAAAAATGAAAAAAGAAGTTGGCAGACGCATCTGCCTCGCATGGACAAAGTTTTGGAGTCTGAAACATATCTTGAAAGGGAATTATAGTAATAGAGTAAAAAGTTCAATATTCAACGCCTGCGTTCTACCAACTTTACTTTACGGAGCACAGACATGGTCCCTAACCTGTAATCTAGAGAACAAAATCAGGATAACACAAAATCGCATGGAAAGGTCTATATTAGGGGTAAAATTAAAAGATAAAATTCCAATTTCAAAAATCAAATCAAAATTGAGGGGTAATATGAACGCAGTACACAGGTACAGAAGAATGAAATGGGACTGGGCGGGACATGTCGCGAGAATGTCTGACAACCGATGGACATACAAAATAACCTTTTGGCAACCATACAGAAAAAGAAAACGAGGAGGTCAGGAACGTAACTGGAGTGACGACATAAACAAATTTCTGGGACACAACTTATTCCACAGGGTAGCATGGGATCGAACGGAGTGGAACAGATTGAGGGAGGCCTTCGCCCAGAATCAGGGCCTAATGAGGTGATGCGGAGTTTGTAATTATAACATATAACAAATTTATGTACGAGTATTACGTTTAAGCTTCACCTCATTGTAATTTAATTTAATGAAGGCTAATAATAATAATAATAATAATAATAATAAATGATCTTCAATCGCTCTGTTCTCTCATGGAAAGTGCTTCCATTCCATTCAAGAGCATAAAGATTTCTCTCAGGGAGACCACTAGAAAATTTGTATTTCAAACCCCACAAAGAGCTTCGAATTTTGGATAGTTTCAAAGTGTGCGCCTTGGGATTGCATCAAAGATATTACAAAAGCAGCTGTGAGGATTTATAACACAAATTTGTATTGTCAAAAAAAAATGAGAAACTCCGAAAGGAACTAAAGCATTTTTGGTTGTAATTCAAAATGCTTTACAAATTTCCAAAGTCAAATTCATAATAGAACATTTACTGCAAGGAAATATGACCACTATAGATACATAAATTGTAAGCTGTATCCAGATAAAGTTATCGAGTTGAAAAATAATATTCAAATCCCACATTCAGAAGTTCAAAATATAAGTTTATTATTTCACTTTTATTCAACTACAGTCAGAATTTCTAGAAATAAGATGTCAATAAAAATGTGTTGAAAGTGAAAGTCTGGAACCAGTGGCAAAGGTAATCGGCTACTTTGAGGAAAGAATCAGGAAAGGACGCAGCCACTGAGTGATTTCACAACTCTTTTTAGAGAGAGAAGGGTTCCTCATCAATAGAAATTCATGGATGTTCGATCGCTCAAACCTGCACTCATAGTTCAATGGGTAGGGAGAGGAGAGGAGGAGTCTTGCGAAAATATCCGGAAGTTCTCGAGGAATGTTCTTGGGTTGTATCATTGAGATCGTGATACTTGATTTCACAGAGAAAAAAAAGGAACTTGCGAAAGTTATTCCCTTCGTATCTGCGAGTCTATTAAGAGGACGAAAAATTTGGTGAGTTCCTAGGATCCAGTTAAAGGGCAATTTGAAAGATGAAATCAATAATAAAGTAACTGAATGACGTTCAGACCCTCTTCCCTTTCCTGGTCTCCAGTAAAAATAGCAAAATTACTACAACATTGAACAAAGGAAAAAACTTTCACAAAGCCTCCCCCTTCCCCCTCAAATTGATTCTCACTACGGACCTAATGACGTCATCGAAATTCTATCTCATTTACAAGTAGCTAACAGAATAATTAACAAACAATTTGTCATCCGAATATGTAAAAAGTGCAAGAAGAGCTACCTTTCCCAGAAATATGGTAAAAAAATTCATCACTTATTCAATTTGCACTCGCAAACTCACTTCGACGCACAGAAACTTAGGTCATAAATACTCTGGAGAAACATTCAAGCAAATATTTGAATTGGTACAAATTAATTTTTTTCCCTTTCAAGTCTCTTTCCTCTTACTTATTTGAGTTAATATCAAAGATGGAGACAAAAATAGAAAAAGATAGCATTTGACAATGTCCACGTAACTTTGAAATGTTTCTTTATCGTGAACACTCGCAAAAACAAAAAAAGCATACCGAGTAGGAGAACGGAAGTCAAAAATAGTCACTGAATTGCGATAACGACAATTTCTGCGAAGGAAACGGTCACGAAACGAAAATATTAGAAAATTTATAATAAGGAAAATATCCATTTAGTATGTAAAATAAAGATAAAATGAAGAAGAAAACAAGAAAGGAACCTCTAAAACAGTAAAAAAAAAAATGTTTGTTTTACTTTAATAGTTGTAAGTGAGTTTGGGACGTCAACTTAACATGTACGATCCCCTTGTCATAGATCCGCAATTTTTATGAAATATAAACTAAGACCACAAGTTGATGGTCTCGTAGAACTTTCACCGGAGCGAGTATTTCGATCGAACATGAATTTAGTTTTGTTGGTTTTATTCTGCTTATTCAAGGGCGTCGTCGTAAGTATTACAATCTTACTACTGAGAATTTTCACAATTACTTATTAATGCGGGAGCAGGGAGCACTCGCAAGGTTACTACACTCAATTTGTAACAATGTCATTAATGGTTAATTCATGTTAGAAAAAATCACGTACGTCTACCGTTGAACAGAAAATAATATTCGGGCAACGAGGGAACAAAGTTTTCAATTTTCGTTATCCAACTACCGAATATCATCTCCGACCTTTGAGCAGGAAATAGCTCTATGTCACTGCAATATTTATGGCTGTAAACCTGGAGCACAGTTATCACATAATCACCCGCTGAGAAAATCTAAGAAAATAGGTGGCCTTCAAGCGCAAGTAGAGATCGAAAGGGCAGGGAAGCTCTCCAGAATTAAATATTACCAGTATTCTAGTTTGAAAAAGGAAAAAAATCACGTGACGGCAAATTACAGGAGAACTAAAAATTAGTTGGATAACTTCACTAGTGTTATTTTCAAGTCTCCTACTATCGAGCTTAAAGCCCTTCATCCACGTGAAGAGATAACTTATATAATTTTTCTTTTCGTTTCAGCTCAGCAATAAAAAACTTAAATGCCCATGCTCAACAGATTCTTGTTCCAACAAAGGTAACTCAACCTATTACGACCAAGTAAGCGATACCCAACAATTCAGCTGCTTAGACGGATACGAATGCGAGGTAGCTGAAGTCAAGTGCGGGATCGCCTATTGTCCACCGAAAGTGATCTGTCAAAGCGTTTGCACAAATATTCGCTGCGCAAGCAAAGAAACTTGTCAATTAGTAAGAGCTAAGAACCCGAGCGACGGACAATATTATAATGTTCCCATCTGTCAAACAAATCCCTGCGACGAAAAAACAGTTCTGGCGGAAAATTTTTACTGCGAATTGGAAATAGTCAAGAACACTTGTCAACAAAAAGGACAACCGTGTAAAGTGAAAGCAGTTTACAAAAATGAGTGCTGCAATCAAGTTCATAATGTAACCTGCAACGGCGGATGGTGTTACGATAAGGAAATACCGTGCGACATAGGCCCATGTTCGCACACCTACCAATGCCGACAACCTTGTCAAGACTTCCAGTGTCCGAAAGGGCAAACCTGCATCGAGATATACGGCACGTGTTCCTCGAGCCAATGCTGTCCACCGCCGTACGAGTTCTGCCATTGAATGAGAAATGTTGATAAATTGAATAATTAAATTTTTTGGATCGCTTGTGTCGGTTGTCTCTTGATCAGAAAACAAAATTAGGCAAACATCGCTGGTTCGAGATGTGGAAAGATGATTGGCCCCCAATTTAAGATAATTGAGATCTTAAGAGACTGAAATTATCACACGTAGGGTGGAAGGATGGAGGGACCTAGCACGGTATTTGATAAAGAAGCCTATAACAGCTAGCCTAGTAGTTTATTGTGGATAAGATGGCTTCAAAGAGCCGGAGATCCTTCTGTATAGCATATTCCAAGACTTGCCAGCCTATGACGTCATCAGGTAGTTTTTACGTAGATCAAGGTCAACGTCCCAGCTCATCAAATCACTCCTTTACCACGCCATTGATCCCACTCTAGATCCCCTGGGGTAGAATTAAATAGCCTATAACGTCATCAGGGTAATCCTTAAGTAGGTGAGTATTAATCCCAATCAAAAACTCGATGTCATGCCGAGATTACTGATTTCATCGGAGGGAGGAAGATTACGATTTAGGTCATTACCCCTCCTTTCTCAATAATGCTCTCTCTAAATCCATTAGGGATTAATATAATATATCGGTAATTGCACAGGATATGACGTCATCAAAGTAGAATTAGAGTACGTGAAGGTCAATCCAAATCGAAGATGAAACGTTAAGTTGAGATCAATGACTTCACCAGAGGAATGAAGCTAGTTTTACCAAAGACGTTTCAAGTCACATGACAGTTTAAACTCAGATTCCAACAATTAGGTGCCCGAATTTGGTCGATAAAACTCGGGTCATCACTGAATAGACGATTAGCGCTTTGATAAGATTGGCCATCAGGGAAGTATATCTTGGAAATTGCACAGTCTATGACGTCATCAGGGTAGAGTCAGAGTAGGTGAAGGTCAATCCGAATCAAAGACGCGACGTCAAGTCGAGACCACTGAGTTCACCGGAGGGAGAAAGAATATAATTCAGGCCACCACCCCCTCTTCTCCCACTAACGGTAGGATATGTTGGTAATTACACAGCCTATGACGTCATCAGGGTAGTCCTCGAGTAGATGATGGTTGATACGAACCAAAGGCGTGACATGAAGACGAGATCACTGACTTCACCGGTGGGCGGAAGACTACGGTCAAGGTCATCATCCCCACCCCTGCTCCCGCTCATGCTTTCCCTAATTCTCTTAGGGTAGTATATATTGGTAATTGCACAGCCTATGACGTCATCAGGGTAGTCCGTAAGTAGATGAGGGTTATTCCGAATCAAAGACGCGACGTCATATCGAGATCACTGATTTCACGGGTAAGAGGAAGACTGCAATTGAGGTCATCATCCCCTCCTCTCCCACTAACGCTCTCTCTAAATCTCTTAGGGTAGTATATATTGGCAATTGCACAACCTATGATGTCGTCAGGATAGTCTTAGGGTAGGTGAAGGTCAATCCGAATCAGAGACGCGACTCAAGTCAAGACCACTGAGTTCACCGGAAGGAGGAAGAATACAATTCAGGCCACCATTCCCTCTTCTCCCACTAACTCTCTAAATCTTTTAGGGTAGTATGTATTGGCAACGGCTCAGTCTATGACGTCATCAGGGTAGTACTTAGTAGATGATGGTTAATACGAATCAAAGGCGCGACATCATGTCGAGATCACTGACTTCACCGGAGAGAGGAGGACTACGATTAAGGTCATCATCCCCTCTTCTCCAACTAATGCTCTCTCTAAATCTCTTAGGGTAGTATATATTGGCGATTGCACAGCCTATGACGTCGTCAGGGTAGTCTTAGCATAGGTGAAGTTCAATACGAATCAAAGACGCGTCGTCGTCGAGACCACTGAGTTCACCGGAGGGAAGAAGAATACAATTTAGGCCATCACCCCCTCTTCTCCTACGAACTCTCTAAATCTCTTAAGGTAGTATGTATTGGCGTTTGCACAGTCTATGACGTCATCAGGGTAGTACTTGAGTAGATGATGGTTAATACGAATCAAAGGCGCGACATCAAGACGAGATCACGGACTTCACCGGTGGGCAGAAGGCTACGATTTAGGTCATCATCCCCACCCCCTTCTCCCGCTCATACTCCCCCTAATTCTCTTAGGGTAGTATATGTTGGCAATTGCACAGCCTATGGCATCATCAGGGTAGTCTTAGGGTAGGTGAAGGTCAATCCGAATCGAAGACGCGACGTCAAATCGAGCTCAATGACTTCACCGGAGGGAGGAGGACTACGGTTTACGTCATCGCCCCTCCTTTCTGAATAATACTTCCTCTCTCAATACATCCCTTAAGATAGTACACCTATGCTGGTAATTGCACAGCCTATGACGTCATTGGGGGAATCTCCAAGTAGGCGAGGCTTAATATGAATTGATGGCGGGACATCAAGTCGAGATCATTGAGAGAACCAGGACTACTTAGACCTTCACCCCCGAACATCAATCCAAATCGAACAGGCGACGTCAAGTCATGATCATTGAGTTCACAGGACGGGGAGGAACGCAAAAATTTAAGTCATCCCCCTCTTCCTAGGCCATCAATGACCCTCTTACATCCCTTAGGGTAACCTATATCAACTATTTTTCACTGATGTTTGAAAAGGCTTTATTACCACATTCAAGAAATATACAGTACGAGAACGCGACGTTTCGCTACCTTCCAGGGTAGCTTTTTTAAGTGTACTATTTTTCAGTTTGTGACATCATCTGGATAGTTTCATTCGTAAATCAAGGACAATCATGATGAACGGCGTGACGCCAAGGAACCGAGCCTACCCCTCCTCTCCCACACTAGTCCAATGAGCTTAGGCCTAGGTTGAAGAAATCGTAAGGGTGCAAATATTAGAATCAAGAGTAGGATTAAGCAAGAAATGAAACAAGTCAATCACAAAAAATTTATGTCAGTATAGTTTGTGTGATTTTTACTAATAAGTGGTCATGTATTCTGAAACTTGACCAAGAAATCAAACGAACTTTCTCCAAATTATACGTTTGAAAATCGCACACTATGATATTGCAGCAGAGTAAAGTTGTCTGCAGAAGATTCCTTAAAAACAGTTGACATTATTAAAAATAAGATAGTGGACATATCACGAATTTCATCCAATACTCTCCTCGTCAGTCTCTAGAATTTCTACAAAGTAGTGAGGTACAGTCATGGAGATCACTTCGCAGAACGAGAGGGAATCAAAGTTCCTCAAGTTATGCAGTCCAATACATCGAACTTCAAGAACTTCACACGATTCAGAAGCTCATGAAGATCGTTCACGATTAGTTGGCGGCTGTTAGGAATGTGTTTTCGTTTGTCTTGGCTATTTTCGGACACGCGTCGTTTTTGCTAATAGTATGCGCGAACCCCGTGCACCAACCACCAACTAATCGCTAACGGACTGTATAGTTACAGAAGTTGGAAAAAAATTTCAGACTTCCTACAAAGCTTGGAGTTCAGAAAACTCGAAGAGTCAAGGCACGTGGGTGACATGCTAGTGTCTGTTTTATCATCATTTAATGTCGCGATACAATTAGACGAGTGGAGTCTTCTCGATTACACTATGGTACAAGCACTCGATGAAACGATAAAACAACAGAATATCAAGTATGTAAACTTACTCCGCAATTGAGTTCGTACAACCGTTGATACGAATAACGTTCACTACAAAATATTTATGGTTTTTTGGCTATAGCATATGCATCACAAATGCATAACAGGGAAATTGATAATTACATGATACGCACATGTAGAACACATTTGACGCATAGTAAAACTACATGTGAAAGACACCACGCACATATTTTTTTGAACAAACAAAAAAGCGAGGAAATTGAAGTCCGTCAATATGACAGAAGATGCACAACGCGTCTTCGAAAGAACTTGCAATAGGTTACAGAGGAGAGAGACAAGAACCAGGGAAAACCTCAAAATATACAATTGTTCACGTCTAGAGGCCTTTTTCAACCGTAATACGAGTATATACAGAAGAAGACGGAATATGTTCATCGCTATCAGTCAAGAAAGTTTCGATAATGAGAATCCAATTTAATCTTGGCCCAAATTAGTGATATCATAGGTACCTTAATGTGTCGAAGAAAATATTTTAGGTGAAAAGTAGCGCAATCGTATGCGAATGGGGTAAGGAAATTTTAGATAATGAGATAAAAATAGAGTCCGAAAGAACATACACTCATTGTTCTGACTGCATTCGACTATTCCGTTTTTTCATGAGACCTGAAGCATACGAACGCCCATATCATATTTTTATGAAGATCAACGTGCCTATAAAGATAAACGTCTCTTAGGACACCTCCTCTAGTATCATCTTGCGGATACGAATAAAACAAGTACGAATTGCAAATACGAGTACACCACCATCGGTATCGATTCCATACTTGTTGGTGATTTTTATAGGAATAACATTAACTTTTTAACGACGGTTGGTTAAACGAGATAATAAAAGTTTAGACCACATGTTCTTTCAAGATCACCTCGGTCTCGAAGGGTGACTACAAAGGCACGGATCTTACAATCTGATGAAGAGGAAATTTCAGTAGAACGTGGTCTTCCGAAATAATATTCACTACGTGACGTTTTAACAATAATAATTAACCTCTTCGTGAACTGTGCCACATTCGGAATCTTCATTTTGGTTCGTATGGACGCGCGCGACTCATTTATCGTCGATTCATTCCCTCCGGCTGAAAACGAATCCACGCTAACGATGTCCGAAATAATTATGTTTTATAGCCACGCAGCCCACAATGACGCGAATTCAGCCACAAGGCGAACCGCGACCTCTTTCATTCCATCAACATCAACGCTTCGAGCACAGCAGTCGCTGCTTAAGAAATAGTCTACGCTTGATATGCAAGGCGAAGTATCTGACAAATAACAGTAATCACGTATTACTGTCGCACAATGATGAGGAGACCAGACAAGAGTTACATTTTGTTACGTTTCAGACGTCTCCTATAGTTAATCATAAACGATCATCTAAATTTGCAGCATGAAATCATCAATTTTCGGTGATGAAGAAATTCGAATTTTGCAGACATGTACGAGTATAAGAGACATGGATGACTACCGTTATGACGTCACATAGTAAATACTACACTAAGGAATTTCTAGAAGGGGAATTGACAGCCTCTAAATCGTAGTCTTCCTCACCTAACCTAACCTTGACTTGACGTCGTATCTTTAATTTAGATTGACCCTCACCTTCTATCGGACTACCCTGATGACGCCATCGGCAGTGAAATTATTGGTATATACTACTCCAAGGGATCTGGAGAGGGAAATTTATACAAATCAAAAGTTTCGGGAAGCGAAAGAGAATTGAAACACTCATTGAATATTGCTGATACTTATTTGTATGAACCACTCGGACGAGATCAATGAAATCATCGCAGGAGTAAATTTTGACCCCATCGCCTAGCCGTTCAAAATTTCAATTTTATGGCTCGAATACAAGAATTTCCTACTCTCATTCCCTCCTTTCGAGGTATACATTGTCACAGATCTGTTGATGATACTCAACAAGAAAAACAGCCGCAGTATATTGCGAATCCCCCATACTTTTGCTTCGATTTTCCAATCAAAAGTGGTTCACGGTGTAAAAAAAGAACTTCAATATTATTCAAGAAGTGAAATTTTCCATCCGACTGTTCAGGTAGAGCTTGATTTCTAGTAGTGTCACAAGTCAAAAGTTTCCAAAGCCCACAAAAATACACACGCTTACATTTGATCATCACTTGTTTTAAGGCTAAATCCTCAAAAAACATCCACGTCTAGAAATGACCTAGACCTGAATTGAACCGAGTTCTATAAAAGCTGGTCAAGCGACAAGCAAACAATCCGTAGAATAAGGTCTATCGCACAACTACAAGAGATTTCTACCTCCAAACTCTTATCTTGTCGCTTGACCGGCTTTTACAGAACTCGGTTCAATTAGTGATCTGGAAAAAATTTCTCTTCTTTCGCTTCTTGTCTGCTTTCCCTGTTCTTCGAACTAAATCACTGAAGAGGACATTATGAATGTTAGCCACGCCTCCCGAGTTCTCAAAATTCTGTCGTTATCTCAGAATTTTCCTATTTCAATACAACAAATCCGTCTCATCTTTATTTCTCAACACCCAAAATGACCTCAGACTTGATTCCTGGGCTGACCCAAGCCAAAATTACGACCGATAGCCATCCTTCCACCATCATTCCAAGAAATTGTGGTTTTAAAAATGTCAGATCTCTGATTTACTTCAGGGATTTCCGGGTGTACGAGACTTTCCAGGATCTTTCGAGGACTTGACCTTTCTAAGATTGTTTTCCCATTCACCTTTCGTTAATTTCAACGCGGAACCCATTTAATTAGTGGCGGTGGGCGGGCGGGGGAAGAAATTGAAACAAATGCCGTTGGAAAAATTTCGACCTTGCAGCTATAGGTAATAGGAGGGGGACTTGGAAAAATTTCGATTCTCAGGCTGTATTGACGGAGTACAGACTTGAAAAATGTTGACTTTCAGACTATAAATGGTGGGAGAGCGACTTGAAAAAGAATCGAATATTGAGCTGTTTCGAACTTGAAATGTCGAGGTGGTGAGGAACAAAATTTAATCTTTATTTAGAAAAAGTATAAACAAAGAAACCTCCACAAAATAGGTTTCTGTTTGCCTACATTTTAACACAGCTGATGAAGGCAATCCCGAGCAGCTAACGAAGTAGGCTGCGAATCGTTTTTTCATTAGGGAGAAAGAAAAATTTGCATGGCCGGCCTGACCCGACCAAATTCCAGGGCGATCCGAGACATTCCGAAGCTCCGGGGTTTTCCGGGACTGGTAGACACCTTGGACTTGGAAAAATTCCAACAAGAGGAGGTGAGAGGGAAACCTGGAAAACTTCGGACCATCACGAAGAAAACTTAATGAAATTTTGACCGCTGGAGGAAGGATTTGGGAAAATTTTGATCTCCGGGCTATATATAGATGAGGAGGTGGAGGAAACTGGAAAAATTTTTATTAAGGGGAAGGGAGTGAATTGGGTATTTGCCTCGAGGAGGTCAGGGAAACTGACCTATTCCGCAGACTTCAAACTAATTCTACCATTGAGTTGTAAACATACACGGGGGAGGAGCTAGGAATACTTCCGACCATTGAGCTGCATTTATTCGAGAGGGGATTTGGAAAATTTTGATCCTTAAGCTATATTATATAAGAATACGGAGGAAACTGGAAAAATTTGACCATTTAGCTGTATAATAAGGAGTGAATTGGGATCCCGAAAAGAAGAAGGGAGCTGACCCGCTCTAAGGACTTGAATACATTCTACCATTAAGTTGTGTATGAGGGGGAGGAGGAAAGGACTTGAGAAAATTCCGACCATTCAGCTCTGTGAACATTAGAAAAGAAACTTTAAGTTAATTTGAACAAATAATAGATCCTAATCGATTCAGAATCGAAATATCCCTTCCTTGCAAAATAGGTTTCCTGCTCACCTCGATGAACAAAATCGATAAAACAAACCCCACAAGCAGCGAAAGAAGTGAGTTGCGAATCTTTTATCATTTTTAAGTTCCCTCATACTCTGAGCTCAATTCCCAAACTCTTAGTTCGCCTAAGCACTTCCCTTTTCTTTTTCACAAACAGTGGTGTATTTAGAAGGGAAGGGTACAAAAATTTTCGAGGACAAAATTCAGAAAAAAAACCTCATTGTTCGGTTGGTTAGTTGAAAATTGATGATTCTGTACGTTTTTGGAGGTCCTCTTGGGACCACGTTAATACGTCAGTCTTCACGAAACACTTCTTCATGACCACGTCAAACCATATGTGAGGTGGAATAAGGAAATAGGGTGAAGGGCTAAAAATTGATTTTTCCGTTCATGACAAATTCGTATGCACAATTTCACGTTCTTTCCAAAATGGTATTGGTTATAGGGTACGTAACAAACCCCCTTCAGAGTATAAACAGAAATGCTTGACGCATCTGTATGTTGTGGAATGCCTGTCGAAATTTTCAACTCTCTGTTGCGCAATTTTTCGTTTCAGTCGTTAACCCTATTTCTGGATTCCATCTCACATATCCTCTTCTGTTCGTTAAATTACGTATCCCTCAACCCCACCACAGCTCTACGGTCACGATCCTACAAATTACCAAATCGAAATGTTTATCGACCTATTATCAGCTACATTTGTCAACAATGGAAATGTCGATTTTCCTCGCTTCAATTTTTTAAAAATCCATAGATTTAGACATTGTTTTCGCTTTGAATGTTGACATCGTTACTTCAGAAGAGGAAAAAAATTTAGAACAAATCGAGAACAATTGCTTTTTTCTTTTATTACATCCGATCAAAAATTCATAAAAAATTAAATAAAAAAAAAATACAAAATATATATATATATATATATATATATATAGAAGGAAAATATATTACACATATACGAACGTTGAATAAAAAAAAGAAACAACTCCCACACACCAATCCGCTGTGAGGACTGGAGCCAAGTTTGAATTCATGCAATAATGGAATATGACTTAAAAACGCTCTTTGAAGTTCATAAAGAGTAAAATCACAAAAAAAAAAAAAAAAAAAACTTGGAGAAAGGATGGCTACTGAGGCTTATCTCGAAGGGAAATTGGAAAAATTGATTTGAATTTAAATGTTGATGGAAAAAGATAGGTCTGAAATAAATCCTATGGCTTTCTTAAGAAGTGGGTAGGGAAGAGGCGCGATATTACGAACAAAAACTAGATAGACGAAAGTGAATTATTCTTCTTTTCTCCCTTTTCAGAGACTTCACGGATTCCAGCAAATAATTATGATAAAGACCCTAAGATAATTGATCTGTGACGCAGGAGGGAAATATATTTTGACAGAATCAGAGCACTTGCACGTCAATCAGTGAAAATTTCTTGATTTGTCAAAATTCTTCGAATATTTGTTTCCCAAGCAACTGAATTCCCCAAATCTGACGGTTTTCCCGATTGTCTGTCAAGGTGTTTGCAAATTTTGAAAAATGAAAAATACGCTGTACAAATGGCGTCTTGAGCTCTCTCCCTCCAAGTCAACAAGTAAATTTTCTACAAGGTCAACCTTCGTCTCAAACATCATCAAGACCCTATCTCACTCTTTTTTCGATACAATATTCGAGGACTAAAAAATTATATTTTACTATTTCCACTGGCTCAATATCTTGCCTCTTCCACGTCCTGACGACATCCATTCAGTTCATCAAATTTGAGCGGAGGTTATGCGTCTGACAACAATACTCATCACGAGAGGAACCGCGAAATTTTGCGGATTGCCGCTCTCTACACTACAAATAGGTCACCATACCTTTTAGAGAGAAAAATAAATAATGAAACAACTTGCATTACCAACACTCAGCTCGTTCGACGAACGGTAATTCATGCCGAAAAATCTATTATTTCACTTGTTTATGCGAATACGAAAGCAAGTAACATCGGCACCGAGCGCGGTAAACCGTTTTTTACTCGTCACAAAAATAACATTCTCACGAAGTCACCAAAATTTTATCTTGTAAATTAACGCACGCACTTTTTCCTAATAATACGAACATATAATGAGCTCCCAATAATGACTTCTACACATTAAGAATCCTCTTCACAAACCAAAGACGAGTGACTTTTTTTTGTTACGTCTTCTATTCTCGATATACTACAAAGTGAAATGCGTTACGCAATTTAAACTGCCAATAGAGTGCAATTTATTCATAATTTTATCATTTTCCACGCACATCGGTGTCGACCTCGTAGTATACGAACTAGTAGCCTTCATAATATCGGTTTTTAGTGCAAAAGCATACATAGGCCTACACTCTCAACACGAAATTTAAATAAATAACTCATATATTGTTTACGAGAATGTACCGGTCGGGCGTTGAAATTTTGTCAACACTATTTTGGAAAATTGCGTAAAAAATGAAAGATAGGTGGATGTCGCTGAACAGAGTTTCCTTGAAAAATTATTCGGAGCGCTTAATATCTGAACCAATTCTTCGATGGTCTTTTTTCATTCGAGTAACTATTATAGGAGTAAATTCGAGACCATCTACGAATCGCGTGAGAGATTTATTCCACCATACTTTTACTGTAAATTCACCAAGAATTTCTATTTCGTGCTACGTCCGGGGAAGAAAGTACGAGGTACTAACGTATAAATTGATTCGGTATTAATTTAACGATAAAAGTGAAAATTAAAACAGATACGCTCGACGTAACTACGTTTCATAACTTACAACTTAAATATATAGACGAGTGGTAGGTACTTAATTAAAACGCGTTCTAAAATCATACATGCCATATTAATTGGGACGTATCTAATTGACCCCCGGTGGTCATTACAAAGTAATAATAATATGCTTTGCGGTCTTTCTCGTTTCATTCTTTTTGTTTTATCAGACATCGAATCTATAACGTAATCTACTCATCGAACAAATTAAGTCCTCATGATTTACAAATTAGAGTTTAAGTTTAACAAACAGATTGCACCGCTATGAAATCGCAATAATATGAAGAAGGAGAAGTTCATTAGCGACCGGGGAACTTGCCATAAAATCATTCAGAAAATACCGGTTGAAAGAGGACCGAAAGAAAGTGTTCGACTGGTGCACGAAATGCATTTCATTCGCGTACAATGGAAACAGGTCGATTTCGAGTTAATGCAAGTAAAACTATCCATCATTGTTGCCATTTTGACTTTTATAAGAAGACATAGACAGTAAAGATCGTCAAGCAAATGACTCGAAATGAGAGGTGATTACAAAAACAAAGGTAATTCACGAAAAATGTGTAGTCTCGTGAGACGACTTGTTGAAAGATGGAAAAGTTTGAAGCCTTCTTCACAACTACGGACTTCTAAGTCGAAACGTACATTAAACAACGTCTTAATCCAAGCATGCTCAACTTTTTTCAGCTGGCGGGCCACTATGCGTTAGGTAGGAGGAGACGTGCCAATTTTTAATGAATTTGGATTCCTTCCTCAATTTGTATACTTTTTCAACGGGATCCGGCCCACGAGCCGTCGGTTGTGCACGCCTATCCTATCTTTAAAGCAAAGGAAAACGACTTGGAAACGCACATAGCGTTTCATAGACTACGAAAAAGCCTGATAGAGTCACCCGCAGGAAGCTTTTCGAAATCCTCGCGGAACCGAATCAGCAATGTGTGAAAACAATAAATTCCAGATCAGAATAAAATCACGTACCTCAAATTTCAGAAACATCAACAACGGCCTAAGATAAGGGTGTCCAATTTCCTGTGCGTTACGTCGACAAGATAGTAAGACTCTGAGTAGAACTTGATTTTACGCGTATGAATCGTGATAACAATTTTTCATATTTTCATGTTCAAGAAAGAATGTAGAAGTTTTTCATCGATGCGACTATAGTAAGAACAGGTCATCAGCTCGCGGTGTTTTGGTCTTAAATACAACTTTTACTCGTAAAATATTCTACGCGATAAGAGCGCAAAAAATATGTATTTTACCATTATTTTTCAAAAGAAATTTGGTGGTTCCTCGTATTCGCGTATGTTTGAATGCTAATGTAATCAGAAGCATTGTGTAGTGCAATTATTTTATTCTGAATATTTCTACGTGTCGGATGAGCTAAAATACAGTGTATAAAAGTATTTTGAAGGTGGGTGGAATTGTTCATCATTTATACAAAACACTCGTGAAATGCGCAGTTGAGAAAAGAATAATATGTATACGCTAAAATTCCAGAATATTTTGTGCAAGTGTTAACTAGATATGGCTAAGTCGAAGAGAAGTGGGTCCTTATTTTTCTAGAACTCGTTTTCTCTCTATCTACCAGTATATCTGTCAAAATATGCTAGTTTTTTTTTTGTGTTGAGATATGCAAGATAAATTGCAGATTACGAACTGATAGTTTTTGGAAAGTTTTGAAGAGTAATAGAATACTTTTTTGGATGTTATTTTAGATTCCTTCTTTTGTATTCTTAGTCAAGCGAAATTCAAAGATGTCGCTATTTATAGATGTATAAATAAGGTTTAGGTAAATTACTCGAGTTTGTTTAGGTTTACACATATGATAGGGGAATTTCTAGTTTTTAGCTAACAGACTATTATACCACGTATTTAACGATCGTGAGGAGAGGTTTGCTTTTCCTGCGTCAAAGAAAATTGAAGTTTTGTTTCTCGCAATATATTCCTCTTCCCCGCACCCCTTCCCTTAATTCTACATAAAGAAATTTTCGTATCCATTTTGATGAATTTTACACGTTCGCCTAAATTTAACATTATTTTTTGAGTCTACGGAAGATACCATTTTTGAATTGTTTCTCTTTTATACCATTTTCGTCGAAAATTTCGTGAAGAAGATACAGTCTGGCGTTGGATTATTCATTCATGAGAGAGACTCCCAGCAATTTTTCAGCAGCAAAGTTGTTTCTCGGTAGTTATGTGGAAGTTCACAATCTTTCCGGAAAATTATGGTTCGAGGGGGGTTCCCTGCTTCAAGAACTTCTAACAGGAATCGACGTCGATTTTCAGTCGATTCAGTTTCACCCATTGATGACCGCAAGTCGACTCGAAATTGACCGCACCTTTTCGTCAAAATTGAGTCGACTCTCGCGGTATCGAACTAGCAACTTGGTGACCAATGATCCGAAATGTAGTCGTCGTTGTTTGATCTCATATCGATCTGATGTCAACGCGACCCACTATCGATATACCACTTCGACCAAGATTTTGAAAAAAGTAAATTTTTTGATTGATCTGACATCAGCGAGCGTCGATCAGAAATAGACGCGATTATTTGTGCTCGACGAGCCAAATCGACTCCCTATTTCGACCAAAAGTTGACTGAGTCGACGTAGTCCCGCCCTATGTCGACTGCAAATCGTCCTACTGAACGCAACTTGAAATCGATTGCTCCTTTGAACATCGACTCATATTCGACGCCGAAGATAAGTCGACCCTCGTTATTGCTATCGACTGAAAATGGATGTCGATTTTGGGTCGACTTGATCATACGTTGCTTCCCTTCCATATGTTCCTCGTTGTATAATTATGATTACGCATTCTATCTGCGAGTAGCAAAAAAGGCTTCAAGAGTGTGACTCAATATCGACGTCGATTCGAGGTTGATTCAAAATCGACCAACATACATTCTTAGAAAACTAAAAATCGACGGTATATCGACACAATCGAGCAGTCGATTTCAAGTCGATGAAAAAATTTTGAGTTTACTCAAAATCGACTGCAGATCGACGTCGATTCGAAATGGACCAGCCTATATTACCACCGAACTACAAATCAGTCGTCGATTTCAAATTGATTTAAAAATTTGGAACAGTGGACATGAATTACTAAATCAGCTTGAAATCGACGTCACAAAGAAGTCGCCTTTAGCTGTATAAGTTAACATGGCCGACATCGACGTCGACTTGAGGTCGATTTCAACTAATTTCAATATAATATATCAACCCAATCCGGACAGAGATTGCGAAAGAAGTACTTCTTAGTCGGTATGGTTTTTTGGTTGCTTTTTCTCAGTTGCGATTTCAACTTCTTGGTTGCACGAAATGCTGACAATTCCTAACAGTTTTAACTGTATCGACGTGAAAGAATTGAGGAGTTGCGGTATTGGTGCGAAAAGATTTTGTTGCCAATTGAAAACGCGAAACCGACTTCGTTTTCGAGTTTTGATCCATCAACGGGTAGTGTTGGGAAAAGTCAAGTATTTCTAAGCAGAGGGGGCAGTAAATTTCAGGGTTGGTAGATCTTTTGGGTAGTTGGTATAGTCATCATTTTCAGGCCTAGTGGCCGGCTTCAGTCCAGCCCATTCTATCCGACCATCTCTTCATCGGACGTCCGCGATTTCTCTTTCCCATCGGCGAATACTGCAGTAATTTCCTTGCTTCATTCTCTCCACCTAGCTTTTCCATCTTAATCGATATTCGGCTATTCTCTCCATGATTGGTCTTATCTGGAGTTCTTCTCTGATGTCCCTGCTTCTTTTTCTGTCGAGGAGTGTAGTATAACCCCGCCGTGCATTATGAAAACCTCGTCTATGTGGATTCAATGCGATTTAGCTCTGATTTTCTGGGTGACCAAGCTTTTGATCCGCATACCAATTGTGGCACAGCCATTACACTATAGACACGGGTGCTGGTAATTCTGCTGACCAGGTTTGGTTTTAATGTTCGATTTATTCATCCCACTGGTTTCTGAAATTTTTCTAACTTGTTCTTTGTGTCAGCTTCTTACTCGTATGATGGTTTACAACCTAGGTAGACAAAGCTCTTCACTTGTTCAATACTTGTGTTATTAATCGATTATCTTCGATCTTGTTGAGTCCTCCCCAGTGAACGCCATTGTTTTGGTTTTCTTGCTTGATATTCTCATTTTATATTCCTTCACCACAGAGTCCAACTGGTATACCGATCGCTGAAGACTGTCTTATCCATCCGCAAACACAGCCTGGTCGTCTGCCAAAAGCAGCGTTCCGAGCTTCGTTTCTTCTGTCAGCCTCCTTGGAAAATTGATGTTTTCTAAATTCAGTTCCACACTACCACGGAGTTCAAATTGATTATGCGTTTTTTTAGTGGTTTCCCCAGTAGGCCTATCAACCTCAAACAAATTCGATCCATAAAACAGGTTCCCTGCATTTCTCGTTTAACAATATTAAGAAACCTGTTTTATCGAGGGGGTTTTTCGGAAAAAACGTCCGCCATCCGCCCGGCCGGTAAAGCTCGGAGCTCAAAAATTTCCCAAGTCTCCCTCCTATCATATATAGCTCGGTGATCGGTGAATATAGCATGAAAAATATCCCCTGTGAATAACTAGGTATGCAATGCTTTATACACTAATTGACTTAGCCCCTTCAATGCGCCAGATATGCAACGCTTCGAACATCATAAGACTCGGAACGTCCTTCCAATGTATTCCAAGTCCTCCTCCTATCATATATACTTCCAAAGTCAGGGGCTGTGACGTCATATTTGTTGAATCCCACGTGCTCCATAACACAGGTTCGCTACCACTCTCTCGTTCAACTCCGTTAAAGATACCCGTGAGTCTTTTTCCAAGTCCCCCGATATCGCTGGCCGGCGCCCGTAATTTTTTTCCTGAGATTCCCCCCCCCCCCGACAGGTTCCCTGATAAAACGCTTCAACTGCGCAGGAAATACATTTTTTAAGCCTGGTACACACGATGCTAGTATGCGAGCTTGCTACAAAGCGTTGACCAATCAGAAGATACCAGCATGGTTAACGCAAGCAAAAAGTTGCAAATTTTCAACTTTTTTCATGCTAATAGTCTCTGATTGGTCAACGCTTTGTAACTTGCTTGCATGACTAGCATCGTGTGTACCAGGCTTTACTTGCTTTTTCGGAAAACTTGTAAGTATACCACTTTAATCTCCTTCGTTATCAGAGCAATACTAGATATTACGAGTATTTAAAATAAGTCAAGCGTATTTTCGATCCTTCCTGGTGAACAGTGGAAGGGTGTCAAGGCACTTCGACCTCTACTCTTTAAAAGGGGGGAACCTTGAAAAAACGCAAGGATTGTCATTCCTTTCCAATGGGGCTTGAGTCTGAGACTCGTGTACGCGATAAAAGCAGGAAGTTGGGTCTCGCTTCTTCATTCAGATCCTTGAGGTCTTTCCGCACTCATTAATCTTTCAAGAGACATAAAATTCTCCCGTTTCTCCCCTACAATTAGCTGAGCCAAAAGGAGGAGTCTAGGCTGAGACACTCTAGGGAATAAGCTCGTCGAAGGTTGAGGTTGAGCATGACACTCACCCAGGAGACTCGAGGTTTGGAAGTCGTACGTTTTATTAAGCTGGTATTTACACCATTATATGAAGATTGCCCAAACATGACGTTCACAAGACGTTCAAAGGATATAATCATTCGATGACGAAAACAGAACTTCACACCTTGGACTGAAGCTTGTCCCAGCTGTTAAAACGTGGCCTTCATTCTTAACTTTTTTTTCCAGAAAGAAAGAGGAAGGAAACAGAGGCGCTGAAATATGCGAATACGCATTACTTTTTACCACTCGCAATAAATACATTCGAGTATGACTTCATACCAATCAGGATGCTTCCACCACAAGCGGTTACGCAATGAAAAAAGTAAACAAAAAATGAAAACCACTCACGTATAGTTTTTCTCGTATCAACTGATGCTGGTAAAGTGGGCATTTTTATATCTTTTGCGTCGCCGACAATGGACTGCAAAGTGCCGGTTCCGACACCGTTTTCGCTCAACGGACTGCATAACGAACTGGATGTCTTCTTGCCTGCACGTAGAAAAAAACAATAATAAAATAATAGCGTTAATAGAGAGGTTTGGAATACAGAAAAGGATGTCAAAATTTATCGAGTGTATCTAAAACCTTTATGAATAATTCACTGTCATTATTTTTATTTTTTTTTCACAAGTCACGCAGATATAGAAATTTTGCGGCGTCACACATTTATTGATATTAATGCGAGAAAGGTTACCCTTTTATCATTCAATATCGCTGATTTTTTTTTTTCTTTTTTTGATGATGATATTGAGGTATGTATTATACGCGCACTTGTATGGGTGGCCGAGTGCCATATAAGTACGACAGTAGTAGTTCTCTCGACTTGACCATTACTGCATATTCCAAAGCCAATTAGTGTATAGTCTCCGTACTTACTGGAGCCTACACACGACACTTTATCATTCCTAAAATATTTTGTCGTATATCTTTATCAGATGGAAAATCGTCAAACATCGCAAATATACATACGTACAACGCTTCTTTTTATCAGCATGTGCGGTTTCACCGACTTTCATTGTTTTATAACTTGTTCGTTGTCTGTGCGGAATACGAGAAAGTCGGGAAATAAAAATTATGATTATTATGTATCTCTCGATCATCGTTTTATGAAACGACGAGGGATATGGAGAAACAGAATAACTAATCAGGAGGTGAGAATAGGCTGACGTGACAGATGCCAGAACTTTAACCGAGCATTATGACACGAAGATTTATTTCGATTATTGAAATGTCAGCCAAAACGCTCATAAAGTACGCTGTGAGTGCCCACACTCTTTAACAAGTACGTTAACGTATCTTTCTTTCCAGAAACCAATAATACATCCAATTCCAAAGTCACTTTACGGAATACTTTCGCAAAAGTACGCGAGAAAAGGAGATCAGAAATGTTTTTGCATGTTCATAATTTTCCAACAGTTGTAGAAATCGTGGGTTCATAACACCTTCAAAATTAAAAGACACAACACGTTGACAATTTCTAAGCACGCGTTCTTCCAAAAGAGTGGATTTCTGATCTCTTCAGCATGACATGTATTTGAAAAATATCAACTTTCAAAACAATATCGTGCTATCGTACAAGATCATATTTTTAGAGCTCCTGCGAAAATATGAAGTCCAAAATACTGCGCAAGACCAAGCACAAAAGATGAACTCGTAGTAATTTTAGGAAAACATCAACTTCAAACAATGTCGAAGTACGACTTGAGGAAACCTTAGAACAGGTTCCCTGTTAAGACGTCCGCCCCCGACTTTTGTGACGTCATCATTAGCCTTGATTCAATTTAGGGACCTCGGCAAAATGTCGATTTCTAATCGTTCATAGAGGAGTTGGGACTTGAAAAAATATCGAGCTATAAACCTCTGTGGAGATGAGCCCATAGAAAAGTTGAGCTTTAAATCTACGAGCAAGCCTATAACTAAGGAGTCTTCGGCTAAATTTCTCGTCTGGCTGTAGAAGCTAGTCTACTCATAACAAAAATCAGACCCCTGACTAGGACTCTTCAAGTTAGGACTTTTTTTCTTTCAGAACTAGGTTGGGAGTTTGATTGTCAAGGGCGTTACATCATCACCGCCCTCCTAGAGGGCCACAATTTACTCTTTTCAACTTGTACTATCAGTCAGAATAATTGGTACCCGAAGCCAAAAAAGAAAAAATTATATACCATTATCGTCGACCCTTCCCTTTCGTATATTTTTGGTTGCACAATTCTATCAGCCTGGAAAAATTTCAACTTTCGAATTCTGCAGAAAGCTCGTGAAACGAAGGTGGCTAGAAAAACGTTGAGTATTTGTGACGTTCTGGGACTTGATTCAAAAATTGTTGCGTTTTCTAAATTTATCAAAAGAAAAAGAGTATATTGAGACGTTAGGGTACGGGTTAATACAAAATTCTAGAAAATTGTGCATTTTGTCATAAAAGCATGAAATTTGGTGTTGAGATGTATGAAGGTGTAATGAATGATATTAATAAGAGTGCCGCGTCAAAAGTCCATTTTTGTGCCCCCAAGGATCCACTTTTTTTATTATTATTATTATTATTTTTTTCTTGGGGGGGGGGGGGGGGGGGGGGTTTATTATGGAGATTACTGTCACACAAATTGGAAAGAAATTATAAAAATATATTAGTCATGTGATTTGAAGAAAAAATGTATTACAACATTTTTTTCTTACACGCACCCTTCCATTAGGGGCTGTGGGCCCAAAATTTCACAAAATTGTAAATATAATCAGAAAAACTTGAAATTTGGTATACAGGTGAAGGAAGAGGTAATGAATAATATTAACAAGAATGCCATGCAGTAAGTTCATTTTTGTGCCCCCAGGGGCCCATTTTCGGGGGGGGAGATGTTTTTTTTTGAACACCATTGTTGCAAAAATTGGAAAAAAATTATATAAAATACATGGATTGGGTGAGTTGTATGAAGAAATGTTCCGAGGAATTTTTTTCTATACATAGACCCTTTCATTGGGGCCTTGGGGCCCAAAATTTCACCAGAAAAACTTGAAGTTTAGTACACAAGTAAAGGAAGGTGTAATGAATAAGTTGGGGGGGGGGCAAACGCTTCATTATTCTAAGACTTATTGTTGCAAAATTTGGGAAAAAATTATTCATTCATTGGGTGATTTGTATGGTGCGAGGAATTTTTTTAATGTATAGACTCTTCCATTGGGGGCTCATGGGCTCCAAGTTTCACAAAACTCTAAATTTCATCAGATGCGTATGTAAGTTTTTAGCTATCATTATATTAGGCCTAAATTTACACAAATTATGAGACAAAAGAAAATGCAAATTGTAAAGATTTATTGAATAAAATTATTATCACGTGCCGTAATGTGAAGAGACAAATTCTGGATTCCGTTTTTTTCGAACATTATTTGCCAAAATTGAGTCTATAAAATAAAGTTGTGAATATTCAATTTTGTGAGCATCTTGTTCTCTCAAATTACTTCTTAAATGTGAAAAAACAGTGAGGCCCATTTTGTGCATTACCTATTAAAACTGAGGCACCAAAAGATGCAAAAGCTAGCGCCGAATTATATTGTCTAATATTTTCTCGGAATTGCTTACTTTCAATATGAATACCACACAACACTTCCTCGATTAACGAAGGCACTTCATGATCAAAATCAAAAATATTATATTTTCCACCCATGCAACACTTGATGAATATTTTCTGCTTTTCGGTTACTTCATTATTGAGATGAAAAGCTCCGGAAAATTTACTTTTTGGTTTCATGGCACACAAGAAGTAATCTGGCGCAATATTGATTTCACAATATTTTCTTCTACCAATAAATATTAAACCAGAATTCGAAGTGATTGAGCCTATATATCATTTTCAAAAGTAAATGTATTGTCTAGTAGATGTGAAATATTTTGTGATTCATTTTTATCAACAGAAAACTCTTTCCTGGCATATGAATGATTTAAAAAGGAGTCAACTACGTTCGTTTTTCATGGTCATTCAAATTATTGCTACGTGTGTCAACACCTAGATCATCAATATCAGAGTAACTACTGGCATAGGAATGCTCCAATGAGATATTTGAAGAATGATTCTCGGCGTCTGTCAATCTATGATGCATATCAGCAATTTTTTTAATCAGTGGCATACAATGGTTACCATTTGTGTATATCAGACTCATTGTAAGAACGGGAATAGTTCTTTTTATTTCAGTTAATACTCTAATAATGGAAAAGGAAATTTCTTCGTATATAATGGCGTCAACATGATAGATTATAGACATAGAATAAATCTCAATGTATGTAACATCTTGATTCTATTGATGTGTGGATCTCGTACTCTTTTATAAAAAAAAATCTAAATTTGAATTGTCAGAGTATAACGATAACCATTCTTTATTATTCTGTTCATATTCACAACAATTAACTCGTAATCCCTGAGAAAAAGAAGTATTACTTAGTATGTAAAATGTTTTTACCAAGTTTTGCAACAACAAGCCTTGAAATAATGAACCCCTCCCCCCCCCCAAAATGGGCATTCTGTGGCATATTCTTGTTAATATTATTCATTACACCTTCCTTTACCTGTGTACTAAACTTCAAGTTTTTCTGATCAAATTTATGATTTTGTAAAATTTTGAGCAACAAGGCCCCCAATGAAAGGGTGTATGTATAGAAAAAAAATTCCTCGCTGCATTTCTTCAAACAACTAGCCCATGCATATATTTTATATAATTTTTTTTTCAATTTTTGCAACAATGGTGTTCAAAATAAGCATCCCCCCCCAAAAAATGGGCCCTCGGGGGCACAATAATGAGCTTACTGCATGGTATTCTTGTATTGCCTCTTCCTTCACCTGTATACCAAATTTCAAGTTTTCCTGATTACATTTATAATTTTGTGAAATTTTGGGCCTACAGCCCCTAATGGAAGGGTGCGTGTAGGAAAAAAATTTCGTGATACATTTTTTCTTCAAATCACATGACTAATATATCTTTTATAATTTCTTTCCAATTTCTGCAACAATAATCTCCAAAATGAACCCTCCCCCCCCAGAAGTGGACCCCTGGGGACTCTTCTGAATATCATTTATTACACCTTCACACCTCAACACCAAATTTCATGCTTTTATGACAAAATGCACAATTCTTTCCTTACTGCCTGTACATCAGCGTGGACAAATTTCAACTTTCGAATCCTGCAGAAAGCTCATAGAAGGAAGGTGGCTAGAAAAACGTTGATTATTCGTGACGTTCTGAGACTTGATTTAAACAATTTTCACATTTTCTGAATTTATCAAAAGAGAAAGAGTATTTCGAGACCCTAGGGTCTCAAGAGTGAAAGGAATCGCGGTATAATTTAAAATGAAAACGAGGGCATTCGAGTTTTTCGGAAATATATGACGTCGATAACTCAAAAAATAAAAATACGATAAGGGTTTGTTGCGAGAATGGATAAATGCCTTCAAATGGCGACGGTTTGATTTAGAGAGGTTCTTTTACGTACTTTGTTACATTATCTGAGATACAATTTTTCCATTTCATTCATCTTCTATTTACCAACAATAGATCTGACTCGTACAACTTGTGAAAGAATTATTTCAAGCGATACGACTCCACACATTGCGGTTCCCGTTATGGTAGTTGCAATGGGTCAACTGTGCCTCGCGCGTGACATTGTGTGTCGTCTCAAAGATAAAACTTTACATACTGAGCAGGAAGTATCATTAACCATAAGTGTAAAAGGAGAAGAAAGAAAGTAACGCGCTAACTACAGCATAACCAGCGGTGTCTACGAAAATCTCTTTCATGGATTGTTTATGCACATATGACTGAAGGTGCCACTATTGGTAAAATCACAGTCTAATTTGGCTGAAGACGATCGCCTCGCGAGAAAGAAATTGACCAGAATTTCGAAATGTTTAACTTTCAAAAAAATGAAAAAATTACCTCGTTCTACGACACGTCTGCAGGTTGTCGTTTATAGAGCACGGTATATGATATAGAATGTCTCTTTCTCCCTTTTATTATACCAAACCTCGTATAATAACGGACCAGATATATCAAATCTCGTTTTCGTCTACGCTCCGTCTTGTAACCTAGCGTTTTTTTATCGTTGTGTTTTCGCTTCCATGCTAAAAGCTCGTAAAATGAATGAAACGCACTAGGCATGATCGTGCATCAGCGGACAGCGTTCCATGTTGACCAAGGGTGGCGAGTGTGTATAGCATGAAAATGCGTGGGACTGACGGAGAAAATGGCCTGTAAATCGTGTAGACGTACAGCTGTCGCTTGTTCGTTTCTCGGAATATTTGCTGCCATAAAATTGATGCGTCTCTTCCGTACCCTTTGTTGAAGGAATTGTTATCGTCTGAGAATATCTACTTATACCATGAAATTTAGATATCTTGATTTTGAGAGTTTGTCAGCGCCGAAGTAGTGTAGGTCCGCAGATGAAGGAACTCGATTCCTACGCATTAAATCTATTCATTTTTTTCGTGTTAAGAAAATACGATTGAAAGTTGAATTCAAAGGATTTTCTGTAACGAATAATATCGGTTGCTGACATCAGAGTGAGAAGAAAAGGGAATAGAACGCAACGGCTTTGGCCGCAAATGTAATCTTCTGGAGGACGCATATTTAGAAATCTGGTTTCCATAGAGTTCTTCTTACCATTTCTAGAGACTGTAGACTGGAAAAATTCACTCCAAGGTCTCCAGGCAAGTTGCAAGTTGGAAGTAAAACTTCATTTCGATAACCATGAAGCCGTCAATTTGTGGTAGATACTTTATTTTTTTTGTATAGAGTGAGAGTGTACGACAAAACAGATGCATATATGTATGCGTGAATTAATATCGAATATAAGTAAACGTTATTATTTGAGTTTGAGTCTTGTATATGAACTATTTACTTGCTGAAATAAATGGCGAGCAGTCTGAGGACGCTAGTGGGTAGAAGAGAACTCTCTAAATAACCAACACCTTAAATCCATGTAACTTGTAAAAATATCGCGTGGGAGCATTTCCTCTCAGCTATTCTGACTAAGAAAAGCAATGGGAGACGGTCTCTAAGGCTCAGAGGTCTGGGTTAAACACGCTGTGACATGTCGTCGGCAGGATTGTAGGAGACGATTCAATAGCTTTTTAGGCATTAAGAATTGAGAATATAATATCCTTTCCGAACTATTTTGTAATACAGTGGAACAAAATGAACTGTGCGAAGCACAACTGGTTACAAGGTCAAGCCTTGTCGAAAGTTTTGGAAAAACCCAAATATATCGTAGCTTTCTTAGTTTTATTAGGGAAGTGTCCGAGCAAAAAGGTTCTATCGGTTGGAGTGCATGACTCGATGATAAAAACGCGAGAAAGAAATGAGGAAAATACGTAGCAAAACGGGTGTACACAAATCCATATTCCAGAAATTTGACGTCGGTTTTCGGTCGACCGCACCCAGCGACCGAGAATTTACATGGTCGAAACTTCTTTGGAGATCGACCCCAGGTCGTCGACCCAAAATTGACTGCTTTGTAAAATGTACTTCTTTCAAAATCTTGATCGAAATGGTCGACCTTCCTTCAACATCGCGTCGATATGGGATTGACAAATAACCGACTCCTTTGTCACATTTCGTCTCAATTTTGATCCATCAAGTTTTTCTTCTAACGCGGATCAAGGCTTGAAATTTTTTCGTTCCTCCTTTTTAGAGGTTCATAGCTTGGACTTTTCTCTACTTTCCTTGGTGTAGTGGATCGAAGCTCGAGATTTTCTCAAATTTTAGTATAAGGTCGAGGTCATTGATGACGTCGTGAAGGCTAGACGCGAATCTGAACTTGCGGACAGAATGTCTATCGTCCCTATATAAATACAATAAACCCTATAGAAATAAACCCGTTTTAAAAGTCCATTAATTTCATTTTTGACCTGATAAAAAAAATTAAAATTTGAATTCCTAGCTTGAGTAGGATTTTTATCTGTAATTCTTATGATGGTACAAATATTTTAAGACGAATTTTCACGTTGGCAATAATGGTCCAAGTTCCCTCATATCATATAGCCCGAAGGTGGACTGTCGACTTGCGACCATGTGACGTCACGATCGAAATTTTTCAAAGTTCTTAAACAATTTTGACATTTGAGCTACCGGTATTTTATATGATAGGCAAGGGACTTGGAAAAATTTCGATTTTCGGCCCTGTAACGTCGCATGATCTGATGACTTCAAAATGGTCCAAGTTACACCTTGGCAAAAATTGTCCAAGTCCCCTCCTGTCATATGCCACGGAAAAGGGACTGACAGAAATGTCGACTTGCGACCTTGTGACGTCACGATCAAAATTTTTCCAAATCACTTGAAAAAATTTCGATATTTGAGCCATTTTATAAGATAGGCAAGGGAAAATTAAACGAATCCGTTCCTTTAAGTTACGGCTATCCATACTAAACAAGAAAGAGGAACTGCGGTTTGCATTTTTTTACTCCACGTCGGAGTATTCCTCTTTCTTGTTTAATAGGCAAGGGACTTGAAGAAATTTCGACATTTGACCCTGTGACATCACGATCTGATGACGTCAAGATGGTTTGAGTTACACCTCCTCCTCCTATCATATAGCTCGGAGGCGGCGACTTGGAAAAATTTTGATTTTCGCCCTGTGACGTCACGATCGAAGTTTTTCCAAGTCCCTGGCCATAATCTATAATAGGAGTACAGACATATCCCTGAAAATATGATAGGAAAGGAAATTGGAAAATTTTATTTTCTGCAGATTCCTCAAGATCTCGATTTAAATTCTCAATACTATAACCAATCCGACCCATAGAACAGGTTTCCCACGTTCCTTGTTCAACATCATTAAGGAAGCCGTTGTTTTTTGATGATGTAACCCTCATTGCTAGAAATTATTCTGAACGCAAAAAGTCTCAGTCTCGAATACTTTCAAAGATTCCATAGTTATAGCCTAGCTCGTAGGTTTTCTGACGTCTGTCGACTTATTTTTACCTCGATTCAGAAACCCTATCACATTGTACTTTTAGAATGTACGTAATTTCGACCTTGATTGCCAGTTTTTTGCTGGTATATGACGACGTATAATTGACCCAGAATCGACGTCGATTTTCAGTCGATATTAATCAAGTACTAGAGAGGTCGACTCAATTTCGACATCTTCAATGAGTCGATCGTACAAAATGAACGGTTGATTCTGAGTCAACTCTGAATGATTATGGATTGATTTGCGATCAGCTTCGAGGGAAACTGAATCAATTTTTTCGAGTTGACCTTTAATCGAAATAACGAGTCGACACGATGCATTGGATTTCATAATTTTCTTGACTTTTCGTTTTCAATCTATCTGCGGTACGTTAAAGCTGATACAGTCACAAATTTTCCTCAAATATGGCAGTTTTATAAATTGCTGAAACTAATAATTGAGGACGGACGCCCTTTTTACAAATCCTCACCAACAACTCCATAGATTTCATTAACGTAACAGACACCACCGTCTACCCAACCACGAAAAATATTATAATTCGATACCTTATAGTGGCACTGCGAGCAAATCAAGTCCAGACGTAAAGATTCCGCAGCTAAAATATTCCCCTCGCAGTTCGGGGTGTCTACCAAAATCTCAAAATGAAAGTTCAAGACTTTCTAGGATCTTTCGGGAACTTGGGCAAAATATTTCCGGGACCTTTCTAACATATTTTTTCCTCTTCACGGGACATTGGACATGATATCAATTATTCCTGATCAGAGGACAGTTAGTTATTCAACATAATAGTGGGAGCAGCAATCCTGAGTCAATTTCATATTGGTGATAAAATGATCCAAGAGTCATCAAAATAGTTCTAATAATCCCGATATCATTTGAGTAATAAAATATTGAGTGACGTCACAACGTACCTCTCAATAGCCCTCTCCCAGGCGCACAGGCTTGGCTTACTTTTTTCAGGGTTGACCATACTGAATTCTGGGGCAATCCGAATTTTCAGGCCCTCTTTAGAGAGACCAGTACTTTTCTAGGGTTTCGGAATCTTCCGGGATCGGTAGACACCTTGCAGTCTTTAGTAGCTGTTTATGACGATATATGTGATGATTGTAACGGCCACTAATTAAGGCGAGACAAAGGAACTTATTCGGATAGAGACCGAAGCAATAAAGTCGATCAAGGTACAATGCGATGTAGCTACGATTTCAAAAATCTTTCTACACTTTGTTATGGAAAGAACAACTGTAAGAGGAACTATTAAGAGGCGAATGAGATAATGAAACAAGGCGACAATAACCACCCACTTCGGAAATGATGTATTTAAAGTCAATAACACGTTCTCTCCTGTAATTAGCAGATTATGTAACAGTGAATAATCTTTCCCCTTTTGTACAATATTTTCTAGACAGTAACTTTTCATAACCTGAAGAAGAAACACGTTGTTCTAGAACGTCGATATTTTAGCGCAATTCTATTCAATTTTCAATCCATAAATGAAAACGTTTCACGTCATAATTATGTTTTCACGGGACAAGGTCACCTGAAATATAAATGGCATTTCAGCGTGGCACCGAACTTGAAAAAATTGTTGACAAAAATTACCTCTCTCTTGTTTAGTTTAGCGATATAATCTCTGTTCTCGACCGACATATCTACACAGTTTGTAGTACCTTATTTGCGCACAGATTATGCGAAGTTTGAAGCTTTCTCTGCAGAGTTTTAGGCTCAAAATTTTCCCAACTTTCCTAACGTGGCGTTCGACAAGAGAGGAGATGATAAATCCTAAAAACTAAGGATCACAATAACTTGTTGATGGATTCGTATAGGCTCAAAATTACGTTAACCTAGTTAGTCACCCCGACAAGTTTAGCGACCTCTTTTGCAAAGCGCTTGACGTTTAAAACCACGAGTAATCCGAAAATAGCCTCCTCGATTCAAAATACTACATGACCATGACTATACCGATAGCCATTACGCCACGACGTTTTCGCATTTCCATCATAAATCATTAATGAAATTAGCGCGGACAGAAATACGACGGAATAAACTCTGGTGCACCACACAACTTTATTAGCCCAAGCAGGAATCAAAGGCGATCTAGCTATTTTTTTCCTCATTCGCTTTCTTTACACAATATTTTGGCACGGCTGCATCGTATCAACTGTACATATAATGTATGCTCGAGCATGTAATTTTGAAATTATCGCGTATTTACCTCCTATGTAATTCGCGTAGATTTTATTGGCGTTAAAAAGTTTCCGGGCCACATGTTGCTGTTGCGATTTAATTTTGTCTTTTTTCGAATGAATAGCGCCCATGGTTGAAGAAAGTAGTCTGAAAGTTCGCTAGGATGATTTCATACGTAGTCGCGGAAACCGATACAACGTTCATAGAGATATTTTTCTTTCACTGTCAACATACATTGTGTATTCAAATTTCGCGAACACAACATTCCGAACCAAAACCCACACGCACACACACGACACTACCGACGACGTCGAAAGTATACCTATCTCGGGTCAGGGAGGATGGGACAGCGAGGAAATTGAAAAATTAACCGGTAATCGCGCCGAATACAAACCGAAAAATCATTTCGAAAGCGTATGGTAAAGTACAGATCCCCCTATTTAACGTCTCGACCAATACACAACGACTTACTGAACCATCGTCGAGGTATTAGACTATACGAATTAAAACGGAAATAACATTTTATACTCGCTATGAATGAAAAAAGTCGGGAGACAGATTTTAATCCGCTATGTACGACGTTCTCACGTGTCCGAGTCGCAATAAAAATCACGATAATACGAACGTCGCCGCCGCTTCCAACAGTAGTCGCGCCTCTTAAAACTGTGAACACATCTTTGGAGTAAAAAAGTTCTTTCGTCCGGTCGGTCGGTCGGTGCAACACTAAAACAGCATTGACGGAAATCGAACTCGTACTTTATGAATTTCGCGATAAAAACAATAAAAAATTTAACCGCGCGAAGCTGTAAAACGATTTTTGCGGACGAATAATGATCGCACATACACGCATGGCTCACAGAATGGTCATCCGAACGTGAAATCGTATACTCGTTCACGGAACGAACCTCCTAACCAAGATGACGAGAACGAACTACATAAAAAATATGACATTTAGAAAAAAGAAAAAAGACAAAATCAGCCGAAGAAAAAGTCATTACGCTACCGCACAGTGTTACCATACTAAATGAGGTGTAGTCCAGAAAATAATACGCGATTCCGCCACAATTGTTGATGGCTGAACGCCAGCCAGATGACAGAGAGAGGATCCCTCCAGTCATAGAAAATTTTATCGAGGCCGAGTCGAATGAAGAAACGGAGAAGGAAAGACAAACTCGAATCAACACATAGTCGAGAAGGTCCCATATTATGCGAGTCTCAAATGTATACTGGTGAACAGTTCGAATTTTTATAATTCGTTGGTACAGGTTCGCATTTGGTGTTCATGTGTTACAGAGGCACACTTGCGTTCGTTTGCAAAATGTTATTTTCATACTACACGCAAATAAATATTGATCACGAACGAGAGTTCAGACTATCTAAATAATCAATTGAACTTTGTCAACGGTTAATGCAAAGTTTTATCCGAATTTTATATTTTCATTTTACAAGCTCTCAACGGCACTCGGGTTATGAGCTTGAGGAATCGATTTTTCAGATACGTCGGATGTAATTTGCTGTTATTAGATGAGGTGATGTTCAAAATGGAGATCATCGGCGAGACTTGTTTTGATGGATGGCGAAATTTGGTGGGAGTAAGGGCGAGCAGCTAAAGACAGACATGCGAAAATGTGGGTGATTGTGAGGGGGGGGGGGGAGTTGTAAAAGCTTGGAAAGAAGGTAAGCGGGTGTGAGTCGCCAGGGTGTCTACCAAATGTAAATTTGCCTAATTCGTGACCTTTTTATGACTTCTTTCATGACCTCTTTCACGACTGTACAACACTTTTTTGAAATGATGGTATTACTTGTATTGTAACGTCAAAGGCAAGTCACAGAAACGAACTAATTTGTAAGTGGTGTTTAATTTTTCATTTTTCTCTCAGGGGAATTCAAGAGAATTTTTAATTTTTTGAAAAATGTTAATTGAATAACATATGTATGTTGACCTAAATTCATAACTTCTTCAGGACTTTCATGACTGGTAGGTAGCCACCCAGAAAATTCACTCATCGGTTTTGCCGAATGAGAAGCCAAAATTTTCAAAAATTTCCTCAATGAAACAGGTTTCCTGTTTAAATTTCAACCATAAATTTTGTCGTTGGACGGTGGAACATCAGAATTTTCAGAAATCCCCTCATAGGACAGAATTTTTAGCTGTATAAATAATTACATTATTTTTATAAATCTTTCACCAAATGAAACTTCATTAAAATTGATTTTAATTATCATTATAACTGACTTCAGTAAAGTAATTTTTTCAATTCTATCAACTTCAATAGCAATTTTTATCTCATCGTATTTTATCATTATCAATTTAAATATAAATATTATTTATTGTATTTATTTATTATACAAAGATTTATTTTTCACCAAAAATATTCGAGTTTACAATTATATGAATTTTTTATTTTCATTTATCTAAGTAGCGTAAATATAAAAATAAAATTTAAATCGACAATTTAATTAATTATAACTTGATTATTTTAAATGATAATATTAAATTTTCCAACTCAATAACTTTACTTCAACTTATTCAATAATTTTCAATTAATGGTATTTTTGTTTATTTTTATTAATTTATCCCCCTCAGCATTTCTTAGGTTTAAATGGAATACCATTTTGAAATACTAGTTCTTCTGATTTCAATTAATTTTAAGAAATTGAATATTATAAAACGTATTATATTGATCACCAAAAATATTGAAGTTCACATGTTTACAATATATAATTTTTTTTTTTTTTTTACTCAATTAGGTTAATATGATTAAAAATGAAAATCAACAATTTTCATCTTATAATATTATGTTATTAATTTAAATATAAATATTATTCATTGAAATTATATCATGATTATATCACGATTCATTATAAATCAAGATTTATTATTTACCCAAAATATCCAAGTTTACAATATAAATTTTTTATCCTCATTCATCTAATCCGCCTAAATATAAATGAAATTGAAATAAACAATTTAATCACTCAATTATAACTTGATTATTTTAAATGATAATAATGTTAAATTTTCCGATTCAATAACTTTATTTCAACTTATTCAATAAATTTCCATTAATGGTACACATTTTTTGTTCATTTTTAATAATATTCAAGGGTATCTTATCTTCAATGTTTAAATTTTTATTTATATTATTTATTAAATATTTTATTTAAAAATTGTATGTACAATATTTAAATTGATATTTTTTCTCCTTTTTTGAATGATGATTCAATTTTATCAATCCCTATTAGGTATCACTCCGAAAAATTCAACATTTTTCCCTAAACATTTCTTAGGTTTAATACTAGTTCTTCTGATTTCAATTAATTTTAAGAAATTGAATATTTTAAAACGTATTATATTAATCACCAAAAATATTGAAGTTTACATGTTTACAATATATAATTTTTTTATTTTTATTTACCCAATTAGGTTAATATAATAAAAATTAAAATCAACAATTTAATTCATCATCATTTGACTATTTAAAATTCTAAATTCAAATAATAATGATACCTAACAACTTCAATAACTATAATAATTATGTACTTCAATTTATTCAATAATTTTGAATTGACATTGATTTTTTTTAAATTTCTAAAAATATTTAAGAGTATCTGATCCTTTCTTTTTAAATTTTCATTCATATAAGTAATTTATTGAATATGTGATGCGCTCCAAGAAAAGGGACCATAAGTCGGCAAAAAAAACACGTTCTTTTTCCCATAGATTACGTTCACCTGGTGACGCAACGGAAAAATACTTTTCAACTAAATTTAGTGATGAAAGGTTTGAATTTGCCCCATCCATTTCCATTTTGAAATATAAAAACGATTCTTCTATTCGAGCATACAGATAGCCCCAAAAAAAGTTCGTTTGCCGACTTATGGTCCCTTTTCTCGGAGCGCATCACATATTTTATTTAAAAAATTTACCTACAATATTAAAATTGATATTTTCCAAATTTTTAAATAATAATTTCATTTCATTAATATTAGGTATTACTTTAGCAAAGTTAACATTCTTCCCTCAACATTTCTTGGGTTTAAATGGGATATCTTGTTAAAATATTTTCATTTTCCCGATATCTTATTTTATTCGGAGAAATACTAAAAAAGTTATTATTGTTGGATTCATCATCCATAAAAAAACCGTCGTCTTTTTTTTTTGAGGAATGGGGGGAGAGGACTTTTTTGCCGCTCACCATTTTCCAACTTGAAGACGATGGTATTTGTAGAAAATTCATTTTTGAGCTGAGAACAGAATGATCAAATCACAAATTTGAGAAGGGGAGGGATCTTCGGAAATTCTCACTATTTTCCCGCTTTCTTGTATCAGATGTGTGGCATAGAGAAATAAAGGTTAGGGGCTTGAAAAATTTCGACTTTTGAACTGTATGCGATAGAGCGGGGACTAGGAGAAGTATTTACAAACATTTACGAAATCATCAGAGGAGTTGGACTTGAAAATATATGATGTCATCAAACTATGACGTCACCTATCCTAAGCTATATATGATAGGAGGGGGACTTGAAAAATGTTATGATAGGAGGGGGACTTGAAAAATGTTCGAGCTCCGAGCGGGATATTTTTTCCAGAATACCCCCGATAAAACAGGCTCCCTGTTAAAATCGGTAAAGACTTCAAGTTGTGTATATCAGTGGTTGGGGGGAGGGGGGTGGAGAACTTGACAGGAAATCTGTTTTGTGGGGAGTCATTAGGGAAAATTGTACGCTGCCTGTTTGGCAAATCGTGGTTCCGAGGGTGGCAGAGACTTAGACTAACTTTGAGACTTGGACAAATTCCGATCATGGAGTTGTATTCGCAGGGGTGGGTTTAGAAGGTGATTTTGAGTGGGGACATTAACGACTTCTTCGATATTTGACAAGCCAAAAAAAAAAGAAAAAAAATGTAGTTTGCTATGGAGTGGCAGCGGAGGATCCGCAAGAGCTTTGCAGCCCCGTGGAAAACAGCTTGTCTTATTCTTGTTTTCTTGATGTCTATGTAAGTAGACGTATTACGTCTGTGAGATGTACAAAACCGATTGGAATTGTTTTGTAAAGTTTTGGTGGAAGCTTAAAGAAGAGTAGTTTATCCATCAAAAAAGGGAGTTACTGCAAGAGCGAGGTTTTAGCCGTGTGAGAGTGCGAATATTGATAAGCTTAGCAATCTGTATTACCTGTATTATACCTTGTACAACCAGTGGAATATCGCATGTTGTACGATACGAAACAGTAAATAATACCTCCTAAAGGTTCTCTCTGAATTTTATCTAGCCTGGAAAAATTCCTAGAATCTAACAAACGCGGACAAATTCTCGCGCGGATTTAGGAATTTGACTTTACTAAAAAATCTTACGTTATCACATTTTTCCTTCAACAAAGATGAAATTTTAACCACAAAGTCAGCAGAGCTATAATAACGTCGATACCAACCTTTTCCTATAGCCCTCGAAATTGTAGATTAAGTTTTTCGTGATTAATCTACCGTTTCTAGTCCGAAGAAGGGGCAATATAAGAAGTAAGCATGAGTCAGAATCATCAAAGGATTTAAAGAAAATAAAAACACGAGCATCTGGTGTTAGAACGGTGTCCGGTTCCGGTATCAGAAAGATTAATGGTTCATTCGTTACGAACTGAAAATGATTCATTCGCTTTGAGAAGCGTACCGACTTACGTTTTGTATAACGATGGAATAACTTTGATTCGACGACTATTAATTTTACTTTCGTGTACACATAAACAAGTATTACGCGCAGCAACGAGGTAAATAAATGTTTTTACAAAGTAATTATGCTTTAACGTATACGAATACCGGGCTAGTGCACTCTGTCATTATTGAACTGATTTTTACATTGTACAACCTTACAGTACACCATTAAACTGTAGTACTTGTACAATACCGAATAATAATGGCAAGAAGCTAAAAATGGCAATCAATTCGGTATACAGTCAAGTTGAAAAAAGTTAGACTTCGAACTACCGGGTTGGTGAATAAGAAGAGGATACAATAATAGAAGAATAAAATACTTGTATGAAAAGCAAATACTTCTGGTCATAAATTACTACCAAAAAATATTTGTTTAAAAGCTGACATCATACGTCAAGAGCATGAATCGGGTGTCCACCTGAAGATGTAACTAATATTTTGTAAACCATACACTCGTCGGTGGAAACCAGTTCTTCATGACGTAATAAATTATTGAATCGTTATGAGGTGCTCGTCCTATTCAAGAAGAATTTTCCATAAATTTTTCGATTTGATGAGAAGAGATAGACGTTGCTCAAAGAATAACAGGTACTTACAAACAATAAACAGACTCGAAAGAGCAGTGATGATGGAAATATAATTATGGTGGTTCCTATAATTTCTACTCCAAAAGATCGAAAAAAGGACAAGAGTTTCCAAACAAGGAACTTAAGAATGACCAAATGCTTGAATATTTTACCCTTCTCCTATCCTGGAGGTAAATACCAAGTTTTCGAGTACCACGTCTCGACGCTCTGAATCCAGCGCCGTGAAAATTTTTAACCTATCTTAAACGGTTTGCGATTTATGGCCGAAAATGCGATTCGTTTGAAAAATGGACATATTCCATAAGAAATGCTGAACCACATATTCCATAAGCATTGCTGAACCACATATTCCATAAGGAATGATGCTGAACCACATAGTCCATAAGAAATGCTGAACCGTATATTCCATAAGCATTGCTGAACCAAATATTCCATTAGAAAGACTGAACCACATATTCCATAGCTGAACCATATATTCCATATACAATGCTGAACCACATATTCCATAAGAAATGCTGAACCACATATTCCATATGCGAGTATCACGTACAAAAAAAAAACTTATGTGTTCATGAGGCTCGGATAGTGCATTTTGAGATAAAAATTTTTTCCATTAAAAAATTTTTTCTCATGTTACGTGACTGTAATTTATTTCTACGATACTTTACTGATTTCAACAGGGAGCCTGTTTTATCGGGGGTTTTTCGGAAAAAAAGTCCGCCGTTCGTCCGGCCGGTTTTCCAAGTCCCCTCCTATCATATGTAGCTTGGGAGCGGAGTATGCGACGCCACACCCCTCATAGGTCAGCCTTCTTAAGTTTTAATCTGATGAAGTCAAAGAGTAGATTTTTTCCTATTCCAAGTCCCACTCCTATCATCTACAAACATGACAATATGATGATGTCAGCGATCAGTTTTTTCTTATTCCAAGTCTCCCTCCTATCAATTATAGATTGGGGACAGGGCCTGTGATGTCACGGATCAGTTTTCTTCTATTCTAAGTCACTGTATAGCACAAGAGTCGAAATTTTGTCAAGTCCCCCTCCTATCATACATAGCGGGCTTGTGACGTCACAGTTTGATAACGTCATAAGTCAGCCTTGTGACGTGACAATCTCATGACGTCAAAATATAAGTCCATCTCTATTTTGGGTCCCCTTCCTATCATAATTGTATAGCTTGGGGCGGGGCCTGTGCCGTCATAGTTTGATGACACCAAACGTGAGCCCTCTGATGTCATCAAAGATTAGTTTTTTTCCTATTCTAAGTCCCTCTCCTATCATATGTATAATATATAGATCCAGAGTCGAAATTTTTTTCTTCTCCTATCATACATACCCTGGGAAGCAGGGCCGGTGACGTCACAATTTGATGCCATCATAGGTCAACCTCGTGACGTCACTATCTGATGATGTCATAGATCGGTTTTTTCCTATTCTGAGTTCCCGTCTTATGATATATGTAGCTTTGGGGCGGTGCCTTTGACGTCACGGTTTGATGACGCCATAAGATAGTCTTGTGACGTCACAATCTGATGAAGTCAAAGTTCAGTTGTTTTTCTATTCTGAGTCTCCTTCTTATCATATATAGCTTGGAGGCGGTGCTTGTGACGTCACCGTTTGATAACGCCATACCACAGTCTTCTGACGTTACAATCTGATGAAGTCAAAGTTAAGTTTTTTTTTTTTTTTCTATTTTAAATCCTTCTCCTATCATATAGCTCGAGAGTCAACATTTTTTCAAGTCCTCCTCCAATCATATATATCATAGAAGTCAACTTTTTTTCAAGTTCCCCTCTTACCATATTATATAGCTCGACAGTCGAAGTTATTTCGAGTCCCCACCTATCATACTTTAAATAGATTGGGGAGCGGGGCCTATGTCGTCACAGTTTGATAACGTCATAAATCAGCCTTGTGACGTCACAATCTCATGACGTCAAAATATAAGTTCATCTCCTATTCTGGGTCCCCTTCCTATCATAATTGTATAGCTTGGGGCGAGACCTGTGCCGTCACAGTTTGATGATACCAAACGTGAGCCTTGTGACGTCACAAGCTGATGTCGTCAAAGATTAGTTTTTTTCCTATTTTAAGTCCCTCTCCTATCATATGTATAATATATAGATCCAGAGTCGACATTTTTTTCTCCTCCAATCGTACATAGCCTGGGAAGCAGGTCACAATTTGATGCCTTCATAGGTCAACCTCGTGACGTCACTATCTGATGATATCATAGATCGGTCCGTCCTATCATATGTAGCTTTGGAACGGTGCCTTTGACGTCACAGTTTGATGACGCCATAAGACAGACTTGTGACGTCACAATCTGATGAAGTCAAAGTTTAGTTTTCTTTTTTTTCTATTTTAAGTCCCTATCCTATCATATATAGCTCGAGAGTCAACATTTTTTCAAGTCCTCCTCCAACTTATATATCATAGAGGTCAACATTTTTCCAAGTTCCCCTCCTACCATATTATATGTATAGCTCGAGAGTCGACGTTTTTTCTAGTCGCCCGCGTATCATACTTCATAGATTGGGGAGCGGAGCCTATGTCGTCACAGTTTGATGACGTCATAGGTCAACCTTGTGACGTCACAATCTGATAACGTCATAGATCAGGGTTTTATTTTTCTATTCCCTCGGAGATAGCCCGAAAGATAGCCCCTTCACGTGACTAGATATGCAATTATTTGTACATCAATTGGTTTAGCCCCTTCAATCAGCTAGATATGCGACGCTTCAAACACCATAAGACTCAGAACGTCCTTCTAAGGTATTTTAAGTACTCTTCGTACCATACACGTGTCCCTGCCTCCCCTCGTTTAAAGAACCCGCGAGTTTTTCTGCTCTTCTTCTCTCAACCTCTCATTTAGAAAGTTCAGAGGTGAAAATTTTTCCAAGACCCAATGGCTCGAAGGTCGAAATTCACATAATTATAAATTTTTTTCCATTATCGATAGTTTTCGATCTAAAGACTGATAATTAAAATTTGATGTATTTTTGGAATACGTTTTCCAAATTTGCACCTGAGGGGTTGCTTTTGTCTTGAAGGAATCACTTTTGTCTTAATTTTTCAGTAAAACTCATAGGAGAGAATTTACACGCAATTATAAGAAGGGGTGGTTCCTGCGAGAGGGGGAGGCTGGAAAAAATAGCACCCAAGCCAATTTGTTCTAAATACATTCTAGATTAGGAATCAGTTATCAAAATGCTTTTAACACGCCGATCGCGCGGAAGCCATTTTTCGCTGTAGACATACTAAAAGCCTTGCCAATATAGGTCTCCAGTCTATTCTTTCTTGAAACAATCTTTGAGCATCCAACAAACGTACAAAGCTCCTTTCACCGCGTAAAATGATAAGTTCGCACTTTGAGAAATTTCTTCCTCCATGTATATACAAAAAATAACAAAAGACTTCCTCAACACTCTATATCTGCATGGAATGTACTGTACCTTACTCGATTCTTAGAACCGTGGAAGAGAAGAGAAACGTTAATAAAGGAAACGGCCACAGACGAGATAGGCACGTGACATGATTTATACAGTTCGTTCTAAAACTTATTCGTATGTAACTGAAGTCACATCTCTTCGTTTATGAAATTTAATTACGCGTGACTCGTAATGCGTGATAAGTCAAAGAAAATAGCAGATAATGAACGTAGATAGTTCAACAATACAGCAACGTACACTCGACATTCTATTTGCCGTAGCTCAAAAAAAATACCGTTTCAAATGAAGAGGGAAAAAAATGATGCATCTTTTTTCCATACAAACTGTCCTACTTTCCTAAAAATGCTTGAAACTCTCGTGCACTACAACTTACGCCTATCGAGTATCAGACAAATGTTGATAGATTTATAATAGAAAGAACATAAATACTACTTTTTTTGCCCATGTTGTCGCGGAGGTGTGAGACTTTTTGAAAATTTTGATCTTGTTTTACCGACTATCGCACTTCCTCTATAAGATGACAAATGTACTTGAACAAAGATCGTTCACGTTTTTTTTTTCCCCCGAAGACAAGTGTTGTTACACCGTATGTTCTATTGAAATAACAATGAAGAGAAAGAAAACCCGCGTATTAACGGGTCCTTCATCGAGCCATATTTCAAACGTAATGGAGTATTGAAGAGAGTGAAAAATACAACAACGCGTATGTAAATACGATTGCAACTGAGCCATACATCCTTCCTGCAGCCTATATTTAAGATTTTCAACGCTATATTGCTTCGTATAGAAACTTCGGCCACTGTTACGTATCGACTTCCTTAATTTTCTGGCTGACAACGCAACAGTCGTAACTAATTTAAGTAAGAATTCACACTTACTCGTCGTTTTAGAGAGTTGTAAAGATCAAGTTTCGCCTTAAAATCCAAGCACATTCTCTCTCAACTCATCCCTCGCGAGAGAGCGCGGCCCATGTTCACAATTAATACAAACAACGCAAAATAAATATAAGCGTAGAGAGAGGATCTTTTACCTGCCACAACAGCTGGCAACGAATGCTGACTGATGTCCATATGCGAATCGCTAATATCCGTAACCGACGAGTTTCTTGAACTGGCTCGCGACAAACTTGCAGGCGCCGTGGTCGCAGATGATTGTTGAGGTGATTCGCCATTCATTCGAGTTCTCGTTTTACGCCTGTATACCATAAACAGGAAATTCGGTAATAATTCGAACATAATTCGCATCAACGTAATTTAGACTGGTGGGTAAAAAATCGAAGAATATTTCCCAGTTTTCTCGATTTTACTAAAAAAAAATATTACGAGTGGACATTGAAGTTATGATATGGAATTTATTCGCAGTTAGATCCCAAAACTTGAATTTATAAGCCGTCGCAGCATCGTGGGAGGGTCCTAAGAATGAGACAGGAATTGATATCAAATACTCGCGAAATCAGATGAGCAAAAAATGAAGATCATGTTTCATACATGATACCTCCGCTTCTCCTCACTATATTAAGGTTCCACGTGCGATTCAAAGTCAACCGAAATTAGCACTAGCATGATGTAAGATCCAGATCATGGAGCTCGTCGGGAGAAGGAAAAGCTACTAACTAGTCTCTTTTTTCTTTCTCCATATTCGCCTCAAGCCCTCCCCTCAGCAAATTACCCCATTAGATTCTTTAGGGAGACTTATAGTAATACTCGCACAACTTATGACGTCATCAAGGTACTTCTTAGAGGATTAATGAAGAGGATAGCTCGAGTCAATATCCACTAAAAATAACTAGAGCAATGTTCACTATTGCAGCAATAGAGTCCACACAAAAGTACAATGGACGGAAAGCTGTGAGATGATGGATGGAAATCATTCAGGCTTCAGGATGATGACGAATAAATAGTTCTGGAAAAGTGATTGGGAAGAATTTCCAATATTCAGATGAAATAAGGAGAATACAGAAAATAGTCACAGGAAATATTCGACTTCTCGAAAACATTATTATTCCAAGTACCTTTGTCCTATAGAGCTCGGGACTTGAGATTTCTTCAAATCTCTCGCCTCACTCTACTCTCAAATCAAAATATCTGAGGCTCCTTTGTTCTCTACAAAGGAGATCACAAATCCCTCGACTATGGGTTAGCAGCCTTCTTCCTTCCTTTCTCGAGATTTTTTCGAGTCTCCTTCCTATTTATAGCAGTATTAAACTTGGGAAACCAAATTTTTCAGGCGCTTGATAAGTCAAGGTCATTTAAACGTTGAAGTTCTTCAGGAATACATCCCCGACAAAAATAATTACAAAAAAATTATCAATGCATTGTGTTACATTGATATTTTTTGGGGGAATTGAATTTCTTTCGCAAAGACAATATGGAGGAAAAGTTCCTCTAAAATAATTGATAGTGATAGGGAAAAAATAAATAGGCAACAAATAATGAGACGACAAATAGGCTTTGAGAGGTTGCCTATATTCTGTTCTCTGTATACCTCAAAAATCTCTCAAACAAGACAGCCACCCTTCCTCCCCCTTTCTAACCGAAATTTTGACATATTTCATACCTCCAAGCTGGGTTTACAGTTCCACTAATAATTTGTATTGATTTCCCAACTCCCTAGGGGCCATCCATTAATATTATGCAAGGGTCTCAGATGGCCACGGGAAAGTACTCAAAAATATCAAGTATTAATGACATTGATGGCGTAGCTAATTAGAAGAGGATGGGATCAATCTCCAGAAATTCTAGAGGATTTCCTTCAAAATCTTTTCCCAAGAAATTTTCTTGTTCAACTCCTCCCTCCTCAATTATTTACGTTTTCACACTATTTTTCAGAAAACCTGTAATAAAATATAGGAGGGAGTAGGGAAAATCTCAAGAATCCTTACAAAGGAGGAAAGGGAATTAGAAATAGGAAAAAATCTTACAATCATTGATGAATGGCCACTTACCCTATTTCATGGATTTACGTGTGCGTGGCCAGGTATCCATACGACCATGAACCTAAATCTTGGAAAATTCTCAAGCTCTGAGTTTCGTCTTTACCTATTGCCCAATTCCATTTTTCACTGACAACATAACCCAACATACCACACTAGTATATCGAAGAGGGAAGAATGGGTCGAGGATCCCAAGCTTATTTGATCGATTACTTTCCTCTTCTTCTTTTTCTTATGCCGATAATACCAGTACATTGAACCATAAAGACTATCTCGAGGAAAGAGAGGAGGCGAGGCGTAGCCCCCAGGCTAGTGTGATCAATTGTCTTCCTGATTAAACAGAAACGACCCTAGATTTCTGCAAAAGCATTCTCTGTCCCAAAAACAGACAGGAAAGAAGAAACATGACTTCATTTTTAACACACCAGTAGGAAATTATTTCTCTTTCTCAAGTCTTCCTTCCCTGTATAACTCGGAACTCAGGATTTTACCAGGTCATGATTAGGTCAAGATTATGAGCCAAAGGGGATTGCACCATATAAGCGTAGTAGAGGAAAAAATTCATCAAAGATTTCATTGGTAAAAACTCCTCATTATGTGGTTAAAACTCATTACCTCCACCGCTGTCAGAGCCCAGCAAAACGGGCTCTTGAATGCGTTTTTTCGACTTTTCACGGAAATGATGAAGTTTAGAGGGCAAACACCTCAGTACAAAAATAGTCTACATAAAATTTACAAGCAAAAAATATTCTTGCGAGTTTTCGATTAACGTGATACAATCCAAGTGAACACACCGGCAAGATGACGCTATCGCGGCAGCTTTTTTTGTAAAAATATTGCCACGCGTATGAGAAAAAAAAAAAAACAGCTTTTTCAACTCGCAAATCGCAAATACGTCAGCATAAAAATAATTTACACAAAATTTACAGGCAAAAAGTATTCTCGAAATTTTTTGATTGACGCGATACCAATGAAGTTGACGCGCCGGTAAGATAACGCAATAATGGCCGCAGCCCGGGAGCCTTCCTAGTGAAACACTGCGAATAAACGCAGTCTTTTCAACTTTTCTCGCAAACCGCGCGTTTTACGACAAAAATACCTTGACACAAAAATAATCTCCAGAAAATTTACAAGAAAAAAGTATTCTAGCGATTTTTCAATTAACGCCATAGAAATGGGGTTGACGCCGTGACAGAACAACGCGCGGCAGCCATTTTTGTGAAAAAGTTGCAAAGACGGTTTCTTCAATTTTTCTCAAAATCCGCGTGTTATACGACAAAAATACCTCAATACAAAAATAATATACAAAAAATTTACAACACAAAAGTATTCTAGCGATTTTTCGATTAACGCCATAGAAATGGGGTTGACGCTCGTATAAGATGATGGGACAATGCGCCAAAGCCATTTTTGTGAAAATATTGTAAAAAAAAAAGAGTTTCTTTCAATTTTTCCCGCAAACCGCGCATTTTACAACAAAAATACCTCAATACAAAAATAAACTACAAAAAATTTACGAGAAAAAAGTATTCTCAAAATTTTTTTATTAACGCGGGACAACTGGAGTTGACCCTGTATAAAAGATGACAGGTCAGTACGCCCCAGCCATTTTTGTAAAGATATTGCAGAAAAAAAAAAGATTTTTCCTGCGAACCGCGCATTTTACGACAAAAATACCTTAATACAAAAATAATCTACAAAAAATTTACAAGAAAAAAGTATTCCAGCAATTTTTCGATTAACGCCATAGAAATGGGGTTGACGCCCCGGTAAGGTGACAAAGCAATGTTCGGCAGCCATTTTTGTGAAAATGTTGCAAACAAACGGTTTTTTCAATATTTCTAGCAAACCGCGTATTATACGACAAAAATACTTCAGTACAAAAATAATCTACAAAAAATTTACAAAAAAAAAGTATTCTAGCAATTTTTCGATCATCGCGATACAAATCGAATTGACGCTCCAAGAAGATCATACAATGCGCCAAATCCATTTTTGTGAGAAAATTGCAAAAAAAAATGTATTTTTCTATTTTTTTCCCGAACCGCGCATTTTACAACAAAAGTACCTCAATACAAAAATAATCTACACAGATTTTACAATAAAACAGTATTCTTATGATTTTCCAATTAACGCAATAAAAAAGGAGTTGACGCGTCGACAAGGTGACGCTTGAGCGGCAGCTTTTCTTTTTGTAAATTCTACAATACGCAAAAAACAAGGTTTTCCGATCATTCTCGCAAATCGCGAATCCTTCCAACAAAAATACCTCAATACAATCAGAAAATCGCAGTTTCAATTTTTTGATTGTGACGCAAATATTTGCAAATCTGTGAAGGCGCCGGCATGGTAACATATTTTTTTTTGTATTTCACAGAATCACAGCATTTTATACACAGAGCTGCCGCCCCATGCGTAAAATTGACGGCGCGTTTACTCAATTCGTATCGTTTTAATCGAAAAATTACAAAGAACTTTTTTCTAGTGAGTTTTATGTATAGATTATTATTGTACTAAGGTGTTTACCTTTTCAACTCCTTACTTTTCAAGAAAAATCGACCCAATTACAACGTCCTTTTGCGGAATTTAGACAGCATGGTCGGGGTGATCAGTTTCTACCCCATCATGAGGACACCAATGATAACAATTTTTATCAATAAAATCTTGATAGATGAATACCTTTTTTAAATCCTGTAATTCTACTGAGCTATAATACATAAGACAAGAAGGGGAAGTAGTCATAGTCAATCATTCTGAAGACATTCAATAATGAAACAACAGAGAGGCTCTAAAGGAGGAAGTTCGATGAAGTTGGAAAAGCTCGTGACAAGGAAGCATATAAGAAATACCTCCAGGACTTACGAGAGTAGATTGGGAAATTCCTTACAGAAGGTTTGAAAAGATTCTCTTCTTGCCACTAGATAATAATGACACCTCCACCAATCTAACCAAAATCAAAGATGAAGCAATAAAATACTCACATTTTGAAACGATAGCCAATATTGCTCTCCTTCGGCCGTGCGCAACCATTCTGCATCTTATTAATCGCGTTCCCATTCGGCGAAAACGGTTTCACATCTTTGTGAAGTTTACTCGGCGGGGTACGCGGCCCATTACAAATTACTTTGCACTTCACTTCTTTCAATTTTTCCGCTTTCAGTTTTTCTTGGGTCTTACTTTTCTCAATCTTCGAGATGACCGAATCCCATTTACCGCCACCGTTGGTTTTTCGCGACAGCGTTTTCACATTCACCGGCTGGTTCTCTTGATTCTCGTCCTCGGAACACTTACTCGGTGCTGAGATCATACTTTTCACCTTCGACGCTACATTCCTCCTGGGTGCTTTCAGCTTGACACTCGCGTTAGGGGACTTTATCGGTTCTCTTTCTTTAGGCAGAGCGTCTTTCGATGAACGCTTCACACCGTTCTGCAATTTGACTGGAATGGTCGCTTTTAAAGGAACGTTTTTACTCATTATCCGTTGGTCATGCGTTTCTGCTGCAGGATGCATTTCCTCCGTTTCGGCAATCTTCTTTTCGTCATCGCAACCGTTGACTAGTTTCTGACTACTAACCGATTTCGCCGACGATATTCCAGAGGCATCTGAAAAACCTTCTTCACTCATTGGCACGTCACTCATTTCAACGTTCATCTTCTCAGTGACGTCGCTGCGTTTTTCCAAATCTGAATAGATACCACTAGAGTCCATATCTTCGGGGACGTTCCTCTCATTTTGCACGACATACAATTCGCTCGACAAAATCTGCGAGTTATACGACTGACTAGTGCTGGTCTCTCGCGTATGACTGGGCGAACCGAATAACTTCCCGTCGATCACACGAGCTTTCCGATCGCCACGTAAACACGATGACGAAGAGGACATATCCTCGTACCCGAGGTCGGCGTCACTCTCGGTAAAGAAATCTGAATCCGTCATCGGCTCCATGGACGGTTTGATCGCGATTTTCGCGCGAGATTGAGGTGACGCGTCTGCTCCGCGACTAGTAGGTCTGCTGCATTCGCCGTCCCCTTGGTAACCATTATCCCAACTTCCGATACTCGTGACGCTAGTTACGAAACTGGTTGGAGGTATGACCACGCAGTCCATTTGTTCGGGAGCGATTAACGTCGTGGACAAATCACCGGCCAATAATTCCTCCATAGACGGGGATCTAACTATCGCATCCTTACTCGACTCCAGCTGGTCGCTAATTGTCGAGCTGGTCATGATACAGGTGTCCTGCTCACTGAACAGACGATCCGTTAGTTCATTCGGTACAACATCCGCGCTGTCGCAGATGTCGAGCAGACACTCTGCCGGCATCGGAGTATTCATCAGATTATCCATGGATGGACACCTAATATTTCTGCAATCGGTAACATTGTCCAGATTGTCGCTGGCTTTACAGTGCGACTCCAAAGCCAGCGAGCGGAAATCGTCGCAAGATCCAGCCCCCAGGACGTTTCCGGCCTCACTCCTGTAGACCGTCAACTCAGCCATTTGATCGGGCGTTAAGATACCTAGACTGTCTTCACACTCGATGGAGCTGTGCTTACTCATGTGAACGGTCAAAGGATCAAGACTAGAAGGCAAGCCGCGTAAACTATTCAATACCAAGGAACTAGTGGAGGACGAATTACGCGAATAACTCTTCCATTCGCTGGGTGCTACGTAACTACTGTTCGAACTGTTGGGCGTTGGCGTCTGGTAGTTCTCTTGCAAACTGAAACTCGAGTATCGATGAGGATTCTCGGTACGAAAATATGTGGCAGCTTCCCTATCGCTGATGTCATTTTGTGGGTGTTGCGAATCAATTTCGCCGGCTACGCCGAGCAAACTATGCGGACCCGAGTCGGACACATCGGAAACGTATTCGCGTACTTCATCCGGGACAATTAAACTAAGATTTGAGATCAATACGAATACCCCACGATTATTGGGGCAGTTGAAGTAGCGTACGTTATTCACGACACCATCCGAAGTGCCCTCTTCGTTATCTAATTCGACGCCGCACCACACGCCCTCGCCAAATTGCGTTTTCCCCACGAAACGTAAGACGCCTTCCTTGCCGGAATTGAGACGCACTCTACTACCAACATGCTCGGCACCAGTTATAGCGTGGTATTGGTAACGTTGATTGGCGGTCACTAACGTCGATGGGAAACTATGACCAGAAATACAAATATTGGTCGGCCGCGTCACTTGCAGTTTGCCGGAGCAGGCTTTGAGATCATCGTGACTAGCGGTGTGATGAGCATTTTTACTGATGCGCGAGGACGTTGCTGCGATACTTTTTCCCGCGACGTTCACATTCTTCAGACCGCTGATACCGGCGGTAGCGTTAAGGAATCCGAATAATACGGAAGACGGAGACGGACGGCCGTCCACATCCAGATGCGCGCGAAGTCGACTCGATAGCGTAGAAAGCGGCTTCGATATTTTACTCTTCAGCGGATTGTTATGGAAAATCGGTATTTTACTCTCAGTCGGGCTCTGAAACAATCGACAGAAAAAACAAAACGACATTAATTAACGGTCTACCATCAGACAATGACACGAAAATATCATGCGTTGTTAAATTATACTTAAATGAGATGAAGAAGAAGAATTTAAAGAGAGTTCTCGCGCGTCATTTATAACGAGTGGAAATTTTGTAACACTTTAAATACCTTCTTCTTTATAATTGTACGAACATATTCTGCGAATTATAAGTTCAACATACAATTCATAACAAGTCCGAAGTATCTTATAAGAAAATATCTCAACTAGCGACAACGGTCAAAATTCAATGCGAAATGGAAATTGAAATTATGATTTTGAAATGCCATTGTGAATTAAGTAGGTTTGACAAAGACTCATTTGTGATTAGGAATTTCGAAAATACACGTATGGGGATTGAGAATCAAAACTCAGATCATCGTATTAACGTATATTGATATCTTTATCAAGTCCAGTGGCTCCGTTAACTCCTTCTCTGTTCTTGAGCAGAGATAATCATAGCCTGCGACTTGAAACTTCTTAGATACTCTAAAATAAGTTAGCCAATTCCTCCCGCCTTATGTTTTATGGTCCAGATTTTTCAAAGTCCCTCACGTCTGTACAGCTTGGACTTGATATTTTTCTAACTCCCTCGAATAGTTCAGTCATTTTCCTCCACTGATCTTCAGTCAAAAGTTTTCTCAAATTCTCATGATGATTGAGATTTTTTCCAATGACGTCAGAATTTCTTCCGACCTTTAATTATTTTATCCTTCTTCTGAAAAGATTCAAACCGAAAACATTTTCAGGTCAAGGTTATCTAGATGGGCAAGACTCCTGCTATTTGCCTAGAAGGACCCCGAATTCATATACTTGAGGGCCGGATTTAGGACTTTCAGTAAGGGGGGCCCAAGTTATGTGGAGGCCCCCCTCAACATTTATCCTTGACCCACCTCCACTCCTCATTTTTGTCCACTTTAAAATTGGAAAGAAAGTAGTTGAAAGAAAGAAGTAGATAATTTTATTTGTGCAAGGTCCCAAATTAGGGCTTTCTCAACATTTCTCCAAATCAAAATTTTGACGCTTCTCCTCTCTTTATAAATTTTTGCCCACTTTAAAAACGGAAAGAAAGTAGTTGAAAGAAAGAAGTAGATAATTTTATTTGTGGAAGGTTCCAACCCAAGTTATGTGGAGGCCCCCCTCAACATTTACGCGAAGCAAAATTTTGACCCCCCTACTCTCTCATCAATTTTTGCCCATTTTAAAATTGGAAAGAAAGTAGTAGATAATTTCATTTGTGCAAGGTCCCAATTATATGGAGGCCCCTTCAACATTTCTCCAAATCAAAATTTTGACAACCCCCCTCTCTTATCAATTTTTGCCCACTTTAAAATTGGAAAGAAAGTAGTTGAAAGAAAGAAGTATATAATTTTATTTGTCCAAGATCCCAAGTTATGTGTATTCAATGAAATTTTGAAATGAAAAGAAAAATGTAGAGGCCCCCTAAATGTGGAGACCCGGGTCCTTGGGCCCCCTATGACACCCCCCCCCCTGAATTCGGCCCTTGAAGAGATATTTGTCACTTCAATCGATTATTCGGTCAAAAACTCTCTTAAACAGAGTTGAACGTGGGGTGGCAGGGAACCTGTTTTAAGGGGCACGTGGGATCTGAAAACTGTGTGACATCATTGCATTGTAATGTAACAAGCCTGGTCTATGACGTCATCAAATTGTGACGTCACAGGCTGGTAGTAAAAGGACTTTGAAAAATTTCGACCTCCGAGCTATATACGATAGGAGGTAGACCTCTAAACGACCTTCAGGTTGGCGGCCGACTGGACGACGGACATTTTCTCCGAAAAAACCCATGATAAAACAGGTTCCCTCTTGAAATTTTTCCAAGTCTCCCCATCTATTGTTGAGGACACCATCTTTCTATCGTATCGAGAAGGAGAGGGGAGGGGCCTCGAAAAATACTCGACTTTTGCAACATCTTCGATGAAGTTGATCCTATTTAGAGATTTGAAGAAATCTCTGATTGGATTTTATTAAATTGAGAAGTCCAATAAGCCAGGCTAAAGGAGTCTTGGACTGAACATAGGTCAAGCCCACAATAGCAGTACGTGTAGGTCAAGACGCCTCACTTTCAGACTAATTTCGAGCTCTGAAAGTTACTACATCTTATAAAAAGTCTGCGATCGACTGTTGTGACGTCATCAATCGGAGAAATTTCGAGTTTCCATTCTTCAGCGAAGAACTTCAAAGACTCGGATCTGTGAATCTTTAAAAAGGCGGGCCCAGAAAAAAATTAAGCTTTAAACCTTCAAGCTAGGCAGTAACTAAAAATTCTTGAGCTAAATTCATTTTCTTGGCATAGAAGCTAGGCTACAAATAACATAAGCAAGCCTCAGAGCAGGACTTTAAGCTAAAACACTCTTTCTCATTACAAACAAGGTTCGAGTTCGGTTTCAAGAATAAATACAAGTTGAAAAAAGATGAAATATTCTTAGGTAGTTCGGAAAAGGTACAAACATGAAGGCATGACATCGTCTCGGCCGGATATCAATTGAAATTCTGAATACGAAGAAAGTACAGGCAGGAAAGAGTGACGTCATCAACGGATAATTTTTGGTTTAAATCCTTTTAGGTCAAAGCGTGATGTTCAGAAAAATTACGATGGTTAAATAGAGGAATGGAAACATTTCAATTATACGCCGAAATAAGACCGTTGAAAACAGTCGAGATTGCCCGTTGAGAATAAGAATCGTGTCTTGAAGAGTCTTAGCCCAAAATACACCTCTGGGCTTAGCTCATATCAGTTGTACTTTGGCTTCTATACTCAGAGAGCCGGAGGGAGAATTGAGCTCAAGACTCCATAGTTGTAGTCTAGCTCGAACCACTTCTACAAAGGTTCGTAGCTCCAATTTTTCTCAATTCTCTCCCCCTACGCCCTCCATGAAGGACCAAAATTCGAAATTCTTCGAGGTCTTTTAGTAAGGTGAAGTCTATTGATGACGAAAAAAAGGTCGGATACAGACGTTTTCAATGGATATAACTCGAGTCTAGACATAAGAGGTCTAAGTCTAAAGCGCTCCTCTGGACCTACTTTCAGTTTAGCCAATGACTCTTATAGGTTCATAGCTAGAAATTGTTCCACCTCTATAGAAATACAGAGCTCAAAATCTTTCCAACACACCTTCCATTTTATTAATTTATTGCTTAAACTTCCCTCACATCCCTTGTATAGAAAATTAGAGCTCGAAATGTTTTCAAAGTTTTAGAATAAGGTCAAGGTCATAGATGACGTCACGCAGGTATGTGATAGTTTCCTAGGCCCCCTCCCCTCCCACCCTCAAGATAAGGGAAGTTCAGTCATCTTCATAGTTGCAGTCTAGATTACAGTCTGCAAAAATGATAAAATTTTTCTGATCGACTGATGGGTTGTCGGTGTCTCCGCCCTGCATTATTTTCAAAATCATTCTTCCATTCTAGCACTGAAACTTCCTTCTTTCTTGTTTCTCTAATGAAAGGCTTACCATCTCACTGTTTGATGCTCAACTCATAGACTCCACTTGTTGCAAATTTGTCCTCTTCAAGAGGAAGCAGATACAGCACATATGTAGTGAAATCGTAATTTTGGTTAAGAGCAATATAGGTTTACTTTGCACCGTTTCAAATTTTCTCAGGAGGTACTGCGGAATGGAACCTCTGAGGAAAGTGAAGAGGCTTCTATATCGGGCATTTTCTCATTCACCACCAACAGAAACCAGTCTGCCTTCATACCTGCTCATTTCAACTTATTGCCTTAAATAAAATTGTGCTCCGTAATCCCTTCACCATCCACTCAAGTTTCGTTTTCCTTACTTTAGTGAATTCTCAGAGCGTTTTCTCCCTCTCCGCAGTCCACCTCACAGATAGATGTAGGAGATTCAGTGACGAACGAGCTAAGAAGGAAGAAATTGGGGAAGAATATCAACAAAATTCCGCTAACGTGTACTGTAAAAAATTACGAGAAATCGTACACCAGGAAGATTGGTATTGAGATAGCAACAGCATACCCCTCTTTTCGACTTTTCGCACTAACCGAACACCATCTCCGAGTTAGTCGAGAAAGACCTTGATAAGGGACCTAGAACTTTCATCAACTTCGTAAACGATTTCAGCACCGGGGGAAAAAAAACAAAAGCAGGTCAAATCTTTCGATACAATAAAATTGTCAGATCTGGATTGAATTTCTATTTCGGTACAATAATCGCAATTTGTATACACCGTCATTTAAATTATATACACGTATCGGTATTCAGTTCCTGCGCATTACGGTTGTCGTTGTGCCAGATTTAGAAAATATAACATCGCGAGGATGTTTTGACAAAATAAGTTGTCCGTATAGCCCGCAAAGAAAAAGAATCCAGGTGTCGCTGACATTTTGGGTATACTCGTAGTCATTAAGTGGGCGTTGGCAGGGCGTCAAAACAACGTGGAATTAGTTTACCCGATTAAATAATAATATATTATTGTAATGTGTACCATAGAGCGGATTCTGCACCGCCGTGCCACCATTTCGCTAAATTATACAAAAAACTTTCATTCGCAAGGTACTTTTATTCAAATATATCGTGCATGCGAGTTTAATCGATCACGCGCGCGGACAGTGACATTTTTATTATCGCCATTCGCCACAAGTGTCACTCTTCTATACACACACAATCAAATCGCGAGCGAACTCGAAACCGTTAAAATAGTCTAATAGTAATCTATATTATATAGCGGACACATAAAGACAATACAATTCACCTTAAACAGCTTTCAACAACGTAAACTGTACACTCGTTTTCTCAAACAAAGATAATTTATGAACCGCAATTAACACGCTACGTTTTCGTTCCATATTACAAAGCTCATCGATTGCTTGCTATCGCACCATAAATATTTATAACAAGATATCGAGGGATTTTGGCGAAGTAGATAGATAAGGGATGGGATGGTTCATCGGTCACATACTTTGTAATAGTCAAGGAGTATATGAGATGTCTTCCACGAATGTGGTATTCACACATTCAACAGGAAACCTGCTATACGAGGAGATTAACGGGGAAAAATGCCCTATTTCCGTTACCCACCGACTGTACAACAATTGTCTCTTCTTTTCCATACTTCCCATATCTTTCTCAAACACAAATGGACGAGCAACCAATCAGGAGTAAAAATTCCGGTTTGTGTTCTTATTCTTTCAATTGATTCGGTGGCTACCAAACGACGTTTGGTCGAACAGATTTCGTATTCAAATCATGAACTTAGAGGTCTCCTAAAATGAACGAAAGTTGGCAACGAACAATTCAGTGATTAGATTAGGTGATCTGAAAGTGTCTCGACAATGACACACGATTCGATTTGGGCAACGGAAATACAATTTTTTGTTTAGGTTGCTCAAATACCAGAACTTTCGTTCATTATAGGAAATCCCTAAATAACTGAGATGGAAAAATATGCATGTATGTTCAAATTTTTTATAAATCCACAAGCAGAAATGCTTGGACGGAAACCCAAGCCTATAATCCCCTATAAACGAATCCGTTCCTCTAAGTTACGGCTATCCATAATAAACGCGAAAAAGACGAATTGCTTTCATTTCAGGCTTGAAGATGGTTCATTAACCGAAAGCGCTCGTCGTTTTGTATTTTCTGCGGTTTGCAAGGTTTACTCTCCCTTCGGAGTATTCGTCTTTTTCGCGTTTATCCCCTCGACGATTCGCCTTTACTTGTCCACTACTTACTCTCAACTGTTACCCTATCTATCCTCTGATCTCTGCTCCTCCTCGAGTGACCCACTCCATCACTTCAATGTTTTCTTCCATCTTCAACACTTATCCTGTATGTTATCTGATTGATACCACGCCATGAAAAACTTTCTCAACTCACCAGGTCTACAAAGGTCAAACACTTCCACACCCACACACAAATACTCTCACTTAACTCGTGACCCTACTGCCCGCATTATAACACACAACTATATTCATCAACCAATTGTTGACTGTAAACTTATTTAGAATCATCAACACCCGATTTGTTCCTGTGACACCTCACTCAGCAAAAAAGAAAATTTGCAGAAGATAAAATCGCGTTACTGACCCTATTCCTACCTGATATTAAGGAGTAACCACTCACTTGATACTTTTCCACTCACCCAACTCTCCTCTCTTCCATTCACTCACTGAACCATACAACTTTTTTCTGTCTGTCAACATATTCGCTTTTGAAGTAAATCAAGCCATCAGCGCACAACGGTCTAGCCTCACTCTGAACCTCTGCGTTGAAGCTGGTGACCCCCCTTCCCTCAAATGCCACTTCCTAACACTCATTGCCAATTTTCTAGTATCCGCAGATCAATTCATTCAGCTTCCAATCTACCGACGTACTTCTCTCCTCTTTCTTCTTGAATCTGAACTATTCAAATGCCTCAAGCGCAGTGAGTCACGTGACCCAAGAGGTATGGTGACGTAGAAGACCTGGGTGCTAGCTCCTTCGCTGCATCAATGCAGTTACTGATAACTTTTTAGATTCCGCTTTGAAAGCAGTTCTATTGCTTTTATCAAACATTGTCCCGATGTCACGTTATGCACCTACTTCGAATCGCTGCTACCCCCTACGACATCATTTACCAATTTTTCGACCCGCCGGCCATACTTTACCGACGGATCTAAATCTGGACCCAAAACCAGACACGCGAATTTGATGCAAGGCGTCGTAATCAGGTGTTGATGGAAGAATTCTGCCTCCATTATCACTAACAAACCAAACGCTATACACGTTTGTTATTCTCATCTCCATCTCCTCACCCCCAGCTCAAATTTCTACTGTCAACTAACTCCCTTTGACTCTTATTCAATTATTTCTCAGATCAGCGCATTAATTTACTCCCGCGATCATCATCCTCCACTTCTACATTTCTACATCTCTCTCTTTCATGTGGATTTTGAGTCACATCAACTTACCGGAACGTGAAGCGATTGTCTTTGCCGCCAAAGATTCCTTTCTACCCCACAAAATTTCTAACCCTGTACTTACCCCTGTTTCTAACCTTCAAACCTAATACCGATCCCTGATACTTGACTCCTGGCATGACTTTGGAAAAATCATCATTCCAAGAGACTAAGAAGAGCAATCGAAAGCAAAGCAGTCCCCTGAACTTCTTCCAATCAAAGGAACCGTTATAAAGAAATCATTCTCTCCCGCCTCGTTCACACAAGTCCCACCCATTCTTATATTCTCGAGTTCTATTCTCTCCTCCTCCCTTCTTGTCAATAACATCACCTCTTCTCATATCATATCACGCTCTTGAAAATATGGGTTTGTTTCACTCTCTTTCTCCACATCTTTCATTTACTTTTTGTAACAATTCTCCAATACAATCAAGAACTGTCTTAACTATCTGTATTCCACTTACTTTCACCATCCCTTTGAGTAACTAGATATGCAATACTTCTTACACCAATTGACTTAGCCCCTTCAATACGCCAGATATGCAACACTTCAAGCACCACTAGACTCAGAACGTCTTTCCATGGTATTCCAAGCCCCCTCCTTTCATAAATAGCTCAGAGGTCCCGCCACCATCTGTATTTCACTTACTTTCACCATCCCTTTGAGTAACTAGATATGCAATACTTCTTACACCAATTGATTTAGCCCCCTCAATACGCCAGATATGCAACACTTCAAACACCATTAGACTCAGAACGTCCTTCCAAGGTATTTCAAGCTCCCTCCCAATTTGATGACGTCACAGGTCAGCCTTGAGACGTCAAATTTGATGACATCATAGGTCCGCCTAGTGACATCACAATCTGATGACATCATAGATCTGGTACGTCAACATTTTTCAGATCTCATGTGCATCCATAAAACAGGCTCCCTATCACCCCTTGTTCAGCTTCTTTAAAAAACCTGTCAGTATTTCAAACTCTCCACATTCAATTGAAACGATTCGTTCCTTTAAGTTACAGCCTGACATAATTAGAACAACAAATACTACAACGAGTAAATGGATGAAGAAAAGTGCTAAAGCCGCAGAAACAAAACAACACAAACTACCGCAAGCACTTTCGGCTAAGAAGCCATCAAAGGGCGGAGAATAGAAAGCGACTGCTCATAAAACATTTCTAAAGGGCGAACTATAAATTGACTGCGACAGATGAAGAATTCACAAGCAATTTTTTGCCCGATTTCGTCAAAGTAAAAAACTTGAACTTATACCCACGAATTCCACAATGAAAAGATGCAGCTAAAGACAACTAATTTTCATCCCTTGCCGCAGCTCCAAAAGGGGGAGTTTATTAGCGGGGAACCCGCTATTTCTGTTATTGGGCGGTCATTTTCAGAAAACGTCCGCGTCCGTTCAGTTGTGACGTCATCATTTTCGGGGGATTGTCTGGGGTCTACGTTCGACCTTGATAGTTATGTTACCTTACATAGAAAAAGTTGTCTAGACTAGATAAAGCAAGCACCAGCAAATTGATTAGGTGGCTGCCATTGCACTTCTGCAGTGGTACATAATTTTTTTTTAACCCCTCTATGAACAAATGTGCACCAATAGGAAGCGATATTCAAAATCTTAGTAGAATTGGTACCATACAAACGGAGCCTCTTTATCCGACAAAAACGGCTCTTCTCCTCTGTCATATAGATATGATGATGATGGAATTGGGAATCATAAGCATCATGAATTGTTTGAGGAGCCTTGACAACTACTGGAATCGTGGAAATTTCTAACATGATTCATTGTATATTTTTCCATTCTTAGGCGCAAAGACGTCAAATATCGTAGAGGTAAAAAGTATGCCTTTATGATTGGAGGACGAATCCATTATGATGATAACGCTACTACAACCTTTGTAGCTGCCTGTAGACGAGAGGCGAGTAGATGTATTCCAAAATACAGATAAGCTACTCGTAAAAACAAAATTGTGCCTTCATACATTACACCACCCTCACCTACAAGTTTCGAAATTTGGCTTGGAGTACAGATGCCGTATGAAATGACTGTTCCAAATAAATTTTCGTACCACTTAATACTCACAATTTTTACACCTATTTCTTCCGCGAGAATAAATTCAACGATCCTTCAATCGACAAACGAGGAGCAAAAACCGCCTTTAAAACAGTTTTCAATGACAAAACAATCGATAACGTGTGATTCCACCCGAACCAAAACGAACTCTAAAGTCACGCCACAATAAATGAATATACGTCGAATCGAAATTTCATCGAACTGACCACGAATACACGTCTACGTCGTGCGCAAAGGATTTCAACACTGCACCAGCACGAATAAAGAATGAGCTGCCCTATCTCTTTGTATAGGATATCACCACATCATCACCGAACCACGAGATCGAATTTAATTTATTGTTGATTTGGTACGAGCCGATCAACCTCATCGTTTATTCGTATTTTATATACGCTGATGATGAATCGATAAGAAACTAACATTGACCTTGGAAAGAACGAATTACCGGGGCTTAACACCAGCTGTCAGGCTGTCCCTATCGAATTCTCTAAAGTATAATACCCGTGCACGATTAATGGAACGCCAAATAAATGGAAAAAGAAAGAGAAAGAGTGAGAGAGAGAGAAAAAAAAGTTCTCATTCAACTGGTGGAACTCCTCCGACGCGGTACAACGAACACCACCTTCCCCACACATCAGTGCCGTGATGCTCGTACCTGTGCACACGCACACGGGTAACAACAATGCTCTCGACGTATCATTTTACATTACGTATATACTGTACAACTTTTATGCACGTAAAGAATTCAACAACTTCGTCGATGAAAAGTTAGTCTTGTGAAAGGTGAAGTCCGTTACCCAACCCCTTCTAGAAGCAATAACAAGGTATTTAACGGATCCAAATGTAGACGACCTTTGCAAAGCTTTTATGTAGGTTTGACGAGGGCAAGAACTTCGACGATCAACACGATAATGTCTGAGAAAGGAATTCAAACTCGAGAGCTGGTATATCAAATGACAACAACTCGTCTTTCATTTTATTTTCTCGCTTTTGTTAGAGTCTTACAGATTTTCCAAGTTTTAATTCACACAAAATGGTAACAATTTAGCCTCAATTTCTATTAAATAAGTTCATTGAGTGAGTTGACGTTTCGATTCGTCATGGATTCTCATCAAGGCCTTGGCTAACTCGAGGTTCGAGCCAAATTCTCATCATTTCTTGGTTTCAAATCTGTTCATGAAATTATCATTTTTTTCGAGAGAGGAGAGGTTGGTGATCAGCACGTAGAATTGCACGATTTTCAAAAAATACTATATATCATTTTTCAGCTCTGTTTGTCTCTTAGAAGAAAATTTGTACGTTTTGTTACTATTGTAGGGATATAATCAGAGACCGGATTTTTCGGCATTTTTTGATGGAGATTTTCGGCACTAAAAATTCAGTTTTCGGCATTATTCGGCAATAACGAAAAAAGTACCATTTTTTTGCATTTTTTGAGTCATTTAATGCTGAAAATTATACATTTTATATCATATAATCTTTAAAAAAAATCGTTCCATTTTGGATGACTTGAAATAAGTTTGAGAAATTTTTGGCTTACTTACGAAGTAACGCTTGGTAGAATTTTGAGTCACGAACTGCACATACAGGAGTACGGATATTTTCTGCTCCGCGAACAACGAGGTTTGAACCGCGCACCTCTGGGTCTGCAGTCCGCGATTCAACCGCTTAGCCACCGGCGCTACCAATTCTGTCTATTTTGGTGACTTTACTACTCGCAGACAGAGTGCGTAGTCATAAAAATACAATGAGGGCCGTTCAGGAACTCAATTATGCCTAACCAGTGCGACAACGGCTCAACGTCGACTTTCAGTCCACATATTACAATTTAATAGCATCAAACTCTTTCTTGAACTTGACTCTAGATCCCTATCAGGTTGTGCGCTTCGAATCTACAAAATTTCGACATGGAGATTCGGTCTACATTAATCCAATATAAAGAGTTGATTCAACTTTGATGTTGACAATAAGCCGATGAAACAAAATGAGCGATTGATCGTGAGTCGACTTTCTGTCTGTTTGGGTCGATTTATGATCGACATCGGTTGGGTAGAACTAATTGATTCAGAATTTTCAAGCATTGGCAGCCCTACATAATAAAAATGTGATCATGTGCAATTTCGTATTCTTCCCCTCTCATTTTACGAGCTCTTAAAGCCACCTGGGTTATGAGCTTATGTTGAATCGATTTTAGATTCTTGGATGTAATTGGCTGCTTTTAGATAAGAGATGACGTTTTAACAGGGGACCTGTTTTATCGCCTGTGTTTTCGGAAAAAACGTCCATCATCCGCCGGCCGGCAACACTCGGAGCTCGACAATTTTTCAACCCCCGGTTATATACATCACGGAGGTCGAAATTTTTCCAAGTTCCTCTCCTATCATATAATTATAGCTTGGGAACGGGGCCTGTGACGTCACAGTTTGATTACGTCATAAGTCAGTCTTTTGACGTCATCGTCACAATCTCATGACATCATAGATCTTTTTGTCCAAGTTCTCCTCCTATTATAATATATAGCTCTAAATTCCATTAGCGAGTTTTTTCGGGGGGGGGGCGGTGAAATTTAATGGGCTAGAGATGAGGAAGGGTTACTATCGTTTCTAAGCATTGAAAGACATCTTCGACTTTGGTCTTGAAAACTGATACGAAGTTGTCACATCGATGAGAAAAGATTTTGTTTTCAATTGAAAACGCGAAACCGACTTGGTTATTTAGTATTAGACTACAGTAAATCTCAATTTTGCTTCAACAAATTAAAATACTGTATTGGATTGAAAGAGTGAATAAAATAATTTTTAAAATAAAGGATCAGATACCCTAAGATATCATTAAATATAAATTTATACTACAGATTTATTAAAATTAATTAATTTGACAGTATTAATTTAATAATGGAATCTGTTTATTAAATAGAAAGTACACGATTAATTTTATTTATGTATGGTTATCAGAAATAATAAAAAAATTATTTTATTTATTAAAAATTTTTAAATAATAATAAATCAATATTTAATTAATAAATAAATTCAAATTGATCATAATTCATTTAGTAAAACTATTAATAATTTTTTAAAAATTAATTATATAAAGATTTAAAATTAAATCTCAATTTTAATATGTACATATTGCCCGTCAATTCTAAATCATTAAATAAGTCGAAACATAGCTATTGAATTGGAAAATTTAATGTTATTATGATTTAAATTCAGAATTTAAATATAAATTATTAATAAATGAAATTTTTAATTTTATTAATATCAGTTAGAATAGGATTTTTTTCGATTAATTGAACAAAAAATAATAAGATTAATTCAATTTCGTTTCGGACCTAATCAGGTTATATTTATCGGTTTATTACAATTTTTATATAATTAAATTATTATTTTTCATTGTAATTATATTTAAATTTAATATTAATATATTTTATCAAAAATATCAGTATAAAAATTTCATTTTTTTATTTATATGATTAATAATTTTAATGATAGAGTTACTACAGCTTCCATAAAAGATTGACTTTAACCAATTGAGATAAAAAAAATAATTTTTTTTTCGTACTGAAGATTAATAGGTTTTCTTCAATAAAAACGCATGTGGTCACCCTTCAATTTTTTCCTTCTTGCCCCCACACAGCTGAATTTTCAGCGCTTTTCGGTAGAGGTCTTATCGCCAATCGACGTCTACGTTTTAAGACGCAATAACGAGTCGATGTGAAGTCGAAAAAGCTTTATCAAGCCTCTACCAAAACACCTCACAGACGCTCATAAAGAGTTTATAACATATACATACATACCTTTACACTGATACTGAAAAAAGCTCGCAACGAAAGAACAGGAAAAGTACTTCTACAAATCCAAACAGAGAAGAAACTAAACGTTCGCCTCCCACTTTCGTTCCACACAACGCACAACAGTATTATAAAAGAAGATTACAAATTTACTCAAACCTTACAAACAAGAGAACAGGTCCTTCCATATTCTCCAGATCTTCCTCGATATGACTTCAATTAATGGCTTCCTTTTCTCGCTTTTAATAATTCCATCAATTCTCTAACCCATATCTTTCTCTCATTTAATTCTGTCGGTTTTCATCTAACTTTTACATTTGTAAATGAAGAGAGTCGAAAACAATGTTCCAGTTCGAGTGAGTATAATACGCTTTGCACGACCACCTGTAGAGTGACAATAAAATTTCCAATTTCTAAACTTCTACGATATTTCCGGTAGGTGTTTCGAAACACCGAAAAATATTTCTTCATTTTAGTCCTTTCGAAAACGAATTTTCTACACATAATATACCTATATTCCCCATATCGACGAATATTCGAGTGGAGAGAATTTTAGTTTCTTCATACTTGACAATATTTCGTGATTCTATCATACGTTCATATCGCGTATATTACATACGATTATGCGGAAAATGAACGCTTATATTTTCAACACGACGCCAAGATCTCTAAATACGAATTATATTTATGGTGAATTTATGACGCGGTATTTCCGCGCGTGTATTACAAAGAATTAATTCTCGCGGCACCTAAAGTTGCGCGCGTTGTTATATAAATATGTACCAATTTGATAAGAGAGATTTGCGAATTTTCTGCAATTGCGGTTATACGCCGTACGTATACAGCTATTATTATAGTACAACTTTCGATACGAGTTTTTAGCGAGTTACCACGATTTTAGTGCCGCGTAAAATATAGTCTTAAATAAATAATATAATATCCTTTCATCATCTGCCATCGAGGACAGAAAATTTCCCCACACAACGTATTATACAAATCACTTTCAACAGGTTTATTGCACTTTCTATGCGTTATTTTAATTAGATGGCGCGAACCGTTCCCCAGAGCTAACTCGAGCGAGCCTGCTTCACTTCTCGCGATAGCAAAATCAATGGTGTAAGCGTCCATATCCGACAAGCCTCACACACCAATGCCACCGCTGTTCGTGGAGAAAATTTCAAAAACGGGTGGCCAACCTGTCGAATTTTTCAGTCCGATCGTTTCACAGTAGCCCCCTGTATCGTTGCAGTCCTATCAAGCGCGGCAACATCAAAGAAGACCTTCTGCAATGGCAGCCGGGGACCCGCAATTTCATCTGAAGTCAGAGATTACTTTGTTTCTTCTAACAAGTTCCTCCTTCCGCAGGGATTCAAACCGAAAATTATTCTTTGACGACGTAACATTCTCCTGCTCCTACTTTCCTCGTCGTTAGGGATTTTTGAAGCTTCTTTTCTATCTCTTTCTGACCATGACGTCACGCCAAAGTTCAAGTTAAATTTTTTCTTGACAATCAATCAACCAAGCTTGAGCCTCGTTCATAAAAAGAAAGAAAGTTTTGACCTAAAATCTTCTTCTAGGCCTAGGTAATGTTAGTGGTCGTCTGGTTTTTTGTCCAGAGGAGAAGTTTAGCTCAAGACCTCATGGTCATAATCTAGCTCAAAGGTTCAGGGCTCAACCATCCTCTGGGCCTGCCTCTACAGAATCGAGTCCATCTTTTGACATGTTTCATGTCTTTGCTCTGACCTCTGCTCTATTTCTGAAATTGTGTCTGTCCGCACGTACAAGGTTAGGCTTCTTGGCTGTTCCTACAGGCTCCTCCCCCGTCCCACCCATTCCACATTTTGACACAATTGCTCCTTCCTCCCTCCATCCTATCCAACATATCCAATATTCTCAAAGAATACTCTCTCTCCTCTTGCTATCCGACGTGTTCAACACACACACAATACTCTTGAAAAACAGTCCCTCCTCCTCTCCCTCCTCCCCTTCCTATCCGACATGATCGGTTTCCGAAATATATCCCCTCTCCCCCTTCCTCCCACCCCACCTAACCTGCTCCTCTAACCGCGACTAGACTGCTCCTATAACCTAACCCGCTCCTCTCCTACTCCATCTACTTGATATTCCTGAAAAATACACCCTTCCCTTCCTTCCCTCTCGGAAGTCCTCCCATTCCCAATAGGTCTCATTGTGTATCCAATCCTCGCCCCCCCCCCCAGTTCAACAGTTTGCATATCACACATTGGTTTTCTGACAATTCTCTCTACTCAGCCCTCCTCCCACCAAGAACTTACCCCACCCCTGACGACCCCTCCTCCACTCCTTTCCCGTCACTGAAAACTTCCCTCTGACATCCATCCAAACCACTACTGCAACAATAGGCTCCTCCCCCACCCAACACATTGAGATTCCTGAATGACTCTCCCTCTTTCCTCCCCCTTCCCACTCAGAGATCCAACTGAATCAAATAGACCGCACTGTGAATCAACACCCTCCTGTCCCCCCTCCCTCAGCTTTACTAGCCATCCCCCTTACGCGAAGCATGTCAGGCCAGGAGGCTCTGTGCAATTATACTTGGGAGCCGTACCAAGTTCTTTCATGCTTCCAAAGCTTAGTTTACGTGATTCCGATTAGCCATCTTTTGTTTGAGGCTAGGTTTACAGCATTTCATCTAACGGCATTGAGTATGATCGTACACGGTTTTAACCGAGATTGGTAGTTCCGTTCCAGTAGTTTCTCCAGGCTCCTCCCCCATCCCACACATCCTATATTCTCACATAATTACTCCTTCCTCCTCTTCCTCCTTCCACCCTATCCAACACATCTAATACTCTCAAAGGATACCCTCCGACATGCTCGATACACAATATACCCTTGAAAAACCGTCCCCGTCCCTCCCCGTCCCCCTCACCTAACTCGCCACTAGACCGCTTCTATACCCGCGACAATACCGCGACTAGACTCGCGACTGAACCTTTCCCAGTCTAAAGCATTGCAACCCACGACAATCAGCACACGCTAGGCGCGCCTAAGGTGCACCTTCAGACTTCTTACCTAGTCAAGACAACTCCCATTTCCATAGAAATCATTCTGGTGCGGTGGAGCAACATTTTTGAACACAGGAACCGAGACAGGAACACACGGTCCTGCAACTTGAATCCATATGGAGGAAGCACTCATGAAAATCAGACCGTCAAGTAAGATTTATAAATAGGCAATTACGTGAAGGGAAAATAATAAGAAAAATGGCGGAGATTGTGGGTTTCCCACTGCTATTGCAGAAGGTGCAATGGCCGCTCATTCTTCTCTTTTTCTATAACCCATGATAATACCGCATTCTGGCTCGATATAAACTAGCAGAAAATGCCCGAAAAAGTCAATTGTTCTATAGAGCAGGGTTGTACTTTCCAGAAAAGTCCTCTTTTCATTTTTCGTGTCAGTCAATAGCTACTTTTTATTTCGTTTGATAGTGTCGAAAAATTTTAAAGATTCGAATCTCTGCCCAACAGGTCGCAGATGCCTGATTTCTCCTCGGTAGACATCATAAGAATGACAAATTATAAAGGGAATTGTTGACCCGACTTGCAATTCATTGGCCAGGCTCGTTCGTCGAAGTTCATTATGCGACATTCCACAAATATCTGATGACGTTTGTTATCATCGCGTAACTACGTTCCATTTGTTGACTGTTCAGATTTTCGGACGGGCAATTTATACACTCCTGCGCGCATTCTTCAGTCTTCTTCTGTCCCAGTTGATTATGCTCACCGTTGTGCAAAAAATCTCTGTTACGTGGCACAATTTTTCGAATCATCCAGATACTCGATGTCGCTATTCTCTCAAATTCGTGGCTTACTTTTCGCCTCTTTACTCCGCGGATCACCATCAGGATGACGTTATGCAGAATGATGTGAATCGATGAGAACGGTAGATTAGTTCTGCGAAGCAAGGCGTCCATTCGAACGAGTTAAGGAATCACACTTTTTAACAAATCGTAGAATGATTGTGTACTTATTTGGTTTACCGTTAATTCTCGTAATGGACCGATGGCTTAAAGCGACCGATGCAGTGCTCGCGTACACACCATTTTCTCCTCATCGATAATGACAAGTGGGCGAAAAATTACTATAGTTGATGGTTCATGGACAGAGTGCTGTCTGATACTCCCTATATTGCAGAAGAAAAAAAGGCGTTGGAGGTGCTCGAACGGAGAAAGTAATAAGTAAAATATAGTCTTTCTTTCTCTCTCTCTTAGTATATAATCGTAAAACTTGATCACTTCGTCGCTAGAAGGCTACGTTTAGGTCGTTATTCGTGAATGGCAGTTAGTGATTGATCGATTAAAGATCGTAATATCTGCCGATGGAACACTTTTGAGTAACAGTATGCGAGGACGTCATTTGTATTGGCAGTAGCAAAGCGGTTCATCATTTGCGTATTATAGTAATAGAAGTTGATCCGTGCACCAAAAAGGAGCCGAGGAGAAATAGTCATTCATTTATCGCGGTTAATGGGACGTGAAAACTCTGGTTTAATTGAATGTAATTAGAAGTGTTACGTAGGCCCATTGTGAATATTGTTTTGAATCATTGACACAACGTTGTATACCGATTTTACCGCATGTATTTGTCTCGTTGAAGAATAACGGAGTCGTAATGAGAATTGACTCAGCAACTTGTCAAAGATGCTGCGCCTCTTACACGTTGTAAAATGCTACAAAGACTATATAGAAACAATTCTACGTGTGTTTTTCACCAAGTATCAGCGGATGATACTCTTGTACGTATCCGATGCTCTCTGTATGGCACTGATGAAAAACCTGTTTCAATTATTGTCGGACGGTATACAGTATAGGTATTTACTGTTCTATCGAAGCGTGTAAAGAAATGGAGAAGAAAAAAAAAAAGAAGAACAATTTCCTTTTCCGATTACGCTGTACATGAAATAATAAATTATTGCATCATAATACCCAGTAGCGAAATTCAGTCATTTTATTGAATCATTATTATACACGTACAAGAGGGAAAAGGAAGAGTGAAACAGGTTCGGTTTCATTCTTGAAAATGCCTATGTACGTATATGTAATGTATACCCAGTTTTCTTATTAGCGTACAATTATTATGTTCACCTTTGATGCATGAATAAAAAGGAGTCAGAAAAATTGATACTTATAACGAAGCGGTTGTTTTTAGCCCGAGGTGTATGGGTAAGTGAATTGATCGACGTAGGTCCCTGAGAATTCGTGATGTACCACTCCCCGGCTCGTGCGGGAGGATCAATATTTGGATGCAAGAGTGCTCAAGTTCTTTTTCCTGACTCCTGCTGGGTGTCCACTTTTTCTCTGAAATGATATTCCCAAACTTTTCCATGATTTTTCCCTGACTTTTTCAGGTTTTTCCAGACCATAATCTCTACTAAAAAGCAAAAAAAAAGAGAAAAAACTTTTTAGCTCCAACTTTTTTTGACGTATCTCAAAAAAGTCCCTGACTTTGGGTACAATTCTCAAAATTCCCTAACTTCCAGATTTTCCAGACAAGTGGACACCCTGCCTGCTCTACTCGCCGCGCCGTGATTTGAAATCGAAACCCGCCATATGTTTTGAGGTGAGCGGGAAGGGGGAGCGGTATTCTCCAGCTTCGTGCCTCGTCAATGAAGACCAAATTTCGAGAGCCTATCCTCCATAAAGAGGAACTGAGAAACGTTCGTGCTGTAAACCTCTCAGAAAGACAATTTTGAATTTTTGGCTTCCAGTTCGTGAAGGGATGAAAAGCTTTCAAGCTGTAAACTTATATACTAGAGTATTAAGAGGGGGAATTCTCAAAGGAGAGCTAAGATACAAAGATTGCGAGGAATAATAGGGTGTCTATTGAAAAGAAATTCTGAAAATACTTGACTTTTGCTTGACTTACAAGTAAGCGAGTTAACAAGCAAAAAAGAAGGGGGGAAAAAAGTCAAATTAGGTAAAAATACTATGTTTTTTTTGTCTTTTTCATTAATGTTTTGTCATTTCCATCATTTTTACTTGACCGTTGATGAGAATACTTGACATTTACTAGTTTACTTGACCTTTCATCAAATACTCGACTTTTACTTGATTTACGTAACTTACTTGACCTGTAAACACCCTGAATAAAAAATCCCTCATATTCCTCACGAAGGACACCAGATTTAACAAGCAAATCCCCCATACATTGGATTGCTACAGCTTTGGGGATGTTAGGGAATAACCGAACGACATCGAAGGAACGTAAAATCGAACCCGGAAGGAAATTTACATCCTTCAGCCCATCCGCTAGGGAGCCCAAGGTCTTCACCGTGTAGGGCGAGTCGAACTCAGCGCACGATTTAAACCAGCGGTCCAAGAATTTGGTAAGCGTAGACCAAGACACAAACGCCTCAGAGGTGTATCCTTTTTGTACACTTTAGGCAACCCATAAAGGAGGAGAAGCACAAGAGTAGGCTCCAATAACGACTTTACTACTATGAATGAGATTCTGATCTCTTTGACAAAATTAGGAAAACGGAAGAGGGCGTATAGAGTCTCAGGGCTATGATGGAGTTTTGAGCTCAACATAAGCTAGGCTCTGAGAAGACTTTTAGGCTGGCAACTTTGAAAAAAATTCGGGCCTATAAACTTTTTTAGAAACGAGGTCCAAAGGAAAGTTAAGCTCTAAATTTTTAAGTTAGGTTATAACTATGAAGTATTGAGTTGAATTTCTCCTTTGGAGGTCCAGAGGAAAGGTAAGCTCTAAATTTTCAAGCTAGGTTATAACTGTGAAGTGTTGAGCAAAATTTTCTCTTTGGGCTTAAAAGCTAGACTCTGGCTTCAGAACAGGATCCAGAAAAATGAAATGGAGGGGGTGGTTACGTCCGGTGGAATGAATCTTCTTGCTTTCTGCCCTCTTAATTCGTGGTACATTATGGGCACCATGTAAATTACCTTACCAACACGTGTTTTCCCTATTCTTTCTCTTCTCGCTTTTTCTTTTTCTCTTTTCCATTTTCAAATGGGAGGGCGGCATCACAGCCGCTGCCCCCCTTGGGTCCAGCAAGGAGTTAAGCTTTTCTTTTACATTATAAACTGTGTTCAAACTTGATTTTAAAAAATAGCAAGTTGAAGAAGGGCGTGACTTCATCAATGTACTTGAGTGGTTAGAAGGAGATACCTTCAACTAATTTCCTTCTGTAGAGGCGAGCCCAAAAGACGATTGAGTTCTAAACCTTTAAGCTAGGCCCTAATTGTGGATAGAAGGTGGACTGGAAAAAATGATTTGTGTGACTGAGCGATGCAGCCCCCTAACTACAAAGAGAGGGGGACAACGCCTCCCTGAACCTTTTTTTTGCTTACCTTCAGAAAAATAGCAATTTCTTGATTCTCAACACTATACACCGATTCTAAAAATTTTGATGTTACTGAAGACTCAACCCTTCCACTCGCTTCATTTCATTCTTGCTCCTACCTTACCTCCCTAAAAAAATCGCTAGTTGCGGGCCTAGTGTGACGTCATCAATGACTTGAATTAATTTAAGAACTCTCGATCCAGCAGAGACTTGAAAAAATTTGAACCAGTGGGGTCCAGAGAAAGGTTTAGTGCTAAATCCCCAACTAGACCGCAACTATGGAGATTTTGGCCAAATTTCTCCTGTGGACGTAAAAGTTGCGGCACAACTGACATAAGCTAGGCTCTGAAAAGGATTTTAGGCCAAGGCTCATCGAGTTAAAACTCTCTTTCTCACTACGACATAGGTTAGTTGAAGAAAGAGGGGACGAAGTCATCAATGAATTTGAGTGGTTAGCAGGAGACACAGGAGAAACTCGCAAAAATTACAACCATGAGGGCATGACATCATCAGGACCGCACAACTGAATGCAGGCCGAGTTGAACGAATCGAAAAATTTTTCGATTGCGAACTACAACGACATCAATCTGAAAATGAGCGTTTGAAAACTCATACGCGTGATGGGACTTCAATGAACCCATCGCACAGTGGCGTAGCGAGGAGAGGATAGGGAGGTCGCCCCCCATGATAAAACGAAATATCAAACTCCATTCTAAATAATTTTTCCACAAATTTTCTGGAACGTCTCTTTACTCTCGCTTTTTCTTCCAAGCCTAACCCGCAAAATTTTCCTGGCTAAACCACTGCTATCATAGCGACACGCTTCAACTTTCTCTCCGAACATATTTTCAATCCATTATCCCTTTTGTTGGGGTGGTATCTTCGGGAAATTTCCACAAGCGCGTCCGAGGTTGATGACATCATCAACCTGAGGAGGCTATAGGACTTGGAAAAATTTAGACTTCAAGCTTGAAAGCTCTGGTCGAGGAGTTGGTACGCGTGCTTCCCTGATACAGGACTATCTGAATTCCAGGTTGAGTGCTGAGCGCTCCCTCGGTCAGTCTCAATGACAGGCGCGGAATCCAAGGAGAAAATGGAGCCAGACTACTCTTAAATGAAACCCTCCGGACTACCGACGCAATGCCCTAAAGGATGGATACCGGTGCCGGAGGTGCGATTTTTAGGGGACCACTTTGGGCGTGCGTGCACGCTCATACGCCCCCGTTTTCAAAGGCGACACTTGCCCAGGAGGACTTGGAAAAATTTCGACTTTTAAAAAAAGCATTCGCGTCCAACTTCCAATTTTTTGTTTTACTTCTATCTGGAAAAGAGTAGGAATCAACATAACTGCCATCATTGACACTCCATGGTTCGAATTGTATGAAAGGCTTTCCTACTATTGTTCGATCTGACGTTACAAAAACACGGCCCGAGAGAGACGGTGAGGGATGAATGACCGAGAATCTTCTAATTTGCTTAAAAATACCTCTATTTTATATTTTTCCAACCTGATTTTGGGGTGATTTTTTGACCTCAATCAAAAATTCCTGATTTAATTTTCGAAGCTTCGGTCCTTCGTAGAAGACGAGGGGGAGAGCCCTTGAAACAATACGAAGCCCTGAAGATAGAGGTGGGCACAAAGGAAAGTTGAGCTCTGAACCTTCAATCCAAACTAACAGTTTTGGAGTTGTAAGCTGTTTTTTGTCACAACCAACGCCAAGCCGAGAGGAGAATTTTGAGTCAAGACTTTTCAAGTTGAAACTCTCTTCCTCGTTATAAACTAGATTCAAGCTAGGCTGATTGATGTCCGTTGAAAAAGTGCGTGACGTCATCAATGTATTTCGGTTGCAAGAAGGAGATAGAGGAGGAATTTGGAAAAATTAAAAGCATGACGGCACGACACCATCAGGGTCTAACATCACACACAATCCCTAAAGACGAGGGAAGTACAATCTAGCCATCAGTAGATGATTTTTGGATTCAATCAAAAATCGGAGCGTGTTATCAAAAAAATTACAATAATTGGGACTTTCAAAAATTTTAACTACACATAGAAAGAAAAGAGACTTCATTCCGTGACAAAAGATTGACTACTCGGGTTTCTCGCTACCACCGCAGAAGGTGTAAGAGCCGCTAATTTGTCATTCTTTCACCATCAAATGAATTGAGCGAATGACACAGATTTTATTGGGTCCCCATGTGAGAATGATGTTCAAAAGAAAATATATATGTCAGTATGAAAGAAGGTTAAGTAATGATCTCATATTTAAAAGCAGAGGATTCTCATCCTAATACAATCTAGTTCGAGTTCTCAAATTTGGATCATATTAACCTGAATGAGTAAAATTTGATGGAGTTTCTGCCAACAAGCTTCCATCATTGAACTTCATTTCGAACCTAATCCTCACCAATTCAACCCAATACCTTCCAAATTTATTCAATTACTCGAACTAGTAACTAGAAGGTACTCCATTTAATTGTCGCCAAGGGTGGGAAATAATGAATTTTACAAGATTCAAATAATAAAGTGAGAAGAAGATCCATACTTGTATCATTTAGAAGACGTTCTAATGCTAACCAAGAACGTGACACATCAAACACAGAGTACAATATAGGAGCAGTTATTTATATACTTTTAATACAAAGTACATATTAATATTAACAAGTGACCCCTCAACGTGAGAACAACACCTTATAAAGATGCTGCCGAGTGGCCGGTTCATCTATTATACCACTAAGCTTCGAGAAGTCGACTCGTCTTCGGTATCTCATTTACATAAATATGTGCTGACAGTCAGAGTACTTGCCTTACGCAATGGACACAGAGTCGAACACGAGTGCCACCTTGTGAAGAAACTTTGATACACTGACTGTACATAAATATTTGTGCGTATACAATAATTTTAATAAACAGTTCAACCTCTCACATTTTCCCCTTATTTCTATCTACAGCGACGCATTTAAACACCCAATTAAAACAATTTTCGTATTTAAAACATTCGGTAAATGCACGTGTTTGTATGGAATGGTTAGGTGATACGCCTGTATATCATTAGCTTCAGTTTTGTGTGACTACATACAAACATTCTCGACTTTACCCGTGTCGACTTATTGCCACTGACTGAATTGGCTGATCACGAGAGGAAAGAATTCATTAAACCTTGACTCCCGAGAGTCTTGTTAATAAAAATATGTTACACGCGCCGGCGTACCCATGAGAAAACTCCAAAACGATGCGTGACCTGACGTAGGGAAACCTTCGCGGTTGAAAACTCAACTTTTGATTCGTACTGCAGGCTTGGCCAATGTTCATTGATTTCTATTTAACCAAAGGTGTTCTTAAGGAGTTGTTCAATCGGTCTCACTGTCGTCGAAAGAATATCATACTCGTACCACCACGGATTAGAGCAATTGGTAGAATTGCAAACGAAATTGAAGCTGACTGTGAGCTGGTAAAATTTCACCTATAATGACCAAAAATCCTTGAACGTCAACAAAATCGTTCAAGAGAACCCAACTATTTTTTAGACTTGAAGAGGGGACTTTCCAAGACAGATCCTATCACAAGAAAAAACATTAGCGAGTTCCACGAATAGTTGTTCAGTCTGGAGATGATTTCAACGAATTCATCAGGACTCTTATATTGAGGGTGCACTGAAAATTTAAAAATCTCAAGCGCACAATTCTACTTTTAGTTAGCTTACAAGCGTACTTTTGGTTGCTACATTGATTTCGTTAACTCTTAAGAACTTTTGTCGTGACAGAGTACAAGTTTAGGCCCTTATGTCCGCAGTCGGTGTTTCAGTAAATTATTCCCCCTCCCTCCGCCAAGCGAAATGTTTTCACTATGCCATGGTAATCTAAAACCCGGCATTTGTTTCAAATATATGGACTTCTTCCATTGAAGGTGCAGACCTGAATCCTGATTGTCGAAAAACAAATTATCCAATGGAAACAGGGTCACCATCAGATTTCTACCCCAGAGACTGTCGTCTCATTATTATTTTTCGGAATTCATGTGAACGACGGTTAACGCAGTAGCTTCCAAAAAGACATTGATGAGAAATAGCTCGACTCAATCATCATCATTCACTCTTTTGATTTGCGCTGCATAATTACCGTTCTAAATGAGTTCTTCGAAGAATCGACGGATTACTCTCAACATTAATTGCGATCACTAGAATTTACCTAGAACACAGAAACGAATAAGCCCACGTTAGTTTTAATCAGAATAGAAAAGGTTACTAAATGAAAAAAAATGATACAGAAAAAGTACATATTTTTCTCAAGGTATAAACTTTTTCAACATGGTTAAAAAAGAAATTCATGAAAACGGGTCAGAATGGTGATTCCCAAGAGCACTCGAGCCGGTAAAATCATTACGTTTTAATCGTAAAAAATATTCAAACAAAAAAAAAAAAAAAAAAGTAGTACCGGCTACCGATTAAGACGAAGAAATTACCATATAATGAATTACCATTTTATGGCAGCTTCATATTTGTATAGATGAGAAAACCGACTTATACGACTTTCGATATACGGCAAAAATGAACGAATACGAAGAGTCGAGATTCACGTGTCCTACACATCATATACAACTTTCTATTAACTATAAAGCGATCCAACTGGGTCACGCGATCGTTTTCCGTACGCTTTTTTTTCCGAGACAAACTCAATTTCGAAGATTACTTCATTGCGTCATTTGGAATCATTTGTATCGCATGTCGCATAAAAGCAGTCGTCAGCAAATAGGTGTACTGGGACAGACATCATAAAAGTAACTTATATATTGCTTTTCCAGGTAAGCTTGGCGCTCCTTTACACCTCGCAACGTGAAAGTTTTCAATGACGACCCATAAGTAGAGAAAAAAAAGGTTAGGATCTATCGATTTCTTGGATTTTCTACATCTAATGAGGGTGGTGCTTATAGTTTCAGTACTTATACGTATGTTTCCGTCCAAGCGTCCTCATCCTACCACACCCTCTGGCCCTTTCACCTTCATAGGTTTGCCACATTCAATAGTTTTGTCCATCTTCTTGTGTTCGACCCCATTTTTCCTCAAACTCTTTCAAATGAAGTCAGTATTTTCGAGCACGTCCTTGGTCTCTCCGACGATCCACGGCTTGACACTGATCACTTGGTTCAGAGCGAGGCTTATTTCAGAAGCTTTGGATTCGACCACTTCTATCTCTCGAGATGTATCTGTCACGAAGAAGAAAGAAAAAACTCGTCAAGTTTTTCTGAACCTCCTAATGTAGGAAGTTTGAAATTCGAAATTTTTTGAAAATCCCAAAGTAGGTCAGAGCCTATGTCCACTTTCCAGTTACAATTTACCGGAAAGGCAGCAAACAATGGAAGTTCTTCCTGAATAAACCCTTATGAAATGAGTTCTTCGTTAAAACCGGCCCGTTTACTCTATTTAAATAGGATCTTCTTGGAGATTATGGGCGAACTGGAGGGTAAAAAGGGAAGATTATGGTATAGAGAAATTTACGGTAGGGGTAGATGGCGAATAAACGGTAAGGCATGAATTTAGGGTTTCTACCAGAATCAGAAAATGAAAATCCGGGACTTTTCAGGATCTACTGAGGATTAAAACAGAATTTTTTCGGAACCTTTTTCCAAAACATTTTTTCCTCTTCACGAGACATTGGAAATCGTATCAATTTTTCCTAAAAAAACTTTTTCATAATTTCCTCATGAAGCTAACAGAAAAATTTTTTGCTGGCTGACCCAGTTAAATTCCGAAGCAATCCGGGTTTCCTGGCCCGACTTTTAAGGCGGGGATCCCGAGGTTTCCCGGAACAGTAGATACCTTATTGATTATACCCAGCGTTGGGCAGCTGGCAGTTATAGTTTAGCAATGAATAAATTGAATTATAAGTTGAAATCTATAATATTATACTTGCTCAATGAACTTGCTGAATATTATATCATACCAATTCATTTTCCAATATTCAGCAAAAAATACTGGTTAAAAATTAAGGCTGATAGCTAGTTGAAGTTCTCATTCATCGAATCCAAATTTTAGACACCGTTTCCAGGAAAGCTGGTCGAATTTAAAAAGATCACACTATTCGGAAATTCGGGCCGGTCAGCGCTAGTACGGGAACGCACGCAAACTACGTGACCCATTTTTACCGACTTTTTACTCCCCTCCCTTAAGTCGAGACAATTCGTAGAATATACTGCCCCCCTGCCACCCACACACTAATTTTCACGTAGTTTTTTTTTTTTTTTTTTTCAATTTGGAATTTTTATTTGTGTGATGTTGGTTGAAAGTTGAAAAAGTCAATTTCGGACATGCCTGCACAATTTTGAAGGCTATATTCAGGAAAAAAGTGGGTTTTCTATTTACGAGATTTGAAAGAAATTTAATTTTACAGCTCTAGAAATGTTGAATTTTCCAGACAATTAGACCACATGACTAAACCATAAAACCCCTCCCCCTTCAGTGACCTGGCGTGGTATTTTGACAAACCCCCTACCCCCTAAAATGGTCACGTAATTTGGGTACCTTCTTTATCGCGCAACTAAAACACGGGATGAGCAGGGCGGGTGGTGCACGGAAAAGCTCTCCTTAAATTGTTCAAAATCAAAAATATAACGCTCTGAAAATTTCCCCCTGCTATATGGCTTACTTCTCGATTCATTTCGGCATTATTTGTAATTCAGGTGGTTCTCAATTTTATCGATTGTAGCGCTCCTAGCAGGTGACCGACCTGAATATCGCTATCCAAGTTTCAGGGGGTGGGATGATCGCAAGGTTGCCAAAGCCTAAAATTAGATCGCCAGAGTGACTCCGTCTACAAAAACTCACTTAAGCGATTCTGTATAAGTCTACCACTTCTCCTGATAGAGTAATAAAGGCTTTGTATCAGTAGAGTGATAGACCTCCAAAATCGCTCAACCGGGTTTCTGTAAACAGGGTCACTTGATAGATTTTCACCTGGACCGTCAGGAATCAAACAGAACCAAAGGGGCCAATCAAAAGATGCCTCGACACAGAGAGGAATCTAAGTGCCATCCAGTCGAAAATTGAAAATTTCATACACGTATATCCAATCTAAAGAACACAAAAGGAACAAGTAGTGCAAAAAACGTCCTCACGGGAGCGCTGTGGTATGTACCACGCAATGGGCAAAGAAACGAGTCTTGAGGCACTCTGTGGTACCGTGAAAACAGAATAAAGTACGAGTTTTTGTTTTTGATGATGATGATGATGATGATGATAATGATGATAATGCCTACTTCAAAGAACGAAAAATAATACAGGGTGTCCACCAAATTTGAAAATTAAAAATATTGGACTTTCATTGGACATTTTGTCGCAAGTCTTCTAATTCAACAAGCCGAAAAAGAAAAGAAAAAAAAAAAAAAAAATTTAATTCTTGATTATTGATTTTTATTGAATATGTATTAAAATTAGAACTTTTATAAAATAAAAATATTCTATCAAAATATATACAATTAAATATTAATAAATTTAAATTAATAATCAATTTAATTTTAGTTATTAATTTTATTATACATAATAACAAAAAATTATTAAAATTTTAATTAAATAATTGATGATTTCGTACACCATTCAATAACTATTAAATATAAAAATAAACTTATGAATTATATAATAAATTTTTCTAATTTAATAATTATTTCTTCAAGAATAATGATTATTTTTTGAACATTATCATTAAATTTATTTTTTTATTTAAATATTCAATTATTTCAATAATAATTCTATTAATTCAAATTTCAAGAATAATTTTTATTATTACAATTCCTATAATAAATTATTCATTTTATATTAAAAAAAGAAAACATTTTTTAGAAATAATAATTTTTACTAATTTAAAAAATTCTATTATTATATAATATTTTTGAAAAAATTTATTATGATATTAATTTATAATATGTTGAATAATTTTAATTCAAAAATTAAATTAAAAAAATTTCATGAAAATATTTTCAATTGAAACATCCACAAATTTAAATTTAATATGAAATATAGGATCATTAATTATATCTATTCAAGTTTATATTGGATTCTTTATTTCAATAATCAATTGATATATTTATTAATTCATGTATAATTTACCCACGATCCTACAATTTCCAGACACCGAATTCGTTGCGGTTAGTATCTCTTTCATGATCGTTAATGTGACAACATATAGGCTAAGTAACAAAAGAATTTTAGTTTCTACAGACTAAGTACAAAATGTGACACAAAAATGTGACATGTCACAACCCGTCCCCGCCCCCAAGCGTGCAGCAAACCAATCATGAAAGAGTATACATTTCAATTCATTAAAACGACCAAGATCATGTGGGTTTCCTCGTGATAATATTGACTCATGACAAGCAAACTTCCTCAAGAGTCTACAAACTATTTCCAAATATACTTTCTTTGTATTGAGAAGATTTTGAAAAATTGAAAAACAGTCTTTCTCCGGATAAGTTTCTGAGACGCTCAGGGTTTTTTGTGACAGGTCACAAATACATCAAATATTGCATAAATAACACTTTGACTCATTTTTTTTTTTTTTGGAAAGCGTCTCCTCATTTCTTCATGAATCCGGGCCTTCTAAGAATTCTGACCCGGAGGAAAAGTATTTAACAAAGTCTACCAAGAATATCCATCACAGCTTCCAAAAGGAAACCTCGAATGATCTGGAATACGAATATATTATTAGACTGTGCACATCGCGGTAAACATCAATACAGATTACGATCTCAGCTCAAAATCTTACGCGGATTCGATTCATTTTCGCCCTAAACTCAACAAGACGAGGTAAAGGAAAAATGGCTAATGATTGTACCGTGAAAAAGTCGGTAGAATCGACCGAGATGAAAAATTTGTAGAAAATCGAAAAGGAGGACTGTCTTAGGTATCGTTCGGTATTGTAAACGAAAATCTAGTTTTTTTTCTTCTTCTTTGTTCCGTTAGACAACAAAAAATTCTACTTTATACAAGGTGAACGAGCGACGAAGTCAACTTTTTATTTCTTCACCCGGTGTCGTACAACTGTATCAACAACGACACACCATTATCAACGTTATTAAACACTACCGGTGTGCCGGGTACAATATTCGTCTTTCTTATCTTCACCTCGTGGATGTCGTCCGCTAAAATTGTGTCAGAAACTAGGTGAACTGACGAGCGGATACTCTTCCAGCGGCGTCCTATCACTTTATTGGCTCAAGTTCAACAGTGAAACTACCGCACCGCACACACGATAATATACAAAATGTAGAATTCGAAAACTGTATGTACGCTAATTGTTTTTCCAAACTGACGTTTTCGTTTTCCTGTGTATAACTTGTCCGCACATCCTTTGGCTGGTATATAATTAATTGCTGCAACGCAACCTCGGCTGTATAAACGTCACAAAAGACTTTTTTAGAACATCGTATCGTACGTAATAAGTGTGTACAGAGACTTAGGGTTTGCCGGTAAATATACAATTGTACCGGCGCGGCGCTCCGATCTACATAATGAATTGAACGCGGTAAAGGCGTATTGTAGTAACCTCGGGTGAATTAATTTGTCAGACAATGGAGAACCTATATAGTGGCTAATTCCGTATCGAAATTATTCATCGTACCCCGCAATAATGTACACGTCACAATAGCTCGGAAAATATACCCCCATCGCGTTCTGTATTTAACTGCTTATAGAAACAAACAAAGATCTTGAAAAGACCTTCGAGGCGCACTTCAAATATTTACTCTTGCAGAATAAGAGAAGAGATACAATACAAACATCGTTTTCTGACATGACGAAATGCCGGTCGACTCTGGCAATGCTGACGAACGTATTGAGCAATTTGAAAGTGTTACAGAATTCACGAATTGAAAAAAATAGAATACTCTGATACCTGTTTCTCTGATGAATGTTGAAGCCACCTGCGGAAGCACGAGCCTAATTTCTATTTAGAATTCACTCTCGACGCACCAAAATTAGCCACGCACTGACTAAATCGCTAAACGAGATTTCACGAAAAAACACTAGTAGATCACGACCGAGAAAGTACGAAAATGAACACTCCGCGTGTGTACGGAATAATTATCAATTATTTTGATTTTTTTTTTTTTTTCTCCAAAGTTAAAAAGTTTCAAATATTATATACGGCGCGAAACACGCAACTTCCGACCTTCGTCCAGTAGATTATTCTAAACACACAGCCAGACGTACGTACGTACGAGCTCGAACTCACCTAACGCAATACAATACACCTGTACACGTTGTACTACGCGGGTACCTGATCTCGCATATACCCGCACCAAGAGTCCGCAACGTGAAGAATTGCCGTCGCACTCGGTTGTGGCGCTGTAGATTACTCGCGCTTTGTCAAGTATTTCGTGAGAAAAAGAAGTGATATAAAGTCGTTTGAAAGAACGTCGCGTACGACAGCGAGCTCGATAAAGACAATTAGCATATTATTATTACGATACATTCAGTGCTGCCAACGTACAAACGTCGATATTCGACGTCAATTGAAAATACTCGTTTACGCTAATTACAACTGCTCGCACACAATTGTTAGTTCGGTTCGTCGACAGCGACAAAGCGTCGGCTTATTGCGTGATCGTAAGCGCAAATTGTTTTATAAATACTATATCTTCGACGGAGTATCATAGGAAATTCATTCCACGCATAAGATAGAGATTGAAAGCGAACTTTCCTGTGGTTGTTATACAAATTGATGTCGTTCCAAAGGTACGTAATCCTGTGCGGTGCAAACGAACGAATATATATTCGCAAATTATTGCATATCTTTCAATTATCAGCTTTAAAATATTATATGCATAGGGCATTTTGTTTTAATCCTGAACTCAGTTTTTGAAATAGAAGCTCTTTCATAGGAGTTACTTGGAAAATTATTCGGTCTCCGCCGTCCTACCGGCAAATTGTGGTAGCCGGAGGGCAGGGACGATTTGGGAAAATGTACTGGAGACTTACTTGGAAACACGGAGTCTCTAACGGATCAAACGACGACATACTCAAAGGAGTAAAACAGACGGAGTAATTTAATTAAAGCCACAGAAATACAAAATACACCGGAGCGCTTTCGATTAAAGAACCATTGTCAACGGGTGACATGAAAGCAACTGAACCAACACCGGCCGGCAACAAATACTACCGAGGAAATCATGACTGAACTAGCGAGTCATCACAATGTGAATCATACTCATAAACCAGTTCAATCAACCCCTCATCAGGTATTTACCTGTTGAGCACATTTAGGTTGTCGTTATTCAGATGGCGAATAATTTCAATATGTTCTAACGCGGTACGTTTGAGAACCGAGGACTCTCTATGGAGGAGGGACTCGGATCCCTCTTTGAAACTATGGCCAGTGGTAATAAGATGGTCCGCAAATGCCGAATCACACAATTTCTTCTTTTCCCACGCCTTCCTATGCTCATTTTTCTAATTTTGAGCTGACGTCCAGTCTCACCTATGTAGATTCCATTACAGTCATTACACTCCATTTTGTAAACCCCACTTCTTTCGACCAGTGGGATGGGGTCCTTTAGATTAACGAACAGACTTTTTACAGTGTTAAGATTGTAATACACTGGGTGAAACCCAAATGGGCGGAGGACACGACCTAACTGGGAAGAGAATTTTCCCAAAAAGGGGAGCCTAATCCAACGTTTTCTGCTATTTGACGCCGGATTGCGAGGGAGGGACGTAGTGGAATCAAGGCTTTTCCGAGTCAATTTTCTATGGATTATCAAGTCAATATCTAAGCTGACCTCATTCACCCTGGCCAAGTGCTTTATAGTCAAAAGCTCCTGTTGAAAAGCGAGGTGACCCAATGGAATACTAGTCAACCGGTGGGTATAACTATTAAAACCGGCAATTATGTGGGCAACAGGGCAAAAAGATCTGCCGTGGACAGTAATATCGGTCGAGGTATCTTTTCTATATATGGCGAATTCATGGACACCTTCTCTATTAGAGATAGTAAGGTCCAAAAAATTTATAGATGAAACGCCTACTTCCAACGTGAATTTGATGCAAGGGTACAAACTATTGAGATACCTAAGAAACTCCAAAAGGAGATCTCGGTGACCGGTCCACATGCACAACACATCATCAACATACCTGTGCCAATAATGTATATGACCCAAAAGCCCCTGACCAGAGGAAAAAAGATCGAGCTCAAATTTAGAAATGAAAACCTCCGAAATGAGGGAACCCAGAGGAGAGCCAATAGGGATACCTACCTCCTCTGGAAATTCGAAAAATTTCCCTTCAAATTGGCCAAAATTGGGAGACCAACAAATATTGAGTAAATTGAAAAATTCTGCCAGTTCTTCGTGACAGATATTAGATTGGACCAAGAGGTCTCCCATATGCTGCCTGGCAGTAGCTCTAGGGATACTCGGAAATAAGCCGACTACGTGAAAAGAGCGTAGGGTAGAATCAGGCGGAAGAATGTCATCTTTAAACTTATCGGACCCCAAAAATCGAATGCCTCCGCTGTCCAGGAAGTGAGTACTGATGGCAGCGTTATCCAACAATTTTTACCGCGGATTATGAATTGTAGTAATGTTGAGTTTGAGAGTGATGAGTTGAATCTCTTGGAAAAGGGCTTAAAATTCGGGTTACCCCCTCTTAATAATGCTGACACTTTGGCCAATGTCGTTGCGGACCTCGAAATAAAAATTGGGCCTGGGGTCAAAACTCAGAAAGCTTGTGCTGCCTTTGTTCGTCATACCCCCCCCCCCCCCTCATCCCTCGGATAAATGATCTTGCTTTGGAGGTGATTAAGAGGATTAAGAGGAAGGTCTGGGAGGAGGGCTTAACCATTACTAAGGCTGATAAAGGGAATGCCATTGTAGTTATGGAGAAGTCCTCTTATGTCTCCAAGGTCTACGACGTTTTCGACCAGTGTGGCGCCAAGGTAAATGTGGATTTGAACTTTCCATATGACTTTAATGAAGTTAGACGTGTTATACACAATAGCGAATTTATTATCGAAACCCCTTCGCTTAAAAGATTTCTCCTTGAGCCCAACCCTGTGCCGCCTTTATTGTACGGGCTGCCTAAGGTTCATAAGAAGAATAAGAATGACACTCCGATGTGGTCGGTCGTTTCCTTTGTGTCTTCCCCCACGTACATCATGGCAAAATTTTTGGACCGCTGGTTTACATCTAGAGTAGAATTTGAGTCATCCTACTCTGTGAAGAATTTGGTCTCTCTGGCTGATAAGCTTAAAGATGATATTCTTCCGCCTGGTTCTACCCTATGCTCTTTTGACGTGGTCGGCTTATTTCCGAGTATCCCTAGAGTTACTGCCATGCAGCATATGGGAGACCTCTTGGTCCAATCTAATATCTGTCACGAAGAACTGGCAGAATTTTTCAATTTACTCAATACATATTTGTTGGTCTCCCAATTTTTGCCAATTTGAAGGGAAATTTTTCGAATTTCCAGAGGAGGTAGGTATCCCTATTGGCTCTCCTCTGGGTTCCCTCATTTCGGAGGTTTTCATGTCTAAATTTGAGCTCGATCTTTTTTCCTCTGGTCAGGGGCTTTTGGGTCATATACATTATTGGCACAGGTATGTTGATGATGTGTTGTGCATGTGGACCAGTCACCGAGATCTCCTTTTGGAGTTTCTTAGGTATCTCAACAATTTGTATCCTTCCATCAAATTCACGTTGGAAGTAGGCGGTTCATCTATAAATTTTTTGGACCTTACTATCTCTAATAGAGAAGGTGTCCATGAATTCGCCATATATAGAAAAGATACCTCGACCGATATTACTGTCCACGGCAGATCTTTTTGCCCTGTTGCCCACATAATTGCCGGTTTTAATAGTTATATCCACCGGTTGACTAGTATTCCATTGGGTCACCTCGCTTTTCAACAGGAGCTTTTGACTATAAAGCACTTGGCCAGAGTGAATGAGGTCAGCTTAGATATTGACTTGATGGTCCATAGAAAATTGACTCGGAAAAGCCTTGATTCCATTACCTCCCTCCCCCGCAATCCGGCGTCAAATAGTAGAAAACGTTGGATTAGGCTCCCCTTTTAGGGAAAATTCTCTTCCCAGTTAGGTCGTGTCCTCCACCCATAAACATTTTTTATCCTTAATACTACAATTACCATTAGCATTACTACATTGCTTACGTTTAAAATTAATTACCTTAGTAATAAATTCCCTGGAGTAACCATTACTAGCCAGCACTTGCCCTAATCCTGCCTTAAGCTCATTGTGAAATCTCGAATCACTGATCTTGAGCCAACATTCTTTTAAATTGACAGCCGTATTAAATTTAACATGATAGGGTTGGTTGCAAAGCTTATGAATATTTCTACCTGCGTAGGTAGACTTTTTATAATGCCTGCATACAATCTTATTATTATCGTCATCCTTAATTATAGTAATATCTAAGAAATTCATTTTCTGGTAGTCCTACTCGTAAGTTTGTTTTTTTAAGGAGTGCGGGCAAAACCAAAGTGTTTCTGTTTTTGTTTTTGAAGGGCACTTGGATCTGAAAAAAGTAGATTGTGACGTCACAAGGCTGACCTATGACATCATCAAATTGTGACGTCCCAGGCTCGAACTTTGGAGCTTTACATAATTACAAGGGGAACTTGGAAAAAACTTATCTATGACGTCATCAGATTGTGACGTCCCAGGCCCGGACTTTGGAGCTGTACATAATACAAGGGATGAACCATCGTTACCTGACGAACACAGACTTTCAAATTTTTACATTCTCAGTCTCACCATGGCTTCTAAAGAATTCAAATCTAGACTCTGATTTTGGTCCTTGTTTTGGGCGTTCTTTTCTTCAAGCTGTCTCTCTACATCCTTTCATTTTACAAAAGTGTTTGTGTGCATCTTCGTCGAAAGAACAGAAGTCGAAGAAATTTATTTTCTTGACAGATCTCTGATGATAAATCGGGATCATCTCTATCGCGAGTTGAATATGTTTCGTCAAAGTCTGAAACTTCTATAAGGAATGAACCCTCTAAAGAGATGACCGAGTCTTCGTTGACAAGAAAAAATATTTAATCGAATAATTCACCATGTGATGCTGTCAGCACCTCAAACGAAGAAACAATGACGAGGTTATACAATAGAATAGACAAATTCTCTGTAGTCAACACGTCTGTTAGCCCAGCGGTATAAATAGCGGACGCAGCGAAAATAATATTGAATAATAATAATAATAACTTCGTCATCGTGTGTAGAAAAAATGCACTTTATTTAAATAGATAGCCTCAAGCGAGCTCGAGATAGGCAAGCATTAGGCCTACCTGAATTAATCTTGCCGTTGCACATGATATAGTCGAGCAACGGGAGGTACAAATTCGTACGAAGTAAAAAAATGATTACACGAGCGATGCTGCCGCATTTTTTTGGCATCCAAGAAGATGCTTTTCAATATTTCTGAAGCAGGAATTCTAGTAATTGTTCGAAAATGACAATAACGAAACCATTATTGTCTTAATTAGTAGATTATTCGTTTTTTCTCCGTGGTGTCGTGGAAGGCTAAACTCCAAGCTGTAAAAGTTTCTCAATTCCGAGCTCTGGATAGAGAGGAAGCGGGGGGGGGGGGGAGAATATATTTTTGAATTCTGAGTCCTAAAGGAATAACCTACTTTGAAGATTTGAGAATTTTTTGTTTTTCGACACAATAAATTCTGATAAATCGCGCAGAGTAAGATTGAGACTCTCTGAAGATGTGACGACTCTTCGCGAAAGAAGACTCGCTCGAAGTTTTGAGCTTTGAGGTCATTTTCGTGATCTTAAATTTAGGATTGGAGATTCCAAATTTTATTTGCAATAGTGTTTATTTCACAACTTTGTTTATGGTTTTCTCCCGCCGTTTGTTGTTCAGCATTTCCGTGATTTTAACCCAAGTAAAATTTTTAGTTATCTGACCGAAACACGTTGAGAAGTAAATTTTGTAAGCGTGGAATTAGCCGAAAGTTGTTTTGTTGAATTGGAGTAATAGTTCAAATAATTTCTAATATTTGATTCTGTAAAATTAATCTATTATTAAATTTAATTAGAATTATTTTCAAAGAAATTTTATAATTAAATCCCAGATTAATTTTAATAATAAATAATATTTTATGATCATTAATTTTAAATATAATTATTAAAGGAATAGTAATTATTAATTTAATATTAAAAAAGATAAAAAATAATCATAATAATATAAGTAAAATAGAAAAATTAATTTTAAACTCCTATTGATAATACATAATGAAAATGTAAAATTATTAATTATCAAAAAATAATACGGTAAGAATTTTAGTTATACTATTTAATAGTAAATTTTTATTTTTGCGCTCTTTCTAAAAATAATTCATTATTAAATTTTAATTATAACATTTTTAATTTGTTACCTTGATGTTGAATTAATAAAATTATATTGAAAGAATTCATATAATTTAATCTATTTGATTAAAATTTTAGTACATGATTTGAGTTCAGATCGATGTAAATTAGACTGGATTTAATCTTCATTATAATTTCACATCATTGTATGAAAGGATTAAATATTCGTGGCTCAAAAGTTGGAATTTTTTCAAGTCCTCCTTTTAACAGGGAAACTGTTTTAATTGGGGGTTTTTCGGAAAAATGCCCGGCGTTCGCCGTCCGGCAACCTTAAGGTCGTATAATATTATATAGCTTCGATATCGACATTTTGCCAAGTCCTCCTCCTATCATAAGTAGCTCTAAAGTTCGGGCCTATGACGTCACAATTTGATGACGTCATAAGTCAGCCTTGTGAAGTCACAATCTGATATCGTCATGGTACGTCAACATTTTTTAGATTTCGCTTGCACCATAAAACAGGTTACCACTCGTTCAACTCCGGTTTTTTGAGTCACCTTTCTATGGCTCGAGAGTCGGAATTTTTCCAAGTCCAAATTCTTTATTAGGGTAGGTAAATTTTCGCCAGACACCTTAATGGCGCATGGCGAACGGAAAATGAATCAAAAAAAGAACAAAGGACGGGTACCTCGTTAAAATTTCGACTCTCGAGAGCTGGAATAATTAAAGAGTTTAAGCAAGTTGACGCCAACTGGAGTTAATAAGAATTTTTTTCAAGAGATAAAGGACCCTAACAAAAATTTGGCCCCCGGGCCCAATAAGGGTAGATCCGGCCGGGCCCAATAAGGGTAAATCCGGCCCTGCGCAACATATTTAATCAAATTAACCGATGTTCTTCTCTTCAGGCCATTGATACAAACCAATTATGAAAAAAAAAAGAAAAAAAAACGAATTCACAGTAATTCAGGCGTATACGATACACGGCAATTATTTTGCATCTTGAAAACTTTATTTCTTATCAAAATTTTCTGGCGTTCTTCGAATGCCAAGGTGATTCCAATGATTAATACGATTGCCAAATAGAATTTTATTCTCAATAGTATTTGTAATAGCTCGACTATAGATATTAACTCATGGAAATTAGGGTAGATAAATCACGTTCGGCGCAAGTCAAATGTTTGAATCACGAGGTGCTATATTTCGAAGAGGGGATAAAAAATTTTGTGCAGTATCGTGGTTCGGTAGTAGAGTGATGATTGCTTAAAACGTGTATTACCAAAGTTACCACGCCGGTTTCGAGACAAATTGACTAGATTTTCTTCCACCCAGTATCGGTTACGTGCGAATTTTCTTTCAATTAACACCAAAAACTTTGGCTTAATAATCACGTGCGCAATAATCGGTCCTTCAATCGTCGTTGACCTTGAGTTATGCATTGTATTCTTCGGGATTTCTCAAAATTTTTATTCAAGCTACAACTTTACGTCTGACATTGAAAGAGTTTATGAAAACTTCACGCAAATAAATCGGTAAGATGTTCCAAATTTTTGCAGAAAATTCTTTAATTCTCAAAACAAAACTTTTCTTACGAGTGAATTTTATTAAAATCTGTAAAAATATAGTTAATATAAATACCCTTGAAATTTATGCGCGTTTTAGTCCCCAAACATTGCTTTACTCTATATCAAACACCCAAAAAAAAAGTATACGACTCTAGAGTATTTAGAAGACGTTATTTAATTATGAAATATAGGGCAAAAACACGCACACTAAGCGCGGTAATAACAAAAAGCTTTCATAATTTACATCCACATTTCAAGATTATAAACGTCAACTTGCCGGCAACGCGTGTAAACTCAGTCCAGATATACGGAGTAATTTTGTATATTCGCGGTTAAAATTATACTCGTCCAAGGTCAGCCGCGTGTATATTTAATGACATGAGGTTGGTGGTTGACGGAAAAGCTGGAAATGACTTATTGATGAATAGAATAATCGATTGACGGCTATACCATGCAATACTCGTCGAGGATCGTCCGTATACTGACGCGAAACAAAAAAGGAAATCTACGCTAGATTGCCTTACAAACATTTTATATTAATATAATAAGCGTACGAAATTAAGCTTGACCGGAATTTAATTATCAAGGACGGACCTCATCTAGACACTGTGCATGATGGTCACGCAGAAAAAAAAAAAAACAGGGCAGTGCACGCTGTCCGCATCCAAATTGTGAAGAAACGCGAAATTCTTATAATTGAATAATACCTGCTCGGAATTTCCCAATATTATAATTCTTCAAATATTTACGTCCAAAATTTGACTGCGTATAAGAATTATCAATTTAACGCACGGGCGGATGGTTTTTGAGAATGCGGTCCCCGGCTAGTCAACCATGACCTTCCTAAAAAGAGATGCGCTGCTGTAGGTGTGAGATCGAGCAAGAATAATGAGAGCGCCAATTAGTGCACTAATTGCACTTCTTTCAGCTAGCCCTCTTCCAAGAATATACAGATCGTTTCATTAACCCTTGTACGTATAGTCGTTCTCGTGAAATTATGTGCTACGCGATTAAAAAGTGTAAAATCTTGTTCGCTTGACGAAGCTCATATTTATACATACAGAAGCACACGAAACTAATGTATACATATAATATAAAGAAAGGTGATACACATTCTTGGGAGTACGATGCAGTGTCGAGTATACTTGATGATGAAGAAAAAAAGTGGTTCCGAAGCGATGATAGTTGTTATAGTGTTTGCGAGTAACATACTGAAACGTTCCAACTAGGAAAATCAAGATAGGATTCAAAAACAGGATTTTAGTTTCCATATTTCCTAATGGAAATTTTGAATAGAGACAGAAAATTCGTATATTTGCGAGCAAATTTTCGTCTGGTAGTCGATGGAATGTAACTTAGAAGGAACAAGTTACAAAAAGAAAAACTGGAAAGAACTCACAATAATGATAATACGTCAATTTCAACCAAACCAAAACTGGTATCTTTATTGTGAGTTGATCAATTAAGACACGGGTTTTGTTTATAATTTTGAAAATATGCTATACAAATCTTGGCTGGGCCTCAAGTAGCAACTATTGAGCACGAAGAAAACTCTTCCGCAACAATGAAGCAATGAGAATCGCGAAGGCTATCCCCTAAATAAAACTGGCTGAAAATTCACTTCTTTCAAAGTCTTGGTTGAAATTGCGTCGATATATTGGCGTGTTTCATACCTTTAATTTAAAGTCAACGGAAAATGGGTGATTCCGGCGAACTTTTCGGCTGGAAAAACGTTCGATTCCCGATCAGCTCCATGGAACTAATGCGGAAACATGGGCGGAAAGTTCTTTCCGCTGGCTCGAATTCTTCTCTTTTCTCTTTTGCACTCTCTTTTGTTTCCTCCTTCTCCTCTCGGATTCTTGTGTTCTACAGTCTGTCTGCACTCTTCTTTGTACATTTGAATTCTGAAATGATTGTTACCGGGATTTGAACTAAGGTCTCTTGAACTTTTTGGCTGGGAAAACATTCAATTCCCGATCAGCTGTGGAACTGGTGCGGGAACATGGGCAGAAAGTACTTTCCGCTCGCTCGAGTTGTTCTCTCTTCTCTTTTGCACTTTCTTTTCAGTCCTCCCTCTCCACCCGGATTCTTGTGTTACACAGTCTGTCTGCACTCATCTTTGTATATCTGAATTCTGAATTGATCGTTATTGGGGTTTGAACTCAGGTCCCCTGAACTTTTTGGCTGGGAAAACATTCAATTCCCGATCAGCTGTGAAACTGGTGCGGAAACATGGCTGGCTGTACTTTCTGGTCACTCGAGTTCTTCTCTCTTCTCTTTAGCACTCTCTTTTGTTTCCTCCCTCTCCTCTGGGAATCTTGTATTCCACTGTCTGTCTGCACTCTTCTTTGTACATCTGACTTCATCGTTACCAGGATTTGAACTCAGGTCTCTTGACCTTTTTTGCCAGGGAAGAGATTCAATTCCCGATCAGCTGTGGAACTGGTGCAGGAACATGGGCAGAAAGTACTTTCCGCTCGCTGGAGTTCTTCTTTCTTCTCTTTGGAACTCTCTTTCGTTTCCTCCATCTCCTCCCGGATTCTCGTGTTCCACAGTCTGTCTGCACTCTTCTTTGTACATCTGAATTCTGAATTGATCGTTACCGGGGTTTGAACTCAGGTTTCCTGAACTTTTTGGCTGGGAAACGTTCAATTCCCGATCAGCTGTGGAACTAATGCGGAAACATGGGCAGAAAGTACTTTCAGCTCGCTCAAGTTCTTCTCTCTTCTCTTTTGCACTATCTTTCGCTTCCTCCCTCTACTCTCGAATTCTCGTGTTCCACTGTCTGTCTGCACTGTTCTTTTTACATCTGACTTGATCGCTATCGTTATTTGAACTCAGGTCTTTTGATTGGAAAGTCGTGACTTTAACCACTCGACTGCTGGAGCTGCAACCATCACGGAATTGCTGCAGAGCTGAGAGGAGTGAAACACAGCTCGGTAGAGACACCAATGAGACCATACAGGTACTGGTGGAATAACACGCTATAGGACTTCCAGTGCGGGGTGAAGAAACTCAGTAGAAAGATTCAGAGGTGCACAAACCCAACCACTAAGAAGGAAATGTAACAGAGAAGAAACGCTTAAGAAAATGTACTGAGACTACATAAGACAGTGCGAAGGGAGAGCCTTGGAAGGAGTTCATCAACAAAGACCGGCCATGGGTGGTTACAAGGGTGGCAGCTTTGACGGAGTCCCTGTCATCCAGAAATCAAATGGAACACTGACGGCAAGTGACCAAGAGGCAAGCATTGAACTGTGCAGGCAGAAGTTCCCTGACTGACTGAGGATGCGGGTACTCTCCTCCACCTTCACTACCACCAGAAGTGAACTGTTGCTAGTCCAGTTACAGCTGAAGGCTAGACAGAGTAACCGCTCGAGTCCACGGATTAATGACATAGGCTATAAAGCCCTGAAGGTCCTGAACAAATGCCATACGGACCTGTTCCCCACACTGTACAACGCTTGTCTGGCGTAGCATATCCCTAGAGAAGTGGAAGGAGGGCAGACTGGTACTGTTGCTAAAAAGTAACAATTTAAATCAACAATGAAATCGACTCGAGATCGATATAGATTCAAGATGAATTCAAAGTCGACCGACGTACAGAGAACGACAAATCAACTTGAAACCTACGCAGCGGAGCAGTCGATTTTGGGATGATAGAAATTTGGAGAAGTCGACTCAAAATTGACCTGAAATCGAAGGGACAAATATGCAAATTGAGTCGATATCTGTTGACCCCATACCGATCTGAACCTGATATCAACGTCGACGCAAGGTCGACTCTACAATTTTGTCAAGGACTTTGAAAAAAGAAATTCTTGGTCGATTCGGCTCATTGGGGGTTCCTGCTCCTTTCCAATAGAGTATGTTGTGATTTAGTTTCATTCTTGAAGTTCTACTCTTTTTATAAAATTCATTTCATGATTTTGACTACATCAAAGAGTGAGATTTGAGATTAAGCCATTAACAACGTTGTCCCGAGGAAGAATAAAAAAATTAGCCACAAGGCAGCGAGGAACCCACGATCTTCCCCGGATTTAGTCATCTGTCATGAATTATTTCTCTCTCCTTTCAAGGTACATGAAATTTCTCAAAGTCCTTGAAATACCCGTTCTCTATGACACGAGAGTCTATAGGACTATCGTAATTTTCCTTTAGGTCGTCTCGCTATAGGGATTTGAACCGAAAATCACTCTCTTATGAGGTCATAGTCTCCTGCCAACTTTTTCTTGTTTTTAGGAATTCCAAGTTATGTCCTGCCTTTATACTCGCCCATCCTTTATCTCCTTCTAACCACTGAAGTACGTTGATGACGTCACGCCGTTATTCAACTTACAATTTTTCTCGAAAGTCTATTACCCAGCTTAAATTAAGTTCTTGACGTAAAACAGAGTCTTAACTTGATAGGTCTCAGCCTAAAATCCTCCTCTTAGTCTAGCGTATGAAAGTTCTAGCCTAGATTCTAAGTCCAGAGGAGAAATTCAGTTCAACTCTTCATAGATATAGAGTTTGAAGCTTAATTTTCCTCTAGACCCACTTCTACTTAGGTTCATCAAAGGTAATCTTCTGTAACGGATCAAAGCTCGAAATTTTTTCAAGTGCCTGAATCAGGTCAAGGCAATTAATAACGTCAAGCGAAGGTCAGACACGGGCACTTTCCAAGAATGTAACCTAGTCAGAGCATAGGGAGTTTTAGCCTAAAAAACTTCACTAAGCCTGGCTTGAGGTTTAGTCCGAGACTCTGAGCTCGTTTAAGACTCCATAATTTTAGCTTGGTTTATCTAATATATAAAGCAGAAAGTTTGTCCGTCCGTCCGTCCGTCCTCCTGTCCGTTTATAACTCGAGAACTACTGGGCCGATCGCTTTCAAACTTTCAGGATATATTGTCCTCATCCCAGAGCAGCACATAGACTCATAAAAATAAAAATTTGACGGGGAGGTGCTGAGTAATTTCAAAAAAGGGCGAAAACAATGACTTTTTTCAATATAAAAAAACGTGGTGGTGTAGCTTGCCATCGAACGCGTTGTTCCAACGTTACCGTTCAAACGCGTTGAGCGGCGCAGTTATAAAAATTAAGTTATGGTGATAAATCGAGTTTTACTCATTTTTATGAAAAATTGAAGAGAACAAAAATTGTTGCCCCTTTAATTTCCTTTCGAATGAGCCCAATTCCAGATTTTTAGGAGGAAATTTTGGAACTATTGGTATTTTGACTGATGCGTATTCAAGATCATTGTGTTTACAGAGAGAGAGCATTTAAACCGGTTGCTCTGGATGAATCTACAGAGACTATTCGAGTTTTACGTATCCAATTTTCGATTTTGAAAGGAGACGTTTATGTAAAATAATTTCTTGAAAATTTGCTCTTCTTTTGTGACGAGTAACTATACATTAGGTAAATATCGTCGTCAGAGTTTGAAACTACCTAAGAAAAGGTACTGGGTTCGAGAAAGAATTAAGAAAATTACATCCGGTTTCTCATATAGGAAACGACTGAGTTCGTCTCATGCCTCTACACAGACTGATGTAATGCTTCGGGGATATGGCAGGCTTTTTACCTACTGTCCATCTATTTCCTTAATCATTGCGACGGTTCATGAATTAGTCCGTTTTTTGCTGCAATACAGCCCTTACCTGTCAACTCAGCTCTTACCGTTAAAATCGAAATATTTACAAAACACTGATATCTACTCAACACACAGCTGGCGGTCAGGCGCGCCGGAGGCGCGCTGCCAACCGCTAGTAATTTATAACTTGAAATTTTTACACTTCTACAGAGGTCCAAGTTACTTTCTAGAGAGGGTTGGAGCTCAAAATTTTTCCAAGTCCCTAAATAAGGTCAACTATATTGATGACGTCGGAAGAACTGATGTAGAATGGCGCCAATTCCTCCAGTTCGTCAAAAATTTCAATATAATTCTCCATGTTCCCGTGCATAGTATTATCTCCAGGAAGAAACAAAATGTTGACCTTGAAGATTGAATAATGCTCCACGGATGAAACAAAATCTTGGTAATTTGTGGAAATGAGTGCCTTTGTGGTCTCACCTCTCACGTTTTACTTGAAATTGCTTTCTTATTTTACTGAAAAACTTTGGTATAAATCAGTAACTAAAAAGTCCAAGGGCAATCTCTAGAAGACGACACTAGTTAGAAGTAGGATTTCCCAGGAATTTTAGGTGGCACCTTCCAATTTTCAAGTACATTATTTCGAGCTCTAGTTTGAACCAAAGTTTGTCGATTTAGTTAATACAGATTATCTTTAGTAACCAAATTTATACTCAGGGATTCAACACACTTCAGTGCAAAGTTTCTTAGAATGTACTTTTAAAATATACAACACAACGTCTAAATAAATTCTCCAACACAAGTTGGAACCCACTTGCCTTGAACGTATGAAACAAAATATCACCGATAGCATTCAAAAACAAAGAGTTTTTGGATTCCAAAAGTTATCTTTTAAGCGTTTGACCCTTAGCATGGCCATTATAGGCCCTTGACAACAGGCGAAATTTAAGGAGTTTATATTATGTTAGTGTTCTGTGACTATTTAAAGTACATTGGAATGCTACACAGAGCCTTTTTCAGTGGAGTCGCGATGGAATTCCAATAGAGAGGAAAGGAACCTAGAAGGGGAAGAGATACCAAACTCCAAAGGTACCACTGCTACTATGACCTAAGTTTATGAATGAATTGATGATAAAATAGATATTGGAGCAATTATCACCGATTGAACCAAATCGTTCTCCAACCACCGTTTCATTTCTCAGAGACTACACATTACCCTTCAAATAGAAAATAGATTGTGAAACAATCTGAAGCAGTAATTTTCAAGTAGAATTAATTGCCGAATCTGACCACTGTACTCAAACGTATTATTCAGACGTTCAAATAAAACATTCAAAATTTTGCCACAGTTCATAAACAGCGATTGATTTATCGCTTTAGTTCTACTCACCGGGATTACAAGTACATCTTACAGCTCAATCAAGTGCCAGCGCAATTTCAATTATAACGTCCAAACTCTTCGATAATTGTTTGCCCTCATTATGAATTAATCGCAATATTGACCCTTTGTTTACAGCATACAACAAAGTTTGACTGGCTGCGGCGCACCAGATATCTATTCCAGTATCACACATTACTTTGTTCTTTGGCACAGCAAATACTCACAACACAGACGCTCAAATCTTGGGTGAATTACTCACCATTAGGCGGTAAGTATTAACAGCGTATATTTTCGTATAATGGAAACTACCGAGAATGCGAATTAACGCGTGACAAGGAACGCACAAATATGCGGCGTAAAGACCAATATTGTTATTCTATTGAAAAGAGCACAAAAAGGAGGGAAAACTTGGAGCGTTACCATCGCCAAATACTTTCCGATGGTGGCTCAACGTTGAGGTCTCTATATAGTTCTTGCAATACGATAGGAAGGCGACACACATACACACGGTATAAATGTACAGAACATCGCACTGACTACAATACATATATCTATGGATGCAATTAAATGGCTACAATGGGAATTATAACGCGACTTTCATACGTACAAACACTGACCTAACGGAATTGTTACGCATATCTCACAAAGCATGTACATCAAGGTAGATAATTGTATTCGTGGAGACGAGAGCGAACACGTTATTCATTAATCATAAACCAGGTGAACTTTCTTTACCGGACATTCACTGAATTGAAAACTAAATTCGACGTTGGCGTCGAAACGTTGAACTCGTGGTATTTCAATTTGACTGAACGTCCATCCTATAAAAAGTATTTTTAGTCGTATTCAAACACGGAGGGGATGCATATGTACGGTCTGTTTCACCCTTTCAACTTTTTCAAGGTAACATAGGACGATATGAATATGTAATAATTTCCATTCTGATACAGACCAGTGCATGTACGATCGCGTGACCGAAGAAACATTCATATCCTGAGAGAGAAAATGATATAATTAGGCCCTACATTAGTCCGTTTAGCTAGTAGTTGCATTTTTATTGCATAAAGAGGGAGAATCTAATGAGAATCATTCAACCTCGCCTACACTGTACAAATTAGCTCACGAGAACTGGAGACTTTTTTCCTAGATCGACAATATCTTTGGAGCCATATCATAACTTTTGAGAGTTTCAAACGAAATCAATCAATTCTCTGACATTGGCCGTGTGGCACTCAATCCCGCAAACTAGCAATCTTCAAGGTTAACATTTTGTTTTTTCTTGGAGATAATACCATGCACGAGAACATGGAGAATTATATTGAAATTTTTAGCAAAGTAAGGGAACTGACGCCTTTGTAGTCCGACCAAGCGACATTTTGAAATCTCAGTGCAACTATTACCGAGATTTTTTTGTCGCATGCAAACTGGACTAATTTTGAAGCATTTTTGTCCACATTGAAAAGTTTATTTTCAAATTAAGCACTTTAAATTAATTGGAATCTGTAAACTTTGGAATCAATTTTCAGATACAAAACTACTCCAAACAAAAGATAAATTTCCTCCTACGTAATACAATCAGTTACAGTCGCCAAAAGTACCCGTTCTGGTGTTTACAAACCTCTTGACTTGATTGACCCCATAAAAAAAATAATAAAATACAAGAAGCAATCAATAAATAATTTACAGGGTTTGGTGACTAAGAAATTTTGTATTCACAATTAGTACTTCATAATCTGTATTCCCTTTGGTTCTCTTATGAGAGTCAAGATTTGAAGACGGACCGGGCAGCCAACGGCGCTCTACTATTGTGCCCCGATTTTGTTATGTAAACAACAAACAAACACAAGAACGTACATATCGACTCTTCTTTGGGTGTGCTGCAGTAATGTATTGGTTACAAGAAAAAATCAGGAGAGCACTAGCGTCGCGCTGCATTTCTACTGAATGAGGAAAGATCAAAAACAGGAATCGAACTAGGAGGGTATATGAGAGAAAAATGAAAAAATTGAAATAACACTTGAATTAAGCAGATTTGGCTTCCTGGCACCCCATAAAATGATAAGACATGCCCACAAATACATATTCTACAAATTGGATGGGATGCCTCCAATTCAGCTTCATCAAAGAGTTATTCCAAATTATCCATTTTTCTCCCATACACGGCCATAGTTTATGGCCAGTTTAATCAAAGTGTTAATCGTCAATTCAGCGCTAATCCAACCTAAAAACGCTAAAATTGGAGCTTGTGATTTTGAGACTCGGTAAAACAGACCCTTAGAATCCTCTTTGTCCACGGTGATGTCAAAAATAAACTGGATCTTGACATTCAAATTCAATGATGCTGAAGAAAAGTGAAACTTGTTTGACATGAACTTTTCCATAGTAAGAAATTAAGATTGAAACAAAGTGTTTAAGGAACAAAAAAATACATTTTCTGGGAACTACCAGATCCTGATTATGAGATTATCAACGTTGAATTCCTTATTCATTTTTTACTTTTGATTTTTGAATACTAACAAATGATTGAAATTTTCCTCGTGCATTTTCAAGGGAATCAATAAAGTTCTAAGCACCATCACACAACTCACAGAGTTGCTTATTATTGATCACAAAGGTCTATCATCATTTACTGTTATAAGTTAGTGACGTCACGAGAACGAGGCCCATTCAAGTACTTCATTCAAATTCGGCAAAAGCAGCCTTACTATTGAACAAACCACGCGCTCTGTTAGCGATCCTGGCTTATGCCTGGTTTGAATCAAGGCTGCTCAGCTAAGCCAAAGACATAGGCGGCGTAACTTGGAGTTTCCAGTGTTGGTAGCCCTCTGTACAAAGGTGATCATGGTTCAATTTGTATATCTCTAAACAGTTTTTCAATTCTGTTTTCCAATTCAAGTATGAGCTCTAGAAAAAATAGTTTATTACAAAAAATGTTCTTTCAAAAATTCTTTACAACTTTGATTCTCACACTGTTCTTGATTAAACGTCAAATAACTTCAGAAAATTTGTTTGTACTACCGTAACGCATGTGTTTGATCCATAAGAAAAAAATCCATGATCACCTCTATAACTAGCGCTACCTAGTGTACCTACCGCCTATTAGCCGTTAGCCAAGTAATTTTCATTCAAAATTAGCTAGCCGTTAGCCATTCCAACTGGACTGGCAGATTTTACTTCTGAAGTCCGAGGACAGTCAGCGCTGCGGATACAATAGTGAACTATGTATGTGGACAAACATAATTTTCTCATACAATTTATACATATTTAAAAAACGATTTGTTCTTTGATAATAATTTGTAAGACCTTCACAATTAATCCTAGATAGATAGATAAACGCCTTTCTTTCACTGCAACAAGAAAAAAATTCACACTTTGTTGTTTTTCTGCCTACCTTTGGATTTTTAGTACCATTGTCTCAAAGCTAAACTTGATTTCTTTGTCCACATAGTTACGTTTCCAACCACGTGCGCTACTATCGATCTTCAGAAATAAAATCCCTCCCCATTGCTAACGGCTAATATTTTCTCTTCCCCACACTTCACCCTCCACATTGGAGTGGCTCCCTCCCTAACTTTCAGCCGTTAGCTTTTAGCTCTTAGCCGTTAGCCATTTTATATTGGGCCAAAATTAGCTAGCTGTTAGCTAACCAATGAGACTGGGTTAGCCGTTAGCTGATAGCCAAAGCCAATCAATTTGCAGGGTTTGCTAAGTTTTTAGCCAATACAATTGGCTAAGCAGCCCTGGTTTGAATACAGAATACAAATAATTTTTGCATAATCCTTCGGCGGTCATGTTGGTAAGTATTGAACCGAGGACTTGATTAAAACCACCAATTCAGACTTTGCAAGCAACAACAACAAAGATCTTTCAGTTTTGCGGAATTTCCTAAAAATATCTTTTTCTGAAACAGAATTTTTATGCTCATTAAACTTTGTTCTTTGCGTTTTTTCTTTAAATTCAGTATTTATTGAGAAATTTAAGAAAAACTGAAAAACTGTATACTCAAATTGTATATGATCATCCTTTCCTTATCAGTACTTTTTCATATAATTTTACATGGGCGACGCTAGCGCACCTACAATATGCACACTCCAAATAGACCCTTATCCTGTGACGTCACTCGGCAAGTACGTTAGCAGAAACCCTGTCAATTGAGCCAAACGCACTTTCAACTCCCATAAGAAAAACACAGAAAGCTGAGAACATTACGTTATACCTAAATTTAGAAACAGAAATATCTTAGTGATTGAAGTTGTAGGTTCTTATTATAGAAAGTCCCTAGTATTTGGAAATAAACTTCTGATAGCTAAGAAAACACCTAATTTAAATTATCAATCAGAAGCATTGGACCCTGTTCAGCCAAACCCAACCAAGCGACATGATAACAATCCAAAGAAATGTTCCTTTACCAGAAGCAGAGATTCTCCTTTTCCCCAGATCGTTATCATGTCGCTTGGTTGGGTTTGGCCAAAGCCTCCTATAGTTAGAAGCCATGAACGTAGAAAGGCAACACCGCATTCGGCCCACGCATTTACATGTAAAACACCTCTCTCATGAAAAAATCGAGTTGACCCTTATTTAAAGGAAATTTCACAAGCTACAACTTTTGTTCTTTTCGATTTTTTCAAAAACTTAATATTTTCTTAAGAAACAGACGCTCAAAGAGTTTCTCCCCATAAGAGCAATGTAAAAGTCGGCCCACGGTTGTGCAGTTGCCAATTTTACGTTCATGGCTTCTAACTATAGGAGGCTTTGGTTTGGCTAAAAAGGATCCGCTTATCTCGGCTCCCTGTGTCTTTCTTATGGGAGTCGATAGCTGCTAGACGCAATTGACAGGGTTTCTGCTAATTGTAACGCGCTATGACGGCAACAGGATAAAGGTGTATTTGGTAACCTTCGATTTTGACACAAAATATCTTTATTTGAAGATCATAGTCACAACTAACAAAATAGTTTTTCCAGCATGGTTTCGCAGTTAGGGAGGTGGCGCTCATACAAAGGAGGGCGGGGGTAAACCTCGACAATACTAGCAGATTTCAACTCTAAAACAATGTTTTCCTTTCTATTCTGCAATATACCTGATTTATTTCAAACTTCAATAGACCTGTTTTGTACAATATATACGATAATATGAATGTACCTTATTAAATTCGTGTTCGAAACGACCTTCGACGTTAGTAACATCCACAACTTCTACGCTTCCATTCATCACAAATTACGAAACGATTCTCTTTTCTCATGTTCTTCCTGTTGTGTTCGGTTCACAACATACCGCGAGAAACAAGACAGGTCGATCGCATGCCAAGATCGCATGCTACTCGACAGACAGCATCTTAAACGTGTAACAACGTGCAATTCATTTGCAAGCACTTCTTATTCGTGTAAATCGAGCGACAATTTCAATATTATTGGGTACATAACATTCAATAATTCGCTTCAGTTCCAACCTCTCAGATAATGAACGATGAAATTTTCTTATCACTACCAACTTTTTCCAAGAGGTCAAGGTTCTAGTAACGTTAGAGCCTGAATGGTATTCAAAATTACGAATAGAATAAATTATAGAGTGAAGATCGTGCCGCGAATTCGGGACTTTCAACCAACGATGAGGTCATACTGAAAGGATGTACTGTACATGTTAGCAGATTGTGCATCAGGATGCAAAAAGAATTACAATATCCTCTCTCAATCAGCGTTTCACTTCTAACAGAGGTTTCGATTTCGTTAGGATCCGTACGGATTTTCCGCCTCTCAAAGAAACTTCTTGGCCTTTCGCGATAAATTTTCCTACAAGTATCACGTGCCGAAGCAGGGCAAATTGTGAAAAAGCTTGCTGACTCACCTTTGCCATTACGAAGCCAATTGATCACCTTTCGACATCGTCCTGTATGTGGGGCACTATGCACGTATAAGATTAGAAATATAAAAAATAATAGCGCGACGATAAATCACGATAAAAAAGATTTTAAAATAACGAGGAAAACACAGTAATTACACGACGCACAAAATTTTCACAAAAATTCACACGAATTACACGAAACACGATAACGTAGGAAAGGTACGCACAAGCGACAACGACGAGGGAACCACGAACACGTAATACACTAACACAAACGCCAACATCAATGGCGAGCGGATCGATATTCGAGAGTGTGTGGTGGGCTGAATTTTCGCAGCAACGCGAATCACGAGCAGCGGCATCTGGTAATAGTAAATTAACCTACACTCGGGTCGAAAATTACTATGTATATGTATGTGTGTTGTACACAGCAGTGTTTGTTATGATTATGGAATTGTTTTTATTAGGAACCAACACTGGCCGCCACGTGCAGTTGTGCTGTAGTCAAGCTGTAGCTTGCTGTAGCGTGCGACTCTTCGCTAGTCGATGTGTGGTCGTATTGCAGAAAAGAAAATAATACTGAAAATTAATGTTAAAATTACAGTTATCGATGGTTGCGAAGCTTGAGAAATGTAATATCCTATCAATCAATCCAGGCTCGAGGTGAACACTCCGCAAACAATATTACAGCTTATGTAATGACCTGCTGAACTGATAAGCGCTGTAAGTATGCTACACTAAAATATTATGATTCCGTACTTATGTTGTAATGCACTCCTCTTTGTTTACTCGTACACTCATCAGCAGGTCGTTCCGACGTGTTCGCGCTCTGTCTTAAATTTTGCTGAATAGAAAACACTATGAAAGTTGTCGTCAAATCGCCAGAATTACAAGAAGCCATCGATACCTGGATCCGTTACAACAAAGTGAGCAACACTAAGCCTTATAATATTCGTAATTTCTCGCGCTCTTATCACTTCAAATGATTAGGAGAAACAATTTGAAGATGAGCTGCAGGATTTGCTACGAGAGGGCGACGAGAAAAAATTATCTCATGTGTTCCTCAACAGACTAAGTTTTGGAACAGCGGGTCTGCGAGGACGAATGGGATGTGGTTTTGCCTGTATGAACGATGTTGTCGTCATCCAAGCCGCGCAAGGATTGCTCGAGTATACTTGTGAAACTATTACGGACGCCTGCAAACGAGGCATACTTATTGGATACGATGGCAGACACCTTAGTCGCAGGTAATTATCAGGCTTCATCATGTCTATCCTCCGCACAATGAGCTCGACGTTAATTCTGTTTCTAGGTTCGCGGAACTCACAGCAACTATTTTCGCATCCGCCAATTTTGTCGTTTATTTATACTCCGATGTGACTCCTACACCGTTCGTACCCTTCGGTATGAGAGTGGTGAATGCCGCTGTCGGAGTGATGGTTACTGCCTCTCACAACCCTAAGGAGGACAACGGATATAAAGTGTACTGGGAAAATTTCACTCAGGTATCGTACAAAACTTCGTTAGCGTTTTCGAGAATTTGAAGCACGACTTCTGAATCGTATTTTCTTTCGTTATTAGATCATATCACCCGTCGATAAAGGTATAAAAAGTTCGATAGAGAGTAATTTGGAACCGCGAGACACGAGCTGGAATGTCGAACTGATAAATGATAACGATTTGATTCACGATCCGTTGAACATGGTTTTCGAAAAATATACTGAACGTCGAGCAAGTGTAGCGTTCGATCTGGCGATGAATAAAAATTCGACGTATCAGTTTACATATACTGCCATGCACGGTGTGGGTTACAGATACACGGAAGAAATTTTCGCTCGTATAAAATTAAAGGTACTGACCACTAGTTTCAGTTACTATATCCTTAGAAATCTTCATCGGAAAATGACAGTTCGTTTGTGATGATCCTTTTACTCAAGTTGGATAGAGAGTGTTGGAAGAGTGCTTGAATCCAAAGTACAACAGCTTTCTGTTTATATTTATGAAAATTCCAATATCCAGGTGTTCAGATATAGGAACTCCAGCCGAACCTAGTCCAAAGGATTAACAAGCGCTAGCAGACCCTATTGATATTACTTTCAACTAGACTGTTTAGGATATTTGAAATGTCAAATATTTTGAAAGATTATTTTGTTTTTTTTTTTTTTAGACTTTTTGGAAAAGTATGAAAGTTGACTTCAGTTCTTCTCTTTTCGTGAAACCGTATTTTATGGAAATATATATCAGTCTCGCAGAAAAGTAGGAAGATTGCTTTCTTTTTGGAAATTTTCAAAATAAAAATAAATTTCAAGTTGATGATTTTAGTTTAGTCTTCTGATAACTCGCCAAAATAGATAAATTCGTTTCTCTCGTAAAATGACAAGTTCACGTTTCATTTGAAAATATCTTTTTCGAACATAGTATGACCATAAAGGGTGAAGCGGTATTGATTTTTATCTATTTCCTTTCGCTATTATAGTTCTAGTCAAAATTATAGATGTAGAGAAACGTCAAATTGGGTACAACTGTATGTTAGCGTCACGCGTTTATCAGTCTGCAGCATTCTGGTCAGGTTTTTTGGGTAGGAATCTAATTTTATTTTTCTGCTATGATTATTCTTCGATCTGAATTCATCTATTATCCATTTTTATTTTCTGTCAGCTTTCCACTGTATTATGGACCGATAATTTGAAAATATCAGTCCAGTGGTACTAATCGTTTGACCTAAAATAATGCAAGGCTTCATCAAGATGTGATTCTCAGTTTCTTCTCTATGTTAGCGATTATTAATTGTCGTTTCGCAATCGATACCGATAATCGATCGAAAGCTTTCTCATTTATTCAAATTTATTTTTCGCTCATACGCTGAATATTCGAGTTACAATGCACTTATTTTTAATGAATTTGACTTATTTTTTTATGACTTGATTGTTCGCACTTCTTTTATTAATTTTTTAGAATTAATTTGTGTGGTTACCAAGTCACTACTTAGGGAGCTACCCGAACTCAAGCCTTTCATTAACTATGCCTATAGGGCTACGTTAAATAATGCTATTAAAAAAAACAATGGAAGGTGTACAATAATATTTTTGATCGTAAACCAATTTGTTACTATCGAAGATGAATAATCTTGATAATTTCGTCATTATTGATGACCATGACTATTTGTTATTCTTTCCTGTTGGTGATGCAAGAGTTGAATGTCAGAATTCTAATTCACTATTTTCCTAATTTTGAGTTTTGACCGTACATGAATAACAAATGTGGTATTCTTTCGAAGATTTCTGATTGGTACCCTCATCTACTACTTGTCACTTTAATGATCCAGTTTTGGTCTACAAAGCGATGAGATCCTCTAATTTTTCGTAGCTTCGTTGAATTTCCGGTGGATTCTAGAGTACTGATGATGATAAAATTAGAGATTCATGTAATGAAAGAACTGAAGAAACCAAAATGTTAACAACGAGTATCGATATGGAATATTTATCCGCGTGAAACTTCTCATTTCGTAGCAGTTCCAAATCAATTTTCTGACCGCGATTCAATGCTCGCCAACAATTCAATTATTTTCGGGAAAAAGAAAAAAAAAAAAAAAAAAACGATAAATTGAATTTTCAAAATTGTTTGCTTCTATACTTAATAATAAAGTATAGCGAACACCTTATAGAAAAATGAGGACAATGTGAAACATAAGTCTGAAAATTGCTTCATCTCAAAAACTGAGTAATTTTCACTTTTTTTTTTTTTTTTTTTTCAGTCAATTTGTGAGATAAAATACTATGAGGGCCTAATTAACTCGGCCTCATCGCTCTTGTACCCTATAAATAATTTTATCCTCACCTTCAGCAGAGTTTTTACTTGTCACTGAACATTAATAGCCATATCTTCTTGCAGCCATTACTTCCAGTCACCCAACAAAGAGATCCGGATCCAGATTTTCCCACAGTGAAATTTCCTAACCCGGAGGAAGGTAAAAGCGCTCTAGATCTAGCCATACAAACAGCGAATAAAAATGGAACCACGATTATTCTTGCCCACGACCCAGATGCAGATCGGTTTGCTGTCGCTGAAAAACTGAAGTGAGTTTGTATCAATAATAATTAATTATCGAGTCAATTTATTGTTTCTGTGTTCCTGAAATATCTCGAATCTTAGGTCGACCAACAATTGGAAAATCTTTACCGGAAATGAAACTGGAGCGTTAATAGGTTGGTGGCTTTTGTACGTTTACAAGCAGAAAAACCCAGATAAAACAGACCTCTCCGACGTTTATTTCATCGCAAGCACAGTCTCTTCCAAAATACTCCGATCGATTGCGAAATTTGAGAACATGCAGTTTGAAGTATGACCTCCATTCGTTCAGTAACCAACTAAACTGTTGACTTATAATTTTGAAACTTTTTTTTTTTTCCTTCACTCAAGGAGACTTTGACCGGTTTCAAGTGGATGGGTAACAAAGCCTATGATCTTATGAAGCAAGACAAAACTGTCTTATTCGCATTTGAGGAATCTATCGGATTTATGCCCGATATTGAATGCCTGGATAAAGATGGTGTATCAACCTCGTGTCTCGCAGCTGAATTGATCATCTACCTCCATAATAATGGATTGACGTTGTACGAGAAACTGCAAGAGATATATGACCAGTAAGTTCTTCGAAAATTCGTTTAATATTTTCATGACTCTACTCAACGATTAAAAATCTTTTGTAAATAAATAAAATAAGACAGGTTATTTCGAAGAGTATTTTTTGCACTGGATTCAGATACATTTTCACTTTTCCGATAGAAGATTCTGTTATATTGTTATGATCTTATTTAGATGCCATGTATCGATGCGACGTGAAACGTTCCTTCTCGGGCTTTGATACTGCTATCGTTGATCGAAGCTCAAGAACGAACATCACGTCTTACGACGATACACAGCTACTAAACAAGATCATAACAAGAAAACATGATTTTCTACCAATCAACGGAAAACGGTTCTGAATTAAACGCAAAAAATACTTTTAGAAATAACCTATTGATGTAAGAAAGAAATTCAATTGTTGTGTAGAAGGAGTGAAGGACCTATGAAACGAGGAATAGAATGAAAATGAGGAAAATGAAAATTACCTAGTTTAGAAAGTATCTCAACCTTCAATTGAAATCGATGGAAAATTTTAGTTCAGAATATCATATCTACACGTATTGATTCATTTTTTCTGAATTTCAGGTACGGCCAACATCTGTATGCAAGCTCGTACTTCTTCTGTTATCAAAAAGAAACTGTAGAGAAGATTTTTAATCGATTGCGTCAGTGGACTGGAGAAGATAAAACTGTGAGTATGTAATTCATTTACGATGCTCTTCAACTGAATATGTCTTAATCTTCGTTCCAAATATTCTTGGTCAGTATCCTGAAAGCGTCGGTAATGGAAAATTTCGTATTGCTGGAGTACGAGATTTAACCGCTGGTTACGATTCAAATATGCCAGATAACGAACCAATTCTTCCAGTTTCTCGTTCTTCTCAAATGATCACGTTTACCTTCGATAACGGATTTATCTGTACGTTACGCACGAGCGGAACGGAACCCAAGATCAAATATTACAGCGAGCTCATCGCTTCCCCTAGTCAAAAGTAAGATATTCTATAAACGTTCTTAGTAATATTTCTGATGGGGTTTATGCCCTGATTTTGAGAATTTTCCTGAAAGGCCTGACAAACTTCCCTTATTCGAGTATGGAATTCCTTCGTTACAGGGATACAAAAAATTTGCAGCAGCTTCTAGAAAATATGTTGGCGTTGGTGGTAGAAGAATTTCTGCAGCCCGAACTTAATGACTTAGTCCCACAATCAGATTAAAGATTATCTTTTTGCTCAATAAGTTGTAGAATGATCGGTTAAATTAAATGTAATCTTCCTGTTTATTTCTGTGTTCTGTTTTCTTCATTTTTCTCCTCATCTCGTTGGAAGTATTTCCTTACAGGAATAATTTTAGACCGAAAATTTTCTCGGAATTTTGTAGAATCTTTTTGTTTAGCAGAAAGTGTTATTTAAAATTCGGTAGTTTACTTCCCATATTTCAGGCGTCGTGAAATGTGGAAATTGACGAAATAATTTATACCATAGCAAATTTTTGAACCAAATTGAAATTTTCCTCCGGTCTTTCTTCGATAATTGATCTCAGTCGCCTGTGACAGAACAAAGTTTTTGTTGCAAGTTTCAACTTTTCTTCATCTTCTTACTAATTGGGGATCTCACGAATTTTGAAATTCAGCCTCATCTTGCGGGTGAAGGCTTGAGATAATTGTGGATCTTGGAACCTCAGAGATGTTGCACAAAGATGAAAACGAATTACGAAATTGACATTTTTTGGGCTGAAATAACGAAACGAAATGCAGAAACGAAAACGAAAATAATTCCGTTTCAACAGACAATTTTAAAAAAGGAAATACCAAAACGAAATTGGAAATGCCAGAGTGAAATCAATGCATTTTGCACGAAAACGAATAACGAAATTTTTTGGGCTGAAATATGGAAACGAAATTCAGTAGCGAAAACGAAAGTCGGGCGAAAGTAATTTCGTTTTAACAGAAAATTGCAAGATGAAGAAAATAAATACCGATCTCTGGTTAAAATGCATTGATTAAAATCGAAAATAAAAAATGTATGTAAAAATTTCACTAAAAATAATACTAAAAGTATACATAATATAACCTACCTACACAGAATTAATCTTTATTGATACCAAAGGAGAGAAAAAAATTGAATGAAAGCTTATGAACATATTGATCCATCAAAATGATTTTAAAAAGTTGCAATTATAAGATTTTTTCCCCCCTAAGATCACAAACAGTATAACTATAATTAAAATAGGGGCTTACAAGATTATAGGCGCAAACAATTAAAAGCGAGGAATTTATTCTTCATCATTTGCAAATTTGCACATTTCACGCACAGTCAAGGGTCCACATGGTAACAAAGTTCCTGAAAAGCGGTCACATAAATAAGTCGAACCGCCAAATTCTCCTCTCAAAATGACCTTCAATGACGGACACGTAGAAAATAAGTTGTGAATCTGTTTCAGCTTGATAGTGCAAACATACAAGATTGAATAAAGTTGTAGATAAATATTTCTAACCAATACATTGAATAAAAAATGGTACACATTTAAACGTTCTTACTTCTAAAAAGCAGGACAGTCTCAAAAATTTCAATTTCTTCAGTTTCCTGATATAATACTTCATTATTTCGACGTTTATTTCCATCAAGAGGTATGAATCAAAACTTAAACTTTCCAAATGGCATGCTTTTGCTGACATGATTCTCAAAAACTCGTAAACATCCTTCAAAAATGAATAAGAGGGTTTTCAATTAGTTTGATGTCGTATTGCAATATCAGAACACTACAGTTTTAAAAAAGTTTTTACCGGCAGTGAACAAAAAGAAGAGCAATGGAAATATTTTAGCGTTGAAAAGTTGAAATCACCAAGAACAGCATCAAAAACATTAAACTGAACTCTATCCCAGCCAACGCTGATTGATAAATACTCTAGACCTGAAACAAAATGAAAACAAGTATTATAAAGATGGAAAAAAACAATAATAGACTTCAGCAGTTCTTCAGGTACGCAATCAAGTCTTCTTAGCAAACAGGGTACAATACAAAGAACAGCAAGGCATTATCCGCACTGAAAACTTTACTCGTAATGTAATTAGGGAAGAATTAATTTACTTTGCAGTTGATTTAAAGAATGTTTTGTTTTCTGCTGCTCTGAGGAATGGCCATCTTTGTTTTCTGGAGAAAGAGTGGATTTGTTTGTATCACAATCTTCTAAAAAACATGTGAGATACAATTTTTGTATTCCAACCTACAAGATAGAATTAGCAGTCATTAGGAAAATGGAATACAACATTTTGAAATTTTTAAAATAGTTAGTTTCAAATGCGCCTATATTGATTTAAAAAAAAAGAAGAAGAAAAACTCGACTGTGCAACTTGGAAGGATAAACATTAAATCTACTGCGCAGCAGTCATAATGTTGCAGATTTCATTAAGGAAAAGCCATTTTGTTTCATTCTATCATTATTTAGCTGTACACCTCCTGAACATAATAAGTAGTTTCATGAGTGCGAAATAAATGAAAAAAATAAAAATTTGAATCTCAAAGTTGCACAGTATTCTACTTGTAGTAAATCTTCATGATTTTTCATCATACGTGTTCTTCAAATATTCTTTCCAATATCTTGCTATTGAATGGTTCCAAAGAAAGAGATTGTAGAGCGCAACACAGTTTCAAAATGGTGAATATGAATTCTTCAAAATCGTTATCAGAATGTTCAAACATTAACGTTAATTTCCACAATTTTAGAAGCCTACATTCTACTGACAATGAACTTGACTCGGCTCCAGCACCTGGAAAGCTGTTGTCCTTGACTTTGCTGCTTGAATGACTGTCACTAAGTTCATCTTTATAACTTGAATCATCAAGAAAAAGTCCTGAAACTTTTAGGCTTAGTACTTCCAAACGACGAATTTCATTCAAAAACGCAGTGAATTCTGTACCAGTTAAATGGAGTTCATCAATATCTCGAGCTTCCAATTCTAACACTCTCAATTTGGAGCACTTTCTCAATATTGAAAATATTATTTCTTTTACATCATCTCTACGCACTTCTGATGAAAGGAGGTTTGGATTTCCACAAAGTAAAAGATTGATTCTTTCCAATGCTATCTGAGTACAGAAAAATTTCTTGACAACTTCAATATCACATGTTTCAAAATCAATTCTTAATTTCAATTCTCTTAACCTGTCAACAATTTAGAAAAATATAAAATAATGGTACCTAAGCAGATATGTAAATGTAAGCTTATCAATGTAGACTACAGCCTTACTCAAATTTTGAATTTTCACAAAATGGAACCATCCAAATAGTGTCTGTTTCCACAAAATAGGTGAGATTTGTAATTTTTGGAGGAAATTTTTCAAGAGCTTTTTTGGTAAGCCTACGCGAACAACCTAATATCTGGATATCTGTCTCAAATGATTGAATATTTGGATATATTTGATAAATTTTTGGACATATTTTCTTCGATATTTCAATACCAATAAAAAGTTGCAGAGAAACCAAGTTCTTTTGAACAAGTTTAGATTTGATCAAATCTTTAAGACTCTCATCTGATGTAAAAAATATTCGATTTTTTTCAATGCAGCAGTCACTAGCTGATGTGTCAAACTTGATTTGAAAACTACTGAGAATAGAACAATGAAGGATTATAGTCCCAATGGTCTCATCATCAACTTCACAATTATTAAGGAAAAGTGATTCAACAGAACAACCAATCTGTTTCCAAACAACTGATGACAGTAAATGAAGGGGTAACTCATGAAATTCAAAATCTGAACGGAGGTTTTTACATTCTGACAGAAACTTTCCGGTTAGCTCTACTCCTTTCTTATCAAATCCAAAGTTACCAACATAGAAAACAAATTTTTCGCGTTTAACAATTTCTGGCAAACTACCAGCTGCATTCCATTCATTGCAGGTCTGTCGCGCATTCTTCCTGTCATTGGTGTTCAAATGTTTGAAGATAGACAAAAAGATCTGGAATCAAATTAGAGTTCACTTCATTTGCATCAATTAAGGTTTCTTGCAGTAAAGGCTATAGGCAGAATATTATTATAGATTGTTTCATAACTAAAGTTATACATACAGCTTTATGGGTGAGCAAGTTTAGATCCATAATAACTACCTTTGGTAGGCTTACTGATAACACTATCTTCTGACTTGATGCAAGCTCTTTTCACAAGCAGGGTGGTTTTTGAATGATAATGTCGCATTGAGGAAAAAGCATAGGGCTTTTCCATGTCGGCGCATTGCATACGTATTCTCCTACTTGTTATCGAAATGGTAGTATTTCTAACATTGCTCTTATGGGTGTTGCTGGATTGCATACTCATTTTCATAGTGGAGTAGTTTGCCATGAGAGCAATGTTAGAAATACTACCATTTCGATAACACGTAGGAGAATACGTATGCAATGCGCCGACATGGAAAAGCTCTATACTACCTACTTTACACCTATCATATTGAAATCTGATAACATATCTACTGTACCTTACAGGGTACTGTCTACATTAGTAATTTGACCAAACTAAGTACCTACTGTACATTAGTAAAGGCAAATGAATCAGACCTAATCTCCATATATTCTCCATTAGAAGAAATTTTGTGTGAGCATTCTTTTGGGGTTCTAGATTGTTGATTAGGTAGTAAAATTGGGAATAAGAGAAACTCATTCAAGCAGAAGCAATAAGCAGAATAGAAACAACAATCTTAATGTGATATATCACATTGAGTAAGTAAGTACAATCTGCTGATTCGCTTCTTACCAAAATGTACCTATCCTTCTGAAGCCTCTTCCAATAAGAGTTGATTGCAATAATTTGAACTGGGTATCTGCTTAACCGCTGCAATAGAGGAGGGTTCTGGCAGAAGGGCGTCTGTCCCATAAGAAATACATTGTGCGGACGCCCTTTTGCCAGATATGTCCTCAATAATGGTTCCATATTCGAGAAATTCAATTATTTGAAGCATGTTTGGTCAGAAAAGTTGAAGTAGTTTTGAGGGCATTTCTAAATTCATTTATTGATCAAGTACATATGAGCAATTAGCAGGGCTGACAAGGTAAAGCTGATTAACAGCTTAGCACCCAGGTCATTAGCCAACAGCTGACAAATTTCGGAATTTTCTGTTTGGATTTAATATTATCAGACTGTTCAATTCGTTCCATCTTATTGATTTGCTAAGTAGTGTCGCTACTTGAAACTACTCTAGGTTGGTTACTTCAATACTTCCCAGATTTAAAGAAACAATATTGTAAAAATTTAGGTCAAAGCTAGTTTGTAAGGCAAACTGAGATTTTTCTCGCGTTCTTTCTTAACAAAGAATCTGGGAAATCACAAAATCCAGTTTCATATAGAAAGGTGAAGACTTGAAATAACTGTCAACCTCAAAGGTGTACATTAAAAGATGTCAAAATGCATTGGAAAAACTCTAGGTAAAATTTTAATGAAAATAATGATGAAAAAAGCTATCACATAAATTATGTACCTAGTTGGTAAGTTAATCTTACATTACTTACAACAATGATGAGAGAAATAGATAAAATTTGAGTGGTAGCTTACAATCATGAACAGTAAGAAAAAAAATATTCTATCATTTTACTGAAAACTTTTCTTTTTTCTGATTACAAAAACTAACATTAATAATTAAGATGGTTACTTATAGGACCATGAATAATTTGTTTAAATCTGGGAAGTATTGAAGTAACCAACCTAGAGTAGTTTCAAGTAGCGACACTACTTAGCAAATCAATAAACTAGAACAAATTGAACAGTGCAGTCTGATAATATTAAATCCAAACAGAAAATTCCGAAATTTGTCAGCTGTTGCTAATGACCTGGGTGCTGAGCTGTTAATCAGCTTTACCTTGTCAGCCCTGCTAATTGCTCATATTCATATGTGTTTAATCAATAAATGAATTTAGAAATGCCCTCAAAACTACTTCAACTTTTCTTACCAAACATGCTTCAAATGATTGAATTTCTCGAATATGGAACCATTATTGCAGTGGTTAAGCAGATACCCAGTTCAAATTATTGCAATAAACTCTTATTGGAAGAGGCTTCAGAAGGGTAGGTACATTTTGGAAGAACAATCTAGAACCCCAAAAGAATGCTCACACACTATTTTTCCTACCTTGTGTAATCCAAGTCCAGTGGTTAAGCTTGCCGTTTTTTTAATGGGTTCTAAAGGTGTCGTCCCTCAAGTATGATTCGAAAATTTTTTCAGCATCACTTGTTTCCTCCCCAAATGGGAAATAAATAAATGGCGTGGTGCGAAGTCAGATAGACTACATCCGCATTAACAGCGAATATAAAAGCACAGTCAAGTCGGTAAAAACTTGTCCTGTAGCAGACGCTGACTCGGACCATAACCTAGTCGAGGCAGTCTTCAAGAAAACGCGTTCAAAGAAAAAGAGGCAGGTAATACGAGAAAAAAGATTGATGACATTAACTTTTCTCAAACTGAATGCAGTGGATATACTTTGTCAGAGGACAGTAAAGCAATAATCACTTATTTGATGTTCCTTATTGGGAAAGTTGTTAGCAGCCATAAGATTCTGTTCTGAAATTCTGATATTTTTCTTGCGGTTTTGCAGTTAGACAGGTGTATTTACTTATGAGTGATCCAAATTGTAATCAATAGGGGAAATGTTATATCTGCGCGAGGATAAATTCATTGGAAGATGCCAATGAGGCTATGTCCTATCAAGTTTATAAACTTGACTTTTTTGTCCACTTATTTATTGATTATACTCAATGCTTCGGGGTCAGCATAAGAGAAAAATTCATTCTCCCGACTACATATTCTTATTAATCATGTCCTACAATACATTGCGATATACGTGATTTACACTAATGACGGTAAAGTCCCAATAAATGAAGAGAAGAACGCGTATATTGTACCGCACTTGCATTAGGTATCAGGTTTTAACAATTTATTGTTTTACTCAACAAAGTAACCTATGTACTCATCTTCTCCGATTTTTTGAACAAGTATTTCGCTTGATTCCATTAGTCCACAACTTATAGCATTGATATTTTGTGTACCGGGACAGTCGTCACATTCTAATGAGTAAGATACCATCTCGTCGCTGAAGCCAGAGCCGCGCTTATAAACTTCTACCGCTGCTTCCATGCATAAATCATCGCAGTGTGTTGGCAGCTCGAGTCCTTCAAAACCGGCTGAGTATCCTCGTGCTGCAAAAGCATTAGAAATCAGATACGAAAATCAAAGCTTTCATATCCAACAAGAATTAGGTAAATTTTAATTCCTCTTCACTCAATTTTAAAGATGCGTATTCTCAAACATTTAGCTATTTCAGATTTCAACCAACTATCCTGACCGTGGCACAGGATTAGCACCTGTGATTTCCAAGTATTATTTGGTAGGTACCCATTTGTTTTGTTAAAATATTATTTGCATCCAACTTACACCCTACAACATCGGTAACGTGGTACATTTGCCATACACCATGTACGGACCACACAGAACCCAACAACAGCAAGGTCATAGGTAAAACAAATTCCATCTTGAAATCTTTGCACTTGGGGTTAAAATCTGAAGGAAACAAGAAACTGTTTATAGGATTTATTTGAAACTATATTTTATCTGATTTTACTTTTTATTGTAACTAAAAATTCAAAGTTAATACCGTTTGCAAATTTCCAACCTAGACAGTACATTTATTGAAACTATGCTACAAAAGAGCTGGGGCTAAACGACATAGTATGTTATTTATAAGATCATTTTTTGGAATATTTTTGTAAATTAACGATGAATTATTTTGCATGCGTATTGACAGCTGGGATAATTGAAATATAGCACGCACCTGTAGGTAATCCACTGAAACATTATGTACCTAGTTGTATTTACTTTCATATCTACCGTTCATTGAGAAATCTTAAGCATCCGTCAAAAATTTAATGATTCGGATTTTTTGGTAAACTAGATCGTTAATATTTTTATAATTTTTTCCAAACGAGGAGAATGAATGACATAATATTTTGATGTTGACAAGCGGCAAATGCTGTTCTGATATAAAATAAACTTTCTGCTTTATATATATTAGATAATCATCTATTGGATTGAATTTTGTTGTAATTTTCATTAATCGACTCACAAAGTAATTCTTACATCAGTCATTCTAGCCGCCGCACATATCGATAATATGCGACAAAGAAATTCTTTTTGTATTTTATTATTTTTATACAGCCTTCTTGACACAATACCTATTAAATTAGTACAATGTAATAAATTACGTATTTTTAAATAGAACAAAGTTGCGTGTCACGTCGCCCATCTCTGGGCACAAGCATCCCCAATTTTTTTCCGTACCTTCCATCATATACACATCGTTTCTACAATGTGCCCACTGCATTGACCAAGTTATCGCTCCATCTTATAGCAAGTCGGCCTTTCCTCCTTCCTGATTCGTAAGAAAGCCAGTCTAAAATTTGCCTAGTCCAGCAAAACTCTTTTTTTCTTACAAGGTGCCCTGCATAATCAAATTTTAGCCTCATTATTTTTTTCCTACTTTCTCGATTCCCACTCGCTTGTAGAGTTGCCTGTTGGTTATCCTATCTACCCATTTTATCCCCAGTATACTTCGAATCATCTTATTCTGGGCTGATTGGATCTTGTTAATGAGTTCCTTGCTTAATGCCCATGACTGGGCACCATACGTTAAAGATAGTATAACACAGCTGTTCAGGATTCTTAATTTCGAATTATAGCTCAACTTACTCCTCAGTAGCGCTTTATAAGACCAGTATTTGCCCCACGCGTTCCTTACTCGATTGTTTATTTCGACGCTGAAGTCTCTCTTCACGCTAATAATCTGACCCAGATATACGCATGTTTGTACTGATTCGATGATCATTCCTCTGATCCTAAACGCAGTATCCTGCCGATCTGATAGAAGTTTAGTTTTATCTAAATTCATTTCCATTCCTTTACTCTCGCTTGCATCAGCTAAATCCTCAGCCATCTCTTGGAGTTCGTCTAGAGACGAGCTTATCAACACCACATCGTCGGCAAATCTGAGATTGTTTAGCCACATTCCATCGATTTTTATTCCCTTTCTTTCCCAATTCATCGATCTAAATATTTTTTCTAACACAGCATTAAATAAATTTATGGACAGGGAGTCGCCTTGTTTGACACCTATTTGTAACCTGAAGCAGAAGGAAAATCTATTCTCCTCTACAAAAATTGAGTTTCATTCGTCATACTCGCTGTCTGTACCATTTTTTGAAATATTTTAAGGTATCTTCTAATTTATTGTTCAACGACCGATATGCTATACACAAATGTAGCCCACATGGTGACCAAATTGTTTGAGGATAAATTCTAGAATACCAAAGCCGATAATAAAGTATCGGCTTTGGTATTCTAGAATGGGGACAAAAAATCGCCAAGTTTCATGTAGCCCAATGGCTTGTAGGAGCCAAAATATCTTTTGTGAAGCCCAATTGGCGCTTTACAGCGTAACCTGGCCACACTATGTGAAGCCAGACCTAACATGAGACTTACATACAGCAGTAAAAGCCTTTAAACCACTTGATGACCACTTACAGATTACGAAGATGAGGAGAGGTGGTTTGAAATCGCAAATTTCAGAGTTAGGATCGGGGTCAAGGTTGATGACGAGTTTATGGTAAAGAAAGAGAAAGGATATAGCATACAGGATTTTATTGAGTGGGGTGGTGTGAACTCGCAAATTTTGAAATTACGGGTCAAGATTCAAGACTTGTGAAACTCGCAGATTTTCAGAATCATATTTAAGGTTCTTTTCCATGGGGTGGGAGGGGGAGCAACCGGTGGGTAGGGTATATTTCGGAGTTAGGAACTACGGTTCAGGAAACTTCAGGAGGGATGTGTTTTTTTGGGGGGAAGTCCAATTCAAAGGGGTGGTGTGAACTTACGAATTTTGGAATTAGAAGATAGGATTCAGGAAAGATATGAAACATGCTAAAAGAGAGGAAAAGGGAAGAGAGGGAGAGTAGTAAGAAATATCAAACGGATAATGGACCGTCCATTATCCGTACATGGCTCCTTCTGAATTTTCATACGTACACGATTTATTCTTTCTAAGGAGACATGAGTAAGTCGAATTCTTTCTTTCAGTAAGTCGAATTTTTCCTTAGTCGAATTATTATATTATTAAAAGGAAATTTCGCGCCGCCAAAATACAGCGTAGGCAGCGTATAGGGAAATCCGGCGCTGCAAAGGGCAGATGAAAGATGTCAAGAAGCAGAGTAAAAGAAGCGGATATTTTCAAGAGTTTGACACAAAAAGAGGTTTTGAACAGATTTATTATCCTGTTGATGATTGGCAAAGAGAATAGGGCTATTCCAGTATTCCAAATTGCATACGTATTCTCCTACGTGTTATCGAGGTGGTAGTATTTCTAACATTGCTCTCATGGCAAACTACTACAGAATGAAAATGAGTATGCAATCCAGCAACACCCATAAGAGCAATGTTGGACATGAGGAGTTATCTGTCAGAAGGGCACCCGTCAAAGGGGTGCCCTTTTTGCGGATATCCACATTTTTGAATTCTCTGAACCATTTCCTATCAATATACAAAATTTTGAAAAAATAAAAAATTACATGTACGTCTATGGTCACTTGACCCCATCTCCCTAAAAAGGGCACCCGAGGTACACATCAGTAGTAATGACGGGTCTCTGACCCAGAGACCCCATTACTACTACTTCTTCTCTTTTACAACCCAATCCAGCTATAAATCCTTCAATTATTTTGACCAAGTATTTTTAGAGCTCACAAACGTTCAGGAAATGTTCATACAAAAATAGTGATTATTTACACGTATTTCAGGCAATTTTTCACCAAAGTAAATCCAAAGTATTCCCAAAATTTTATAGATTTTCGAAAATTAGACAAAATGAAACACATTAAATTGACTTATAATTATAATACTAATTTTGGAGGCACATTCATTCCCAATTTTCTCATCTCTTCTCTAGAATTATTTTTTCAAATAGCTCGCGGAAGGAGCCTTCCATCGACGAGATATAGTGAATGAGAGAAATCACAGTATATTAGTGTACGAGAGAAATCACGCGTTACATTGTCAACATTGTATTTGTAGCTCGCGAAATGATCCTTCCGTCGTTGTATTATATTTCGTTGCTTGTATGACGAGTATATTTTTTACTAGTTCATTGAGATAAAAAAATTTGAATGATTATAGCTTGTGGAAGGAGTCTTCCGTATAATGTGATCTTCGATATTTTAGGAAAAATTAAGTAGAATCATTGACTTTCATCAATAAAATTCAGAGTACTACATGCCCGAATTATTCACGGTTTTTCAGATTTATTAGAAAATTTTAAATTATTATTTCTCACATACTTTTAACACAAATTATGCTAATTACATTCAGGCTCATAAATGACACAAATTGTGCTAATTTCATAAGAGCTCAAAAAATCTTGGTTAAGTTGACAAACTTTTCGAATGACATAAATTGTGCTAATTTCATTCAGGCTCAAAAAATCTTGGATAAGTTGACAAACTTTTTAAATGACATAAATTGTGCTAATTACATTCTGACTCAAATTGACCAACTTTTTAAATGACATAAATTGTGCTAAGGCTCAAAAAATTTTGGTTTAGTTGACAAACTCTTTAGTAGGCGGCTGTTCACCCCAAGCCCCCGTTACTACTACTTCTTATCTTTTTTACAACCCAATCCAACTAGAAATCCTTCAATTATTTTTTATCATTTTTCTAGAGTGCATATTCGTTCAAATTTTCCAAGCCAACGTAATTTAGGGTGACTGCGCCAGTTTGCAACGCGTTAAGAGAATTTTCCACTCCAACTTCCCATCAGAAATTCGGTATTCATGCAATTGTGATGAACGATACATATTTAGAATCTGTATGACGTAATTTTTCAAAAACATTGATACGAAAAACATTCTAATGCATTGAATGTTCTAAATTTTGTAAATAAGTCGAAAAAATGCAAATGTACCAGTTTGCAACGCAAGTTCACCAGTTTGAAACACTCCTGACACCAGTTTGCAACGCTTTCTATAAACAATGCTTTAACACCAATTAGGGTACGAAAACAGTTCGTTTCATGAAGGTGAACAGTTAGTGTCATACCTCTTATCAGTCAGTAGCCTAAATGGAATTTTTCACTCGTGTAATGAACCAATAAAAAATAATTTTTCATTAATTCAATCATTGATGATGTATTAGAAAAGTCAATATTTTCTCAACAAAACTGTAGAATGTAGCCTATAAAAAAGAAATGAATACCTAGGTACTTTTAGCTAGCCATCAGCTTAATAGACTGAAACAGTGATAAGGTGATAAAATGTGTGCGCTGCAAACTGGAGCACACTTGATCACCAGTTTGCAACGAAGTGTTGCAAACTGGTGAAGTACTGCTCTGTATGGAATGTTTGCAACGTATCCAAATAAAATAAAATTATTCTCCTTTTTTCGGTCAAACGTTATTATTTATTTGAAGTTGGATACCTTACTAACCATTATAACAAAGGAAATATATAATCCAACGTTAAATAATCCATCTAAAATCTCATTTCTTCACCAAGCTTTCCGAAAGTATCTAGTTATTTTTTCATGGGATACGGCATACTGAACTTTGAACCGTTGAAGTGATAACAAAAACCACAGATAATACCGTGAGGGTAGGTTCACATTAAAACGGATACATTGAATTTTTTTTTTTTTTTTGGCTTTTATTCCACAGCTACTCATTCTCTTATTTTTTAAGAATCTTTACAAAATGATGCAAACTGGTGGTGCGTTGCAAACTGGCGCAGTCACCCTACCTCCATAAGAGTCCGAAATACCGAAATTTTCTTTCAATATTTCTTTAAAAGTCTGAGTTACTCTACCTGATAAATACTCCACCACGTAGGTTTGATAAAACAATTCCAGATAATACCCATATACACATTGAGAATATAATAACTGATTTCGTAAATTATTAAGATGAGTTTTACCTTCACAAAGAAATTTAAATAAATCATAATAATTCACTCTCGATACATCTGGTAAAGATACGTCCATCAAAACCTGAGTATGAAGAAATAGCTTCAGCCAGTTATTGAATTCTTCTCCAACCAATTTCGGCTTGACAGATTTGTTTTTGAATAATTTCATGACAATACTACGATAACGTTTGGGAATACTTATTTCTCCATGTAACACACGACATCGAACGCTTTCAAACGACGTGATATCACATTTAGCCAATTTCATAATCGAGAGTAAACGCTTCGTATCATCGTACGCTGACCGTATTTCAGAAAGAGAACTCATTATGACGCGTTATTCTTGCACTGTAGTCACCACAATTTTCACTTTGTATGTAATTCGTATTTGCTTATAAAGGTATACAGCCAATGTTCAGAATATTCTGGAACCTTCTGGATCTTCGAAATGTTTCTCTCTCTTACTAATAGAATCTTACGAGTGCTCCGGTTATGAGCACATATTTTATAGTTACACGTCGATCGAATAAAAATTTTCGAAGTATAAAGTTCGATGCATTTCTTACAATTCTCTTTCTAACTAATGGAATCTTACGAGTGCTCCGATTATGAGCACGTATTTAGAAAGTATTTTTTTCGATGTCTAAAGTTAAATCTTGAAAAATTAATATCAATATCAGAGAAAATACACTTCAAAAAATTATATTTTACACTGATTATTATTAAAAATAATCAGAAGCCAACAACAGAATACATAATTATGGTACTATGGGTCTTTCGAAGAGACAGTCCAGACATTTATCGTACGATTCCACGAATAGAACCTTGACAGGTTCGCCGTTCATGTCAAAAAGCTCATGCCACCTAGAATCTGTATTTTCTCTAACAACCGCCACAACACGGCAGAAGAAATCCACGTCGATTGTTTCATCCTTTAAACGTTGCAAGAGATCTTGATTCAGTGGTAGGTTGAACTTTGGATTGCGAGTTGAGAGTATATAAATCCATTTGAATTCGTTAACTTTGATCTTCTTTGCCTTCAAATCCCGTATTCCAGAAACTACTGTTTGCTCGCCAGCGGTCAAATTGTAAATATCAACTTCGTTTTCTCTTTCGTAAAATTCTATTTTAGATTTGGCGGCCGCGGGAGATTTAATTTTCCTTAATTCATCTTTCACCGCATTCTAAAACATATTTACAAAACACATTATTAAAGAGATAATCAATTGCTGAAAAGCTGACGCGGTGAAATCTCTACTTGTTTCGCTATGATTGGTTTCAGAACTACTCTTCTGAGAGGTAAGGTATTCATTTACACACCGACAGATTTTGAAAATGTAGGTCCCTATTCACTATCCAGCTGCAAATCCTGAGTCAGTTCCACTCAAAAAATACAATAATCATCTACAGCTGATATTGAGTACTTGCAGCGTACGAAAAACTTTCTCATTTTATCAATCTCTCGCTAGCAATAATTTTGACGAGGAAGTACAGTTCCTGATAAGATTGTATGAGCTCTTTTCGTAACAAAAACTGATTCGTCTCCTTAGCTCAAACGAAAGAAATCTCATTTGAATAAAAAAAAGTGGTGTGAAAATATCTTCGTTACTCCTTGAATTTCGTACAAAACGCTCAACATATGGGGAAAAAATGAGACTTCATCAGTATTGAAATTAAATTCGATGCACGGCTGAGTATTTATACATCATATTCAAAAGAAACAACTTTCGTTCGAACAGAATTTATGTTTCGTTTTTCGATCGATAGGAATCGAGATATGCTTCCTTATGACAAAATTTAAGGAATGAAAAATTGAATCTTACTACTAACCAATTGTACTTCCGCCGTCACGGCTCGATTGTACACCTTGTTGTATTCCGAAAGTGGTACCTGAATTCAAGAAAAAAAATCATTAAAACCTCGAAAGAACTATCACATTTCAGGAATGGAATGCAATAAAAAACGAGCCAGAGGAAGTATGAATATTCGATTTACAAGTTGGGTACTATCCAAAGCGTGAGATAATGGTAAATACGAGCTCATATTTACATCGTGCAAATTTAAATGGTAAACTTATGAGATAGGAAATTATTTTTTCTACTCCAAAGTACTACAAACCAATTCCAATCAATACAAGTCTTAATGATAATCAAAGCATGTTTCTTCAATAATTAACTTAGGCTTTCATTATAATTAGTCTTAGTATACAACTTTCCAAGCCTTAATAATAATCATCAAGCCAAAAATTGTTTTCGCTCACATGATAATCAAAACTCCGTGATACTTCACGAAGATCAATGGAATTCAACTCGTCATACGTTAGTGACTGCTGTGTGGAACATTATTATCGTTATTATTGAACATTTCGTGTATAGATCATCATCATTATACTTACAACACTCGCTGCGGGTGCCCACCAGGGCTTCACCGTTTCTGATTTGTTTTGGACTGTTTCTGATTTGTTTTGGACTGTTTCTGATTTGTTTCGAACATCCGAATTCGGAGCATCCTAAAACAAAGTTTCAATTACAAGCTGTAATGATTAACCAGGGGAGTTGCTACAGCTATTCGACGAATAGAAAAACCGACCAGTGTTGAGAAATCAACGCATCTCGAAATGTGTATTCCCTATCGAAAGACTTCAATATAACCCATCTTCGAACCTGATCATTTCCTAAACTACTAATTACTCAAGTTCGGTAAAATTCAATGTACACGAATGAGAAAATTATATTTTGAAATGTTCATAAAACTTACAGTAAAATTAGTTCTATTATGCAGACAATTAGTAAGGTTACGACAACACATAATCTCTCAAGTGCAACTTATCGTATAGAAATATTAAAAAATTTTTACCCTGTAATAAGATCGCACCAAATTTTCATCATACTCCACAATATTTTTCTGATAAAAAAACACAACATATACTCATGCAACATACAATTCACAATTATCGAGAAAATAAAGAAACACAGAAAAAGAAGAAAATTGACACCAAAAAATGTTGACCATTTTACTGATAAAAGCAGAAGTACTTATTAAATACGTACTTCGTTGTCTCGACTTGTTTCTGTTTCTTTCATTCCTTTCGGAATGGATCCGGGTCCCTTTCAAAACAAAATTACCGAAGATTACTATCAAATTTATTCTATCGAATTCTCGTAAGAATAAATAAACTTACAGTACAATAAAACCTCTTTTGAGAATTATAACCCCGATCAAACTTCATTGTAACTTTCAACTTGTCGTTTAGCATTTTACCATTGACCATCAATACTCCATTGCTACCAACCTGTTGACAATTCAATCATAGACAATTATTAACGTTTAGTTAACCTAACCAAAAAAAAGTCTTAATAGTATCAACACCGGTAAGAATGAAGTTACGAATCTAAAATTAAAATAAATCAGTCTTGTAGTTACAAAGAACACATCAATCAGTTTTGAAAATAGTAGACGTGATAAAATTCTACCTTCCATCCTCTGGTAATTGCGACAAGTACAGGTCTCAAACCGCTTTTGAGTTTGAACATACGATCCATTATTTGGGAACCGGGAAACTTTAAAACAAAAATCATAAGAAGAATTCATTAGCTTTACTCGTGAATTATGAAATTCATGCACATGTTCTAAACTTCTAGTTCTTGTTGAGGAAAAAATAGACTCCGTTTTCTTGAACTCACCTTAGATTATAATTTTAATTTTCTTTTTCTTGAATCCGAAGTAACTAAATTAGAATTGATCGTGTATGAGACACCAGTGAAGAAAATTAGAGATCAAAAACCGAAACTTTAATCCTTGTTGAAGTTCCATAAACGTAAGGTCGGAATTTCGGAAATGCAATGGCGTCGGAAATCGTTCCCAAATGGAAGGCACACAAAAACTCTTTGAGTTACCAGTTGCCCACAGATACGAAAGACAAATTCTGTACTATGAGACTCGAAATTCGCTAGTTTATGAATATGAAATAGGTATATCCGAAAATTTTTCGATTGATGAATTTATTTCAAGTTCAAGTCAATGTTGTCGATTCCCTATCCAGAGATCAATTCGATAACACGTGCAGTTGCCAATAACAATCCGTGACATCCTTCTGCGAGAACGTGACACATGTCAGCATGTGATTCGAATAACATGAGTGTTGAAGTTGTGGAATCATCCGTCGAAGCGCTATTGTCAATCGATTCATTGCTTTTACTTACAAATTCGGTTGTATTGTGTTTTTTATTACATATTTCCAAGGCTATGAAGTTTTCGGGAAAAATTTTTCATATTTTTTATTAAATTCTGTGAAATTTTTCACTCCACCAGAATTATTTTTATTTTGATTAATGAGATTTATAGACTGGTTACCAACTTGCAATGTAGAATTAGTTATATTTTTTTCTTTCATATTACTCCTAGGTTGGGATTGATTTTGACAAGATTTATTAGTAGTTTTATTTGAATCATACATAGTATCAGACTTTACTGCATTTTTAAATGTGTATTGACCAAGACAATTTCTGTTCATTTCATAACTGATCTTCCTATTATTGTAAGATATTTTATGTTCTTTTAAATATTTTAATATAGTCTTTTCAGTAATTTTATATTTCAATGAAAAACTTCTGACACTATTTTTCTTAAAGTCATATTCTTTTAATATTTTAATTAATTCGTTAGGAGTCATTTATTTGTATAAATTTTATTTCTTTTACCATACCATACTTCCATACAATATTACCTTATTTCTGTACCATATTACCTTACAATATTACCATATTACTTTACTTTACCTTATTACCTTACCTTACCATACAATATAAAAATACAAAATTTTATTCTAATAAATGGAAAGTCAAATAGAAAGATATATGCCCTCTAAAATTGAGTTGGAAGGGTTAGATAGAATAATTTCAAAAAATAAAGAATTGGAAGAATTGATAAGAAGTGAGGAAAGTAATTTAGAAAGAATAATTCAAGCTATTGATGGATTAAAAAATATAAATACTAATATGAAGACTATTATGAAGCAGTTCTTTATAGCTCTACAGCAAACAAGTATGACTTCAGATATTTATAAATATGCTAATTTTAAAAATCAGGAGTTGATAGAAACTCTACTTGAAAGGGAGGAGAAATATAAGAAAATCATAAAATCTCAAGCTGAAAAGCATAATGATAATTCTGGAGTTGAAGAACTAAATAATGTCTTCTCAACTATAATTGTAGACTCTAAGGATAAGAAATTATCAAAATATATGAAGAAAACCTTAAAAGATATAAAATTTCATGATGATTTTAAACCTGCTTTTTCAGAAGTAGGCACTAAAGAATTCACTCGTGATGAATTGAAACACATGAAATCTGACCCTAAAAAAGGACCTAGATTTAATAATATTAAGAAAATAACTACTGTGAATGTTCCCAGTATAAATAATGACGCAACTATCATACAACAATAGAAATTTTTTAATAGATTTTGATTATTTGTCTATATTAGGATGGTTTTATACCTATTTTGACTAAGTTTTTATGTCTATTTTAAGAGAGTTTATTTCAAGAAGGTTTTGAGCACATTTTAAATATGTCTGGTTTTGTGAAAGTTTTATATCTTGGAAGGTTTTGGAAAGGATTTAAGTCGTTTTTAAAAAGGTTTTTGACATATTATTGTCTAATAAATTTTCTTCTTAAAAAATTTCCTACTTAAATAATTGAAATATATTAAGGAAAGATGGAATCTAAATCTCTGACTATAAAGTTATCACAAAATGAAAGATATTGTTCAAAATGTAAAAAGGTGAAGAATGAAAAAGAATTTGTATCTGTCCTTAAATCAATTGAAAATACCTCTCCAACAATGTGTAAGGAATGTGCTAATGTTAAAAATAAAATCACGATAGATTTATCTCAAAATGAAAAGTATTGTTCAGGGTGCAAGTCTGTAAAGGATCAAAAGAATTTCTATATTAATCATGATTGGTGTAAAATGTGTAAGAGTAAATCAATGAAAAAATATTATGAGAAGAATAAAGACAATCATAAATTAGTAGTTCAAAAAAATTATAAACGTAAGCAAGTGCAAACTGTTTGTGAATGTGGGAGAACTGTTTCTTTAGTTTCACTCAAAGTTCATCTGACAACCCAAATACATAAGGATATGTTAGATATAAAGCAACAGTTTAAAAAATAATTTTTCTTTTAAATTTTTTCCTTAATAAATTGAAAGAGAAAATTTCATTAAGTAAAAATTTTAATATGAAAATGGTTACTGTCAAGGAGTTGAGAATCCTAGCAAAACGTAGAAACATAAAAGGTTATAGTAAAATGAGGAAAGCTGATTTATTAAGAGTATTGAATCTTGAACCGCCCCCGACAGTAAAAGATTTACGAAAAATTGCAAAGGAGAGAAATATAAAAGGATATTATAAAATGAAGAAAGTGGATCTAATTAATGCTCTAAGTCCTGGACATTTAAATGATACACAGAATGAACCTAGTCTGCTGGAGCATGTATTTCCATTTCAGGACTCATTCTATGAACCTGAACTAGAAAAAACACAAAATGTTATGGAGGTTATTGAAATCAAAGAAATTAAATCTAGTTTTATTAAAAAGTATAAAGCCTATTCATCTGATTACAGCATTTCTATTAAAAATAGTGAATTAATAGAAGATCCTTCAAAGAATGAACAGACAGATTTGATAACAAGAGCTCTCGAAGAAATGATTAAAGTAATTAAAAAACGTACCAACTTTAGAACAGGTGATAGAATGAATATTATTGTAAGAAACCCTGGTGTACTTCGTTATCCTATTTCAACAGGATATCAAAGAGGTAATGCGACCAGTATAAGCAGGTCTAATCCTGCGGATTCATCTCAAGAGTTAGTACAAGTATTGTTGGAAAGAATTTCACAAATTTTGACTTCAGATGAAGAACTAGATCTAATAACTTCTACATTCAACATAAATGTAATTGCAGTGCCTCAAGGAGGTCATAATACTAAAATTTTAAATTTAGCCCAAGCCAAACAAACTAAAACATCTATAACACAAATAAAGAATAAAGATAATCTTTGTTGTCCTAGAGCTGTAGTTGTAGCTCTAACTTATCCAACAGAAAATCCTTCCATTACAACTATATTTAAGAAGGAGTTTTCAAAACTTGATATAAGATATATTAGAGAAGGGAGGAAATTACAAACAGAACTTACAACTCAATTATGTAATCAACTTAGTTATTATAACCAGGAAGGTTTTACATTGGATGATATTAAAAATTTGGAAAAGCTAATAAATATTCAGATAAATGTAGTTTGTGCAGAAAATTTAAATTCCATCATATACAAAGGACCAGAAAAGGATATAAAAGTATATTTATATAAAAATGGCAATCATTATGATGTGATTTCTAAAATGGCCGGCTTTCTTGGATCGAGTTATTATTGTCATAAATGCAATAAGCCTTATGAACATAAAGATAAACATAAATGCATTGAAAGGATGATAAAATGTGGATTATGTCGTCAGCAAAAGCATGAACAAACAACAAAGAAGAAAATTTTCTGCAAAGATTGTAATAGATATTATTTCAATCAAGATTGTTTTGATAACCACAAAAATAATTCTGATGGTCTAGAAACTGTTTGTAATACTATATTCAAGTGTTTAGGGTGTAATAAACTCTGTTTAAGAGATAAGATATTTAAAGATAAGATAAACTATAATATTGACCTGAGATGGCTTGCTACTGAAACTGAATATCCACATAAATGTGGCTTTGAACAATGTAGAAATTGTTGGAAAATAGTTGAAACAAAGACTCATAAATGTTATATGCAGTGGAAAAGACAAAATGGTGGTAAATGTGAGAGAAAAGTTTGCCTATGTAAAGGTAATCTTGAACAGTTTGCTAAGCCTATAAAAGACTATAATCTAACTGAATTGAAAGCAAAAGCAAAAGAAGAAAATATAGAAGGTTTTGATAAGATGAATAAACCAGAATTACAAAATAGATTAAATCCATTTCCTTTTGCAAATGAGATTTTTGGAGAAGAAGAAGAGAAAAAATTACCTAAATGTACTTATTCTGAAAATTATATATTCTTTGATTACGAGGCTCAACAGGAAACAGGAACTCATATACCTAATTTAGTGATTGCTCATGATTTTAAAGGTAATGAATATAAATTTAAAACAAATAATGAATTTTGTCAATGGTTAATATCAAATGAGCATAAAGAGTACACATGTATAGCTCATTATGCAAAAGGTTATGATTCTCAGTTCATTTTGAAATATTGTGTTGAAAATACTCTTAAACCTTATACAATTTATAATGGAACAAAACTTATGCTACTGGAAATACCAAAAATAAGATTGAAAATTATTGACAGTAGTAATTTCATTGATGGACCTTTGAGTGATTTTCCAAAAACATTTGGTTTAACTGAATTGAAAAAAGGATACTTTCCACATTTATTTAATACTAAGGAGAATGAGAATTATGTTGGACCAATTCCTGCAAAAGAGCACTATTGTTATAATCAGATGAAACCAGAGGGTAGAAAAAAATTCTTAGAATGGTATTTACAAAAAGTTCAAGAAAATTATATTTTTGATATGAAGAAAGAAATTGTAGAATATTGTAGGTCAGATGTTGATATTTTAAGGAAGGGTTGTTTAAAATTTAGAGAAGAATTTCTAGAAATAGCTAATATAGATCCTTTTCAATATTTAACTATTGCTAGTGTCTGTATGGCTATCTATAGATCTAAATATATATTTAAAGATGCTATAGCTGTTGTAGATGAGTCAATAGAAGAAAAATATTCAAAGCAATCTATAAGTTGGTTAAATAGTCTTGAAAATCCTAATATAAAACATGCTTTAAATGGTGGTGAGCAAATGATCTGTGGAGCAAAAGTTGACGGTTTTGATGAGAATTCTAACACTGTATACCAATATCACGGATGTTTCTGGCATGGATGTCAAAAATGCTATAGTGAAGGTAGTATAAATAATGTGAATCAGGAAGAAATGGATGACTTGTACGAAAAAACAAAGGAGAGAAGTAATCGAATAAAGGAAGCTGGATATAATTTAGTAGAGATGTGGGAATGTAAATGGACTAAATCATCAGAGTATAAAAATAGTGAAAAACCAGAAATAGTTGAACCACTTAATCCTAGAGATGCGTTCTTTGGAGGGAGGACTAATACATTTAAACTTTGGACTAAATCTACAAAAAATAAGAAAATTAAATATATAGATGTTTGTAGTTTATACCCAACCGTTCAGTATTATGACTACTATCCTGTTGGTCATCCTGAAAAAATTATTAAACCAAACAATTATGATAAGAATTGGTTTGGAATAATAAAATGTAAAATTTTACCTCCTAAGAATTTATATCATCCTGTATTACCAGTTAAGGTTAAAATGGATAAAAATGAAAAATTATTATTCCCTCTATGTTTGAAGTGTGCTGAGAAGAAAATAAGGAAATGTCCTCATACTGATAATGAAAGAGTTATTACAGGAACTTGGTCAACTATTGAAGTTAATAAAGCAATTGAAAAAGGATATAAGATTCAAGAAATTCATGAAGTCTGGCATTTTGAAAAGAAAAGTAAAAGTTTATTTAAAGGATATGTAAAAAACTTTATGAAAATTAAATTAGAATCTAGTCCTCATAATTATAATTCCAATGAAGAATATATACAGGATATAAAGGAAAAAATGGGTATAGACCTAGATCCTCAAAAAATTGAAGTAAATCCAGGTAGAAGAGCTGTAGCCAAAATATGTTTGAATAGTTTGTGGGGAAAGTTTGGACAGAGACAAAATATGAGTCAAACAGAGTATGTGACTAGTGTACAAAGGTTTTATGAAGTTTTACTAGATGATAGATTGACAGATATAAATGTAAATTACTTAACAGATGAGACTGTACAAATGAGTTATATAAATTTAAGGATTATTATGTTCAAAATAATACTAGTACCAATATTTATATAGCTTTATTCACAACAGCAAATGCTAGATTACGATTGTATGAAAAATTAGATGAATTGGGTGAGGCTGTGATTTATTGTGATACAGATTCTATAGTTTATTTTGATGATGGTAAAAATACGATAAAAACTGGTGATATGCTTGGAGAGTGGACAGATGAGCTTAGAAAGGATGAATATATTAAGTTGTGGGCATCAACAGGTCCTAAAAGTTATTATTATGAAACAAACTTAGATAAAAATGTGACTAAAATAAAAGGTTTTACATTAAACTATCAAAATTTAGAAAAATTGAATGGTTATACAATGATAAAACTAATTAAGGAAAGTATGAATGAACTTAAGCAGACTTCTATAGACTTGACTTACAATAAAATAAATAGAGACACAAAAACTAAAAATTTAGTGAATAAAGTGGAGACCAAAAAATTCAAATTTGAGTATGATAAGAGAGTAATCTTACCTAATTATGATACTATACCATATGGGTACTAAACTGCGAAAAATGAAATTATTGAGAATTAAATATAAAAAATATGAGTAAGTACTTAATAAGTTTCTGTTCAAAATATTAAAGATCAAATTTATAAAAATGGAGAATGTTCAAGAAATTAATTTTTATGGTAGTATATATAGAGAAATTATAAGACAAAGCATAAGAAATTTTGAAGCTATTTTTGATGAATTTCAAACTGAACCAGATCTTGGATATGAATCTGGAAATGAATTTGAAACAGATGAATCAAATATCAACTCAGAAATTGAAGCTGATGAGGGAATAGAAAGCGATTAGTTACGTACATAATTAATTTCAACATCAGATTCAAAATCATTAATCGGAATATTTAGATCTTTTATTTCTCTTTCAATAATTCTTGATAAAGCACTCAAATGAGCAATAATATTTACCATAAATTTAGTATATTTTATTCTTTTACCTTCAGATAAATGTTTAATTTTATCAGAAAGTGGATCCATTAAAGTTTCATAATTAGATCTTGTTCTGGTAATAGGCTCTTTAAAATATGGTATAATATTCTCAAAATCAAATTCATCTTCATCAACTAAAGAATCTTTGTAGACTTCCATTTAGATAGAATAAATTTTCTAAAGTTGAATGATGAAAATATTGACATAATAATAAGAACTATTAATATGATTCATCTTGTAAATATGATGAATACTTTGACAAGATATTGTAAACTTTGTTTAAAATCAACTGACCAATCAATTGAGACAATAAAGGTTAGACCTCATTTAAAAAAAGAAATGAGTACATGTCCTCAATGTGAAACGACTCTTATTAGATTTGTAGATTATATAGAACATGATGAGAAACTCAAATTTATTTGTGACAAATGTAAAGCAAGAACTCAACATTCTAGAACTGGATTTGGAACACTTCTTTGGTGTACAGTATGTGGACAAACTATAAAGTATTATTTATTATAAATTGAAAGAAGTATAACTTAGATTTTATATAACTTCTGTAAGTATTCTTCTAATAAATATTTCATTTATAAGTGATGATATTTACTAAAACCTATATCATAATAACCTCTTAAATATATTTCATTTTTACATATTATTAAATTAATAGCATAGAGGGAAAGATTGATATTATCTACAATTTTCACAGTAAAATCCTATATGATGTTCTTCAAATTGAATTGAATATGCACAAGTACATTCATCAAGATAAATAGAGTAAGGTAAAACACATTTAGGACATTTATAAACACATTTTTTCTTATATTTGCTGTCGACAATATAATGTTGTAACTCTTTTTTATTACATTGTTTACATATAATTTTCTCATTTTTATCTATTATATTTTTAAAATCTTTTTTAGTTATATTATTTACTGTAGGCTTGAATGTTATTTTGAATTTACTTAAATCAATCTTTTTAATTAAGTCATACATTTTTATTTAATTCATAATAATTTTTTTAAAACTTTTCAATCTGGATCAGTAGGTATAGTCACAGAAATGAGTAAGTGGGGCAAACAGCCGCCTTTTAAAAAGTTCGTCAACTAAGTCAAGATTTTTTAAACCTTGGTACAAGTTGTGTCTTTTGAAAAGTTTGTCCATTAAACCAAAGATTTTTTGAGCTTTAGCACGATTTGTATCTTTGAAAAATTTTGTCCACTAAAGCAAGATTTTTTGAGCCTTAGCACGATTTGTGTCTTTGAAAAAGTCTGTACACTAAACCAAGATTTTTTGAGCCTGAACGATTTGTGTCTTTTAAAAAGTTTGTCAACTAAGCCAAGATTTTTTGAGCCTGAACGATTTGTGTCTTTTAAAAAGTTCGTCAACTAAGCCAAGATTTTTTGAGCCTGAACGATTTGTGTCTTTTAAAAAGTTCGTCATCTAAGCCAAGATTTTTTGAGCCTTAGCACGATTTGTGTCTTTTAAAAAGTTCATCAACTAAGGCAAGATTTTTTGAGCCTTAGCACGATTTGTGTCTTTTAAAAAGTTCATCAACTAAGCCAAGATTTTTTGAGCCTGAACGATTTGTGTCTTTTAAAAAGTTCGTCAATTAAACCAAGATTTTTTGAGCCTTAGTACAATTTGTGTCTTTGAAAAAGTTTGTCAACTAAGCCAAGATTTTTTGAGCCTGAACGATTTGTGTCTTTTAAAAAGTTCGTCAATTAAACCAAGATTTTTTGAGCCTTAGTACAATTTGTGTCTTTGAAAAAGTTTGTCAACTAAGCCAAGATTTTTTGAGCCTGAACGATTTGTGTCTTTGAAAAAGTTTGTCAACTAAACCAAGATTTTTTGCTATTTTCATTATTTAAGCGCATCAAAAGTACAAAAAATTTATATAATTAAATTACCTTATAGGTACCTTACTCTTTTTATAAGTTGTTGAACACTCACACACTTGACTTTTTAACTATAAAATAGCTAAAATCTCTATACTCAACTACCACACCAAAATATCATAAAATCTTCCAATTTTGACCCTTAAAACAGCACTTTTTTAAAAATTAATTCTCTGAAAAAGTCCCTTACTATTTTTAAATAAATTATTACAGGTGATTTCTCTAAAAAATGCCTGAAATACGAGTAAAATATTGTCTCGATTTTTTCTGAACGAATATGCACTCTAGAAAAATGATAAAAAATAATTGAAGGATTTCTAGTTGGATTGGGTTGTAAAAAAGATAAGAAGTAGTAGTAACGGGGGCTTGGGGTGAACAGCCGCCTACTAAAGAGTTTGTCAACTAAACCAAAATTTTTTGAGCCTTAGCACAATTTATGTCATTTAAAAAGTTGGTCAATTTGAGTCAGAATGTAATTAGCACAATTTATGTCATTTAAAAAGTTTGTCAACTTATCCAAGATTTTTTGAGCCTGAATGAAATTAGCACAATTTATGTCATTCGAAAAGTTTGTCAACTTAACCAAGATTTTTTGAGCTCTTATGAAATTAGCACAATTTGTGTCATTTATGAGCCTGAATGTAATTAGCATAATTTGTGTTAAAAGTATGTGAGAAATAATAATTTAAAATTTTCTAATAAATCTGAAAAACCGTGAATAATTCGGGCATGTAGTACTCTGAATTTTATTGATGAAAGTCAATGATTCTACTTAATTTTTCCTAAAATATCGAAGATCACATTATACGGAAGACTCCTTCCACAAGCTATAATCATTCAAATTTTTTTATCTCAATGAACTAGTAAAAAATATACTCGTCATACAAGCAACGAAATATAATACAACGACGGAAGGATCATTTCGCGAGCTACAAATACAATGTTGACAATGTAACGCGTGATTTCTCTCGTACACTAATATACTGTGATTTCTCTCATTCACTATATCTCGTCGATGGAAGGCTCCTTCCGCGAGCTATTTGAAAAAATAATTCTAGAGAAGAGATGAGAAAATTGGGAATGAATGTGCCTCCAAAATTAGTATTATAATTATAAGTCAATTTAATGTGTTTCATTTTGTCTAATTTTCGAAAATCTATAAAATTTTGGGAATACTTTGGATTTACTTTGGTGAAAAATTGCCTGAAATACGTGTAAATAATCACTATTTTTGTATGAACATTTCCTGAACGTTTGTGAGCTCTAAAAATACTTGGTCAAAATAATTGAAGGATTTATAGCTGGATTGGGTTGTAAAAGAGAAGAAGTAGTAGTAATGGGGTCTCTGGGTCAGAGACCCGTTATTACTACTCACATCTTTATGGAATTGTCCCAGATTCATTTGTCGATCAATTTAAAAAATAATTAGTGATTTGTAAAGATGAAAACACGCAAAATATTTTTTGTCATTATAGATTTTTTGATAAAATGAATGTGGAATGAGTAATCTGAACTTCAAAGACGTATTTTGGAACCAGCTATTGCTCACGGGTGCCCTTTTCACAGATAACTCCTCAAATACTACTCACTTGATAACACGTAGGAGAATACGTATGCAATTTGGAATACTGCAAGGGCCCTATAGACTCAGAAAGATGTATGAATGCGTGAGGTGAGTGTGACCGATTCTGAGGTGTGTGAGAATGTTTCTGCATAACGGGTAGTTTGATTGGGAGAAGTCCTTGGGACCGGCTTGTTTTGACATGTTTCATGTCTTTTGTCTCACTGTACCCCTAATTTAAAAATTGAGGCATTACATCAGGTGGAGAAGCAGTGAATTTTCTCGACGCTTTGGAGGCCCTGTATTACTTTCAGCCTGAAAAGAATGAGGTTTCTTTCTATAGGCCTTCATTTAGCCTTAAATAATTTTTTTGTCCGCGGATATCCTTCAAATTTACTGGATGGATTTTTTCGAGACTTGGAAAAGTTATACTCTCATATCTGAAGATGGGCGCCAACAATTTTTCGACAATTAATTTATAGTAATTCCTCAGCACGTTTGCAATTGAGTTAATACGATTCTGTAGGTTACGCGCGTAATCATATTGAGAGTAATCGAAATGTCAATGTGTAAAGATCGCAGAAACAACTGTTATAGCCCGGTAGGTATGTGAGGAGGGGGAGTGAATTTTCTGGAGACGTTTTGTAGGTTTTAGCTAAGTCCTAGCCTAAATCAAAATAAAATTCAGGTTTCCCTTTATTGGATTATAGGCATTTTTACTCTGTTGTCAGTTGATGTGGCCTTTATGAACTGAGTTTTGTTTTTCATTCTAAAAATATTTGGCTTAATTGACAAGTCATTGGTATTTAATCTAAACAGAGGGAGTGACTCTCTCAATGAGTTTTGCATTGTGAGAAGAAAAGTCGTGTACTACTCTCGCGACCGCGTGAGTGTTTCGATTCTTATTAATATTCATGTGGTGTACCAGACGGTCTAATGGGCACTACAGAATTATATACCGGTGTCAATTAATTATTTTCATTACTTACGAGTACATCTTAAATGATAAATCGTACAATGATCCCTACGTCAATTCCAAATTCCAATGAATGAGAGTTATAAATTTTATAGAATCTAAGTATTTAAAAGATTTCAATTGTCTCTAACATTATTTCATTTCTTATTTTAAATTACGGCTTAAAGTAACCATTGTAAACTGCGCTTCCGATTTTCTGAATTATGATACTGCTTCCCTTTGCTAGTGAACAAGATTTACCATAGACATTACGTGAACCCAGTGTAGAGTCACCTTCTACTGAGTAAGACCACATGTCTTGACTGCATCCAGAGCCGGCGACATATGCTTGCTGAGCTGCTGTTCTGCAAATCTCATCGCTACCTTCTAAATCCATACCCACATAATCGGGTTGAACTCCGGATTCTGCGAAATAAAAAAGGGCTCGTTATGAGGTGTTGTAGGAATTCTTGTTCAAAAGTAGTAGTATGAAATTTTAATATTGATCGACTAAAATATGTTGAAACGAATGTAAGTATTTGATTTTAGAAATATTTTCGACTCTATAAATAGAATAGTACCTAATAAATAAAATTACAATAATGAACTATTACATTTTAGTTTTCTAGGCTGAGTTGTTTTTGTGTAAAAGGGATACTTAAAGTGGAGAAGAAATTGGAAAAATCTTTATAAAATTTTGACATTTTCCAAATTTTTTAGCTACGTAGGTGAAGCTAGTTGATTGCTATTGTCAATTAATGTAGTGTTAAAAAGATATCAATTGTACACTTCTACATTATTAGTTAGCTTACAAGTGTACTTTCGGATATCACCTCCTCATCAGCTGCATCGCTACTCTTCAATACTATTTAATGAAGAATAATGGAAGTCTTTTTAATCTTTTGCTTTACCTTCACCCCATCACACTAAATATAAGTTCCGATTGTAATGTAGCGTTGTGAAGTTCGTGAAATTATTTTCCAAATTCCGTCGTCACTCCAAATTGTAATTAGCGAATAAATTGAAATCATGTATTGAACTTACTTTGTGTTTTTTGAGTGACGCTATAAAAGGTCCAACCACCGTGTACGGACCATACAAACGCCAACAACAAGATTAGAGGTAAAGTAGATTTCATCTTGGTATATCTCTGCACTTGACCTGAAAATCTGAAGAATAAACGATTATTGGAAGAATCTATTAGAAAAGACACCGTATCCGATTTAATTTGTTCCACTGACAGAATTTGGTATCTTACTGGCTTGAAAAATTAAAAAAGAGCTCTAAAAACTGCTACAGCAGAGTCGGAACTGAACTATGAAAGAAATCAATAAAACTTTTTGATGCATCAATTTATAGAGTCAATAGATAAATTATTTTGCGTGCACGGGTGGATAATGATATAACTTTTTTTTTGGAGATGATCAATGCAGTGTGTACCGTTCGCACAATCAGTCTCTACAAATACCCATCAGTCGTGTGAAAATCAGTCAAAAATCCTGTGATGAAAGTTTCTTTTTTGTGTGAATAATGCATTTGTCTGTTCGAACGTAGAAAGGTGATAAATTATTTTTCTTTATTTTTTTGTTTTTCAAACACACAATATTTGACGAGTTTTTTCTATCAAACCGCCAAGCGCCGAAAATTCATAATGAAGATTAGATTATGTACGACTTGATTGCAGCTTAAAATATTACATCAGTCAATGTTCCACCGCACCGTGCCGATCGGTAATGACATGTGGCGGAGAATGTTCTTTTGTGCAGTAAAAATAATAATTACAAATATATTGCGGAAAAAATATTAAAAATTTTTAATAGTCATAATGTAGAAATAAATTGCGGTCACGTAACGAGTGAAAAATTTTTGATGGAAAAATTAAACATAAAATGCACAACACGTGTTGCGTACCGACTGTGGGGCACATCATCAGGTGAATGACGAAAAATTAAACAAAAACATGTAAAAACTATAAACGGTGGACAAGAGTGCGAAAGGAAGAGAAAGAAAGCGAAAGAGGAGAAAGTATAAAGTCATTTTTAGGTTGAAACATGATTATACATGAGCAATAAACGGATTAACAAGAGTGAACCGCGTGTCTAAGGAGAGAAACGCCTGAGAGGGAAGCTGCGGCAATTATTTCGACTTCTTCGAGTCAGTTGGGAAGGCGGCCCTTAGTAGCCTTATGAAAGAACAGAATCAAAGGAGTGGTGAGTATCGAGGCAATGCTTGGCGATAGCAGATTTTTCAGGAAGTTGCCGACGGAAAGCAGAGCGGTGCTCGGAGGAACGTTCGCGCAGGGTGTGACCGGTTTGGCTGATGTAGACAGCAGAGCAATTAGGAGCTGTACATCTAGCGCGATAAACTCCACTGCACTCTCCGGGGGGAAATTTATCCTTGAAAGAGGATAAGTGCCCTGCAGTGAGAAGGGGATAAAAAGAACAGCGGTACCCATAGGATTCGAGTCTGCGAGCCATCTTATAGGAGATATGGCCGAGGAAGGGCAGACGAATCCAGGAGGGGGAGCGACGAGGAGAATGGGTACGCTGGGAGGAAGAGACGGATTGCATGGCACGTTTCAATGATTTCCTGGATATAGCCTGGTCGATATTAATAGAGATGTTATTGAGGCGCGCTAGCTCGCTGATGTGGGTTTTCTCCTTATTGAAATCGCGAGGTGAGAGGGGAATAGCGAGTAGGCGGTGAATGAAAGCAAATAAGGCAGAGAATTTGTGAGAAAACTGATGGAAAGAAGCGCCATTGATGAGAACTCCAATGTTGGAAGGCTTGCGAAAGATAGAAAAACGAGGAGAAAGGCGGTTGTTCTCGAGGGGTGAGGTCTAAGTAATTGATGGAGGAGCCGCCAGTTTCGAGAGTGAATAGGATGTTAGGATGAATAGAATTTAAGTGTGAGAGGAGGGAATCGAGATCGGACGAGAAGCCATTCCAGACACAAAGAATGTCAGCGACGTAACGAAACCAAGAAAGAATGTGAGGTTGAGGGAGAATAGAGTTGTTAAGAAGATCAGATTCGAGTTTGCCCATAAGCAGTCGGCGACAAAAGAAGAAAGGGGCGCACCCATCAGGAGGCCATCGGGAAATTGGTAGATAGTATTCTGGTAGAAGCAGAGGTTATTTCTGAGACAGAGAGAAACAACGGCTCGGCAATGGTGTCCGGATGAATACTATTAGAAGTGAGATAGTCCATCATGTAATTAATGCTCAGGGCCACTGGGACATCAGTATAATAACAGAAAAAAATGGCTTCCGCGCGATTGAAATTTTAAAAACAATTTGATGATTGATTTCTATTCTAGAATGTATTTAGAATAAATTAAGCTTGGGTACCATATTTGCCAGTCCCTCACCTTTTGAGGATCCACCCCCCTTTCTCTGAATTGCGCGTATCTCCTCTCCTATGGAATTTATCAAAAAATATTTCAAACAAAAGTTGTTTCTCAGTCAAAATTCTATATTTTTGGTTATTATCAAAAAGTCATTTGGAGCCAACCCTGCGCCACAAATTTAAAAAATGTCTTTAGAGAATACCTAAAATTACAATTATTGGTGTTTTCAGCGTGAACTACGCACTATACAAGAAAATGCATAACTACATGAAGTGCTCAGAATTAAATTTTACGAGTAAAGAACACATCTGAATACCCTTCCCCCCTTCATACAGGAAGGACCCCTCCTCTCCATTGATATTTCATCTCACATTATGAGATCATTGCTCGCTAGCATAATTAATGTAAAATGGCGGTAATACTGTTTTTTTTTTTCCTTCAAAAACTGAGAACTAGATCACTAACGGAGTGAAAAATAATAGTTTTTTGCAGTTTACATAAGGTTATTAATGTAACATTGTGTATGATCATTTTATACTCAAAAATATCTATTACTACTGCAGCAAAATCCCTGCAAATACGGTTTTTGTATTTAAATTCATTTATTTATTACTATCATTCTTGTCGAGATCCAAAACAATCGCTAGAACGTATGAAAAGTCGATAAGTTTGAAATGGGCCCCATTATTGTAGACCATGACGCGCTCTAGCGGCAGTTGAGAAACACTCCAGCATTCTACTTTTTAGTAATATTCTGTAGATCAAACATGCTTAATTGACAATCCTAACAATTTTCATGATATTTGAGTCTTTCTTTATGGCATTTCTGCGAGACTGAATTTTCGAACGCGTTTTTCTCAAAAACTACTCTTTGTGCTAGGGCCCCTTTTCCAATTGACAATTTAATAGATCGATTCACGCGTGACGTCAAGACTATAATACTAAAACAATCGATCGATTCTTATAAGAATTTTACAGAACATTCATCAGTCTTTTAAAATGCACAGAAAGTTAAGGAGAAGAGCTTTTTGAAAATTTCCTGTGTACGAAAATGAATTTGTTATTCATAAGTTCATTCGTATTTTCGACTGTTAACCTTTGTGTGGTCGACAAACTACTTTAAAAGTTCAACAATGATGATCAGTTCGCAACTTTTATTGACGACCTTGCAAATAAAATAAAGTACCGCGGAAAGTCAATTTTTATGAACCTTAAACGTCAGTAAGAAATAAATTTGTCACATAGGTACCTAACTAAAAAGTATAGTTTTATTACAATCTTATCTGAGTAAGTAGATGGCAAACCTTGTGAAACTGAGTCGGGGTTTGTACTAGTAGGTTGAAACTCAATATACTTATATGTTCTTTCTTCATTTGCTGAATTTTGAGCATGAAAATGAGAATTTATATACGTACACCAAGTTTATTATTTTTATTCGTTGTTTTCTTTAATTTAGTGTTCAATCATGCTGTTGAAAAGTGTGATAAAGGTGAAAACTGTAACATTAATTTTATAATCATTATTATGTACCTATTATTCTAGAAATATACTCGACTAGATGGTTTGTGAATGAATTGATATCTATTCACAGACTGTTATCGGCACTTCCGTCTTTAATAATTTTATTATAACTCATTAGTAAGTTTTGGGAGTAAATAAGGTAGGCCTAAGCAATTGGTTGAAATTAGAATTTTGGGTTACCATCAAAAAAAATTTCCGAGTTCCGAGCTTTGCCGGCCGGCAAACATAAATTTCTCCACTTCATGGAAAAAGATTGAATCATATCATGTTTTTGGGCGTTTGCAAAGAAATACAATGCAAGGTACATAAATCTCGATTATATCGATATACTGATCGTGATTGTATCGAAATAATATTGATTCTGTACTCGGCCGCTGTAGTAAGTTTAATAATAATAATAATAATAATTTTTTTTTTTTATTATTATGTAGGCCTGTTACTACAGCGGTTAACTTTCATTATAGGCCTATATAATAACCTAGTATAAATCTAGTATATTTGGGAGTTCACTCGCTCCGCATCGTTCACCCCCTTCTTAGTCTAGATCTCATAACATAAGGCTTGTACGTATGTAATGTATATATTAGACCTATAGAATGAGGGCTAAATCTACTGTTGCAGCCTAGTTTTTAAGCCTAGTGTGATGTATATTAGGCCTAGAGTAATGAACGGTAAAAGTCGACATTTCTTTCCAAGTCCCTGAAGTAGGTCAAGATCATCGATGACGCCATAAAGCGTGACGTCACGCGTCGCGTTGCGCAGGTTTTTAATTGAGCCCCAGCCCAAAGACATATACATGTCAATCTTGAATATCGATGGGCTTAATTTTACCAAAAATAGGTATCATATTAAAACTTGAAGTGTTCCATTTTCTGAATATTCTTTCACGGCCCCATTGAGCAAGGTTGTTTTTTGTGATTTGGGACTCAAGTGTGACGGCGCTATTTATATAATGATGATCACAAGACAAATGGTGCGCTCTGATTGACTGATTGTCGTCACATTTACATCACCTCCGTCACAATTGTCACATATCTCTTGGGTGCTCAATTGTGAAGTCACTTCGCATGACGGGTACTGAATCTCTTAACCATACCTCTCAGCGGTCGAGAATCATGAAAGAACCTCAAATTTTTGCATACAATAATTTATTTGTTGGACTGAAAACCACTATGTTTGCCGGTGAGCAACAATAATAATTGTTATTTGAAATTTTGATCTGTCTCAAAAGTTTTGAAATTGGACTAAAAGGGGAGCTTCAGGCAGCCCTATATCATCATTTTTATGCATAATGTGTTACAAACGGATATTTTCGGATCTTCTTCATCAGATATTCTTTAGATCTTCTTCAATGCGTGGCGCTATTGACTACGCCAAGGAGCGGGGTTTAAGTTACCCCTGAAAGTCCCACCAACCACCACCTTTCTCCTCCTTAAGTTTGTCGTGACGGATTAAACCAAAGCCGATATTACACTCGGCTATTCTGACGCACACCACAAGTACTGGCGACCAAATACTTGTGATGATCTTCTCTGGAACAAGAATCTGCCGGATCGTGATTTTGCAGAACGACCGTCAACAACCGTCAATAGACAATTCTACGGTATATGCGATATAGGCAATAGATACACCGTGAGAGCTGGCGACCAAACACTCACGATGATCCTCGCTGGTACAGGAAACTACTGTATATCCTCGCTGGTACAGGAAACTACTGTATAAACGATATACATTCAACACTCTAGTCGGCGACCGAACTAGAGAACTCCTGGCGACCAAACAGTTACTACGTCGTATACCCAAAACAAAACTCGTTCTTCTTATATGATACGGAGTCGTGCCGTATTGTGTACATCTCGGTGTATTTCGAATAGGTATTGCGATATACTAAAATAACACGTCGTTCTGATTGGCTAGAAACTTCGCAATTTCACTTCTCGTTCTAAATCTCATAGCGATATACGTAAACTGCGTTTTCCGTTAATGTTTGCCAATCAGTATCGTCCCTATATTTTCCATCTAATTCCGTACTCTCATTGGTTCCTTAAAACACCGTTCTTTCGGTATAATAATAAATCATATGTTCTAGCGATCAGTTAGTGACTTAACGCACATTGTATTACACAAACAGATGTACTTCACTACTTCTATGTACGACGTAATTTTATGATCATAATGAATGTTTTAAATTTGAGTGAAGAAAACTACACGTCATGTTGTAGTTTGATCGTGAAAAGAGGAATATAGCCTTAATCAAATAGCGATTACAGTACATATGTATTTCCTTTTCTTTCATGGCAGCTTTTCATTTTCAAGCTAAAAGAATTCATACTTGCTATCTCAGGTGTAACAAAACTCCACATAATTTGTAATACACTCATAAATTCAAATTTATAGGTCCTGATCCGGCCTATTGTGGACGTCCATCATCGATAGCGGACTTGTTTTGCTTTTTGAGCGGTTCACCACAACCTGGTCAAAGCTACATGTACATTGGTTTTGACGATTTTATTGTCGCAGTTTGCAGTATGGAAATCACCAAAATGACTTTTTTTTTTAAATTATTATTATTTATTAACGAGCTATACAATGATGTAATAAGCCGAACCCTTTTCGCATCGATACAACGTGGTGACACGAACATCGCTGAAGGGGTCAGCTCTCTTAAAAGTAGGGCAGAACTCTCTGGTAAAGTGATATCATTAGTGCGTAACTTCATCATCACTGAAACGGCTCTACCCGTTTGGCCAATGTATGAGTCCCCACACTGGCAAGTCACCCTGCAAATCCCGGAAGCCTCCAATGCTGGTATCGGATCCTTCAAAGTGGAAGGATCATGGGGGAGTGAGTAATGCGTGAGTGGCCTATTCAAAGTTTTAACGTACCTATACTTTTTATGAATAGTATTTCCGCTGGGAAGTAAACCAAAAACGATAATAATTTTCGCAAAGAAATATCATTCATGATAGTGTGTGAAAAATCGACATAAATTTCGACTTTTTCCCTCTCTCTTTTTTACACTGCTTTCTTTAATTGTTTAATTTTTGTTTGTTTTTTGTAGCATAGAAACGTTCTTCAACTTTCATTCGACCTTCCCACTTTCTATTTCAGACCTCGAGCTATTTGTTTCTATATAATTATAACGGAACGGAACATAAAAAATAATTGAAGAGAAAGAGAGACGTTTTATTTTATGACTCTTCCGTTTACTGATATCAGTGTTTTTCTACCTTTTTGAATTAGCAGTCAATTTCAAATCCTAAACATTTTTCACGGCACATCCAATTCTAGATATGTAAGTGAAATTCTCGAAAATTGAGAAAAAAGTATGAAGGGTATCAAAAATTTTTTATTTATTCATTCAATGAGCAATGTAAGCAACTCAAGACCTACGATCACTATCTACTCGTAGTATCCACATTATTTAGTTAGGTTTACTTAATAATTTTACAGAAAGGTATAGACTGAGAATTTTAAAGGGGAGAAAGATAAAGGATTATATGGATGAAATGAAGTGTGAGGGAGATGGTACCTGAGTTGAAGAACGGAAGTTCTGGAGTGCGGGATAAAGGGAGGTGTGATCGACGTCTATATTGAGCTTGTGACAGTGAGGATAGGATATGAGTGATTGGGAGTTTCGGTCGATTGTGAGTATGTGATTCGAATATGGGGCCTAATCCTAATTTGATAAGAACGGTGTCTTCACATTTAGAATTTCCGAAGTAGGATGACCAGGAAAGGGGAGTCATTTTAAGTCGGAGGAATTTGTTTGAAGATTGGTTTTTCCAGAGTTTGGTCCATGAATTTAAGATGAGTTGACGGTAATGATTTTTGTACTCTGTAACGGGGAGAGGAGTGGGGTGATCAGTGATATTTGTAATAACGAAGGTGGTGGCTTGTTTAGCTGCCTGGTCCATGATATCACGTTCGGGTAGTCCAATGTGGCCGGGTATCCAAATGGATTTAACGCGGGTGTTGATTGAGGTGCGTGAGTTTGGAGCGTGAGGAGGATTCTTTGTGTGAGAAGGTTTGTAGTATAGGGGTCAGTGAGAGAGTGTACCCCAATTCGGCAGTAGACATGGAGGCTAGACGATGGATCCAAGTATGCGTAGGCCGTCTAGGTTTGAGTTTTTGAGCCCTCAGTGAGATGAAAGGGTGTGATCAGGATATTCTTGTATCAGATTTCTTAGTTGGAAGTGAAGATACTGTTGTTAGATTTGGGTATTTCTGTGATGGTGGGCTGGTGAAGATCTAAGGTGGAGACGACGTATGAGTAGGTAGAAGGGATTAACTGTGAAAGGTTCATTGAGAAAGTGTTTGAATTGAAGTAGGATATGTTTGTTTCTGAGAGCTGGAGGAAAATTAATGTTTTGGTTGAAGATGGAATTAAATATGGGGCCCGAGATAAGGGAATTGAGAGACAGCTGATAAAAAGTAATGGTATAAGTGTACAAATGAATTATTCAGTGAAGTTTCCCTGTTCTTATAAGTAAGAGAGTCTCCTCGTAACTACGAGACATTATAAGTATAAGAAAAATTACAGTCACGTAACAAAATTTTTCTTTTTATGTATTATACACGTCGACTAAGCGACGCATCATCAGGTGGGGCCAGTACACCTGATGATGCGTCGCTTAGTCGACCGGAACCTGGTTGTGTACAATAGAAAAAAAAAAAAAATTTCTTATACTGACTTTTTTTTAGGGGAGGTGTCTCGCAGCAAACTTCAAGGGGGTTAACGGCACAACGGTTGTAGAAGGCTGACTCAATATATGATTATTGTAAATTCAAAAGAACTATAATTTTGCTGGCCAACGTTTCCATAATACTATTCCCTGAAAGCTAGAAAATACGACAAAATAAGGCTTGGAAGGATAATTACATATTTAAAAATGAGACCCAAATAAATTAGGTACAGAGACAACGACACTAGAATACGTTTTCGCACCATAAATCAATGACGGTTTCGTCTTTTTCATTTTCATACATAAGTAGCCTTCAACTACATAGACCCAGTGTTACATCGGTTTTGTGTTGAATCTAGTATGAGAAATTGATGTCTATGAAATAGGTGAGCGTAACTGAAGTATTGTTTTTCAGAGCCAAAGTGTCATTACAAGGAATAATGAGCTGTTTTCTCGATGAGGTGAGTTATACGAGTGAAGGTTTCTCCATACTTCATCCTTAATCAGATATCTTTTCCTTTTGGATTTTGGCCCTTAACAATCTTTCAAAGCAGAACGAAATTCACTGTAATACCAACAAGAATTTCTAATTTTTCTCAACGTTTACGACTTTTATGTTGCCCGGCGTACGACTTCAAAAATTACCAATTAATTTTTGTCCCTCGGCACCACTTCTGGGGGAACACAAAATTTTGATTAATGGAAAAGAAATCAAACTCATAAACGTCTTCCTACCGAATATTCCAACGCATCCAACACAAAGAATTCTCAGAGTTGGCCATGATCACCCCATATATTTGTATCTTTTTCTCAGTTTCTTCACGCCCTCCTCGGGCTACAACTTCTGCACCATCTTCACGACTCCAAAATGAATACAAAACTTCACTGCAGGCTCTAAACTCTTCCTCTCTATTAGGACTTGACAGCGGAGTGGCTGACATCTAGCGGACGTTATTTCTAAGTAATGCTATTGGTTGTTCTTATCTACTGTAGGACGCATGCGAGATGGCGCGACGCTAGCGCGCCACTGCTCTTCCAAGTCCGAATACTGTTTGGTACCGATTTGTGATGTTGTAAAGCTCATTAATGAATACTATACAGTCCTCTTTTATAAACTGTAAATACTAAACTTTTGATTCTTTTCTAGGTTATTACTACGATTGTCAACCTGCACAAAGAGCTTATGTCAACGTTCTGGACGTTTATGGTTATATTGTTAACTTAACCTACCCAATGCAAAATGGCACAAAAGGATTTAATCTTTACTACATAGACGTGACTGTGCCGGGGTGTCCTCAGTTTCAAAAATTCACAGACCCAAATTTCAACGCCAATATTTACGATTCAGCATTGTTACATACACCCAAACCTTTAGGAATTTCATATACTTGTATGTATACCTTGCATACAATTTTTTGTTAGCATACACTTCAAGTTGATGATAAGTTAGCAGATTTAGGAGCGACCTCGTAAACTTTAAATGTTGCTTCAATTTCATGCATTAGCCTTATATGTATTTTTGAGTTGGTAAAGTAATACTCTCCTTTCAAAGTGCGGTTCTGTCTTCAATTATCCAAGAACTGAACTCGGGGTCGTTCAGAAAAAGGACAACGAAAAACGACTCTAACGAAGAACGCAGGAAACTTATTCTATGGGTCGAATTGGTTTTGGTATTGAGAATTCAGAATGAAATCTCGGAGAGTCTTCAGTTTTTCTGAATCCCTTTTCATATGGTCTGTATAGCCTGAGAATAAGAATTTTTCCAAGCCCCTTTGCTATCAATTATTTAGTCCCCCTTATATCATATATTATGGTTCGAGAGTCCAAATTTTCCAAGTCTAACCTTTGAGTCATGTATGATAGGAGGGGGACTTGCACCACTTTTGCCAATGATATTGGACTTGGACCATTTGAACCCCCGTAGAATAGGTTCCCTGTTAAAAATCCCATAAGTAATCGATAAGTATTTCCTCGCCGTTACGATTTTTATTACCCACACGTTCGTGCTCTAAAGGAGATATTAAAATATAGTTTTCATCTGCACCTTACTACTTTCAAATCATTTTAAAAATATTTTTCTTGATTTATATGTAGGAACAGGAGATTAATATTAAGCTTAATGTAAATTTCAGTGTACCAAAACGTATACGATGATACAAATCTCTCGTGCAACACTTTTCCTTCAGTTAAAGTTCAAGGTGATGACTGTTCTTGCCCCGTTCGCTCTCCTTATATGTTCAAAACTCCGGTAGCGAGTTTGGATTTTGCGCATATTAAGAACGTCGCACTCGAACAGGATCCAAGCGTTCAACCTTTGGGTAAGTGTGTATTGAAGTTTTGTACCGGTATAGACCTTTGACTATATACCTCTTATGGACTGAACTTCGTCCATATGCTGCAATTATGTTAAACAAGCGTGGAAACGTGTATAGCGTGCGGAGGACTCCAACCTAGGCAGCGCGGGTGAGTGCGCGAAGGAGTAACAGCTTCTCCTCCCTCCGCAATCAACCGCGTCGCCTATGTTGAGTCCTCCGCATTTTATTTTCTTATCACATCTTTCCACGGGTAAACGTCGTCTTAGCTCAGTCCATAATAAGAGGTATATAGTCAAAAGTATAGACGTAACTGATTTTGGTGATCTCAGCTTGAAACCTCACATGCGAATATTCTTTCAGCTGGTGAAACATTGGTTGGTGATAACGGATTGTACGCTACCTGCGTTCCACGACCAGTCGCTAACGAAACTCGTAATGGTTTTACATATGAAGTTGAATACTGTACTGCCGATCGTTACGATAATTTTCCTTTTTGTAACAGACTGAATCTGAAAAATAGTCTCTCAAATATCGTTGAAAGTTGTAAGTGTGTTTTGCCTTCTACATCAATAACACGTTGTAGACTACATTTTAATATTTCTACATTCTCATCTTTCATGTAGATGGTTACGATAAGTACACTGAAAATTGTCTGAACGCGAGTACAGCTTGCACAATTTCAACCCTATACGCCCAAGGATTCAACAAAGAAAAATGCTACGGGAAAGATTACTCCAATTGCAATTGTAATAGTTTCACGACTTACTGTAGCTTCATTTTCCTTCTGCCAGAGTACGCTTCACAAAATATAGGAATTGGTGTCATACGTACCAGAGGATACTGCGAAATTGGTTTCCAACAGGATATAATGAGAAAATTTTTAGCTATTTGTTAAATTAGAGAATGAAGAGGTCTTTTTAGAAGAAGGGGAGGATTTGTTCAACCATACCTATCAATAATTTGTTCTTCCTTTCTTCCTTCTTCCAATACAGTTTAAATCACTGGAGTCATGACAACTCCAAATACAATAACCTTGACTCTACATTATTACAATAATACAGCAGTACCTAGTATCTTTGTCAGAGAGTGTGGGGTAAAGTCATATAGAAAGAGGAAGTCATTCAACTCGCCATATTAGGCTAGGAAGCTCGAGAGTAGGTAAAATGGATATCCATTTTGTTTGTTTACTGACAGCTGACGCGACGGCTTCATTACTGGATAAAAGCGCAGGTATGCAGCGTTATGCGTTACTCACCAGTCAGACGAGTGGAGTATCCAGCCACAGCCGTAGCCGCTACCTCTGCTTACTATGGAGCACCTAAAACACTCAAGTATTCAAGTATTGACACGTGCCATTTTGACTCCTAGAAAAAACCTACTGCCAGTGAAGCCCATGTTCAATTTGTAATTTGCAAGAAAGCATGTTATTTCTTTTGAAATTATCCTTGTTAGAAAGAAAATTTTATGTAGAATAAATTATGCCCTCTTCGTTTTTTCTCGCCAAAGCTCAGTTCCCAAGTTATTGATTGATGGACGGGACACGTTTTTTATGCAAAAGCGCGGAAGACAGGCATGTGACCATTACATGCGCGCTTGAACAAAAACACGCGTTCCATTGGACGTATCTGTAAACACAGATATAGAACTAAATACCTACATATCAGACTCGGCAAAGTATCTGTGAGCGTCGGAGCGGTGCAGGGTACGTTACTGTTTAACACGCGTCTTATGGCAGGTATATTTTAAATAATTTAAAATTGCCAAATACTTTTTGTTGCCGATTAAGAATGTTATTAAAAAATTTATGTGAAAATTTCAGCCTAATAGAATCAATTTTCGTTCAGTTATTCAAGTTTAAAGTTGTACAGGGTCTTATGGGAATTCCGTTTTCTGCCCACACTCGGGCAAATGCTTATGCAACCGCCTATCACAAAAATTTAACACGCGTTAAATGGTGAGTCTGATATCTAGGTATTTAGTTCTATATCTGTGTCTGTAAAAAGGGCCTCCGCAAGAATATTAAACATAGAAAAACGAATTTGAAGTTCTGAGTGGATATAACTTTATAACAATAAGTTCAATCAAAAAAAGTGTAAGAACAAAAATTGGAGAGCAACTCTTTTTCTATAAGATGCAATAATACATTGTCAATCTGTTGAATATTGAATTCAGAGGAAATGGGAGAGAAGAGATGACGCGGACGCCCTTCTTACAAAAATGGGTAAAACCCCATACAAAAAAAAAAGAAAAGAAAAGATTGGCAATGAACTGAAACGTATAAAAATCATAGTCTCCGCAAAAAGGGCCTTCGCTCGACGGAGGCCCCTTTCCAGATACTTCCTCATTTATGAATCAATAATTTGGGAGAGCTCTGGTGAGTAAGACAAAGAGAACATAATTTATTCTACATAAAATTTCCTTTCTAACAAGGATGATTTCAAAAAAAATACCATTGATCCGTTCTCGAGTAATCCTGTCAACTACAAATGTGGTTTGTTCTTCAAAAGTGGTCATTTTGCCGAATTTGAAAACAAAAATCAAATTATGGCGGTGTATGAGAGAAAAATGAAAAACTTGGAATAGCTATAGAATGAAACGGAGTAAAAGGTTTTGTTTTGTTCTCTCATCTAATTTGTAGAACTCCTGTTTGTTAACATCTTTTGTGGAATGTTAGGAAGCTAAATCTGGTTTATTCAAGTGTTATCCGATTTTTTCATTCTTCTCTTATTTTCAATGTCTCCCCGCTCAGTAGAAATGCAAGCAAAGCTAACGCTGCGCTGTCCAGTCCAAATGCACGCGCTAGATATTCAAATTGGTGATGGGCGGTTATCAGTTATTAACCAGTTAATTCTTGAGTAAAATTAACCGAATAACCGGTATATTATGGAGTAAAGGTTAAACTGGATAACCGGTTAATTTAAGTGCAAGAACCGGTCAACTGCTAAAATTAGGATTTTTTCAATATTATCACTGTTATCACTACAATTCATGAATAAGTCTCTCTTCCTTAGATTTTATACGGTCCTGCAAGTTATGGCCAAGCATACTGAACTAATGAATACTCAAAATAGTAAAACGAGGAGTAAACTAAACAAAGCCACAGAAATATCTGTGGCTTTGTTTAGTTTACTCCTCGTTTTACTATTTTGAGTATTCATTAGTTCAGTCTCTCTTCCTTTTCAAATTTTTATCAATTTTTGCGTTTTTTGAGGGTGGAAAAGACGACTATAGCGCTCCTTGCGGGATTATTTCACAATTACCCAGTTACTTATTTACCCGGTTAATCGGTTATTTTGGAACAACCGGTCACCACCCATCACTAATTCAAACAAATACTCCTATTTGCAAATAATGTTAGAGGGCTTGAGCCCATCTCGTGATCATTCCCCACTAGGGAACAATAGAAAGGGTTAACCCGAGATGATCGGGAATCTACAGAGGCAGCGCGTGAACATGCACGATAGCGTGCACGAATACGACTGACGTACGAGCGTACGCGAGAGCAGCGAGTACTGCTGAACGGTAAGAGAAGGGAACGCGCTGCTAGCCGCGGACGGACACGGCTGTCTATACTACACACTCTAACACTCCCCGCCAGGCGTGGCCGGACCCAAACAGCAACGGTTACGGAACGGAGAGGAGGTTGAGCGGCCTGGGAAAGAACATATCCTGGTGAAACCAGGACCTCAAGGGAAAACGGAGTGCCAAATGTCGGAACTGATCCGAGGCTCATTCTGTAGAGCAAAAAGCTTAAACTCCGAGTGGACTGAAAGAGGAGAAACAATTACACTGAAAGGAAGAGGCATGAAATGCAAGGAACAAAGCCAGGGGTAGTTTACAATTAATTCCAAATGAAAGGAAAGGAAAAGCGACAACGTCGACCAATAAAGAAAAGTCCCATAAAAAGGGAAATCGGTGTACTGCAAAAATAATCACCGAGCATAAGCGAGTAAAGAAAGATCCTGTAGAAGGAGACGGAATTAATAAGAAAATGTAAGTCAACACTTGACAAAAACTTGATAAAATAGAATAGTCAGCACAAACAATTAAATCCAAATAACATTGCAAAAAATCAATGTGTATAATATGAGCAAGCCGAGAAAGAAAAGAAAAAGGAAACGAATAACATTTCGACTTGACTGCCGAACAAGCAATACAGCTTGAGTCCTCTTCTGAAATCAGAAATACAAGGACAATAATGAGTGATGGGAAAGATCAGAAATCAACTGATCACGGAAGTGAGTGAACCCGGCTTCGGGTAATGCTTTTGTAAACACATCGGCTAAATTAGCGACCAAAGGCACTCATAGGAAAACAATAGTATTGTTGTGTACTTCCACGCTGATATGGTGGGAACAGAGATGAACTATGTTCTTCAAGGACTTCTTTTTGAGAGACTGGCTAGGTGGATGGGGGATGTGTGAACCACATAAATAATTGGAGTAGGTACGTCATAACTTAAGAACTCAAAGAGAGCTTTGAGTGAGACCACTTGTCGGCACGCCAAAGAGGCGGCGACGTACTCAGCTGCGGCTGAAGAGAGATCAACGTGAGTTTGCTTCTTTGTTCTCCGTGAAATTAGGTCATCATAAGCAGGAGGAGTGTATCCTGAAGGTGACCGGGCAGTTCGTATCTAACGAAGCATTTGGGGAACATTTAAGTAGGCTGGAAGATCCTGTATACAGGAGACCTTGGCGTAAGGATACCTCCGAAGTAAAAAAGAATTCGATGGACGAAGGCTTGCCAATCCGACACTGTCGGGTTCGTTTGCGCCCAAGCAGCCGCATTGACTGCAAAGGCAATATCGGGGCGCGTACAATTCATCAAGAAGATGAATGAACCGATAGCTTCCCTGTATTGTGAACAGGTGGTAGAGGAATAAATTCGTCAGGATTGGACTCTCATTTCTTCGAGGCTTCAATGGTCATAATAGAGGTGTCGATTTCGATGGATCAGAGAGAGAACGGCCGAAATTCTCAAGTAATTTGAGGGTATAGGTACTTCGGCTGAGAGAAGAAGAGAGGACGTTCGATCATATTATAAGCAATCTCTATTCCGAGAAACTTGTTCGGAGTACCGAGATCAGGAATTTTGAACTTTGTAGTTAATTGTTGAATAACTTCTCGCATTTTCTTTGATTAGTACCGACAAGGAGGATATCGTCAACATAAAGAACGAGAATGACGACTGAGGATACTCCATTTTTCGTGGATTTCCACTTAAAAATGTACGGCTTGGATACATAAGGCCTAAAGCCCATTTGCTGGAGAGTTGCACAAAATCTTTCGTACCATCTTTTTGGACTAACTTTTAATCCATATGGTGAGCGGAATAATTTCAGAACATGTACTTTAGGGTTTAAATTGTCTACTTCATATCCTTGCGGAAAGAACATATATACTGGTTTATCCAAGATACCAGGAAGAAAAACGACTTTGACATAATTGCTGAATATAATAGCCATGTTTCACGGTGATGGAAAGAACGGCAAGTATATCGCTGATATCAGCGACAGGAGCATATGTTTCCATAATATCATAGGGATTGGGGTCTTTAAAGCCACGAGCGACAAGGCGAGCTCGGAACTTGGAATTACCCTCTAGGTCTTCCTTGAGACGAAAAATCCATGTAGAATCAATTGTTTTAGTTCTTCGAGGAAGAGAGTCTCGAGTAAGAGGGACCCATGTGTGATTTTGCGCCATCGCCTTGAACTCTTCATGATTTGCATCTTTCCACTGGACAGATTGTGGAGAATGAATAGCTTCCCGGGAGCGTGATAAACGCGCATAAAAGCGTTCATACGTCAGTGAGGTATCATCAAAAGAAGATGAAAGAGTGTCTGAGGGGTACTCAGACGAATCTCCCTGAACATGGGAATCAACTGATTTGTTGATATAATGGCGTGCAAGTAGAGTGGTAAACGGACGAGAGTCTTGCGCTAAAGGCTGTGAATCATCAGACGCGCATGGGTTGATAATGATCTCCAACACATTGGAGCCGAGGTAAATTGGGTGTAGCTGGATAAGTAGTCCAGATTGTGAACTGGGCAACAGAGGGAGGGTACAGTGCACTAACTTTAGTACTAAGATAATCATAAAGATCATCGAATAAATTGAGTTGCATTTTTAGAGGAGCTCTTTTATGGGTTGCCGGAGTATAATATTGATGTTCAGTTTCTACTGACCTAATTTTCCTCTTTTTTATTGGAGGAGGACGAAACGATTCGTCGTGTTCAAATTCGACATCAGCATCTGCTGCTGAAATAGGTCGTCCAAGTTTTATAGGGTCGCGGAAAGGAGTCTATGCAAAAAGGGCCATAATGATGGCCGGAGACTTGAGATTCTGTGAAAGTAACATTTGAAACGTTCTGAATTGATCCTGTATCAGGATCTAACAATTAAGCACCATTGGTTGATAAACCGGTGAAAAACTTTCGTTTAGCTCTATCTGTATATTTACCTACTTTCTTGGGCAGAGTTTCATGAGCAACACATCCGAATCTTCGGAGAGTTTTAAGTGAAGGCATTCGTTTGAAAAGAACCGTGCAAGGCATTTAATTATTCACCGCTTTTTGTGGTAAAACATTGTATACGAGAGCGCCGTACGGTACGGCGTTCCATGGCCCAGTCTAATGGACTTTGTAGTACAGTAATAGGGAACCATTTGATCCATCTCCTCAAAGAAACTTTCGAGTCCGACACGCACCTCATTTTGAGTTATTATGGGGAAAATCATATCCATATCTGGAAAAATTGTCTACAATTGCGTAGATACATTCGTCTCTAGAAGGGTACGCCGGTGGTAAGACCGGCTCTAGCACATCGGTATGTATAGGTGCGAGCGGTTGTGGTGCTCGAGTGCGAACTTTGGTAAGTAAGAGCTTTTAGCTTTGGCCAGTTTACAAGGGTGACAATCTCAAATGACAATCTTGGATTGAGTCTGAGATGGTAATGCCTTAAAGTTCAGGCAGCGTCTGCACAAGCTTGCGCATAACTGGTACGCTAGGATGTCCCAACCGATAATGCCACAGACGGGCAAGTTGGCCACTTAATAGACCGGATTTCCTGTTCCTCTAATTTGTTAAGATCATCTAATGAACAATGAGGAATGGAAGTCAGATATTCTTTTAGTTTGGACTGAGTCGTAAAATCATTGGTAAACTCTGAAAAAAATCCGTTTTTCCTCGCTACAGAAGCGACTGCTTGCGAGTCCAACTCTATTGGAACTCGTAGGTTGAAAAACCACAAGGCAGGGAACACAAGTAAAATAGAGCGAATAGACGTCGGAGACAAAGAGTCTTTATGGACGACGTGCACTGAGTGCTTGAAATAAATTACTGGGTATCCTTGATCTACAAAAGGACGAATCGAAAGATTTTCTTGAATATTGTCATAAATATTGAATTCACCCAGATTTAAAATTGTAACACATTTCGGGAGAATATTCAAGTTATCGACTTAATAAATAGGTAGGCAGACATCCTCATTAGGATTTGCAACTGCTATGTTATAAGGAGCGTCGAAAGCTTTAATCAAGTGTAAATGATCGCCTGATGGAAACACAATTTTATTGCAGCCTGACCCTGAACATGCACGAGCAGTAATATAATTTTTACCAGACGAATAGTCAGATTTGAGTGCACTTTTATGACGGCTTCCGCATTTGCGGAGTGACCCATATGCGATGAACTTCATAGGATAAGCTGAAAACGTTTTACCGTCATTATTATCAGTTGAAGCTTTCCGATCTTCGGAATTACTTTTATTCGATCTTTAGATTTAGGAGGAGGATGGTTATTCCTTCGAGAAAGAAAGGAAGAATGACGAGTATTAATTAGAAGAATCATTAAAGTTATTATCATTACGTCTTCGATCATAGCGATTATAGTACCCACCTCGTGCCCATCTCTTTCGTGAGTACTAGGTGCGACGATTGTGCACCAAGAAGAACAGTTATTTGTATTGTTTTGTGGCCGATTATGTGGTCTATTACCATTATTGATATTTTTATTAAATGTGGGTTTCGAATCTCTCGAATTAAACCCCCTTTTTGGTCCTTGCGGTATAAAGGATTGATAAGGTTTTCTTTCTAAATTGCGGCCCTTGGCGTGAGCCATTGAAATAAACAATTCTCAAACATGAGAATGAGGAACTTTTTGTGAATTATTATAAATCAGTTTATATTGATGGGCGTATTGGACAATTTCGGGGATAATCTGCATAACAGACTCTTGGAATCGACTCGAGACAATTTCGTCAGAAATGTTAAATGTACTGTCGCGAATTTCGGCGACTTTCTTTTCAAATGTCGTAACATACGACTGGGGATTGACCTTAAGGGAAAGATATTTCATTGTCATAAGCTCTCTGAGCTTAGCATCTCCTTTCCCGGAATATCCGGGGCGTTTTTGACTCTCTAGAGTCTGCATAACTTCGATTGGATCGATTATATGAGATATTTTATTTAAATCACTCACCGGAAGCCGTTGAGCAATTATTTCGTGAAATCTAATTTTATGGAGTGCGAGAATCGTATTATCGTTCGTGGGGGGTGGATGATTTTGTGGGTCAATTACATGTAAAAGCCCTGAAGCCTGCAGGGTGTAATACAAATATTGTTTCCAAGTCTCAAAACTTACCCCTTTACCCAAAACAACATTAGCGGCCAGTTGAGAAAATTTTAAAGTAAGTAAACTATTATTAAACTCACAGATGGTAATTGGCTGCGGTGCAGCATTTGACGATGCCTGATTACTTGATGGCAAAAAAAAATGCCGGAGATGACGTATTCATCGGCTCAACTTGAGCTTGCCCATTCTTGGGCGGTGGAAGAGAATTAGTTGAAATTTTGCAGGAAGAGTCTCATGATTTTCTTGTAAATTACAAAGTCGTTCAAATAACGAAGAACCACGGGTTTTGGGTTGTATCGGCGCTTTATTAACGGGGGGAGGTGGTGAGTAAGTTGGTATCGATGGTGGCAGCTTCAAAGGCATGCCATCAGACAAAGTTTATAAAGCCTGAATTGCTGTCGAAAATCGAGGAGTCTCTTGCCTCTTTAAAATTTGTTTCACTCTCTCGAGTAAGACATGAAAATGATGAAATAAAGGACTCACCAACTCTTGAAACACCTACCATACCCGTGCCTCAGTCTACTGAGGAGGATTCTGTTCCTCAGACCAATTAGGAGCTGGGGAAGAAAAAGCGTTCATATTAAATTGAGATGTAGATGTGGGAACGTGAGAGAAAGAAGACAAGGAGGTATTTTTTACTTTCAAATTGATTATAACTTTTTACTGTGAGGTTTAATCAAATTTACACTTTCGAAATGCGGAGCATTTTTATGAGCTTTCGCCCTAGAACTCGTAACTACATCTCCGTGCTGCTTATTTTTGCTGGGAGGTGCCTCCTGACAAGAAGGTTTCTCCCGTGACGGACCATGAGACTGGTGATGAATTACGTTTCTTTTCAGCAGAGGCGTGAGAGTTTTCCTGGTGACATTGCACTTTAGGTTGATGAACAGGATTACTTTCAGGCTTTGTGTGTCTTTGCGCAAAGCGCTAGGTGCATTAACCTCAGTAGGCGATGAAATCTGCTCTTTAAAACTTTAAGAATCGGTATAATTTAAAATACTGTCCTCCTCTGCGGAATCATTAAATTTTGAAGGGTCATTCATTTTTCTGCGAATTATATTACATAATATTATCGATATCACCATCGAAAGTAAATTTTCGACTTCATATACTCTAAAAAGAGAGTGGGGCACTCACTGGGAGACAAGAGACAATTGAGAAGACAAGAATCCATTTATAAGCTCCGTGTCGATGTTGAGACGCAATACATTACGATAAATGCAATGTATAAATAAATAAGGACGATAAGAATGAGAAGAAAGTAAGGGAGCGGGAATACGTTCAAGCGAATTGATAACATTTTTAATCGATAGTGGGTCGTTTTTCCAATGATATTTTCAATAAGGATAATTGCAGATGAAAATAAAGGGTAATCACTGATGACTAGAAAGGAGAAATTATAGGGAAGTGATGAACGGATGAAATTGCAAGAGCAATACGCATATTAGGTGCGACAAACAGAGAAATGCCACTGAGAAAGCGGGCACACACACACACAAAGATAGCAAAATGAAGTGATAAAGACGAACCGAAAATATTGATGTTCGTCTGAGTGGTAAAATATGATAATGCAGCACTATCAATTATAGCACTTTGGACGAAAAGAGGACGAGTTTTCACGAGGTAAAGTACAAGTACGTAAAGACGCACTCAAAAATAACAAACGCCCGTAAGGCGTTATCTCTAATGAGAAAAACAAATCGCAAAAGAGGCGAGGAATGAATTCGCAAAAGTTACGACAATATTGAATAAGTCGTTCGGATTTAAGATGCGTCACGATATTTAGGTTACTGGTGAAACATACGAAGGCCATTCACAAAGCGATGAAGCCAGTTGAAGAGTAAAATACTCAACTCGGGAAGGCACAGAAAAGATGACGTAATGTCTTCGACACGTGGTGGAGCTCGTGATTTCCGTGGGTAAGAATTCGGAGAAATAGTAGCGAATGTCAGCAGCTGCTAGGTGATAAAATTTTTAGGTTTTATGAGGCTTGACAAAAGAATATAATCGAACACCATCGAGCTTCGCTGGCTTTTTGTTTTTACGCAGAATTCCGCTGATATCGAGGAGTATGATGTATGCCGCAGATTTGAGGGCAGAGCAGAGAATAGGTGCGGGGTAGATATGGTTGGTCGCGTCAATACTTTTCCATTATTAAAAAGTGATAAGAAACACAGTGGCTGACAGGAAGTCGCCGAAATTCTTGTCTTCAGCAGTTTAGCTGATTGCATGACGAATGCTCTAGAGTAGTATTTTAAGCAGGTTGACGACGCAATATGGACCAACAAAAATATGAAAAAGTAACACGTGCGATCTACCACCGACCACGCCGATGTATTCGGCACTGCCTTCGAACGATGCAATATGATGAAATAGAATATTTTCGAAGCCCGCGTAAAATCGGGTTGTTCGATTTCAAATATGACGATCTTTCGTCTCATCAATTACTAATCGGAAATAATTTGTCCGTAATAAAGTTCATTCGAAAACGTTCGAAAGCAGATAAAAATGGCATATTCGTGGTATCAAGGTTACTCCCCGCCTTGTTTGTTTCCACGAGAAATCGAATATCGATTATTTATTCGGTTCTTAAATAAATAAGCACAACCGAAAGTTGGATCGCACACTTCCAACATAATTCACGTCGACGGTAATAAAGTTTTAGATCGGACTCACCAACTTAGAGGATTTCAACCGCTCGTCACAATGGAGATATTGAAGAAGTCCAAGAACAATACCGCTATACGAAGAGCCGAGCTAACGCGAGTCTCCTTTTCGCTGGTTGAAGTAAATCTTTGCCATTTCCTTCTAAGTGATGTTCCTCATCGTGGCTGAGCATTCGTTGAGAGGCATCGAACCCACGGCAATGACCGGTCTGGGGAGATTGATTGGACTTTTGGTTTCCGGAAAAACTTCAAAGTGACTGACATAGGAGACTTTGTAAAACGGAAAATGGTGCACTTCGAAGAAAACTAGCTAGTTAAGTAGGTGAATAAAATATTAATTACACCTTGCATGCAGTCTCTTGAGTTCGTTTCTCACATAGCCTCTCCGAAATTGGTGGCCACCGGTGAAGTAGGCTAGGAGAACCGACCTCTTTAGAGAAAAAGACGAAAATCATACGTCCGAAGAGAAATACTCTATTCGAATTTCACATTTCCGTGATAGATACGGAATAAAGGCATAAACCGCAGGTACCATATTCACCATGATAGTATTCGGCGAAATGCAATGTAGTCGGATGCGTTATCATGCCCGATTAATTTTAGTCTTTTATTAGAAGACGAAGTTGAAAGAAATGATCATTTAGCGCTATTAAATATTCCTTCACGTTAGCAAACATGCCAAATTCGTGGATTGGTAGGAACTCATTGTACATGAGTCGGAAAACAATGTACTTATCTGCGAAAGCAGATTTTTTCCAATGTTTTTAAAATAATATGGGAGCGAAGATATTCGATAGCTCCCCGCCAATCGTATGATTTTAGTATTGAATTATTGAGTTCACGTATTATGTGATTAACTCAAATTTAAAGCTGGTAGACCTCACCAAATCGGTCTGCTACCATGTTAGAGGGCTTGAGCCCATCTCGTGATCATTCCCCACTAGGGAACAATAGAAAGGGTTAACCCGAGATGATCGGGAATCTACAGAGGCAGCGCGTGAACATGCACGATAGCGTGCACGAATACGACTGACGTACGAGCGTACGCGAGAGCAGCGAGTACTGCTGAACGGTAAGAGAAGGGAACGCGCTGCTAGCCGCGGACGGACACGGCTGTCTATACTACACACTCTAACAAATAACGATCCTGCTAGGAGCGCTACTTGTTCTACAAAAAAAGTGATCACGGCGTTTTTTACCATAACGTAACATACTAATAAAATCTAGTGATGGGCGGTTATCTGTTATTAACCGATTAATCGGTTTATTCTTGGGTAAAATTAACCGAAAAACCGGTTTATTTGTGAATAACAGTTGACCTGAAAAACCGGCTAATAAGAGCGCATAAACCGATTAACCGCTAAAACGTAAAACTTTTTAACAATAATTTTGAATTTCAATTGATAATTTGACAAATTTGAAGCACCAGGTGAAGGAAATAGGAATTATCAACTGAGATATTTCTCAATCATTAACACATAAGAGATATTGCTTCTCTTTTTTTTTCAATTTTCACAATTTTGAGAGCAAAAAAGTGGAAGACCTTGGCGCTCCTAGCGGAATTTTTTGAGAACTAACAGCGATCCAAATTATTGCCAGTTAAGCGGTTTATTTTGAGGTTTTCAACCGATTAACCGGTTACAATGGTCTCTGATAAACCGTTTAACCGGTATATTGAAATAACCGATAACCACCCGTCACTAATAAAACCGTAATTTCATGGTTTCAAATTGTTTTTCATGGAAAATGGAGAGAACAAAACTTGTTGTTCTTTCAATTTTCTTTTAGATAAATGTAATTTTTGATTTTTTGCATGACTTTTTTCACTTTATCACTTTTTTTGCAACCTTCCTTAAATTGTCGTCATGGTAAAATCTAGAGGGAGCCTTCTTTGCCTTTATTTGCAAATTGTGAAGAGTGCACAGCGTGTTGACCAGCAGAATAACCATTCCTTCTCTATTACCAAGGTGTTTGAAAAGAGGTGTGCTCAGTTCGATTGTAAACAAAACGCAACCCGCATGCACATTTAAAAATACATGGGACGCGGACCGAGTGCCGTCACCCGGTTCCGTTTTTACATTGTTTTAAATGGAGATCAGCTGATGTAGCGCCTTGTTGTTTACATTGAGCTGAGCACACCTCTTTTCAAACACCTTGCTCTATTACACCCACATCTCAATATGCAGTCAGCGCACTCTTATGATAGTATCCAGTATAGTGACTAATTTTTCAACAATGGAAGTATTATCTCCTAGCGGTAGTCATCATGGCAATTTTTATATTTTTTGAAATATTCCAAAAACAATCCAAGTCACCGCAAATAGAAATTACTTACGAGCAGGGATGGAAAGCTTAATTAAGCCGTTAATGGCTTAAGTTTGAAGTCAATGTTTTGCCGTTCTTTGTTGAGCCAAAAGTCAGTCAATCGTTTTCTTCGTCATTAGCTTAAAGCCAAATATCAACCGACAGCCAATTTCATTGGTTTAAAATAAAAGCGTTTAAGCCTGCGCACAACAAGAGAAAAAGTTGTAAGCGGGAAGCCGTGGAGCAGCCGGCAACCGGTAGCTGGCCATCTTATCTTGATAAATTAATGTTAAACGCTTCACTTTCAAATCATAAATCATGATGAACACCCATCAAATTTTGAAATGATAAGAAAAGGTGGTAAAGTTTTTCATTGGCTGAAGTTGAGCCAATCTATTGGACTAATTAAGCCAATACATTAGCTCAAATTGGACCAACGGATTGGCTTAACTTCAGCAAAAGCCAAACGTTAGAAGCTCATCCGTAGCGCAAAATGATCGCTTATATTTTAAGCCGTTATCCACAATCGGCTTAAAGCTAAAAGCCCGTTTTAAGCCAATGACGACTGGCTTTCTATCCCTGCCCACGAGGTATACATTTGCACGCGTACATTCCATCTTGGAGGGAGGGGGGGGGAATGTGTACTCGCGAATTTTCAAATTAGGGGTAGGGACAAAAGACACGAAACATGTCAACAAAGATAATCAAATTTGTAGAACGTAAAATTTCGTTTCAGGTATGTACTTGTGACCTGTCACAAGAAAACATACGTTAACTCTCTAATCCGATCAGCGGAAGGTCGTTGGCGTGTTGTGCAGGCTTAACGCCCTCCCGCTGATCGGATTAGAGAGTTGACGTATGTTTTCTCGTGACAGGTCACACTTCTTTCATCAAAATTTAAACAATTTCAAAGCATTAGATCCATGGGTTCCTTATCAATAATTCATCAAATGAGTGTTGGATAAGAGTTAGAGGTTCAAACAATGGCCCAATGATTACAATATATTCGTTCAAAGCGCTGCAAAGGCTTAGTATCTACAATGATCAGCTGTCGATGTATTATCATGTTCTCCCTATCTTTTTTCCGAGTTCAATGATTGTAAGATATGGGTGTTGAAAATAAAATTACAATTAGACTTCTATTTTGTTTTCCCAGAATAACTATCAAAATTAATTGTTCAACGTTTTATTTGAATAAAAAAAATCATTAGGACAATACTTAATAATAACATTATGAAAATATTCTTTGGATGACTAATGACTTAATGAGGATGAACAAGTTTTCTCTTATCATTAAGCCCTTCAGTTTGCCTCACGTCTAGATACTCAAATTTCCGACAGAAAACTAAGTAAGCTCCCAAGACTAGAAGTCCAATGCAAATTATTGTTTCTATGGCAAATAAATTCCCAATTACAAAAATTTGACATCTCTTAATGAAAGGCAAGGACGGCAATGACTGCAACAAATGAAAAAAGAATTTTGACAAAATCAGAAAATTAACAAATCTCTATAATACAAATTAGGATCTTTTTAGTTGATAATTTATATTTCAGCAGTTGTTCTAGAAGTTTAAAGCCCCACCATCACCAAAGAAAAACTCTCGTATCAATCAATGTACAATAAAAAAATTAGTATTTAAATTGTATCTTCTTTATCTTCCCCTCCTGCTCCAAATAGTGTAGCCTTCTCAACTCCATTGGAAAAAGTTACAATCACAACAATAAAACCCCAAAGTGTATAGTGAAATAGCCCTTTAAAACAAAACGTTAGGCATTCTGAATCATGAGAAATTTGATATTGATATCATCGTAGGAGAAATTCGTCGAAGAGACAAATTCTGCGTGTACTTTTTTTCCATTTCCTTTCGGCAGCAAGTCATAGGAGCATCAACTACGACAGTCGTGTGCAATTTAGTATAAGGAAGTGACTTGAGCTCTGCCTTCTTCTCAAAGAGGTGTTATGAAGAGCCAGAAGGAGAAAATTATGCAAAGTTGGAAATTTGGAGAGATACGTTCATTCTACGCACCCTTCTTTTTCAATAAAAAGAATTGAAACAAAGGATAAAGAAGTTGTGAAGTCTACTATACTCACTATTTCCAGCCATATTAAAGGTGTTATCATCTCAGAAAAATATTCATTCTCCACTTTGTTTACCAGTAGATTGATCTGAAACTTGATCGATATTTCCTTTACAACTCCCAGATCCTGAAAAATTGAATAGTCATTATTTAATAAGCTGTCCATAAGTACGAGTACATTAGTGAAGTATCTCTGGAGCTAAATTACTTGGTTGACAATAAGATAGGATTCATGTAAATCAGTTTTCGGTTTCAATCCTTCGATGTTTTTAAAAAGCGAAGGATCGCCTCTGAGGAAATGAGGTAATGAAAGAGCTACTGGGAATTCTATTCAGAAAAAATGACACAGAATGATCAATCTCAACAAATTAATTAAATATTCATAATAATATAATATATCGTAGTCTCTTCCAAGTAAGTGTTTTCTTCCATTTCAGTCCATTAAATATGTGCTTCCACTAAATCCTTATCTAAAATTGGGAAATATACTCCAATAATTTACGATTTTGTCCCTTTGAAATCTCTGGGTTGGCACAACCAAAACAACAAAAAAGGGAAAATTAAGCAATCAATCAAAGGATTGAAACTTCAATTATTGAACAAGAACATTTTTAGAGAAGAGGTCCACAGATAGGCCTACAGGTACTTCTTTTCCTAGTGTTGTCTTTTTCCTTTATTGATGACCAGAAAAAAACATTCTTAAGAATTTAAATTCAAGTCGAAAAAATATTCTTTCTGACTTTAAACTTCAAAAATAACAAACTTTCTACATATCTATCAAAATGATACAAGCTTTTACTGTATCAAAGTCCTTGTTTAGATTTTCTCCGTAAGGTAGCTTGAGCGAGTAATTATATAATTAGTTTTTACTGAGAAACATGTTTACTTTTATAACACGGAGCCGTGATGGATAACCCCTTTGGTAAACACTTCTGAGATGTACAAAAACACTCATAATTTGGATTTGTACGATTGTCGAAAGCATTCTCAGCAATTTCATACCTCACCCAAGAACCGTGCCTCGTCTTCTCAACCGGTACCTGTCACAGAAAAATTAATATCTATAGAATTTTTTACTTCCTCTTCTATCTATTTCTCGAAATGTTCGTACGACTTGAATGTAACTTGTTAAGTGCACCCTATTCCACTTTCGACGAAGTGCCATTAGGGGACATATAAAAAATTAGTGGCAAGGGCAACAGGAAACCTAGAGTCCTTAGGTCCACCTTTTCTACGAAATTTGAGTTCGAGTTACGTGATGATGTCACATCCTCGCTACTAAGTGCGGATTTAGTAGTCGTGTGCCTGTAAGTACTTTATGAATTGCGGGAGGGTGGTAGCCACCCGGAAAAATTTTGAAATCTGCCCTCCTTAAGGAACAATTTTGCGCCCCAAGCATTTGCTTGGTTAGTTTGTAGGAGAGTCCGCCATTGCATGAACATTGAAATTCTGTAAGAATGTCCCCCCCCCCCAACAACATTAACAGGAGGCTAAAAATTTGTATGCCCATACTTTCTATGGGAAGGGTTAGTAATACCTTCAACGTTTGTTACTTGTAGTATGGAATTTATTTTTGATAATGTAAACCTTTCTTCCAGCTATTTTTGTAAACATCATCAGCAGAAGTTTATCAATAGTTTCTTATTTCCACTAGCCTTTCGATTTACGCTCTACAAACTCAACTCTCGAAATACATCCGAGTTTGCCTCTTCATGAGCTTGATTCGTTCTGGCTTCTCTCATATTCTCATAATTTGACTTCCTTACTACTCCATCAGGATGACGAAGAAGCCTAAAATATCATAACTTACAAACGGTAACGTTCGACATAACCCTTTTCGGTGAAAGTAAATCGTTCCATTCGATAAATTATTTCCCAGTTTGAAGCCGTTGGTCGAGCCTTTCACTCTATTACATTGACTGAGGTCGTAATCTAGTCCATTGTACGATTTCAATAAACCAGCGTTAGCGTAATCCTTTTCTCCGGAATAAGTGACAGAAACATCGTCCCAGTGATCCCAACTCTGCGTGAAAGATAACACGAATAAGGTGAAGTTGACAAAATTTCTGAAACATCATTTTTCTATACGTACTCACTCGCGTGAAAATTCCTAACTGCATCAATTGCGATACCCCTTCGCTCCCTTCGAATACAAATTGCCTCCAAGTGCAATTTTCAATTAACTGAGTTCCGGTGAAGAGGTTTGTTAAGCTTGAGACGAAATTAAAGCTTCCGATTCTGAAATTTTCGGCAAAATCTGCAGCGTACTAAAAGAAAAAAAGTTTCTTTATCATCAGAAAAATATTGACATCTATTTACGTCTCAATCTCTCTATCCTAAATATTCACGTCCCCTACTCTCCTCCAACACAGTCCAAACTTTACCTGCGAGTAAAGACTTGCGTTGATATTATTTTTGAACCCGGAATAGCCTATTTCAAGATTTGATCCCTAGGAAATGCTTGTGAACATTTACATTTCCGACACCTATAAAAGGAAAAGTGTGGCGAAAAAGAACTCGGTGACCTCTTTTGTATTTTAGTGTCACGCCTGCTTTGTGACAAAATGATGGCCTAGTTTGTGTATTTTTCTCACAGAGGCGCACGCCCTCCCGTTCTTGGATTAATATAGGTGTGGTGTTTTGTGGGGGTTCACTCGCTCCACCGGTTCACCCCCGTTCTTGGTATACTGCATTTTGAGCTGTGTAATCTACGAGGGACTCACTCGCGTTCTTGGATTAATATGGAAGTTAAGCTATATCAGTGACGTCATAACCATCCATGATGACTACCTGTGACGTCATCATTAATATCTGTGACGAATGCCTGTGACGTCTTCAGTCTTCCTCACTGTTACTCTCTTCTATTTTCGGGATCACTCACGTCCTTTGTAAGCCGACCAACATTCTTCATCATTTTAGGCTCAATAGCAATACTGCTCTAGTCTCCCTTATACTAGGGTTCGTGTGACGCCTTATGACGCCTTACTTGTAGATTTCAGAATTGGGGTGCTACTCCTTAGCCTCCATTATACTAGTTTGTATAATGTAGTGCACTATACTAGGCCTATTATAAGCTTTCATAAAACCAGACCTAACATAAAGTAGCATAAAAGCCTATATCACTAAACCATTTATAGGTTACAAGGATGAGAGGAGGTAAATTGAATTCACAGATTTCAGAATCAGATTCGGTGTCACGTTTGATGACGTCGTAGTTTATTATAAAGGAAGAGAAGGGATACAGTATACAGGATTATTAGGAGGGGGTGGGTACTTGCAAATTCTGGAATTAGGGGCTAGGATTCAGGACTCGTGGAACTCAAAGATTTTTAGAATCATGTCTTGGATTCCTTTGCGGATGGGGGTGGGGGGAAGGGGCAATTCGCGAGGGTGGTGTGAACTCGTAAAATTTGGAATTAGAGGCTAGGGATCAGAAAACTTCTGGAAGATATGAAACTAGTCAAAATGTTGATTTTTGAACAATATATATGAGGGGAGAGGAAAAAAGTCACGGGTTCTTTATCGGAGTTGAACTAGGGACGGCAAGGAACCTGTTTTATGGGGCATGTGAGATTTGAAAAAGGTAGATTGTGACGTCACAAGGCTGACCTATGACGTCATCAAATTTTGACGTCACAGGCCCCGTCTTCCAAGCTGTATATGATAGGAGGGGGACTTGGAAAAAAAGTTCAAGTAAATTTCTCCACTTTATGGAGAAACATTGAATCACCTCTGATATTTGCAAAGAAATACAATGTAAAAATACATCAATCTCGATTATATCTTGATTGTATCGAAATATCAGTTCTATACTCAGCTGCTGTAGTAACTCAAGCCCTCCTTAGGCCTATATTATAATCTGGTATACGTCTAGTATACAATATTTTAGGCTAACTAGCTTTCGTGGGCTCACTCGCTCCGCTCCTTTGCCCTCTTCCTTAGTGTAGTATAAAGCTAGTATACTGCATACTTACCCTCTTGTCCCTAATATAGGTCAAGGTCATTTATGACGTCATAAAACGTCGCGTGACACAGATTTCAGCCTGACTCCAGCCCAAAGACATATATATGTCAAAACTGATCTATGACGTCATCAGATTGTGACGTCACAAGGCAGACCTATGATGTCATCAAACTATGTCGTCAGAAGGCTGATTTATCCCGTCCGGAGCAAACTGTGACGTCACAGGCCCCGTTCCAAGCTATATATGATAGGAGAGAGACTGAAAAACTCACGGGTTCTTTAACGGAGTTAAACAAGGGATGGCAAGGAACCTGTTTCATGGGGCATGTGGGATCGGAAAAATGTACGACGTCATGAAATTGTGACGACACAGGCTTGGTCTTTTGGGCTATATATGATAAGAGAAGGACTTGGAAAAACTTCAACCTCCGAGTTATATGTGATACGAAGTTGACCTCTAAACGACCTTGAGCTTCTGGCTGGACGGGGGATTTTTTTTCAGGAAAACCCTCCGATAAAACAGGTTTTCTGTAAAAAATGTCGACCTCCAAGCTATATATGATACGACCTTAGGGTTGCCGACCGGCCGGACGGCGGACACTTTTTCCGTAACCGCCCTTCCCCTGATAAAACAGGTTCCTTGTTAAAATTTCGACCACTGAGATTGACATCATCAGATTGTGAAGTTACAAGGCTGACCTATGACGTCCCCAAACTATGACGTCACAGGCCCTGCCCCCAAGCTATGTATGATTTTAGGGGGACTTGGAAAATTTTGAACTCCGAGCTTTGCCGACTGGCCGGACGGCGGACGTTTCCTCCGAAAACCTTCCTGATAAAACAGGTTCCCTGTTGAAAATTCTAATTTGCTTTGGAAAATTTTTGATCTTCAAACTTTATATATGGGGCGGTAAACAGCCAAGGCAAATGTCGGTCATCTTACTGGAAAGGATGGGAAGTCTTCAGAAAACTACACCATGAGACATATGTACCTGTTTGTATGTAGAATACAAGTGTGTACACTTTTTCTTCAAATATTCTCATGGTTCTTTAAGTCATAGCGTATTCAATTACTGCAATTCCACAAGGTGTACGCTTACCATTTTACCCATAGCAGGAACCACCAACAAAGTATCTTCTGAGAACTTATTCAAATGAGGAACCCATTCAAGTCTGTACCGGGGCTGAGAGATTATGACTCCTTCATCGTGGTCGAATTTTATATTTTCTTGCTCCATTGTCTCTCTTAAATACAATTAAAATAAATTTAATTTAGAATAATTTGAGTCCTATTCGTCATGCATATCTTACTTGTATACGAATGGCCCAACTTCCTCCAGTCGTAACTTCTCTTTCCCAGCTAAAAATGCATCTTTATTGGATATATTGAACGCGTAAGCTTTGACTATTATATTTATGTCTCCGGAAGTGTACCACGCGTTGAAAATAAGTCCTGATTCCCGAATTACACCGAACTTGAAAAAAAAATAAAAAACTCGATAAGTTCTGCGGAGGAGGGATACATGGCCATTGGTGGTTACGTCGATTCCCCGACATTGCCTTTTTCCCAAGCTTCCTTACGCCCGGCCTCTCTAATCTTGAGTTGGCGACAGGTCTCCCCTACATAAACGCTGACACCCTATACACACCGCTCTTCTCAACCGGTGGATCAGAGTCCTTTAACTTGACAAACAACCCTTTATTGTAGTAACCAGGTTAGGAAACGCTGACCAAGTGCCAAAAGGGCGAAGGACACGGCCCCTCTTCAAAGAAACTGTTTTCAACAACTTTTGCTGAAGGTTTGATTTTTAATTTGACCAGACTAATAATAGATCTTGGTTTCAAATTTATTATTTTATTATTTCCTACTTACATATCTCCTGATAATCAAATACGGATGAAAAATGTGGATCAATAACCCGAAAATGAGAATGAATACGCCGAACATTCGCACCAATAAGGCTGAAATATGCAGAAAATATAATAATTAATGTTTTAAGATATGGCTATACTACATAGATAAATGTCAATCATTTTATTATGGTGGGATTATCAACGAAGCATAAACGAATAAGGATATTATCTGAATCATTTACAAACGCAGTCTGTTTGATTCAAAAGTCAATCTGGAAAAATGCATGCCTCCGTAAAAAATTGAAGATGTTATTGTTGGAACCAACCTTTGCGCGATATTCTTCTAAGTAGGTGGTCCATTGTCCCTGAAAATATAATTTGTAATATAGTAAATGACAGACACGTAAATATAACTCGGGATTTTGAGGATTCTCTCTCTCTCTCTCTCTCTCTCTCTCTCTCTCTCTCTCTCTCTCTCTCTCTCTCTCTCTCTCTCTCTCTCTCTCTCTCTCTCTCTCTCTCTCTCTCTCTCTCTCTTCAAATGTTTGTAGAAATATATAATTCAAAAATACATCCTTACTCATTCGAACGGGAATCTGTTTTATGGAGAAGTATAATATTGTATTAAGATTTTCGATGAATTGCAATACCCATGGACGCTAAGAGTTATAGTTTAAGGACTTGGAGACAGTTTCCAAGGTAACTATGGACATCCAAATGAGAAAAACTCAATATAGTTAGAGAGCTTTGACAATTCCTGAGGATGACCGTGGAGGGACGATCTAGTCGAATGTGTTAGAAAGAGTTCGACCTGGCGATGAGTTGGCAGTTGGCGCACGGGTTCTGGGTATGCTATTTACAACAACAACAACAACGCAAGTTTGTAAATGGCCAACGCGAACGAAAACGCAATCCTAATAGCCGTCCACCAATCGCTCACAGACTCACAAACTGCGTATTCGCGGTTTCGAAAGGGGTAGAGACTTTGATTATAGATATCCGAAAGAGAGAGGGAACTCTGACCTCATTTAGGGACTTGAGAACATTTTGGCTCCTCAGCCACATACATAGATAGCAAACAATGGCTCTAAAGCAAGTGGGGGCTGGATTTGAGAAAATTTGATTTTCGAGCGATATCATATGAGGAAAGGCTGCCGCTGCCCTTCTGGAAAATTGTCGTTTGGTAAATGGTGGGAACTCTATTTTGGATCAGAGACTTGATAAAAATTTTGAATTTCGACCTATATAATATTAACCCTCGATGTAATACGTCCAATTTTTGGCCCATTCCAAAAAAGGTCATATTTTCAAACGTAGACAAAATTTATTGATAAAAATAACGGAAGGCTGTACCTAGAGTATTCTTATCCCCATCAGGAAAACAAGTTTCACGTTTGGAAACATGAAAATTTTCAAAACGCTCAAACTCCATGATCATTCACTTAAATGAAGTTATTCTTTATGAAAAATTGAGAGATAGAGATCTCAATTTCCTATATCTGCGGAATTACCTCTTACTGTCGATAAAAATGACATTTGAAGATGAATGTGCCAAAAATGGCACCTAGTACATCACGGTATTCTCCTAAAAACTATCATGATAGTTGAAAAAGATCCGTATCGCCCTATGTGTCGTTTTTGTCACAAAAAGGTAAAAGAAACTGTATAAGGGATGTTTTCTATCGTAAAACAGCAGGCGATACATGTTTTTTTATCTCCTTTTTTTGCTCGGGTTGGGTAACGAATGGATTTATAAACTATTAATCTCTCTACAATGCAATGTAAGAAAAGAATGGTTTTCGGAGAGAAAGGTAAGACAGAGTTCTATCTTCAACAATAGAACATCAAAGATTTTTTCTTTTAGGTACAGAATTGTCACTCTATCAGATCTTTTTTTTTTTTTTTTTGATTTACGAGCTACTAGCAGCTCGCATTCAGAGCTCTGAGCTCGGCGAGATTGTATGATTATATATGCGTGAGAGGAAGTTGGCTTGTGGTAAGAAGTTGAATATGTTGGGGATGGAGGGTAAGTCATCTGAAAGTGCCTCTGTATGGTTGTGAGGGATGGATAAGGAATTACGGAGTTGGGCCAAGTTGGGGCAGGAGAAGATGTGTTGAACGGATAGGGGGTGTTCAGATTCGCAATAAGGGCATGAGAGAGGCATAAGATGAGAGCTTGTTGTAAAAAATTGAATATGTTGGGGTTGGAGGTGAAGTTATGTGATAGTGCCTCTGTATGGTTGTGAGGGATGGGTAAGGAATTACGGGGTGGTGTCAAGTTGAGGCAGCAGAAGATATGTTGAACTGATGGGGGGGGGGTCAGATTCTTCACAATGAGGGTTTGATTTGTTCTCGTATATCGTTTCTTACTTAATTTTTTTTATTTTTTTTTTAGCAAGTGAAGTTGGCTTCTCTTAATAGTTTAACGCAACTCTTCACAAGTAATCAATAAAGTGCAGTCCCTTCCTTGAAATTGACCTCCCAATACTGTATTGTGTCTCACCATTTTTTGCTTACCTAAGTAGTCTAAAACAAGGTCTAGTCTCAAAATTTTGCGGACAAGGTTTTTTCTGCAACCTTCTGGTGTATCAATTTTGTTGGCGTCTCGGCTATTTCTAGTTCATCTGATTGCACCTCGGAAAGTCAGGTATTGCTCCCGACACAATTGTGACAGATAAGCTCAGGAATAAATTTTCTCGATGTTTTAGATGTCATAGATCACTTTGAGTAGAGGTCTCCTTAAATATATTTATAACATTTTTTTTTGTTCATATGACTCCTCAAAAACTACTGGTTGAATTCTCATATTGTAGTGAATTATCTGAGGTTGGGAAATAGAAATTTTAACAGGAAATTTGTTTTTTCTACAGGGAGTTTTCGAAAAATTTGTCACGTGCCGTGCGATATCAGGCGGAAACTGATCCACTCTAATATAGGATTTGGACTTGCAAAAATTTCTATTTTTGAGCCGTGATACGATTATGATACAGGGGGACTTGGAAAATGTCGACATAAAGAATTTGGACTTGGTAAAATTTCAACTTTTGCGCCATAACCTAATATGAGATGCAAGAAGGACTTAGAAATTGAATTCTCAAAAACAAACCCAATATATTGTTGCCTGCGATCCTCATTTGACTTCGTTACGGAAGCCGTCGTTTTTCCAAGTCCTTCGCCCATCATATTCAGCTTGAAAGTGGAAATTTTTTCAAATCCACCTCTTATCACCTAGAGCTCGCAGGTCAACATTTTTCCCCCTCAACACTAACTTCATTGATCTACCTTCAAAAGCATTTCAAAAGAAATCGAAACCTCGCTTCGCCCTAACCAGAATGACCTTAAATCAGTTTCAATCGTTCATGCTGGTTTGCGCTGTCAAAATCTTCGTTTGTACTGGTCTCCTTCCTCTCTAACTATTGGGGTGGGATCGTTTGTGCTAATTTTGTACTGGTCCACTTGCCCTCCAATCATCGTCTTCTCTGGTAAGCTCACGGCGAGTGACCGGCTGAGCCCCGTGTCTGGTCAGAGTGGGCAAATGTGTTGAAATTCTCGTTCTATTATAAGCAATGAAGGGAATGTTACCGAGAACACGCGGTGAGAAATCAACTACAGTCCCTATTTCAGAACGAAGCGGGCAAGTGTACGAAAATCCTTGTTGTGCTAATAGACGAGAGTATTATTTTTCCGGAGGCTGACTTACATTATGAACCCCCGGTAAGAAATTGGCTACAGCTTCGAGGACAGATGAATTGAAATTGTCATTGTGCTGGACAAGAGAACATGAGTCTGCAGAAGAGCTCGCTTATTCAAGTTTATTCGTGGCGAAAAGTGAGTTGTGGCCCCGATTTGAATCAAAGAGGTCAAGACAGGCTCTAATCATACGCGGGACTGTAATCGATATTCCACAGCGAATCTACAACAGAAGACAAGCTCCTTGGTAACACTCCTTCTATCGCGTAACTTGACGAAATTTTTTGCACATTCGCCCACTCTGATCTGAAACAGGACTTCAGGGCCTTTTTGTACGTAAATTCACATTCTCTTGCCTAGCATAACAAAAATTTCCATACACCTCTTTTTATTCAAACCGAGGTCGTAGCCAATTTTTTGTCGCGTACTTATAATGAACGTTAATCTTATTATAGGATGATAATTTCCTCACTTTTGCGCGCTTAGTCCTGAATAAGGAGTATAGCCGATTACTAAAATATGACTATTAGAGGGCTTCCGAAGGGTACCAGCACAAAAGTAGCGCAAACGATCCAGCCCGTTTTTAGGCTGAAAATCGATATGGGGGGAGGTTGCGTGCCCACGGTCTCATTCGTCTTCTCCAATAGTTAGAGGGGAAGGAGGTCAACACAAATGATAACTGTGACGGCATATATCAGCACAAACGTAGCACAAAAGGAATAATTATGGATAGCTCGATTTAGGGTACTTCTGAGTCATGGGGGGAGCGGCTGGTTACATAGACCTTTTCTTCATCATACTCGGGAATAATTTTTCAATACCTTAATATCATCGATGATATCTTAGTCCTCAAAACTTATCGCACTCAAACAGATTCGAATCTATCTGTATATAGAAATTTCGTCAAAAACATTTGACTGATTTGGAGCGTGGACTTACAAATATTGTTCCGATGTCTGGGTCAATATTGATCATTAAATACAGAGCTAAACTATGAGCTCTTATCATCAGCTGACGTAAGGGTGGAACAGAATGACATAATCTATTTCTCAAAATAGTTTTGCCTCAACAAATAATTTATCTAATTTATAATCGGTTTTTTACCGAGGTAAAATGAACCTCTTATAATACAATTCACTCGACATTAAATACCAGCTCCGTATTTTATCTACTTGCTTAAAAAATATATTAATTAGACAACATGGTGTAATCCGTATATCCTACATTTTGTATGCGTAGAAAAAAAAAAAAAAATCCAGCAACTATACTGCCTAAAGAGAGACACGTTGATATTTTAAGTCAAATAAATTTTCTAATGATTGTGCAGACTACCGTATTGAAAATATCGACCTGATTCAAAAACTTGATTACATTACCTAAAGAACATTGCCGCATCGATTTATAGCGACGAAAACGTGTTCAAATAAAGATCAATTAAAGAAAAACGTAATTTCTGCATAATATTAGACTTCTTTCTCCGAGGGCTTGACAGCCTAAATTTACACAATAAAATTCTATAACCTATTTGCCTCCTTTCTTTCATTCGGTTTTTATGGACCGACATGAAAAGCTTTTGCTTTAACGATTCGCATATGGTTTGATTAGCTAACGACATAATAACGTCAAAGAAAAATGTTGCTTCGTAGAATTTTTTTCTTTATTCTTAAACCGCAATTCGTAAATAGAAAATTTTCAATCGATCGCAAAAAAGAATAACAATAAATTTTCCTCTTATACAACGCTATGAGCAATAAATTTCCAAAAATTAGAGAGACTTTATATCTTTTCGAAAGTATAGGTAATTATGGAAAGATTGTAATAAAAAAAGGCTACCTATGCGATGATATTATCGGACAAATTCGGTATTTGTTCTGTAGTTCAATTATGTCTTTGAGATTTGGTTTTTCATTATCCTTATTATTTTTCCACAAATGTACATACCTACCTCAGAATAATGAGCTAAGATCAAAACCGATGAAAACGTTTGGAAACGAGAAAGGGAGAGAGAGAAGAGGATACCAAAACGTTGCAAAATAATCAAAACTTTCCATACAAGCGGTAAAATCTCGATTTTTTTTTCTTATAAAAGGTAATGATTTAACTAGGTATCTAATTAGAGGGATACTCCATGGAAAAGGAAAAAACCGCTCTCCTTGGAGTCTCTCTCTCAGTATAATATTCGTATGTAACCGTAACCAGTTAATTTATGCTATACAACCGAACTGAAAAAAAAAGAAAAAGAAAAAAAATTTACCCAATTTTGAATCTGCGATCTCTTGTAGAAGGAAAAAGTCTAGGAAGAGAATGATACAGTATTTTAAATTTTTTTCATCACTGTTATTTTGTGTAGTACTAAAGACCAAATGAACACATACCTTGTCAATATTTCAAACTAGTTATGATCAAGAAAAAACGGGCGAACGTTCAAAAAAGGAACCCGATCACATACGCGTTCAACAATTCAGAATTACAGCATGAATGTGAAAATCGATAAATGTAATCATATACCAATGGTTCAGGGCTTAAATACATTTTAAAAACAACAATTTGGCATGAGGAGAAAAGATTAAGTGGCGCAATGATAATTTTTTCTTATTACGTAGGCCTAATTCGAGACAAACTTCTAAACACCAAATTATAGAGACTAATCAGAGGTGCACAAGACTGCAGGTCAAAGGTGGATTTTATCTTCATTGATTCTGGATCATAAATAAAATGCAAACAAATAAAACCATATCGTGAAACTGATTTTCATTATCGATTAAAACTGGCCAAGGGGCAAATTTATGTTTCGTCTCACTGTACCCATCGATTTTTTTCAGCTGTTTCTTTGTGAAAATTGGCAGAGGACAACAGTTATCAAAAATGAAAAGAACAAGATTGTATATTTGAATCAGTACGTTTTTGAATTGTACACGATAAGGTATACTCGTGAAGAGTAAAAGAACTAGATACAAAGGCCGCAATAAATGTCTTTGTATCTGGTTCTTTTACTCTTCATGAGTATATCTTATCATTGTATATTTGGTTAACATTGCAATGTACCCAACATAAATGATCTAATAAAAACCAAACAACATAAGATAAGCATCGCAACAAAGGTAGATGAAGACAAAGACTGTACCAACATTAACAGCGACTAATGGATTGTTACCAAGAACCAACAATGTCGAACAACTAGGAAAAGGAACCAAGGAATTACGGGAGATGCACACAACGATTAAATAAAGCTCTACATGGAAAAAATGCTGAGAAAAGTCACTAGAGAATGAATACGCCCCACTAGAGCTTTGACTCAATGAGCCCACCTAGTATTAATTACCAGAAAACTTGTGAAGTGGGGGTCATCGCTTGTGTCGCATGTGCAGCGCCGCCCGTCCTGCGGGTTGCGTATACATTTAATTTAATTTTGTTTCCTCCAACACCGGAATCAACCCCTTCGGATACAATTTCAGTACTGGAAGAATCTCCTCGGCAAACGCCAATGCTACCTTGGCAACCATTAAGCTGCAGTGGCCCCTGCCACACAAAACATTAGAACAGAGTTGGAGTCTTTTCATCTTCTTCTTTTTTCCGGGATGATCTTCCTCTTCTTCCTGCACATCTGGATGTGTGGATGGTACATAGGTGTTGTTGAGTAGGCCATAGCGTGGTTCTACATTTGCCTATTCCATTCCTGGTCCATCTTCTTCTTCATAACGGTCGCTGCAAATACAGATACCTAGTTCCATGTATTCCGCTCTTGGTTGCAGTGCGGACACCTTTCCTTAAATTCTCGTGAAGATACTTGTTGAAGCAGCCATGGACGCACAACACTTGCGTCAGGTGAAAGTTCAGCTGACCATGGACTCGGTTCATCCACCCATGAAGATATTGCGTATTTATACACGGGTTGTCCATTTACCCAGGTCGCTCTGGGAAATTCTTGCTTTCCATTCTGCAAACAAGGAGCGCCTGGCCCCCTAGTTGACCCGTAAAGCCTCTTGATTGCTTGTCGTCTTCTTTCTTGCTTTGAACACCACCGCTCTCTCCTCAGCAAAGAGCTCAATTGGTGTTTTTTTCGACGCCTTCGCGTTCGAAACGCGTCGAATAAAATCGTGTACAGGGATATGGAAAGAGGAGTAAAAGTTTTTATTTTTTTAAATTTCTTAAATAATCAATATCAGTTCATTAAATTTACTCTGGATGTCGTGGGACTTTAGATCTTTTGTACTAACCATATCTATAGAGATATAAGGTGGCTCATGAATTTGCTATTTACACCACCTTTAATCATTCCTTCCTCAGGGTTTCGCGGCTCTCTCCTCCCGGCTTTATTGAGCGTTTGTATCAGCCTAATGTACTGAGGTTTTTGTATCCTTCCAATTACAAGGTAGAACTTCTGTCTGAAGACGAACCATGACGGCCTAATCTAAGGGCCAGGCAGCGTAGGGGTTATCGTGCGCGTCATTAAGACGAGAGGTCGCGGGTTGGACTTGGGCATTTTTTCGTCATACCAACTCTTCCTTCCTTATCTACATAATTATGTACTTCAAAGAGATCTTTACCTCAATATTGAGTCTAAGCAAAAAAACTCAAGGGGTTCTTCAACAGAGTTAACGGGAGGTGGCATGGAACCGGTTCTAAGGGGAACATGAGATCTGAAAAATGTAGATTGTGACGTCACAAGGCTCACCTACGAGGTCATCAAATTGTGACGTCACAGGCCCCGCCCTCAAGATATATATGTCACCTACGATGAGAAAAGGATGCTCATTGCCCATTAGCGCAAGAACACCATTTCTCTCCGACTGGATATCTAATCAGAGAGAAATGGTGTTCGTGTCAGTGGGCAATGAGCATCCTTTTCTCATCGCAGGTCACAGTGATTTTAGGGAGGGCTTAGAAAATTGTCGAGCTGCCAGCTTTGCCGGCCGGACGGTGGACGTTCTTTCCAACCCCCCCCCCCCCGATAAAACAGGTTCCCTATCAAGAATTGAATCATCGGCCGACCATCTCAACACTACGATTGGTCATCTTTACCTAGTGGCGTCGCGTCGCGAAAATGGGCGCATCCGAATTGAGTCCCAAAGAGGAGGGGGCCGCAAAATGATATCCAAATAGAGCCCCGTAATGTCCTGGATAGAAGAATGTAATGTCCGAGTTGAGTCCCAAAGTGTCGGTGGTACTGAGTTTGAGAAGATGGATGAATTCGTTCCAATGTGACACGTCAAAATTCTTAACTTGAAGAAACGTTCAGATACAGTCAGGTCGCAATATTGATGGCTCGGCGTGGTCTCGGTGAGTTATCACTTCTGTTTCGAGTTTCTTCCTCCACCTATGAAAAAATAATTATCCTTAAATATTTTCCAAGCACAATACATTGAATGGGTATTGACTACATACGTGAACAGTCCTAAGTCTGTTTAAGCGAGAAGGGAAATAAGAAGCATTTGTGAATTTGGGACTGATTTCGGTTGCACACCGCCGCTATTTTAGGACTTAATTCAGTTGTGTAACGCCAACAAGTGGGGACATCACATTTTTCTGCCGTCGATACCTCGAGACTCTCATAATTTCGATACTATACGGGAGCAATGTACCATCAATAGAAATAAATGAATTAAACTCTCCTAACTTGGGCGACTCTCCGGTTGGACTTGCTTATCAAAATTCCGAAATCCTTGGAGACGTTTTGGTCAACTTTAGGGATGGGATCCCTTGATGTGGGAAAACCAGTGTAGCCTATAGAGTGTAATAATTGCAGCAGTGTTTATATAATACAATATTGGTGTGGCTGACCACTCGACTCATCGAGCATTTTGATACCTGGGTTTCTGGGATTTTAGGCTGTTCCGCTGTCGCCAATGATCTCACCATAAGAGGCCACTCAAGTACAGATTGATAATTCCTACCGCTGGTGTATTGCTTTGGAAAAAAGTCGAACTTATATGCGCCACAACTACGTCACGCTCCTCAACAAAACTTAAGCAGGAACAGGAATGAAGTGTTGCCTCCTAAGTATCTTTTTTCATCCCGATAACGTCAATCATGATTAATCTTCTCTACCTTTTGTCAGTAAGTAGGCCTATGTTTTTATCATTTCGATTATGGTTTGTAGTAGCCTAGGAAGGGTTTAGCCAAGTTCATAGAATTCATATTGTTACGAACAATTTTGAAGTTTCATTTTCAATATCATGTCATCCCTATTATTACCTATCAATAAATAATGCTTAAGCTACCCGAGAACCAGAAATGGGCTTGCATTTGCAAGTCAGAATTTGCAATAGTAATATAAAAATACGACATCGGTTCAGTACAGCTTATAAATAGAACACCTTTTCCTGCACCATTGACGTCTTATTTCGTGTTTTTTCTCTCATCCTATATGTTAGGCAGTTTCTTTTCAAGTGGCTGCTTGATTTATGTTAGAAAATAGATTTCGATGATATTAGAAGTAGATATACATACGACGCAATCGAGATGAGACGACGTATTTAAATGTACTAGGTAGATTATTGGTCATTCAAACTGATAAGTATAGAGACTACGTTCAGATTTTTGTGATAAAACTTTCTGTATTTATCTTCCCTTGAGGAGTGAACGACCTAGCTTTCACTCACCAAGCATCAGTTCACAGTTGCAGTCCATCTACGCGCTTCACATTCGTAATTTAGCGTATCTCACGGAAAGTTCGCGGCGTGGCGTCGAAATTTGAAATTCTGGAAGTAGATAAGTGCGAACGAATAAAATGTCGAACGACAGTTTTTCGGATTTTCCAGTTTCCACCTACGTCGATACACTCGTATTCAAGTATTGTTTGTTGCTTGGAGGCGAAGCGCTAGTGACGAATTTGATGAAGATCAATATGGTGATATTTACGTCATTTTCCAAAAGTGGATATGTCCTTAAAGGAGGCAAGAATTACCTTCCGAAGGGGCCCGAAGCCTTATCTCTCGTGTACACGAAGCCGTGTGACGAGGGTGAAGAAGAAATCTTAGCAAGTATAGTTGGCGATGAAATGGAGGCTAAAGTGGTGTTCTTGGTAAGGAATTTTATCCGTCTCTCGTTGGTAGGTCGGCAGAACGCTTTCTAAATTTCACTCAATTATTTTCAACAGAATCTTCGAACTGATGAAATCAGAGTAATCCGATTATTTATACCTGATATGCGGGAAAAATATTCGAGGAATATGCTGGCAGAAATTTTCTTAAACATGTTGCCGTAAGTATTTATTGTCTGTATCTATTTCGAAAAATTTTAATAGGGTATCTGTTTTATGGAAAGGAGGAGGGCCGTTATCTTGCAAAAAAGTCCGGTGTTCACCGTCTGCCATTCGCCGACTGGCAATCTCCCTAATTTGAGACTCGACATAAAAAATTCGATAATCGAGAGTTTCCACGAGTCGAAATTTCAATCTCTTATCATAATGACAGGCCTAAAATTGTACATAATTTTTTGTCATGGTTCTCAATTTAGACGCGCCAAATATTTGGCCTGGCTGGCCCAATCGATCCAGGCCTCGATCTCATGCTTGCATAAAAGCTCAAGAGTTGAAATTTCTTTCAAATTCCACCACTCTTATCACATGTAGCTCGAGAGCCAACATTTTTTCAAGTCCCTCTATTTCCCATAAAACAGGTCTCTGCACTCCTCGTTTCTAACTCCATTGAAAAACTCGTGTTTATTCTTATTTTGGCTAGAAACCGGTGACGAATCCACGAGTGTGAGGAAAACTCAAGTACCCCTTCCCTTCGAAAAAAAAAAGGAAGAGAATTGAAAGCTAGATCAAATTTAAAAAAGAACCAAAAGTTATAGGTCAAGTTTTCTCCTGAAGTTTTCTCGTGAATCCGTTTTGGAAAACACTAGTCTAGCAAAGTAACCATAGACTAATTGTAAATCATTCTTCTAGATGCTAAAATAGGTATAAATTGTGTTTCCTTAAGAAATTTGAAGTCCCGACGCTCAAATAGGCGCCTAACCTTACACTTAAATTCGTACTATAAACATGGAATTTGTACAGTACAGTATGTATTAAAAAGAGAGGCGAATCATTAAAGCGGCTTTCAATTCGCTCATTTTTTGGGCTACACATTTTGAAATCAAAATACGAGTCAATCAGTAAAAAACTTCATCACAATAAAATGTTTTAAATTAAGCTCTTCAAACTCCATTACTTTCCTTCAAAAATGATGTTTCTGTTTTCTTCTCTTTCAAATTCGAGCGGATCATCCGCTAGGATCGCTAAATACGCCCGCGGTTTGTTCATCAAAAATGGTATTTTTGGCGAATTTGTAAACGCGGGCTAAACTATGGTGGTATATGGGAGATAAATGAAAAACTGGGAATAACTCTTGAATGAAGCTGAATAAAATGTTTTGTCATCTCATCTTATTAATAGAACTTTGAGTTTTAAACATCTTTCATGGGATTTCGGGTAGCCAAATCTGCTTCATTCAAGTGATATTTCAATTTTTTCATTTTTCTCCCATATATCGCCATAGCTGAGTTCCCGTTTTCAATCTCTCCCCGCTTGGTAGATTTGCAGCACGACGCTAGCGCTGCCCAGCCCGAATATTTCATGTAACTAATGAAAAAAAGATGCTCATTATCCACTGACAGGAACACCACTTCTGTTTGCTTAGATGCTGTATCTATAAGCATACAGAAATGGTATTCCTGCCAAGAGGTAATGAGCATCCTTTTCTCATCGCAGGTCACAGAATGTAGGGAGTACTAGAGTCGTGCCTGAAAAGGTGATGCGGAAAAAATCTGTCATAAGGCATAAACACGTATGAAACTAAAATGGGCTGTATCTTTGTCAACATTAAAAAAATACAGTAAAGTGGCTTGAGCATTTTTTAAAATCATTTTCATACATCGAATAACACAAAAAATAAAAAATTAGGATTTGAACAATTTTCTGAAACATCACCTTTTCAGGCAGCTTCCAAAAATCGCCAGGACAATTTTTATAGAGGGCGCCTACTTTGCTTTCTCATGCAAATTGGATAAAAAGTTAGCTAAAAGCTGACCCTTCAAATTGATTGGCTTCGGCTATCAGCTAACCCAGTCTCATTGGCTAGTCAACAGCTAGCTAATTTTGGCCCAAAATAAAATTGCTAATGGCTAAGAGCTAAAAGTTGACGGCTGAAAGAAGTGGAGGGGTCACTCCAATGTGAAGGGTTGGGGTGTGTGGAAGAGAATATATTAGCCGTTAGCAATTCCAATCTAAATCGCTAACGTGATTTCATTAGCTAGCGAACAGCTGGCTAATTTTGGATGAAAATTGCTCAGCTAACGGCTAATGGCTTTGGCTTAGATAAGCAGCCCTGCTTCTATGTCCTAGAAAAGTTTATGAGTGGTGATACAAGGTAAACAGTAAATTATGAATTATAGGTATAGCACAACGAGAGGTTGAAGTTTCTCTAATTTTCTCCATATGTGACCTGTAATGAGAAAAGGATGCTCATTGCCAACTGACAGGAACACCATTCCACTCTGACTAGATGTCCAATCAGAGAGAAATTGTTCCTGCGCCAATGGGCAATGAGCATCCTTTTCTCATCGCAGGTCACATATTTTCTACTTGAATAATTCACATATAAAACAATCTGCGGGGGCGCTGTTGTTGATGTTGAGAAGGTGATCTACTGATCATGGCGTTTTTCACCATGAATAAATAGCAAATTGATAAAATCGACTGTACCTCCTCGAATATTATTTTTTGTGGAAAATACATAGAACAAAAATTGTAGTATTCTTAATTTCCTGTCGAGTGGATGTGACTTTAATTTTAAATATCTTGGGTGGATTTTCTCAGATCATCACGTTTTTGACAGCTTCCACAAATGACCGTCACAAAAAACATAGAGAGCGCCTTCTTTGATTTTATTTGCAAACTGTGATGAATTGTTTTTTTTTTTTTGTTTTAGGTGCGCTCAAACACCTGGAAAACGTGGAGTTTAAAAAAAGGCCAATATTTCCAAAGTTGAATTTTAGTTTTACTTATTTTCTATCCCTTTTGTATTTTACTGTTTATGTACATATCGTATTTTTCCTGTTATGAGTTAGTTGTATAATTACTTCAGTTCTGCTCATGTATACAAGCGAGCAGAACTAAACCTAATAATTATAATGCTTGATTTACATTAAAAAAAAAAAAAATCAATGTAGAAAATTGAACCGAGCAATAAATTTCGATTCAAATTGAAGCCTGTAAAAACTTTTGTAGTTTTTTGACATTCGTCGTATATTCTGTACTGATCTTATAATTTCTTAGGACAATTGTGGCCATTGTTGTCATCCATCCCCTTCTGCAGCTCCTGATATGTTTCACAGTCGCGTTACTTATACTATCCAAGAATGTAGTCTGTCTCTGTTTCCTATAGTGGATCGCCATTCAGTAACTATCATGAACCATAATCCTTCTTCAGCTTTTCAAATTCTCATGTAAGTACCCAGGGTGTTGCAGCCAAACAATAGAACTTAGGCTTTTGGCTGAAGTTGACGACCTTCAAAAATACAGCTTAGGCTTTCGTCTCTCCATCAGCCGAAACAATAAAGTTGGCTTTTGGCTGATCATTGAGTTTGGTGTCATCTGAAAGGTACTCAGCAGTAAAATATCATTATTGATTATGATATTAGAATTTCATTAAATTTGATTATCAAGTCAGAATCCAAAAATTCCAAAGACCAAAGAGAAACCACGTGAGACAAAAAGAAAAATCAGAACTTCAGAAGTACAGTCAGCCGAAAGAAGCCAAACAACTACGGTTTGATTCTGCTTTTAGCTAACAGCCAAAAGCTGAAGCCAAATACCCCAAAAATACAGCGGAATATGGTTTTCTGTTTTTGGCTTTGGTTGGCTGCAACACCCTGGAAGTAGCCTTATCACATCAATTATCTGGTTTTAAGGTGGAACTTTTTAGCTGGGGACCACTTGGTAAAAATGCGTCTATTGTTTTTCTGGAAAATTGTGGTTGGTAAAGGCCATTAGTCGCCCTATTTCAATACTCACAAGAAAACAATTCAACTACCCATCTGTTCGTCGCAGAAAGGATACCCTCCCTCATTGTCACCGAGAAGAGGACTTACTTTCAAGTCGTTTAAGCCTCGTCCACACGAGAGGTTTTATGTGGAGAATGTGCGTGAGAATATGAAGTGGGCGGAGCTTCAACCGAACGAAAACCGAACGTTGGGAGAAAATATGAAGAGAATGAGAAGTCGAGCATGTTTGACTTTTCGAGAGAATGTACGGGAGAATAGCCACTGTTTGTATTTTTTTTTTTATCATTTTTATCACATTTCTTGTTTTGGCGGGAGAGAAATGATTTTCAATTTTAAATAAATGAAAAGAATAAAAGTGTGTTTTCATTGTGTGACATGAACGCGGAAGGATCTGGCTTGTTTTGTTGTTAATAAAGTCGGACAAAATGTCATCAGTTAAGGTGAAGTATATTCTTTAATAATAATGACTTTGATTATTATTGTCAACTTGAAGCAACTAGGAATAATTTTTTAATTTTCATATAATATGTTGATGATAGAAAACGAAGAAAGATGCCACGGGCAAGAAAAAGAAGGCGAGTTGGACGGCAGACCGGTTTGTGCTCTTTCTAAATGGATTGCGACCCTACAATCCATTGTGGGAAGTGACGCATGAGAAATATAAAGACTCGCAATTGAAACAGGTACTTTGGAAAAAAGTGTACAATGCGTGGCCTTCAGAAGGTAAGTGCTCTCGCAGTTGAGTGTACATATTGTTGATTGAGAAGTTTGATTAAAATTATAACTTGTTGTACTGGTCATGTTGCAGACAGAGAAAAAGATCCAATAATCACGATTGCCGAGCTCAAATCGCATCTAAAGAATGTACGCAAAATTCTAAAAGACAAAACTAAAATGCAGCAGCAAGTATTCCGTTTCAACCATTCATATTCATTATTATTCAATCAAATCAATAATAATAATAATAAAAAAGAAAAATAGTGAAAAAAATAATCCGCCTTCAACTGATAATTAATTTTGTTTACATACGGTTGGTTTTCTCCTCTATTTTCTCTCGTTCTTTCGATTCCACGTTTGTATGAATGAAGGGAATCTTGTTTACCACTGGGAGAATGTGAGCGTGCGCGCGCACGTTGCGCTGCAATTCTCTTTTACATTCTCATGCTTTTGTTCTCTGGTGTGGACGAGGCTTTAGAGTAAAAAAAAAAAAGGCAGATTTTGGTATCATCAAGGGACTTAGAAAAATTGTTAGCTTAGATCTCTTTGAAGAGGGACTTTGTGGTACTTGGAGCTTCTTGCGCTGTTTCTATAATTTTTAAGTAGGAAAACTACTACAACGTTCGAAAACTTGGGCGTCTGCTTCTATATCTCAAGCCAATTCAAATACTAATAAAGAGGTTAAGCTAAATTCATATCGAGTAGGTGTATTGAAAATTAGTAAATTACAAGCTGGAGAAGACGAGTGTCTGACAAGAACTGAAACACGGCTTTTGGCTGGTGATGGGCGGTTGTCAATAGTTTCATGCTAACGATAGTCCCAAAATTTTTCACAAGGTACTATGGAGACTATCAATAGTACCAATAGTTTTTCTTGAAATCATCAATACTATCGATGGTTCAGATGAAAAATATCGATCAAGAGAAAAGTACCTGTGCCATATATAGGACAGATACCTTTCTCCTGATCGACATTCTTGAAAAGCCTATCAAGGAATGCGTCCCGACGGAGAGAACTTTTTGTCAATCCTTTGGCCGGAATAGCCTGTTGTGTTGGAGCGTCAGGCAGAAGGATCTAAACAGGAATCCGTACCTCGATGATTTCCCAGATTTATAATCAGTTAATTATCACAACCGTATGATGAATTTATACTTTGATATTTCGTAACTTGTCATATTATGAATTGTTGATACATATCCATATCCATATCCATCCATAATAATAAAACACAAGCAACCTACGAAAACCGTGGACAACGCTACGAATAGTTTGTCGAACGTCTGTCAGCATCGGGATTGTTCGTTAACGTTCGCGTTCGGATGGGTTTAAGGAGCAACCAGTGATGGCCGGATGGAAGGGGAGACTCGTCACCTGATTGCACACAAACAAAGAGCCGTACCTGCAGGACGTATCGCGCTTGCTTCGTAAACCAATATTTTTTGCTGTTCGTTTGCTCGAGTCACAATACAAAAATATGCGCATCGCAATATCGCAGACTGTCATTCAATTTTTTGAGATAAAGAACAGTCAAAGACAGCTGACTAGTAGATGTTATTGTGAATCATATTATTTTCAGGTATAAAATTAATATTTTCATCGATGTTCATTTATCGTAATCTACGTTGTTACAATCAATGCTGCGATAATAGATCAATACGGTGCGTATTTTAAACTCTATTCATCTGTAGAACTTCCATTTTTTGAAATTTATCCTTGCTATTTTTTTTTTAAATTGTAGTTGTATGTATCATTCATTTATCAAATGATCCGTTGCATATTGCAGCTCTCAGTTGTCAGTTGGAGCCCTCTGAATACACGCGTGATTCAATCATGGTGAAGCTATATTGTGCTTTTGAATTCAGTGTCATTCCTTTGAAATTTCAACAAACAATTGTCAAACAGTTCTGTGAAGAGCTGAAATAAACAAGCTTCGAAGTTGGAATCTATGTCTTCAATACTTGTAAGTACCGGTATATTATCATATCACCGACCACATCATCTACTTAATAAACTGCGTGGAATGAAATCTTACAATTTCAAACGTTGGTATTTTGGATTGTGAAGTTGATTTGAGTCTCTGTTTTTGATTGAAATTCTAGATGTTGAATGCAAATAATTTGCCGCTGAATTTATTTTGTATATTTTTCTCATCCAAGGATGTTTACAATTGTCAAGCGTAGAGAAATCAAGAGTGCAACTGAGTGCGGTAATCATCGCTACTGTTAATAGGTACTAGGTCTGATATGTTTGGCTATGGTTGAACCAATATAAAAATCATCATGCGAGTTTCTGATGAAAAGACAACTATCATCATTAATAAACGCAAAAAAGACGAATACTCTGAAGGGAGAATAAACCTTGCAAACCGCAGCGGAGTATTCCTCTTTTTTGCGTGTATTATGGATAGCCGTAACTTAGAGGAACGGATTCGTTTATCGACTATCATCATTAGATAAAGCCTATGCTCAAAGTTCTTCAATCGTTTAGATAGCCTACCTATATTGTTAATTTTATTTTCACAACTTAGACGTTACTTCAAATTGATAAAATCAGTGGTGTTTCCCCCCTTTTCTCAATTTGAGTGGATGATACGTGTACGCATGTATACCGCAAAGTATTTTGAATTTCAGAAGGTTTGTTTTTTTGCAGTTTTAATATTTGAATCTCTTTTTTCTCGGATCATATTCTGTAATTTTCAATCATGTAATTGTAGCGGTGATGATGAGTGTTTGTCCACAGACAGAAAGGCTCATGGTAAATTTTGATTTCAGTGAGGTTATACGTAGGTCTAAGTCATTTTATGATATAGCGCATGCTTTCGGCAACCTAACATTTCCCTCAATATGGAAGTTTCTAATATAAACAAAGCAATAATTAGATAATATGTTTCCCAGAAACAGAAATTGCAGAATAAATTTTGATTTCAGCTAAGTATTGGCACCAATCAAATAATGATAGTGAAAGGTTGAATGTAACAAAAATTCTAAAGCATTTCCAGTTTGTGCAGGAGGAGATGAAAACTGTTTCTCTTGTGCAATATTTTTATTTCAAGGTGGAGTAATGAATTGTACTTGGACTGATATTAAATTGACAGAAAATGCTATATGATCAAAACAAAGCACAAGCATCAACAACACTATAATATAAGTACCTGTACCTACTTATTTCTTATAAATATTTCTTTCTTGAGGCGATATTCCCTGATTTCAACTCTTTGTAGGGGGAAAAAAAATCTGATTGATAAATTTGTTTATTTATAATATTCGACTTGGTCAAAGTCGATTTGTCGAGAACGATGTATTTGTCTGATACATACATAATATTATGATCACCATCACAGAATTGATAAAATGTGTAATTCCACTAGCGCGGACCCAGACGATCATTGTTTTTTTTTTTTTTTTTTTGGGGGGGGGGGGGGGAAATAATCCAAAAAAAGTCTACAGGACTTTTTTTTTTTACATTTTCTTCAAAACTACAGATTTTTTTTTGGAGGAGGGAATTTCCCCCACCCCCCGTGGATCCGCGCCTCATTCCATGACGATAATCACTGAGGACTGGCACAACTTAGGAGGAAGAATGATTTATTAGTTGAAAAACACGCGAATATACTTTTTTCGAATGAAATTTTATTCGATACTCAATCATATAAGGGCACTTAAGGCCCTTTATAACATCGAATTGTTTACTCAACCAAAGAATGGTGATGGGAACAGATAGTAAGAAATCAACTAAATACCTAAATAAAAATAAATAGAATTCGAGCTACTCTACAATAAGTTATGTGCAAGGTGCAAGAAGTACCGAGTGCAAAATTCCCAGAGCGAGGGTAAGGAATAAGTACATTATAATGCAGGAATAATTTACACATGTCGTTTTACTCAAACATTTTCTGAGCATCAATAATGATATTTACAATGTAGAAAAGACAAAAGAATCAACTAACAGATTAGATAAAAATATTGAAAACGTAAAAAAAAACATAAAAACTCAATACAATGGTACGGGTTTTAAATTCGTGACACTAATTATGAATATAAAAAACCTTATAGGTTAATAAAAACAACATGATAGTTACGTATCCGAAGGATATCCGTGATAGCACCTCTGAGACGCTATCGACATTTTAAAATTAATTTATAATAATGATGTCACCAAGGTAGTAAGGTGGAAAAAATGAGATGGATGATGAGAAGTAGGCATACAGAGCAATTTTTCGTCAGTTATACGGTAAAAGGGGACGGAGAGACAGAGATAACTTTGATTAAAAAAAAAAGAAACCACATATAGGACAGCTTTTAAAAGTTTCAATTCGACGTTTTAACGCAACTTTCATAAATTTCATGAAAAAAGTCTTTTTTCGCTGAGTGCGAGAGATCGATCGGGGTGGCACAAGGGCGTTACGGGAGGTTTTTGTCCAGAAACAGGGCCGACAATGAGATGAGTTCAGTCAACTAGATTAGACGATAATGTAAAATTAAACAGTCACACCGAATAACTAATGCTATTATCATTAATCATTATTAATAGGTACAAAAATAAACGTTAAATTTCAGTACGTATCAAAATTTTTGATCAATTAGTAGTTCAGAGATCAGAATATTTAATTTTAAAATGATATGAAAAACAATTGAAATGAAAAAATAGAAGAATGCGGGTAAAACAAAGAGAATAAGACATCGTTTTTAAAAACATTTCTGTGGCTTAAATTATATCACGTATCACGGTTTCCGTTTAAGGAACGTAATTTCAAGAAGTATAATCTAGAAGGAATTTCGAGAGTTTCATTCTTCGAAACAAAATCATCTTTTATGACGGACTTATACTTTCCATTTTGTTCTTCTGACTGCTACTAATACAATTTGCTCGTTTTCGATGATAAAGGAGTATAAAATATGAAGAGGATTCGACATAATGAAGATGTTGAATGAAAAAACACATGGACGTGTAAGAGTTTTTTTAACACATTTATGTGTTTTTTTCATTCGATATTAACCATACAAAATTCACCTTGAAGGCAATATTTCGGCCACAAAAACTCATTTTGGAAAAAAATACAATTTGCGCGTCAACATGCTTGTAAAGCATGGCTGTTGCTTGCATCCCTTGATAATTTTATTCTTTGAAGTCTTTACTTCGTATTCTTCTGCAACTCTCTTGTTAACCGATGTTAGTATGGTTACGAAATCTTCATAAAATGAGTGCCGTTCAATCTCTTCGTATCTAAACGAGTAGTATCCGGGAGATGATGAATACGCCAGTAGAAAATCAGCTCCTACAGGAAGTCGATACATGAAAGGACTTTCATTATCGCCACCACCACTATCCGTTTGTACCTCACCCTCAGGACCTCTATCGAGAATTTCACCGCGGCAAATTTGATGAATAAAAACTTTTGGCTTGGCAAAAAGGGAAGGACATTTGTCATAGTGAAACGGTTTGATTAGGGCGTAGAAAGTATACCACCCATCGTAGGCGGCTATTCTGCCCCCTTCTCCATGCGACAGGACCACCACCACTAAGCAGTCACAATCTGAAAAGTCTACGACTTATCTGATCCAAAGTAGCGTGGATTTGACTAACCAATAAATCTGGATATATTTCAACAATAAATCCCAGCTGTTTAAAGGTTTTTTCCAAACGTCCACAATCTACTTCAGTGGCCATTCTAGGGGCGTAGCCCATTGAGTTTTCAAAATCATAGTGATTGAAAATCACCACGTAGCCACGTTGCGAATAATTCATGCAATATTCTTCTCTATCTACATATGTTGATGATATTCTTGGTAAAGATTTCATCTCATGGCTAAGGAAGGCATCAGTACGCATGAGGGGTGGATTACCTCCATCAACCTATAAATGCACCAAAAAACTCAATGATTATAAATCATATAAGAGCAATTAGTTCTTACAAATTTGAATTGAAGAAAATAGAACATTAGATGACTGAATGCGTGATGTTCTTTTTTTCTTCTCGTATATCACGTACATAATTTACAAATTTCAGAAATTCAATACGAAAAGAAAAAAAGATCAACAGGTAATGAAAAGTTTTAATATATCTTCCGACGCAAGAAATTTGGTATAGTTGAGAAATGATGGAGTACATCGAAACTGTGGAGAAAAGTATTACTGATAACTTGAATGATTTTAATCTATGACGCGCGATATGAATAATAAAACACTAGAAAGTAGAACTCACAAGCTCATTCCTTGCAATCCCCACGTCAGTTGTCAGAACGTCGACTGAACCGTTTACCGATGTTTGGTCAGAACTTCTGCAAAATGAAAAAATTCTATCAAGTATAAATGCGTTGACTAACTCGTAACTGTTTGCAGTAACTTACTCAACAGCAAATGAAACTTTCGTTATTTCATCATTTACGTTTTGAGATTCTATCCTTAGTTTATGAATTTGACCTGCAACGAAAGTCAAAGAATTTAATAGTCCCAATGCGAGAATTCGAAGCCAATTTATCGAAGTTCATATCACCGTTCAGTTCCTGTATCTCGGCAGTTATTGGTTGTTGTAGAGAAACGTGAGAGTCAATCATTAAAGGCTTTTCAATTCTGTCATTACGATTGAACTTGATACAACTCAGCTCACTTCCATCGTGAGTTACATCTGATTCCTGAAAAAACCACTCAATGAGAAGAGAGAACGAAAATCTACGAGTATTACGAAAAATGATAATCACAGAAGTGAATTCAAATGATTTCGAAGGATCTTGAGGTAATTTTATGGACTGAGCTTCTATTTACGCCTCGAAGTTGTTTTCAATTCTATCGAGGTGTAATTCTAGTACGAAATGTCAACAACCAAGACTAAGCGATGGAGAGAAATTCTTACCGGGAAGTTTTTGATGCGGTTGCAAAGTATTTTCACCGCTTCTCTTTGTTTTTTGATGATATCGCGTAGTTCTTCATTGATTCGTTTGAGAGATTTTTCATCTTCGGCGATTAGACTATCTGGATCCTCCTTGAAGTACCACTGATCTTCAATTTTGATGAATTCATTTAAAAAAAGATTCGACATTGTTCAGACTTTTTTCAATTATCAGCTATTGCTACGAAGTATCTTCTGGTTTCATTCGTCTATTAAAAAATAATTATGACACGGATATCACAGATTGTTGCTAGAGTTCTCCAAATCCACAACATGTGGTTGGCACTTTGGCACTTTCCACCTTGGGTCACGAGTCGTGTGGTGAACAACAAAAATGTAAACAACTTTTTTTTCATCTAATCAACACAGTGATAACCTTTAGTAGTTTTCCAAATATTGTTACTTCTAAAAGGTAGAAAAATAATGAAAGTGTTCTGGCTCAAAAGAAAGATCAACAAAAGCCTCTAGATGATGAATCTAATTACCAAGATCTTTTAAATTTAAAAATCCAGGGAAAGGGAAACTGCCGCAGCAGCTAGTC